>OX465425.1:10783065-13680800 GCA_950005045.1 Agrotis exclamationis | reverse complement strand
ATTTGTGGTGTAATAGCCAGCTAGCTAGCCAGCTATTTGGCTACTTGGCTATTGAACAATAGCGTTTAGTAACTAGCGGTGCAACGAAGCGGCGCCGGTGTAGCTAGGTAGGACTTAACTATCGCAACATCAACTGCCCGATCTGAATTCGATCCTAAATCAAAAAGAAATGATTTCCTCTCTGAGGTCACAATAACCAAAATACTAACTATCAAATTTTTATTTATTTTAAACCTTACGGTAAGTAACCAGCTTTCTAATCATCGTATTTCATAAGTTCGTTCATTAAACGAACGAAATTACTAAGTATAATGCTCTTTCTTTGTCTAATCTATTTTGTGAATATATTGTGAGAAAAAGATCGACGATACCAATGAAGATCGTACACGCGTAGCGCAGTGAGCGCGCACACAGCTATCGGCTATTTTGGCTACTCTAGCTACCCGGCTACCGAATACCGGGACGGCTATAAAACGTAGCAGTTAGCTATACTCCGTGGCGGCTACGCGGCTACGAGCGGCTACGCGGTTACGAGCGGCTACGCGGCTATAACATAACCTGTCAGTTATCTAGCCAACCAGTAGCCGATAGCTAGCTATCGTGTTGACGGATATCATAGCCGTGGCTATTTTGCTCATAGCCGGTATTTGGCTAGTTATGGCTATAGCTACCCATCGCTAATCCCCATTGAGTATGAAATATCCCTAGACCGTGTTGATGTGTGTATCTGTTTTTCGGGCAACTATTCCGCAGTCCATACTTCAAGTCTATGCCATGGACCTAGGATCCATAGACATGATGACAGTGACACGGATGAAATTGTCGAATGTCAATGTCAAATATGAAGTGACTGAATGAATCTGAATATCGCTGAAAGACTTGAATTAACTAAAATAGGCCTGAATAGTCATATTGGAAATTAATTAAAACAAGCAAAAAAACTGATAAAATGTATTGTCAAACTTTTACGTTTATATCATTACTTGGATTATTCAATTATGCGGTAATTATTTTACTTTTTATTCGGATAATCAACACGTTATTTTAATCTTCAGCTAAATGAATTTCTTGTTTCTATTACAGGCATGCATTGATTATGATGGTTGGATGAATATTAAGATAGAGCACTCACTAAATTGTGGATCTGAGAAGTATTGCTCAAGGGGCAACATAGCACTGAAGAGTATCCGAGCAGGCGCTGCGGTTATTGATCAGATACAGTTCAATAAACAACATATAGATGAATTACAGGTATGTGTCAATCTGTAGCTTCAACTCCCAAGAAACAGACCACTCATTTGTAAAGGGTATGATGATTGAGAGCTTATAATAATACTTTCATACAAACTTTACTTGCTTTTTACGATACCTGAATAAAAAACTGTTTTCTATTTTTGTTGTTAACTGTTCTTCATATAATCATATCTTTTAACCTTCCAGAGTCTGGCTGAAATTGATAGCTTTTACACCATCAGGACACTAGTAACATCTGCTGACAATGGAAAAGGAACAGAATTCTTTTCATCTGTCAAAGCCAAAGCCTTCCTTGCCAATGGTCTGTCAGATGTGATCAACGCTTGGGTATTGCCCAACGGGGCAGTTACTGCCGTTAGCTTCCAAGTGACTAATTCTTCTCAACCATTGCTCAACAGAAGTGGTAGTAATAAGATAAACTCTAACTTCTATCTTCGTTATGTTGAACAAGCTCCTGTGTAAGTGCATCAAAACTGGTATATTGTTCCTTTGATTCCTTTTAATGTTGATTTGTTAACATTAAATGTCTCTTTTTTCATCTTACAGACCTGACACAGCAACTTACATCCAAAAACTTGAACGTGAGAGAGAAGCAAGGGAGAAAGGAGATGTAAAGGATAACAAATCATTCTTAGCGAAATATGTAAGTAACAATAATGAACAGAACATTAAGTATTTATTAGAAAGAACACAATAAATATTGAGCTTCCTGGGGTCATAATCATAATCATAAATCATTTATTTGCTGGTCAAAGGCTTACATAAAGTGGTGTTAACATTATTTTCAATATTGTTCTCCTTGATCTACCTTACAGGCATGCAAATTTCACTTACATAGGTAGTATGCAGCAATATGAAAAAAATTAATAGACATTCCATTCATAAAAATACAATTAATAATAATCAAAACATCAATAAAATAAATTAATATCATGATAATCCAGAATTTTATAATATTTAATTTCAACAGAGCCATGTCCATAATAAAATTATAATGTGAATATAATAAAAACAATTAAAATTAATTTATCAGGGCTATGTCAGTACCTACACAAAATAACATTATCAATGTATAAATCATCTGCAAAATAATAATAATATTTTAGTCCTGTCATTTACCTTCAAGAAAATCATTAATGCTATAATAAGTTTTACTAACTAAAAAGTCAAATAAACGCTTTTTGAAGAGAATACCATTTAAGCTTCGCAATTCATCGAGTAACCTATTATAAATTGTTGGTGTCAAAAACCTTTGCAGGTGTACACAGATTAACCCCAATTTTTATCCCAATTTAATCAATTTAGAAACACAGAACAAAAAATTGTTTTTTAAGTATACAATACAGATTGGTACTAATATTATCTTTATTTCTTTCAGTGGATGTACATTGTACCTATTGCAATATTTGTCATGATTTCTGGAGCAAGCAATCCAGAGCCTGCAGCACAAGGAGGCAGATAAATACAAATATGGTACTATTACAAAATAGTCAATATAATGTTATGTATTACTTACTACTAATTTATTCCAATTCCTTTAGAAGTAAGGTTACTTTATTGTGTGAATTTACTTGGAATTAGGTACAATTGACTTGTGAAATTTGTATTGACCCCATCACTTTTATGCTACATAGCCAAAAGTATATTTTGTTGAAATCACTGTCCAGCCTAAAGTGATAACAAATCGAAATTCCAGACTGATAAATTACTTTAGATTAGAGGAAGTGATTTTGAATCTTTATTTTTGGATGTAGCATAAATATAAACATACATGGTCTATTATTGTCTATGAATTAATTCAATTTGGTTTTGATGTATCCTGCTGTTATTACTTTCCGGGGTAGGAAAATGCTCAGATTAATTTTATTGTTATTATCAGTTTTCCTTAATTTATCATACTTGTATTATTCAAAGTCAAGAACAATGTAGTCGGTTAATTTACAATTAATAAGATGCAAAGATGTAATGTGTAAGTAGGTAATAAAAATATAAAATGTTATGCTGTTAGTTTTTTTTAATTTCTCTATGTTTTATTCTTTCTTTTTGAAAGAAGATCCAGATGACACAAAAATAATACCATTAATTGATAGAAAATTAGTTATTTAATAAAATACCAAATATAATGTAACTGTAACAACTGTGGACTTAAACTTAAGTTTCAAGCAACTATAATGATGTGGTAACAAAATGCTTATGCCTATGCACCAATTTTCTCAATTTCTTCTGCATCTTCAATGTCAAGTAATTGAATCTTTTTACCAAAATGACTTTCTATTTCTTTACAAATATTCATGGTTTGTGAAGAGTCAATAAGATTGATGGCAATACCAGCTTTACCAAAACGTCCAGTACGCCCAATTCTGTGCAAGTAAGTTTCACAGTCAGCTTTCTTTTCCATGTCCATTGGCATGTCAAAGTTGACAACAAGTGTTACCTGTTCAACATCTATTCCTCTGGACAGCACATTTGTGGTGATCAGTACCTTTTCTAAGCCAGCTCTGAAACGGTCTAGTACTGCTATTCTTTGTTCAACAGTGAGTTCACCAGACAACACAGCTACGGAATGACCATCTTTAGACATCTTTTCAGATAACCAGCTAGCTGTTTTCCTTGTATGACAAAATATTATTGCTTGTCCAATTGTTATTACACCATAAATGTTACAAATAGCTCTATACTTCTCTTCTGGGTTCTTGCATTTGACATAATATTGTTTTATATTATCCAGTGACTCCTCTTCACGTAACAGTCTTATAATTATAGGATTAGGTACAATAACTTCAGCAAATTCCATCACAGCAGTATCATAAGTAGCAGAAAAGAACATCATTTGACAAGTTGAAGGTAAACATTTGTGAATGCGAATGCACTGATCTTGATGACCTTGTCTATCAATCATAACATCGGCCTCATCCAATACAAATACTCTGATTTTGGTCATATCAAACATGCCAAATTTAACACCCCAATCAAGCATTTTCCCCGGAGTTCCAATTATAATGTGGTCAGTTATCTTTGTACCTCTGGGCACCTCTTCACCTCTAACAGCATACTTCAGCTTGATCTCAGGACAGAACTTTGCCATTTTTGCTGCCACTTCTCCTGTCTGTATAGCCAATTCATAGGTTGGACTCAAACAGAGCACTTGAGGGTAATTCTTACTGGAATCTACCCTGCTTAACATGGCCAACACAAAAGCTGCTGTCTTACCAGTACCTGACTGAGACTGAGCAATCATATTTTGTGGAGGATCCGCTAAGAGGGTTGGTAGGGCAGTCTCTTGAATTTTAGAAGGAGCATTAAAGCCCATAGCATATACTCCTTTCAGTAGATTGGGCTTTAAGTGTAAAGCTTCAAAAGTCTTCACAGAATACAGGGGAGAATTAGGATCTTTTCTCTGAATTTCAATGTCCAACTTAGACTCAACTAAGCCTTGCCTTATAATTTTCATTAATAATGAAGTATCAGCCGGATTTGCTGCATCAGGAGATTCATCAGACTCTGTTGACTGGTTGAGAGGTTTTTTATTTAAACCTAACCCAGCTATTTTATTGGATACCTCCAACTCCTCTGCTTTCTGTCCCCATTGATTAGCCATCTTGGTATCTGAAATTAGGAACAACAAAACTCTTACAATAAATTATTGTTTTCTTGTTGCAACTTATAACAGTACATAAAAATTTGAACAAGAACAGTATGTCCTGCAATATATTAGTTTCTTTTTTATTAGTAGTTTGTAAAACAATTAATTGTTTTTAGAAATTATGAAACACAGCGTAAATTCCACCGTTCAAGTCACGTAAACTAAGTTTTGCGGTAGGGATGTCTTTGTTTTACAATTACATTTTAGCTGGAAAAGACCTCATCATAACCAACCACAATAACTTTAGAAAAGATAATAATAAAACATTGTTTGTTAATGGGATAAGATGAGTTAGAATGGATTCTTACCTTGTTTGTTATTTCGGCGAGAATTAATCAACGGCCTCAGAAATCAAGCACACTGAAGCCTGAAGCGGACAAATAGCGCGGAATGAGTAAATCCATGTGTCACTGTCAGTGTCACTTTTTGATTTATTTTTACATATTTTTGGCAAGGCTCCTGGGCTTTTGTGCCATAATGTCAAAATAGTCGAATTTGAGTGTTTCCACAAAAAAAATACGTTTGAGGAAATACTATCCTAGGCGCAGGCCACACAGAAGAGACGTAAGACGAAGACGAGGCGCAGATGTTGTACTAGCGTTGCGCCCGCGACGCTCGCTGCAGCATCCAAACAAATGTCTCCATCCAACCCGTCTGCGTCTTACGACTTTTCTGTGTGGCCAGCACCCTAGTAACTCATGTTGCTATTCCAAATAGGAAACTCCCTATTCAATACAGAATTTGAAGTTGAACTCTTATAATTTAAAAATGCTGGGGCTGACTCAATGAGCTATCTCGACGGCGTGGTTAGCGCAGTAGATTGAGCGATTGACTTATGCGCTGCGTGTCGCGGGTTCGGTTCCCACACGGAACACATATTTGTAATCTACAACTTCTAGTAGTACAATTGATTACATGAGTTTATATTTGTAAACGCACCCACGACACGACACATTATTTACTCCCAGTGTGGAGCAAAGTTTAAAAAACTACCTACTCTAATCACTAGAAGGATAAAATTAAATTGATCAATAAAAGAGAAACACGCTATTGCGGATGCTGTTGGTAGCCGCCTGCAGACAGCGAAGCAGAATCAGAAATATGTAACACGGTCCTATTAATTAATAATGAACTAGAATTCTGTTTTACATGCAAGGTACTTCTTATTAGGATTTCTGCTATTAGGTAAAAAAAGTTACAGAGCAAAGTGTATCCACCAAGCAGATGTCGGGACCCACTGGACCAAACCAGTGATCAATGATCCAAATTCTGTCTCTAGACCAAGAGAATTGGATGTCATAGAGAGACGCCTCAGCAATGGGTTAAAACAGACTTTCGGTAACTGTACCGACTGTACTGTACCAAACCTAAGACAGTTGCTGCAGTAGTACTTTACCTGAGCTATTGGTTCATTGATATGAATAACTATTGGGATTCGGGGGTCGTCAGTTGTCGCAGAATTAACACAATAACTTTTTTTTATTTTGTAACATTTAACATTTTATTTAAAATTAAAATATTAATAAGAAACAAATGTTCACAACCAAAGTCTACGAGTCTGTTTTACATTGACTTCAAAAAGGAGTGGTTATTCACTACTTATGAGTAGTTAGCGGGAATATCATCTTTGCTCCAGTCGATTTCCACAGTCTTGCCAGTGCGTGCGCTCTCTTCAGCTGCGGTAGCAATTTTACTAACGGCGAGGGTCTGGTAATCAGTCACTTCCATTGGAACTCCACCTGTAAAATTAAAAATCTTAAAGTACCGAATAAGATACTGTTTGATTCACAAATTAAAATGTCACTTACGGGATATCTTCCATGATTATTCATTATTTTGAGGTCCCGATATTTCAACGCTGTTGCAAGCGCCATTATCGCGGGATGACTGGAGAATGCGGGTGGATGAAAATAAATTGTTAAGAGCAGATAAATCTGTCTACCATGATGTATGAGAATAAGGGACTTTAACCATGGTGCGATGCGATTAACAATTTATTTTCATTCACCTGCATCCTCCAGTCCATGGCCATAAGTAAACATAATATCACGCCTGTAAAACCCGAAGGGTTTGAGTAGGGGTGTACTCAATAAGTACACTCATATTTAACTAGTTTTGTTAGACACATTTAAAAGTGGACGAGCCTATTGCCGTAAACCATCTCAAAACTTGGCTCCGTGGCTGCTCCTGAGCAGTCTTTAATAATTAGCAGTCGGGCTTGTGATTACTAGTTCAACGAATCAGTATATTCATTCATAAACAAACAGCTGTATACGCAATTACTTATTTTATATTATAATTGCTACCGGCACATTCGTGAATAAGCATTACAAAATTAAAATTCTCAAATATGTAAATATTATAAAGAACGTCTTTTCCAACAAATCATTTAATTATACTATTGGATAGAGCCTCTAAAGTTGAGTAAAGGTACTTACGAGTGACGACGTCCAAGAAGTGCTCTAATTCATTTTGGTAGCCCTGCTTGAAGCGGGAGGGGAAGGAGTAATAGATGGGGCTGTTTCTGACGCCTTCGTGTCCAATAATCACTTCGGTCGAGTGGTAGGGCCTCTCGTTTTCGACCTTAATCATACCTGAAACAATACAAGAAATTTCAAAATGCTTGTGTCAGTAACAGAAAGGCATTTTGAAGTCGTTGACCTAAAAGTTGCCTTATACACCGTGTTCCGGACGATATACATAAACTTCGACCAGATGTTCAAACCACGGAAGTAAGCATTTTTCATTATGGACACATTAATAAATTCTTATTTTTTATTTTTTGTTCATTTTCATACAAACTAAATACCTAGACGTAAATAACCCGATATGCATGCCTCTTTATCCGAATTGGCAACGTCGTATTTTCATTCATAACATTTGGCGGGCTGAAACTTGTCAAAACAAAAGTTTCTTTGATTTTTTATCTCGTTCCTCATAGCACTGTCAATGTATTATACTTATCTAAAGAGAACGTATAAGGCTACCAAGCAGGTAGATACGTATTTCGAATTGTCTTTTTAATTGAAGAATAAAAAAAAAAACAAAATTCCATAACCAAATCATGATAACCTCTTCCCACGACATGCAGCCTTCGCAAAACGTTTCTGCAGTCCTTATTTTTAGTCTAGGCTTAAAGCAACGCCGGACCTCCAACGATGGGAAGGGGAGTAGGCTACCATAATTATCTTCCCATTCTGCCGTTTCGGCTTAAGTAACGAACATTCAATCTCAAAATTATTGACTAAAAGAGGGGCAGCTCAACACGCAATCTGGGGACCACGCTTAGAGCTCACGTACATTCGTAAAAATACTCTCAAAAGATAGGTCTCGGTCAAATTAAGATAAATGGTAATCACAGCATATTTTTTTTATGCATTTGAGTAGAATAATTATAATTTATAAGCACACTTGTTGCGTGGGCAACATCAGAACTAACGCCACCATCTTATTTTTCAATACATTTCACAAATGAGCGCTCTCCTGTCAACCTCAATGGAGTGTCCAAAGATCCAAACACTGTAGGTTAGACAACTACGTCAGCCGTAATGTCATTCAAAAATATTTTTATTAATAAAAAATAAACTCTAAAAAGCAAAAAATAAATTTAATGTAAAAAGTTTTCGAAATGACCACCTTCTTTTTCGACACAAATATTCAAACGAGTCCTAATTTGGCCATTTAAATTTACAGACATTAATGTCTTATTTGTTCAGCAGCCTGAGATATTCTATCTAAGAGCTGTTCACGGTTCTGAATTTGTACGGAGTACACCTTCTCCTTTAAGGTTCCCCAGACATAAAAATCTAAAGGAGTCAGATCTGGGGACCTAGCTGGCCATGCGATATTTGTGCTACCTCGTCCAATCCAACGGCCAGGAAACGTTGCATTTAAATATTCACGCACTTGTGTGCCATAATGTGCAGGGGCCCCATCATGTTGGAGCCACATGGTTCGCAGAGTTTGAAGATCCACTTGTTCGAAAAATTCGAAGCTAGTGACGTTTCTTAGGAACTCTAAGTAATTGTCAGCATTTAGGCGGTGGGGAATCTCAATAGGGCCGATCAGCTGATTGTTAAAAACACCAGCCCACATGTTTACAGAGAATTCAGTTTGATGTGACGCCTGCCAATGTAAATTCGGGTTGCTCTCATGCCACTGCACTTGATTTTTGGAATTGAATACTCCCGCTCTTGTAAACTGGGCTTCATCCATCCAAAGAATTTTTTGAAGCAGTATTGGATTATTTATCAGTTCTTGATTCATTCTCTGGCAAAAAACAATTCTTGAGAAGTGATCAGGTGGTATTATGCCTTGGGATTTTCTGTAGTGGTAGGCATGCAAACCATATCTTTTCCACAGTTTCCACACTAGCTTATGAGATACACCCACGATTCTCCCAACGCGTCTCGTTGAGAGTGTAGGATCATGAATAATAAGGTTCATTATTCTGTTTTCTTGAGCGACGCTCAAATTGATTGCTCGTTCAGGGCGGCGTGGTCTAATTACGATCTCACAAAATCTCCTGTGTATGTTAATAAATGTTCGTATATCAGGAACGCGCCGACCAGGGAATCGCCGTTGGTACTCTCGCACACCTGCTGTAGCATTTCCGTCACAGAAACCGTAGACGAAGTGAAAATCAGCTTGGTGTTGAGCAGAACATTCGTGCGGCATAGTGAAAGTTGTAATCAAAATGATTGATTAAATTAGTCGGAAACCCAAAAGCAAATTACAATAAACAATAATCCTGACAGTTAAAATCATGCATGACAAACAATGACAAATAACAACTTAGGTATCCATAGCGACCAGTTTAATCTCTTTGAAAGATTCGTTATCGCAAATGATCGTATTTCTTCGCTAACTCTCGGGTTCCTCTCGTACGTGCAAATGAAATGCAAATAGTATTTGATAGATTTATCATTTTAATTGCACTAAGCGGCAACATAGGCCAAATTAAGATACTTTCTCACTGCATAGCTCAATTAAATTTCATTAAATGAAATTACAAATATCTTTGTAACGAAGCCTTTTTAAGTACTACTTCCTTTGTTGGATTTGATTTGTAAAAGCCATAGAAGTATTTGCTAAAGTTTATGGATAACGTGAAGAACACGGTGTATATTGGGGCCTCATAGGAATAAAGGCGACCGAAGCTTATTATTTTTTAGTATAGTTATTACCTTTGTTTCCAAAAACTTCCAATCTCTGGTCATAACCGTAGGCGGAGTAGCGGCTGTTGTCTCCAAGTACGAGTGTTCCAGATGGATAAGTTAGAAGGAATGCGATGGTGTCGAAGTCGTCAATAGCCTTTACTTCTGGGATGAGGGCTGTAGCGGAGGCCTGGACGCGGCAGGGCAGTTCACCCAGCACCCAGCAGGCCATGTCGAAGTCATGTACCAGGCAGTCGTGGAAGACACCACCTTAAAAAAATACATGCCAATTTATTTTTACAAATAATTATGTCTGTTGAAAAAAATGCAAAAAAGGTATAACGTTCCTTCTTTCAGGATACAGGAATAAACATCACTAACTCCTTGGTGGCGGTAGTTCAGGACAGGGATCACAGCCCCTACATTATAGGTCATACACCGCGCTAACTGATAACGTTGAAACCTACCCAGCGTCACAGTGCGTTTTGCAAAATTCCAGTTAGGCAGATACCTTACCTATTATTTATTTTTTATAAGAAATTGATGTGGACATAAATCTAACAAATGAACAATTTAATTTAATTTTCAGGTACAGACACACAGACAGATTCTAAGACAACAGTTAGTACCTACATAATTTCAGCCATATCTACCTAAATAAAACTGAACAGTTTTTAATAATTTTTTGTTGATAAATTTTGGTAGGTTATCTTTTATTTATATAATAGAATAATATTTACCCAAAAGAGCAAATCATCATGACAACATTGTTATTTTCATTTAATTAAATACTATCAGTAACAGTCAGGGGCCATAACGCGACGGTAATAAAATTATTAATCTTCTCAGAGTTATCATTATTTACAAGCGAAGATATTGATTAGGATTTGTTAAGTAAATAAACCTATCAATAACAAAACTAGGTTCAAAATATTCCACTGGACTGATTTTGTTTAATACCTATAACCTACCTATTAACCGACACATATAATTCGTTTATTGATTATCAACTAGTGTCACACTTAAACTGACTGAACTTCTAGTAGTCGCATAAGCGCGAAAACTGAGCTTGTCTTCTCATCAATGCGTTTGTGCCAGGTTAATAAAGGGCTTGCTTGCCCCGTATTAGATACATGGCACTTGTACATTGTTGAATGTGGTCGTGGGTTCACTGCACCTACTGTAGGGTATGCCTCCGTCTAACTCTTGGGTATTACAAGCGTTTATATGTTATTCCTAATTTAAAAATGTCTTACCAGATGTTTTCAAGTAGTCGATGGAAGGCAGTGGAGAGTCCCTAGCGGTGACTTTGAGGATCTGCACATGTCCAACTTCTCCGTTCCTCACTCTGTTTTTTAACGCTCTGTAGGAGGGGTCGAAGCGGCGGTTGAATGCGGAGAAGAGAACGCGGCCCTTAGCCTTAGCGGCCTCGTAGCACTTTCTGGTCTCCTCGATGTTTTCAGCAATGGGCTTCTCACAGAACACGTCTTTGTTGTTGGCAATAGAGTTGACGACGATGTCATGGTGAGTCCAAGTCGGGGATCCGATGAAAACAACGTTGACTCTATATTTGAGAATAATGTTTTAATGTAGAACGAATGAACGGTTCTGGATATGGTAAAGAGCTAGGTTAGGATAGGATATCCCGATAGGTCGTAGCCAGTGAGATAATTCTTGGAATACACGCGTACGAAACCGCTGGCAACATCTATATTTGCATAAATTTAAAATAACTAACACGACTTCAATATTTTTGCCCATACTCACTCTTTGTCGTTATAAACGCGCTGAGCGTCTTTAGAAGGCAGCAGAGAAACATTGTCGCTGAAGTTCCAGTACTTCTTCAGGTCAGCAAACCTCTCCGTGCGGTCGTCGATGACGTACTTCAGGGTAAGGCGAGGGTTGTTGATGATGCTGGTCAAGTGGATGGAGCCGGCGCGGCCCAACCCGAAGATAGCGGCCACTAGCGGCTTCTTCGGCGGCTTGACGGCATGGTTTGTTGTAACATTGTTCACGTAACTGTGGAAAGAATATACTGTAAATCAAACGTATATTTTCCTCAGGATCTGGACTTAGAGATAAGTTGCATTTTTAGTGAGTTTGAGTAAGGTGGACTGCGAGTCTAAACGAATAGCAAAGTGAGTGAACTTACAAAAAGTTAAAGTTTAGTATACGGCAGCAGGCGGAGGGGGGAGAGGGGTGGGAGGGGGAATGGGGAAACCCCCTACCCCCCGGCGGTACCACTAGTGCTTAGCCCCCCCCCTCCCCCTCGCAGCAGCCGGGGACGCAGCCAATTTTCACAGGTTTTCGGAAACTTAGATTGACTCAGATCAACACATGGCAACCCTCTTGCCACTAACGGTAACGGGTCCTAGGGTGTAAGAACGACGACAACCTGCCAGGTTGCCGTCGTGCCCAGGTTGAACCTGGGCTTCCTCCCAAGTGTGTTTGATGGGGTAAATGGAAGAAGCCAAGTGAAGTTTTCAACTCAGGAGTGCGGATCACTGATCAAACATCTTGGGACTTGGGAGGAAGCTCAGGGAGCCCAGGTCATCGTCGTGCTTCTTACACCTGACCCTAGGACCCGTTACAATAGTGGCAAGAGGCCAGGTGTTGATCTGAGTTGATCTGGGTTTCCGAAAATTTATACATCCAAACTAGGTACTTAAGTATGTATCGGCGTGCGAATCTTAACACCGCGTTTCAGGACTTAGACAGACTCCGTGGCTGCTACTAATAAGAAATTCTTAATGGAAAAACACAAAAACGCTTTACCTGACCTGAGAATCGAACCCGGAACCTTATGAATAGCAGTCGAGCTTTTATATAACCCTCGACACAGACCGACCACCAGTATTAATATTTTTTGTCTTCTACTTACTCTGTGTGGAAGTAGTCCTCCTTCGGATAGGTTTGAGGTAGTTTGTAAGGAGATGGTCCTCCGAATTGTTTAGTCGCCATTTTGAATTAAAACTGAAATTAAATATCATCTTTTTAAATCCTTGGTGTGGTTTCTCAAGTACAGACGCCAGCAGGTCAAGTTATTTTTATTTTTTACTAGCTGGCCGGGCAAACTTCGTACCGCCTCACCATTTAAACCTTCCCTGGACTTCCAGAAGTAATTCAAGACCAAAATCAGCCAAATCGGTCCAGCCGTTCTCGAGTTTTAGCGAGACTAACGAACAGCAATTGATTTTTATATATAAGAGAAGATAATTAACCTTCCAATATAGTGATAAGGTAGACAATGTATTAAATAAATTTGACAGATTGAGGTAGGATTATGTGCTGGCGTCTGTACAAGAGGTCCTCCTCTTGTACAGACGAACGACTCGACTGTTACGGTGTATCGACTTAAAGAATCAATATATAGTTTGAGTTGGGGACGTTTTTCGAATCTTTACGAATGAAAAGCCCTTTCGATAATGAAATTGAAAATATTCCGCCGATTGCTATTACATTCTTCTCTGGATGAGGCAAAATGAGTATGTAAGGATCGTAGCCGATGGGGCTCTGTGCCTACCCTCATGGGGTAAATGCGTAAATTTTTGTATAATTCTTAAGCACAAAAATAGGAAGGTGTAATATGCGTAAAACAGCCTGGAAATATCAAACCAATTTAATTACTATCCACAGACCTCTGACATAACATTATAATAATAACATGAAAGAAAGAAAAAATATCCTACTAATATTATAAATGCGAAAGTTTGTGAGGATGGATGTATGTATGTATGTTTGTTACCCTTTCACGAAAAAACTACTGGACGGATTTGAATGATTTATTTTTTTGTTGTATAGATATTAAGTCTGGCCAACATTTAAGCTATAATTTATCTTGAAAACTTGAACACCTGGTGCAGAACCGCAACAGATCAGCACGCGTAGCATGGCCCGTAGAAACGGGTTTTGTCGACGGGAGAATAGACAAAATGAGAGAGAACGTAAAAGATTTTTATCGATTTATGCATAGTAATATTTAAAATATAGAAAAGATATGTTTCTATTCTTTAATTTTGTAAGAATCGTGTCATATTTGTGCAAAAAAACAGTCGATTTGTATAGAAATAACGATGAAATAACTTTGTCTTTTCTTGGTAGAATAGAGATAGAATCACCATGCTACGCGTGCAGCTAAGCTATAAGAGATACAAAAATGGTGCCATAGCAAAAATTGTTCCACGTGATGACCATTTTCTGCTCAGAGAATAAATTTGAAGATTTGGAACACCTGATGTGGAACTCTTAGAGCCCAGCTACAAACCACTATAACATATACAGGAATGACGTCTTAGCAAGAGTTGTTCAACCTGATAAGCACTCTCTGTTGACGTATAAAAATTTGAAGATTTGGAACACCTGATGTAATGGTCTTCATGGTCTTCCATGGTCCACCCACCTTAATATTATTAATAGTACGCGGGTATCAACATTGCGTTAAGCGCGCAAACAAAATACCCACCTACCCGAATACAACAAAATACATAACTTATACAACATTATTTTTAGTATATGCGAAACCTGAATATAGTTTGTTCAGAATCAGTAACTGATTCGATTCCAATAATTTTTACACCATGTTATATTTATTTTTCAAAAATATTTTAATACAATTTTATTACCAGTTAATTACAATACAATCACCGTACGGTTAGGTACCTATTGCCAAACTATTATTACGAGTGTATAACACAGGAGACGCGGTTTACGCGGGTGTACCGCGAAATGAGCATGTTTTTGAACGGACAACCAGGTAATATACAAGCTTATAACTTTGTGATTTTTTATAACACGGTTTTAAAATTTTGTACATAGATTCTTTACACAAAAATACTAGACAGGTGTATCGGGTTTCGCATAAACAAAAAATAATGTTGTATATCTTAAGGTCTAGATTACCTAACGATGATTTCCTTCGTGGGGGACAGTATTGTACAAATTAAACATAGACAGTAGATATCTACCTACATATGCATTAAAAAATATTTAAAGGCGTTCAGAAGTTATGGTGGATTAAAGAGACTCACAAACAAACATACATACATATAATACACATGAATCCTGAAAACATAACACTCCTTTTTTGGGCAGTCGTGTAAAAATACACATTTTGGTACTTGCCTAGATTTGAACTCACATTAACCTCTTTTACGAGGGGCGAGCGACCTCTGGATCATCACGATGATAAATAAAAAATAGGGATAAGTCAAAATGTGAATGAAGCAAATGCTAAGAATTAATATTAAATTAATAAAATAGTTAACATACCAGAATTAAATGAAGGAGGAACCGATTGCCACAGCCGCGCTGGTTAGTGTGACAAGCGATGTTCCGCGAACTTCTTTTATATCTACTAACACCCGCGATAATAACATGGCTATCGACAGGTCACCATACCATGGCGAACCAAATCATTATCAAAATACGCAAAAATTATAATCATTTCGTACTATAAGCACCAGTTTATGATAAAAGCATCCTATTAAGTTTAAAACCGAAAGTACTAAATTCTTACATAATTATTGTGTGATATAATAATTTGCACCTTTTGATAACGATAAAAAAATGATTATGATTGATCACCCCATTTAATAAAAACAAAAGCATTAAATTTTACAATAGCATTAAAAATTAATGTTAGTAGATACCTATATTAAAACTTTGTACTATGAAGCTAGGGCACTTAGTTATCTACTATACTTATTAAAGCATCTATACATATAATAAATCTGTAGAAGGGTCAATTCTGTACATTGAAAATATTGAAAAAATAAATAGCGAGGGGTGTTGCTGGATCGATACCAAACCCAAATATGTGATTAAAAAAAATTTTGTCTGTCTGTCTGTCTGTCTGTATGTGCAAGCATCACGTGAAAACTAACGGTTCGATTTCGATGAAACTTGGTATAATTATTAATATTATCCTGGGCATAAAATAGGAAACTTTTTATCCTGGAAAAATACGTAGAAAAAAAATCTTATTTTTCAGTTTTATTCATAGACGTTGTTCTGTAGAACCGCGAACACACGTTGCATTACCCGCAGTGGATTCAGCGCCGTAACCTGTAGCGCCGAAAGTCGGATTTGGCTTGAACCGTTTGCGGCACACGTGGACCACGCCTCCCCGACTCCTATATAACGAGTCGCGTTCCGCGCCGCGCGATGCATATAAATTCTGAATTTTGATGCGAGCGGACGTGTCCAGTGTGGCGAGCGGTCGTCCGTGGAATTAATATTCTATGCGTGTCATTTTAAACCGTGCTTTTCAGCGCGACCTTTCTGATTACTGTTCCGATCAGTTATTTGTAAATACAAGGTCGGAATTACTATGAAAAAAATACTTACTACAGAACGCGAGCTCAACAGCAGTAGCTCAATAGAGGGATCTCCTTAATTATTATAGGCTTAGCCGTATTTGGGTCCAATAGATATTTATAAGATGTCATTGTCAGAGTTACTCAAAATGGAGAAATAAACCATCCACGCGAAGACCGACATCCGCGCGGACGGAGTCGCGGGCGGAAGCTAGTATTAAATAATTGTCTTGAATCTGGGAAGATAATGGCTTCGCAACTGCAAGTACTTATTAGTAAACTAGCTTCTGACTTCATTCACGTCAAGTTTTGGCCTTCGACCAACCACCTCTGCCTTACATCCCATCGCCTGGCTGCGCTGTTACTATTTCGGGCTTGCTAGACAATTATTGTGATACCTAGCGACTATGTGCATGCATTTTGATTCATGAATTCTGCAGCCATTTGAATCCGATGCATACTCGAAGGTACTACGCCAGAAGCATGGCACAGGAGTGTGGTTGTTATTTTCTTCAAAAAGGGTACAACACCTTGTTGAAGAACTACAGACCAATCTCACTTCTGAGCCATGTATACAATCTGTTCTCAAGAGTCATTAAGACAAGACAGAGGAGTATAATCGGCCATTATATTTAGCGTTTGCGGACTATGACAAAGCCTTCGATTCAATCGAAACCTGTGCAGTATTGCAGTCCCTCCAACGATGCCATATCGACTATAGGTATATCGAAGTGTTGAAGTTTTTGTATAGAAACGCCACCATGTCCATCCGACTTCAGGAAGTGAGCAAGAAATCAATCCAATTGCAGTAATGCGTGAGACAGGGAGACGTTATTTCTCCGAAACTGTTCACGAACGCGTTAGAGGACGTTTTTAAACTCTTGGAATGGAACGGACTCGGCATCAACATCAATGGCGAATAAATCACTCACCTTCGTTTTGCCGATGATATAGTCATCATGTCAGAATCATCGGAGAACCTCAATGTAATGGCAGATTTACATTGAGTCAGTAACTGACGTCAGTCCACTGACGAGTCAGTGCTGACCTGGCACTGCCATAATGTAAATCGATTTCTTGAAATACTGACCTCGTCTAAATAGCACGAGTCAGTTTTCGGCGCCAGCACTGACGTCAGTTACTGACTCAATGTAAATCTGCCATTATGCTCAGCGACCTCAGTATCGTTTCCCAACAGGTCGGTCTTAAAATGAACATGTACAAGACGAAAATCATGTCGAATGTCCATGTGGCACCCGTACCGGTTGTTGTTGGGAATGATACTCTCAAGTTGTAGACCAATATACTTACCTTGGACAGATTGTTCAGTTATGTAGGTCCAACTTGGACAAAGAGGTCTCCCGAAGAATCCAACTCGGATGGGCAGCGTTTGGGAAGCTACGTGATATCTTCTCATCGAGAATCCCAGTGTCTCAAGACAAGGGTGTTTAACCAGTGTGTGTTGCGAGTGATGACATATGGCTCTGAAACGTGGTCTTTGACTGCTGGCCTTTTAGAGAGACTAAGAGTCACTCAACGAGCAATGGAATGAGCTATGCTCGGAGTTTCTTTGCGAGATAAAATCCGGAACATGGATATTCGGCGAAGAACCAGAGTCACCGACATAGCTCTTTGAATTTGTAAGTTGAAGTGGGATGGGTAGGCCACAACGCTCGTAGGACTGACAACCAACGGGGAAGAAAAGTTCTTGAGTGGCGACCACGGACCGGAAGACGCACGTAGGCAGGCCTCCCACTAGGTGGACCGTGAGGATCGCGGGCAACCGATGGATGCAAGTGGCGAAATTGTCGTTCAGCGTGGCGGTCTAAGGGGGAGGTCTATGTTCAGCGGTGGATATCTTCCGGCTGATGATGATGTTGATGATGCATAAGAACCTGCCGAGTTCTTTAACCGTCTGATTATATTACGTCAATTTCTTAATTTGTCTGACCGAAGTAAAAAAAACCAATGAAATCCCTTGTGCGTGTTTAATAAATATTTTTTTTATTTTATTGGCGATAGTTTCGCGTTTGACCACTAGAACGAAGATGTGGTCGACTGTAAAGCACTCTGGTCTAGAAGTAACCTATCCACTCTTAAATTAAAGACCCCAAGGGACAACCTTGGGGTATTCTATCGGTCGGCTATCAGGAGAAACAGAACCCAGCAGGGAATTCCATTCCTTAGCTGTGTACACAATAAAAGTATAGCACGTATGGATGGAATGTCCACCACGTCCCGATAGCGCATTGCCGTACGATTTGTAAGTAGTCCGATGATGGAAAAGGGCTGGCGGGTTAAAATTGTGCAGTGCCATCGTACACTCTCTCCGAAGTGTAACCGATAAAAAACGAAAGGCTAGCAACTCTGCTTTGATGATCAAAAATAATGTGTTTTCTAGATACTATTATTGTGTTTAGTTTATGATGATTTCGTCGACCAATAAAACTAGATACTGACCCGCACATAGCCACTTGACCTATTCATCATACTTATAATATTTATCAAGATAAATTGAAGGCCAAATGTATCACACCGTAGCACTGAATATTAAGCACTGTTAGGGCTGTGAAAACTGAAAAGAAAACATCCATCGGATTACAATAGCCTTAAAGTAGGATTAGTATTAATATCATATTTTTGGTAACGTATTCAACTATCCTATAATTATTATGTGCACAAGCGTTGAAGTTCGTCACCGTATACACCTTGATACACTAAAAATTTAAGCAAAATTAAAAATGAAAAAACCCAAGACGGTAAAAATCTATTTGAAAAAGAATAAAATAATCAAAACCCCAATTATTATGTAACGAAATATTATAATAGTCATAGACGTAAAAATAACCGAGGAATATCCGTCGGGGGCTGCCATTAAGGCTGCGTTTCCACCAGAGATGTGCGATGGAAATGTGTCGTGCGAGGATGTCTAGCTGTGCTGTGAAAATGTGTGGGCGTTTCCACCAAAGCTGTGCGATGAAAATGTGACTAAGAGTATGTGTAGCGGAGCTCTGAAAATACGCATTAATGTGTGGTGCGAGGATGCGTTGCGAAGCTGTGAAATGGGTCGACGAGGGTGCGGTGTAGTGGGGGCGGAGATACAACACATCCCTCGTAACACATCCCACTCACACATCCCTCGTACACATCCCTCGAACACATCCCTCGTACATAATATCCCTCGCACACATTTGCGCTTGTTTTCTATGCAAAAAATCTAGCTCCGCTGAGCCGTTTCCACCAGAGCTGTGCTGAACGAGGCGAGGTAAATGAAGCGATTCTATTGGTTCTTTAAAAACACATTCCTCGCTACACATCTTCGCACATCTCTGGTGGAAACGCAGCCTAAACCAGCTAAAGGTTTTCTGGTGACGTGAATACAATTATTGAAAATTGTAGATGTTTAACGACGACATAAAATACACTCATGAGTATGATTAAATTTTTGTTGAAATTTCATATAGAAAATCCAACCCCAAATACGTAGACTGATACAATGGACTGAAGAATGCGCCATTTTTGACGTAGACTGAATCAGTGCGCCAAACGGTCGAGAGGCTACGGAGTGAAAGACAACGAAAGATGATTCAAATAAAGGGATTGACTTGTTTGTCTAACATGTAGGGGTAGGTAAACTAGTGGTCACACAGTTGTCGAAATTCGACCATAAATCCTTTTTTTTAATGAGAAAAAATATATAGCTTTCTGCACTCCTCCTCCATCAACTTTAACTGTGTCGATACCCTAAATATTATTTATTTTGATAACGGGTTGCGAATCACAGTAGGTAGCTGACTTGTCTGACATAATATTTAATCAATCTCTGCTTGCTTGAACTGTGTTTACGTAAATGACTTTGTAAACAATACTGATTAAATTACTTTGAACCTACTGAAATAAATAATAAATGTTTAAACGTCTTCAAAAAAGGAGGAGGTCCTCAATTCGAAATTTTTTTTTGTTTGTTTCCTCATAACTTATGAATGAGTGAACCCATTTTAATGATTCTTTTTTTATTTGATGCAGTATCTGTCATTTGGTATAATTTTTTTTAGTTTGAATTTAGAAAGAACTTGAGTTGAATATTTGAACTAAAAAGGGTAAAATAAAAACCGAAATAAAAAACCAACCGCATTCAAAAATTCTATGCCCGAACAAACATAAAAAAATACAAACATCCAAATTGAGAACCTCCTCCCATTGGAAGTCGGTTAAAAAGGTTGAAAATAACTTATCTTTCGGAAGTCAGTGGCAAACATGAATTAAATAAAAAAGCAAAGCCACCGACTTCCGAAAGATAAGTTATTTTATACCTTTTTAACCGACTTTCCAAAAGGAGGAGGTTTTCAATTCGGATGTTTGTATTTTTTTTATGTTTGTTCGGGCATAACTCCGTCGTTTACCAACCGATTTGAAAAATTCTTGTTTTGTTGAAAAGGGTGTACTTCCCGAATGGTCCCATTAAAATTTTATCGAAATCGGACTAGCACTTTTTGATAAATCAACAAAAATCAACAAAAACCTAAAAAGTTGTCAACATTGTCTACACCGATTACTCCGAGGTTTCTTGACCGATTTTGATGATTCTTTTATTGTTCGATACAGTATATCTGCCATTTGGTCCCATAAAATTTTCATTTAGTTTGGTGCAGTAGTTTTAATTTTTAGCTCATTGTGTAAGAATACATACATGGGCGATGTTATTACCGGTGCTACGGATTACAAAATTTTAGTGAGTACATGTAAGAAAATTATGTATTTGACAATAATTTGGGTTGAATATTGAAACTAAAAATGATAAAATAAAAAACTTTTTCAAAAAAAAAATGTAACCGACTTCCCACAAAAAAGTTCAAAATAACCTACAAAAAAACTTTTCTTTCGAAAGTCGGTGACAAAAAGTCAATGAAATAAAAAAGAAAGTCACCGACTTCAGAAAGAAAAGTTTTTTTGTAGGTTATTTTGAACTTCTTTGTGGTTACATTTTTTTGGAAAAGTTTTTTATTGTGTCAATTTTTGAAGGCAGTTGGTGTTTTATTTTTTTAGAAAAAAATCTCTAAATTCACTAAGCCTACGTCTGCACAGGCAGGTGGCTAGGTTAGCGCCTAGAGCGTAGCGATCAGGGACCGGATTACCGTTATTTTTTGTATAACGTTACGAATTATCGTTATGGTAACGATAAAAATGTACCGAAATTAATAACGATACCCGTAAGTCCGTTAACGTTACCTAATAACTAAAATTAGTATCGGTAAAAGTAACAATACATATACCGGTAATTTATATGTCTATCTCTTTCTAACGATGTCGGTTGCGCTAAATTGCGATGTAATTTATTTACAAAATTTTTGTCGCACGCATCAAGTCGCGTGTGATGTAAGTTCGCTACGTCGGACGCCGCCACCCCCAACGTCTTTCTTCACCAAAATTGGCAACTTCGTGTACCTAATTAAGTTGTTAATCTATCAAAGAAATTTGACAGATTGTGGTAACATGATGACCTTGACGTGCTGAGCTGTGC
The DNA here is from genome assembly GCA_950005045.1 of Agrotis exclamationis. Classification (NCBI taxonomy): domain Eukaryota; kingdom Metazoa; phylum Arthropoda; class Insecta; order Lepidoptera; family Noctuidae; genus Agrotis; species Agrotis exclamationis. The sequence continues at coordinate 13,658,912 of OX465425.1, read as the reverse complement.
TGTGCCGTACCTACCTATCATTATCACAGTCGATTACACGTAGCTGCATACAATTTGACCTATGCAATTTGTCTTTAAAATCTTTTCGTAGTGAAAGAGTAGGTATTTAGGGACATGTGGCCGACTGTAATAATGATTTTAGAAAATTATAAAAGTCCCATTGAGTGTTTTTGAGTAGGTATAGTTCTGTACAACAAGGTGGGTCATCAACTCATCATTATCTAACATAAACTGCGCAGAACACACTTAGGTGGTGCGCTCGCGGCGCCCGCGCGCCCCGCTGATACCTACGTATCAGCGGGGCGCGCGGGCGCCGCGAGCGCAGCGGATTCACCGTCTTGCTTGACTGTCACTCACAGGCCGCAGCGCACTTTTAATTTAGTTAGAATGACATAGTTTAAGTAGAAAGCTGGGTAGGTAGGAACTTACGTTTAATGTTTTATTGCACAACTAGTGTTTGCCCGCGGCTTCGCTTGCGTTAATTTAGAATTTGAGAAACAATACGGATCGTGTAAGTGGCGCCATCTGGAAATTGTAATTGTTTTTTTTTTCTCGGCAACAGCTCTTTTCTGTTTTTCGGGATGAAAGATACCCTATATACGTGTCTATACTCCTAACAACGTATATGTATGTGCAAAATTTTGGGACGATCGATTGAGTAGGTAGTTTGCGTGAAAAGGTAAAAAACAAACATAATTACTCACTTGCATTTATAATATTAGTTTAGATCAATAATGTTATAGGTACTTACATACATAGTTTGCATAGGAAACGTCCTTGTTTGAGCAACATTAATTTCAAAGATCCGTGTTTAGCATAAGACTATCATTTTTTGGTCGATTTACAGTATCGCTGCAATTTGTTAACGCAATTGAACGTACAATAGCATTGCTCTTCCCTCTTTATTATTTATTTTATTTTAAATTTATTAACAAGTAACTTATGATGACTCAAAGTGTTAGTAACAATATTTCTTAATCACTATGCTAGTAATCCTAATCTACACATTTTACGAGTACAGTAGTCTTTCCGCGTGATACCTTAAAAATAGCTTATTATTTGACTCGATGTTCGAAATCTTGTTGTCACTTAAAACAGAATCTATGCACTGGTTTGAGCACTAATTCAAAACACAAATAAATATAAAATAATACAAAAGATTTGGTCGCGGGTACGTCCTTTTAAACTACGTCCAGTTACCGAAGGACGGGCAGCAGCGTCCTTTGCAAACTTTCGGTGATCTTATTGCGATCCCCAAGCCGCCTGCCAAGCGTGGGGATTATGGCAACCCCCCCCCCTCCCCCCATTATGATTGACAACAATAGCACACGGCCCCCAGTCCCCAGCAGCTCCGCTATTCCTGGTCTGGGTAGCGGATCGGGTAACGGCGGAGCAGGGGTGCTAAGAATCCCCGGCAGATGCCCCGCTACCACCCCCAACGGACTTTGGCCCTGGCAACACACAACATCCGCACACTGAGGACCGATGAGAAGATTATCGAGCTGGAGGAAGAATTGAGCAGAATGCGCTGGGATATCTTGGGATTATCTGAAATCCAAAGAGAGGGTCAGGATACGATAGTTCTAGATTCCGGCAACATGCTCTTCTACCGGGAAGGAGACCGTAAATCCCAGGGTGGTGTTGGATTTCTCGTCCGCAGGTCCCTCATCAACAACGTTGTGAAAGTCGACAGTGTGTCGAGTAGGGTAGCATACATTATACTCAGAATAACCAACCGGTATTCGTTGAAGGTCATATAGGTATATGCGCCGACCTCGACACATTCTGATGATGAAGTAGAGGCATTGTATAAGGAGATATCCGAGGCCATACATACCTCCGAAACATACTTCACCGTTGTTATGGGGGACTTCAAAGCGAAGGTGGACGCACGGAATGGCGATGAGTTGAGAGTGGGGCCATTTGGGTATGGGCAGCGAAACCATAGGGGCCAGCGACTGGTCGACTTCATGGAAAAGGACTTCATTTAATGAACTCCTACTTCCAGAAGCGGCCATCCAGGAGGTGGACGTGGATGAGCCCCGATGGTACTACCAGAAATGAGATCGACTTCATCATGACGACCAAGAAGCGAATATTCAGTGATGTCTCTGTGATCGCCAAGGTAAAAACCGGCAGCGATCACCGAATCGTCAGAGGCACATTGAATATCAATGTGAAGCTTGAAAGGTCTCGTCCGGTGAAGTCCACGCTCCGACCTGGTCCTGCCCACATCCAGAACCCCGAAGACTTTCAACTTGAACTGCACAATCGCTTCCAGTGCCTAACCGAATGCGAAACTGTGGACGAGATTAACAATGGGTAGGTGGAAACTGTCCAAGATGTGTGGTCCAAGTTCTTTAAGACCCCGCGCCGCAATAAGCCTCAAAAGTTCTAGAACGGAACCATCAAGTTGATGCAAGACCGGGCCGAGATGAGGCTGCAATCTTCAGCTGATATGTCGGAATATGGCAAACTCAATAGACGAATCTCTAAATCAATGCGACGTGACCTGCGTGCCTATAGTGCGGCAAGGATCAAAGAGGCAATCGAGCGGAACCAGGGCTCAAAAGTCTTCGCAAAGAATTCGTCTATTGGGCAAAGCCAAATGACAAAGCTGAAGATTAACGACGGCAGCATCATTTCGACGAAACCGGAGATCCTGAGAGAGCTTGACAGGTTTTACGGACAGTTATACACATCAACACGACAACCCAGTGTCGGTAAAGTTCGAGACGCAAGAGCTAAACCAACGACCATTTATATCTAGACTCCTAATCATAGGCGACCGATGTCTGTCAACACATTAGGTAAAAAAGTCTTATAACCGTCGTGACTCGACCACTCCTGTGAGTCCCCTCGTCGCACTGACCTTGAGTTAGCCAATCAGAACGCAGTACTAGCCAATCAGAACGCAGTATTAGCCAATCAGAACGCAGTACCCCGTCCCCCTCGCTTACGTTGTACCTCAGCGACTTGGCAGAATAATTTTCGTTAGTCAGATCGTACATGAGGCGTCTAGATATAAATGGTCGTTGAGCTAAACTGACTCGACACTACACTGAGGATAACCCGGACATCAGCCTGTACGAGATTAGAATGGCTCTTAAACAGCTAAAGAATAACAAGGCGCCGAGTGAAGACGGAATCACAACTGAACTTCTGAGAGCGGGTGGAAAACCGGTACTTCTGGTCCTCCAGAAGTTATTTAATTCCGTCATACTCGAAGGTACTACGCCAGAAGCATGGCACAGGAGTGAATCTTCAAAAAGGGTGACAACACCTTGTTGAAGAACTACAGGCCAATCTCACTTCTGAGCCATGTATACAAGCTGTTCTCAAGAGTCATTACGAACCGTCTCGAACGCAGGTTTGATGACTTCCAGCCTCCCGAACAAGCCGGTTTCCGAAAAGGTTTTAATACTATAGACCACATACACACGCTCCGCCAGATTATACAGAAGACAGAGGAGTATAATCGGCCATTATGTTTAGCGTTTGTGGACTATGAAAAAGCCTTCGACTCAATCGAAACCTGGGCAGTATTGCAGTCCCTCCAACGATGTCATATCGACTTTATGTATATCGAAGTGTTGAAGTATTTGTATAGAAACGCCACCATGTCCATCCGACTTCAGGAAGAGAGCACGAAACCAATCCAATTGCAGAAAGGCGTGAGACAGGGAGACGTTATTTCTCCGAAACTGTTCACGAACGCGTTGGAGGACGTTTTCAAGCTTTTGGAATGGAACGGATTCGGCATCAACATCAATGGCGAATACATCACTCACCTTCGTTTTGCCGATGATATAGTCATCATGGCAGGATCGTTGGAGCACCTCAATGCTATGCTCAGCGACCTCAGTATCGTATCCCAACGGGTCGGCCTTAAAATGAACATGGACAAGACGAAAGTCATGTCGAATGTCCATGTGACACCCGTACCGGTTGTTGTTTGGAATGATACTCTCGAAGTTGTAGACCATTACACTTACCTTGGACAGATTGTCGAGTTAGGTAGGTCCAACTTTCGGAGGGGTTCAGATTGCTGTCGAGTCCACCATGAAATATCTAGGATTGGTGCTCGACAGCCGTTGGGATTTTGGCCCCCACTTTCGGCGGCTGGTGCCCAAGTTGATGGGCGCAGCGGGTGCGCTCCCAACGCTGCTACCCAACCTGGGGGCCCGAGCATCGCCTGTAGGCGGTTATACGTGGGGATCGTGCGATCTATGGCCCTATATGGGGCCCCTGTGTGGGCGGCTGACTTGACGGCCCGACATATTGCAGTTCTGCGAAAACCGCAGAGGGCGATGGCCGTCAGAGTCATCCGAGGATATCGCACGATCTCCTACGAGGCGGCTTGCCTGCTGGCTGGATCCCCGCCCTGGGACCTAGAGTCGAAAGTCCTCGCGACCTTCTACAAGTGGCGTGAGGAGGCAAAGGCGCGAGGTGAGAGACTGGTGCAGCAGCAAATTACGCTGCGCCGGTCGGCGCTTCGTGAGGACCTGGTGGCGCCATGGCGGGAGAGGCTTTTACGCCCTTCCGCTGGTCTCAGTACGATCGAGGCGATCCAGCCAGTACTCGACGATTGGCTCGGAAGGAGGCACGGCTCCCTGACGTTTCGAGCGACACGGGTGCTCTCGGGGCACGGCTGCTTCGGGAAATACCTGTGTCGAATAAGCAGGGAGCCGGACGCTCGGTGTCATCACTGCGTCCAATGTCTGGAGGATACGGCGCGTCATACGCTGGCCGAGTGTGTCACGTGGGACGAGCCGCGCCGTGCTCTCACTGCAAAAGTGGGGAGCGACCTGTCATTGCCGGCCATTGTTAAGTCAATGGTCGGAGAGGCAGAGTCCTGGGACGCAGTGATTTCCTGCGAGATGACATCCTCCCAGAAGGAAGCGGCGGAAAGGGAGAGGGAGATCTCCAGTGCTCTCCCATACCGCAGCAGACGCACCGGGCGTCGAAGGAGAGCGGACAACGCTCTCTTTCGGCCTCCATAAGTGGGTCTAGGGGTGGCAGATTTGGGGACGTCTGCCATCCCCCACGCAAGTGGACCCGAGAAGAAGGCAGCGCGCAGTGTTCTGCGCGCGCCTATCTAAGTGGTAACGGGGGAGAACACCTCACCCCAACCGGAAGGGGCCTGCAAGAGGCGAGCCGGCACTAATCCGCAGCTCCGGACGCAAGTGTGCGAGGGAACACCGGGGTGGTTTTAGTCAGTCAAATCAAATCAAATCAAATCAAATCAAATCAAATCGTTTATTTCAACTAGGCCAATTACAGGCACTTTTGAATTGTCAAAAGACATAAAATAAAACAAGTACAAAAATAGTTATGGTGCTACAGTCCCAGTCACAAGACATAAAAACTGTGAAAGTACCGTAGGTGCTCATTCCAAAGCGTAGATCTCTATGGAGAAGAATGAGCAAGAAACTCCATGGACACTCTTTTTCAATCGCCAAAATTATTACAGAATTTTTGTTACATCATTCATCAGCGAACTGTCATTCAGTCAAGTCTGACATGCCCCTCCGCTTTTCCCCAGGCGGAGGAAGTCCTATGAGGATTTCCACCTCGAATAAAAAAAAAGGTACGTCCAACTTCGAGAAAGAGGTCGCCCGAAGAATCAAACTCGGATGGGCAGCGTTTGGGAATCTACGTGATATCTTCTCATCAAGAATCCCACAGTGTCTCATGACAAGGGTGTTTAACCAGTGTGTGTTGCCAGTGATGACATATGGCTCTGAAACGTGGTCTCTGACTGCTGGCCTTTTAGAGAGACTAAGAGTCACTCAACGAGCGACGGAAAGAGCTATGCTCGGAGTTTCTTTACGGGATAAAATCCGGAACATGGATATTCGGCGAAAAACCAGAGTCACCGACATAGCTCGTAAAATTTGCAAGTTGAAGTGGCAATGGGCAGGCCACATAACTCGTCGAACTGACAACCGATGGGGAAGAAAAGTTCTCGAGTGGCGACCACGGACCGGAAGACGCAGCGTAGGCAGGCCTCCCACTAGGTGGACCGACGACATCGTGAGGGTCGCGGGCAACCGATGGATGCAAATGGCGAACTGTCGTTCGGCGTGGCGGTCTAAGGGGGAGGCTTATGTTCAGCAGTGGACGTCTTCCGGCTGATGATGATGATGATGATCACCGGGTGCCGACCTACCTCCGTCGTCCTCGACGGACTACCTGACGGACAGAGCCGTCATCTACCCCGGTCACCGGGGAGAGTGGAACCGGCGAGAGATGTCGTGCGGTGTTCCACAGGGGTCGGTCTTGGGGCCGGCCCTGTGGAACATCGGATATGACTGGGAGCTGCGCGGCGACCTCCCCGACGACGTCAGCGTAATATGTTACGCTGATGACACGCTCGTCCTGGCGGAGGGAGAGTCGCATCAGGCGGCGGCCGACAAGGCGACGCAAGTGGTTGCGACAGTTGTCGAAAGGACCGAGCTGGGACTCGAAGTGGCGCTGCACAAAACGGAGGCCATGTGTTTTCATGGCCGCGTTAACGCGCCATGGTCTGAGTCCCACATAACGGTGGAGGGGGTTCGCATTGGCGTTGGGAGTACGATGTACCTGGGACTCGTCTTCGACAGCCGGTGGAACTTCAGGGAGCATTTCCTTAGTTTGGCCCCAAGGCTGAACCGGGCAGCAGCCGCCCTCAGGCGACTCCTGCCCAATCTCGGCGGGCCAAATGCCTCCTGCCGAAGGCTGTACGCCGGTGTCGTGCGGTCCATGGCCCTCTACGGGGCCCCCGTGTGGGCCCTGAGCATCCGGACGAGACCACTAAAGTTGGTCGCTTGCCAGAGGTTCATGGCTATCCGGATGATCCGGGGATACCGCACGATCGCCGGCGAATCAGCCAACCTCCTTGCCAGATTGCTGCCCTGGGATCTGGAGACGACCGCTCTCCAGCGCATTTATGAGTGGCGCGTGGAGGCGCAGCGCCGGGGAGAATTCAGGGCGGTATGGAGGGAACGACTGTCGCATCCGAGGTCCGGGCACGCCGCAATCGCGGCGGTAAAACCCCTCTTTGAGGAGTGGCTGGAAAGGCGTCACGGCGTCCTGACCTACCGCATGACGCAGGTCCTCACTGGACTGGAAGTTTCGGGAGGTTCCTGTGTCTGATAGGGAGGGAAGCAACGCCTGGGTGTCACCACTGCGAAGATCGCCCGGAGAACACTGTGGAGCATACGGTGCAGGACTGCGCCGCTTGGGCATAGCACCGCCGTGTCCTCTCGGCGGCGATAGGCGGAGACCTCTCGCGCCCGGCATTGGTCGAGGACATGCTGCGGGGCGAGACGGAGTGGGAAGCGGTCGCCTCCTTCTGCGAAGCAGTCATGCTCGTGAAGGAGGAGGCGGGCCGCGTGAGGGAGAGGATAGCGTCCTCCCTCCACCCCAGCCGCACTGGAAGACGCCCACGGCGTCGGACGTCGGCAGACGATCTCCGGGCACCGTAGGCGCGGGCATGCGGGTGGCGAGTAATGGACGACTCGCTGTCCGACCATGGACCATGCCCGGGTCGATAGCGCGTTGTGTTCCACGCGCGCCCCAAAGAGTATCAGCATGATGACGGGGCCCCCCTCTAGAGGGCCAAAGCCTGCCGGGGTCACGGGACTTATCTCATTACCGTGACCCCGGAACACAAAGGGCTATTGAAGGACACCGTGGATTTTAGTCAGTACGAGTCTGACAGTCCCTCCCGCCCTGCCCTGGGTGGGAGGTCTCATTTGATGATTTTACCACGAAAAAATGAGAGTCGAAAGTTTTCATCAATATAAATGAATTAAGTCCAAATACAAGATAGCTACTATAAACTGTTGACCAGTTCCCTGAATTGTTCTTCGTCTTTATTCATCATCATCAGCCTATAAATGTTCCCACTGCTGGGACACAGGCCTCCTCTCTGTGAGAGGGAGTGGGCCGTAATCTACCACGCGGGCCCAGTGCGGATTGGTAGATGTCACATGTCTTCGAATTTTTGGTTCTAGGACATGCCGGTTTCCTCACGATGTTTTCCTTCACCGTTTTGAGAGCAGTGGTCTTGAAATAAATTACACAAAGTAATACGCCTGACGGGGTTCGAACCCACGACCTACAACTCGTAAGTCGAGGCCGATACCACTGGGCCACCACTGCTTTATTGCACTGTCTTTATTATCAGACCCTTAATGACAATTACAACCCACCTAGGTGTAAAGTTCTTATCAATATAAATGAATTAAATCCAAACACAAGGTAGCTTCTGTGAATCGTTGAGGAGTTCCCTCGACTGTCTCTCGGCTCCATCATCAGATCTACTCCAGATCTTTATTTAATTGTATTGCTTTAAAATAATGAAAAACTTACAAACGCACTAGTCGCCCCTAAAATTTTAGAAAGCTCCACTCGATTTCTCTGGTCTTTCGTCATCAAACCCTAATTTCCTTATCATAGGATTTTACCTTTGAAATATATTTTTTCCAACGAAAAGAGAATCATCAAAATCGGTTCTTAAACGACGAGTTAACCGTCAGACAAACTTAAAAAAAAAACCTTACCTATCTGCATGCCAAATTTGAACTTTCTAGGTCATCTAGAACTGGGTTATAGTTTTGATCTATAGGTCAGTCATAAAAATGACGATTTTTTGACGTTAATATCTAAATAACCGTTTGAGATATATTTATAAAATTTGGTACACGTATTTATCTCGCCAATCTCAAAATATATGCCTAGGTTAAATAATTTTTGAGTTACGAGGGGCTAAAAACTGGCTCCAAATGGTTCGTGTAATATTACACACTGTAAGCGCGCCTGAACTCGGCTGGCCACGCTCTCGCGTGTCTAGACCCTATTAATTGAAGAGCAGTTTATGGAATTTATTTGAGGAAAAATTGAATAAATATTATCCAGTGGTTAATCCGCCAACTCAACACATACATTTAAAAACAACATAATTCAAAATTGCTCATCTCCCAGTGACAATAGTGTAATAATACGTAGCCTATTGACAGAAGCATATTATTAGGAATATTTGAGGAAAATTTGATGGGAAAGTTTTCAGTAGTTTAGGAATTAACGCAAAAGAAAAAACCCTAAAAAAATCCGGAACAAAAAAGTTGATTTGTCATCAGAATCGATCCTTTATCTCGAAAAAAATACAAAAAAAGAAAAAATATTCAATGTACAGGAATGACAGCTCTACGATTTTATTATATGTAGAGATATAGATGTGCAAGTAGATTTGTTGTTCTCTTTAAACATTTTGAAATACTGATAAGCTCTGTTGCACTTCTTTCGGCCCATAATAGTATTTTTTAAACAAACAACTAATTATAATAACAGAACAACAGAATTAATCTAATAGAGATATACCTACTAATTTGGCGTACGCAATGTTTGTGTGACATCTGACTATGAAATGCGCGTAAGCGGCGCGCGGTACTAGCTGTTGCCGCTCTGATTTGTAGAGCCGAACCGCGAACGAAAAGACGCGCGGCGCGGTTTGGCAACGTCGCACAGTGAATTAACGTTATTAGTAACGATAATTAAATAGCGGTAAATCCTATAAATTAACGTTATGTTTAACGTTAATATTTAACGTAACATAACGTTTATGTTTTGGTAATTTTACCGGTATTTGTTTGGTAACGATAACCGTCCCTGGTAGCGATTCACCTAGCGAGTATCTAGGTACTAGCATGTTTGCGAACGGCCGCATTGCGCGCTTGACGCCTAGTTAGTCGCTTAGCATGTATCCAGGTAAACAAACATGTTGGTTTTTTGGTGTTGGGTACCTCCCGAAACTTCCGTATCCAGTGAGGACCTGGAAAAATGGAACACGTTGGTGTTTCAGTATTGTCTAGGTCGATTAAGATTTTAAACATATAAAACAAAAAAAAATGTAACCGCCTTCAAAAACAACCACAAAAAAGGGTAAAATAACCTACAAAATAACTTTTCTTTCAGAAGTCGGTGCCTTTGTTTTTTTTTCATTTCATTGTTTTTTTGCCACCGACTTCTGAAAGAAAAGTTATTTTGTAGGTTATTTTACCCTTTTTTGTGGTTGTTTTTGAAGGCGGTTACATTTTTTTTGAAAAAGTTTTTTATTTTACTCTTTTTAGTTTAAATAGGTATTCAACTCAAATTCTTGTCAAATAAATCATTCTCTCTCAAGTGCACAATAAGCTAATAAAATTCCCTATCTCAAAAACTACTGAACCGATTTTGATGAAACTTGCAGTATTCCGTAAGTTAAACAATACTTAGTACAACAAAAAAAGAATAACTTAAATCGGACTTGTAGTTCCGGAGATATGCGAACCGCAAGCCGTTGAGGAGTTGTACCTTCCATCATCAGCTCATCCACCTGAGATGGTGATTATCAGATGCAAATGCTTGAACAGCTTTAGAAAATATATGAAAATGGTACTATTTGCCTATAAAATTTGAAGGTTGCCCTCGATTTCCCTGGGATTCCATCATCAGATCCTGACCTGATGATCATGGGACCAATTGGAAAGTATACCCTTTCAAACAAAACAAAAATTTTCCAAATCGGTCCAGACGTCTTCGAGAAATCGGGGAACATACATAAAAAAAAAAAAAAAAAAAAAAAAAAGATTCCGACGAATTGAGAACCTCCTCCTTTTTTTGAAGTCGGTTAAAAATAAATTACGCATCTTGCTTTATTGGTGACTGACATACTGCCGCACGAGCTTCATAACGATTGTTTGCAGCTTTACAAGTGCGGTACACGTTTTCGCCTTATTTTAAAATTAATATTGTTTTTCTATATTTACCAAAAGTATAATGTGACTAATAATTGGAAATAATGAAAATAAAACAAAAAAACGTTCCTTACCGGCTTAGTATCGAACCTGGAACTCGTGGTTTACAATTGGCTGACTGCAATATGCCGGAGGTCGTGGGTTCGATTCCCACCCAGGGCAAATGTTTGTGTGATGAGCACGATCATTTGATCTGTGGCTGGGTGTAATTTATCTATAATATTTAATATGCATTTAGAAATATTAAGTATGTTTATCAGTTGTCTAGCACCCATAACACAAGCTCTGCTTAGCTTGAGACTAGATGGCGTTGTGTAATAGTTGTGGAATATTAAATTATTATAATACATACGTCAATTGAATTGAACTTGACCACTTGACGATTACGATACGACGATTACGATATTTCATCCCAAATTATTCTCAGCAAATCTTTCAATTACCCTTTTTTTTTTATTTGTGAACCGATTCTCACGTTTAGCAGAATACATATTTTGTGAAAACCGCAATCAAATCCTTTCAGCCCTTTTGGATTTTATCGCGAACAGACAGAATTTTTTTTTAAATATGTTTGTGTTCTGCTGCTTTTCTTTGTTCGTCCCCTTTCAATTTTTGGTAAAAATATCAAATGTACAGAAACTCGGGTTCTGCTATTTTATCTATTATATAAAATTCTCGTGTCACAGTTTTCGATGCCATACTCCTCCGAAACGGCTTGACCGATTTTGATGAAATTTTTTGTGCTTATCCGGTATCTATGAGAATCGGCCAACATCTATTTTTCATCCCCCTAAATGTTAGGGGTAGTCCACCATTAATTAATTTTTTATTTTTTAGACAAAATTTTTAATTTCTATTTTTTTATGATACAACATACAAAAATACATACAATCCTCAATTTTCACCCTTCTACGATCAACCCTTATTTTTTAATAGCCATTTTAGTAATTTAATCATTTTTCCTCTACGTTCGAAAACTGATCAATCGTCATTTATATGGCAAAACAACGTTTGCCGGGTCAGCTAGTTATATGTATAGATGTCAATTCTAAAAATAATTGAGCAGTCCAATAACTGAATGATTGAATCAGCACGATGCAAGAGGGAGCGAAGCGAACTCGGGACTTGGGACACCCCGACTCGGACAGGTTAGGTTCGAAGGGTTCCCTTCCTGTTAGGGGTTACTTTAAACGTAGTAAACCTTGAAGAAAAGGGACAGAGCATAGCTATCTCCATCTCTCAGCGCGTACCAGTTTTTTCAAGGCGAGCACAAACATTTTCCGAAACAACTGGGATGTTTAGGGCATATTGACGGATACCAGATTCAGGCATTATACACTTCTGGACACATCTATTGGCCCACCTTAGAGTTTAGGTTTCGATGGCCCCTACCGAAATATGATTGCTAGATTGAACAAAAACTGTTGATGCAGTTTTAAACCTGATACATTTTACCATCTATTTCGATCGTATTGTTTTAAATTTGAATTCAGAATACCATACGACATGGAGCTACGCCTAACAAGTCGGATATGCGCCTTGTTAAAGGCAATTGATTTTTGAATAAAAACATGTTTTATCAAATAAAGGTTTAATTTAATAACGCGTGTTGCCTCCATGGGCATCTACCACAGCTCTCATACGATTAGGCATAGAGTTTATCAACCGCTCTATGAAATTTTGAGGGATCATCTCCCATTCCTCTTCTATGGCAGTTTTCAACTCCTGCATCGTCTGGGCAACTGGCTGACGAGCCCTAGCACGTCTTTTTAGCTCGTCCCACATGTGCTCAATGGGGTTCATGTCTGGGCTTCTGGCTGGCCAGTCCATAACTGTGATGTTCACATCCCGAAGATATTCCCTGACGATGCCGGCCGCATGGGCTCTTGCATTATCATGCATATAAAGGAAATTTGGACCCACATAGTCCGCGTATGGTATCACGTGAGGTACTAAGCACTCACGAATGTACCTTTCAGCATTTAATGTTGGCAGCCGTGGTCCTGTAACAACCTCAAGTTGAGTTTTGCCGCTCGCGGATATACCGTCCCAGACAGTCCATGAGCCACCGCCATAAGCAATCGCCCTCTCTTCAAAGCAGCATTGTGCGAAACGCTCTCCCTTACGTCGGTAGACCTTCTTCCTTCCATCATTGCCATGTTGTTATGCCACTGATATTACTACAAGAGTATTGATTAGAGTTTACAATGGCCATTTTAAAAAGATCTAGTCTGGAAATGAAATATTAGGTCGAAACAATTTGAAATAATGTGAGGGCATTATTTCAATTTAATTCGAACTAAAAAGAACATAAAAAACACTGTTTAAAATAATAAAAAACTGTTTTTAGGGTTCCGTACGTCCGAATACAAAAACGGAACCCATATAGGATCACTCGTGTGTCCGTCTGTCTGTCGCTTACAGTCAATTATCTCCGAATCTACTAGACCGATTGGGTTGAAATTTGGTACACATATCAATTCCTGTGACCCAAGCACAGAGGTGTGACGTGAATAGATGAAATCTGTATGTGGGAGGTAATTTTTGGGGGGGAAGGGGAAAATGAAAAAAAAAAGTTTTGAAAACTGCATCGTGTGACATATCAAATGAAACGTCTTGTTGAGACAATCTTAAATGTATTTTTTTGTTATTTTAAAATAAATAGTTTCCAAGTTATTCAAGAAAATAGACGAAATTTGACCATTCCCCCTCCCCCCTTATCTCCGAAACTACTGAACCTAAAATTTTGAAAAAAATACAGTAATTATTTTTCTACTTCTAGATTATAGAAAAACCTATAAGAAGTCCATATCTGTATATGGGAGGTAATTTTTTGGGGGGAAGGGGAAAATTAAAAAAAATATTTGAAAACTGCATCGTGTGACATACCAAATGAAAGGTCTTGTTGAGACAATCTTAAATATATTTTTATTGTAATTTTAAAATAAATAGTTTCCAAGTTATTCAAGAAAATAGACGAAATTTGACCATTCCCCCCCCCTTATCTCCGAAACTACTGAATCTAAAATTTTGAAAAAAATACAGGAATTAGTTTTCTACTTATAGATTATAGGATAACCTATAAGAAGTCCATATCTGTATATGGGAGGTAATTTTTGGGGGGGAAAGGGAAAATTTAAAAAAAATAATTGAAAACTGCATCGTGTGACATATCAAATGAAAGGTATTGTTGAGACAAACTTAAAAGTATTTTTATTTGTAATTTTAAAATAAATGGTTTCCAAGTTATTAAAAAAAAATAGACGAAGCTTGACCATTCCCCCCCCCCCTTATCTCCGAAACTACTGAACCTAAAATTTTGAAAAAAATACAGGAATTAGTTTTCTACATATAGATTATAGGATAACCTATAAGAAGTCCATATCTGTATATGGGAGGTAATTTTTGGGGGGGAAGGGGAAAATTAAAAAAAAATTTTGAAAACTGCATCGTGTGACATATCAAATGAAAGGTCTCGTTGAGACAATCTTAAATATATTTTTTTTGTAATTTTAAAATAAATAGTTTCCAAGTTATTCAAGAAAATAGATGAAATTTGACCATTCCCCCCCTTATCTTCGAAACGACTGAACCTAATTTAAAAAAAAAAACAGAAATTAGTTTTCTACTTATAGATTATAGGAAAACCTATAAGAAGTCCATGATATTAAAATAACATGGTAAATCACTCAATATTGTGCGTACCGATTTGGGTCAGATTTAAAAAAAAACGTGATAGGTAACATCGTACGGAACCCTCTTCACGCGAGTCCAACTCGCACTTGGCCGGTTTTTTTTTTAACCCTGGTATATTCCCAACATTCAAGGGTTGGGGTTACATCATACTCCACCTTGCATAATGTTGACTTAGTATGGCTTAGCAGGTTTCACAAACTTACGCCATTAAATTCTTCTCTGTACTTAATTAGGCAGATTAAGGGAAAAAGTCACATGCAATGATGTTTTCCTTCACCGAAAGGCAATTGGTATGATAAACAGGTTATCCTTTTGACATATTATTACCCATATCGACCATTACCGATCACGCGTGATAATAATGTACCCGCTAGTCGGGTAAAAACTTTGCAGTATGACAACACTCCCCATTTGTGACGTCAACATTCTCTATCTCATGTGGCTACGCCAAACAACAATCTAGGGTTTCTTTATCTAAGATAAATTGTAACATTACAACAAATTAATTAAAATAGCGACTTGCCAAATTTAAAAAAAAAAAATATGAGCGAAACAATAATTAAAGATTTGGCATAAAGGCCTCGAAGCCATGCCAAAAATCATTATACAAATTAACAAAATGACATTGACACTTGACAGTCTACCTGCCTGTGAGTGAAGCAAATACTAACTAACCTTAATTTTATTCTAAAATACATTTCACCAAAAGCTGTCGAAATAGCTTTTTTATAAACTCTGCCTCAATATGTTGCGTAACTACCGAAAAATACTTTTCAAAAATAATTTATGTCCTGTTATTATTCATAGAAAAACGTTTCTATCCAATGAATACAAATGTACAGAAGCTTGGAATGACATGAACTCCTCACCTGTGTTTAAGAAAATAAGTATGCATGACTTCTACAATATTCTGGATCAAAATTACTCTTCAAAAGGCTTAATAAGTGCAATAGATGTTGATTTGTTTGCAAATGCAATCAAGGACCCCAGCCATCTCGAAGAACTTAAAGACCTACTTCATAAACTCAGGACAACTGCAGAAACAGGAAACATGTTGGAATCGACACAGCAAGCTACTGTGCGGAATTTCCTTGAGTTTGGTGATGTCAAAGAGCTGGTAGAAATATTAAAAGATCCTCTGAACTTTGGTGTATTCCTTGATGACTTCACTGCAAATATTCTACTGGACAAATTAATAACACTATCGAACTTTGAACTTGCCGCAAGGGTAGCTTCTTTGGTCATGCTTCAAGAAGAATTTAATAATGAAATCACATGCTCACTATGCCAGTATGCTTGTTATATGTATATCAGTAACTACACAGCCCCACCACCAGAACCCACACCTGCAGATAAAAACAAGAAAGTTGAAGAAGTAAAGATAAGAGTTAAATATCTGAGAAATCCTTTCTTTGATGATCATTTTGACATCAAGGATACTCTTACTTTATCTGGCAAAACATTAGCATGGATTTCAGAAAGAGCCTCAGACAATTTAAATAACAACTTGCAGATTATTGGATGGCTTGTATACAAAAAATATGATAAGCTATCAGCCTGCTGTGCAAAACTTAGCAGTGATAATACATTTAAGCTGTACAAGGAGGTTTTAGAACTTCTACAAAAAGAGAATGCTAGTGCAGAAGCTGAATCAAAGGCAACATTAGAAAACTGTATTAAAGAGTTGGAAAAATCTGAACAAAACTCAGAAGATATGTCCATTGAAGAGTCACTGAAAGTTGCCATTGAAAATGCTATCAACAAATCACACAAAACTGATGTCTCACAGCAAAAACAGGTCTGTTTAAAAATACTTAGTTACAGTGAGATTAAAAACTAGAATTGAAAGTATAAGTTATTTTACATTCATATTTTAATGTTATTTTTTTTATTATTTTAGCTTTTCCAATCGTGGGCTAAATTAAGAGATGAGAAACTCGAAGAACAAGCCCAAAGATTAGACCGAGCACGCCGCATCCAGCTCATACAACAAAAACAAAAAGAAATGGAAGAACAGGAGCAGAAATTATGGTTCTTCGAAAATAAAGATCAAGTTGATCTACAAATAGAAGAAAAAGAAAAACTTGTTGACAAAACAGTGTCAAAGAAACGAGCAACAAAAACTTCTGATGAAAATTATATTCCACCGGAGATTCGACCAAAACGAAAATAGATTTGTAGGATACTAGAATAAACAAATATACTTGAATGGTTATTTTATTCAATATTTATACAAAGTATGAAATACATTAGCAGAGCAATAAATAATTGCAATAAATACAATTACAGGAATGATAACTTTTTTACATATTTTAATAAATGTGGAATAGAGAGTAGAGGTCTACCTACCTACACAGATATAATTTAACTATAATAGTATTCATTACTTAGTCCCATATTATAGAAAGACGTTCAATACTCAAGCATTTCTTAAAACTCAATTCAAGCCATTTGATTGGTTGAAACTAGTGTTTAGTGATGCTTGAATCTTGAGAGAAGTTCTGTTATGGGGGCCTTAGAACCTTACTTATGATTGAATAATTAAGCCAATTTAATTTATTATGCAATGTATATAAATCATATTAGCCCTCTTCCTGTATCTTAGTGAGATCAAGTTGTATCTTCCTCAAGGTATCTTCAGTTCTCTTACCAGTCTCAGTCTTTATGTTTTCTTCTAAATCAACAATGTCCCTTGCTAAAGTACCAGTATCGTTAACAAGGGTAACAATAGTATTACACTCTGAATGTAACAGGGCCAACAATTTATATGCCTTCTTTGCTTGGTCATCCTTCTTTGCATCCTAAAATGTAGACAAAAATGAGCAACATGTTTACCTTTCAATATAATTATGTATGTATACTCTAGTATATGAAGTTGGTTAAAAATTAACAAAGCTGAACAGTTTGTTTGGACTTTGGATCAACTATTTGAATTTTAAAATGTTTTTGCTTTTGATAACCAAGATGACCATATGACTATGATGTTAACTAATCTTACCCTGAACAGAGTTTCATCAGCTATAGAAAAGCATCTATCCAGTTGACCTTCCAATGTATTTATTTCTTTTTGTAACTGCCTTGTGTCATCTAATATCTTCTTGATCTCCATATTTTGCTTGTCAACATTGCTTATTATTTCCAAAATGCGTTTAGTGTATATAGACCTATAAAAAAATATCACTTAATTTACTGTATAACAGAAATTGATTTGAGGAATTTTTGTTACAAACCTTTTATTTCCACCTCTTAACTTCCCATAACTCTCTTTTAATTGGTTCCCTAATATTTCTTTCTTAGCATGTTCCTCTTTCAATGCTTTTGCAGACTCTTTCAAGCTACTCAAAATCTTTCTGCACCTGGTTCTCTCAGACTGTAAATATTATTACAATTTTACTCTTTGGATAAAAATAAATTTTAGTAGATGATGTAAAAATACAATTTAAAATATACATACTTCCATCATGTTCATGCTATTAGTAAGTTTGTCGATTTCAACCATTATAGACAAGTTCCTCGATGTTAATTCTTCACTTTGATTGTGCAAGCTATTGATGTTTGCTTGTACTTTTTCTATTAAACCCTCTGCCACACCATCTGCCTCAACATCAGTAATTCCAATACTGTTCAGAATGTTGTGTATATTTTTCAAGTCAGCATCAGCTCTCTCAAATGATTTTTGTGTCTGTAATAACATAAATATGTGTTATTTTAAGCTCTGTTTGTGTGCTGTGCTCTCTAAATTCTACCTCAAAGTATATTGCTTGTTTGGCCATCACTCACTATCACTGAAAAATGGATTACATATTGATGCTCGTACCTAACTTTGACTTAATGGCACCAAATTACAGAAGGACTCAAATAATTTATTTTACCTGAGAAAATTCAACTTCCATGACATTCTTTTCACTCTCAAGTGTATCCAACTTCTGCCTTAAAACAATAGCCATTTCTTTTAAATCTTTAAGACTTTTATTGGGATCTTGCTTAATTTGAGTCTCTTCAACAATCATCTGTTGTTCTATATGGGTCTCTGGTTGTTGCGCTGGTAGTATTGATACACTTGTTTTGCTCAGTTCCTTTATTTTAAGCAATTTTTCTATCACTTGTTCATCAGTTAGGCTTGTCTGGCTTGCTACAGTAGTGGCATCTGAAAATATCAGATATTATGTGACAATTTCCAGAAAATAATTAAATCCCTATGATGATGAAAATGTATAACATAGTATAGACTAGCTTTTCTGCCCGCGACTTCGTACGCGGATCCTGTTGCTTATGCCAGCGACAACGGAGTCGTCAAAATCGAAGATCTGAAACGTCTGATGTCCAATAGAGCCCGGTTAAATAATAAATGGGAGTTCTGGCCAAATCCACCCTATACACCGTGTTCTTCACGTTATCCATAAACTTTAGCAAATACTTCTATGGCTTTTACAAATCAAATCCAACAAAGGAAGTAGTACTTAAAAAGGCTTCGTTACAAAGATATTTGTAATTTCATTTAATGAAATTTAATTGAGCTATGCAGTGAGAAAGTATCTTCATTTGAAATCTATCAAATACTATTTGCATTTCATTTGTTTCAGCCCGCCAAATGTTATGAATGACCGCCAATTCGGATAAAGAGGCATGCATATCGGGTTATTTACGTCTAGGTATTTAGTTTGTATGAAAATTAACAAAAAATAAAAAATAAGAATTTATTAATGTGTCCATAATGAAAAATGCTTACTTCCGTGGTTTGAACATCTGGTCGAAGTTTATGTATATCGTCCGGAACACGGTG
The DNA here is from genome assembly GCA_950005045.1 of Agrotis exclamationis. Classification (NCBI taxonomy): domain Eukaryota; kingdom Metazoa; phylum Arthropoda; class Insecta; order Lepidoptera; family Noctuidae; genus Agrotis; species Agrotis exclamationis. Next base: position 13,639,652 of record OX465425.1, on the reverse strand, counting down.
TATAGTGAAATTAGCGATAGCTTTGATTTCCACATCAGATGTTTCTGATCTTCGATTTTTATAAGTCAACTGGAAATGCCCATCACACCGACAACTTTTGCTAAAACGTTATTCCTATATGTGTTATGGTGTAGCGGGGCTCTTGGAGTTCCACAACGGGTGTTCCAGATCTTCAATTTTTATACCTCAACAGAGAGTGCTCATCGGCTGAATAACTCTTGCTAAGACGTCATTCCTATAAATGTTATAGTTTAGCTGAGCTCTTGGAGTTCCACATCAGGTGTTCCAGATCTTCAATTTTTATACGTCAACAGAGAGTGCTCATCAGGCTGAACAACTCTTGCTAAGACGTCATTCCTTTATATGTTATAGTTAAGCTGGGCTCTTGGAGTTCCACACCAGGTGTTCCAGATCTTCAAATTTATTCTCTCAGCAGAAAATGCTCATCACGTGGAACAATTTTTGCTATGGCACCATTTTTGTATCTCTAGTTTAGCTGGTCTGTTGCGGTTCTGCATCAGGTGTTCAAGTTTCCAAGATAAATTATAGCCTATATGTTAATCGGACTTAATACCCATACAACAAAAAAAGAATCATTCAAATCAGTCCAGTAGTTCCGAAGATTAGCGTGCACAAACACACAGACAAACAGACAGACAGACAAACAGACAAAAAAAATTAATTACAATTTCGGGTTCGGCATCGATAAAATAACAACCCCTGCTACTTTTTTTTTGTATATTTACATTGTACAGACACCACTTTTCTACAAATTTATTCTATGTATAGATTTACCTGTGGTACAAAAATCTCCAATTTTAATTGAATTAGGTTTGCAGCATGGTGGAATCCAAATAGTCTTGAGTTCTTCTCCAATTTTATTGCTGATATCTTGTTTGAGCAATGACTTTTTGTTGGCAGATGGTAAGCTAGCAGGTGCCTGTTTACCTTCATTTGGCAATCTCTCTATTAAAAACATAAACACTTGCCTTAGCTCACATTCATTATGATACAAGAATGTTTGGTAACCTACATCATTTTTGTATCCTAAATCCTGTAATAGAATAATAGCATCATTATTAAAAAAAAAATGTATCCAACCTAAGACGACCCACTGAACAAATAGTGTGCACCCAATAGCTATGAACTGATATTTTTACATACCTTACAAATAGATGCAATCTGAGAAGCAACTTCTATCCTGTGAGATATACCTGATGGCAAAGTTCTTGTTACCTTTACAGTTGGATTTATGGTGCTCAGACATGTTGATGCTGATTCAATAATTGTATGGACAGGTAGTTCGTTTATATTTTTAACATCGTCATTAATGTTTCTGAAAAATGACAAAAGTAAACTGATGATTCAGACTGTCATCAACTTCATTATTTACGTAAATACCTAGCTCTACAATTCTCAATTTTACATACACATTCAATTGACGAAGAAAATGTAAAATAATGGAATCCACTTCTTCCATGCTTGCACACTAGTGAATTACTATTGTAGACAAAACAAAACTCTATGAGATTTTCAACGTTCTGCTTGTGCCCATGGACAATTTTATTAACTGCTTGCAAATGTTATTTTCAAGCAAGTGTGTAAGTATTTTTCAAGTTTCAAGCAAAACGCGATTTTCACAGCGATTTTATTTTTATCGGGCAGGATCCGTCAAAGTTGAAAGCAGTGTTGCCAGATGCCTTGAACCTTTTATCTGTAGTAGAAACTCCTAAAATCTGTATTAAATCTGTATGCTATTTTAACTTACAATCTGTATAAATCAATCAATATACAGATTTTATTGTATAATCCGAGGATTATACAATAAAATCTGTATAATCCTCGGAAAAGAAAAAAAATTAACCAAATAAATCAAATTAACCAAAATAGAATATTAATCATCATAATCATTGCTTCTTTTGAAAAACAAGGGATAAGTACTAACGTGATAAGGTTTGATTATCGTATATTAAATAAGAACATACACTAATTAATAAAATGGTAGTTTTATTTAAGTACGTATGTACATACATAGTAAAATATAGCAAGTATATAGCAAGGTTTTTCACCAATCAATTGCTTTGTATGCAAAAGACCTTCAATAGTATTTGTATTAAGAGCGCATATTCTGAAAGTTGGCAACGTCGCAAATAGTTCTGCCGTGCCAATCCAAAAGACTGTAAGTCGACTTACAGTGTTTTCGCTTAACAAAGCCCAATCAGTTTCTTAAAGTCTGTTTATTACCTATGATCGATCACATTTTCATTTCAACGGTTTTTTTGCAAGATAGAGCAAACAAAAAAACACTGTATTACATAAAAAATAAGACATAAACACAGAAAAATACTGTAACAAAGTATACAGTGTTTTGGCGAATGACACTACACGCATTTTGCTCATGCGTTGGTAAATACAGTGTTTTGCACTACCCGCATGCAGTTCACACGTTTACTGTTCAACCAGTGAAAGCAGAATCGACAACAGTATTGCTATCTCGTGCTTTCCTGTGCCTTTATTATTCCTCTTCCTTGTTCATCACACACACATCACATCACATTAGTTGTGTTCCGACTTCCACGCGCTGAGTGATTTGTTTCCAGCAGCGACGAACTTTCGGTGACCTCGCTGCGATCCCCCCCCCCCATTATGATTTGCAACGATAGCACACGGCCCCCAGTCCACGGCAGCTCCGCTATTCCTGGTCCGGGTAGCGGATCTTGTAACGGCGGAGCAGGGGGTGAACAACAAGAATCCCCGGGAGATGCCCCGCTACCACCGGAGGAAGAATTGAGCAAAATGCGCTGGGATATCTTGGGATTATCTGAAATCCGAAGAGAGGGTCAGGATACAGTTCTAGATTCCGGTAACATGCTCTTCTACTGGGAAGGAGACCTTAAATCCCAGGGTGGTGTTGGATTTCTCGTCCGCAGGTCCCTCATCAACAACGTTATGAAAGTCGACAGTGTATCGAGTAGGGTAGCATACCTTATACTCAAAATAACCAAATGGTATTCATTGAAGGTCATACAGATATGATCATATGCACCGACCTTGACACATTCTGATGATGTAGTAGAGGCATTGTATGAGGAGATATCCGAGGCCATACATACCTCCGAAACATACTTCACCATTGTTATGGGGGACTTCAAAGCGAAGGTGGGCGCACGGAATGGCGATGAGTTAAGAGTTTGCCATTTGGGTATGGGCAGTGGGCCAGCGACTGGTCGACTTCATGGAAAAGGAAGAACTCCATCTAATGAACTCCTATTTCCAGAAGCGGCCATCCAGGAAGTGGACGTGGGTAAGCTCATATGGTACTACCAGAAATGAGATTGACTTCATCATGACGACCAAGAAGCGAATATTCAGTGATGTCTCTGTGATCGCCAAGGTATAAACCGGTAGCGATCACCGAATCGTCGCAACATTGAATATCAATGTGAAGCTTGAAAGGTCTCGTCTGGTGAAGTCCACGCTCCGACCTGGTCCTGGCCCACATCCAGAACCCCGAAGGCTTCCCACTCGAACTGCACGCTTCCAGTGCCTAACCTAATGCGAAACTGTGGACGAGATTTGGTTGGTGGAAACTGTCCAAGCTGTGGGGTCCAAGTTCACGACCCCGTGCCGCAATAAGCCTCAAAAGCTCTCGAACGGAACCATCAAGTTTATGCAAGACCGGACCGAGATGAGGCTACAATCTTCAGCTGATATGTCGGAATATGGCAAACTCAATAGTCGAATCTTTAAGGCGTATAGTACCCTCAATAACCTTGAGCATCTGGGCGCAGCTAAACGCACACTTTTATATCTGCACCGCACACACTAATATGTCCGTAGCGCACCGCGATACCTCAAAACGATTCGTTTCGAACGCGGGCGTTTTCGCCTAAAATTCCAGAACAGAATGCCAATTGCACGGTAGATTTTTGTTTAGATGAACACAAGATATTTTTAAAGACTATACGTACCTACTTATACTGGGTGTTTTTTTATTTCCCATAACTTTAGGGTTATATTCTAGACGTAAAAATAATACAAAAACTCCTACAATGTGGTCCAAAAATGCATAGTTTCAAAGATATCATCAATCATAATTAAATTACATCAAAAATTGTCAATGTGACCAATATGACAAATCATTACTTTTATTTGGTACGACGTTCTTCACAGCAACAATGTTGTGTGTCGGTGAGGTATCTGCTATGATTCGGATATTTCACTCTCTCATTAGTGCTTGTCGCTTGGCGTAAATAAGATAGAACTAATAAGTAGGTTCCTGCTTCAAGATAACGGACACTCGACGTGCGCATCTTACTATCTATAACTTACATTGATAAATCCGAATTTATTCATTTTTAGTCTAACTAATCATTCATATTTAAAGTTAAGGAAATGCGACGTTGTCATTATCACATTTCACGTGTTTTACATTAAATATTGTGACTCTGCCGAATTATTTTTATAAAAAACCGGCCAAGTGCGAGTCGGACTCGCCGCACTTTTATATTATGTTACGGTTCCGTAGCACCAAGTAACATAATATAAAAGATCTTGTAGTTGGTTGTAACTTTGAAAGATAAATTACGGTTTACCTACGATTTATGACGTAGGTATTACAAAAAAACTAATTACTTGATCTCGTTCAAACCAATTTTCAATTGAAGTTTGAATGGTAATGTACTTACATCATATATGTATATTTTTTAGTTTTATCTTATTATCTTATTTTAGAAGTTACAGGGGGGGGGGGACACATTTTACCACTTTGGAAGTGTTTTTCGCGCAAACTGTTCAGTACTTATAGAAAAAAATGATGTTAGTAACCTCAATATCATTTTTAAAGACCTGTCTATACATACCCCACACGCATGGGTTTGATGAAAAAAAAGAAATGAGATTTAATTCTAAGCATCACCCCAACATCACCCCCTCAGAGTTTGTTTATATTTTTATTTTTGTGTAAAAATCCTAATGCGGTTTACCTAATACATCTACTTAAAAAGTTTCAACAGGATAGCTCTTATACTTTCGAAGAAAAGTGGCTGTGACAAACGGACGGACAGACAGACAGACAAATGACGAATCTATAAGGGTTCCGTTTTTTGCCATTTGGCTACAAAAAAAATACATGAATGAAAAATAATTCATAAACCAATTGATTCTACATATTATATCCTCATAGCCCTCATTCATACCCTAAAGATATAGTTAAATTTTAATTTTATTTGTTGACAATATATTTATCATAATTATGTATGTACTATGTAGTTGAAAATGTTTACGGTCAGTGGAGCCCTCGAAATAGGATTCCGTTGGTAACCCTTAGGGTACGCTTCACAGGTTTATGAGTAATATTCGACCAACTTATAAAACGTAGTTTGAATAACGCAAATTGCATTGCAGACAAATTGTCAAAAAAGCTCAGCTCTGCGGCATACGCCGTTAGAAAAATTCGTGAATTAACTGACTTAGAGACAGCCCGTTTAGTTTACTTTAGTTATTTCCACAGTGTAATGTCGTACGGTATTCTGTTATGGGGCAGTGCCGCGGAAATTCAAACAATTTTCATTTTGCAAAAAAGGGCAATTCGGTCCATCTATAAATTAAGTCCCAGATACTCCCTCAGAGAAAAGATTAAAGAGATTAATATAATGACTGTGCCGGCTCAGTATATTGTTTTTGTTTAGAACAGTGTACAATTCGATATTTTTTAATTATTTTATGTTTACACACTGACATTATTTGACGTGGGTTACTTTGTGACTTTAATTTTATTGTTTTTTACCATTTGACATTAATTACTCTGTAATTTTATTCTATTTTATTTTAAATTTTTTACAATTTGACATATTCTATTCAATTTTTTAAAATTTTTGTGTACTTTAGCATTGGGAATGCGAGGACGAATGTGGGGAAGTTTTGTTTTTGACTTACAATAATTTTACTGTCTGACAATTTGAGTACTTTAAGCGGCCTACCCAAATGTCCTTTCTTTGGTATTGTTCGTCGTGTCGTTGAGCTCCTTGTGTTCTGAGTCGAGCTACACGATAACCGACAAATGCTTGCACTGACTGGACAGGTCCACTTACATCTGTGTGGTTCTTTCTTCAAAAGACCATCTCAGACACCCGCATGGTCCTCGTATGACCTGAGCAAAACAATGTCTGGACTTTAAAAGAGACTGTGACCTCCGAGTTTGTTTCGGCTGTTTCTTCTCAGAGTAGTCAGGTACGAAACACCGGCCTCATCTAGCTTTAAAAATATTGGTTATGACGTGTAAAAGTGTTTTTTAATGACCAACTTACAAAATAAATATCATTTATCATTATCATAACATAATAAATATTTCCCCAAGCAAAATGTACCTATTGCAGAACATTTTTTCAACTGTAAATGTAAGTTTGATTTTTATTACTACAATATTTTGATGCGCAACTACGGAACCCTACATTGTACGTGGCCCGACACGCAATTGGCCGTTTTTTTCACTTAGTAACGTGAGCGTATTATTAATGTCAGTGAATTTTAATATTAAAATACTCGTTTTGCACATAGTATTTCTTTGAATTGGATAGTATAATATTTTTTCTGTATGATACAAAATAAAAAGAAATAATAAAAAGGAGATGGTCCAAAAATGTATGGAGCCTGGGCCCAGTCTATGTACACCATATGTAAAAATAGCTTTTTAATACATAAACCGTTTTTAATTGTTAATTTTCTTTAATTTCACTTCGTTGAATTGTGCTTTTCAATTAACTTTGTCAAGGATAACAACACTCGACAAAAAATCAAACATGGTGGATCTGACAGTAATAAGCGAAAGGGCATTTTGACAATGACATTGACATATGATTGATGTTTATGTAGCGGTACAATAAGCTGGGCTAAAGAGATCGCAGAAAACAATGATTGATCTCGAATATCTTAGGTTTTAATAAAAATAATAGAATAGTAACCGGCGGCACTTATATCATCTATCCTATATCTCAATGCCAAGAAACGAAACTTCACGATGCTCTTCATTCTGCCAAGGACAGAAACAGATGGCGAAGCATCTTCAAGCTGAAAGTAACTTCACATCGGGGGAATCACGTCCCTCAGCAATGAGGAATACGACGCGAGGAGGAGCAGTGGCATGTGCAGTACCTAACAACTTCAAGTTATTGTTATAGTACCTAGTTAACATGACACAGTAATAGCTAGGAAGAAGACAATAAATGTCTACTTTAGCATCAGCTGTGTTGGGAACATTATAAGCTGATACTTTTGCTAGGACATAGACCTCCATTCTGTGAAGGATTCCACACCCAATCCAACTGAGCACTTACAATATATGAAACAAGTTTTGTTATTTTACATCTATTACTAGCGACCCACCCCGGCTCCACACGGGTACAATCTTTACTATATTATGCATGTTATCCTTCCTCTTTTATATTGAAAATATCAAAATATTAAATCGTGCAATGGATTTTTATGTGGTTTTTATTGGCTATCTATTTAAAAAAACCACATAAAAATCCATTGCACGATTTTAAAGATCTAAGCAAACGGACAGACAGCAGGAATCGACTTTATACTATGTAGTGACATTAAAGGGTATACATTTAAATAAAACAACTTGTTGAGACTTATGATTTATTCATCATCCACATCATCCCTTATTAATATTCCATCCAGGAATGACGCTGGTGCTTCTATGTTTTCTTGGTGCCGGGCCCAACCCAAAATACCACATGATGGTCATTATGTGAGCACAGCAACCCATTGTCCGTCGTCCAGAGATGCAACTACAATAATAACTAATTATATTATCATCCCAACCTGATCCTTCCCTTGCCAACAATATATATTATAATAGGTTCGTCCTGAGCTATGACTTGATTTTATTCTACCTCTTATTAGTAGAGGATTGTACGCTGAGTATGAGTCCAACAATTAAAACATAATAAGCCACCTTCAGGTATCTAAAACAAAAAAACGAGATTTATTTAAATAACAACATTTATAATAAATATAAACTTATCAAGATTTATGTAAGAGTATTTTAATATCACTTTTATAGACTTGTCCTAGGGCCCTAGGCAATGTTCTATGTCATATAATTATTGTTATATATGCACATTCCCAGAAATGATATAGTATCAGTTCTTTTTCTACTAGCAATGACATTGTCTTGCATCATAATTATGAAACATTGCATTTGTGCCTACCCCATCCATATGAATAAAAGAGGGGTACTTACCTCTCTTGGAGCAATTGTTGCAGCTATAAATTATCTTTCTGCACCCTCCGCAATGGAATGAGTACGCCTCCTAAATAATGACATCCTACACCGGACACAGACATTGCTATCATGACAATGCTGAAGTTCATGATCTCCATGTGCACTATTATTTGACATCTCACACACATTATGACTCCAAAGCACTGTGAGCACATTATTTCATTTTCATTAATCTAAAACAATAAATGAAAAAGAGGTTATACAGTGTTTATCAATCCATTTGGTTAAACAGTATTTAGATTAGATAAATGTTTCTTACCAGATGGCCAAGACTTCGCTCGATGATAGAAATTATTTCGGGACCCATATCATCGGCAGCGTAAGACTGGTCATTTTGATTTATTATAGACGTGCATTGTAGCCATGCCATTGTCAATAAACTGGAATAAGAATGAGTAAAATCTGTTAGAATATAACACAAGGGAAAAATAACTCGCATAGTAAAAGCATTAAAACAAAATACAAGTATAGGACATACCTGAAACTAACTCGTTCTTGTAAAATAACATGACGAAATCCGAATCACAGGCGAATCAAAAACCATAAAACAAAGCCGGGGTCAACAGGTAAGCAATCAATCAGTCCGTAGTAGTAATCTGGGTCGCAAAACTAAAACAATCACTAAAAATTCCGAAAAGTATCCAACTCAAGCTCAAAATCGGGCTCAATCAAAGCAAACATAGACAGAGACTCGGGTGCGAGAAACGTCAAAGTCGACAAACGTCATGTCAAATGTCAAACATAACTGTCATGGCTGCCCTAAAGACAGGGATAACTTATTAAAAAACTTTCCTGATTATCATTTTTTAACAGCTAAACCCGTCTTCAAATCATTTTTTTAGTATTTTTGTGAAACTCTCCTATTTTTTCCCTATTTATTGATGTGGTGTACATAGACTGGGCCCAGAATGAAACATCTCCTTTAGCGCATAAACATAACTACTTTTATGTTTTATTCTATTCAAAATTCACTTACATTAACGATCCGCTTACGTTACTACGTGTCAAAAAAATTGTGCTAGGGACTCAGAGCGTGAGACTTTGTCAAGTAAGTAAATAAAGCAACATAAATTGGTAGAATTGCTCTACGAATTGAGAATGTACTTTCGCGAACATCTACGGCTGACCACTATAATTTTTTGCTATTGGAGTCACTAAAATCGTGTGAAAGGAGATGGCCCATTTTCTTAGGGCACTCTGCCTAGCATATAAAAAATCATGTACAGTAACCAATTTTGGTTTATTTTGAACATAATATGCTGTAAAATTAACTGTAAAAGTTACATAATCCAGTAACTTCAGATTTCCTAGAAATTAACAAAAAGCATCAATTGGTCATGAACCTACTCGGGCTCTTACCTCAATATTATCCAGATTATTTTGCGTGGGTATAAAGAGACCCTTGTGAATGGACGGGTATTGGGTACCATTTTGTTATTATATTCTCAAGTTTAAACCCTGTATTACAAAGTCTTCAGAAATCATGCGAGTTAATATTAACTTATTATTTTCTTTACTGTGAAGGAAAACATTGTTAAAAGTCCAGCTCTCTCAAGTCTGATGTGATGTACTATGTATAATTTAAACACTGGCAGTATTGGGACAGCAATGGAATGATAAGTTCCTAAGCTTGTATAGGTAGTGCCCTATATGATTGCAGTGTTAAAATAAAAAGAAACATTGAATAACATGTGAATGAAATATTTGATATTCAATAATTCTTACAAGAATATCATTTGAAAATGATGCTGGAGGAGTAATATTCGTCTGGTGTCTGGCCTAAATACCAGATCATCGTCATAAGTACCTGAAGTCTTGCAGTAAAAGAAAATTGCAGTAGAAGTGGTGACTCCGATTCAATAATGTGATGTCTTATGTCCCTTACTGATCGACCACAACCAACGCACACCATAGTATGGCCCAGTATTCTATGATTGGCACCTTCAGCAGTTAGTAGCAAGAAGCATGGGTGACATTAATATGTCCATCTTCTGGAAGCTGAAAGGCAAAGTAGAATATGAGAGTTTAGATATATTTACATTTTATCTATTTTAATATGAAAAGGTTCTAAATAAATACTTTTTTAAATATCAATAGGTGAAAATCAATTGTTTAATTAAATATACCAAAGTAATAATTTCTTCTACAAATCAATGCGCGTTTTTCCATTAGCCGGCCCGGCACCGGCGCCGACGCCATGCCGGTGCCGGAGAAACCAAAATGTATGGTTCGCTTTTGCACGTCTTGTTATATTACTACCTACATACATTATTGTTTAATGGAAGGGCCGGTTAATGGAAGAACGCCCATTCGCTGCGCTGTTTAGATAACACAAAACAACTTGTTTTATTTGTAGGTTTTCATAATAAGTTTTAAGTACATACCTCAATTCTTAGCCATTGCGCAAGCATCGTTTGGAAAGGCATGTCTAACGAAGATACAACATGTCTTCTTAGCCGTCCCGTAGCTATACCGCAATTAATACACCTCATTGTTGTATTATTGTTGACAATGTCCGAAACGTAAGCACAATCAAGTCCGTATTAAAAGCACTAGATAATCGTTGGTCAATGGAATCAGTCCGTGTAGAATAGTAATGGTCGGTATAGAGAAAAGATAATCGCACAGTTTACTAACAAAAATAAGCACACGCACAAGCTGCGAACACAAACGAAATGAATGTCAAATTGTCTGTTAAACAAAAGACATGACGGATGTCAAGCGATTGTCGAACCTGTCATGTCGTTTCGTTTCATTGTTGCAGGAAAAAGTTATTAGTTCAGTAATTTAAAATAAATGTTTCATAGTATTCGAATAATTTACAAAAGTGTTTTTATTATAATTGCAAAAGTGAATAATCATTTTACAGTCAGAATAATGTTTAATATTACTCTTACAAAGCATTCATATTTTAGCTTAACAGGGAATGGAACGTTTATCCGAAATAGCGTGCTGCCCCGATACGCCGGAAACGTAAAACATCTATTTATGTCGAAATATTTTTTCGGAAGTTGTACGGAAACGTAAATCATTTAGTAATTTATATTTATATTTTTATGTATTTATAACTAGGCATGTAAGCTGTACATGTCACTGAGTAACTAGGCAGAAACTGGCCATGTCATTTATACAATGGCGTTCCTTGAGAGTTGGCGACTAATATTTGCTGTTATACAACGCTAACTCTAAGAAAGATGAAAAAATACAAATATATACATTGAAAATTTATGCTACGTAAAATCACGGGTGGGGTCCACAGGTATCCCCAAGTGAGCAGTATACCTTGTATCTTAGCATTAGCGTGACATACTTCCACCCATCGATAGTCTCTGCAAAGCATTGAGATTAACTGAGAAGGCGCGATCATTACAAGTCAATTTAAAAAGTTATGGTTAAAAAACAGCGCGTGGGGTCTGGCGAGACCCCACCCGTGATGTTAAAGGTTAAGCGCGACTCCCTTTCGGGGAAAGTCTCAGACTCACGTGAGAGCTTAGGGCGTGCTCTTGGTCAACCGTCAACCTCGTTTCGCGTTCCTCCATACTCTCCTATGATCCGAGAAACTGCCGAGACTCACGTTGGGTAGGCGTTTCTGACGCAAGAGTTCTGGCTTGCCTTGTTCGAATTGCTCACTTCACGATCTTCCGATTCCTGGGACCTACTTAGTCTTACCCTTTTCATTTCTCACGCATTTCGGCTACGCTGCGACGGGTTTGTTTTTTTCTAGAAGGCATTTTCAAAAAAAAAACTGAACCAAATAAATAAAATGTTAAACCAATAAATCAACAATTTACTACAATAAAACTTTCAATAAATGAGAATGAAGACTAATCAAATTTCTAACTACGAAGTAAAAACAACTTGAAATAAATTGCAAGTTATTATTTACTTCGCACTTCAAAATTAACGGGTCTCGGTCTCGGTAACGGTCAGTTCACACCGAGACGCGACGCAACGCGACGTGAAATGTGTATCTTTTCACACCACCTGCTCGAAAATGTCAAATTATTTGTCAAGCAACCTTAACCTAAAGTGACTCATTAGTGGCCGAGGGCACAGCCGGTCAATAATGTTGTACTGGATTTCATTATTACCCGCTGGTCAATAATGTGATTTGAATTTGGAATATGTTTATAAACAACAAACACCCTTTGGTGCCAGAAAGATTTTTTTTTTAATTTTCTTTTCCCTTTTGGGAAGACAAAGGGATCTATCTAGCCCATGCAGCCTAGATTTTTTTTTTTCGGTTCTTTTCGTCCCTCTTTGGGGCAGGCAAAGGGAGCTGAGCCCATACAGCCAAGTCTGATTTAGTGTGCCAGAAAGAGGAAAGCTATTCTCGAAACCCTTACTACGCGTGGATGATATTCTCGATTTCCTAAAAAATCATAACGATTGCTTCTTCATATCGTTGCCATGTTTTCGAAGACATAATATTGTAAGAATAATAGTGCAAGTTTTACATAAAAATAAAACTTGTATTATTTAGCAGAGACGATGCACAGCATCCATTCAGGTCTCCTGGTGAGAGACTTCTATGAGGTAAAAGTCCGCCATTAGCGAACACGCCACCTGGGACCACGTGACTACCGGAAACACGTGACTACAAGAGCTGTGATTGGCTGACAGCTGACGGGAAGTATACAGCGCCCTCTCACCGATGCTGTGCATCGTCTTTCAGCTTTCCTCTTTCTGGCACACTAAATCAGACTTGGCTGTATGGGCTCAGCTCCCTTTGCCTGCCCCAAAGAGGGACGAAAAGAACCGAAAAAAAAAAATCTAGGCTGCATGGGCTAGATAGATCCCTTTGTCTTCCCAAAAGGGAAAAGAAAATTAAAAAAAAAAATCTTTCTGGCACCAAAGGGTGTTTGTTGTTTATAAACATATTCCAAATTCAAATCACATTATTGACCAGCGGGTAATAATGAAATCCAGTACAACATTATTGACCGGCTGTGCCCTCGGCCACTAATGAGTCACTTTAGGTTAAGGTTGCTTGACATATAATTTGACATTTTCGAGCAGGTGGTGTGAAAAGATACACATTTCACGTCGCGTTGCGTCGCGTCTCGGTGTGAACTGACCGTTACCGAGACCGAGACCCGTTAATTTTGAAGTGCGAAGTAAATAATAACTTGCAATTTATTTCAAGTTGTTTTTACTTCGTAGTTAGAAATTTGATTAGTCTTCATTCTCATTTATTGAAAGTTTTATTGTAGTAAATTGTTGATTTATTGGTTTAACATTTTATTTATTTGGTTCAGTTTTTTTTTTGAAAATGCCTTCTAGAAAAAAACAAACCCGTCGCAGCGTAGCCGAAATGCGTGAGAAATGAAAAGGGTAAGACTAAGTAGGTCCCAGGAATCGGAAGATCGTGAAGTGAGCAATTCGAACAAGGCAAGCCAGAACTCTTGCGTCAGAAACGCCTACCCAACGTGAGTCTCGGCAGTTTCTCGGATCATAGGAGAGTATGGAGGAACGCGAAACGAGGTTGACGGTTGACCAAGAGCACGCCCTAAGCTCTCACGTGAGTCTGAGACTTTCCCCGAAAGGGAGTCGCGCTTAACCTTTAACATCACGGGTGGGGTCTCGCCAGACCCCACGCGCTGTTTTTTAACCATAACTTTTTAAATTGACTTGTAATGATCGCGCCTTCTCAGTTAATCTCAATGCTTTGCAGAGACTATCGATGGGTGGAAGTATGTCACGCTAATGCTAAGATACAAGGTATACTGCTCACTTGGGGATACCTGTGGACCCCACCCGTGATTTTACGTAGCATAAATTTTCAATGTATATATTTGTATTTTTTCATCTTTCTTAGAGTTAGCGTTGTATAACAGCAAATATTAGTCGCCAACTCTCAAGGAACGCCATTGTATAAATGACATGGCCAGTTTCTGCCTAGTTACTCAGTGACATGTACAGCTTACATGCCTAGTTATAAATACATAAAAATATAAATATAAATTACTAAATGATTTACGTTTCCGTACAACTTCCGAAAAAATATTTCGACATAAATAGATGTTTTACGTTTCCGGCGTATCGGGGCAGCACGCTATTTCGGATAAACGTTCCATTCCCTGTTAAGCTAAAATATGAATGCTTTGTAAGAGTAATATTAAACATTATTCTGACTGTAAAATGATTATTCACTTTTGCAATTATAATAAAAACACTTTTGTAAATTATTCGAATACTATGAAACATTTATTTTAAATTACTGAACTAATAACTTTTTCCTGCAACAATGAAACGAAACGACATGACAGGTTCGACAATCGCTTGACATCCGTCATGTCTTTTGTTTAACAGACAATTTGACATTCATTTCGTTTGTGTTCGCAGCTTGTGCGTGTGCTTATTTTTGTTAGTAAACTGTGCGATTATCTTTTCTCTATACCGACCATTACTATTCTACACGGACTGATTCCATTGACCAACGATTATCTAGTGCTTTTAATACGGACTTGATTGTGCTTACGTTTCGGACATTGTCAACAATAATACAACAATGAGGTGTATTAATTGCGGTATAGCTACGGGACGGCTAAGAAGACATGTTGTACCTTCGTTAGACATGCCTTTCCAAACGATGCTTGCGCAATGGCTAAGAATTGAGGTATGTACTTAAAACTTATTATGAAAACCTACAAATAAAACAAGTTGTTTTGTGTTATCTAAACAGCGCAGCGAATGGGCGTTCTTCCATTAACCGGCCCTTCCATTAAACAATAATGTATGTAGGTAGTAATATAACAAGACGTGCAAAAGCGAACCATACATTTTGGTTTCTCCGGCACCGGCATGGCGTCGGCGCCGGTGCCGGGCCGGCTAATGGAAAAACGCGCATTGATTTGTAGAAGAAATTATTACTTTGGTATATTTAATTAAACAATTGATTTTCACCTATTGATATTTAAAAAAGTATTTATTTAGAACCTTTTCATATTAAAATAGATAAAATGTAAATATATCTAAACTCTCATATTCTACTTTGCCTTTCAGCTTCCAGAAGATGGACATATTAATGTCACCCATGCTTCTTGCTACTAACTGCTGAAGGTGCCAATCATAGAATACTGGGCCATACTATGGTGTGCGTTGGTTGTGGTCGATCAGTAAGGGACATAAGACATCACATTATTGAATCGGAGTCACCACTTCTACTGCAATTTTCTTTTACTGCAAGACTTCAGGTACTTATGACGATGATCTGGTATTTAGGCCAGACACCAGACGAATATTACTCCTCCAGCATCATTTTCAAATGATATTCTTGTAAGAATTATTGAATATCAAATATTTCATTCACATGTTATTCAATGTTTCTTTTTATTTTAACACTGCAATCATATAGGGCACTACCTATACAAGCTTAGGAACTTATCATTCCATTGCTGTCCCAATACTGCCAGTGTTTAAATTATACATAGTACATCACATCAGACTTGAGAGAGCTGGACTTTTAACAATGTTTTCCTTCACAGTAAAGAAAATAATAAGTTAATATTAACTCGCATGATTTCTGAAGACTTTGTAATACAGGGTTTAAACTTGAGAATATAATAACAAAATGGTACCCAATACCCGTCCATTCACAAGGGTCTCTTTATACCCACGCAAAATAATCTGGATAATATTGAGGTAAGAGCCCGAGTAGGTTCATGACCAATTGATGCTTTTTGTTAATTTCTAGGAAATCTGAAGTTACTGGATTATGTAACTTTTACAGTTAATTTTACAGCATATTATGTTCAAAATAAACCAAAATTGGTTACTGTACATGATTTTTTATATGCTAGGCAGAGTGCCCTAAGAAAATGGGCCATCTCCTTTCACACGATTTTAGTGACTCCAATAGCAAAAAATTATAGTGGTCAGCCGTAAATGTTCGCGAAAGTACATTCTCAATTCGTAGAGCAATTCTACCAATTTATGTTGCTTTATTTACTTACTTGACAAAGTCTCACGCTCTGAGTCCCTAGCACAATTTTTTTGACACGTAGTAACGTAAGCGGATCGTTAATGTAAGTGAATTTTGAATAGAATAAAACATAAAAGTAGTTATGTTTATGCGCTAAATTTTTATTATTTCTTTTTATTTTGTATCATACAGAAAAAATATTATACTATCCAATTCAAAGAAATACTATGTGCAAAACGAGTATTTTAATATTAAAATTCACTGACATTAATAATACGCTCACGTTACTAAGTGAAAAAAACGGCCAATTGCGTGTCGGGCCACGTACAATGTAGGGTTCCGTAGTTGCGCATCAAAATATTGTAGTAATAAAAATCAAACTTACATTTACAGTTGAAAAAATGTTCTGCAATAGGTACATTTTGCTTGGGGAAATATTTATTATGTTATGATAATGATAAATGATATTTAGTTTATTTAGATATAGTTTTACATAAAAATAAAACTTGTATTATTTAGCAGAGACGATGCACAGCATCGGTGAGAGGGCGCTGTATACTTCCCGTCAGCTGTCAGCCAATCACAGCTCTTGTAGTCACGTGTTTCCGGTAGTCACGTGGTCCCAGGTGGCGTGTTCGCTAATGGCGGACTTTTACCTCATAGAAGTCTCTCACCAGGAGACCTGAATGGATGCTGTGCATCGTCTCTGCTAAATAATACAAGTTTTATTTTTATGTAAAACTTGCACTATTATTCGGCATGTGACGATGCACAGCATCGGTGAGAGACGTGTTTATAACTCCTGGTGACCACAACGACGCTATGTGAGAGTATGATAAAATTTACTGAAAAATAAAATCCATAATTACATAGCAACATATATTTATTATACAGATCAGAATTTGGTACCTCTAGCTTTACAATTCAATTAAGGTATGTACCTAGAAATATTCTGATTTCTAATATATTTAAAATAGTTTAGAATAATGTAATAATCTGGAAAATAAGAATCAATCAGCTAAACAACGATATAGAGACCATCGATTTTATCTTATATTGGTTCAAAATTATTCGAGAGATTACTCGGATTTGGTGAAGTGACGACTTTACCTATAATCTGTTTGCAATAATATTTGGCAAAAGTATTCGGTCTGCGCCAATTACCACGAGAGAGGATATCTTCAATTGGAACATTTTCGTACCAATTCAAAGAAGCCACGGCTGAACGCACACTTCCAGGTGATGCAGATATACCTGCATCCTTTAGTAAGCTTTTAATCCAATTACCTATCACAGTTCGTGATGCACTTTGTGTGGGACCTCGAATTGACACAAACAACGAATGATTACATTCAGCTGAACGTCTCGGTCTTCCTAATTCCAAAACTTTCCTAAACCAATTAACTGGACATATATTTTCGTTAGCGTGACAATATAGTTTTCAGCCTGATTGCCTGTACGCAGCAGTGTCAGTCTTTGACCCAAACACGGGATACAGAATGATGTGATCACCCTGATCGATATAGTGACTTGATGAGACCCTGAGTAGAGTAAGGTCATGAACTCGTCTTCCTGACGCTAACAACAACAGACAAGCCAATCGTCGCGACGCTTTGAATAACGTCATGTTATTAGGAGGATTAGTCTGCATCCAGGCAATCAGTTCACCTGGATCCCAAATAGGAGGCTTCTCTACTCTAGGAGACTGGAGGGAGATAGCTTTAAGAATATGTTTTACTAAGAAGTCTGAATTCAACTTTTTGTTACAAGCCGGTCTTCCAAAGGTTAGAACTACAGATTTATGCAACAATATGGTAGGATAAGCTAATCTTTTCTCAATGAATAGGAATGCTAAAAATCTTGTCAAACTAACATTATTGGGACAGCGGAAATCAAAATTGTTTTCTTCACACCATTTGACCCACCGGGACCAGGCCGGTCTATAAGTTCTAAGTGTGGACTCCCTCCAGCTAGATCGGAGCAAGGACCTTTCAGCTTCTGACCAATTATTAGTTATTTCGCCCCACCCGCTATTTTCCAAACATAGAGTTCCATGTCTTGAATGCGAGGAGGCGGCAGGCCCGTGCTCCGATCCACTAGAACTTGAGCTAGATTGGGGATTCTCAAGGGTCTGCAGAGTGCTCGACGTCGAAGGTCTGGTAACCAATAAGCTCTCTTCCACATTGGGGCCACTATCAAGTAAACGCCTTGAGCCGAGTTCAGATGTTGTAGAACTCGAGGGATAGGGCTCGGAGGCGGGAACACCCACGCCAGCTGAAATAGCCACTGACGACTGAAAGCGTTGCAAAACTGAGCTGATGAGTCTGAACAATCTTTGGTGACATATTTCCTCACAACCCTGGTTTCTCTGGTGGCAAAGAGGTCTACCTGGGGAACTCCAAATTTGCGAAAAACAAATCTTAGAGCTGGTATTAGTAGATGCCATTCTGCTGCCTGTTTCCCGCGAGATAACCTGTCTGCCATATCGTTGAATCTTCCTGGGATATATTCCGCAGTCATGTAAATATGTTCCCTGTCTAGAAGCCTCAAGAGTTGGTAAGTCATGTGAAGTAAGGCCGCTGATCGTGTTCCGCTTTCTTTTCGGACGTAGGAAACAACTGTGCGATTGTCCGATTGCAGACTCACATGGCGGCCGCGAAGGTGAGATCGGAAATGTTTGACTGCTGCTAATATGGCAAACATTTCCTTTCGATTGCAGTGCCAGCGCAGCTGGTCTGGTTTCCACTTTCCTGAAACCGAGAGATCGTCTAACTGTGCCCCCCACCCGTAATCTGCAAACCCGTAATATCCGTGGTCATGAAATGATGAATCAACTCCGGGTGCAAGCTGTTCCGAACTAAGGGCTTTTCTAAAGTTGTAATCCACCAGTTCAGATCCTTTTTGACCATGTATGTGATTTCTACAGGTTTGAGAGGAGGAAGACGCTTCAAAGTTCGAGAAAAAATTTGAAGTTGGCGGCAGTGAAGACGACCTCTTGGAATGACAAAGTTGGCGAAGTTGAGAGTGCCTAAAATAACCTGCGCTTCCTTCAACGAAATTTTTCCCCGGCGAATAACTCTCCTCGAGAGCGATAGAATTGTCTGGGTCTTTTTGGGAGGTAAACACTTGAAATTTTCTTTGGTGTTCCAAATGAACCCGAGGTATTCCATTTCTTGAGAGGGTTCGGTGACAGACTTCTTGTAATTTACTGTCCACCCTAACATCTCTAAAATGTTTACAGCCAAAACTACCTGAGACCGCAGAAGACTTTTCGATTGGCATGCTATCAGATAATCGTCTAAGTAGACTACGACTCGCATACCTTTGGATCGTAGAAGTTGGGCCACCCAGTTGGTCAACGCTGAGAAATTTTTTGGTGCGCAAGATAGGCCGAACGGCAGGCAGGTCATCTGCAGAATTTTTTGACCATAAATTAGTCTGAGGAATCGGCGGTGGTTTCTCAGGATGCTTACGTGGAAGTAAGCTGAGGAGAGGTCCAGCTTCACCATCCAGTCTTCCTTTTGTAAAAAATGGGGTATCTGAAAGTGAGAGACCAGTTTGAATGGTTTTGGAACTATGTGCTGGTTCAGGCGCTTCAGGTTGAATATAGGTCGCTTGGAACCGTCGCTCTTGTTTGTAAGAAACATCGTTGAGAAAAAACTCGGACCGGCATCCCGATGATCCACAACTTCTAGAACGCCTTGTTCTAATAATTGTTCTACCTGGATTGACATTTCCAGCGATTGTGGGGTTTTGAATCGGCGCATGGTTTGTACTGATGGATGAATAAGTGGTGGTTTGGAGGTAAATGGCAGACGCATTCCCGTGATCATCCCGAGAAGGGCCTCCGGAGCCCCCAGCGTCTGCCACTGTCTCCGATACGCTCGGAGACAGCCTCCGTAAAAGTGGTGTGGTTGCGAGTCATTTGTCATACTTCTTCTTGCTTGGCTGAGGGTCTTTATTGTGGAACTTCTTGTTATTTTGCTTGGCAAGGTTCTTGCCTTTGCTTGAATTCCAGTTGTTTTGACGAAAGGGCACATTATTTTGTGGTGACTCGCGAAGGTTTGGTCTATTTGGTTTGCTCGCCACCTTAGGGGTGGTCTTATTTTGACCTTTTTCGGTGCTGAACCAAGGACGGACCCATTTGTCAATGCCACCTGTATTATGAATGTAATTGCGCAGTTGAATTTCATCAAATAGGCAATTAGAACTCGGAGGGATCTTACGCAGACCGTCACGAAGGTTCTTATTTGTAATTTCGCTTAGGATTCGCTCCCGGCGATTTTCTATATATTCAGCTCGTTTTCCGCAAACTAGCTGCATGATTTCCTCACTAATTTTGTGGAATTTTGATGAGGGTAGAAATGATTCCGAGATTTTATCGAAAATGTTAGAGGCTGTAAGTGAAGCATCAGAAGAAGCTGTCCAATCAATGAAATTCTGTAAGCTTTGATTGAGTAGCTCGCGTTGTGAGATTAAGGCATTACACAGGGCCGCTATCAATCTCTCAGAACTTGCCGCGTAATCTTTACCCTTAACAAACTGACGAAGTTCATCGTTAATATCAAGCTCGATAAAGCCCGGTGCAGCGTTATGAATCTTCAAGGCGTCCGCATAGCGCACATCCTTCCACGAAGAATCACCGAATTTTTGTAACGCTTCAAGTCGCTTCACGTGGTCCGGGTTAGAGCGAGGCACCTTAGGGTCCTTTAACCACGTGTTAACACTGCTTAAATTTAAACGCGGAACTTCACTGCATATATTATTGGGTGCCACTGGCGGACGATTCAAATTAAAGTCTAACGGTAACGCGGAACTAGGTCCAGGAACTGGGTCCGGCACCTGAGCCGCTGTATCATTATTCGGAGCTGAACCTGGTTTGCATTAAAAGGTTCGTTAGTACAGCCACTTGGTTCACAAGGTTTGAAATATCTGATGACTCACCGCATTTCCGTCGTTTTACCTCAGAACCCGAAGAATCAGTTTGTGAAGAGCTCGAATCGCTTCTTGGTAGCCGGCGTTTACGGCTCGATGAAGACATCAAGTCGTCGCCTACCTGCTCTTCTTGTTCCGAATCACAAATATTCACATTTGCACTATTTATTTGATTTTCACTCATTTTATTTTTAATTTACAACACTTAGCACTTTTCGAAATAAAATAAGATTCAAAATATTATAAAATAACTGCAAACTCTAATTTTGATGTTGCTTGCTCGAGAAGTAACGACGCTATGTGGTAAAAGTCCGCCATTAGCGAACACGCCACCTGGGACCACGTGACTACCGGAAACACGTGACTACAAGAGCTGTGATTGGCTGACAGCTGACGGGAAGTATACAGCGCCCTCTCACCGATGCTGTGCATCGTCACATGCCGAATAATTAGATAACTACCTACGAACCATTTTTTAAAAGGAATGAAATAACATTAAAACTGGCATTAATAATAACAAATACCGTACCGCGCCGTAATACCGTAGGTAATAGTAATTGGCTGTATCATTAGTTAATTTATTTTAAATAAACTGAACTAAGATTGCTGTGGATTTTGTAAATAAATAAATAAATAATAAAACCTATCTATAATATAGTCGATTTATCACATTTTATCAAAAATACTCTATTTTCACGAGCGTCTCCAATGACGTTCTAAATTCAAAATGCATACAGCCAATCATCCAAAACCATTCTACCAGCCCTGTATAAAACTTAGTTTACACAAACGCCACATCCATGAGAGTGATATCATTTTAGGACAAACCATGGACAAACACGACAAAACCATAGAAGATACTTTTTTTTTCGAAAATCGAATTGATCGTGTCTTGTCTTGTCTTTGTTTTTCGTACTATGGCTATTATTTTCTCACAGTAGGTGTAAAAAGTAGAGTATCCTCCTCTGGGCTAAAGGTGTCTTTGCCTTGGGCTAGCTTGAATCCCTCGCTGCATTCAGGATTCTTGTATTAACTCCCTCGCTTCGCTCGTGAGTTAAACTCTTAACTCCCTCGCTACGCTCGGGAGTTAAATCCCGAATCCTTCATTGCGCTCGAGATTCAATATGACGCCCGTGACATAAGACACAACTTTAGCCCCTCGGTGCATAATCTACTATTTCGCGTAGTCAATAAAGTTAGATTTTGAGTCGTATTAAAAAGCAGCGCGGCGCCGCGCTGCGTCGAGATGCGTTGCGAAAGGTGTATCTTTTCGTGTAGGAAATAGAGTTAGATTTTGAGTAGGTCTATAACTCTATTGAAATCTGAGCGCAGCGTCATGTCTCGGTCTGAGCTGACCCTAGCGTGACCCTAGACCGAATCTAACCAAAACTTTTTTGAAAGATAAAACAAAAACGCACGCAGTTGATCTCTTGATATAGTGCAGTCTCAATTCAATAGATGGCGCTGTTTTACACTATTATAATTTTTATTAATTTACATTTATTTTTATACGATGTGAACTGATTACGATTAGACAAAAAACTAACTTTACTTCAATTTACGCACCTATTGTTGCGTATAAAAGTTACGTGAAGTTGTGATACCAAGTTTAGTGCACATAATCCTATTTTTTCTAAAATAAAAGAATTATTCTAAAATAAAAGTAGCCTAAGTTACCAATAAAAGTCCCGTCAAAATCGGTCCAGCCATTTCAGAGATTAGCCGATACAAACAGACAGACAGACAAAAATTGTAAAAAATGTTATTTTGGTGTATGTAGGTACCGTGTATGTACGAGTACCTATATGGTCATATGCAAGTAGAAAAAAACGGTTATTTCAATATTACAAACAGACACTCAAATTTTATTTATATGTATAGATGGTGGAAAAAAATGAATAAAGGATGATTCACGCTACACTGGGTCGGGACCTGGTCAAACAATATGGTGTATGAAGTGATTCATGTATGACCGTGTCTCGGTCGTACTTACCCCGACTGGAGGGTCGGAAATGTCAGTGGGTATTGTTTCCCAGATCCAGCACGGTCCGGCCCTGGCACCCGCACATCGTAACATGAACATTAGGTACGTGCCCGGGCACGCGCCAGTACCTAACATGAATGAGTGACCGTCATTCATGTTATGGCCGAGGCACAGCCCGGTCGCGGCACTATGTAGCCAGTATAGCGTGAATGACCGGCTCGGCCGGCGCACGGTGGACGTGTCCCGACCGGGACACGGCCCGGACACGGCCTGGTGTAGCGTAAATAATCCTATAAGGATAATAATTCAACACTCCGATTTTGACATTACCATATACTAGACATTTACTATGGGTGCGTTTAGCCGATACAAAATCTGGACAGAATATGCTGAACAGTCAGCTATGCTGACCATTATCGGCTAAAACCATGCTGAGGTCAGACGAGAGTGAAGTTAGCAATTAGAGCTTGAATATTCCGTCATTTTACTTTTTGAGTTTGTCTATGTCAAACTACCGGATAGTTGTCAGTGTTATCCGGCTATAAGGCTACACACGACTAAGATATCTGGCCAACGAAAGCTGTCCACGCAAATGAAAAAATCAAGGCATGACAACCCCGGCTATACACTGCTTAAACGGAGTTGATACTTATTATTATTCAAGACCCCAATAAGGGATATTATAATTTGATGGAATAGTTACATTTGACATAGTTAAGTAACAATAGTTAAATCGCCACATCACAGGGGTTAGGACTCATAATCTAAATCGGATTCCAAGTACTCTACACCTGATACCTACTGTAAAGTTTTGTTTCCTCGTCTTCGCCCTTAATATAATATTACTTAAAATAGAAAAACCGTGAAAAAATATGTATTATTTAATTTTTGTATTTACAAAATAATACATTTTTTTTCAAGTGCAAAAGTATCAAGATGGTTCACCAATATGAAAGTTCAATGATTTGACAATTTTGACAGTCCAAAAATATTGCCATATCAAAAGTTTAGAAAAAAGGTCGTATTTTTTAATATTTTATCTTAAAATATCGCGACGAAGATAAAATATATTTCATATTTTTACTTATCGACTTCAAAAAAAAGGAGGTTATCAATTCGACCCGTATGTATGTAATATTATCAGAACTGCCCAGTTTTCATATATGTTAGTCTATATCAGCGTCTGAACAAATGTGCCAAATTTCATAAGTGTATGTATGTATGTAAACTATAGGTACGTTGTCCGCACTCTAAAATGGCAACAAAAAATTAAGCCAATGGGGATGGCAACTCAAAGCTAATCGTAGATGACGCTGCGATCGTTTGTCCCATAAGTCAGATTACTGTTTAGCTTGTACAAAAAACAAACACGTATTTTGTTATAAAAATTGAGTTTATTCTAAAAATCAGGGCCGTCTTAAGTCTATTCTGCGCCGGGGTGCGGGACTCAGCCTGCGCCCTCGTTTTTTTTACACTGCAGCATGGCACGCGACCGACGACACACTGCAGTATGAAAGGGGTCCCAGTCAACCAAGAAAACACAATACACGTAATTTTGATAATTTATTTATTACTCTAAAAACAAAATTAAACTTAAAACTTCGATTACTAAATATCTATTTATTACATGTAGGTACATAAGGCGCGGGCCACATAGAAAAGACGTAAGACGTAGACGGGGCGGAGACATGTGTCTCTTCGGCGTCTCTTTCATACAAAATGTTTAGAAGCGTCGCGACGTAAAACACACAGAAGAGACGGGTCGCGAGCGCGACTCTCATACATTTACACCCGTCCGCGACGCGTCCTCGTCTTACTTCTTTTCTATGTGGCCCGCGCCTAAAACACACAGAAGAGACGGGGCGCGGGCGCGACGACTTTACGTCTGCGCCTTTTGTTCAAAACACACAGGAGAGACGGGGCGAGGACGCGGCGAGGGTGAGGACGGGGCGCGGGGTTGCATGTCGCACAGTGACGTATACCGTGTTGAGGTTAATGGCCGAAAAACAACTGCGTCGCGTCCGCGCCCCGTCTCTTCTGTATAATTTCAAAAGTCGTGTCCGTGTCTCGTCTCCGCCCTGTCCGCGAAGCGTCCTCGTCTTACGTCTCTTCTGTGTGGCCCGCGCCTTAAAGATATTTTGCTTCAAGTGCGGGCGACCGGGCGGCAACGTGTCAAACGTACGTATACATACACTCTCTTCGGATTAGAGATTTTGTCACGCGCGTGTTGTATTAAATAAAATTGTTATTTGTGTAGTGTAGTAGTGCGGTATGACAAGCGCCGAAAGCGTAATAAAAGTAAAAAAAAATATTATTGTTGATGACTTTTTTTTTTTTGCTTGTGCATAGGTACATATTTGTCGTAAGTAACAAGTATATAAAACTGTGCAATGGCGTTAAGTTCAATGAAATATCCAAAAATACAGCGCTCGACAGGCGCCCCCGGGCGCTCCGCGCCCGGGTGCACCGCACCCCTTGCACCCCCTGGTAAAGACGGCCCTGCTAGTTACCAACGATTTAGTGCTCACAGTTACCAGGGAACCACCATATTACCGTACCATTACCAAAAACCAAGTAAGTAAGTACCACGTTTTGACGATTTCTGTTATGGAAACAATGAAGCAAGACGTTTTCTGTTAGAAATAGTGAAGTTTCGCTTTGGAAGCGATTTGTAAGCGCATGCAGAAGCTCCAGCACCCTCCGTGATTTTCGCTTCAAGTTAACAGAACCTCGCAGACGGAAAACTTGGACTCAGGCAGTGACAAGCAGTAAGGTAAACACCCCAGTTATGGACAGTTTAAGGAAAAAATTGTGGTGTTTGTGAAGTTTTATCAATATCGTGAAAGTTTCAGTACTAAATATACTAAAAGTGTAAAGTCCTGTCCTTATTCAATATTTTTACTGTGTTACGCGTGAGATACTGCAAAGCTGGTATTAATTTTTTTAACAAATAAAAATCCTATTTTTTTACCCGGTCATGGACAGCTAAAAACCAGTTGTGGACATCCAGTGATGAACATAACCTAGTCATGGACATCCAGTAATGAACTTAAACCTAGTAATGGACATCCAATAATGAACTTGAACCTACTTATGACAGATACATTTAGTACCTACTTATGACTACATACGAGGGTCATTTAATAAATACTTAGCCTACAAAAAGGAAACCAAAATTTTGGAAAAGTGGCAATTTATTTTTCAACATAGTCTCCTTTTAGTTCGATACACTTAGCCAAGCGATACTCCAACTTTTTTAACCCGTCCGAAAAATAGTTTTTGTCAAACTCTGCAAAATAGGCCTCCGTGGCGGCGATGACCTCCTCCTTCGATCCATATCTATTCCCGGCGAGTGATTTTTTCAGATAAGGAAACAGAAAGAAGTCACAAGGGGCCAAATCTGGAGAATACGGTGGATGGGGCAGCAATTCGTAGCGTAATTCGACCAATTTGGCCATGGCAACGGCAGACGTGTGAACCGGTGCGTTGTCGTGGTGAAACAGCACTATTTCTTCGCCAGATGTGGTCGTGGTTCTTTAATTCGGCGTCGAATCGGCCCAATAAATCGGCATAGTAAAGCCCTGTAATTGTTTTACCCTTCTCGAGGTAATCGATGTAGAACACACCTTGTGAATCCCAGAAAACGGTGGCCATAACTTTTCCGGCCGATTTTACAGTTTTTGCCTTCTTTGGAGCACGTTCCCCGGTCTGGATCCATTGTTTTGATTGCACTGCGTCCGCCCTTAGCTGGCTGTTGACAAACCTGGGCGGCCCGAATGAAGTTTGCCGACGACTATAAACGAGTGTAGTCCACTCAATGGCGCTCTACGGGGCTCCGGTGTGGGCAGAGTCCCTGTCTGCCCAAAATAAGGCTCTTTTGCGAAGGCCGCAGAGAGTCATGGCAGTCAGGGTCATACGTGGATATCGTACCATATCCGCGGAAGCGGCGTGCACCCTGGCGGGCTCCCCTCCGTGGGACCTAGAGACGCAGGTTCTCGCCGACGTCTACCAGCGAGGGGCAGACCTGCAGGCAGAGACTGGCAGGCGTCCGCTACCTGAAGTGGTCACGAGGTGGCGAAGAGAGGCCCAATCCCAAATTTTGGACCAATGGAGCGTGAGGCTGGATACGCTCAGTGCCGGTCACTGGACCGTGGGGGCGATCCAGGCCACTCTGGAAAAATGATGGCTACGCAGGGGACATGGGACACTGTCCTTCCGGCTTGTGCAGGTGTTGTCAGGGCATGGTTGTTACGGCAAATACCAGCACAAAGTGGCTAGACGGGAGGCGACTCCCGTGTGTCACCAGTGCGGCTGCAGCGAGGACACGGCCCTTCACACTCTTCAGTACTGTCCTGCTTGGGTAGTGCAGCGTCGTGTTCTCGCAGCAGCAATCGGGGCAGACCTCTCTTTGCCAGCCGTGGTGGACAGCAAAGAGGCGTGGGAAGCTGTTACATCCTTCTGCGAGGACGTGATCTCGCAGAATGAGGCGGCGGAGCGCGTCAGAGATGAGGACACCTTAGCTGACGCGATTCGCCGCAAGAGGACGGGATGGCGGAGGAGGCGCCACGGCGACCTGATGCCACCTTAAGAGGTGCCAGCGGGCGATAGATCGGGGTGACTATCGTCGTCGCATAGCACGGCCTTCATGAGTGGTGGCGATGTCTCAGGCCTGGAAATCGCCAAAACAGTTGGTGGAAAGCGGGCTGCGTTGGATGAGTCGTGAAAGTCATGCGTAGCAGTTCTCACGGCTCATCCATGAAGGCGAGTGTAGGCTCACGGCGGTGTTTTTTAGTGGGTGCAAGCCCCACATAACCCAGCCGTCCCCTGGACGGTTCGGGTATGAGTTAAGCATTTTTCACCGCTTAAAAAAAAGCTTCATTGAACTTTTTGGCTACTTCGGATATTTTTAACCCTTTTTTTACTGCTTCAATAGACCAGCCCATTTGTTGAGGCGTATAATCTTTTATAGGAGCCATTTCTAAAACAAAGAATAAGTATCATTTTTATCAATGTCCATAACTGGATTCCTATAAAATACCCAATAATGGACACATACGTCCATTACTGGTAAACATCAGTATTTTTTAAATTTACAACTAGCATATAGCAAATAATAATAGTAAGAGTAAAATAAGTTAAAAAGTTGAATATATCAAGATGATATTAAGTTTCGACATCTGTCCATTTTTGGAACCATTTAATTACAATGCACCAGTTATAAACATCAATAAAATATCAACAAGCATTACCTCTCTGGAGTTACAACAATGTGCATTATGGTCTTAATTTCATAGTTAACCCAACAGACAAAACACATTCTGATTAAAACAAAGCAATACCAGTTTACATATAAAACTTTCTACTCGCCGCACTAACAATTTCCTTAAGAAAAACCGCTAATATCAATTTACAATCACAGAAACACTTTGCACTCACGTCATCTTGTAACTGACAAACCGAATTGAATAAAACGTTAAATTTTGACAGCTAGTTGTCTATAGTATATATTACAGTGTTGCCAATATAAAAAAAATGATTTATGTTCTTATTCTAGATGATTACTTTATTTTTTGTCCATTATTGGTTCATTGTCCATTACTGGTGCCTTTACCTTATGGATCTTCACTCGGCGGCGGCGCGGCGGTCGGTGGAAAGGACCACGCTCCGCGCGCCACCCATATTATAGGCCCGCGAATGCGTATGCGCGCGATACATTATGCCGTGTGCAAAACAGCGCCCCGCACCCCGCACGCGTCTGATCCTACGAACATCGCTATTGGTGGATATTGAAAATATTAGTTTTATTACTAGCTCTAATTGTAGGTACCATTATTTTTGTAGATATATGCAAGGGCGTCGCCAGCTTATGACTAAGGGGGGGGGGGGGGGGCAATGCAATGGGGCAAAATTATGGAGGATAAAAATTAAGAACGCCGAGGGCGTGAAGCGTTACACATTTTTTTTATTGTGGTAAAATCATCAAATGAGTCCTCCCACCCAGGGCAAAGCGGAAGGGACTATCAGAATCGTACTGACTAAAATCCACGGTGTCCTTCAATAGTCCCGGGGTTGATGACTTTTTTTTTTTGCTTGTGCATAGGTACATATTTGTCGTAAGTAACAAGTATATAAAACTGTGCAATGGCGTTAAGTTCAATGAAATATCCAAAAATACAGCGCTCGACAGGCGCCCCCGGGCGCTCTGCGCCCGGGTGCACCGCACCCCTTGCACCCCCTGGTAAAGACAGCCCTGCTAAAAATCAATATTTGGAAAATTATTCGTCAATGCAAGTGCATATACTAAAACCAGAACTAAGACGCCCCGCGGTGCATCTACAAGAAGAAACAAAAGTGATTTAGTTGAGAGGCTAGAAATTTGATTCTACTACATTAAACACACATTTACTTGTAGTTGGGATTCAAAATTGTAATTTTTAAGTAGGTATTACATGTGCTAGCCTCTACAAAGAATATAGTACTGCTTGTGACATTCTACATTGAGAAAAATGTCATCAAGTTTTGTGTTTGTCTTCTTCATCTAATTTTACATCTATTTTATAAATTGGAGCAATATGATAAGAATTTTAACTTCCTAACACCGCAACTATCACAAATCTCGGTCCCGGTGATAATTCTTCCACCAGACGAACCATTTCATGATGTATCGAACGATGCAATACTTAACCTCCAACAGGCCTGTCTCACTCCGCGGTGTAGGCATAAAATTCCAAGTAGTTGCGGGGCCATTTTGTCGTGGCCCATTCACTACGGCTGCCACGCGCCACCCGTTCCGCACGCGCTCCGTCTCCTTTATATTTTTGTTACGTTACGTGTAGTTACGCACAAGTTTCTTGCTTTTGGTGCTTTTGGGAAATTAATAACACAATATTATTATGAAGAAAAAAAATTAGTACATATTTAATAATGATCAACAAAATTATCTACCTGCTTGTGAAGTATGGGCTTAACTGATCATGATTAGGTACCTAGGTTACAAGTTTGGAAATGAGGCGAGATACTAGGGGTCGATAGAAAGTGGAAAGATGTTTGCATTGTTGTTTAAGCACGTTCAAACTCAGAAAATGGTCACACTACGCATTCAAGTTCAGCGATCGTAATTCGCTGCGCGACTTTTTTACCTACCTTGCAAAGACACGCAACCGCAACGCGGGGCCTGTGACAGTATGCGATAATAGTTGGTCGGTTACTAGGTTGAGTGCAAAATGATAAGGACTGGCTATTTTGCCAGAGACGATAACAATCTTTTAAATATTATTCTTCTTTTTTGTAAGATGTAATTTTCAAAAATATAACAATAATAGGTAGAAAAGATAATATTATTATAAATATTATTCCTCACGTAAGGTGCCGTAGGTACCTACTATTAACATTCTGTGCTAACAATTGATAATGTATGTAGTAATCGATGACGAAACCAAAAAGATATAGGCTGATGATAAATACAAAATTCCTTGAGGAACATTGTATGAACATTTATGGTAACAATGTAATTTAACAAATGCATAAAATACGCATAGGTACCTACCTATTTGTGCCTAAACTCGCAAGTCGCAACCCTATTGAGCTTGACCCATAGTAACCTTTTAATGTCGTTGGCGTCAGATAAACCAAAATAAACTCTCGGGCGTAATCATTCAGTACATTTTTGTTTGCGCATGGGAAGTTTAGGCTATTATAAAAGTAGGTGGGCGGTACGGCTGCCAGTTAAAATGTACTTTATTCTCTCGTGTATAGATTTTACATTTGTTTAATTTTTTTTGGGAGTATGACTTCTGTACCTATAGTACTATTAAGTATTCTGTATTGGAGGCAATAGAAAAGTAGATATTATTTTGAAAGGTGTATTCGATTGTTTAGTTATGGCATAATCATAGAATTTCATTAATAAATTCAACTAACGGCCTGTCCCGGCTTCGCAAGGGTAGATATTTATTATTATATAGCTTTTCCTTATTGATAATACAATTTTTGTTCTCACAGCAGTCATAGCAGCTACCCATATTTCTTGATAGTGTGAATGGGGAAGGCAAGTTTTTAAGCTTTGTTCTAAGTTATATCTAGACAACGCCAGACCCCAGAGCGTGCCCAGCACAGATTAGTGCCCACAGACTTGGTGCTCAGAGCTCACTGAGCCCAGAGAGGCCCAGAACAGAAGATAGAAAGTCAAAGTACCTACCAGTATGAAAATGAAATGGGGAAGGCAAGTGTCAAAGTGACAAGTGACATTAGTGTCCCAAAAGAACTGTCAAATCAAAGGAATTTTCTGAAAAAAAAACTTTTATTGATGTAAAATGACTAGATGTTGTGTAATAGGCTGTAAAAATGATGGAACATACAAAGAACATCGGTCAGATTGGACTAGAATAAAAAAAAATATTTATTAATAACTCCCATCTTTAAAAAATATTCTGAAGACCGTATTATGTTATATTTATCTATACGAATGAAATGATACATGTTGCATCAAGCGTCGTTTTGATAGATTTTTCTAGTCCAAGCATGTTCGGCGACTGGCCATAGTTCTTTCCGACAATTAACACTATCAAGAAATAATGGGTAGCTGCTATGACTGCTGTGAGATCAAAAATTGTATTATCAATAAGGAAAAGCTATATAATAATAAATATCTACCCTTGCGAAGCCGGGACAGGCCGTCAGTAGAATTTATTAATGAAATTCTATGATTATACCATAACTAAAGAATCGAATACACCTTTCAAAATAATGTCTACTTTTCTATTGGAGGTTAAGTATT
The DNA here is from genome assembly GCA_950005045.1 of Agrotis exclamationis. Taxonomy (NCBI): domain Eukaryota; kingdom Metazoa; phylum Arthropoda; class Insecta; order Lepidoptera; family Noctuidae; genus Agrotis; species Agrotis exclamationis. The sequence goes on along the minus strand of OX465425.1, from coordinate 13,607,740 downwards.
GCATCGCTCGATACATCATGAAATGGTTCGTCTGGTGGAAGAATTATCACCGGGACCGAGATTTGTGATAGTTGTGGTGTTAGGAAGTTAAAATTCTTATCATATTGATCCAATCTATAAAATAGATATAAAATTAGATGAAGAAGACAAACACAAAACTTGATGACATTTTTCTCAATATAGAATGTCAGAAGCAGTACTACCTATACTCGTCAAAACAAAATAAGGGCCACTTTTGAAATTGCAATTTAAACAAGTATTGCTCTTATTCTGGGTACATAATAAATACTAAATATCTTGTTATGGTTTCTTTCAAGTATTAATATTGTTTCTACTGCATAATTGGAAATTCATAACTTTTTTTTAATTAGATATTTGAGATTACTTAGAATTTACGGTATGGTGTTTATTTAATTTTCAAACTTCTAACGGAGTTTTCTTTGACTAATACAGCAAGCAGGCTATAATGATCTTTCAATCTCATAATGTCATGTATTCGGAGACATATGGACTCAAAAACAGCCTCTTGGGGTGTCACCTTAATCCAGGGGGTCCGTAGCCAGAAGAGAAAGGTTTAATGGTGGAATATGTTATATTAAGTAGCAATTATGTAAGTTGGCAACACTAGAGAAAGGCAGACAACTGCGGGAAATGGCGTCGGTGCGCGTACGTACGTTTTGCCTCCTCTAGAACTGATGATTGAAATAAAGAAAGTAATCGTGACATGGCGTTTTCTTATGTATCATCAATCGTGACATGGTGTCAGAAGAAAATTCAACTAGTCGAAGAATAAGATAAGTCAACATAAAAAGGTCAGTCAGTTATTACGCCCATTCTCGTAGTCAAGCCAATACACTGCAAATTGCAAACTGCAATGTCCGACGAAATACAGTATCAAAAGAACACTACAATGGAGAGGCTAGACCTTAAAAGCAACAACATGCCTAGAGAGTGGAAAAACTGGTCGAATAGATTGAAAATTTATTTAAGAGCCAACAAGCTCGAAGACGAGGATGACAAACGGAAGGTTGCCATTTTGTTGCAATTTATTGGCCCCGAGGCACTCACAATTTTTTACTCTTGACGTAGACATTGATGTAGTAACATACAAAGAGTTAGTAGCAAAATTCGAGGCTTATTTTTTGCCAAAAATAAACATCACGATGGAGAGACACAAACTATTTAATCGTCGACAGTGTGAAAACGAGAGCATTGACGAATATGTTACCGACCTCAAGAATATCAGCCACCAGTGTGAATTCGGCGGACTGCGTGAAAACTTGCTCAGGGACCTTTTCAGCCTAAACTTACACAGCGACAACCAATACCTAAAAGAAAAACTATTGACAGACTGTCCGAAGACTTTAGATGAGGCAATCAATATAGCCAAGAGTTTGGAAGAAACTAAACGACAATCTAAAATTCTGGAAAATTCAGCAAATTTTATTGGACAAGTCAAAACAAAGCAGCAGCAGCGGGCCAGTAACCCTGTCAGGACTGAAAGCCAACCTAGAAGTCAGTCCCAGTCTCCAGTGAAGAAGAAATGTGGTCGTTGTGGTCAGCAACATAAATACAAATGTCCAGCTATGGGTATGCAATGTCATAAGTGTAAAAAACAAAATCATTTTGCTGCATTTTGCCGAACAAATTCTATTAGACTATTGGAGTCACAGGAAGAGAAAATGGTAACACCTAACGATAATTTAGTCATAGGTATGATTTGTTGTTTAAATAATGTTTGTTCAATTATGTCTGAAAGTAAGCCGTGGCATGTAGATCTAACAATTAATGAAAATCAAGTGCAATTCTTGTTGGATTCTGGGGCAGACACAAACGTAATATCATACCGCACATATAAAAAGCTTGGTATTCCAAATTCGAGTTTAAAGAAAAGTATTCACACTCTTTCAACATTCAGTGGGGAGGTTATACCAACTTTAGGACAGTGTAACTTATCAGTCAGTCACAAAAATGATAAATATAATGTAGATTTTCACATAGTGGATTTAAACTGTCAAAACATCATAGGAAGGGCAACCAGTAAAGCCATGAACTTGATAAAAAAGGTCAACTTTGTATCGTCTAACAATGATAACCCATCCATCAACAATCCATGTCAAAATATTCTAAAAAAATATGATAACTTGTTTGAGGGTCTGGGTTGTTTGACAAATTTTGAATGTGATTTTAGCTTGAAGCCAGATGTTACCCCAACTATAAGTCCGTGCAGGCGAGTACCATTCAAATTACAGGATGTATTAAAGGAAGAACTTAATAATCTTGAACAAACTGGTGTGATATGCCGTGTGGAGGAACCAACCTTGTGGGTGAGCCCATTAGTTATTGTATCTAAAAAGAATGGTCAAATTAGACTTTGTATTGACACTAGACACCTTAACAAGGCCATAATGAGACCTCATTACCAATTTCCAACATTAAATGAAATTAGATCTGCTCTGGTAGGTGCAAAATATTTCTCAACTCTTGATGCCAACAAAGGATACTGGATGCTAAAATTATCTGAGGCTTCTTCTAAGCTGTGTACCTTTATAACTCCCTTTGGCAGATTTAGATTTACTCGGTTACCTTTTGGTATTAATGCAGCGCCTGAAATTTTTCACAATGAGATGGTAAAAAGATTTGGTGATATAGAGGGAGTGAAAATAATGCTCGATGATTTTATAATCTTTGGTAGAACTGAGTCAGAACATAATGAACGTTTAGAAAAAGTGTTGCAAAGGGCAGCTGAATGTAATTTAAAGTTCAATAAAGAAAAGTCTAAAATTTGCCAATCGGAAGTTAAGTATCTTGGTCACATATTCAGTGCTGAGGGTGTTAAGGTTGATGAAGCCAAAGTTGAGGCCATATGTAAGATGCCTAGTCCGACCACTGTACCTGAATTACAAAGGTTTATGGGTATGGTAAATTATTTGGGTCCATTCATAAAGAATTTGTCACATGAGTCTAGTCATTTACGTTCACTATTGTCAAAAAATGTAGCCTGGAATTGGTCAGAACAACACCAATCTGAATTTGATAAAATTAAAAACCTTATTAGTTCTACACCGGTCCTAACATATTATGATCCTGATAAGGAAGTCACACTGTCGGTGGATGCGTCTAAAGATGCTATGGGAGCAGTTTTGTCTCATGGTAAACAACCTATTACTTATGCATCAGCATCTCTTAATAATTGTCAACAAAACTACTCTCAAATAGAGAAAGAATTGCTAGCAGTACTGTTTGGATGCACAAAATTTCACCAGTATGTATATGGACAGCAGTTCACAGTTGAGACTGACCACAAACCCCTAATTACTCTTTTCAAAAAAGCATTACATGATATACCTCCTAGGTTACAGCGTATCATGCTAAGACTTCAACCCTATGACATAAGAATAGTATTCAAACCAGGTCGTTATCTCTATGTTGCTGATACTCTTTCTCGAATGGCTTTACCAGAAATCTCTTTGGAAGACCTGGATAATGATTTAGATCTACATGTAAATTTGATTTTGTCAAATCTTTCTGTCAGTCCTGAAAAACTCAAAGAAATTCAAGAGTTGACTTCCAAGGATAAAACACTAAGCCAAATAATTAAATATTGCAAAAATGGATGGCCAGAACACAAACAATCAGTAGGTGAAGATATAAGACCTTACTTTCCATTGAAAAGTGAGATTCATGTTATCAATGACATTGTTTTCAAATCCAATAACATAATAATTCCAGAGTCTTTCAGAAATACCATACTTAACATTATTCATAAAGGCCATCAAGGAATAAATAGCTGTATCCGTCTTGCTAAGACTACTGTATATTGGCCAAAAATTGACAGTGACATAGAGAAATATGTAGGTCAGTGTAATATATGTTTATCATTTCGCAGAAATAATAGTAAGGAACCCCTGTTACACCATGATTACAAGTTGTTACCTTGGAATAAAGTTGGTATAGACTTATTTGACTTGGACGGTGAAAAATATCTTATTGTTGTTGATTACTACTCGAAATATGTTGAAATGGCATTATTAAAATCTGGGTTTGCTGCACATCCTGTCATTATTCAATTAAAATCAATATTTGCCCGTCATGGTATACCAAATATTGTTATTTCTGATAATGGACCCCCATTTAACAGTAGGGAATTTAGAAGTTTTGCTAAAGACTGGGATTTTCAACATGTCACATCTAGTCCATACCAAAGTTGTTCAAATGGAATGGTAGAGAGAACAGTCGGAATAGTAAAAAACATGTTAAAAAAATGTCATGCTGATAAAAGTGATCCATATTTGGCATTGTTAATGTACAGAAATACCCCTAAACTTAATCATTATTCCCCAGCAGAACTAAGCATGTCTAGAAGTTTAAGAACTGTAATACCAGTAACAGAGAGTAATTTAGAATTTAAAGCAATTGATAACAAACAGGTGCAGGAAACAATTGAAAAACAAAAAGAAAATTCATCATTTTATTGTAATAGAAATAAGACACAATTAAAGCCTTTAACAATTGGTGATAAAATCATGTTTAAACACAAACCTAATGGAACATGGGTTCCTGGTATTGTTTCTCAGGTAGGCCCAGAGCCAAGAAGTTTTATTGTAAACAGCCCAGAAGGTTCTTTTCGCCGGAATAGAATTCACATTATAAAACCATCTCATTCTCTTGATTTGTCCGAAAACCTTAATTCCGACAATGACAGTTTGTCTACTTCAAACTCTGTTGATAACACACCAGATGTAGTCGATAACACTGTTATCACTAGTAGATCAAGATACGGTCGATTGTACAAAAAACCTTCTAGGTATGTCGAATCTTGTTAGTAAATTGTTGGCAGTTATGTAAACACTACCTACAGAACATCAATAAAGAAGTATTTAAAAATAAAATAAATAGAACTGTCAGAAGTGTCAGATATCAAAATTCGGTCACAGATTAAATACGACGGTGGTTGTCAATGTCATGCTGGAACCGTCAAAATTTATTATTCTTTTTTCTTATAATTTGTAAAGGAGAGGTGTCTAGAGGTGTGTTACTTTTAATACTCTATGATTATCGTAGATGTTATTTTGTTTAAAAATAAAGGAAGATGTTATGTTAAAATTTTATATTGCGTATTACACGGAAAAAGTGTATTTAGTAGTAAGTACTTATTTGATTTCAAAAAAAGGAAGATGTTATATTAAGTAGCAATTATGTAAGTTGGCAACACTAGAGAAAGGCAGACAACTGCGGGAAATGGCGTCGGTGCGCGTACGTACGTTTTGCCTCCTCTAGAACTGATGATTGAAATAAAGAAAGTAATCGTGACATGGCGTTTTCTTATGTATCATCAATCGTGACAGAATATTCCCAACGAGTGGTTCAAAATGCTTAAAACAGGTCTTAAAAGACGGGTAATATCACCAGACGCCGTGATCAAGGAAGAAAATAAGTAAGTAAAGCCCAAGAAGACCATTAAGTTTGTTTAACCGCGCAAATAGAGCGAAAATCTACTGCGCGGACCGTACAAACTCCATTGCGTCGAGCTACAGGCACCCCTATAATTGACTACACTATTCCTAATCGACTCCATAAAGACTAACAACACTCAAGAAGATGCTTGGTTCGCCTCCAGTTAACTGCAGCGTATGGTGCAAATCATGAAACATTTGCGAAGGAGAAAATTTATTGAACTGTTTTGACTGGGCTTCATTGCTTTTTAGTGATGACTGGTGGGTTATTTCTTTTTCAATAAAAACTGATTCATAAGAGTATAGAGAAGATCTAAACAACAGGTTTCAGATCCTTGCACTCTTAAAACAGACTGTTCTGGCGAGTTCTGAGTTATGCTCTGGGGCGGTTATCTCTATCACGCAAAACTGAGCTCGCACTTCTTAACGAGGGTGCTGTAACTCCTCAAAATTGCGTAGAGAATGTGGTGCAACTCCACATTATCCCATTCGCACAGCAAGAAATACCTGAGTTCTTCTTGAAGCAGAATAATGCTCGAGCGAATACGACGCGACTAACAGTGCACACATTCCCTTACGCTCGAATTACGATGTTACAGTGGACACTTAGGATTTTTACCTGAGTTCTATTGAGCATTTAAGAGATGAATTAAAGAAGAGTGAAAAAGAAAGTAAAATTCCCATCAACACGCAGCTGGATCTCATAAATTGTCTGAAAACTTGCTGGTAGAGTATCCCAAAAGAAAATGTTCGGTATTTAATCCAGACCATTCCACTTCCCATAAAATGAGAAGAACAGAGAGAAAAGAGTTAAAAGAGAAGCTTAAAAGAACACTTTGGAACATTAAAGACGTTATTTTTTTGATTTTTTTCTGTTTCATGTAACTTGATACATTCCTGCAATTCCTCTCTTTTCATTCAATTTGGTTTTTTTAAACGATTTATTGGAATACATATTTAATTTTTGTGTATTTCCATCTAAAACCATTAATATTGATCAGATTCAGTCATTGTAACTAGTAATATTTAAACATTATTTAATAAATCGAAAAAAACCAGGTGGCCCTTATTTTGTTTTGAGTAGTATATATTCTTTGTAGAGGCTAGCACATGTAATACCTACTTAAAAATTACAATTATAAATCCCAACTACAAGTAGTGTGTTTAATGTAGTAGAATCAAATTTCTAGCCTCTCAACTAAATCACTTTTATTTCCTCTTGTAGATGCACCGCGGGGCGTCTTAGTTCTGGTTTTAGTATATGCATTTGCATTGACGAATAATTTTCCATATTTGTTTTTTAGAATAAACTCAATTTTTGTAACAAAATACGTGTTTGTTTTTTGTACAAGCTAAACAGTAATCTGACTTATGGGACAAACGATCGCAGCGTCATCTACGAATAGCTTTGAGTTGGCATCCCCATTGGCTTCATTTATTGTTGCCATTTAAGAGTGCGGACAACGTACATATAGTTTACATATCATTGGCTTTAGCGAGTTCTGTTGCAGCCAAATCACTCATTTTGTATGCAATACAATGTGAACTCACCATACCGACACCACAAAAAGAGCTAGGGCAAAAATTAACTGCAAAAACGAACTTTCAGAACAAAAACACTTAAAAGCGCTGTCTAAAAAACGCTTATGAGGGTATAATTTCTGTTGGACTGTTAAAACCTGTCAATTAGTCCTATGGATGTACTAGGGATACTAGTATGGATACTAGAATCCCTAGTACTTTTAGGATTACATAATAGTATTACGACTAGATACCATGACTGAATTATAATCCATGTAGTTACGTAAAAATAATGTAAATTTTCACATTTGCGCTATTGCTTGTAATTAAATATTATACATAATATATTTATGTGTTAGCGTTAATTTAAAATTTGACGACGATGGATGTAGATTGTACAGGTAAACCTTTGGACTTGTTAATTTGTCTTTTTAAAAAGTCTTTTGGTCCCGCCAAGTCTTCTATCACAACAGCCTTAAAATCAGCTATTTTTTTATTTTTCCTTCGTATTCTTTCACTGAGGCGTTTAATTGTTTTCTGTTGCTTGACATATTTTTCTTTAAAGGCTTTAATTTTTCCAGTTTGTAAAACCTGTAATAGAAAAGATAAATAGTTAAATCAAATCAAATTTATTTCAACTAGGCCAATAATTACAGGCACTTTTGAATGGTCAAAAGACATAAAAATAAATCAGTACAAAATTGTTATGGTGCTACAGTTCTAGTCAGAAGACATAATAACTGTGAAAGTACCGTAGGTGCCCATTCCAGAGCGAAGATCTCTATGGAAAAGAACGGCCAAGAAACTCATGGGCACTCTTTTTACACTCGACGTAGCAAGTGTACAGTTAATATTAAAAAAAAACAAAATAGACCGTGGCAGCTAAGAGATGACCAGTCCCATCTGACAGCGCCTTTTCACGAACATGACAAATGTATCAGCACTATTAACCAATAACTAACAAGATAAAGATAATATATAATTATGCACTGTTAAAAATAATTTGCACAATGCATTTTATTGCTTAAAGTTATTTTCAAGTGACAGTTGACAAGTCTTTGACAGATTGCGGCGCTTGATGTGCTGCCGTCTGTTTGTCAGCAAACGGTTAAAAATTTAACATCTACATCACAGAAATATTAAAAACAGGAGACAAGGGGGCGTGTCCGCGGCCACGTCGTGCTGAGCGTATAGCTCAGCTAGTGAAAAAATGGCCGTCACCGCGGGTTAGTGTGTTGTCAACCGCGTTCGTAAAAAAAACGATTATGCCGTCTTGTTCGGTGGTTTCGTGCAAAAATAGAAGCCAAGACAAAAAATTTAGAAGTCATGGCATCAGTTACCACAGGTAAGTACAAGTATTTTACAATATTTGTCTTAAAAATCACGAAAAACAACAATCCCTAAAATATATCTGACTTGTACTACTTTATTTTTGTTTTCTTGTATTACTCCGACTGTATTTAGTTTGCATTAAATACATTGCTCTTTTACAACCACCTCAGTCTGTCACTGAGTGACTGAACAAGCAATGTAAAGCTGACATAACGAAACATCATTAAACCGTAATGTCGCATGGTGCCTCCGCTGCTCCGGTCCGCCGTATTTGAGTGCGACTAGTGATGTGCTCGTGCAGGTTTGACAAAGTCTATCGACAAGAAGGTCGACTGCGAATGTTTTATTACTATTTCAGATTTTTCTTCAATTTATTAACTCTTGTGACCGGTTGGAAGACCGATGTGGTTCTATGCTTTTTTACCCATTTTTAGGGTTCCGTAGTCAACAAGGAACCCTTATAGTTTCGCCATGTCCGTCCGTCCGTCTGTCCGCAGCTTAGCTCAGAGACGCTCAGTACTAGGAAGCTGTAATTTGGTGTAAATATATGGATTTGTTGCGCCGAAAAAGTGGTAAAATAAAATCTCGTAAAATATTTTTTTTAGGGTACCTCCTGAACACGTAAAGTGGGGATGTTTTTTTTTATGAAAAAATTCACAATAGTAGTATAAATAACGAAGTTTAAAAGAAAATTATCATGACTAAGTAGGCTTTACAAGTTTACGAGTAATAGTCGACCAACTTATAAAATATACTTGGATAAAATATTTTCCTAAACAAAATGTATCGGAGAACATGTTCTTCAACTGCAAATGTAAGTTTGTCAACTTTATTTTTACAGCTAATGATAGTTGGGTATGTTTTGGGGATAGGTAGGTTTTTATTGTCAACTATTTTTAACTAACTTCAAAAAAAATGGAGGAGGTTCTCAATTCGTCGTATTTATTTTTTTAATGTATTTTCCCCGATTTCTCAAAGATGCCTGGACCGATTTTGAAAATTCTTCTTTTGATTTAAAGAGTACACCTTCCAATTGGTCCCATGATCATCAAGTCAGTATCTGATGATGGAATCCTGGAGAAATCGTGGGAACTCTTTAAATCATTCTTGAAGCGATGTATTCGAATTACTATGTAACGCTGGTTTTAAATCTTTGTTACAGCCGCTTCCCTCTACACGCGGTGGCACTCAAATAGACAACATCTTTTCCAACTTTACCTGTGAAGTTGGTTTTTATAACTCCTTCTACAGTTACCATCGTCCTATGTGGGCCCGTTTTTAGACGTTATGAGTTGGCTACTGAATCACTATCACTTAGGTACCTAATAAATGTTAATGCGTAAATTAAAATCAAATTCAGCGAATCAGTTTAGTTAGTTCGCATAAGTATTTTGATGGGCAACTACGGAACCCTACACTGTGCGTGGCCCGACACGCACTTGGCCGGTTTTTATTATTTTACAGCGTAGTAGTGCCAAAGATCGTGAAATAAGTTCATTAATGTTTAGTAAAGTAATCTATAGAATGTCCTTGGGTTTCGTCACTTGTTATGGTTATGATATTTAACTGAAGTCTTCATAAATGCACCATTAGCTTCCTATGCATTATAATAATTAGCATCAATAGTCTTATTGATGTACTATGCCCCAGAATTTCTAAGGAGGGTTTGGAGACGGGATATTGTGACGTGATGCAAGTTTTATTATCACTTGCACCCTTCTTTCATGGGGTAATGTCTAAAATGCTGTAATAAGCTACTACAAAACGTTCTTGAACTAAATGAAACTAAGTCAAAACATGCATTAAACGCACACTTTGTAACCAGGCATATTATAAACTGAGCGACTATATCGCTGATAGAAATGCTATGTACCATATAACGTACCATCTCAAAATGAATGGTGTAACAAAGTATCTGTAATAATTTTGGCGATCCAAAAAGAGTGTCCATGGAGTTTCTTGTCCGTTCTTCTCCATAGAGATTTACTCCTTGTAATGAGCATCTACAGTACTTTCACAGTTATTATGTCTTGTGACTTGGATTGTAGTTGTAGCACCATAATTTTGTAGTGTTTAATTATTATTTTTTTGTCTTTGACAATTATTCAAAAGTGCTTGTAACTGGCCTAATTGAAATAAATGCTTTGATTTTGAACTACATGTAACTGTGTCATTTGATTTGTTTTTTTTTTATAAATTGGTTATTGTTGGTTTCATATTGTTTTCATTTACTTTATTTCCAAAACCTTTGTAAAAAATTATCGATATGTTTATCGATAACACTTCGATTTAGTCAAGCACTGTCGTATGAAGTCGTATCCGCCCCCGTGTCCCGACAACACACAATGATAATTGTTTTAGTGTGAGTAAATAATACGAAAAAAGTACGCTGTGTTTTAAAGAATAAGGTTTATATTTAAATGACTGAGCTATCGAAGGCGCGTGTGTGCACTTGTTCGTAGTATTGTTGTGACAGAACTGTGTGCGCAATATTAGGGTAATGGAGGGGCAACTGTGGCTTCATCGGTTTTCTATACATTTTGAACTCCACGCCATATCTCCTTCTTTATTATATCTATGATCTACATAGTACCTACCTCTTTGTGCACTGTTCCCACAAATTGACGGGTTAACTGCAATGGTGCCTCCATTACACTAAATAGTTCATCTATTACGGTAGATGGTTGCTTTATTACAGTAGATGTACCAAGAAACATCAGATTCTTGAGTGTTGCTTGTTTCACAGAATACAAATGACTCTGAAAGTTGTTTTTTGTTGGATGTCTGAAAAAAAATATGAAATATACATTACTATCCATATAACTTAGGCTAAAAAACCAGACTGTTTATTTAACAATCATTTTAATACACACTTACCGAAAAAATTGTAGGTACATAGTTCTCATGTAACCTAATAACATCAAGTGTTCTGTTAATACATTTTTTTTCAAAGTGAAGTGAACCTATAAGCCAGTCTTTACTTCGAGGACTAATATTTTCGTCACCGATAGAGTCCAACCACTTTTTCTTCAATCTTTCATTTTTGGGAAACCTATAAATGATTAGTATTTTTGTATCAATATATCATTTGGTAACAGTTTCAGTGTAACGAAGGACTAGTATCGGGAACTATTACAGCAACGGTACAACACTATTATTATTGTAAACAAACGAACGAAAATTATGAAATGAAAAATATTCTCTGTAGGACGGAAATAAACCCAAATATTAATACTCTAACCATGAAAACATGATCACTTAGCGATTTCTTTACCGAAATTGTTCTATTTCATGTAGTTTTGCATGAAAACCTGTTACTAACCTATGCAAAGTCAATTCAGGCTGATTTTTCTTTTTCCTGGCATGACAAGACACAATGGAACATCCAGGCATGTAGAATTACTGTTTCTTAACGGTAACACGCACATTTAAAAGAAAACACTCCGTAATTTACTCAAAAATCTAAATTCAACAAAAAGTAAACAACTGTTTGACAGCAGAACTACCACGAAACTTGGCACATAAAATGGCGAAATGGGCACGTTTCTGTAACTGTGGGAAATATCCCAACAAAATATTCCATTTTGAGCAACAACCGAAATATTGTTGTCTCTTTTGTCAAATATGATTACTGCATTAGAAAGAAAGAGAAAAACCAATATTTCACTCTCTGTCTCATGTTTGACTCATATTTGTATAAAGCCGGCGCCAGACATATGTTCAAATACGCAAATACCTACAAAGTCGCGAAGTGTGGCACTGACATTTGCGTATTTGTGCAAAATTTGAACACATATTTGTAGTTTGCCATCATGTGTCGGTTTTTAGTGCGCACATCAAAGTAAACAAAGTTCAAAGTTTGTGCGGCCTGCCACACTTGTTGCAGTGTTTAGTCGCGTGTGCGCCGCTGAACGGAGCAGTTGTATGCAATAGTTAATCTGTGAGTTGTATTTTGAGCGTCAATAATGGAGTGGGGTAATGACGCAGTAATAGAATTTCTTCTAAGAGTTTTTACAATATGAGAATAAAAAAAAAACATTAAAGGCACTCAAATAAAACAGACTGACGGAGTCAATGAGGTTTTACTTATATAATATCATTGGACGGAGTCATCAAAATCGTTGTCTATTCTTTCAGCCATCTTTGCGGTAACTGTGCCTGTAAATCATTTGAAATACAAGTCTAGCCGGATACATTTGTGCATATAAAGTTTGATCAAAGTTTTGAAAATGTGTGCTCAAACTTTGATCCCAATGTCTGGCGCCGGCTTAAGCAAAATGTATGTATAGAACATCGGGGCATCTCCATATAACTTCATCTCAATGCACGAAACTCGGCACTTAGGGTCCCCACCACAGACTACTTAGAGATACTACGTATATACATCAGTTTTCCTGATCAGGAATCCTGATCCGTTTTCTATACGAATACAGTGAATTCTTACAAGTGTGTGTGCATGTTTTGTGTGTGTTGTTCATATTTCATCGTATTTCATACATTTTAATAATAAATATATTTAAAAAGCAGCCAACTTATTTAGATAATTAAACTAAATCTAGAAATTTAACAATAAATAAAACTAAATATTTACAACAAAATACTAAATTTAAACTAAAACTAAAATAAAATACCTAATTACAAAAAAAAAAAAAACACAAGAAGGGCATAGACACTCAGGCGTCAAAGTACTCCATACATTAGTATTTCATACATTATTTCGAACAAAAACGGATGTATGTGGGGACCATAGACATATAATCCTATGGACTGGAAATACCTACACCAAAAACGTGGATACCTACAAGTTCACCGGGCACATAAAATGGCGGCCAATGCTAGGGTTGTGCCAATCAAGAAACATAGTGTTACTGTAACGAGTATGGATATTAGTATCCCTAGTACTTTTAGGATTACATAATAGTATTAAGACTAGATACCATGATTAAATTATAATCCATGTGTAAAAATTTTCGCCCTCTCTTAAGGGCATGGAACGTGTGAACAGCACCATAAATATTAGTTCCCTTTTTCCCCTTATCCTATGAGTGTCGCTTCAGTATTTACATAGGTTTATTATCAGAAAAAATCACTAATGACCAATTTTAATTTTTTGATAGACTTTGCATTCCCTGGTTTGGCTTCTTTACATAGAGTTAGTTTTAATAAAAACATGAAATAATAATATAAATATCTCAAGGGGGTCCTTAGTGATAATCTATGAAACTAGGGTCCATGTCTGTAATCTATGGTCTTGTAGAACTGTCATATGTCAATGTCATTAAAAAATAAAATCCCTCTTCACGTGTGTGTCGTACAGAAAAGTTATTTTAATTTAAAACCTCGTAAATCCACACGATATTTCAAAAGGTTATCGGCCCAGACATAGCATACGGCCTAATAATCGTGCTGGATTAGTTGTTTTATCAAGAAACGCTGCGGTCAAGCGGCAAAACGTCGGTCAGCTCGGGGCTCCGGTGGCGGTCGGCGGTTTGGTCGGTAAAGGCCAATAAATCAATAAAGCACGTGAGACGGGTGATTGCGGTAAAGCAACAATAATACGGCGATGGATTCCGTCGGAAATATGGCTTCTGGACAAAGCTATCAGCAGCTTCAAGGTGTTGAAAACTGGACAGCGTGGTGTTTCAAAATACGAGTCCTCCTAAGAGCTATGGATCTGTTAGACGTCGTTGAAGGCACATTCGAGGCTAAAGAAGATCAGGTGAAATGGATGCAGAAAGATGCGAAAGCTCAAGGTATGTTGGTAACAAGCATATCTGAAAAGGTGATACCACAAATATTAGGCTGCAAAACCTCAAAAGAAATTTGGGATAAGCTAAATACAATATTTGAACAGCGAGGCGAGCTGTCTGTGCATATACTACAGCAGAAGTTCTTTTCAATGAAATTTGAAGAGAAAGAAAGTGTATCAGAGTTTCTGGGACGGTTCGAGTCTCTCCTGAGTAAACTGAAGAATCTCAACGCTGAAGTGAGTCAAACTATGGCCATCACAAAGATAACTTCATCTCTCCCATCACAATTCCAGCACTTTGTGTCAGCGTGGGAGTCGGTGCCAGCAGAAAAAAGGACCATGGACGAGCTAGCGGCGAGATTACTGATAGAAGAGCAACGTGCTTCAACCAAAAACAAAGAAGATGAGTCATCTGCATTCGTACACAAGTCTACAAGAAAATGCTATCGGTGCGGCAAAGTAGGACATCTGAAAAAGGACTGCAAATCAAAAAGTAAAGGTACAATAATTAATAATACTAATTGTAATTTTTGTAAGAAGAATAATCATAAAAGTTCAGATTGTTGGTTTAAAAATAAAAATGAGAAAAGTCAAAATGTAAACAAAAGAAATCAAAGCAATGCATTCTCTGTGTTCGAGCTATCATCATTGTTTTACAGTCAATTAGAAAGTGATAATTGTTGGGTAATGGATAGTGGAGCTTCAGAGCACATGTGTCATGATTATAATATGTTTATAGACTATAAAAAACTAGAATGTCCTAGATCAATAGTTATTGGAGACGGCAAAATCATACAAGCCATTGGTATTGGAGTTATTTCTTTAGAAGCATTTACAGGTAAACAATGGATAAATACAACATTAAATAACGTTCTACATGTTCCTAGCATCAAGATGAATCTATTTTCAGCAAGTTCAACTACAGATAGAGGTTATGTTTTAACAATTACTAGTAAAATGTGTTATTTCAGGAAAAATAACAATAACAGTGTTTGTGCACTAGCATATAGGAAAAATAACTTGTTTATAATGAAGTTTAGGTCTAATAAAGTTCAAAATGCTTGTGTTGGTAAATCAAGTGACAGTTTGTCTGTATGGCATGATAAAATGTGTCACCAAGATATTGAACAGGTGAAAAGCATGTTAAATAAATGTGATATAGATTTCAGTGTTAGTAAACAAGAGGAAATAACATGTGAGCCATGTCTTTTGGGTAAGTTACATAAGAAACCATTTCCCATAAGTATAAATAGGGCAGACAAGCCCGGTCAATGTTTACATATGGATTTATGCGGACCAATGGAGACGGTGTCATTAGGTGGATCCAGGTACTATCTACTCATAAAGGATGACTTTTCAAAGTATAGAACGGTTTATTTTCTGAAAAATAAGTTTGAAACATTTGATAAAATTAAAACCTTTTTAAATTTTGTTACTAAAAACTTAGAATATAAAATTGAAATAATAAGATCAGATTGTGGTTCAGAATTTATGAACAAAGAGGTGAAGTCTCTCTTAGATCATTTAGGTATTGTACATCAAAATAGTGCTCCGTACACACCGCAACAAAACGGTTGCATAGAACGTGAAATGCGTACAATAACTGAAGCGGCTAGAACAATATTATTATCAAGTAATTTAGATAAGTCTTTATGGGCTGAAGCTGTCAATACAGCTGTTTACGTTATAAACAGAACTGGTAAAAGTAGGATTAAAAATGTAACTCCATATGAGCTCTGGTATAAAAAGGGATTATATGATATAAATAATTTAAAAGTGTTTGGTTCAAAGGTAGGTGTACACATTCCAGATCATTATCGCAAAAAATGGGATAGCAAAGCTGAAATAGGATACTTTGTAGGTTATAGTGAAACAACAAAAGGTTTTAGAATTTATTTTCCCCATAAAAATGATGTTTTGATTAAAAGAGAGGTAACATTTCTGAAAGGCAATTTTAGTAGTCAAAAGCTAGGTAATATTTTTCAAGATCATAATAATATAACCCCATTATTATTAAAAGAAGAAATAAATAATAAAGAGGATGAAATAAGAGAAGAATATCACAGTTTTAATGAGGAAGGTGAAGAAGATGTAACACAGTTATCAGATCTTGATGAAAATACAGAAGTACAAACAGAGGAAATTCTAAATTCAGAAGAAACATCCGAGTCAGAAGAAGAAGAGGCAGAAGAAACACCTCAAGTATCAACACATTCACGGAGAGGCAGAGTAATAAAGAAACCATCAAGGCTAGATGACTACGATACAAACCTTCTATCCATCGGTACAGAGCCAGCTACTCTTGAGGAAGCGCTTGACTCTGAAGAAAAGGAAGAGTGGAAGATTGCTATGAAGACTGAGCTAGATACTCTGATAGAAAATAACACATGGACAGAAGTAAATAGCGTACCAGAGGGGAATAAAGTAATTTCTAGTAAATGGGTTTTTAAAGTTAAACAATTAGGTACTAATAAAGTTTATAAAGCTAGATTAGTAGCAAGAGGCTTTGAACAGTCTGATTGTGATTTAGAAGTATATTCTCCTGTGGCTAAATTGCCTACTTTTAGAGTTTTTATAGCAGTTGCAAATAAACTTCAACTTCCAGTTCATCAGATGGATGTTGTAGGTGCTTTTTTTACATGGTGACATAAATGAGAGTGTATACATAAAGTTACCAAGCGGTGAAACTTGCAAATTAAATAAATCATTGTATGGTTTGAAAAAGTCTCCTAAATATTGGAATAACAAGTTTGATGACTTCATGAGTAAAGAAAATTTCAGTAAATCTAAAAATGATCATTGCTTATATTTCAGAAAGGTAAATGAATGTATGCTATACGTTTTGCTGTTTGTTGATGATGTTCTTATGTTTTGCACTGAAAACAAGGTTTTGGAAGATTTTAAAAGCGAGCTAAGCAGTAACTTTAAAATGAAAGACTTAGGTTTAGCCAAATGTTACTTGGGTATCGATATTGATCAAAAGAAAGGTACAACGGTAATTAGTCAGAAAACATATCTTACTAAAGTTTTAGAGCATTACAATATGTCAGATTGCAAACCAGTTTCTACTCCAATAGACCAAAACTTTAAGTTTGAAATACTAAAAAGGGAAAAATCAGAAAGTCCAGAAATAGAGAAAAAGTGTAGACAACTCGTAGGCAGTTTAATGTATGCAGTTTGTGGCACAAGACCAGATCTATGTGTATCAGTTTGTTTCCTCAGCAGGTACCAACACTGTGCTAGTATTATGTTATACAAGGCATTGAAACGTATTCTAAGGTATATAAAAGGTACATTAAATTACTCTTTGGTATATAATAGCACATCCACAGAATTGCAAGGCTTTGTTGATGCAGATTGGGCCGGTGACACACAAGATAGAAAATCTACCACTGGTTATTTGTTTAAAATATTCGATTGTACTGTAGTATGGTGTTGTAAAAAACAACTTAGTGTGTCATTATCCTCCTCTGAGTCTGAATATATTGCATTAAGTATGGCTATTTCAGAAGCATGTTGGCTGAAAAACTTGTTGTGTGACTTTGATGTTGTCGGTAATGAAGTGATCTTGTATGAAGACAATCAGTCAGCAATAAAACTTGTTTATAATAATGAAAATAATAAAAGATTAAAGCACTTGGATATTAGGTATCACTTCATTATGGACAAAATAAAGGATAAGTGTATTTCAGTAAAGTATATTAAAACACAGGATAATTTAGCTGATTTATTAACTAAGCCATTGGGAAAAACTGTTTTTGAGAAGTTTGTTAAGTTAATTTTTTAAGAATATAGGCTATGCACATAATCTATGTAACGTTGGTTATGCATTTTTAGTTAAATTCTTTTAAAAATAAAGGAGTAAGTTTGAATGTGTCATTAAAAAATGCATCACTAACAATCTAGTACTAATTAGCTTAATGTTTATGTTTTAAACAGGGAAAACGGGAAAATATTATGTTGAGGGGTGGTGTAAAAATTTTCGCCCTCTCTTAAGGGCATGGAACGTGTGAACAGCACCATAAATATTAGTTCCCTTTTTCCCCTTATCCTATGAGTGTCGCTTCAGTATTTACATAGGTTTATTATCAGAAAAAATCACTAATGACCAATTTTAATTTTTTGATAGACTTTGCATTCCCTGGTTTGGCTTCTTTACATAGAGTTAGTTTTAATAAAAACATGAAATAATAATATAAATATCTCAAGGGGGTCCTTAGTGATAATCTATGAAACTAGGGTCCATGTCTGTAATCTATGGTCTTGTAGAACTGTCATATGTCAATGTCATTAAAAAATAAAATCCCTCTTCACGTGTGTGTCGTACAGAAAAGTTATTTTAATTTAAAACCTCGTAAATCCACACGATATTTCAAAAGGTTATCGGCCCAGACATAGCATACGGCCTAATAATCGTGCTGGATTAGTTGTTTTATCAAGAAACGCTGCGGTCAAGCGGCAAAACGTCGGTCAGCTCGGGGCTCCGGTGGCGGTCGGCGGTTTGGTCGGTAAAGGCCAATAAATCAATAAAGCACGTGAGACGGGTGATTGCGGTAAAGCAACAATAATACGGCGATGGATTCCGTCGGAAATATGGCTTCTGGACAAAGCTATCAGCAGCTTCAAGGTGTTGAAAACTGGACAGCGTGGTGTTTCAAAATACGAGTCCTCCTAAGAGCTATGGATCTGTTAGACGTCGTTGAAGGCACATTCGAGGCTAAAGAAGATCAGGTGAAATGGATGCAGAAAGATGCGAAAGCTCAAGGTATGTTGGTAACAAGCATATCTGAAAAGGTGATACCACAAATATTAGGCTGCAAAACCTCAAAAGAAATTTGGGATAAGCTAAATACAATATTTGAACAGCGAGGCGAGCTGTCTGTGCATATACTACAGCAGAAGTTCTTTTCAATGAAATTTGAAGAGAAAGAAAGTGTATCAGAGTTTCTGGGACGGTTCGAGTCTCTCCTGAGTAAACTGAAGAATCTCAACGCTGAAGTGAGTCAAACTATGGCCATCACAAAGATAACTTCATCTCTCCCATCACAATTCCAGCACTTTGTGTCAGCGTGGGAGTCGGTGCCAGCAGAAAAAAGGACCATGGACGAGCTAGCGGCGAGATTACTGATAGAAGAGCAACGTGCTTCAACCAAAAACAAAGAAGATGAGTCATCTGCATTCGTACACAAGTCTACAAGAAAATGCTATCGGTGCGGCAAAGTAGGACATCTGAAAAAGGACTGCAAATCAAAAAGTAAAGGTACAATAATTAATAATACTAATTGTAATTTTTGTAAGAAGAATAATCATAAAAGTTCAGATTGTTGGTTTAAAAATAAAAATGAGAAAAGTCAAAATGTAAACAAAAGAAATCAAAGCAATGCATTCTCTGTGTTCGAGCTATCATCATTGTTTTACAGTCAATTAGAAAGTGATAATTGTTGGGTAATGGATAGTGGAGCTTCAGAGCACATGTGTCATGATTATAATATGTTTATAGACTATAAAAAACTAGAATGTCCTAGATCAATAGTTATTGGAGACGGCAAAATCATACAAGCCATTGGTATTGGAGTTATTTCTTTAGAAGCATTTACAGGTAAACAATGGATAAATACAACATTAAATAACGTTCTACATGTTCCTAGCATCAAGATGAATCTATTTTCAGCAAGTTCAACTACAGATAGAGGTTATGTTTTAACAATTACT
This sequence comes from Agrotis exclamationis, assembly GCA_950005045.1. Taxonomy (NCBI): domain Eukaryota; kingdom Metazoa; phylum Arthropoda; class Insecta; order Lepidoptera; family Noctuidae; genus Agrotis; species Agrotis exclamationis. The sequence continues at coordinate 13,587,970 of OX465425.1, read as the reverse complement.
AGTAAAATGTGTTATTTCAGGAAAAATAACAATAACAGTGTTTGTGCACTAGCATATAGGAAAAATAACTTGTTTATAATGAAGTTTAGGTCTAATAAAGTTCAAAATGCTTGTGTTGGTAAATCAAGTGACAGTTTGTCTGTATGGCATGATAAAATGTGTCACCAAGATATTGAACAGGTGAAAAGCATGTTAAATAAATGTGATATAGATTTCAGTGTTAGTAAACAAGAGGAAATAACATGTGAGCCATGTCTTTTGGGTAAGTTACATAAGAAACCATTTCCCATAAGTATAAATAGGGCAGACAAGCCCGGTCAATGTTTACATATGGATTTATGCGGACCAATGGAGACGGTGTCATTAGGTGGATCCAGGTACTATCTACTCATAAAGGATGACTTTTCAAAGTATAGAACGGTTTATTTTCTGAAAAATAAGTTTGAAACATTTGATAAAATTAAAACCTTTTTAAATTTTGTTACTAAAAACTTAGAATATAAAATTGAAATAATAAGATCAGATTGTGGTTCAGAATTTATGAACAAAGAGGTGAAGTCTCTCTTAGATCATTTAGGTATTGTACATCAAAATAGTGCTCCGTACACACCGCAACAAAACGGTTGCATAGAACGTGAAATGCGTACAATAACTGAAGCGGCTAGAACAATATTATTATCAAGTAATTTAGATAAGTCTTTATGGGCTGAAGCTGTCAATACAGCTGTTTACGTTATAAACAGAACTGGTAAAAGTAGGATTAAAAATGTAACTCCATATGAGCTCTGGTATAAAAAGGGATTATATGATATAAATAATTTAAAAGTGTTTGGTTCAAAGGTAGGTGTACACATTCCAGATCATTATCGCAAAAAATGGGATAGCAAAGCTGAAATAGGATACTTTGTAGGTTATAGTGAAACAACAAAAGGTTTTAGAATTTATTTTCCCCATAAAAATGATGTTTTGATTAAAAGAGAGGTAACATTTCTGAAAGGCAATTTTAGTAGTCAAAAGCTAGGTAATATTTTTCAAGATCATAATAATATAACCCCATTATTATTAAAAGAAGAAATAAATAATAAAGAGGATGAAATAAGAGAAGAATATCACAGTTTTAATGAGGAAGGTGAAGAAGATGTAACACAGTTATCAGATCTTGATGAAAATACAGAAGTACAAACAGAGGAAATTCTAAATTCAGAAGAAACATCCGAGTCAGAAGAAGAAGAGGCAGAAGAAACACCTCAAGTATCAACACATTCACGGAGAGGCAGAGTAATAAAGAAACCATCAAGGCTAGATGACTACGATACAAACCTTCTATCCATCGGTACAGAGCCAGCTACTCTTGAGGAAGCGCTTGACTCTGAAGAAAAGGAAGAGTGGAAGATTGCTATGAAGACTGAGCTAGATACTCTGATAGAAAATAACACATGGACAGAAGTAAATAGCGTACCAGAGGGGAATAAAGTAATTTCTAGTAAATGGGTTTTTAAAGTTAAACAATTAGGTACTAATAAAGTTTATAAAGCTAGATTAGTAGCAAGAGGCTTTGAACAGTCTGATTGTGATTTAGAAGTATATTCTCCTGTGGCTAAATTGCCTACTTTTAGAGTTTTTATAGCAGTTGCAAATAAACTTCAACTTCCAGTTCATCAGATGGATGTTGTAGGTGCTTTTTTTACATGGTGACATAAATGAGAGTGTATACATAAAGTTACCAAGCGGTGAAACTTGCAAATTAAATAAATCATTGTATGGTTTGAAAAAGTCTCCTAAATATTGGAATAACAAGTTTGATGACTTCATGAGTAAAGAAAATTTCAGTAAATCTAAAAATGATCATTGCTTATATTTCAGAAAGGTAAATGAATGTATGCTATACGTTTTGCTGTTTGTTGATGATGTTCTTATGTTTTGCACTGAAAACAAGGTTTTGGAAGATTTTAAAAGCGAGCTAAGCAGTAACTTTAAAATGAAAGACTTAGGTTTAGCCAAATGTTACTTGGGTATCGATATTGATCAAAAGAAAGGTACAACGGTAATTAGTCAGAAAACATATCTTACTAAAGTTTTAGAGCATTACAATATGTCAGATTGCAAACCAGTTTCTACTCCAATAGACCAAAACTTTAAGTTTGAAATACTAAAAAGGGAAAAATCAGAAAGTCCAGAAATAGAGAAAAAGTGTAGACAACTCGTAGGCAGTTTAATGTATGCAGTTTGTGGCACAAGACCAGATCTATGTGTATCAGTTTGTTTCCTCAGCAGGTACCAACACTGTGCTAGTATTATGTTATACAAGGCATTGAAACGTATTCTAAGGTATATAAAAGGTACATTAAATTACTCTTTGGTATATAATAGCACATCCACAGAATTGCAAGGCTTTGTTGATGCAGATTGGGCCGGTGACACACAAGATAGAAAATCTACCACTGGTTATTTGTTTAAAATATTCGATTGTACTGTAGTATGGTGTTGTAAAAAACAACTTAGTGTGTCATTATCCTCCTCTGAGTCTGAATATATTGCATTAAGTATGGCTATTTCAGAAGCATGTTGGCTGAAAAACTTGTTGTGTGACTTTGATGTTGTCGGTAATGAAGTGATCTTGTATGAAGACAATCAGTCAGCAATAAAACTTGTTTATAATAATGAAAATAATAAAAGATTAAAGCACTTGGATATTAGGTATCACTTCATTATGGACAAAATAAAGGATAAGTGTATTTCAGTAAAGTATATTAAAACACAGGATAATTTAGCTGATTTATTAACTAAGCCATTGGGAAAAACTGTTTTTGAGAAGTTTGTTAAGTTAATTTTTTAAGAATATAGGCTATGCACATAATCTATGTAACGTTGGTTATGCATTTTTAGTTAAATTCTTTTAAAAATAAAGGAGTAAGTTTGAATGTGTCATTAAAAAATGCATCACTAACAATCTAGTACTAATTAGCTTAATGTTTATGTTTTAAACAGGGAAAACGGGAAAATATTATGTTGAGGGGTGGTGTAAAAATTTTCGCCCTCTCTTAAGGGCATGGAACGTGTGAACAGCACCATAAATATTAGTTCCCTTTTTCCCCTTATCCTATGAGTGTCGCTTCAGTATTTACATAGGTTTATTATCAGAAAAAATCACTAATGACCAATTTTAATTTTTTGATAGACTTTGCATTCCCTGGTTTGGCTTCTTTACATAGAGTTAGTTTTAATAAAAACATGAAATAATAATATAAATATCTCAAGGGGGTCCTTAGTGATAATCTATGAAACTAGGGTCCATGTCTGTAATCTATGGTCTTGTAGAACTGTCATATGTCAATGTCATTAAAAAATAAAATCCCTCTTCACGTGTGTGTCGTACAGAAAAGTTATTTTAATTTAAAACCTCGTAAATCCACACGATATTTCAAAAGGTTATCGGCCCAGACATAGCATACGGCCTAATAATCGTGCTGGATTAGTTGTTTTATCAAGAAACGCTGCGGTCAAGCGGCAAAACGTCGGTCAGCTCGGGGCTCCGGTGGCGGTCGGCGGTTTGGTCGGTAAAGGCCAATAAATCAATAAAGCACGTGAGACGGGTGATTGCGGTAAAGCAACAATAATACGGCGATGGATTCCGTCGGAAATATGGCTTCTGGACAAAGCTATCAGCAGCTTCAAGGTGTTGAAAACTGGACAGCGTGGTGTTTCAAAATACGAGTCCTCCTAAGAGCTATGGATCTGTTAGACGTCGTTGAAGGCACATTCGAGGCTAAAGAAGATCAGGTGAAATGGATGCAGAAAGATGCGAAAGCTCAAGGTATGTTGGTAACAAGCATATCTGAAAAGGTGATACCACAAATATTAGGCTGCAAAACCTCAAAAGAAATTTGGGATAAGCTAAATACAATATTTGAACAGCGAGGCGAGCTGTCTGTGCATATACTACAGCAGAAGTTCTTTTCAATGAAATTTGAAGAGAAAGAAAGTGTATCAGAGTTTCTGGGACGGTTCGAGTCTCTCCTGAGTAAACTGAAGAATCTCAACGCTGAAGTGAGTCAAACTATGGCCATCACAAAGATAACTTCATCTCTCCCATCACAATTCCAGCACTTTGTGTCAGCGTGGGAGTCGGTGCCAGCAGAAAAAAGGACCATGGACGAGCTAGCGGCGAGATTACTGATAGAAGAGCAACGTGCTTCAACCAAAAACAAAGAAGATGAGTCATCTGCATTCGTACACAAGTCTACAAGAAAATGCTATCGGTGCGGCAAAGTAGGACATCTGAAAAAGGACTGCAAATCAAAAAGTAAAGGTACAATAATTAATAATACTAATTGTAATTTTTGTAAGAAGAATAATCATAAAAGTTCAGATTGTTGGTTTAAAAATAAAAATGAGAAAAGTCAAAATGTAAACAAAAGAAATCAAAGCAATGCATTCTCTGTGTTCGAGCTATCATCATTGTTTTACAGTCAATTAGAAAGTGATAATTGTTGGGTAATGGATAGTGGAGCTTCAGAGCACATGTGTCATGATTATAATATGTTTATAGACTATAAAAAACTAGAATGTCCTAGATCAATAGTTATTGGAGACGGCAAAATCATACAAGCCATTGGTATTGGAGTTATTTCTTTAGAAGCATTTACAGGTAAACAATGGATAAATACAACATTAAATAACGTTCTACATGTTCCTAGCATCAAGATGAATCTATTTTCAGCAAGTTCAACTACAGATAGAGGTTATGTTTTAACAATTACTAGTAAAATGTGTTATTTCAGGAAAAATAACAATAACAGTGTTTGTGCACTAGCATATAGGAAAAATAACTTGTTTATAATGAAGTTTAGGTCTAATAAAGTTCAAAATGCTTGTGTTGGTAAATCAAGTGACAGTTTGTCTGTATGGCATGATAAAATGTGTCACCAAGATATTGAACAGGTGAAAAGCATGTTAAATAAATGTGATATAGATTTCAGTGTTAGTAAACAAGAGGAAATAACATGTGAGCCATGTCTTTTGGGTAAGTTACATAAGAAACCATTTCCCATAAGTATAAATAGGGCAGACAAGCCCGGTCAATGTTTACATATGGATTTATGCGGACCAATGGAGACGGTGTCATTAGGTGGATCCAGGTACTATCTACTCATAAAGGATGACTTTTCAAAGTATAGAACGGTTTATTTTCTGAAAAATAAGTTTGAAACATTTGATAAAATTAAAACCTTTTTAAATTTTGTTACTAAAAACTTAGAATATAAAATTGAAATAATAAGATCAGATTGTGGTTCAGAATTTATGAACAAAGAGGTGAAGTCTCTCTTAGATCATTTAGGTATTGTACATCAAAATAGTGCTCCGTACACACCGCAACAAAACGGTTGCATAGAACGTGAAATGCGTACAATAACTGAAGCGGCTAGAACAATATTATTATCAAGTAATTTAGATAAGTCTTTATGGGCTGAAGCTGTCAATACAGCTGTTTACGTTATAAACAGAACTGGTAAAAGTAGGATTAAAAATGTAACTCCATATGAGCTCTGGTATAAAAAGGGATTATATGATATAAATAATTTAAAAGTGTTTGGTTCAAAGGTAGGTGTACACATTCCAGATCATTATCGCAAAAAATGGGATAGCAAAGCTGAAATAGGATACTTTGTAGGTTATAGTGAAACAACAAAAGGTTTTAGAATTTATTTTCCCCATAAAAATGATGTTTTGATTAAAAGAGAGGTAACATTTCTGAAAGGCAATTTTAGTAGTCAAAAGCTAGGTAATATTTTTCAAGATCATAATAATATAACCCCATTATTATTAAAAGAAGAAATAAATAATAAAGAGGATGAAATAAGAGAAGAATATCACAGTTTTAATGAGGAAGGTGAAGAAGATGTAACACAGTTATCAGATCTTGATGAAAATACAGAAGTACAAACAGAGGAAATTCTAAATTCAGAAGAAACATCCGAGTCAGAAGAAGAAGAGGCAGAAGAAACACCTCAAGTATCAACACATTCACGGAGAGGCAGAGTAATAAAGAAACCATCAAGGCTAGATGACTACGATACAAACCTTCTATCCATCGGTACAGAGCCAGCTACTCTTGAGGAAGCGCTTGACTCTGAAGAAAAGGAAGAGTGGAAGATTGCTATGAAGACTGAGCTAGATACTCTGATAGAAAATAACACATGGACAGAAGTAAATAGCGTACCAGAGGGGAATAAAGTAATTTCTAGTAAATGGGTTTTTAAAGTTAAACAATTAGGTACTAATAAAGTTTATAAAGCTAGATTAGTAGCAAGAGGCTTTGAACAGTCTGATTGTGATTTAGAAGTATATTCTCCTGTGGCTAAATTGCCTACTTTTAGAGTTTTTATAGCAGTTGCAAATAAACTTCAACTTCCAGTTCATCAGATGGATGTTGTAGGTGCTTTTTTTACATGGTGACATAAATGAGAGTGTATACATAAAGTTACCAAGCGGTGAAACTTGCAAATTAAATAAATCATTGTATGGTTTGAAAAAGTCTCCTAAATATTGGAATAACAAGTTTGATGACTTCATGAGTAAAGAAAATTTCAGTAAATCTAAAAATGATCATTGCTTATATTTCAGAAAGGTAAATGAATGTATGCTATACGTTTTGCTGTTTGTTGATGATGTTCTTATGTTTTGCACTGAAAACAAGGTTTTGGAAGATTTTAAAAGCGAGCTAAGCAGTAACTTTAAAATGAAAGACTTAGGTTTAGCCAAATGTTACTTGGGTATCGATATTGATCAAAAGAAAGGTACAACGGTAATTAGTCAGAAAACATATCTTACTAAAGTTTTAGAGCATTACAATATGTCAGATTGCAAACCAGTTTCTACTCCAATAGACCAAAACTTTAAGTTTGAAATACTAAAAAGGGAAAAATCAGAAAGTCCAGAAATAGAGAAAAAGTGTAGACAACTCGTAGGCAGTTTAATGTATGCAGTTTGTGGCACAAGACCAGATCTATGTGTATCAGTTTGTTTCCTCAGCAGGTACCAACACTGTGCTAGTATTATGTTATACAAGGCATTGAAACGTATTCTAAGGTATATAAAAGGTACATTAAATTACTCTTTGGTATATAATAGCACATCCACAGAATTGCAAGGCTTTGTTGATGCAGATTGGGCCGGTGACACACAAGATAGAAAATCTACCACTGGTTATTTGTTTAAAATATTCGATTGTACTGTAGTATGGTGTTGTAAAAAACAACTTAGTGTGTCATTATCCTCCTCTGAGTCTGAATATATTGCATTAAGTATGGCTATTTCAGAAGCATGTTGGCTGAAAAACTTGTTGTGTGACTTTGATGTTGTCGGTAATGAAGTGATCTTGTATGAAGACAATCAGTCAGCAATAAAACTTGTTTATAATAATGAAAATAATAAAAGATTAAAGCACTTGGATATTAGGTATCACTTCATTATGGACAAAATAAAGGATAAGTGTATTTCAGTAAAGTATATTAAAACACAGGATAATTTAGCTGATTTATTAACTAAGCCATTGGGAAAAACTGTTTTTGAGAAGTTTGTTAAGTTAATTTTTTAAGAATATAGGCTATGCACATAATCTATGTAACGTTGGTTATGCATTTTTAGTTAAATTCTTTTAAAAATAAAGGAGTAAGTTTGAATGTGTCATTAAAAAATGCATCACTAACAATCTAGTACTAATTAGCTTAATGTTTATGTTTTAAACAGGGAAAACGGGAAAATATTATGTTGAGGGGTGGTGTAAAAATTTTCGCCCTCTCTTAAGGGCATGGAACGTGTGAACAGCACCATAAATATTAGTTCCCTTTTTCCCCTTATCCTATGAGTGTCGCTTCAGTATTTACATAGGTTTATTATCAGAAAAAATCACTAATGACCAATTTTAATTTTTTGATAGACTTTGCATTCCCTGGTTTGGCTTCTTTACATAGAGTTAGTTTTAATAAAAACATGAAATAATAATATAAATATCTCAAGGGGGTCCTTAGTGATAATCTATGAAACTAGGGTCCATGTCTGTAATCTATGGTCTTGTAGAACTGTCATATGTCAATGTCATTAAAAAATAAAATCCCTCTTCACGTGTGTGTCGTACAGAAAAGTTATTTTAATTTAAAACCTCGTAAATCCACACGATATTTCAAAAGGTTATCGGCCCAGACATAGCATACGGCCTAATAATCGTGCTGGATTAGTTGTTTTATCAAGAAACGCTGCGGTCAAGCGGCAAAACGTCGGTCAGCTCGGGGCTCCGGTGGCGGTCGGCGGTTTGGTCGGTAAAGGCCAATAAATCAATAAAGCACGTGAGACGGGTGATTGCGGTAAAGCAACAATAATACGGCGATGGATTCCGTCGGAAATATGGCTTCTGGACAAAGCTATCAGCAGCTTCAAGGTGTTGAAAACTGGACAGCGTGGTGTTTCAAAATACGAGTCCTCCTAAGAGCTATGGATCTGTTAGACGTCGTTGAAGGCACATTCGAGGCTAAAGAAGATCAGGTGAAATGGATGCAGAAAGATGCGAAAGCTCAAGGTATGTTGGTAACAAGCATATCTGAAAAGGTGATACCACAAATATTAGGCTGCAAAACCTCAAAAGAAATTTGGGATAAGCTAAATACAATATTTGAACAGCGAGGCGAGCTGTCTGTGCATATACTACAGCAGAAGTTCTTTTCAATGAAATTTGAAGAGAAAGAAAGTGTATCAGAGTTTCTGGGACGGTTCGAGTCTCTCCTGAGTAAACTGAAGAATCTCAACGCTGAAGTGAGTCAAACTATGGCCATCACAAAGATAACTTCATCTCTCCCATCACAATTCCAGCACTTTGTGTCAGCGTGGGAGTCGGTGCCAGCAGAAAAAAGGACCATGGACGAGCTAGCGGCGAGATTACTGATAGAAGAGCAACGTGCTTCAACCAAAAACAAAGAAGATGAGTCATCTGCATTCGTACACAAGTCTACAAGAAAATGCTATCGGTGCGGCAAAGTAGGACATCTGAAAAAGGACTGCAAATCAAAAAGTAAAGGTACAATAATTAATAATACTAATTGTAATTTTTGTAAGAAGAATAATCATAAAAGTTCAGATTGTTGGTTTAAAAATAAAAATGAGAAAAGTCAAAATGTAAACAAAAGAAATCAAAGCAATGCATTCTCTGTGTTCGAGCTATCATCATTGTTTTACAGTCAATTAGAAAGTGATAATTGTTGGGTAATGGATAGTGGAGCTTCAGAGCACATGTGTCATGATTATAATATGTTTATAGACTATAAAAAACTAGAATGTCCTAGATCAATAGTTATTGGAGACGGCAAAATCATACAAGCCATTGGTATTGGAGTTATTTCTTTAGAAGCATTTACAGGTAAACAATGGATAAATACAACATTAAATAACGTTCTACATGTTCCTAGCATCAAGATGAATCTATTTTCAGCAAGTTCAACTACAGATAGAGGTTATGTTTTAACAATTACTAGTAAAATGTGTTATTTCAGGAAAAATAACAATAACAGTGTTTGTGCACTAGCATATAGGAAAAATAACTTGTTTATAATGAAGTTTAGGTCTAATAAAGTTCAAAATGCTTGTGTTGGTAAATCAAGTGACAGTTTGTCTGTATGGCATGATAAAATGTGTCACCAAGATATTGAACAGGTGAAAAGCATGTTAAATAAATGTGATATAGATTTCAGTGTTAGTAAACAAGAGGAAATAACATGTGAGCCATGTCTTTTGGGTAAGTTACATAAGAAACCATTTCCCATAAGTATAAATAGGGCAGACAAGCCCGGTCAATGTTTACATATGGATTTATGCGGACCAATGGAGACGGTGTCATTAGGTGGATCCAGGTACTATCTACTCATAAAGGATGACTTTTCAAAGTATAGAACGGTTTATTTTCTGAAAAATAAGTTTGAAACATTTGATAAAATTAAAACCTTTTTAAATTTTGTTACTAAAAACTTAGAATATAAAATTGAAATAATAAGATCAGATTGTGGTTCAGAATTTATGAACAAAGAGGTGAAGTCTCTCTTAGATCATTTAGGTATTGTACATCAAAATAGTGCTCCGTACACACCGCAACAAAACGGTTGCATAGAACGTGAAATGCGTACAATAACTGAAGCGGCTAGAACAATATTATTATCAAGTAATTTAGATAAGTCTTTATGGGCTGAAGCTGTCAATACAGCTGTTTACGTTATAAACAGAACTGGTAAAAGTAGGATTAAAAATGTAACTCCATATGAGCTCTGGTATAAAAAGGGATTATATGATATAAATAATTTAAAAGTGTTTGGTTCAAAGGTAGGTGTACACATTCCAGATCATTATCGCAAAAAATGGGATAGCAAAGCTGAAATAGGATACTTTGTAGGTTATAGTGAAACAACAAAAGGTTTTAGAATTTATTTTCCCCATAAAAATGATGTTTTGATTAAAAGAGAGGTAACATTTCTGAAAGGCAATTTTAGTAGTCAAAAGCTAGGTAATATTTTTCAAGATCATAATAATATAACCCCATTATTATTAAAAGAAGAAATAAATAATAAAGAGGATGAAATAAGAGAAGAATATCACAGTTTTAATGAGGAAGGTGAAGAAGATGTAACACAGTTATCAGATCTTGATGAAAATACAGAAGTACAAACAGAGGAAATTCTAAATTCAGAAGAAACATCCGAGTCAGAAGAAGAAGAGGCAGAAGAAACACCTCAAGTATCAACACATTCACGGAGAGGCAGAGTAATAAAGAAACCATCAAGGCTAGATGACTACGATACAAACCTTCTATCCATCGGTACAGAGCCAGCTACTCTTGAGGAAGCGCTTGACTCTGAAGAAAAGGAAGAGTGGAAGATTGCTATGAAGACTGAGCTAGATACTCTGATAGAAAATAACACATGGACAGAAGTAAATAGCGTACCAGAGGGGAATAAAGTAATTTCTAGTAAATGGGTTTTTAAAGTTAAACAATTAGGTACTAATAAAGTTTATAAAGCTAGATTAGTAGCAAGAGGCTTTGAACAGTCTGATTGTGATTTAGAAGTATATTCTCCTGTGGCTAAATTGCCTACTTTTAGAGTTTTTATAGCAGTTGCAAATAAACTTCAACTTCCAGTTCATCAGATGGATGTTGTAGGTGCTTTTTTTACATGGTGACATAAATGAGAGTGTATACATAAAGTTACCAAGCGGTGAAACTTGCAAATTAAATAAATCATTGTATGGTTTGAAAAAGTCTCCTAAATATTGGAATAACAAGTTTGATGACTTCATGAGTAAAGAAAATTTCAGTAAATCTAAAAATGATCATTGCTTATATTTCAGAAAGGTAAATGAATGTATGCTATACGTTTTGCTGTTTGTTGATGATGTTCTTATGTTTTGCACTGAAAACAAGGTTTTGGAAGATTTTAAAAGCGAGCTAAGCAGTAACTTTAAAATGAAAGACTTAGGTTTAGCCAAATGTTACTTGGGTATCGATATTGATCAAAAGAAAGGTACAACGGTAATTAGTCAGAAAACATATCTTACTAAAGTTTTAGAGCATTACAATATGTCAGATTGCAAACCAGTTTCTACTCCAATAGACCAAAACTTTAAGTTTGAAATACTAAAAAGGGAAAAATCAGAAAGTCCAGAAATAGAGAAAAAGTGTAGACAACTCGTAGGCAGTTTAATGTATGCAGTTTGTGGCACAAGACCAGATCTATGTGTATCAGTTTGTTTCCTCAGCAGGTACCAACACTGTGCTAGTATTATGTTATACAAGGCATTGAAACGTATTCTAAGGTATATAAAAGGTACATTAAATTACTCTTTGGTATATAATAGCACATCCACAGAATTGCAAGGCTTTGTTGATGCAGATTGGGCCGGTGACACACAAGATAGAAAATCTACCACTGGTTATTTGTTTAAAATATTCGATTGTACTGTAGTATGGTGTTGTAAAAAACAACTTAGTGTGTCATTATCCTCCTCTGAGTCTGAATATATTGCATTAAGTATGGCTATTTCAGAAGCATGTTGGCTGAAAAACTTGTTGTGTGACTTTGATGTTGTCGGTAATGAAGTGATCTTGTATGAAGACAATCAGTCAGCAATAAAACTTGTTTATAATAATGAAAATAATAAAAGATTAAAGCACTTGGATATTAGGTATCACTTCATTATGGACAAAATAAAGGATAAGTGTATTTCAGTAAAGTATATTAAAACACAGGATAATTTAGCTGATTTATTAACTAAGCCATTGGGAAAAACTGTTTTTGAGAAGTTTGTTAAGTTAATTTTTTAAGAATATAGGCTATGCACATAATCTATGTAACGTTGGTTATGCATTTTTAGTTAAATTCTTTTAAAAATAAAGGAGTAAGTTTGAATGTGTCATTAAAAAATGCATCACTAACAATCTAGTACTAATTAGCTTAATGTTTATGTTTTAAACAGGGAAAACGGGAAAATATTATGTTGAGGGGTGGTGTAAAAATTTTCGCCCTCTCTTAAGGGCATGGAACGTGTGAACAGCACCATAAATATTAGTTCCCTTTTTCCCCTTATCCTATGAGTGTCGCTTCAGTATTTACATAGGTTTATTATCAGAAAAAATCACTAATGACCAATTTTAATTTTTTGATAGACTTTGCATTCCCTGGTTTGGCTTCTTTACATAGAGTTAGTTTTAATAAAAACATGAAATAATAATATAAATATCTCAAGGGGGTCCTTAGTGATAATCTATGAAACTAGGGTCCATGTCTGTAATCTATGGTCTTGTAGAACTGTCATATGTCAATGTCATTAAAAAATAAAATCCCTCTTCACGTGTGTGTCGTACAGAAAAGTTATTTTAATTTAAAACCTCGTAAATCCACACGATATTTCAAAACCATGTAGTTACGTAAAAAAAATGTAAATTTTCACATTTGCGCTATTGCTTGTAATTAAATATTATACATATATTTATGTGTTAGCGTTAATTTAAAATTTGACGATTAATTCGGATTGTACAGGTAAACCTTTGGACTTGTTAATTTGTCTTTTTTAAAAGTCTTTTGGTCCCGCCAAGTCTTCTATCACAACAGCCTTCAAATCAGCAATTTTTTTTCCTTCGTATTCTTTCATTGAGGCGTTTAAATGTTTTCTGTTGATTGACATATTTTTCTTTAAAGGCTTTAATTTTTCCAGTTTGTAAAACCTGTCATAGAAAAGATAAATAGTTAAATCAAATCAAATTTATTTCAACTAGGCCAATAATTACAGGCACTTTTGAATGGTCAAAAGACATAAAAATAAATCAGTACAAAATTGTTATGGTGCTACAGTTCTAGTCACAAGACATAATAACTGTGAAAGTACCGTAGGTGCCCATTCCAGAGCGAAGATTTATATGCAAAAGAACGGACAAGAAACTCCATGGACACTCTTTGTACACTCAACGTAGCAAGTTAAGTGTACAGTTAATATTAAAAAAAAATAATGAAAATTAAAATAGACCGTGGCAGCTAAGAGATGACCAGTCCCATCTCACAGCGCCTTTTCACATGCCAAATGTATCAGCACTATTAACCAATAACTTAATTATGCACTGTTAAAAAATAATTTGCATATTGCATTTTATTGCTAAAAGTTATTTTCAAGTGACAGTTGACAAGTCTTTGACAGATTGTGGCGCTTGATGTGCTGCCGTCTGTTTGTCAGAAAACGGTTAAAAATTCAACATCTACATACCTCTTTGGGCACTGTTCCCACAAATTGATGGGTCAACTGCAATGGTGCCTCCATTACACTAAATAGTTCATCTATTACGGTAGATGGTTGCTTTATTACAGTAGATGTACAAGAAACATCAGATTCTTGAGTGTTGCTTGTTTCACAGAATACAAATGACTCTGGAAGTTGTTTTTTATTGGATGTTTGAAAAAAATTATGAAATATTTATTTATTTATACGCATAATATGCATTACTATCCATATAACTTAGGCTAAAAAACCAGGCTGTTATTTAACAATCATTTTAATACACACTTACCGAAAATATTGTAGGTACAGAGTTCTCATGTAACCTAATAACATCAAGTGTTCTGTTAAAACATTTTTTTTCAAAGTGAAGTGAACACATAAGCCAGTCTTTACTTCGAGGACAAATTTTTTCGTCACCGATAGAGTCCAACCATTTTTTCTTCAATCTTTCATTTTTGGGAAACCTATAAATGATTAGTATTTTTTATCAATATATCATTTGGTAACAGTTTCAGTGTAACGAAGGACTAGTATCGGGAACTATTACAGCAACGGTACAACACTATTATTATTGTAAACAAACGAACGAAAATAAGAAATGAAAAATATTGTCTGTAGGACGGAAATAAACCCAAATATTAATACTCTAACCATGAAAACAAGGTCACATAGCGATTTCTTTATCGAAATTGTTCTATTTCATTTAGTTTTGCATGAAAACGTGTTACTAACCTGTACAAAGTCAATTCAGGCTGATTTTTCTTTTTCCTGGCATGACAAGACACAATGGAACATCCAGGCATGTTGAATTACTGTTTCTTAATGGTAACACGCACTTTTAAAAGAAAACACTCCGTAATTTACTCAAAAATCTAAATTCAACAAAAAGTAAACAACTGTTTGACAGCAGAACTACCACGAAACTTGGCACATAAAATGGCGAAATGGGCACGTTTCTGTAACTGCGGGAAATATCCCAACAAATTATTCCATTTTGAGCAACAACCGAAATATTGTTGTCTCTTTTGTCAAATATGATTACTGCATTAGAAAGAAAGAGACAAACCAATATTTCACTCTCTGTCTCATGTTTGACTCATATTTGTATAAGCAAAATGTATGTATAGAACCTATAGAACATCGGGGCATCTCCATATAACTTCATCTCAATGGTGGGACCCTTAAAATGGCGAAACGTTTCTTAACTGTGGCAAATGTCCCAACAAAATATTCCATTTTGAGCAACAACCGAAATATTGTTGTCTATTTTATCAAGAATAATTACTGCATTAGAAAGAAAGAGACAAACCTATATTTCACTCTCTGTCTCGTATTTTACGGTGAAAATTCCTTTGATTTGACAGTTCTTTTGGGACCTTACTGTCACTTGTCACTTTGACACTTGCCTTCCCCATTTCATTTTCATACTGGTAGGTACTTTGACTTTCTATCTTCTGTTCTGGGCCTCTCTGGGCTCAGTGAGCTCTGGGCACCAAGTCTGTGGGCACTAATTTGTGCTGGGCACGCTCTGGGGTCTGGCGTTGTCTAGATATAACTTAGAACAAAGCTTAAAAATTCGCTAGTGTCGAGTAAACTGCCCAGATGCCCATTCTAGCTTAGGTCTTGGCGACAGCTAGGTGTATACTCATTAGTGGTGATAATTGGCTTTGTGATGGCCTCGATTTGCCTAGCTGCTGGAGACAAATACGTTCCATTGAAAATTGATGAAAGTGATCTTTATACTGGAGTTTTTAAATTACTAAAAAGTGTAAGACCTAATTGGACACAAGAAAATATTAAACTAAAGGTGTGTATAGTGTAGCTATGCTTACCTATATTTTATTTTTTGTGTTGTCTTTTTTTATTGGATACTTCCATTGTAAATTTGTTTTAAATTAATTAAATAAATTTACTAAAAATGAACCCTCAACTTTATAAGTTGGGGATCAGTTACTGAAAGATGATCTGATGTTATTATTTTTCTAGATAAATACCTATTTCAAATTCTATTGTACATATTTTAAACTAGCATAATGCGGACTATTTGTGTTTTATACTTAAGTTATATTACAGACTTTAACAGATGGAATAACAAATAAGCTAGTATCATGTCAATATTTGGAGTCCAGTGGGGAGAATGATATTATGCTTGTCCGAATCTATGGAAACAAAACCGATTTATTTATTGATCGTACTGCTGAAATCAGGTTTATATTTTAATATTATAATTATTATATTATTTAGAATTGAAGGGAAAAAATACAACAATATTCTGTCAATATAAAATCTCAGTAGGTACCTAGTTATCAGAATTCTTGTACTTCCTTGCTTACCTGTACTTTTTAAAATTCAGTCCACCCTTACCATTGAGTCTTTCATTTCCCTTGTTGTTTTTTCAAAATGGCAGAGAAAATGGGCTTACCACCTAGGTTTATTGTTGTTGAAAATTAGAATATTTGAGTAAGTAAAATCAAATAATTAGTATGTAAAGGCAGTATCCGAGTTGCAAGGTAAGCACAGGAAACAAGAAAATGTACACAACATAGTCATTCATTTCATTTTTTTTTATTTCATTTAATTTTAGGGACTTTTATGATGCACAGTGCATGTCAGTCCCATCGTAACCTAAAACAATATAAAAAAGGAGATCAATGTATCAGGGCCAGAAAGTCAAACAACTTTCTTACCTATGTTGTTCTTGTTCAATTTTAGAGCCCTGAACAACCTGCTCCTATCACCCTCATATCGGACACATTCCATCAACAAGTGATGTCTGTCCTCTATAACTTCACACACCTCACAGTTGGGGGAAGTATTCTTTTTCATCAAGGAGGCGAATTTGTTACATGGAATGTGTCCAGATCTAAGTCTTAAGTTAATATTAATAAAGCAGGGCACATGGGGAGGCTGACATTGTATGGTTTTATACCAGATTCCTTTTTCTACAGAAATTTTGTTAAAGTGTTCCTTCTAATGATCATAACAAACATTTTTGAATTTGTCATTAATTTCATGTTAATTTGTTTTTTAGAAACATTAAAACATTGAATGTTCTTGGATTGGCTCCTAAGGTTTATGCAATATTTGAAAATGGATTGGCATATCAATATTACCCTGGAACTACTCTGGATGTTGAATCAGTAACCAATGATGAAATATGGCCTCTAGTGGCAACGCAGATGGCTAAAATGCACAGAGTTCAACTGGGAAAAGATGTATGTATCTATTACAAATTTACATACTTTAATGGCTACCTAATTTTCAAATTCATTAATGTTTCTTCTTCATTTTATAATTGTTAAACAGTTTTGAGTGGGATAGAGTCAAGGATGTAACAAAAATCATAGTGAATATGTGTAATAAATATCTGTGTAGCATTTAGCCTGGTAAAATCATCAAATGTGTCCTCCCACCCAGGGCAGGGCGGAAGGGTAAAATTCCAGTACTGTATTAGGGAGGGACGGGACTGTCAGACTCGTACTGACTAAAATCCACGGTGTCCTTCAATAGCCCTTTACGTTCCGGGGTCACGGTAATTCGTGAGTTCCGCGACCCCGGCAGGCTTTGGCTCTCTAAAGGGGGGCCCTGTCATTATGCTGACACTCCTTGAGGCGCGCGTGGAACAACGCGCCGTCGACCCGGGCATGGTCCATGGTCGGACAACGAGTCGCCTATGGTGGCCGGAGATCGTCTGGCGACGTCCGTCGCCGTTGGCGTCTACCACTGCGGCTATGGTGGAGGGAGGACGCTGTCCTCTCCCTCACGCGGCGCGCCTCCTTTGCTAGCATGACTGCTTCGCAGAAGGAGACAACCGCTTCCCACTCCGTGTCGCCCCGCAGCATGGCCTCGACCAATGCCGGGCGCGAGAGGTCTCCGCCTATCGCCGTTGTGAGGACATGGCGGTGCTCTGCCCAAGCTGGGCAGTCCTGCACCGTATGCTCCACCGTGTCCTCCGGGCGATCCTCGCAGTGGTGACACCCAGACGTTTCTTCCTTCCTCACACAGACAACTCCCGAAACATCCGTGTCCGGTGAGGACCTGCGTCAGGCGGAAGGTCAGGACGCCGTGGCGCCTGTCCAGACAATCCTCAAAGAGGGGTCTTACCGCCGCGATTGCGGCGTGCCTGAATATATCTATGTAGCATCATTATCATCATCATCATCTCAGCCATAGGACGTCCACTGCTGAACATAGGCCTCCCCTTTAGATCTCCACATATACCGGTGGGAAGCGACCTGCATCCAGCGTCTTCCGGCGACCTTTACAAGGTCGTCTGTCCACCTCGTTGGTGGACGTCCTACGCTGCGCTTGCTAGTCCGCGGTCTCCACTCTACCACTTTTCGACCCCATCGGCCATCTGCACTACGAGTACTATTAAGTATTCTGTGACTACGAGCAATATGGCCTGCCCACTGCCACTTCAGCTTGCTAATCCGGTGGGCTATATCGGTGACTTTAGTTCGTCTACGGATCATCATTTCGGATTCGATCACGTAGAGAAACACCGAGCATAGCCCTCTCCATAGCTCGCTGAGCGACTTTGAGCTTTGAGATGAGGCCGATAGTGAAAGACCACGTTTCGGTGCCGTAAGTCATCACTGGTAACACACATTGGTTGAAGACTTTCGTCTTGAGGCCAGTGCCTCAAGACGAAAGTCTTCAACCAATGTGTTTACCTCAGTAGGTACGTCGGACGAAAAGACATTGCGTAGCTTCCCGAACGCTGCCCAACCGAGTTGGATTCGGCGGTTGACCTCTTTCTCGAAGTTGGACCTACCTAATTAGACTACTTGTCTTATATAGATATACTCGTATATATTGTCGTATGAGTCAACAACTTCGAGTACCGAGTTTCCAACAGAGACTGGGGTGGGCACAACATTGGCATTTGACATAATTTTCGTCTGGTCCATGTTCATTTTCAAGCCCACCCGTTGTGAAACTCGGTCGAGGCCATCGAGCATCATGCTGAGTTCCTCCATCGACTTTGCCATGACTACGATGTCGTCGGCAAACCGAAGGTGAGTGATGTATTCGCCGTTGATGTTGATGCCAAGTCCTTGCCATTCCAGGAGTTTGAAGGCGTCTTCCATTGCGGCAGTAAACAGTTTCGGGGAGATAACGTCCCCCTGTCTTACGCCTCTTCTCAATGGAATCGCCTTCGTGCTCTGCTCCTGTACTCGGACCGACATGGTGGCGTTATTACACAAACACTTCAACACCTCGATGTACCGATAGTCAATGTAGCATAGGATAAATAAATAGCTACCCTACCCATTTAGGTATTGGCTATAGTGAATGTAACTTAACTGAAGTGTGTGATGTCAGTGATGTACAAATTGTACAATTACATACTCGCATGATTATGTCGCTTCTAAGAGACTGGACCTGGAAAACATCTCTAGATATGTCTATGTTTGTGCAATGTACCTACATGTCCATATGTCGGCGTAGCTCAGTGCATATTCGAGCAATAAATCGGCATAAGTATCAAGAATATCATGACATGTCCTTACAGGTAATTATTGATAAGAATTTTTAACTTCCTAACACCACCACTATCACAAATCTTGGTCCCGGTGATAATTCTTCCACCAGACGAACCATTTCATGATATAAAAAGCGATGTAATACTTAACCTCCAATAGAAAAGTAGAGAGATATTTTGAAAGGTGCTTATTCGATTGTTTAGTTATGGTATAATCATAGAATTTCATTAATAAATTCAACTGACGGCCTGTCCCGGCTTCGCAAGGGTAGATATTTGTTTTTTATACAGGGTGTAAGAAGACACTTTAACGAAGCCGAAAGCCACGTATTCTACCCATTATTTGGATCATTTTTTTCCTTTAGACCGTACCTGGGACTCCAAGGGTTCTCGAGATATTGAAACCACCATACTAATTTTTAAATACCGTTACCTTCACAAGAGTGTTTGTATTTTCGGGCCGTTTTTGAAACGCTTATCGGGAATCTAGTACCTACTATTATTGATCGAAGAGTGTTAGCCTTTTATAGCTTTTTGAATCTACTCGTGTTGATATATAATATAAAGAAATAGCCATTGTTTCATTAGAAATGATTTGACTGATTAACGATGGGAATTTACGTAGGTACAGATAGCAGAAAAATGGGTACTACTGAGGCGCAGTAATTTGAAAACAAAAACCTACTTATAGTCCAAGAGATACTGAACCCTGCGACTAACGGTCTTCCTGTAAGGTTAGAAATTTGTACACTTATGATTTATAGCATGCTAAGGGCAATAGCCATGACCTGGCAGGCGTCAGCCGTGCACGTCATCAGATCATTTATTTTTTAAAGTGTAAAAATTAAAAAAAAAAAACTTGTTTCTGTAAGCGTAAAAACTTAACAGCATGTAGTTTGTTTATTGTAAATCTTGGAAAAAAAATGACAGGCGATTACGAGGTGCACAAGTATGTGACAGGCGAATTGAAATGTGCACAGTTGATGAGGAAAAATAAACTTTCTCCTGTAAGGTTAAAATTTAGATATGTTTTTAAGTAAACGTTTTGGAGTGAGTATGTACAATGACAGGCGGTTTTGAATAGCATAAGACCTTGACAGGCGACAGACAGCTGCTAAGGGCGTGCGAGTAAGAGGTGTTACGTGAACGCATTATAGTCAATGCAATATGTGTATTTTAATAGTTTTAATGTATGCCGCGGGTCTAACGAATTACCGTGACCCGGAACGTAAAGGGCTATTGAAGGACACCGTGAATTTAAGTCAGTATAAGTCTGACAGTACCTGCTGCCCCGCCCTGGGTGGGACTTGGGAGACTCATTTGATGGTTATACCCAATGATATTATAAGTCATAGATATGTTATACACGTACAAAACAACAGAAAAAAAGCGTACCGCGCAGAAAGGCAGCACACATACACACTTTTTATTCACACACATTACATTTCACTACAAGTAAAAAGGATAGCTTGATAAAACCAATATGAAAAAAAGTGACAGCTAGATGGTGACGTTCTCTCTTTTATCTCACTCGCACTCTCACTCGTACTCTTTCTTTTACGACGCCATATTATAGAAACGTAATGTTTTATTTGTGAAAATATTAAGATAAATAATATATTTACGAATGATAAGTGATTCTTTGACTTTTAGAAGTCTTGCTTGTATAATTTGTACAATATCTCATCACACACGACGGCATTTTCGGTGGTTTTGAGTCACTTTTACTTTTGACTCACTCTGTAGTACGTGAAGTGCATCCGTTGTCGCTGGCAACGTCGGACTGAGGTCAAGGTTTGTGAATCAACCACATTTGAGCGCGTCTGTTTTTGAGCGCGTATAACATATCTACACCTTTTGTACTTATAATATCATTGGTTATACCACGATAAATAAATAAATAAATTAGTTATAATATTATTTTTACTCGTCATCATCCGACACTTCACTACTACTGTTTTCATCATCATCTGTCTCTTCGATAAGGTTTTCCTCTTCTGTAAATATAAAAATTAAAAAAGCAATAAGGTTAAATTATAATAATTATAGTATACAGGGCGTCCCACGGCTATGCCACATGGAGGGAAAGTACATTGAACATTTTACTGAAAGAAGACATTATTTTATAGATTTATTAGTAGATTATTAACCAAGGGGATAAAGCAGTGTCTTCTGTCGCGGGTGACGATTTAAATCGCGAGCGTAACGAAGGACTCGAGGTTTACTCCCGAGCGTAGCGAGGGTGTTAAAAACTTAAATCACAAGTGAAGCGAGGGATTTAAGACGAGCCCTGAGTGTAGCGAGGAATTTAAGTTCACCCAAGACTAAGACAACTCTATCACCGAGGAAAATACCTACTCTACTTTTCGTACCATTTGCGAAAAAATTAACGCAATAATAATATGAGATCAGCATTTATTAAAAATAATGACAATTAAAATAAACTTAACGTGTAAGTATGTATTTGAAGAAAACAAAAACGCGGCAAATTCCTAGACTAAGATTTTTTGTCGGAAAAGCAAAGGCATCAAGCTCATACGGCCTCGTCGGTATCGTTATTTTATTTAATCATAACTGCTTATTAAATGCGTATTCCTTTTTCAAAAGGATGTATAATGCTTTATATACAAAAACAATGGTGTAAACACAGATGTAGTTCAGTATAAACGGTAAAATTTAAATCACATTCTCCCCCTTGAGGATGAATGAAATTCAGTACAAGTTTCTTTCCCTGTTTTTAACAGATTAAAAATGACTATTGTTATGTTCGCTTTTTGTGGCATAGAATGTCACTTTTTTGAGCAAGTGGTACGAAAAAATAATTATGTACCTAGTTGAACCGGGAATCGAACAAACTACACGAGAAAAAAAAATACCCTGTGGTTTTATTATATTATACCAATCGAAAGGCTTCATCATAAGGATTATTTTTTGCCAAGTATATGTTACTTCCGGGCACGCCGCAATCGCGGCGGTAAGACCCCTCTTTGAGGAGTGGCTGACGGCGTCCTGACCTACCGCATGACGCAGGTCCTCACCGGACACGGAAGTTTCGGGAGGTACCTGTGTCTCAGGAGAAAGGAGGAAACGCCTGGGTGTCACCACTGCGGAGATCGCCCGGAGGACACAGTAGAGCATACGGTCCAAGACTGCTCCGCTTGGGCAGAGCACCGACGTGTCCTCACGGCGGCGATAGGCGGAAACCTCCCGCGCCCGGCATTGGTTGCGGCCATGCTGCGGGGCGAGACGGAGTGGGAAGCGGTCGCCTCCTTCTGCGAAGCAGTCATGCTCGCGAAGGAGGAGGCGGGCCGCGTGAGGGAGAGGACAATGTCCACCCTCCGCCCCACCCGTGGTGGTGGACGCCCACGGCGACGGACGTCGCAAGACGATCTCCGGCCACCGTAGGCGCGGGCATGCGGGCGGCGAGTAAAGGGCAACTCGCAGCCCGACCATGGACCATGCCCGGGTCGACGGCGCGTTGTGTTCCACGCGCGCCTCAAAGAGCGTCAGGGCCAAAGCCTGCCGGGGTCGCGGGACTTATCTCATCACCGTGACCCCGGAAGATAAAGGGCTATTGAAGGACACCGTGGATTTTAGTCAGTACAAGTCTGACAGTCCCTCCCGCCCTGCCCGGGGTGGGAGGACTCATTTAATGATTTTACCACGATAAAAAAAAAAGTATATGTTACTTGTATAGTAGGTATGTGTTAGAAATAAAAGTAAGACCATGAAAATTAGCATTCTTGTTACAAAATTAATCAATTTATCAAATGCTCAAAATGAGTCCCATACAAAGTCGCACTCTTTTGATTATTATTTGTTGTGGTGGATATTTACAAGACGTCTAAGTTCTGTTTGTAGCTCATGGAAATTTTTATACTGGTTCTTGTAAACTATTTTTTTTTTTTCATAAAAAATCTAACGGAGTTAGATCTGGGGATTTTGGCGGCCATCTTATATGTCCTTTTGTCCCGATCCAGGGACGAAAATGTTCATTGATATAGTCCCTTGTTCTATAACTTTTATGAGCCGGAGCCACATCTTGCTGAAAAGTAAGGTTTTGTCGTTCTGCAACCAGAAGATTATATTTTATCTAATTTATTAAAATCTCAAGTATTTCTAAATATATGCAATAAAGAATTTGAGTTCGAGTTTTATTACAGTATTTTTTCTGAACAATAATTAATAGATTTAAAAAATCTAAAAACCCACGTTTTTAAATGTCCTAAAAATAAGAAAATAACCCTACGGGGCTGAGAGAGGGGCCACTCAAAACGTGGGGGCGTATCTTTACAAGTTACACCCACGATCTATACACGTCATGTAAATATATCCCATAAATAATCCCTTAAATAATATACGCCCCCACGTTTTGAGTGGCCCCTCTCTCAGCCCCGTAGGGTTATTTTCTTATTTTTAGGACATTTAAAAACGTGGGTTTTTAGATTTTTTTAAATCTATTTTGCTAAGTAACATAGTGTCAGAAATAAAAGGAAGACCATGATTTTTCCCACGTTTTTCCCACGTTTTTATACACTCACTTTTCTTGTTTGTTTGTTTATTTGTTTGTTTGTTTGTTTGTCGTTCCGGTTGGACTTTTGCAACTCAATTTTGAGGCACTTCCCGATAAGCTAGCAGGCTGAAATTTTGTACACGCTTTGAGTTCTGATGACAATACATGACTAGCTAAGAAACGTCATAACAAATCCAATATGGCGGCCTCCCCAAGATGGCGGACTGGCTGTTTGAAACCCACCCCCATGATATGGGTATCAAATGAAAGGGTTTGCTGTCAGGAATACGAAAAAAATAGTCACGGGACTTAAATCCAATATGGCGGACGTCCAAGATGGCAGACAGGCTATTTGAAATGCACCCCTGTGATATGGATATCAAATGAAGGGGTTTGCTATCAGGAGTACGAAAAAAATAGTCACGTGACTTAAATCCAATATGGCGGACGTCCAAGATGGTAGACTGGCTGTTTGAAATCCACCCCCGTGATATGGGTATCAAATGAAAGGGTTTGCTGTCAGGAATACGAAAAAAATAGTCATGTGGCTTATGCTAGGCTATTAATCCAATATGGCGGACGCCCAAGATGGCGGACAGGCTTTGAGGCACTTCCCGATAAGCTAACAGGCTGAAATTTTCAGGGTAGCTTCAAACCCGATGAACAATGATAAAAATAATAAAATAATTAATAGATTTAAAAAATCTAAAAACCCACGTTTTTAAATGTCCTAAAAAGAAGAAAATAACCCTACGGGGCTGAGAGAGGGGCCACTCAAAACGTGGGGGCGTATATTATATAAGGGATTATTTATGGGATATATTTACATGACGTGAGAGCGTAGGTGTAACTTGCAAAGATACGCCCCCACGTTTTGATTGGCCCATCTCTCAGCCCTGTAGGGTTATTTTCTTATTTTTAGGACATTTAAAAACGTGGGCTTTTAGATTTTTTAAATTTATTAATTATTTTATTATTTTTATCATTGTTCATCGGGTTTGAAGCTACCCTGAAAATTTCAGCCTGTTAGCTTATCGGGAAGTGCCTCAAAGCCTGTCCGCCATCTTGGGCGTCCGCCATATTGGATTAATAGCCTAGCATAAGCCACATGACTATTTTTTTCGTATTCCTGACAGCAAACCCTTTCATTTGATACCCATATCACGGGGGTGGATTTCAAACAGCCAGTCTACCATCTTGGACGTCCGCCATATTGGATTTAAGTCACGTGACTATTTTTTTCGTACTCCTGATAGCAAACCCCTTCATTTGATATCCATATCACAGGGGTGCATTTCAAATAGCCTGTCTGCCATCTTGGACGTCCGCCATATTGGATTTAAGTCCCGTGACTATTTTTTTCGTATTCCTGACAGCAAACCCTTTCATTTGATACCCATATCATGGGGGTGGGTTTCAAACAGCCAGTCCGCCATCTTGGGGAGGCCGCCATATTGGATTTGTTATGACGTTTCTTAGCTAGTCATGTATTGTCATCAGAACTCAAAGCGTGTACAAAATTTCAGCCTGCTAGCTTATCGGGAAGTGCCTCAAAATTGAGTTGCAAAAGTCCAACCGGAACGACAAACAAACAAACAAACAAGAAAAGTGAGTGTATAAAAACGTGGGAAAAATCATGGTCTTCCTTTTATTTCTGACACTATGTTACTTAGCAAAATAGATTTAAAAAAATCTAAAAACCCACGTTTTTAAATGTCCTAAAAATAAGAAAATAACCCTACGGGGCTGAGAGAGGGGCCACTCAAAACGTGGGGGCGTATATTATTTAAGGGATTATTTATGGGATATATTTACATGACGTGTATAGATCGTGGGTGTAACTTGTAAAGATACGCCCCCACGTTTTGAGTGGCCCCTCTCTCAGCCCCGTAGGGTTATTTTCTTATTTTTAGGACATTTAAAAACGTGGGTTTTTAGATTTTTGTAAATCTATTAATTATTTTATTATTTTTATCTTTGTTCATCGGGTTTGAAGCTACCCTGAAAATTTCAGCCTGCTAGTTTATCGGGAAGTGCCTCAAAGCCTGTCCGCCATCTTGGACGTCCGCCATATTGGATTTAAGTCACGTGACTATTTTTTCGTACTCCTGACAGCAAACCCTTTCATTTGATATCCACATCATAGGGGTGCATTTCAAATGGGCTGTCTGCCATCTTGGACGTCCGCCATATTGGATTTAAGTCACGTGACTATTTTTTTCATATTCCTGACAGCAAACCCTTTCATTTGATACCCATATCATGGGGGTGGATTTCAAACAGCCAGTCCACCATCTTGGGGAGACCGCCATATTGGATTTGTTATGACGTTTCTTAGCTAGTCATGTATTGTCATCAGAACTCAGAGTGTGTGCAAAATTTCAGCTTGCTAGCTTATCGGGAAGTGCCTCAAAATTGAGTTGCAAAAGTCCAACCGGAACGACAAACAAACAAACAAACATACAAACAAACAAACAAACAAGAATTGTGAGTGTATAAAAACGTGGGAAAAAATAATCATTATGATGAAGCTTTTCGATTGGTATGATATTGGATTATTGGATGAGCTTGTTCGATTCCCGGTTCAAATACATATTTATTAAAAAATCTAAAAATCTAAAAAATAGTGTCTTCTTTCAGTAAAATGTTCTATATACAATGTTCAAGGTACTTTCCCTCCATATAGCATAGCCGTGGGACGCCCTGTATACTATAATTGTTATAATTTAACCTTATTGCTTTTTTAATTTTTATATTTACAGAAGAGGAAAACCTTATCGAAGAGACAGATGATGATGAAAACAGTAGTAGTGAAGTGTCGGATGATGACGAGTAAAAATAATATTATAACTAATTTATTTATTTATTTATCGTGGTATAACCATCAAATGAGTCTCCCAAGTCCCACCCAGGGCGGGGCAGCAGGTACCTACTGTCAGACTTATACTGACTTAAATTCACGATGTCCTTCAATAGCCCTTTACGTTCCGGGGTCACGGTAATTCGTTAGACCCGCGGCATACATTAAAACTATTAAAATACACATATTGCATTGACTATAATGCGTTCACGTAACACCTCTTACTCGCACGCCCTTAGCAGCTGTCTGTCGCCTGTCAAGGTCTTATGCTATTCAAAACCGCCTGTCATTGTACATACTCACTCCAAAACGTTTACTTAAAAACATATCTAAATTTTAACCTTACAGGAGAAAGTTTATTTTTCCTCATCAACTGTGCACATTTCAATTCGCCTGTCACATACTTGTGCACCTCGTAATCGCCTGTCATTTTTTTTTCCAAGATTTACAATAAACAAACTACATGCTGTTAATTTTTTAAGCTTACAGAAACAAGTTTTTTTTTTAATTTTTACACTTTAAAAAAAACGTGGGAATAAATAATCTGATGACGTGCACGGCTGACGCCTACCAGGTCATGGCTATTGCCCTTAGCATGCTATAAATCATAAGTGTACAAACTAACCTTACAGGAAGACCGTTAGTCGCAGGGTTCAGTAGCTCTCCAGCTATTAGGTTTCATTGACGATAATGTGTAGGTAGTTGAATATGTAGTTATGTACATTACGTACCTACTTATTGAAACACTGTTCGTTTTACGTATTTATTACTTGAACGTGCGCCCTAATACTGTTTGTACATACTATCTATTAGCTTGTAAGTGCCAACTACACACATCAAAAGTGTCTAGGGATCAAGCATTTTTATGCGGATTTCTTGAGATTGAGATGTGGCTTTGTAATAAATTTATGATTTTATAAATTTATATGGATCCTTTTTGGTGCATTTCATAATTTGCATCAGGAACTGTGAATCAAATTCGAGTAAAAGATGAAAATCAGCTGTCAATATTTTCCCTATAAAAACATACAACGCATTGAAGACATTATTAGTGCTACTGTTTCCCTACTACTGATTAAAACCAACGTTATTATGGAGCGGCGACGTCATTTAAGCAGGGAAGAAATGCTCAGAGCCGTGGGAATGATAGAAGCTGGTTCCCGGCAACGTACTGTGGCTTTAGCTCTGAATACAAGTCAGAGTGTTATCAGTCGACTTTGGACACGTTACCGAAGCACTGGTACCGTGGCTGAGCGCCATGGAGGACGGTATCGCTGCACCACACGGAGACAATACCGATACATTCAAATCTTAACTCGAAGAGCTCCAACAATAACCGCCATGATGTTAGCCGTGAGGCTTCATCACTCTTCAGGGAACTTAATTAGCGACCAAACAGTCAGAAACCGCTTGCATGAAGTGAACCTTCATTCCCGAAGACCGCTACGGGTACCACCTATAGCAATGCACAATCGTAGGATTCGATATCAATGGGCTCTTGAACACAGAAATTGGGCAGAAGAACAATGGCGTTTCGTGTGCTTTTCTGATGAGTCTCGTTTCGGTATGAGACCGGATACAAGACGTATACGACACTGGAGAACCCCTGGACGCCAACAGCGATTAAAATCCTGCCAGGAAGTCCATCCTTATCAGGCCCGAAGGCCACTAACATGCCGATTCCTATCGGCTTCACTTTCGAAATATAGCAAATACTAATATCAATGATTTTCATTTATCATTTGGACAAATTAATTATTTACTAAGTTACATTGCTTGTGAAAATAACAATCAAAGAAAAACACTCAAACTAAAACTAACAATCAAAGAAATAATAAACATTTACTTAAGAAAATAAAAATCAAAGAAATAAATAAACACCATTTTTTTTCCGTGCAATTTCAACTCGCGCAAAACAGGCAAGCCGTAAGGCAAAACAGGAATCCTTCCTCTTGTAGCGATCGTGAGCTCGACGCTACGTAACACCGCTAAATTAAGGACGTTGGAAAGCCGAATGTCTCCGGCTTATTATAAGGACAGAGATATGAAATGCGTACGTCAGAACGAGATGGAATGATACTGGACTTCGTAATTCATTTAGATAGTATTATTTGGATGACAGATTAACATTAGTTTTGATTCGCGTTTATTTATAGTTTTGTATTTATTGTTTTCACCTGTCCATTTGCATTTGATTTGATGTTATTATTAAAATTGATAAGTTTTGCGTAGTTAGTGCAGTAACAACAAGGTTATTTCAGTTCAATGGTATTGTTTGATAAGCGGTCACAGTAAAACAGTGTCATGTTAGTTTCGAAGTTTTCAACTAGATGGCGTTGTGCAATTACGTCACGATCCTGAATCACGGTGTTAAGATCTGTAGGCGATTAGTATAAGCTTTTGAGAAAATATTTTTTATTTTATTTGTAACTGTGCACCATGTATATTACTCTGAATGAAAAAGGTTACTCGATTCGTCCGTGACGGTCCGGTCCGTGTAATAATAATCATTATTTATTGTTTTTTTCCTATGTTTGTTCGCGGGATAACTTCGTCATTAATGAACCGATTTTGATGTTTTTTTTTGTTGAAAAGAAGATAGTTCAAAAGTAAGGTTCATGATAAGGAAATCAGGGTTTGATAACGGAAACCAGAGAAATCGAGTAAAACTTTCATAAATCGTAGGGGCGAGTAGTGTTTGTAAGTTTTTTCATTAAGTATTTCAAAGCACTACAATTTAATAAAGGTCTGGAGAATAATATCTGATGATAGAGCCGAGTGACAGTTGAGGAAACTCCTCAACGATTCACAGCAGCTACCTTGTGTTTGAGCTTGATTGATGTAAGAAAAATATGTATTTGACAAGAATTTGAGTTGAATATTTAAACTAAGAAGGCTAAAATTAGGCCAAAGCTATAGTTACTGGAATTCACGTTTTGGTCCGGCTTCACTTTCAAGAATATTTACCCTACGCCACTGCTTATAGTGGTGGAACCATCATGGTATGGGCGGGTATTTGGATCGGCGGAAGAACTGAGTTGATTTGGATCAGAGGCAACCTCAACGCTCAAATTTATGCTGAGACGATTGTATCAGACGTCATCGTTCCTCTACAAGTGCAAATCGGTCCCTTATTTCAGTTAATGCATGATAATGCACGACCGCACACCGCAAGAGTTGTAAGACAGACTCTCGCCGCAGCTAACATCAATGTCCTGCCCTGGCCTGCTCAGTCGCCAGACTTGAATCCGATTGAGCATGCATGGGATATGCTACAGAGAAGAGCTCTGCCGAATATGGAGGGTATCCAGTCGCAAGAAGACCTTTTTTTGTTGTTGCAACGAACATGGGCGGCCATTCCACAGCGTGATTTGGATGAACTCATTTTGAGTATGCCAAACCGATGTTCTTGTGTTGTTAGTGTTCGCGGTAGAAACACGGATTATTAATTGTTTAAGTTACCCAATAAAATTTTAAAGAAAACTGTTATTTCAGTCTTTTTTTCGAACTTTTGTGTTAGTGGTTCAAATGTCAAAAATCCCTTTATTAGGAAAATGGCAAATTTCTTTATTAATGCAAAGGTGACTTGGTTTATCGTTACTGTGACAAACGAAAACACTTTATTTGATGAATCCTTAAAGAAATTTTTAATTAATATCAATTAGGAGAAAAGTTATTGCAATAGTACATTGTTATCCAAGGCGTGAAAGTTACTTATTTACGTCCCGAGACGGGGTTTGGCGCCCGTAACGTAGTGAGGGCGCTAATAGTTCGAGGGACTAAATAAGTAATTTACCCGAGGTAAACACTGTGCTTTTCATTACGAATACGAGGAAAGAAAGTAAAATTAACAACATAAATTTTAGCTAAAGAAAAAATGAGTGCAGATCGGATTGTCACTTTGCCGCTTGTTTTTTTTTTTAATTTTGTGCTGTGGTCGTCCAGCTATACAGCCAGGATTTTTCATGTTCATTATTTAAAAAAACTTTTTTTTTAAAAAGTACCGACTTCAAAACAAATACAAAAAGTTTAAAATAACTTTTCTTTCGGAATTCGGTGGCAATAGTCAATGACACAACAAAACAAAGCCACCGACTTCCGAAAGAAAAGTTATTTTAAACTTTTTGTATTTGTTTTGAAGTCGGTACTTTTTTTAAAATAAGTTTTTATTTTACCCTTTTTAGTTTATTTATTACATATTCAACCCAAATTCTTGTAAAATACAAAATTTTTCTTACATTTGCACTAATCTTGTAATCCGTCACAACATAAAAAAATCCATATCTCTAAAACTACTGAACCGATTTTGATGAAACTTGCAGTGTACCCTAAGTTGAACAATACCTAGTACAACAAAAAAAGAATTACTTAAATCGAACTTATAGTTCCGGAGATATGCGTGCACAAACATAAAAACATACATACATACATACATACATACACTTATGAAATTTGGCACATTTGTTCAGACGCTGATATAGACTAACATATATGAAAACTGGGCAGTTCTGATAATATTACATACATACGGGTCGAATTGATAACCTCCTTTTTTTTTGAAGTCGGTAAAAAATGGCAAGGATTTTGTCGAAATCTGTGATATTTTAGAGAAATTGTTGAAACTAAATTATTTTAAAGTCATTATTTATATTCTTAATACTTAACTTTATGTTATTTTAATTTTAAATTGCTCTGTAATTTCGTGGCTGTATAAAAATTTTGAACATGGTTCAATAGAAATGTCAAAATACAACTAGTTTTTTTTTTTTAATTTGCCAGCTGTCAGTTGAAAGTGATTTTCCCTAGGGCGGCAATGGATAACTTTCAAACGGCTAATCAGACATGTAATGCCTACTTTCAGAGTATGAGTAATGAAAAAATATATGTTGATCCCTAGACACTTTTGATGTGTGTATATTTATGTGACATGCTTAGTAGGTGATGTTACGTAACTTTCTCTCACTAACTAAGATTATTATTTGTTGATTTGTTTGTACCCAGTAAAGGTTAGTGTTCGAATATTATCTCTCTCAGTAGATACGCGCCTACAAAATGTTACGTAACTTTATAATAGTTTGTACGCTTGACTGTCTTATCTAAAGAGATCACTTTATTGGTACAATAAACAATTATGTTATCAAAACTGTACCTACTAGTAAATAGACGTATGTGTGAATACGTGAGACGATCATTTTACTTACAAGCTACATCTTACAATTATTATAAATGCTAAAG
Organism: Agrotis exclamationis; assembly: GCA_950005045.1. Lineage (NCBI taxonomy): Eukaryota > Metazoa > Arthropoda > Insecta > Lepidoptera > Noctuidae > Agrotis > Agrotis exclamationis. Next base: position 13,556,071 of record OX465425.1, on the reverse strand, counting down.
TTTGTGAGAATTAGGTACTTAATGTGTGGTTTGTTACTCTTTCACGCACTAACCATTGAACGGATTTGGATGAAATTTTCTCAGATCAAAGGAAATTTTGTACACAGATATGTAGTTACACATGGGATAGTTATTAGGTATCCCGATTTTATCTTCCCGTGGGATACTTTCCGAGTTGTAGCAGGTGAAGAAGCTGGCAACAGCTAGCTATATTATAATAGGTAAATACTTACAGACACCAGCACATAATAGTAGTTTATGAAACTGGTACATAATGATCGGTATTATACACGAGTGTGAGTTTAAAAAAAACCGGCCATGTGCGAGTTGGACTCGCCCATGAAGGTTTCCGTAGTAGCAAGCATAGATTAGGGATATAATTATATTGAGATTAGTAAGTAATATACCTACACAAACAATCAAATAACTTTGTTTTTCATAGTGTTTGTATGAATGGCAAAGTTATATTTGCGGTTTTTGAAAATGTACTATATCTCAAAAACTGCTTACTATATCTCATTCAAACCAATTTTCGTTGGAAGTTTTTGTTGAGGTTTACCTACATTATATTTTTTTTAGTTTTGTCATTCTCTTATTTTAGAAGTTACAGGGGGGACACATTTAAGTTTTAAGACTGCTTTGCGTCCGTCACGTCATCGTCCAGGTCCAATTGAAAACCAGCGTCGAGCACTTAGCTGCTTGACAAATTGCTGAACTGGACCCATTTGGCGTAGGCGTGGGACACACAATGTTATATTATTTGTTATTTCATTGTTGTTTTTTAACTTATAATTTATTCTTGTAACTTATAATTTATTGTTGTCTAGTTACCCGAATAAGCGTTTTTTCTTTCTTTCTTTTATTTTACCACTTTGGAAGTGTCTCTCGCGCAAACTGTTCAGTTTAGAAAAAAATGATATTAGTAACCACTGTTTACCACGCTATTTTATATCATGGACTTCTTATAGGTTTTCCTATAAACTATAAAACTATAGTAGAAAACTAATTTCTGTATTTTTTTCAAAATTTTTGGTTCAGTAGTTTCGGAGATAAGGGTGGGGGGGGGGAATGGTCAAATTTCGTCTATTTTCTTGAATAACTAGGAAACTATGTATTTTAAAATTACAAAAAAATACATTTAAGATTGTCTCAACAAGACCTTTCATTTGATATGTCACACGATGCAGTTTTCAATTATTATTTTTTTAATTTTCCCCTTCCCCCCCAAAAATTACCTCCCATATACAGCTAGTTATAGAGTTCATTAAACGCCAGTTTCGAAACAAGTTATAGGCGCTACGCAAACACAAGACGGCGCGGCGCGGCGAAGGTAAGGTACAGATGCGGCGCAGATACGGCACAGGCGCGATGTCTGCGCAAACAGACGTGGGGACGATACGGCAAGATAAGTCATTATAGAGGTTGATGTTGTCGAGATAACATGTGTTCCTCTTCAGACGAAGATGAAGATACATTGGCTTTGCTACAGATTATTAATTTACAGCAAAGACCAAAAAGGTATTGGATACATCCAGTGTGGAGAGAAGCAGAAGAGCACAGGTTCCATAAGATAATGAAATCTTTTTATGAATGTCCTGATCGTTTTTGCACAGTTTATAAATTTCACTGGAATGTTACCATAACATATTGTCAAAAGTAAGAGATAATCGGGTGTTGCTCAATTAACTCGCAAAACCCAATATTAAATTCAATATCGTCACGCATCGTGTATACAAAGCGACGTGCCTCTTGCAAAACTATCTGTTCGTGACTGAAGACGGCAAGCGGACGGCGCAGGCATGCCGTTCCTCACCCCCCACGACGTCGCCAGCAGACGCGAAAACGGTAAGGCGCAAGCGGCGAGTCGCTTTAGATACAGTATGAACAAAAATACGTAGCGATATACATTTAAACTGTTCAAATTTTAGTCCATATGGGTATTTAACCCATGGTTTTAATGAAAATCCGATGTAATTTAACTTTTTTTTATATTATTATTTTAAAGCACTTAAAGAACATAGCGGTTACATAACGTAATCATAGGTGCATAGCGGTCTTGCCAGCGAACGACCGAGACAGCGAGCAAGTGAACCCTGTCCATCCTGCTTCCGTCTCACTTACTCTACGGTCCAATTAAAGTATCCCACATTCACACATACATACTTTTACTCACGGTCATATTACCACAAATCCATTTGCCACTTATGGAAATTGATTAGAATTATATGAAAAATAACCGAAAGAATGTGCATTAAGTGTTATTTCCAGTTGATAGCACCTTGTATAATGACACTCTGTGCCGTATCGTCTCCGCCTCTGTTTGCGCAGACATCGCGCCTGCACTTTATCTGTGCCGTATCTTCGTCGCATCGCATCTTCGCCGTGCCGTCTCCTGTTTGTGTTGCGCCTAAGGCGCAACGCAAACAGGTGACGGCGGTAAGGTGCAGGCGCGATGTCTGCGCAAACAGAGGCGGAGACCATACGGCACAGAGTGTCATTATACAAGGTGCTATCAACTGGAAATAACACTTAATGCACATTATTTCGGTTATTTTTCATATAATCTAATCTGTAGCAAAGCCAGTGTATCTTCATCTTCGTCTGAAGAGGAACACATGTTATCTCGACAACATCAACCTCTATAATGACTTATCTTGCCGTATCGTCCCCACGTCTGTTTGCGCAGACATCGCGCCTGTGCCGTATCTGCGCCGCATCTGTATCTTACCTTCGCCGCGCCGTCTTGTGTTTGCGTAGCGCCTATGGGTGACCTGTGAGTTACTATTTTAGTTATAGTTATCACTGTGAGTGACTAAACAACAGACACATTTTGAATGAAAATTTTAATCATCATACCCGTAAACCTGCGAATAGGGCGCTCCGACTAGACGGGCAGTTGTTTTTATACTCCGAAGTGTCTGTATATTTTATTTTCAACTTTTGTCGCGACTGTTAGGGTGAGGACAAACGAGCGTAATTTTGTGAGTCGTGAGTTGCAGAATTTCGGTCGCTTTCATAGAAATATTCTTTCGCGACGAAAAAGGAGTGGTCTGCACTGAGACCGACTTGCACCTGTGTCTGTAGTAGCCTTAAGGCTGAAGACACACGACCATACATTTTTGAGTTGTGAGTTGCGTAATTTCATGTTTTGGTACAGTGCAGACCACTCATTTTGCGTCGAGAAAAACCTGAGATGAAACCGACCAAAATTACGCGACTCACAACTCAAAAAGGGCTTTGTGTATTTTGTAGGTACCAGTTTCCATCCGCCATTTTGTTTTTGTTTCAAAATGGCGGCTACGACCACGACTGAAACATTCATAAATCAATAGATTACATCAATGCAAACATAAAATACAGAGAGGCAAAACCTCGTAAAACGTCTCGTTTCCGACACATTTTTTCGATCTTTTTAATATTTTGATGTACCTTATATTAAAAATGTATGTAATGACCAATGTATGTAACTTATATTAAAATTTTAAAAAACCCCCGACACAGAAACCAATTTCCCTTTAAATCCATTTCCCTTTAAAAAGTAATAAATAATAAAACAACTCAATCTTAAGGTACCTAAGTATGTATTAATAATTATAAAAAAAAATATAAGGTGCTTCATTATTATCTGCCACCGCTTTAATGGGGGGTAGTATTGTGTTTAAACATTACAATAGTGAAGAAATTTCGTACCTTGGAACAGTTGATTCAATTTGAGAAAATAAACAAGTTAAATTAACATTGGCTCTATTCTGCATAACGTGGTTCACAAATTACGCGCGATGTGTCGCTTCGTCAATGAAAACAACTGCTATCTCTTTCTATCTGTTCTGTGAATGAATACTGAAATCAGCTGGCTAGCTTCGTCACTATCTAACCTACCTACTAATACGCAGGCAAACAAATCGCTGCTTAAATTCAAAACGGCCGCAATTCGAAATCTGACTTTTTTACAGGAGAGCCCGTCAAAGTTTTCATTTCGGTTTTTGGTTATTATTTTGATCAATCTACATTGTATATCTATGTGTTATATATCATCGGATGCAGATTTCAAGCCTCTATTAGTTTGTTATTCTATTTTTTCTGTAAGTTTCACCCAGTAAATATAACATCACATAAGTCCCTTTTGATTATAAAAAATCAAATTTAATGTTTATGAATTTTATAAATAAAGCAGCCATATTACCACTTTGGAAGAGTCTCTCGCGCAAACTGTTCAGTTTAGAAAAAAATGATATTCGTAACCTCAATATAATTTTTAAAGACCTATCTATAGATACCCCACACGTATGGGTTTGGTAAAAAAAAATTTTTGAGTTTCAATTCTAAGTATGGGGGGCACCCCCAAAATTTGTTTTGTTTTTATTTTTCTGTGAAAATCCTAATGCGGTTCACAAAATACATCTACCTACCAAGTTTCAACAGGATAGCTCTTATACTTTCGAAAAAAAGTGGCTGTGACATACGGACGGACAGACAGACAGACATGACGAATCTATAAGGGTTCCGTTTTTTGCCATTTCGCAACGGAACCCTAAAAAGGGTGATAACACCTTGTTGAAGAATTATAGAACAATCTCACTTCTGTCCCATGCATACAAGCTGTTCTCGAGAGTAAATACGAACCGTCTCGAACGCAGGTTTGGTGACTTCCAGCCTCCCAACAAGCCGGTTTCCGAAAAGGTTTTAGTATCATAGTTCATAGACCACATACACACGCTCCGCCAGATTATAAAGAAGACAGAGGAGTATAATCGGTTATTATGTCTAACATTTGTGGACTATGAGAAAGCCTTTGATTCAATCGAAACCTGGGCAGTATTGCAGTCCAACGATATCATATCGACTATTGGGATATCGAAGAGTTGGAGTGTTTATTTAGAAACGGCACCATGTCCATCCGACTTCAGGAAAAGAACACGAAACCAATCCAATTGCAGAAAGGGGTGAGACAGGGAGACATTGTTTCTCCGAAACTGTTCACGAACGTTTCCCAACAGGTGGGCCTTAAAATGTACATGGAAAAGACAAAAATCTTGTCAAATGTCCATGTGGCACCCTTACCGATTGTTGTAAAAATGTAGGCCATTGTACTACCCTTGGACAGATTGTTCAGTTAAATCCAACTTCAACAAAGAGGTCGCCCGAAGAATCCAACTCGGATGGGCAGTGTTTGGGAAGCTACGTGATATCTTCTCGTCGAGTATCTCACAGTGTCTTACGACAAGGGTGTTTAAAAAGTGTGTGTTGTCAGTGAGGACATACGGCCCTGAAAAGTGGTAGTTGACTGCCGGCCTTTTAGAGAGACTAAGAGTCACTTAACGAGCAATGGAAAGAGTTAGCTAATCGGAGTTTCTTTACGGAATAAAATCCGGAACAAGGATATTCGGCAAACAACCAGAGTCACCGAAATAGCTCGTAAAATTTGGGAGTTGAAGTGGCAATGGGTATAATGGGTAAGCCACATTGCTCATAGAACTGATAACCAATGGTGAAGAAAAGATCTCGAGTGGCGACCACGGACCGGAAGATGTCTAATAACTTACAGTAATGATTATTTTCACATTTTGTAATAATTCAAAAGTTCGTTGTTTACATTTTCCACTCCCAACCACTTGCCACCAAAATCGTTAAAATATCTCAACAAACAAGTTGCTCTCGTAATACTAAAAAAATAATTTCTTTAATACAAACAAAGAGTTAACAGTCTTAGTATCAACAAAGTAACTAACTATAGTTTGATTATTAATTCGATTAATTATAAAATGACAAGTGCAACTGTCACTGATACATACAAAATGAAACAAACCTGAACATTGGAAATGTCATTTTACTGACTCGAATTAATAATCGTATTTTAGTATTATTATGAAGACTGTGAGTACGTGCGTCACTCACTGTGACAGAATAATATTGCTCGGCTCGTCCTTTCTCCTCGATCGCCTACTCGGGTAGATCCACCGCGCTTAGATAACATGTTTTTATACAGGGAGTGAGACAGGCCTGGTTTAGGTTGTAATTATTGTGTTAAGTTTTAAATTTAAACATTATTTGCATATTTGTTTATAAAAATACTGGCACAATCACCATAATTTTATATGCGAAACAGAAGCATTCCAAAATACTGCACTATTCTTTAATAGAATAATAATAAAACACGTTTTATTCAAACTCAAAATGGACATATCACAAAATACGGTACTTTTCTTTGTAAGATTATGATATACTTATAATGTAATTTTAAAACAATACGGTTGTATTTTGAAATGTGGCCCTTTTTCACATAACAAACGTGCGCTCCCGCTGACTGCAGGGTCGCAATCCGGAATATGGCGGCTTTGATCTGAAGTTAACCATCTAAGTGACAAAATGTAAAAAGGGCGGTTGTGTGATTTGCTCATTTCTAGTGCTAAAATACTGGGTGTCTTTTTGGAATATGAAAATATAGGCAGAATAGATACGATTTTTGCTTTAAAAACGATTTGAATTTTTTTCGATTTGCGGCCGTTTTGAATTTAAGCAGCGAAATGTTTTAAAAGTGTAATTACTTACCAGCTACCACATTCTTCCAAAAAACTGACGTAAATAAGATGATAAACTTCCCATCACACTTAAAACAGCTTTGGACTGACAAGTTAGTGTAAGAATCGCAATTTTTATTCTTATTATTTTTAAACAATAAGTACTTAGATTAAAATCAAATAACAAATTACAGTAACTTGGCATGTTTAAAAGTTAATCATCTTATTTACAATAATTGCACAGTATTTACACTTAACTACACACTTCCTACATTAGCTACAAAACTGTTGCAAGAGTCCGCCTTCGCGTTGCACACGAACGAAGGCACGCTTACGTGCGTGTTTCTTCACTTTATTGAATGTGTCGGCTGGCGCGTGCGATGAACAGAGTAGTGCGGGTGAGAGTGGGGGCGCGCGGGGGCGGGGCCGCGCCTTGACGACCGAGTCGCCGCCGGCGCGCAGCGGCATCGTTTGATAAGTATGGCAACAGTGTACGAAAGGCGCGCTGGCGTTTTGCGAAATGATTTCAATGAATTCAGTGCGGAGCGGCAACAGCATAAGTCTATTGGATGGTTTTATACTAATAAATCCAGTCAAATTTATACGTAATTATTTTTGTATGAAAAAAAATATGACGAATAATCAATTATTTATCTTTACTATTTAAATCTATACACGCAATACGATCTCCCTTTAAAGCGGTGGCAGATAATAATGAAGCACCTTATATGTCGCGTTGGGGTAAGGTACCGCTCCAAATTATTTATACGATACTTCTACGATATTTTCCGGTACTATGGTGCCACAGACAGACAGACACGTTAAACTTATAACACACCTCTTTTTCCGTCGGGAGTTAAAAAGGATACTTCCACAATAAAATTAATTGAATATTAGTTTGTTCATACCCTTTTATGGTCGTGTGTCTTCAGCCTTAAGACTATTACAAACACACTATTTATTCGAGCCGTATTGTGTTTGGATGATTCTAATTCATTTGTTTTATGTTATGTTATTACAGGTCCCGAAAGAACCATTTGTATGGGATAAAATCGAACAATTTCTAAGTTTACTTCCGGATCCGTTTACATCAGAAGCTAAGCAAGCCAGGTACGTAAAATACTTGCAAACAATCACACGTGGAATGCAGACAACCACTTACTGAATGACTATATTTGTATAGTTTAGTAGCTTACTTTAAATATACATGTACTGTTATGTAGGTATGTGATAAATAATCCTTATCACATTACTTAGTTTTTTATTAACTGTTGCCAGCGCGCAGCTGCTTCGCCCGCGCATCATTCGATAATAATCCCGTTATTAAGTTTCGCTCAGCCGTTTTTAAGTGACTGAGTAACATACATCCAAACATCCGAACTTATCCAATTATTTATACCTATTATCAGTTAGATTAATTGGCAATGTTTCTTTGTGTGACGCTTTAATTTATTTTTAAATTCACTTTCGGATGGCAGCTGCATTGGCGTAGTGAGACCGAATATAGGCTGGCACAATGATATTATAAGTAAAAAAGGTGTAGATACGTTATACGTGCTCAAAAACACACGCGCTCAAATGTGGTTGATTCACAAACCTTGACCTCAGTCCGACGTTGCCAGCGACAACGGATGCACTTCACGTACTACAGAGTGAGTCAAAAGTAAAAGTGACTCAAAACCACCGAAAATGCCGTCGTGTGTGATGAAATATTGTACAAATTATACAAGCAAGACTTCTAAAAGTCAAAGAATCACTTATCACTCGTAAATATATTATTTATCTTAATATTTTCACAAATAAAACATTACGTTTCTATAATATGGCGTCGTAAAAGAAAGAGTGCGAGTGAGATAAAAGAGAGAGCGTCACCATCTAGCTGTCACTTTTTTTCATATTGGTTTTATCAAGCTATCCTTTTTACTTGTAGTGAAATGTAATGTGTGTGAATAAAAAGTGTGTATGTGTGCTGCCTCTCTGCGCGGTACGCTTTTTTCTGTTGTTTTGTACGTGTATAACATATCTATGACTTATAATATCATTGGGCTGGCAAGATGAATCGGCGAAGCCCCTTTTTTATATCTTCTTAATAAAAGGGGTTAAAAGGTGACTAGCTACGCCACTGCGGCAGCTGAACTACAATATTGTATTGAAATAATTTCAAGACCTAATTAAATCATTATAGTTATCTAGATATAATAGACGTTTATCAGTCTAAAATGTCTATTCTCACTAAGTTTTTAAGTATTATGGCGCTTCTAGACAGTGAATAAAAGTACGGCCAAACACACATTGCGAATGTTTTATGCTATTTTTCTTTTCATGTAGTAATTATAATTTCACACGGGAACTATATTCACGCGGTTTTTTATCGCAAGTGCATGTTGCTTCATACAACTCCCATAAGTCACAGAAGTTCTGCGGAATGCCCACTCATGCCACAGAATACTTAATAGTACCACAGAAGTGTCACTTCCCAAAAACAATCAAACAAATGTAAAATCTACACACGAGAGAATAAAGTACATTTTTACTAGCATCGGCATCGCTCACGTACTTTTATAATAGCCTAAACTCCTCGTGCGCAAGCAAAACTGTACTGAATGGCTACGCGCAAGAGTTTATTTTGGTTAATCTGACGCTAACGTCACATCAAGGTCAACGCTCGCTGCGCTCAATAGGGTTGCGACTTGCGAGTTTAGGAGGCACAGTTAGGTGTAGGTGTATTTTATGTAGTGATGGGTTTTTGCCCGGGAATTTTCCCGAGCTGGGAAAATTCCCAATAAATTCCCATTTCTTTCCGGGAATATTCCCAAATGACGGGAAAATATTTTTCACATAAAATTATGCAATTTAATTTCTTTTTTCATAAAGTTTTGCATTTGTATGAGTCTATGCATGCATGTGAGTGGTTGACCTGTAGTACGGTGCTTCCGATTCCACAAGGTTGTATTTAAGAGCAAGCTGCTGATGAATTATCCTGGCTACAAGGTTGTGTCTATGCAAATATTCTCCATTAGCCAGACTAGATTGATTCGCTCGGACGGTGGCATTCCCGACGTTGTCAGCCGTACCATCCTTCACAGTAAATCTCCAGTAGTTATACGTCGTCATAACTTCATCCATAATTGCACAGACAAAACCTTTGGTTTCTTCCAAGAGGTCTCCGGATTGTAGCCAGGCGGACGCAGATATATCTAGATCAGGCCCATGTAGGGCCCGGAAAAAGCGTCCGTGAAGCTCTTCCCAATTTTTCTTTCCCTCCGACCCATCACTACATCTACCATATCTAACGACAAGTTCATACTGGTATGTACTTGTTGCACTTAGGTTAGCTCAGACCGACACGCGAAGCTGCGAGCACATTTCAATAGAGCTACTCAAATCTAACTCTATTTCCTACACGAAAAGATACACCTTTCGCAACGCAGCGCGGCGCTGCATTTTAAAAGCGACTCAAAATATAACTTTATTTACTAAGTACACGAAAAGATCGGGCACGCCGCAATCGCAGCGGTAAGACCCCTTTTTGAGGAGTGGCTGGAGAGGCATCACGGCGTCCTGACCTACCGCATGACGCAGGTCCTCACCGGACACGGAAGTTTCGGGAGGTACCTGTGTCGGATAGGGAGGGAAGAAATGCCTGGGTGTCGTCACCACTGCGAAGATCGCCCGGAGGACACAGTGGATCATACGGTGCAAGACTGCCCCGCTTGGTCAGAGCACCGCCGTGTCCTCACGGCAGCGATAGGCGGAGACCTTTCGCGCCCGGCATTGGTCGTGGCCATGCTGCAGGGCGAGACGGAGTGAGAAGCGGTCGCCTCCTTCTGCGAAGCAGTTATGCTCGCGAAGGAGGAGGCGGGCCGTGAGAGAGAGAGGACAGCGTCCTCCCTCCGCCCTAGCCGTAGTGGTAGACGCCCACGGCATCGCACGTCGCAAGACGTTCTCCGGCCACCGTAGGCGCGGGCATGAGGGCGGCCAGTAATGGGCAACTTGCCGCCCAGCCATGGACCATGCCCGGGTCGACGGCTCGTTGTGTTCCACGCGCGCCTCAAAGAGCGTCAGCAAGATGACGAGGCCCCCCTCTAGAGGGCCAAAGCCTGCCGGAGTCGCGGGACTTATTCCATTACCGTGACCCTGGAACATAAAGGGCTAATGAAGGACGCCGTGGATTTTAGTCAGTATAAGTCTGACAGTAAGGGTGGGAGGAGTCATTTTATGATTTTACCACGCTAAAAAAATAAAAGCGCTAACATCTCAAGAGTTTGGTATTGCCCGCTACTTAGACCGCACGTGCGTTTCATACGTGAACACACGGGATATTACGCCAAATGTTTGACTAGCACTCCGCCCGCGACTTCGTCCGCGTGATTTTCGAACTTTGCTTTTGTGAATTTCTACTTCCAGCCACCCTCTTTATGGAATACTTTTCGAAAATCTTAATCAATATTCAACAAAAATTCTATCAACCCGCAATATCCCATTTTGGGTAGAACCTACGTCCTAAAAACAACCCCAATGCATAATTTGGAATTCCAACTAATAACCCCAAAACGACTTCTTAGGGGTCGAATTTCGCAACATCCTCTCTTAGTGAGAAACTATGTACTAAATAGAACCCCCTCCAAAATTTGAGACCTCTTTCTATCAACATCATAGACAACCCCTTAGGGGTATAATTTCGTAAAATGCCGTCTTAGTAAAACACCTATGCCCTAAAAGAACCACTATGGAAAATTTGAAACTCCTAGCATTTGTAGCAATAAAGTTTAATAATAACTAGCAACCCTAAAACCCCCTCTTACTTAGGGGTCACAAAATACTGTCTTGGTGTGCATTTACATCTTAAAAATTTGGTCTCCAAACTGTTAACCTGAAAAACAATTTCTTAAGGGTCGAATTTCACAAAATACTGCCTTGATGAGCATTTCAGTCTTAAAAAGAACCCCCATGCAAAATTACAGGCTTCTAGCACTTGTAGTAAATCAGTTTCATACAAACTATTACCCCAAAAACAACCCCTTAGGGGTCGCTTTTCACAAAATTTACACCTTGGTGAGCAATTACGTTTTTAATGGTGAGCAAGTACGTAATTAATTACCATGATGCATGTCAGTAATTTAAATAATTTAAATATTTGCACGACTTGTAAGTCGAATATAGTGAGACTTAAACCTTAATTTACCATGTAACTGTACACCTATATTCTTCATATCTTCGTACGTCTTAAAAAGACACTCCATGCAAAACTTGAAATTCCTAGCACCTGTAGTAACGAAGTTTCATACAAACTATCAACCCCAAAAACAAACCTCTTAGGGCTCGAATTCCGCAAAATCCCGTCATAGGTAACTCTTACGTCTTCACAAGAACCCGTATTCAAAAATAAAAACTCCTAGCACTTTTTGTAACGAAGTTTCATACAAACTATCAACCCCAAAAATAACCCTTTAGGGGTCGAATTTTCCAAAATCCGTTCTTAGTGCTCACCTACGTCATATAAGGAACGCTTACCCAAAATGTCAAGGCTTCCAGGCCCAGCGGTTTCGGCTGTGCGTTGATCGGTCAGTCAGTCAGTTTTGAATTTTATTAAAAGAAGATAGATATTTCGTGACATCGCCCGCGAGTCAACGTGTTTGCGCACTAAGATGGCTACGATAAACGATTAAGTCTGATTATTATAAATATTTTTTAACATTTTTATTGTTTCAAAAAGTATTTTCCCGTCGTTTGGGAAAATTCCGGGAATTTATTTTATTTTCCCATATTTTCCCAATCTTTTTTTTCTCTCCTATTTTTTCCTTCCCTCCGACCCATCACTCATTTTATTCATTTATTAAATTACATTATTAACATAAATCTCAACGAATTTTGTTTTAATCATCAGCCTATATCTTTTTGGTTTCGTCATCGATTACTACATACTACACTATCGATAGGTAGCACAGAAAGTTAATAATACCTACGGCACCTTACGTTACAAATAATATTATTTTTTCTACCTATTATTGTTATATTTTTAAACATTTCATCTTAGAAAAACAAAAAAGAATATTATTTTAAAGTATTTGAAATGTTAGGCTTAATTACCTCATCAATATAATAATCATAACGTTACATTCGCCACTCGAGTTTTGCTGTGCCTCCGCCGCCGCTTTCAACGCTCTGGCAAGTTTTATAGTTTAGGAGCCAATTTGGTAAGTAAATGTAGGTAAAGTTATAATAGGTTCGTCAATTCTATTGTAATGTTGTTAGTTAATTTGACATTAAATGTTATGAACAATATCTAGTTTTGAAAATGAAACTTCGCTTCTACAAGTGCTAGGAGTCTGAAATTTTGTATGGGGCTTCTTTTTAAGACTTAAATGCTCATCAAGGCGGTATAAGTTATAAGTTTAAGAAAATGTTTTTCAGGTTAACAGTTTGGAGACCAAATTTTTAAGATGTAAATGCACACCAAGAGAGTATTTTGTGACCCCTAAGAGGGGGTTTTAGGGTTGATAGTTTGTATTAAACTTTATTGCTACAAATGTTAGGGGTTTTAAATTTTCCATAGTGGTTCTTTTAGGACATAGGTGTTTTACTAAGACGGGATTTTACGAAATTCGACCCCTAAGGGGTTGTCTATGATGTTGATAGTTAGAGGTCTCTTTTGCAGGGGGTTCTATTTAGTACATAGTTTCTCACTAAGAGAGGATGTTGCGAAATTCGACCCCTAAAGAGTCGTTTTGGGGTTGTTAGTTAGGAATTTCAAATTAAGCATTGGGGTTGTTTTTAGGACGTAGGTTCTACCCAAAATGGGATATTGCGGTTGATAGAATTTTTGTTGAATATTGATTTAGATTTTCCAAAAGTATCCCATAAAGAACGGCTGGGAGTAAAAATTCACAAAATCAAAGTTCGAAAATCACGCGGACGAAGTCGCGGGCTGAGCGCTACTCAAACATATGGCGTAATATCCCGTGTGTTCACGTACGAAACGCACGTGCGGTCTAAGTAGCGGGCAATATCAAACGCTTGAGATGTTAGCGCATGTTCACGTCGAATTGCGCGCGATTCTCTCGCGACGTCAGGTAACGGTCAGTTCACACCGAGACGCCACGCGGCGCGACGCCGCACTATGTGGAGATTGAGTCGGTTTCGGGTCATAAATCCATAACTTCCATGTTTTTATAGATTTGCAGCTGATTTTTTTTTGTGTATTCTTGAATAAATGTACTTTAAAATAATATACAATTCATGGATATACACATATGTTTACTGTCTAAAAAAAAATAAGAAACTTGAAATATTGAAAAATGTTCACAAATTTTGAACTATCTTTAAATAATTTGACCTAAAATGTTATAATAAACACACCTTAAACTCTTAAAATTACTTTTGCTGTTATTAACTACCAATGTGTCTAACCAAAAACACTGTATTATTCAACTATTTAGCTCTAAAGCTTCATCTATAAGTTCCATAGAATTTTTCTAGATGGTTTTCTTAAACTTGTTATGTAAGGGTCCGAAGTATACAAAAGCGTATGTAGAACATCTTCATTTGTAGCTATTCTCGAGCATTTCCCAGCATGATGAAGTCTGAATCGTTTATAGTCTTTGTTTCTACAAGTAAAATGGCAATAATAACTAAAGAGTAACAATTATGTACAAAAAATAAAAAGAAAAGAAAAACATTCAAAGGGCGTCAAAGAATTCGTCCACATCGCTGTCAACGGGAACAGTGCCCAGAACGCTGGCAGCATTGCCACGTTTGTTTCTTGATTCCTGGGCATTTACGGAAAGTTGTTCTAGGGGTAACACTGAATAATGCCGAATGATGCTTTCCCCGTGAATCAGGACTTTCTGGACAGATGATGGCATCTAATACGACATATATTTATTAACATATCTTTGTGCTGTATCCAAAGCATACTGACCGAATGGTGACTTGACATAACTTGAAGCAAAACATAAAATCGTTTAATCAATTCCTCCTCCACACCAGTAATTTCTGCATTGCACTGATAATATTGAAAAAATCTTCTAGCTGTATTACCGTCATTGCTGTTACCTTGTTTAGGTTGATTTATATTTAAACCAAGTTCTTCTCTGAAACTTCTATGTACATTACATAATTATGCCTTTTTTTTGTTTCTTAAAATCTTTGTTTTCCACTTACCCTTGAAGATATTATTATGAATTCAGTATAAAATCAAGGCCACATTTTTCAAGCAACTCCTTGTTTTGCGGTTCTTCGTAGGTTTTCGAAGTCGTCGTCCTCTCCAGTCGATGTCGAAAGTTTAGATTCATAAGTAGGATCTTCTAGATTCACAGTAAATATGAAGTCCAACCACGCGTTATTCTTATTTAAATACATTTACTTATTTTTGCCAGATTTCGTGTAACGTTGACGAAAGTTTGTAATAATGATTTTTGTGTACACTTAGTACAATTTTAGCGATATTTGTCTCGTAAAAGTTATAAATTATCCCGTATATAACTTGTTAAAGCAACAACATAATTCCCGTCACTTTCATATCAAACAAGACACAAGTCACGTCTGGTAATAATGAATTACAAATAAATAATTAATTTAGTAATTATTATTAAATAACAGTGTATTTCACTGTGTGTAATTATTGAGTATTCAGAATCCCTATTTTATATAAAAATATTGATTTGAAACGTGTGGTAGAAAAAACTAATTATTATAATGTAGTTATGCGGTTTACGATATGTTAAATTGATAATTTATTATTTATGTGAACTAAAACTTGGTGGAAAACACTCGATACACTATCTTAACATAAACGGCAATTAATAAAATATCGCAAATAAGATCTATATCAAGCAAGAAGTTAAATACCATCACCTATGTGTTTTTAGGATTTTCTACTGTTTCATGCTATCATAGATTAGCATAAATATGTTGTGCAACGAAATTGCAAGTTTTTTATTCTTCGTGTATAATAATATTAAATTTTCTATCAAATAACATCATTTATAGACCATCGGCAAATTTCGGCAACTGTCAAAACTCTAATTGAAAGTTCCAGGTACGTAAAAATTATATGTCACGAGATAAATATTTCTAGTAAGTATATTAACAAATATATAGCATTTTTATGAACTTTCTGTCATGGTATAATACTTGTATAGTATTCATTGCTAGCTGGCTAGAAAATAATCTTGAAAAAAATACAAATTCAGATTTTTTTGTGATAGTTTAGGAATGATCGAGTTTAGATGATCTTTTTTATAAACCAGTAACGACCACATACATAATTTATGTATAATATAGTAGATTAACTTCTTAGCTACAGTTTGAGGTATAATACGAGTACCTGAGCCGATTTTTACAAAATGTATTTATGGCCAGGCTCTCTTAGGCACCTCCACATAGTGCGCCGACGTGACGCAACGATACTTCAAATGTGTATCTTTTGGTGTACTTAGTAAATAAAGTTAGAATTTGAGTCGCTATTAAAATGCAGCGCGGCGCCGCGCTGCGTTGCGAAAGGTGTATCTTTTCGTGTAGGAAATAGAGTTAGATTTGTGTAGCACTATTGAAATGTGCGCGCAGCTTCGCGTCTCGGTCTGAGCCAACCTAAGTGCAACTAGCACATACCAGTATCAACTTGTCGCTAGATACGGTAGATGTAGTGATGGGTCGGAGGGAAAGAAAAATTGGGAGGAGCTTCACGGACGCTTTTTCCGGGCCCTACATG
The DNA here is from genome assembly GCA_950005045.1 of Agrotis exclamationis. Taxonomy (NCBI): domain Eukaryota; kingdom Metazoa; phylum Arthropoda; class Insecta; order Lepidoptera; family Noctuidae; genus Agrotis; species Agrotis exclamationis. The sequence goes on along the minus strand of OX465425.1, from coordinate 13,539,841 downwards.
GGCCTGATCTAGACATATCTGCGTCCGCCTGGCTACAATCCGGAGACCTCTTGGGAGAAACCAAAGGTTTTGTCTGTGCAATTATGGATGAAGTTATGATGACGTATAACTACTGGAGATTTAGTGTGAAGGATGGCACTACTGACAACGTCGGGAATGCCACCGTCCGGGCGATTCAATCCGTCACATTTCCAAGTAGAACACTTGTTTGGCTAATGGAGAATATTTGCATAGATACAACATTGTAGCCAGGATAATTTATCAGCAGCTTGCTCTAAAATATAACCTTGTGGAATCGGAAGCACCATACTACAGGTATGTGCCCGACCCAGTTCTTGAAAGTGGCAATATCACAATGTCCAGTACATTGTGATATTGCCACTTTCAAGAACTTTTCATTCTAAGATTAATCCATCATCACTGGTGGTGGATAGAGCAGAGCGGTGGGCAATTGTTCTATGTTGATTTTAAGCCTTTTTATAGATTCGTATCAAAAAATATTTCCATGAACAAATGGCCCTTATTTTTATGCCGTAACCATACTTTTACAATAAATGTCTTCTTTTTTATTATCCACTCACATGCATGCATAGACGCATATAAATGCAAAAATTTATGAAAAAAGAAATTAAATTGCATAATTTTATGTAAAAAATATTTTCCCGTCATTTGGGAATATTCTCGGGAAGAAATGGGAATTTATCGGGAAATTTCCCAGCTCGGGAAAATTCCCGGGCAATAACCCATCACTAGTTCCCACTTATCAAACACCACAAGTATAAAATTGTAGTTATCTTCTTAGTAGAAGTTAGTTGCACTTCATAACTGACTGGTGATAGTCATTGTCAAGATGTTTTCTTTTTTGTCTGAGCGCGAGGCCCCTTCAGGCTAGGGTCCGATTCGCCCCCGCCTATCTACGCCACTGGTTGAAGTGTCTACCAATCGGAGAGAAACTTGAATTAAGTTTGTAGTTAATGTACCCGGACAAGTGTGAGTAAAACTCTCGCTCAGAGGGTTTCGTCTAAAGTGATGCTGCAGTGATGCCCATGGCTGTACACATTGACGGGGATATATATTTATGAGAATTCATATTCAATGGGAAATACTTACCTATAAGTTTTTAGAAGTAATTTATTATTTTATTAAACTCACCTTCATCATCTTTTATTTGCGTTGACTTGATAAGTTATGAGTTTACGTATCGGTATTTAGAATTGTAGTTTAGAAAAAAAAATGTACTAAACAAAAATATTTTTCTTTTTATAGATTCGCAAATAGTTTCGGCTCAATAACAAAACTAAGGATAGAGTACGAGCGTCTTAAGTCGCACTTAATAAAAACAAAAAGTCCTATTGTGTTTGCTCACAATGATTTGCTTCTAGGAAACGTAATATACAACAAAGATGAAGAGAAAATATCCTTCATTGATTACGAATATGCAGCGTACTGCTACCAAGCGTACGATATAGCCAATCACTTCAACGAATTTGTTGGTGAGTATTTCATTGATCACTTATCTATGTAGGTATACTTAAAATACTAAAAATGTCACTCAATCGCGGACTTCTTTTTAACTGACATGACCGTATCTGGTTTGGGCTGTCCAACTTTTTCGTATCAGAAGAAACTAAGTGTGTGTAAAATTTGTGAGCTCGCTTCTTTCGCTTATATAGGTATAAACATTTTTAGTGTTCATTCTATGCAAGTTGTAAACTTACGGGTACATATTTGAATATCGAAGATTAAAATACCTACTGTTAAAATATCGATGTTTAAAACATCGAAAATGGAAATATCGAACGACCATAAAACTGACAATCAAAATGACGAAAGTTCATAGTATCGAATGGTTCGAAGGGGATGGCGGGGTCTGTCAGACCCCGCCATCCCCTTCGAACCTATCCTGTCCGAATCGGGGTGCCAAGTCTCGAGCTCGTTTCGCTCGCTCTTGCATCCTTAGTCAAATTGCTGATTACCACCTACCAAGGTAGCTCGACGGACTTCGGCTTGATGAGCTTGTTGACAAGGATGCAAGAGCGAGCGAAGCGAGTTCGGGACTTGGGGCTCCCCGACTCGGACAGATTAGTTTCACTAACATTAAACCTTGCAAACAGAAATAGGAGCTCCGCGAAGCGGGGCTCCGTCGACCTACCTTGATAGGTGGTAATCAGCAATAAGATTAAGGATGCAAGGGCGAGCCTAATTAAATTTTCGGAATTCTAAATAATCGGTATTTCGGTGGTATCGGTATTTTAATAATACATTCATACCGCCTATATAATTTTTTTTCGATACTACAACTAGTAGGTATTTTTATTTTTAACGTAGATATTATGAACTATGTATTTATTAATAACTCGTTAGCTATTCGCAACAGACTGTTTTTTATTCAAAAATATAGAACACTGTCATACATATTAAATGGCATTCATAGTAACTACACAGAGGTTTAGTGTAAGCAGGTTATTTTGATATAATTACTAAAACCCCCACTCATCAAAATAAGCAAACATTATTTAGTTACAACACCTAACATGCATGAACTTATAATGCTTTATATGACACAAACCCTTAGTTAAAATGTCAGCAGGCATTTCTTCAGTAGGAACATACTTAAGTTTGATTATGGTATCAGAAAATGATAACGATAATGTTTATGATAACGTACATCTATATGCTTTGACCTGTTATGACCCTGTTGACTAGAGGCCAATTTCATAGCACTTGATTATCACAATGTAACTTAATTACATATAAATTCCCAGTAATGTCATGGATTAAATTTCTTAAATAAACCGCTTCTCTAGAAGCTCCTAACATAGCTGCATATTCAGATTCTGTACTAGACAAGCTGACTGACTTTTGTTTCCGGCTTTGCCAGGAAATTGCTGACCCTGACATCATAAAACAAAATCCGGTATAGGATTTCCTATCTAACGCATCGGATGCCCAATCACTGTCTACAAAACCTTGTAAATCCATGTCATTATTGGTGTACTTTAAACAATATTTTTTAGTATATTGTAAGTATCTCAATACTCTTTTTGCATAATTAAAACAACTTATTATTATAAAAAGTATTAAACTGGCTGAGATAGCTTACAGCATAGGCAATGTCTGGTCTTGTTAGTACTGCCAGATACATTAAACTGCCAATGAGTTTTTGGTAAGGAACATTAGGTAAACATTCTGTGGTCGCGGGACATACGTATAACGCGACTCCGGTACGCAAAAGGGCTACCGAAGGACACCGTGGATTTTAGTCAGTACAAGTCCGACAGTCCCTCCCGCCCTGCCCGGGGCTGGGAGGACTCAGTCGATGATTTTACCACGAAAAAAAAAAGGTAAACATTCTGTAGATTCTTCTACATTCAACTTTGGTTCAATAGGAGTACTTTGAGGTTTACAATCAGACATCTGGAATCTTTCAACTAATTGTTCAATGTACTGTGTTTGATCAACAGTTATTACATTTTTATCTTTGTTTACATTTATTCTCATTCCTAGATACTGTCTAACATGACCCAAATCCTTTAACTTGAACTCTTGACCTAATATTTTTTTTAAATTTTCAATTTTTCTGTCATTATTTGAAAAAATCAAAAAATCGTCTACATATAATCCAATGATTATTTTTACATCACCCTTAGTTTTTGCAAACAAACATGGTTCATATTGACTGTTACTAAAACCTAATTTACAAAGACAATCTTTTACTTTCTTATACCAAGCTAGAGAAGACTGCTTTAAACCGTAAATCGCACGTTTTAATCTTAACACATTTCCCCCACTTTTGTTTGTAAACCCTTCAGGTATTGACATGTAATTTTTTTCTTTTAATACACCATTTAGAAAAGCAGTCGTTACATCCAAATGTGTAAAGCCTTTTATTCCTTGCAGTTTACAATTTTAAAAATCAAGTTCTTAGAAGTAAGTGTTAGTGGGTTAGTTTCTTATGTAAATTATATATATTTTGTTAGCTGTGTTAGTTTTTATCTTCTGCAAGGACCCCAGATTGGGTAAAGGCCTCCTCCAAAGATCCCCATAAGTCTCTGTCTTTTGCTATTTGACTCCAGTTTTCGCCGGCGGTTCTTTTGATCTCGTCCTCCCATCGTGTTATTGGTCTACCTCTTTTTCTTTTTCCTTGTGGGCCCTTCCATAGAGTTGCTCTTAAGGTCCATCGTTGATCTGTAAGTCTTGCAACGTGGCCTGCCCACTTCCATTTAAGCTTCTGTGCATAGGTCAAAGCATTTTTAGATTTTGCGATAGATCTTATTTTTGTGTGACATATTTTGTCTATTTTCTTTACCTTGAGCATACTTCGTTCCATTCCCCGTTGACAGGTGATAATTTTGTGTTTGGCTTTTTCAGTGAATTTCCAAGTCTGGCACCCGTATGTCAAACACGGCAAGAGGTTCGAGTCCATGATTCTGGTTTTTAGACTTATAGGAAAGTTACTCTTAAAAATTTCCTTGAGACTCCAATATTTGTTCCATGTTTGTTGTACTCTCCTGTCTATTTCTATTTCATTGTTTTTTCTTCCAAAGCTAATTGTTTTTCCCAAGTATATGTATTTGTCCGTGTATTCTATTGGATTTCCATTTACTTGTATTGATATTTTGCTACAATTTGTCATTGTCATGGTCTTCGTGAGATTAATTTCTAGTCCTACATTTGTACTAGCTATCTGTAAGGACTCAATCATACTCTGCAGCTGTGAGCTTGTTTCCGATAGTATCACAATGTCGTCTGCAAATCTTAAATGACTTAAGAAGACACCATCCACATAAATCCCCTGTTTACTCCAGTTAAGTTTCTTGATTATTACTTCCAGTATGGCTATGAATATTTTTGGGGACAGCGGGTCTCCTTGTCTTACGCCTCTGTTTATGGGGAAGCTTGGACCAAGAGATTCTAGCATTATTCTTCCCATATTATTCTTGTATATGCTCTTGATGACCTCTATATACACTTCATGAACCCCTTGTTCCTTCAGACTTTCCCAAATGCTTGCATGTGTTACGGTGTTAAAAGCCTTCTGGTAGTCGATAAATGCAAGGTATAGAGGTCTTTGCTGTTCTTGGTATTTCTCTATAATCAACTCAAGGGTGTGGATGTGGTCTAGCGTAGAGAATCCCTTCCTAAATCCTGCTTGTTCCACTGGTTGTCTGTCTTCGATTTCAGGACTGATTCTTGCGTTAATAATGGCAGAGAATAGCTTGTAGAGGCACGGTAGTAAACTTATTGGTCTATAGTTTCCAATGTTTTTTGGATCTCCTTTCTTATAAATTAGGATAATATTGGATTCGGACCATTGTTTAGGTGTTTCTGATTTTTGCAATATCATATTGAAAAGTTCTGCTAGTGGTGTGGCCAGAATTTCTTGTGCTGTCTTCAAAGCTTCGTTTGTGATGCTTCGTTTGTGAGGCTTCTGCGTAAAGCCTTTGGCCACAAGTCTAGCCCGGTACCGCACATTATTGTCCACATCAAACTTTTTAACTAACACCCAACGACACTTCACTACAGTAACATTACCTGGATTTTTGACAAGCTCCCACGCATCATTATCCTCGAATGATTGCAACTCATCAGCCACAGCACGCCTCCACTGCTCCTTCTCAGGCCCTTCCAGAGCCTCTGAGAATGAGATCGGCTCAGATGCTGGAACAGAACTAGATACACACATATTGCTATAGCCGTACCGCTCTGGCTTTTTCCTTTGCCTCTTTGTATTTACGCAAGTCTCCAGATCTGGAACAAATGTTGTATGGACCTCCTGCACTTCACTTGGTGGTAGTTCATGAAATGTTTCTTCACCATCAGTGTATACTGAAGAACTGTCACTTTGATGCTCTACTTCTGGAACATATGATGCCCCCACTGAATCGCTGCTCTCTTTCTCCACACTAATCTCTGGTGTTTCCACGCTATGCTGTGCTGTCTCATCATTTGGTATCCATATAGCTTCCTCACTGGTTGCTTTATCATCTGTCTCGCCTTCTAGTACAATGACATCCCTGCTGGTGATGATAGTGTTTTTGATAGGATCAAACAACCTTTTAACCGTTGAGCTGTTTCGACGATTTGTGTGATGTAGACAGCCATCGAATCACAATTTCCCAATCTTATTGAACTCAAATGTCGAAGTAAGGTTATTTTCCTCGAGAAACCGGAGTCGTCAAACATGGTTTTCAACTTAGACCATAATGCGGCTGAACTTTCCATATTTCTGATATGCACGTACAAACTGGGATCAATTGTCAATATTAGTTTTGCTTTCGTTTTTGCATCTTCAACTGACTTGATTTCGAAACCGGCCGGCTTTTTGATATAACCGTCCATGCCATCCAAGACCAGTAAGTTTTCAACCGCAAAACACCATTCATCATAGTTCTGCCTTCCTTTTAATTTCGGCACACTTGCAACGTAATTAGAGTTCATGTTTCCGCGAATTAACAAGCACAATTTATCTATTTTAATGAAAAATAACTGATAGAATCGGGAGGCCCATAACCTATTAATAACTCGTTAGCTATTCGCAACAGACTGTTTTTTATTCAAAAATATAGAACACTGTCATACATATTAAATGGCATTCATAGTAACTACACAAAAGTTTAGTGTAAGCAGGTTATTTTGATATATTTACTAACAGTATTAAATGTTGATATTTTGAACTTAGGCATAATGTCATTCGATATTATGAATCATTCGAAATTTTAATCACTCGGCATTTGAATCATCGACGTCTTAAGCGTAGGTGTAACAATTTTCGACATTTTGATATTATCGATATTTTCGATGTTTTGAACATTGATATTTTAAGCGTAGGTATTTTAATCTTCTTTTTTGAAATATGTACCCAAACTTGCATTGAATTAACTTGCTCATGCGTAAACCATAATCTAACTTCGGCGAGCTTGAGCCAAATCATACGGTCCCTGAACTCAATGAAATCTATGTAGTCGACGTGATTGACAGTAGAGGGTCTCTCCCCGATCTAGTACACGGGAAGTTGATCATTTATTTTCACCGACTTCAAAAAAAAGGAGGTTATCAATTCGACCCGTATGTGTGTAATATTTCCAGAACTGCCCAGTTTTCATATATGTTAGTCTATATGTAAAAAGGGACCAAATGGTCCCGTCAACATTAAATAGGATATCAGCAGCGTCTGAACAAATGTGCCAAATTTCAAAAGTGTGTGTTGTTGTGTTCGCATATCTCCGGAACTACAAGTCCGATTTAACTAATTCTTTTTTGTTGTACTAGGTATTGTCCAACTTAGGGTACACTGCAAGTTTCATCAAAATCGGTTCAGTAGTTTTTGAGATAGGGAGTTTTTTTGCCTACTTCGGTTGTAGATTTTTCAAAGTCGATTGTATGATTGGTCGCGATTATCTGGCGTTTGGCTGAACTGATTTTGATGCGGTTTTCACAAAAGTATTTGTTACATTCTAGGGAAGGTTTCAGTATACATATACCAATCATGGATATCTCGTGACGTCGACCGCGATTAAAGATTTCTTAAGACGCCGATTATACGCAGATTTTTGTTGAATATCTGAACTAAAAAGGGTAAAATAAAAACTTTAAAAAACTTAAAATAAAAACAAAAAAGTTTAAAATAACTGTTCTTCCGGAAGTTGGTGGCAATAGTCAATGAAATAATAAAAAACAAAGCCACCGACTTCCGAAAGAAAAGTTATTTTTAACTTTTTTGTTCGATTTGAAGTCGGTTCTCTTTTTTTAAAAGTTTTTATTAAATCTAACATTTATTCAATAAAGCCCGCTCGTAATTAAAAAAAATCTCTTCGCTGGTTTGAAGACTGTCTTTCATAGTACTTAATTTTACCAAACTCTAATGCAACCTATTTGATTTTAATAAAATAATCAGAAGCCTTATTGGGATTGCAGGTATGAGAGCAATAAATACACAAAGGATTTTTTAGAGCAAGTCCATTGTAAATAATATTCTCTTTTTATTTTTATAGGTCTGTCGATAGATGACATTAACTACGATAGGTATCCCTGCGAAGAGTTCCAGATGATGTGGATCAAAGTGTACCTAGCGATATACTTAGATGTGGGCCACCCTTCTGATGTGCTTATCTACAAGGTCTATAAAGAAGTTCAACAACTTTCATTGCTGTCTCATTTCCTCTGGGGAATATGGTCACTTGTGCAATATGAACACTCCGATATAGATTTCGATTTCGGCAGGTGAGTTAACAAAAGCATTTTGTTGTTGATGTAAATAGTGATGATGATGTGCTACAATTTTTCGAGCTTGCTCCGCTCAGAAACTCAGGAGAAACCGCACAAATGATTTGGTGCTATAGCCATTTATAGCCAGTGAGAAACCAAGACGATCAGACTAGTGGAAGTTGTTCGTTATACTCAGGGACGGTTACCGTTACCAAACAAATACCGGTAAAATTACCAAAACATTAACGTTATGTTACGTTAAATATTAACGTTAAACATAACGTTAATTTATAGGATTTACCGCTATTTAATTATCGTTACTAATAACGTTAATTCACTGTGCGACGTTGCCAAACCGCGCCGCGCGTCTTTTCGTTCGGCTCTACAAATCAGAGCGGCAACAGCTAGTAACGCTCGCCGCTTACGCGCATTTCATAGTCAGATGTCACACAAACATTGCGTACGCCAAATTAGTAGGTATATCTCTATTAGATTAATTCTGTTGTTCTGTTATTATAATTAGTTGTTTGTTTAAAAAATACTATTATGGATGGGCCGAAAGAAGTGCAACAGAGCTTATCAGTATTTCAAAATGTATAAAGAAAACAATAAATCTACTTGCACATCTATATCTATACATATAATAAGATCGTAGAGCTGTCATTCCTGTACATTGGATTTTTTTTCTTTTTGTATTTTTTTCGAGATAAAGGATCGATTCTGATGACAAATCAACTTTTCTGTTCCGGATTTTTTTAGGATTTTTTCTTTTGCGTTAATTCCTAAACTACTGAAAACTTTCCGATCAAATTTTCCTCAAATATTCCTAATAATATGCTTCTGTCAATAGGCTATGTATTATTACACTATTGTCACCGGGAGATGAGCAATTTTGAATTATGTTGTTTTTAAATGTATGTTTTGAGTTGGCGGATTAACCACTGGATAATATTTATTCAATTTTTCCTCAAATATTCCTTAAACTGCTCTTCAATTAATAGGGTCTAGACACGCGAGAGCGTGGCCAGCCGAGTTCAGGCGCGCTTACAGTGTGTAATATTACACGAACCATTTGGAGCCACTTTTTAGCCCCTCGTAACTCAAAAATTATTTAACCTAGGCATATATTTTGAGATTGGCGAGATAAATACGTGTACCAAATTTTATAAATATATCTCATACGGTTATTTAGATATTAACGTCAAAAAATCGTCATTTTTATGACTGACCTATAGATCAAAACTATAACTCAGTTCTAGATGACCTAGAAAGTTCAAATTTGGCATGCAGATAGGTAAAGTTTTTTTTTTTTAAGTTTGTCTGACGGTTAACTCGTCGTTTAAGAACCGATTTTGATGATTCTCTTTTCGTTGGAAAAAATATATTTCAAAGGTAAAATCCTATGATAAGGAAATTAGGGTTTGATGACGAAAGACCAGAGAAATCGAGTGGAGCTTTCTAAAATTGTAGGGGCGACTAGTGCGTTTGTAAGTTTTTCATTATTTTAAAGCAATACAACTAAATAAAGATCTGGAGTAGATCTGATGATGGAGCCGAGAGACAGTCGAGGGAACTCCTCAACGATTCACAGAAGCTACCTTGTGTTTGGACTTAATTCATTTATATTGATAAGAACTTTACACCTAGGTGGGTTGTAATTGTCATTAAGGGTCTGATGATAAAGACGAAGAACAATTCAGGGAACTCGTCAACGGTTTATAGTAGCTATCTTGTATTTGGACTTAATTCATTTATATTGATGAAAACTTTCGACTCTTTTTTGTTTCGTGGTAAAATCATCAAATGAGACCTCCCACCCAGGGCAGGGCGGGAGGGACTGTCAGACTCGTACTGACTAAAATCCACGGTGTCCTTCAATAGCCCTTTGTGTTCCGGGGTCACGGTAATGAGATAAGTCCCGTGACCCCGGCAGGCTTTGGCCCTCTAGAGGGGGGCCCCGTCATCATGCTGATACTCTTTGGGGCGCGCGTGGAACACAACGCGCCATCGACCCGGGCATGGTCCATGGTCGGACAGCGAGTCGTCCATTACACGCCACCCGCATGCTCGCGCCTACGGTGCCCGGAGATCGTCTGCCGACGTCCGACGCCGTGGGCGTCTTCCAGTGCGGCTGGGGTGGAGGGAGGACGCTATCCTCTCCCTCACGCGGCCCGCCTCCTCCTTCACGAGCATGACTGCTTCGCAGAAGGAGGCGACCGCTTCCCACTCCGTCTCGCCCCGCAGCATGGCCTCGACCAATGCCGGGCGCGAGAGGTCTCCGCCTATCGCCCCCGAGAGGACACGGCGGTGCTATGCCCAAGCGGCGCAGTCCTGCACCGTATGCTCCACAGTGTTCTCCGGGCGATCTTCGCAGTGGTGACACCCAGGCGTTGCTTCCCTCCCTATCAGACACAGGAACCTCCCGAAACTTCCGTGTCCAATGAGGACCTGCGTCACGCGGTAGGTCAGGACGCCGTGACGCCTTTCCAGCCACTCCTCAAAGAGGGGTTTTACCGCCGCGATTGCGGCGTGCCCGGACCTCGGATGCGACAGTCGTTCCCTCCATACCGCCCTGAGCTCGCGTCGGACCTCTTCCCGCCGCGCCTCGTCTTGTCGGGGCAGCGGGAATTCTCCCCGGCGCTGCGCCTCCACGCGCCACTCATAAATGCGCTGAAGAGCAGTCGTCTCCAGATCCCAGGGCAGCAATCTGGCAAGGAGGTTGGCTGATTCGCCGGCGGTATCCCCGGATCATCCGGATAGCCATGAACCTCTGGCAAGCGATCAACTTTAGTGGTCGCGTCCGGATGCTCAGGGCCCACACGGGGGCCCCGTAGAGGGCCATGGACCGCACGACACCGGCGTACAGCCTTCGGCAGGAGGCATTTGGCCCGCCGAGATTGGGCAGGAGTCGCCTGAGGGCGGCTGCTGCCCGGTTCAGCCTTGGGGCCAAACTAAGGAAATGCTCCCTGAAGTTCCACCGGCTGTCGAGGACGAGTCCCAGGTACATCGTTCTCCCAACGCCAATGCGAACCCCCTCCACCGTTATGTGGGACTCAGACCATGGCGCGTTAACGCGGCCATGAAAACACATGGCCTCCGTTTTGTGCAGCGCCACTTCGAGTCCCAGCTGCCGGGTCCTTTCAACGACTTGCGTCGCCGTCGCAACCACTTGCGTCGCCTTGTCGGCCGCCGCCTGATGCGACTCTCCCTCCGCCAGGACGAGCGTGTCATCAGCGTAACATATTACGCTGACGTCGTCGGGGAGGTCGCCGCGCAGCTCTCAGTCATATCCGATGTTCCACAGGGCCGGCCCCAAGACCGACCCCTGTGGAACACCGCACGACATCTCTAGCCGGTTCCACTCTCCCCGGTGACCGGGATAGATGACGGCTCTGTCCGTCAGGTAGTCCATCGAGGACGACGGAGGTAGGTCGGCACCCGGTGATCATCATCATCATCATCAGCCGGAAGACGTCCACTGCTGAACATAAGCCTCCCCCTTAGACCGCCACGCCGAACGACAGTTCGCCATTTGCATCCATCGGTTGCCCGCGACCCTCACGATGTCGTCGGTCCACCTAGTGGGAGGCCTGCTTACGCTGCGTCTTCCGGTCCGTGGTCGCCACTCGACTTTTCTTCCCCATCGGTTGTCAGTTCGACGAGCGATGTGGCCTGCCCATTGCCACTTCAACTTGCAAATTTTACGAGCTATGTCGGTGACTCTGGTTTTTCGCCGAATATCCATGTTCCGGATTTTATCCCGCAAAGAAACTCCGAGCATAGCTCTTTCCATCGCTCGTTGAATGACTCTTAGTCTCTCTAAAAGGCCAGCAGTCAGAGACCACGTTTCAGAGCCATATGTCATCACTGGCAACACACACTGGTTAAACACCCTTGTCTTGAGACACTGTGGGATTCTCGATGAGAAGATATCACGCAGCTTCCCAAACGCTGCCCATCCGAGTTTGATTCTTCGGGCGACCTCTTTCTCGAAGTTGGACCTACCTTTTTTATTCGAGGTGGAAATCCTCATAGGACTTCCTCCGCCTGGGGAAAAGCGGAGGGGCATGTCAGACTTGACTGACTAAAACCACCCCGGTGTTCCCTCGCACACTTGCGTCCGGAGCTGCGGGTGCGAATGTTACTTCCGCTGCCTCGGATTAGTGCCGGCCCGCCTCTTGCAGGCCCTTTCCGGTTGGGGTGAGGTGTTCTCCCCCGTTACCACTTAGATAGGCGCGCGCGGAACACTGCGCGCTGCCTTCTTCTCGGGTCCACTTGAGTGGGGGATGGCAGACGTCCCCAAATCTGCCACCCCTAGACCCACTTATGGAGGCCGAAAGTCCGCGCGTTGTCCGCTCTCCTTCGACGCCCGGTGCGTCTGCTGCGGTATGGGAGAGCACTGGAGATCTCCCTCTCCCTTTCCGCCGCTTCCTTCTGGGAGGATGTCATCTCGCAGGAAATCACTGCGTCTCAGGACTCTGCCTCTCCGACCATTGACTTAACAATGGCCGGCAGTGACAGGTCGCTCCCCACTTTTGCAGTGAGGGCACGGCGCGGCTCGTCCCACGTGACACACTCGGCCAGCATATGACGCGCCGTATCCTCCAGACATTGGACGCAGTGATGACACCGAGCGTCCGGCTCCCTGCTTATTCGACACAGGTATTTCCCGAAGCAGCCGTGCCCCGAGAGCACCCGTGTCGCTCGAAACGTCAGGGAGCCGTGCCTCCTTCCGAGCCAATCGTCGAGTACTGGCTGGATCGCCTCGATCGTACTGAGACCAGTGGAAGGGCGTAAAAGCCTCTCCCGCCATGCCGCCACCAGGTCCTCACGAAGCGCCGACCGGCGCAGCGTAATTTGCTGCTGCACCAGTCTCTCACCTCGCGCCTTTGCCTCCTCACGCCACTTGTAGAAGGTCGCGAGGACTTTCGACTCTAGGTCCCAGGGCGGGGATCCAGCCAGCAGGCAAGCCGCCTCGTAGATCGTGCGATATCCTCGGCTGACTCTGAGGGCCATCGCCCTCTGCGGTTTTCGCAGAACTGCAATATGTCGGGCCGTCAAGTCAGCCGCCCACACAGGGGCCCCATATAGGGCCATAGATCGCACGATCTCCACGTATAACCGCCTACAGGCGATGCTCGGGCCCCCCAGGTTGAGTAGCAGCGTTGGGAGCGCACCCGCTGCGCCCGTCAACTTGGGCACCAGCCGCCGAAAGTGGGGGCCAAAATCCCAACGGCTGTCGAGCACCAATCCTAGATATTTCATGGTGGACTCGACAGCAATCTGAACCCCTCCGAAAGTTGGACCTACCTAACTCAACAATCTGTCCAAGGTAAGTGTAATGGTCTACAACTTCGAGAGTATCATTCCCAACAACAACCGGTACGGGTGCCACATGGACATTCGACATGACTTTCGTCTTGTCCATGTTCATTTTAAGGCCGACCCGTTGGGAAACGATACTGAGGTCGCTGAGCATAGCATTGAGGTGCTCCAACGATTCTGCCATGATGAGTATATCATCGGCAAAACGAAGGTGAGTGATGTATTCGCCATTGATGTTGATGCCGAATCCGTTCCATTCCAAGAGCTTGAAAACGTCCTCCAACGCGTTCGTGAACAGTTTCGGAGAAATAACGTCTCCCTGTCTCACGCCTTTCTGCAATTGGATTGGTTTCGTGCTCTCTTCCTGAAGTCGGATGGACATGGTGGCGTTTCTATACAAATACTTCAACACTTCGATATACCTATAGTCGATATGACATCGTTGGAGGGACTGCAATACTGCCCAGGTTTCGATTGAATCGAAGGCTTTTTCATAGTCCACAAACAAACATAATGGCCGATTATACTCCTCTGTCTTCTGTATAATCTGGCGGAGCGTGTGTATGTGGTCTATAGTATTAAAACCTTTTCGGAAACCGGCTTGTTCGGGAGGCTGGAAGTCATCAAACCTGCGTTCGAGACGGTTCGTAATGACTCTTGAGAACAGCTTGTATACATGGCTCAGAAGTGAGATTGGCCTGTAGTTCTTCAACAAGGTGTTGTCACCCTTTTTGAAGATTCACTCCTGTGCCATGCTTCTGGCGTAGTACCTTCGAGTATGACGGAATTAAATAACTTCTGGAGGACCAGAAGTACCGGTTTTCCACCCGCTCTCAGAAGTTCTGTTGTGATTCCGTCTTCACCCGGCGCCTTGTTATTCTCTAGCTGTTTAAGAGCCATTCTAATCTCGTACAGGCTGATGTCCGGGATATCCTCAGTGTAGTGTCGAGTCAGTTTAGCTCTTGAGTCTCGAACTGTACTGACATTGGGTTGTCGTGTTGATGTGTATAACTGTCCGTAAAACCTCTCAAGCTCTCTCAGGATCTCCGGCTTCGTCGAAATAATGCTGCCGTCGTTAATCTTCAGCTTTGTCATTTGGCTTTGCCCAATAGACGAATTCTTTGCGAAGACTTTTGAGCCCTGGTTCCGCTCGATTGCCTCTTTGATCCGTGCCGCACTATAGGCACGCAGGTCACGTCGCATTGATTTAGAGATTCGTCTATTGAGTTTGCCATATTCCGACATATCAGCTGAAGATTGCAGCCTCATCTCGGCCCGGTCTTGCATCAACTTGATGGTTCCGTTCTAGAACTTTTGAGGCTTATTGCGGCGCGGGGTCTTAAAGAACTTGGACCACACATCTTGGACAGTTTCCACCTACCCATTGTTAATCTCGTCCACAGTTTCGCATTCGGTTAGGCACTGGAAGCGATTGTGCAGTTCAAGTTGAAAGTCTTCGGGGTTCTGGATGTGGGCAGGACCAGGTCGGAGCGTGGACTTCACCGGACGAGACCTTTCAAGCTTCACATTGATATTCAATGTGCCTCTGACGATTCGGTGATCGCTGCCGGTTTTTACCTTGGCGATCACAGAGACATCACTGAATATTCGCTTCTTGGTCGTCATGATGAAGTCGATCTCATTTCTGGTAGTACCATCGGGGCTCA
Organism: Agrotis exclamationis; assembly: GCA_950005045.1. Classification (NCBI taxonomy): domain Eukaryota; kingdom Metazoa; phylum Arthropoda; class Insecta; order Lepidoptera; family Noctuidae; genus Agrotis; species Agrotis exclamationis. The sequence continues at coordinate 13,524,641 of OX465425.1, read as the reverse complement.
TCCACGTCCACCTCCTGGATGGCCGCTCTTGGAAGTAGGAGTTCATTAAATGAAGTTCTTCCTTTTCCATGAAGTCTACCAGTCGCTGGCCCCTATGGTTTCGCTGCCCATACCCAAATGGCCCCACTCTCAACTCATCGCCATTCCGTGCGCCCACCTTCGCGTTGAAGTCCCCCATAACAACGGTGAAGTATGTTTCGGAGGTATGTATGGCCTCGGATATCTCCTCATACAATGCCTCTACTTCATCATCAGAATGTGTCGAGGTCGGCGCATATACCTGTATGACCTTCAACGAATACCGGTTGGTTATTCTGAGTATAATGTATGCTACCCTACTCGACACACTGTCGACTTTCACAACGTTGTTGATGAGGGACCTGCGGACGAGAAATCCAACACCACCCTGGGATTTACGGTCTCCTTCCCGGTAGAAGAGCATGTTGCCGGAATCTAGAACTATCGTATCCTGACCCTCTCTTTGGATTTCAGATAATCCCAAGATATCCCAGCGCATTTTGCTCAATTCTTCCTACAGCTCGATAATCTTCTCATCGGTCCTCAGTGTGCGGATGTTGTGTGTTGCCAGGGCCAAAGTCCGTTGGGGGTGGTAGCGGGGCATCTGCCGGGGATTCTTAGCACCCCCTGCTCCGCCGTTACCCGATCCGCTACCCAGACCAGGAATAGCGGAGCTGCTGGGGACTGGGGGCCGTGTGCTATTGTTGTCAATCATAATGGGGGGAGGGGGGGGGGGGGTTGCCATAATCCCCACGCTTGGCAGGCGGCTTGGGGATCGCAATAAGATCACCGAAAGTTTGCAAAGGACGCTGCTGCCCGTCCTTCGGTAGCTGGACGTAGTTTAAAAGGACGCACCCGCGACCAAATCTTTTGTATTATTTTATATTTATTTGTGTTTTGAATTAGTGCTCAAACCAGTGCATAGATTCTGTTTTAAGTGACAACAAGATTTCGAACATCGAGTCAAATAATAAGCTATTTTTAAGGTATCATGCGGTTTGCTAAAGACTACTGTACTCGTAAAATGTGTAGATTAGGATTACTAACATAGTGATTAAGAAATATTGTTACTAACACTTTGAGTCATAAGTTACTTGTTAATAAATGTAAAATAAAATAAATAATAAAGAGGGAAGAGCAATGCTATTGTACGTTCAATTGCGTTAACAAATTGCAGCGATACTGTAAATCGACCAAAAAAGTCTTATGTTAAACACGGATCTTTGAAATTAATGTTGCTCAAACAAGGACGTTTCCTATGCAAACTATGTATGTAAGTACCTATAACATTATTGATCTAAACTAATATTATAAATGCAAGTGAGTAATTATGTTTGTTTTTTACCTTTTCACGCAAACTACCTACCTACTCAATCGATCGTCCCAAAATTTTGCATATACATATACGTTGTTAGGAGTATAGACACGTATATAGGGTATCTTTCATCCCGAAAAACAGAAAAGAGCTGTTGCCGAGAAAAAAAAAAACAATTACAATTTCCAGATGGCGCCACTTACACGATCCGTATTGTTTCTCAAATTCTAAATTAACGCAAGCGAAGCCGCGGGCAAACACTAGTTGTGCAATAAAACATTAAACGTAAGTTCCTACCTACCCAGCTTTCTACTTAAACTATGTCATTCTAACTAAATTAAAATATCTATTTCGACTATATTAGTCCCATTGAGTAAGTATTTTTAGAGGTTCGGAAGTGCGCTGCGGCCTGTGAGTGACAGTCAAGCAAGACGGTGCATCCGCAGCGCTCGCGGCGCCCGCGCGGCCCGCTGATACGTAGGTATCAGCGTGGCGCGCGGGCGCCGCGAGCACTCCACCTAAGTGTGTTCTGCGCAGTTTATGTTAGATAATGATGACCCACCTTGTTGTACAGAACTATACCTACTCAAAAACACTCAATGGGACTTTTATAATTTTCTAAAATCATTATTACAGTCGGCCACATGTCCCTAAATACCTACTCTTTCACTACGAAAAGATTTTAAAGACAAATTGCATAGGTCAAATTGTATGCAGCTACGTGTAATCGACTGTGATAATGATAGGTAGGTACGGCACAGCACAGATCAGCACGTCAAGGTCATCATGTTACCACAATCTGTCAAATTTCTTTGATAGATTAACAACTTTATTAGGTACACGAAGTTGCCAATTTTGGTGAAGAAAGACGATGGGGGTGGCGGCGTCCGACATTGCGAACTTACATCACACGCGACTTGATGCGTGCGACAAAATTTTTGTAAATAAATTACATCGCAATTTAGCGCAACCGACATCGTTAGAAAGAGATAGGCATATAAATTACCGGTATATGTATTGTTACTTTTACCGATACTAATTTTAGTTATTAGGTAACGTTAACGGACTTACGGGTATCGTTATTAATTTCGGTACATTTTTATCGTTACCATAACGATAATTCGTAACGTTATACAAAAAATAACGGTAATCCGGTCCCTGGTTATACTAGCTTAAGCTTTGAAGGTAAATTTTATTCTAGGGTATTGTGTCATAACACAATCCAAAGCCAAATTATTTGTAGGTATAGGTACTATTTTTAATTTATTACAATTGTATGTATGTCATGTTCGAGTATCAGTATGTTTAATACATAACACTTTAGGGTCTCCACGTGTAACAACACTACGTGTACACATATTCACATTATCATGACAGTTGGCAATATCCAAGTTAAAACCAGAGTTTTAACTTTTTTTAATACATTAAAAATAGTACCTATACTTAAAAACAATTTGGCTACAACAAAAAACGAGAGGTAGTAAACTTTTATTTATGGTAAACTGCCAAATTCAAAGGAATCAAATACGTTTAATTGGATTAATGTTCTTGACTAATTTTGGAAATAAAAGCGGGGAATTTCCCGTCGGCCCCAGGCAACGAAACCCACGCCACGCCACTGAAACTAATCTTTCATATCATATTTTCTTAACTTGTTTATTTTCTTTTACAGATATGCTGAAATAAGGTTGAACCGATATAGTGAATTGAAAGATAGGATCTTTAAGCAAATGAGTTGATTCAACGCGGTTACGCTGTCATTATTGTAGATACAATTGTAAAATTGTCTTTTTGAAACCAAGTACAATTAGGTTTAAGATCAAGTAGAAAATGTTAAAGTTATACCTAATTATATTTATTTTATTTAATGCGATGCTATTTAATTATAACCAAAAAAAAAAACACATTCCTAAACATACCAAATCGATATTTTTGCGTAAAAATCTTATATTATAATAAAATTTCAAACATGTAAAACAAAAATATTGCTTTTTATTTATTTTAATTCATCGACACGCATACGAAAGCATTCAATGTATCGATCAACGACGATATTGGTATCGGTAAAGGTATAATATCGTATCATGGTCTAACCCCGGCCATGGTACAACAGTTTGCCTCATCGAAATCAAAGCGTCCAATAATCACTCACCGTGCATCCATTAGGTGTGCGCAGGGTCTTATAATTAGTTCAAGGCAATTCATCAAATGAGCAAAACTGTCAGACTTGACAAACTAAAAACCTACCTGTTCCTTTTGTTTCCCTTTGCCCTTTGCGTTCCAGTGCCGCGGTAACCTTTTAAGATATTCTTAAGTACATAAGTAATTATAATTTACACAAACAACATTTACACAACACAAATAGTATAAAATAATGGTACAATTAGAGCTAGTAAGTGTCTTTTTTCGGAAGCTCGTGGCAGAAAAGTCAAATAAATAAAAAACAAAGCCACGAAAGAATAGTAGATTAGTAGCCAAGGGCTGTAAGTCATCAATAAATTGCAGCCCGAGATTTTAAGGCGCACGAGCGCAGCGAGGGCGCCTATAGTTCGATGCTTACACCCGAGCTAACTACTCCTGCTTGTACATCTCGATTGTGAGGTAAGTAGAAAAAACTTAAAAAAAAAAAAATTAACCGCCTTCAAAAACAACCACAAAAAAGGGTAAAATAACCTACAAAATAACTTTTCTTTCGGAAGTAGGTGGCTTTGTTTTTTTTATTTCGTTGTCTTTTATGCCACCGACTTCCGAAAAAAAAGTTATTTTGTAGGTTATTTTACCCTTTTTTGTGGTTGTTTTTGAAGGCGGTTAAATTTTTTTTAAAAAAGTTTTTTATTTTACTCTTTTTAGTTTAAATATTCAACCCAAATTCTTGTCAAATACATCATTTCTTACATGTGCACTAGAATTTGGTAATCCTTAGCACTGGTATTAACGTCGCTCATGTACACAATAAGCTAATAAAATTCCCTATCAAAAACTGCTGAACCGATTTTGATGAAACTTGCAGTGTTTCCTAAAGTGAACTATTCCTCGTACAACAAAAAAAGAATTTTGAAAATCGGTCCACAATTGGCGGAGTAATCGCGTAACAAACACTCAAAAAAGTAAAAATCATCACATCATCCATCAATAAAAATGCTCACAAAATAAAAAGTACTGAACCAAATTGGATGAAACCTTTATGGAACCAAACTGCAAGTATACTGCATCGAACGAAAAAAGAATTACACTAATCGGACCAGAAACCTCGGAGTAATCGGTGTACATACATAAAAAAAAACATACCGACCGAATTGAGAACCTCCTCCTTTTTTTGAAGTCGGTTAAAAAACCGGCATTACAAAAATAAAACATTTTATTAGTTAAAATTTATAGTGAAATGAGAACAATTTTCAAATTTTAGGGACAGGTGTTTTTTGGGTAAGTTTGAGATGGATAAAGTTTGACGGGATGAAGCTTTCTTCAGCAGAAGTTGATGGTTGCGGATCATCTCTTGAGAAAGATGTTTCATTTTTTGAAAGCTGAATAATTTTCGTTATTTGGTTGGTAAATTTACTTTTATTTTGTATGGATTCTTCAATGTAACCTTCAGCCACCTTGCTGGATTTCCACCCACCGTGCCTTTTTACCGACTTCAAAAAAAAGGAGGTTATCAATTCGACCCGTATGTATGTAATAGTGATGTTGCGAATGTCTGATTTTTGACATTCGCGAATGCGAATGCGAATATTCAATTCCAATATTCGCGAATATTCAGTTTTAAATCAATTACGTTTGATAATTTAGAAAATACAAAAAAGAAACACTTTTTACCCGACTGCGCCAGAAGGAGGGTTATGTTTTTTGAGTGTATGTATGTATGTATGTATGTGGGTATATTTCTTTGGCACGCTCTGCAGCCTAAACGGCTTGATGGATTTTAACTTGAGAGGTGTCGTTAGATTCTTCTTAAACGTGAGAGTGTCACTGGGTACATAAAACTGGCCAAGTGCGAGTCGAACTCGCGTGCAAAGGGTTCCGAAAGAAAATAATTTTTTTTTAATCTCTCACTTTCTGTCAAGTGGGATATCAAAATAAAGGATTTTAAAAATGATTTACCAAAATATATATAACTTATATGTTTCAATTTAATTTGGACTGATAAATGCTAAAAACAACAAAATATTTTAAAACAAAAACCTAAGATAAAAAAAAACCCGACTGCGTGAAAAATGTGAAATTTTCACAAACGCAGTCGGATGCATCAAATGTTCACACCACGACAATGGTGTAGAGTTAACCAATACTGAGTCATCGTGTACACTGTGTCTGTGAATGAATAGAAGACTGAATGGGATATAATTAGGATAAGAAGAAGCTTGTGCACCTTCTTCATTTAGATGAGGGTGACTTGGATAACAAGAATGTTGAGATCGCTGAAGTGGAAGAGGGTGATTTATGTCCAAAGAAAACAGCAGAAGAGTTATTGGACATGAAACAAGAAGAGAGCAGTCAGGATTTTGACATCACAGAGAAATTGAAAGAAATGGGAGAGATTAGTGTCAAGCCTATTGTTAAGAAAGAGGATGAGAGTGCGGAATCATCAAAAGATGGAGAAAAGAAGCCTGAAGGTGATGATGAGAAAAAACCAGCAAATACCAACGCTATTGATGTCCGCCGAAATATCAGAGAAGTCATGGATGAAAAGAATTTAGATGCTTCAACTCTTGTTGCTCAGCGACAGGAGTCGGAGAGATTGGCTCGAGTTCAAGAACAACAGAGGATCATCAGAGAAGTACAAAGACAAATAGCAATTAATAGACAAAATAAAATTCATCAGAAAACTATATCACTGTTGCAAGGAAGAGCCTATTGTGTTGCCCAAGATGAACCTATCTATTCTGAAGAAGTCTCTTCCAGGGCAGAAGTTAAATTTACCAAATACAGTGCTAGTGAAAGTTCCATCAGGTGAAACGAAAAAAAAAATTATTAAAAAAAAACAAAAAACCCGACTGCGTGAAAAATGTGAAATTTTTACAAACGCAGTCGGAGGCATCAAATATACACAATACGTTCTATCATCGGCCGCATGTCTTTCTTTGTAAGTGTAATCCATAATCTTCCTTGCCTTTTATTTGTATATTCTTACCGCAATTTAATTGAGATAAGAAGAAGAAGCTGCACAAGCTTCTTCTTATCCTAATTATATCCCATTCAGTCTTCTATTCATTCACAGACACAGTGTACACGATGACTCAGTATTGGTTAACTCTACACCATTGTCGTGGTGTGAACATTTGATGCCTCCGACTGCGTTTGTGAAAATTTACTTCCTGTCTGTAACGAGAATGGAAAAAGTATTCAGGGTGATTTTTTTAACTGGGCGTGGATGGCCTTATGAAACCGAGGCCGATTTTGACGAAAACTAAAACTGCATCATTGGATTTTAGAAAAAGCAATGATCCTGGCCAGGAATCGAACCCGCTGATTTTGGAAAAAAACGCACGCTGTATTATTACACCATTCGATAGTGTTGCTAATTAGGATCAAATGGGAAGTATACGGCAAACTTAAAGAAATACTTAGCAGATTTTTTATGAAATTGCTATTTTTCTATGTTACTTTACTTCTATTGTGCTTACTATGCTCATAGACTTATGTTTCAAATTTAGTCATTGCCTTGATGTTTGATCTGGTTTTTTTTTATTATTTTAACATTTTCCTTAAGTTTGCCATATATTTTTACTTCACCAGAATTTGATCCTTGCTCCAGCTGGTTCGATTCCTGGCCAGAATTACTGATTCTTCTAAAATCCAATGAAGCAGTTTTAGTTTCCGTCAAAATCGGCCTCGAGACTACTTTCAATGTTTTTCGATATTCCTCATAGTTTCGGATATAGCCATCCACACCCCGTTGAAAAATTCACTCTGTATAAGAGTAGCTCTAAGAGTGGCGTCAATGAAAGAAAAACCGACAGAAACACGTTGAATGATTTGATGAACATTAATATTGATGAATGGCGAGATAAAGGCAGATTGAACAAAAGATGAATGGAGAGGATGACAAAAGATAAGAATGAATGGAGTGTGTGGAAGAAGGAGTACCAAATATTGGTATTTTTTCAGTCGTTCGTATTCGCAAAATATTCGCATGAATTTTGCGAATGCGAATGTCTAAAAATATGCGAATATTCGCATGTTGCGAATGCGTATATTCGTAACATCCCTAGTATGTAATATTATCAGAACTGCCCAGTTTTCATCATATATGTATTTTTTTTTTATTGGGACAAAACCACCACACTATTCCCAAACCACTGCAACTCCTGAGAGCCAGAATCAACAGTGGCAACCACCAGAAAAGCGCCAAGACAATGAAGCTCGACGTGTCCCGGAGAATGAATTTACCTGTCTTGGATCCTGCACGAAATTAATCAGAAAAGAATAGTGGAGGAGTAGGAAAAATATGTTTCCACTTCCCTCCATGCAAGCAGGAGACAGAACAAAGCAAGGCCAATAGGCACAAAGGGACATTGCAACTGGGAGAAGCCCAGTTGCCTTGCACCACGGGTAAAAATGACTACTAATATTAATGGGTCCTAAATTGTGAGCTGCTATATTTGATTCCAATAATAGGTATGGCAAAAACGCTTGAACGCACGGAAGTTTGTTCGAGTTTCCACAAGGTCCGTATAATAAATGACTCCAGATGTAGTCTGAACAGTATCCAACATAATATTGCGTTCGTTCTGCCAAAGAATACACTCCCAAAGAATATGATGTGCTGATTGTTCATATTCACAGTCAGGTGACGAACATTGACAAAAAGGCGAGGGAACAAGCTTAAAGGAAAACAATTTACTTTTAAAGTTACCATGTCCCGTGAGAAATTGGGCAACACAGTGATCCACCTCCAACCACGTCCTAGCCAGCCGCTCACGAACGGATGGGAAGAACTGGTGGAGGTGCCGCCCCTTGGGAGAATTATCCCACCTATTTTGCCATTCGGATAAAAGTTCCTCCCAGACGTCGCTCTGGGGTTTAAATAATCTAGATATCGTATCACGGTCACGTTGCGGCAGGAAATCAGCGTCAGTGGTCTCCCGTGCGGAAAAATACATTGCAGCACGTCGCTGCACTTCAAGATCTACTGGAAGAACACCAGCAAGTACCGGTAAAGCTTCAGTACTGACGGTCCTATACGCTTTACTTAAGAATAACAAAGCCAAGCGCTGGCTTTGAAGCAATTTACGCCGTGCCGCCCCTATGGTGGCCCTATCGGCCCAAACAGGTGCTCCGTAGCACAAACAACCCAAGTAAGTAGCCCCATAAATAGTTTTTAAGGTTAAAAATGACAAACCCCAAGTAGACTTAGATATTCTCGTTAGGGCATAAAAGTTATTTTTAGCTTTTTCACCAACTGTTTTTATATGTTCTATGAAAGTGAAATTCCTCTCTAAGACTAAACCAAGATAGCACACCGATTGCTTTCTCTTCACGGGAACATTATTGAATTTAATACTAGGCCACGATTTAAGTTCACCTTTTAAAATAAGCTGATATGTTTTTTTTGTGGTGCAAACGTCAGACGGTTTCGATCGCCCCACTGAGATATTAATCGTAAGCAAGTGTCAGCCAGATTCTCGAGGCCAGCACGAGTGCTTGACTGAATGAGCAGAAGGCCATCGTCCGCATAACCAGTTAAAGAACAACCGCTTGGAAGATCATCATATATGTATGTTAGTATATATCAGCGTCTGAACAAATGTGCCAAATTTCATAAGTGTATGTATGTATGTTTTTATGTTTGTGCACGCATATCTCCGGAACTACAAGTTCGATTTAAGTAATTCTTTTTTTGTTGTACTAGATATTGTTCAACTTAGGGTACACTGCAAGTTTCATCAAAATCGGTTCAGTAGTTTTAGAGATATGGATTTTTTTATGTTGTGACGGTTTACAAGATTAGTGCATTGTAAGAAAATTTGGTATTTTACAAGAATTTGGGTTGACTATTTAATAAATTTAACTAAAAAGGGTAAAATAAAAACTTTCAAAAAAGTAACCGACTTCAAAAACAACAACAAAACAAAAACTTTTTTTTTAAAAAGTACCGACTTCAAAACAAATACAAAAAAGTTTAAAATAACTTTTCTTTCGGAAGTCGGTGGCAATAGTCAATGACACAACAAAACAAAGCCACCGACTTCCGAAAGAAAAGTTATTTTAAACTTTTTTGTATTTGTTTTGAAGTCGGTACTTTTTTAAAAAAAAGTTTTTATTTTACCCTTTTTAGTTTATTTATTACATATTCAACCCAAATTCTTGTAAAATACAAAATTTTCTTACATATGCACTAATCTTGTAATCCGTCACAACATAAAAAAATCCTTATCTCTAAAACTACTGAACCGATTTTGATGAAACTTGCAGTGTACCCTAAGTTGAACAATACCCGCAATCGCGGCGGTAAGACCCCTCTTTGAGGAGTGGCTGGATAGGAGTCACGGCGCCCTGACCAACCGCATGACGCAGGTCCTCACCGGACACGGAAGTTTCGGGAGGTACCTGTGTCTAAGGAGAAAGGAGGAAACGCCTGGGTGTCACCACTGCGAAGATCGCCCGGAGGACACAGTAGAGCATACGGTGCAAGACTGCCCAGCTTGGGCAGAGCACCGACGTGTCCTCACGGCGGCGATAGGCGGAGACCTCTCGCGCCCGGCATTGGTTGCGGCCATGCTGCGGGGCGAGACGGAGTGGGAAGCGGTCGCCTCCTTCTGCGAAGCAGTCATGCTCGCGAAGGAGGAGGCGGGCCGCGTGAGGGAGAGGACAATGTCCTCCCTCCGCCCCACCCGCAGTGGTGGACACCCACGGCGACGGACGTCGCAAGACGATCTTCGGCCACCGTAGGCGCGGGCATGCGGGCGGCGAGTAAAGGGCAACTCGCTGCCCGACCATGGACCATGCCCGGGTCGACGGCGCGTTGTGTTCCACGCGCGCCTCAAAGAGCGTCAGCAAGATGACGGGGCCCCCCTCTAGAGGGCCGAAGCCTGCCGGGGTCGCGGGACTTATCTCATTACCGTGACCCCGGAATATAAAGGGCTATTGAAGGACACCGTGGATTTTAGTCAGTACAAGTCTGACAGTCCTTCCCGCCCTGCCCGGGGTGGGAGGACTCATTTGATGATTTTACCACGATAAAAAAAAAAATAAAATAAAGTACAACAAAAAAAGAATTACTTAAATCGAACTTATAGTTCCGGAGATATGCGTGCACAAACATAAAAACATACATACATACACTTGTGAAATTTGGCACATTTGTTCAGACGCTGATATAGACTAACATATATGAAAACTGGGCAGTTCTGATAATATTACATACATACGGGTCGAATTGATGACCTCCTTTTTTTTGAAGTCGGTAAAAAGGGTGAAATAACCTAATTAATAACTTCTTTCGGAAGTCGGTGGCTAAAAATCAATGAAAATAAAAAATAAAGCCACCGACATCCGAAAGAAGTTATTAATTAGGTTATTTCACCCTTTTTTGTTTTGTTGTTGTTTTTTTTGAAGTCGGTTACTTTTTTGAAAGTTTTTATTTTACCCTTTTTAGTTTAATTTATTAAATAGTCAACCCAAATTCTTGTAAAATACATTTTTTTTGTTGTTTTTAGCATTTGCCTTGGTGGTACTTCAAAAAAAATCGGTTGGTGTTTACCAAGTGTAAATCTTTTAAGAACCAAAAAAAATCTGGTGTTTACATTTTCAGGACGAAAGATTTCTGTATTTTTGTTCGAATTCAGAGAATTCTTGAGGAACTACAAAAGTTCGATCAATTTTAGTTTAATTGTGTTCGGTAGTTTCTCTATTGTTATACCGAAGAAATGAACCACCTAAAACAAGCGAAATATAAAAATAAACAATAAGTATGTTTTATAGGATTGTTTCATTATGTGATTTGTTATTTTACGTACCTTATCAGCTTGCAGAGGCACACTACCTTACTAGAGTTACCAACGATTTAGTGCTCACAGTTACCAGGGAACCACAATATTACCGTACCATTACCAAAAACCAAGTAAGTAAGTACCACGTTTTGACGATTTCTGTTATGGAAACAATGAAGCAAGACGTTTTCTGTTAGAAATAGTGAAGTTTCGCTTTGGAAGCGATTTGTAAGCGCATGCAGAAGCTCCAGCACCCTCCGTGATTTTCGCTTCAAGTTAACAGAACCTCGCAGACGGAAAACTTGGACTCAGGCAGTGACAAGCAGTATGGATCTTCACTCGGCGGCGGCGCGGCGGTCGGTGGAAAGGACCACGCTCCGCGCGCCACCCATATTATAGGCCCGCGAATGCGTATGCGCGCGATACATTATGCCGTGTGCAAAACAGCGCCCCGCACCCCGCACGCGTCTGATCCTACGAACATCGCTATTGGTGGATATTGAAAATATTAGTTTTATTACTAGCTCTAATTGTAGGTACCATTATTTTTGTAGATATATGCAAGGGCGTCGCCAGCTTATGACTAAGGGGGGGGGGGCAATGCAATGGGGCAAAATTATGGAGGATAAAAATTAAGAACGCCGAGGGCGTGAAGCGTTACACATTTTTTTTATTGTGGTAAAATCATCAAATGAGTCCTCCCACCCAGGGCAAAGCGGAAGGGACTATCAGAATCGTACTGACTAAAATCCACGGTGTCCTTCAATAGTCCCGGGGTCTCGGTAATTCGTAGTTCCCGCGACCCCGACATACAGGCTTTGGTCCTCTAAAGGGGGGCCCTGTCATTATGCTGACACTCTTTGCGGCGCGCGTGGAACACAACGCGCCGTCGACCAGGGCATAATCCATGGTCGGACAGCTCGCCGCCCGCCCGCATGTCTATGGTGGCCGGAGATCGTCTAGCGACTTCCGTCGAAGTGGGCGTCAGTGTAGGGCGTAGTTAACTACTTTTTGTAATCTGATTACTAACTACAATTAAAAGTAGTTAACTAGGTAGGTACATGTAGTTATGATTACTTTTGCCAAAAGTAATCTAACTACATGTAATCGTAACTACATGTAGTTACAACTACTTTTGCCAAAACTAATCTAACTACATGTAGTTATGATTACATGTACTGTGTGTGACTGCTACTGGGACTCCTCGACGAATGGTACTAGATGTGCCGAGTTTGGACTTGTTTTATTAGTTATGATGAGATCTTACCTCCGGACTTGATGAAGTGACCTGAAGGTCTATTTCTGTGACTCCTACTGGAACTCATCGACGTATCGAACGAACTAGATGTCGGGAGTTTGGGCTCGTAACGGCTCGTTTTGTTGGTTATGACGTGACCTTACCTCCGGATTTGATGGAGTGACCTAAAGGTCTAGGTGTGGGTTCATTTTTTTAGTTTTTTTAATCGTGGTAAAATCGTGAAATGAGTACTCACACCCGTTACTGTCAGACTTGTACTGACTAAAATCCACGGCATCCTTTAATAGTCCTTTACGTTCCGGGGTCAAGGTTCCTGTTTAGTCTTTACTTTTTTTTTACTTTACTTTTGTTTACTGTACTTTTGGCAAAAGTAGTTATAACTACATGTAGTTAGATTACTTTTGGCAAAAGTAATCATAACTACATGTAGTTAACTCACAGAAATATTAAAAACAGGAGAAGTGGCAAGGGGGCGTGTCCGCGGCCACGTCGTGCTGAGCGTATAGCTCAGCTAGTGAAAAAATGGCCGTCACCGCGAGTTAGTGTGTTGTCAACCGCGTTCGTAAAAAAAACGATTATACCGTCTTGTTCGGTGGTTTCGTGCAAAAATAGAAGCCAAGACAAAAATTTTAGAAGTCATGGCATCAGTTACCACAGGTAAGTACAAGTATTTTACAATATTTGTCTTAAAAATCACGAAAAACAACAATCCCTAAAATATATCTGACTTGTACTACTTTATTTTTGTTTTCTTGTATTACTCCGACTGTATTTAGTTTGCATTAAATACATTGCTCTTTTACAACCACCTCAGTCTGTCACTGAGTGACTGAACAAGCAATGTAAAGCTGACATAACGAAACATCATTAAACCGTAATGTCGCATGGTGCCTCCGCTGCTCTGCTCCGGTCCGCCGTATTTGAGTGCGACTAGTGATGTGCTCGTGCAGGTTTGACGAAGTCTATCGACAAGAAGGTCGACTGCGAATGTTTTATTACTATTTCAGATTTTTCTTCCATTTATTAACTCTTGTGACCGCTTGGAAGGCCGATGTGGTTCTATGCTTTTTTACCCATTTTTAGGGTTCCGTAGTCAACAAGGAACCCTTATAGTTTCGCCATGTCCGTCCGTCCGTCTGTCCGCAGCTTAGCTCAGAGACGCTCAGTACTAGGAAGCTGTAATTTGGTGTAAATATATGGATTTGTTGCGCCGAAAAAGTGGTAAAATAAAATCTCGTAAAATATTTTTTTTAGGGTACCTCCTGAACACGTAAAGAGGGGATGTTTTTTTTCTATGAAAAAATTCACAATAGTAGTATAAATAACGAAGTTTAAAAGAAAATTATCATGACTAAGTAGGCTTTACAAGTTTACGAGTAATAGTCGACCAACTTATAAAATGTACTTGGATAAAATATTTTCCTAAACAAAATGTATCGGAGAACATGTTCTTCAACTGCAAATAACTAACTTCAAAAAAAATGGAGGAGGTTCTCAATTCGTCGTAATTTTTTTTTTATGTATTTTCCCCGATTTCTCAAAGACGCCTGGACCGATTTTGAAAATTCTTCTTTTGATTTAAAGAGTACACCTTCCAATTGGTCCCATGATCATCAAGTCAGGATCTGATGATGGAATCCTGGAGAAATCGTGGGAACTCTTTAAATCATTCTTGAAGCGATGTATTCGAATTACTATGTAACGCTGGTTTTAAATCTTTGTTACAGCCGCTTCCCTCTACACGCGGTGGTACTCAAATAGACAACATCTTTTCCAACTTTACCTGTGAAGTTGGTTTTTATAACTCCTTCTACAGTTACCATCGTCCTATGTGGGACCGTTTTTAGACGTTATGAGTTGGCTACTGAATCACTATCACTTAGGTACCTAATAAATGTTAATGCGTAAATTAAAATCAAATTCAGCGAATCAGTTTAGTTAGTTCGCATAAGTATTTTGATGGGCAACTACGGAACCCTACACTATGCGTGGCCCGACACGCACTTGGCCGGTTTTTATTATTTTACAGCGTAGTAGTGACCAAAGATCACCAAAGATCGTGAAATAAGTTCATAAATGTTTAGTAAAGTAATCTATAGAATGTCCTTGGGTTTCGTCACTTGTTATGGTTATGATATTTAACTGAAGTCTTCATAAATGCACCATTAGCCTATGCATTATAATAATTAGCATCAATAGTCTTATTGATGTACTATGCCCCAGAATTTCTAAGGAGGGTTTGGAGACGCTATATTGTGACGTGATGCAAGTTTTATTATCACTTGCACCCTTCTTTCATGGGGTAATGTCTAAAATGCTGTAATAAGCTACTACAATACGTTCTTGAACTAAATGAAACTAAATTCAAAACATGCATTAAACGCACACTTTGTAACCAGGCATATTATAAACTGAGCGACTATATCGCTGATAGAAATGCTATGTACCATATAACGTAACATCCCAAAATGAATGGTGTAACAAAGTATCTGTAATAATTTTGGCGATCCAAAAAGAGTGTCCATGGAGTTTCTTGTCCGTTCTTCTCCATAGAGATTTACTCCTTGTAATGAGCATCTACAGTACTTTCACAGTTATTATGTCTTGTGACTAGGATTGTAGTTGTAGCACCATAATTTAGTAGTGTTTAATTATTATTTTTTTGTCTTTGACAATTATTGAAAAGTGCTTGTAACTGGCCTAATTGAAATAAATGCTTTGATTTTGAACTACATGTAACTGTGTCATTTGATTTGTATTTTTTTTTTAAATTTATTTGTTATTGTTGGTTTCATATTGTTTTCATTTACTTTATTTCCAAAACCTTTGTAAAAAATTATCGATATGTTTATCGATAACACTTCGATTTAGTCAAGCACTGTCGTATGAAGTCGTATCCGCCCCCGTGTCCCGACAACACACAATGATAATTGTTTTAGTGTGAGTAAATAATACGAAAAAAGTACGCTGTGATTTAAAGAATAAGGTTTATATTTAAATGACTGAGCTATCGAAGGCGCGTGTGTGCACTTGTTCGTAGTATTGTTGTGACAGAGCTGTGTGCGCAATATTAGCGTAATGGAGGGGCTTCTGTGGCTTCATCGGTTTTCTATACATTTTGAACTCCACGCCATATCTCCTTCTTTATTATATCTATGAGTTAACTACTTTTAATCGTAGTTAGTAATCAGATTACAAAAAGTAGTTAACTACGCCCTACACTGACGCCCACTTCGACGGACGTCGCTAGACGACCTCCGGCCACCATAGGCATGCGGGCATGCGGGCGGCGAGCTGTCCGACCATGGATTATGCCCGGGTCGACAGCGCATCGTGTTCCACGCGCGCCTCAAAGAGTGTCAGCATAAGACGGGGCTTTAGAGGACCAAAGCCCGTCGGGGTCGCGGGACCTACGAATTACCGAGACCCCGGGACTATTGAAGGACACCGTGGATTTTAGTCAGTACGATTCTGATAGTCCCTTCCGCTTTGCCCTGGGTGGGAGGACTCATTTGATGATTTTACCACAATAAAAAAAATAACGCTAGTAACGCTTCACGCCCTCGGCGTTCTTTATTTCTACTAACTACGATTAAAAGTAGTTAACTACCGTACATGTAGTTACACTTAAAACTACATGTAGTTATAACTTCTTTTGCCAAAAGTAATCTAACTGTTAACTACATTTTGTAGTTAGTAATCGAACTCCATTTTTCGATACTTAATGTAGTTAGTAATCATGATTTCTAACTAGAAATGTAATCGTAGTTATTAATCAGTAGTTAGATTACAAAATCAAAATGCCCAACTCTGGTTTCTGCCTACCTCCATAAGAAAAATGCGTGAGCTTATATACCTACCTACTAATACTAGCTTTTCCCTGCGGTTTCACCCGCTTCTCGGCTCCTATTGGTCGTAGCGTGATGTTTGTATAGCCTATAGTTGTTTTCCTCAATAAATAGATAGGCTGTCTAACACAATAATATATAAATAGATTTTTTTGATATGAACCAGTAGTTCCCGAGATTAGTAGGTACATACATTCACCCAAACAAACTTTTCAGCATTATAATGTTAAGATGTCGAATTTCTTTAATACAAATTTTAATTAATCAATTGGGAAAATATGAGATTGGGGTAGGTTGATGTGCTCACATTTGTATGTGTGTGAGGATTTGTATATTTTGTAGTCTAAGGGCTGATTTTTCAAAAGTCGGTTAACTTTTATCGGAGGAATAAAAATAGCGATTTGACATATTTTCTTTAAATAAGGGCTGATTTTTCAATAGTCAGATAACTTTTATCTAAGGAATAAAAATAGCGGTTTGACATATTTTTTATAGATAAGCTGTCAAACCGCCATTTTTATTCCTCAGATAAAAGTTATCTGACTATTGAAAAATCAGCCCTAAGCTGTCAAACCGCCATTTTTATTCCTCAGTTAAAAGTTATCTGACTATTGAAAAATCAGCCCTAAGTAATAAATAAAAACAAAAATAAAAATATTTTCTTTAATAAAAATCAAAACACCATCTTTATACACAGAATAAATTCATTAAAGAATATTATGGACATTGTTAGTCTTCATCAGTGGGACTTAAAATTATATTCAGTTCACTATTCTAAATGTATATAAATATAGTTAACAAGAAAATTACCACCTCTTAAAAATTTTATGGGTCGCTGTATTTAAATTAGCATCAATTTGTTTACTACTAATTCAATACAATATTGACCTTAAAAGAATCTTGCAAAACTAATACATGAAAAAAAACAGTAGGTAGTGTAACCCTTTTACATCAAAGCCATGCCCTATGCTCAATCATATGGCCAGATTATGATGTATTTAAGACACAAAATATTTTGGTTCCTAACAGACATCCAGATTATAGCCACAAATTAAATCAATTGAATTCCATCAACATTGTGTCAAACATGCGTTCTACTATTCTTTAGATCTTTTCAAAGTTATTTTAACTTTGATTTTGCTTGTATGTCCAAATATATTTATTCACATTGCAATAAGGTTACTCCTTGCTGGTGTGTAGCTTTTAGAGGTAAAATAACAGTAAAAAGATCTTTTCAGTAGGCATTTAGTAAGGTGTGTAAATATATGGTCATAATAATCATAGTCAAACATTCAGATATTGGAAGCATCAATTTTTCTTCACAGTTTGGCTTATGTTTGATTCAGTATATTATGTTAATAAAACATAATACAATTTAGAATTGGCCGATGGCACTTTCCTTCAAACTCATGCAGTAGTTCATCAATATCATTATCTAAATCATCACTTTGAGCCATCTTTGTGACCATGTCGCTTATTAAAAATGCACCAATGGTAGCTTCTTCATGGTTATCTTGAATGTCCATGTTCACAACATGGACAGGTTGATTGTAAACTGATCTTTTTGTACCAAACCATTCTATGACTTGATCATATACTCTTTCTTCACAAGTTATTATGACATCAAACCGCTCTGTTGATATCTGGAACTTCTCTGGACTGGGTTTAATCCTTCTGTTTCTGTCTAACATATGTAGAATACCATTTTGTGTATAATATACTTTATCCTTTTCCAATAAATCATTATAAATGTCGTCATAGGGAACCCCGAACTCATAACAATTAGGTCGGTCTGCAGAAGCACCTGGTAACTTAACCTTTTCTCCTGTGCCGTAAGACTTTACTTTAAAGCCTTTCTTCGCCAGGAATGCGTGAGCTTCCATACTTCGGTTCATGTTCGAAGAACATACAACCGCTATGTAGAGATCACACATTGTATAAGTTATTTAGAATCCGATTCAAAATTTTGTTATTAAAAAATAAATCATTGCGTGGGGCTATGATTTTGTAAAGATTTCTGAGAGTATTTTCATTTTTAAATCTCATACGATACAGTGACAAAGTAAGCACTGAACGTATAAGTTCTTTTGTTTGTTGTAACCTTGTAACGTGGGCTTTACCGTTTATGCCGATTCTTTTTAACAAAAATCAAACAGACCGAAAAGATCAGACAACAAAATAATGTCGTCGCGTGTCGATGTCAAATTGAACTTTTAATTTTTAAATTATTTTTGTTGTTGTTTGAATAGTGGGCCTTTTATTTAGGTATGGTTATGTAAACGTTAAGTAGTCTGTGGTACGGATGATTGCCTCGGTGAATGATTCATGATTTCTCGCACCCTATGGCGGAAATATACTTACGTGTCGTGGCGTGGCGTGATGCTTACTGTCGTGTCGTGACGGTGAGTGTGCACATTTACGTGTCGTGTCGTGGCGGACTCTAGAGTTATTTCTGAACGGTACTTACCGAACCTTTGCAGCGTTCAAACCGTTCAAACATACAGCTTGGCCAGAACGTCTTGAAACGGAACTAATCTTTTTATTTGCTGACAACGTTTTAAAATATTTGATGTAAACAAAGACGCAGGTTTGTTAGATTTATTATTGTGCCATAAAACTGACGTAATAAGTGAAAATAAATAAAATAAAATCATTCAAAGTGCTGGTAGCGAGAAGACAGTGGCGCCTTCCGGTTTTCTACTGTTTTTTGCCAAGCTGTACTTTTTTTTATCGTGGTTAAATCATCAAATGAGTCCTCCCACCCCGGGCAGGGCGGGAGGGACTGTCAGACTTGTACTGACTAAAATCCACGGTGTCCTTCAATAGCCCTTTATGTTCCGGGGTCACGGTAATGAGATAAGTCCCGCGACCCCGGCAGGCTTTGGCCCTCTAGAGAGGGGGCCCCGTCATCATGCTGACGCTCTTTGAGGCGCGCGTGGAACACAACGCGCCGTCGACCCGGCCATGGTCCATGGTCGGGCTGCGAGTTGCCCTTTACTCGCCGCCCGCATGCCCGCGCCTACGGTGGCCGGAGATCGTCTTGCGACGTCCGTCGCCATGGGCGCTAACCACTGCGGGTGGGGCGGAGGGAGGACATTGTCCTCTCCCTCACGCGGCCCGCCTCCTCCTTCGCGAGCATTACTGCTTCGCAGAAGGAGGCGACCGATTCCCACTCCGTCTCGCCCCGCAGCATGCCCGCAACCAATGCCGGGCGCGAGAGGTCACGGCGTCCTGACCTACCGCATGACGCAGGTCCTCGCCGGACACGGATGTTTCGGGAGGTACCTGTGTCTAAGGAGAAAGGAGGAAACGCCTGGGTGTCACCACTGCGAAGATCGCCCGGAGGACACAGTAGAGCATACGGTCCAAGACTGCCCCGCTTGGGCAGAGCACCGACGTGTCCTCACGGCGGCGATAGGCGGAAACATAAGTACTTACATAATGTTTTCTCCTGATTCGGATAGTGATTTTGATGAAGACCTTCAATTTCTCTTAGCCATGAAACTTCGAACAAAAAAAAAAGAAAAGAAGATACTTGGTTCGCCCTACAAACAGAGGGGGACAAGACAAAGGTGAATTTCATCGTCTTTTTAAGGAATTGGAGAGTGACGAAGAGAAATTTCATCAGTACTAATAAATAAAATCTATACATATAATAAAATGGTAGGATTGGTAGCCTGATAAGCACTCTCTATGTCTCTAACAGAGAGCTGTTGACGTATAAAATTGAAGATCTGGAACACCTGATGTGGAAATCAAAGCTATCACTAATTTCACTGTATAATTTTAAATAACGTAAACTGGGAACACCTCCACGCACGCTGGGAATATTCCTCCGGCGGTAACAGTTTAGAACTAATTTTTGATGACGATGAATATAAATATGAATAAAAATTTGACTTTATAGGCCAAAACCCCCATTTACTTTTTTCCCGAGCTCTTGAAATTGGACATCAGACTTATCAGATCTTCGATTTTGACGACCCCGTGTCGCTGGCATTAGCAACAGGATCCGCGTACGAAGTCGCGGGCAGAAGCTAGTAATAAATAAATGATCCTTGTACTCTTTACACTTTGAGTCATAAATAACTTTTCGTTGACGTACAAGTTCTATTAGATCGTCAGCCATTTTGCTGTAAATTAAAAAGTGGCCGCTAGTTGTTCGCGCCACGAGGCACGTGCCACTATAGAAACACATTTTCCTGTTGTGTCTAGTGGT
Source organism: Agrotis exclamationis (assembly GCA_950005045.1). Classification (NCBI taxonomy): domain Eukaryota; kingdom Metazoa; phylum Arthropoda; class Insecta; order Lepidoptera; family Noctuidae; genus Agrotis; species Agrotis exclamationis. The sequence goes on along the minus strand of OX465425.1, from coordinate 13,504,051 downwards.
GTTCAAAGTTGCTATATGGCAATAACTTGCTAAATGATATAATTTTTTGCTATTTTGTAGCATGCTATTTTATGCGTAGGTTCACTAGGTAGGTGCGAATAAAGCAAGCGCAGTGACTGTTTGCTGTAGTTGCATGCTATACAAGAAATAAGAATATTACATCGCGTTTATGAATTCATTACGATAAAATGGAGGAGTAAAAAAACTTGAGAGGCTTACTATAGCAAAAACAAACCAAATTTTAAAGGTCAAAAAGGTCGAAAATCGCTTGAACCTGTTTTTTGTAAAGCTTTAGTAAATTCGTAAAGCTTATAATTGTTGTTAAGTTGCCGTAGAATTAAACGATAAAATAAAACTTTGTTTTATTTTGTAGAAGGAATATATTTTTCGTATATGTGTCAAGACCGATATAACAAACACTGCTAAGCAACAAGACCATCGATACAATATGAAGGTTGTATATCTTCATATCCACGATACTTTTTTTTAAAGCTTGGACAAATCTTGAAGTCCAATCCTACAGCTTAGCATGTTCAGTCTTGGTCCAAACAATGGCTTCGTAAGCATGTCCGCCAATGTTGTTTGACAGCGAAGTCTCTATTCTGAACACATTGTCGAATGAAGAAATGTTTTATCTTGATATGTTTTGTTCTCCTATGGAACTCATAAGGTGGTTTCTCAGACAAACTTATAGCAGACTCATTTTCAACGTAAATTGTCGGTTTTTTTATTCAGGTCTGTTAAGTCCCTTAATTCCTCCAAGAGTTCTTTTAGCCATAAGGCTTCTCTCGCAGTTTTTGTCAAGGCTACTGAGATTGCAACTCTTAGTTGTTTTTGGCTTTTCCTCATAATGGGACCGGAGAATAGGAAAATCATCCCTGACGTCGAATGGCCAGTCGTTGTATCACCACCAAAATCAGCGTCACTGAAACATATCAGCCTCTTCTCCCGGCCTTTCGCGAAGACAAGTCCTTTGTCTATAGTACCCTTAAGGTATCTAAAAATTCGTTTGACTCTCATCACATCAAACTTAGTAGGACTTTCTAGATGCCTTGACGCAACACTCACAGCATAGCTTATATCTGGCCTTGTAGCGACCATGAGGTATGCTAGGGCTCCTACAGCTTGACGATAGGGAAATGATGAATTTGATTCATCATCATCTTCTTCTTCTATGCCAATTTTTACTGCCGGCGTTGCAGCAACTTTGCAGTTAGTCATTCCACACTTTTCAAGTATCTTCTTAGAATAACAGCCATCTTTAGTTTTATTAATTTCAAGTCCAAGAAAATAAGACGCCGGTTTTTTGGTAATTTTAAACCTATTTTTCAGCCTTTCAATAAATTTCTTTCAAGCATTTTCACTAGTTGAAGCCACCAAACCGTCAGCTACGTAAAGCGCAATTAACACTTGTTCACTTAAGTAAAGGCAAGGATCTTTTGTGCTTTGCTTGAATCCTGAGTTTATAAGATACTCTGATATGCAGACATTCCAGCATAGAGGAGCTTGTTTCAGCCCGTAGAGGCTGCGTTTAAGTTTACACACTTAGTGCCATCATTGAAACCCTCTGGCTGCTTCATAAAGATTTCCTCTTTTACCGCTCCGTTTAGAAACGCAGTCGATACATCGAACTGTTGAATGACTAAGTTTTCTTGAGCAACTATTCCTAAAACAGCTCTTATAGTACTGAGGCGAGCTACCGGACTGAAAGTCTTCTGATAATCAACGCCAGGTTTTTGTGAAAAACCTTTCACTACCAGTCTGGCCTTATGTCGCTCAATTGTACCATCTGGATTGTTCTTTGTTCTGTAAACCCATTTACATGGCAATGGTTTACGATTTTTCGGAGGGTCGACTAATTCCCAAGTCTTCATTTCTTTCAATGATTCCATTTCATTTTGCATAGCCTCCAACCATTTGACCTTATCCTTGCTATTCATAGAATCTTTAAAGTTTGGGGTTCTATTTCATTATCCATATCCATGGCTGCCATAATTATAATCCTCAAATATTTTAGGTCTGTCAATCTGTGATCTATCACGAAGATTGTATGACCTCCGTTCTTCTGGGACAAGAACGGATTCATTGACATCTATGTCGTTTTCATGTGATTGATCTGCAGTTTCACTGCCGTCATCAGTCCCGAGAGTGTCATAATACAACTCGTTATTTTCATTTTGTATAGGTACCTTGTTAGAGCTTGAAATATCATTATCTTGCACTGCTTGCTGTCTACTAGCATTTTCTTTTGTAGTAGCATTTAAATATATTTCTGTTTCATCCATTTCACAGTCAGTCTTGTTAGATCGCATGTGATCATTTAATTCTTGAAAAGGAACAGAAATTACATTTTTATCATCTTCATAGAATATTTTCTTTAAAATTCGAACATCCGTAGAAACAAGAATGCGTTTCTTCGATGGGACGTATATTCTAAACGCTTTTGAAACTTCCGAGTAACCAGCGAACATACCTGGAATGAGGGGTTTTATTTTTATTTTTTTTAAACTCTTCCCTAGTCGATGGACAGATGGCGCTGAACTTGGTATGTTACTGCAATGAACGGAACGTCACGTCATTTTTAGTTTTTTTTTCACTTGGATGTAATTTTGAGATCGTAAAAGCGTACATTTCATGTCATGTCATTGTCAGACACATCAATTCAAACCAATGACATTTTGAAAATAAATAACAACAAGGAAAAAGAAAAAAATATTGTGTTGTATTCTGGCGTGTCACGCCACGCCACGACACGTAAGTGTGTTTCCGCCATTAGATAAAGAAATCTTTTAACTTTTTCTCTTTCTACGATTGACGTAATGTACTAATCTAGACCGCGGACTTCAAGTTTTTTGCCACACAAAAATGAATCTTATATTTCAAGCTTTAGATTTACTTTTATTTCTGGCAATAACAGCGAGAGAAATGCGAGGTTAACTTTAGAGAACGTTGTCTCTTTTCTACAATTGCCAGGAGATAAGCATTGGTAGAAATGGTAGAAAAGTTTATAGTCTAGGCTTTTTAAGCTACGAGTAAAATAAATTTGTAAGATTGCTTAAAAATGTATTTTACTAAATTTTATAAGGAAAAGTACCTTAAATATTGAAGATAGAACATATTACTGAAAGTAGACATTATTTTATTTTTAAAAACAATTTAAACTGCATTCATAGATTTTTAAACAATTCAAACAGGGAATCGAATCCGCTACACGAGAAAAAAAAAGATCCTGTAGTTTTATCATACCGATCAAAAGGCTTCATCTTATGGATTATTTTTTCTAAATAACATAGTATTAAAAATAAAAGGAAGACCGTGAATTTTAATATTTGATGTGAAATTATGTTCAGAAAAAAAAAAGAAAAAACAGAACTTAGACCTATTATTGTAAATATCCACCACAACAAGATCAAACAATCGACTGGCGACTGGGAGTGAAATAATCAAAAGAGTTTGACTTTGTATTCAGTATGCATAGGGACTCATTTTGAGCATTTGATATTGCTTAATTTTGTAACAAAAATGTTAAAATTCATGGTCTTCCTTTTATATCTGACACTATGTTATTTAGCGAAAATGAATCCTTATGGTGAAGCCTTCCTTATAAAACTACAGGATCGTTTTTTTTTCTCGAGTAGCGGATTCGATTCCCGGTTCAACCGTGTAACTATTTAAAAATCTATTAAAGTAGTTTAATTTTTTTTTAAATTACAATAAGACCTTCTTTCAGTAAAATGTTCTATCTCCAATATTTAAGGTACTTTCCCTCCATGTGGCATAGCCGTGGGACGACCTGTATAGAAAATATTAATCATTATTTTTTAATAAAGTTTTATTACATTGTATTACTATTTTCACAATAAAAATAGAAGAGACCCATGGTTAAAACGTATTTTTATATAAGGTCAACAAAAAAGGCACCATTTATAATGGGGAAGGCTAGTGTCAAAGTGAAAAGTGACATTTGTGTCCCAAAAGAACTGTCAAATCAAAGGAATTTTCTGAAAAAAAGCGTTTCATTGATGTAAAATGGTTAGATGTTGTGTAAAAGGCTGTAATAATGATGGAACATACAAATTTCCGACAATTCACACTATCAAGAAATAATGGGTAGCTGCTATGACTGCTGTGAGACCAAAAAATGTATCATCAATAAAGAAAAGCTATACAATAAACAAAAATCTACCCTTGCGAAGCCGGCACAGGCCGTTAGTTGAATTTATTAATGAAATTCTATGATTATACCATAACTAAACAACCGAATACACCTTTCAAAATAATTAAGGATTAAACGAACTTACCTGTAAGTGAAGTTCTATCCTCATTATATGAAGGCTTCGTCCGAAGAGATTAGCATAACACCATGTAGTTACGCCTACTAGTACATGCCATTCCACACTATTTTGAGAGTATTTGATTTGATTTTTTTTTTGTGGGTAGGTTAGTCTACTTGGATACAGCTCTCGCAATTCATGTCATTTAGTTTAGAGTCTAACCCGTTATTAACTTCATATTTTACGATTGATAGGGGTACACCGAACTCGTTCGGTCTCTACCGGGTGGGAGGGTTGCTAATCTCTTCGGACGAAGCCTTCATATAATGAGGATAGAACTTCACTTACAGGTAAGTTCGTTTAATCCTTAATTATATTCTAGCTTCGTCCTCGAGATTAGCATAACACCATGTAGATTTTTAGAGATATGAATCGTAAAATATAGTTGGATGAAATACAATTAGGCTTGAGAATTTTATGAATAAGGTCAATAACTTTAAGGTAGCTGTTTCTGTATAGCTTGTGCAGCTGTGCAAGGGCAAATTTCTTAATCAAAAACCCGGAATAACTAGTACATGTAACAAAAGTTCTGTAATAATTTTGGCGATTGAAAAAGAGTGTCCATGGAGTTTTTTGCTCATTATTCTCCATAGAGATCTACGTTTTGGAATGAGCACCTACGGTACTTTCACAGTTTTTATGTCTTGTGACTGGGACTATGTAGTTATGGTGCTACACATAACTATTTTTGTACTTGTTTTATTTTATGTCTTTTGACAATTCAAAAGTGCCTGTAATTGGCCTAGTTGAAATAAACGATTTGATTTGATTTGATTAGGTTGATATGATCTAATTCTAGGACTGTTCATAAGAACGGGAATATTAACTTTAATAATGAAATGTCTCATGCCTTTCGTTATTAGTCATTTTTATTTATTATAATGCTTGTTTGCATCATATGTATATACTGGGGCTAGCTGGGTAGCAATTTTTTTTTTTAATACAATGTATCTTATTATTATTATTTTTTAAGTCATAAATGTTCTTCTGGGTATCATTTTTCAAGATTAAGTACCAAAAACATCTCAAGGCTGTTCACAGACAGAGGGTTCGGAACTAAAAACCTTTTAGAGAATTTTTAATGTTTTAATTCCTGGGAATGTTTTCTTTAGTAATTAAACTTACGAGCAGAGCGGTTTGAATTTAAGGTTCCTTATTGGGCACTATTATTATACATTCATTGATACCTCAAAAATGTTATAAATAAATAATTAATGAACCACCCTTTATCGCATCGTTTTATAGATGACGGTGGGATACCTCTTTTTGTCATCACCTCGCGGATGAGTTCCCTGCCACTGAGGTAATGGTGTTGCACCTGTGGCGCCGACTGAAACCAGTAGATAAAAAATAAATTTTTAGTTACCCGATAATTATCACGATTTTTCCCACGTTTTTATACACTCACTTTTCTTGTTTGTTTGTTTATTTGTTTGTTTGTCGTTCCGGTTGAACTTTTGCAACTCAATTTTGAGGCACTTCCCGATTAGCTAGCAGGCTGAAATTTTGTACACGCTTTGCGTTCTGATGACAATACATGACTAGCTAAGAAACGTCATAACAAATCCAATATGGCGGCCTCCCCAAGATGGCGGACTAGCTGTTTGAAACCCACCCCCATGATATGGGTATCAAATGAAAGGGTTTGCTGTCAGGAATACGAAAAAAATTGTCACGTGACTTAAATCCAATATGGCGGACGTCCAAGATGGCAGACAGGCTATTTGAAATGCGACCCTATGATATGGATATCAAATGAAAGGGTTTGCTATCAGGAGTACGAAAAAATAGACACGTGACTTAAATCCAATATGGCGGACGTCCAAGATGGTAGACTGGCTGTTTGAAATCCACCTCCATGATATGGGTATCAAATGAAAGTGTTTGCTGTCAGGAATACGAAAAAAATAGTCATGTGACTTAAATTCAATATGGCGGACGTCCAAGATGGCGGACAGGCTTTGAGGCACTTCCCGATAAGCTAGCAGGCTGAAATTTTCAGTGTAGCTTCAATCCCAATAAACAATGATAAAAATAATAAAATAATTAATAGATTTAAAAAATCTAAAACCCACGTTTTTAAATGTCCTAAAAATAAGAAAATAACCCTACGGGGCTGAGAGAGGGGCCACTCAAAACGTGGGGGCGTATCTTTGCAAGTTACACCCACGATCTGTACACATCATGTAAATAGGTATATCCCTTATATAATCCCCTAAATAATATACGCCCCCACGTTTTGAGTGGCCCCTCTCTCAGCCCCGTAGGGTTATTTTCTTATTTTAGGACATTTAAAAACGTGGGTTTTTAGATTTTTTAAATCTATTAATTAGACACCACAATTCCTTTAAATAACCACGGCTATGTTGACCAGTGTGGGTCAACCATTGAAACCTTGGCATAGTCAGACTGTTTTTATATCATAGTAAAGAATTAACTGCATGAAAATAAAAAAAAAACTCTGAACAAGAAATTGTAAACCATTTACAGCATTCGGATTTCTATGCCCGGAAATATATCTTGGATATTTAATCGGCTAGCGAATAAATCTATGTTTGTGGGATTATCAGTATTGTTACAATTTTTACAAAGACATAGTTTGCAAGAATTGCAAGTTGTACTCAACATTTGGATGGATACATCTTAACTCCTGATATGCTTCAAAGTTCTCAGAAGAATGAATAAATAAAGCGAAAAACATAAACATTTTTATGTTAGCACCATTGCTAAAGTTATGTCAAATGTAACTAGATAACATGTATATAACAGATACAATATTGTCAATCTGAAGAATTATCTTGGCTTGGCTTAGCAAATATTTAAAGGCTTATTTAAGCAGCCATTATTTCCAGATACCTATAATTGATTGATAGCTCTCTCATCACCACACACATTCCCCCCCCCCGTTGTTGAGATTCAAGGTCATACTTATCTCCTTTCATTTTACAAACAGAATGCTTGTTAGCTTGTTTTATTTTTAATTCCGGTATTTTAAATCTTCAAATTTTGTATACTTACAGCCTGTCATACTAATGTACTTCGCAGCTGGGCAGGCAAGTACTAAGATATCAATAAAATGTGCTTACGCACATTTTATTTTTTAAATTTGTGCTTATGCACATTTTATTTTTAACTTTTTTATCTTTAACCTTGCATTGAATAAGATTTTTCTTATTGTGATTTTTTAAAATTTATTTTGTTTATTTTATTTTTTGGTAGTGTGACCTGAAACTTTCTCGTATCTAAAACATATCCTAGATATTTCCAAAAGTGGAAAAAGGATTGAAATGACCTTTTTCCCTGAGTATGATGAAACCAAGGCTCGTGGGGAGATCTTTGGTTACTAACAGATTTTTATGAAAGTGGTTATATAAATCTGCAAGAGAGATAATCCTCATCCATAAAGCTAATGACGTCCAAATATTCATTGTAAATATAAGTGTTCACCTAAATATTTTCATGACTGGTTTCATTACCTTTGTGAATACAAAACGGAGCAGTATTTTGGGCGAAAGGTAAGGTATTAAATTCAAAAATAGAATGCTCAAATGGAACCGGAGATATTTACTATCCAGTTTATATATATATCAGTTTATCAAATTTATCAATCAAGTTTTCCTTTATGTCAATAGAACATAACTCTTGATATCAGTTTTAGTACTGTTTTCGAGTCTTCCAATGAAAAGTGGTTAGTATCAATAAATCTATTCACAGATTTTAATTCTATATTCATGTAATATTTTTAAATATATATTTAGGTATGTAATATTATAAACCTGAAGAGTTTATTTGATTGAACGTGTCAATCTCAGGGAAATACGGGTTCGAATTGTAAAAACCCTTTCCGTGTTGAATAAAAATAGATTATATCTATTTATCTAAGAAGACTATTATGCTAATATCATGCCACTTGTAGCATGTATTATCTTGACCAATAGTAACAATGGGGTTGAAACCGCGGGAAGCCGTTTGTTTAAGTTAAGACGCATCTAGCTAAGACGCATTTAGTTGTACCTACTTTAATATTCAAAATATTTTTGACAATTATTGGCCAGGGTCAGCTTTACAGATCCGGTAGTAGCTCCTAATGATAACCATTTATCGATGGCTTCAATTGAATGAGCTCTTTTTGAAAAGAATTATTTCCGAATACTCGCAGGTATTGCGTGAATTTATGTACGACAAAAAAGGGAGTTTTTAACTCTTTTTATGTATATGAAAGGATCTTTGGATCCTGATTGATCATCAAGCATTCTTTATAAAAGCAAGACAATCGAACAGCAGGCTTTCACCTGGTTCACATGGTTTTGTCTGTAGTTTCACCGCTGCTATTGATGCTGAGGCTGCTTGGACGAGCTGGCTAGCTGATTGGCAGTCGATGTCCACAAGCTGTTTTATCCTTGGTGCAGGTCAAAACCTGCACTGTGCTCTTGAATTGTTTTATTGCGTAAGCGTAATTAATAGTATTAAGACAGCTGCTTTTATTTTTACCTTTAATTTAAAGGATTGGATGTGGTTCCTGGTCCACTTCAGACTGCGTGAAGTCTACATCTGTTTGTAGATCAGGAGAATCGTTGACATGGCTGATATAGGTCTGATGTAACAATTTCATTGTTTTATAATTTTATTACATTCTCCATCTAAGAAAGGAGACAAAGTCCCCTGAAGTCTGACAATGCGAGTCAATATTTGATTGTAAGAGACAGTCCCCAGTTTTGATAACACGTACTGTCCGCAAACAATTTCACCAAGCACCATGCTACAGTCCCAATGTACTGCTCGTTGGGCTGGAAAGTGACTGCATCAGATTTTTATGGCTGATATAGGTCTGACATGACCGTTAGATTGTGTAAAAAGGGGACATAACGTCCCCTGTAGCCTTGCAAGTCAGTATTATATTGTAAGAGACAGTCCCAAGTTGTAATAACAAGTACTGCCCGCAAACAATTTTGTAAGAGACAATCCCAAGTTGTAATAACAAGTACTGCCCGCAAACAATTTTACCAAGCGCCATGCAACTGTTCCAATGTACTGCTCGTTGGGCTGGTTGACTGCATTAGATTTATAGGGCTGATATAGGTCTGACCTGACCGTTGCATTGTGTTAAAGGAGACAAAGGTCCCCTGTAGCCGTGCAATATTATTTAATATTCGATTGTAAGAGACAGTCCCCAGTTATGATAACACGTACTGTCCGCAAACAATTTTATCAAGCACCATATGACAGTCCCAATTTATGCAAATCAATATTATATTTTAAGTTACGGTCCCAAGTTGTGATAAAGCATACTTAGGTATATGTAGTTGAAAAATAACAGAACAGAACAGTCTCACTCAATGCAAGCAGATACTGTCCGCAAACTATTATTCCCTAATTAGGAATAACAACATCTTGAAAGTATGAAATTGTGAATTATTTTTAATAATTAAATTTTAAGAAAACACTTTGCCAACATTGGTATAAAACTATAAAGAACACATTATGTAAGCAATAATGTAAAGATATTTGCATGCTCTATATAAGCGGGCAAAAAATGGTTTGTGCTTGAATTACCAACTGTAAAGTAGGTAAATGCAATTATCATAGGCCAATACATTATTCTTAGATTATTCTGGCCCTTATTAGTGTCGGTAGCACTAATTTCTTGAGCAAAAGTAAAACCACAGGTATATGATATTCTTTTGTATTTAAAAACTAAACAAGACGTATAATATCGTCCGTTTTCATATTAATGGATCTAACAGATCATTAATTTAAAAATAGAAAGAATATAAAATGTGTAATTAGGTACAGACTCATATTATAGGATGGAAAAACGAAAACATACCTTGTGATGGTGATCGGGCAGCGCAAACCTGTTGACGAAAACTCGTAATCTTCCGTGTAATGACGATCACGCGATCGACGCCACGTGTTCTTCTAATTTTTCGTTATTAAACGATCACACTTTTTATGCATTATTTTAATTATAACAATAACACTACACTATCACATTTTTATAATAATATTTTTCGAACGAGCGCGTGTGGAACGGCGGAGCACTAAAAAGCGAATGACACGAATTGCGAGAGCTGTATCCAAGTAGACTAAACTACCCACAAAAAAAAAACAAATCAAATACTCTCAAAATAGTGTGGAATGGCATGTACTAGTAGGCGTAACTACATGGTGTTATGCTAATCTCGAGGACGAAGCCAGAATATAATATCTACTTTTCTATTGGAGGTTAAGTATTGCATCGCTCTTTATATCATGAAATGGTTCGTCTGATGGAAGAATTATCACCGGGACTGAGATTTGTGATAGTTGTGGTGTTAGGAAGTTAAAATTCTTATCATATTGCTCCAATCTATAAAATAGATGTAAAATTAGATGCAGAAGACAAACACAAAACTTGATGACATTTTTCTCAATATAGAATGTCAGAAGCAGTACTATATTCTTTGTAGAGGCTAGCACATGTGATACATACTTAAAAATTACAATTTTAAATCCCAACTACAAGTAAATGTGTGTTTAATGTAGTAGAATCAAATTTCTAGCCTCTCAAATCAAATCAAATCAAATCATTTATTTCAAATAAGCCAGTTACAGGCACTTTTGAATTGTCAAAAGTAAAATAAAATAGTTTAAAAAATAGTTACGGTGCTACAGTCCCAGTCACAAGACATAAAAACTGTGAAAGTACTGTAGGTGCCCATTCCAAAGCGTAGATCTCATGGAGAAGAAAGGGCAAGAAACTCCATGGACACTCTTTTTCAATCGCCAAAATGATTACAGAACCTTTGTTACATCATTCAACTTGAGATGGTACATTATGTGAGAACGATGTAGCAAGTAAAAAGTGTCCATAGGAAATATAAAAAAGACAATTCAAAAACAAAATTATTGATAATTAAAATAAACCATGGCAGCTAAGAGATGACCAGTCTCAACTGACAGCGCCCGTTCACGAACATGACGCATGATATCAGCACCATTCAGCTCAACCATTTTGAAGGGAACTAAATGATCCGACACACGCGCCACCATCAGCGAGACATTTAAGTGAGCATGACATACTCCCAACTGCCAGAGCACATTCATGTCAAAAAAATAATAATTAAGAAGTAGGTATCTGGTGAATAGCTTTGTGCACATAAAACTCACACAATATAATGCAGCTATATAATTCAAAGAAATATGAATTTATACAATGCAATTATAGTTTTACAATCTTCTGCAGCTCCGAAAATAGTACCTATTAAATATGCTATCAATGAATATATCCCTGTCCTATGGAGCAGGACCAGCATGGAGCCAAGCATTATTATCAGCGATATAGTCGCCCAATTTGTAATATGCCTGCTTACACAGTGTGCGTTTAATGCATGATTTAAATTTTGTCTCATTTAGTTCAAGAATACTTTGTGGAATTTTATTATAGCATTTTAAACAGTACCCCATAAAAGATGAGTCTACTTTAGCGAGTCTGAAGCCCGGCTGAACTAATTGGTCCCTACTTCTAGTATTATAATTGTGTCTGTCACCTCTTTTACCAAAAAGATGCAGATTCTTTCTAACGTACATTATGTTTTCATAGATATATTGACAAGCTACCGTCATGATGTTAATGTCCTTAAACAGTTCTCTTAGAGAGTCGCGTCTTCGGAGATTGTATATAGCTCGGATGGCTCTCTTTTGCAGAATAAAAATAGATTCGATGTCTGCAGCCCGTCCCCACAATAAAATTCCATATGACATTATACTGTGAAAGTAACTAAAATATACAAGTCTCGCAGTATCTACGTCAGTATACTGACGAATCTTTCTGACGGCATATGCTGCTGAGCTTAAGCGCCCTGCTAGAGATGTTAAATGAGGACCCCATTGTAACCTTGAGTCAAGCGTAATCCCTAAGAAAACCGTTTTATCGACGTATTCTAGTGTCTCATTATTCAATACTATGACATTATTAGTACTTTTGACATTTGGAAGAGCGAATCGTATACATTTAGTCTTTTTTTCATTCAATACCAAGTTATTTGCTGTAAACCAGTTGTGGATCTGACATAAGGTTTTATTTAGGTCATCTAGATTTTGAGCCCGTCTATTAATCTTAAAAATTAAGGAAGTATCATCCGCAAATAACACCATTTTGTGAGGTTGGTTATCCAATAGATAGGGTAGGTCATTAATATATACCAAAAAGAGGAAAGGACCTAATATTGAGCCTTGCGGAACCCCGATGTTGACCATTGAGCTCTGTGAATTTACGCCGTTTATTTGAACTTGCTGTTGCCTATTGCACAAATATGACTTTACCAAACTAAGTGCAAGTTTACCTAGTCCGTAATGCTCTAGTTTCAAAAGTAATGTATCATGGTTTACGCAATCAAATGCTTTGGAGAGGTCACAAAATATTCCTATCGCGTCTTGAGCCTCTTCCCAAGCAGTAAATATGTGCTTTAATAAGGTGACACCGGCGTCAGTTGTACAACGTCCCTTGGTGAAACCATACTGCTGATCGTGTAAGATTCTGTTGGTGTTAAAGTGATTGAGCATCTGATTTAGCATTACTTTTTCAAATACCTTGCTAAAGACAGGCAACACGGATACTGATCTGTAATTATTAGTATCTTTAGAGTCCCCAGATTTAAAAAGAGGCACGACTTTACTGAACTTCATCAAATCCGGGAAAACTCCTTGATCTACACACATATTAAAAATTAAAGCTAGGTAAGGTGCTACAGTCTCCACTATGGATGTACAAACTTTAACAGACATTCCCCATAAATCTTCTGTCTGTTTAATTTTGATTTCCCGGAATGCTTTGATAACTGTCGCCGGGCTTATGTGTTTAAATTTAAAATCAGCCGGGCAGCCAGATACGTTCGCCTTTAAAAAAGCAATTGATTTATCGGGTGAGGAATTTAGAGTCTCCGTAGTCTTAAACGGTATATCTGTAAAGAAATTTACAAATTCTTGAGCTACTTCCAGATTAGAACTTACACACAACAATCTGTATCTAACGTATAGTTACTGCTACGCATTGTTTTTCTGCCTGTCTCGTTATTTATGACTTTCCAAACTGTCTTTATTTTATTTTCAGCTGTTTTTATCTTGTTACTAATGTGCATGGCTTTAGCAGCCTTGCAAGTATTTCTGAAAATTTTAGAATAAGTGGCGACATGCTTGCTAAAAGTTACAGTATTAATGTAAGGCTTATGGCCATAAAGTTCAAAAAGTCTTTCCCTACTTTTCCTAATACCTCTAGTTGCCCAGTCACTAAATATAAATTTCGGGCAAATATTCTTTATTTTCTTTTCAAAATGTTTATTGAATTCACTATGAACTATTGAAAAGAAATGTTCATAGAATTGATTGGCATTCATTTCGTCTATATTAGGACTCATTACACTTAACATGTTGTCTAAGGAACTATTAAATTTATTTGTCGTTATAGGTCTAAATTTAATCTGAACTTGTTGTTCAATTGTACTACACCTAAAAGTTACCGTCTGTCCACTGTGATCAGACGGCAGACAACTAACTATGGCTTTTTCAAAATAATCACAATTGCAGAAAATATTATCAATACAAGTAGCAGATGTTGGAGTTACTCTAGTAGGTTCTGCAAATATGTTGGTTAAATCAAAAGATTTAAAAAGATTTAATAACCTACTGCTATTACAATTTTCTTCCAAAATATTGATATTGAAATCACCACAAATAATTGCTGTTTTATTGCTTTCTGAAAGCTTTGCCAGAACATCTTCCATTATTGATTCAAATAAGGAAAAATTTTGATAGTTAGGGGGTCTATAAACACACACTATTACATGCTTATCCAGCTCAACACAGGACAGTTCGACGCAATGTTCAACCGAACTCAACTCTCAACTAAATCACTTTTTTTTTCCTCTTGTGGATGCACCAAGGCGTCTTAGTTCTGGTTTTAGTATAAGCACTTGCATTGACGAATAATTTCCCATATTTGTTTTTTAGAATAAACTCAATTTTTATAATAAAACACGTGTTTGTTTTTTGTACAACCTATACAGTAATCTGACATATGGGACAACGATCGCAGCGACATCTACGAATAGCTTTGAGTTGCCATCCCCATTCAGACGTTTTTCAGTGTTGTCAGAATGATTATGTAATTAGAGTCTGACACACGAAACATGAGCCTGGAAAATAGAGGCAAATTCAAAAAATCTACATCGTTCATCGTCATTTGATACTTCAATCGTCATTTGATACTTGAATTTACATCATGGATTACTCCATGACGTAAATTGAAAAGAAAAATACTTCATAGTCATACATTGAATAAAACTTTATAAAAAAAAATAATGATTACTATTTTCTATATATTATAAAAATACAGTAAAATACACTTTTAAGCAATCTTACAAATTTATTTTACTTGTAGCCTGAAAAAGCCTAGACTTTAAACTTTTCTACCACTGGGGAAGGCAAGTGTCAAAGTGAAAAGTGACATCTGTGTCCCAAAAGAACTGTCAAATCGAAGGAATTTTCTGAAAAAAAAAAACGTTTTATTGATGTAAAATGACTAGATGTTGTGTAAAAGGCTGTAATAATGATGGAACATACAAATTTCCGACAATTCACACTATCAAGAAATAATGGGTAGCTGCTGAGACTGCTGTGAGAACAAAAATTGTATTATCACTAAGGAAAAGCTATACAATAAACAAAAATCTACCCTTGCGAAGCCGGGACAGGTCGTTAGTTGTATTTATTAATGAAATTCTATGATTATACCATAACTAAACAATCGAATACACCTTTGAAAATAATATCTACTTTTCTATTGGAGGTTAAGTATTGCATCGCTCTTTATATTATGAAATGATTCTTCTGGTTGAAGAATTATCACCGGGACAGAGAATTGTGATAGTTGTGGTGTTAGAAAGTTAAAATTCTTATCATATTGCTCCAATCTATACAATAGATGTAAAATTAGATGAAGAAGACAAACACAAAACTTAATGTCATTTTTCTCAATATAGAATGTCAGAAGCAGTACTATATTCTTTGTAGAGGCTAGCACATGTAATACCTACTTAAAAATACAATTTTAAATCCTAACTACAAGTAAATGTATATTTAATGTAGTAGAATCAAATTTCTAGCCTCTCAACTAAATCACTTTTTTTCCTCTTCTAAATGCACCGCGACTTCTTAGTTCTTGTTTAGTGTATGCACTTGCATTGACGAATAATTTTCCATATTTGTTTTTTAGAATAAACTCAATTTTTATAACAAAATACGTGTTTGTTTTTTGTACAACCTATACAGTAATCTGTCATATGAGACAACGATCGCAGCGACATCTACGAATAGCTTTGAGTTGCCATCCCCATTGTGGAAATCAGAATTCAGACAACGTTCTCCAAAGTTAACCTCTCATTTCTATCGCTGTTATTGCCAGACAAAAGTAAATCTAAAGTGAGCGAAATAAGGTTAATTTTAGTGTGATAAAAAACTTGTCCGCGGTCTAGATTATTATAATATATCTATGCCATAGTATTAGTTAAATTGATGACAGCTGTCAATGTTTTGGGGTGTCTATTAATCTCATTGAAAAAAAAGGGCGGGAAATTTCTAACAGAGCGGACGCGTCTTTTTTGATAATTATTTAGAAAATTTAAAAATACTGTAAAATAACATCAATAATTGTAGTTTTTTAGTGTAAATATTTATATTTAGTAGTAGTGTTTGAATCTTTAGTGGTAAGTGTCTTATTTTTTACTTGTATAGTTGAAGATGAATGATCCGCCTGACCCGGGGGGCGAAGTCCCCCCGGCAGGCAGTTATGTCACTATAGTGTCGAATGAATCGGGCATGGAGACCGATGGGTCATCTACGGCCCGAGCTTTAAAACGTACTTGCCGAGTACACGTTTGCAAACAATGTAACAAACGACGACGCACTCGCAAGGGTCAGGGACCTGAATCTTCGGGTTGTGATTGCACTGATTCAGTCGTTGCTGCAGATGAGGAGAATGCCCCTAATAATAATGCATTGCCGGTAATTGAGACCCCTAATCAAATTAACTTAACAACAATCTCTCCGGATACAGTTCCCGCTCAAATTGCGAGAAACATGTACGACAAAACGGATTGCGCGCCTTTTGTCGTACATGTACAAAAAAACATTACTGATAATAAAGATACCACACTGCACCCTATTACTTTTGGGAAGTTTTTGAAATCCTTTAGATTTCAAAATATTGTTAATGGAAGTGTTAAAAAAATTGGACGTAACAAAATAAGTCTGGCGTTTTCAAAGTTTACAGATGCAAATTCTTTTCTTAATCATGATAGCCTAGTTAAGCATAATTTAAAAGCGTTCATACCCTCATACAACGTTACTAGAATAGGATTAGTTCGCGGAGTTCCTGTTGAATGGTCTCCAGAGGAAGTTATTGAGAATATGTCTGTTCCAATTGGCTGTGGACCCATTCTAAAAATCAGACGGCTTAATTTTAAAAGTGTAATAGATGGCACGAGCTCATGGAAACCATCACAATCTGTCGTTGTAACATTTGATGGTCAGATATTACCGAAAAGAATTTTTATTTGTTACAATGCTTTACCTGTAGAGTTGTACATCTTCCCCACCATACAATGTTTCAATTGCTGTCGGTTTGGGCATACCAAATTGCACTGTAGGTCGAAACCTAGGTGTTACAAGTGCGGTGATAGCCATTCCGCTGACACTTGTAGCATTGAGGACGAGGGTGAGGCTAATTGTTGTAGTTGCAGCGGTAATCATTATGCCATTAATAAAAAGTGTCCCGAATATGATAGACAGAAATCTATTAAACATTATATGGCCCATAATTCTGTTTCCTATGTAGAAGCTTCTCAAATTCATCCACCAGTATCTAAATTATATTCTGAAACTTTAACATCCATTCATAAACAGCAAACCAAGTTTTCCCCCATTTTAGAAACTAGACAGCCCATATCGTATACAAAAACGGTATTCAGAAAGCCTCGGGACCCACCAAAAATTCAAAAGGGTTATGACAAAATTGCACATCAGATTTTAGTCAAAAATGATGTTCAATCTACTGGTAATGGGTGTGCATTGCAGAATAAAAATAATAAAAAAAACCAATTAGAAGAAATTATTGCTTTAATTAACTCTCTTTCGACACATAATAATATAGAACCGTCCAACGTTGCCCAGTAATTGACTTTTTAACAAACTTATTCCACCGCAATGGATCCAAATCTTTCGAAGATTATTCAGTGGAACAGTCGCAGCATAGTCAATAAAAAATCAGATTTATCATACATCATAAATAAATATGAGCCATTTGTTGTTGCTCTCTGTGAGACATGGCTTAAACCAGGGTTTTCTTTTAGAATCCCTGGTTATACCTGTCTAAGATCTGACAGAAGTGATGGGTATGGCGGAGTCGCCATACTTGTTAAAAATTCTTTTTCCTTCAAATCTTTCGATCTTCCTCCTCTATGCGAAGACATCTCGGCTGTCGCCGCAATTGTAAATAATATCTGTTTAGTCTGTATATATTATCCTCGCCCTAATGTAAATATTTTTTCTGAAATCAATAATCTTTTAGCTGTATTACCTAAACCATTTTTAGTGATGGGCGATTTTAACTCCCAACATCAAGCTTGGGGTAGTACTCACTCTAATTATTATGGGGAGCAATTACTGACCATTTTAGATCATCATAATCTTTGTATTCTGAACACCTGTCTTCCAACACGTCACACAGATCCAGATCAGGGAATAAGCGCTCCTGACCTTTCTATATGTACACCTGATATAGCATCATTACTGTCATGGGCACCCTTGTCTTCTTCCTATGGTAGTGATCATTTTCCCTTGATCATAAGTTTCCCTTTTAAAAAACCTGATTCACATATTCCAAAACCTAGACTAAAGTACAGATTAGAGAATGCTGACTGGGAGACATATAGAGATGCTGTAGAGAATAAAATTCTTGTTCTGTCAGATTCTTTATCAAATTATGATTCACAATCATTGTCTGATGAATTTACAAGGATTCTAATAGATGTTGCAGATAATATTTTACCCATTAAAAATGGTGCTTCAGGTAAGATTCCTTCTCCTCCCTGGTGGGATGCTGAGTGTACAGAGGCTATTAAAAACAGGAAAGAAGCCGAGAAAAGATATTGCAAATGTATGTCAAAACACAATTTTCAGTTATTCACAGAAATTTCTCGTGATACACGTAAGCTCCTTAGAAAAAAGAAATTTGAAGGTTGGCAGAGATTCTGTACTTCCATTTGTCCACAAGTATGTGCGTCGGTCGTGTGGCGTAATATTAGGCGCTTCAGGTCAGCTTTCAGTGAAACAGCAGCTACAAAGTTACCACCAGACTTAGCTAATCTATTTATGGATCAATTAGCACCTCCTTCAGTTCCAGAACATAGGTCTTTAAATCCCTCTCCATCTTCACCTATTTGTCACCCTGAGCTTGATTCAGTTTTTACATTGAGTGAGTTGAAAGGTGTCCTTTCCCATGTTAAAGATTCAGCTCCTGGAGAAGATGGTATACCATACTCATTTATAGCGAATCTCTCTGATCCAGTTCTTTCTGTGTATTTAAATCTTATCAACAATGTTGTCAGTTCTGGTTCCATTCCATCTAGCTGGAAATCCCAAAGCATAGTTCCTATTTTAAAACCTAACAAGCCTCCATGTGATGTTTCTTCATATCGTCCCATTGCTCTGTCATCAGTTCTAGCCAAAATTACTGAGCATCTTGTTAAGATCAGGTTAGAATGGTATATTGAAAGCAATAATTTGTTAGCTCCCTCTCAATTTGGTTTCAGAAAGGGCAGAGGCACTATAGACAGCCTGAGTGTATTTACTACCGACATTCGCTTAGCTTTTTCTGCCAATAAATCTGTACTTGCAGCTTTTCTTGATATTAATTCTGCATATGATAATGTTCTGGTGTCAGTGCTGGAACAAAAATTGAATGCATTAAAAGTTCCAAAATTTTTATCCAATTTTATCATTAATATGCTTTCAGAGAGATCTATAAATCTGTACCTTGATGATGGATCCAAATTTTCCCGATTAGTGTGGAGAGGATTGCCCCAAGGATCTGTGCTCAGTCCTCCTCTTTATAATATATATACCTATGATCTAGAATCCTCTCTCAACAGATCAGTACAAGTACTTCAGTATGCTGATGACTTGGTTTTGTACCTTTCTGGTAACAATGTTGACAATTTAAGTATATCATTAACCTCTTCTTTGCAGTTATTAAACTCATGGTTAGGACATAATGGCCTTGACCTCTCAGCCCATAAAAGTAGTGTTGTTTTGTTTACAAGAATGCGTAGGCCTCCAACAGTCTCTGTTCAGTACAACAATGTTTCTATTCCTGTAAAAAATCAAGTAAAATTTTTAGGAGTTATTTTGGATTCCAAATTAACAGGACTTCCTCATTGTGAATATATTGCAGCAAAATGTGAAAGAAACATAAACATTATCAGATGCCTCTCTGGTGTTTGGTGGGGTGCACATCCTTTCTCATTAAAACTGCTTTATAACACTTTAATTCGTAGTGTGATCGACTACGGTACATTTTTGCTGGAGCCTGGAAACATTAAGGGATTAAAAAAACTAGATGGGATTCAGTCCAAAGCCCTGAGAGTTATTTCAGGTGCAATGAAATCCAGCCCTACCAGGTGTTTGCAGGTGGAATGTGGAGATCCCCCACTTCACTTACGGAGACAATTTTTAGCTGACAGATTCATGTGCCGATGTTTACAATTTACAAATCACCCATTGAAATTGAAGGTTTCTCTTCTCTCTGAAGAATTGACAAATTCAACTTACTGGAAGCATAAAGCTATGCCCTGTTTAGTTAAAAGCTTTAGAAAATTTAATCTAATTAAAGCTCCAATTCATCAGTCTCCATTTCTTCCCATATTCCACTGTAATTATAATGCATTAACTCTATTGCCATCTATCAAAGATAACCTCAACATTTTTAAAGATGACATATGTCAAAACCAGAACTTTAATGTTAACATGGGTCTAGATTGGAGTGATTATCATCACATTTTTACAGATGCCTCAAAGCATAGCAGTGACACTTGTGTGGGGGTTGGTGTATATCACTCTCAGTACAATGTGACTCAGAAAATTAAACTCCCCCCTGAATCTTCTGTATTTACAGGAGAATGCTTTGGGATATTTAAAGCGGTAGAGTATGTCCTTTTGATGAAACTTAAAAAAACAATAATATTGACTGATGCAAAATGCGCACTTCAATCTTTGGCCAGATTTCCTTTTTACTTCCAAAATTCTGCTGTAATATTTGAAACACGGGAACTTCTTCTCAAATGCTCCTTGAGGGGATATTCAGTGCATTTTGCTTGGATACCTTCTCATAGAGGTATAACTGGTAACGAGAAAGCAGATAAATTAGCCAGTGATGCGGTGCAGTGTGGTGACATGTTTCCGTACAAAAACAATTTTCAAGATATTTCCACTTTGCCCAGGGTTTATTTAAAGGAAGCTTGGAATCAACTCTGGACAAGTTCATCTGAAATAGGTAGACACTATCGTGCAATTCAACCTGATATACCTGCTAAACCCTGGTTTAGTAAGTTCAAGTTTAGCAAGAAATTAACAACTATTTTGATACGTATGCGCTTAGGTCATGTTAGTTCTCCTGCGCATCTTGCTAAACTTGGCATTGTGCAGGATCCCGAGTGTGCATGCGGTGCTGACTATGGTGACCTCAACCACATATTTTTTTCCTGTCCCCTTTATGATCATTCTACCTTTTTACAAAACCTATTATCTGTAGGAGTTCCTTTTCCTTCTTCCATTCCTAGTATTTTATTTCATTGTAATGTAGATGTATATAAAATTATTACAGATTTCGTAATTGATAATAATATTTCAATTTAATGTGTATTGTGTATATTTTCTTATTTCCTGTTGTAAGTAGTTCCGTTTTATATCGTTTCTTTTACATACAATTAATTGATGCCTTTTCCAAATTCCGTTTCTCCGTCCATTACCAATTCCTTTCGCGATATCTTTCCTGCTCTTTAATATCGTCTGGCAACAAGCACGAATAGTGCAAAGCCAAAAAAAAAAAAAAAAAAAAAAAAAAAAAAAAATAATCTCATTGAGATTGATTAATAGACATGTGCAAAACAGTGCACTACGAAGTGATGTGATATGGCATTACATTTCGTGCCGAGTAATATTACATTACACCATCACTTCAAACATCACGCGTGATGTTATGATGTAGCGCCATGCGATAGCACACCATCGCGCGTTCTAATGTAATGCAATGTTCTAGTGTAATAGGACATGTTATTGAAATAGTAACTTAGCAGCGAGCGATACGATGTTGTCCGCTTGTCATTATGATGATTTATAATATTACATGATAGAAATGAAATGAGCAATAGTGTGATTTACTCACTATGATTTAAATATACAAATTATACAAAGTTGATTTTCTTTCATACTTATACGACCGTACAACGGGTGGTGTTGTCAAGGAAATAATATTAACCCTTTCGTAATAAAAATAGAGTTCTAAATAACATACTAAGTCACCTGACCGGGCGGGCGAAATACGAAATTGCACTCGCCTTGTTCCGGACTTCCGATATAACCGAACGTTGCCGACGCGATGCGTTCGGGAGTAATCGGGAGGGCTCGGTTCGAGCGAGGCTGCGAGTTAAAATTACATGCTCTGTGCTGCGAGTCATGTCGCGACTCGCGAGCTACTGCGCTGCTACAGCGCGCGTGATGTTTAGTGTGATGGTGTGATGCTTATTTTAGTCGAGTAATGTGTAATGTTACAGTACGCGCTCGGGTGATATTACGCGTAATGCATCACTCGCATTACTTACACATGTCTATTGATTAATCTGTGTGTGATTTCGTGAGTGCGAAAAAATAGGAAAAGCTACATTTCACAAGTTCATATTTTTATTTTAGGTTATGTTAAAGCTGAAAAGCATTAATATTAAGGTACGATTCTTGGCGTAATTCGATCATGAATCAATTATTCAAGAACCTATGTCTAACTAATGTAAAAGCAAATCACTTGAAGAACATACACACAAGCTCCGCAGCCTTAGCATGGTCGAAAACAGATAATATACCAAAAAGATTTTTAAGATATAATAAAAAAATATACCCTCCACAGTCTCCGGATGAAGAACCAAGACCAGCTGTAAGTCAATCTCTAAGTCTTTTATCTAGCCTAATCGAAATAAGTACCTCAAGTCGGTATAACTTTAAATCTTAGAGGATTAATAAGTATTGATTTTGCTGCTTGTTGTAAACATGATACAAATGATATGTTGGCATAACCTATTAAAATTATACACTTAAATAAAATACCATCTTAAATTGTACAGCAATAAGTCACAATATTCTGAGTTTCATGAATTTTACTATAATTTTAAATAAGTACATAACTTAATCAGACCTATTATAACCCTATTTGGAACACCCATGTCGCAAATTTAATACTATTATAATATGCATCTTAGGAATATAAACTACCCTGTTAAAATCTTTTTATTGTTGTTTTCAAGTCAGTATTGAGAATCCATAATGGTTGCTGGAACTTCCTTTTCTTTCTGAAATTATAACAAATGTGTTAAACCAAACCATTTTACTTTTCAAATTAAAAGGGAATTAAAATTATTAATATTTATGTTAATGTCTATTGAGGGTAAGTTGTATTGATAAGGCAGAAAATAAATAAATAAAGGTGTGTTGGTTAACACAAAATGGATGAAAAAAAAAAAATTTTGCAGCAATAGATGAAAAATTTAAATCCATTAATCGAAACAAACATTTGTTTGTCTTTATATTAAAATCACTGTATTTTGTTTTCAGTTTGTATGTCATCAAAAGACAAATATAAAATACAGTCCTGAAAAGCTGTGGTACATTGCCAGTTTCATCAGAGGAATGACGGTTGATGAAGCTGTGAAACAACTCAGCTTTGTAAACAAAAAAGGAGCTATATTTGTTAAAGAAGCCATTCTGGAAGCTCAAGACCTTGCTGTGAAAGAACACAATGTTGAATTCAAGAGCAATTTGTGGGTTGGTAAGTGCAAGAAAATTAGCAATAACTAGCTGTGCCCGCGACTTCGTTCGCGTGGAGGTCGGAACTCAACAATGTATTTTTTTAGTGCTTCTTTATTAACAACATTAGCTGTAAACCATCATTCTGGAGCATACCTAAATATGCATACGTAAATCATCAAATGAGTCCTCCTACCCAGGGCAGGGTAAGAGGGACTGTCAGACTTGTACTGATTAAAATCCTCGGTGTCCTATAAATCCTATAATAGGCCTTTACGTTCCGGGGTCAAGGTAATTCGATAGTTCCGCGACCCGGCAGGCTTTGGCCTTCTAAGGGGGGCCCGTCATTGTGATGACACATTTAGGCGCGTATTGAACACAACGCGCCGTCGACCCAGGCATACTCGCCGCCCGCATGCTCGTGCAAGAGAAAAATCTACGTTTAAACGCCTCTGGGACCTGAGTAGTATAGGCGGACTCCGAAGCCTGCCCGTTCCTGCCTTTACCGGCGCTGGCAGCCCCAGGACGTAAGCAGACATGGGCGAAAGTCCTTCTTTCAAGGAAACAGGTCGTACCTATGCGTGACCCATCGTATCCCATCATATCCCATCGTGTCCCATCTTATCCCATCCTATCCCATCGTAACCTATCATATCCCATCCTATCCCATCTTTTGCCATCCTATCCTATCCCGTCCTATAATATTAGGTTATTATTAGGATTAATATTGTGTTAATGAAAATACCTTCGCAAGTAATGCATTACTTTAAAATCAAATTTGATTTCCATAAAAAAGGTTATAATGACTTAACCTTAAAAAATAAATGTATGCTCTCGCGGACTTTATTTTAGAACTTTTTATCAGGAATAATTCCGTAGTACATTATTTTTGCGTATCTTTAACCGTTTACGCAGCGCACGCAACGGAAGCTCTCGAAATGGAATCCATTTTCCCGATTTTGAAACATTTCTCTTTACTGCTCCGCTCCTATTGGTGATAGCGTGATGTTATATAGCCTATAGCCTTCCTCGATAAATGGTCTATTCAACACAAAAAGATTTTTTCAATTCGAACCAGTAGTTCCTGAGATTAGCGCGTTCAAACAAACAAACAAACTCTTCAGCTTTATAATATTAGTATAGACTAGCTGTGCCCGCGACTTCGTTCGCGTGGAGGTCGGAACTCAACAATGTATTTTTTAGTGCTTCTTTATTAACAACATTAGCTGTAAACCATCATTCTGGAGCATACATAAATATGCATACGTAAATCATCAAATGAGTCCTCCTACCCAGGGCAGGGTAAGAGGGACTGTCAGACTTGTACTGATTAAAATCCTCGGTGTCCTATAAATCCTATAATAGGCCTTTACGTTCCGGGGTCAAGGTAATTCGATAGTTCCGCGACCGGCAGGCTTTGGCCTTCTAAGGGGGGGCCCGTCATTGTGATGACACATTTAGGCGCGTGTTGAACACAACGCGCCGTCGACCCAGGCATACTCGCCGCCCGCATGCTCGTGCAAGAGAAAAATCTACGTTTAAACGCCTCTGGGACCTGAGTAGTATAGGCGGACTCCGGAGCCTGCCCGTTCCTGCCTTTACCGGCGCTGGCAGCCCCAGGACGTAAGCAGACATGGGCGAAAGTCATTCTTTCAAGGAAGCAGGTCGTACCTATGCGTGACCCATCGTATCCCATCGTGTCCCATCGTATCCCATCGTATCACATCGTATCCCATCATATCCCATCCTATCACATCGTATCCCATCGTATCCCATCCTATCACATTGTATCCCATTCTTTCCCATCGTATCCCATCCTATCCTATAATAATAAAATATAATAATATAAAAAGACAAAAACACAAAAAGGCAAAGACACTCAGGCGTCAAAGTACTTCTCCGCATCGCTGTCATCCGGAAACGTGCCGAAGACTGGCAGCATTGCCACGTTGGATGGCAATGCTTATTGTGGTATTATTTTGAAACTATGATATCTCCTAAGATATTCATTGAAACCAAACGATGTCAAGGGCAATTTTGTTCAAAATTAAATGCTTGTGATGATTAACGTATTTATTTGGATAAGGATTAATATTGTGTTAATGAAAATACCTTCGCAAATAATGCATTACTTTAAAATCAAATTTGATTTCCATAAAAAAGGTTATATTGACTTAACCTTAAAAGATAAATGTATGCTCTCGCGGACTTTATTTTAGAACTTTTTATCAGGAATAATTCCGTACTACATTATTTTTGCGTATCTTTAACCGTTTACGCAGCGCACGCAACGGAAGCTCTCGAAATGGAATCCATTTTCCCGATTTTGAAACATTTCTCTTTACTGCTCCGCTCCTATTGGTGATAGCGTGATGTTATATAGCCTATAGCCTTCCTCGATAAATGGTCTATTCAACACAAAAAGATTTTTTCAATTCGAACCAGTAGTTCCTGAGATTAGCACGTTCAAACAAACAAACAAATCTTCAGCTTTATAATATTAGTATAGATTATTAGTAACAAACTGAATCAACCTGATAATTTGTTAAATGTGAAACACTGTTTCTAGTAGTTTTTTTTTTGTCTATGTGAATTACAAAAGCCTCATAAATCGACCACATATCCAGTTAATAAAAGTCCTTGCATCCCTTGCTGCATCAGATGTCCCTGACACTATCTATATCTATACGTATTATAAAACAAAGTCTCCAAAAGCTGTTTGTTTGTTATTGATTTCTCAACTACTAAATTTACAGATTTTAGTATGGTTTTTATTAAAGAGGTTTAGGTAAAAAGTACATTATGATTTATGTAAATTGACTGAAGTCTAACAATTACTGTTGCAAAAATCGCGCGGTCGTAAAAAATCTCGCCTGCAGGGAGCTTATAACCAGTAGAGATACACTAAACTTTAGTGTATCTCTACTGGTTAGCAACAAATTAATTTCTTTAATTGAAATTAATTTGTTGATCTACAAAAGCACTACAAAAAAGCATGTTTCTTATCTAGCGTTGGCCATATCTAAAATTTGGAAACCAGGACAAAACGCGTGAAAACCCCGGATTTTAGAGTCCAGAACCTGAACGAAGTGCGCACCGTGGCAATGGCGTCGGGAGGGATGGGGGACGGTGAAGTGTGGACTGTGGGTATCGCGGGCGGCCCAAGACTTTAAATTTTAAACCCCGACTACAAATGAATCCCCCCCCGGACGTTCCGAATTTTTTGTCTAGCAAGTCGGAAAATTAAAAGCGGGAATGAAGTCGCGGGCAGAAACTTACTCTATGTATGAAACCCTTAATTTATGTTGTTTTTGTTTCAGCCGAATCATTTTCTGGTCAAGGAATGGTAATAAAAGGAATAAGAAGGCATGCCAGAGGACGTATGGGAGAAGTAAGATATCAGTTCAGTCATTATTTCGTAAGATTGGAAGAGGGGAAACCACCTGTAGACTATTATAAGAGAAATCCACAAACACCACTACAACAACTTGATAATTGGCTGGAACAAATGAGGAAGAGAAAGATTATAAATTCATATTAAGTTGTAAATCATTTATTATCATGTTTAATTAGAAATATAAAATAGCATAGATTCTGCTCTTAGTTATTATTTCATCATTAATTATTTACTTACCATATCAAAATTTTATTTTGAATGCCATAAGACATTTGATAAACTTAAGTAGGTACCTATGCATATGCTTACATGACATAATAAAAATCAATTAGCTATGAAGCTCATTCCTCAAATTGAACATGATACTTAAATTAATTTGACAAGTCAGTAGTGTGGTCAGTAGTCACTGTCAAATTTTAGCAAGCAGATATCCGGTAGGTACTGAGCATGGCGTCCACGAAAAGGTGTATTGTTAAGTTGCAACAGACATAATTGTATCAAACCTATTCATAAAAACTATAAAATTATCCTATGCTGTATCGGTGATGACAGTGGCTCTTAGCTGCATTATTGGGATCCATAAAATCTTTCAATTCTTGCCAACTAGATATTTTTGGCTTGTTTTTCATTGAAAATTAAATATGTTAATCCTAAAAAAAAGTACTCAATAGGTTGTGATGTATATTTAACTTGCCCCTCATAGTACTACTATTAAGTATTCTGAGCTCGTACTTTACTCTGCGATTGGGGGCACCTGATTGATTCACATCTGTGACACATCGCGTGCTGCCATCGATTTGATAGTTCCCGCCACCGACTTTGCACATAGCGTATACAATGTTAAAAGTAATCCGAAAATGTTAATCATAATTATGTAGTTGGCTAGAATTGGCAGATCCCCGATAATGTGGTCAATAGGAGGCGCTGTGACCACGGACACAGCGTAGGTATTAGCTTCCTTCTTTTGTGATGACTTCTGGGTTTCACTTTAAAATACTCTGATAATACTTCTAAAATAATATTCATTTAAAAGATTTAAGGAAATAGGCAAGTATTTAAATAAGAAAAATCAAAATAATACTTATAAATAACACCTATATCATAATATAAAATGATCATACATTTAAAGATGTCCGAGGCTCAGGTTTCTTAGGCACATAACCATACAGGAAAATTGAAACAATCACGAACATTGTGCCAATTGCAAACTGTACAGTTAAGTTGAAATCAAATATGTATATGGAAGCTATACAGGATATGATGATAGCAACAGAAGTTGCGAAACCCTTAAGTATATTATCTGCATATTTGACAACCACAGCAACTATGAGGCCACCTGCGGCTTGCAATAGGACTAGATACCAAACAAAACCATCAAAGCCTTTAAGCAAATTATTATGAAATCCTTCGTTTATAAAATAAGTGATGGTTCCAAATGGTAATGATAGCAAACTCAATTGCACATTTCTCATCCAAACCTGAAACAAATCAACAAGTTTTACTTAAGAAATGCATCACATTGCTTTTTATTAATATTACATACAAGACTAAACTATCTAGTTTGCCCTTGAGCGATGTCTTTTGTTCCATGTAAACTATATAGTTTATTTGTAATGTAAATTATAATAAGTCACTTGGGTATTGAATAGCACTGAATATGAAAAATAAAAAAAAAGATTCTGACGAATTGAGAACCTCCTCCTTTTTTTGAAGTCGGTTAAAAAACAATACCTATTAAACACCTTATTGGCTATTTAGGTGTTTACTGGTAACATTCGCTTGCATAAAAAAATATTTAAAAATCATTTTAGCAGTTTGATTGTAGAAAATAAGATACAAGTATTATAAAATATACCTATTGATAAAAAAAATACATCTCAGTCAATGCATAGCAATCAATGTCAAACCAATTAAAAATGTAGTTAAAATTGATGAACTTACAGATATGTCTGATTCTTTAAGTACTTTTTCAAAGTATATCCCAGCAAAACCAGATAAGAAACAGGCTGCTAGTGCTGCACTAAATCCTAATATTTTGGATTGGTCTGGTAAATGAGCTTTAGTTGCATTTGCTTTTTCTGTTGAAGACAATTGCACCAGAGCTACTCCTGCTGCTAAGATGGCTAATGCTAGCCACTGCCACTTCTTGAGATGTCTTTTCAGTACGAGCACAGCAAAAAATGCTGTTGTCAATATTTTTAATTGATATGTCACCTGGAAAAAACAGTCAGCAGTCAATAAGGGTCCCCCCACATTTATCGACGCAGAATCGGCTTAAGGATGTTTATATTTATATCAGACAGTTCCAGAGAGACCTCCAGTTAGTTACACAAGGTAGGAGCTAATTTGCTTCTTCCCTTACAAATCCAAAATAATAATATACCAACCATTTTACACATTAGTTAAATGAAAAAAAAATTACATGTGGTTGATTTTGAAATGTTTGCATTTGAAAATGAACTTAATAAGTCAGTTATAATTTAGGATTACCTGGTAAGTAGCAGCATCTAAGTTAGATGCAGAGACATAAAGCAAATTGTTTTGTACAATGTACAGAAATGATGGCACACAAACTCTTAATGTGTCTCGAACATTTAATATGACTATATTATACATAGACATAACTCCATTCTTAACACCACCAGACTCTTGCATCACAAGGCAAACACATATAATAAGTTTAAAAACTTCTGCCATTAAAACAGCTGAAAACACAATGGTATAATTTATTTGATAGTAATTGTAGAGTAACATAAAACACTTTTAGCACAGTTCATTTACTGATTATAAATTATTTCTGCAATATTACTTAACAAAATTAAAATAAAATGTAATTACCTGCTGCTGATGAGAACATTTCCACATCTCTTATGCGGGCATACCGCATACTAAGACCCAATATTGCATTTTGCAATGTTAATACTACCAAGCTTACATATTTAATGTAACCTGGAAACACCATGAAATATACACCTTTTAATTGTGTATTATAAAAATGTCATTTGCAGTAATACCCAGGAGATAGATATAATTATCTCTTGTGTATGAGAAGCAGAGAAAGTAGTATACTTTAGTTACCATAGTTATTTACTCTTCTGTTATGCCCATATGATTGAGCTTTTTTAGCATCCCCATCCATGTCTTCTGTAGTGTTTAGCTGTGTGTCAGCAGTTATAAACTCTTCCGGACTTTCAGGGGACTCAGTAATGTGATCTACTGCACTGTCAACAGGCTCTGTATTTACTGAAGCCTCATTTGTTGTGTCAGTTGACTTCATAGGAACCTATAAGGAAATTGTCTGTATTACTTTTAAGTTAGCATTGAATTTACGATAAGCTAAGTGATTTTATCAACACTAATTTGATTTCACTATTGATATCACTATACATTGATTTTGTATTTTTAAAAGTAATAAGATATCACAGTGTAATCATGTATACGTGGAATAAAATGAATATGATATTTGTGGTATGGTCAAATCAAAACAACTGATTCAAAAGTGGGAAAAGATATTATGTGATAAATTATATAAAATACAGTGGTCTAAAGAAGCTACGTACTTACAACACCATAAAAATTTTATTGTTACCAATCATTGGCCAGAAATCAACGAATCATTTCAGGTTTGATTTTGAAAATAGGATATCTGAGTAAATAAAATTAAAACATTAGTCACCGGTATTTCCTACACGAATATGTAAATACAAATGTTAGAAAACAATTATTTATTGATAAAAACTGTTTTACCGATTTTTGATAGAGCTCAATACTGAAATACACACACTTAAACTCACTACATGAGCTATTAAATTTAAAATCTCAAACGCGCTTCTTCGTTGAATACACAGAACATGGTTGAATGCAGTTGATTATTTTTTTGTATGATTTTTTTGTTGACGTCGGCAATCTGCCGACATGCCATTGAACTATTGACGTGCTTGACGTTGACATGTATTGTATTTTTTTTAATTTATCTGGCATGGCTTCAAGGCTTTTATGCCAAAACATTATTGCCTAATAAAAAGCCCATTCGCACGAGATTTTTTTTCCTGGGCGTTAAAAAAGAGCTGAAAATATTCCCATGTCTGTTCACACGTCAGCTGTTTTTAAAACGCGGCGTTTTTTTTTCGAACTGCGTTTATGATTTTAACTGCTGGGCGGTGACGTTAAAGTTCAATTAACCTTTTTATTAAAACTGCGTTTTTTTAACGCCCAGAAAAAGCGCTCGTGCGATGGGGGCTAACATGTAGGTAAAGACGTGGTAAGCAAGCAGTCCAAAACATATTTTTTATATGTACACTCACGGAATGAAAAGGTCCGTCGATTTTCAAATTGATTCGTTTAATAACGTATAGCGAGCACATAGTACCTTTTGAATCTTTGTTACAGAATAGACTCGAGTTACAGAAATAATGTATAATGTTCGTTAATAAAGTTCAAAATT
The DNA here is from genome assembly GCA_950005045.1 of Agrotis exclamationis. NCBI lineage: Eukaryota > Metazoa > Arthropoda > Insecta > Lepidoptera > Noctuidae > Agrotis > Agrotis exclamationis. Next base: position 13,472,772 of record OX465425.1, on the reverse strand, counting down.
GTGCAGCTCAAAGTCGTTTGACTATTTATCTTGTCAACAAGATCTCATAAGAAGTCAATTTTTGATGAACCAAAACCTTCGTGTTGGTTCAACCTGCGAATATTATTAATTCAGATAAAACGATTGTCAATCTGTCAAAGCCATCATTGTATTTCTTATTTTCTCCTCTATTTTTTAAATAACTATCATAATTATAATACAATTTTTGTAATTTGTTAACGCTGTTTGTAATTTTGGTGTACAATAAAGTATATTCTTTTCTATTCTACAATGCCAAGACCTTTGAGTGTTGAAGAAGGAGCAGCAATTATTTCCGAACATGAAGCTCAGCGGCAATCGGTTCAATCAGACGCGTGCAGTACCTAAACATAGAGGAAAGTAATATAACGGGCAGTAAACAAGTCGCACCGCATTAGTGAAAGGTCGCCCTCTCTGACGTTGAACCGAACTAGCGAATAGTCGTTTAACATGTGTTTTGTTTACAATTATTATGGAGGATAATAAAGAAGTTTAAAGTCAATCCTTTGTAGGTACAATCGTTTATTACGTTATACAGTTTACACACAAGATATAGCATTAACTTTAACAAAATTCAAGACTTCGAAAACAATTTGCAGCGCGACTTAGTGTCGCGGAGGATCGCAAATAACGCGTGACCATACGTTCACAGAGCATGTAATTTTCATACGTTTCTCCGGCCGGGGGCGCATTATAGTGTAGACCTGTACTCTGTGGGGGCGCACTCAGGCGCACTGGCCGCCGGCCGCGGCGTCTCGCCTGCGTGAGCGCGGGGTGCGCGGGCGGCGAGGGACGGAGGGGGCGCGCGTAACAACATGGCGGCCTGAACTTGCCTCTCATGCCTACAGTGTGCCTACAATAAAAATCCCGCGTTATAGAAGTTTATAGCGAGAATGTCGAGTCAAGGAGTGTTTTTACTGGCAGCAATGAAACCGTATCCGCTCACACGTCAGCGCTTTTAGGCGCTCCACTCACTGCACCGCGCCCCGTCGCGCAGCGCGGGGAGGCAGATTTTTCATTGTAGGTATGCAAATATCTCAATTTGCATAGAAATCACGCCTAGTAGCACAACACACTGCACCGCGCCCGCGCGCAGATTGGCAGAAACTGCGCGTCGGAAGGCAGATTCCGTTTATTGCCTGTACAGCCGTGGTACTACTTATCAGAAAGAGACGTCGTGGAGCAATGCAGTATGGAAATAACAAATGAAGAGACGAATAAACCAATAAAACGGGACAGAGAGGAGGATGGGTCTGAATGGACAATCGTACAAAACTAAGGAAAAAAGATTAAAGAAAGTTGTGTGGAAAAGAGCCCTTGCAAAAATATTCAAAAATAAAGGAATCAAGGATATTATTAAGGTTCAAAATATTAATAACTAGCTGTGCCCGCGACTTCGTTCGCGTGGATGTCGGAACTTAACAATCTATATTTTTAGTGCGAAGCGGTGTAGGAGGATACCGATACAATCTTTTATATAAGCTATAGTCCCCGCCAAATAAGTCTGGAATAAAGGTTATTGATCCTAATAATGCATCGTTCGAATTTCATACCACCATTGTTCAAACAAAATAAAATATAAGGTCGTTCTACATTTTTTCGAATGGTTTTGAAATATTGCAAAATACGGGGGTCAACGTATCTTATTTTATTTTATTCCATACTTATCTGGCGGAACTATAGTGCTTTTTAATATTAACAATATTGTGAACAAATTAACACGGCTGTGAACCATCACTCTGGAGCGTACATAAATATCCTGTCCAATCCTGTCCCGTCCTATCCCGTCATATTCCGTCCTGTCCCGTCCTGAACCGTCTTGCCCCGTCCCGTCCCGTCCTGTCCCGTACTGTCCCGTCCTGTCTCGTCCTGTCCCTTCCTGTCCCGTCCCGTCCCGTCCTGTCCCGTCATGTCCCGTTCTGTTCCGTCCTGTCCCGTACTGTCCCGTCTTGTCCCGTCCTGACTATCCTATGATTCCATAAAATCGCTATAATTAAATTGCGTTTTTTATAAGATGTAAACTGATTACGATGAAAAAAAAAACAATGTTAAACACCTCTATTTCAGGTTTTATTTTAACGCCATCTACCGTTTTATCGTTGAAGTACATATGTTTAGATGAATTATTTGAATATGTAGTTTTGCTATTCTAAGCTAGATCGCGCTACTGAACTGCACGTCGTCGGTGTGAACTGACCGTAATTTTACTTCTGAAACACTTTAAATTCAAATAACTTTTGATAGACTGAACCGATTTCGATGAAACATAAACTAAGTTAAACCTCAAGTTGCGTATAATTTTTGTATATAAACATTGTCAGCATTGAATTCGTAGATTTTACGTGATGTGCGCACAAACAAACAGACAAAAATTTCAAAAATGATGGAAATGGGTTCTGTTAATCTAAACGTTTGAATTGAGGAGCCACCTTGGATCTCGGTAAGTAATAGATGCCAGGGGCGTAGCTACCGCCGTATCTGCCGTATCAATTATACGGGGCCCCCGGGCCACAGGGGCCCCCAACGTGCGTAAACAAAAATTAATAAAAACTTAATGATTTATAAAATAAAAAATTTATTTACTTTTACACAACTTATTTGTCTAATCTATCTCTGGTGTATTTATTATTATTATGTAATACTGTTTTAAGCACTAGATTGTCTATTTGAAATCCTGGGAAGATCCATATTAATATCAATATTTCGATGCAAGTATTAAAATAACTCTACCTAATTCCGAACTCTCTGGGCTGATCAGTCGCATCTTGATTTTTTTTTTTTATGACCTTTGTCCAATTTTTTGTTTATATTTCGGCGTAGATACAGAGAAATGCATTTTTTTCTTGAGTGATAAATGTTTACCCTCCCTAAGGGGCCCCTAAACAAATTTTTATACGGGGCCCCGCCAAGGCACGCTACGCCACTGATAGATGCACATTGTTGAAACTTTTGCAGCATTTAGCAGCAATTGTGCATATTATCGTCTAAAAATTTGGCTACTGTAGTGCTAAAATCAAAGAAAATACAATAGTTTTAGTTGAATATACACACATCAAAAGTGTCTAGGGATCAACATATATTTTTGCAATAACTTTTCTCCTGATTGATATTAATTAAAATTTTCTTTAAGGATTCATCAAATAAAGTGTTTTCGTTTGTCACAGTAACGATAAACCAAGTCACCTTTGCATTAATAAAGAAATTTGCCATTTTCCTAATAAAGGGATTTTTGACATTTGAACCACTAACACAAAAGTTCGAAAAAAAGACTGAAATAACAGTTTTCTTTAAAATTTTATTGGGTAACTTAAACAATTAATAATCCGTGTTTCTACCGCGAACACTAACAACACAAGAACATCGGTTTGGCATACTCAAAATGAGTTCATCCAAATCACGCTGTGGAATGGCCGCCCATGTTCGTTGCAACAACAAAAAAAGGTCTTCTTGCGACTGGATACCCTCCATATTCGGCAGAGCTCTTCTCTGTAGCATATCCCATGCATGCTCAATCGGATTCAAGTCTGGCGACTGAGCAGGCCAGGGCAGGACATTGATGTTAGCTGCGGCGAGAGTCTGTCTTACAACTCTTGCGGTGTGCGGTCGTGCATTATCATTAGTGTTGCCAGGTCCGATTTGTTGTAAATCGGTACATGAGGTCAAAAAAATCGGGATTTAAGGTTGCAAATCGGGACAGTAAACGAAAAAAAATACGTGTGGCACTCGGGGAGTGCCGCGATAAAGCTATTGCATAGCAATTTAAAGAAAAAAACAAGAACTAATTATTGCCTACCGCGAATATTTGATGAGAATGTTTGTGGTATACTACTGTAATAAAGACAAATAAATTATAATGAAGATATCAGTGGGTCTTTTCTATACAGGATTCCCAGGTCTCACTTCCAAACTGTGTCAAAATTTTCAACAGGTTATGGGCCCAGCGCGCTTCCACTGCGCCACTCTGCTTTGTAGTAGGAGAATTTTATAAGTAGGTTTCATTGTGAAAACCTCCTTTGGTAGCTCCGTTTAGAATCAGCAAGAAAAAGTAAATTGTCTTTAAGACGGATATTTTCATGATTGCCGAAGTCTCCCGAACTGAAACGACGTTAGACGATGCGGGGTGTTAAGTATTTTTGTTAGGTGTTTTCGTTACGGAATTTCTTGATTCGGTCGCCGCGATCAGAGTCCGCGATAAAAGCTATGCAATAGCTTAAAAACAAGGGGTTTTAAGTCTATTTAATCTTACATAACAAGTAATCAGTCTTGATAGACTAGTATTAATTATAAAATAAAATCGTACTTTACCTAACCTGTCCGAGTCGGGGTACCCCCAGTCGTTTTAACGACATTTATTATTATCTCCGTACCCCGTTTCGTATACTCCTACTTAAATACCAGCTGAACTTGTGCATTTAAACGAAAAGAAAACGGATTTCTTTCATTGGCACCCCGAGGTACGGTTTGGTTAGATTCCTTTAAACACTGTAGACAGAAATATCGTCAACAGTAGGTATTCTTTATTTCACTACATTTATTTTAGTGAAATGATGATATCTCTGACTTAATATTTGTCATATCACTAGATACTTTTAGTAAGAAGACGTTATTACGTCTTCTTACTAAAAGTAACAAGAATATTCCACATCTCCCGGGATTTCGTGAAATCACTGATATCCTCATCTCCCTGCGACATATCCAAAGCCAATAGATGGCGTTCCGTGTTAAAAAAATTACGTAGCGCAAAATATAGGTAGGTACCTATATTTTTTTCATTTTTTGATTAATCGGGACATTTAGCGTCCCGGTTAGGTCCCCAGACCCCTGAAAATCGGGACGTCCCGCGCAAATCGGGACACCTGGCAACACTAATTATCATGCATTAACTGAAATAAGGGACCGATTTGCACTTGTAGAGGAACGATGACGTCTGATACAATCGTCTCAGCATAAATTTGAGCGTTGAGGTTGCCTCTGATCCAAATCAACTCAGTTCTTCCGCCGATCCAAATACCCGCCCATACCATGATGGTTCCACCACTATAAGGATGGACTTCCTGGCAGGATTTTAATCGCTGTTGGCGTCCAGGGGTTCTCCAGTGTCGTATACGTCTTGTATCCGGTCTCATACCGAAACGAGACTCATCAGAAAAGCACACGAAACGCCATTGTTCTTCTGCCCAATTTCTGTGTTCAAGAGCCCATTGATATCGAATCCTACGATTGTGCATTGCTATAGGTGGTACCCGTAGCGGTCTTCGGGAATGAAGGTTCACTTCATGCAAGCGGTTTCTGACTGTTTGGTCGCTAATTAAGTTCCCTGAAGAGTGATGAAGCCTCACGGCTAACATCATGGCGGTTATTGTTGGAGCTCTTCGAGTTAAGATTTGAATGTATCGGTCTTGTCTCCGTGTGGTGCAGCGATACCGTCCTCCATGGCGCTCAGCCACGGTACCAGCGCTTCGGTAACGTGTCCAAAGTCGACTGATAACACTCTGACTTGTATTCAGAGCTAAAGCCACAGTACGTTGCCGGGAACCAGCTTCTATCATTCCCACGGCTCTGAGCATTTCTTCCCTGCTTAAATGACGTCGCCGCTCCATAATAACGTTGGTTTTAATCAGTAGTAGGGAAACAGTAGCACTAATAATGTCTTCAATGCGTTGTATGTTTTTATAGGGAAAATATTGACAGCTGATTTTCATCTTTTACTCGAATTTGATTCACAGTTCCTGATTCAAATTATGAAATGCACCAAAAAGGATCCATATAAATTTATTACAAAGCCACATCTCAATCTCAAGAAATCCGCATAAAAATGCTTGATCCCTAGACACTTTTGATGTGTGTATTAGTAATTGATCGCTCACATCCAATATAATTTCAGCTCTTGCGTCTAGATTGAGGAGCCACACTAAAACTATTGTATTTTCTTTGATTTTAGCGCTACAGTAGCCAAATTTTTAGACGAAAATATGGACAATTGCTGCTAAATGCTGCAAAAGTTTCAACAATGTGCATCTATTACTTACCGAGATCCAAGGTGGCTCCTCAATTCAAACGTTTAGATTGAGGAGCCACTTTTGCATTAATATAACTAGTGATATATTTTGCTGCTAAATCTAGAATTTGTGCTGCAAAATCAGCTACATTGCTGCTAAATAGTGGTGAAATCAGATTTTAAAAATCTGATGTGGCTCCTCAATCCTGACATATACAGTAACGACTGTCAAAAATCTACAAATAATGGCCGGGACCAACGGCGTTACGTGCTTTCCGAGGCACGGAGGAAACTCGCTACAACAGATGGTCACCCATCCACAGACCAACCTCGGCAAGCGCGGCTTAACTCGAATGATCAGCCTGTGCGGCTGTAATTATTTAGCCACGAGCTCCTCAATTAGCCACGAACGAACAAAATCATCCCACAGTAATAATTAAAGAAGAAAACCATCGTGATCGGTAACAATATTGGGACTGATTCCGGTCTACCCAGCCCAGACCCGTTACTTGGGACTGGGCAGACAACTAATCTATGACTACTTTTGTTAGCTTGGGTATTACCTGTAATAGCAATTGTATGTGTTATTTAAAATAAATATAAATGAATATTATTTAGAAAACTTTCGCAATTTTTTGAAAAGCCTTAACATTTAACTTTGCATTAAAGTCATTTGCATGTATGTAGATCTCTTGGATTTAAAGATATTTGCATTTTATTGTACATACCCCAGTTCGACAAATCAGAAAACTAAAACGGCCGCCATTCGCGAGGTGTTGGAGTAAGAATTTTTTTAAAAGCAGTTTTGTCGATGAAAATGAGTCTTTAATATCCTCTTCAAGTATCGCTAACTCGTGTCCGGACACACTGTAGAGTTAGTTTTAATAAAAACATGAAATATTAACATAAATATCTCAAGGGTGATAGAGTCTGAAACACGAAACATGAGCCTGGAAAATAGCCGGCAAATTAAAAAAATCTACATCTGGTATCACTGCATAAAGTAAGAAATAGTTATTTGTGCAACAAGAGAGCAAAGTCGTTTTTTGCTGCGAGTGCTGATTTTGAATCCTGAGCAAGCGAAGGATTCAACGATTGAATCACGAGCGTAGCGAGTGATTCTAAAGTTGAATCCTGAGTGTGGCGAGGGATTCAAAGGCACGAGATGCAAAAAACTTTGCTCTCGTGTAACACACATAACTTTTCACTTCAGCAGCGAAAACACTTTAGGAGATAAAATAATAAACAGGAATAGATTGAAATAACTATTAACTTATTCAACTCTTTACGCCAGCCACGAAATTTTATTCCAGCTCTTTTATTTAAATTAAGGCGTGTTCGGAAATTATAGCACCCATGATATTTTATTATTCAAAATATTTACGTAACATTATTGAAACTAGAAATAAATATTTACAGGTTAAATATCAGTTTGATTTGCAGTAAATACTTATTTTCGTTTATATACTACGTATACATATAAGTTAAAAATTCAGTAAATTACACTAAGATATAATTAATTATCTTTTTGCAAAATTTCTTTAGTTAGTACAAACCGAGCGTGTTTGTCTTTGAGGTCGAATTCAAAATCGGAATTCCGAAAGGGCTGGTCTTTGTCCCTCTCTCTTTCTAATAGCGGGAAAGAGATGGAGTGTAAATTAATGTTCCGAATTGTATGATTACCCCAAGGCTGAATAAGATCCCCAGGACCCGACGGCCTGCCAGGGAAAGCCTGGGTCCTGGCCTCGAGGACTCTCGGGCCTCGACTTGGGGGGCTCTTTAGCGCATGCTTGGAGAGGGGCCGGTTCCCGCTTCTTTGGAAGACGGGAAAACTGGTCCTCATCCAGAAGCACGGGCGCCCTGCGGACTCTCCGTCCGCATTCCGGCCCATCGTGCTGCTCGACGAGGTGGGCAAGCTCTTTGAAAGAGTAATTGCAGACCGCCTCGTCGGGCACCTGAATCGGATGGGCCCGAACCTTGCGGAGAGCCAGTTTGGCTTCCGCAGGGGGCGCTCGACGGTGGACGCCATCATGCGCGTGAGAGCCCTCACGACGGGGGATGCAGTAGCCCGGGGCAGGGTCGTCTTGGCGGTGTCTTTGGACATCACCAACGCCTTTAACACCCTGCCCTGGAGTTGCATCAGGGAGGCACTCCGGTATCACCGGGTGCCGACCTACCTCCGTCGCATAGTCGAGGACTACCTGACGGACAGAGCCGTCATCTACCCCGGTCACCGGGGAGAGTGGAACCGGCGAGAGATATCGTGCGGTGTTCCACAGGGTTCGGTCTTGGGGCCGCCCCTGTGGAACATCGGATACGATTGGGTGCTGCGCGGCGACCTCCCTGACGGCGTCAGCGTAATATGTTACGCTGACGACACGCTCGTCCTGGCGGAGGGAGAGTCGCACCAGGCGGCGGCCGACCTGGCGACGCAAGCGGTTGCGACAGTCGTCGATAGGATCCGGCAGCTGGGGCTCGAAGTGGCGCTGCACAAAACGGAGGCCATGTGTTTTCATGGCCGCGTTAACGCGCCACGGTCCGAGTCCCACATAACGGTGGAGGGGGTTCGCATCGGCGTCGGGAGGACGATGAAGTACCTGGGACTCGTCCTCGACAGCCGGTGGAACTTCAGGGAGCATTTCCTGAGTTTGGCCCCAAAGCTGAACCGGGCAGCAGCCGCCCTCAGGCGACTCCTGCCTAATCTCAGCGGGCCAAACGCCTCCTGCCGTAGGCTGTACGCCGGTGTCGTGCGGTCCATGGCCCTCTACGGGGCCCCCGTGTGGGCCCTGAGCATCCGGACGCGACCACTAAAGTTGGTCGCATGCCAGAGGGTCATGGCTATCCGAATGATCCGGGGATACCGCACGATCGCCGGCGAATCGGCCAACCTGCTTGCCGGATTACTGCCCTGGGATCTGGAGGCGACTGCCCTCCAGCGCGTCTATGAGTGGCGCGTGGAGGCGCAGCGCCGGGGAGAATTCCCGCTGCCCCGACAAGTCGAGGCGCGGCGGGAAGAGGTCCGGCGCGATCTCAGGGCAGTATGGAGGGGACGATTGTCGCAACCGACGGCCGGGCACGCCGCAATCGCGGCGGTAAGACCCCTCTTTGAGGAGTGGCTGGATAGGAGTCACGGCGTCCTGACCTACCGCATGACGCAGGTCCTCACCGGACACGGAAGTTTCGGGAGGTACCTGTGTCTAAGGAGAAAGGAGGAAACGCCTGGGTGTCACCACTGCGAAGATCGCCCGGAGGACACAGTAGAGCATACGGTGCAAGACTGCCCAGCTTGGGCAGAGCACCGACGTGTCCTCACGGCGGCGATAGGCGGAGACCTCTCGCGCCCGGCATTGGTTGCGGCCATGCTGCGGGGCGAGACGGAGTGGGAAGCGGTCGCCTCCTTCTGCGAAGCAGTTATGCTCGCGAAGGAGGAGGCGGGCCGCGTGAGAGAGAGGACAGTGTCCTCCCTCCGCCCCAACCGCAGTGGTGGACGCCCACGGCGACGGACGTCGCAAGACAATCTCCGGCCACCGTAGGCGCGGGCATGCGGGCGGCGAGTAAAGGGCAACTCGCTGCCCGACCATGGACCATGCCCGGGTCGACGGCGCGTTGTGTTCCACGCGCGCCTCAAAGAGCGTCAGCAAGATGACGGGGCCCCCTCTCTAGAGGGCCAAAGCCTGCCGGGGTCGCGGGACTTATCTCATTACCGTGACCCCGGAACATAAAGGGCTATCGAAGGACACCGTGGATTTTAGTCAGTACAAGTCTGACAGTCCCTCCCGCCCTGCCCGGGGTGGGAGGACTCATTTGATGATTTTACCACGATAAAAAAAAAAAAAAAAAAAAAAAAAGGCTGAATAAGATATTCGCGGCTTTCTGAAAACAAAAATTAAAAAGTTACTTTGTCTCACTCAGTGAGCAAAATCGCATTTTGCTCACTGATTTCAGGCAGCAAAACCTACATGTTTGAGCTACTGAAGTGAAAAATACATTTATACCATTCCTACTCTAAAAAGTTACTTTTACTCACTGAAAACAGTGAATAAAAAGCTCTTTTACTCACTGTTTTGGTGTTTGAATTTAGAACACATTGATGCGGTCGACCCCCGTTTTATTAGGAAAATATTACTCTTAATTTAAGTCATTGTTCCGATTTTAATGTTAATTTGTTGACTGCGCGATTGGACTACTTCGTTACGTGAAGCGGTTTCGATTCCCGCACGGAGCAAATATTCGTACTATGATCTACAATTATTTGTTTCGGGTGTGGGTGTTTGTGTATTGTGAATTTAGATGTTTGGAAACGCACCCACGTGTGTGTGGAGCAGTATTAATAAAAAAAAAACTTTTTTTTTCGTTACAGATATATTATCGCTCAAATCTTTCTTTTTCTCGTAGTCATGGTATAAAGTATCGTTTGCAACTCTTGAATAAAACGGATTTAAATCGAGGGCCTGAATCACTCGCGTCGCTCAGGATTTAAATATTATTTAATGACTGAATCACTCCCTACGGTCGTGATTCAGTCATTAAAATCCTTCGCTTGCTCGTAATTCATATAATGGCCCTCGCTTTAAATCCGCTCTTTATTCACTAGTTGCAAAATATACTATTTGATACTTGAATTTACATCATGGATTACTAAGTGATCCATGATGTAAATTCAAGTATCAAAATGTAGTTTAGATGATATATAGAGATTTTAGATGTAGATTTTTTGAATTTGCCGCTATTTTCCAGGCTCATGTTTCGTGTGTCTCTATGTGATGAATATTTTAATCTATGGAACTATGGTCTAGTGATGGGTCTAGGGTTTATGTCTGTAATCTATGGTTTGTAGAACTGTCACTGTCAATAAATAAAATTTGTCTCACGTGGTGTACATGGTGAGTATGAATGTTGATGGATGGAGAGGAAGAGGAAGCTGAGGAAGGCCAAAGAAAAGATGGATGGATTGTCTAAGGAATGATATGAAAGAAAAAGGAGTAAATGATACTGTGACGACTGATAGGGGAGAATGGAAGAAGAAAACGTGTTGCGCCGACCCCAAGTAGAATGGGATAAGGGCAGGAAGAAGAAGAAGAAGAAGACGTGGTGTACATAAGAAAAGTTATTTTAATTTAAAACCTCACAAATCCACACGATATTTCAAAAAATCCACCATTATTAACAATAAAATACCACTTTTTCCACGAAAATATTCAAATTTCCAACTATCAAAACAAACAACGTGCGTTGCGCTAACCCTGAGATTGTCAACTGGCGGCGCGTCAACCGGACAAGCTAAAACCGGTTTTTTCCAGTCTCGCCACGTACGCGACAAGCGGCCAGTGGACACACATACATGCCCCGCGCACTTGTAGTAGTGCAATCGAATCGCGCGGTTGTTCTAAGCTTTATCTCTGTTCCGTTTATTTACTCATGTGGTTACTATGACACAAAAGTTGCAGGATAGCTCTCAGCCAAGTTATAAAAGTTCTAAAATTCGTCAATTTCATTTCATATATTTATTTATTTCTGAAAGTGTTGAAAAGCACAAAATAATGATAAGACTTATATTTCGGCGAATTACTCTGAATCCTTACACTAGACACAATGTCCAGTATATTTTTTGTTTGTCTGAATGTCCTCTATCAATCTCAAAAGATACATCAACTTGTAAATACAAACGAAAATACCTTTGAATTATATTATTTCAAGATATCAATAAAATAAAAGAATCTTCTTTTGGAGTGAATTTAATTAAACATCTAAAACATAAATAAAATTGATTACTTAATTTTTACACTTATTTATTGATCATTTTCAAAATCAGCAGGATTCTTGCGTCCAAGACGAGTGTGTTCCCGTTCTACACCTTCATAAACTATGTAACCAATGATGAAAGCTGAAACAACACATTATACAGGATGTTAATAAAAATAATATCAAGAAAAGGTTAATCTATAATTTATTAAACTAAAAGAAAGTAGCAGTCCCTCTTTCAGCTTAGTTTCGCTAAATAATAAAATAGGTTTGACTTGTAGTCTCATCAGACAGGTGAACGCTAGTATTTTACATCTAGCAACTATCTCATTTCTTCAATCCAAGAAATTAAAAAAAGTTTCTATTTATATTTAGCCCATGGATTTCTTGTCTACTGGGCAAAGAAGTTCTTTTATACATTCTCAGATTAAAGAAACAGGCAGATAGAGCTCTTAGAACACGCAAGTAAAAGCCACCAAAGCGCGACAGTACCAAGCTACGCGTCGTACTGCTCACACGTCACACGTGACTTGTTGTACGCCAAAATATGCCGTCTCGAGTCTTTAAATATTGTTAAAGTTGTTCTTAAAAACAAATAAAACAAGATGGAATATAATTCCACAAGTAACTCTTATTATTTCTTATGTTTTTGGTATTTATTTTCAATAAAATATTTTCGGCTCGCTTGAAACACAAAACGTCAACAGTAATTGGTCTGTGTTGCCAATTTTATGGTAAAAAATTCCTTGAATTAGGGGAATGGGCATTGTGCCTAGAAAAATCGATTACTCTATACATTTGTAATTGCGTGTAAGGAAATATTTTTAGTTTTGCACCAATTCTATGGAGTTGAGATTAAGATTGCACTAAATGTTTAGAAAAGTTAGAAAGGAATACTTATAATAATGATTACCTACGTTGAAATTGTTTGTTATTCAATTATAATTATGTTAATAGACAAACCACAAAGTCTTATTTCTTGTCTGATATGATTAAATGAATGAAGAATATGTAATTATCATATTTAACTTTAATTCTAACATTATTATTCCGTTCAAATTCTTATTTAGTATCTATATTTTTGATTTTCTTTTTGATATGTCAAACTCTGATAGGAAGCAAAAGTGCTCCTAAAAATTTAGCAGTTTTAGTGACTTATCAGTGATATTGTGAACTAAAAATACTACCAAAGTGAAGATAAACACCTGTGGAACAAGTGATAGTGTTATTTTTGCGGGAATCACTGGTTTTCAACCGAAAATAGTGCATAAAACCGCGGAAGACATTCCACATTTCCAAAATTTTTATTCTTCTACCTCCAACTTTTTGATTATTTACTAAGCTGTTAGTATGACAGATGACACATCGATCAGTATTGCCAAACCAAAATCATAAAAGTCCCCCGAGGGAAATGAAATAACGAGAGTGGCTGACCAGGCTCTCGGTAAAAATAATGCTACTGGTGGAAAAAATACAAACAATAACCAAATCAAAGATTCGTCCAACCATCATCAAGATAGACATCATAAGGTAGCGAAAGTCAACTTAAATCCTCTGAACCAAACTTCGGATGATGAGAATGAGTGGCAATCTATACCCATACTACAACAGTACAAAAAGAAATCCCTAAGTGTACACACTACTCAGACTGGTTGGGCTATGCAAAATAGCCGCAAAAGAATAAGATTAGGCCCCACTCCATCTCTGGAAAAAATTCCAACTCAAAATAGATACTCGGAACTTAAAGTAGATGAAAATCAAGAAACGGTACCAAAAACAAGAGCTAACAAGCCTCCACCACTAATGCTTTATGGCATTTAAGACGTCACTAAACTCAAAGATTTGATTGAAGAGGTTCTAAACATAACTCACTTTTCCTTCAAAATTGTAACCAAGAATCAACTTAGTGCGCCAGCTGACAGCATTGATGCCTACAAAAAACTTATGGTACTAGTCCGAGAGAAGAAATTGATAGGGCACACGTTCACCCCAAAAGACGAACGACCATACCGCATCGTCATCAAGAACCTTCATCCTTCGACACCCATGGAAGCTATAAAAGAGGCAATAGAAAGTACTGGCAAATAGTGAAAGGTGAAATTATAAACGCCAGACATGGGCAAACAAAAGCACCAATGTCAACCTGGTTCGTTAATATTGAGCCAGGCCCCAACAACAGTGAAATAAAAAACCTGAAATACATCTACCACACATCTGTCAATATTGAAGACCGCAAACGTAAGAAAACCATCCCTCAATGCAAGAGGTGTCAGCAGTATGGGCATACAAAAAATTATTGCATGCGTCCATATAGATGCGTTAAGTGCGCAGAAAATCATAACACGCTAGAATGCCCTAAGACCAAAGATGAACCAGCAAAATGTGCACTGTGCCTTGGGGACCATGCGGCCAGCTACAAGGGATGCAGAGTATTTCAAGAAATTCAGAAAAGGAAGTCTAATTCAAGAGTGCAAACAAGACCATTGATACAAGTTGAAGAAAAAGACTTTCCAACTATCGGAAACATACCAACCCTGTCAGAAAAACCATCTACCAACACTGAATCAGCCAAAACATATGCACAAGCCATAACAGGAGACTCGACTATCCTAGAAGAAAATATTTCAAAGCAAGCGGAAAAGCTAGACCGTCTAATTGACCAAATGGGTACGCTTATGTCCCTCTTGACAACAATCGTCCATAAACTTGTTCGTTAAAATGGCTCTAAGGATAGCAAGATGGAACATAAATGGTCTGCTGAACAGAAAACAAGAACTTAAAATACTTTTTACAGTACAGAAGCTTGATATAGTGCTTATATCCGAAACACACCTTACAGATGAAAAAACATTCAACCTAGACGGATACTGTACATACGTTACAAATAACCCAGACAACACAGCACACGCTGGCACTGCAGTCATAGTAAGAAGCTGCATTAAGCATCAACTAATTCCCGAATACAGAACTTCAAAAATACAATCTACTACAATCATGGTGCATGATAGCCAAGTCCTTTTTTGGCGGACAATAAATCGATGGTATTAGGATAGAGCTAATATCATCGATTTATTGTCCGCCAAAAAAGAGAAGAGGACACGAAACCAGTGAGGAGGATTTCAACGACTTTTTCAAAACTCTAGGCAACAGATTTATTGTTGGTGGAGACTGGAACGCTAAAAACTCTCAATGGGGATCAAGGCTGACATTGACTAGAGGCCGCAACCTTAAGAATAGCATCGACAAACACCGTATAAATATCCTCACAACATGTCAACCAACATATTGGCCCGCAGACCCAAATAGACTGCCTGACCTTTTATATTTCTTCGTCTACAAAGGGGTACCATCATACTTCTTGGAAGTTTCTAGCTGCCACGACAGCTCTTCAGATCACTCGCCAGTAATTGTTACAATGAGCACATATGTAATAAATCGGTCAAGAAATCAATACTTATATAACAACCATACAGACTGGGAAGCATTTCAGCAATACCTCAATGACAATCTAGACCTGAAGATTCCTCTTAAAACCGATGAAGACATTGAAAGTGCTACTTCCTACATAACTAAATCAATACAGAAAGCGGCATGGACTGGAGAGAATGGAGAAATTAAAACTCATCGCAACTTGCCGCAGAAAGTCAAATGCCAAGTCCTAGAAAAAACACGACTTAGAAGGGTTTGGCACTGTAGTCGACACCCTGCTGACAAAAGAGCGTTCAACAAAGCAGCAGCTGAACTTAAAAAAAAATCTAGTTGAGATGGGGAATGAAACAATGCAACTACATCTTGAAAACTTAACGCCACCAGCTCCTGCTAAAAATGAGTACTCACTGTGGAAAATTGTAAAATCCAATAGAAAACCGCAACTAGCACAGCACCCGCTCAAAAAAGTAAATGATGAATGGGCTAAAACGGAAGAAGAGAGAGCAGAAGCGTACGGGGAGTTTCTTAGCAGTGTCTTCACTCCAAATGAGGACCTAGGAACTGAAATGACTGACCGCGAAGTGAGCTCATATCTTGAAAGTGACCTCCAACTAAGCCCCCCCTCTCCAATGCTGGTTTTGACCTTGTGACAGCAGAAATATTGCGAAACTTGCCGAAAAAAGGAATAATGTTCATCACCTCGCTATTTAACGCTATTCTAAGAACCTCGTACTACCCCAACATCTGGAAAGTTTCTCAAATAACTAAGATCCCTAAACCGGGAAAGCCACCGCACCTTACATCTTCATACAGACCAATCAGCCTGCTCCCTGTACTGTCAAAGGTCTTTGACAAAAATAATCTCTAAACGGCTTAGTAAATACTTAAACGAAAACGCTACTATCCCAGAGCACCAGTTCGGATTTCGAAGACGACATGCGACAGTAGAACAAGTCCATAGAGTGTGTGAACATATTAGAAATACTCTCGAAAGCAAAAAATACTGCTCAGGGGTGTTTCTCGACGTACAGCAAGCTTTTGATAAGGTTTGGCACCCTGGGCTGCTGTATAAACTGAAAAGAACATTACCACACAACCTGTTCCTGATATTGAAATCTTACCTGGAAAATCGTATATTCTTTGTTAAAATTAATGATGCCGCCTCAGACTTTTACGACATAAGAGCTGGAGTCCCACAAGGCTCTGTCCTAGGGCCCCTCCTGTATCTGATATACACAACAGATGTCCCTGAATCGGAAACTGTAATGACAGCCACTTTTGCCGATGATACTGCAGTGCTGACATCTGACGCCAACCCAGAAGTAGCTTCCAGTAAGCTACAGTCGCACGTGAATAAGCTTTATACCTGGATGAAGAGCTGGCGCATCAAAGCTAGTGCAGCTAAATCCAACCACATCACAAGTGGTTGGATGACCCAGTTGACAGCAGGGCAGTCTCCCTGTTTACCCTTAAACAGGGAGACTGCCCTGCTGTGAAACTGGGTAATGAGCAGCTACCACACAATACTGGAGTAAAGTACCTCGGATTCTACCTCGATCGCAAACAAACGTGGAAGACCCACATCCAAATAAAGCGCGATGAACTCAATCACAGGTGGAGAACACTGGAGTGGTTATTGGGAAGAAAATCTCGACTCTCTGTCAATAACAAAGTCTTGATTTACAAAGCAGTTATAAAACCAGTCTGGACTTACGGCATACAGCCGTGGGGATCAGCAAAAATCTCAAACACTGAAATACTCCAGCGGTTTCAAAATGGCGTACTTAAAGCCATAGTGAATGCCCCATGGTACACAAGAATGAATGAAATCCACGATTATCTGAAAGTTCACACCATCAAAGAGGAAATCAGAATTATGACAAAAGCTTACAGAGAGAGGATAATAAATTACGAAAACCGACTTGCTCAGGCACTAAGTAAATCGCTGCCAACAAGACGTCTTAAAAGACTGCACACTTGGGATAATAAATACTCTGAGTAAAGCAATATTCAAAGGCAGCCTAACAATGGGAGGGCAAGCCTAACATGCCAAACACTCTTTTAAAACAACTGCTTATGGTTCAAGAACTGATCGCATGTTTGCAAATAAATATATAAAAAAAAATTAGTATCTTTAAAGCAAAAGCACGTTTCCTATTTGAAATATTAGGTAGTCAAATAATTGGGAACAATTTAACGGTGCATCCACACCGTCGGTAACATTTGTGGAAAAACAAAAGGCAACACGGTAACATTCGGCAACATTCGGTAACTTTTGTGGCTCCTTGTTCCTATTTGCTGATTGTTACTCATCCACACCGCAGTAACATCCGACAACAAATGTTGCCGTGTTACTGTATGTCGAGTAACGTTGCTCGACAATCGGTAACATTGTTAGATAATGGGGGTAACATTGTTACCGAATGTTGAGCAACGTTACTCGAATTACAGTAACACGTCAACACTTAGTAACATTAAATAACATTTTGTTGGCTGAACGTTGAGCGGAAACGTTGAGTTACAAATGTTACCGGCGGTGTGGATGCACCGTAATGAACAAAAATATGGGAGTATTTCTCGATGTCTGGCAACCGGGCACACAAACAGACGCGCGTGTTAGATCTATGATACATAGCCCCTATGCTTCGATCATTAATAACAACTAGATACACAATCCCGTACAAAAACGAACTAAAAACTGTCCTCAAGTAGGTCGTAAAATAGAAAGAGAAAGAAAACAGAAAGAAACATAACTGGCCAACATATTATACCAAAAGAAATTAAACCTTATTGAAATGAGTTAAAGTCGGATTTAGAACAGTCATAAAAACATATTAAATTTTACGACCGCGACTCGAATCAACACAATGTTACGAGTACCTGACTAAATCAAGTAGCCAGCCGACATTACGAACTGTACGTTTAGTAAAAGTGTTTTCAATTTAGGTGCTTTATAAACCCGGCTGATAATTTCTTCAATTTTAAAATAAATGTTTTACGGCGATTTCTTAACGAAATATCCGTATTTATGGTACAGTGATAGTTATTACATATTGGTAATGTTAGTACTTTTTTTTTTTTTTTTTTTGCGTGGTAAAATCATCAAATGAGTCCTCCCACCCCGGGCATGGCGGGAGGGACTGTCAGACTTGTACTGACTAAAATCCACGGTGTCCTTCAATAGCCCTTTATGTTCTGGGGTCACGGTAATGAGATAAGTCCCGCGACCTAATGTTAGTACTTACTGAAAAAATGAAATTACATCCTTTTTTTCGGTCTTGGAAGAGTGATTTTTGCACTTTTTTAACGAGCACGGAGGCATGTTTACGTTCCGAGCGTTAGAACAATACTAAACCAAAAGGATGACCGATCTCTGATTTGGTCATTCTTTTGGTGAGGACGTTTTTTGTTGCTGATTGTGTATCTAGTTGTTATAAATGATCGAAGCCCCTATGTAATTAATAAAAGTAATATATTTAAAACAACAATCAACTGATTTCCGAACATAGATAGTCAAATATTTTATCGAATTTAATAAAGATTACAAATAAACAATAACTAAATTTCTAAATGGTAGAATCAAGTTTTAAAAAGGTTCTACTACATATGATTTGTTCATTATTGCTTATTTCATTAGTTATTTCGCTAAAATCTATGACAATCTGCCATTGGTCAATTATGGCGGCAATATTTGTTGGAAGTGGTACAATTCTAAGTTTATAAAAATAGATGTACCCTCACATTGGGGGTCTTTATTATTTAACTGTGATATGAGATAAGCTGTGCCCTGAGTGGTGTTTTGTTTATTGAATGTGATATAAAAATAAAGAATCCAAGTGTTGTGATGCTGAAAGTTAAACATGTGTCCTAATGTTCTACAATGAAAATGTAAGTTAATCAATATTTATTATAATCTGAATATTACTGATATTGTATGTTTTATAAATGTGAGACTGTGTACTGATAATGTACGTTGCCATGGAGTTTCTTTCTCTTTTCTTCTCCACGAGAACTAGGGTTTGCGAAAGGAGGTAGCTTGGTAATAAATACCTAGTCTTGATTTTGTGCTTTTCTTTATAAACCCATTCCTGTACAAAAGTCTTAAGAGATACCTTACATGATACAGTAAATAAATACCATTAACCAACCTGATATCTAAAACTTGATAATAAAGTCGATAGTAATGTCAATAAAACCAGATATACTCATTCTATTCATCACATACACATCCTATTTCTAACATGTCTAACTGCTGTGCACACATAAATGAAAACTGGCTTCACCTTGTTTGTTGCGCACGGTCATCAGTCTTGTGACAAGGTAAAGAAAAAACACCCAACATGCCCTTGGTTTGTTGCACTTCAGAACAAACAATGACCGATAGTAAAGTTGGATTGTTAAGGAAATGAGTGATAGGAGGAAATATACAAGCAGATCAATACTTTCCAGATATATTGCATAAGTAGGTATATGCAGTGCCGGTCGGCCTACGAGTGGTGAATACAATTTAATATAGTATTTCTTGCAAATATGGATATTTTAACTTACGTGGGGCCCACTTGAACACGTTCTCGCGGAATCTACGGAAAATGTTGGGCAATCCATTGGAAATAGCTCCAGCGTACGCGCGTTGTTCATGTGGCGATAACTTGTATGTAATCAATCCTCGGA
Source organism: Agrotis exclamationis (assembly GCA_950005045.1). NCBI lineage: Eukaryota > Metazoa > Arthropoda > Insecta > Lepidoptera > Noctuidae > Agrotis > Agrotis exclamationis. Next base: position 13,452,914 of record OX465425.1, on the reverse strand, counting down.
TTTTAGCAAGCTCTCCGAAATGCTTTCCCATTTTTGATAATTATTACACACTCTACGCTCAATTATGTAACCAATAATTCGCCCAGTGCGACAACTACAATAAAATTATTTCTTGTGTCAAAATGACAGTGACAGGCTTAGGTTAGGATGCAAAGACTCTTATTATGGACTGGGGTGCGTTTAAGTACGCCGGCGATCGCCGGATAAAAATTAAACTAGCGAGTGTTCGCTGAACGGAGTCATAGGTTTCTGTCAATGTTAGCTGTCAAATTCAATTGACAGCTCAGTTTATCAAACAAATAACAATTCAATTCAACATAACAGTCCGAATATTATATTGTAATCTCCGTAAAATTAGGATTTAACTTGTGATCTCGATATTATTACACAGTAAAAATGAACCGGAACATGAAAAATCAATTTGCCGGTGTAATATTAGTTATATCCATGATCCACAAATAATATTCACCGAGACGATGAATTAGGTACTCTCTAAAATAAAAATATACGGCACGAATCGAGCATTAACAACAAAACTCAATGTCAATCAATGTCAATCTGACAGCAGGATAAAATTTAGCGAGGTAAAAAGGTCGCTAAAATTTATCCTAGTCAGGCGAAAACTTATACCACCGGACGACCGTGAACGGGGCAGATTAAATTTTAGTCAGTTTAATTTTTCAACTCGCGGTGTGCTTGAACGGGGTGTTTGACGTTTAGTCAGTATAAATTTTAACCTGGATAATCGACTTAAACGCACCCCTGCGCAATAGCTGCCTCAAATAGAAAGAGAAGAATCAAAGAGCGGATCATCATCATCTTTTTCTTGTAAGACATAGAGTGCGTTTAGTCGATACAAAATCTTGTCAGCACTAAAAGAAAAATGGCGACTGCTTAACAGCATAGTCTGAGGAGGCGAGGAGGCTGAGAAATGATAAGTGGCTATATTAGATTGGATAGATACGTGGTATTATAAGGCGCTATACACGGCTAAGATAAAATTTTATTTTAAGATGTTATCTTACGATAATATATTCTTATATCGCTCTCTATTCTAAGATACGAAAAAACTTTTTTTTTAAAAGTACCGACTTCAAAACAAATACAAAAAAAGTTTAAAATAAAATAACTTTTCTTTCGGAAGTCGGTGGCAATAGACAATGACACAACAAAACAAAGCCACCGACTTCCGAAAGAAAAGTTATTTTAAACTTTTTTTGTATTTGTTTTGAAGTCGGTACTTTTTTAAAAAAAGTTTTTATTTTACCCTTTTTTTACCGACTTCAAAAAAAAGGAGGTTATCAATTCGACCCGTATGTATGTAATATTATCAGAACTGCCCAGTTTTCATATATGTTAGTCTATATCAGCGTCTGAACAAATGTGCCAAATTTCATAAGTGTATGTATGTATGTAATATTATCAGAACTGCCCAGTTTTCATATATGTTAGTCTATATCAGCGTCTGAACAAATGTGCCAAATTTCATAAGTGTATGTATGTATGTATGTATGTATGTTTTTATGTTTGTGCACGCATATCTCCGGAACTATAAGTTCGATTTAAGTAATTCTTTTTTTGTTGTACTAGGTATTGTTCAACTTAGGGTACACTGCAAGTTTCATCAAAATCGGTTCAGTAGTTTTAGAGATATGGATTTTTTTATGTTGTGACGGATTACAAGATTAGTGCATATGTAAGAAAAATTTTGTATTTTACAAGAATTTGGGTTGAATATGTAATAAATAAACTAAAAAGGGTAAAATAAAAACTTTTTTAAAAAAAGTACCGACTTCAAAACAAATACAAAAAAGTTTAAAATAACTTTTCTTTCGGAAGTCGGTGGCTTTGTTTTGTTGTGTCATTGACTATTGCCACCGACTTCCGAAAGAAAAGTTATTTTAAACTTTTTTGTATTTGTTTTGAAGTCGGTACTTTTTTTAAAAAAGTTTTTTTAGTTTATCTATTACATATTCAACCCAAATTCTTGTAATAAAATACAAAATTTTCTTACATAATATATCATTGGCTTTAGCGAGTTCTGTTGCAGCCAAATCAATCATTTTGTATGCAATACAATGTGAACTCACCATACAGACACCACAAAAAGAGCTAGGGCAAAAATTAACTGCAAAAACGAACTTTCAGAACAAAAACACTTAAAAGCGCTAACTGTCTAAAAGGAGGGTATAATTTCTGTTGGACTGTTAAAACCTGTCAATAAGTCCTCATGCCGTATATTATCAGAGTAGGAACCTAAAAAATGAAAACACTGATTGAATCAAAGAAAGCATTGACAAAAATGCGACCTTTTTTGTATTCCCCTAATTTTGCCGGTGTGTGTAGGTATATTAAAAACGAATTAAGTACATTTGTTTTAGTTTAAGTAATCAGCACAAAGTCATCTGAAGACTATAAAATAATAACCTGAGAGAGCAACTGTATGATCCGTTGCTAGATCACACATTAATTAAAGGATGATGGTAGAAGGGAATAAAAGATGGTTTGGTACTAAACACTGATGTATTAAAATTGTACCAATTGACAACTGTGAGTACACGCGGCGGTGACCGAACTCGAACTAAGGTAAATTGCGCACGCGGTACAAAACTGCTTGATTAGCGTAAAAAGATACAATATGAGTTATTGTACGGTTGGACCGTACATGCTCCCAGGCACGAGAGATTAAGATAAACATAAAAAATACAAAAATATAAAGGTCAAAATGAAAACATAACAAAATGTAAGTTCTTAGAGAAAGCAATGACATAAAATTGAAAGCACAATCTAGGTAGATACGTGATAAACTTAAAGTCTCTAAAAGTGTTATACGTTTTCACTGAAAATAGATTCACGGAACACAGGTGACGAAGCCTTGTTTTGTTTACGCGCACTGATTTGACTCGAAATTGTATTGAGCTCTATTTCACTGGGTCCCGGTTGCTCATTGACACTGATAACACAAGCACTATGAAGCTGCTGATGAGGAGAGCGAGCCGGCAGAGCCACGCTGCGCACACGCCGAAGGCGCCGCCACACGTGCACGGCTCCCGCCGCGCACAGGGCGAACGCCAAAAGATATATCACTGTGTAGTGGTGCACGTCGTGATACGAGAAGCCGTCGTCATAATCTTCATCAATGCTCGTTACATCTTGCATCTTACTCAACTTATCATGGAGTTCCTTTATTAGACCTTGGGTCTCTATGTGAGCATGGTCAGATTGTTCATCGATCGCACCAATAGGTATCGATAAATTGATTATGTTATTTATGGGTGGGATGTCAATCCTCAGAACATCTGCCGTAGTGTTTATAGTATTAGACAGCTTTTTATGTGAATAAACTGTGTAAGTATCGCCATTGATGACGCAGCCATCACCGAGCGTGATAACGCCGGCTTTGGTTAATTGTTCGGCCGTAACTTGATACTCGCATATGATTCGCACAGAGCACGGTCCGCAACAAAAATATAGATATGTGTTCAATCTATTGAGTTCTATCCAACGGTTTGTGCAAATAGTGGATGCTGTTTTGCAATTATTGGACTGTTGATCTTTGATGCAGAGGTCTTCATCTGATCTCATTTGATGAACCGGTCCCTTCAAAGGGCAGATGTATGTTTCTGTGTCGTAAAGCATACATGTATGGACATCATTTTCCGTCATTGGAATGTAAGCGTCCTTTTGTAAATTAATTGCGAGATAATCTGCAATGGGAATTATGCTGATCATTTTACTTCCAATCTGCTGCGGAATTGTTCTGATTCTATAGATGTCGTAGCTGGCTCTACTAACTAATGGTATTTTTACTTCGAAGATAATAAACTGCATAACTCTGGCCTTAGTTTTCAGGAGATGATACAATTTCGATAAATCCGATTGAATATTATCTATTGGAAGAGTCAATTCTTTTGCTAACTGTCCTATTATGACATTGAGTTCATCCGTCAGCTGTTTAGGTGTTAAAAGGTGAATATTGAACCCTGTGTGGTGTAGGTTCATAATAGTATCCACGATGGTTTCTTGGATTGTTTTCAGATTCATCAAGACATTGTTGGCAATAACAGATGATACACTAAAGCTGCTAGACATGGGTGATTCTTGAACTCCACCCTGAATTGTGTTAAATCCTTTCTCTAAATTGATCAAGTGCTGATTAAACACCTTGTGACGTCTGTCCATCGCATTTTCAACTCTTTTGATAATGTTGTTCTCTGCTTCCAGGGCCGCGCCGCCCCTATGTGCGAAGTGTGCGGCGCACACAGGCGCCAGGGCTACAGAGGCGCCGGATGACCAGTGCCAATTGTTGAAATTATTTTTGTCACATTACAACATAATTATATTAAAACTATCATACGAAGACACCGAAGCCTTGATATAGCACCTACACATACACACACATACACACACACACACACACAGACACACACGCTCACTTATACAATAACAATAAAGCCCAACATTAACCTTCAAATGTTACCTTATTTTTTGTTAGAAGTACGAATTCTTTATTTTATTGTCACCCATCATAATTTAAGACTATTTTTTGTTTTCTTTTGTAACTATGTCTCATTGTCAAACTACAATGTATGTAATTTTTGAAAAATTTTGCACTCCAGAGCCACAAGATACAAGCGACGCGACGCTTAGTTTGTGGCTCACCGAACATAATGTCATATTGTAACTGTACTTTTTGATGAATAAATTTATTATTATTATTTTTCGGATAGTGTTTTCACTGCTCAGTCCTTAGACTGGATTTTAACTACATTTACGGGTCGAAACCAAAGCAAATGCAGCGTGTGGTGTGTATTCTATGTGTCTTCGTGAGGTCCTATTTCATTTTCTTCTATCTGCATGAATTTCCTAACAATTCTGCATGTGTTTAATATAGCTGCTTTTTGGAGTGTTATGTAAAGGGTTTCTTTTAGGTCTAATAATTTTAAACTATGAAGGAGATGATTAGGGATTATACCTGTTGTGGAAAGAACAATTGGAACTACATAAACCTTTTATTATTATTATTTCGTTTATTAATTTATCTTACATATTATTACATTTTTAAATATTTTACATAAAAAAAAAAACAAAACCATATAAAACATTTAAAAATATAAAAATAGTGATCCACCGGTGTGGGAGCAGGGTCCAAGCTACCGGTGGTTAGGGCTCCAGAGACAGGAACCTCCTCACAATGCGAGCCGTATCGAGGAGAACTGCCTTCTGAATCAGGCCCTTGATCCAACCCCCTAATGAGAGCCTCGAAAGATGTTCGTCGAGGCTCTTTGCCATCAGGCCATTGGCAGTAACGACAATCGGCACAATGATAGCCGAGCTCACATTCCACATGTCGACAACCTCGCGCGCTAGGTCGATATATTTGATTTGTTTATCTTTCTCAGCCTTCACGAGGTTCTCGTCATGTGGGATGGTAACATCGATTATCATTGCGCGGCGCGCTGATCTGTCTATCACTACTATGTCAGGCTTATTGGCCACAATAGTCCTATCAGTAATGATAGGCAGATCCCAGTACAACGTGACATGGTCTTTCTCGAGAACTGGGTCGGGCACATACTTGTAATACGGTACCTCAGATTCCACAAGTTTGTATTTCAACGCAAGTTGCTGGTGGATGATTCTGGCTACTAGGTTGTGCCTGTGCAAGTACTCGCCGTTAGCAAGACGAGAACAACCAGAGATAATATGTCTAATGGATTCACCTGGACGATGGCATGCCCGACACACGTCAATCGTCCCATCCTTTATAATATGTCTCCGGTAGTTGTTCGTCAAGATAACTTCGTCCATAATCGCACAGACAAAACCTTCAGTTTCCCCGAAGAGGTCACCGAAACGTAGCCAGGACACGGACGCTAGAAAATCTACATCGGGTCCATGAAGGGCCCGGTAGAAGCGTCCGTGTAGCTCCTTGCTTTGCCATACCTCCCTGCGGTCTTCGGTACTGAGTATCACAGGTATGTGCCAGTTCTCTTTAGCCATGGACAGCGGGGTGAGTCCCTTGTCCACTGCGACCACATCTCGGTGCATACCCACTTCCATTTTCAAAAAATATTCTCTGAGACTGCACACCTCGCGGTTGCGGAGGGTCTTAGCATTTAAAAAGCCACGACCCCCGCATTTCCGCGGGATGTACAGCCTCATCACCGATGATCGTGGGTGATGCATCCGGTTTGCAGTCAACAGCGTACGGACTCGTCTATCCAAAGCGTCGAGTTCAGTTTGAGTCCATTTGAGTATGCCGAAAGAGTACATTAATACCGGCATGACCCAACCGTTGAAGGCGCGTACCTTGTTTCCGCCTGAAAGAAGGCTATTTAAAACCTTTTTCAGGCGTCCAAAGAAGCGGTCCCTCAACGATTGTTTCACGTCCGGTACATTAATGCCTAACGCTTCCGACATACCCAAATACTTGTAGGTCTCGGATGAGGAAAGTGATCTAAGGTGTATGGAATCTGAAAGCTGAATCCCTTCAGATTCCATAATCTCCCCTCACTTTACATGCATGACTGCACATTTGTCCACACCAAATTCCATCCTGATGGCACTACTAAAAGTTTCAGTTACCTTCAGTAGCTCCATCAGTTGCAATTTGCTGGGGGCAAAGAGTTTCAGATCATCCATGTATAGAAGGTGAGATATGACCTGACCACCTCTCCTCAACCGATAGCCTAGACCTGAGTCCTCCAGCAATGTACTTAGAGGATTCAGGGCTAAGCAGAACCAAAGTGGACTCAAACTGTCGCCCTGGAATATTCCCCGCTTGATCCATACAGGTTCATCGTTCGCCTGGATCTGTCGACACCCTGGATAGCGAAGGACCGTTCTCCATTGCCCCATACACGACTCAAGGAAGGCACGTAGAGTTGCATCTATCTTGTACAACTCCAGCACCCTCATGAGCCATGTATGTGGCACCGAGTCGTAGGCCTTCTTATAATCTATCCAGCATGTTGACAGATCCCTGCGAGATCGACGAACCTGTTGACTAATGGCCATGTCAATGAGGAGCAGCTCCTTAGTACCACGGGACCCGTTCCTACATCCATTTTGAGAGGCAGACATAATGGAGTTACTATCAACATGTGTGTTAATTTTCACTCTCAAAATGGATGTAAGAAGTTTATAGACCGTCGACAAACAAGTGATTGGTCTATAGTTCTTGGGTTCCGTGGTACTACCTGATTTATGGAGCAGGTGGGTAACACCAGTTGTTAGAAACTGTGGTAGCGACCCAGACTCTAAAGCTGACTGGAATTGAGATGCCAGACAAGTGTGTGAACTATTTAACCATTTTAGCCAAAAGTTGTGCAGTCCGTCCGGTCCCGGGGATTTCCAATTCGGTAACGAACGGACTGCTCGTGCTATATCTGATGGTGTAATGGTTATAGGTTCCATTTCTGGTAAAGTCTCACACACCCGTTCGACATCACGCATCCAATCAGCCTCAGTATGACTGACGGGTACCGACCAGATGCTGCGCCAGAATGTACTCGTGGCGCTGTCATCTGGGCGGCACAGGTCAGCCATGTTTTGTTCAGGTCGCTCCCAAGCTCTATATACCCACCTCTCATCGCTCCGGAACATGCGATTCTGCGAGTACCGATCAACCCGTCGCTTATACCGCCGAATACGACTTGCCCATGCACAAACTTTTTGCTTCAGGAAGTCGATGCGCTCTGTGACACGGGACATGTATTCTTGAGGACCGATCCCAGTCCCCGAGAAAGCCCGTCTCACAAAGCGCATCACACGTGTTCGTGTATTTCCCTCCCTGAAGCAATATAGTTTGCCGATGAGCACCCTGGCCTCGCCGATACGACGCTCAATCCTGCATTGCCAGGCTGGTACAGCTGGTTTTGGTCGATTAGCTCCGTCACTGTCCGGAAACTTGACATTAGCTAATCGACATGCCGCAACAGCCCCGCAAAACAGGATTGAATGTGTATCGGCAAGATCCTCGCTGCTCTCGAAGAGATTCTTAAGCAGCGAGTTCAAGGCACTCACCAGCGCCCTATTTTTTTTGTGCATGGGCAATCGTGGCAATCGGGGTCTAAGCGTAATGGGAGTTGAGCGGTACTCACGAAGCGCATCCTCCAGTGCGCTCCTCAATCGTTCGTTGCACTGGCTACTTACCGAGGCAACCGCATCATCATCCTCCACAACAGAAGCAGTAACAGACTGCGGCGGAACTCTGTTTGCAGACACGGACGCCGTTGGTGGCGGTGGAGTTAAGATGATACGGTTGCTTAGTTCTTCTGAGCGCAGCCTATCAAGTGCGGTGTCGTCCAACATGTGATTACGTTGGATGACCCGCACCTGATCCGACAGTCGTTGGGCCGAGACGTTTAGGGTTGGTTCAAGTACCTGGAACAGAGACAGCATCCTAGCACGGTACGCAGTGAGGTTAGTTCCCCCCTCTGTAGACCCGTAGTATGCGCGCATGACATTTTCATTAATGGACTGAGTCCATCTCATGCGCTGCACACAACCACCGGCAGCGGGGACCCGGCTCGGGACCGGTTGGCCCCTAGATCCCAAGCTCCGCGGTGGCCGGCGACTCCCCTGCCGACGTACAGGTGTTGGCGACGTCGGCGGGGAGAAATATTCATCGCTCGAGCTCGACGCAACTGCCGCTGCCGGTGACGCAGGTGATCCAGTGTCCAGCGGCGGCGAGGCGGAACTGAGCGCCGACTCCGGAGGTGGAAGGCGTGCGCGTTGTGCTCTGGCTCTCGTCAGCATACTAAATCATTTAATTTACATCTTTTCATCCTTATCATGCATATTTTCTTGATTTTTCTTCTGACATGTGTCAATTTTTGTCAGAAACTGTTTTTTTCCAATAAAGTATGGGATACAACCCATTTTGTATCGGTATTCCAAGGTATTATTATGGATTGATGTTTTTTTTACTTGGTTTGCACTATTTTTTATAGGTATATGGGTATAATTTTATTTGGAAGATGTAGTAAAATTTTTCAAGTATGTCTGACATACAGTGTTGCCAGTTTTTATTATTATTATTATTAATACTTGAGTATCGATTAGTAAGTAGATACAAGTCTCCCAAGACGATACTTATCTAAACTATTTGAATTGACCCACTGTTTATATTTTGGGTTTTTTTTTTGTATACCTACATGAATCGAGCTCTGCTTTAAAATCAAAAGAACCGCCCGGCCGTGCCATATTCGTTATGATAGCAGACTATCATTATTAGTAGATTAATCTATGTATTTTATTACAAAGGCCATTAGTTTATAAACGTAATCCGATGCGAACTGACGGGGATTACCCAGAACAATTACAAACATTCTATCGAAATGGGTATTAGCTAGAGGAGTCGCGAGTCCGGCGCGTACTGGCGGAAAGCTGATAAATTGATAAAAATATTTCAGCAAAAAATTTGAAATTTATGGAAAATCTTTGAGAGACGACAACATAAAAGGCGCTTCAAAGGTTTTGCACACAGGCGCTTCATAGGTTTTGCACACAGGCGCTGCAAGGGGTCGGCGCGGCCCTGTCTGCTTCAACAATAGATGTATTATTTTTCCATAAGGAAGCCAAATTCTTTTGATTACGTCTGATTTTATGGATATCTCTAGCATATTGCTGAGCAAACTCGTCGTCTAAGATACCAAACAAGCTTCGTGCTATGCTTCCTATAGGATTGATAAGACCACGCTTATGTCGCACGTTACTCGATAACTGCTGACCAAGCAACATGTTATTGTAATGGTCAAGTTCATTGCTACCGTGACGTAATTGCATTAGGATTGCATCACACTGTGATATATTTGTTGTATTTGAACATATGTTGCTCAGATGATCGATGTAATTCTTAAGCAGATCAAATCCATGCCAATAGGGCTTCATATCATAATATACAATCAATTTCCACTCGTCTCGTTCGAGACGCATGTTGGCGATTTTGTCGAAATAAATGCTTTGATTGCTATTCAAGGGTGCTGTTTTGTAATCACAACTAGATGGTGTTATGATTAACATAAAAAACATGAGGGCTATGTAAATAAAATTGCCAATTTTTCCCCTGTGACGACGGGTAGATCTATTTTTCGTTGGCTCATTTTCATTGGATCCAGAAGGTTGATTGCTCTGGTATTTTGTTATTGTAATATTATTTTGCTCTGCATTGTTTTCAGGCTGTTGATCGTCGTGGACTGGCAACAAGGAAAGTTTTGTGATAGGCCTCTTGATTACCCCATTTTTTGTTTTCACTGATACCACACGAACATATAGCCGTCCTTGCCGGGGTGTAGCTCTACGATTCTGCCTAAAGCCCACTTCCCCGGTGGTAAGTTAGCGTCTTGGATGATAACTATGTCGTCAATCTTTAGGTTCGATCTCTGCTGCCGCCACTTGCTACGTGCTGATAACTGACACAAGTACTCGGTTTTCCACCGTTTCCAGATGTCATCAAAAATCTTCTGGGTAAGCTGCCATCTTGTTCTTGCGTCTCTTTCGGTCTCAACTATGGTAAGTGTGGGACCACTCGATAAAAAGTGTGACGGAGTAAGGTAATCCATGTCCTCCGGATCTTCGCTGATGGCGCAAAGTGGTCTCGTGTTAAGGCAGGCTTCTAACTGTGCTAGTAATGTGGAATACTCCTCATACGTCAGTTTCTGCTCACCCACAACTCTCTTAATGTGGTGTTTGAGACTTTTGACTGCTGCTTCCCAGAACCCCCCTGCACTTGGCCAGGAAGGTGCGTTAAAGTGCCATTGTATTTGCATATCTGTGATTGCTCTGTAAAACTCATCGTCAAGAGTGTTTCGAAGGTTGATAAACTCTTCACGCAATGCCTTGTTGGCTCCGACAAAATTTGTCCCATTATCACTGTAGATATGGGTTGGAGCTCCTCTGCGGGCTGCCATCCTCCTTAATGATGCTAGGAAGGCAGCTGAGCTCAGGTCGGAAACGAGTTCTAGGTGCACGGCCTTGGTCGCCATGCACACAAATACTGCTATATAGCCCTTGCTCGTCTTGATGCCACGACCTTTATTTGCTTTGACGTCCACGTAGCCAGTGAAGTCGACTCCAGTATGATTGAAAGATCGCGACGGATTACTTCGTGAGTCAGGTAAGTCTCCCATTATCTGTGTATTTTTTACAGGATTATGTCTTCTGCATGTGACGCAGTTGTGTATGCGTTTTTTGACAGCGCGATTACCGCCAATAATCCAGAACTCCTGTCTTAACTTAACCACGCCAGTGTTAGGCGAGCTCCACGGTGGAAGGTCATCTGATGGCCTTGATCAATCAGTCGGTCGGTAAGTATTCCGCTGTGAGGAATGATAATAGGATGTTGCATGTTTTTGCTTATCCTTGCATTGCTTATCCTGCCGCCAACCCTCAGCAGTCCGTTTTCGTCTAGATACGGATTTAGATTAAGTAGCTTGCTTTTAGAGTTTACGTTGCTATGCATTTGAAGGCTTTTGATCTCCTCTTTAAACTCATGCTGCTGTACATGCTTGATTAAAATGTGCTTCGCTTTTCTTAGCTCAGTGATTGTAAGAAAAGACGGCTTTGATTGCAATTTTGATGATACAGCACGTAGTATCCACGCAAGTATACGAGTCGATTTCGCAAAACTGCTATACTTGCTCAGTATTTCTGCGATGACGTCATATGAAGGTTTTTGCGAGGCGGTGACTTGTTGTGCTATTTCTCTCATTTCTTCGCAGGTTTCATAGATAGGGTTTTCCTTTAGTGGATTTTCATTGAATGAAGGTAACCATGAGGGTCCATGCCACCATAGAGCATGCTGTTTAAGTTGTTCTACAGACATGCCTCTACTGGCGCAATCAGCTGGGTTATCTGAGGACTTAACATAACGCCAGCAGTTTGATGGTATGATATCGGTCACTTGCTTGACTCTATTGGCAACGAAACGCTTCCAGCGACTTGGGTCACCTTGAAGCCATCCCAGTACTGCTGTTGAGTCCGACCATGCGACGATTTTGATATCATGCCCAACCAAACATTGTGTAACTGTGTGCATTAACTTTGATAGTAGTACGGCTGCACTCAATTCCAATCTAGGTAATGTGATACTTTTGTTTGTAGGAACAAGCCGCGCCTTTCCAGTTACTAATGATACTGATGAGAATTGGTTGGCATCTTCATGTTCGTATATGCAATAAATCACACAAGCGAATGCTTTTGTTGAAGCGTCACAGAATCCGTGCAGCTTAATAGTTCCATTCTTGTGACACTGTAGCCATCTTGGTAGCTTAAATTCATTGATGTTCTGTAAATCTTGTGTCATTAGTGACCATTGCTTAACAATCTCTTCCGGAACTTGATCATCCCATTGAAGTTGTAACTGCCACACCGCTTGGAATAGTAGCTTAAGTTTTGTGGTAATTGGAGACAGCCATCCCAAGGGATCAAAATTTTTGGAAATATCTGATAGAAGAGATCTTTTTGTCACAGTTTTTGATGATGACACGTTGATCTTGCTTTGGAATGTGAATTGATCTTCAGTAGGGTGCCAGCGCAACCCCAGAGTCTTGGTTGACTCTTGATGACGAAAATCAAATATCTCATTTGTTTTGCTGACGTCATCGAGTAACTCTACTTTGTTCGATGACCATTTGCGGAGATTGAAACCACCTGATTTCAGAAGATCTATTAAATCCTTCTGTAACTGTTTTGCTTCTTGCAGGGTATGATGCCCACTTAGAAGGTCATCCATATAGAAGTCTTCTTCTAAGACCTTTGCTGCTGCTGGGTACTTGTGGCGTTCATCATTTGCTAACTGTTTAAGCGTCATGATTGCTAAAAATGGTGCCGCTTTCGTACCGTATGTGACGGTCATGAGTTCGTAATCACGAAGAATTTGATCTGGAGAATCACGCCATACAATTTTTTGATACTTCAAGTCATCCTTGTGGCAAAGAATCTGCCGAAACATTTTTTCAAGGTCGGCAGTATATGCAAATTCGTATTGCCTCCATTTTAAAATCAATGAAAACAAATCTTTTTGTAAGTTAGGTCCACTATACATTAAGTCATTTAAACTTAGTCCCGATGATGTTTTCGCTGACGCGTTGAAAACGACGCGCAGTGCAGTTGTCGTGGAGTCTGATTTCATTACACAATGGTGTGGTAAATAGCAACTGGCTTGATTTTTGTTGTGTATGCTTTCTTGCATGTGGCCTAGTTCGATGTATTCATGTATGAATGATCTATAGGATGTTTGAATATTAATGTTGCTAGAAAATTTCTTCTCAAGTTGATAAAATTGTCCAATGGCCTTGTGTTTGGACTCTCCTAATTTTTCTTCAATGTTTGCTTTCAGAGGTAATCTGACGACGTAGCGACCATCTTTTGTTCTTGACGTACTTTCTTTGTAACGCTGTACGCATTGATGATCTTCTTCTGATAACTTATTATGATTGTCGTCAGCAACATCTTCGATTGTCCAGAACCTCTGAATGTCATCTATATTATTTAGGACAACACTACACTGATATGATATTACGTTCCCACTAATAATCCAGCCAAGGCGTGTTTGCTGCGCCACTACCTGTGAATTGTCCTCCTTGATCAGGCCATTCATGATAATTGATGAGTAAACATCAGCTCCAAGTAATATGTCGACTGGACGACTAAGGTTATATTCAGGATCCGCTAAATTCACATGTTCAAGACAAGCCCATGATGGCTTTTGGAATGAACGATTGGGCAGATTGTAAAGTAGAGTTTTCATGATAAGTACCTCAGTGGAAAAAGTGAAATCTGTGTACAGTGCGGATGCTTCAATTTGTATAACACCCTTGCAGTTACTTTCCTTGGCACCAACTCCCATTACAACTCCCTTGCATGCTCGTCGAGGAAGTCCCAATCTTTGTGCAGCGTCTTCATTGATCAGTGATACTTGTGATCCCTGATCTATTAAAGCACGCATAGGGTAATATATGCCATTAACCCCCATGACCTTGATTTGAGCTGTTGCCAACAGGGTTTCAGATATTTCTGGATTGGACACGTGTGTGACGTTTTTGCGTTCCCTTAAAGCCGATGTGCTAGCGTCAGCTTTCAAGTTACTTGAACGTGAGAAAGTATCATGTAACAAAGTGTTGTGATCACCTTGACATTCACGACATCTTTTATCGGAAATACATGCTTTACCTTTATGATCATAAAGACAGTTTTTGCATAAATTCAGTTTATTGACTGTCTTGCATTTAGAATCCGATGTCGATTCTAAGAAAGTTTTGCAACTGAATAAACGATGATTTTCGCCGCAAACTGGACATTTCCATTGCTTTTTAGTAGCAGAATTGTTAGAAAATGATCTATTATATTTATGGAAATGCTTCTTGCTGTTGGGCTCTTGCTGAGATTTGTTATCTGATTTTTGCCCATCTTGCTTGCGCCGTGATGCTTCTAATGACGTAAACTTGTTCTCTAGAAATCCCAGGAATTCACTCAATATTGGCAATTCTCTTGGGTTTCTCAGGGAATCCGTGTAGTCAGAGTGGGTCTGCTGATCCAGTTTCAATGCTAGTATATGAACTATAAATGGATCCCACGTTACTATGTCAACTCCAAGGTTCTTGACCGCATTCAAACACTCGTTAGTAGTGTCATACAGTTTTTTGATTTGTGAAGCGGATTGTTGTTGCATAGTTGGTAATGATAAAAGAATGCTAAGATGAGAACTGAATATTAACTTTGTGTTATTGTATCTGTGGTTTAATATGTCCCAACAGACCTTATAGTTCTCTGTGCTAATATGCAAGTGCTGGATAAGTCTCTCCGGTTCTCCCCTTAGCTTAGCTTTCAAGAACTGCATTTTCTGTGCGCAGGAGATAGAACGATTGCTATGAATTGATTCCGTGAATAAGTCCTTAAATGCTACCCATTGATGATAGTTCCCGTTAAATGTTGGGATGTCCATCGTTGGGGTACTCTTCTCACGGTGAGAGACAGACCACATCTTACGATTGATAGATTTCTTGATGTCACGATAAAGTTGTTCGTAATTGCTAAACGACTCTTCGTATTCTTCATTTTCTTCAAACAGCTCGCTATCAATCTCCCAATGTAAGGAGTCGATTGTTGACCATCTTGATTGAACAGTCTGTAAAATATCTTCGAACTCCCATTTCTCCGATATTTTCTCTAAATCTATGATAGCAACGGTACGCGAGAATGCTTTAAAATTGCTTTTCTGTTTTCGCAGCATCTCTTCCAACTTACTGCTGTTTCCTTGGGAAGTATACAAAGTTGGAGACTTAGTTCTAACCTTGCTGGTTGATTGCTGCTGATTGTCTCCTGCATCTTGATCTGTTGATCCACTACCGTGCCCTTGGTTCTTCTCCGCTTCAGTTGCTTGAAATGATGGCTGCGGAGTAGTCGGTACATCGACAATCTTAGGATCGGTCATGGTGACCTTGTGCTGCATTATAAATGCACGCGCTTCGTCATAAAACTTCTTAGTTTTTTGATAATAATTTTCTGAAAAGTAGCTGTAGCCACGTTCTTTGCATTCTGATAGCTTCATATGATTGGACTGGAACTCTTCCCAATATTTATCGAGAAGTTCTAAACGTTTCCTAACGTAAATAGAAGTTTTTCTTTCAGCTCCATCCTTTTTAAAATTGCGTAAAAGCTGCTCCATGCCTTGCATAATCTGATTCTGATTTTCGAGTAGGTCCTCCATGTTGGAGATGCTGATGTAGCTTCAGTGATAAAAAGCTTGATAAATAATGGATTATATGATGGTTCCTTGTATCCTACTCGATTGTATTTTCCTTGCTTCGTCGACTAAGCTTGGAAAGTTTTAATAGGTACCTATGTTGATAAAATGATAAATTGATTATATATATGCAAGACTTGCTCGAGAATAGACACCCTTTTCATAAAATGCTTGATGATAGGTGATTTTGGTCTATTCGAGATGCTGTATGCTGCTGTATGCTGGTGTGATCGTCTGATGTAACGACCACGTGACACGTGCTGCTAACCTCACGGGCGAGGCTCGAAGGACCAAAAATGTATGATCCGTTGCTAGATCACACATTAATTATAGGATGATGGTAGAAGGGAATAAAAGATGGTTTGGTACTAAACACTGATGTATTAAAATTGTACCAATTGACAACTGTGAGTACACGCGGCGGTGACCGAACGCGAACTAAGGTAAATTGCGCACGCGGTACAAAACTGCTTGATTAGCGTAAAAAGATACAATATGAATTATTGTACGGTTCGACCGTACAGCAACTTTGTGGGTACCGTCTCTTTCTAGTAACCCGACCATAAGATTTTGGAACAAGATTTTTCCCGCTATAAATGTTGGCTGAATTTTTTCGTTATTTTTGCGACAGGGCACACTGTTTTGGAGATTAACAAAAGAAGCGAAAAATCTTTTATTGCAATTGAAGTCAAGTCAACTGGAGTTCCAGTACCTTGACTGTGAGTCTCAAGGTCATGTCCCTGATCTCCAAAGTCACTTGATCTTGACCATCAATTCTTTTCGACCTTGACCTTCGAGGTATATAAATAATGCACTCGGGATCATTTGATTTAAATTTCGAAGTCTTTTTTTCTTTTACTTTAATTCTAAGGACACTTGACCTTGACCTTAACGTCACTATTTAACTCCACGAGAACCGCGGATCATGAGTTCATGACTTTCGGATTCGATTTTTACCTCAAGATCAATGACCCCATGGTGTTCCACCTACTATTGGCACATCCCACAGGATCCCGAAGGTTTGATTAGGCGATTATACTCGTAGATTAAAGTGGAGAATTTATTAAAGTATTTTCATTGTATCCCGTTTAGTACCCACAGACCTCAAAAACACGTTTTTTGTATTTTAGCCTCCCTTCAATATTTGCTTTCATTATCATCATATCAGCCGTAAGACGTCCACTGCTGAACATAGGCCTCCCCTTTAGACTTCCAATAGGACCGATTGTAAGCGGCCTGCATCCAGCGTGATCCTGTGGCCTTCATAACATCGTCTGCCCACCTAGTGGGTGGACGTCCTACGCTGCGCTTGCCGATGCGTAGTCTCTCTATTCGAAAACCTTACGGCCCCATCGACCATCAGTTCTGAGTGCTATATGGCCTGCCCAGCGCATATTTTGCTTTACTATAATTATTTATTTTTACAGAGAATATACATATAATTCAATACTCTCTGAATAAGTATTTGAAGCGTCTACTTGTTGCCGTTATCGAGTAAACAACAGCAAAAAACTCTGGGCCCTCTTTTTTATCGTGGTGAAATCATCAAATGGGTCCTCCCAACCCAACCGGGACGTGAAGGGGCTCTAAGAATTGTACTGACTAAAATCCACGGTGTTCCTTCAATAGCCCTTTACGTCCTGGACCCTGTTACGGCTTTTAGCTCGGCTTTTAATTTAGATATGTCGATTTAGAAACAATAGCTAAACGATACTTTTTTTGTCAATGTTTCATTGGCGCAAAATAGTTACAAGAAATTAAAAAAACGATTGACGCAATCAAATTGTTATGAAAAAAAAAGGAACCCTATTTTGTGATTTATTGGCGTTTGTGTTACCCTTTTAGTTAATTTTTATTGCTATGGGGCGACATTTCGGTGATTTAGCTGTTATTCGTGGAATAGTGTATTACAGACTGTCGCCGCATGAACTAAAGCCTTTGGCCACAGTATTTTCTCATGGGATCCCTAACTTAGTTCCTAGGACCTTAGCAACTATGTATACTTGGCTACCAGGTAAATTGAACCGATTGAAACTCGATTATTTTTGAAGATGCCTTATTGAAAAAAATATGTGGATTTTTACTACAGCATCAGCATTCAAAGTTACTACGGTAGATCGACAAACGGGTGTGCGATTCATGTTTGTGCGAAAAAACTGTACTGCGCAAATGGCGCATTTTCATTAGTTGTTACGGCCCGCATGCGGGATGCGAGAGATGTCTATAACGCATATCACATGGCCCGCATTCGGGGAATCGTTTTCATTAGTTGACATTGTCAATAAATGGCGACGAACATGGAGGTACCTACACCTCCATGTTCGTCGCCATTTATTGACAAGAGCGGCAAACCCGCATGCTGTATATCGACCGATGAATTTCATTGGTCGTTATCACGATCGGTATAAAGTAAGCGGGGAGTAACCACAGACACGTGTGACGAATACGTATCGACTTGTCTTTTATATTAGTTGTTATCTCGCATGCGAGGACTCCCCGTATGCTGTATACCGAACGAGTTAAGTTCGACATGCCAAGTTCAGAGCTCGCTCTTGCATCTTAAACGCTCTATGCCTTTTAAGATCGTACCGTACCTCCTTTGTCGCATTACTGTAATGTCGAACTACCTTCGCACAATCGTTTGCCGAACCAAGCGTGATGTCGAATTTCAGTGTGTCGCACTAGCGAGTATTCGAATAGTCGCTTTAACGCAACATATTTTTGTCACTCAAGCATGAATCACACATCCGTTTGTCGAATTTCCGTAGTACACCCTTTTTTTGTTTTATTTTCAGTAAAATAAATTACATTTTCTATTTCTAAAGAAGTATCTAAGGTAAGTATTATACTATGTGTAAACCTCAGATCAAGGAAACAGTAATCTGAGATGTAAACATTCTATTTACTCCACCTATTCCGACTCCGATTCAAACAACACTTCTTTGTCTAAATACTCGTATCAACCGAATTTCACATTTAAGTTTATTATTCTTTCCGTTTTACAGTATTCGTTGGTGGCTTTGTTTTGTATATGACTGTGGAAAAATCCTATCACCAATCCAAAAAGAAGGACCCAAGAATTTTCGCAAAGGAAGTTTATGAACCAGTTTGTCCGCCCAAATAATTAATATATTTTTGAACACCTGACTATTTTCATTTCCACCAATTTTTTTTTAATAAAACAATTCATACTGATATCTTTAATGAACGTTTTTTTACCCACGCATGGCGGTGGCGAGTAACGTCACGCCTTGTTTGCACCAACTGCAGCACAATTAACAGGCACATCACATGGTACAGCTTGGCCAGAACGTCTTGAAACGTAACTAATATTTTTTCACTTCAGTAGCTCAAACATGTAGGTTTTGCTGCCTGAAATCAGTGAGCAAAATGCGATTTTGCTCACTGAGTGAGACAAAGTAACTTTTTAATTTTTGTTTTCAGAAAGCCGCGAATATCTTATTCAGCCTTGGGTTAATCATACAATTCGAAACATTTACTCTCCATCTCTTTCCCGCTATTAGAAAGAGAGAGGGACAAAGACCAGCCTTTTTGAAGTTCCGATTTTGAATTCGACCTCAAAGACAAACACGCTCGGTTTGTACTAACTAAAGAAATTTTGCAAAAAGATAATTATGTCTTAGTGTAATTTATTGAATTTTTAACTAATATGTATACGTAGTATTTAAACGAAAATAAGTATTTACAAAACCTGTAAATATTTATTTCTAGTTTCAATAATGTTACGTAAATATTTTGAATAATAAAATATCATGGGTGCTATAATTTCCGAACACGCCTTAATTTAAATAAAAGAGCGGGAATAAAATTTCGTGGCTGGTGTAAAGAGTTGAATAAGTTAATAGTTATTTCAATCTATTCCTGTTTATTATTTTATCTCCTAAAGTGTTATCGCTGCTGAAGTGAAAAGTTATGTGTGTTACACGAGAGCAAAGTTTTTTGCATCTCGTGCCTTTGAATCCCTCGCCACACTCAGGATTCAACTTTAGAATCACTCGCTACGCTCGTGATTCAACTTTAGAATCACTCGCTACGCTCGTGATTCAATTGTTGAATCCTTCGCTTGCTCAGGATTCAAAATCAGCACTCGCAGCAAAAAACGACTTTGCTCTCTTGTTGCACAAATAACTATTATTTGCTGATAACGTTTTAAAATATTTGATATTTGATGTAAACAAAGACGCAGGTTTGTAAGATTTATTATTGTGCCATAAAACTAACGTAATAAGTGAAAATAAATAAAATAAAATCATTCAAAGTGCTGGTAGCGAGAAGACAGTGCAAGAAGCATTTACTAAATACCTACACGAAAAGATCGGGCACGCCGCAATCGCGGCGGTAAGACCCCTCTTTGAGGAGTGGCTGGAGAGACGTCACGGCGTCCTGTATCGGATGACGCAGGTCCTCACCGGACACGGAAGTTTCGGGAGGTACCTGTGTCGAATAGGGAGGGAAGAAACGCCCGGGTGTCACCACTGCGAAGATCGCCCGGAGGACACAGTAGAGCATACGGTGCAGGACTGCCCCAGTTGGGCAGAGCACCGCCGTGTCCTCACGGAGGCGATAGCTAGGCGGAGACCTCTCGCGCCCGGCATTGGTAGAGGCCATGCTGCGGGGCGAGACGGAGTGGGAAGCGGTCGCCTCCTTCTGCGAAGCAGTTATGCTCGCGAAGGATGAGGCGGGCCGCGAGAGAGAGAGGACAGCGTCCTCCCTCCGCCCTGGCCGCAGTGGTAGACGCCCACGGCGTCGGACGTCGCGTGACGATTTCCGGCCACCGTAGGCGCGGGCATGCGGGCGACGAGTAAAGGGCAACTCGCCGCCCGTCCATGGACCATGCCCGGGTCGACGGCGCGTTGTGTTCCACGCGCGCCTCAAAGAGCTGTCAGCAATCTGACGGGGCCCCCCTCTAGAGGGCCAAAGCCTGCCGGGGTCGCGGGACTCATTCCATTACCGTGACCCTGGAACGTAAAAGGCTAATGAAGGACACCGTGGATTTTAGTCAGTACAAGTCTGACAGTCCCTCCCGCCCTGCCCTGGGCTGGAGGGAGGCTGGAAGACTCATTTGATGATTTTACCACGACAAAAAAAAAAAAGCTGTACTTACCTAATAAAAAAAAAGAAATATTGCAAAGTGACCCGCAGGGGTCTAAAATTATCACAGGTGCTATTGTGTAAAATATCCCTGTTGACAGTTCATTGGCGAAATATCCTCAAGAAATTACAAAATCACGAATAACTCGATTTTAAAATCGCAGGGGTGTGATTCGGATACCCCACGGCACGAGGGACCTTATTCTTTTGGACGTCCCGTCGACGCCCTGAGTATAATTGTGTTAGGTATTTTCTTGAGCTGTTCTGTCTTCGTTGCCCTGATGAATAGGTGCGTCAAGAGCGAGCGGCCTCGCGAGGCTTTTCCCGCGTGAAGAAGCTCGGAGGTGCCGGTTCGCGCGCGAGACCGCGACCGGAGATTGCTACGTATCTGTCTCTTGTCGAGAGTACGTAGGCGCGAGCTTCAAAAGAACAGAGTGGACTGAAAAAATAATCTATACATATAATAAATTTGTAGAAAAGTGGTGTCTGTACAATGTAAATATACACTTCTGGACACATCTATTGGCCCACCTTAGAGTTTAGGTTTCGATGGCCCCTACCGAAATATGATTGCTAGATTGCACAAAAACTGTGCAATCTGTTGATGCAGTTTTTGTGCAATCAAAACACAAAGCAAATTTTGTGGTTCGACACAGGTACCTCTCGAAACTTCCGTGAGGACCTGCGTCAGGCGGTAGGTCAACAAGACGCCGGGACGACTATGCAGCCACTGGACGCCTATGCAGCCACTCTTCAAAGAGGGGTCTTACCGCCGCGCTCGCGGCCGCTCCTATTGGTCGTAGCCTGATGTTTTATAAAACTTTGGTCCAGAAACCTACTTCTTCCCTTAGTGTCTAAACACACTATGCCGAAGTTAGGGTCAATTTATACTAGCGCAGAGTTGAAGCGCATCGAAGCGTCTTTCCAAAACTGAACATAACAAATTCAACCTTAACTCCACAGCGTAACGCACACATTACTTCTGAAGGTGCGTACGGATTGCGCGTACATTGGTACGCGTAGTCAGTTTACGCGTGTTCGGAACGCCATGTTGTCTCACTCTCGGCTAGCGCGCTAGCTAGCTCCCGCGGCACGCGTTCCCCAAGAGTGTACGCGTAGCTACAGGTATGGACATGGCGTTCCGGACTCGCGTAAACTGACTACGCCTACCAATGTACGCGCAATCCGTACGCACCTTGAGATTTTAAAAAGTCGCACGCATCCTTCGGAATTCGCGCGTCTGCGCGTGAACAACGCTGATTGGTGCGCGCGCTTTCTCGCGTATCCATGATCCATATGTTGATCACGATGGACTCCAACGAAAAATTAATATTTACCTGGTGCAAAAATATGAATGCCTATTTAATCCAAAAGCCAAAAATTATAGTGACAAACAATAAAAGCGTGTTCGCCAGAATACGCGCGCTTTCGTGCGGCTTCTCTTTAGTTGTAAAGAATTTGACGCTTCGACTCTGCGCTAGTATAAATTGACCCTTACGCGACCGAAGTTCGGCACAATTACGCCTGCAATGCTATTTGAATTACTGACGACACACTATGCCGAAATTACGTCGCGTCATAGCGTACAGCGTAACTTCGGTCGGGCGTAAGTTCAGCGGCAACTTAGTGTCTAAACACACTATGCCGAAGTTACGCGACCGAAGTTCGGCGGCTGATTTCACATTCCGACGTATTTGGCTGATATGACACACCATAAGTGCAGTACGCGGCAGAAATTCGGCGCGGGGGTGGCTCCCTGCAGCTCCCCGCCCCCGGGTCTTCGTCGGTAATCGAACCGAACTTCGGTCGCGTATAATGTGTGGTCACAGAATAAGTTGCCGCTGAACTTACGCCCGACCGAAGTTACGCTGTACGCTATGACGCGACGTAATTTCGGCATAGTGTGTCGTCAGTAATTCAAATAGCATTGCAGGCGTAATTGTGCCGAACTTCGGTCGCGTAACTTCGGCATAGTGTGTTTAGACACAGAATACTTGGTTTAGACACTTACAAACTATTGCATGGGACCAACTGCGAACGCCGTACGATATTTACTTTTTCGATATTTTTCGTGCGAGAATTGAACCCGCGACACGCAGTCGATCGTTTAGCCACTAACGTTGTTATGGGAGTAGATATATGAACAAAAAAAACATATCTGTTAAATGTATCCATTTACTAAGCTTTAATGCACAAATAATATAGTAATGGTTGAACCATTTATTTGCAAATGTACAACATAGGCCAGAATAACCTATAAATAGCTTGACATGACATTTGTGATGGAAATTGGTGAAATCATTTTGCTTTACAAACAATTTATGTGGACAAAACAATTATTTATCAATCAACTGACACCATGCATCCAGGCTAGGTGACTGTTCTATTAAATGAGATTGGGCGGTGAACAGAAAAAATGCACAGGAAGTCAGGAACTTAATATATAGTGGGTACCTAACATTAAAGATGTTATAATTTAAACTGAGCATTCGTATCGGAGAATTATACATAACACAACAGTTTTCTGTTCAAATTATCGACCTACTTTCGCATTGGCGCACAGTTTGTTGGCGGTGTAAATAATGAAAAATATTGAAAAACGCTGCGATGTGGCCGCCAACTTCCTGACAAGTTACGTAACTGGGCATGTGCCCTGTGCTGACAATCATTTCTCGACAGTGTGAACTTGAATTCTGCTATAAAACTTACTCATGTTTCATGTATAATGCGACGCAAATTACCCAAACAATACAAGTTGACCAATTTGTGTCGCACTATACCCTTATGGGTCCCTGACACAATCAATTGCATTTTCTAAGTGATTGAAGCGAACCGGTCTACAACTTCATCGCAATATATTGACAGACATTTTGATTAGCTGTACATGATGTGCTTGGTGTATTCCTGCTGTCCTCAACGATAAATTGTTCCTGATGTCGATAAAGAAAAGATAGTGGCGATTGTAGACCCGCTGATTTTGTAGTAATTCATAAGCATCAGAGCTGAACTAATTTAGCGCTCTAATTTACAAAGTAAACTGTAGTTTTTCGGTGTTGTGTGCAGCTACAGGAAAATTGAATTTCCCAAATTATAACTTGATGTAATTAATAATGTTAATGATTGTATGTTCAATAATAGTAATGGTATAGAACATTACGACCTGTCTCTGTTTACTGACAATTGGCCTTCCTAACTTGTAGGTCACCTGAGACCTACTAAAAGGATCATTCAATTTTGTTAAAATTTGTTCTTATGGTCTGTGGACAGGTGTATTCTGTTACAAATATGGCGTCGTTTAGTAAAACTCATATTTATACAGTTAAAATATTATTTCAAAGTGCAGCAAAATAACATTGGAAATCAAACTAATTAAGAAAATCAATTAATGGTACAAATTAATTGATATTCTAATAAATCTGCAAGGAATTTATCAACATAGTTTTTAATACTTACAGTGTTGTGCAAGTATCAAATCACATACCATAATTTTAACCTTTCATGATTTAAAATCGGATTGTAGAGTGAGAATATGAAGTTGGTAATTTGTCAACTAATGTGAATTTCATACACGTTTTATCTGGATAGTAAAGTTTCAAATTCAAATTCTCAATTCTGAAATCTCATTTGAGTGTGGATTTTTTTCTAGTACCTATTAAAACTTTAGTAGTGGAAAAGTAATCGATTTCATTACCTATATTTCAAGAGATGTTATTGTTTACTGTGTGACAAAATTGAAAGTATGTTGGAAAATTATATTACTTTTAGACAATCTTCCTATTTGTAAAAACCAACACGAAAACCGTAACCAGAGACCATGTAGGCAAAAACTACACACGCGTTACATTTCTTCGTATACCAAAATATCGAGATCTTTGTGAATATGAATTATTTCTTACTGTAAGTATTCCAGCCATTGCTAACCAAGCACTACTTCATTGACGTTTGCATTGTCATGTGTAAAAAAGAATAGGTTAACATGGCTCAGGCGCAAAATGTCGCTTTCTCATAACATCGGTTTCGCGGAATGACTCCTTCTCAAAAGGTCGCTTTTGTCACAATACCTCTTTCGCAAAATGTCGCGTTAGTAACTTAGAAAAAAGTTAGCCAGGTATAGATATTTCACATTTAATTTTATTTTGATTTCACTCGAAAAATCAAATTTATAACGTTGCCATACAATATTAACAAAGACCAGAACAGAATCAACCAAGAATAAGAAATTGAAAAAAAAAAACAACATTTCTTTTAAACTTGGCTAAATCTTTTCTAAGTTACTAACGCGACATTTTGCGAAAGAGGTATTGTGACAAAAGCGTCTTTTTGAGAAGGAGTCATTCCGCGAAAGCGATGTTATGAGAAAGCGACATATTGCGAAAGAGACATTTTACTACCAGCCCCTGAAGTCTCGACATTAAACAGCGACAAAAATCGGTCGCTAAGTCATATCGTTATCAAATTCCTTTAATAGATTTTCAACTTTATTTCCAAAGCCTAAGGTTGAAAATCTATTAAAGAAATTTGACATCGATTAGACTTAACGACCGATTTTTGTCGTTATATTTGTCGAGACTGCAGGGCCAGGAGACATTTTGCGAAAGCGACATTTTGCGCCTGAGCCGTTAAAATATCTATTGGTAATACGAAGAACAAAATAAATCTTCTCATCTTTCATTCATTCATCTGCTGCTACATCCCTCAAATTGCAGACGCCTATAGACATTTGTGTGTGGTATTAATTTATGAGTTTTTCTAATGTCATGTTATTTAATATTAACAAATAACACAAAATGACTTAAAATTAGTCTATTGCATAAATGAGCACACAGATGAAATTAATTTCTAGTGCTTAAATATTTAATCAATAACATAATACACTGATTTCAATTTCACCTTTACATTAATTGATGTGCCCATATTAGTATTAATTTATTGGCTATATAATTATTAACTAAATTCAATTTTATCACATCACATGAAATAAAATTACAGTTACTGCATAAAAATGCATTAAGTAGGTCTACACAATGTAACCAAAATATAAATTACGTTAATACTATTTATTACTCGGGTTATACGCCTAGGATTTGAAATGCGCCTTTATTAAAGTTATTCGCTTGAAGAAAACGAAAAGTAAAAACGTAGCATAGTAGAAAATAACATCAAAATTACCGCCATTACATCATCATTTGAATAAAAATAAATATTCACTATAATTTAACCGTGTGTTCCTTCAGGATGGACAACGCGGCTTTAATCATAATGCTAAATAATAACACTGCTTGTGACCAATATACCATAAATGAGTGCATATGTTTCATTATATTTGTATGGTTCTATTGTGGTTTACTTGTTATTTGTCGCAACTCCTCTCAAACGTAGGCGTCGTAAATAGGGTGTAATTATTTAGTATTACGATGTAGTTATTATATGTGCAGGTAGTATTAAAGAGTGGTTGACATTCATTCAACATCCATTTGTTCTTGCGATTGTTGCGCATCACTCGGCGCGGTGCCGACGTCTGGCTGGCCGTCACCCGCAGTGGGGTTCGCCGGCGGTGGGGTCTTCTCTTTAGGTTTAGGTTTGTTTAACACTGGATTCACAGTGTTCTCAAATGTCTGAAAGTATTATAAAGATCAGGTTAACACAAATTTTGGAAGCGTTAACGGCATCTAGTACTAATTCGTCGAGCCACCCAAAGTTTAAAAGTTACGCCCGAAATTAATGTTCAATCTCGGTTGCTTCTGATTGCACATGTTAAAGACTCGGATAGACAAAAACGGTCATTGGTTGGTTACAGAAAAAGATCCAACTGAAGACAACAACAGAGTTAGATTATTATTTTTCAGCATTGGTAAAGTATTTCATTTCGTTACAATAAACAAAAGTGTACCTGTCGTTCCTGGCGGATCTGATGCGTGGTGTGTGGCGGCGGTTGGTGTCGCGGCGTGTGCGCGAGAGCCTGGCGAGCGCTCTCGAGCCAGTTCAGCGCATTCTTTGCAGCTTCAGCAACTTTCTGCATGTCAGCCTCGGCCAAGTGAGAATACTTTACATCTCCAGCTCTGAAAATATCCAAAATTTGTCAATAAATGATGATATCCACTCTAAATGAAATTACAATTTATGCCTGTAGTACTTAAGAGTTGGGAGGTGCTCCTTTATTTCGAAATTAATGCTTTAATTCGGTGTTGTAGAAGACGAACCTACTGTCACCGATTATGAAGCACCGGACACGAATATGAAGTTTGTTCAGCCAGGCCTGTCTCACTCCGCGGTGTAGGCATAAAACTGCAAGTAGTTGCGGGGCCATTATGTCGTGGCCCATTCACTACGGCTGCCACGCGCCACCCGTTACGCACGCGCTCCGTCTCCTTAATATTTTTGTTACGTTACGTGTAGTTACGCACAAGTTTCTTGCTTTAGGTGCTTTTGGTAAATTAATAACACAATATTATTATGAAGAAAAAAAATATATAGTACATATTTAGTAATGATCAACAAAATTATCTCCCTGCTTGTGAAGTATGGGCTTAACTGATCATGATACCTAATCATGAGGTTACAAGTTTGGAAATGAGGCGAGATACTAATTGGGGGGGGGGTGAGCCTACTGGACGACCAAGATAAAAAGACGACACTCTCACTCACCTTAAGCTGAGTACTAAGAATTAAGATCGGTAGAAAGTAGAAAGATGTTTGCGTTGTTGTTTAAAAGTTCTAACTCAGAAAATGGCCACACTACGCATTCAAGGTCAGCGGTCGTAATTCGCTGCGCCACTTTTTTACCTACCTACAAAGACACGCAACGCGGGGCCTGTGACAGTATGCGATAGTAATTGGTCGGTTACTAGGTTGAGTGCAAAATAGTAAGGACTGGCTATTTTGCCATAGACGATAAAAATCTTTTAAATATTATTCTTTTTTTTTTTGTAAGATAAATGTTCAAAAATATAACAATAATAGGTAGAAAAGATACTTATTCTTTATTGTGTACAAAACAATTACAATAAAAAGCATATTACTTAAAATTAAGTTCACAAAGGTGAGCTTATCTCTTAAAAGAGATCTCTTCCAGCCAACCTGTAAAACTGATATATATACGACATAAATAGTACGGGGACAAGAAGATTGTACACACAAAATAATTAAGTTTAAAACAAAAAACCATCTAATAATACAAAAAACAAGAAATACCTACACACAATAAATATACATATATTAATATATAAAATATATGAACTACATATATAAAAAAATATATACATATATAAAGTAATATATACATAAATATCAAGGTTGTTGCGAGAGGAAGTGCTCTTTCAATTTTTGTTTAAAAGATGTTACAGAGGGAGAGTTTTGGATTACTTGTGGTAAATTGTTCCAAAGTTTCGTAGCTCGATAAGAAAAGGAATTGAGGAAAAATTTAGTGTTCGCTCTAGGACACTCAAGTACCTTTGTGCAACAAGCGCGCCTAGGCCGTGGATTAGGTGGTAGTAAGCGGAAGCGGGAGCGGAGATAGTCAGGAGTGGATGGGTCTTTGAGGATTTTGTAGAGAATAGATAGGATGTGCACATCACGACGAAGTCGGATAGGGAGCCATTTTAACTGAGCACGAAATTCAGAAATGTGGTCATATTTGCGAAGTCCGAAAATAAACCGAATAGCAAGATTTTGTAGACGCTCAAGTTTATTTAGTAGCTCCTCAGTCACATCCAAGTAACACACATCAGCATAATCAAGAGTAGGAAGGAGAAGTGCTTGAGCAAGCATGACTTTAGTTTGGAAAGGAAGAAAGGTCTGGAGTCGTTTGAGAGAATGAAAAGAATAGTGCATGCGCCTGCTCACCTCGCTAATCTGGGCTGACCAGGATAAGTGACAATCAAATATTATTCCTAAATTTTTTGCTTTATCCGTGTATGGGATACAGGTACCATTAAAATAAATTTTGGTTTTGTCAATATTTTCAAGCCTACTCCTCAGTCTACTGCTACCTATAATCAGAGCCTGTGACTTAGTGGGATTCACCAATAAGCCAAAGTTCTCTGCCCAAGTTTGTATGGCTGAAAGATCCGAATTCATCGCTTCAACCGATTTGGTGAATTCATCTAATGAAAAATGTCTGTAAATTTGCAAATCATCTGCATACAAATGGAAGGGAGAAGAAATGATACGAGAAATATTATTTATGAAGATGGAAAAAAGCAATGGAGAAAGAACGCCGCCTTGTGGTACACCAGCAGTGAGATTCACCCAGTCCGATCTTGAGTCGTCGGTTTTCACACACTGCTGGCGACCATGAAGATAAGACCGGAACCAATCGATCACAGAAGGAGCAATGTTAAGAGAGCTTAGGGTACCAAGGAGCATATCAAAATCAACTGAATTAAATGCGTTACTGAAGTCAAGCAGAGTCATAACAGTCAGCTTGGTGTTATCCATTGCATGACGAATATCCTCCGTGACATTCAGCAACGCACTAACCGTACTATGAGAAGGACGGAAACCGGACTGGAAAGGACAGAGTAGGTTATTGGAAGTAAGATAGGAGTAGAGTTGCTTGTGAACAACACTTTCAAGAACTTTCGAAAGTACAGGAAGGATGGAGATTGGACGGTATTGAGAAAAAGAAATTGGATTGGAGGTTTTGGGAAGAGGGATAACGAAAGCCTTTTTCCACGCAGAAGGAAAGACATTAGCCCACAATGAAAAATTTATAATGTGTGTGATAGTAGGCGTAATGCTTCCTAACACAGGCAGGAGCATGTCGAGACTGAGATCGTCACTGCCCACAGCCTTCGTTGAGATAGAAAGGATACTCTTCTTAACATTGTCCTCAGTGACCGGATGAAACGTAAATTGAGGGCAGTCAGGTGGGTCAAGGCTGGAAAGGTAAGAAAGAGATGACGATTTAGTAATAGTATCTAACGAAACTGGTGGAGTAGAGAAGAATTTGTTAAGCGCATTTAGATTCATGGTACCACAAGTGGCATCCATGGCCTTGCCCACGCCCAGTGACTTTAAGAATCTCCAGGACTGAGCCTGAGAAAGATTTTCTAATTTCGAATGAATAAAGCGACGTTTAGTATCCCTACACAATCTGTTGCAGATGTTACGCAATTTTTTATAGGCAGCTTTATTTTCGACAGAAGGATCCTTCCTAAGTTTACACTTAGCTTTGTCCCTTCTTGCCATAGCCCTCTTAATATCAGGAGTTAGCCAGGGAGCAGGAGCATGCTTTACACGTACTGGTCTAACTGGTGCATGAGTATCAAACAACCTAGTTATAATTAAATTAAAAGCAGCAACTTTAGCATCAATGTTGTCAGCTGTCAATACCGGCGACCAGTCGATACCCTCAGCATCTTCTCTCAAACGGTCCAGATCCATGTTACGAAAATTACGATGAAAAATTACTTTACTCTTGATTTTAGGAGGTCGCACTTTATACGCAAGAAATATTAAGTCATGATAAGAGAAAGGGGCCACCATTTGTCCGTGCGTGATGACAGCCTCCGGCTTGGAGACGATCATAACATCGAGTAATGATGGCCTGCAATTAGGAAGATGATGTGTTGCTGAAACTGGCAGAATGTGCAAATTAAATGAAGATGTTAAAGAAAGAAGCTTCTGTGACCTGGAATCATTCTTCAAAACACATGTATTCAAGTCACCCATAATGATAATATGATCATATTGAGTACTAAACTGTTCCAGAAGGGACTCTAACGCAGAGAAGTAAATCACCTTATCATTTGGGCTGTATACACAACCAAGTAAGACTTTTTTGTGGTTTAGGATGATTTCCAGGAAAAGATGTTCAAGAGATCCAGAATATTGAGGAGGAGAATTACTAATAAGTGTGGCTGGGATGTCACCGCGGAGGTAGATACCTACCCCGCCGCCACCCGCACCGACACGGTCATTACGAAAAAGCCGAAAACCTGGCAGACCGAAAGACGTTGAAGGAAGAGAAGGCTTAAGCCATGTTTCAGAGATTAAAATTGCATCAACTACCGTGTTACTAAAGGATGTGAGAAGATCATTGTAATGAGCTGGAACACTCTGTGCATTGATGTGCACCAAGGATAGGAATTTCGAGCTACGATGAAAAACAGAAGACAGTTTTTCCTCTAAAGGTTCAGAATCCGAAAGAGAGCTAGAAATACTATGAGCACTGAGATATTCATCATCAGAGGACGAGCAAGACAAATATTCATCATTCAACATATAAATAAACTACAATAAATACAATAAACCTATATAAAACTTATGATAAAAAATATTACAAATACCTTTTAAGTATCGTAAACCAACTACAAGTTGACTGAAAGAGATATTATCAAAATCACACAACTCAGTAAAAAAATAATAATAAAACAACTTTAAAATAACAATTTAAAACTAGAAGAGAAAAAAAACAATGCTTAAAACGGAACGTTAAAAATAATTTCTATTGTACTTGCGTTCAGAATATCGCTAAAAATTGCCGCAAAAAGAAAACAAAGCTAAGTTTTTTAAACTCAAACGTACATCAGCTACATGAAATGGAACGCGCTCAATTTGAAACTGTCAAACAACAATACGTCATGTCATATTTGACATCCGTAATAAAATTGACATCATTGACATTGACAGCTTGCATAGAAAATAAACAATCTAAAAAGAAATAGTTCTACCCCGAATATTATTCACAATTTTGAGCCTAGCCTACCTCATTGTAAAACAAGTAACGAGAACACAGCACATAAGAACTAGGTACATTGTATTTGTAACAAGAAAAATAGTACTAGCCTAGTGAACGACATTCCGACAAGAAAACACTAGGTATTTCACTTTCCAGTTTCCTTCACATACTTGTCTGGATATTGCTTGATTAGCTGCTGAAGCTCAGACATCGTTACTAGCTTCTTACGTGTCTTGTCTGGCAGCAAAATCACTACAACACCGTCCGACGACCAGCAGTTCTTCATACCAAAATGATCTCTGGCCGCGGAGAAAACATCTTGTCGCGACTTTGTGAGGAACTCCGATATAGACATTTTGGAGCCCTTCAACTTCGTTTTGGCATTCCATACGGCTGAACGTTGCTTAGCAGTGGAGAAGCGGACCAGAATAGGACGGTTTTTGTCCTTTTTAACGCCCAAACGATGACTTGTTTCAATCGCATCAGGACTGAAGGACGACATCTTCATTTGGTCGCATAGTATGGTGTGGACTTTTTTCGGAAGATCTTCAGCGTTCACCTCTGCAACCCCATGAAGAAGCAGGACCTTTCTTCGTGAGTGTGTTTCCAAGCGGTCCAGTCCATTCACCAACAATTCCAGCTGCGATCTCAACATGGACAAGGTGGTCAGCACAATAGACTTGAAACTGAGGTAGTCTGCCGAGAGAACCTTCACAGTAGGTGTACTTGTTGAAGATGCCGCCTGCTGATTCTTCTCGAACTCAGTCATTCGGGTATCCATCCACTCAGCAAGCTCATCCATACTTTTTGCAAGGAGTGCAGTGTTATCCATTCTGATAGTAGTTGTTGAAGTGGTTAAAACAGTGTGATAATTGGTGAAAAATAGCGGCGACAAGTCAACTTGTAGACTTGGTAAGAATTTATATCATTAATATTAAGTTTACTATTTTATTTTAATTAAAAACAAAGAGAGCTCAAATTTTACTGTTAACACTTTCCTGTCTACCCGCAGTTTTCGACGATTAGTACTGTCAAGATGCCAAGATAGTTTTTTATTTTAAGACTTTATGGAGATTTTTACTGATGGCCAGTACGCGAGAAACTACTTATTTTAAATAATAATTTATTATTTTATTTTAGATAATATTATTATAAATATTATTCCTCACGTAAGGTGCCGTAGGTACCTACTATTATCATTCTGTGCTAACAATCAATAATGTATGTAGTAATCGATGACGAAACCAAAAAGATATAGGCTGATGATAAAAACAAAATTCCTTGAGGAACATAGGTATTTATGGTAATAATGTAATTTAGCAAATGCATAAAATACGCATAGGTACCTACCTATTTGTGCCTAAACTCGCAAGTCGCAACCCTATTGAGCTTGACCCATAGTAACCTTTTAATGTCGTTGGCGTCAGATAAACCAAAATAAACTCTCGGGCGTAAACATTCAGTACATTTTTGCTTGCGCACGGGAAGTTTAGGCTATTATAAAAGTAGGTGGGCGGTACGGCTGCCAGTTAAAATGTACTTTATTCTCTCGTTTATAGATTTTACATTTGTTTGATTTTTTTTTTGGAGTAGTCCTTCTGTACGTATAGTACTATTAATTATTCTGTGGTTCAGCTACAATTTGCTCAGACGGGACATTGGTCACACATATAGAAAAAATATTCCGACGAATTGTGAACTTCCTCCTATTTCGGAATCGATTAAAACTGAGCCAAGCTCACATTTTAACATTTTTAAAAATAAAAAAGTATTACAGTGATACAAAAGTAATAATTTAACTACTGTTTAATATGGATGCCTTAATAATAATAGTGGTCATTTTATGATTGCCAGTAAGGGCGCTCCCTCACCGCGAGCATTCACCTGTAATGTAACATTACAGATTCGAATATTCGAAGACAATAGAGTCACATTACAGGAACACTACTGGTTTTATAATTTATTTTATTTTTGATAATTAGAAATACAACTTGCTTCTGCCAGAGCTGTTTTTTTAAGCATCCTCCTTTATGTTAACTTACGATTGCCTGGACTGGGTAATGAACTCAAGACCTCATGCTCAGAAGTGGTGCTAACTTGGAAAATTCAAAACAAAAGGGTAACTCACTTGTATAAGTCAACAGCCTTGTTGGCTAACTGGATTGCTCTTGCGAAGTCATCTAGCGCTCCTGGGCGCAATTCAAACTCCAAACGCCTCTGCTTGATAGGTTCGCCCTCTGTTCTCAACTCCGTCAGTTTATCGCTGTACACCTGGAATGATATAAGTCAGTTACATTAGCTATTTAAATAATTTAACGCAGTGGATGAAGTTTTTCCATAGATGGGAAAATAGACGCCAAGTAAGGTTCTTCTTGAATATCAACCCTAATATGAAACCAATATTATTTGCATTATTAAAGACAATTATATTCTCACCTGTCTGTGTTGATCTTCGCCTTCGTCGTACAGCCATTGCTCTAGAGCGTCGAGCTGGTTGACCAGCCGGTTGCGATTATCTTCCGCTATGAAGTCGTGCAGAATTTCACCCTCAGACAGTTTACCACGCAATTCGTAAACATACTCCTCCAAAGCATTACGAGCATCAGCCCGCTCTTTTTCCTGTCTATCTTGAGCTTGCATTTTACCCTGGTAAGTTTACAGAATATAAGAAATATGAAGTTGTCTTTATATATTACTTAAAAATAATCAAACTTAGTTAATTAAACAGTTACCTCTTGTTCCATATATCCATTCAGATCATGTTTAGCAAGTCCATGTGTCTGAGCATCAATAGGCAGTTCAATGGTCTTGACAAGAACCTTCTTGGCCTTATCCTTGGATTTATCCTTTTTATCATCAGCATTTTCCTGCAAATAGGAACAAAAGTTCAAACCTTATAAATTTAAAAGTGTTCCCCACTACCATCACTGCTTGGCTTAATGCTTTTTAAAATATTCTCTTCACAAAGACTCAAGTATGTTTTCAAGCAGCGAGGTGACCCATTTGCATTCATTTCAATATCAGAAACCTTCAACTTATTTAATTATAATATAATAGTAATAAAAAAAAATCAAACTTAGAAGTCCTTCACACTCCAGGGATTCTGCAGAAAATAAAAGCGGAAAAACGAAATAATCAACTTCAAGCTTGACAAAAACATGCGTGGACACAGAGAAAAAGATCAAAAGAATAAAAACAAGAAATTGCATGAGGCAGTGTTAACCTCATGACACAAGAAATTTGTGCAAATGGACCTCAACATGAGGGTGGGGACCAAACATTTTGTGGTGTCTGCTGCCAGAAATTTGCAAAATAGAGAACTAAGACGATTGAATAGCGTTAGAATTTCAAAAAGAGCGTTATGAAGAGAAGGCGGGCAACAAACAACACGGGACTGGACACACGCGCTGCCAACACGTACCCCGCTGAACCACTGTCCTACTTTCTGTGTCCACGACTGTTTTTGTTGAGGCTCCCCCTTCATTTCGTCGTCTCTCACCTCTTGGTTTTCGGGACCATTTTGTTGCTGATCTTGGACCGCGCCGTTAGTATCCATAGCTGCATCTTGTCCCTGAGAATTTTCACTTGTGTTCTCCATATCTACATTGTCATTTTGAGCAGCATCTTGTTTCTTTTCAACTAGTGAAGCAGAAGCGACAGTTATGATGCCATGAATGTTCACTCTAACTTTGAGTTTTACTTTCTGTGACTCTCCTTCAGCTGTCGGCTGGACATCCCTAATATGCCACTGACCTGTAATTAATAATAGAATGTGCTAAACGTTCATTTTCAATATATGCGTCACATCTATCTTTTCTTTTAATGACCATATTACATACCAATGAAAGTGTCTGGGAAGGGTACTTGATCAGAGTAGTAAGCGCTAACAGAGAATGGTTCCTTTCTATAGAAAGTCAGCATCTTTGAGAATGGTGCAGGGTGGAAAGCAGAGAACACCTGAAATTAAATAAATAGATTAGTGACATTATGATAAACAAAATATTCTTTTGGCATTATTTAGGATTAATTGATTTCTTTTTGTTGTAAAGAAATGGTACTATTTTGTTGTCATAGCAACAGCCATATCCATTAAACATTCAACACCCAACTTCATGGCAAAAATCAATATAATAAAATGGATTCATAGTTAATGATGTCTGCATCAGATAACATTTTCCATGTAGTTTCTATTTACTGTAATATAATACACAATATCGCTTAAGATAATAAAAACGCAAGCTTTGATTTGAGAAAAATTTAAGAATGATATTTGCAAGCTGAACTGAAATCACTCACTGTCACATTTCCATGGTAAATAACTTGGGCAATATTTTTGAGCAAAATGATTTTTATTTATTTGAACATGAACCTTCAGGCTTATTATAACCAATTCTGATAATATGAAATGAAACTGAGCTCCGAGCTCCTGTGTCACGCCGCGCTACAATGACTGAAAGATTTGAATAATCTTTATCTTACTAATATTTAATTTTTTGTCACAATATTCAAACGCTCTCAAAACGGTGAAGGAAAACATCGTGAGGAAACCGGCATGTCCTAGAACCAAAAATTCGAAGACATGTAACATCTACCAATCCACACTGGGCCCGCGTTGTAGATTACGGCCCACTCCCTCTCACAGAGAGGAGGCCTGTGTCCCAACAGTGGAAACATTGAAGGCTGATGATGTCACAATATTGTTATCTTAGAAGCTAAGGGAAGGGCGAGGCAACCCCACCACAAGTATTGTATAACTTAACGGGGATGCCTCAATTTTTGTGTCACAGGACTATATACAAAGAAACAATAAACTATTTATTTATTTAATCTTTGGCATGCTGATAGTGATTCTAGGGGTGGACCATACCTAGTTACAATAATGATGAGTAATTTATTACTGTTTTCAACTAAACCAAGGTCAAGCAGAAACAGAAAGTAATACTTAAATGTTAAGAGCACTAACCTCCATATCTCCATCCTCTCCCTTGGTGGCGTCCCAGGCGAGCCGCACAGCATAGGGCTGCACGTCGGTGACACTGAACTCACGCACGCGCACCGCCGGACTCAGCATGGCGCACTGCAGCGCACAGCCGCGGGACACGGCTTCGTCCTGAAAATAATCCATACACAGTGAAAGGATAAACGTCGAATCATAATATGTAGTAGTAGTAGTTTAGACTGGAGTGAGTGACCATTTTTTTGTACTTCAACGTTTATGCTTGCGTTAGATGTCACCTTGTGTTTAATAGTGACTCCAGGCGTGAGTCAGAATGTTAGGTATCAGTAGCATTTAGGTTTAAAATCATAAATGAATAAAATGTTACCTGATTAAGAGTGGTTGAAGCATGCTTGTTAAAGACTTGTTCAATCAAGTTTTTGACTGCTGGGATTCTGGTAGATCCTCCAACAATCTCCACAGAATGAATGTCTTCAGGTCTCAGTTCTGAAAATATGGGGCATGATTATGTAAATGCAAACAATTCATTGATCAGGCATATTAGGTTGTGCAGAAATATGATTCACTGGTTATATGATTTTGCCTAGAGGAATATTAGTTATCAGGTGTATTACTTACTAGCATTATGAAGAATAGCCCTCATGGTTCTCTCAATGCGTGTGAAGGTCTCAGCACAAATCTGCTCCATCTGGGAGCGCTGCATTTCACTGGATACATCACGCTCCTCCATGAAGCACTCAATATTGATGGGCAGCCTTGTGCTGTTGGCTGACATCTGCTTCTTCAGTTTCTCTACTTCTTGAAGAAGTCGGAGGAAAGCCCTGACAGCAAATATTTTAACATAGTTACTTAAAAATGTTAAAATGGCAAATAATGGCATGTGCACAATCAGAATGCATAATATTGATAATTACTATTAATTGAGATGTAATCATTGTTTACCTTTGGTTTTTCCTAGCATCCAACTTTAATCTACTGAAAATGTCTTGGCAGAAATACTCTGCCAATGCCATATCAATATCCCTTCCACCACATTGGGCATCAGTAGATGTAGCCAGAACACGCAGTTTGCCCTTGTTGAAGGCACATGCAGACACCTGATGAGCAAATATTTATAAATGTAATGTAATAATGTTACACTTTATTCCATTAGCATAATTGAACTGACTGAAATTGTGAGACCTGCATACCTGAAGTGAACTATGTCCAAAATCAACAAAAACAACATTCTTAGGCTTCTCTTCAGGTGCTGGTAAGTCTTGCTTATAGATTCCATAAGCCAAAGCAGTGGCAGTTGTTTCATTCATAAGGCGTAATACATTCAGTCCTGAAAATAAATCATTCCTAAATTTAAGACATACATAAATAAGTTGGAGAGACTGACCAACTGTGAACTACCACAGAATAAACAGTGGCAAACCACAGAAATAGTTTGCGGTATAGCATAATATTTAGATATGATAATTATGGTTCATTTATAAAAAAGTATTATAACTGAATTACTCTTTGGCCACTATTACTATACACATTTGTGTTTGATATAAACCAATTGCACTATGATAGCCTTACTACAAAAACTTAAACATCTGATGAACACTTGTCTAAAAAAAGTGGGACTGCAAAACGGACCTATTTCAACGTCATAATCTGACATTTTTTTAGACAAGTGTTCAACAGACGTTTAAAAGTTTTTGTGGTACGACAGTGAATGTTTTTAGATATAATTTGTGTTGCACAAACATAATATCATGTGCTAGAGTCTCACATACCTGCAATACTGGCTGCATCCAATAGAGCATTTCTCTCAGAGTTTGTGAAGTAACTAGGCACAGATATAACACAGTCATTGATTGGTGTCTGTAATGCTATAGTTGCACTATCTTTCAATTTCGTAAATAGCATAGCTGTAATCTGAAAGAGAAAGAAATACAACCATTGATTTAAATCGGTTTGTATAAATTTTAATTCATTAGTTATTTGTTGCAAAATGTACAGATAGTAATATGACAAACAACATAACACATTGCCCTTGTCAAGGATAGTCACTTATCATAATTTTGTAGGAATAATAAGTATTTATATTTTACCTGTTCTGGAGTGAATACATTATCTTCACCCAGGTAGTTGACTCGGATGCCAATTCCATCATCAGGTCTTTGTTCGACCTTGAATGGGAAATGTTTCAGCTCTTTCTGAACATATGGGTCAGAGAATTTTCTACCTAACAGTCTCTTGAAGCCAAACACAGTATTCTTCATATTTGTAACCATCTGGTTCTTTGCTGCCACACCCAATATTCGATTTTTCGATGAAAATGCCACACATGATCTGTAAATACAACAAAATATGTTTTAATTTTAATGGAGGTCTTTTAATAACTGTCAATGTATACTTGTTGGAAGAAACATGTTAAACTAAGATGGTTTTTTATTTAACTGCGTGTACACAGATCTTATAAGATTATCACTTACCAAAACACACTAGTCATAATAATATATGTATCTTTTATAAATTTAAATTACATTGTGTTTATTACTTAATAAGACATTTGTGAGCATTTAGTGACATTCACATAAAAGCAAGAATTTATGTAATTAGTCTTGATGACTACATAAATTCTCCTTGATGATTACTTTCAATGCTTCAACTTCCAATCAGTAATGTAAGTTTTATTGAGAGCAGTTACATATCTCTTAATTTAAACTCTAATTTACTTTGCTCCACCAATGCTCGTTGAATGTTCTAAAAACTATGCAACATTTTATTCAATTGACAAAGTTATTGATTCAACTCAATGCACTGTACTAAACAAATGTATAAGTGAAAACCTTGATTTTGTTTCAACAATTTAATTAGAATGAAAATAAAGAGACTTGAATCCTTCTTAACATATCATTCCAGATAGTTCATAGACATAGAGCATTTACTAAGTTTCTGTTAAAAAAAGATTTATTGAAACTAATAGGGTCACAATAAAATTATATTATTATTTTAGAATTCTTTACAATAACAACATATTTTAGGCAAAAACACACAGGAAAATAATGTAAGTTCACATCTGTTCAAATTTAGGTCAATCTGTCATTATAAGAGTGATTGAAATTTTCATTGAATGTTAAAGAATCACTTATAATAATAAGTATGTAGTATGATATAAACATATTATACTGTTTCTTCCTCGTGAATTTTTTATCTGATGTATTTCAGAACATCCTAAATTGAATTTGTCAAATTCAAGTGTGACTAACCTACAATGAAACATCAAAATTCTGCAAGGACATTGAAAACATGGAAATTGTACGAGTTCGCGAAATAAAAAGCTACGTACTTATCATTTGCTTAAAAAACTGCATTGCAAAGATATTCAAGTTACTATTGCAAAAAGAATTCATAAAAGATGTTTGAACATGACAAGCATTTAATCAAATCAGATGTTAGAAGTTTTATTAGATTTGTCAATGGGCGCACCATGATGACAGTAAAATTACATTATTTTACTTTATATTAGCAAGAATAACAATATTTTGTACTTACGGAGTACCGCGAAGACTGTAATCGTTGGCTATTGTCTCAATACCACCTGCTTTAGCCACAGCGATATAACATGATTCATTACCGAAATCAATACCAATGACGGACATAGCGGCCATCGTTAACTAAAATTTGACTCAATTTATTACAAGAATAGTTAAATCTTGCTTAGCTTCCGAATAACACGAACAGAGAAACACGTTGCTGAACTCGACAATCGATCAATCTATCGTACAAACGCCGGTTTATTGCCGCATAGTTGCTTCATTCGTGCTCGTACCCGAATTTTCTAGAAGTGTGGCCTGTAGTGCTGTCCAATAAGACTTTATAAAAATAGTCGATTATTCAAATCGATAAAAAATGACATTTAACTAAAATATTAATTTTTGTCTCTCAACTAGAAATACGGATTACGGAGCAGAGGTCTGAGAGGTCGGAGACAATATATAATTGCAATTGAAGTCAAGTTAACTGGAGTTCCAGTACCTTGACTGTGAGTCTCAAGGTCATGAACCTGAACTCCAAAGTCACTTGACCTTGGCCATCAATTCCACTCGACCTTGACCTTCGAGGTATTTATATAATGCCCTTGGGATCATCATCATCAGCCGGAAGACGTCCACTGCTGAACATAGGCCTCCCCCTTAGACCGCCACGCCGAACGACAATTCGCCACTTGCATCCATCGGTTGCCCGCGACCGCGCGACCCTCACGATGTCTTCGGTCCACCTAGTGGGAGGCCTGCCTACGATGCGTCTTCCGGTCCATGGTCGCCTCTCGAGTAATTTTCCTCGGGATCACTTGATTTTAATTTCAAAGTCACTTTACCTTAACTCTAAGGACACTGACTTGACCTTAACGTCACTAACTGCACGAGAATCACGGGTCATGAGTTCATGACTTTTGGATTTGACTTTTAGTAGACGTTTGAAATACTTATTCACAAAGTATTGAGTTATATATTCTCTATAAAAATAAATCATTAAATTAAAGCAAATACAAAAAAAAAATCGTGTTTTTGCGGTCTGTGGGTACTACACTGGGTACAATGAAAATACTTTAATAAATTCTCCACTTTAATCAATAATCGTCCAATCAAACCTTCGGGATCCTGTGGGATGTTCGAATAGTAGGGCGATGAGATGAAACAGCATGG
This sequence comes from Agrotis exclamationis, assembly GCA_950005045.1. Classification (NCBI taxonomy): domain Eukaryota; kingdom Metazoa; phylum Arthropoda; class Insecta; order Lepidoptera; family Noctuidae; genus Agrotis; species Agrotis exclamationis. The sequence continues at coordinate 13,411,725 of OX465425.1, read as the reverse complement.
GGTCATTGATCTTGATGTAAAAGTCAAATCCGAAAGTCATGAACTCATGATCTGCGATTCTCGTGGAGTTAGTAACGTTAAGGTTAAGGTCTAATGTCCTTAGAGATAAGGTAAAATGACTTTGAAATTAAAATCAAATGATCCCGAGGGCATTATTTATATACCTCGAAGGTCAAGGTCGAGTGGAAATTATGGTCAAGGTCAAGTGATTTTAGAGTTCAGGTTCATGATCTTGAGACTCACAGTCAAGGTACTGGAACTCCAGTTGACTTGACTTCAATTGCAATAATATTTTTTCTCTAATAATATATTTTCTCAAATTTAGAATACTTACTTCTCCTTATGTTTAAATCTCCAAAACAGTGTGTCCTGACGCAAAAATAACGATAAAATTCAGCCAAGTTATAGAGGGAAAAATCTTGTTCCAGAATCTTATGGTCACCCTACTAGAAAGAGACGGTTACCTCCAAATTAGCTCTCTCAGCTGGCACGTTTTTCGGCATGATTACTCAGTCCCAACGACCATATATAACTAGACTCCTAATCACAGGCGACCGATGTCTGTCAACACATTAGGTAAAAAAATCTTATAACCGTCGTAACTCGACCACTCCTGTGAGTCCCCGTGTCGCACTGACCTTGAGTTAGCCAATCAGAACGCAGTATTAGCCAATCAGAACGCAGTACCCCGTCTCCCTCGCTTACGTCGTACCTCAGCGACTTTACAGAATAATTTTCGTTAGTCAGATCGTGCATGAGGCGTCTAGTTATAAATGGTCGTTGCTCAGTCCAGATTGTTTAATACGTCAATGGTTAGATTTTTTTTCTATTATTTTAGTTTGATATAGCGGCAACAGAAATACATCACCTGTGAAAATTTTAACTGTCTAACTATCACAGCTAATAAATACAGGTTGGTGACAGAACCGTGCAGCGTACTATAGTCATCGTTGCATGTTTGTGTGTATCTGTGTTTATGTTTAGATTCGACTAAAAATAAATAGTCGAGTTTGGAAGGACATCCGCTTCATTCCAAATCTTGACAATCTATGGAATTTGTTTTTTTTTAAGAATTTTGGTATGGCTTCTGAGATTTAACCCCCATTCATACGGTGCACTTCACAATGTCGTAAAAAAAAGCTGATATTGATAAAGTTTCCGAAATCTAACTTACATATACGCAGTGCATACATAACATACTACATAATTTGACCAAATATTTGTGAGAGCGAATAGAGTGAATAATTAAATTGTTTTTGTTGCGAATCATTTATTTTGATCAAGTTCCAATGGTCCATCCTTTAAATCTATGATTTGTTTGGAAATAGGAATGACATGACAGTCAAACGTGAGTGAACGTGAGTCAAACATATGGTCAAACCAGCGTTGCCGGTGCGGAACTTTTGTTCCGAATTCGGAACTTTGAAGCCCTTGGTGGAACTTTTGCGGAACCTCCGCTTTGGCGGAACTTTTCGGAACTTTGGCACAAACCAACCAACAAAAAGCGACATTGGAATGACATTGTCATAATTTTATTACAATTGTTACTACCCATCATCATATTTGTCGTAGACTTGGCTGTATGGACTCAGTTTCCTTTGCTTAAAATATTATATACCTAAAATAAACTCGACTGACAGGATTAGATATTTTCGTTGTTCACTTACATGTATATCTGTGCATGTATACTGTACTTCTGACTGTTTCGCACGAAAAAGAATGATCGCGCGTGTTAAATCGCCGCGATTTTATCGTGAAACGTTTAAGCGCAATTCACACAGAGAGCGGGTGCGGACGCGGGTCGTGTTTCCCGCGTGACACGCGCTGTTCGTCGCCTTCACATACGACGCGGGCGCGGGTCGTCGGCGGGTCGTCGGCGTGTAGGGCGCGGGCATGCCGTGTTAGCAACAGCGGATTCAGTAGGCAACACATGCAGTGTGATCGATAATGTCAGGGGATTCGGACATGGACGAAGAGTTATTATTTCTACTTATTTTGAAAAGAAGAGCCTGCACAGAAACGAAAAAGAATCTGGGATCATGAAATATATAAAAAAAGACACAATATGGAGAATATCATCGCCTGTGTAGAGAATTAGAAACGTACGAGGATCGCTTCTACAATTATTTTCATATGTCAAGGGCGAGTTTTGAAGAGTTAGGTACATGATAAACTAAGAACAAGAATATTTAAACTCGATACGAATTGGAGGCCAGCTATATCTACAAGAGAAAAACTCGCAGTTTGTTTAAAGTAAGAAAACTGTTGTTGTTGTTCTGCAATCTGCTGCCATAGCCTAGCTTTCAAAACAGCGTTTTTATAATTTTTAACGCTTGGTTCGTACAAGCAACTATGTTTACGAACACATCCAATATTTTTTTCATTTAGATCCATAGTAAACTCGATTTTTTTTTTGTAAATATTCACAAAATGAACTCTCCACCCGCGCCTTACGAAAAATATAACAACGTCATGGCCGCTCCCGACCCGCGCACCCGCGCGTTGTTTGTAGTGGCGGGCGACGGGCGCCGCTCCCGCACACGACCCGCCCCGCGCCCGACCCGCACACGCTTTCAGTGTGATGTCTTTCATAAAAATACAACGAATTAGACCCGCCGTACTCCTGACCCGCCCCGCGCCCGACCCGCACCCGCTCTCTGTGTGAATCGCGCTTTATTCAGGTATAACGCTTACCTACTCTTTGATACTATGTCAAAACGCCATAGTATTTTGACATTATTATCCGAGGCCATAGACATGGCACATGACACACATAACACAAATGGTTTTTAGAGCATTTTTCTTTTCAGATCGTTGGACTAAATTGATGGTTGTAAAGAATTAATGTATAATGATAAAAAAAATAAAAGGTGTGTTTTATTATAGTTTTTTTATTTTACTCGGGCGGAACTTATCGGAACTTTTGAGATGAGGAATCGGAATAAATTGAAACTTGCTGCCGGCAACACTGGGTCAAACATCATTGCAAGCTCAAGTTTGAAACTTCAGAATTCAAAACAAAGATGTAAAATTAAAACAGAAGTGCACATGAATAAAGTCTTATTTGTCTTTATTAACATTGCTTGTATTAGTAACAATCATAGGCATTTTGTGAGTTGCAGGTACTTTAAACTGAAGTAATAGACAGATAATAAAATCATTCAAGAGTTTTTTACTGCTAATAATTATTATTGAAAGTCATAGGTTTTCAGTACCCAAAGCGTGGCTGTTCCATTCCTAGTAGCTTTTATAACTTGACGCTGCGAGGTCACCTTCAGCTTGGATATATGACGTATAGCGTATACCTATAACTTCAATCAATCTAGGGATGTGACATTGTACCTAAAAAATCGATTTTTCATTAATCGATTTTTTTTTGTAGCATGAAGAATCGATTAATTAATAATCGATTTTTCTTAATAAAATAATCGATTTTGTTACATTAATCGATTTTTTGCTAATTTGTCAATTAAGTTCAAAATAAACGCCATAAATATTATATCAATAGATTTATTAGTTAAAAATAAACAACAGAAATACCTAGCAAGCTTATAATTATAATCATCACAAATTAAAGTTTTAGCTATGCAGCAATAAATAAACACTGTTTTAATTTTTCACGGTTTGTCTATAAAAAAATGTCAGGATATCTTCCGTGATTATATATTTGTTCGAGTTCCCGATATTACGACGCTGTAGCGCCATGATCGCGGGTTGACTACGCGTCCAAATATCGGGAACTCAAACAAATATAATATAATCACGGAAGATATCCCGTAAGTGACATTTTAAATTTAAATAAAAAATTGAATTTAAATTGGAGATAGTATTCTTTGGCAGTTCACGTTCCGGGCTCCGGGCCAGAAGACTAAACTTAATGTCGGGGGGAGGGGGGGGGGATTGCATATGAAAAATCGGTAATAATTGATTATAAAAAAATCGATTATTAATCGATTATTCAAAAAAATAAAATCGCGTATTAAAATCGATTTTTACTTAAAAAAAATCGATTTTTAATCGATTTTTTCAATAATCGATTATTTTTTCACATCCCTAAATCAATCGCATTCACGCTCTACTTTAGCGCCGAGTGATTGTAACAATTAACACTTTCAGATTTTTTAACCAAAGTCAGTCAGTATGAGTGGTGAACCCCAAGCGAAACGTACCAAAATGAGCGCCCTTGAGCAACTAAAACAATATTGCACGGTGGTGGCCGATACCGGCGATTTTGAAGGTTAGAAATAATCTGATGTTATTTTCCAAGCGCAAATGTTCTTACCGCTTTTTATATTGTCCTTGACATGTGCTTGATCAAGGCAGTAGCACAGCATGTGACCTTATTACGCCTCAGCCATGTTGACCTGCCTTACAAACGTCCCTTTTATATTGTCTATTAGTGGTTGGATAACAAATAAAAATGCTTGCAGCATTAAGTAATATATTGATTGATTACTTAGCAATATTGGTGAAGGTCATTCTTTATATGTATAATGTTAACTTGTAACTACTTTTTAGGGTTCTGTAGCCAAATGGCAAAAACGGAACCCATAGAGATTTGTCATGTCTGTCTGTCTGTCCGTATGTCACAGCCACTTTTCTTCGAAAGTATGAGAGCTATCCTGCTATAACTTGGTAAGTAGATTTATCATGATTATGTGAACCGCATTAGGATTTTTACACAAAAATATAAACAAAATAAATGGGGGTACCCCCCATACTTAGAATTATTGAAACTCAAAAATTTTTTTTTCACTAATGCCATAAGTGTGGTATCTATGAATAGGTCTTTAAAAATTATATTGAGGTTACTAATATCATTTTTTTCTAAACTGAACAGATGTACACCTCAACAAAAACTTCCAACGAAAATTGGTTTGGAAGAGATATAGTTATCAGTTTTTGAGGTATAGTACATTTTCAAAAACCGCAAATATAACTTTGCCATTCATACAAACACTATGAAAAACAAAGATATTTTTATTGTTTGTGTTTATTACTTACTAATCTCAATATAATTATAACCCTAATCTATGCTTGCTACTACGGAACCCTTCATGGGCGAGTCCAACTCGCACTTGGCCGGTTTTTTTTTGTACCTACTTACATTTTCATGGATACCACTTGCAATTTTATGTAAGACTATAATAATTATTTTCTATTTTGGAATTACAAAAATGCCCCTCTAAGCAAATACTTAGAGTATTTCTCCTCCCTTTTCTCCTAACAATCAGCCCCTAAGATGACTCATCACCACTAGCCAAATAAATAATAAATGTGTAATTTTGTCTAGCTATGAAAGAGTACAAGCCAACAGATGCTACTACCAACCCAAGCTTAATACTCTCTGCAGCTGCCATGGAGCAGTACCAGCATATACTTGATAAAGCCATCAAATATGGCAAAGAGTCTGGCAGGTACATATTTAATATTAATTTAGCATCAATATCATGACATAACATCAATTATAATTTTATTAAATTCAAATAACACCGGGCACGCCGCAATCGCGGCGGTAAGACCCCTCTTTGAGGAGTGGCTGGATAGGAGTCACGGCGTCCTGACCTACCGCATGACGCAGGTCCTCACCGGACACGGAAGTTTCGGGAGGTACCTGTGTCTAAGGAGAAAGGAGGAAACGCCTGGGTGTCACCACTGCGAAGATCGCCCGGAGGACACAGTAGAGCATACGGTGCAAGACTGCCCAGCTTGGGCAGAGCACCGACGTGTCCTCACGGCGGCGATAGGCGGAGACCTCTCGCGCCCGGCATTGGTTGCGGCCATGCTGCGGGGCGAGACGGAGTGGGAAGCGGTCGCCTCCTTCTGCGAAGCAGTAATGCTCGCGAAGGAGGAGGCGGGCCGCGTGAGAGAGAGGACAGTGTCCTCCCTCCGCCCCAACCGCAGTGGTGGACGCCCACGGCGACGGACGTCGCAAGACAATCTCCGGCCACCGTAGGCGCGGGCATGCGGGCGGCGAGTAAAGGGCAACTCGCTGCCCGACCATGGACCATGCCCGGGTCGACGGCGCGTTGTGTTCCACGCGCGCCTCAAAGAGCGTCAGCAAGATGACGGGGCCCCCTCTCTAGAGGGCCAAAGCCTGCCGGGGTCGCGGGACTTATCTCATTACCGTGACCCCGGAACATAAAGGGCTATCGAAGGACACCGTGGATTTTAGTCAGTACAAGTCTGACAGTCCCTCCCGCCCTGCCCGGGGTGGGAGGACTCATTTGATGATTTTACCACGCAAAAAAAAAAAAAAAAAAAATTCAAATAACATCCATATTTATTATGTTTGAGTTTAAGGTGTTATTTAAATTATATTTATTAAAATCCATGGATACCTATAGAGCATTGTTTTATTTCAGTACTGTGGAGGAGCAGGTATCTGAGACCCTGGACATGCTGAGTGTTTTGTTTGGCTGTGAAATTTTGAAGATCATTCCTGGCAGAGTCTCTGTTGAAGTTGATGCTAGGTAATTATAGCAGTTATTCCATAGTATTTCTGTATATTTTAGCTTTTAAGAAAAAATCACCTTAGATTTTTCTACTGCAAAAATAATTTACCATAAGAAATTCTGGTCAATTTTTTGTTCTGTGTCTGGTAGAATTCTGAACAAATTTTAATTAAAATGTATTTGTGGTCAGAATTACCATTTTAAAATTAAAATCTACTTCAAACATCAATTAATTAAAACAATAGTTTCTAACATTAACTACATAAGATTCCCTGATAACATCTAATCAGACTAGTTAGCTAAATAACATTGAACCATGCAGTAAACAATTTACATAATTAATTACTTGCTAACCTACTCGAAATGTTACACCACAAACTCTTTTACTATCTAACATTTATATTTATAATTGCTTCTTGGATTTCAGATTGTCATTTGATAAGGATGCAAGTATTTCAAAGGCTATTAAGTTGATCAACATGTTTGCTGAGTATGGGATCAAGAAGGAGCGCATTCTTATCAAGCTGGCTTCTACTTGGGAGGGCATCCAAGCTGCAAGGTAATTGAGATAATATTGATAAAGAGAATTAGATGCTCAGTCCCAAAAAAAAAATCTTAGAAAATATTGCCATTTCTATAACAGGCAATGCAAATTCAACCTCATACACAACCTAGCACACTTATACAAAAAGCAATAACTCTTTATTATCAAATCAGGCAATTGATATGTAATGTGTTATACATCGCGATATAAAAATGAAATAAGATTAAATCGGTAAAATGGGTTATGTTTTACCGATTTAATCTTATTTCATTTTTCCTTCTGGAGCAATCGGGTATGAGATAAGGCGCCAAAAATCAGCCATTTAAATTTTGTTATACTACTAAAACTACCTCTGTTTTTAGCAGATTTTTTGACGAAATAAACAATATTTTAATTTTTAAAGGAGTATCGCGGCATTTTTTCCCACGTTTTTTTTTTTTTTACACTCACTTTTCTTGTTTGTTTGTTTGTCGTTCCGGTTGGACTTTTGCAACTCAATTTTGAGGAACTTCCCGATAAGCTAGCAGGCTGAAATTTTGTGCACGCTTTGAGTTCTGATGACAATACATGACTAGCTAAGAAACGTCATCACAAGTCCAATATGGCGGCCTCCTCAAGATGGCGGACTGGCTGTTTGAAACCCACCCCCATGATATGGGTATCAAATGAAAGGGTTTGCTGTGAGGAATACGAAAAAAATACTCACGTGACTTAAATCCAATATGGCGGACGTCCAAGATGGTAGACTGGCTGTTTGAAATCCACCCCCATGATATGGGTATCAAATGAAAGGGTTTGCTGTCAGAAATACGAAAAAAATAGTCATGTGACTTAAATCCAATATGGCGGACGTCCAAGATGGCGGACAGGCTTTAAGGCACTTCCCGATAAGCTAGCAGGCTGAAATTTTCAGGGTAGCTTCAAACCCGATGAACAATGATAAAAATAATAAAATAATAGATTTAAAAAATCTAAAACCCACGTTTTTAAATGTCGTAAAAATAAGAAAATAACCCTACGGGGCTGAGAGAGGGGCCACTCAAAACGTGGGGGCGTATCTTTGCAAGTTACACCCACGATCTATACACGTCAAGTAAATACAGGGTGATTTGTTATTCGATGCGGTCCTTGAAATGAGTGATACTAGACCTTATTTGCAACAATTTTAACCCCGACAACATGGGGTCTAAACTGACTGGTTTTAGAGATATCGAACTTTAAAGATTTTTCGAAAAAATTCCACCTCTCCCTCATTAAGTGCTTATTGTTAGAAATTAACGATAGTCACCACTTAGAATTTATGCTTTTCTGATAGAATATGAACGACTGAATCTAGTGAATACAAGTTTGTTATAAAAATAATCATATCTTGGGAAATTAAGTGTCATAAAGTTTCTGTTTTGAAGATTTCTGAAAACTACCCTTGTCTTTCAAAGCATATTTTTCAAAATAAATGTATGACACTTGGTGTACAAATTACAGAAAAAACTTCCTTGTCTCATCACCTTTCTAAAATGGTGTCACAGTATCCACTTTTAGTTAGTGTCTTACCAGAAAATTAGGGTTGTTACTAACAAAGTAGTAAATCAAAGAAAATCGGTTCTAATGTTTTTTCGACCCAACATTTTTTTTCTGTGGTTTTGGTCCAAACTGCTGTCTGATATTAGCTTTTTGAGTCAATGCGCTTAATTTTGGTCGATCGCATCAAGCAAAATCGGTCTTTATCTGGAGTATTTTTACCTGTCCTACAAGTAGGGTGACCCAACTTTTATGCACGCCAGTTTAGTTTTTTTTTTGCGATACCAGAGCTTGTAAACATTCCGTTATTGTACATTTGTTTCAAGTTCTGTTTCAAATGAAAGAAAATTGATGGTTTGACTATCTGGTCCATAGGTAAAAATATTCCAGATAAAGACCGATTTTGCTTGATGCGATCGACCAAAATTAAGCGCATTAACTCAAAAAGCTAATATCAGATAGCAGTTTGGACAAAAACCACAGAAAAAAAATGTTGGGTCGAAAAAACATTATAACCGATTTTCTTTGATTTACTACTTTGTCAGTAACAACCCTAATTTTCTGGTAAGACACTAACTAAAACTGGATACTGTGGCACCATTTTAGAAAGGTAATGAGACAAGGAAGTTTTTTCTGTAATTTGTACACCAAGTGTCATACATTTATTTTGAAAAATATGCTTTGAAAGACAAGGGTAGTTTTCAGAAATCTTCAAAACAGAAACTTTATGACACTTAATTTCCCAAGATATGATTATTTTTACAACTAACTTGTATTCACTAGATTCAGTCGTTCATATTCTATCAGAAAAGCATAAATTCTAAGTGATGACTATCGTTACTTTCTAACAATAAGCACTTAATGAGGGAGAGGTAGAAATTTTTCGAAAAATCTTTAAAGTTCGATATCTCTAAAACCAGTCAGTTTAGACCCCACATTATCGGGGTTAAAATTGTTGCAAATAAGGTCTAGTATCACCCATTTCAAGGACTGCATCGAATAACAAATCACCCTGTATATCCCATAAGTAATTCCTTAAATAATATACGCCCCCACGTTTTGAGTGGCCCCTCTCTCAGCCCCGTATCTTATTTTTAGGACATTTAAAAACGGGTTTTTTTCATATTCTAACGAGCCTGTTATGGAAAAACATCGTAAGCGACAAAATATAGGTATTTCACTTTTTTATCGTAACGTCAAGTTAAAATTATTTAGACCTTATTGCAAAGACTCCTAAACTCATATTTGCATAAACGTCAGAATTATGACAGGAAATAAATAGTATCGCAAACGACAAAAGTTAAAGTTTCATATAGTAGAACAATCAGAATTATCGTAACCGACTTATCGTAAGTAACGTTTGTCACTTACGATAAAATTTTATTATAAGATTTGACCAACATCTGTGTTTCGTTTAGTTATCATTAATGCATTTTTTTTAATCATCATCATCATATCAGCCGTAAGACGTCCACTGCTGAACATAGGCCTCCCCTTTAGACTTCCAATAGGACCGGTTGTAAGCGGCTTGCATCCAGCGTGATCCTGTGGCCTTCATAAATCGTCTGCCCACCTAGTGGGTGGACTTCCTACGCTGCGCTTGCCGGTGCGTGGTCTCCATTCGAGAACCTTACGGCCCCATCGGCCATCAGTTCTGCGTGCTATATGGCCTGCCCACTGCCATTTCAACTTACTAATTCGTTGGGCTATGTCGGTAACTTTGGTTCGTCTACGAATCTCTTCATTTCTGAGTCGATCGCGCAGAGAGACTCCAAGCATAGCCCTCTCCATAGCTCGTTGGACTATACTGAGCTTACTAATGAGGCCTACAGTAAAGGACCACGTTTCGGCACCATAGGTCATCACTGGTGACACACATTGGTCGAAAGCTTTCGACTTGAGGCACTGAGGTATTTTGGACGAGAAAACGTTACGCAGTTTCCCGAACGCTGCCAAGCCGAGTTGGATTTGGCGGTTGACTTCCTTCTTGAAGTTGGACCTACCTAGTGCGACGGTTTGTCCCAGGTAGACATACAAGTCAACAACTTCTAGAACCGAGTTCCCAACCGACAATGGGGTGGGCACAAAATGGCCATTGCACATTACCTTTGTCTTGTCCATGTTCATTTTAAGACCCACCTGTTGGGAAACTCGATTGAGGTCGCCGAGCATCGTGCTGAGATCTTCCATCGATTTTGCCATGACAACAATATCGTCGGCAAATCGAAGGTGGGTGATGTACTCGCCATTAATATTGATGCCGAGTCCTTGCCATTCCAGGAACTTGAAGGCGTTTTCCAAAGTAGCAGTAAACAGTTTCGGAGATATCACATCTCCCTGTCTTACGCCTCTTTTCAAAGGAATCGCCTTCGAACTCTGCTCCTGTACTCGGACCGACATAGTGGCATTATTGTACAAGCACCTAAGCACTTCGATGTACCGATAGTCAATCCGGCATCGTTGGAGAGATTCAAGCACTGCCCATGTCTCCACCGAGTCAAAGGCTTTCTCATAGTCCACAAACGCTAAACATAAGGGCAAGTTATACTCTTCGGTCTTCTGTATAACTTGCCGCAGCGTGTGTATGTGGTCTATGGTACTGTAGCCTTTTCGGAAACCGGCTTGTTCGGGAGGCTGGAAGTCATCAAACCTGCGGTCGGGACGGTTCATGATGACCCTCGAAAACAACTTTTTTTAATAACCTTCATAAAAAGAAGAACAGTTTGAGCACCATCCCAATGGCCCACGTTAATTTCCAACGCCAGGACAAATCCTAAGAATTATGAATTATAAAAAATGCTTCTGTGAAAATGCTAGAAAATGCCGATGTCTTGGATTGGAAAAAAATTGCAGATTTATGTTTACCAAAAACAATTAAAATTCCAGACAAAGCTAAGATCAGCTTGCGTTAAAAGAGAGGAGCCAAAAATAATTGAACTTAATTACGGGTTTAGTACTGATTGCGAAAACCAATGCGTGGATCTGAGCTTTTTAATTAGATCTCGCCAGGCACCCACGGCGGCATACTCGGCAAAAATACCTATTGCTAAACCAAAGTACATGGATCTGAAAAAAATGTGTGACAAGGGTATAATTCCTGCACAATATGCGCAGGAATACCTTGCCTTGCCCTATGATGACAATACAAGGGACTTACTACCGGATGAAAGTGACGACGAATGATTGATTCTATAGATTTATTGATGTTTATGAAAATTGTTTAAGTACCAACTATTAATATAAATTGATTTATTATGTTTTAGTTTTATTTTGCAAAAAAATTGATATTGATATACCTGATATTATAACGAAAAGTGATAGCGTAAATGACGAATTTTGAAAAACAAGATGAAATTACGACCTTCAATTTTATCTTAAGCGACAAAAGTACTCATTATTTAACTCTTTCTGCAATGATTTAATTGATTATAAGTGTTAACCTAACGTGTTTTGCACATAATACAAAAACCGGACATGTCTGATTAATCAGTAAAAAATAAACAATAAAATACCTCTCCTGTAAAATTTTATGTTTGTCGCTTACGATGTTCTTCCATAACAGGCTCGCTAATTGTTAATTTCTTGTAAAATGAAATGTGCACTAAAATGTTCAATTTCGCGCTGATTGCGTCTATAGTTTATCGGTAATCAAAGAATTGAAGCAAAAAAGTCTACATACCTGATGTTTATTATACAGGGTGATTTGTAATTCGATGAGGTCCTTGAAATGGGTGATACCAGGCCTGTCTCACTCCGCGGTGTAGGCATAAAACTGCAAGTAGTTGCGGGGCCATTATGTCGTGGCCCATTCACTACGGCTGCCACGCGCCACCCGTTCTGCACGCGCTCCGTCTCCATAATATTTTTGTTACGTTACGTGTAGTTACGCACAAGTTTCTTGCTTTAGGTGCTTTTGGGAAATTAATAACACGATATTACTATGAAGAAAAAAATATATACCTAGTACAATCATAATATTTAGTAATGATCAACAAAATTATCTCCCTGCTTGTGAAGTATGGGCTTAACTGATCATGATTAGGTAGGTTACAAGTTTAGAAATGAGGCGAGATACTAAGTGGGGGGGGGGTGTGAGCCTACTGGATGACCAAGATAAAAAGACGACACTCTCACTCACCTTAAGCTGAGTACTAAGAATTAAGATCGGTAGAAAGATGTTTGCGTTGTTGTTTAAAAGTTCTAACTCAGAAAATGGCCACACTACGCATTCAAGGTCAGCGGTCGTAATTCGCGCGCCACTTTTTTACCTACCTACAAAGACACGCAACGCGGGGCCTGTGACAGTATGCGATAGTAATTGGTCGGTTACTAGGTTGAGTGCAAAATAATAAGGACTGGCTATTTTGCCATAGACGATAAAAATCTTTTAAATATTATTCTTTTTTTTTGTAAGATAAATGTTCAAAAATGTAACAATAATAGGTAGAAAAGATAATATTATTATAAATATTATTCCTCACGTAAGGTGCCGTAGGTACTCGTACCTACTATTAACATTCTGTGCTAACAATCAATAATGTATGTAGTAATCGATGACGAAACCAAAAAGATAATATAGGCTGATGATAAAAACAAAATTCCTTGAGGAACATAGGAATTTATGGTAATAATGTAATTTAACAAATGCATAAAATTGACGGTTTTATTGAGTCACTTAGCTCGCATTTGGAATCATTGCCCTCTCAAAAAAATTTAATAATAACAGGAGACTTAAATATTAATATTAGACCTAAAAATATTGAAATACCTCATGAACAAAAAAACCGTATAAATTACCTAACCATGTTGTCGACGTTTGGTATATTGCCCGGACATATATTACCTACGCGTGAACGTAACTGCCTAGACCACTTCATGTTGAGGGTTAAAGCGAAGAGTATTTCTGCATCAATCGCTATTCTGCAAACTACGATTACAGACCATTATACCACATTATTAATTCTCTCGAAATTAAAAAGCAAAGTAGTTAGGAATAAAACAACTAAATCTATAAATTTTGAGAAAGCATTAGAATATTTACAAAATAAAAATATACCAGAACTACTCTGTTGCACTGATCCCAACGTATTAACTGACCATCTAATAAAAATAATAACTGATTCGATTGAAAACAATACTACTGCCAAACAAGTCCCTAATAGTAAACGAATAATCAAACCGTGGATCACTCCGGGAGTTCTAAGATGCATAAACAATCGGAATAGACTACAAAAAAAGCTCCGCAGTGACCCACATAACGAAATCTTAAAAATTTCTTATCATCGTTATAGAAATCATTGTAACTACTTAATCAAAAAATTAAAAAGACAACATGAAAAGGAGTTACTTGCTAATTCGGTCACAAACACAAAACAACTTTGGAAAAACATAAAAACAATAACTTATGCAAACAAATCAAAAGATCATAACACAGAATTACTAAACATCAAGGCATCCCCAAGAGATTCAGTAAACTTTGTTAACAATTACTTCGCTAATATTGGAAAACAACTAGCTCAAAATATTCAACCAAAACCAACAGACAGTTTTACGTCATCTAACGTGTCATATTATACACAAAGTAATTCTTTTGTGCTGCTGGAGACAAACCCTGAGGAAGTGGCACAAACTCTAATGAGCTTGAAGTCGGATAGTGCCCCGGGATGGGATAATATTTCCACTAAATTCCTAAAATATATTAGTAAAGATATCGTTCCAATCATCTCGCATCTGATTAACCTCTGCTTCAAAAATGGCGTTTTTCCATCTCCATTAAAAAAATCTATTATTACACCAGTTCACAAGGGGGGGAACAGAGATGACGTCAACAATTATAGACCGATTTCTGTCTTACCTGCCATATCAAAAATAATAGAAAAAATAACTAATAATAGACTCATAAATTATCTTAATAAATTTCAAATAATATCTTCATCTCAATTCGGATTTAGGCAAGGGGTATCGACTGAAGACGCTGTGGTTGCTCTCACTTCACTAGTAACTGAACATCTAGACGCAGGAAGTAAATGCATTACTGTCTTCCTTGATCTAAAGAAGGCATTTGATACCGTGTCTGTTCCAACCCTTGTGAACAAGTTAGAAAACGTGGGAATAAGAGGTGTCCCCCTAAATTTTTTCAAAGACTATCTTACAAACAGACGACAGAGAGTAAAGATAGACCAATTCATAAGCGATGAGGCGGATGTGTTATTCGGTGTACCGCAGGGAAGCGTTCTGGGACCCACATTATTCTTAACGTACATAAACAATCTCTGCAAGTTAAAAGTCCCAAACGCTAAAATTTTTGCTTACGCCGATGACACAGCCGTTGTCTTCTCTGGGAAGAGTTGGTCAGAGGTTAAACTTCGGGCGGAGCTGGGAATGGCCCTGGTAGCGGACTGGCTTAGTGATAATTTGCTCTCCCTGAACACATCTAAAACCAACTACATCTGCTTCAGTATCTCCAACCGCACGCAACCAAAAGAGCACTTGTCTATTAAAATACATTCATGTGACAAAACTAACTGCAACAACTGTAAGTGTCCAAAATTAAATAAAGTGTCAGAAACAAAATATTTAGGCATAGTAATTGACCAGAGGCTAACCTGGTACGCTCATCTGGAACATGTTACTGGAAGACTAAGGAAACTCGGCTGGCTTTTTAAAACTTTACGTTATGTCGTTCCAACACAAAACAATAAAAATACTGCTCCATCAAGAAACATATTAAATGAAATCTATGTTGCGATTGCGCAATCTGTCTTGGTATACTGTATCCCCATCTGGGGAGGTGCAGCTAAATCAAAATTTATAGAAATTGAACGAGGACACCGAGCTTTAATAAAAATTATGTATTTTAAGAAAATTAGATACTCCACAGAAAGCCTTTATCAGGTGAGTGGTCTGCTCTCAGTTAGAAAATTATATGTTGTCTACACTACTCTAAAAAAACACAAGACCCAACCATTTGATGAAAATATACTAAGGAAAAGACGAAAAGACATGATTGCACTAGTCCCGCAAACTAAAACTAAAATTGCCGATATACAATATAATAAACGGTCTGCTTTACTATATAATAAGATAAATAAACAGATATACAGTGTGTCCGGACACGAGTTAGCGATACTTGAAGGGGATATTATAGACTCATTTTCATCGACAAAACTGCTTTTAAAAAAATTCTTACTCCAACACCTCGCGAATGGCGGCCATTTTAGTTTTTTGATTTGTCGAACTGGGGTACGTACAATAAAATGCAAATATCTTTGAATCCAAGAGACCTACATACATGCAAATGACATTATTGCAAAGCTAAATGTTAAGGCTTTTCAAAAACTTTCAAACGTTTTCTAAATAATACGTAGAAAGAACCAAAAAACGTGGGCAAAAATGAAATTGTACACAAAAATTACTGAATATTTTCACATTTTATACTCTAGCACGAAAAGTACCCCTGTATTTTGCTTAGGTGTTTACATTAAGTTAAAAGTATTTGAGTTAGGCTATAAAATGGTATCAAAATTATTTCTCTACGTCAAGTACTTTAGGAGTTATTCTTACTTGAACATAACCCTTCCTTAGCGAATGTACCCCAATAATACAGGTGTCGCATTCTTCGGGCGAGCTAAATCGTTTCAGTGTAAATTTATGACCTGTCATTATTAACCACCATGTAAATGATCCCAACGAATCACCCATAAACTGAAATGGCCCATTTTTTTAATTTATTCAAAGATTTTTTTTTTCATAGAGTAAACAAAAAAAATATTATTTCAGTTTAATGGTGATTCGTTGGGATCATTTACATGGTGGTTAATAATGCCAGCTTATAATTTCACGTTGAAACGATTTAGCTCGCCCAAAGAATGCAGCTTCTGTAACATTGGTGGTACATGCGCTAAGGAAGGGTTATGTTCAAGTGAGAATAACTCCTAAAATACTTAACGTAGAGTGATAACTTTGATATTATTTTATAGCCTGACTCAAATACTTTTAACTTAATGCAAAAACCTAAGCAAAATTCATGGGTACTTTTCGAGCTAGAGTATGAAATGTGAAAATATTCAATAATTTTTGTGTACAATTTCATTTTTGCCCACGTTTTTTGGTTCTTTCTACATATTATTTAGAAAACTTTTGAAAGTTTTTAAAAGCCTTAACATTTAGCTTTGCAATAAAGTCATTTGCATGTATGTAGGTCTCTTGGATTCAAAGATATTTGCATTTTATTGTACGTACCCCAGTTCGACAAATCAAAAAACTAAAATGGCCGCCATTCGCGAGGTGTTGGAGTAAGAATTTTTTTAAAAGCAGTTTTGTCGATGAAAATGAGTCTATAATATTCCCTTCAAGTATCGCTAACTCGTGTCCGGACACACTGTAGGTATATCTACATCTACACTAATATTATAAAGAGGAAAACTTTGTATTTTTGTTTGTTTGTTTGTTTGTTTGTAATGGATAAACTCAAAAACTACTGGACCGATTTTAAAAATTCTTTCACCATTAGATAGCTACATTATCTGCGAGTAACATAGGCTATATAACATCACGCTATTACTAATAGGAGCGGAGCAGCAATGAAAAATGTTTCAAAATCGGGAAAATGTATTCCTTCTGTTGCGTGCGCTGCGTAAACGGTTAGAGTTACGCAAAAAATATGTATTACGGAATTATTCCTCATAAAAAGTCCTAAAATAAAGTCCGCGAGAGGATATATCTATCTTTTAAGGTTAAGTCACTATAACCTTTTTTATGGAAATCAAATTTGTTTTAATATAATGCATTATTTGCGAAGGTATTTTCATTAACATGATATTTATCCTTATCCAAATAAATTCGTTAATCATCACAAGCATTTAATTTTGAACGTAATGCCCTTGACATCATTTGATTTCAATGAATATCTTAGGAGATACCTATCACAGTTTTAAAATATTACCGCAAAAAAAATTACGGGCTGGGCATGACACAATTATTATTCGTACTCAACGGTCGCTTGATGTGTTAATCCATTCGTCGACACTACCAAGTTTGTTGTTGAGACACCTCACGACAGAAACAGGAGAGTATCCTGTGGACGTTTTTACAAACCTATTCATCTACATTACTCCTATTACAAATACTTCTATATAATTATTATGTAAGTATACATCATCTGGGAATCATACTAAAATTGATTTATCGTGGGCTCTAACAAGATTTTTCTGACTTATTTAATCAACAGCATTGGTTGCTAGGCAACAGGCCCATAGTTTTTTTTTTGGTATCTTTCTTTGCTTATAACGGAAAAGGCAAAGGGCTGAAGCCCATACAGCCTAGGCCCATAGACTTCCTACTATTTTGTCTTTTTGCTATGGCAAAATGAAGTACGTACTAAATTAGTTCCAAAATTCAACACCTAAAGGTGCGTACAGACTATGTAACATATAACATGTTATACAACATTGTTAAATAACATCTTTGAAAGATCCCTTTTTGAGGAGTGGTTGGAGAGGCGCTAGGCGTCATCACCTTCAACCTGACGCAAGTCCTCCCGGGCACGGTTGTTTCGGGAACTATCTCAGGGATACGGCGGCAGGCGAGAGGAATGGGGAGCAGTCAGAACGCGTGAGGGAAAGGACATCCTCCACCTCTCGCCCCAGCCACCGTTGACGACGCCCAGGGCGTTGGATATCGCGGGGCATATCCAACCGCTTGCGGACGGGGTGTAATGGGCTCGCTGAGCTCGCCTTAGGGTAGTTGAACACATGGGATCAAACTTAGGCTTTTTGTAACGGTAATCGACATCAACGCAGGCGGAGCCGCGGGGGAGCCGCGGGGGAGCGCTATAGGTTATATAAATCAGAATAACACATAGGCTACTTTTTGTCGCAAAAACCGACATCCACGCGGGCGGAGCCGCGGGCGACCGCTAGATGTCTACTATATAAAAATAAGTCGGGTTTCCTTCCTGACGCTATAACTCCAGAACGCACGAACCGATTTCCACGGTTTTGCATTCGTTGGAAAGGTCTCGGGCTCCGTGAGGTTTATAGCAAAGAAAATTCAGGAAAAATAATTTTTTTTCTTCTTTTAATCACCAAACGAAATGTTACATAAAACGAAGCCATCTGGTGGCGAAACGGAGTTCGCCGGGTTTGCTAGTATACAATAAAACGATACGTGAGGTTAAAAAAACATTAGAAAGTTGGATTAAAAACCTTACTTACGAAGACACTGAGTCACTGCTATTGCACATAAAATAATATACACAGTCACAAATAAACACACACGCACACTAACGCATACTCATAACCCCTATCTATTCGTATGCCCCCACAACGCTTACTCATACACACAATCACATACACCCAGAACACAAACACACACACACATGCATGCTGATTTGATTAAAAAAAAAAAAATAATAATAATTGTTTAAAAATAAGATCTACTTTAAGTACTTTAAGTTATGGAAGAGCGGAGTCTCCTATCACAGGTATTATTTACTTAAAAGGAGGCTCCAATCACATCAATCGTTATGTATCTACTGGTACCGAAATAAAGATTATTATTATTATTATTATTATAAAATACGCATAGGTACCTACCTATTTGTGCCTAAACTCGCAAGTCGCAACCCTATTGAGCTTGACCCATAGTAACCTTTTAATGTCGTTGGCGTCAGATAAACCAACATAAACTCTCGCGCGTAATCATTCAGTACATTTTTGCTTGCGCACGGGAAGTTTAGGCTATTATAAAAGTAGGTGGGCGGTACGGCTGCCAGTTAAAATGTACTTTATTCTCTCGGTTATAGATTTTACATTTGTTTGATTTTTTTTTTGGAGTAGTCCTTCTGTAGTACTATTAAGTATTCTGTGGTGATACTAGACCTTTTTTGCAACAATTTTAACCCCGACAACATGGGGTCCAAACTGACTGGTTTTGGAGATATTGAAATAAGATTTTTTGAAAATTTTCCACCTCTCCCTCATTAAATGCTAATTGTTAGAAAATAGCGATGGTCACCACTTTGAATTTATACTTTTCTGATTAAATATGAACTTCTGAATCTAGTGAATACAAGTTTGTTATAAAACTAATAATATCTTGGGAAATGAAGTGTCATAAAGTTTCTGTTTTGAAGTTTTCTGAAATTTTCCTTTGTCTTTCAAATCAAATCATCATTTATTTCTTTGCAAACATGGGTTAATAGTACATAGATGTTATTTCTTTATAATTAAGTTCTCCACATTTTACCGACATGGGTATGCAAACAGTGTACAATAATGTTCATTGTTATATTAAAATTACATTTATTTAAAAAATTAGATGTCAGCCTAATCAGAACCACAGAGAATTAAAAATAAATAAGAATATTACAAGCATGTCAAACCTTAATACTATACCTAATCAATTCAATCAAAGTAATATTATGTATGTCAATCAGTAAGTGAATCATCATTTTTAGGAAATCGTCAATGGTGTAGTAGCATTTGGTTAGTAAAATTTCCTTTAGCGCCCTTTTAAATTGTACTACAGTCATATTTTTAATAACATTCGGTACTTTATTATACACCGTGTTCTTCACGTTATCCATAAACTTTAGCAAATACTTCTATGGCTTTTACAAATCAAATCCAACAAAGGAAGTAACTTAAAAAGGCTTCGTTACAAAGATATTTGTAATTTCATTTAATGAAATTTAATTGAGCTATGCAGTGAGAAAGTATCTTAATTTGGCCTATGTTGCCGCTTAGTGCAATTAAAATGATAAATCTATCAAATACTATTTGCATTTCATTTGCACGTACGAGAGGAACCCGAGAGTTAGCGAAGAAATACGATCATTTGCGATAACGAATCTTTCAAAGAGATTAAACTGGTCGCTATGGATACCTAAGTTGTTATTTGTCATTGTTTGTCATGCATGATTTTAACTGTCAGGAATATTGTTTATTGTAATTTGCTTTTGGGTTTCCGACTAATTTAATCAATCATTTTGATTACAACTTTCACTATGCCGCACGAATATTCTGCTCAACACCAAGCTGATATTCACTTCGTCTACGGTTTCTGTGACGGAAATGCTGCGATTCCCTGGTCGGCGCGTTCCTGATATACGAACATTTATTAACATACACAGGAGATTTTGTGAGATCGGAATTAGACCACGCCGCCCTGAACGAGCAATCAATTTGAGCGTCGCTCAAGAAAACAGAATAATGATCCTTATTATTCATGATCCTACACTCTCAACGAGATGCGTTGGGAGAATCGTGGGTGTATCTCATAAGCTAGTGTGGAAACTGTGGAAAAGATATGGTTTGCATGCCTACCACTACAGAAAATCCCAAGGCATAATACCACCTGATCACTTCTCAAGAATTGTTTTTTGCCAGAGAATGAATCAAGAACTGATAAATAATCCAATACTGCTTCAAAAAATTCTTTGGATGGATGAAGCCCAGTTTACAAGAGCGGGAGTATTCAATTCCAAAAATCAAGTGCAGTGGCATGAGAGCAACCCGAATTTACATTGGCAGGCGTCACATCAAACTGAATTCTCTGTAAACATGTGGGCTGGTGTTTTTAACAATCAGCTGATCGGCCCTATTGAGATTCCCCACCGCCTAAATGCTGACAATTACTTAGAGTTCCTAAGAAACGTCACTAGCTTCGAATTTTTCGAACAAGTGGATCTTCAAACTCTGCGAACCATGTGGCTCCAACATGATGGGGCCCCTGCACATTATGGCACACAAGTGCGTGAATATTTAAATGCAACGTTTCCTGGCCGTTGGATTGGACGAGGTAGCACAAATATCGCATGGCCAGCTAGGTCCCCAGATCTGACTCCTTTAGATTTTTATGTCTGGGGAACCTTAAAGGAGAAGGTGTACTCCGTACAAATTCAGAACCGTGAACAGCTCTTAGATAGAATATCTCAGGCTGCTGAACAAATAAGACAAATGTCTGTAAATTTAAATGGCCAAATTAGGACTCGTTTGAATATTTGTGTCGAAAAAGAAGGTGGTAATTTCGAAAACTTTACATTAAATTTATTTTTTGCTTTTTAGAGTTTATTTTTTATTAATAAAAATATTTTTGAATGACATTACGGCTGACGTAGTTGTCTAACCTACAGTGTTTGGATCTTTGGACACTCCATTGAGGTTGACAGGAGAGCGCTCATTTGTGAAATGTATT
Organism: Agrotis exclamationis; assembly: GCA_950005045.1. Classification (NCBI taxonomy): domain Eukaryota; kingdom Metazoa; phylum Arthropoda; class Insecta; order Lepidoptera; family Noctuidae; genus Agrotis; species Agrotis exclamationis. Next base: position 13,390,011 of record OX465425.1, on the reverse strand, counting down.
GAAAAATAAGATGGTGGCGTTAGTTCTGATGTTGCCCACGCAACAAGTGTGCTTATAAATTATAATTATTCTACTCAAATGCATAAAAAAAATATGCTGTGATTACCATTTATCTTAATTTGACCGAGACCTATCTTTTGAGAGTATTTTTACGAATGTACGTGAGCTCTAAGCGTGGTCCCCAGATTGCGTGTTGAGCTGCCCCTCTTTTAGTCAATAATTTTGAGATTGAATGTTCGTTACTTAAGCCGAAACGGCAGAATGGGAAGATAATTATGGTAGCCTACTCCCCTTCCCGTCGTTGGAGGTCCGGCGTTGCTTTAAGCCTAGACTAAAAATAAGGACTGCAGAAACGTTTTGCGAAGGCTGCATGTCGTGGGAAGAGGTTATCATGATTTGGTTATGGTTTTTTGTTTTTTTTTTTATTCCTCAATTAAAAAGACAATTCGAAATACGTATCTACCTGCTTGGTAGCCTTATACGTTCTCTTTAGATAAGTATAATACATTGACAGTGCTATGAGGAACGAGATAAAAAATCAAAGAAACTTTTGTTTTGACAAGTTTCAGCCCGCCAAATGTTATGAATGAAAATACGACGTTGCCAATTCGGATAAAGAGGCATGCATATCGGGTTATTTACGTCTAGGTATTTAGTTTGTATGAAAATTAACAAAAAATAAAAAATAAGAATTTATTAATGTGTCCATAATGAAAAATGCTTACTTCCGTGGTTTGAACATCTGGTCGAAGTTTATGTATATCGTCCGGAACACGGTGTATATTCGAGGGGCAATACCAAAAATACTTTTTTGCATTTAACTTGACATTATTCATGTACTGTGTTCGTATTGGATTTATTCTGACCTCTGATAATTTTTGGAATAATTGAGGGTTACATTTCACAAACAATGCCGTTTCCAATATGTATAAGGAAGGTAAAATCAGAATTTTTAAAGCATATTTTTCAAAATAATTGTATGACACTTGGTATACAAATTACAGAAAAAACTTACTTGTCTTATTACCTTTCTAAAATGGTGCCACAATACCTTCGTCTAGTTAATGTCTTACCAGAAAATATTAGGGTCGTTATTGACAAGGTAGTAAATCAACGAAAATAGGTAATATTTATTTTTCGACCCAACATTTATTTTTCTGTGGTTTTTGTCGAAACTGCTATCTGATATTAGCTTTTTAGTCATGCGCTAAATCCCGATCATATCAGGCAAGAACGGTCTTTATCTGAGGTATTTTTACCTATGGACCAGATAAGTCAAACCATCAATTTTCTTCCATTTGAAACAGAAGTACAATGAAGGAATGTTTGTAAACTCTGGTTTCACAAAAAAAAAAACTGGCGTGCATAAAAGGGGGGTCACTGCGGGTGTTCCTCAGGGTGGCGTTCTCTCTCCTCTCCTTTTCTCTATCTTCATTAACACTGTTATTAAGGTTATTGACTGTAACTTCCATCTTTACGCAGACGATTTGCAGCTTTATCGACATTTCTCTCTGGCCGATGCAGATTTAGTTGTCAATGCCATGAATCGTGACCTGGAAAGTATCAATGAATGGGCTAAGTCTTTCGGCTTACTGATCAACCCTTCTAAGACCCAGGCCATAATCATAGGCAGTAGACAATTTCGTGCAGCACTCGATATTTCATCATTAACACCGCTTTCCCTTGGCGGCACGGTCATAAAATATTCTGATGCTGCTCGGAACCTTGGAGTCTATATTGACAGCAATCTTTCTTGGCAGGCTCAGGTGAGTGAGGTTAGTCGTAAGGTGCATTTTTCTTTTCACTCTCTTAAATCGTTACAAACTTTCTTGCCTTTTAAAACTAAGGTATACCTAGCTCAAACTCTGATTCAGCCAATCATCGATTACGCCGATGCCTGTTATTTGGATGCCACAGAGGAGCTCTTGAACAAGCTCGAGCGCTTGCAAAACCTTTGCATTCGTTTCGTTTTTGGGCTAAGAAAGTACGACCATGTTACTCAATTCAGAAAGGATCTCAAATGGCTCCCCATTCGTCTTCGCAGGAACACTCGAATATTATGTCTCCTCTTCAACATCCTTCATAACCCTGCTTATCCTTCCTACCTACGCGAGCGTTTTTCTTTTACCCGTCCTCCTGATGCTCTGTGCAGATCCCACCTTAAGCATCACCTCAATTTCCCATCCCATAAAACTGACTTTTTTTCCTACTCCTTCTCCGTTCATGCAGTACGTTTGTGGAGCTCACTTCCACCTAAAATACTTGACTCCAAAACTGTTTCGGTTTTTAAAAAGCAAGTCAAAGATCATTACCTCTCCTCTGTAATTTAACAGATTTATGTATTAGGTTTATTTTAAAATATATATTGTATAAATATATTTTATATGTTTATTTTTAGTATGTATGTTTATATTTTATTCATTTTTTGTACACTGTGTCTACGTTTTGCTGTCTGTCTCTCTTCTGTCGTTGGTCTGCTGGAAGACATTTCTTAATGAAATAAGCAGTGCCTTTGTGCTCTTTTATCCAAATGTTATTTCTTGTTTTTGTGTGTTCTGTGTACATAAATAAATAAATAAAAAAGTTAGGTCACCCTACTGGTAGGACAGGTAAAAATACTCCAGATACAGACCGATTTTGCCTGATGTGATTGACTAGCATTAAGCGCATTGACTCAAAAAGCTAACATCAGATAGCAGTTTGGACAAAAAAAGCATAAAAAAAGTTTGATCAAAAAAATTTATTACCTATTTTCGTTGATTTACTACCTTGTCAGTAACAACCCTAATTTTCTGGTAAGACACTTAATAAAAGTGGGTACTGTGGCACCATTTTGGGAAGGTAATGAGATAAGGAAGCTTTTTCTGTAATTTGTACACCAAGTGTCATACTTACATTTATTTTGAAAAATATACTTTGAAAGACAAGGAAAACTTCAAAACAGAAACTTTATGACACTTCTTTCCCCAAGATATGATTAGTTTTATAACAAACTTGTATTCACTGGATTCAATCGTTCATATTCTATCAGAAAAGTATAAATTGTAAGTGGTGACCATGGCTACTTTCTAACAATAAGCACTTAATGAGGGAGATCAGGGAGAGGTGGAAATTTTTCGAAAAATCTTTAAAGTTCGATATCTCCAAAACCAGCCAGTTTAGACCCCATGTTGTCGGGGTTAAAATTGTTGCAAATAAGGTCTAGTATCACCCATTTATATAATTTTGCTTTGACAAGGTACTGCTTGTTTGAGTAAGTTACCTAACTCCATCACTGTCAGCGCGATCATAACAAACTACCCTCTTCGATCTTTATAGTGCCTAATAGAATTAAACCATTTCAATCTTAATTTTTTCAGGGAACTGGAGAAGAAACATGGCATCCATTGTAACCTGACCTTGCTGTTTTCGTTATACCAGGCTATTGCTTGTGCTGAGGCTAATGTCACCCTCATTTCACCATTTGTTGGAAGGATTTTGGACTGGTAAGTTATATTAACAAAATATTTTTTATGCCATAAATAGCTTTTATTTCTCGAAACTAGAAACTATGTATCACATATAGATTTTTATCTAATATATAAAATTCTCGTGTCACAGTTTCGTTGCCATACTCCTCCGAAACGGCTTGACCGATTTTGATGAAATTTTTTGTGCTTATCCGGTATCTATGAGAATCGGCCAACATCTATTTTTCATCCCCCTAAATGTTAGGGGTAGTCCACCCCTAATTTTTATTTTTTAGACAAAATTTTTAATTTCTATTTTTTATGGCAAAACAACGTTTGCCGGGTCAGCTAGTATTTTATAATATTTGTCCCATGTAAAAGATAATAAGACAATTGAATAAGAAACAATTTACCTAATGTATCCCATATTGTTGGAAACCAATTATGTAATCGGATCTATTATAATTCAGGTATGTTGAGCACACCAAGAAGACATACGAAGGCAAGGATGACCCCGGCGTTATCTCAGTGACTCGCGTGTACAACTACTACAAGAAGTTTGGCTACAAGACGCAGGTGATGGGCGCGTCGTTCCGCAACACCGGCGAGATACGCGAACTGGCTGGCTGCGACCTGCTCACCATCAGCCCCAAACTTCTCCAGGAGTTGGCTGCCAGTGAACAACCACTGAAGAGAGTGAGTTTACATATTTTCATTTTCAGTTACTATCAAGATTTATGTCGTGGTATTTATCGCGATAACTAGGAACAATGACATGCAATATATTTTTTGTTTGATTTCATCATTAATATCAGTTTGAATCATACCCTATCATGATGAACATTTTGTGTCTAAACACACTATGCCGAAGTAACGCGACCGAAGTTCGGCGGCTGATTTCACGTTCCGACGTATTTGGCTGATATGACACACCATAAGAGCCGAACTTACGCGGCAGAAATTCGGCGCGGGCGGCTCCCTGCTGCTCCCCGCCCCCGGATCTTCGTCGGTAATCGAACCGAACTTCGGTCGCGTATAATGTGTGGTCACAGAATAAGTTGCCGCTGAACTTACGCCCGACCGAAGTTACGCTGTACGCTATGACGCGACGTAATTTCGGCATAGTGTGTCGTCAGTAATTCAAATAGCATTGCAGGCGTAATTGTGCCGAACTTCGGTCACGTAACTTCGGCATAGTGTGTTTAGACACTTTAATGATTTTAGGCTGAATTTGCCTACATAAAAAAATCCTACGAACACATTTCGGATGATTAAATAGCGCCTCCTTTTTAATTCCTTTGGTAAGCTTTTGCTTATTTATATTATGCAATTCGATTGTGTACTAATCATATTAAAATAATACACAATTATATTAGCTCATAATAAAAAGGCTATCTATGATCAGTCAAAGTACTTAGTTTCGCGTTATTTTCCATTTCATACAACATTACGTTTGAATAATCTATTCAAGGTTGCTTACATGCTGCTATTAGAATGTACATACACATTTAAATTTATGTTTGTTTAAATTAATGGGTGCATTTAAACACTTTATATAAAATGTTTTTAATCTTTACAGGTCCTAGACCCGAAATTTGCTGCCCAGTGTGATATGGAAAAGATTTCTCTAAATGAGGCGCAGTTCCGTTGGCATTTCAATGAAGATCAGATGGCCACTGACAAGTTGTCGGACGGTATTAGGAAGTTCGCTGCCGACACCAGAAAACTGGAGACCCTTATCAAGGCTCTGCTCGCGAAGAAGTAAACGAGTTTATCGCCATCGATAATAAGTACTAGTGGGGTTTAGTGGCAAAAATTAGGCTTAAGCACAAATTTAATCATAAGAAATGATTTACAAAAATGTTTTTGATATATTTTTACGTTTTATTTTATGTACACCTTACCTGTTGTTTTTTCATTGTTATTCAGATACTGTATTGTGAAATGGGGACCATAAAAATTGTTTACATTCCTGTACATATTGTTGTATTAAAAGTATAATGGAGGGTTAAATGAAAATTAAATGATTTACCTATTCATTTTTGTTTGTTTTTGTAATTTGCCAGATAATAACACTAGTCTACAAATTTTGACCATCAGGCATTTACAAAGTTCTGAGTCAAGAAGGTTCCGAGTCTGAGATTTTAACAAAATGATAGTAGATTACGCACCAAGGGGGTAAAGCACTGCCTTACGTCACGGGCGTATTGAATCCCGAAGCGATACCAGGGGTGAACCTCCATAGCGCAGCGAGGAGGTTCAAGTGTTAATTTCCGAAAGAAGCTTTTTCTATAAGTAGATTAGAAGCGAGGGAATTAAGTTAAGAATCTTTAGTGTAGCGAGCGAGGGATTCAGGTTAGCCCAAGGCAACGCAGCTTTACTCCCGAGGAGCGTACTCTGCTTTTTACACGTACTGCGAGGAAATAAATCCTATTTTTGTGATGTGGTACGACAACCTTCGAAAGTCAAGAGTGTCACCACAGCAAACGATCAGCTGTTGCGGTCATTATCCTCTAGAGCAGGGGTCACCAATGGGGATGGCAACTCAAAGCTATTCGTAGATGACGCTGCGATCGTTGGTCCTATAATGTCAGATTACTATAAAGCTTGTATGTACAAAAAACAAACACGTATTTTGTTATAAAAATTGAGTTTATTCTAAACTAGTGTTTGTCCGCGTCTTCGCTTGCGTTAATTTCGAATTTGAGAAATAATACGGATCGTGTAAGTGGCGCCATCTGCACCAATTCAAAACACGTTCGTTTCAACCGCGCGACCATGGCGTTTTTTTTAAATAAAAACCATCCCAAGTTTTTGTAAAAAAATGTAAAAGTCGATTCCCAAAAACCATAAATTTGTCAAAGCAATGGTTAAAAAGTTACTAGGGTTTGAACGTGGCCGCGCCATCGAAACGCGGCGGACCGCGCGGCCATGGAGATCTTTAAAACTAAACGTCGCAGAGACCTGAAATTTTCAGATATAGTAGATTGATTTTGTAAAAAAATTGTAAAAATATAGAAAAAAAATCCTGTGTTTATATTTTAGGAGCTGTAAGGCCAAAACCTCATGGCCGCGCCATTGAAACGGTGACAAAAACTTTACCGCCGATATCTCGCTGAAAAAACATCGCAGACGTCTGAAGTTTTTTGTAAAACACAGATTTCATTTTGTCAAAACTAGTAAAAATACAACGAAAAATCCTAGGTTTATATTTCAGGAGCTATAAGACTAAAACCTCATGGCCGCGCCATCGAAACGTTAAAAATTTAGTTTTTCGCCAATATCTCGTTGAAAAAGCATCGCAGAGGTTTGAAGTTTTTTGTAAAACCTAGATTTAAAATTGTCAAAACTAGCAAAAATACAACAAAAAATCCTAGGTTTATATTTCAGGAGCTGTTGAAGAAAATCCACAATGCGTCTTGAATAATATGTCGACTAGGGTGACCACAGATTAATATTTACAGAGACTTTCCACGTTTTTTAATTAGAAATGAATTCTCAAGGATTCGGTGAACAATGAGGAGCAATAATATGGCTATTTCTTTAAAAATCACGTAAATTAGAGATTGTTCGCTTACATTAAGGTAAATTTCTTTAAAAAGTAATTATTAAATTAAAAAAGATATGCTAAGTTTTCCTTGAAAAAATTATATACTTATTCGGTGAAATAAAAAATCTTCAAATCTCTCCACTGCTCTGGTTACGTATTATGCCTGTGCATACGCATGGTTAAACTACGGCGTAATATTATGGGGACAAACGGACCAACACTTTTCACACTACAAAAACGACTGATTAGAATACTAGTTAACATAGAACACACAGACACTGCAAACCCCATTTCCAAGAACATAAACTTCTAACCCTACCTTGTATATACAGGGTGAATTTTTCAACTGGGTGTGGATGGCTACATCCGAAACTATGAGGAATATCGAAAAACTTTGAAAGGAGTCTCGAGCCCAATTTTGACGAAAACTACAAATGCATCATTGGATATTAGAAAAATCAATAATCCTGCCCAGGAATCGAACCCGTTGATTTAAAAAAAAAATCACACCCTGTAATATTACACCATCCGATAGTGTTGCTAATAAGGATCAAATTCTGGGAAGTAATCATATATCTAAATGATAAAAATACCAAAAAAGCAATACTAATTTATAAAACCAACAATAATATAAACATAATTATGTATAATTTAAATAAATATTAATGTATAAATCCAATATATGAGTAGCAAATATTATAAAATGATTTAAAAGTTATAAGCCTACCTACCTACACAAAATGAAAGAGTAAATTAATAATAAAATTGTAAATAAATATTTATAATACCCCCCTCCTAATTTTTATTTTGTTATGCCCGACAGGGCCCAATGCTCCAAAACTAATGTATATTTATGTACCTACGAGTACCACCTAAGTTCACATTGTGGAATGCAATAAACGTATTGAGTATTGAGATTTCATTTCTATTAAAAAACCGGCCAAGTGCGAGTTGGACTCGCCCATGAAGGGTTCCGTAGTAGCAAGCATAGATTAGGGATATAATTATAATATTGAGATTAGTAAGTAATATACACAAACAATAAAAATAACTTTGTTTTTCATAGTGTTTGTATGAATGGCAAAGTTATATATGCGGTTTTTGAAAATGTACGATATCTCAAAAACTGCTAACTATATCTCATCCAAACCAATTTTGTTGGAAGTTTTTGTTGAGGAATATATTTTTTTAGTTTTATCATCGTCTTATTTTAGTAGTTACGGGGGGGGGGGGACACATTTTACCACTTTGGAAGTGTCTCTCGCGCCAACTGTTCAGTTTAGAAAAAATGATATTAGTAACCTCAATATATTTTTTAAAGACCTATACATAGATAACACACACGTATGGGTTTGGTGAAAAAAATTTTTTTGAGCTTCAATTCTAAGTATGGGGGGCACCCCAAAATTTGTTTTGTTTTTATTTTTGTGTGAAAATCTTAATGCGGTTCACATAATACATCTACACACATCAAAAGTGTCTAGGGATCAAGCATTTTTATGCGGATTTCTTGAGATTGAGATGTGGCTTTGTAATAAATTTATGATTTTATAAATTTATATGGATCCTTTTTGGTGCATTTCATAATTTGAATCAGGAACTGTGAATCAAATTCGAGTAAAAGATGAAAATCAGCTGTCAATATTTTCCCTATAAAAACATACAACGCATTGAAGACATTATTAGTGCTACTGTTTCCCTACTACTGATTAAAACCAACGTTATTATGGAGCGGCGACGTCATTTAAGCAGGGAAGAAATGCTCAGAGCCGTGGGAATGATAGAAGCTGGTTCCCGGCAACGTACTGTGGCTTTAGCTCTGAATACAAGTCAGAGTGTTATCAGTCGACTTTGGACACGTTACCGAAGCACTGGTACCGTGGCTGAGCGCCATGGAGGACGGTATCGCTGCACCACACGGAGACAAGACCGATACATTCAAATCTTAACTCGAAGAGCTCCAACAATAACCGCCATGATGTTAGCCGTGAGGCTTCATCACTCTTCAGGGAACTTAATTAGCGACCAAACAGTCAGAAACCGCTTGCATGAAGTGAACCTTCATTCCCGAAGACCGCTACGGGTACCACCTATAGCAATGCACAATCGTAGGATTCGATATCAATGGGCTCTTGAACACAGAAATTGGGCAGAAGAACAATGGCGTTTCGTGTGCTTTTCTGATGAGTCTCGTTTCGGTATGAGACCGGATACAAGACGTATACGACACTGGAGAACCCCTGGACGCCAACAGCGATTAAAATCCTGCCAGGAAGTCCATCCTTATAGTGGTGGAACCATCATGGTATGGGCGGGTATTTGGATCGGCGGAAGAACTGAGTTGATTTGGATCAGAGGCAACCTCAACGCTCAAATTTATGCTGAGACGATTGTATCAGACGTCATCGTTCCTCTACAAGTGCAAATCGGTCCCTTATTTCAGTTAATGCATGATAATGCACGACCGCACACCGCAAGAGTTGTAAGACAGACTCTCGCCGCAGCTAACATCAATGTCCTGCCCTGGCCTGCTCAGTCGCCAGACTTGAATCCGATTGAGCATGCATGGGATATGCTACAGAGAAGAGCTCTGCCGAATATGGAGGGTATCCAGTCGCAAGAAGACCTTTTTTTGTTGTTGCAACGAACATGGGCGGCCATTCCACAGCGTGATTTGGATGAACTCATTTTGAGTATGCCCAACCGATGTTCTTGTGTTGTTAGTGTTCGCGGTAGAAACACGGATTATTAATTGTTTAAGTTACCCAATAAAATTTTAAAGAAAACTGTTATTTCAGTCTTTTTTTCGAACTTTTGTGTTAGTGGTTCAAATGTCAAAAATCCCTTTATTAGGAAAATGGCAAATTTCTTTATTAATGCAAAGGTGACTTGGTTTATCGTTACTGTGACAAACGAAAACACTTTATTTGATGAATCCTTAAAGAAAATTTTAATTAATATCAATCAGGAGAAAAGTTATTGCAAAAATATATGTTGATCCCTAGACACTTTTGATGTGTGTACTTACCAAGTAGAGATGGGTAACTAGCCGAAATTTCAATAGCTTAGCTAACCGGCTATTTGTGGTGTAATAGCCAGCTAGCTAGCCAGCTATTTGGCTACTTGGCTATTGAACAATAGCGTTTAGTAACTAGCGGCGCAACGAAGCGGCGCCGCCGCCGGTGTAGCTAGGTAGGACTTAAATAACGCAACATCAACTGCCCGATCTGAATTCGATCCTAAATCAAAAAGAAATGATTTTCTCTCCGAGGTCACAATAACTACTAATACTAACTATCAAATTTTTATTTATTTTAAACCTGACGATAACTAACCAGCTTTATAATCATCGTATTTCATAAGTTCGTTCATTAAACGAACGAAATTACTAAGTATAATGCTCTTTCTTTGTCTAATCTATTTTGTGAATATTGTGAGAAAAAGATCGACGATACCAATGAAGATCGTACACGCGTAGCGCAGTGAGCGCGCACACAGCTATCGGCTATTTTGGCTACTCTAGCTACCCGGCTACCGAATACCGGGACGGCTATAAAACGTAGCAGTTAGCTATACTCCGTGGCGGCTACGCGGCTACGAGCAGCTACGCGGTTACGAGCGGCTACGCGGCTATATCACAACCTGTCAGTTATCTAGCCAACCAGTAGCCGATAGCTAGCTATCGTGTTGACGGATATCATAGCCGTGGCTATTTTGCTCATAGCCGGTATTTGGCTAGTTATGGCTATAGCTACCCATCGCTATTACCAAGTTTCAACAGGATAGCTCTTATACTTTCGAAGAAAAGTGGCTGTGACACATGGACGGACAGACAGACAGACATGACGAATCTATAATGGTTCCTTTTTTGCCATTTGGCTACGGAACCCTAAAAATGGTGGAAAGTCTCTGTAAATATTAATCTGTGGTCACCCTAGTCGACATATTCAAGACGCATTGTAGATTTTCTTCAACAGCTCCCGAAATATAAACCTAGGATTTTTTGTTGTATTTTTGCTAGTTTTGACAATTTTAATTAAATTGAAAAAGCATCGCAGAGCGATGCTTTTTCGGCGAGATATTGGCGAAAAACTAAATTTTCAACGTTTCGATGGCGCGGCCATGAGGTTTTAGGCTTATAGCTCCTGAAATATAAACCTAGGATTTTTCGTTGTATTTTTACTAGTTTTGACAAAATGAAATCTGTGTTTTACAAAAAACTTCAGACGTCTGCGATGTTTTTTCAGCGAGATATCGGCGATAACGTTTTTGTCACCGTTTCAATGGCACGGCCATGAGGTTTTGGCCTTACAGCTCCTAAAATGTAAACACAGGATTTTTTTTCTATATTTTTACAAATTTCTTACAAAATCAATCTACTATTTTTGAAAATTTCAGGTCTCTGCGACGCTTAGTTTTAAAGATCTCCATGGCCGCGCGGTTCGCCGCGTTTCGATGGCGCGGCCACGTTCAAACCCTTATAACTTTTTAACCATTGCTTTGACAAATTTATGGTTTTTGGGAATCGACTTTTACATTTTTTTACAAAAACTTGGGATGGTTTTTATTAAAAAAAAAAACGCCATGGCCGCGCGGTTGAAACGAACGTATTCAAAACATAGGTAAACACAAAATAACAGAAAGATTATTCCTACACCTCAAACAATAAATTACAGTTTAAAAAAATATCCAACTTACTAACCTACAATTTTACATGCGAACATTTTATCCTAGAGAACTATTGAAAAATATTAGAAAAAAACAAAATTCAAAATAATATTGAAATAAAAGTACCTATGCATATATATCCTAGAATAAAAAAAAAAACAAGAAAAAAAAAGAAACGCAAAAAGTGAAAAAGAAAAATGCAAGATTTGATCCCGAGACTCATTGATTGAATTGGAAAGGCAAACAGATTCCCTGGTTGACTGGTAGAGAATGCCTCAGGCATTAAATCCGCCTTAGATGTACCTTTTGTGTTGCATGAAGTGTAAATAAATAAATTCCCAACCAGACTGGTTGGGTCGCTAACAGATGCATTCAAATAGTGGTTCTTATACAAATGTCAACAATGACTGAAAATCAACATAAATTATAACATTGCTAATCCCCCAAGGGGAATAGCGTAATTATATATACCCTATTAATTGAAGAGCAGTTTATGGAATATTTGAGGAAAAATTGAATAAAAAATATCCAGTGGTTAAGCCGCCAACTCAAAACATACATTTAAAAACAACATAATTCAAAATTGCTTATCTCCCAGTGACAATAGCGTAATAAAACATAGCCTATTAAAAGAAGCATATTATCAGGAATATTTGAGGAAAATTTGATCGGAAAGTTTTCAGTAGTTTAGGAATTAACGCAAAAGAAAAAACCGCAAAAAATTCCGGAAAAAAATAAAAATCTGATTTGTCATCAGAATCGATCCCATATCTCGAAAAAAATACAAAAAGAAAAAAATATTCAATGTACAGGAATGACAGCTCTACGATTTTATTATATGTATAGAAAACAAATATGGATAATTATTCGTCAATGAAAAAGGCAAGTGCACATACTAAAACCAGAACTAAGACGCCGCGGTGCATCTACAAGAGGAAAAAAAGTGATTTAGTTGAGAGGCTAGAAATTTGATTCTACTACATTAAACACGCATTTACTTGTAGTTAGGATTTAAAATTGTATTTTTTAATTAGGTATTACATGTGCTAGCCTCTACAAAGAATATAGGTAGTACTGCTTCTGACATTCTATATTGAGAAAAATGTCATCAAGTTTTGTGTTTGTCTTCTTCATCTAATTTTACTCCTATTTTATAGATTGGAGTAATACGAAAAGAATTTTAACTTCAACTAAACGCCATCTGTTGCTCAGTAGCTGTACGAAGTGTACGACAACTTTGCTAAAGAATTAGAGTTGTCTGTTTATCGATATTTATTAAGTAGAAGAGTAATTAAAATACCAAATGAGTAATTTCGTATACTGACTTGTTTATGAATGAAAGAGATACTTACGGAAAAACTTTTTTAGGAGACTAGCTCCCTTTTGAAACATTTTTATTTTGTTCAAGGGCGAGCTGTCTACAAAAATTAATTAAAACTTTTATTTTCATGCCGTTTGACACTTTTAATGTTAGTATCATTTTATGACATGGAAAAAATAAAATCGAGGCGGTGGAAGTTGGTCAAAAGAAAAAGACGTTTTCAAACAAATTATATGAGCGAAAAAAAAAACATTTTTTTAAGTAATGACAATAGTTCAATAACAATACTGTTGAACATAATCGTCAAATTGATAATATAGGATTGTATTAATAACTAATAATTTATTTTCTGTTCTGCCCTTACACACTTTTTAATTTTTTTATAATATTTAAATCCTCCCGCGGTGGTGGACGCCCACGGCGACGGACGTCGCAAGACGATCTCCGGCCACCGTAGGCGCGGGCATGCGGGCGGCGAGTAAAGGGTTACTCGCAGCCCGACCATGGACCATGCCCGGGTCGACGGCGCGTTGTGCTCCACGCGCGCCTCAAAGAGCGTCAGCATAATGACGGGGTCGCTGGACTTACCATGTACTCATTAAAAAAAACTACGCGGAGAGAAATATCGAACCGACTTTGAGCAATCTCTTAATTAATATTTTTTATTTATTTAAAACTCTTATTATGTTTCAAAGTTGCGTCGGTGGTGCGACGAGTACGTGGGAGCCCAAATAGCGTCCTGAAAATGATTGGTGAAAGATCCGATACTGTTCTGCTCAGTAGGTTCACCGAACTTCATGTGTTGTGAAACCGATGAGCCTACTGTGCAGGGGTAGACGGTGTGCCTTTTTGTTTTATTTTTACCGACTTCAAAAAAAAAGGAGGTTATTTCCGACTTCAAAAAAAAAGGAGGTTATCAATTCGACCCGTACCTATGTATGTAATATTATCAGAACTGCCCAGTTTTCATATATGTTAGTCTATATCAGCGTCTGAACAAATGTGCCAAATTTCACAAGTGTATGTATGTACGGGCACGCCGCAATCGCGGCGGTAAGACCCCTCTTTGAGGAGTGGCTGGATAGGCGTCACGGCGTCCTGACCTACCGCATGACGCAGGTCCTCACCGGACACGGAAGTTTCGGGAGGTACCTGTGTCTAAGGAGAAAGGAGGAAACGCCTGGGTGTCACCACTGCGAAGATCGCCCGGAGGACACAGTAGAGCATACGGTGCAAGACTGCTCCGCTTGGGCAGAGCACCGACGTGTCCTCACGGCGGCGATAGGCGGAGACCTCTCGCGCCCGGCATTGGTCGCGGCCATGCTGCGGGGCGAGACGGAGTGGGAAGCGGTCGCCTCCTTCTGCGAAGCAGTCATGCTCGCGAAGGAGGAGGCGGGCCGCGTGAGGGAGAGGACAGTGTCCTCCCTCCGCCCCACCCGCAGTGGTGGACGCCCACGGCGACGGACGTCGCAAGACGATCTCCGGCCACCGTAGGCGCGGGCATGCGGGCGGCGAGTAAAGGGCAACTCGCTGCCCGACCATGGACCATGCCCGGGTCGACGGCGCGTTTTGTTCCACGCGCGCCTCAAAGAGCGTCAGCATAATGACGGCCTCTCCAGAGGGCCAAAGCCTGCCGGGGTCGCGGGACTTATCTCATTACCGTGACCCTGGAACATAAAGGGCTATCGAAGGACACCGTGGATTTTAGTCAGTACAAGTCTGACAGTCCCTCCCGCCCTGCCCGGGGTGGGAGGACTCATTTGATGATTTTACCACGCAAAAAAAAAAGTGTATGTATGTATGTTTTTATGTTTGTGCACGCATATCTCCGGAACTACAAGTTCGATTTAAGTAATTCTTCTTTTTGTTGTACTAAGTATTGTTCAACTTAGGATACACTGCAAGTTCCATCAAAATCGGTTCAGTAGTTTTAGAGATATGGATTTTTTTATGTTGTGACGGATTACAAAATTAGTGCATTTATGTAAGAAAATTTTGTATTTTACAAGAATTTGGGTTGACTATTTAATAAATAAACTAAAAAGGGTAAAATAAAAACTTTTTCAAAAAAGTAACCGACTTCAAAAACAACAACAAAACAAAAAAGGGTGAAATAACCTAATTCCCCCTTTTTATCTAACAAAAAAAAAATCAGTGAAATAAAAAATAAAGCCACCGACATCCGAAAGAAGTTATTAATTAGGTTATTTCACCATTAAAAAAAATTTTTTTTTAAAAAGTACCGACTTCAAAACAAATACAAAAAAGTTTAAAATTAAAATAACTTTTCTTTCGGAAGTCGGTGGCAATATTCAATGACACAACAAAACAAAGCCACCGACTTCCGAAAGAAAAGTTATTTTAAACTTTTTTGTATTTGTTTTGAAGTCGGTACTTTTAAAAAAAAAAATTTTTTTTTTTACCCTTTTTAGTTTATTTATTACATATTCAACCCAAATTCTTGTAAAATACAAAATTTTCTTACATATGCACTAATCTTGTAATCCGTCACAACATAAAAAAATCCATATCTCTAAAACTACTGAACCGATTTTGATGAAACTTGCAGTGTACCCTAAGTTGAACAATACCTAGTACAACAAAAAATAGAATTACTTAAATCGAACTTATAGTTCCGGAGATATGCGTGCACAAACATAAAAACATACATACATACATACATAGTATACATACATACACTTATGAAATTTGGCACATTTGTTCAGACGCTGATATAGACTAACATATATGAAAACTGGGCAGTTCTGATAATATTACATACATACGGGTCGAATTGATAACCTCCTTTTTTTTGAAGTCGGTAATAAACAACAAACACAAAATATACAATAAACATAAAATTAGGTACACTAATTGATACTTTCGTAACATATTAGGTATATTTAAACTTACTTTTGCAAGTTCACTAACGTAACGTTAACAGTACGAATTGCTCGGGTGAGAGTAGGTGCTTTAGGATGTTACCACACCAATCGAGTGATCGTCGATCGATGCCATCGATCGATGGTAGAATGGATTAGTCGACGTCGATCGTTAGTTTCTATCACACCAATCGATCGATAGCCGATAGATGCCATCGATCGATGGTAGAATGGATTGGTCGACATCGATCGATCGTTTCTACTAGACCAATCGATCGATGGTAGAATGGATAAGTCGACGTCGATCGAGTTGCTTGAGCTCCCCATGTCACTCGGTGCCTTGCTTGTCCGATGCCACATTTTAGGCTTTAAAAAACGGTTGCATCCAGAGTGTTCTGCGTTTGCGCCTCCGTAATATAGTACGGGCAACATCGTACTGGCCAGCAACAACGCGTCTTCTTGTGAATACATTTCGAAAGAAACCGATGGAATATAGTCGGGGTTAATCGATCTACGTCGACCGATGCCGTCGACCGATGCCTTCGACCGGCAATCGATCGATTGGTTAGTCGACCGGTATCCGTCGATCAATTAAAGCTACCACACCAATCGATCAACGTCGACCGATGTCGATCGAAGTACCTACAGCTTGTTGTCATGGCTCCACTTCACCACCCTACCAATGTCACCCTGGAGTCGCTCACAGTCAGACTCGTACCTTACCTCGAGCAGCAACTTGAGGTCATCTGCGAACAATAAACTAGAGCCATGTCTGACGACCTCCGGCAAGCTGTTTATCATTATGATAAATTCAAGAGGCCCCAAATTGCTGCCCTGGCTCACTCCGGACCTAGTGAAGTACGGCTTCAACTCGTACCCATTGTAGTCAACGTACTGTTGGCGGTCCCTCATATAGCTGACAAAGAACTGTAGCAAGTGTGGAGTATATCTTACATTTGCCAGCTTCCGTAATAAGACATCATTGTCCACGGTGTCGAAGGCCTTTTTAAAATCAAAGTACGCCACGTCTACCTGTACTCCAGCGTCGACTGCCGGTGGAAGTGCTGCGTCCCGGCCGAAAGCCGTGCTGAGCGTCCCACAAGCCGTGCTGCGCGTCCGAAAATATATGTATTATAACGGAGAATCGTTATCAGTGGGTCGCGACATCGTAAATCACACACTCACAAAACTTTCGTTAACACTTTTAATTACTTGCTAAAACACACCGAATACAAAATAATCAAGGATGCCCGAGATATGGCTCGATTAAAAACTTAGGAACGCGGGAAGTTTAACGTGGAGTAACCAAGATGTCTACCCAGACGGCCGGACCGATTCAAAGTGATCCTTCACTCAACTGTCACCACCCACGTGGCCTACCCCACACAGGTTACCCAAACTTCTGTCAACGTCAGTACCTGTCAATGTCGAATAGCTGATTAAACTTCCGAATCGACATTTGACTCGACTATTCGCTCGGTTTCGCCATTACTCCACGCTAACCATCCCCAAGTTGACGTCCATCCAACTTGACGTTCCTAAACGTTATCTGTCAAGTCTAACTACGTAGTTCCTCCAATGAGAGATAGATGACGCTGATCTAGATTGTTTGAAATGTGTCTACGCTTCGACAAATATTAGTTGATGTTCACAAGTTGTAGCCGAAACTCGAGACCTCAGTCGGTATCTAAGAGTCCTTTCAGCTAGATGAAATTACAAATGGCCCCCGAAGCCTCTACACAACGCCCCCATTTTTTTCTGGGTCTTTTACCGCCCCCCTTTAGGCCTGCAGCGCCCACAAGAGGGCGTTATCGCCCATTTTGGGAAAGGCTAATATAGGGCGTCCGTTTCCCATTTTCCGGAACAAAATCGTTGATGTCGGATTTTCCTTTTGATTCATCAATTTAGATTAAAGTTATATCGAAAGGTAATGAATTGACCTCTTACAAAAAAAATATGTATTAGTTATAACTAGGTTATTGTGTTTATAATTAAGCAAATAAGAAGTGTCCGGCGTATAATACTGATTAATGTGGAGTAAGTTTCGCTTGACCGTACTTGGCCGAGGAATAATAATGAGAGTCTGGAATCCCGCGCGAGGGGAAGCCTGTCGTACAACGGACGAGCTAGAAGGCGAACATGCGGCTGGTTGGCTTAGATCCCGGTGAAAAGAAGATAAATATCTGATTCACCTGTGCTTGGTTCAGGCAGCTTCCTGATTACAATGCCTACTTCATAAAATTTATTTTTTGTTTTAAAACTTCAATCGGAGTTTCGTGTGATGCTTTTGGATAACCCAAAAGCATCACACGAAACTCCGATTGAAGTTTAGAAAACCGGCCAAGTGCGAGTTGGACTCGCCCATGAAGGGTTCCGTAGCAGCAAGCATAGATTAGAGATATAATTATATTGAGATTACTAAGTAATATACACAAACAATAAAAATAACTTTGTTTTTCATAGTATTTGTATGAATGGCAAAGTTATATTTGCGGTTTTTGAAAATGTACTATATCTCAAAAACTGCTAACTGTATCTCATCCAAACCAATTTTCGTTGGTAGTTTTGGTTGAGGTCTACATTATACATTTTTTTTAGTTTTATCATTCTCTTATTTTAGAAGTTACGGGGGGGGGGACACACTTTTTACCACTTTGGAAGTGTCTCTCGCGCAAACTGTTCAGTTTAGAAAAAAATGATGTTAGTAACCTCAATATCATTTTTAAAGATCTATTCATAGATACCCCACACGTATGGGTTTGGTGAAAATTTTTTTTTTGAGTTTCAATTCTAAGTATGGGGGGCACCCCCAAAATTTGTTTTGTTTTGATTTTTGTGTGAAAATCCTAATGCGGTTCACATAATACATCTTTCTACCAAGTTTCAACAGGATAGCTCTTATACTTTCGACAAAAAGTGGCTGTGACATACACGGACAGACAGACAGACAGACAGACATGACGAATCTATAAGGGTTCCTTTTTTGCCATTTGGCTACGGAACCCTAAAAAGAGACTCGCAGAACGTGGAAGGATGGAAAACATAACGAAGCATTAAAATAACTATCTAGTATTTAACTTAATTATTGTATTACAAATATAAGCAATAGTTAAAATTTCTGCTATATAACAATATTCTCGCTTTCCCGTATACTACAATTAGGTCTACTCGCATATTGGAGTTTCAAAAATTTTATACAAGAAATTTTAAAATTGACCAAATTTTTTTCCGTGGATGATCACTGATAATTGTTTTTATAAAATCTGATTATTATTGTTATAATATTATGATTATTTTCTTAATACAGACCCCATTTACATTTAAAGTTTTTAATTTTTAGGGTTCCGTAGCTAAATGGCAAAAACGAAACCCTTATAGATTCGTCTGTGTGTCTGTCTGTCTGTCCGTCCGTATGTCACAGCCACTTTTTGTCGAAAGTATAAGAGCTATCCTGTTTAAACTTGGTAGGTACGAGTAGATATATTATGTGGACCGCATTAGGATTATCACACAAAAATAAAAACAAAACAAATTTTGGGGGTGCCCCCCATACTTAGAATTGAAACTCAAAATTTTTTTTTTCACCAAAACCATACGTATGGGGTATCTATGGATAGGTCTTTAAAAATTATATTGAGGTTACTGATATATTTTTTTTTTCTAAACTGAACAGTTTGCACGAGAGACGCTTCCAAAGTGGTAAGATGTGTGTCCCCCCCCCCTGTCACTTCTAAAAGAAGAGAATGATAAAACTAAAAAAAATATATGATGTAGACCTCAACAAAAACTTCCAACGAAAATGGTTTGGATGAGATACAGTTAGCAGTTTTTGAGATATAGTACATTTTCAAAAACCGCAAATATAACTTTGCCATTCATACAAACACTATGAAAAACAAAGTTATTTTTATTGTTTGTGTATATTACTTATTAATCTCAATATAATTATATCCCTAATCTATGCTTGCTACTACGGAACCCTTCATAGGGGAGTCCAACTCGCACTTGGCCGTTTTTATTTCTATTTCTGATACATTTGTAACAAATTCTGATTCATCTGGGCACAAAATATTTAAACGTCGATATCTTGAAATTTATTTTATAAAAACGAGTCCCTCATCCAAATATGTGTTATTTGGCATAACTATTTTCATAAGAACATTTCTTACTAAGTTGAAAGTGAAATTAAATTTTGGCCATATGAATCAGTCAAAGAATCAAATTTTGAAGATCTACCCAACCACGGTTGCCGGTTCTTCTCAAAGGAAACGACCAACCCGAACCGAGCACCTGTTTTTAAGTGTCCTTATGGGCCTGTAAGAAATAAAATACAGGCGGCGCTGGTGCGACGTCTGCCGGCCGCGCCGCGCCTGGTGCGCTGTCTGCGAAGCCACCGACTTCCAAAAGAAAAGTTATTTTAAACTTTTTGTGTTTGATTTGAAGTCAGCTTTTTTTTTATGTAGTTTTTTAAATTTTCGTGGCTACCTTTAGACACCTTCATTGTGCCCTGAAAATTATCCAGTACTAAAATTCTCGCCAAGACAAATGAAATGAACCCAAGTCTATGCGTTAGTCTCACTTAGCTTCATAGATCCCATGGATACCGTCAAGCATCATCATCAAATCCTGGAAGTCAACCAGCACCAACACTCATATTTAGCATTTATAATACCTACAATGTTCCATACACCTATACAGGGTAACATAGAAAAATAGCAATTTAATCAAAATCAGCTTTGCCGTACATGATTACTTCCCAGAATTTGATCCTTTTTAATAATAATGCAAGGTGTGTTTTATTTTCCCAACTGGTTCGATTCCTGGCCAGGATTATTGATTTTTTTAAAATCCATTGATGCAGTTTTAGTTTTAAATCGGCCTCGAGACTACTTTCAATGTTTTTCGAAATTCCTTGTACAGTCGAGTTCAATAATATGTTGGCAGTGTCAATGATTCAAAATATTGTGAGCGTTGGTAAGCTCAATAAATTCTACAGAATCTCTAGATCAAAAATATGTCCTCATGTGAACGGTTCAATAATATATAATTTGCATTAGGCAATAATATGTGATCACCTTTTGAAAAAATATATCTATACTACAATAGCTTTAATAATATCTGAGCAGGGTAAGCTTCATAATTATCTCCACAATCATAGGAAAGTATATTATTTGCTCGAATAAATAAGATCCTGTTTACGTTGTTATAGAAATTAGTATTTCAATTGTTTTCGGCGCGAATGCTCTTTAGGTCTTTTGAAATGAGTTTATTTCAATGCCACATGTTTTCGTATAATTTTGTATGAATGACATGTGCGTCAGTTTATTCTTTTTTTTTTTTAAATAAAACGTCTTTTGAAGGAAAACTAGCCAGTGATACCTAAATAATGTTGCAAACTCCTTGACCATGCAGTTTTAAGATTGCTAGTAAAATCATCTTTATGACGTAGTAATGAGGTTGAAAAAGAATTACATTTACTTGTTAAGATATTATTGTATTCATGTGTGCTAACATAATTGTGAATCTTACACTGTTCACATAATTATGATCTTAAAGTTGTTCATATAATAATGTCCCTTTGGCTGTATACATGTTACTGAAAAAAAGTAGTTATATATTAATGAATTATAATCTTGATCACAATTTAATGATGCTTGTAGTTGTCACAATATTCTGAATTATTTTGACGTTCATATATTTTTGAAGTCTTGACGTGCCAACATGTTAATGAACGCGACTGTACTCGTAGTTTCGGACATAGCCATTAACGCCCAGTTGAAAAATTCACCCTGTATATGGGTTTTATAGTTATGTAGACATGAAGTTTCAACCAAATAAATCGTTATGCCTGTAACGTGTTCTAGGCGCAGGTGTTCTTACTACCTAAAAAGACTTTTAGATAATTTGTGAAAGCTTTCAAGGAGACGGGACGTCCGATGATTTTAGCTGGATATTTTTAACCGACTTCCAAAAGGAGGAGGTTCTCAATTCGAATGTTTAATTTTTTTTTTTTTTTTAATGTTTGTTCGGGCATAACTCCGTCGTTTACCAACCGATTTGAAAAAATCTTTTTTTGTTGGAAAGGGTATACTTCCCGAATGGTCCCATTAAAATTTTATCGAAATCGGACTAGCACTTTTTGAAAAATCAACAAAAAACAACGAAAACCTAAAAAGTTTTCAACATTGTCTACACCGATTACTCCGAGGTTTCTGGTCCGATTTCGATGAATCTTTTTTTGTTCGATACAGTATATCTGCCATTTGGTCCCATAAAATTTTCATTTAGTTTGGTAAAACAGTTTTAATTTTTAGCTCATTGTGTAAGAGTACAGTCGCGTTCATTAACATGTTGGCCGGTCTAGACTTCAAAAATATATGAACATCAAAATCATTCATAATATTGTGACAACTACAACCATCATTAAATTGTGATCAAGATTTAGATTCATTAATATGTGACTACTTTTTCTCAGTAACATGTATACAGCCAAAGGGACATTATTATATGAACAAGTTTAAGATCATAATTATCTGAACAGTGTAAGATTCACAATATGTAAACATACATGAATACAATAATATCAAATCAAGGAAATGTAATTCAAATTCAACCTTATTACTACTTTATAAAGATAATTTTACTAGCAATCTTAAAATTGCATGGTCAAGGAGTTTGCAACATTATTAAGGTATCACTGGCTAGTTTTCCTTCGAATGACGTTGTTTTTCTATCATTAAAATGAAAAAAAAAAACTGACGCACATGTCATTCATATAAAATTATATTAAAACCTGTGGCATTGAAATAAACTCCTAAAAACCATTCGCGCGGAAAACAATTGAAATGCTGTCATTTCTTTATCAATGTAAACTGGATCTTATTTATTCGACCAAATAATATACTTTCCTATGCATGTAGAGATAATTATGAAGCTTACCCTGCTCAGATATTATTAAAGCTAAAATACAGTATAGATTATATTTTTTTAAAAGGTGATCACTTATTATTGCCAGCAAATTATATATTATTGAACAGTTCACATGAGGACATATTTTTGATCTATAGATTCTGTAGAATTTATTGAGCTTACCAACGCTCAAAATATTTTGGATCATTGACATTGCCAACATATTATTGAACTCGACTGTACATACATGGACGATGTTATCACCGGTGCTACGGATTACAATATTTTAGTGTATACGTAAGGTTGAATAATGAAACTAAAAAGGATAAAATAAAAAACTTAAAAAAAAAAATGTAACCGACTTCCCACAAAAAAGTTCTAAATAACCTACAAAAAAACTTTTATTACGAAAGTCGGTGACAAAAAGTCAATGAAATAAAAAAGAAAGTCACCGGCTTTCGAATGAAAAGTTTTTTTGTAGGTTATTTAGAACTTTTTTGTGGGAAGTCGGTTACATTTTTTTTTTTGAAAAAGTTTTTTTTGGTTACTTTATTATTTTGTGTATCATGTTTGGCCAAAAAGTTAATACTTTGCCTTTCATTGACGACGTTGTGAGTTTAAACTCGGCCAAGTACTAATGTGTATTTTTCAATGCATCTAATACACAGATAAACCTATCCTTTGAAAAATTTTCCCTAACGATTTTTATTTAGATATTTTTCTTCCATTGCCACAAAGTATAAAATCAATTAAAGAAATTTGACAGATCAGGTAGCTTGACGAGCTGGCGTCTGTACTTTTACTAAGAAAAGACAAATTTTCTTTTTTTTTACCGTGAAATGGCTCGCATACCATTAATCCTGTCGATCCATCGTGGGATTTGTCCTCTTGATCAGGACCATTTACTTGAGGTATATAAACATTGCAACAGTTAATCGAAACAGAGCAAGCTCATCATTCTCTGATTTCTGTCGACAAAATGTAAACAAACTACAAAATAATGTTAACTAACTTCATTTTACAAAGTACAATAAAATATTGTTAAGATAAAATATTTGGGTAAATGACAGGTTGCATCAATTAAAGACGGTGCTACGCGGTGCTACGAAATATGCTACGGTGGCTACGAACATGAATGTAATTAATGTGAGTTTCGGTTAGGCATAAATATTTTTTACATCTCTCATATTCGGTAAGTAGGTCCTTATTACCCCCAAATGGGGCTTGTAGGTAACCAATTAGCGCTCTAGGGTAATAATGTAGCTAGAAAAGCCCTAGGGCGGTAAGTAATTAAAAAAAAAAACTCTTCACTCTTTCAAAAAGTTCGCGTACATCTAACCATCATACAGGCAATAGACATCATGCATTCAGCCCAATGACAAAAGAGGTCGCTTCGCTATTCAGCCTTGTCTTCGTATGAGTATAATAGTCATAAATTTTAAATATCGAACGGCGAAGCTCAATTTCGTTCTTGAAAAAAATTAATAAAAAAAAGATGAAAAAAGGCGGGAATAGAAATCTTTTACGTACTTTAGATATTGTTTATTTTTATGGGATTTTTTTAAATTAAAGTCCTAATTAGGAAAAAAACATGAGTTCTGCAAGTGATGAAGATATAAGCTGCACTCCCGATTCAATGAAAATGGAAGCTGAAGCAGCAATTAACAATATTTTGCCTGAAAGTTCTAAAGAGAGATATTTGAAAACTTACGACGAGTTCATGAAGTGGCGAAAAGAAAAACGAGTAAAGTCTTTATCTGAGACTGTATTCTTAACATACTTTAGTGAGCTATCAAAAAAGCTGCAGCCATCTAGTTTGGGGTGCATTTATTCAATGTTAAAAGCAACTACGTGTACTAAACACGACATCAATATCAAGAACTTTTCAAAATTATCATCTTTTCTAAA
The DNA here is from genome assembly GCA_950005045.1 of Agrotis exclamationis. Classification (NCBI taxonomy): domain Eukaryota; kingdom Metazoa; phylum Arthropoda; class Insecta; order Lepidoptera; family Noctuidae; genus Agrotis; species Agrotis exclamationis. Next base: position 13,365,324 of record OX465425.1, on the reverse strand, counting down.
AAGACAATCAGCTGGGCACAAAAGCAAAAAGTCAAAGGTTTTTACAGCGCAAGACGTGAAAACATTCATAAATGAAGCCCCTGATGACATATATTTAGCTGTTAAGGTACGTAAAATAACAAATCACATAATGGTTCTAAATACTTCATCATTTATCTATTAAATTCTTACAATCCTATAAAACATACTCATTTTTAAATTTCGCTTGTTTTAGGTGGTTCTTATCTTCGGTATAACTGGCGCATGCCGAGGTATTGAATTGACAAATATAACAATAGAGAACATAGAACAACAGGGTCAGTTGTTAGTAATTAAACTACCGAACACAAAAACTAAAATTGACCGAACATTTGTAGTTCCTCAAGAATTCTCTGAATTCGTACAAAAATACAGAAATCTTCGTCCTGAAAATGTAAACACCAACCGATTTTTTTTGAAGTACCACCAAGGCAAATGCTACAAACAAGTTATTGGAAAAAATACCATCAGAAGTATGCCGAAGCAAATCGCAAGTTATTTAAAGTTAGCAAACCCGGAATTGTACACAGGTCATTGCTTCCGGAGAACATCGGCTACACTTTTAGCCGATGCTGGGGCTAACTTAACCACTATAAAAAGGCACGGTGGGTGGAAATCCAGCAAGGTGGCTGAAGGTTACATTGAAGATTCCATACAAAATAAAAGTAAAATTACCAACCAAATAACGAAAACTATTCAGCTTTCAAAAAATGAAACATCTTTCTCAAGAGATGATCCGCAACCATCAACTTCTGCTGAAGAAAGCTTCATCCCGTCAAATTTTATCCATGACCAACAAATATCACAATCTCAAACTATTAACATACCCAAAAAACACCTGTCCCTAAAATTTGAAAATTGTTCTCATTTCACTATAAATTTTAACTAATAAAATGTTTTATTCTTGTAATGCCGGTTTTTTTCTACTTACCTCACAATCGAGATGTAAAGCAGAGTAGTTAGCTCGGGTGTAAGCATCAATTGCACCCTCGAACTATAGGCGCCCTCGCTGCGCTCGCGCGCCTAAATATCTCGGGCTGCAATTGATGCCTTACAGCCCTTGGCTACTAATCTACTATTAACCGGAAACATAGAGCTTATGTAAAGCTCAGTTTACATAAATAGCGTAAGATAAGTGTTTTAACGTTTGCCGAAACTATGCTCGAAGCATTTATGGGATATTTTTTTATTAATTGCACGTTATAATAAAACGTACTTATGTATATTATTTTTTTATATATTCTCATATGTGTTTGTGCTTAATCTACTAGTAGGTGTTTTACATGGTGGTTTTACGTGGAAAACATGATGCTGAATTTGAGTGTTTATGTCTTATATGGCTAGCCATGATAATGTCGTAGCAAATTAGTGTTAGCTAAATTCTCGTAACGATAATCATGAAAATTTCCATATTATGATGTAGTGAAGAAAATTTTCACAACGGGGTAAAGAAGGGCGCGCGGGCGTGGGGGGGAGGCGGGGGAGGCGGAGGCTTGATATTGACCTAGATGTTCATTCAGAGTTCGGTCGATGCGAAACTTGACATCTGCGCGTTCCTGCGTTTTGTATTTTTCGATTTAATGTACACTTAACTCGCTTGCTTTTTGATTAATTTCTTATAAACCACTTCGTTTTAGTGTACACTTTGTTTGTAAAGTCATTCAGTGGTTTTTCATAGTTTGATTGTAACGAGTGTGATGTTCAGTGCGATACTCGGTGTTCCTTGTGTCATTGACGCGGTGGTGACGGCCGATAGAATGCCTGAGCAGCGATATTTGTTGAAATAGTTTCAGTTACACTATAATAATTCAAGATGCCGAAGACTAAAACGTCAAAGACCCAGATTCCTGCAGTGACAATGGATATTCCAGAGATGGATACAAAAATTGCCGATGTGAGTATCGACTACCGTTCACCACATTTTCCTAAGACGATTTCTGTCTATATGTTATATAAAATGTGATTTTATAACCTTTTCCTTTAATAATTACTAATATAGAGGGGTATATAGGTCTTTTCGATATGTAGGTCACATGGCACATGAAATAGGTAGATATACTTGTATGTTTCATATGCTTATGTCTCGTAACAATGACGATGTTGAGCCGAGACGACAAATTGTGCTTAGCACCAGCTGATTCACGTATGTTATATGACTTAAAAGGTTTCACCTAAATGTTACTACTCTCTTCCGTAGAGGTTGTTATCTCGATTATGTTGTATTAATCTGAGGTAACTTTATGTACTTAAGTACAAAATATATCTACGATAGAGCTTTGATTTATTTGGCCTTAGTTTTCTACCGACCATTGCACTTTCCCGTTCTATTTGTCATGTGGTTTTTCATATTCTGCTTTTTTGTGTTTATGGACGCCTTTGAGACTAAATCTTTGGAGGAAATAAAGAGATAAGTGCTAAGGTAGTTGGGTAAATCCACAGAGTTCGTCTTTTTTACCTACTAGCGATTAAATGTACTTAATTTCAAACATTATTAAATGACGACGGTTCATGTATAAAATCGTTTCAATTGTGAATAAAGTAGGCCATGTGGTTTACAGCGAGAAATGGATCATTACTTCCCATATCGGAAGAGGCTATACTATCTACCTTTACATATAACATGTAGTTAATTGGATCCATTAGCATACACTTAGCACTATAGTACCACCATGTCGCTGATGAAGGACATCGTTATTTATGTAAAATATTGCATTTATACATAGGTACATTATTTTAACCTTACGATTCTAGGAGGAAGTAGATAATTATGTTCCCACATCAACGATGCGGGATTGCGTAGTGTGTTAAAAATCTCAGGCGTTATTTAAACGGGCACGCCGCAATCGCGGCGGTAAGACCCCTCTTTGAGGAGTGGCTGGAAAGACGTCACGGCGTCCTGACTTACCGCATGACGCAGGTCCTCACCGGACACGGAGGTTTCGGGAGGTTCCTGTGTCTGATAAGGAAGGAAGAGACGCCCGGGTGTCACCACTGCGAAGATCGCCCGGAGGACACGGTGGAGCATACGGTGCAGGACTGCCCCGCTTGGGCAGAGCACCGCCGTGTCCTCTCGGCGGCGATAGGCGGAGACCTCTCGCGCCCGGCATTGGTCGAGGCCATGCTGCGGGGCGAGACGGAGTGGGAAGCGGTCGCCTCCTTCTGCGAAGCAGTTATGCTCGTGAAGGAGGAGGCGAGCCGCGAGAGAGAGAGGACAGCGTCCTCCCTCCGCCCCAGCCGCAGTGGTAGACGCCCACGGCGTCGGACGTCGCGGGACGATCTCCGGCCACCGTAGGCGCGGGCATGCGGGCGGCGAGTAAAGGGCAACTCGCCACCCGACCATGGACCATGCCCGGGTCGACGGCGCGTTGTGTTCCACGCGCGCCTCAAGGAGTGTCAGCATGATGACGGGGCCCCCCTCTAGAGGGCCAAAGCCTGCCGGGGTCGCGGGACTTATCTCATTACCGTGACCCCGGGACATTACGGGCTATTGAAGGACACCGTGGATTTTAGTCAGTACAAGTCTGACAGTCCCTCCCGCCCTGCCCGGGGTGGGAGGGCTCATTTGATGATTTTACCACGCAAAAAAAAAAGGCGTTATTTAAAACACTGAAATATTTTTAAATAAATTGTGAGCTATAAAAAGAATAATATTCTTTATGTTTTTTTTTATATTATAAAGGACTTGGCTTGAATTCGTAATTTGAAAATATTCTGAATGTAGGGAATTTTTTTCTGTGTGCAGAGCAAAGATGAGTTGAACCCAGATTCAGCGGCAGAAGATGCGGAGCCCGCACGTGGTAACTGGACTGGACGGTTCGACTTCCTACTGTCACTGCTGGGCTACAGCGTGGGCCTGGGCAACGTGTGGCGGTTCCCATACCTGTGCTATAACAATGGAGGAGGTAACGTATAACACTTTCAAAGACATAGAACATTGTCTGACATATACCTGTATGAAATTAACCATCTCTCTAGAAAGAGAAAACGATTATGCGCCCAATTATGTAAAGAAAACTATTGGCGACAATTTTTTGCTTTTATTTATTTCATAGCAGGGCATGGTCAGTTCATTCTAATATATATATCTAACACACACTTTGGCTATTGTCCATACATCGCAGCTATGCAAGTGATGCGTTGCATTTCTCAGAAAAATTGCGTGGCATGAACGTACGTAAGTAATGAGAACGCGTTGACCCCTTGGTATTTACGAGACGCGAGTCGGTAACAGAGGTTTAAGACCCCGCTTCTTAATCATCGGATTGCGGGTTTAGAACATTTCATGGCTGTATAAATGTCACACCAGATACATTATATTTCTAAAATTAAGTAATCTAAGCCTTTGTTGAAAGAGTCTATTGATGAGACGGATATAAACGAATCGTCCTGTCGGCGAAAAGTCCCTTGGTGAAAGAGTCTATCGGTGAAACGGCCATAAATGAATCGTCCTGTCGGCGAAACGTCCAATGATGAACCGGTTGTCGGTGAATGTTGCAGAAACAAGATGCAATCGCTGAGTGATGTTGAGGGAAAACCTTAATTATTTGAAATTGCTAATAAGTAGCGCAAAGGTTTAATTTAGCGTTTGTTTGAGAAAGGTCATTTATCTAGGACTGAGATACGCTGCTATAATATGTGAAACTTTAACCAATCTTGGTCGTATATTTCAGCTGCGTGTCTGTCATTTGAAATCCATACTAACAGTAGTACGTTTTCTTACAGGTGCGTTTCTCATACCTTTTACAGTGATGCTGATAATAGCAGGCTTGCCATTAATGTTTATGGAGCTATCATTTGGCCAGTACGCCGCGTTGGGCCCCGTGGCCGTGTACAAGAAGTTCTCACCACTCTTCCAAGGTCTGGGTTATGGCATGGTGATAGTCTCCAGTATTGTAATGCTGTACTACAATTTGATCATAGCTTGGACTATTTACTACATGGCTGTGTCATTCATGAGCATTTTCTATCAACTACCTTGGCAGAATTGTGATGCAGACTGGAGCACTGAACGTGAGTAAAATTTTATTGAAGAAACATAGTATTCTATCAACTTAAAAGAGTGTATTATGATGACATTTACATGATTGGCATTAGATGTTTAGGGATTCAACGAAAGGCGGTACTTATCATTCCAGATTGCTATTCTTACGAGGAGGCAGACAGTTGTGATGCGATCAACGGCACTTACTATTTGAGAAAGTGCTTCAATCAAACATTCGCTCAGTTGCACAATATCAACGCTTTAGCTGACGTGGCACTTCGGCGACCTCCAGCTGAAGAATATTTCACGTGAGTACTTCTCTTTTGTATGTTCATGGACAAAGTCACCTGTTGATCACAATATTTGAGGGCCATTTGCCCTGTTTTCCAAATAAACAGAAAATGCAACTAAAAAAAGTTTTTAAAAAAAAATATAACCGACTTCTAAAAAAAAACAAGCACGAAAAAGGGCTAAATAACCTACCAAAAAACTTTTGTTTCGGAAGTCGTTGGCTTTGCTTTTATATTTCATTGACTTTTTTTGCCACCGACTTCCGAAAGAAAAGTTTTTTGGTAGGTTATTTAACCCTTTTTCGTGCTTGTTTTTTTTAGAAGTCGGTTATATTTTTTTTAAAAAACTTTTTTATTTTACCCATTTTAGTTTAAATATTCAACCCAAATTCTTGTCAAATACATTATTTTCTTACATATGCACTAGAATTTTACTATCCGTAGCACCGGTTATAACATCGCCCATGTACCCAATAAGCAAGAACACCAAAATAAATGATTTTTTTATGGGACCAAATGGCAAGTATACTGCATTTAACAATAACCCATATGGGTGCAAAGTTCTCATAAGTATAAATGAATTAAGTCCAAATACAAGATAGCTGCTATAAACCGTTGAGGAGTTCCCTGAACTGTTCTTCGTCTTCATCATCAGAACCCTAATGACAGTTACAACCCATCTAGGTGTAAAGTTCTCATCAATATAAATGAATTAAGTCCAAACACAAGGTAGCTACTGTTAACCATTAAGGAATTCCCTGAACTGTCCTTCGTCTTCGTCATCAGACCCCTAATAACAGTTACAACTCATCTAGGTGTAACGTTCTTATCAATACAAATTAATCAAGCTCAAACACAAGATAGCTGCTGTGAATCGTTGAGGAGTTCCCTCGACTGTCTCTCGGCTCCATCATCAGATATACTCCAGACCTTTATTAAATTGTAGTGCTTTGAAATACTTAATGAAAAAAAAAATACTAAATCAGTTGATGCCTACTCTTTACTGTTAAGGAGTTGTACCTTCCATCATCAGCTCAGCTACATGAGATGACGATTACCATACGCAAGTCCTTAAATTATTTCATAAAATTTGCGAAAAACGGTGTGTTGGCCTATAAAATTCGAGGGTTGCCCTCGATTTCTCCAGGATCCAATCATCAGATCCCAACTTGGTGACTATGGGACCACCTCCGAGGTACCGCCTTTCGAACAAAAAAAAAGAATTTTAAAAATCGGTCCACAATTGGCGGAGTAATCGCGTAACAAATAAACAAAAAAAAAAAAGCATACCGTCGAATTGATAACCTCCTCCTTTTTGAAGTCGGTTAAAAAGATACTGGACTTAGTTAATTATATATAATAGTATGGCCGTACATAATCTTATATTTTATTTACAGAAATCAGGTGCTGGGTCTATCATCGGGTATTGAAGAAACGGGCCAAATCCGATGGGGCATGGCTCTTTGCTTATTGGCCGCTTGGCTCATCGTGTTTCTTTGCTTGTGTAAGGGCGTGCAGTCTTCAGGAAAGGTACGTGAAAAGTATTCAGTACAAATGTTATAAAGAATTATTCAAACAACCTTAATAGAGTTTTCTTTGGCAACTCCGTCAGTGTGTTATTAAACTACCATAAATTAAAATAGCAATACTGTAGCGTGTTTATAAACTAGAATTGTTTTATTGAAGCTATGATATTATTCCCAAAACATTTTCTACGTGATATATAGCGATATGATAGCAAAATGATTCTTTGATTTTTTCCTATTCTGACTAAAACTGCCGTCGGGTAATTTATGAGACTTTAGCCTGGCCGTCCCATTGTGTTAGAATCCGTGTCGTCTACGACATACTACGAGAGGCCTACGAGACTATCTGAGAGACGACGAGACGGTTCCGAGACGCTATAAAAAGTTCGACGAGTCGCCTAAGACACGCTACGAGGGCTTGCGAGTAGTCTACGACGGGCCTACGACACGCTACGAGGGCTTGCGAGTAGTCTACGACGGGCCTACGACGTGCTACGTCGCGACTACGACGTGCTACGACGTGTCTACGAGATGCTACGACAGATCTAAAAGATCTTTGCACTTGTACGTGACGCTACGATGTGGGCCTCCAACTTTTCTTTTTCATCGTTTCGTTTACGAAATATCTTCGAGACCCTTACGCAGTACGGAATACATAATAAGTTGGCGCACCTTAGAGAACTTTCTCTTATATTTGGAAGAATTCAATAAATCATAAAAACCAACTCTACCATTTTGTTAATTATTTTCTTTCTATTGTAGGTAGTGTACTTCACCGCCCTTTTCCCATATGTGGTGTTGGTTATTTTATTTTTCCGGGGAGTTACTTTACCTGGCGCATCGACCGGAATCCTTTTCTACTTGACTCCAGACTTTACCCAGCTTCTTAATGCTCAGGTATTTATACTGAAATAAAAAGTAAAGCTATACTTAGTTGAAAAATAAGAGTAGGAGAGTGATGATGATATAATTAAACTTGCAGGTTTGGGGAGACGCCGCTGTACAAATATTTTTTGCGTTGAGTCCCGCTTGGGGTGGTCTTATAACACTCTCGTCTTACAACAAATTTTCTAACAATTGCTACATGTAAGTAGCTTGCTTAGTTGTTTGTAAAAGTTATGTTACGCTCCTTTTGTGCACAAACTTAATGCATCTTTATTTCTTTGCAGAGATTCGTTAATCGTTGCCGTATCAAACATCCTAACGTCTTTCTTCGCTGGTCTGGTAATATTTTCCGTGATTGGCTTCTTGGCACATGAACTGAACGTGGAGGTGGACCGAGTAGTCGATCAAGGTGCAGGCCTTGCCTTCATCGTCTATCCTGAAGTAGTCACCAGGCTACCAGTGTCCCCTCTGTGGTCTATACTATTCTTCGTGATGCTGCTAACTCTTGGACTAGACTCCCAGGTACGGTCATACCTCTTACTTAAAAAAATAATAAAAAAAAGTTTATTTCGTTATCATTTCGGGTACAGCATATTGGGGATAGAACCACCCAGGAAGCATGTAGAATGCTTGTGTTAGGTGAACAATTACTTGTTTTACAATCTAAATTATCAGTTTTGTACTAAGGCAATATTTTTTTTATTTTTAGTTTGCGCTCATGGAAACAGTTACAACTGCCATCTTGGATAAATTTCCCAATTTCCGCCAAAAGAAAGTTTGGGTTGTTTTGACAGTTGCTGTATTTGGCTATCTGGGCGGCCTTATCTTCACAACCAACGTAAGATTTCTGCTTTCAATGGTAATTTAGAATAGTCTTAGTTTCGAATATACGAGTATATATTCAAGTGACATTTTTTCCAGAGTGGCATGTACTGGTTGCAATTAATGGACAAATATGCGGCAAATTGGTCTGTTCTGATCATAGCAATCGGCGAGTGTATTTTGATAGCTTGGATCTACGGCGCCGAGAAGTTTTGCGGTGATATCCAGCGAATGATAGGTCGTCAGACCAAGCTGTGGGTATTCTTCTGGAGTGCTATGTGGCGAATCATTACACCTGCTGCGTTAGTGGTACGTATTTTTAAGACCAGTGTAGAAAACATTAAATGACATTGAATGCCTCATTATCATCATGAGGCTTGATTTTTTTTATCGCTGTTAACTTCTTCTTCAACAGTTCATTCTGGTGTTCAACTGGATCGAGTACAAGCCGGCCTCGTACGGCACCTACGTGTACCCGATGTGGGCGGACGCTGTCGGGTGGATCCTCGGTGTGCTTCCCGTTGTTGTCGTCGTGCTGATGGCTATTGATCAGATCTGCAGCGGACCTGATGACCTCACCATTATGGAGGTAATATAATTATTTACCTGTTATGTCTGTGTAATAACTCTGCCATATCTTAGAGTTCTTCAGTTTCCATCTTGTAATATTCTCACAGACGACGATTTATAAGGTATGCTCAAAGATTATGGTGACACTGTTTCCTTGAAAGAAAATTAAAGTTTATTTTTTTGAATTTTGCAGAAAGCTCGGGCGTTGTCTCGTCCAACGGAGGAGTGGGGTCCATCAGCTTCGGCGGTGATGCGGCATGAGGCGGAGCTGTCACCACCGGTGCTGCTGCTTCACGGCCGCCCGGTGCTGCGTGAGCGCGGTGCTTGACCCCCGCATACTCATCCGCTCGTTGCTATGCGGAAGGTAATCTTTTTGACTGATGAATATTGCTCCTTTTTATAGTGGTCGCACGCGCTGAGCATGACGTCCTGGGTTCGATTCCTAGATCAAGCAAATTGCTAAAAGGGTTTTCTACTAAGAATTTCTTCAGTAGCCGCCAAGTCATTACACGGCACATAAACATAACGGGTGAAATGAAGCTTTACTACTGGGTACACTCTTAACTAACCTGATGTTCCTGATGTAATGCTAAGAACTAATGCAAACACAAATATTTTACAGACATCACAAGATGGTGGAGACTCAACTTCTATTACTAGTGGAATAGAAAACGAAATTAGAAAGCCTGGAGGAATACTTAAAACTAAAAGAAGTTCTATAAAGCGTAAAGTCCAGAATTTCAGCGTCGAATCTGACGATGCAGTAATAGAACCTCTCTTGCAGAAAGATAAAGAAAAGATCGACACCTCAAAACCAAGTGCCAAATTTAACCTAATGCCAAAAAGTAAGACTGAAGCTACCAGTGAAAAAGGAACCGATAAAGATAAATTAATATCAGATGACAAATTGCAGAAGGCAGCGATTTCTAATACTTCTGATGTCACGGATAGAATTTTACCTACTTCTAACGTCAAAGAAAACTCAATTTCCAAGATAGTGAGTACCAACGTTCCTTTACACAATCATATGAATACTAATGTTTTCAGCAATCATGACGGTTTAAAAACTTTTGTCGCTCCCAAAAGTCAAATTCTCGTCGAAATTGATGGATCCAAGCACGTTGGTTATAGTCCAAGTCCCTTAATATTTACAACAGCGAAAATACACACAGATGGTGAAACAAAACACATGGAACCAGTTCAAATGGCTCCCGGGCCAATATTATCAACCATAGAAGTTAGCGTTATGAAAAATGGAACTAATACGGGCGGATCTCCTGGAAATGTCACTTCCAATATCAGTGCAGTATATATTCCTCAGAGTAATAAAAATATTTCAGAACAAGATCCGAAACCTACTTTCAAAACTGCAAGCAATATAGCGACATCCCAAAACAATATCTTAGATACAAAAATTCAGATGCCTACTGAAAAAACAGATGTCACTGTAGACGGAAGTTCTGCAGTATCTTCGTCTAAAGACACGAAATTGACTCAGCCTATTTATTCCCCAACCAACGTTAAAGGCAATTCCACAGAAAATAAAAACAGAATTACAGTTCAACATGACGCCAAAACCGAAGCAGTAGGTACATCAAATGTGGTAAATGATCCTATCAAAGAACCGAAAAAGGATAAACCTGAAGCCTTCTCGCATCAAGAAAACAAAGTCGACTTAAGCAAGAGTAGTAAGTCAGAGATCCTGGATTTGCAAAGAGTTAAAGACACAGCTAATGCTTCCAACAGCAGACAATTGTATCGACAAAGCATAGTTTTAGATAAAGACGATCCTATATCAAAGTCAAAGCCAAATATGGTTTCACCTCCCTTGATTAATGATTCTAAAGGCTTTACATTAGATGATAAAACAAAGTTTCCAAAATCTAGTGCTAATAGTGTTCCAATTACTAGTGTACATACAGTGTCAACAAATGTCAATGCGATTGACAGTAAAACATATGCTTCTTCAACTACCACAACAGCATTAAACAAGAAGCCGCCTTCCCTAACTAATACCATCGCTAATCAAATAGCTGCTTCAGTCACTGACTCCACCGTTACAAACAATTCATCGGTCGCTGTAAGTGTAAGTGCGTCTGCAAACAAATCATCCCCTACAATTTCATGTACCAACAAAACCTATGATGCCTCAACATCCATATCAAATAGTCAAAACATGTCAGGAGTCGCTAAGAAGGTAGATGATTCCATAACTACTGCTGCAGCTATAAAAAACACATCTGTTCCTAACACGACCTCTGCGGTTGTCAATAAATCATCACACTACACGAGTACCTCAATGGTTAGCAACAAGAAAAATGCTCCAACAACTAATATTGCAGCTCCTAATAAAGTATCTTCGCCAGTGACTAGTATTGCGGCGGGAAATAAAACACCTTTTACTTCATCTTCTACTACAATAACTGGCAGCAAAATATCCAATACAATAACTTCAACTGTAGCGGCGAATAAAGTAACTGCATCACTGGCAACTACCACTGCTGGCAGCATATCATCTAAACCAATATCGTCAACTGGAGCACTAAGTAAAACGTCTGCAACTACGACTGCAGCAGGTAACAAATTGTCCAATTCAAAAACTACAGCTGCAGTAACAAACAAAATATCTGCATCATCATCGACTAGCACAGCTGGTAGCAAAATATCTAATTTAACAACTCTATCTGCAGTACCAAACAAAACGTCTGCTCCAATCACTGTTTCAGCAACTGGCAACAAAGTATCTTCCTTATCAACAGCTACAACTGCAGCAACAAATAAGATTTCAAGTCCTGTAATTTATACAACTGCCAATAAAACGACACCTTTATCTGCAACTACCACTGCTGTAGTCAACAAAACATCTCCATCAAATTCTGCTTCATCAGGTAAACCTGTAACAAGTACAACCACCACTTTACCAATATCATCTAATACATCAATAGCGAAGCCTGTCACTGCTACTTCTTCTTCGGTTTCAAGACCTAGTAATGTATCAAACTATGGAAATATGAAAGCAGGTATAACAAATGAAACTTCTGTGGCTAAATCACAAGTTGCAAGTACATTAAACGCTAAGCCTGCAAGTTCAACAACGACTACAAAGCCCGGAAAAGTTGCTACAGTGGCAACTACTATTGCTACCACTTCCCAACATAGTACAGTAGCTAAAGCACCAACGGTTACGGCAGCAAAGTCTGCGCCAAATAAAACAATACCACAACCAGCTACAACCAAATCAACAGAAATTACTCCAAAGAGTTCAACAAGCAACGAAAAGCCCCTATCAGCCAAAAGTAACATCACATCAGTAAGTTCAACTGCAACGACTGGAATCTCAAACGTTACTTCAACTGCTTCTACAGGTTCTTCTGCTTTAGCTTCCTCCACATCGACATCGGCGTCGGTAGAAGCTAATAAGAAGGACAACTCAAAGTCTAAAATTATAAGCACTGGCAGCAAAAATTTTAAAGCTTAACAGTTGTTATAGTTTGGGTTTTTAGGAGATAAACAAGTCGCTCAATCCATAGTTGTAATGATAATAATTAATTTATATAACGAACTATTGCAACATTTATCACAAGATAAACTGTACAATCTAGTAATCAAGATGCTTGTATCCTAGGTTGCACAAGTCACTTTTTCTTATGAGATAGAAAATTCCTTACTTCTCGCTCAGCGTAGTGGAATAGAAATGTTATAAATAGTTGTAAATACCTATAATAGAACATTACGTGAACTGAATGGTCAATGTATCTAATCTTCTGTATGAATGAAATCATACTTGACAGTATAATTATATTAAGTCCTTAGTATAAAGGTGCGTGTTGGAGTAGAAGTATTAGTAATGATTCACCTTTAAAACACAATGTTAATTGCTCATAGTAAATAAATGAAAGGAATTGAAAACATATATTAAAATCTGTTAATAGTATTTTTAATAGTTAAATAATTACTTTTATCCTGAATGTTTTAGTACGAAGAAGCTTGTCTGATAAATCATGCAGCAATATTATCGACTATTGATCAGAACATGGAATGTTAAACTTTGACGGACATACGAATGGTAGGCTAGTGGTGCTAAGAAAGACATATTTTTCATAGACAATATTATTATTATCTATTATATTTTCGATACCATTTAGAGATGATTACCTCGTTTCATCTCACAGTGTCAATTTATATCATTATTAAATTGATATGTATCAATGATTGAAATCCAGAAATAAAGTAAATGAAAATATAATGTCCCTATTTATGGGGATTCTGTAAATTTATTTATCAATGACGAGAGAATATTATAAAATCACAGGGTAGAAACTGATAATACATGAATTACTTTATAATAGCAATCGTAAATTCATTGATGAATTATATTTTTTTAGAAAAATAATTCGTGGCTAACAATGTTAGTTAAATATTTATTAATTACAATGAATGTATACTTTAGTTTACAATTGCCTCTGATTTAATGAAATATCCGGTAGTGTTATTAAGTAAATGGCCAGGTGCTGTCCAGGTTTTTGGAGATGTGCTCGATAAATGGCAATAATTTCAGTACCTTGTGTCCTATTAAATTAATTTTACAAACTGTAGGTGTAAGTCAAGCACCTCTGCCTTGTCTTAGAGAAAGTGGATTGCTCCGGTATAAACATAAACACATAGAAAAACCAACATTCTGTCAAAATGATAGGATTAGGAGCAATATTGCAAAAGTAACATAAGAGCAGGCAAAACTTATGATCAGAAAGTCTGGAATCAAGTAATTAAGATAAGAATATAATTAACACCTTTATTTGTAATGTATTTTGAATGGCATATAATAAATAAAATAAATAGAATGGCATATATTTCTCAGTAAATAGAGATTTCACAGAAACACAACAGTATTAGTGAGAGAGAAAACTTTAGTTAATATAGTTCTAGTTTGTATTTGCTCAGCCGTACATCCAAATACTAATTATATGTTAAACATAATGCACAGTTGTACCCAATTCATGTAAACTAAAACATTTGTCAAGAAACACCAAAGTTCCAGCACAATTAACATAAAGTAGATCGTCCAATTAAAAATGGATTCCGTCTGTATTTGCACAAACATACTTTTTTCCTGTGCCAATACTGCCAATATATGTATGTAACATAAGCCTCCTTATAATAATGCAGTGGTAATATTTGCAGATATCATTAGTTCAAATAAACTCTGTAATTAGGTAAAGTATGAGACAATGCACGCGCAAAGAAAGTTTCACAAATCATATTTTGTTATTTTCGTTGGCTGACTAGCGGATTTTGATGATCGGCTAGTATTAAATTTCATTTCAGTTAGTATTTAGTTGACAAGATAAACCTACGATAAAAGGCTGATTTTCGGTATCAACCTTTGTCAATCAGAATCTTTCGATGCGCCTGCGTCTACAAAACAGATCTATGAAGTAGTATTACAGGCTCACATACTTTTAGATCGTCATTCTATAGTTTGATCGTTTTTCAATAAGGTGTCCCAATGTGGGGGCCTGGGAGGTGTCACATTGAGCTCAAACCACTGTATTATTCGGTACCTAATAGATTCAAATGCAATCGTCATCACTTTTTTTTACAGTTTACTTTTTTGAGTCTTTTCTTTTGTTTTAATCTTTTAAAAAGAGGACATTACATGGATAGAAATAATACTAAAATAACATTAATAAATGGAAAATCATATTACTGTAAACAAAATAAATTGTAAAACTATCATCAAAAACTGTTTGATCAGCTATAAATGAATGATTTGTCTAATCAGATTCATATCTGATTGCCACCATTTTCGCAGAGCTGCAACGGAATCGAAAAATCTGTGTTAATTGCAGCAATAAACTAAATATATTTGTTTCAAAAATCTACACTCTATCTATTGTAACATGAGTTAAACAAGTAGGTATTCGCAAACGTGTACTCTAATGAGTAAATCAATATGAACTTAGCTTTGGCTGATGTTATAGTAAAGAGAGTAAAAGCTCGAGGTAGTAGCAATTTAATAATTAATTAATTTTGGACTAAACATTGTGTTTAGTACAAAATTAATTACCTACTAGAGTAACGACTATAGTCGTGACAGCCTCATCTACGGAAAAGATAGTAACTATAATTGTTTTCTGAATTGCTTGTAATATTTCTATCAGAATTGTAAAATAATAAGCAATTTTTTGCCTTTAAATTTTTGTTTAAATTCAAAATCGCACTACAGTGAAATATTCGATAGTGGGTTTGCAAATATGTAAAGTGTGAATTCATGAGTTAGTTCAATTTTAAAATAGATGTTGATTTTCCGAGTTAACAGTAAATCTTACTCATTCATAACGACATTCAAAATGTAATAGGTAGGTAGTTAAATATTTGTCCCACCCAATAATAAAATGCACTTAATAGCAACTAAGAAACTGCCATAGAATTAGTTCTCTAAATATTTTATAGTTTCTTGGAGTTAAAGAAAGTGTTCGTTTATATCCCTAATAGTTTAATTTATAAAAACGTTTGCTATGTTTACTAAAAGTTTACATATCTCTTTCTTCTTGTTATAATTGTTATTACGTACACAATTCCTTTTAAGAAATCTGCGTGTAATATCTACCTAAATGTTGCACTTACCACCTTTTTGCACGAATTCGTTATGTTGCACCTAATCTTACAAACTTAATAAATATCTACCATCTCATGTAAGTAGAATATTTTGTTAAGTAATTAGTGATTAGATGAGTTAGGAGAACGTTCAATACAATTTACCCTTTATATGTAAACTTGAAAGTAGTTACGTATTTTATTTACCTATATCTACTTCTCTGTATGTTACATATTTATTGGAGAAAGATATTATATTCGAAAAATAATAATTTATTAGACAACAATGAGTAATGGTTCGTTAGTAGATGCTTTGGAAGTAAAGGTTCTTTGCACTGTCGACGAGTAATTTAAATTCAATTATTAAAGAACGATTGCGTAAGTAGGTACCTTAACTTAAACTGTAGATATCAAGTTAGTAGATTAGATTGGTCGTTTAGATACTTTACTCAAATTGTAGATTCATAGTGTCTAAGGGAATATTATAATTAAATTAAGTTTTAATTTTTTAGAAAACTTTATTTTGATAAACTATCATGTTTTTTCCCGTAGGCACCGTATTTATAAATGAACCTACCTGAAGTTTGTATGATTGTTGGAAATGTAGTTCACCTATTTGTTTTTGAATAGGTACCTACCCGTTTAGTTGTCCAAACATACATAGGGTTGTTGTAAGTACTAGGTTGACGTAATCGTGTAGAGGCGGAACGCTGCGCGGGCGCCGGGAGCCGGGGCCGCGCGGCGGTAGGGTAGCACGTGTGGCGGGGGGCGCGGTGACGGACGATACAGATACTCTCACCGATACAGGGCAATATGGATATTGTGTATTTCCAAAATACGTATGTTTCTACGTGACAATTAAACGCCTAAATTGATTAGCATATTGTTGTTGAACTTGATGTATTTTAGAGAATTATTGATCAAATCGATGTTATATAGATGTTTATTGTAAATATTAGCTTTAATTGAAGCCAAATGAGTATGGAATGGTCTAGAGTGCAATGTTATAGAAGGCTGTATTTTTGGGTGATATTTTAGAAGGATGGCATCATATCTTTCATAACATTATATAAAATAACAAGATATACCTAATAATAACAGATATGAAATGGGGAAGGACGGACATAGGAAAGGTAATGATGTGATAAATGCAAATGGATTTTAGTTTTAGTGTTGTTGTGCTATTAATAAAATATGTTCAAATGTGGTTATTTGCTGTTTACTTTTGAAAAACATTACCTGCCTCCAATAAAGTTAATCGTACCGAAAATATCTTTACACGACGAATGCGCCGAATCTACATCGCTACGACTATGGGTCTACGCTGCTACGCCGCGGCTACGCCGGGTCTACGCCGCTACGCTATAACAATAAACCGTGCAGATATCCACTTGAGATCAACCTATGAAACTATCAAAAGCCAATGAGGATAAGGAACTAAGGAATACATTAACTACTTTCCTACTTATAGTACTACACCTACATAAAATCACGATCTGGAGAATTGATCAGAATTTAAACAAGGATAGAAACTTGCTATACCTAAATACTATCTGTCGTACCACAAAAACTTTTAAACGTCTGTTGAACACTTGTCTAAAAAAATGTCAGATTATGTCGTTGAAATAAGGTCCGTTTTGCAGTCACACTTTTTTTAGACAAGTGTTCATCAGATGTTTAAGTTTTTGTAGTAAGGCTATATATATTATGAGATAAGATACTTGATGCAATAAGAACAAAGGCGTTTATATGATTTATACTATGTATTTAACGAGTAACTAAATATAACGGTATGACAGTACACAATGTATGCAGACGAGAGAAAGAGCTTAGAGAATTGACATGTACAAGTTCGGTATATAAAAAGGTTTGCTATCTATTTAGCGTGGGCGTCCACACTTCTAACATCCTCTCCTGGACGCAGACGCTTTAAATGTAGACCCATAGATGCGGTGAAGTTTTCATGCTTCGGTCGAGGGAGTCCTTTCGTCAATATGTCGGCGACCATCTCTCCAGTGCATCTGTATTTGACTAGGACTTCTTTGGCGGCAATCTTCTTTCGCACAAAGTGATACCGGACGTCTATGTGCTTGCTGCGCGCGTGGTAGACCATTTGATGTATTTTGCGTCTATACTTGGCAGTGTGACCAATAAGGTATCTTATGGATGTATAGCGGACCACCGGAGCGTATACCTCATGGTAATCAATGCCTTTGACCTGTTTATATCCTTTAATTACCAATCTAGCTTTATATCGTGTGACAGAACCATTGACATCTAACTTAGTTTTAAAAACCCAGCGGCAAGGAATTAATGACTTTCCTTCTGGTAAATTTACTGTGGTCCACGTGTTATTCTGTATCAATGACTGATATTCTTCTTCCATAGCTTTCTTCCATTCATCAGCCTTATCACTTTTCAAAGCTTTTTCAAGGCTTTGTGGATCACTGTTCAGTAAATTCATTGTTGATTCAACATTCTGACACATTAGTGAAGACGGGTTCTGATAAGTGTCATTATCTTCTGACCTTAATCTATGTTGCAGCGGTCTCAAAGTTATATTGGATAACGGTGGAGAGTCTATCGTATTATCAGGTATGTATGTTTCATCATTAACATCCTCAAATTGATCAGATTCATCTGAAATACAAATACTTTGAGATACATCCTGTATTCCGTCTCTTTCAAGTGTCTCATCATCATCAATGTTTCTTTCCACAGGTTCTTCAGGTTCATCACACAGAGGTAAGTATATAGTTTTCTTTTCTTTGTGTTCATTATTCATTTTACAATCTTCATGTTTATTTTCGGCTTTATTTTCCGCTATATCCATGTTATTTTTAATAATTTCTTTTTCTTTTTCAGGTACTTCATCCACCTTATTTTTTTTAATCGCAGCTTCGAGGAACACTACATCTCTACTAACAATTCCTTTCTTTGTTTCAGTATCTATGAATTTTTAGCCTTTTGTACCGTCGCTGTAGCCAACAAATATTAATTTTCGCGACTTTACATCCAACTTACTTCTGTTTTCTTTAGGAATATGCACCATCGCAGGACATCCGAATATTCTCATATGGCTCAAATTTGGTTTTTTTCCAGTCCATACCTCATATGGCGTTGCATCTGATAAGCTGCGGGTGGGAGAACGGTTCACTATGTAAGCTGCTGTAGTGACGGCTTCTGCCCAAAAATCTTTCTGTAAACCAGAGTTTAACAACATACATTTAGCACGCTCAATAAGGGTACGGTTCATTCGTTCGCTCAACCCGTTTTGTTCCGGTGTGTACGGATTTGATGTCTGGTGCAAAATTCCATGTTTTTTCAGGTAAGTCTCAAAATTATTATTTTTATATTCAGTTCCGTTATCAGATCTAAGAATTTTAATTTTTTTATTTAATTCATTCTCCACTCTATTCTTAAACTCAACGAACTTTTCAAAGACTTCACTTTTGTTTTTTATTGGATATACGTATACTCGGTAAAGTGCGGTAGTGTCTGACATTTTCACTTCCTGTAGTAATTTATTTTTTACTAAGTCAGCACTAATCTTCATACCGGAACTCTCCAAGCCCATAATCATGGGCTTATACATTTCTGGCAGCCCTGCCAGCATTAATGTGCCCAACCACTCATCGTCCACATGAAAATTTATATTTCTTAATTTGTGCGCGGCTGTCATAATTTTATTCACATAGTCTTCCACTGACAAACTGCTTTCTAAATTAGTGTTAATTAATTCTTTTAATAAGCCAACTTTCCGTGTCAGTCCTTGGTCTTCAAATGCCTTTGTCAAATTGTCCCACACCTGTTTTGCATTCTGTGCATCCTGTATGTGCACATATAAAATTGGGTCGACCAACAAGATCAACTTTGATTTTGCTTTGGTGTCTTGTTTAACTGCGTTAGGATCGGAAGCATTTGGTGCTTTCAAAATGCAGCTATACAACTCTTCATGTTGTAAGTATGCCTTGACTGCAAAACTCCAATTTGCCCAATTGTCGCGACCCTTCAACTTCTCAATCGACATAGTGTTAGTTCCAGCCATATTTATAATATATAATCGTACATCTGAAAATAGCTGAAAAGAAAAATCACACGCGAGCCGGTAACAAAAAGTGAGGTTATACCCGTCAGATTTTACTTTTACTCTATCTTTGTAAGTACTGAATAAAACTTGGAAATAACGCTAAACGGCAGGCTTGACTGGGCCCATAACCTGATGCAATAAGAACAAAGGTGTTTATATGATTTATACTATATATTTAACGAGTAACTAAATATAACGGTATGACAGTACACAATGTATGCAGACGAGAGAAAGAGCTTAGAGAATTGACATGTACAAGTTCGGTATATAAAAAGGTTTGCTATCTATTTAGCGTGGGCGTCCACACTTCTAACAATACTTGCTAAATGAATTAGAGTAACATACTAGATCTTCTAAAGTAAGGCTCTACAACAAAATAAATAAAGTATTTTGTATTGAATAATGTATGATACATCCATTTACCTATTCATATTCATAATAACCCACTGATTACAGCTATTGCTGCAAAAAATAAATTTAACCCAAATCTATGTCCACGTTTATAAAATGTGCAAAGCTAACTTTTAGACCTAGTAGACAAGCTCAACGAAGCTAGTTTACATTTTCAAAATTTTTGTAGTTGTCAAACCTCAACAGATATAAACACCAGTAGTAATACATCGGGGACACGCAGTTAGGCTACGCGACACGCGTTACATGTGTTATTAGTTTCGATTTGAGCAGCTACGCGAAGGCTTTTATCGTGGTGACGTCGAACTTTCTTTAACTGCTTTTATTTTTGCTGACATTCGTGTCGGTGAGCCGTCGTGAGCGCACGCCGGTCGCTCCGGTCGACGGTCCCTCTCTCCGCTCCTCAGTACACTTCTCGTCGCCAGAGCGGCTGCCTCGCCAGCCACTGACGTTGTCGCCACAAACCAACCGTGAATACATTTTAAACCGTAAAATCTTCTCAACAAGTTTCATGTGTAATATTTTGTTAAACAGTGAGTCAGTGAAGTAAATCCATTCAATTCTGTACACTCAAGTGAAATGAAACTGAGCTATGCGATAATGTTTCGTTATTTTAATTTCATCCGAGGTGAAACACTGAGTAATTAAACTTCGTTGCGTATACAGGTGAGTTTCAATTTTGGATTTATTAATTCAAATTTAAATAATTTGTACCGTTATGTTAGGTGAGGGTATTTTATCTTCATTTCTATTTACAGATGAAGTTCTTAATACTCCTTGATGAGATAAACAAACAATTGATAAAACTGTCAGTTTTCATACTGTTTCTGGTTTAACATTTTCAATCAGCGTGTTATGTTATCCATTGTATGTCCTTGGTCATCCCGTGTTCTCATATCAACCAACTTGATCAACTGTCGAGATTAACAATTTGAAACAATGGTTTTAGTACAAACTAGCAAACCCGGCGAACTCCGTTTCGCCACCAGATGGCTTCGTTTTATGTAACATTTCGTTTGGTGATTAAAAGAAGAAGAAAAATTTTTTTTCCTGAATTTTCTTTGCTATAAACCTCACGGAGCCCGAGACCTTTTCAACGAATGCAAAACCGTGGAAATCGGTTCGTGCGTTCTGGAGTTATACCGTCAGGAAGGAAAACCCGACTTATTTTTATACAGTGTGTCCGGACACGAGTTAGCGATACTTGAAGGGGATATTATAGATTCATTTTCATCGACAAAACTGCTTATAAAAAAATTCTTACTCCAACACCTCGCGAATGGCGGCCATTTTAGTTTTTTGATTTGTCCAACTGTGGTATGGCAAATATCTTTAAATCCAAGACACCTACAAACATGCCAATGACTTTGTTGCAAAGTTAAATGTTAAGGCTTTTCAAAAATTTGCGAAAGTTTTCTAAATAATATGTAAAAAGAACCAAAAAACGTTGGAAAACACGAAATTGTACACAAAAATTACTGAATATTTTCACATTTTATACTCTAGCACGAAAAGTACCCCTGTATTTTGCTTAGGTTTTTGCATTAAATTAAAAGTATTTGAGTTAGGCTATAAAATGGTATCAAAATTATTTCTCTACGTCAAGTACTTTAGGAGTTCTTCTTCCTTGAACATAACCCTTCCTTAGCGAATGTACCCCAATATTACAGGTGTCGCATTCTTTGGGCGAGCTAAATCGTTTCAGTGTAAATTTATGAACTGGCATTATTAACTACCATGTAAATGATCCCAACGAATCACCCATAAACTGAAATGGCCCATTTTTTGAATTTATTCAAAGATTTTTTTTTCATAAAGTATTTAAAAAAAATATTATTTCAGTTTAATGGTGATTCGTTGGGATCATTTACATGGTGGTTAATATGGCCAGCTCATAAATTTACGTTGAAACGGTTTAGCTCGCCCAAAGAATGCAGCTTTTGTAACATTGGTGGTACATGCGCTAAGGAAGGGTTATGTTCAAGTGAGAATAACTCCTAAAATACTTACCGTAGAGTGATAATTTTGATACAATTTTATAGCCTGACTCAAATACTTTTAATTTAATGCAAAAACCTAAGCAAAATACCGGGGTACTTTTCGAGCTAGAGTATAAAATGTGAAAATATTCAGTCATTTATGTGTACAATTTCGTGTTTGCCCACGTTTTTTGGTTCTTTCTACATATTAATTAGAAAACTTTTGCAAGTTTTTGAAAAGCCTTAACATTTAACTTTGCAATAAAGTCATTTGCATGTATGTAGGTCTCTTGGATTCAAAGATATTTGCATTTTATTGTACATACCCCAGTTCGACAAATCCAAAAACTAAAATGGCCGCCATTCGCGAGGTGTTGGAGTAAGAATTTTTTTAAAAGCAGTTTTGTCGATGAAAATGAGTCTATCATATTCCCTTCAAGTATCGCTAACTCGTGTCCGGACACACTGTATAGTAGATTATACTACCTATATCACGTATAATTTGTGTATGTTCGAGCAATCGAAAAATAAGATGCATCAAAATAGTCCCGGTTAAGTTGGCTAGTTGTAACAAGTTTTTTAAGATAATGTAAATGGAAAACTAGTTTTATATCCTGGCTGGGTATCATCTCCTACTTACCAAACAAGCTAATAAAATTACCGTTATTAGGTAATAATATAAATCACTGCTTATCATCTCGGAAATAGATATTGGAATCCAGTTTATTTATTTGAGTAAAACATTACAAATGTATATGTGTATAAACATTGCGGTATTCTGTGAGTTAAAGATAGATCCATGTAGTAGACAAACTATCCTGTTGTAGTAAAAACCTAATTAGTGTTTGATAAAAGCCTGCTTATCAATACCTAGGTAGGTGCAGTGACTCAGTACCTAAGTACCTAAAGCTATTTGTAATTTCAGTGTTCACTATATCTGTGCGCTTGCTTTGAAATGTAAGAAACTTGTTTGAGTTGGTATTGCACCGGGCCTATTCCACAGCCTGCATTCCAGAAAACAACAAAAGATTTTACCTTCGATAATGTAAAGCAGAGCAAAACGTTAGCATAAATATTCTATAAATGGATTGCTAGAGTATCATAAATATAGTGGTCGGCAATGAAGTGTGTTAACAATTCTAAATATTCATTTCGAAAAGAAGTCGAGCATCTTGTATGGAGCGTGTGAACTGAAACCTCGGCGCAGTCGTCTAGTCCGTCAGCTCACTTTCCATCCATTCATGGAGTCTCCAAGTTTTTCCAACGATTTCTTTCACCCTTCTCTGTTCAGATGGATTTCCAGCTTTCTTCTTTGTTTGCGTCGTTCACTCAGCATGTGCGATACAAGATAAAATAATCGATGCATTGGAAAAAGTTGATATTCCATTGTATCTACCGTAGGTACTTACTACGAATATGATTGTACATATTATTCTTTTTATAGGTACCCATGATGTAATTATGTGGTGTCTTTTAAATGGTAAAGTTTTGTCTATTGTTAGCAAACTATTTCAAGCAATCATGACAAGTGACGTAGTCGAAGAGGTGATACAATAATACCTCTTTACTACCTACTAGTACCTGTTTACTATAGATATGGCCCGAGGGTCACTAGTAGGTACTATGTAATATACAGGTAATATAAATGCCATGCATATCATTAGGAACATTACAAATCTTCAAGATGTTGTATCTTACAGAGAACTTAAATCAAGAACTAGATAGACACCGTTAGGAGATTTTCCATTTGTAGAATGAAGATGAACCCAAGATTCGAGGTGGCACCAAGATGAATCGTATTGTGTAATATTGCACGTTGCAGTCTGCACTCTATAGTGGCATCTATATGATCTTTCCTACATGTGTTACGTAGTCGTAATTTACAGCGTCAGACTCATTATTAGGTTGGATTTCAACACTATTTAGGAAACGAACCGGTCTATCAAGTGCACCTGGATTGATCAGTAGCTACTCGTGTATCTATGAGGAGTATCGGCCGGAATAATCGGTCAGGCATGCGGCCCAGAGGTCGGAGGCGGTTAATTGGCGAAGAGTCGCCACGGCCGGTTTGTCCGCCGGGCGTTGTTTTACGGCATTCCTAGTCTTGTGAGCTGCGCTACACTCCAACACCATTGCTAATTCTGTTAAGTGGCACATCCTTTTCTTTGTTCTAAAATATTCAATTTTAAGAATATTAATCGCATCGAGCACCTTCGTAGAGAAACATGTCGTTGTTTATATTCGTGTGCTTTTATTGAAACAGTGGTGTAATACAATACAGTTGCGTGTAAGCCGTATATAGTGAGGCTTCCCAGTTTAGCCGGAAATTAAGAATCCCCTCGCACGCGGACATGCACCGACTCCCCAAAAGTTTCGGTTGTGTTTCCTAGCAATATTGATCCGTTATTTCTGTTATTCAGGAAAGTTATTAATGTGACTATTGTGATACATCAATATTCAACAACGAAGTTTTGATTGTAATCTATTGATTTATTTAGATAAAGTATTATCTAGAGTTTTATGTTTGCGATCAGGCGGAGCCGTGGCGTGGCCACGGTTAACTCGTTTGCTCTTAAGGATAAACCCGTAATAAAGGCAGATTATCCGTGATCTAATAATGCTTACGTGGATTCGGTCGGCCATTGATCTCGAGCTGTTGGAAAAAACGGGGAACAGTTGTCGGCCGGGGCGGCGGGGATTCACGGTTGAGCGCCCTCGGCAGCGCGCCACCTGCGCCACTCTGCCACCCGCACCATGACTTACCTAGCCGGTGCCCGCAGCCAATACTGCGCACCACACTAACTATTTCACTGTTACAACAATGCTATCAACAAAATTAAACAAACGCACATACGAAGTCACGAACACCATTGTTGACATATTGCATCATTAAACTTTTTCAATTAGGGCTGAGGAACACGAGTAGGTATATTATTCGCAATACGTAGTTGCTTACTTTCAATGACGTAATGACAAAGCATTATCTTAATATGAGTACATTAGAAGCTGTTGAATAATCAATAAAGCATCGTGTGCATTGTCACTGCGTCGGTCTCCCATTCATATCTAATAAACAATATAAAAATCAATGCCACTTTTCGATGTAATGTTATAACTCAAGAACGGGCTCACCTATCCAAACCAAATGTTTAGGCTTTGTTCGGACTATTTGGTAGATGCTTTAAGTGAAGTTTGCACTAAATTGGACGAGCGTTTCTTAATATACCCATGCGAAGCTGGGACGGGCCACTAGTAAACAATATACACTTTCGGCAGGACGACATCTATTAATAACATTATTTTTGAATAGGTCAGTTGAAAGAGTTCCGTATAGAAGGTAACGTGGATAAAACATTTTGTGGCAAGTGTACCTTTATGCAATTCTATTAAACTTTCACTTGCACGATTCTGTCATATTGTTGAATAGTTCGCTCTGTCAGTGGAGTCGAGGGAGATGGTGCTATATTTTTGCTATTATTAGGCACCAAAAGCATTAGATTTAACGTTATCGAGACGTTTGCATAATGTTTATCGCTAGGTGTTTCGACTTCAATCAACAAAACCTTTGATCGCCGTTTGAACAGAGATTACTAATTTGCCGGTTTGTAAATTTGTACAAAGTTGTTTTTACTAATGACTTTCGCTTGAGACTCTATCCGCATGTAAGTAGGCTGAGTTTTTTCTCCTTATACAGCCGTTTACTTTGATTGTATCATTTTCATCGAAGTGAAATAAATTAAAAAGTTGATATAGTGTTTTCTTCCGAAACTGGGCTACTCATTTATTTGAAAATTCTTAAGACAGTAAATAATTCATATTTGAAGTCTGTTGTTCAAAGTTCCTTTGATAAGTACCAGCAGGGACAAGCCTACTCTTGGCACAATTTGCGAACGGATGTTGAACTCAGTTCAGAACGTCATGACTCGCTAATAAGCCACAATATAACGGAGCAAACTAGGTATAATATGTGTGCTAGCCGAACAATTTTCTTTTTATGCATAGGACAAGTTAATTAAGGTTAATATCTTGTGTCGCAGTGTCAAAGAGTGTGGCGAACATTTGCAGCGAAGCAAGTTGCCGGAGGCTGCGCGGGCGCAGGTCATTGTACCGCTCGCCCGAGGAGGCTGCACTCGCCCCTTACCCCCCTCCCCCACCATGACACCCGCGAACCCGCATCCTTTATATAACTCATACAAATAACAAGGGCAAAGACTATTCCCTCAGAGAAATAACAGTACGACTAGATTCTAAAAACCTCTGATAAGATCAAGATGACACAACATCACGGTTATCATTTTTAAAACAGTAGGAACGTGTTCCGCATTACAGTAAAATGTGATGGAAAAAACCCGTCCTCAGTCAAAACGGGATGATGTTGTAACTTAGTATAACTTCCCATAACGATAATAAAATATAGCAAATGGAAACACAAGAAACTTGACAAGTTTTTAATGGTAGAATTTCCCTGGTAATTCTTCCTTCCTAAGCAATGAGGGTTATCTATCTAAAGAGTTTGTTTGTTTGGATGAACGCGCGAATCTCGGTAACAACTGGTTCGAATCGAAAAAATATTTTTGTGCTGGATAGTCTATTTATAGAGGAATGTTTTAGGCTATATAACATCACGTTACGACCAAAAGGAGCCGAGCAGCGGGGGTGAAACGACGGGGAACAGCTACTATACGCATATACAACCAGGATATGAGAAAGGCTATCCTTAAAGATACCAAGTCATCATATTTAGGTAATTGAGCACCTGAAATAATCGAGGCTTGTTCATATAAATTCACTATTATCTCGAATATCTGCAGTAGCCAAAAAACACTAACTTCTTGGCTACCTGCAAAAGCCAAGTTAAAATACTTGTGAACTTGTGTCACAATAACTGCACTGTCAATTTGGCCTTTCCACCGAATCTAAAATTGAACCTATGGAAACAGTTAAGCCGACCTCATTATAGTGTACACTATTTGTTACCGCAGAATTTTTTCAAAATACCTGTTTATTCTTTGTTATGATTTTGACGTACTAAATACAATTTGACCTTTACGCTGTATTGTTGTGTGATAATGTCAAGGGAAATACCGGAGATCGTTTCTTAATGCCCTTAGCTGAGGATGGGATTTGAGAAATCCGTTTTAGCTCAATTTGCCTGGTTAGAAGTTCCGACGATTTGTTATTTTGTGTGATTAATTGAAGACTAAACCAAGTCCTAAACATTTACGGACAGTTATTGAAGTGCAAAGTTCGGTGGTGCAATGAAACCTTATACTTTATTAATTAATCATTACATAAAGGACATACATTTTAAATAAATTGTAATTTCTGATAAACATTGTTAGATCATCACTGGTACTCACCGAATCGAAATATTCTGAAGACAAGCTGCTGATAGCTAATCCGAATGCCATCTTACTGTCATGTCAAGATAACGATGTATCCAACTTTAAATTATCTGGTAATAACAGGTAATTCCCAGAAGGTCCTTGTAGTCTTTTGGTAGCCATATTGGCGATGATTCTTTTTTAAGACGTTATTTACGTTAACCATGTTTTGATGAAACTCGTTTATTTTAACCACTTAGGTCGTAGGTAGGGTAATTTTATTCTAATGGACAGTCCATTAGATTAAAATGCAAACAGTTGAAGAACATTATAATTAATTAAACGAAACAGACTTCTTTTTTTGGAATAATTTAGCAGACAAATACGGCCAACTTACCATATTTGGTAAAAAAATGGCAATGATCAGAAACTTGACCATGCCCGCGTTCTAATCCAAAGACATATTTGGAGAAATATTCTATCTGATAAATATTCATGTAAACAACTAAGCAAGTATATTGATAAGTTGTGGGTACGTAAACTGGTAATGGACAAGTTAGCTAACTTAGAGTAGCTGTTCATCAAAGTTGGCTAGATATAGATAAAGGTGTGAGTCAGGATTACGTTATTGGTTTTAATGGTCGCAAGCGAGTACGATTCGCAGTTCGCTTTACAGTTCAAGCGAAGTGTTATTGGAGTTTCTCATCAGGATTTTTCAGTAGTATGCCCTCGTGATGGCAACAAGATCGCCCCAATTACATGGGACTTCAACTTTAATTGCGAAATGTGGATTTATTAATATGTGCACCTCTGCCTAACCCTTTGTAGATTTGACGAAAAAATTTTTCAGGAATATGTTTTTACTGCGGTTGCTATGTGATGAGAAGGGATGGACTAAGATAATGATAGGTATTAATTTGGAAAGATGGAGAGAGAGAGAGGAAGAACAAAAAATAGATGGGGATGATTGTATCAACGATATTGAATGAAAAGATAGACAGGGAAGAATGGAAGCAGAAAACGTATCGTGCCGACCGCCGCTGACCCGAAGTAGAATGAAATAAGGACAGGAAGATGATGACAATGTTGCCAGCGGCATCGCCCATGTAGGTAACACGAAAATTATCCCACGGAAATGTAATACCGGGAAAAACGATATCCTATGGGTGAGACCAAACGAGCGTAATTTTTGAGTAGTGAGTAGTAGTGACAAAATAAAAGAAGATTCTTTTTCGACGCAATTTTTTTTCTATGAAAGCGACCGAAATTCTGCGACTGAAATTCTGAAATTACGCTCGTTTGGCCTCACCCTATGTGTTATTTCAGACTAAGAGCCAAACATCAAGATCCGTTCTGACGTGACTGGTTAAAAAAACAAACATCCATCCATCCAAACATTCAAACTTTTGCATTTAAGTATAATATTAGTTTTGGAATTCCTTTAAAATTGGAACTCCGAAATCGGTTTGCCGCTTTGGTAACTACAGAGGACGTGAAAAAGGATCTACAGAGCGTGATAAAAGTCATATGTGAAGTGGGAAATAGGCACTGTAAGGGGAAGGCAGCATGCCATAGGTCTAAACTTTCGAGCGAGACTCTGGAACTGCTGAAGCAACGACGAGAAAAGCCAGAGGAAACTTTGTCAGACACCCGATCCCTGCATAAAAAGATACGGAGTTTAGTGAGACGCGACCTTCGTAAATTGAATTCTCACCTCATAGAGGAGGCGATTAAGCAGAACCGTGGGTCGAAGGCCTTCACTAAAAGACTCGGGAGGAGCCATCTGACAAAGTTGAAAACCTCGGATGGCAGAATTGTTGCATCGGTTCCGGAGATTCTGGCCGAAATCGAAGACTTCTATGGCCAACTCTACGCCTCGCATTCCCCGCAGCCGCAGCCCGACGCAAATGACCAAAGAGCCACGCTTACACGCCACTACACAGACGATCTCCCAGACGTAGAAATGGATGATATTGAGACGGCTCTTGGGCAGCTTAGTAATGGGAAGGCTTCCGGCGAAGACGGAATCACCTCCGAGCTTCTAAAAACTGCGGGCCAACCTGTGCTCGGAGAGCTGTTCAACTCCGTCATAGCCAGTGGGACTACCCCGGAGGCATGGAGCAGGGGCGTGTTGACATTGTTTTTCAAGCAAGGAGACAAAAATCTCCTCAAAAACTACAGACCAATCACGCTCCTCAGTCAAGTCTACAAGCTGTTTTCGAGGGTCGTCACAAATCGGCTTTCCGCTAGATTTGACGCTTTCCAGCCGCCGGAGCAGGCTGGGTTTCGCAAAGGCTATAGTACCGTAGACCACATACACACAGTGCGTGCATGATCTATTGTCCTGGTGTTGCGTTGTCTTTCAGGCTCTGCCCGTTTCTTTCATACATAATTTTTATTTCCAGCAGGACACGAAAAGATAAATATCAAACAAATGAACACAAAGCCTGAGAGCAGGAATTCGAGAGCAGATTTTGTGGAAATGAAACACAAACTCGTTTTGCTTTGTGATCGGATTGGCATACCACTTCAATATTCAAACTAATTAATAACAATTCCGCATAATGCCAGGGTATTAGGCAGTAACATAATGGCCAGCTATGTTTATTTATCTGAATATTATGAGCGGACAGTATTCTCCAACGGTACACTGACATACATAAAGTGTTAGAATTATTTAAATGACCGCCCATGCTGGCTGGCTTACTTTGTTTTAGGTTTTTGATTATTTTTTTTTAATTCTCGTTGATAATTGGTTACTTTCTTATGATGTTGATTGTTGTTGGTGTTGATTGAAAAACTCTCACCTAACATGATAGAACGGGCCGCCAAAAGACAAATACACGTACAATAGATGGCAACATTCGTTTCTATAAACGAATGTTGATAGAAACGAATGTTGCCATCAACATTTGTTTTTAAATAGTCCTAGAACCCATTTGCATACTTCATAAAACAGATTGCGGTCCTCATATTTATTAAATGAAATACCTTCTGCGACCTGCACTATGAGACGATGACAATCATGAAATATTGAAAATTCTGCTTCATCGTTTGACATTGAAAATCTGAACGGGATGTAACATGGTCCAAACCGATAATTAACTCTTCGACAGGTGCCTACTAGGTGATTCAATAGCCTTTGTATAAATATAAGTCGTGGCTACTTTGAATAGAACTGCGGTAGTAATATAAGTAGATACGATAAGAAGCTGTCGTGATTTGTCGTGTCTTTGCGACGAAACATTTGTCACGAGTTCGTAAATGACTAATTGTTGTTCCCTAAGGTCAAAACCACAAGAATAAGTTCAACATTCTGAAGGTTTTGAACATTCTTCAAAATTTATATGACACTGCAAGATGAAAGTTAGGCGAAACAACACTCGTAAACGTTTTATGTTTCTTGAGACTTCAAGTTTGTTGCTTACTTGAAATTAATTATCTAGGCTTGACATTATGTGTGTCAGTAGCACCACCGACAATGTTGGTTAATTATAAAAGCGTACATTAGTGGCAACAGGTTGACAGCCCATCAAATTAACTTCACCTGGAATCTTATAATAAGGCCATTCGATAATGTTGAACCGACCATCCGCTTCGGAGAAACGCTTGGATGTGGGGCAAATCGTCCAATTACAAGGAAAGTACGATTTGGGCCAGTATTTTAGTGCACATAAATATCAAAACGAAGCTAGATCGTTAGGTCGAATACTTTAGTAAATAAACGATGACATATCGTTTCGTGATTAGGATGTCGGTTCTGCAAATGTTATTCATTTTGATGGCTTGATGATCCGAACCCCGAAATATGCCGATACCCATACCTTCACACGCTGTATAAACGTATAATACACTGAGGCATCCAAAAAATGTTCAGAGTCAATGATTACCTACTTGCTTATTCCTGTCTGGGTAAACAGCACTGATGTCAGGGCCAAGATGAAGTGGCATTATCCTTCACCGTATCCAAACAACAACGTTAGCAGTAACAAACATGTTAAGCCGTTCGTTTTTTACATTTCTGACCGTTGTTTTAAGATCACCGGTGGATATGCTGTACTAACCATGTTTAACACCTGTAAACCTACCATATTCTACGAATCTTTTGTCTTTGTCTTTGACCGAAATTTTGTGAATCTCTTTCTGATATCGGATTGCAAGAATTCACGTTTCTTTTTTCTGATAATTCACAGGATAACCATGTACGCAACATCAACAGCGTCGACTACGACGTCGGGGTCAGGCCGCGCGGCTGCAGCGGCGGGCGACAGACGCGTGCGCGCTGTGCGTCTGGTGCGTCCGCGCAGGTCCGCGCCTGCCTTTGGCTTCGCGCTCAGAGGCGGAAAGGAGTACGCCACCGGGTTCTTCATATCCAAAGTGGACTTCAATTCTGAGGCACATGTTCAGGGATTGAAGGTTAGTTTCTTTAAAGCGTTTTTTTGCTTATTGCCTTGTTGGCCTAGGTCTCAAGTGTGACTGCTGATTTGTATCTATATCTTTCTCTAAATTCTCATTTTCATCAATAGTTTCTCAGTAGCAGCCCGGAGTTCCTATTTATACCCCGTTAGTGGAAAGGTTTGCCCTTATTACGAAAATCGGTTACAATCACAATAATTCGTGAAATGACACTTCTGACTTCTGGCAGTTTACAAACACTGGTGAGAACTGAGACGAATTATGGTACGATGTTATTATTTGATGCTTGGCGAATTTTATACCGATTGTAATTTAAGACACAACGAGATGTATATAATATAATGAATGTTCTGGATCGTAAATCTTATATAACATAAGTCTGGAAAAGCATTGCTATCTGCAAAGACATAACTATATTCCATCTTCCTGAGAGTAATCGAAGCATTTTATAGTCATCGTGAATAATGCTTCACGTTGGATGTGTGCAACTGCGTCGGTTTATAGTTCAGGCTCGACGTGAAAAGTGGCGTAACCTATGGGAGCTATTCTCAGGGCGCACGTTCGATATTTATTGTTATTATAGTGCAGTTGTAAAACATGCAAATTGTTATGTAAACTGCAATTACTCTGAAGAATTATAGAAACTCTTGCAATTTCGCAAAACTTGATTCTATTTAATAATATGAGTTAGACTAACCGAAGAACCATCACTCAGAGGTGGCGAGGCGATTTGGTTACGCAACGTCAATAATTATTTTAGTTATGGCATTTGCTCGAAGTACCACCATAATAAAGCTTGTTATCCGCCGAATAACCGAATAACCATGGTTACGTGGAATGCCACAATGATCAATACATGGAAACATTGTGTCAGAGAGTTCTTGTACTATTATAAGTTCTTTGTCTATTAGGCAATATATTATTTCATTGTTTCGTGCGTTCCTTTCGTTCTTACATGAGCAAAGGGAAGATTTAATCTCTATTGACACTTTTTGTTGCTGTTACCTATTACAAGTTCTCACGGTCCCTGGTGTCCCAGGCAGCGGCCGGGCGCGTGCGAACAACTCTGCTTACAATTAAGCCAGCAAGCTGCTTGCTTCTGTGCAATTACCCACATCCGAGGCTGAACTACTGTCGCAACACGCATTCTATTCTTTCGGAGTGCTCACGTAACCACTGTTGCTATCTTTGGACACAGTTTAATCTCATGCGTGAGTCTATTTGCCATGATGATCACCTCGTTGTCTCGAAAATGTGGGTCAAACACTTCATTGCTTTGTTGTCGTGAGGCGCACTTGATCCGTTGGTCAACAGGTGATGCAGCATATTACACTGCACTGTATTGTGTCCACTTGAAGACTTGATAATGCTTGATAGGATTTGAAAAAATCTCGTAACAGTCTTAGAGTCTGTTATTTTTGAATTACTGCATTGGTTCGTATTGGATTTGAAAGTAAGGAACTTGTTATCATCATCTATAGATCTTTGGTTAAACATTGATTAACGTTTATTAACAAGCACTTACGAAGGTTAGTGGCCGAAATAATTGAAATGAACATTGTATATTAATGTTTTGGTTCAACCTATGTAGAAGGTACTACTTACCTATTAATACGAGGCGGGCTACAGAAATCAGATAGACAACAGCTGCAGCGCTCAGTGAATAAGTAATTCAGTTAAATTGACAAAGATAATATTCAGAAATGAATACGGTAGGTAATTCTAGAACATCTAGAATTCAGCTTCAGTGTTCTGGAAATAGATAACTCTATAGCTTTGGCAATACCAGCTATACAATCAATCTCCGCTATGTATAGGTATAATGACAGGTTCCAGTAGATTTTGTCAATTTAATGAACTAATGTTGTAAAACTAGGGCTGAATAACTAAATTTAATACATATTTTTAATAGGAGTTTTCAGCCCGAAAATTCCAGACTTACTCTTATTCTAGAAATAATTGAAGTTTTCAGGTTTTTATTATAACTGAATTGAAAACATTGCATTGTCAGATGTTGTGTAATGCTCATCATTCACATTATCCACTTTATTGCCTACAATTTTACACACAATTAGCATATAATGTTAAATGTATATTCTCTCAGATAATTAAGTTCTAATGAATTAGGTAATACCGGTGACATTAAATTAGCCGGTTCTATTGTAAGTAGGTGAAGTCTTAATGAGATAATGAAAACAAAATCTATGGTCCAGCTTATTTATGTAGGTACAGAAGGCGTTAGACAGAACATAATGCAGAGAAAACCACAGACAATACTTTCTACTTAAAATTTACATAGGTGAAGAATGTTTTAAAGTTTGTCTGAGTCTCGTCATAATTAAACAGTTAGACAAAAATGCACATATTATTTGCAGACGTTACAAAACTTTTCACACGATTACTTCCTCCACAAAGAAGTTACGAAAAGTTCACGTACATCCGCCATTATTAAAATAACACAATGATGTGTTTTGAGAAATTTCGAAGATTGACTTGAGAAGTGAACAGAAATACTGCAGCTTAGATCAACTGTATCTGGAGTCATTGACTCGTGCTAAAGACTGATACAACACGAATCGGTAGAATCACGGAAAGTCAACATGAAGTGTCAATAAAAGCTGATGTCGCTGGCGCACACTCACTCAGACTATCTACTTACTTTCAATGTTACGGCAATGACTTTTCATTTAAGAATTTCCATTCCATTTCACTTCAATTACTATTTGAGATGTTAATAACTGCAATTATTATCATAACAACTTAGCTGTACAGATTGCTACCGTAGCATGCACCATTCGACAGGATATGAAACTCAACAAATTACAATATTGAAACATATCCAATACTATATTCAGTGGCACGGTAAGCACAGGAAGGTGGCGGTAAATCGGTGCAATTATATGACAATTTGTAAATAGTCCATGTTCCCATGAGGCGGGTCGTGTACACTGAACGTGTCCAGTGCGTGAGTCACTCAATTACTTTGTACGGCGACTTTCTACCGCTTTCCGTTCGCGTGCGCCTCTTCGGCTTAATGCTTCTTGTATAACGTTTGCTAAAATAGAAAAGCGCTAATGCGGTCCTTCACAGAAGACCTCCACCGGTCAGTGTGATATCTACTGTTGGTCAATAGCGCTTCATTATTTGATTATGAGCGTGTTTGATGCTGTTACATCACAACTCACGAGTGCCTAGGCAGGTGCATACTCTAATGATAGTTTTCTAAAATAGAACCATAGATATTTTAAAAGCAACACGGATAACGTTTATTATTACAAAAATCGTGTTCGCAGCTAGCAAATTGCAAAACAATATAGTTTTTTCATGATAAAGGTAGCGAAATATCGTACCTATCAACAAGGCCAAGCTGTAAAAAGTAAATAGAGTAGCCATTGTAATGAAAATACATTGAAGGTATGAGTCACTTGATTACTTTTTGAAATGCGAACACTTCAGACGGTTGGACGGACTAATGTGACGTCATATATTATGTGGTACCCATTGTCTATGCGCACTTGTTACATGCGTATTGCGTACCTGTCAAGCAGCACTGTTCTAATTAAATTGATGGCACAGTTTGCGCTCAACTTGATTACAATGGTATATTCAAGCATTCAATTATTTTTATTATAATTGGGTGTCAGCCCACTAAGCCACTTGCGCAAATCGAAATGTTCAATGGAACATAAAAAATGTTAGTTTCTGTAAAACCATGTTATGTTGCGCACCCATACATAATAAAGTAACATTAATCACACCCATTCCAAAAAGAAAGTGAATTCATTGGGAGGGTCGGGCGTCGCGTCTTTGAGTCTGGCGTTCTTTTGCGTCACTGGCAAAAAAGACGACTTGTATGTAACGAAAGTCTGATCGAAAGTTGTCCGATATGTGGGGCACAGAGCGACCTGTCCGGCTTCTTTTGCTGCGCTTGAACTACGTGATGAAACTGACGAAAGTTCTACCCTACGCTGAGCTGCTGACTAACGAAGTGTCCGCAATAGTGAAATGCAATGATATTTGCAACAGCTGCTATGGTGAATGTAAGTTTCGATTAGACTCAGCAAAAAAAGACACGAGCTTTTATTATATTATGATAAATGATAATTTCACTGTCTGTTGATATTTATATATTAAGTTGTTTGTTTTGGAGAGATTTCATGTGATTAAGTTTTTATGAACACTAAGTATATAATGACTTTAAAATTCAAATGCTGTCCTTCCATTCTCCTGGGAAAAAAAATACAAGAATTAAGGTGTGCAAATTTTCTTCATTTGACTGGTCGAAAGGTTTTCATAAAACAAAGTCACCTATAGTCCCCTAGAACAAGTGGAGGCCGAGAAAAGTAGGCCACGGCTTCTGTCCCTGAGTTCTAAACCGAACTTTACATAACAACTTACGTCGAATTGCACGCTTAGAAACTCGGAACTACGATCATTTCTACTCTCTAACAAATTAATCAAATGATGTATTTATGGTAGTGTCACATAGGTATCTACTGTTTCATTGGATAAGAGTAGCAAGGTTTACACATACAAGAACCAAGGTTAACTTTTCTTCACAAACGTCACAAATAAGGTGTTGCTCTTCTGGTTGTGAACAAGTTGTGAGCAATTCTCGAACAGGTGTTTGTGAATCGTAAAACACAAATAAGTAGTAGGTACGTTAAGAATATAAATAAGGTGGTGGGCTTTTTCGTTGAGTATTTTTTTTTTGAAGAACACTGGACTGCTTAAAATCATGTGTAATATAAGCAGTGTCATATCGCAATGAATGCAAATAAAATATGTTGTAACAAACGTTAATTATTTATTATAATTAGAAACCAATTTTACAATAACAACTGACACAACATAAAATACCGCGATTCTTTTATTTGTAATGGCAACATTGCGTCAAGCCACCATGCCACCCGCGGCAGCTTGCCATCGTTCTTTGCCGCAATGGCGCAACACCACTTCAAAGCAATAACTACATGTGCCTGGTCCATTGTTGTTTCAACACCTGAGAAATTCTTTAAAAACCTGCCACAATTTACTCGGTGTTCATTTAAATTATGTTTTCACGACTACCATCTTGTTGTTGTTACACCTGCTTATGGGTCAACTGCGCTAAGATACTCTCTATCATGGTAACGAAGTTCCGTCTCGAACTTTCAGCCTGTTTTCGTTTTCTAAAGTGAATACCTATACAGGGTGTAAGAAGACACATCACAAATCCGTTAACTACGCATACTGTACATCTAACTAAGTAGCTTTACGCTAAAATCTTCGCTGGGAACCGACTTTTATTTTTAAGTATCAAAAAAATAATAAGTTGAAAATTTCAGTCTAGAGAAGAGGGTCATCGACCATCGAAAGTAAATCAAACGCACACTAACATAAGCCGTGCGTTTCTGCATTTATTTCTTACGTACAGACGCCAGCAGGTCAACCTACCCGAAACTGTCAGATTTTACCAGTCGAACATTAACCTTCCACTATTGTGATAAGGTTGAAAATCTATTGCAGAAATTTGGCAGATTGTGGTAGGTTGATGTGCGTAATTTATTTAGAAAAATTCAGGTAATGTTTGTTAAGAAAAAAGTTTTGTAATAATATTTAGAATTCGATTTCGTAAAAAAAGTTTTAAAAAAATGCAACTTTGACCTTCAATATTTCGAGAACCCGTGGAGTCCCAGGTGGTATGGTCTAAAGTAAAAAAAATGATCCAAATAATGGGTAGAATACGTGGCTTTCGGCTTCGTTAAGTGTCTTCTTACACCCTGTATAAAGCCCTAAAACTGGGACGAGTCTCTTCAATGTCTCATGAGCCAATAGTTACCAGCCTTCATTCAACTTTGTAATAAAAGTAAAATACACATAACTATACCTAAATAAATAAATATGATCATCTAGGGGAACCCCCATTAATTTACCAGTTGTGTTTAAGTCATTGTGTTATGTTGTACAAGTCAATTGTTCAAATCAAGGCTCGTATTTAGGTATATATATGCCTTTGGTATCCTTTGAGCTGGATCTCCAGTATTGCAATCCTGTTGACAATCTTTTTAGACCCCGTTGAAAGCGCGCTCGCTCGTTTCGCTAAGAAACGTGAAGCTTGAAGTTCATATTTTCGAGCAACCTGTAATGTATTTGGAACTTCTTCTTCGAAACCAATTCTGTGGAATAGTTCGACTTTAAGTACATCAATACACAGTGTACATTTCCTTGATTGCAGGTTGGAGATCAATTGGTGAGCGTGAACGGG
Source organism: Agrotis exclamationis (assembly GCA_950005045.1). Lineage (NCBI taxonomy): Eukaryota > Metazoa > Arthropoda > Insecta > Lepidoptera > Noctuidae > Agrotis > Agrotis exclamationis. Next base: position 13,327,168 of record OX465425.1, on the reverse strand, counting down.
TGCCGCGTAGACGATGCGGTTCACTCTGAGCTGGTGCACTACCTCGCCGCGCAGTCACGACTCAAGATCAAAGTCAGACGTGAGTACCATACTATCTGCTCATTTATCTACATTTTATTTTTAATGTACAAGTAACAACGGAGTCGGACCAGTTTAATGGCCAAAACATTTTTTTCAACACATTTGCTCGAAAAATGCGTTTACGAAGCCTGTATACATTGTTCGAAATTTAAAAATTACGCACCATACAACGGAACGTGCGGTAAAATAGATACTCTCACCTAAGTACCTATTTTACGGCACGCCTCGTTGTAAAGCACCGTGCGTTTTCTTTTTTCTTTACGGTTTTTTTTTTAATTTCCATTAAAAAAAAATAAGTACTCCACCAAAGAGTTTCACATTATGAGAATAAACAACCTGACCGATCGAACCTCCTTGGAAACGCTTTTGCTCAATACGTTGTCTCATTTTAATACTAAAGAGTAAATGAGACGAAAGATGTAGTTCTATTTTTCACCACGTGCATGTGGCGCCATTTGCAAATTCGCGCCATTTTCATATTAGAAACTTCTACATAAAGTTTGTTTAATTACATATTGTACTGTTTTCTCGCAAATGTGTTGAAAAACATTGTATGACACACGTGCGGAAATTGGTATTTACAAACTCGTGACTATGGTAAGCCCTCGACTTCATCTCGGGCTTACATTCGTCTACTCGTTTGTAAAAACCAACTTACCGCACTAGTATCATAAATAACTATTAACGGTTCGCCTAGTCACAACGATTTATTTTACTTCATATGCGAAAATAAACCCTCCCTCTTCAGCCTATAGTTATCTTCTGCTGGACAGAACCTCAGTACAAATAATGGCCTCAGTAACAAATAATTACATCATTGCATAAGTAACTGCGATAAGATAAGAAATGATATCAGTAGAACATGCAGCATCCGACTACCAATTTATGTAATATCAATCCACCTGTCATACGGTCGATTATTTTATACAATATTGTGATATTAATGTACACACTGGATGGAAATATCTACGTGATGTAGGAAGATGAAGAGAGGAGATATTATATGTGCTGACATAATATAATAGATTAATGTCTTATTCATGATGTATGCAAAGTAAGTTATTAATAAATGCTTAAGGATCTCGTGAGTTTTGTGACATAACACTATAAGCTCTTTGAAGTTTTTCCTGGTTTTCCTTTCATTTAATTTATCATGTTTGTTAGAGAGATTTCATCCTTATAATTGACTCTAACGATCGATGTAATAAAAGTACAGGGTATATTTTTTTCAGATTTTAGCCGGTTCGATTCCCGGGTGTGGGAGAAGAGAATTTTCGAAAATCTTTGAATTCTATTCAAAAATAAAGGAATGTTTCCTTTGAGTAAAATTTTATATCTGCAGTATTAAGAGTACTTTCGCTCCAGGTGGCATTACAAAATTCCACCCTGTATATTAGCAGTGGTTTCAATAACTATTTATAATAATTTGAAGTCATTACGCAACTAAACGCACACACCACTGCGAGTCGCCTCGTCACTTCGTAGGCGTATCGTCTGACAATGTTACAGTGAATAAAATTATGATAATTAATCAAATCGTATGAGGCGCAACCGGTAATAGAAGCCGCGGAGATTTTATAACTCTCGTGAAAGCTCGTGGGCGGGTGCCTATGAACATTGTCTATTAGATGGAGTTGCGTAAACCGAATTATGACAGATGAAATGAGGCCCGCTACCGCTGCCCAGCGATTGTTCAGAGTTCCGAAACATTTCATAAATGACCAGTTTTGCTATAGACTTGCAACATATTTGTAGCAATGGTAAAACTGCGAACTCTAAATACATATTTCCTTGATTTTTTATAGACTTTACCTAATTTTATCAATGTAGACATAGGTAGTCATAATTATGTAAAAAGCCACTACTTATACTTAGTTCAAAAATCATAGATGACTCACAAAACATTTTGTTACAGATGTGGGGATGCTACCAGTCAAAGAGTAAGTAGACAAAGTGAAATTTAGAGTATGTACATAGGTGTACTGTACAGTTGTTTGATCACGTTGTCGCATTTCAGCAAGGCGCATGAGCCACTGTCATGGCAGTTCGTGTCGGAACGCGCGTCGTTGAGCTCCGACGTGTCCTCGTCGCCGACGCTGTGTCACGACAACGAGAGACTGATGGACATGAGACTGTCCATACTCGTGCCTCCCAGAGCCAAGCTTGGCTGCGGGTCAGTATATTATTATTTCAATGCTCAACATTGTAGGTACTTACTTAGTCATCGGATGTTTATAAAAAGAATGATCTAGAAATGTTTTGAGAACGATTGGCTAAGGGGAGACTAAACAAACGGTATGTGGAAAATTACTGAATGACAATATTATGGTTAAAAAGGAAGTGAATAGAAAAATAGATGGGAAAACGGCTAATAAAGATGTATGGAAGGGAAGAACAAAACATTTTAACAACCAAATAAATGGAGATAATGTCAAGAATATGATGGTAATGAGGACCAAACTATAGATAAGCAAAACTTAGCGCACCCAATTTAAAGCGTCATGAGTTCATGACATTATTGTTCAGAAGTACGTGATATGTGACGTGGTAAAGAAAAACAATATCAAAAAATGCAACAGGGTCATGTGAAACTCAGCAATGTACAAGTATTAATAGAAATCGATTTGTTTCAGAATCTGCAAAGGTCCGGATTGGAAGCCGGGCATCTTTGTGCAGTTCGTGCGGGAAGGAGGCATCGCGCGCGAGGCAGGGCTCCGGCCCGGCGATCAGATCTTATCGTGTAACGGCTTGGATTTCTCCAACGTTACCTTCAATGAGGTAAAAATCCTTCCGTAGTATTTAGGTCAAACGAATATAATCGTTTTAACTTACTACCGATCATTCGATTGTTGGATCTTCGAGTGGAAGTCTATTCTGAGTATGCTTATGTGCTAGAACAAAATCACTTCTTTTAAAATGAATGATACCTTATGAAAACATTCACCTGCATCTTAGTTAGCAGTGGTAAGGTGAGACACATTGGTAATCGCTTCGAATAGCTACGATATTATATATGCTAAAGGATCGCTACTGGATCTAAATTGTAGGTCTTTCGCAAACTGTTTATTTACCTCGATATATTAACCCAATTGAAGCGAAAAACATACGCTTTGCAATACAATAAAATGTGGGTTATTCGAATAAATTTACGGTTTGAAAAATTAGGTATTATGTCTCGTAAAAAAACTCACTTTATTATTATTATATCAGCCCATAGTGTCCCACTGCTGGGCAAAGGCCTCCCTCCACTCTTTCCACTTCTCACGGCTTTCTGCGACCGTGGTCCAGTCCTTCATGAAGCGGTCTAAGTCATCTCGCCATCTTCGCTTGGGCCTGCCACGACGTCGAGTTCTCCCTTCTGGCACCCAATCGGATGTATGTTTTGCCCAGCGATTGTATGGCATTCGACATACGTGGCCAGCCCAGTCCCATTTCAGCTGAAAGTTTAAAAGAATGCATTACTTAGGTACCTCATCATCACCCAGGAGTGTGACTGTTAAGATCGTCAAGAGGACAGTAATCAACTGTACCCTTGACGATGATGCGGGAGTCGGGACTGACTTAAAAGGGCACCGCGGCTCTAGAACGAACAGGGCAACCGTAGAAACAGGGTGGATTTTTAGTCAATAAGGGTCTGACAGTGCCTTCGATCAAGGGCGATTGACGATTTACCACCTCAAGAAAAGGTTCAGTTGAACGGGCATTTGGGACTGGGGACACAAACTGAGCAAATAATGAGAATATAGTTTATGCTAGGTGAATCGATGATACATACTCGTAGGTACTCTACTTTTTGCACATGCACATTTTACTATCACTTGTAGTCTCATTTACTGAAACCTAGAAGCTGTAACAGAAAGTTGATAACGAGCCACAAATAATATAAAAAATGCAATTTTGTCTACAGGCAATAACAGCAATGAAAGCAACGGGGCGCCTCGAGTTGGTGATCCGTGAGGGTGCGGGCACGGATCTGGTGTCTCCGGAGAGCTCAGGGTACAACAGCTCAGCATCATCAGCAGCCGGGGAACGAAGCCCCGCACCCCTCGCCCCGCACCTGCCGCTAGCACCGCCCGCCGCGCTTCGCCGCCGCCTCGCCAGCGTCGCCGAAGAGGCTGCAGACCGCGCTGATAGGTTAGAACTTGAGGGTCGCTCCTAGGCAAAGGAGACCATTGGGACTTTCCTTCCATTTTACTCAATGGTCTTCTTCTTGCCAATCCAAGAGGAAGCCATCTAATCCTCTTCTAAAATTATTCGCAGTCTAATTCTCTACTAGGACAATAACATTTTAAAGCATTTTTATTTGGGGTAATTATTTGTTGCAGGTTAACCATGAACAGGTTGAAGAGAAGAACATGGGATAGCTTAGATTTTGAATGGAAAAACAATGATATCCATAATTTTGATGCACCTTCTGACATCGAACCCGATTACGACTGCCCTAGTATACCGAACAATCCTCATTCATATGAAAATAAAAGTAATTTACGAGGCAAGAACAAGAAGGAGTACATCACTAGCCCATCGAATAGAACCATAATTAATTTGACTGAAGATGGTGCCACGATACAGTGTAGTTACGATAATCAGTCGCCTAGGAAAAATGCGTTTACAACAAATCATACGAATAGAGACAACGATAAAAAAACGATAGTAGTGGAAGTTCATCACACCAGTACCACGACGTGTGGGAAAAATGCATGTAACTATCCAGCACCACCATTGAAAAACGATTTAAATTCGGATTCAGCCAGTTTATCAAGTTCAACTACGTTATCAAGTGCCATTGCCGAGGAAATACAGCGACGTAGGATGGTAAGTACACAGAGAGATGAAGAAGATATCTTTGAAAACATACGCATTATGGGATTATCACGCTTTCTTTAAGGTGAATTTAAGATTATATTGAAAGTTGGGCCTGATAACGTCAGAGAAAGTTTAGATTAGAATTTGCCGTACATATTTTTTGCTTTTCATAATATGTATTTAAACGTCATCATGTAGTTTGGAGAGCAGTGGTGGCCCAGTGGTATTGGCCTCGACTTACGAGTTGTAGGTCGTGGGTTCGAACCCAGTCAGGCGCATTACTTTGTGTAATTTATTTCAACACCACTGCTCTCAAAACGGTGAAGGAAAACATCGTGAGGAAACCGGCATGTCCTAGAACCAAAAATTCGAAGACATGTGACATCTACCAATCCGCACTGGGCCCGCGTGGTAGATTACGGCCCACTCCCTCTCAAAGAGAGGAGGCCTGTGTCCCAGCAGTGGGAACATTCAAAGGCTGATGATGTGTGTGATGTGATGTAGTTTGGATAGCTATAAGCTACCTAAATTTTTAGATGTTTTATTTGTGTTGAATTTTAGACCCATGCTCTTGCCCCAACTTCGAATTTGGTTTTAACCAAAGTATGACTAAAGAGCGCCCGTATTTCCTATTTAAAACTATTATACCTACATAAGATTATTTTATGAAGTGTGTAAAAATGTGTCATACTTAGATAAAATAACGGTATCTATATTAGAGTAAAAACTGGTTTTAAATTTGTCAAATAAATAATTAATCATCCATTACTACAGAACAAGAAAAAAACGAACCCAGAGCCTAACGTTCCGCCACCTCCAGCTAAAAAGCCACCTCCACCAAAGCCGACAGATGACAAGAAGAAACATCACGATGCTCTGATGGACGAGTTTAAAAAGGTTCACAGGAAAATGTTTGCTAGTATAGACAACAATGAAAAAACTCCAGACACACAAAACAACGAGGAAGACTCGCTAGTAAGTGCAATTCTTGTTCTAGTTCTGTAGATGTACTGATTAGTAAAGCGGAACCTATGAAAGCATTTGCTTATCGGACATTAGCAATTATGACGAAAGTATCGCTAATTATACAGATAACAATCAATTTACCAATTCAAAGAATTCCTATGCCGCCAGGATTTCTGTTGTTATGATTAATATCATCGGGTGTATTGATTACATCAAGTATTTTCCTAATTCTATTAAAATGTTCACTATCGGTCACATCATTTCACATTCTATAGGAATTTTATATGCCTACTTGTAATTTTTATTATTAATTTTTGTATTACTCACTCGTATTCGAGCACTTATTATACCTGCATTTGAACAGTAAAATAATCAAAATCTGAAGTGACTTTCAAATGTTTTAGCAAGTAGAGTCTTCCTTATTGTGCAAAAAAAGGCAAACAAAAAATGCTTTGCTAATGTCGTCATCATACCGTCATCTTTTGAATCAGGTTGTAATCCCCCGTCACAAAGTACCTAATTTGCTTAAAGAAAATGGAAATTTCCAAAACCACAGAGAAGATAAATAATAAACATACGTGTACAGACAGATAGATTTTCGATTTTATCACAATAGTGGAAGGTTAATGTTCGATTGGTAAAATTTGACAGATTCGGGTAGGTTGATCTCCTCGCGTCTGTACATTCATATATTGAAATGTCAATTAAGACCCCGATGATGGTTGAAGGGTTTGTGTAAAATACGAGTATTAATTATATTATGATTACAGTCACCTTCATCTTTTTGCCCTTATCATTATGAAAAAGAAAAGAAGTAGCTTGTCGAAAGTATAAGAGCTATCCTGTTGAAACTTGGTAGGTAGATGGAACTTGGCATTAGGATTTTCACACAAAAATAAAAACAAATCAAATTTTGGGGGTGCCCCTCATACTTAGAATTGAAACTCAAAAAAATTTTTTTCACCAAACTCAAACGTGTGGGGCATCTATGGATAGGTCTTTAAAAATTATATTGAGGTTACTAATATCATTTTTTTCTAAACTGAACAGTTTGCACGAGAGACACTTCCAAAGTGGTAAAATGTGTCCCCCCCCCCCGTAACTTCTAAAATAACAGAATGATAAAACTAAAAAAAATATATTATGTAGACCTCAACAAAAACTTCCAACGAAAATTGGTTTGGATGAGATACAGTTAGCAGTTTTTGAGATATAGTACATTTTCAAAAAACGCAAATATAACTTTGCTATTCATACAAACACTATGAAAAACAAAGTTATTTTTATTGTTTGTGTATGTTACTTACTAATCTCAATATAATTATCCCTAATCTATGCTTGCTACTACGGAACCCCTCATGGGCGAGTCCAACTCGCACTTGGCCGGTTTTTTTAAATGAAAAACAAGTGATTCTATTTGGCAATCATGCACTCGATGTCTGTCGTAGTTCTGAAACGGGTATCATTTTCGAACCGTTGGCGTATTATTTTCTTCGAATGCTAATTGCGATACTTATTTACAAATATCGATAGAAATAGAATATTATGATGTCTTCTCTATGTGTGTCTACACCGTAAAATCTAACAGGTTGTCGTAGAAACCGGGTCTGCTACAGCTCCATAAAAAGAATCTAATATCAGTCCGAGAGTCAATAAAGCAGTAAATTGAAGGTAGTCTATAAATGCTGTAAATAATAAACCCGTCTGTGGATATCCTCATACGAGTTGGTGTTATTTTGTTCTATTTTCGATAGTTGAGGGTAAGTAGGTTTAACGATCTTGCTCACGATCCTATACTATGCATGTGAAATGCTAGACATATAGGTATGTACACGTGAGTTGGTATGTGTTTGATAATACTTACGTTTGTTGGTTTAATGATAGTGTTCATTGTACAGTGATGGCTTTTAAAATGCACTTTATCCTTTGCATGACTGGTAAAACGCATCGGTAATATCGATATTATCCTTTTAACAACTGATATTATAAGAGGCTTACCCTGACAAACCGACGTAAGGCGTAATTTGCGTCCGAATAAATCGCGCTTGATGCAAGCCGGTTCCAACCGGTCCTATTGTAAATCTATGGGGGAGGCCTATGTTCAGCAGTGGACGTCCTACGGCTGATATGGTGATGATGATGATGATGAAACGGCTCACACTACTATTTTATAACAAAGTACATAGATATCGTACAACGTGTAACGTTACTAACGTAAAACCTCTCATGGGGTAACTCAGCCCATGTTACTGAACAATGTTTGTTCAGTAACCTTCAACCTTTGGAAATTCGCAAAAAAAAAATTACTTTTTCATACAAAATGAGAAATTGATCGGGCCCATCAGTATGAAAAATCATTTTTTTTTGCGAATTTCCAAAAGTCTTAGAACAAACATTGTTCAGTAACATGGGCTGAGTTACCCCACGAGAGGTTTTGCGTTAGTAACGTTACACGTTGTAAAGACATCGCTATTTATTTTGTTTGTTTAGTTTTAGCTTACAATTTTTCTTGTGCCATTTATTTTGTTAGTGAGACTTTCGAAATCACTTTGTGAACTTACGAATTGCTACGCAGGGTCTACGCCGTGCCAACGCTAAGCGTAGCGCTTAATTACGCTTGTCTTACGCTATTTCAACACAGTTTCCACGCAGTGCCATACGCATGGGCAGGCCAGGGCCTAGCTATTCAGTGTTAAACTGGACAAAAACCAATCTAAAAGGCTAATCAAAAGTTATTGAAAAGTACAAAAATGCAAAGTGGTAATATATTAATTTGTCAAGTGAGAAGTAAATCTATTTCTAGATAATTTGCTCTGTTATCTTTAAAGTTTTCTCACTAAGTTTAGTCGTGCAACTTATTGTGGAGTTATCTAGGTTATGTAACTTTAAGTTTCGAGACAATTGCCTTACGAAATTAATTGGGTCACTTCGACACGAATCATTTATTACTACATGCTTACATAAACTTCAAGCAGTTATTGGAGCGTTCGATATTTTTTTGTAAAATGCACACGATATCAAACAACAATTAAGCAACAATAATTAAGTAGATATCATATCAAGATTGACATATGCTATAACTGTAGGTAACTAGGCAAAGGGATTTAAAAATTAAATTTGAGTTTACATCTCTGTAGACAGTAGACTTGTCCTCAACTTCGAAGTTTGAACTGTTGGGATTGGGCCGAAGACTTTTGAAGAGCCCCTTGATCTGTATTTGTTACCATTAATAGGTGTTCAATTAAGTAACAAATATTCTTAAGAGATGGTTTATAGCTGGCTTGATAGCTCGGAGTTCAGTCACGTTACGTTTCAATCTTGATAACACGACAATAGCTTTTGTTGTAAGACTCGGGTGATCTGGAGATATTTAGTGCTTATCTAATTACACGGACAATAGTTAGGTGCAGCTGTGATGAAAATCAACGTTATTTTTGTACACTTTCTTATAATATTGTTAGCCAAATAATCATTCATTTGTGCACGCGATCGACATGCATACAATACAACAGTTGATATCAATAATAGCTAACGGCCATCCATTATCATCATGAGTATCACTGAGCAAGGCAAGGACTACGCAACAAAACTAAATCTTAATTACAACTAAATATTCAAATTAGTCACGGCTCCAGCCATCGTTTACGTCGATGATTTGGTCTAATGATCGCGTCTTCGAGCGAGGCAAAATTGCTGCACTTATTATGAACTAGTCAAATAGCTCGCATTGTTGCCGGCTGATATGGCGTTTTTATGGATTGAGGTGCACGGTCGTGGGCACGGCAGCGTCCGGCGGTGTTTCGCTAAGTTCTGCTTTGCACTGATAACGGCAGTGAGTAAGCGCTCTACGAGGGCACACGCCAGAGCTCGTGTGATTGCCGCCCGCGCTCGACCGCACAGTCGCGCTCACACTCCGCCGGCCGCACACCGCGCGTCTCGCCGTCACTCGCCATTAATTTTCCTGCGATTTTCCACGCTACGGGGAAAATATATACGACCTTGACGTGCTCTTAAACCATTATTTTTGTGATTTTCACGCTTCGTTCCAATACTAATAATAATTTCGGCAAAATGAATTCCTGTGTCAGTCTTCAGTGATCATTTGAGCTAAGTGATGTGTTGATTCGTGTGAAAACTGTGTATTTGTAAACTTTAACTGGAAAGATGAAGAACATTCGGACATCGAAACCTTTAGTCGTTATACAGTGCTATGAAGTAAGTTGAGTATATGGATAAAATGTTCTTATTCTTATTGGAGCGAAACAAAATAGGTACTTGCCTACCTACAAAGCTAGGCTACTACTTGGTTAACGTTATTGTAAGAACTTTCATTATGCTGTTTAAATATATAGGATTTTAAAATATTGATTGTTTAAGGCACAACAACAATCAGAAAAAAAATATTTGTTATTGCAACTGCGTGAGTTGTTATTGCTCCGTCGTATTGTTCACCTTCTCATTCTTCCGAAGCAACGCTTACGTCATGGCTGTCCAAAATATCAACAAGATGAAAAAAAAGTATGTACTCATGAAAAAAATATAGGTATTTCGACTGTGACTACGAACACTATCGAATCTGCAAAATCTCATTTTTTTGTTTATTGCAGATTTTAAAAGCCCGTTTAATATACCTACTATCAGATAAATAAAGAGATTTTTTGAAAAAAATATAACTTCACCAAGTTTTGCATCAAACAAAATCGAAACTGCAACTGCGCTCTAAGGCAAAATAAAACTTTAAATCGCTCTCCTGTAAAGTACGCGATTTGCACTTTCGATAGTGTTCGTAGTCACAGTCGATTTATCTGTATTGACGTATACAGCACTCATGTTTTTAGGAGTTATCTCTCGAAGTTGACTGATTACTGATGGGCACCGATAACATTTTGATTGGGTACTGATGCGATGTTATCTATTCCCCCTAATTTCATTCATGTACTAGAATCGTATTATACAGCAACACAAAATATTATTTATAATAGAACGAACTTTCATTTAATCGAGCATAAAATCTTCAGCGACGAAACGGTACCTAACTGATGTTTTTTACTTTGAAAACAAAATGATTCCGACGAAGAAAAAAGGAAAGAAAAACAAAAACTTCTTGGAATTACCGATTAGTCTGATGATTTGATGATCCAACTGAGAGCAAAATATGTAGGTGGGTTTTTAACAAAGGATGCACTCAAAAAAACTAACATCAATAATTAACTTTGCCGAGTTAACATAACATAGGTACGCATAAGTTGGTATATTTCCATAACAGTACAAGCAATTACCCACAACCTATATTATCATTAGATCTCATAATTTGTGCATGGATGAGCCTTTATGCAATGATCATTACCGAATTTTAAAATACCTACTCAGTACCGAAAATTAAAGTGTAGGTACATCAGGGTTGCCACCTTTAGGGGAAAAAAAAACGGGACGATCAGGCATCCATAAGAGACGTTCGGAGTTTGGTGAAAAAAAAATTACCCATGAGACAGTCAAAGGAAAATTAAACTTTATTTTGTGTTTTCATTTGTATTTATTTTTAAACCCCGACGGAAAAAGAGGGGTGTTATAAGTTTGACGTGTCTGTCTGTCTGTCTGTTTGTCTGTCTGTCTGTGTGACTGTGTGTCTGTCTGTCTGTGGCACCATAGAGCCCGAACGGATGAAGCGATTTCAATTTAGTTTTTTTTTGTATTAAAGGTAATTTACGGGCGAGTGTTCTTAGACATGTTTGATGAAAATCGGTTGAGCCGTTTAAAAGTTATGGGGGTGAAAGTGGGGAAGGGTAACCTAAGGTTTGCAAATAAACTCGAGTGGGGTTTTAAATGACAGCGCACTGAATGGGAATATTGATGATTTAATCGAGAGTGTTCTTAGCATCGCTTGATGAGAAAATTGGTGATGGGGAAATTGGGAAATGGAAATCCGAAGGTCAAGTGAGAGTATCAATTACTACAATCTCAGTCTTTGTAATTCTGTTAAAGATGATTTGTCAATGTGCTGTAACCGCCCAACATAAAATGATATAAAATAAGTATGTACCTACCTATAAAAGTATAAAATAAAAAATTAAATTAAAAATTTAAAAAACCCCCGACAAAAAACCAAGTTTCCTTTAAAAAGTAATAAATAATAAAAACAAATAAAATAATACGTCGCGTTGGGGGACCGGAAAAAATCGTAGATAATAAATAATTTGAAGCGGTCCCCCAACGCGACGTATTTTTTTATTTGTTTTTATTATTTATTACTTTTTAAAGGGAACATGGTTTTTTGTCGGGGGTTTTTTAAATTTTTAATTTAATTTTATACTTTTTATAGGTACATACTTATTTTTTCATGTGTATTTCTTGTTGTTATTACGAGCCGCTTTTACTAAATCTATATCATTTTTGTATTTATTTATGAAGTCTGAACAAGACATGTGCATATTCAAAGAAATTGGCAATTCTGCTTTCATCAAATCTACCGAGCAACGATTTCTGATATTAGACCATTTCATGGTCATTAGTGAAAATACGCGCTCAACATACGCATTTGAAGGAGGTATGCTCAAAGCACGAGATACAACAATCCTTATGATGAAGCCTTTCGATCGGTATGATAAAGCTACAGGGTAATTATTTTTCTCATGTAGCGGGTTCGATTCCTGTCGCATATTGTCAAAAATCGGGACAAAATCGATAGGCCGTCGGGACGCGGGACAATGTCTTCGAAATCGGGACTGTCCCGGCAAAATCGGGACGGGTGGCAACTCTGAGGTACATGAATTTAGGAAGAGTATCGGGGACGCACCATAAGTTTTATGTCATATACATATTATCCAAATAACTGCAATAACATCTTATATCCAACGATAAAATATGTATTATTATTATGTGCTTCTGTATACGGTGAGTTATTGTATGCAATCTGCGTTAAATGCCAGCTTGAGGATAAAACAAGGTCATAAGATGCATCTTTACCTCTACAAGCATAATTTACCTGTTTATTTATTATGCAAATCATTATTGTATTCATGTGACATTATTATATACGTCGAGCTAAGATTTTTGTAAGTAACCAGTTGAACAGATCATTAGAAGTGAACATTAGAACACTCTTATAAAATTTACATACTGATTTTATGAATTCGAAGTTCTGTATGTCTGTTTACTTTTGATGCTTCGCGAACTAAAACCTTTGCAGGCATTTACCTAAAGTTAAATAAACCACCTGGACATGTATGTAGAATAGGCCAACTAAGAGTCCAGAAGATTGAAAACGAGATAGCAATGGGCACCAAGCACCTTTCAAATAAACGATGTGCAAAATGTATAAGGGAATAGGAAAAGAATAAGGAAAAGTTAACTTATCGCTTACCTAAATGGAACAGTTCGCGAGAGTACGTAGAGCCACTTTTCGCGGCTCTATCATTATGTTCAGTTTTTGCCAAGAGCGATATAAATGGGGCAAGTGGCCAGCCCGTGCCGGACACAGCTCAAAACCTGTGACTCAAACAGAAAATCAGAACTATTTTCCTCTGACTAAGTAGTCTTATCACTTCTTTAGATTTTTTACATCGAGCCATTTAGGATGCGTGTAAGTCACCTCATCGATGACTTGCACCACTAATTTCACAATAAGACGATACAATTCACAACATTACCTATCTATTAAAAATATAATAGTGATAAGTGTGATTAACACGGCTTAATACTTGAGGGAGTGCCGACAACGTGATTCATTATTTATATTTAATTACACTAATATTATTGTGTCGATGGACTAACAACCTTCACGCTAGGCTCAACACGTTATCGTTCGCGCGATTTTGATTCAGTGCTGATTAAATTACGTATCTTTGGCATCAACACTTGGGGTTAAGCCAGCTGATATTTGGCTCATGCAGACGACAATAAACAATGGAAATTGTTCTTATAGAATTGAGTAATATCTAAAGAAAATATTTCGAAAAACAAAGGCATTATCTCACATTTGTGTTGTAAAATGCATTTTAAAGTTACCATGGCTGTGGTGTAGAAATATAATCTTTAGATGAGTTTGTTACCAGGGTAGGAATATTACGTCTAGCTATTAAGGATGACACTTAAAATATATCTTGAGAATACTTCTGTAACGCGCCTAATTATGGAAAGACAATTAAAACCGTGTAACCTGCGCGCGCACATACAAACTGTGTTGTTTATGTAATAACTAGCTGTTGCCAGCGGTTTCACCCGCTACAACTCAAAAATCATCCCGTAGGAACATAAAATAGGGATAAAAACTATCCTATGTGTTAATCCAGGTTATAAACTATCTATGTACCGAATTTCAACCAAATCCATTCAGTAGTTTTTGCGTGAAAGAGGAACAAACATACATCCATCCAAACAAACTTTCACGTTTATAATATTAGTAGGATTATGTAGGTGTGCTGTTGACTACTATATACCTACGCAGGTATATCTGCTATATGCTTGTGTTTCTTATGTGTAAAGCTTATCGTGTGTACTGCTCTAGGTAATGCGAGTGTGGTGTAATTGGCTAAAAAATAGCCTTCGTTTTTGTTCACGTTCAGCGTCGGTAACATTTTTTCAATTAGCCTCCACTTCAACATTACCTACTTCCTCTGGCTGATGATGTATTTGACCAAAGGTCAATGTCAGTTGTTATTAGATTAGTTATTTGCTTATTTTTCCTTTTTTGCAAAAATATGAAATTATGGTGAAGATTTATAGGTTTATACTATGCGTGGAAAGAACTCATTAGTTTCCTAAGAATTACTTGCATCAGGTATTGTTCGCTTGCTGCTATATAGTTTTATGTATCCTATTAGAAATTTATATTTATTATGTACTCTTTGTAATGGCAATAAAATGTACACTTTCATATCCGAGCTCAGTCGCTTAGTTGACTGTGTGAAATTTTCTTTCCGTCAATGTGTGTGTCCACACTGGAAGCCTAGCGCGACGGCGGCGGCGGGCGCGGTGGCGGGCGCGGCGGCGGGCGCGATCTGTGTCCACACTGCCGATCAAGCGTTTGTTTTTGTAGCGGCGAATTCAGGTGTTGCAAACCGGTGGTACAAAGTAGTTTCTATAAATCTTGTTTAAAGAAATTCATTTTAAAATGTTTTATAGTTTGTTTAGGATTGCATACAAGTAAATTATCAATCATTCTACATTTTTGTACTCAAGTATGGTAAAAATAATTTAAATATGTACAAAAACATCCAACGGTAGTACTTTAGTGCATGTTCTGGTAACTAGATGGCGCTACTAAAAGACCGAAAAGGTTTGATACACCTGCCACCCGCCCGTTGTATCGGTTGTTGCCTAGCAACGCCTAGGCTCGCAAATTCGCTTGTAGCCGTCGCGCTAGGCCCCCGCCTTAGTCACTTCAGTATGGCCACGAGCGGCGATTTCATACATTCAATATTTCCGCGCCCGCCACCGCCACCGCGCTAGGCTCGCAGTGTGTTTGAGCACTATCAGTTTCATAATGTTCTGCTTTCTGTAGTTAAAGCTGTGACTAGGACTTTAGTACTTCTAGTAAACTTTCCATTTCGATTTATGCATCCCGGTTGATACCGAGAAGGAAACCGGCAGCATGTCCTAAAACGAAAGATATGTGAGTTATGTGACATCTACAAGCGAAATGTCATCCCTTCTGAAGAGTGGAGTACCCCTTTGTTCCAACGGTGGAAATAAGAGAGGCTGCTCATATAATTGACTGTTGAATTGTCTCGATACTTATTTCTGACTCAAAAAATATTTGTTTTGTAGGCTTTCAAAAATCCATTAAAATATCTAAATATTGTCTACAGGACCGTCAACAGACATTACCTCTGAGGAAGGCAGAGCAACCGGCAGTGGTTTCCAACAGCAACCCTAACAACCATGCGCCGCTGAAAAGGGAAGCTACGGACAACCCTCCTCCCCCACCTCCGGTGAGTATCCCGATGTTTATCGGTGTAATAACAGGGAGATAAAATATTTCGCCTCGGTCTCTGAGATCTCAAGGTATCGGCAATGATTTTGATATAGCAGTTGTCTATTGTGGCCGTAAACACCGACAACAAATCTAATATTTATCCATAGTTCAAATGGAAACTAAATTCTCTATTATGAAAAATCATAATTTATTTTCTTTGCAATACTAATGTGTTGTTTATGTCTAAACCAGTTTTATTCAAGGTACCTACTTACAGACTCGTAGATGTTTACCTACCTTTGATACATAATAGGAGGTTAAGGTCATTTCTACATAATTAATAACTTCTAAGATCTAGCTTTAAAAATGGACGTTGAAAGTATATGAAATGATTAAATTAATACGAGCTATAATACGACTTTTCCGTACTTGTGGGCCCCAGGTCCAAAAATCCTCTAAACTTTAGCAAGTTGGAAAACATGTTAACAGAAAACCTATGCACGTTTATATGTATACTTATTCCCAATTACTTTTCAGATGCCAGCTGCAAATGGTCATGATATGCCCGCTGCAAATGGCCATCAGAAGCCTGCTGCTAATGGCAATCAAATGCCCGCTGCAGCAAATGGTCTTCAGAAGCCCGCAACAAATGGCCATCAGTTGCCCACTACAAATGGCTTTAAAATGCCGACTACAAATGGTTATCAAACGACGACAACCAACGGACTTCAGAATGGAAACCATAAAGTCATGGACAGTCAAAAGCACATTCCGAAAACGGTTACCGCTGAACTTCTAACGAATCCAAATTTTAGAAAAAATGGAACTCTGACAAGAACTCCTACTCCAGATTATATTAAAAAAACTGAACCTCCCCCTCAAATTAAAAATATGAAAGACGAAAAGGCTGATATGGAGTCACTAGAATCTTATAAGTTAAAGAATCCTTCGAATATACCGCCAAAGCCACCGTCAAATTATTTTGTGAAAGCTCCGAACGGCACAGCGACGATGAAGAAGCATTCTCGTCCTGTGTCCGTCACAATTGGTGAATATGCATACGGGGGTGGAAGCAGGCGGGAACCAACGAAACTCGACTTCCTTAGCGGAGATAAAACTGATGGTCTACGTGATGGTGATGAGGAAGTCTCCATATCCAATAGGCTACAATCAGAACTGGTTCAAACACTGTCCAGATCGAATTTACGTAAGAAGACTGAAGCTTTGGTAAGTACCATTATATCATTTAGTGAGATTATCATGTCATGTCTATCTCGAATAGGTAATCATAAAATTGAAAGTCAAAAGTTATGTAAATTTCATGTATTAGGTACGATTCTATAATAGAACATAATAATTATATATTCATCTAAATGCAAATAGTGGACCAAAATATTTTGATTATGTAATATTAATTATATTATATTTATATGTATATCATGTGCCGACATCCGTTAATAAAATCAATATAGGGTAAGTGCTCCAACAAATGAACACTTAAGCGATCTTCCAACTTAAAAAAAAAACATTAAAGTGTGTACGATACGGTCCAAAACTATATTTTGGCGTTACGGTGCATCCACACCGCCGGTAACATTTGTGGAGCAACAAAAGGCAACACGGTAACATTCGGTAACTTTTGTGGCTCCTTGTTACTATTTGTTGATTGTTACTCATCCACACCGCAGTAACATCCGACAACAAATGTTGCCGTATGTCGAGTAACGTTGCTCGACAATCGGCAACATTGTTAGATAATGGGGGTAACATTGTTACCGAATGTTGAGCAACGTTACTCGACCATGTCAACACTTAGTAACATGTTGGCGGATGTTACCGAATGTTGAGCAACGTTACTCGACCACGTCAACACTTAGTAACATTTTGTTGGCGGATGTTACCGAGCAACATTTGGAAACGTTGAGCTACAAATGTTACCGGTGTGGATGCACCGTTAGGACTGTACTCAAAAATGTTTTTGACTTGTTTTTACGAAATAATCTGTATACTTTCTTAGATATTTAGCAATAAAAAAAATGAAAAAGACCCTAAAACCCCAGTGAATGAACGAAATTTTCCAGTAAATGAACGAAATAGAACCAGTGAATGAACACAATATTTGTTTTATTAATCACATATAAGAAATCTAGGTATTACAATAAATGCAGTCCAATAATCAACCCAATAAAGCGACCATAATAAGGTCTTACAATTTCATGAAATCTAGCCCAATATTTTGTGTTCATTTATTGGTTACACCGTTTACATGAAGAAAACCAATATTTGAACATAATGAAAAATGTTAGTTCATTCACTAGATTTTATGAGTGAACCAATGAATGAACACGCCTGTCCCAATACTGGCCTAAAGATCAGAAATCTATGTATTTTTAAAACTACTCTCAAAACGTGAATCTTCTGGCATACAAATAGTTTTTTTTATAAAAACGTAAAAATGACGATTGTCCAATGAATGAACGCTCGTTCATTTACTGGATTTCAAACGTTTTTTAGTTCCAATGCTGGGACACCTAATATTTTATTTAAAACTGATTAAAATTGCAGTGAAATAGATTTGAAACATATAGCATAACTATTCTTTATTCAAATTAATAATTAACTTAATATGTAACATCTTTCAATTACGGCTACAATGTGTTAACAAAAAAGTACCTAGCGTCTTACCCGAGTCTTAAATTCTTGCCCGAACAAATTCACAGTTATTACAAACTGCAAACTTTAAACGCTCGACATTTTGAAACCAACAGTGATATAAGAAATGTATTTAGCAACTTTAATGGCAAAAGGGCTTGCTATTATGAAAAAAGTACTACGTTGGGTAAAAATATCTTAATTTCTTATTTTTTGGCAAAAGTCCGTTTTGTTCATTCACTGGGGTATGTTCATTCAGTGGAGCACTTACCCTACATATCTAATATATTTTTTTAAGATAAAGCTTTGCAAGTCACGAAATCCAACTGAATAAACTTCATTCGTTCTGTTATCTCGTTTATTTACATGTCGGTACCTTCCTTTCTTCTCCTTCTTATCCTTGGTTGGTTGGTCCTTTTATCACAAATGTTTAATACCAAAAACTAAAGTAGGAGTTAGGATAGGAGAGGTAGGTAAGATAGGATATTGTGGAGTTTTCGCGATTATTTTGGTTATTTGCATCATTCCTACGATATGTTTGATAACAATGTTATTTTTATTTATTCTCACGGGAATGTTTTGACATACCTAGGTTTGTGTTATGTATTTTTCTTCGACGGGGACAAAGCTTGGGTTACTACACATATCGATTAGTTTTCAACATTTAAAATGTCAAATAAATCATAAGTTTATCGCAAATACGTGGAACTTTTTATCTCCCATATTTTTTTAAAATCTTCATTATTAACATTTATTTCAGGATCACGGAAATGTCAATAGAAGTTTAATTAATAACGAAGACAGTGACTCTTCTGTTGATAAAATATTTCACGCTAGATATGGACATAATCTTTTACCATTACCACCCTGCATAACAATACCAAAAGTGTCCGTTTCAAAAATCAAACCATAAGTCCAGTTAATCAGACAGTGAGACTAATTAATTTATAAAATATTCAACAGTTAATTCAAAACGCACTATAATGCAAGATTAAACTGTAGTTACAAAGACATCACGCGTGTTTTTCACTAACTTTTCTTTAGGTGATGGTTATTTACGATCCTTTATACATAGACTACAGGCCCATGTCCAAAATGGATGGGTCATATGAACCACCAGGTGACGTTTAAAGGATGATTATTATAAGAGCATAAAATAATAAGATTCAGCACTATGCCGTCACTTGTAAGTTGTCCAACTGAGTGCTGGTGAGAATTCAAAAGTGCAGGTAGAGTAAGTACATGACCAAATCATTTTATTTTTGTACGGCATTTTTACCATCGATAGATCCATGAAAAATAATAAGAAAGCGCGCAGTGCCGTAAAAAATGGTGCGCCACAAAGTCGGTATTTTTTTTTTGATTTTTTGACAATTTCCAGGGTAAATTTGGTCATTTTATTCTGTACGGCAGCAGGTTCATACTGTTTCAATACAGCTTCTAATCCATTATTTCGCAACGCCGCACAAAAATCATGCGACAAGGGGAAAAACTCGAAGGTTGCAACCCCCGGATCACGGAAAAAGAGGGAATTGGACAGCTTACAAGTGACGGCATAGTGCTGAATCTTATTATTTTATGCTCTGGTGGTTCATATGACCCATCCATTTTGGACATGGGCCTGTAGTCTATTACACCTTTCTCCTGTTTTGTTTTCTTACGGAATGCATCTGTTTATCAATTGTTACGTTTGTATTTGAAATATTAACATGTTATTTTTTGCTTACAGGCGGATGCCACACGATGAGGAATCAATCGAATTTTTAATATCATCTAATATTATAACGATTTTAAAATTAGACGTTTAGTGAAAATATGTATAAACATTTTGGTTAGAATTTAATTAGTCGACCAAAGTTAAGTAGTTATGTATTTAATTTATGAATCGGAAAACTAGATTGTAGTGTAGTACTACGTCTGATTGTGTGGACTTAGAAACTTAATAATGTGTGTAATTTTATCCTAGGTGTTAATAATGTGTCGATATAATGTAGGTACCTAGTTAATATTTTAGTCCCAAAACCATCATGTGTAATTACTCGTATTATGGGTTTATTATATTGTATATCTGTGGAATGCCTAAGTCATAATAAATTCTGGTTTAGATCGAAATGCCTTGATTATTATTTATTACCAATTCCATACAACTGTAGAGTTGACTTTTCCGGGCGGTAAGACGGTTTCATGAAATTTTAATAATACAAGATTTTTTTTGGCTGTTTTCACCGACATGAGAAATGAGTAAATAAATGCACGCTGTGAGATTTCTTCACTCAATACAATGTTTATCGGAAAACAAGCATTGCATTGTTATCTCATACCGGTCAATATAAATTGGATTTTGACTATGAGTCATTTTATTTTTATGGAAAAACACTGTTTCACTAATCGATTGTTTACATTGCCAGGGCGCATATCAATATTATGAGCTCACGAAAAGAACCAATATTATCACAAACACAATCATAAATTCTTACTAGCTGAGAAACTAAATAAAATTGCAGCCTCTGGAGATATGAATTAATGAAACAGTCCGGCCACACCATTTTATTAAATACCAGCGTTTTCCCGCGGCTTCGCTTTTTTTTTTTTTTTTTTTTTTTTTTTTTTTTTTTTTTTTTTTTTTTTTTTTTTTTTTTTTTTTTTTTAGGGTGGCAAAATCATCAAATGAGTCCTCCCGCCCTGGGTGGGGCGGGAGGGACTGTCAGACTCTTACTGACTAAAATCCACCCGTGTTCCGTCGGATGCCCTTTACGTTCCGGGGCCACGGTATCCTGGATTAAGAAAAATCCGCGACCCCGGCAGGCATTTGGCCCCATAAGGGGCCCCGTCGGTGACGCGTGAAACACGACGCGCCACCGACCCGGGCTTGGTCCTTGGTCGGACGGCGAGCATACCCATTACTCACCGTCCGCAAGCCCGCTCCGCCGCTGTGCCCTCTGCTGTTCAGAGGGACACGCGTTGGAGCGTCCACCCGACAGGCTATTTGCATACGGGCAAAGAAACCCCTTAGGCACACAGTGCCTAAGGAGAGTTTTTGCCCGCATCCCAGGGCGCACCGGCCCGAAAAACTGGTCTTCCCCCCGGACGTATCCGAGAGGGAACTCCAGTCCACGGGCGCTCGTGGAGGTTTCCTGTCTTAGCACCCCCCGCGGCTTCGCTTGCGTTAATTTATAATTTGAGAAACAATTCAGATCGTGTAAGTGGCGCCATCTGAAATATGAAAGTTACTGTTGTTTTTCTCGGCAACAGCTCTCTTTACCCTATGTCCGTGTCTGTACTCCTGACTTCAGGAGCATTTTTACAAACTTTATACAAAATTTAAGGACTTTGGCGCGCCCACTTCAGTCGTGGCGCGGACTCCTACGAATATTCCGAACCAGCCGTTAGCTAAAAAGATCTAAAGATATTTGATGAAATAAAATATAGTTTTTCGTTCGTACACTACAGGCGCTTTTTCAATTTTCCGTAAAATAAGCGTAGTAAATATTTCTGTTCTGGCGCGCCAAAGTTCACCTAAAATTTAAACTCCGATCATTGGAAACCCGAAAATTGTATTGATCCTAATGATCACAACTCCTAATTGCTCTGTCAATAATGTTCATATTTCCGAATCATTAGACTTCATAATGTCAGTAGCAATAAACATCTATTATACTATTATTTGTTTTCCTATATTTTCTCAACATAACATTTTACACTACGAGTATTACTCAAAGACATATCTTTTTTGTTTAGATATAAAAGGATGCAAGAGCGAGCAAAGCGAGCTCGGGACTTGGTTACTTTAAACCTTGCAAACAGAAACAGGAGCCGTGTTAGGCCAATTTAGCCTAATTTATGCGGTCCATGCGCTATCGTGTAGTGACATAATTATCTTCCGCTATTTTATTTTAATCAAAGTCATAAGGACTATTTTTTGCTAAATAACATAGTATCAGAAATAAAAGGAAGACCTTGAATTTTAACATTTGATGTAAAATTTTGTTCAGAAAAATAAAAAGAATAAACAGAACTTAGACATATTATCGTAAATATCCATCGCACCAAGATCAGAAAATTGACAGCGAGTAAAATAATCAAAAGAGTGCGACTTTGTATTCAAAAGTATGTAATGGGACTCATGCATGAGCATTTGAAAAACTGATTAATTTTGTAACAAAAATGTTAAAATTCATGGTCTTCCTTTTATTTCTGACACTATGTTATTAAGAAAAAAAGAATCCTTATGATGAACCCTTGCGATCGGTATATGATAAAACTACAGGACCATTTTTTTTCTCGTGTAAGTAACGGGTTCGATTCCTGGTTCAAGCATGTAATTATTTAAAAATCAATGAATGCAGTTTAATTTTTTTTTTGTCAATAAAGTAATTCCTTCTTTCAGTAAAATGTCCCATCTACAATATTTATGGTATCTTCCCTCCATGCGGCATAGCCGTGGCGTGGGACGCCCTGTAAAACCGGTAAACGCAGAAACTTGAATTTTGGACAGCAGTTGCAGTCTACGCGAAAATCCTCCTCTATATTGGGGTGAAAACGTTTGTATGAAAAATCTTATTCCTTGGGTTTATAAATTTGAAACTTGCCCCGAATAAGAACACAAGTAAATAAAAAAGATTGGTTCTGTTATTTTTTTAAAATTACCTTCGATTGGTAATTTAGACTATCTTAAAGTTTGTATGGGAAAATCATAACGCGTGAGTTGATTAATGTGAAAATCAGTATTTATATACTAGATTAGAAATAATTAAACACGTGTTCCTTGGATTTTTTTAAAATCACCCCCCAAGTCTGTGAAAAAGGGTATTTCAGTTTAAAGGGGAGGATCTTTAACCTCTAAGCGTATAACCTGAATTTTGGTTGGTAGTTGCAATTTATTATGTAGGTGAGCACTATAAGAAGGGATTTTGCGAAAATCCATCTTTATGGGGGTGAAAAAGGGTGAAAACCTTTGGATGTAAAATCTTATCCCTTTTTTTTTTTTTTTTATCGTGGTAAAATCATCAAATGAGTCCTCCCACCCCGGGCAGGGCGGGAGGGACTGTCAGACTTGTACTGACTAAAATCCACGGTGTCCTTCGATAGCCCTTTATGTTCCGGGGTCACGGTAATGAGATAAGTCCCGCGACCCCGGCAGGCTTTGGCCCTCTAGAGAGGGGGCCCCGTCATTATGCTGACGCTCTTTGAGGCGCGCGTGGAACACAACGCGCCGTCGACCCGGGCATGGTCCATGGTCGGGCAGCGAGTTGCCCTTTACTCGCCGCCCGCATGCCCGCGCCTACGGTGGCCGGAGATCGTCTTGCGACGTCCGTCGCCGTGGGCGTCCACCACTGCGGTTGGGGCGGAGGGAGGACACTGTCCTCTCTCTCACGCGGCCCGCCTCCTCCTTCGCGAGCATTACTGCTTCGCAGAAGGAGGCGACCGCTTCCCACTCCGTCTCGCCCCGCAGCATGGCCGCAACCAATGCCGGGCGCGAGAGGTCTCCGCCTATCGCCGCCGTGAGGACACGTCGGTGCTCTGCCCAAGCTGGGCAGTCTTGCACCGTATGCTCTACTGTGTTCTCCGGGCGATCTTCGCAGTGGTGACACCCAGGAAAATCTTATCCCTTAGGTTAATAAACTTGAAACTTGCTACGAATATGAGTATAAGTAAGTAAAAAAGACGGGCATTATTAGTTTTTTAAAACAACGCTCCATATTGGTAATCTAGATGATGTTAAAGTTTGTATGGGAAAAACATACTTAACGCGCTAACCGATAAATTTGCAACTTAGTTTATAGAAATTAGATCAAAATCAAAAATAATCAAACACGTGTTTTTGGGTTTTTCGAAAATCACCCCCTTAGTTGGTGAAAAGGGGTATTCAAGTTTTAAGGGAAGGATTTTAATGCTTGCTTCGATTAACTCAAAACTGGGCATAAAATTGCAGCAGACAAAGTCGCGGGCAGAGTACTAGTCGTAAATACAAAAACTTCAAATTGATTATTATCGTAAATACAATAAGTCACTACTTCTTTCTTATATCTTCACTAGGTAGTACGTAGCGTACGTACGTACTCGTAGTTACCTATCAAGAGGAGCGCCGGCAGCAGGATGCAAAATGCAAGATTTAGAATAACAAATATTCAAAATCGAAATAAAGATCAATGTTACAATTTGTATGGACACCGTCCCCACCCTTGTAGCACCTTAAAACCTATGTTAATCGAAGGACCATAACCATCTTATCATTTTATTATCTATAGGTACTACGGCGAAACTGAAATGTGCGTCCGAAAAAAGTTATATCGACATGAAGGAACCGGAATCAGTCCCAATATTATGTTACCGATCACGATGGTTTTCTTCTTATTTATTGCTATGGGATGATTTTGTTCGTTCGTGGCAAATGAGGAACTCGTGGCTAAATAATCACAGCCCCACAGGCCGATCATTCGGGTTAAGCCGCGCCTGCCGAGGTTGGTCTGTGGATGGGTGACCATCTTTCATAGCGAGTTTCATCCGTGTCTCGGAAAATACGTAAAGCCGTTGGCCATCATTTGTAGATCTGTGACAGTCGTTAAGTACTGTTAGTCATGAGCTCTAAAGTCTGACCACCAGTCTTACCATGGGGTATCGTATTACCCAGTTACTGGGTTGTGGAGGTCCGATAGGCAGTCGCTCTATGTAAAATACTGATATCCAGCTGCATCTGGTTCGACTGGAAGCCAAAGCCATCCCCAATATAGCTAGGAAAAGGCTAGGCAGGTGGTGGATGATTTTGTTCGGAGTTTTCAAACAACTCTTTGGAACTAAATGGTGACTTCCGCACGGGAACAACTCACGGAGCAGAAAAAAGTTCAATGAAGAATTCTGTTGAATTCATATCGTTATTAGGAAGTAACCATCGGGTTTTTAGGAGTTTTCAAATAAAAACATTTTTTCATTACTCATACTCTGAAAGTAGGTCATTACAAGACATGTCTGATTAGCCTTTGAAAGTTATCCATTGCCGGCCTAAGGGCTCCCACACATAAACACGATACGACGTCGCGTCGTAAAACGATGCGGCGTCGTTTCACGATACAACGTCGCGTCGTAGAAATCTACGATGAGCATCGTCACAGTGGAGTGGTGTTTTAGTTCATTCCGGAAAATGGACCGCTCTAGACGCATTCTGTTCCATAGTACGGGACGCTGCTCGACTAGCGTAATTAAATGATCGACTTTAATACCATCCGTCATCTTTGAATTTCGAAAAACAACTGCGCAGGATTGCATCGTGAGTCACAACGTCGTATCGTAGATTTCCACGACGCGACGTCGTATCGTGTTTATGTGTGGGAGCCCTAAGGAAAATCGCTTTCAACTGACAGCTGCCAAATTTAAGAAAAAAAAAACTAGTTTTATTTTGACATTTTGTATTGAACCACGTTCAAACTTTTTAACAGCCACTAAATTACAGAGCGAATTAAAAATAAAATAACGTAAAGTATTAAGAATATAAATAATGACTTTAAAGTAATTTAGTTTCAACTATTTGTCTAAAATGTCACAAATTTCGACAAAATCTTTGCCGTTTTTTAAAATAATGAACATGAAAAATCCTGGCTGTATAGCTGGTGGATCACAGCACAAAAATTAAAAAAAAAAGCGACAACGGGCAAAGTGACAATCCGATCTACACTCATTTTTTCTTTAGCTAATAATTTATGTTGTTAATTTTACTTTAGTCGTATTCGTAATGAAAAGCACAGTATTTACCTCGGGTAAATTACTTATCTAGTCCCTCGAACTATTAGCGCCCTCACTACGTTACGGGCGCCAAACCCCGTCTCGGGACGTACCTAAATAAGTAACTTTCACGCCTTGGATGACAATGTACTATTACCATAATATTTATATCTGTCCTCCGGGCGATCCTCGCAGCGATGACACATAGGCGTTTGTTCCTTCCCTATCAGACACAGGAACCTCCCGAAGCTTCCGTGTCCGGTGAGGACCTGCGCCAAGCGGAAGGTGAGAACGCCGTCCGTGGTGCCTCTCCAGCCTCTCCTCAAAGCCCTGGGTTCTCATTTCAGGTTCGCCGTAGTACAATAAAATGTTAAGATGGTTATGGCTCTTCGATTAATATAAGTTTTAAGGTACTACAAGGATGGGACGGTTTTGAAAATTTGAACATTGTTCTTTGAAAACATCACGATGTTTTAGCCGAATATAAACTATTCGGCTAAAACATCGTGGAGGAGTAGGAGTACTTTTTTATGGAACAAAAAAGTATAATGAAACA
This sequence comes from Agrotis exclamationis, assembly GCA_950005045.1. Classification (NCBI taxonomy): domain Eukaryota; kingdom Metazoa; phylum Arthropoda; class Insecta; order Lepidoptera; family Noctuidae; genus Agrotis; species Agrotis exclamationis. The sequence continues at coordinate 13,300,478 of OX465425.1, read as the reverse complement.
TAGCGGTGCCCCACTCAGCGGTTAAAATCAATATAGCTCATTAAAAAAGCGTCGCGTTTTAAAAACGCTGACGTGCAAATGTTTTTTTTTTCTTAGTTTACGCTGACGATGGCGCATATGTCAGTCCAAAGGTAAGCGTCCACAGGTGCGATGCGGAATCGCACGTATCGGACGTATCGTACGTGACGGATTTTAGTTTGCCTCGTATTAAAACTCATACAACAGCGTCCACTGATCCGCATCGTACGGACGGCTCATAGGCAATGCCTACCGATGACGTCATATGGAATGCCGATCAGTGGACGCGCCCTGCACGCTTACTGAACCATTTGTTCTCTTTTTTTTCTTGCATTCCTCTTCTGCTAATAAACAAGCAATAACGACTTCTTCATCGCTTTCCTCTTTTCTCACAAACACTTTCCGAACGTACAGTCGGCCAAGAAAGTGGTGTACCACCCTAAGGTTGAATATCGCTTGCAGATTCATAGGTGATAAAGATTAGTTTCGCTTGCAGATCGATCTGACAACTTCTATTGCTGTCTTTATCTGATTATTGATAACGACTATTATTTATTTATTTATTAAACTTCATGCACAGAGTACATAGGCGGACTTAATGCCTGAGGCATTTTCTGCCAGTCTACCTTCGGGTGATGCAGAGAAAAGAGCAGTAGGTGCAGCAAGAAAATTATTTATGAAAATATATAAATATTATTATAAATACATAAATACATACATACAACAAAATATATTATTAATTAAATAGAGATAAAAAAGCTATTACTGTTTGTAACGTGACAGCTGTTCTTAGTTTGAACTTGATGGAACCAATGACGTCGTAAAATCAACGGCGGGGGTCTGTAGATTTTGATGACAAAATTGTATCTACAAATTCAGGATTGTAATCAACAAGTTACATAAAATTGTAAAGGCACAAGGCGAATCCACAAACCTACAATTTCTGTAAACTTGTAATTACAATATCAATAAAAAACAAGCTAAAAATAGATTTATCCTTTTATTAAATTTCTACAATCAATTTTAAAATACTTATAACAAACAAAAACATAGCATATATAGTAATATTTAGAAGATATTGAAAATTTTTAAAAATTAGAAACGGGTGTAACCGCCGTTGGCCTCTATAACCTCTAAAAGACGAGACCTCATTGAACCAACAAGCCGTGAGCAAATATCGGTTCCCCGCATTTCCTCCCAAATATAATTACAGTGACTAATAAGAGCTTGTTTGGTTCTTTCATTTTGATGCGACCATCGTTGGACCATAAGGCCCCAAAGATTTTCTATCGGGTTGAGGTCCGGCGATCTTGAGGGCCACTGAATTACCCTTACGTCAGTGTGTGAACGAAACCAGGCTCTTACGATCCTCGCATTATGAATTGAACAATTATCTTGAACAAAATCAAATTGTGGCACTTCGTTCTCCGGGTAAACATTACGGACTGTCGGTAGCATTGCATTCTGAAGCACGTCGATATAATTTACAGCCGTCGCTCGAGGAGGTAGAGAACACAATTCTCCTACACCATCCGCACTCATCCAGCCCCAAATATTTACGGAAATTCGACCTGATTCTCTATTTGGGATTACATGATCATCTTTATACCGTGTTGAATTATATCGCCAAAGGTGAAGACGTCCATGCTGACTGGATTTAAACGTTTTTTCATCACAAAACACTGTATTAGACCAATCAAACTCTAAGTGCTCTCTGGCGAAGTTCAGACGAGCAAGTCTGTGAGCATCCGTCAAATATATTTTCTTGGCGTAATGCCTGTGGTGCAACCCCATGTAATGTAGATGATTCCTTATTGTTTGGGCACTCACATCGAACATCTCCGCAAAATGTTTTGTGGGCTTAAAACCATTGATTTCATATTCCCGTCTCATGAATTCTCTATCGTTATTGGAGAGTGCAGGCCGGCGACCACTTCTTCTGTGATCCAACAAACTTCCCTCCTCTCCTTCACGACGAATCCAAAAGCGGACAGAACGCCTCGATATATTCAAATTCCGGGATATCGCACTGATCCTGCTTCCCTCATTAAATTGGGCAATTATTTGTGCTCTTTCGGCAATGGTCAAGTTGGCAGGCATTGAGATGATTTTATATGCAGTTGATTGAAAAATAACACGGAAAATATATCGATTTTTTGCATATATTTGACAAAATGTCAATTGTCAGTTTTCTTTTTCAAATGGAATTCGGTTGTCTATTTAAATAGTTTTTATTACTTTTGTTTGGAAACATTTCAATTGCTTTGTAGGAACTAATGTCCTTTTCATTTATACTAAAGGTTAAAATGTCATGTACTTATATGTGACATATGACGTATGAATACTAAATACATAGGTTTACGTCATGATAATGTTGTCTCTTTCAGTAATATCTTTTTATAACGAACCTTGTTGTAATTTTCGATGACCGGGAAACTAAATCAAAACTGGTACACCACTTTCTTGGCTGACCGTACGATCACTAAAAAAAATCCAAATGAAGGTGGCATCGGCAATCCGATTGCTAATCCTCACGTCGGCAATCCGATCGCTGCCGATACAGTATAAATAATCCGTGCGGTGCGTCCAATGCGTACAATGCGGACCTGTGGACGCTTACCTCAAATGCTCTGTGTGTCGTGTAAGTCCATTGCTTGCTGTCAATCACCTTTCAAAGGGCACTTGTCATTGCTATGCAGAACTATGAATCACTAAGCAATATTACCTACGTATTATTTAAAGAACTTAGTCCATTTAGCTAATAATAAAATTCGCCATGCTGTTTGGAACAATCAAAAAATTACTTTCTAGTAAATGTGAAGAATTTGACGACACAATTTTAGTCGAGAGTCCATTTATAGAGACTACGAGAGATGGTACAGAAACATTACGTCATGTGCAGCTGGGTACGTACTTGGACTTGACAATCTATGTGATCGCAACTTAGATATAGTGGGGTATAATGGGCTAGCTCAATACTCAACGTAATAACTACCTACTCCAGTAGGTGGCTGAAATGTGGCAAGTGCCTTATTGCCCAATTACCTATATGTACACCGCACCTGTACTGTTGGACTGATAAAATCATCCGAAAAAGTTTGAACTGTCAATATTATATATTTTCTGTCTATCCCTCTCTAGCGCGGTGTAACATGCTGTTCAGACTGGTGTCGGTACGGAAAAACGTTAGCTCGTACTCAATATCCTATTCGGTGCGCGTATTACGTGCTCCACAATGAAAAGTATAACTCCAAATACATATCTCACTTTTAATTTCAAACATACGTTTGATGGTGTAACTTTATTTAATTTTTTTTATGTACGTACTAATATTATTTTGAATAGAGATCATGGAAGGAATTCGGGGAGGCCTTTGCTCAGCAGTGCACAGTGGGTCACGAAAAATATTATTGTATTAAGGACTAATTACAGGACTGGAATTTTACCTTAATTCTGTGATATATTTTTTAGGTTTGAGTTCTAAAGCTTTTATAATTGCTTCTGAACAAAGTATCACTGGGAAAAATACCAGGACAAGTGACGGTACACTGTGTCGTGAATCAAGTATAATAGAAGTACTTTCTCTGTATCCATGGGAGTCGATAAGGTTGACTGTGTTTAAAACAAGCCAGAAGCAGGCACTTAAAGCTTCGTTCATTAACAATGGTGTAAGATATTTTGAGTTGAGAGACATGCCAAAGAAGAAGGTAAGGATAATCATCATTTAAGCAACTATTTCATTTTATATAGCAAAAAACATTTGAAAGAGATTACCATTCCATGCCATTTTTTTCAATGGAGTTTCAGTGGTTGACCATTGGGAAGTCATTCTGACGCCATTAAATTAGTAGATTACCAAACTTGTTCTGACACTATTGTAATAGCAGACTTGAGGCCCTGAGGGTATTCCAATACAGCCGGTATAGCTACATTTTCAGAAAATACTATGATGATGATGACGGCACCGAAACGTGGTCTTTCACTATCGGCCTCATCTCAAAGCTCAAAGTCGCTCAGCGAGCTATGGAGAGGGCTATGCTCGGTGTTTCTCTACGTGATCGAATCCGAAATGAGGAGATCCGTAGACGAACTAAAGTCACCGATATAGCCCACCGGATTAGCAAGCTGAAGTGGCAATGGGCAGGCCATATTGCTTGCAGAGCAGATGGCCGATGGGGTCGAAAAGTGCTAGAGTGGAGACCGCGGACGAGCAAGCGCAGCGTAGGACGTCCACCAACGAGGTGGACAGACGACCTTGTAAAGGTCGCCGGAAGACGCTGGATGCAGGTCGCTTCCAACCGGTATATGTGGAGATCTAAAGGGGAGGCCTATGTTCAGCAGTGGACGTCCTATGGCTGAGATGATGATGATGATGATGACTATGATGATTAGAAGGCAGATACCTATAGTCTCACAGTTTTACTTTTTGTTCTCAGATATTTTGGAGTCTTTGGCGAAGTAGCATAAAAGAACTACACTGCTCAAATAAAAAGTGGCCTTTCGCACTGTCTACTCAAATAAACATTAGAAAACAAGAACATCGCGTTGCAGAATGCATAGAATTGCGTTTTATAAAACACAATGAAGAGGTAGGTGTAGTAAACTTAATGGTTTTTTAATCCCCATTCGAATGCGCTTTTTTTTTTGGGCGTTAAAAAATCGCTGACGAGTGGACAGATACAATACGTACATTATGGGAATGCATTTGTTCTATTTCGGCGCTTTTTAACGCCGCGCCGCCGCCGGCAAAAAATGCGCTCGTGCGAATGGACTTAATTATTATTACATAAATCCCAATTTTGTCTTTCATTCAGGAGAAATGGTTAAAGTGGACAGATAAATATTTATATTTGGGTTCTACCAGAGAAGCAGAGGACAAAGTTCGACCTGTACCAGTTCCTGGATTGGGACGCTCTGAGGAGATAAATCTTTATTATTTAAAACCGCGATATTTCGGTATTTGGGAACAATCAGAACATTGGGTCCAATGTGGAGATAGCACTTTGAATACAGTTATTATTAAAAATAAATGATTGTGCCGAATCATTATATCAGTTTTGTATATTTTATTAAACGTTTATTTTTACTTACTGGCTTTTATTTGCTGACTTGCCGGTGATTTAAAAATCTTTCTTTGCGGATGAATATAGAAAGAAAAGAAAGAAGGTAAGACTGCACTAGGCGGAACTGCACTGCAGCGGAACTGCGCGACACGACGCGTCAACATATTCTTTTGGAATTATACGAAACATCACGCACTAAGCGGCAACGGAACTGCACTGCACCCGGACTGCGTCTGCGTGGCAAAGCAATGCGTCGTGTCGCGCAGTTCTTTCCGCTGCAGTTTAGTTTAGTTCCGCCTAGTGCGGTCTTACCTTTATACAGAACTTTGCTTTCCGAACGAAACATACATAACCTGAAAAGTGAAATGTCACTTTCAGTAAACAATGTGATAGTGTCAAAATGGGCATAAAATGAGCACAGTGAGATTTAATTATCATTTGATTGATTAGGTTTAATGTTCTTAACATGTCTTTTCTGATAAAAGCTATACGAAATATTACTTTTGCAAAATATCGGAATAACATTGTGTCATACAATTTAATAAATGGGGTACAAAAATGTAGACGAAGCTTTCATTGTCACTCGCACCTGAGTGCTAGAATGTATCAAGAACAAGAAAATAAATATGCTTACAATATTTTAGAAGACAAAGGCTATGCTATTAGTTTAAATGGCAACATCCAGCAAAACACTTTAAGTGAGGAACAGTTTCAAGAGGCGCTCAAAGTGAACTGGTCTAAGAAACCACATTCTGAAATTTTAGACATTTTTCCTAAACTTGGTTTATATTGTTCTCAACACAAATTGTGTATTTCTAACAAGATATTTGACACATACATTGACCATCTTACTGACTGTTTAAAACTAGTCACTGATGAAGAGTTGAAGTCAATATTTTATGCCCTAAATCAGTGGCCAGAAACAGAATCTATTAGAACTCGGAACTTCATAGAGGTGTGGGCTGCCTTAGACGATGAGTGTTTGAATAGACTAAAGAATTGGATACATAGTGAACTACTGTCTTTTGTAGCACTCTTCTATATGATAAATGTGACACGTTATAGTGAATTTTCCACTAAGAGTCTACAAAAATTAGCCAGTAAAGCAAAACAACTAACACCAGGGCAAATTGTACAAACATTGTTTTTTATTGGAATTTGGAGAAAATCACCATTTGATATGCACAATTTAGAAATTGAGCTAAACAAAAGATATTCAGAGTTCACTGTTGATGATTTGGCCATTATGTGCATGGGATTCTTTAAAAGTAAAACACCTGTTAGAGATATGGACTTGACAATGAAAATGATTAACACAGTGATTGCAAACTCAAAAAATATTCATGAAGTGTCATTAGCTGCTTTATTGAAAATTATTCGATACTCAACAAAGGGAACCCTCGATAACAGAATATACAGATTATTGGACACTTTACAGTATGAAGTGCCTCGGCTGTCAGTGATGTGTAATGTGCATCTGGCTCTAGTGGGAACTGCTACATTAAACTTACATGAACAGTGCTTACATAAGATAGCTGAAACAGTTAGTCAATCCATGTCTCAAACAAGGATTAAAGACCTTGAAAGATTAGTTTTAACTTACGGGACATTTAATTTAATACCTCAAACAAAAGAATGCTTCTTCACCAAAGTTATGGATGAATTGAGGAAGCCCGAGAGACAAAAAGAAATTGCCACTCATGGCCGATCATTTGCATGCTGCATAGCATATTTAAGTCTTTTAAGCATCTATCCAGTGGATCTTATCAACAAAGTGTTAAGTAAAGAATTTTTAGACCAGACTTATGGGAAGTATTGTCATAACTATGGCAGGGAAGTTCTATTACTGAATAATGTAGCAGAAATATTTTGCAGTGATGCTAAAGTAAATCATCTTCAAGACAAATACCTTCAAATTTTAGCAAAAAAATATACAGATTATATTCCAAGTGAAGACTATGCAAAGCAGTATAATGTGACAGAAAGGATGGTCTTGGACATCATGAAGGTGTTGAAAGGAACTCGTGGTGATGAGTATGTAGTTGGCGAACATATCTTGCCCCATCATCAAAGAGGAGGTACTAAAGAAATATTTTGAATTTTAGATGATAAATACTAATAACACTGACTGTGACTAATATTAAACCTTCATTTCTTTCAGATATAATAATTTGTAATGATATTCATGGAACTCCAGTAGCAGTCAAGGATGCATTTCCAGCCAAAAACTTTGGACTACTTCGAAGACCTCCTGATAATAATGTCTGGATAGCATTTGTGGTAGCTGGCAGAAATGCAATAGTACATGACACTGACACTGCAACTGGCTTCTTTATAAGTAAAGTTAGAGAACTTCATGCACTGGGCTATCAAGCAGTGCTGGTAAGCACATATTACTCAGCATTTTTGTGGTCCCCATTACTTTAATCATCAAATGATTCCACTCACACAGGGCAAGGTGGACTTGTACTGACTAAAATCCATGGTGATTGTTTAATAACCCTTTATGTTCCAGGGTCACGGTTACCTGATGAGACAGTCCCGCGACCCTGGCTAGCTTCGCGCACACCTAGATACTTAGTTGAAAATGTTCGCGCACAAATGTTCTGCACTGTGCGCGAACAAAAGTTACGCAGTCTTGCCGGTGGACACAGGCCAATACGATAACTGTAGTGCTTAGTACGCGCACTGCTCAAGTCAAAGAGATTTAAAAGAATTTAGTTTATTGTCTTTGGCTCAAGTACACTAATTACGCCCGTTTTTTCAGGTACCTTGGAGTAAATACTCGAAATTGAAAACAACTGAAGAAAAAGTAGAATACTTAGATAGCTTAATTAAATATTCTCTGAAGAAAATCAAATAAACCTATGTACACTAAATAATCTGCATTTTAATTCAATAAGACCATGAAAGGTGTTCTGTACGCGACGCGACGCGAACATTTTAACAGGGCGGGTGCACGAGACACGTTCGGTTCGCTGCGTAGCGTAACGAAGCGTCGAGCGAGTTCAAATTAGGTAAGTATAATGGTTTGCAAGGTACAAAAAATTTCAATTTTTTTAAAGCGAAAATCGTACCAATTCATGCAAAATTGTTTTCGACTTGTGACCCTTTTGTGTTTAAGCAGGACATGAGAGTCCAGCTTCATATAAACGGACGAAACGACGCGAGCTATACCTACGCGCCTCGATGTCGGGGTGCGCTCGGTGCGCAGACAGTCATGGCAGATTTACATTGAGTCAGTAATGGCAGATTTACATTGAGTCAGTGACTGTCGCCAGTGCTGGCGCCGAAAACTGACGCATACAATTTATACGCGGTCAGTAGCCGCGAATATTGAAGTCAGTACTGACGCGACAGTACTGTACTGACTTGAAATCAATTTACACTATGGCAGTGCCAGGTCAGCACTGACACGTCAGTGGACTGGCGTCAGTTACTGACTCAATGTAAATCTGCCATAACTGGCGTCAGTCCACTGATATTTATTCTGTGGTCCACTGACGAGTCAGTGCTGACCTGGCACTGCCATAATGTAAATTGATTTCTTGAAATACTGACCTCGTATAAATAGCACGAGTCAGTTTTCGGCGCCAGCACTGACGCCAGTTACTGACTCAATGTAAATCTGCCATCACGCACGGCATAATATTATGTCCATTTCAACCACGCGGCCTACTCTTAAAACTTGATGAAACTAGGCGAATGATATATCAAAAGAAAGGTCTTGTTCACTCGTACCTATTTGTTGCAAAAATAAAAAAATATCAAAACGTAAATAAACAAAAAGTTATGCTATGTTAAGTTTCCAGGTTATGAGTAGGTATTTTACCATAAATATCGAATAAATAGAGGTTTATGCTTATGGACAGTTAGTTGCTGATTTGTTGCAGCGAATAAACAAGAACAAAATACAAAAACTTGGTCCAATATTTTTTTATAATCGATTTTACTTGGCCGCTCGGACGGCTATATGCCTAAAATACAATGGCGTTTATTTCTTTATTAAAAGTAAGTTCAAGCTTAGTTAAAGTACTAATCGACAGGTAACGTAACCTAGTTTGGATAAATATGGCCAAAATAACTGTTAGGGTCAGCTCAGACCGAGACGCGAAGCGACGCGACGATGCGCGCACTCTTTTATGAGTCAATCAAAATACGACTTTATTTTCTACACTAAAAGATACACATTTCGTTGTGAGGATTTGAATACGTTGAGATGCAAAGCGATACGCCGCGCGACGCCGCGCGACGCCTCGCGGCGCAGCGAGGCGCATCGCGGCGCATCTCGACGCAGCCGCGTGTGCCGAGGCCTCTTGACGCAGCGAGACGCCGCGCGGCGCCGCACGACGCAGCGCTGCGCTGCGCGGCGCCCCGTGGTGACTTCTCGACATATTTCAGTTCAGATTTCGTGTAGATTTCATGCAGTTCGGTCGAGCGCTCTAGTTAATAATGATAGACTGGAATTTAATTACTATCGGACTTCTTGCGGAAGAGGAAGAGGAAGAAGAATACAAAAATAAATTAAAAAAGAATATCATTATTATCACGGAGAAGTATTTGGGTGCATGATTTATGGCGAAACAGACGAATTCATGGCGAATTTCACACCTTGGGTTAAGACAACATTGCCAATAATTATCCTGACTTTTATGATTACTATAAAATGGATTATAAACAATTTCAAAACTTGTTGAATTTGTTGCGGCCATATATACACAAAAAACTAGTTATAGACCCACTATTTCAATCGAAGAGCGGTTATCTCTCTGTCTTAGGTAAGTGATTCTAATGTACAGACGCCAGCATTTAAACCTACCTCTATCTGTCAATTTCTTTTTTATAATTATCCTAAGCAGCGCCACCTTGACAGTTGCCTTGCCAACTGACCGTTTATTTTGTACAGACGCCAGCACATCAAGCTACACAATCTGCCAAATTTCTTCAATAGATTTTCAACCTTATCGCAATACTGGAAGGTTAATGTTCGATTGGTAAAATCTGACAGTTTCGGGTAGGTTGACCTGCTGGCGTCTGTACCTATTATTTATAAATTACTTACCCGATAAACCCATTTGCCCACTTATCTTCTCCCATGCATTTTTTTTTTGTGTTCCTGTCACAATAGTGTTTTGCTCTTACATTGTACAGGCATTCATAGCGCTGAACATAAAAAATCAACTTCTCCTCAATCTCCATGATCTCCGTCAAACATAAATGTCATTGTCATGATCACAATGAACAGGATCGAAACTGCAAAACGCGGACTTTATAAGAAAGCAATTTAGGTTCAGCTCAGAGTCAGCTCAGACCGAGACGTGACACTACGCGCTCATTTCAATATTGCTATTAAAAATCTAACTCTATTTCTTACACGAAAAGATACACCTGTCACAAACAAGCGCGGCGCCGCGCTGCATTTAAATAGCGGCTCAAAATCTAACTTTATGTATTACACGAAAATATAGGGTGTTAAAAAATCAACTGCAGGAATTTCGTGAGTGTACTCGGTATCAAAAACCAAGTACATTCCAAAAAAAAAAAAATATTTCCGAGCATTTTTTTTTCGAAAAAAATTTTTTTTTCTATTTTTTTTTTTCAAATTATTAATTTTTTTTTCTAGCATTTTTCTTTTGGCCGATTAATATGGCCAATAAAATAAGTTATTTGTAAATATTTCGATAAATTGCCAGCCCAAAGTCTGCAAAATGTGATGGGGAAGTTGAAATCAGGTGTGAACGCTACACACGGGTAAACGACCTCAAAGAGCAATAAAATTCATTAACATGGTCAAAAAAAATATGCTTGAAAAAAAAAATGCTCGAAATAAAAAAAAAAATTTTGGAATGTACTTGGTTTTTGATACCGAGTACGCACACGAAATTCCTGCAGTTGATTTTTTAACACCTTGTATACACATTTGCAGTATCGTTACGTCACGTCGCGTTGCGTGACGTCTCGATGCTGAACTGACCGTAAAAAAAAGTTTTATTTTGCCCTAGAATGCATTTTTGCAGTTTCGATTTTGTTCGTAGTCACAGTCGAAATGCGGGACTCGGGGCGGGGCGGGACCACGTGGCGAATGTAAACAGATTCCGCTGCGCCGCGCGGCGTCCCGCTGCGCAGCGCGGCCTCGTGAAGACTGGATGCGCCTCGCGACGTCGCGATGCGTCTCGCGGCGCAGCGAGGCGCATCGCGGCGCCGCGAGGCGTAGCGCGACGCAGCCTGAAATGACAGGCCTCTTCACGCATCGTCGCGTCGCTTCGCGTCTCGGTCTGAACTGACCCTTAAAATCATATTTTAGGAGATATTCACTAAAATGTAGTACCTAGTTTGAAACTGTATTAGTGTAGGGTGACCATGATGACATAAATACGAAGGCATGTTTTTAAATATGGCAGGTAGAAAGGTATACTATTTACATAGGGTACCTACTTAAATTAGTTTAAACTAGCTACTACATTACACAACACTTACATCTATTTGTCAATCTATGTTTTACCGACTACGGCAAAGCTAAAAGGAGGGTTATGATTTTGACCGGTATGAATGTTTGTGTTACAATGTGAAACGAACGAAACGTGTCTAACGTCAATGTCAAAGTGACAGGGCTCGTTTGACATTGTCCCCCGCTGATAGAATGGTCGCGTGCTAACATATAGTCTGTGCTATAAAATACTAATAATAAACCGTCCTGTTATTAACCATTCAGTGGTATTTATTCATCTTCGCACCCCGCGTAACACTGGCGACGATTTTATAGTGAAAAAGGGGCGATGGCGGACGGTAAAGATGAAAATAAAGGCGGCACGTTTCAAGTCTCACCAGTGATTACGATGCCATCGTTTGAAGCCGCAAAATGCACTTGGAAGGTGTACTCGCAAGTGTTTGAGTCTAAAATGAAGATCTATGAAGTTCCTAATGAAAAGTGGGCACAGTACTTACTTACCTTCGTGGGGTTTCAAACGGTATCGCTGCTCACAGAATTGTGTTTCCCAGAAAAAGTTGAGGCGAAATCTTTCCAAGAGTTAAGTACAATTATTGAAAACCAAATTGAAAATCAAGTGTCAGAGATAGCAGAAACTTTCAAATTCTTGCAAAGAAATCAGAATGAAAATGAAACTATTTCGGAGTATGTGGCAGCACTGAAAAAACTTGCACAAACTTGTAATTTTAATAAGTATCTAGAGAGAGCTCTCAGGGATAAATTTGTACATGGGCTCAAAAGTCAAGCTATAGTAAAAAAATTACTGGCGGAAAAGGATCTTACCTTCCAGCGGGCCGTGGACCAGGCCAGGGTGATGGAGCTAGCTGACAGGGATGCTAAAATGGTGTCTGGAACGGATGGTGGCAATGCAGTATGTAAGGTTTTTACCAAAAACATTACCTGCTCATGTTGTGGCAAAAACGGGCATATTAAGCAAAAATGTTTTTATAAAGAAGAGACATGCCATGTATGTAAAAAAAAAGGTCATCTACAGTCAGTATGCAGGTTCAAGGGCCAAGAAAAAGGAAAAATGAAGAAGTATTCAAGCAGAAAGAAAACTGGAAGTGGTAAGGTGAATGAAATAATAGCAGATGAGCCAGCTGATAGTGAAAATGAAGATTATTTTGCAGTACTAAAAGTGGAAAAGCCAGAAAGAAAGAACATGTTAAATAGCGAAGGTGAGTTGCATTTAGACAGATTGTTTAGTGAGAACAGTAGTCATCCAAGGAAAGTGGTAGAAATCAAGGAACAAAAATGTGACCCCTGGATGACTCAATTATGTGTGGACAATATAAACATTGATTTTGAAATAGACTGTGGCTCAGATGTGACATTATTGCCACATGAAGTGTGTAAGAAGTATTTGCCTAAATTGAAAATGTCTAAAACTAATACAATTTTGAAAGCATTTGGGGGAAAGGCAATCACGGTCCTAGGTAAAGCTAAAGTTTATGTAAAAGCCAAAGGAAAATATTTTTTGGCTCCATTGATAATTGTCAAAGAAGGAAAAAGAGCATTACTGGGGCGTGATTGGCTTAATGTCATAAAAATTGACTGGCCTTTGGCCAACAATAAAAAGGAATGTCGTAGCGTTCAGGTAATTGAAAATAATGAGAATGGTATGGACAAATTACAAGAAATAGTGACCAAACACAATTCAGTATTTTCTGGTAATCCGGGAGAGCTGAAAGGTGACTTAGGTTCATTAAAAATTAAACCAAATGCTACGCCAGTCCTTTGTAAACCAAGAAGATTGCCATACGCTGTAGAACCTTTGGTAAAAACTGAAATTGATAAGTTAGTAGATCAAGGAAAAATGATAAAAATTGAAAATACTAGTGAGGTTACTTGGGCGACTCCCATAGTACCTATTATTAAAAGTCCTACAAATATAAGGATCTGTGGTGATTATAAGGTTACAATCAACCCATATTTAGAAGTGTCTCCACATCCAATTCCAGTCATAGAGGATATTTTTGCTAAATTAAATCCACAAGCTAAAGTTTTCAGTAAAATTGATATTCGAAAGGCCTATATGAACAGGAGAATGGATTTGGAAGCACAAAAACTGTTAACATTGACTACACCATGGGGCTATTATCGACCTACCTTTATGATGTTTGGAATTTCTCCCGCTCCGCTTGATTGGCAAAAATTCATGGATAGCCATTTTAATATGAAGGATGTGTATTGTTATTTAGATGATATATTAATTGCTTCGACTGATGCTGAGTCTCATTTTCAAACACTAGAAAAGGTGTTTGACAAATTGGATAAATTAAATATTAAAGTGAATAAGGAAAAGACAATGCTGATGGCCAATCAATTGCAATATTGTGGGCATATTATTAACAACCAGGGAATCTGCAAAACTTCAGAGCATATCAGAGCAATATTAGAGGCTCCAGTGCCGAAAAACGTTAAGGAGTTACGCAGTTTTCTTGGAACTGTGAATTTCTACAATAAATTCATGAAAAATGCAGCAGAAAACTTGCATGATTTGTATAAATTGTTGCATAAAGACAGTAAATGGGAATGGAATCAACAGCATAATAAAGCATTTCAATGGGCAAAAGAGATGATTGCTTCTGACCAAATATTAGTTCATTATAATCCTAACTTAAAGCTTGTTCTTAGTTGTGATGCATCGAAGTACGGCCTAGGAGCATGTTTGGCTCATGAAATGGCAGATATTTCAGATAAAAATAAGATTATTGAAAGACCCATAGCGTTTGCAAGTCGTACTCTTACAGAAACTGAAAGCAAGTACTCACAAATTGATAAAGAGGCGTTAGCTATTATTTGGGCAGTCAAGAAGTTTGATCTTTATTTAAAAGGAAATAGATTCATATTGGTCACTGATCACAAACCCTTGATTTCATTGTTTAATCCTAATAAATCTATAGGTACTATATATGCAGACAGAATGACCCGTTGGGCTTTAATATTAAGTAATTATTCCTATGACATTCAGTACAGACGGTCCCAACACAATGCCTGTGCAGACTTTCCTTCAAGGCTTCCCTTGCCTATTGGTGAATATGATGAAGTAGATTCTGAAGATAATGTGCCTTTTGTCAACAGTGTTGTGTTGGAAAGTCCACCTGTAACTCAGACTGAAATTGCCAAGGCCACGCAAAAAGATACAATTTTAAGTAAAATCTATTGTTATATTGAACAAGGTTGGCCAAGCAAAGTCGGTCCAGAGTGTTTAAATTATAAAGGAAAGGAATTAGAACTAAGTTTGATAAATGGCTGTATTGTATGGAGGGGTAGAGTAGTAGTACCTGGCAACTTAAGAGAGACTGTTATGAAGGAGTTACATGTTGGTCACTTGGGTCAACAGAAAATGAAAGGTTTGGCTCGTAGTTATTTTTGGTGGCCCAACATTGATTCTGACATAGACAAAATAACTCAAAATTGTAAAGGATGTATTCAGGTTAGAAATAGACCGGATACCAAGCCAACTCATAATTGGGAGTGGCCTGGTAAACCGTGGCAACGGATTCATGCTGATTTCGCTGGACCATTTGCAGGATGTATGTGGTTAATTGTAGTTGATGCTCATACTAAATGGCTGGAGATTGCACGGATGAACACTACTACTTCAGAAGTAACTATAAAATGTTTACGTTCCATATGAAATCCACTGGCCAGTTGCAGACGAATGGAAACACGGTATAACTCTATAATCACTTTAATTACACTTTTCTAACTTTATAATCACTTTATTCTGTGGTATAATTTACACGTCTTCACTCAACGAGTGCTCAAACTCAACTGCCATGCTCCCAAGTGACCATAGACAAGAAATGTACCGTTTGACAGATAGTTGCTGTCTACCGACAAAAGTCATGTTAACTACTAAACAATTATTTATTGTCACTTCCCTTGGGTGCATGGCAACTTTACAAAATTAAATATGAAATTTACTATCAAAAATGAATACTTAAATATTAACAAATAATCATAACAATATTAAATATTAATGATAGCTAACAGTCGGCCTTTCCTGATATATTCACGTCCCGTGAATATAGGTTTGGACAAGATTATCTCTTAATTTACGAGTACACACCAATCTACTAACATAACTTTCAAGTAAGTACAATATCAGTCTATTCCACTATGAATATAATACTTTTGTAACCTATTCATTTTTACAGCGATTATCTCACATACACAAACCAAGGACATAACTTATTACATATTATTTACAATAAATCAATATAAAAGCCCCTTCATGGCTTCAGAATAGTCATTCCACTGAAACCTCTACATATTTCCAGTGGTTTGACAAACTACTAATACTAAATCAAAGAAATACTGAAGCCCCTTCATGTCTTCAGCATTACCAAGCCATTCCACTGAAACCTCTACATATTTCCAGTGGTTTGACCAACTACTAATACTAAATCAAAGCAATACTGAAGCCTCTTCATGTCTTCAGCACTACCAAGTCATTCCACTGAAACCTCTACATATTTCCAGTGGTTTGACCAACTACTAATACTAAATCAAAGCAATACTGAAGCCCCTTCATGTCTTCAGCACTACCAAGTCATTCCACTGAAACCTCTACATATTTTCAGTGGTTTGACCAACTACTAATACTAAATCAAAGCAATACTGAAGCCCCTTCATGTCTTCAGCACTACCAAGTCATTCCACTGAAACCTCTATATATTTCCAGTGGTTTGACTTATTACAAAAAACTCATATACAAGAGCTGTAATAACTAATTTTAAAATAATCAACTAACCAAATACTAATTCAAATTTATGATTATAATAATTAATAATTAAAATCTTTGCAACAATCAAACAGGTACATTAGTTCCTTGATTGGAGAGACTATCATCATCATCAGATTCGTTATTGGTCCTATTGAACACTAACCATGGGTGGATCTTGTCTACAGTAAAAGTACCGGTAAAAGGACGGTTACCCTTCCGAGACAATGGGGTATCTTCAATAACATACCTATCATTGTCCAATACCGTCACGATGCGATAGGGACCACGAAGCTTGGGAACAAGCTTTCGACTTTGACCGCAGGAAGGGATCTCTCTTTCTACTCTGACTAGATCACCTACTGCGTATACAACTTTCTTCCTATGTTTGTCAAAGGATTCTTTCTGATTGGTCTGATTTTTAGTTATATGTTCGGAGACCTTATTTCGGATGGTTTCTAATGTGTCGTCATTATGAGGTTCCTCGTCATGAGTGTTAAGCAAAAGAGAGGAATCATTGGTCCCAATTAATTTAAAACCGAACAATGCCTGAGATGGTGTTGTTCCCGTTCCTTTATTGAGCGTATTATTTAATGCCCATTGAATTTCTGAAACAGTCTGGTCCCACAGTTTTTCGTTTTTGTTAAAATTTTTAGCACTAAGTGCAGCAAGCACGGTTCTATTGTATCTCTCAACTTGTCCGTTTGCTCGCGGTGTAGCGACAGAGTTTAATATGTGCTTAACCCCTAATGAATTAAGGAACTCCTTAAACTTCCTGGAAGTAAAAGAGGTTCCCCTGTCCGATATAATTCTTTGCGGCACACCGAAAGTATGGAAATAACTTTGTAACGCTTTAATACTATGTGTACTCTTTGTACTTTTAACTGGGTTAAGAATTATATATTTTGTAAACGCATCTATTATTAGCAGCAAATAAGAATTATTTTTCTTACTACGTACGAATGGACCCAAATGATCTATGTGAAGTGTATGGAAGGGGCGATCGACTTTTGGTATAGGATGTAATTCTCCAGACTTTTTACCAGCAGGGATTTTTGTATGAGCACATTCAAGACATGAATCGACATACTTTTGAACAAATCTCCTCATTTTGGCAAACCAATATTGACTTTTAATTTTATCAAAAGTTTTGTCAAAACCAAAATGTCCCAACATATCATGATTAGTTCTGAGTAGATGCCATCTTATTCCTTTAGGTACAACCCATCGATCACCCTCAGGCGTTTTCCTGTACAGCATTCCGCGTTTAACTATAAAGTTGTTTTTAATTTCAATAATATTATCAGTTTCTTTATTGTTGAGTATAGTTATTATTCTTTGTAATTCAGAGTCATTTTGTTGGGCTGTAGCTATCCAATTGGTATCAATTAATCTAACTCTGTTCGTTTTGCTGAACAGGATTACGACTAAGGGCGTCGACATGCCCCATTTTGAGACCAGGTTTGTAAATAATATTAAAATTATATTCTTGTAAAGTATTCCACCATCTTGCTACTCGCGGTATCATATCTTTTTTTTCAAATGTTGCTCTAACAGAGTTGCAGTCGGTAACGATCGTGAATTTGAGACCTAATAAATATACTCGAAATTTCTGTACCGAAACTACAACAGCTAGAGTCTCTAAGTCATAGGAGGTGAAGCGAGCCTCTTCGGGCGAAGTTTGTCGGCTGTAATAGGCAACAGCGCTAAACGGGGAATCTATTTTTGGCCTTTGCATTAATATTCCGGCAATACCTAATTTGGATGCGTCAGTATGAAGTTGAGTTTCGTAAGTTGGATTGTAAAAGGCAAGTACGGGTCGTTTTGTCAACTCTTTTTTTAATATAAGAAAAGCCTCTTCTTCGGAGCTTCCCCAATGCCAGTTGGTATCTTTTTTTAGAAGTTGAGTTAACGGTTTCGCGATGATGGAAAACCCCTTTATGAACCGCCGAAAAAAGCTCGATAAACCAAGAAATTGACGGACTTTGTGTTGATCCGTTGGACGAGGAAAATGTTCTACAGCCTCTATTTTCTGCTTTCCAGGCCTTATTCCCCGTTCATTTACTTCGAACCCCAAGTAATTAATGGATCTCATAAAAAAGTTACATTTTGCAAGTTTTAAGGTTATACCAGAAGATCTAAATAGTTCTAGTGTATTTCTTAACTTCTCAAACCCTTCCTCTATTGTTTTTGATGGGATAATCACGTCATCCATGTACGCAAATGCATCTTTGAAACGTGCGTTTCCCAGGATGTTATTGATGGCCCGTTGAAAATTTGATGGGGCATTAGCTAACCCGAAAGGCATCCGGTTAAACTCAAAGTGGCCATCAGGTGTAACAAAAGCTGTTAAGTGTTTGGATGTCTCAGCCATACATATCTGGTAGTAACCGGATGCAAGATCTAAAGTAGTGTAAAACTTGAAACCGGATAAATTGTCTAGTTGATCATCAATTCGTGGTAACGGATAATGTTCTTTAATTGTTTTTTTGTTTAAAGCTCTAAAATCGATGCAAAGTCTATAATCCCCAGTTTTCTTTTTTACTAATAATATCGGAGATGCATAATCTGACGCGGATGGTCGTATTATTCCGGAATCCTCTAATTCTTTAACCATTCCCCTAACAACTTGACGTTCCGAATGAGCCAACCTATAAGGCCGGTATACCACGGGAATAGTGTCACTTAAATGGATATTCATTTCAATCCCTTTAACACATCCTAGTTCTTTGGTTGAGAATGCAAAACAATCCCTATATTCATTTAATAAATTAAGCAATGACTCACGTTCCTTTATTCCTAATTCGTCACCTATATTTACTAGGGAACCTTCAATAGTAGGGTTGGGCAAATCTTCATTGTTATCTATAATTCTATTGATGCAGTACGATTGCATTTCTGAAAATGGTCTTGCGCGGATCAATACTGTTCCTCGTTTCAAAGGAAACTCGGGAGAGTGCAACCCCTTTACCAGAACCTGACCTTGTCCATCTGTCAATTTAACTAAGCTTTGAACGACTTCGTACTCCCTATAAGGTTCGTGACTTAAACTGTATTCTATAAGCACATCACCACTATATTTCATTTCGGAATAAACATCGACACAGGTATATCCCTGTATTTTAATATCATCTAAAACACGTAATGGAATCTTCAAAAGCTTTGACATATTTCTGTCTTGAATTTGAAGTATTTCGTTAGTTTTAATAACGATAAGGTGATCCTGCTCAGTAAAAGTTTGACCCAATAATAGAGGGACTTGTAATAAGTGATCAGAGACTATAAGTATTGGTACTACTGCTTTCACGGAATCTATTTCAATGTTTACGTCACATTTTCCTAAACAACTAACCATGGAATCTCCAAAACCTCTTAAAACTGGCAAATCAGTCTTTGAACAAGTGGTTGTTAAGTTACGAGCAATCGATTCTCTCAACATGGAGCATTGACTTCCAAAGTCAATAAAACAATCTAATGTTACACCATTAACTAAGGCGGATTTAAAATACTTAGATTCATTTTTATTCTCGGCGGAAATAACTAGGACCTTTTTAGGCGTTACACCCTTTTTATTGGGACAATCGTTAACTAAATGACCTACTTTATTACAATCAGTACACCGTTTGATTGTTTGCTTACACTTATAATACGGGTGCCCTTCTTCGCCACAGTTGTAGCATTTAGCTGAAGATTTTGTCGTATTGGTTTCAGCTCTATTAGATTTATTACGTTTGTTGTCAATTATGCCTGCCTGCTGCACTGTTTTGTCCACTCTCTTGTTAATTTTTACTCCCTTCAAGTATACTAATAATTTATCAAGATCGGAGTATTGTGCTGCTTCCGCGCTTGTTCTTATAGAACGATCTTCGATACCAAAAAGTATGCAATCAATGGCATTCTTGCCAATAATATTACATCTGTTCAGTAGCACTGTCTTATCATAAAAGTATTCCTCCAAAGAGTCACCAAAACCCGCTTTACAAGCTAGCATATCCGACAACAACTGTGCGTAATTCTCGTCGCTCGGAAAAGCTGAACGGAGTTTGTTTTGCCATTCAGACCAGGAAAACATAACACTAGGTAATCCTTGGTACCATTTTTGTGCAAAACCTACAAGTTTTGGTAATGCATAATGACTGGTTTGCCTATCTGACCAATTATAAATTTGTGCACACTCATTTACTTTGGTTATCCACATTTCTATGGTCTGGTTACGTTTTGATGGATCGAACTCGGGAATAACATTAAAAACCGGGAAACGTTCACAGTTTCCATCAGCCTTCATGGTCTGAACAACATCTTTTAACATTTGTGCAAATAAAATTTTATCACTGACCTGTTCGGCAACATTACTGTCACCTTGAGAGAGCTTCGTGTTGCTGCGGCGTCGCCTGGACCCGCTACGACTGCGCCGCGTACGACTATGCCTGCGTCGCGTATCGCCACGCCTGCGCCTGCGCCTCTCATCACTTCGGCTACGTCGTGTACTGCCACGGCTGCGCCTCGCATCACTTCGGCTGCGTCGCGCACTACTGTGACCTGCGCCGCTCCGGCTGCGCTCTGCACCGCTTCGGCTGCGCACTGCACTGCTGCGGCTACGACCCGCAGCGCTCCGGCTGCGTCTCGTACCTCTCCGGCTACAGCACGCACCGCTCCGGTTGCGCCTCGCCCGACTACGGCTGCGGTGGCAGTTCCTGGAGCTGCGTTGGGCACCACAACGACTGTTCAGTCGCACAATGCTGCGACTGCGAGATTCTTCAGCACCGGAAGGCAACTTGGGACCTGGAGTATCCAGGCGCCTGCCTCGGTTGCTTGCTCGACGTTCCATTTGATTACAGCTGGAATTATAATTTTGAACACGAGAGTAAACCGTTATCTAAACTGTTATTTTTAATCGTGAAATAAAATATTAACACATCTGCGTTTTATTTTCCAAAACAATATACCTTATAACTGTGCTTTCCTGGGCGTTCGGTAACACTGGGATACTAAAATATCCTTTGTGTTATCCCACTTCTGACCTGAAATCCACTGGCCAGTTGCAGACGAATGGAAACACGGTATAACTCTATAATCACTTTAATTACACTTTTCTAACTTTATAATCACTTTATTCTGTGGTATAATTTACACGTCTTCACTCAACGAGTGCTCAAACTCAACTGCCATGCTCCCAAGTGACCATAGACAAGAAATGTACCGTTTGACAGATAGTTGCTGTCTACCGACAAAAGTCATGTTAACTACTAAACAATTATTTATTGTCACTTCCCTTGGGTGCATGGCAACTTTACAAAATTAAATATGAAATTTACTATCAAAAATGAATACTTAAATATTAACAAATAATCATAACAATATTAAATATTAATGATAGCTAACACATATTTGCACGTTTTGGACTTCCAGAACAACTTGTCACAGATAACGGACCTCAATGGACATCCGATGAATTTGCTAATTTCTGTAGTAATAATAACATCCGGCACACATTCACAGCGCCTTATCATCCAGCCAGCAATGGTTTAGCAGAAAGGGCAGTGCAGTCTTTTAAGAAAGCAATAAAATCTGCTAATTTTGATAATGTTTTGGACTTAGATTTTAAATTGCAATCTTGGTTACTTAATTACAGAACAGCTCCTCATGCTACAACAGGAAAAGCTCCCTGCGATCTGATGTTTGGTCGACCATTGAGAACTCGACTGTCATTAATTAAAAATAGTACTGTTATTCCTAGACAGCGAACACCAAACAAAAATAGCAGGCAGTTTGTACCTGGTGATAAAGTCTTAGTTACTAACTATGATAAGAAGGAGAAATGGGTAGAGGGAGAGGTTGAAGAACCAGTAGGTAATTTTATGTATATCATCAAGACTAATAAAGGTTCGGCCACCCGGAATGTTACTCAGATGCTTCCTCACAGCCCAAGCTCAACTCAGCCCGTATCTGCTTCTAGATCATCTGATTCAGGATCTGAACCTATTCTTAGACGTAGTAGTAGGATACCTAAACCTCGGCAAATTTTGGATTTATAAATTCATTTTACTTTTACATTTAATTTTGTTTGTAAAGTTCATAATTCGAATTTCATTTTAGTATGTTGTTAGAAGCTTGAAGGAGAGGAGTGTTACAATGTGAAACGAACGAAACGTGTCTAACGTCAATGTCAAAGTGACAGGGCTCGTTTGACATTGTCCCCCGCTGATAGAATGGTCGCGTGCTAACATATAGTCTGTGCTATAAAATACTAATAATAAACCGTCCTGTTATTAACCATTCAGTGGTATTTATTCATCTTCGCACCCCGCGTAACAGTTTGTCTGTTCCCTCATAACTTCTAAACTATTATCATTACATGACAAATGAGGTGTCGTTAGAAGCGTCTCAGTTGTCCGCTGGTTATAGGGTAATAATCCAATACGGCGTCCTCTAGGGGGATGTAAAGATGTAACCGAAAAACTAAATTTTTGCGCAGTATCGACATCGGTATCAAATTAAAGGGCTTGATGAGCACATTTGAAATACACTTCTGGACACATCTATGACTAACCTAAACTCTAAGGTGGGCCCTTAGAGTTTAGGTTTCGATGGCCCCTACCGAAATATGATTGCTAGATTGAACAAAAACTGTTGATGCAGTTTTAAACCTGATACATTTTACCATCTTTTTCGATCGTATTGTTTTAAATTTGAATTCAGAATACCATACGACATGGAGCTACGCTTAACAAGTCGGATATATGCGCCTTGATAAAGGCAATTGATTTTTGAATAAAAAACATGTTTTATCAAATAAAGGTTTAATTTAATAATGCGTGTTGCCTCCATGGGCATCTACCACAGCTCTCATACGATTAGGCATAGAGTTTATCAACCGCTCTATGAAATTTTGAGGGATCATCTCCCATTCCTCTTCTATGGCAGTTTTCAACTCCTGCATCGTCTGGGCAACTGGCTGACGAGCCCTAACACGTCTTTTTAGCTCGTCCCACATGTGCTCAATGGGGTTCATGTCTGGGCTTCTGGCTGGCCAGTCCATAACTGTGATGTTCACATCCCGAAGATATTCCCTGACGATGCCGGCCGCATGGGCTCTTGCATTATCATGCATAAAAAGGAAATTTGGGCCCACATAGTCCGCGTATGGTATCACGTGAGGTACTAAGCACTCACGAATGTACCTTTCAGCATTTAATGTTGGCAGCCGTGGTCCTGTAACAACCTCAAGTTGAGTTTTGCCGCTCACGGATATACCGCCCCAGACAGTCCATGAGCCAACGCCATAAGCAACCCTCTCTTCAAAGCAGCATTGTGCGAAACGCTCTCCATTACGTCGGTAGACCTTCTTCCTTCCATCATTGCCATGTAACACAATTTTAGACTCATCAGAAAAGAGTACACGGCTCCAATCTTGCTGTGTCCAATTTAAATGACTGCGTGCGAAATGAAGGCGCGCTGTTCGGTGGGCTCGGAGTGTACTACGGTAGTGCGACAAACGGAAGTGCGATGAACGCTTGTGCGACATAACTGTACTGCGACACACGATAGTTCGAATGCACGCTTGTGCGATACACTGAAGGTCGACATCACGCTGGTGCGACAAACGATTGTGCGACTGTAGTGCGACACTACGGTAGTGCGACACCATGGTAGTGCGACAGACAAGTGGTATGTACGGATTGCGCGTACATTGGTACGCGTAGTCAGTTTACGCGGGTCCGGAACGCCATGTCCATACCTGTAGCTACGCGTACACTCTTGGGGTACGCGTGCCGCGGGAGCTAGCTAGCGCGCTAGCGGAGAGCGAGACAACGTGGCGTTCCGGACAGGCGTAATAAACTGACTACGCGTACCAATGTGCGTGCAATCCGTAAGGTGCGTACGGATTGCGCGTACCCTGGTACGCGTACTCAGTTTACGCGTATCCGGAACGCCTAGTCCATACCTGCAGCTACGCGTTCACTCTTGGGGTACGCGTACCGCGCGAGCCAACTCGCAGCGCGAGCCACCGTCAGTCGCATTTTGGTCGCGCGTCAAAGAGGACGCACGCGGCCGGCTACGCTATATTTGGACGGCAAAATGAATAAACACGCGTGTTCTTCGAGTTTCAATAATGAAAATATTATTAGATTGATTCAACTTTATGAATTTCACCGGGTCTTGTGGGTTGTCATGGCGAATGACTGGGGCTCGCGGAGCGCTCTGGATCGATTGACCTCGCGTACAGGTTCGCGGCGGTCCGTACAGGAGCTGTACGCGTATCCAATGTACGCGTGGACAGTGTTTCCCAACTACGCGTAACACAGGAACGCGCTATCCGTACGCACCTGTACACACCTCTCGCGTTAGTTTGGGCTCATTAGCTGGCTTGTGTGGTACCATATCGCGTTCTTTTAACCTTCTCCGAACAGTTCGAGCGCTCACAGATACTCCGTGGAAGTCGCGAAGATGGTTTTGTATCTCAATGGAGGTAAGGAGACGATTTTTCAAGCTGGTCGTCACGATGAATCGATCCTGCCTTTCAGTTGTGACCCGAGATCGTGGCCTTCCTTGGCGACGAACAAAGCCGACAGTCTCTAGGTTGTACCTCCGATAAACATTTCGGACCGCAGATCGACTTAAATTAAGTTGAGCACTCACGTTTCTTTGGCTGTGTCCGGCCTGAATAAGTGCCACAGCTTGGGCGGTGAAGTATCCATAGATTATTGATAGAACCTCACCTTAATGTTAAGAATAAGTAATGTTTGTTGCAAAACCAAAGATATCAATCACTTTTTCAAGAATTAAATCCAAGTAAACCAATAAAACCAAGTTTTCTTAATATTCGATTGTTTGATATCAACAAACAGGCTCCAAATTGTCTTTTGTTTCTTTAAATTCTGTGTTGAAATTCAAAAAAAGACTATTGAATGAAATTGTGAATTTAATTTACATTCGGCTTTCACCATTATTAGGTATTGTTGTTTTAGTCCAAATTTTATGTACTTTCTTCGGTGTTCTCCTCTGTGGAAGCACACACACATTTTGGGCAAAATTGACCAAATTGTTCGTGAAACTTTAACATCCATTCTTAATGTGACCCTGGACGACCGAGCGTGGCTGCAAGCCACCCTCCCTATCCGATTTGGTGGACTCGGCGTCCGCAAAATTTCTAGTGTGAGTTTACCGGCGTTCCTATCCTCTGTCCACAGCACTGAAACCTTAACCAGGAAGATTTTAAGTCTCTCCCTGGTTGACTCCGAAGTGCCGTGCTTGACAGATGCGGAGAACGCCTGGAAAATGACTTGCCCGGATTCAGATCGACCCGTGAACCCATCTTCCCAGAGGCAGTGGGATGAGCCGCTCTGCAGGTTGGTACGGTATAATCTTATTAATACGTCAACCAATTCTGTAGAGCGTGCCCGCCTGCTGGCTGTGGGCGAGTGGGAGTCGGGTCTATGGCTTCAGGCACTACCGTCACCCAACATAGGTACCATGCTGGGTGACGAAACCTTCCGGATCGCTACATGCCTGCGTCTGGGCGCTCCTTGCGGGGCTCCACATCGTTGTCAGTGTGGCGAAGGCGTCGACTGCCTCGGGCACCATGGCCTTTCCTGCAGCAAGAGTGCAGGTCGGCTAGCACGGCACGCTAGTATAAATGACATTATCCGTCGTGCTCTTGTCACCGCCGGGGTGCCAGCCGTTTTAGAACCCAGTGGCTTGGCACGCGATTTTTATTAACTCGTCTCATGCTCTATTTCGTCTCTTTCCCAACTCGTCCGACCCATATGACAACGTACAGTCAACGTCAATAATATCGGGATGATTAGACTATAAAATACCGATACCCATGCGTCGCGGTGGATTGAAGAAAAAGAAATTGCATGCGGACGAAGTCGGGGGCAAAAACTATCCTAACTAATATCTGTAAGGATTTGAATGGGCACATCAGTAGACCATGGCCGAACAGGACTAGGTATTTTTTTTAGCGTGGTAAAATCATCAAATGAGTCGCCCAGGGCAGGGCGGGAGGGACTGTCAGACTCGAACTGACTAAAATCCACAGTGTCCTTCAATAGCCCTTCACTCACGTTCCGGGGTCACGGTAATTCGTTAGTCCCGCGACCCCGGCAGGCTTTGGCCCCGTCATAATGCTGACGCTCTTTGAGGCGCGCGTGGAACACAACGCGCCGTCAACCCGGGCATGGTCCATGTTCGGACAGCGAGTCACCCATTACTCGCCGCCCGTATGTCCGCGCCTACAGTGGCCGGAGATCATCTTGCGACGTGCGTCACCGTGGAACCTACCGCTGCGGCTGGGATGGAGAGAGGACGCTGTCCTCTCCCTCTCGCGGCGCGCCTCCTCCTTCGCGAACATGACTGCTTCGCAGAAGGAGGCGACCGCTTCCCACTCCGTTCTCGTCTCGCCCCGCAGCATGGCCTCGACCAATGCCGGGCGCGAGAGGTCTCCGCCATCACCGTCGTGAGGACAAGGCGGTGCTCTGCCCAAGCGGGGTAGACCTGCACCGTATGGTCCACCGCATCCTCCAGGCGATCCTCGCTGTGGTGACACCCAGGCGTTTCTTCCTTCCTCATCAGACACAGGTACCTCCCGAAACATCCGTGTGCGGTGAGGACCTGCGTCAAGTGGAAGGTCAGGACGCAGTGACTTCTATCCAGCCACTCCTCAAAGAGGGGTCTTAGCGCCGCGATTGCGGCGAGCCCGAGGACTAGGTCATAGGATAACTTTATCCGGTCAATACGTCCCCGTGGGATACATATCCCAACAAGCAAAGTAATCCTATAAAGAAAGATATTGGGCATACCCAACACACCAGTGAAGCCACGGGCAGAAACTCGTTTGTGATAAAGATGAAATCTATTAAAGTTTGACAGCTTGGGGTAGATTGATATGCTGGCGTCTGTACTTTTGCGTCGGACGATTTTGGAAAGAGACGAAATAGAGCATGAGACGAGTTAATAAAATGACGAGCGGGCTTATTCGCTATCTCTAATGACAGTTGAGAATGATGATCACCGAGTATAGTTTCCAACTTTCAACTGTCAAAACTGACATTTCGTATTCCCTAACTTCCCTAAAGTCGGGTAATAACTAGTGCAAGAACAATTTCAAGTCGATAAGCACCGCTAGTTTTAGTTATTCACTGAACGATCACGTTACATAGAAGCGTTACTGAATACCAAAACACCGGAATGTTCGGTTGGTCACTAAGCTCGGTGATTATCACTTCAGTGTTGATCACTTTCATCTGTCAAAATTAGCGAATAAGCCTGCAAGGGATGGAGACGAAATAGCTAATGAGACGAGTTGTCATCGCAACCCGATTAACATAGGCGCGGGTCAATCTTCAATATTTGAGACATCCGTTGAGGATAATGACGCCCGATCTTTTATTAAAGGAAAAAAAATATCGGGCGTCTTGTAGTCAAAGATCGGGCGTCATTATCCTCAACGGATGTCTCAAATATTGAAGATTGACCCGCGCAATCAATTTAAAATAACGACTGGCAACAATATGGTCCACAGTGTGACCATATGTGGCAGGATCCTGCCTTTTTGGCAGGTTTAGCCATGGTTTAGCCCTTTATTTTACTCTCTAGCACTTTTGTTTGACGTTTTAGAAATCTGTCAGAAATCTTGTTGATGAACATACAATTCAAAAAGTTGACGATGAATACAGACAAATAAAACTTGACAAAGACGTTAGTGATTTATTAGAATCTGGCGGAAGTAACGCTAAGCCAACTCTAAATATTGATAAATTTTGGGGTGCCATTGGTAAAATTCGAAATTCAAATGGAGACTTAAAATACGTTAATGTTTATAATTTTGTAAAAGGTTTGTTGTGTTTGCCAATGTCGAATGCTGCTTGTGAAAGGATATTCTCGCAATTCAACTTCATAAAAACAAAAACGCGGAATAGATTTATTAATAAACATGTCGCCTCTATTTTACATATGTTAAACAGGGCATTAGTGATTATGGTGACTGCGTTTCATTCCAGCCAACTAAAGAAATGATTAAACAAATGACAAAAGCGATGTATAAAGAAAGTGATCAAGAAGAATACGATGCTAATACGAATTTATAATTTAGTTTAGTTCACTTTTAGACTTTAAGATCAATTATTTTAAATAAAACTCTAAATAATCTGTGCTATTTATTTTAAATTTTTAAATTATATTGGCATTATTTTGGCATTTTGTGCTTTCGATTTTGGCAAAATTTGACAGTTTTCTTGTTTTCAGTGGGGCAGGATCTCCAATTTAATTGGTCACATTGATGGTCCAATTAATTTTACTCTATGGTAACGCATCAGCCAGCAGCAAGCAGCTTGCACGACAGACATCTATCGGGTGGATAATTTTCGCGCCCGGTTTTGTCGTGACGAAGGAGAATAAGAAAAAGTTGTTCATTACGATATGTGAAATCCCTTAGATTGACTAATCTGTTCTGTGTTATTAATTACTAAGTGATAACTATTCAGTGTCATCATGTCTCAAACAGAGGAACCTATGGACGTTGCAGATGTTGGTGAAAATTCAGTAGGTTCACTATTCCCTCTTGTTGTAGGATTAATAATTGTGAGGATTAGCTTTAAAACTGTTTTTTTTTTAACAGAATGGATCCTCAAGCGATACTACATCCTCGCGTGGCAAGGAAGGTGACTTCGAAAGTAAAATTGAAACTGATCGGTCGAAGAGATTCGAGTTTCTGTTGAAGCAAACAGAAATTTTCTCTCATTTCATGACAAATACTCCTAAATCTGGTGCTAGCCCTCCCAAACCGAAGGCCGGCAGACCTAAGAAAATCAAGCAAGACGTTGACCCGGGTGGTGGATCGGCAGGAGAGTAAGTCATAATAAAACTAACCTTCACCTTACAACAAACAAACAATAAACATGTGTTTTGACTCTACAGTACTAAAATCAATAAAAATGAAATGATCTTTCTTTGAAATATCTAAAAAGTATTTTATCTATTCTACATTTTGTGACTAGTTTAATTAATATGTGGTTACAATAGTCACACTGAAAATTTTATTGTTATGATTTTTCTCTAGTCACCGTCACCGGAAGACTGAACAAGAAGAGGATGAGGAGCTTCTTGCAGAGACAAACACTAAAGTAAAATCAATATTCCGTTTTGAAGCCTCTCCACACTACATAAAAAATGGGGAAATGCGTGATTACCAAGTAAGAGGTCTTAACTGGATGATCTCACTTTATGAAAATGGTATCAATGGTATCTTGGCTGATGAGATGGGGCTTGGAAAAACGCTACAGACTATTTCTTTGCTTGGTTACATGAAGAACTTCAAGTAAGTGTTTGCTCAATAATTATGTTTTCAAAATATTTACACAATTTGAAGAAATAAACTCACATTTAAAGATTACTTTTATGAGTTTATGTTATCCTGCAAGATACATTTTTATTGCAGGAATGTTCCTGGGCCACATATTGTAATTGTCCCGAAATCAACTCTGACAAATTGGATGAATGAGTTCAAAAAATGGTGTCCCTCCCTGAAAGCTGTTTGTCTAATTGGTGACCAAGAAACAAGGGTAAGTCCTATTAAGTTTGGTAAATATGCATACTGCCGCAGTCTGTTTTAATTCTAATGAGGGCATGAATTGTTGTCTTTGTTTAAATGTTTTATAAAAGATATTTATTCTGCAAGTTGGTTGTTAAAAAAACACTTCTACATGTCAAACAATATTTATAAGGATGGTGTTTCGGACCTGACTACTCTGAGAAGAAACATCCAAAACAACCTCAGAGGTCTCTATTTTAAAGTCAATAATTGACAGGCCTTCTGGTCTAGTGGTTTGTGACCCTGACTACTATGCCGGAGGTCGTGGGTTCGATTCCCACCCAGGACAAATGCTTGTGTGATGAGCACAATCATTTGTGCCGTGTCTGGGTGTAATTTATCTATAGTATTTATGTGTTTAGAAATATATAAGTATGTTTATCAGTTGTCTAGTACCCATAACACAAGCTCTGCTTAGCTTGGGACTAGATGGCGTTGTGTGATAGTTGTGGAATATAAAAAAAGTCCAGACATTATACTACTCATGTATAATTATTTATACAGGGTGTAAGAGACATCGGCGCACAAACGGATACCATGGGTCCAGGACATGATTCTGGACACCCCGTGTTGGAATTTTTCGTCGGTTTGTTCCTATTTGTTTAATAGTGAGCCGCGCTTAAATTACCACAGGTACTGTGGTACTGGACACAGTATTTAGGTATACGATGACCTTTCATTATAAACATCTAAGAAGGCACCATTTCTAGTTTTATTTACATTGCTACTTTTAGTGAAAGTAGTGAATTAATTAATTTTTTATTAAAAATCTCATTGGGTTAGGTAAGAATAACGATTATGAACAGTCTAACGTAAAAAAACTCCAACATGTTTTTTAAAAAATTTAGAAAGTTGGTAAAAATCCGACGAAAAATTCCAACACGGCGGGGTCCAGAATCATGTCTGGGAGCCATGGTATCCATTTGTGCGTCGATGTCTCTTACACCCTGTATATAATTATAATTATTAATTAAAGATTGCAAAAAATATTTATAATTAATGTTTTTTTAGAGCACTTTCATTCGAGAAGTCCTCATGCCAGGTAACTGGGATGTCTGCATAACATCTTATGAGATGATTATTCGGGAAAGATCAGTTTTCAAAAAATTCAATTGGAGATACATGGTGATTGATGAGGCTCACCGAATCAAGAATGAAAAATCGAAGCTTTCAGAACTGCTCAGAGAGTTCAAAAGTATGAACAGGTTGTTGCTAACTGGTACTCCACTTCAAAACAATCTCCATGAACTGTGGGCATTGCTTAATTTCCTCTTACCAGATGTATTCAATAGTTCTGATGTAAGTACTAGATTATTAAGTTAATAGTTATAATAAGAGATTTAAGATGCACTTTTGAGTACAGACATACTTGATTTGCAACAGAGCTTGAACAGTGAAACTTCCAATATTTGAAACTACCAATATTTTCAATAGCCTGTGAAGTCTGTTGACAAAAGTGAATAATACACAAAACTCTTTCAGGACTTTGATTCCTGGTTCAACACTAATGCTGCTCTTGGTGACAATCAACTAGTGTCTCGGTTGCATGCTGTTTTGAGGCCATTTTTACTTCGTCGTCTTAAATCTGAGGTGGAGAGGAAACTTAAACCGAAAAAGGAGGTCAAAGTTTATGTGGGTTTGAGCAAAATGCAAAGAGAATGGTACACAAAGGTTCTTATGAAAGACATTGATGTAGGTAAGCAAAAAACTTCTATTTCATTATTTTTTGTAATAAATTGAGAGCATGTGGTCAAAACAATAAATGCATAATTATAATACATAATTATTCTGGTTGCAGTGAATGGTGCAGGAAAAGTTGAAAAGATGCGACTGCAGAACATTCTTATGCAGCTGCGCAAATGCTGCAATCACCCTTACCTGTTTGACGGCGCGGAGCCTGGCCCGCCTTATACCACGGATTTGCATCTCGTGTACAACTGTGGGAAACTCGCCATACTTGACAAATTGCTGCCCAAACTGCGTGAACAGGACTCCAGGGTGCTGATATTCTCACAAATGACCAGGATGCTGGACATATTAGAGGATTATTGTCTTTGGCGGCAATATAAGGTATGCAAAGATCTATTCTACTTGGGAGACTTAAGAAAGCGAAAGAAAATTTGGAGGTCATTATAAAATACATTTATTTTCAGTATTGCCGTTTAGATGGTCAAACTCCCCATGAAGATAGGAATAGGCAAATAGAGGAGTACAATGCTGAGGGGAGTGAGAAATTCGTGTTTATGCTGTCTACGCGCGCCGGCGGTCTCGGTATCAACTTGACGTCGGCAGACGTCGTCATAATTTATGATTCTGACTGGAATCCACAAATGGACTTGCAGGCTATGGACAGGGCTCATCGTATTGGACAGAAAAAGCAAGTAAGTAGTCATTATACTAATATTATAAATGCGAGTGTTTGGATGTATGTATGTAGGTATATTAAATTGGCAGAAAGTAAAATTATAGTCATGAATAACACTGGCTACTTTATTCTGGATAAACATGTATCCACGGATGGGCATAGAATATGTGGATTTGATAATATTCAACTAAAAAGCGGGCGAAACCGCTGGCAAAAAGTAAGTATAAAATATTTGCATATGAGCAGGTGAACTGGTCAGTGATTTGGATGTTATTAACTGTTTTAAAGGTACGAGTTTTCCGACTTATCACTGAAAACACTGTGGAAGAAAAAATTGTAGAACGCGCCGAAGTGAAGCTGAGGTTGGATAAACTTGTGATACAATCTGGCCGCCTGGTCGACATTAAGAGTCAGCTCAACAAAGATGAAATGCTCAACATGATCAGACATGGCGCCAACCATGTGTTCTCGTCTAAAGATTCGGAAATCACTGAAGAAGATATTGATGTCATATTAGCTAAGGGAGAACACAAGGTAATAAAACATAAAGTTCACTTACTGTACCCATTTCTGACAAAAAAGAAAAAAAACATGGAAATACCACTTATTTGTCTATTACAGACTGAAGAATTGAAGCAGAAGCTGGAGAGTCTAGGAGAGTCATCACTACGAGCTTTCTCAATGGACACCCCTGGCGCCACGACAGACTCTGTCTACCAATTTGAAGGTTTCCTGCTAAATAGTAGATAGTAAAAAGTGATCATTGTTTTGAAATAAAATACTAATTAACTTTGTTACGTACAGGGGAGGATTACAGAGAGAAGCAGAAAATTTTACCCATTGGTAACTGGATAGAA
This sequence comes from Agrotis exclamationis, assembly GCA_950005045.1. Classification (NCBI taxonomy): domain Eukaryota; kingdom Metazoa; phylum Arthropoda; class Insecta; order Lepidoptera; family Noctuidae; genus Agrotis; species Agrotis exclamationis. The sequence goes on along the minus strand of OX465425.1, from coordinate 13,267,362 downwards.
CCGCCTAAACGCGAACGTAAAGCTAACTATGCAGTGGACGCTTACTTCCGAGAGGCACTCCGTGTTTCCGAACCGAAGGCGCCAAAGGTACAGGTAAATAAGTGTAAAGAGCTAAATGCGGAGGTCAGCGCAGCAGTCTACTTTTGGTGGTGGTTTTATGGCAATATAATTATCATCTAATTCATGTACTTGTATTATGTAAATTGATTAGCTCTTTATACTGGCATTAATATAGCATACACTTGTATATCTGCTGTACCTAAATCATTTATTTAGCCTTATTTCTATGTAACTAAAATATCACATCATTCAATTCACATACTAGTTATTCATTTATTTATATTTTCACAAACACAATATTTATAACGCTTGTAGTTAGTTTGGAGGAGAGGATGATCATGGGATAATATTCACTTCTCTCGTGTGTAGGCTCCGCGTCCTCCAAAACAGCCAATTGTGCAAGACTTCCAGTTCTTCCCGCCGCGACTTTTCGAACTTCTAGATCAAGAAATATACCACTATCGCAAAACACTAGGGTAAGGTTTGCGACATAGAATTGTCAAATTTTGTTTTTGTATGATACTTACAATTGAAATACTTTACCAGGTACAAAGTTCCCCGTAATCCTGAGTTGGGCCCAGATGCGGCCAAGATTCAAAGAGAAGAACAGCGAAAAATAGACGATGCTGAAGCTCTCACAGAGGAAGAGATTCAGGAGAAAGAGCAGTTGTTAACTCAAGGTATTGCTGAACTGTGAAAGTGCAGTTAATAGATTAGCTATGCTATATGTATTAACAAAAATTATTCATCCACAGGTTTTACTAACTGGACAAAGAGAGACTTCAACCAATTCATTAAAGCTAATGAAAAATATGGGCGCGACGATATTGAAAATATTGCTAAAGATGTCGAAGGCAAGACTCCAGAAGAAGTAAGTAAAATCAAGCTGTTTAACAGTCATATTAATCTTTTTGTAAAATGTAAATCAATAATGCATAATCTATTTTAAGGTCATGGAGTATTCAGCGGTGTTTTGGGAACGTTGTCACGAACTTCAGGACATCGACAGAATAATGGGACAGATTGAAAGAGGAGAAGCCAAGATACAGAGGCGAGCGTCGATCAAAAAAGCGCTGGATGCTAAGATGGCGCGTTACAGAGCTCCATTCCATCAACTGAGAATCTCGTATGGGACGAATAAAGGAAAAAATTACGTTGAAGAAGAGGACAGGTATATCTCTTGAATTTGTATCTCAAAGTACCTTTATGTAAGTCGTATTGTAGTGTTTTTCATGTTAATGCCTATTTTATTCTTCTAGATTCCTTGTGTGTATGCTGCATAAGCTCGGCTTCGACAAAGAGAACGTGTACGAGGAGCTCCGAGCATCTGTACATGCGGCGCCGCAGTTCCGCTTTGATTGGTTCCTCAAATCGAGAACGGCAGTCGAGTTACAACGCAGGTCAGTAGTTACCTATAAAGCTTACGCATGCAAAACAAAGCCATATGAAGTCAATTAAAATATTGGATATTTCCAGATGTAATACACTCATCACTTTAATTGAGAGAGAAAATCAAGAACTTGAAGAAAAGGAAAGAGCTGAAAAGAAGAAGAAGAGCGGCGCCGCCAATCAAAACACACCTGGCGGGAACGTGACCGGCAAAGGCGCTAATACAAGCAAACGCAAAGCCGATAACACACCAGACACCGCCCAAAAGCACAAAAAGAAGAAGAAGTGAACCTATGGTTAACATGCGATTTGATGATCATTATTCCTTATGTAACGATTATTGACTTTTCAATGGTAAATAAACGTATCGTCGCGATTACTTTGTTTTATTTTTAATATATTTACAACTCATATTTATAAAGGGATCAAAAAGAAGAAGAAGTGAACCTATGGTTAACATTCGATTTGATGATCATTATTCCTTATGTAACGATTATTGACTTTTCAATGGTAAATAAACGTTTCGTCGTGATTACTTTGTTTTATTTTTAATATATTTACAACTCATATTTATAAAGGGATCTAGCTATCCACACTTATCAGAGCCGTACCCGGGAGGGACCGTGCTTCTCCAGGGGATTAAAAATATAATTATGCAAACAAATAATATTAAATCCATCACATATGTCTTGTGTCTGGGCTGGTAGGCGGAGCTCCAGTGCTGGCGAAGTTTCTATACGAGGCCGTCAACGGGAACGGCCATGAAGCAAACCCAGGTTCTCAGCCGGGGGGATACCAGAGTAGACATTTTAGTAAGAGTCTGACAACGAAAGTTTTTCTTTAATAGAGTTTCAACTTTATAGTCTAGATTATAAAGCTGAAAATTCACTACAGATAAAAAATTAGAATAAATCCGGTGTATTCTAAAAATAGGTGGAAAGTTCTCTTTAAATAATAATCCGTGGTCATTACCGACATATTCAAGACGCATTAAAGATTTTGTTCAACAGCTCCTGGAATATAAACCTAGAATTCTCTGTTGTATTATAAACCATTTTCCCTCAGATCAAAGAACATTTTCCACTGAAGAGGAGCAGATATTTGGTGCAATCCTATTAATATTTCGTATATTACGTTCCGAGGCCTTCCTCAGTCCCTGTGGACAGGCGTAGGCGGCCTGATATGTGTGGCAGACCTTAATGGCTGTTTCAGGTTTTATCCGTCAACCCAACAGGACCACCAGATATTATGATTAGTGACAATATTTAGGCCCAGACTTCACCAAAGCGGAGACGAAAGGAGATGTTTGAATAACCAATCAGAATCAGGGCATTGGTGATCAATTATTGAAAAAAAAACCGGCCAAGTGCGAGTGGGACTCGCGCACGAAGGATTCCGCACTATAATCTATAAAAAACCCGTTTTTAGTTTGGAATAATTTATCATTATGTTTACTGATTATAAGCAATATACATTTACTTATTTCTTCTATTAAATTAATGACAATAATAACTAGAGTAATATGTACAAAAAAGAAAAACGCGTGTGGCGCTCGGTGACTGCCGCGATAAAGCTATTGCATAGCATTTTTTATCAACTTATGCAATTATAATTATTTATTATATTATACCTATTTATTGCTGTACTAATTAGGCTATGGTCAGCCACGTCAATCAAGTGAAACGTCAAGAAACGTTCTCCTCCTCCTCCCTCTCCCTCAATAAAATCGCCCCTTGCTCAATAAAAGCATGCTTTCGTGCTAGTAATGAGCACGTCTGTCCGAACCTTTATGAGTACGTCTGTCCGTACTATTATAATTGCCGAAGTCTCCCGAAGTGAAACGACGTTAGACCTCAGAGAGCGTTAGACGAGCGTTAGACGATGCGTGCTGTCAGATGTGGTCAGGATTTTTCGTTACGATTTTCGCGCGCGCCGAGCTCAGAGCCTGCGATAAAAGCTATGCAATAGCTTAAAAAGAAAAGAAAAACATTCAAAGGGCGTCAAAGAATTCGTCCACATCGCTGTCAACGGGAACAGTGCCCAGAACGCTGGCAGCATTGCCACGTTGTATGGCAATGCTGATTCGTTGGCTTAGATATAGGCCAGCCCTCTGGTCACCTGAAGAGTCGACTAATCGCCTGGCGATATCATTAAAAACTTTGTGAGCGCTCGGCCCTAGAGTTTCAACCCCAAACGGCTCAAACACATAGCTACTAGCTAAGCCAATGTATTTGCGCCGCTTGGAGTTTTCAGCACCTGCAGCAGCAGCGCCAGCACAACACGCTGTACTAGGAAGATGGGATGGCGCAAGGGTGGCGACACATGTTTCATCCCACACCAAAGGCCTACCCAGCTTCCATGGCATTATGGTCATACCATCTGGTCTCTTCCCACCGTCGCGTGCCAAGCCACTGGGTTCTGAGACGGCTGGCACCCCGGCGGCGGCGGTGATAAGAGCACGACGGATTATAGAGTGTCGTCCCAACCGACCTGCACTCCTGCTACAGGAAAGGCTATGGTGCCCGAGGCAGTCGACTACTTCACCACATTGACAGCGGTGTGGAGCACCACAAGGAGCGCCCAAACGTAAGCAAGTAGCGACGCGGAAGGTTGTGTCACCCAGCATTGTACCTATGTTGGGTGACGGTAGCACCTGAAGCCAAAGGCCCGACTCCCACTCACCCACAGACAGCAGGCGGGCACGCTCCGCAGTATTGGTGGACGTATTAATGTGATTATTCCGTACCAACCTGCAGAGCGGCTCATCCCACAGTCTCTGGGAAAACGGGTTCACGGGCCGATCCGTATCTGGGCAAGCCACTTTCCAGGCGTCGTCGGCATCGGTCAAACACGGCACCTCACAGGGCCGTCTTTACCAGGGGGTGCAAGGGGTGCGGTGCACCCGTGCAAGCGCTGAATTTTGGAAATTTCATTGAAAATTGAGAATAATGTATGTTATAAGTACGTTTGACATGTTGCCGCCCGGTAGCCCGCACTTGAAGCAAAATGATCTCTAAGTCAATAGAGTGTCGAACACGCCGCAATCGCGGCGTTAAGACCCCTCTTTGAGGAGTGGCTGGATAGAAGTCACGGCGTCCTGACCTACCGCATGACGCAGGTCCTCACCGGACACGGAAGTTTCGGCAGGTACCTGTGTCTAAGGAGAAAGGAGGAAACGCCTGGGTGTCACCACTGCGAAGATCGCCCGGAGGACACAGTAGAGCATACGGTGCAAGACTGCCCAGCTTGGGCAGAGCACCGACGTGTCCTCACGGCGGCGATAGGTGGAGACCTCTCGCGCCCGGCATTGGTTGCGGCCATGCTGCGGGGCGAGACGGAGTGGGAAGCGGTCGCCTCCTTCTGCGAAGCAGTCATGCTCGCGAAGGAGGAGGCGGGCCGCGTGAGGGAGAGGACAATGTCCTCCCTCCGCCCCACCCGCAGTGGTTTACACCCACGGCGACGGACGTCGCAAGACGATCTCCGGCCACCGTAGGCTCTCCGCAACTCGCTGCCCGACCATGGACCATGCCCGGGTCGACGGCGCGTTGTGTTCCACGCGCGCCTCAAAGAGCGTCAGCAAGATGACGGGGCCCCCTCTAGAGGGCCGAAGCCTGCCGGGGTCGCTGGACTTATCTCATTACCGTGACCCCGGAATATAAAGGGCTATTGAAGGACACTGTGGATTTTAGTCAGTACAAGTCTGACAGTCCCCCCCGCCCTGCCCGGGGTGGGAGGACTCATTTGATGATTTTACCACGATAAAAAAAAAAAGTCAATAGAGTGTAAGTTCAGTTGAAATGGGCGCGCGGCGCGGCACTTAGTGAGGCACTAGCACGAATTCTACGTATTAGACCGTACTTCCTACTTGAATCAGTGCGTCAGTCATAGGCGAGCAATTGCGCCCTTTGACATTGTCACCCAGACGCCCGCACTTGAAGTAAAACGATCTCTAAGTCAATAAAGTGTAGTGTGTGGCTGGATATATAGGCGTCACGGCGTCCTGACCTACTGCATGAGCATGACGCAGGTCCTCACCGGACACGGAAGTTTCGGGAGGTACCTGTGTCGGATAGGGAGGGAAGACACGCCTGGGTGTCACCACTGCGTAGATCACCCGGAGGACACAGTAGAGCATACGGTGCAGGACTGCCCCTCTTGGGCAGAGCACCGCCCTGTCCTCACGGCAGCGATAGGCAGAGACCTCTTGCGCCCGGCATTGTTCGAGGCCATGCTGCGGGGCGAGACGGAGTGGAAAGCGGTCGCCTCCTTCTGCGAAGCAGTCATGCTCGCGAAGGAGGAGGCGGGCCGCGAGAGGGAGAGGACAGAGTTTTCCCTCCGCCCCAACCGCACCGTAGGCGCGGGCATGCGGGCGGCGAGTAATGGGCAACTCGCCGCCCCACCATGGACCATGCCGAGTAATTAAATTCGTTAGCTCATTTCATTGTAAAAAAAAAACGAGGGCGCAGGCTGAGTCCCGCACCCCGGCGCAGAATATATTTAAGACGGCCCTGGCACCTCATGATCAACCAGGGAGAAAGGTAAAATTCTCCTGGTCAGCCTTTCAGTGCTGTGGACAGAGGACAGGAACGCCGATATGCTAACACTGGAAATTTTGCGGACACCGAGCCCGCCAAAACGAATTGGAAGTGTGTCTTGAAGCCACACTCGGTCATCCAGGGCCACATTAAGAATGGATGTTAATTATTAAATTATTATTATTAAATCATTTATTTCAGAAATCATTCCATAATATAATGTACAATAATTTGTTAGTAAAACTATACTTAAAAAACTATGTTAGTAATTTATTTAATGTATGACGTATAATTCTGCCAATTTTGTCCAAAAGTTGTGGATGTTTGAAAAGAGAGGATGAACGAAGAAAATACATGTGAATTTAATTTTTGGAATTGGATAGGTATGGGTAACAGACAAATATTTACGCGGGCCTTAATTATTTGTTTTATTTTATTTTAATGATGCATTTGCAATCTTATCAATGAAAAACACATTGGTAAAGAACATGAAATTATTTATTAATGAAAACTAAGAATACGTATGTAGATGGTAGAGTAGAGATGTGCCGTTTTCAGCAATATTGCTATCACTGAGAAGATTGATAGCAATACTGCGCTGCTATCAGTATTACAGCTACCGGAAATTTTAAAGGAATGTTTCGCAGATAGTTTAAAAAACGTTTTACAATTTTGAATGATCGTTTATTATAAACGCTTCAATCTATGACCAACAATGGTAATATTCCTAGTATATCCTTGCCACAGATATTCGATAGAAAACGTGTACTTATTAAATATCGACATAGAAAACAAAAAAATAAGTTAAAATAACTAAAACCCGGCTACGAAAAAATCGCGCACTAAAAAGTATAAAACAAGAACAATCCGTGTTACAGAAATTTTTAATTAATAGCCGTGGTCGTATGCCACCTAGCCAATAAAGATTGTGTGAAACAACCGCAGGTGGCATACGACCACGGCTATTAATTAAAAATTTCTGTAACACGGATTGTTCTTGTTTTATACTTTTTAGTGCGCGATTTTTTCGTAGTCGGGTTTTAGTTATTTTAACTTATTTTTTATTTACACTATTTTGGGGTTATTTGATATAATAAGCAAAGTAGCGAGTGAATTTAAAATGTAGGTACTTACTCATTAAGCCTTTTCATTTGATACCCATGTTGACACTGTTAGAAACAGGCAAAGTAGCTAGTAAAAGCTATATAATGTATATATATTTCAAATGTGCTCATCAAGCCCTTTAATTTGATACCCATGTCGATACTGTGCGAAAATATTTTTTTTTCGGTTACGACTTTTCATCCCCTAGAGGGCGCCATATTGGATTTGGTGACACGTCACCTACCCTATAACCAGCGGACAACTGAGACGCTTCTAACGACACCTCATTTGTCAAGTAGTGATAAGTAGTTCAGAAGTTATGAGGGAACAGATGAACATACATACATACATACCGGTCAAAATCATAACCCTCCTTTTTGCTTCGCCGTAGTCGGGTAACAAGGTAGGTGGATTAGCTTGGGTACACCAATGATTTTCACAGACTGGACGATGAGGCTGATATCAAAATACATACACCAATTCTCGGATTTTTTGCTGGAAAACTTCTCAGAATATTGCTGGTCATACATCACTAAAGGGTACCTACTTGTCTAGAGTCCACAAAAATTAAATTACCAAATAATAAAACAAATCTAATTATACACAATAGTACAACAAGAAGGAACTAAATAATAATACTTTCATGTTTTTGCAAACACATTGGTTTCTAATTTGCACAAACTCCCTTATTGTATTCGAAATACACCAAGAAATCTGCCCTACACTTTCGAAGCTATTCCTACCATACGTACCTAAACTTCTACAACAGTTTAAATGCTTCCTAGTTTAATTGCAAGCTATGAAATATAATAATAATGAAATATATGTCAAAGATATAATGTCCATTAACATGTAAGATTTCAAATTGAAGCATTGCTATCTGACTAGTTTCTACTTTCAATTTAAAGTTACTATTATGATTCTAGTCATTTGATATATTTTCCCTATGCTATCAATTTGATTAGGTATGACATGGACTTTAAGCTTTAAAATATAACCTAAAGCAATTACGAGGGCTGCACTAAAAGTATCGGGAATGGAACATTTTCACTGTTCCTGTCATATTAAAATCTTTTTAATTGAAAACTCCTTGGTTTTAAAAATCGAATACCATATTTAAAAAAAGATTCTCGGTCTTGTCACAAGGTTTTGTCAAACTAGTCGTTGAGAAAATGGAATTGACTCGAGAGAAAATACAAGAGCGATGATTTATTATGACTTTTGAAGTGGTTTAACACAAAAACAGTGTATTGACCGGTTGATTTCTGCATTTGGTGATGAAGCCCCATCCAAAACCACAATTTATCGCTGGTTTGCTGAATTTCAACGTGGACGTGTCAAGCTCAGTGATGATCCCCGTCAAGATCGTCCAAAAACTGCAGTCACCCAAGAAAACGTTGATGCTGTGCGTAAGCTGATTGAGGAAGATCGACATGTGACATACCGCGAAATTCAGGCAACTTTAGACATTGGCATGAGTCAAATAATCTTGCATGAACAATTAGGTGTAAAAAAGTTGTTTTCCCGATGGATACCGCATTCGCTCTGTGAAAAGCAAAAAGCGGCTCGCGTTCGTTGGTGCGTCAGAACTCTCGAAAGATTCCACGCAGGATCCTCAAATGCTGTATACAACATCGTATCAGGTGACGAATCCTGGATATAAGCGTACGAACCCGAAACAAAAAACCAGTCACGAGTTTGGGTGTTCGAAAATGAGTTAAAGCCAACAAAAATTGTTCGTTCACAGAGTGTTGCAAAAAAATGGTGGCCACGTTTGTCTCCAAAACCGGTCATCTTACGACTATTCCTCTTGAGGGACAAAGAACGGTTAATGCAGAATGGTATGCTAGCATTTGTTTGCCGCACGTCGTTTCTGAACTCCGTAAAGAGAACTGCAACCGCCGCATCATCCTCCATCACGACAATGCGAGTTCTCACACCGCGCACAGAACAAAAGAGTTTTTAGAGCAAGAAAACATAGAATTATTAGACCATCCGCCGTACAGCCCCGACCTAAGCCCTAATGATTCTCCTATACTTTCCCTAAAATAAAGAATAAATTGCGTGGACAGAGTCATCACCTGAAGAAGCTGTGGACGCCTACAAAACTCCATTTTGGCGACCCTAACTTCCGAATGGAATGGTTGCTTCAATGATTGGTTCCATCGTATGGAAAAATATGTCAAATTTCGCGGAGAATACTAAACTTCGAAAAGCAATAAATACATTTTTAAATAGTAATGTTGTGTCACATCCTTGATTCCCGAAATTTTCAGTGCCGCCCTCGTATTGGTAAAATTATATAAGTCTAGGAAAGTTTATGTCTATTTCTTATTATGGAAAGTTCTGAATTGCTTTTTAAACTCAATTCAGATAAGATTACAATTTATTTCAAACAAGAGTAATGTTAAGTCAGCTTATTTCTGGTTCTACCATATAATGCTCATACATGCCATTAATTCTTAAATCTTTAAAATTGTCACTTTCCAGTGTGAGAGCCCAGCCTTTCCTTTCCAGTGCAGTTAGATACTACACATACATATCACAGTTTTCGCTCAATACTTTCTATCTTTTCCATTCAATCAAGTACTGTTAACAAACAATGCTCTCCTTAGGTCTCTCCAAAACTGGTACATTAAATGGCAGTGTTTAGTTCTCCACACATAACACTTCTCAGAATATTGCTGGTCTTACATCACTAAAAGTAAGTAGGTACTACTTAGCTAGAGTCCACAAAAATTAAATAACCAAATAATAAAAACAAATCTACTTATACACAATAGTACAACAAGAAGGAACTAAATAATAATACTTTCATGTTTTTGCAAACACATTGGTTTCTAATTTGCACAAACTCCCATATTGTATTCGAAATACATCAAGAAATCTATGGAAAGTTCTGAATAGCTTTTTAAACTCAATTCAGATAAGATTACAATTTATTTCAAACAAGAGTAATGTTAAGTCAGCTTATTTCTGGTTCTGCCATATGATGCTCATACATGCCATTAATTCTTAAATCTTTAAAATTGTCACTTTCCATTTTTAGTGTGAGAGCCCAGCCTTTCCTTTCCAGTGCAGTTAGATACTACACATACATATCACAGTTTTCGCTCAATACTTTCTATCTTTTCCATTCAATCAGGTACTGTTAACAAACGATGCTCTCCTTAGGTCTCTCCAAAACGGGTACATTAAATGGCAGTGTTTAGTTCTCCACACATACTCCATAGGGTGAATTGCCATTCTCCATACCATCCTGGAAACTGTTTATGTTTCCATTAAATGGTGCTCCAAGCCCATACAGATGTCCACTAGTGCTTTCAATATTGCCATCAAAGAATATCTGTAAAAAGAAGTTCTTATATACTGTTTTGTTGGAGCAAGAATTCTGTAAGCACATGTAGAAAAGAGTAATGAATAGGGGGTAATGTTACTTGCGTCCGTAGGACTTACCACCTTATCCTAGGCCCACCCTACACGTGCCCCCGGGTGGTGCAAAATGAGTGACAACGCCGAGCATCAGGCGGCGGTTAACTAACCTGACACTAATGGTGTACCACATGCCAAGAAGGACTCCCTCCTGAAAGAGTGGCCATGGGCCCATGGCGCCTTGGGAAAGCAACATGCGTATGCCCCAGTTTTAAATATGGAAATATGAGTAATACGAATGTTGATTTGTCATGCGATCCGGCTAACCCCCGGCGCTCACTGGTATCCGGTCCAGCGGGTGTGAAATATGTTACCGAAGACTGCACGGGAGTAGGCGACCAGGCTCCCGTAACAGTAAATGCTTCTGGCAGCACAACTAAAAAATTTACCCAACAGGCATTTCACCGAAGCCTATTCATCAAAAGACCAAGATCATAATTACTCAGTACATAGGAAACATCAATACTACTGACTCGGAGAACTTGCCTACTACATCCTCAGCTAAAAATACCACAGATGATGATCCCAACAAAATCTGCTCTTCCCTCCTCGCAAAGAGTACCTACAGACCGTTACCCCAAAAGGAAGAGGATATCCAATAGCCCTCCACAACCAGAAAAACCCACCCATACAGCACAAACAGGAATTACGACTGCTAATAGATACAGTGGACTGCCGATAGATCTGACTGATGGATCAACCAACAGAAACTCCATCCACTAGTGCTAAAAAAGTCAACAAATCACCACCTGTTATTCTATACGGCATAGAAGACCTTTTATTTTATCGTGGTAAAATCATCAAATGAATCCTCCCACCCAGGGCAGGGCGGGAGGGCCTGTCAGACTCGTACTGACTAAAATCCACGGTGTCCTTCAATAGCCCTTTATGTTCCAGGGTCACGGTAATGAGATAAGTCCCGCGACCCCGGCAGACTTTGGCCCTCTAGAGGGGGCGCCGTCATTATGCTGACACTCTTGAAGGCGCGCGTGGAACACTACGCGCCGTCGACCCGGGCATGGTCCATGGTCGGGCAGCGAGTTGCGGAGAGCCTACGGTGGCCGGAGATCGTCTTGCGACGGATGGACCATCCATGGTCGGCAGCAAGTCGCCCATTACTCGCCAACCGCATGCCCGCACCAGCGGTGGTCGAAGATCGTCCGTCGCCGTGGGCGTCTACCACTGCGGCTGGGGTGGAGGGAGGACGCTGTCCTCTCCCTCACGCGGCCCGCCTCCTCCTTCGCGAGCATGACTCCTTCGCAGAAGGAGGCGACCGCTTCTCACTCCGTCTCGCCCCGCAGCATGGCCTCGACCAATGCCGGGCGCGAGAGGTCTCCGCCTATCGCCGCCGTGAGGACACGGCGGTGCTCTGCCCAAGCGGGGCAGTCCTGCACCCTATGTTCCACCGTGTCCTCCGGGCGATTCTCGCAGTGGTGACACCCAGGCGTTTTTTCCCTCCTTATCAGACACAGGTACCTCCCGAAACTTCCATGTCTGGTGAGGACCTGTGTCATGCGTTAGGTCAGGACGCCGTGACGCCTATCCAGCCCTCATCAAAGAAGGGGCTTACCGCCGCGATTGCGGCGAGCCCGGGGCATAGCCTTACAAACAAGATAAGAACACGCCAGCCACTTGTGCCCTCTGCCATGGTGATCACCCGGCCAATTGTAAGGGCTGCCAAGTGTACAAGGAGATTCGCTCACGGAAGATGGCTCAAGCAGACAACAGGAAAGTTCTACTAGAAAAAATGAAGAAGGCTAACAATACGATTAAACCTCATCCAGAAGACTTCCCACCAATAAATCCCCCTAGATATGCCACACAGCGGTCTGGAAATACGAGAAATGATAGCTGCGAAGAGAAGACTAAGACATCAGTGGCACACCAGCAGGAATCGTCAAGACAAGAAGGCACTCAATAAAATGCAAAAAGACTTAAAATAAATTTTAAGGGAAAATAAGAACAGTACCCTCCTGCAAGAAAAACTAAAGAATCTATCTCCGAATAAAGCAGAGGATTATACACTTTGGAAAATAACGAAATCACTAAAAAAGCCAAAAGAACACATGCCTCCACTAAGACAAACAAATGGCAATTGGTCACGAAAACTACAAAATAAAGCAGAGTTGTTTGCTAGTTCTTTAAAAGACGTCTTCAAACCAAATGAACCTGACAACACGCACACCGAAGAGGAAATACACAAACTCTTGAACAGCGACCAACAGATGTCTCCGCCAATAACACCAGTTACACCGTCAGAAGTCAAAAAGGCTATCATGCATTTGAAACAAAAAAGGCACCAGGATTTGATCTAATAACGGCAGAAGTTCTTAAAAAACGGGCAAAAAAAGGCATTGTCCTATTGACAATACTCTACAATGCAATGCTAAGGCTACAATATTTCCCAAAGTTATGGAAAGTATCAACCATAAACATGGTGGCTAAACCGGGAAAGCCTCCTACAGAGGTATCATGATACAGACCCATAAAGTATAAAGTCCCTTGCTCTCGAAGGTTTTTGAGAAACTGGTCCTGAAACGACTTTTACCAGTTCTAAAAGAACAAAAAGTTATACCAGAACACCAATTCGGTTTTCGCGCAAACCACGGAACTACAGAACAAGTGCACCGAGTAGATCATACAGTACGACAAGCGCTGGAAAGATAGGAATACTGTTCAGCTGTGTTCCTCGATATTCAGCAGGCCTTTGACCGCGTGTGGCACAAGGGTCTCCTGTACAAGCTAAAGCTCCATCTACCAAATAGTATGTACATGCTGTTGAAGTCTCATTTACAAAATCGCCTGTTTCAAGTCAAATGTGAAGATTGTTTCTCGTCTATTTGCCAAATGAAAGCAGGAGTACCACAGGGCTCTGTGCTAGGCCCTGTCTTATATACTGTATGAACAGCTGACCTACCCACCCCAGAGGCAGTAGTAACTGTGACTTATGCGGATGATACTGCAGTCCTCTCTTGTAGTAAAGACCCAAACACAGCATCCAGAAAACTCCAAGAATGCCTGGACCAAATTGGAGTATGGCTAAAAAAGTTGAGAATCCGCGCAAGCCCGGCAAAATTGGTACACATTACGTTCGCACTGAGAAGAGGGGACTGCACACCAGTAACACTTGACTGTAACACCTTACCAACTAACAATACAGTCAAATACTTGGGCATGCACCTACATAGGAAACTTACTTGGCGAGACCACATAAAAGCCAAAAGAGATCTTTTAGCTAACAAAAAGTTTGGAGATATGTATTATCAATAATATATTAAAATATATTAATAATAATAATATACTAAAACCGATCTGGACGTAGGCATCCAACTCGGGGGTTCAGCAAGTCACTCAAATGTGGAAATCCTCCAACGCCACCAGAACAAAGTATTAAAAATGTTGGATCTTGCCATGGTTCACACGGAACACGGAAGTGCATGAGTATTTGGAAATCCCAACATTTAAGGAGGAAATAAAAAGGTCTTGTGTATCGTACAAACAACACCTAGAGTGACACACCAATCATCTTGCCACATAGCTCATGCAAACAAGCAACTGCTTATTCCGACTGAAGCAAGTGCGACTAGCCTCAATATAAAACTTGCATAAGTAGCAAAAAGATAGGGTTGACACTTCGAAGGATGTGCACCCTCCAAAGATATTTTAAATCACATCCATCAAATCTGTTATAGCCATGAGGCAGATTGTAGATATGTACCTACTTATATATGAGAAAAAAAAATGTAGAAAAGAAATAGAAACAAACTTCTTTGATTTTGAAAAATGCCATTCCTGTGAGATGTGAATCAGAGCCCGCTTGGTGCTGGGGTCCTACCCGACGCAGTTCCAACTGGTCAGCTACTTCTTGCAGACCACCTTTTAAGTTCTTACATAACTTCATCAAATACTGAAAACAAATATTTAAATTAAATAAATGTAAACATGACAACAAATTTAACAATTTATAAATAATTGACACTTACTTTCACATCATAAACAGTAGGGAAATACAATCGGAGACTTTCAAAGAAGTCATTCTCTTCTTGTGGCAGATTCTGGTCAGTAAGGATTTTTAACAAATATCCAAAATCATAACCAGAATGAAAGCTTAACCAGTTTATATTATCCATTAGGACGATACCTAAAATGAAAAAGTGTAAATACTGTTTTATAGAGACAAATTAAGTATTCTGCATAAAGAATGAATTCTGCAATGACCTGATGACATCAAAAGTTCTGCAAATTCTAATGGTTCTATTCCATGCTCTTCATGTTCCCTGAATTGAAGACCAGAATTTTGCAGCAAATCAATAGAGTCTTGAGCATACATATCTTCTCTGAAAACAATCAATTCTATTAATACTGAAAAGAAGAAATTTTAGTAAAGAAGAATCTACCACAATATCAGTCATACTTACTGCAAGTTGAACTTAAAATTAAATTGCCAAGTAGTGCATCCAGGTGGTGTTTTACCATTTTCATCCATAAATGTCAGACCTAACTGAATGATCCTCAAGAGATCAACATTGCATCTGGAAACATGATAGTCATCACAATTTAGCAACAATATTACAACAAAGGGTCAAACAAATCAAACAATTGTGAACCTTAATAATGATTTGGGGAAGTACCTCAACAGCTGATATTGATAGTCAGCAGTGGACCTAAATTCACCAATTGGTCTTGCTACTACTCCTGGGAATTCGGTATCCATAGCCACCCAGTGATACTTCTGCACGACCTAGTGATAAAAGGATAAATCTATTAAAATTTCCGCCCCTATGACCCACTGACCAAGTTAGCACTATTTTCACTGGTGTGTATTACTAATAGGATAGGCTACACATAATAATGATAACAATTAATAATATTTCAGTTCAAACTTTAGAAATATTGCTATCAAAGAATCCGGTTCACTGGGAATTAAACTATAGTTTTTAATGTTTACCTGTCTTATAACATGAAATTCTTCATGAAGATTGTGATTCCATACATTTTTGATAGAACAATCATCTTTTATGGAACTGGTCAAAATGGATCCAAAACTAGGTGCAGGCATTTGAAAAATTATGAATTACTATATAAAACAAAGAAATTGAATAGTAATTTCTATCTATACAAAAGCGCGTCGATAATTTCAACGTCTGTTTTTTATTAGGTACAGAAAGTATTTATTGTAATCACAATATTATATTTCGTTCTATTTGTTTGGAAAGAAAAATGCCCTTCTTGCCCGGCCGGGGATACCAAAGACAATCGACAACTGTGTGTTGTGGTGTTGTGCACAGTGTTGTGGACATTGAGAATTTGAGTTATGTTGCGGACAACGGGGATGGCAACTCAAAGCTATTCGTAGATGACGCTGCGATCGTTTGTCCCATAAGTCAAATTACTGTATAGCTTGTTAAAAAAACAAACACGTATTTTGTTATAAAAATTGAGTTTATTCTAAAAAACAAATATGGGAAATTATTCGTCAATGCAAGTGCATATACTAAAACCAGAACTAAGACGCCGCGGTGCATCTACAAGAGGAAAAAAAAGTGATTTAGTTGAGAGGCTAGAAATTTGATTCTACTACATTAAACACACATTTACTTGTAGTTGGGATTTAAAATTGTAATTTTTAAGTAGGTATTACATGTGCTAGCCTCTACAAAGAATATAGTACTGCTTCTGACATTCTATATTGAGAAAAATATCATCAAGTTTTGTGTTTGTCTTCTTCATCTAATTTTACATCTATTTTATAGATTGGAGCATTATGATAAGTATTTTAACTTCCTAACACCACAACTATCACAAATCTCGGTCCCGGTGATAATTATTCCACCAGACGAACCATTTCATTCATGATATAAAGAGTGATGCAATATTTAACCTCCAAAAGTTGATATTATTTTGAAAGGTGTATTCGATTGTTTAGTTATGGTATAATCATAGAATTTCATTAATAAATTCAACTAACGGCCTGTCCCGGCTTCGCAAGGGTAGATATTTGTTTATTATATAGCTTTTCCTTATTGATAATACAATTCTTGTTCTCACAGCAGTCATAGCAGCTACCCATTATTTCTTGATAGTGTGAATTGTCGGAAATTTGTATGTTCCATCATTTTTACAGCCTATTACACAACATCTAGTCATTTTACATCAATAAAAGCGTTTTTTTTCAGAAAATTCCTTTGATTTGACAGTTCTTTTGGGACACTAATGTCACTTGTCACTTTGACACTTGCCTTCCCCACTGGGACAACATGCGACAACACAGAGCATAACATATCATTGAGATAAACAGACCATAGACATATTATTATTATATTAATTAAAGGTAGGGACAAACTGAACCCACGTACGCAACGTATGCAACGCGCTATTAAATCTAAACGGTTGAATTTGTATGTCTAGAAACACACTTAACAGTGACAGTATTGCGTATGATAAGTGTGTTTCTAGGCATACCAATTCAACCGTTCACGTTTGTCCCTACCTTAAAGGTGAAACCGAACTAGGCGGAACTGCACTGCAGCGGAACTGCGCGACACGACGCTTTTCTTTGCCGTGCAGTTCCGTTGCCGCTTAGTGCGTGATGTCTCGTATAATTTCATATAAAGAATATTTTGACGCGACGTGTCGCGCTGTTCCGCTGCAGTGAAGTTCCACCTAGTGCGATTTCACCTTCATAATAAGTTGTAATCGTAGAAAGAGAAAAAGTATAGAACGCGGGATAATTCCTTCTCTTTCCCTCAAGAAAGAAAAACAAATCGACAAATCGCATAAGAAGAAAAGGGACAGAGCATAGCTATCGCCATGTCTCAGCGCGTAGCCAGTTTTTTCAAGGCCAGCCACAATATTTCGCGGATTTTAGGGATACCAGATTCGGGCAATATATTTCCCGGACAATTCGGTCTGTACGATAATATATGAAAAAAGATAATTATTTTTTAACAAACACTCTACATGTTATACAGGATACAAGAATTTGAATCCGTAATAAGAGATATAAAAATAAATTGGTAGGAGACTTCAGCTCTTTCTCGATGTGTTTTTTTTTGTGTTTTTATTTGTCCGCGAAAATGAGTGAGATAATATCAGGGGCGTAGCTAGCGCCGTATCTGCCGTATCAATTATACGGGGCCCCCGGGCTACAGGGGCCCCCAACGTGCGTAAACAAAAATTAATAAAACTTAATGATTTATTAAATAAAAAAGTTATTTACTTTTACACAATTTATTTGTCTAATCTATCTCTGGTGTTTTTTTTATTATAATTTATATGTAATACTGTTAAAATAACTCTACCTAATTCCGATCTCTGGACTGATCAGTCGCATCTTGAATTTTTTTGATGACCTTTGTCTAATTTTTTGTATATAGGTATTTCCGCGTAGATACAGAGAAATGCATTTTTTTTCTTGAGTGATAAATCTTTACCCTACCTAAGGGGCCCCCAAATCATGGGGTCTAAACTGGATGGTTTTAGAGATATCGAACTTTAAAGATTTTTCGAAAAATTTCCACCTCTCCCTCATGAAGTGCTTAGTGTTAGAAAGTAGCGATGGTTATCACCTACAATTTATACTTTTCTGATAGAATATGAATGGCTGCATCTAATGGATACAAGTTTGTTGTAAAACTAATCATATCTTGGGAAATTAAGTGTCATAAAGTTTCTGTTTTGAAATTTTCTGAAAACTTCCCTTGTCTTTCAAAGCACATTTTTCAAAATAAATGTATGACACTTGGTGTACAAATTACAGAAAAACCGGCCAAGTGCGAGTTGGACTCGCCCATGAAGGGTTCCGTAGCAGCAAGCATAGATTAGAGATATAATTATATTGAGATTAGTAAGTAATACAGTCAAAACCGTTTTTGGCGACATCGTTTATAACAACCTACCGGTTATATTGACCGTAATCAAAGGTCCCGGCTGAATGCTATATGACCGCCTTATCAAAAACATTGCTTTTTACGACATTGCTTATTACGACATACCGCATTTAGATTTAGCGGCCACATTTGACTAATGTTCTCGGAGAATTGTATCTGTACAACGACCAACTCAGCTGTATTGTGAACAATTTGAATAGGCACAGTATAATGGTCGAAAAGTAGACATGTGTCGAGTTTAGGGTCTTTTGTAATTCTTAGAAACAAAACATGTGCATGCCATTGAGTCACAGCTCTCTCCTTGTCTCTTAGTCAGTTTGTTACTTAGCTGTACACAAGATGCACCAAAAATATTGTTGAGTTAATTGTGAAACTTTAAACATGTCGGTAACGGTAGCGTATTATTTCAAAGCTAGAGAGCGGAGTTCCAAACAAAGACTTGGCAAAAGAATATGGTGTATTCATTCGACTATTTCAACCATTTGGAAGGAGAAGGAAAAAATTAAAACCCTCTATGATAAAAATAATATATTTTTCTATAATAATATATTTTCTCAAATAGAGAATACTTACTTCTCCTTTTGTTTTTATTACAATACAAGAAAAACCAAATGGGTATTGTATTTGTTTATAAATCGATTCAAACGTAGATTGTAGTGGCGGTCGATTGGAAAAACGTAAATATCTATATTTTTATGGCAAAATTAATGCAAGTAGTATTTCTTCTCTAGTGTACTGTCCACTGTGGGCCTAGAATGGGCATTGACATCAAATTTTTAAGCTTACAGCAGGATAAAGTTTTTTTTTTTTCAATTTAAAATGTAAAGGGTCTGATGACGTGCGTGCACGGCTGACGCTGCCCTTAGCATGCTATAAATCAGTGATAAATCATAAGTTTACAAACTAACCTTACAGGAAGACCGTTACTCGCAGGGTTCAGTAGCTCTCCAGCTATCACGTTCAAATCATTGTCACTTTTTTTAACCATAGCTTCGAAATTGGGAAACAACTTTTATAAAATCTTGGAAAGTTTAACAAATTACACCGTAGCCGCGCCACATGAGTAAGCCGCGCCATTGAAACCGCCTTCTTCCGGCCTTACATTGCTTGGACTCCGTACAAAGTCCCATAGGTTGGTTTTATAATAAAGAAGTTGTGGAACAAAAATCAATTGCGAGTAGGACTTGAACCTGCGACCTTCCAATTCATTACACCCTGGATGCCATACCAACCAAACTAGGCCATCGCAGTCACGCCCGGTAGAGCAATGAAATTATGATGCTACTATGGGCAGATTTTCCGGTTTCTTTAGAGAAGTTTTACCAACTGTAAGGATCACTGACCTGTCTGTCCCGGCAACCTGCTTTATAAATAACTTCAATGACTGTCTATTAAAGGATGAAGATAGAATTGGTCATAATATAGGCTTGCAGGGTGTGTCAAGTGATAAGTTTGAAATTAAATAAAGTTTTAAAAATTTAAACTAATTATATTTTAAACATTACAAAATATAAGTTAATTACGAAATCTTAAAAGGTATTAGAATAAAAAATAAATCGATAAAACCTTAAGAGGAAATAATAGTCTTAAATCTATAATTTTTAAAACATAATAAGAAATATAGATAAATCTAAGTAAAAAAAAATTGTTTCAATTATGTATTGTAATATCGACCTAAAAATACAATTTTTATATAAGCATAATATTTTGATGGATATATGGAAATTATTTACATTCATAATTTTAATTTAACTATTGATTATGCGAAATGACATCATTCGATTTTTATTTCTAAGACAAAAAAGACTTGTATTTCATAATTATTTCATAACTTATGTATTATTAAATCGGATCGTGGACAAAACATGGGTTTATTAAAGACTACGATTTTATTATATGGATATAGATGAAGAACTTTAGTATCACTTGTTAATGTCTGATAGATGCAGTTGTATTTTATGTACAGTTGTACACAGTACGCATTGAAACCTTGCTTTCACTCGGAGATATGGAATACTCGAGGTTTTGGCGAAAGGCTTATTGCATGGGCGCTTTCTGATCAGGAGGAATTTCCATTTTCGCCATTGTCCTGGAAATTGTTGACATTCACAGAGAATGGTGCACCCAATCCATATAAATGTCCACTCGAACTTTCGATGTTGTCATCAAAGAATATCTGTGAATAAAAGTTAGTTTTATTTATTTAGTAACTGCTGGACTCTTCTTAATATGAATATTTGAACCGTTTCAAATTTTATCGCAACTACAAATTCAGACTGATTGAAAGGAACACAGAATTTTTCATTACTAATTTTGTGGCGAAGTCGGGGAATCCCCTTTTTTGAATGACATTTTGTAGCGAATGGCAACAACGTCTATACGTTTTCGTTTATGACTAATATCAGCGAGAATGACTTCTATTACATACACAGGGTGAATTTTCCAACTGGGTGTGGATGGCCAAACCCGAAACTACGAGGAATATTGAAAAATGCTCAAATGAGTCTCAAGGCCGATTTCGATGATAACTAATAAAATTTATGTGCATTAATGGATTTTTGAAAAATATTTTTTCCTGGCCAGTGGTATTTTTACACCTTTCGATACTGTCGCTAATATCAAATTCTGTAATTATACATGGCAAACTACAGAAAAGGGCTAATTAAAATACGAAACAGATCGCAAACAATTAGTAGTAATCAACGAAATTCCGAACTAAAGAGCTGTCAGCAATCTGACGGGGCTCCCTAAGAGGGCCAAAGCCTGCAGGGGTCGCGGGACTGTCTTATCAGGTAACCGTGACCCTGGAAGGTAAAGGGGCTATTCAGCATGAGTTCAGCGTAAATTTAGGGTTGCGTTTGCGACCATTAGGGCAACGTGTCAACTGAACAGTTTAGTTACCTCTTTTATTTTGAAGAAGGCCATTCCTGTGAGGTGCGAATCTGAGCCAGCCTGGTGCTGCGGCCCCACTCGACGCAGCTCCAGTTGGTCGGCCACCTCCTGCAGCCCACCTTTCAAGTTCTTGCATAACTTCATTAAGTACTGTAATGTAATAAAAAATCAGAATTAAAAACAAAAATTACATCTACACTATTATTTGTTTAATTTTTGTAATGGAATAAAAAACTATAAAAGCGATTTTAAAAATTCTTTCAAGAGAATAAAGCTACTGTATCAGCAAGTAAGTTAGACAATCCTTACGAAATCCATGTGAGCGATTTCGCGGGCGGAGTGCTGTTCAAATATAGACTGTTGGCAGTTCTTGATTTACCAGTGCGGCTTATTCGTCAACTCGCGACTAATTAACTCGCGCACTTGCGCGAGTTGGCACTTTCCGTTTTTCCTATTTTTGTTGTCGTCAACTCGCGACTGAGCGAAAAATGGTACAGTCATCTATAAAAGTGTTATAATAAATTCAATATAGAAAAAGCAAATATTTGTATGATCTACAAGTAGATGTTCCGGGTCTGGGCGTTTGTGTATATTTTTTTTTTGGGACAAACCCACCACACTATTCCCAAACCACTGCAACTCCTGAGAGCCAGAATCAACAGTGGTAACCACCAGAAAAGCGCCGAGACAATGAAGCTCGACGTGTCCCGGAGAATGAATTTACCTGTCTTGGATCCTGCACGAAATTAATCAGAAAAGAATAGTGGAGGAGTAGGAAAAATATGTTTCCACTTCCCTCCATGCAAGCAGGAGACAGAACAAAGCAAGGCCAATAGGCACAAAGGGACATTACAACTGGGAGAAGCCCAGTTGCCTTGTACCACGGGTAAAAATGACTACTAATATTAATGGGTCCTATATTGTGAGCTGCTATATTTGATTCCAATAATAGGTATGGCAAAAACGCTTGAACGCACGGAAGTTTGTTCGAGTTTCCACAAGGTCCGTATAATAAATGACTCCAGATGTAGTCTGAACAGTATCCAACATAATATTGCGTTCGTTCTGCCAAAGAATACACTCCCAAAGAATATGATGTGCTGATTGTTCATATTCACAGTCAGGTGACGAACATTGACAAAAAGGCGAGGGAACAAGCTTAAAGGAAAACAATTTACTTTTAAAGTTACCATGTCCCGTGAGAAATTGGGCAACACAGTGATCCACCTCCAACCACGACCTAGCGGGCCGCTCACGAACGGATGGGAAGAACTGGTGGAGGTGCCGCCCCTTGATAGAATTATCCCACCTATTTTGCCATTCGGATAAAAGATCCTCCCAGACGTCGCTCTGGGGTTTGAATAATCTAGATATCTTATCACGGTCTCGTTGCGGTAGGAAATCAGCGTCAGTGGTCTCCCGTGCGGAAAAGTACATTGCAGCACGTCGCTGCACTTCAAGATCTACTGGAAGAACACCAGCAAGTACCGGTAAAGCTTCAGTACTGACGGTCCTATACGCTTTACTTAAGAATAACAAAGCCAAGCGCTGGCTTTGAAGCAATTTACGCCGTGCCGCCCCTATGGTGGCCCTATCGGCCCAAACAGGTGCTCCGTAGCAAACACAGCCCAAGTAAGTAGCCCCATAAATAGTTTTTAAGGTTAAAAATGACAAACCCCAAGTAGATTTAGATATTCTCGTTTAGGCATAAAAGTTATTTTTAGCTTTTTCACCAACTGTTTTTATATGTTCTATGAATGTGAAATTCCTCTCTAAGACTAAACCAAGATAGCACACCGATTGCTTTCTCTTAACGGGAACATTATTGAATTTAATATTAGGCCACGATTTAAGGTCACCTTTTAAAATAAGCTGATATGTTTTTTTTGTGGTGCAAAGGTCAGGCAGTTTCGATCGCCCCACTGAGATATTAATCGTAGGCAAGTGTCAGCCAAATTCTCGAGTCCAGCACGAGTACTCGACTGAATGAGCAGAAGGCCATCGTCCGCATAACCAGTTAAAGAACAACCACTTGGAAGTGGAATCGCGAGGAAATCATCGAAGCCCTATTTGGGCCCGCCTGGTAACAATCGTGGGACGATAAGACGCTCGAGGAGCTTTCCCAAAGATGGTAATAATGTTATGAGCCGGTAAGACTCAGGGTCATCAGGTGGCTTGTCGCCGCTTTTAGGTATTATTCGTATAAAGCCATGTCTCCATATACGTGTGAAGGTGTCTGACATAATTTCAGCACTTTCTTCAGCTGACAGCCCATCACGAGTGAAATCTTTGGCATGACACGCAAAAAGCGATCTAAAGAATTCCCAATTAGCACCCTTACTTTTATACCTAAAGTTACCAATTACATGTGAAGAACCATGAGTAGAAACCGGAACAAATTCGTACACGATCAAGCGATGATCACTGCAAGACGCGTCCGGTAGGACACGCCACCTATCCAAGCGTACGTCTGCACTAGAAAGTGTGACGTCAATACAAGATTCGCCCATTTGGCTGCAAAAAGTAGGTGGTGCGTCGGGGGTGTTATGAATAGTAAGGTTCATTTCAGCAATGAAGTCTTCAACAGCGCAACGCCGTACGTAATCCGTGGACCGGACTTTGCCATACCAAAGGGACGAAGACGCATTAACGTCTGCGCCTACGATAACTTTGCAGCCCGCGAGTGACCACAAGACGTGACGGAGGTATGTGAGAAGCAACACGGTCTGAATATTAAAAATAGCAGCTGACAACGTAAACTTTACGGCGTTTGTGTATGTGAGTTATACACAGGAGAGCTTCCTATGTTAAGGCAACGTTTTTTAAAAAAACCTAAAGAAAAAACAACTCCGACCTAAGACGACCCACTGACCCTCAATTAACCTACTTTACACGTTTAGTGTCACATGTGAAATATGTTCAATTAAATTAAATGTTAAATTTATAGAAACACTTTTGCAGACGACTGTAAATACGTCAGATTTTAGCTCAGTCGCGAGTTGACGACAACTAAAATCGGAATGTGCCAACTCGCGCGAGCGCGCCAGTCATTAGTCGCGAGTTGATGAATAAGCCATCAGTCACAGGTAAAAGAAGGTTTACTCTAATTATTATTTATATTACAAATAGTTTACCTTCACATCATATACTGTTGGGAAGTAGAGTCGCAGGCTCTCAAAGAAATCGTTTTCATCTTGCGGCAAGTTCTGGTCAGTCAATAGTTTCAGAAGATACCCAAAGTCATAGCCAGAGTGGAAACTCAGCCATTTGATGTTATCCATTAGAACAAGTCCTGTAAAAAAGTCGAGATTACGAAAATGATTTACTGACTGAGAATTATTGATAATTGTAGCATTACTACTAAGTAAAAAATAGCTATGAAAACATACCAGATGTCATCAACAACTCTGCAAACTCCAGGGGCTCTATCCCATCTTCTTCATGCTTCCTGAACTGTAGACCAGAATTTTGCAGTAAATCTATGGAGTCTTGTGCATACATGTCCTCCCTGAAAAAAGGAAAGCCAAAGTTATTTATTTATTTAAGGAGAACCAACAGCTACAACGAAAAAATAACACTGATAATATGTAACACAGAGCCAATAACAGGTTCCCACGAATATAAATAGAAAAAGTAGTAAAAATCTTAGGATCTAACAAGCAAGTAGGTATAATATAAAATAAGTTCATCATCATCATCAGCCGGAAAACGTCCACTGCTGAACATAGGCCTCCCCCAAAATAAAATAAGTTAAACTAAAGTAAATAAAAGATTATGGCCCTTTGAAAAAGCTTGCATTCAACTGACTGCGTACAGAGTAGGGTTTGGTAATAAACGGGTCAAATGAGATCTCTTTACAAATAACATTAAAGTCCTTGCTCGCTCGCACAATTCATATGAGTTTTGCCTATAATAGAATGAGAAAAGGGAATGAACATAGGCGGACTAAATCTAACTGACCTCTGGGGTACATTAAAATACAGTTTATTCAGGAGATCAGGACAGTCAATCTCGTTAGATAATTTTTTTTAAAGAAACGTGCAATCTGCTAGTCGACGACGATTTATGAGTGGCTGTAAATGAACAACCTACAAAGGTTTATGTAATTATCAGAATGGTATGGTATACGTAACCGAAAACATAGGAAACGAATAAATCTTTTTTGTATATTTTCGATCCGATCGATATAATTATTTATGGTAACACGGGTTCCAAATTTGTGATGCATATTCAAGATGACTTCTAACAAAGGAGCAATAGAGAATCTTTAGAGTTTTGGCCTTCTTGGAGCACCCCGCGAGTCTCATAACAAAACCCAGCGACTTTGAAGCTTTAGCCACCACTTGCTCAATATGCACGTTAAACAACAGTTTGGAGTCATGAAATACACGTAAATCACGTACACCATTACACCTCTGTAATACTTGCCCTTTAAGTTCATAGGTTGTAGGAAGAGGTATGCGTTTCCTGCTAAATGATATAACTGAACATTTAGTGGGATTCAAATCAAGTTTATTAATAGAGCAATAATCATCCAATCGCGCCAAGTCTGACTGCAGAGCATCCATGTCGTCATCTGATGATATTGCAGAAAATATCTTCATGTCGTCAGCAAAACAAAGCAAATTAGAATGATGGAAACACGAGTCGATGTCGCTTACATAGATAATAAAAAGCAATGAACCCATCAAGGAGCCTTGGGGAACACCACTAGGAACTGAAACCCAGCTCGAAATATTAGGTTGGGGAAAAAGTCTTTTCGCATTATAGTATGTATGAACTTGTAATAAAATCTCTTTGGCTATACTATTTGTATCTGGCTGGTTTTGGTATCATTGAAAGTTTAAATTTTAAAGAACATAATTCCAAATTCAAATTAGGAAAATGTGTGATTTTCATTTGTTTTTCGTACCATCAAGATGAGTGAATCTAATGAAGAAATTCGATACATTTTAAAATTTTACTACAAAAAAGGTAAAAATGCAACGCAAGCCGCGAAAAAAATTTGCGATGTTTATGGACCTAGTGTAGTGTCTGTGAGAGTAGCACAAATTTGGTTTTAGCGTTTTCAATCCGGAAATTTTGATGTCAAAGATGCACGTCGCTCTGGTCGCCCTATTACGGATAAAATAGATGCCATTTTTGAAAAAGTAGAGCTAGATCGGCATACCAGTAGTTACGACGTAGCTGAAGAACTGGAAATTGACCACAAAACAGTTTTGGCGCATTTGAAAAAAACTGGGTACACAAAAAAGCTCGACATTTGGGTACCTCACGAGCTCACTGAAAGAAACCTAATGAACCGTGTACTCATTTGTGATTTTTTATTACGACGTAATGAAACCGAACCATTTTTGAAGAAGCTGATAACTGGTGATGAAAAGTGGATCACGTATGACAAGAACGTGCGAAAAAGGTCGTGGTAAAGGCCGGTCAGGCTTCACAGACTGTGGCGAAACCCGGGTTAACTCGCAACAAGGTGATGTTGTGTGTGTGGTGGGATTGGAAGGGCATTATTCTTTATAAGCTGTTACCACCAGGCAGGACCATCGATTCTGAACTCTACTGCGAACAACTGATGAGATTAAAGCAAGAAGTTGAAAGAAAGCGGCCGGAATTAATCAACAGAAGGGGTGTGGTTTTTCATCATGATAACGCTAGACCTCACACATCTTTAGCCACCCAACAAAAATTAAGAGAGTTTGGCTGGGAGGTGTTAATGCATCCGCCGTATAGTCCTGACCTTGCACCTTCAGATTTCCACCTGTTTCGGTCTCTTCAGAATTCTTTAGGCAGTGTCAGGTTAACATCACGAGAGGACTGCCAAAACTACTTGTCGCGGTATTTTGACCAGAAGTCCCAAAATTTCTATAGCAATGGGATCATGTCCCTACCTACAAGATGGCAAAAAGTTATCGAACAAAATGGTACCTACATACTTTAGTTAAATGTAAATAAACTTTATTAAAAAATGTTTTGAATTTTCTTAAAAAATGCGAAGAAACTTTTTCCCCAACCTATTATAATTACTAATGACCACGGCCTGAGATCTGTTTTCAAGGTATGAAGAAAACCAGCAAAGCAGATCACCTCTGATACCATTGTTGAAAAGCTTTGCTTTAAGAATATTGTGGTCAATTCTGTCAAAGGCCTTACTGTAATCTGTGTCAACGACATCGACTTGTGCTCCATCGTCCATTCGGGCTGTTAAGAAGTCATTGAGTAAAGCTAAATTGGATACCTACAGTTGAACGACCCTTAAGAAAACCGTGCTGAGAAGGGCTAAAAGACTGATTCAGCGCTGCATAGACTTGATCGTAGATAACCTTCTCAAAAACTTTAGCTAAACTGCACAGATGGGTCTGTAATTAACAATTTCATTTTGTGCCCCTTCTTATGCACCGGAGTTATAAAGGCAGACTTCCAGATTTGGAGAACACAATATGAAGATAGGAATTTCTTAAACAATTGGGACACTGGTAAGGCAATGCTTTTAGCACATCCAATCAGCAATTTAGGTGATAACTGGTATACTGGCAGACTTAGATGGTTCAATTTTACTTGACAGCTTAACTATTTCATTTAGGTCAATCTCGATTGAGTGAATATCCGAAGGTGTATTGGAACTTATAGCAGTATCAGGAAAACAAACAGTAGAAGGCGCGTCATTGATTGGATCAAGAAAAGTAGAATTAAATTAGAAGAAAATGCATTACAATAGATTCAGGAGAGGAAACCGACATATCACCATACTTTTGAAAACTAGGCATTGCACTGGACTTAGAACGCTGTTTCACAAAGCTCCAAAAACGCTTAGGATTAGTTTCGATGGAGGCTTCTGTAGTTGCTAAGTGGCAGTAGCAGTATTGTAACGAACCGCTTCAAGTTTGTTAACCCGCTCACGTAAATGTCTAAAGGTTGCTTGATCCGACAGTCTGCCACACTTTTTAAATTTACGTAGGTATTTAGCCTTCTCTTTAATCAAGCGTTTAAGTGCCGGGGAGTACCAAATAGGATACCCTATTTGGTACTCCCCGGCACGAGCTGTGAAAAACTATCATAGTAGGAACAAATCTATTTTGAATGTCAGATATAGTAGAATAAAAGTAGTTTACGGCATCATCAATCGACATTTAATTTAATTGGGAATTTTTAACTGCACTTCTATTTAGAAATCTAAGCAAACATTTCTCGGCTAATAACCTTACTGCATCTCAAATAAATGACTGTACTACAAATTACTTATTTGCACACAAAAACACTGATTTGCACACAAATTATCTCCCTTCTAACCTAACCTGTCCGAGTCTGGGTGCCCATGTGTACGAAACGGAGAGAGAACGTACTGAGAAATAAAAAATGTCGTAAAAATGACTGGGGCACCCCGACTCGGACAGTTTAGGTCAGACCCCGCCATCCCATAGTCATTCAGTAAAACAGTTAAGCTTTAAAGATCTAACAGTATAGTATAATTGATTTATTTGATGAGCAAATTTAGTGTGCAATTCAGTATTTTTGGTGGTAATTTCGAGTATTTTGATTGAAAAAAGGGGATTTACAGTTAAAGTATTAAATACCACCCTTTTTTAATCACAATAATTTAAAAATTTCACATTAGAATTTTATATTTTTTGTTGAATTCCAAAAATATCCATAACCTGCTTTAACATTGAAAAAAATATTTTTTTTTCAAAATATTTTTTTTTTTATCTTCTATGTAATAAAAAACTCTCGAACGCTAAAACTCTAGAACGGCTGGACCGATTTGGCTAATTTTGGTCTTGAATTATTTCTGGAAGTTCAAGGGAAGGTTTAAAAGGTGAGGCGGTACGAAGTTTGCCCGGTCAGCTAGTTACTAATAAACATTCAATGCAGTAATTTTAACTTACTGTAAATTGAATTTAAAGTTGAATTGCCATGTGGTATATCCAGGAGGGGTTTTGCCATTTTCATCCATGAATGTGAGACCCAGCTGAATAATTCTCAAGAGATCAACATTGCACCTGAAATTAAACAATCAAATGTTTTTTTTTAACAAAACTGAACATTTACTGCAACAACTACAGCAAGAATTCCTCAATTGCATAGCATAGGCCTCCCTTTTAAACTTGATTTAATCTGGAGCATACATCTAAATGCTGTCTGTAGGTAAAATCCTCTGCATTACTTTCAATGATTAAGTTCTAAGTTATTTAAAATTGCTTTACCTCAGTAGTTGATACTGATAGTCTGCAGTGGATCTGAACTCCCCAATTGGACGTGCAACCACACCTGGGAACTCTGTGTCCATTGCTACCCAGTGGTACTTTTGGACAACCTGAAAGATAAAAGTAGATCTATTTCTTTTCTCAATGGAGATTTCAGCCATGCCAAAACCCGACAGCCATGTCTGCTATGAACTATTTCATTGAAAATATAATAAAACCTCCATTAAAATTGAACAATGAGCAAGGATGAGACCGAAAAGCAAGTGTTTGCAAACATGTAGGTGCTGGAATTTATCCAAATGTACCAAGGACTCAGGAGTGATATGGATTATGGGTAGGACACAGGCCGGAAAATAAATGATACAAAGTAATGACTTTGTACTCTCAATCTCATTGTGATGACTGATGATATATTCTGTTAACATCGTAAACCGGGGCTCTGAACCCACTTGGGTCACAGCCCGAGGTCAAACGATCATAGACCTAACGATTGCTACAGAAAACGCGACTAACCACATCACTAACTGGCACGTATCAAACGAGCCTTCCTGCTCTGACCACAGAAGAATCCGCTTCACATTGACCACCAACACGAGGAAACCTACACCGAGGCGAAACCCGCGGCGCACTGATGTGCCTGGATATAAACGCCTCCTAGCCTCCTTGCTGGCTAGACATCTATCACAAGTAACCATAAGAGACCCAACCCAACTAGAATACACAGTAACAAAACTATCGGAATATCTAACAGAAGCTTATCATGCATGCTGTAAACTAAGAGCGCCAAAAACCAGTCATGAGAGGAATCCCTGGTGGAACGCTGAACTTGGTAAACTCAGAGATGCACGTAAACAATTCAACAGAGCCAAAAACACTAGACTCCCAAACGACTGGGAACTGTACAAAGAGACCCAGTACACATATAAAAAGCAAATCCGAACAGCCAGGAAGACTGCCTGGCGCAAATTCTGTGAATCTATTGAGACTAATAACGAAGCCGCAAGGGTAAGGAAAATCCTCTCAACCGACCAGGACCGAACCCTTGGAACGCTGAAAAAACCCGACAATACATATACACTCACGGACCTGGAAACCAGCGAGGTCCTTCTGGAGACTCACTTCCCCGACTGTAAACTCCTAGAGGACAAGACATGGGAGGCAGAACCAGACTGGACCCCAACGGATATGGACTGGTCCAGAGCCCACAGCATAATAACGGAAGACCGGATAAGGTGGGCCATTAACACCTTTCAGCCCTATAAGTCCCCAGGACTAGATGGCATATTTCCGGCCCTACTACAGTGGGGGGTTGCACACCTACTACCATGCCTGATGGAGATCTACCAGGCCTGCATAGCACTTAGATATATACCCCAAACATGGCGGGAAGTAAAAGTCATCTTCATACCCAAACCTGGCAAAACGGACTACACCCAACCCAAGGCTTATAGACCTATAAGCCTCACATCTTTCCTACTGAAGACCCTCGAGAGACTCTGTGATAGGTATATCCGAGACGGACCTCTTCGGGAAAAACCGCTTTACAAACAACAGCATGCATACTCCACGGGCAGATCAACGGAATCCGCGCTACATAGCGTAGTATCCAAGATTGAATGTGCAGTGGACCACAAATGCTCAGCACTGGCCGCCTTTATTGACATTGAGGGCGCCTTCGACAAAACCACGTTCAACAGCATCAATATGGCCTTAAACAGGCACAACATAGACCCGACCCTGAGCGGATGGATCAGCAACATGCTCAAGCAAAGAGCCGTACAAGTCACAATAAATGACACTACAAGGGCCATCGTGGCGAAAGGCTGCCCACAAGGGGGAGTCCTCTCACCACTACTATGGAACCTGGTTGTAGATGACCTCATTAAAACACTAAATGATAACGGCTACTTCACTGTAGGGTATGCCGACGATATAACCATAATAATAAATGGCACTCACGAAAATACCCTGTGCAACCTCATGCGCCAAGCATTGAAAATAGTGGAGAACTGGTGCAACAAACACCAGCTATCAGTAAATCCCTCAAAAACCGAGCTGATTCTCTTCACGAAAAAGAGGAAGCTGTCGACTCTACAGTTTCCACGTTTCTTTGGAACCAGCCTAAGCCTATCAACTGAAACCAAATACCTGGGCATCTTTTTGGATAAACAGCTGAATTGGGCAAAACACATCAACTACATCACTACAAAAGCCAGCATATCCCTGTGGCAGTGCAAGCGAATGCTTGGCAGGAATTGGGGGATCAGTCCCAAGACCACTCACTGGCTATATACCACTGTCATACGACCAACAGTCACGTACGGCTCATTGGTCTGGTGGCCCAGAACAAACCTGAGCACAACCCAAAAAGACCTCGAAAAGCTGCAGCGATTTGCCTGTATGGCAATTACCAGCTGCATGAGAACTGCACCCACCGCTGCCCTACAGGCAATGCTTGGACTGCCACCTCTACACCTCATCGTGCAGAAAGAGGCGGCCCTAGCCGCCTTTAGGCTTCATGCCTTGGGAACCCTAAACAAAGACTCAAGAATTAAACACACACGAATCAAGAACGATGCGATCGAACAACAGCCAATGATGGCATCACCCTGCGACAAAACCCCAAGACAATACCACTTTGCAAAACACTACAGTATCACACTTGCAGAAGAGCAATGTGACTACTCAGGCCCGAAAGAGCTGAGGATATACACAGATGGATCAAAGAATGACTCCGGAACCGGGGCTGGAGTTTTCTCACACGACCTTAACATAAATATATCCAGCCCGCTGGGAATGTACAACACCGTCTATCAGGCGGAATGCATGGGCATTATACAAGCAGCATATGCGATAGAGGCCAGAGGAGTTACGGACACCCATATACGTATACTCTCTGACAGCGCCTCAGTCCTTCAATCGTTGGAGAAACAATATACCACTTCAAGCTTAATACTAGAATGTCACAATGCACTAGAACGCCTAACGGTATCTAAACGCAACAAAGTGACACTACAATGGATCAAAGGACACAGCGGATCACTGGGCAACGACGCGGCTGATGAACTAGCTAGGAGAGCATCCAGCGCATCAGTTTGCGGACCTGAACCCATTATACCCATCCCCTTCAACCAGATACGTAGATGGCTGCAAGAGCGCATCCTCACACAAGCAGAGAGATTGTGGACCTCGACACCAGGCTGCAGGCAATCCAGGGAAGCTCTGCCATCCTTAGATGGCAGGCTAACCAGGCGTCTTTTACGCCTGGACAGGACCGGCATGCGTCCGCTGACAGGGACCATAACGGGACACTGCTCCCTAAACAAACATTTCCACACAATAGGCATAACGGACAGTCCCCTGTGCAGGGCCTGCATGGAGACTGAGGAAACCGTTGCACATGTGCTCTTCGAGTGCACAGGTGTCACTCAGATCAGAACAGAGACCCTCGGGACACCCAGGACTTACACAGATGTTCTCCACAGACCAAAGAACCTGATCAACTTCTGGAGGGAGGTGGGCTGGTTGGAATAAGCCACCAAAGGCCACTATGGCCCACGCACAATGGTCCACACGAAGGACTAAGTGCGGAAACCATAACCCCTAACATAGAACATAGATATATTCTGTTGCTCTTTGGGTGAATTTACAAGAACAGCTACATATAAAATTTGTTATAGTTAAATAGCAGAACTATGTAATTATTTTTTTATATATATTTTTTTTAGAATGCTACAATATCGCATTGGGTTTAGCCTGTAAGGATATTTGTATGTTTTAGTGAATAAATAAATAAATTTTTTGTTAGTTCAAGGACACCTACTTGCACTGGACTTGGGTGGTGGATTCCTGTCCAATCCTTCTCACAGAGAAGAGACTGTACCACCGCACCAGTGGGAACATTATCATGCTTATGCTGTTCAAACAGGTATCATACATATAAAGGTCTCCTCTTACAGATTTCTAGGGTCCTACCGCCCAAATTGTCTGTTAAGAAAGAGATAAGGATAACTACTGCTAAGTCAGTTAAATTAGGAGCATTAAATTAGGAGCATTAAATTAGGAGCATTAGGAGCTTGATACTATTATGTACCTTACAAATAGTATTTCGTCCGTCCAACCCGTGTACGCGTAACACCTATGTTCATTTTGATCCGTCTAAAAAAATAGTTATCCTTGAAAAAAGTGATTGCAGTGAGTTTATTTCAATAAAACCGAAAGCATTACGACAAAATTAAGTGTATTAGTATTTAATTGTGTGTAATAAACAGTAAACAACAACTAAGTGACTAAAAACTATTGGCAAGTAACTTTAAAATACCGACATTAAGTTTCGAAAACCAGCTGATTGAGTATAACGCCGTAACGCGTAAGTGACGCGGATACCACGGCGCTTACGACGTTTTTCTCGCCGACTTCACACTCGTCACTCGTCGACGCGTTCAAGGGCCTTTATTAGTGTGCGATTGATTAACGTGCACAAGACATTTATTTACTTTCTTCTAATTCTTCGAAGTAAAGTTTTATTTCCTAATCGCAAATATGAATTGTGACTGTTGTTCTGCAATTATAGCCGAAGGAAGTGCTGTAGTGAGGTGCACTTCGTGTCAAAAACCTTACCACTCTTCATGCCTTTCAAATTTACTGGGTTCTGAATTTCAACTATCTGAACATTCTAACTGGCAGTGTCCGATCTGCAAGCCAAAATCACGAAACGCAGATAACACCCCAGTACGAAACAGCCAAGGTGGTGATTTGAATATAACGCTAAGGAAAAAGGGACCATCGGCAAATACATCAAACGATGTAACTCCCACTGAAGCGCCTGTCACATCAACCGAAGTCAGTCGCATCATGAAGAAACAGATAGATGACCTTATGCGGCACCTTAACGAAACATTTGCGAACTTTGTCAACAATGAACTGAAGGCGATAACGGACAAAATCGAAGAATTTAAAACATCCATGGGTTTCATGAACAAGAAATATGAGGAAATGAAGGCGGAGTTTATTCTTAACACCAATGTTGTGTCTGACATTAAGAAGGAGAATGAACAACTCAAATCTACGGTCAAGGACTTGAGCATGAGACTAAACCAGATGGAGCAGCAATCCCGTTCTTCGAATTTGGAAATACAATGTCTGCCTGAACACAACAACGAAAATCTAATATCTACTGTAATGAATATTAACCGAGTTATATCAGGTGACCTAACGGAGAACAACATACATCATGTCACTAGAATAGCTAAACAAACCTCATCTAGTACACGCCCAAAATCTATTGTTGTACAATTCAGCTGTCCGCGAGTTAGAGACAGTTTTCTAGCTGCTTCTATTAAATTCAACAAGAATAAAACCTTAGAAGACAAGCTCAACACTGCTCTGCTAGGAATTGGTGGCAAAAAGGAAAATGTTTTCATCGTGGAACATCTGTCTCCTGCTAACAAAGCTCTGCATGCTGCAACTAGAATTAAAGCCAAGAGTCTAGGCTATCAATATGTGTGGGTTCGTGGCGGAAGGATTTTTGTGAGAAAAACGGATGGCGCAGACTACAAATATATAAAGGACACAGATACTTTAAACAAATTAGAATAGGCCAAATCGAGCTTATATTATAAGGTATCTAGTTAAGTTATAAATTTCGATCAACTAAAAATTTACTACCAGAATGTTAGAGGTATCAGATCAAAACTTAGTGAAATATATCAAGAAATCGCCTGCTGCTCATATGACATTATTGTGTTTACTGAAACGTGGTTGCTGAGTGGAATCTTTGACACAGAGATCATGGATGAGAGATTTACCATTTACAGACGAGACCGAATAATTAATATTTTCAATAACAAAACTGACGGTGGGGGTGTCCTTATAGCTATTTCTAAAAAAATTAAATCTTACAAATTACACAGTTTTGAAAGTTCATGCGAGGATCTCTGGGTCAAGATATCACTTATGGTATGTGGGAAGCTTAAAGATATTTATCTTTGTGCCGTGTATCTACCTTCACCAATACAGCTCAGATTGTTGGAACACTTTGTTGATAATACCAACAAAATTTTGGAGGATATTGATAACTGCTTAATAATTGGAGACTTCAATATGGGATCTATTAACTGGCTCGGAGCCGAAGGCAATGTGTTAAGGGTGCCTCAGAGGACTTCTTCCAGTTTGGAACAAATTCTGTGGGATTTCATTTTGCTTAACAATCTAGCTCAGTATAATCATTTGTGTAATCGTAACAATAGAATTCTTGATTTGGTACTAACGAATTTAGAAAATGTATATGTAAGTGCGCCTTTGGATGTTCTCTCTAAAGTAGATGCACACCATCCTCCTATACTATGCACACTTTCGTTTTGTCATGTTCCTAAACCGCAGAAACGTATTTCTAGAACGAAATTAAATTACTTCAAGGCGGATTATGCGGCAATCAATGCAGCTTTAAATGAGGTGGATTGGAAGGGGGAGTTAGAGTCTTCCACGTCTATCGACCAGATGGTAGACAAATTCTATAGTATATTGTATGAGTTAATAAAGATATATGTACCAGAAATTGTAATTAAGGACAGAAAGTATCCATACTGGTTTTCTAAGGAACTCATTAAAACATTAAATGAGAAAAACCGCTTAAGAGTTAGAGTAAAAAAATACAAAAATCCCTTAGACAGTATTACCTTGGAGTCACTAAGAAAAAGATGCAAACGTATGGCTGCTTCCTGCTATAAAACATACATTACAGATATAGAGGCTAAAATTACATGTAATCCAAAGTATTTTTGGAGTTATTTAAAGATGAAGAGAGGTGGGGCTAGTAACTACCCTGGTTCTATGACAGATGGTGTGAGCACTTCAGAGAATATGAACGAAATTTGTAGTTATTTTGCAACTCATTTTTCTAAAGTATATCAAACTAGTCAAAGTGATGGGCGTACAATTTCAAGTGGTTGCTTAAGCAATAACATATTGAGTCTAATAACAATATCTCAGGATCAGATCCTACGAGCATTAAAAAAAATAGATATCAACAAGGGCGCTGGCCCTGATAACATTCCTTCCTTACTCTTGAATAAGTTGTCCGACAGTCTCTCGTTGCCGTTAAGTATAATATTCAATAGTTCACTTCGTCAAGGTACTTTTCCGAGCATATGGAAGGAAACTAGGATCGTGCCCATTTTCAAAAGCGGCGATCGTTCTGTTGTAACTAACTATAGGCCCATAGCCATTCTTTCTGTACTGGCTAAAGTTTTTGAAGCATTAATTTGTCCTTTATTGTACAGACATATGTCACAACTGATAATAGATGACCAATATGGGTTTATAAAGGGTAAATCGACGACTACAAATTTGGTGACTTATGCTGAAACTATCATTGATGCCGTTGATGCGCGTATACAGGTAGACGCAGTCTACACCGACTTCAGCAAGGCTTTCGACACGGTCGATCATGGGTTACTTGTAGATAAGCTACAATTGTACGGAGTGTCAGATCCCTTGCTGAGTTGGTTCAAGTCCTATCTGTCGGAACGGACGCTCAAGGTTGTGTTGAATGACTGTAGCTCTGATTCATACATTGCCACTTCTGGAATTCCCCAAG
Source organism: Agrotis exclamationis (assembly GCA_950005045.1). NCBI lineage: Eukaryota > Metazoa > Arthropoda > Insecta > Lepidoptera > Noctuidae > Agrotis > Agrotis exclamationis. The sequence continues at coordinate 13,230,257 of OX465425.1, read as the reverse complement.
GATCTCATTTGGGACCACCTTTATTCATTCTTTTTATCAACGACATACACAAGTGCTTCCAGAATTCAAAAATATTTCTATTTGCTGACGATCTTAAAGCTATAAAACATATAAGAAAGCCTGCTGATTCGGTTCAATTTCAGTGTGATTTGGACAGACTAAGTGAGTGGTGTGTACACAATAAGATGTCCTTAAATATTGGGAAATGCAAGCATATCAAATTTACAAAGAAAAATAACGTTGTTCCCACAGTATACAACATTAACGGTCAACACCTAGAAGAAGTTGAATCTATACGAGACTTGGGCGTTCAGTTTGATAGAAAGCTAAGATTTGTTGACCATATTGACCAAGTTATACTAAAAGCAACTAAGATACTTGGTTTTGTCATGAGAGAGTGTAAATCTTTCAAGAATATCATAACGAAAAAAATCATGTACAACTCCCTAGTCAGAAGTCACCTAGAATATTGTAGTGTTGTCTGGTCCCCTAAATACAATGTGCACATCAAGCGTATTGAACGATTGCAGAAAAGGTTTTTATGGCATTTGACTTATCACTGTAATATGGGAAAGAAACTCAAATCGTATCAGGAACGGCTAAAGTATTTTAAGATTGTTTCGTTAGAGAAACGTAGAGATATGTTCGATTTGATCTTCCTTAAAAAATTAGTATCGGGCTCTTTAAACTGTCCCGAGTTGCTCAGCAGAGTATCCTTCCATGTACCACGAAAACTACCGAGAAAATCTAATAGGAGGTTGTTCTGCATGCCAAAATGCAATACCAATTTAAGGCAGCATTGCTCGTTGTCTCGAATGTATACTGTTTACAAAAAATACGATGATGATATTGACTTGTTTCACACATCTGTGCCTACCCTGAAGAGAATCATAAATTCTGATTCAGATTCAAATTCCAATTGAGTTTCGTTCTATGTATTATTATTTATTTGTATGTTTTTGAGTTGTAGTGTGCTTAATTATTTTTATTGTACTTTTAAATCTAAGTGTCAGTAAGTTATTTTAATTGTTATTTTTCATTTGTTTTTTTTCCTCTTTTTCTCATTGTTTCTTTTTTGGTGTGTAATGTGTACGCAAAATATAGTGCATGTGGTGCTCTTCTTTAAGTGATGGGGCACTTAGACTTAAGGTTGTACTGTATGCAAAAATGTAATAGTGTACTCATTGTTGAAGAGCCAAATAAAATAAATAAATAAATAAATAAATAAATAAGAGCAGAATTCCCATAAGGCTTTCTGGGATCAGAAATGGACCAGCCAGTGTATGCCGTGGTGTGGCTTTTGGATACAGGTATCCATCAACTTCCTGAAACAACCATGTCCCAAAAACACGAGCATCACTGAAATGTCAGGGAGTCGAGTGTGCTGTAGACCTGCATTTTACTTCTTTAATCAAATATCAAGCACCTCAAACGGCACCAAATGCTAAGGCTGAACACAATGCTTGCTGGAGCCCTGCATTGACAACACCCCCAAATAAAAACAGTAAATTTGTTTCTGGCAAACACTGAATGCAGATTTATTGAAGAAAAAAAAATTGGACATCAAACTTTTCAACAGCAATATAACAAAAACTTACTCAGCAGGTTGATGTCCGAGACAGATTACATTCATTCTATTGAGTGACCATTTGAAAATAACAAAAACAACATCAATGAGACATTTAACAGGCCTGTTGGTCTAGTGGTTAGTGACCCTGACTGCTATGCCGGAGGTCGTGTTGGTTGTCATGTCGGTTCGATTCCCACCCAAGACAAATGTTTGTGTGATGAGCACAATCATTTGTTCTGTGTCTGGGTGTAATTTATCTATAATATGTATGTATTTAGAAATATATAAGTATGTTTATCAATTGTCTAGTACCCATAACACAAGCTCTGCTTAGCTTGGGACTAGATGGTGTTGTGTGATAGTTGTGGAATATTATTTATTTATTCAGACTTTTTGCAAGTGCAGTGTCATGGATCATGGATAATTGGATACCCCTGTTGGGAGAGAAGTTAATTTAGGTGCTAGAGAAAACTCACCTGTCTTATTATTTGAAATTCTTCATGCAGGTTGTGATTCCATACATCCTTTATTCCACAGTCTCCAGTCCCCGGAAGCTGGGCCAAGCCAAAACTAGAGGCTGGCATCTGTAGAAATATTATTATGCTATACTTTAATGGAATATTGTGGAGATTAATATGACCTCCATGAATTCTAACATGGATGCCTTATGCCATTAGAATATAAAACTGTCTCAATTAATTTTGATTTTGTAACAGCCATTATGTTATGAATAATAAAACTGTAATAGCTGCTGACAACAAAGCATAGATTTCAATATGACATGACACTTCATTGTAGGCTGTATTACCTTGTTTTCTGTTTCATAACATGTCTGTGTTAAAGTGTATTGTAAATTAGATCAACGTGTATAATAATAGTTCCCTTAGAATACAACAAAAATTTTCAATTAAAATCAATAACACCGTTTCTGTGTAATTTTCATAACATATCAATTGCAGTAATGAGTTAGTTGTGCAATTTTAAACAAACTTAGCTAACCTTGTATCGGCTATCTGCTTCCAGATGGGCAGATTCTTCACTTTTTTTCGACGCCGTGGTTTCCGATTGCTTGCGAACTTGGGAAAATTGAGCGCCAGTGCTTTTGCACAAAACAATTGTTTGTTGTTGTTTAGAAGCTACACTTGAATTCTACAAACATTTCCGCGACTTCTGCCGAAAGAGATTGACAAGAATTTCAATGCTAACTTGAGTATTGTGAAATTCAACGACTGCAACAGACCGCGGGTAACTTGTCCCTATGATAATCGTCGATACTGTACAAATCTAGGCAAAAAAAAATGTTTTGAAGTTTTCACACGAAACAAGAACTTGCATTTGGCAAACTGGCAAAGCAAATCAAATCAATACCATAGAGTATAGTACGTCTATAAAGGATCAATACGACGATGCCCATCGGCAATAATCAGCAATAATTTGTTTTTGTATCGTTTCTGCCATGGAATCTAGCCCTTTTGCTATTTATTATGAAATCGGTATTGATTACCTGCGCACGCAGCGCAGCGTAGAGAGAGGGTTTAAAACGGGCACATAGCTTTAATTCAAATGATTCACTTCGCAAATGAATAATACAAGACGAGCCAATGGCAAAGAAAGGTGAATCATTTGGGATATTGCTAACTGCCAAGTGGTCGTTTCATACCCAGCAGTATTCTGTGACCCAGCTCCGTAGCGTTGCTACCACATGCTACAGACAAAACTATATTTTTACTACCTATTGAAATAATTTTACACATCCTATAAATATAGACTTAAAAAAATAGGGGAAACGAATAATAGCGTCAAAAATTCATCTGCATCGCTTTCTACAGAAAAGTGTTCATTGGATGGCAACAGATAGCAATAATGATTCTTTGGCTAAAAAGGTAAGAGCCCCAGCCTTTATAACAATGTCGTCATAGATCTAAAAAAAACCGGCCAAGTGCGTGTCGGGCCACGCACAGTGTAGGGTTCCGTAGTTGCCCATCAAAATACTTATGCGAACTAACTAAACTGATTCGCTGAATTTAATTTTAATTTACGTATGTACATAGTGATTCAGTAGCCAACTCATAACGTCTAAAAACGGGCCCACATAGGACGATGGTAACTGTAGAAGGAGTTATAAAAACCAACTTCACAGGTAAAGTTGGAAAAGATGTTGTCTATTGACGACTCTAACGAGCCGAAACTCGACGGGATTGAGTTGTTATCCAATCGCTTCAAGAATGATTTAAAATTTAAAGAGTTCCCACGATTTCTCCAGGATTCCATCATCAGATCCTGACTTGATGATCATGGGACCAATTGGAAGGTACACTCTTTCAATCAAAAGAAGAATTTTCAAAATCGGTCCAGTCTTTAAGAAATCGGGGAAAACACATAAAAAAAAGATTAGAACGAATTGAGAACCTACTCCGTTTTTTGAAGTTAGTTAAAAATAGTTGACAACAAAAACCTACCTATTCCCAAAACATACCCACTTAATATAGCTGTAAAAATAAAGTTGACAAACTTAACCAATCGAACGTCCACCTTCTTGTTTTGTGATAAAGTTGAAAATCTATTAAAGAAATTTGACAGATTGTGGTAGCTTGATGTGCTGGCGTCTGTACTACATTTTTGACTCTAGGGCCGCGTCAAAACGTCATGAGTGGTAGCTGGCGCGTACTCACTACTCTACTACTCGTACCTACAAAACACGCACAAGCTTCACCACATTTACTTCTGCGTGCGCAAGCCGGTTTGTACACGGAACACCGTGCTTGTGGTTGGTAAAACTGTATCACGCACCAATAGTAGCAGAATAAAATCCTTCACTGGGAAACGTTATGGTTTCCACGCCACCGATTTCAACAAGAATGTTGTGGCCCGCGCGTACTTAACTGTGTGTTAATCCGTCCGTGTACAGTTTTTTTTTCACACGAAAAGCTTGCGCAGGCAGAACTATCATGAAGCTTGTGCGTGTAGTAGGTCCATTATAGCGTCGCGGAAAAAAAGGAGTCGTTTCGCGGACTATGGTGGGATAAGTGGCTCTAGCTAAGACATAGAATGACTAAAAAAACTTGTCCAGAAGAAGCAAATTCGCCATAAAGCGTCTCACACCGTGTACACACCGGGCCAACATCAGCTAACGAACGCGATCGCTGACCGTCCACACCAAGTATCAAGAATCGTATTAGCGCATTATCATGATGTGGCCAATTCGACGATAAGCCCCCGACACACATTATTTATGTATTACTTTAAAACTCTTGCTGCGACAGTCACCTAAGTAGAGTAATGGCTGCTAACTGAGAAAAACTGTACAGTTTGTCCGATTTTACTCATACACACATGTAGATTTATCGTTGCAGTTTGAACTGTATCGTCCAATCGTAACGATTTTTCGTAACGTGTGTAGCCGCCATTACAGTGTGATAGTTTATTTGGAACTTAGATAAAGAAACCCTAGATTCGTGTTTGGCGTAGCCACATGAGTTATAGAATGTTGACGTCACGAATGGGGAGTTTCATTGCATATGACTTTTTCCCTTAATCTGCCTAATTAAGTACAGAGAAAATTTAATGGCGTAAGTTTGTGAAACCTGCTAAGCCATACTAAGTCAACATTATGCAAGGTGGACTATGATGTGACCCCACCCCTTGAATGTTAGGAATATATTAGGGTTGAAAAAAAAAGGATAATATTTTTGTGTTCACCAAAAATACTGATCGTGCACCAAATATTCCTGAATGTTACACAAAATTTGATGATGGACTGCAGTCCTAAGAGCGAGCGAAGCGAGCTCGGGACTCGCTGGCACCCCGACTCGGACAATTTAGGTTAGAAGAGGATGATCTTCGTGGTTATTTTTTTTCTTATACCACCCAGAAGTAGGAGCCCCGCGACGCGGGGCTCCGTCGACCTGCTACTTTACTAACATTGGACATTAATTGGTGTCAGTTGTTAAATAGATGCTCGTTATGACATATTTTAATTAACATATTTTGGTGCACATTCAGTATATTTGGTGGAACATGGGAATAAATTGAAGTAGGTACTTTTAAATACCATCCAAAAAAAAAACAGTTTTTTATTTTAAACAGTGTTTTTTTTGTTCTTTTTAGTTCGAATTAATTTGAAATAATGCCCTCACATTACTTATTTCAAATTAATTCGACCTAATATTTCATTTCCAGACTAGATCTTTTTAAAATGGCCATTGTAAACTCCAATCAATACTCTTGTAGTAATATCAGTAATTCTAATGTTTATTTTCTTAATAGACTAGGGACTTTCCTATCGGGTCCGTCGATCAGGCTATGAACTATGAATACTCTCATTTTCGCGGATAAATAAAAACAAAAAAAAAAAAATACATCGAGAAAGAGCTGAAGCCTACCAATTTATTTTTAACAGAGTTCAAAAAAAATGTATGTGTGTATGTTTGTCCGCAATTATCTCACTTTTGGCTGAACCGATTTTGATGCGGTTTTCAGGAAAGTGTTCATTACATTCTGGAGAATGTTTTAGTATATAACACTTATGGATATCTCGTGAAGTTGCCCGCATAGATCCGTTTTTGTTGCTTACTAGGATTTTAGGTTTTCGAAGACGCTGATTTTATGAAGATTTTTGTTGAATATCCAAACTAAAAATAGACTAGGGACTTTCCTAATCGGGTCCGTCGATCGAGGAATTACCTATGAACTATGAATACTCTCATTTTCGCGGACAAATAAAAACAAAAAAAAAATACATCGAGAAAGAGCTGAAGCCTACCAATTTATTTTTAACAGAGTTCAAAAAAAATGTATGTGTGTCTGTTTGTCCGCGATTATCTCACTTTTGGCTGAACCGATTTTGATGCGGTTTTCAGGAAAGTGTTCATTACATTCTGGAGAAAGTTTTAGTATATAACACTTATGGATATCTCGTGAAGTTGCCCGCATAGATCCGTTTTTGTTGCTTACTAGGATTTTAGGTTTTCGAAGACGCTGATTTTATGAAGATTTTTGTTGAATATCCAAACTAAAAAGGTGAAAATAAAAAACTTTTTGAAAAAAGGGAACCGACTTCAAAACCAAATACAAAAAAAGTGTTTTTTGTTTGTCTTTTTTTTGTTTAGATATTCAACAAAAATCTTTATAATAATCGGCGTCTTTAAAAATCTACAATCTAAGTAAGCAAAAAAAATCTTTTTGAAAAAAAGGGAACCGACTTCAAAACCAAACACAAAAAAGTGTAAAATAACTTTTCTTTCGGAAGTTGGTGGCTTTGTTTTTTATTTCATTGACTATGCAGGCCACCGACTTCCGAAAGAAAAGATATTTTACACTTTTTTGTGTTTGGTTTTGAAGTCGGTTCCCTTTTTTTCAAAAAGTTTTTTATTTTACCCTTTTTAGTTTAGATATTCAACAAAAACCTTCATAATAATCGGCGTCTTTGAAAATCTACAATCCTAGTAAGCAACAATAACGGATCTATGCGGGCAACTTCACAAGATATCTATTATTGTTATATACTAAAACCTTCCCCAGAATGTTACAAATACTTTTCTGAAAACCGCATCAAAATCGGTTCAGCCGAACGCGAGATAATCGCGGACAAATATGCAATGGGCACTGAAAATCTACAATTCAAGTAAGCAAATCGGATCCACGCGGGCAACGTCACGGGTTATCCATTAGTGTTATATACTAAAACCTTCTCCAGAATGTAATGAACACTTTCCTGAAAACCGCATCAAAATCGGTTCAGCCAAACGCGAGATAATCGCGGACAAACATACATACATACATATGTTATAGGCAATGTGTATAATCCGGCATTGTATAGAAATCCTAGGCTTTATATATATTGCCTAAAACGTTCAGGCAATGTATATAATGCGATTCATTTCATACATTGCCTAGGTATTGTATAAAATGCCCAAAGCGCATCAGGCAATGTGTATAATGAATGACCACGAGAAGGAGACACGTGTGTGGTGTGCGGGACTAGCCCGTACAGCCCGCGCCAAACTTTGTGAGCGCCTTGAGTATAGTCGCGAGTCCGAACTTGACAAATGAACAAATGAAATGTGAATGTTTCTCTTCGAATCTAACCTGTCCGTGTCGGGGTGCTCCAAGTCCCGAGCTCGCTCTTGCATCTTAGGTGAACTAAGTCACTGATTACTACCTACCATAGTGGCTCGACGGAGCCCCGCTTTGCGGGGCTCCTACTTATGGGTGGTTTAAAAAAAATAACCACGAAGGGGATGGCGGGGTCTTTCAGACCCCGCCATCCCCTTCTAACCTAACCTGTCCGTGTCGGGGTGCCCCAAAGTCCCGAACTCGCTTCGCTCGCTCTTGCATCCTAGGTCGTAAAACTGATTACTACTTATCAAGGTGGCTCGACAGAGCCACCGCTTCTCAGATGAGAAGAGATAAAATGTAAATGTTTATCCGAAGGCAACTGCTATGTGAGAAACGCTCTCTACGCAAAAACTCGTATAAACTTAGGCATACAAACCAATAGAACACATGTCTTATCGCTGCCTGCTAATGGAAGTTGAAATTAGGATTAGCACTCAAAAGATCAGTACCTATCTAACTAAATCATAGAGAAGAAAAGTCGATTACATACATTGCCTGTGCTTCAACTGGCATTCTATACAATACCTAGGTATTTTATACATTTCCTAGGTAAAGTGTAAAATAGTTTAAACATTGAACATCATTTCATACATTGCCTGAACGATCCCGGCATTCTATACATTTCCTAGGTATTGTATAGAATGCCTGCATTATACACATTGCCTATAACACATACATACATACAGTACCTCTACCATGAGTTTACACAGCCAAAACTCGCTAGCGTCTCCGTAAATTATTTGTATGAAATATTGTACAGCGCCCCTAGCGGTCACAGTGAGAATTAAAATTCGTACCATGAGCACTGTAGATTACGATTGGTTAAAAACCTAACGTAATCTATACGACGGTCACTAGCGTTTTTCAGCTGTCATCATACAAAACGGTACCATGAGTTACCAATACTACAGGCGCTAGCGAACGATACGCTTGCTATAGTAGTTACGTAGCTCACTAGCTTTTTGGCGTGTGAAACATGTACCTATCTACATTAAAAGTATAAACGTTTTTGAGTCTAAAAAGTCAAAATAATGCTTGCAAGAGATTTTTAGCATGGACTATCTTAGTTTCCGCTTAATCTGGAGACTACAATGTGAATTCCAAGCTTAAATAATAATTTATTAAAATTAACAGACCCTTTAAAGAAGTTTTTGACGATTTGTGCACATTATTGTTGATTTGTTGCGATTCTCACGTCTTTAGACACTTGAACTTGGTTGACTTAATAGATACACTTCCACATTTTCAAGTGGCTTGGCTCATTTACCTGCGTTTAGGGGAAACTATTTTGGAATTTTATAACTTTACGTTTTTAAATAATTGAATATCAAGTAAAAACATTCCTTTTCATGAAATCCACCAATAATTGAAATAGTGAGGCACTTTGTAGTAAATAATCTATTGTTATAAACTTTCAAACCATACAACGCAGAGTCAGTGATACAAGGGCAAGGTCAACGAACAATAGACGACAGTGACGTATCATAAGCCGTTCTCTCTTTTTATTTGTAAGAAGGAAAGAAACAAAACATAAGAAGTGAAGTCAGCAACACGACACCATCTATCGAGCTTACGTTATCGCCTGCGTAAGATTCAATTAATCTCATGGTGCCGGCAATATCGTAATCTGTTTGATTCAAGTTAGCACGCTAGCGATTTCGACGATAGCGTGTAAGTTTCCGATGACAACTCATGGTAAAGGTACTGGTCGAACGGAGAGCCTACTTTTTTTTTTGAAGTCGGTTAAAAACGGAACCACGCGAGGAACGTCACGGGATATCCATTAGTGTTATATACTAAAACCTTCTCCAGAATGTAATGAACACTTTCCTGAAAACCGCATCAAAATCGGTTCAGCCAAACGCGAGATAATCGCGGACAAACATACATACATACTTACATACATTGTATACATACAGGTCGAACTGAGAACCTACTTTTTTTTTTGAAGTCGGTTAAAAATGGAACCGACTTCAAAACCAAACACAAAAAAAGTTAAATAACTTTTATTTCGGAAATCGGTGGCCATAGTCAATGAAATAAAAAACAAAGCCACCGACTTCCGAAAGAAAAGTTATTTTACACTTTTTTTGTGTTAGTCAGTTCCCTTTCTTCAAAAAGTTTTTTTTTATATCTCTTATTACGGCCAAAATCCAATGCCGGGCGCAAGAGGTCTCCGCCTATCGTCGTCGTGAGGACAGGGCGGTGCTCTGCCCAAGAGGGGCAGTCCTGCACCGTATGCTCTACTGTGTCCTCCGGGCGATCTGAGCAGTGGTGACACCCAGGCGTGTCTTCTCTCCCTATCCGACACAGGTACCTCCCGAAACTTACGTGTCCGGTGAGGACCTGCGTCATGCGGTAAGTCAGGACGCCCGTGACACCTATCCAGTCACTCCTCAAAGAGGGGTCTTACCGACACGTATCGAGGTTCGGGCACGATACACTTTATTGACTTAGAGATCGTTTTACTTTAAGTGCGGGCGTCCGGGTGGCAATGTCAAAAGGCGCAATTGCTCGCCTATGACAGACGCACTGATTCAAGTAGGAAATACGGACTAATACGTAGAATTCGTGCTAGTGCCTCATTAGGTGCCGCGCCGCGCGCCCTTTTCAAATGAACTTACACCCTATTGACTTAGAGATCATTTTGCTTCAAGTGCGGGCGACCGGGCTGCAACATGTCAAACGTACATACATAACATACACTATTCTAAATTTTCAATGAAATATCCAAAAATTCAGCGCTTGACAGGCGCCCCCGAGTGCTCCGCGCCCGGCTGCACCGCACCCCTTGCACCCCCTGGTAAAGACGGCCCTGCCCCCGCCAAAACGAGGCACGCGAAGCGCAAGGGCACTACCTACCTTTTCTCGAAGTGTTTCGTCCTTTTTTGAACCTCACAATTACAATATAAAACATTTTTAGTGAAATGTGAATTGAATTTTGCCTTATGTCGTGATTCATTGTAAATTCTTACTATGTTAAAATAATCATTCTAATTCAGTAGCTGTTTTGATTATAACGGATATAAATAGTTTATAAATCTGTGATTTGGTACCTAATTCATACCGTGCATTTTAAATACTTATATTAATTAATAGTAAGCATTATGATTGTCAGATATTTATTATTAAAATCATTGTTAGTTAAGTTGCTATATTGATGTAAGTGAAGTTGGAAGGGGACATCCGGACATCCCCTCCATACTGTCGATGGCGGCGCCCGGCAATGGCGGGCGAGGGAGGCAGTTGTTCGGTGACCGTGGAATGATGAAGACATCTTGAAAATTATTAAGTGTGTTGGAATATTAATTATTATTGAAATATATAACAGTAAGTGGTGTGTATATCTGAAGTTTTATTATAAGTCAGAAGTGGGATAGACCTGCGAGCCATGTCGGATAAAAACCGTAAGTAGTTTAATGATTTTATTTACATCAGTTATTGTTTTGTATTATACAAGTTCAGTGAGCGGTCAGTGTCGTAATAAGTAGTCTCATGATTCTGTAGCAATCATTGTAGCGAATTTCCTAAGATAATTGAAAACAGTTGGGCCGATGCACGAGTACCTTTGGTCGAGGCTACTCCTCGATAGGGTTGAACGTTGCATTGGACTAATTTTGTAATAAGTAAATAGTTGAATTAGTTGGGCCGATACACGTAGTACCTTTGGTCGAGGCTACTCCTCGATAGGGTTAGCGTTGTCGGACTAATTATATAATAAGTAAATAGGCCGATGCTTGTGGTACTTTCGGTCGAGGCTACTCCTCGATAGGGTTACCGCTGCATTGGACTTGTTATATATTGAATAAATGGAATTTAATTGAATTTCGCTACAAGATTTTATTTCCATCAATCTGAGTAGTTTTTCGTGAGCTTTCGTTCCACTCACTGAATTTTCTGATGACTCATTTAGTATTATTTGTGGGCGACAGTTTAGATTTTGTTGATTGCGGCAATTTCTAATGACTGTGTGACCTGTATCATAACGTGTAGACCCCTATGCGGCGTGCACTTGGTTCAGCCATGTAGGTGAGCTGTTCAGAGATGTACGAGCGTAGTGTAGACCCCTATGCGGCGTGCACTTGGTTCAGCCATGTAGGTGAGCTGTTCAGAGATGTACGAGCGTAGTGTAGACCCCTATGCGGCGTGCACTTTGGTTCAGACATGTAGGTGAGCTGTTCAGAGATGTACGAGCGTAGTGTAGACCCCTATGCGGAGTGCACTTTGGTTCAGACATGTAGGTGAGCTGTTCAGAGATGTACGAGCGTAGTGTAGACCCCTATGCGGCGTGCACTTTGGTTCAGCCATGTAGGTGAGCTGTTCAGAGATGTACGAGCGTAGTGTAGACCCCTATGCGGCGTGCACTTTGGTTCAGCCATGTAGGTGAACTGTTCAGTGATGTACGAGCGTAGTGTAGTATTTTGAGCCTCACTCTATGCAGCCATGTAGGTGAGCTGTAGTTTAGAGTTTAAAGTAGACACTAGTGTAATCTCATATAGCCATGTAGGTGAGCTGCAGTTTAGAGTTTAAAGTAGACACTAGTGTAATCTCATATAGCCATGTAGGTGAGCTGCAGTTTAGAGTTTAAAGTAGACACTTGTGTAATCTCATACAGCCGTGTAGGTGAGCTGCAGTTTAGACTTTAAAGTAGACACTTGTGTAATCTCATACAGCCATGTAGGTGAGCTGCAGTTTAGAGTTTAAAGTAGACACTTGTGTATTCTCATACAGCCGTGTAGGTGAGCTGCAGTTTAGTTTAAAGTAGACAATTATGTAATCTCATAAAGCCATGTAGGTGAGCTATACTTTAGAGATAAAAGAAGCACTTATGCAATCTCATACAGCCATATAAGTGAGCTCTAGTTTTGAGTTAAAAGTAGGCACTTGCTCAATCTCCTACAGCCATGTAGGAGGTGTAGTTTACAGTTTAAAGTAGGCACTTGTGTAGTCTTATACAGCCATGCAGGCGAGCTGCAAGGTTAATCTAAATTTACATTGTTATATGACTATGTAGGTGTAGAAAACGAGAGCTACACTCCAGAGCGACCTCGATCATCGACCCGAAGACTACGGTCTCCCTCCGGTGAATCTGATGAGTCACGTGTGCCGAGGAAAAAGCCTAGGACTAAAAGAGGAATGTCTGCGGATGACCTGTTGAAGATATTATCTGCACTGCCAAACAATTCAAGTAAGAGTACTCATACGACCAATGTGTTACCTGAGTTTGATCCTAATAATAAATCTCAGGATGTCGAGCGGTGGTTGAGGAAAGTAAATCAGTGTGCTGTGATCTATGGCTGGGATGAGACGCAAACCATCCATTACGCACTTCAAAAATTGTGTGGTCTAGCAAAACAGTGGTACGAATCTCTTCCATCACTCGATTTCTCATGGGGGGAGTGGCAAATTAAATTTAAGAAAGCGTTCCCAAATGATGTCAATTTTGGTAAACTACTGGAAGAAATGTTACTCCGAAAATCTCGCACAGATGAAACCCTTAGAGATTACTTCTACGATAAGTTATCATTACTAAGTAGATGCGAAATTATCGGTCGTAAGGCCGTTGATTGTATTATTTATGGAATTGCTGACAATTCCATTAGAAATGGAGCTCAAGCTCTTAAATGTGAAGAGCCCGAGGATCTGCTAATCTACTTAGCATCGCAACAGCAAACTCTAGCGAAGGAACCTGTGCGAGGATCATCCGATCGATCTCTTAGAAAGCGGGATTTTCGTGCAAACAATAACGATCAGAATAAGGTTTCGTCATCAAACAAGCCAACTGAAGGTGCCTGTTTTAATTGTGGCGAGCGCGGGCATAATTACCCTGTTTGTAACAAACCTTTGATAAAATGTGTCAAGTGTAACAGGGTGGGCCATAATTCGAACAGATGCGCTAGGAAGCCTTTACAGGAAGCCAATAGCCAGACTACTCAGAGTGCTGAAAAAAGAGTACTCAAGGTAACTTCTGAATTACATAAAACTGGTAAATTAAATCCCAAAACTGCAAACATTGTCGTTAAAAATAACTCTATAAGCAATAACAACAAATTTAATAAACTTGCTTATGTTAATGGTACTCTGCTAAATGTCTATGTTGATTTTGGGAGTGAATGTAGTATGATCAGGAATTCAGAAGCTAAAAACCTTGGTCTCTCTGAACACCACGAATTACTACCCACTATAAAAGGTTTCGGTAATTTTAATGTGAAGCCTAAGTTTCAGTCCACCATTCGGATTAAAATTGATGAAATAGAAAGTGAACTGAGTGTTCTGGCCGTTGACGATGAATTATTGGATGCTCCAATGCTGGTTGGACAGAATTTTACTGAGCTGCCGTCTGTAATGGTAATGAAAGATAGTGAGAGGCTTCATTTTTATCATGCTCCTTGTGGTGTCTCTGGCGATAGAGATACTGTTCTCGATCTTTATGTTGCTAAAGAAATAGTCATATCAAAGGGAGGGCTATTAGAAGTATATACACGCGAACCATATACGGGTGACATATACACTGATGGAGGCACTAGAATGAATCCAAACCAGGAGTATTACCTACATCAGGGATGTTATAGGATAGAGAGCAGCAAGGGAATCATATTTGTTACTGCTTTGACAAAAACTTCTATTGTTTTCAAAGCAGATACATTAATAGCTCGAGTTATACCCATTAATGAGACCAAAACGTTGATCGTGCGTTCGGATAAAAACCATAGTGAATTAGTGCCTTTAAACGAATCCGATATTAAAATAGGGCATGACTTAGCCCAAAATGACCGCGATAAATTATACAAAGTTTTGCAACGGTATAGAAACTGTTTCGCTACTAATCTTAGTGAGTTAGGCTGTGCAAAAGGCACTGTAATGAATATAGACTTGCAAGATAAGGCTCCAGTTGTCTACAGACCCTATCGTCTGTCACATCATGAGCGTCAAAAGGTTAGGGACATAATTAATGATTTAGTTAAAAATGATATCGTTCAAGAGTCAGATTCAAACTATGCCAGCCCCATACTGTTAGTGAAAAAAAAGAACGGGGAACCTCGGCTTTGCGTTGATTATCGGGCGCTTAATAATAAAACGATTAAAGACAAATACCCATTGCCGTTAATTGACGACCAACTTTCGAATCTAAGTGGCAATAAGTTTTTTATAACTTTAGATTTAGCTTCGGGCTACTATCAGATACCGATGGGAGAACAGAGCCGACACTTGACTGCGTTCGTCACCCCGGACGGACATTATGAATTTAAACGCATGCCGTTCGGGTTGGCAAACGCACCCTCAGTGTTTCAGAAAATGATGAATCGTCTGCTGGGTTCACGTAGATTTACATCCGCACTAGCGTACATGGACGATCTCCTTATTCCATCGGCTTCCATAAACGAGGGTTTTAATCGACTAGAGGACGTACTTAACTTGATTCAAGAAGCCGGTCTTACATTAAAGCTATCAAAATGTAGTTTTTTCGATACTAAAGTTGAATATTTAGGGTACGAAATCTCTTCGGAGGGTATAAAGCCTAGCGAACGAAAGATCTCGGCTGTGCGAGATTTCCCAGTGCCACGTAATGTCCACGAAGTAAGACAGTTCCTCGGTTTGGCGAGTTATTTTCGGAGATTTGTAAAAGGATTTGGAGAAATCGCTAAACCCTTGACCACTCTCCTAAAAAAGGATGTACGGTGGCGATGGAATTGTGAAGAGTTAAAATCCTTCACAACTCTGAAAGGCCGTCTAATCGAACGGCCGCTGTTGGCTTTATACAACCCAGAGTTGGAGACTGAAGTACATACAGATGCCAGTGCTCTCGGCTTGGGCGGTATTCTAATGCAATGGCAGCTTTCTCCCAGGGTGCTGAAACCCATTGCCTACTTTAGTAGGCAAACCACACCCGAAGAACATCATTTCCACTCGTACGAGTTAGAGACTTTAGCCGTGGTTTGCTCATTAAATAAATTTCGTCCTTATCTTTTAGGACTTAACTTCTCTGTTTATACGGATTGTAATGCGTTGCGAACCACCTTGACTAAACGAGACTTAATTCCTCGTATAGCGCGTTGGTGGTTGCAAATTAGCGAGTACAACTTCACCATTGAGTATCGGCCAGGTAATCGAATGAGCCATGTCGATGCTCTGAGTCGGAATCCTCCGAATGGAGATATTACCAAGCAGATCCTAAAGACCTTAAACATAAGTACCGATAACTGGATACTCACCCTACAGATGGCAGATCCCAAACTCGAGCATATTTTCAAAATTCTGAAACCCAATGTCACTGAGGATGTTGCAGAAATAAAAAAGAGCTACGCTATTAAGAATCATTCGTTACATAGGAGGGTTGGGGAGGAGTTTCGTTTAGTCATTCCCAAGGATGCTAGGTGGCAAGTTTGCAAGGCAAATCATGATGACGTAGGTCATTTTGGGTTTGCTAAGACACTAGAGCGAATCCAGGGCCGGTACTGGTTCCCAAAATTAAGACGTTTTGTTAAGAAATATGTTGCAGCTTGTATAGACTGTGCATATAATAAAGACAATGCATCCCGGATTCGCACTGGTCTTTTGCACCCCATACATAAAGTAGAAAAGCCCTTTCACACGCTTCACTTGGACCACTTGGGCCCATTTGTACGGAGTAAGTCTCGCAATAGCTATATTTTGACAATAGTGGATGGTTTTACGAAATACGTCTTCGCCAAACCAGTTAGAGATACAAAAACAAAAAGTGTAATTAAAGTTCTGGATAATTTGTTTTGTGATTTCGGCGTACCATATAGAATTATTTCGGATCGCGGGACAGCTTTTACTTCGGCTCAATTTAAGAATTTTTGCGTCAGTAAAGGAATCAAACATATCCTTAACGCAGTTGCTTGTCCCAGGGCAAATGGACAGGCTGAGAGATTCAATCAAACGATCCTCGCAGCTTTGTCTACACAAAATTTTGGCAAGGATGAACGCGTTTGGGACGAACAGCTGGGTCAAGTGCAATGGGGTATTAATAATACGGTCAATGCTACCACAAAGAAAAGCGCATCGGAATTGCTATTTGGGCTCAAACTAAATGGTCCCATTGATAACAGGTTAACGATCGAGACCCTTGAACCCAGTGGTGAATCGACTTCTGACACGTCAATTGTCACAGACATTACTCCCACTGAAATGAGTAACAATCATTTTCCCAATAACAATATCAAACGTTCTTCTGACGTTTCGTATGATACCAGTCATATCAATCAATCCCCGTCGACCCCTCTAAATACCTCCACTCTTATTAAAACACATGAGGTCCTTTGTCCACTTCCTTCTACTTTATCTGACGTGTTAGCAGACAATGAAGTCTCTAAACCATGTTCACCAATTCGCTCCGAGCCGTCTGCGGAAATTGATAGAATTAGGGAGGAAGCTTCAATTAACATTACAGACAGCCAAATTCGTCAAAAGACAGTTTATGATAGGAACAGGTCTCCAGCACCTTCATATAACGAAGGCGACTTGGTAAAGATTACTAGGACAAATTTTAAGAATGATGGCAAAAGCAAAAAGCTTTTACCAAAATTCGTAGGTCCTTATAGGATCACACAATGCTTAGGGAATGACCGTTACAAAATTGCAAATGTTCCCGGTTTTAACGAAAGAAAATACGAGTCTGTTATAGCGGCAGACAGGATGCGGCCTTGGATAAATATCCAAGCGCTAGAAATTAATGAATCTTCTAGCTCTTCTACATCGGGTTCTGACACTAGTTCAGATGAAGAGTAATGTGATTAGTAATTACCTAACAATTATTTAGATTTGCTGCGACTGTTTTTGTGTAATATTGTTTTGGTTTAGTTTGTGCTTATTAAACATGTCGTTTGTGGTAGAGATTAGACTATACGTATACCTATCAATAACTTAAATGTAAAAACAAAAAAATAGAAATTTGATTCCAATAATGTATTAAAATTAAGATTTATATTTTATTGTAATATTGATAGGATCGGTTTCAATCAAATTGATGTCATGTTGATATTTGCCTTTGACTTAAGTTGGTGATTGTTAATAATATTATTTTGTAATAAAATGCAAGTATGTATTATGCGCTATGTTTGTGACGGGATTATTCCGAATGTCGTGATTTATTGCGTGCATCGGAGTTTAGCACGCAGTCGGACGGCCGAATGTCGTGATTCATTGTAAATTCTTACTATGTTAAAATAATCATTCTAATTCAGTAGCTGTTTAGATTATAACGGATATAAATAGTTTATAAATCTGTGATTTGGTACCTAATTCATACCGTGCATTTTAAATACTTATATTAATTAATAGTAAGCATTATGATTGTCAGATATTTATTATTAAAATCATTGTTAGTTAAGTTGCTATATTGATGTAAGTGAAGTTGGAAGGGGACATCCGGACATCCCCTCCATACTGTCGATGGCGGCGCCCGGCAATGGCGGGCGAGGGAGGCAGTTGTTCGGTGACCGTGGAATGATGAAGACATCTTGAAAATTATTAAGTGTGTTGGAATATTAATTATTATTGAAATATATAACAGTTAGTGGTGTGTATATCTGAAGTTTTATTATACTTATAAGTATGATTAGATTGCTTCCCACAATTTGATCCTTATTAGCAACACTATCGAATGGTGTGAATACAGGGTGCGATTTTTTTTCCTAAATCAGCTGGTTCGATTCCCGGCCAGGATTATAGAATTTTCTAAAATCCAATGATGCAGTTTTAGTTTTCATTAAAATCGGCCACGAGACTACTGTCAATATTTTTCGATATTCCTATAATTTCGTATATAGCCCTCCACGCCCAGTTGAAAAATTCACCCTTTATAGATAACTGCGGTTCTGCTGAAGGATAGAGAGAGAAAAAAAATCACTAGGCACAAGCGTCTCTATTCAGAGCTAGGTAGGTAGGTTTACTGAGTAAGTAACTCAGTAAACTCAGCATGACGAAAACTCGGTTTGTTGCATAAAAAACCCAGTTTTCATCACTGATTTTTTGTGATCCTTATGATATCGTCAGGACTCATGACTGCTCTATGGGTCTTGTTTTTGCCTGACTGCGCCAGAAGAAGGTTATGTTTTTTTTCACGATGAATTAATCAACACCAATTAATCAACCAAACTTATTTTATTGACATAAAACTATTACTAAAACAAACACTTACACTGCGCCCCAGACTGCCCTAGCGACCATCATGCGTTCTTCTTAGACGAGACGAGCCCGTTGGAGAACGTAACTATTTAACTAAGTCGTAAGGGTTGGTTGGTCCTGTGGTAGGTCCTGAGTTCAATCTCTTGCTGTATATCTATTATGAATGGAACGTAGGACTACTCATGAAAAGAGATATATCTGCGACCCTGCTCGTTTAGTAAGTACCTATACTTACTGCTCATTGGGATTAGGTAATTATTATTTGTTCTTTGAACGCCAAAAAGAGGTCCTTATAAGATTTGTATGGTTTCAATGTACTAGTGAACGACCAGTATGATAGTATTTGGCAATGGGTAGTTGGTACTAATTAATATTGCTCACATTAAACTTATGTAATTTTTTATAACTTACGTCAATAACAATTTCTGGGAACCCAATCCGCGCAGAAAGAGGCGACGTAACCACTTCTTCCTTGAACAAATTAAGAGACCGTAAAGAAAGACAAATGAAATCAATATTTAATTTAAAGGACTTTCAATAAATTTCCAATTAGGTCGCGAAACCTTGAAATTGCAAAACAAGATTAAGAGCAGAGGTTAGCATAAATAAAATCGAGCTTAAACTTTTCTTGTAGCTTTCTATCTGAAATTATTCAAGTCGTCTCTAGAAATGAATTAAACTGCTAACTTCACATTCTCTCAAACCAATTTGTGCACAGGGTTTCAACTTTTAATGTATCGGAGACTTGCTGTTTCCTGTGGTTTTAAACCCCGTTGTTCGACCCCTATTGGTTACAGCGTGATGTTTTAAAGCCTTCCTATCCAACACAAAAATATTTTATTTCGTTAAACTTCTTTCGGCTGTTAAGTACGGTGTATTAACACATGACTGATAGATATAGGTACGTATAAATAGTCATTAAATATTATTATGTACGAGTATGTTATAACATAACATAATTAACTTATAATTTTATTAATTTTTTTTATTTCAAAATATGTTCAATTTTTTTACATAACAGTGAGCTTTTATATTTATATTATATACTAAATTAACAAATTACTACAATTTAAATACGTATATAATATCCAATTTGGTGATGTGATCTGTACCACAGGATCTTCCTACTTCAGACATCTTTGGTCTATTCCTTGAATATCGTGGGTCCATTTACAAATTAAACTTACATATTAAACACATTACCCTCCTTTGCGTCGCGCAGTCGGGTAATTACGTGTAGATCATACAAATTATACAAATAATTGTCCCTTGCGGGAATCGAACCCGCGACTTTGTTGTTATAATATGAAGAGAATTGTATATTCCCAGACAATTTAAGCTCGTATTTTCAGTTAAATATCATTTAGCCGATTATATCTAGCCTTGGCCTTCTAATTATGTAAAAGGTTACACTAATTTGTGTCTCTATGAGTAGTCTAGATATAAGCGGTCTATTGCACAGATAATATTGTGATTAAGAAGTTTGTGAAGATTGTTTAGGCGTTGATAAAATTATGCACGATATCGGATTAAATACGTATAGCGAGCTCAAGTTTGGTATCTAGATTCTAGATTGACTGAAAATACTGGAAGTGTAAAAGCCGTGGTCAGACGAGACAGTCTTTCGCGAGCTCGCGCGCGGGCAGGTCGTTTCAGCGTAGTTTCAGAGCGCGCCGACCGTCAGTCGTCGGTAACTTTGTCATCGCGACACCCGCAACTTTTCATGAAAATATGTGATTTTATTTTGTGGACATTTTTATTACTGTTTCGGTGACTTTTTTCTTTTAGTTTGAAAGTTCTGCAACGAGTTTTTGTTATAGGTAAGTTTTAGGGATTATTATCCCTAAAGTTACTTTTAGTTATTGTAATCATGTACCTATGATGTTTATAGATTTTTATGCACGCATTTGAATCAAGAGTGTTATAATAAATAATACGTAGAATTTGATAAAAAGAAGTACCTCTCTAAAAATAATAATAACATATCATGCAAATATATGTACAGAATTCATTGAAACATTTTTCGATTCATTTAATTCGTGTGTAAAAAATTAAAACAATGAAATAATGAAATCGGTACATTAGGCATTTGGATATATGAATGAATACATGATAGCTATATCATGTATTCATTCATATATCCAAATGGCTAATGTACCGATTTCATTATTTAATAATAATATTTTAGTTTCAAGGAATAGCATAAGTAGGAATGTAAACTGTTTTACGTGGTAAAAATCATAATTAAATAAAATAGTATATATCCTTCCTCAGAGAGATGATTACATACATTGTCATTATTATCAGTATCGTTTACTTTAGCTAATATTTGCAGATAAAATAAGCTATTACAAGCGCCAATCTGCTGATTAATACGAAGAAAACCAGAAAAATAAATATGCATGCAGATGTTATGATTTTGAGAATGTTACGGTATGATTATTATATTGCTGTTGCACATATGTGTGCTTACTGGAAAAACTGTCATGCGATTCTGCAACAAGTAAAAATACCGTATTATGTCCTGATAAAATAATAGATAGAGTAGGCTTGGTTACTGCGGCTTTGATCTAGGTGCTACAGTTCATAAGCCGGTTCGATTCCAAATAGGTAAGTTTTTCACATTATATTGGAATTTCTCAGAAACAGACCTGAGTTTATCTACCTACGTGGATGATTTATGGCAAAATTCCGTATGAAATATGAAGCGAAATATGCCATTAGAACTTAAACATTACTGGCGAAATGAGTGAGGGTGTAGCTTTTGAGGTACTAAAATTTAACCATTCGGTAATGGGAGGCGTAATGTTTTTATTTTGTTATTTATATGAGTCCTCTTGCAACAATTATGGACTATGTTTTCTTTTTCTCATTTTTTTTTCTTTCAGATCTCAGAAAATGCGGTTATGTATATTTTCGTCTCAACAGTTAAGTAGTTCAGTTTATTTCGGCAAAGTGCATTCTTAAGTATGACGATCACTGACGCCAACGCTTACGGCTATTCGAAAATTGGACTATTGATATCCCATTTTATGAATTGGTTCCTATTCTTTTTCTACCTATATTCAAAAATCTTTCTTATAAATTCGTAATTCGTGGAATTCATGCTTAATTGGATAGGTACACACTTAATACACCTTGACTTTTTAGTCGTCTTACAACGGCAGCCCAGTTCATGTATCCAATGACTAGAACACGTTTATAATAAAAAAATAGGTATTAAGAGAATTGAAAATTTTTTAAATAAAATTTTAATTCATTATTATGACGCAAGGAGTAGTTAGAAACACCCTTGTCTCATAGCAAATGGAGATGGAATGATATGCCTGACTATTGCGCTGGGTAGGTATACTCTACAGATTGATACGTAAACATTTTCATATTTCTAATGTACCTGTTTATTAATATTAAAAATTATTTTCAACGATTAAAAAAAAACTAAACTCGCCTAGATGTATTTTAGGTCGGGGACATTACGTGGACCACTTTTGTAAGACGACTAAAAAGTCACGGTGTATAATAACAGTGGATTAATAATTGTAAAGATTTTATCTAAAAGCCTTTATTACATTATTAAAAAAATAATCTTTTATTTTGATGAGAGGCTTCGCCCGCTCACCGCACCGTGCACCGCCACGAAATTACATATAGAAAAAAGCGCACTAAGTTGCTGCTTATTTCATTGAGAAATCTCTTCCTTTTATTAGAAAATAAACGAAGCTGTTCTTCAGTGCCACTTGACTTATCTACAATATACATATTAAACTAATAGGTACGAGTTATCAATGCCACGCGAACGGCAGGAAAATAATTAGGTGCCACCCTATTAGGCTCTGAGATAAATCTCTACAAACATGTGAAGCTGCTGCTATTACTATCCTATTTATTCTGCACGCAATATTATAGTCCCCACTTTATTATCCGTATATAATGAGATTTCGTAGCAAGTCCTCATACGCTTACCAAATATTCGCTTAATGGCTCTATAGTTTTATTTAAAAACTAGCTTCCGCCCGCGACTCCGTCCGCGCGGATGTCGGTCTTCGCGTGGATGGTTTACGAGTATTTCTCCATTATGAGTAACTCTGACAATGACATCTTATAAAATATCTATTGGACCCAAATACGGCTAACTTATAATAATTAAGGAGATCCCTCTATTGAGCTACTGCTGTTGAGCTCGCGTTCTGTAGTAAGTATTTTTTTCATAGTAGGTAATTCCGACCTTGTATTTACAAATAACTGATCGGAACAGTAATCAAAAAGGTCGCGCTGAAAAGCACGGTTTAAAATTACACGCATACAATATTAATTCCACGGACGACCACTCGCCACACTGGACACGTCCGCTCGCATCAAAATTCAGAATTTATATGCATCGCGCGGCGCGGAACGCGGCTCCTTATAAAGGAGTCGGGGAGGCGTGGCCCGCGTGTGCCGCAAACGGTTCAAGCCAAATCCGACTTTCGGCGCTACAGGTTACGGCGCTGAATACACTGCGGGTAATGCAACGTGTGTTCGCGGTTCTACAGAACAACGTCTATGAACAAAACTGAAAAATAAGATTTTTTTTCTACGTATTTTTCCAGGATAAAAAGTATCCCATTTTATGCCCAGGATAATAAGGTATTTAATTATACCAAGTTTCATCGAAATCAAACCGTTAGTTTTCACGTGATGCCTGCATATACAGACAGACAAAATTTTTTTTAATCACATGTTTGGGTTTGGTATCGATCCAGCAACACCCCCTGCTATTTATTTTTTCAATATTTTCAATGTACAGAATTGACCCTTCTACAGATTTATTAAATGTATAGATAGTGGAAGATTGTGATTGTTGTGATAGAGGGCAAAAGACCTAGAGGCCGAAGCCCAAAACGGTGGTCTGATCAAATCTCGGCAGAACTCGACATACCTATCAGCACTGCACTCTATCAGGCCACAGACTGCAACAGATGGAGAAGTCTGATTGATAAATTGAAACGGAGTCAGATTCTCAGCAGTGAGAGAACGATTGAGAAGAGAAGAAGAGAGGAAGATTGTAAATATTTAAGGGATCAGTGGTGGGCCATTGGTATCGGCCCCGACTTACGAGTTGTATGCCGTGGGCCAGCCGCATTACTTTCTGTAATATTAATTCACCACTACTCTTAAACCGGTGTAGGAAAACAGGGTAAGGAAACCGGCATGTCCTAGAACCAAAAATTCGAAGACATTTTTCATCCACCAACCCACAATGGGCCCGCGTGGTGGATTATGGATCTCCCTGTCACAGAGAAGAGGCCTGTGTCCCAGCAGTGGGAACTTTTATTACTTAGCCTGATAACGAGTGGAAGATTGAGCGCTTTCACATTAGACGAATAACGGTAACGACACGATATCGGTGGGATTGGTAGTTTCATACATATCGAGGGAAAATGAGCGAGAGGGGACGATGTGCCATTGTTATCATGTAATGTGAAAGCGCTTACCTTTGTCCAGCTAAATAGGATATTGTCTATTAGCTTTTGATACACAGACGTGTATTGCAGGATCCAAGACAGGTAATTTCATTCTTCGGGACACGTGGAGCTTCATTGTCTCGGCGCTTTTTTGGTGGTTGCCACTGTTGATTCTGGCTCTCAGGAGTTGCAGTGGTTTGGGAATAGTGTGGTGAGTTTGTCCCAAAAAAAAAGACGTGTATTGCGTTCCAAATTCGAAACTTTTGGCTCGCTAGACTGTGGTCTCGCTAGACTGTGGCACACCACAGCCCATAAACTGTGTTTTAACACATTATAGCGTGTGTTAAAACAAGAATCAGGTTACATTAGTTATTTTTTGACAGGAAAATTGTGAATAGTGAAATTGAAATTTTTGTAATTTCCTTCCTTCCCCTAAACCAATGTTCGGTATTTTAGCAAAGTTCGTTAAATTGCGTATTCCTCACTAATTTATAATTTTTTCTAAAAGTTTCTTAAAAGCGTAAGATAAAGAGGTAGTTACGTACCCACTCCTCTTGTAATATCATAAAATATAATGATTACTTCGTAAGAGGCTTTCTTACTTCGAGGTACCTTCTCAGGTATTCTAAAAAAAATGTTTTAAAGTATTCTAGCGGTTAAACTTAGCTAAAAATATATGAAAGTATTACTTAGGTAGGCACAGAGAAAGATGTTAGCTTGTTCTTCAAGTATCTCTTGAATTTGCATTTTCATTGAATAATCAACACTGATAATTAGTAAACTAGGTTTAAAGTTCTGTGTAAGTTAGTTATCATCATCGGCCCGGCCTTTCCAAACTACAGGGTGAAATTTTATTAATGAGCAATATATACTACTCAAAACAAAATAAGGGCCACCTGGTTTTTATCGATTTATTAAACAACTAGCTTCCGCCCGCGACTCCGTCCGCGCGGATGTCGGTCTTCGCGTGGATGGTTTATTTCTCCATTTTGAGTAACTCTGACAATGACATCTTATAAATATCTATTGGACCCAAATACGGCTAAGCCTATAATAATTAAGGAGATCTATTGAGCTACTGCTGTTGAGCTCGCGTTCTGTAGTAAGTATTTTTTTCATAGTAATTCCGACCTTGTATTTACAAATAACTGATCGGAACAGTAATCAAAAAGGTCGCGCTGAAAAGCACGGTTTGAAATTACACGCATACAATATTAATTCCACGGACGACCGCTCGCCACACTGGACACGTCCGCTCGCATCAAAATTCAGAATTTATATGGATCGCGCGGCGCGGAACGCGGCTCCTTATATAGGAGTCGGGGAGGCGTGGCCCGCGTGTGCCGCAAACGGTTCAAGCCAAATCCGACTTTCGGCGCTACAGGTTACGGCGCTGAATCCACTGCGGGTAATGCAACGTGTGTTCGCGGTTCTACAGAACAACGTCTATGAATAAAACTGAAAAATAAGATTTTTAAGGGATGTTAGTCACCGTTGCCGGCTCGAAGAGAAGTTCGGTTTCTTGACAAAGATTTGTTGTCCACAACGTACAAATTATTTATATAAAATAGGACAAGTCCCGACCACCTTTTCCCAGGGAGGACGAAGGCAGGGGTTTTTGGTCATCTAAACCAAAAATAACATAATTGAATTACTGTTTAACTTTATGATAAAACTTAGTAGCCGAGTCTTGTGTAGCTATTCCAATTAGGACGTAGCCCGCAAGTGCACTGCTAGTTGAGTCACACGGATAAATAATAAAGTCGCGGTAGTCATTAACTCTCGGAGAATCTTAACACCGCGATTCAGAAATGCGCGTCATAGGCACAACGCCATCTAGTGGTGAGTGGTGGAACCTTTTTAGAAATCAATGGAGGCAGGCGTGGCGTAATGTTCTACTTGATAATAGGTGTCGCCAGTGGTTCCATAATAAGGTTTGTTACAGATTTTTTTTTTCTACGTATTTTTTTAGGATAAAAAGTATCCTATTTTATGCCCAGGATAATAAGGTATAATTATACCAAGTTTCATCGAAATCGAACCGTTAGTTTTCACGTGATGCCTGCACATACAGACAGACAGACAGACAGACAGACAAAAATGTTTTTAATCACATATTTGGGTTTGGTATCGATCCAGCAACACCCCCCGCTATTTATTTTTTCAATATTTTCAATGTACAGAATTGACCCTTCTACAGATTTATTATATGTATAGATGTTTAAATATTACTAGTTACGATGACTGAATCTGATTAATATTAATGGTTTTAGATGGAAATACACAAAAATTAAATATGTATTCCAATAAATCGTTAAAATAAACCAAATTGAATGAAAAGTGAGGAATTGCAGGAATGTATCAAGTCACATAAAACAAAAAAATCTAAAAAATAATGTCTTTAATGTTCCAAAGTGTTATTTTAAGCTTCTCTTTTAACTCTGTTCTCTCTGTTCTGCTCATTTTGTGGGAGGTGGAATGGTCTGGATTAAATACCGAACATTTTCTTTTGGGATACTCTACCAGCAAGTTTTCAGCCAATTTATGAGATCCAGCTGCGTGTGGATGGGAATTTTACTTTCTTTTTCACTCTTCTTTAACTCATCTCTTAAATGCTCAAAGAACTCAGGTAAAAATCCTGAGTGTCTACTGTAACATCGTAATTCGTGCGTAAGGGAATGTGTGCACTGTTAGTCGCGTCGTGTTCGCTCGAGCATTATCCTGCTTCAAGAAGAACTCAGGTATTCCTTGCTGTGCGATTGGGATAATGTGGAGTTGCACCACATTCTCTACGCAATTTTGAGGAGTTACAGCACCCTCGTTAAGAAATGCGAGCTCAGTTTTGCGTGAT
The DNA here is from genome assembly GCA_950005045.1 of Agrotis exclamationis. Taxonomy (NCBI): domain Eukaryota; kingdom Metazoa; phylum Arthropoda; class Insecta; order Lepidoptera; family Noctuidae; genus Agrotis; species Agrotis exclamationis. The sequence goes on along the minus strand of OX465425.1, from coordinate 13,203,124 downwards.
AGAGATAACCGCCCTAGAGCATAACTCAGAACTCGCCAGAACAGTCTGTTTTAAGAGTGCAAGGATCTGAAACCTGTTGTTTAGATCTTCTCTACACTCTTATGAATCAGTTTTTATTGAAAAAAAATAACCCACCAGTCATCAATAAAAAGCAATGAAGACCAGTCAAAACATTTAAATTAATTTTCTCTTTCGCAAATTTTTCACGATTTGCACCATACGCTGCAGTTTACTGGAGGCGAACCAAGCATCTTCTTGAGTATTTTTAGTCTTTATGGAGTCGATTCGGAATAGTGTAGTCAATTATAGGGGTGCCTGTAGCTCGACGCAATGGAGTTTGTACGGTACGCGCAGTAGATTTTCGCTCTATTTGCGCGGTTAAACAAACTTAATGGTCTTCTTGGACTTTACTTACTTACTTTCTTCCTTGATCACGGCGTCTGGTGATATAACCCGTCTTTTAAGACCAGTTTCAAGCATTTTGAACGACTCGTTGGGAATATTCCACCATTAAACCTAATTCTTCTGGCTACGGGCCCCCTGGATTAAGGTGACACCCCAAGTGGCTGTTTTTGCATCCATATTTCGCCGAATACATGACATTATGAGATTGAAAGATCATTTTAGCCTGCTGGCTGTATTATTCGAAAAAAACTCCGTTAGAAGTTTGAAAATTGAAAAACACCGTACCGTAAATTCTAAGTAATCTCAAATATCTAATTAAAAAAAGTTATGAATTTCCAATTATGCAGTAGAAACAATATTATTACTTGAAAGAAACCATAACGACATATTTAGTATTTATTATGTACCCAGAATAAGAGCAATACTTGTTTAAAGTGCAATTTAAAAAGTGGCCCTTATTTTGTTTTGACGAGTATATATAAACTCGGGCATTACTAACGATACTAATCGTATTACGGAACTCAAAAACATTATTAATGAAAGTATCTTCGCTTAATATTATTTGATGTTTGTTTACTTTTAGTTTCGCGCGCGGTGTCCTGCGCTTTAAAATTTTGATACTTTAGGACTTTTGGGGATTATGATTTTTTTTATTAATTTTAGTATTTATTTGCAATAATAAGCCTTTGCAATGTGACATACTACATTTTAGGTTAAAGGTGTCCATAATTGCATTAATAATATTTTTGATTTGCGATTTATTAGCCGTAATGCAATCAGCATGGTGAGTAGAGCCTTAGATAAAAATATTGCCCATGATTTCGATTTCACCCTGTATACTTGGGGCTCTTCCAGTCCAGATGCTACTCTAGTAATAGACTATCTACTAGTTATTTTACACGGAGCGACTGCTTTTCTGACGTCATCAACTCAATTAGTACTGGGTGATACGATACACACAGGTAAGACTAGTTGTATCTAATATTAATGGTCTTGTTGGTTGCTTAGAGAAAACTTTAAGGTACACACATCAAAAAAAGTTTGTAATCACTATCATAACCTGATAAAAAAAATATCAAAAAATCTTTGTTGTGTGTTTTCTTTAGATAGAAACACTTACCCTGTTGAAATTAAAAACGAAAACCCTTTTTTGTTTTTAACCGACTTCAAAAAAAGGAGGAGGTTCTCAATTCGTCGGAATCTTTTTTTTTTTTTTTATGTATGTTCCCCGATTTCTCGAAGACGCCTGGACTGATTTGGAATTTTTTTCTTTTGTTTGAAAGGGTATACTTTCCAATTGGTCCCATGATCATCAGGTCAGGATCTGATGATGGAATCCCAGGGAAATCGAGGGCAACCTTCAAATTTTATAGGCACATAGTACCATTTTCATATATTTTCTAAAGCTGTTCAAGTATTTGCATCTGATAATCATCATCTCAGGTGGATGAGCTGATGATGGAAGGTACAACTCCTCAACGGCTTGGAGTAGGCATCGACTGATTTAGTTTGTGTTCGCATATCTCTGGAACTACAAGTCCAAGTTAAGTAATTCTCTTTTGTTGTACTAAGTATTGTTTAACTTACGGAATACTGCAAGTTTCATCAAAATCGGTTCAGTAGTTTTTGAGATAGGGAATTTTATTAGCTTATTGTGCACTTGAGAGAGAATGATTTATTTGACAAGAATTTGAGTTGAATATTTAAACTAAAAAGAGTAAAATAAAAAACTTTTTCAAAAAAAATGTAACCGCCTTCAAAAACAACCATAAAAAAGGGTAAAATAACCTACAAAATAACTTTTCTTTCAGAAGTCGGTGGCAAAAAAACAATGAAATGAAAAAAAACAAAGGCACCGACTTCTGAAAGAAAAGTTATTCTGTAGGTTATTTTACCCTTTTTGTGGTTGTTTTTGAAGGCGGTTACATTTTTAATTTACCGTAACAAAGATTTCGATTTTTGAAAGTGATCCCAAACTTTTTTGATGTGTGTATTTGCCCCGTTTGATATGAAGAGTAAGTACTAACCTGCCCTCTCTTTTACGATTCCTCGCAAGTTTATTTTCGTCTTCAACAAAATGAAAAAACATTATAGGAAAACAAGTTTTCCTTTATAAAAGTTGAAAGTAAGATTCCTTTTGCCTTAAAAACCTGGTCACGGATTTCATTACCAGACACGAACGGTTTTGAAAACTAAAGTCCAATTTTACTCAAAGGCACGTCTATTTAACTTTCGTAAGTTGCAACTTTAGCATAATCAGATTTAGGCAATAAGGTACGTTATTTTACTATACTTATATTTTATGGATGCTGAGAATCACCAGTTGCTCACGCCAGTGTCTCGCTGATGGTAGCTTTGGCGTGTGTGTTGCATCATTTTTCTCTTCTCTTCTCTTTAACTTTCAGCCAATTAAAAAAAACTCCACATTTTCGGTTTTGTTCCATGGCTATCCCGTTTCTTCCAGCCATTTGAATGAGACCTTTCCATCTAGTCGATTATACCCACATTCTTTTTAACGTCCGTCAGATGGTCACGAGAACTGGTCACGAGAAACTATAGTTCTTTCACAGTTATTATGCCTGGTGGCTGGACTGTAGCATCATTTTTTTGTTTGCGACGTATAAAAATGCCTGTAATTACTGTAAATTTCATGCCAAGTCATATCACTTATTTCAATTAAGTAGGCCATCAAGGAGGCTCTTTTGAACGTCGAATATTTGAATTAAAGGAAATGGGATGGGATTGATTAAACAAAAGTAAACCCAATTGTTTAAGACGGAAAATAAGTTTTTTTTTTTTAACGTCACGTAGGTAGGCAAGACTTTCTAAAGCGAAGTAACTGTTTGATGATATAAATATCATAGTAATCTGTCCTCAAAACTTGTAGGTAACAAGATTGGTTTTGGTTTTTTTAAACCTATCAGTAAAACTCAAACGAAAATACACCACGCTAACTGTGAAATATAAACAGTCATCTATGAATATTATTAAATATTCATGAGCTTTTGAAATTCAGTGAATCGTTTACAATGTGATAGATGTAGTCAATTTCTTATTTACATTTTTTGAAACCAACACCGCTGGCTTGATAAATAAAAACAATACGCATTGCTCTCAACTGTATGAATCTGAATTTCAGTATTTCAATTCCAGCACGCCTAGCATGGCAGCGTAGAAACGGATTATGTCGATGGAAAAAAAGACAAAATATAGAAAAAAAAAGACAAAATATAGAAAAAAAAAATACAGTTCTAAGCATGGAAATATATGTTGCCGCTGGCAATTAGCTGTTGCCAGCGGCTTTGCCCGCTACAACTCAGAAATGATCCCGCGGAAAGATAAAATAGGGATATAAAGTATCCTATGTGTTAGTCCAGGTTATAAACTATCTGTGTGCTAAATTTTATCTAAATCCGTTCAGTCGGGCAAGCCGCAATCGCCGCGATCTTATCCTTCTTTCAGGAGTGGCTGGATAGGCGTCACGGCCTCCTGACCTACCGCATGACGCAGGTCCTCACCGGACACGGAAGTTTCGGGAGGTATCTGATAAGGATGGAACACTGCGAGGACCACCCGGAGGACACGGTGGAGCATTCAGTGCAGGACTGCTCCGCTTGGGCAGAGCACCGTCGTGTCCTCACGGCGGCGATAGGCGGAGACCTCTCGCGCTCGGCATTAGTCGAGGCCATGCTGCGGGGCGAGACGGAGTGGGAAGCGGTCGCCTCCTTCTGCGAAGCAGTCATGCTCGCGAAGAAGGAGGCGGGGCGCGTGAGGGAGAGGCGGCAGCGTCCTCTCTACACCCCAGCCGCAGTGATAGACACACGTCGGCAGACGATCTCCGGCCACGAAGGCGCGGGCATGCGGGCGGCGAGTAATGGGCGACTCGCTGTCGGACCATGGACCATGCCCGGGTCGACGGCGCGTTGTGTTTCACGCGCGCTTCAAAGAGTCTTAGCATAATGATGAGGCCCCCCTCTAGAGGGCCAAAGCCTGCCGGGGTCGCGGGACTTATCTCATTACCGTGACCCTGGAACGTATAGGGCTATTGAAGGACACCGTGGATTTTAGTCAGTACGAGTCTGACAGTCCCCCCACCCTGCCCTGGGTGGGAGGACTCATTTGATAATTTACCACGATAAAAAAAAAAACCGTTCAGTAGCTTTTGCATGAAAGACTAACAAACATCCATCCATCCAAACTTTCATGTTTATGATATTAATAAGATATAGTAAAGAAATCTTTGAAATAACGATGAAATCTCTTTGTTTAATCTATGTAGAATAGAGATAGAATTGGTCCTCTGGTCATATTATGCTATGACGCTTACAGTGTAACTATTGATATATGTAGATGGTAGCTACCCATCAGCATAATGAATAAATAAACGACTGATTGGCTGATACAGTTCTGCATGCAATTTCCAGAGACAATTTGGAACTTTATAACTAACTTATGTTTTCATTAAACGAAATGCTGTAGTTTACTGGCCAGCTAGGTTGCTCGGTTCAGAATCTCGTTAGCACATTGATGAGGCCGTCTTCCGGCACTCGATTGTAGTTAGCTCGTAAACCTGACATTGATACTAACAGGATCACCGTTCAATTAATGATTCTCGAGTCTCTACTTCACGTTGTCTGAACAAAGAACGATTGTAAGTCTAAAATTAGATTATTTAATTGTCTGTTTTCCATTCAGCATAGAGTTAAAGGAATCTTTACATTTCTGAAGAATGCACCAAATTAGATATTTCTTCTTTTGTTGTGTTCGTTATTGTCAGGACACGGTCTGTATGTAAGAAAGTTTTCGGAAAACCTATCTGTTAGTTGGAAAATTTGGACATTGTGCGAAGCCAGGGTGTCTTTTTTATCGTGGTAATATCATCAAATGAGTCCTTCCGCCCAGTGAGGGACGGGAGGGACTGTCAGACTCGCACTGACTAAAATCTACAGTTTCCTCAATAGCCCTTTACGTTCCAGGGTCACGATTATCTGATAAGACAGTCAGATGGTGTAGAATAACGGTAAGTTGGCAAATCATAAAGTAGGATACCTCTATTACTTATAGGAATGTTTCAGTAATATCATAATTTCTCCTGGGCCTGCATTTTATCCCACATCTCATCTCTATCAGCCGGCATAATATAACCAAGAAACGTATTTTGGTGGAAAAATAAAATAAGCACAGTTATCGATAAGACGAGCAGGCACATAATTGCGTGATCTTTGACATTTCACCGAGAACCGATTCGTCATCGAATTCCTTTTGGGCAATCGATCATAAAGGCGCAATGGATACCCCAACTTCATTTTGATCTCCCAACTCCGTATTGTTGAAACAAGAAGGCGCCAGAGAGGCTATTGGCATAACTAACAGAATACTCCAACGTAAAAAACTACCACAAAGTGAAAATAACTCTCAAGGTTTACCACAACTTGTAAAGTAGTAAGCAAGTTCTTGCTGGTAAACATAAACGTCTTAAGGGGTGCCAAGGTTCTTTCGCAGGAAAGTATAAACGAATTTCTAGTGTAGTTCCAAAGATGATGAAAGTAAAGGAAAACAGCAGACAAGTGCGGCTTGAACGGAGCTAAGAGTAAAAGGGTATAAAGTTCTCAACAAGATGTGAACGGTTTATAGGTTTCAAGATGGTCTTGATGTGAGCTTTAATAAGCCCGTGGGAGCATTCGTGGATATAGCAATATTGATTCTTCTGAAAGGTCGATCTCGCACCCTGCATGCTTTATGACCAGATATATGAACATGGACGAGCAGGTGGTGCTCTGTAGTTTCTGCCTACCTTCCTACGAGTGATACTACTGAAGATGACGGGCAATGTTTTACAGACTAAAGACATTTATTATTAAAACAGGTGTAAAGAATGTTTGTTGACACACTCATAAATACGTTTGTCAACAAGTCGTTCGTCGACGGCAGCAATAGGTAGAAGCGCTATATTTAAATAAAAAAAACCGGCCAAGTGCGAGTTGGACTCGCCCATGAAGGGTTCCGTAGCAGCAAGCATAGATTAGAGATATAATTATATTGAGATTAGTAAGTAATATACACAAACAATAAAAATAACTTTGTTTTTCATAGTATTTGTATGAATGGCAAAGTTATATTTGCGGTTTTTGAAAATGTACTATATCTCAAAAACTGCTAACTGTATCTCATCCAAACCAATTTTCGTTGGTAGTTTTGGTTGAGGTCTACATTATATATTTTTTTTAGTTTTATCATTCTCTTATTTTAGAAGTTACGGGGGGGGGGACACACTTTTTACCACTTTGGAAGTGTCTCTCGCACAAACTGTTCAGTTTAGAAAAAAATGATGGTAGTAACCTCAATATCATTTTTAAAGACCTATTCATAGATACCCCACACGTATGGGTTTGGTGAAAAAAATTTTTTTGAGTTTCAATTCTAAGTATGGGGGGCACCCCCAAAATTTGTTTTGTTTTGATTTTTGTGTGAAAATCCTAATGCGGTTTACATAATACATCTTTCTACCAAGTTTCAACAGGATAGCTCTTATACTTTCGACAAAAAGTGGCTGTGACATACACGGACAGACAGACAGACAGACAGACAGACATGACGAATCTATAAGGGTTCCGTTTTTGCCATTTGGCTACGGAACCCTAAAAAGAGAAAAGGCAGAATATTTCGGTCATTGTAGCAAATCAATATGACATGTTGTTGTTTAGTCTCTGCGTGCGTTTCGTGAATGAATATTCACAGAATTTACACATACAGATAATTTTGTACCATGACCAAACGATTATTAATAAAGAAACAGTCGAGATTTTCAAAGAAAACATTCATACGAACGATGATTTTCTATCAAATCCACAAAGAAAAATATTTGGACGCATGATTTATTATGATATAATATCTGCAAATAGACGTTTACACTTACCAGTGTTTAAAAGCATATTATAGGTAGCTTAAATTCCAAGAGTTCAACGTACAAGTACCTAAAATGCAAAATATTACGTAACTGATAATATTATTTTCAATATGTTATGAACATGTCTGTTCACACCAACGATAATCCGAGTATATACAATCATAGATCATTAATGCATTCTCAAACCACTGAGTCGTAAATAAATTGGCATGTTCATATCTTAATAAAACCTTTTTGGTCAATTTAGCGTCATAAAGTTGTTCCATTCGGCGAAAACAGTTAAATTGCCAAGCACTCTCTGCGAGTGACCGACCCGCGCTTATTACAGTAATATTGTCCAAATGTGGCGGTAATAAAATATAAATAAGGTTATGGGTATCAGTAACTGCGGAATTATTATCGTAATACTAACACGGTATATTTGGCACACCCACAAGGGTAATTTACTGTATTAATCTGTATTATATAAAATGTATACAGAAAATAATGGAAATCGTTCGAGGTCTCGACGGTAAATCAATTCTTCCAATATGGAGGTAGAATTTTGAAGCTTAGATTAAAGAAACTTTGAAGTATAAATTCCGTGACTTTTGGTGACGATTGAACTGAATGACAATGTGAATAATGTATTTAAATATTCAAATAAAGTATATGACAAGACAAAGCCTGCGTCCGTTTAGCAATTAGGAAAGGGATACCGAGGGGATCGTGACAAATCTATGAGGAATTGTTTTGCCGATCCTTTAGTCCGATATCAATTTTCAATGTCTACACAATAATGTCAGGTCAGTTTGTTGCCTAATAGTGGATAATGATCAGTTTGTTTGAAGCGGGTACATGGACATGGCAGTCATTTATCTTTGTATTTAAAATACTGCAGTAAAAATGTCTTCGTCAGTCCATAAATATTTTACTTTCGCACTAGTATAATTGTATAGTGTAATTGTCCATGTACTTACATCAATAATGATTGTTTTATCATGTGTCACGCTTATTTACATTTTGAAAGTATTGTCTAGAGTCTAGACATTAAAGTAATTAGTGAGTCAGTTTCTACGTAATTCAATTTTGTAAAGTATCGCAAGAATTTATTACTTTTAACAATTCGAATCCCATTGTTATTGACCTAGAAGCTTTAGAAAACTTAATTAATTACGAAATGCTTTTGAATAGATGACAAATCATGTGCTTAGACACTCTTCATTAATCTTGAAAAGATATATATTTTGATGGGCGTAACTCTAGATTCAAGAGGGCACTTAAGTTTTTCTTTTGAATTTAAAAAAATCTAATAAGCTGAAGAAAATTTTAATATTTACTATCCCACGAGGATCCTGACTTTTGAATTCAAGTTTCTCAATATAGTTGAGGGCACATTGTGGTGTTATTTTATTTGCAACTCTTTTTCAAATATTTTATTTTGTATACAAAAGTTTAAGGCTTCATGAAATAAGAGCATCCCGAATCCCAGAGGCATAGAAGAAACGTAAATGCACGTTCGTTCTTATCCAATGTGTATTTTGTTTGGGTAGGTACTGGATATTATTATATTTATTGTAGTGAATGCGAATTAATAGTAGAATTTGATTTTAAAGATAAAACGTGCCTAAGGAAAAGATTGCATTATGCATGTATGAAGTCTGTATAAGACGCCACATCCACTGTGCGCAAACGTATTGCTACTGCTCTGGATTCGACGTGACATTTCGGATACAAGTTTGTAACATAAACTTTGTAACACTAATAAAGTACGCGCACGGCATATAAAATATTACACTTGGTTCAACTAGCTTAAAAAGTTCCTACAAGAAGGAAGAACAGCCAATTAGTGAACAATTTACTTCAATGTGTCCGAGTTACTGAAAAATTGTATTCGGTCAGGCGGAAAATTTATTAAAAGAAAATTGAAATACAAACGGAGGAAATTAAACTTCATTGTTATAATATTGAGAAATAGTAGAAGAACGTTTCCTTTGAGATCTGACCGTGCCCATCGTTAGAAGCTTTTTATTGTTGGCCGGTTGCCAAAAATCCTGGCAATGATTTGCTGATCAATATAGACCGTGTCAATACCCCATAACCCCAGTAATTTGATTATCAATGTTTTGACACATCTCAATGGGTTTAGGTGTTAATTATGTTGTTAATTGATTTCAGGTAGGTAGGTCATTTAATATTAACTTATTTGCCTTTGATTTGGGGATGATCTCTCAGTTCTTGCGTCGTCGATGAAAGTATAAACACAAAATGTAAAACAAACAAACCTTGTAAAAGACATCATAACAATTTCATAAAATATTTGAATTAAAACACATAAATAACATAACATCACGTACATTATTACCGAAGGGTTATTTACCAAATCATGTAATTGGGTAGGTAAATCACAAATTATGCTGCAGCGGTTGAGCAATCGACTGCTGCGCAGCGTGTCGCGAGTTCGATCCCCGCACGGAACAAATATTTGTAATTTGTATGATCTGCAAGTAGTTGATCCGGGTCTGGGTGTTTGTGTATGTGAGTTTGTATGTTTGTAAACGCACCCACGATTCAGGAGAAATTCCTAGTGTGGGGCAACGTTTTTTTTTATATAAAAATAAAGAATTCTCATGTTATAAGGGGTTAAGTCCACAAATCCAGATACCATGGATGTTAAAGAGGGAATACAGAAAAAAACCCCAATATGATTATAATGCCTGTCCTGGGAATCGAAAACCAGCGCTTAGGTAGGTATACAGGCTGGTTCAGGCCAAATGGATAAAAACAATTTTTTAGGTAGTCCGTTTAGGGTCCTATTGGTACCCGCCAGGAAAATTAAAAAAATAGTTTTTTCTTTTTTTTTTAAGATTTTTTTTTTAATTTTTAATAAGAGTTTACGAAAAATCTGTCGATTTCAAGGAAAGTAATTATTCTTGCATTGATATGAAATTAAATACACTTCAAATTTGCAGATCAGTCTGATTTTTTTCTTCCTGAGAGAGTGCAATGTCTAAGTAAGCACCTAAAATAAAAATATAATATAATTTTTCATTCTAAAAGTAAATAAAAATCATGAAAACATTAAAAGTGGTGATATTTCAAAAATTACATAAAAATATCATATCTTGTAAGCGGGTGACAAGCGATTTATCTAAAAAAAAATTTTATCCGTTTGGCCTGGACCACCCTGTATACATAACAGTTGCGCTTGCTGATACTAGACTAAAGGCACAACACGATACAAGAACTTCCATGTATGTTTGACTAAATTTCTGTATTTGTTGGGTCAGCTGAATTCATTGTCCAGTAATATAGTGAAAATTGCAATCAACTGGCATACAATTTCTTGCATCGTCTAAAGAGACTTAAACGACCATTAGTTTATCAAAAGCCTTGTATTTCTGAACGTACAGCTACCAAATTCATATTCGAACTAATCTGGATAAGAGGACTAGTTTGTTTTGATAGTGGTGCGTCGTTTGTTTGTCAACCCGTTCGATAGCGCGGGGCTCTTGTTAACATGTTTAGTGACGTCGGCGTCGACATGTTGCCTTGTTAGTGTCGGCCATTAGTGACATGCGGGGTTTGGACGTGAACTGATTTCTATGGATAGTAGGTATTCGCAATAGTGGGTACAATGTACTGGACATCAAAAGCTTTGTTGAGAGGCTATCATCACAATAATTTCTCGGATCTTTTAATAACAAACTATTCATTAATTCCAACATTTTTCGTTGATTACAAAAGCAATATTATAAATTATAGGAATCTTCAATGCAGTTATTACTTGTAGGTATCTAACAATTATTACTTCTTTGTATTTTCACTCGCATTAACAAAAATCTGTAAAGTGTAGTTAACACGTTCATTGCGTTAGTCAAATATGAATTTCAGTTGGTGCGGCATCGGGTCGATTATATCCGAAGCCCGACTAGTCCATGGTGCGGTGCTGGGTCAAAAACACCTGTTCGACTTCGGTTTGTTTAGAAGGACTTATCTTAATAGAGATAATGATAAAAGCATATTCCTTTATACCAATATGTTGACAAATAAATACTCAATAAAAGGCTTAAGTCGTAGGTAAATTGCACTGAATGGTTTGCTTGTAAATAAAGGTATTGTCTGTTGGATCTTTCCGACCCCATATCCGCACTAGTTAGTTAGTGCCGAAATATTTTTTAGAGTTGTGGATAAATAAAAAACATTGATATCGATAAAAATGTACTTATAATATATTTTTGAGAAAGATTTAATACAAAACTTAAAATGTCACTTACAGGATATTTTCCGTGATTAAGATATTTCCGTGAGAAGATATCCCGTAAGTGAAATTTTAAGTTTAGAAGCAAACCGTGATAGTTTAAAAAATATTTAATACAAATAAAAATAAATTATACAATCATATTAGCAGTATGGTTTTCTAGACCATTTCATGTCTCCTAGATCGTTTCATGTTTCATACACTTTCTCTTCACATTTGGATAAAAAATCATATAACCAGAAGGACCTCACTAGCTCTACTAACATGTTATCTAGTGCGGCTATAGAGAGTCGTCGGGTATTGGGTCGTTTAGATCCGATAAACGCACTAGACTTTTGCTCCAGTATTCCTATTTTTTTTAATTTTGCTCCAGTCACTATCGGGTCTAAAGGACCTGATGCAATTTTTTGGTATATTTACTATTTATTTAAAGAGGCAATTCTAACACTAACTGTTTCATTCATATTTATAGGGAGGCTAAATATATTTGTCGCGCACCAGCGGTTGGCACAGTATTTTTACCCCGCACCAGTGGAAAGATGAACATCGGATATAATCGACCCGATACCGCACCGAACGTGTTAAGTCACAAAATTACACGCAGTTCTTTCGATATCCATCGGTATCTATCCTTAAAAAATCAACACCCTAAAAATTCATACAAACAGTATAATTGTTTTATATGCATTAAAGCACTAGCATATATGTATAAATATAGGTATTTAGAATTTTAGTTAAATTAAATTTCCGATCATAATATGAATGAGATATCGTAACGGGGGCTAATATTTCTCCAATATTTTCATTTACAACACCATTTAAGTCCTTCAGCACCAGCGCAGGCGTTGCAAAGCCAATTACTTAAGAAAACGGCTTTCAATACCATTCCAAACCTATTGAAAGAACTTTGTCTAAGGAATTAGTTTCGTCTTAAGCAAACTTAGATTGAAAAGAGTTTTCGCTGTTAGTCGTTGTTTCGCGAATTAGTCGCTGTTGAAATTAGCTTAGTAAACAATGTTCATTCTGCAACTAAACAAAACAAGCGAATACATATTCAATTGTATTTTCTGCTTCGACATTATACAATGTTCATTGTTTTATCTGTGCTAGGCAGCTATCTTTAAAATTGGATTAACTCGTCATGGCCAGTAATAAATAAGTCGGTGTAAACATTGCGGCGGCTGTGCAGCTTTATAATTTTTTTGTTTGTAGAAATAAAATGTTTTTAATTTTAATGATGCCGTTAACTGTCGGGACAGATACCGAAAACATAAGGCTTAAGCGATGGTACACTGGGTTTTCAGTTTTATATGTGTCATAACGTGGAGAAATGCATAAAATGGAGTGTGTCGGCTGTGTAGTGCAGTAACATTCCGGGAAGTTAGTGCCAATCAATAGTGTTACGTGACTGGTCTGTTGATGACGACTAACTTATAAATTGCTCAATGCAATGTTTGTAACAAACAAGTGCTTGCACTGGCTTGCAGAACTTTTATGAGTTATGTTTGGGAAACAAGCGCTCATTTTATAGTATTTTTTTTTCAAATATATTTTATTATATTGTCAACAAACTTTTCATTTCTTTCACTACGAGTATTTGAAAACCGAATGCATTCGTTGCAGCTACGATTGGCACAAATAAAACGACTTTTCCACAGTGACGGTCGCGCCAGCGCTCGTCAAGGGTTAGTAACTCGCGTGGGATGATAAACAGCTGATCGTACTTCTGAACAATCTGTATGCATTTCTTTCATTAACATATTGCTGAATATTTACATAACAAAGGTCGATGCTTGTATTTGTAAGTAGTATGGGAGAGAAAAAATTGCACTCACTGTTACAACAATATCTAATGGGAAATTGGGAAGTACTATTTCCATTGGACACTTGTTAAGCCGCTTAGCGAATTTCCTACCTCTAAAACCGACAGAGCAATATGCCTCGCTTTTCTGAAACCAAACGTTTTGGAGTCAGGTCAAATTCAATTTTGCATTTAGGAAAATAAGTTTTGCGGGGACAATTTTAATTGACAAAAACAAAGTAATATTATTTTTCTCGTCGGTTTAGTGTTCGCAAGCCAGGTTTAGTGTAATTGGATTTTTTTAGGTTTTCCATTAGGAATGTTTCAGTAGCAATTCCGTGTCTGTCCGACATATGTTTTGTACCGTACATCTTTGTACTTTTTCTGTCCTATGGGAAATAAAAATGACTTTATGTGACAAGGGACTCGCACAAAATTCATTAATAAAAATGCTTTGGCAGTTCGCTTCATCGAGGGTGTCGTAGGCGTCTCGGTTTTATGATCCTATTTGCTTCATAGACGATTTGCTTTTCTCCTCATTGCGTCTCTTTGGTTTCATAGGTATTTACCTTCGTAGTATTCTGAGCCAACGGTAAACGGTAGTGGGACGGTTTTACAATATCGGAACTAAGTATATTATATCAAGTAAAAGCGTGGAAGGACGCGACGTCGAGCGTCGGGACGCGACCGGACACTTTATTGGAGTTTGCTTTACCAATAGAAACTGGAGTTAGACCACTGTCAACTTGATACTTCCAGAACTCACTGTGTGCACTGTAGAAAATTAAGTTGCGAAACTGAAAAACACTCAATTTTATTATATTCAGTCTCATACACTGATGATGATATTGAATGTTCCTCAAGACAGTTAAATAAATTCTTCGAACGATAAAATCGTTCTCTAAGCCCGGATTTAGCGTGAGATCAGCCTTATAAGTCTTCGAAGCGTCTCGTGTCGTGCAGTCTGTAACAAAAGGTTGTAAAAAATCAAGCACCTGTACAAGCAACTTATAAATAACAGCAACGCGTTCAGTTTAACTGTAGATAAAGCAATGTCAAAAGGTCGGTACAGTCAGTTAATAATTTGAAGCATTTAATTGCGTCAATGTTTCAGTAAATGTTTGTTTTGTAATCGAGATACTGTGTTGTTCTGTGTCCCCTCGTTTATTTTCAGCTCGAATAACAAACAACTTTTTATAAAGTTATCCAATTCGTGTTTTTGCGAAAATTATTCTTGATCAACAAACACAACAAAACAGCACCACAACTAGGTTACGTAATTAATGTCTAACTAGGTGTACATACAACATCGTTAATTAAATAATTACCTTAATTGGATAGAAATGTGTTGAACCTATAGTCGTTTATGCAAACACTATCTTATGTTGTATTAGCAAGGCAGTTTAAGAGAAACCTTACATAGTCCGTGAAACAATAAAGAATATTTGTAACGTGGGGCAATATTGTGTTGCTCAATTATAATTTTAATTGTTAAATTTTATTGGCTTCTTGTTCAACTTCAGTTGCTGTAACTAAAACAAACAACTCTTCTGTGTTTCTCGCATAAACAAAAACAGTTTGTATTTTCCCCTCAGCCATAATTTTCATAGACAATGAAAAGATATATCAGAGGATATAAAATATTAAGGACGTACTTGACAGGTCTGGAGCTGGAGGAAATTGCATCTTTTCTGTAGCAGATCTGTATTGCTGTGACTCGGATCTACTCTGATATAATGTAATAACGTCTGCATCTTTCAGAACGCTGCCCCGCCCACACGTTTGACGCGATGTCTCGCTGTAAAACTGAAGAGTCTGCGGATTTTGATTGTTGCTCATCCCGATGATATTTTTAGTGAGTTTCCGGAGAAAGAATTAAGTATACGACATCGTGCGGGTATATCGAGTGGTGACGGAGATGCTAGCGTTCCTAACGCATCTTCATAATTCCATTCGCTCGAGCAATGCTATTAATTAACCAAAGTTTGCGCCAAGGGATAATAAACTTTATTGAAATGTTGGCAATGAATACTGGTATTGACAAATAACGTAATTTGTAAACGTTTGTTGGAAATATGTTCGTTTTGCATTGGCGTGCAGTTTGCACATGCATCTTTGAAGCTCAATAAGTTGTAGCGGTTATTGTTGCTATTTAGAACTCGGTCGAATATTGTCGTATTCGCGGGATCGTTTATTTTGGGTGGTAGAGCGACGAGAGCGTTGACTCAGTAAGATTACGATTTAAATATAGGCGGGGGCGAGTTGCCAAATCATTGGGGAAATGTTCGGACCCAGCATCGTGGCACAAGAATTTCATATGCGATTGTTTCATTAGGGGGCATGAACTCAATCTTGATATCAAATAGATGACACACATTCCTTGACGTCAATGGATTGTGGATTCTTGGACGTAAATATGAATTGGACGAGATAGATATATGACTGACACTTTTCATATTTATGAGCTTATAAAAACGCTATTCATATAAAGTTAGATTGATGAAGCTGTTAGTTATTAAAACTATCTTAAGTTAGGACAAGACGAATTTTCCATCAACCTCATATTCTTTCCAAATGGATATTCTCGGAATAGATTCTCAGCGTCAGCTTACACCTCGATTGAAAGCTGTTCTAGGTATAGATAGGTTCATATCCAATCATGTTAGATTGCTCACGGGATGATCAATGCAAACTTTACAATCCTTTCATTTACTCACGCTTCTCTGTCTTCGCTGAATTTTGTGCTCCTTTTATGTTGAAAAGGATTTTACTTTTAGCTTTTAGTGTATTTTTAGTTAAGTTTGTCGCTTATAGTCCTTATATTTAGGGCTCATTCACAAGAGATATGTGATTGTCAATTCGTCATGGCATGATTCGGATGTTTGGCGGACGTAATTTTAAAAGACGATACATGATTTAAGACGTGTCCGTAGTTTATCACTATTTGTGATCAATGCGTGTTAACACGGGTATTTAAAAAAAAAGGCATCTTGAGAAAAGACGTTTCATTCATTCTGTCCTCGTGTGAATCAGCTCCTACTGGTTACCAATATAAAGTATTCCACAGCGATTTGGTAGTTCACATACAAACAAAACTTGGCCGCTTAACTTGGCTAATTATGCAAATTGGACAGCTAATTGTGAAATGTAATTCAAGAGTGCTTTCAAAAACACGGGCGATATTAAGCAGATTAAATAATTTTATTACTTTGATTAAAGCTCTTCTTAATTGTGGCATTCTTAGGTCTTCTAGGATCTGCTTTGTTTCAAGTGACTGGACGATAAAGAATATTTTTTTAACACCAGAAGACCTTACTATATACAAATTATAGAAATGTGATTTATTAAGGCATAGTTAAAAATGTATTGTAAGTAGTAACAAGAATAAACGACGTAATAATGAAAATTTGTGCAGATCAAAGACACAATTCGTTAAAGAGTGTGAAAGACGAGGAAAAGTTTATGAAATGAAGTAAAACTTCTAAAACCATATACCTACATAATTATATTTTAGCAATCTTCGTAATTTATTTCTTTCTTTCATTTACAACTGCGTTGTATTATGCAATGCAATAGTGAAGAAAATTTAATATTTGAAACTTATTTACTAAAATTATTAAATTTTAATGTTTCCATTCATATGATATAAGTTAGATACCATCAAAAGGCAACTCGTAGGTGCTTCGGAAAAAAGTAACCTTTAATAATGACGTCAAATCTAAGTTTACTTTATATAGCCTGCGTGCAAGGACAGCACAATAAAATCTATTTTCTTTGCACTTCAGTTATGCAATTTTTAATGTTTTTTCTTCATGTTAAGATAAATTCAACTGATGGTGATTATGGAACATAGTAAACATGCAACATGGTTCTTGAGGTATTGTTGCAAGTTATGATTATGACTAAAGGTGCTGATAGACTTGAGAATTCAATTGTTACAGAAAATAGAGCAATCGCTGTCATTAAGTACAGAGCCAAACATCGTTACGAACATGTTCACGATCTTTCTAGCGAACGCTCTAGTTGGCTGTCGTCATTAAATTTTCTTCATGAAAATCGTCGACAGTCGGCTCGGCAAAAAGCTCGCCAGAACTTTCGATAGAATGCTCGCTAAGACGCTCTCGTTTGTTTTTCTGTAATGTACCATTCGCAAGAATGCTCATTACAGGTGAATGCTCGCTAGTTATTCAATTATTGTATTTGCATTATGCATGGCTCTGAGGAGTTTTTCAGGTGTTGCCTTAATAAATATGAAAAAGTTTCCGTTTCGTGTCATGATTCTGCTAAACTTTATAGCCCCTTGTTATCGAAACGCAATAAAATATAACATTTTTGCGATTTTATGGAATCTGTTATCATCTTAAAATGCCTTTTAGTTCCCCCAGATCGCTAGTAATTATTTTATAAAATAAAAGATAGAATAAATCACTTTTTACAGGTGTTGATAAAATTATGTCGGTCATTTTTCATACTGAAAATTCCCTATGCGAGATGATTTATGATTATGTAGATAAAACTGAGAGATAAAAATGGTAAACTGCAATATCTATTTTTGGATTATTCTTGTTTTAAAAAGTTTACTCGGCTGTGAGCTTTTATTTGTACCTACTAGGCATCTCATTATCATGTGTAGCTATCATTTATTTTCACCAAATGATTTATTCTTTAGTATATTTTACATACATGAATATTTCATTTTAGTTTTTGCAGGATTATTTTTAGCTTTAATCCCAGGCTCATAAATTATTTAAAAAAATGCAGTTAAGGTTTAGCTCGTATATAAATGTAGATTTTAGTTTGAATAATCTTTTATTGCCTATCTTTACGTGGCCAGAAATTTCCCAAAACTAGACTTGGATGGGGAAATGGAAAGTGTTTGCCCAGCTGTGAGACAAGCTATAAAAAAACTGGATTTAAGGTTTGTTTTTACTTTAATATAATATAACTAACCTACAGTTCGTATATTAAAAACATAAAATCGTTTGCAAGGACTACGAAAAGCAGATTAAATGACGAATGAAGCACAACTTTTCTAAAGGATCGCATTAAAACTTCATCCTTGGGGAATAGGATTCCTACACATATGGCCCATCACAAACATTTTATTTGATAGTAAAACTTCGCTGTTCGCTGGAAATATCACTTCCATTAAAATTATTAGTGCATTTTATATCCAACTTCTAAATATTTTAGATGCCAAATGACCGATTTATTACTAAAAAAATATAAGTTTTCTTTATGATAAATGTCAAGAGAGTGTTTGTTTGTGTGAAAGCGTAATCACTGACACTTTTAATATGTGGTCACCCTACAGTGGCAGAGTTAATTAAGTCGCCTCTGGGAACCCCAAAGTTCTCTGATATGGCTATTTAAAAAATATTTTTGTATTTATCAAGTCCATATCGACGTGGGACTCGGCTAGAGCTGATATTATATAATGCTATCATAATGTGGTAGATATCAACCAGAAAATGAATTGTGGTTGATAACAAACTTCATTGAAATACAAAAACACCGCGGTTTAGGCAAGTTCTATTTGCGCATATTTTGTTACATGTTATACTAACCACTTCCTGAGACCGTGATTGCAGCAGTGTTTCAAATATTATACCCACTGCATTCTTTATTAAATAATATACTAACAATAATATAAAACAATGGTGTATATTATTTTTATACACAGTCGTACCTTGGCTAAGTATATAAATTAAGGAAAATTCCTATGTCTAAGCCAGACATAAAATTCTTCACTGTAATATTTTGTTCTGGAATCAAGCTATTTTCCATCACTCACAAAGAGACTTATAATTACAAACAGTGTTGCTTCCATAGAGACCCCTGTTTTAAAATACAACCTTTTTAATTTATTTAAAACGGTTGAGGATGGAAACATCATCAATGTTTGAACCCCTTAAAATTATAGATTAAATGGCCGTAGGATGTGTGTATACAACATTATTTTTTGTTTATGCGAAACTCCTTACTCCTGCCTAGTATTTTCATGTAAAGAATCTGTGTACAAAATTTCAAAGTCGTATCAGGAACAATCACAAAGTTATAAGCTTTTTATGTTACGGTTGTCCGTTCAAAAACATGCTCATGCCCGCGCAAACCGCGCTTTCTGTGTCGTACACGCATTGATTATAGTATGGCAATAGGTAAGTACCTCACCGTACGATGATTTTATTTTAATTACCTGGTGATATAATTTAATTAAAATATCTTCGGAACAAATTTAAAAATTATTGGAATCGATTCA
Source organism: Agrotis exclamationis (assembly GCA_950005045.1). NCBI lineage: Eukaryota > Metazoa > Arthropoda > Insecta > Lepidoptera > Noctuidae > Agrotis > Agrotis exclamationis. The sequence goes on along the minus strand of OX465425.1, from coordinate 13,183,512 downwards.
AGTTACTGATTCTGAACAAACTATATTCAGGTTTCGCATATACTAAAAATAATCTATATATATAAAAGAACAGGGTTTTTTATTAAGACTCGACTACAGCCGAAACCGCTAAACGCAGTAACTTGAATTTTGGACAGCAGTTGCAGTCTACCGTGTAGGGAAGCAATAAGACGGGATTTTGCGAAAATCCTCCTCTAAGGGGGTAAAAAGGGGTGAAAACGTTTGTATGAAAAATCTTATTCCTTGGGTTTATAAATTTGAAACTTACCACGAATAAGAACACAAGTAAATAAAAAAGGTTGGTTCTATTATTTTTTTAAAACTACCCTCCATTGGTAATCAAGGCGTTGTTAAAGTTTGTATGGGAAAATCATAACGCGTGAGTTGATTAATGTGGAAATCAGTATTTATATACTAGATCAAAAATAATTAAACACGTGTTTAAGGATTTTTCGAAAATCACCCCCTAAGTTAGTGAAAAAAAAAAGGACGGGCGTTATTAGTTTTTTAAAACTACCCTCCATTGGTAATCTAGACGATGTTGAAGTTTGTATGGGAAAATCATAACGCGCTAACCGATAAATTTGAAACACAGTTTATAGAAATTAGATCAAAAATAATCAAACACGAGTTTTTGGGTTTTTCGAAAATCACCCTTTAAGTTGGTGAATAGGGGTGTTTAAGTTTTAAGGGAAGGATTTTACTGCTTCCTTCGATAAACTCAAAACTGGGCAAAAGGATGCGTAATTATTTATATTTCAAAAATCAACTCCTAGCGGGGTGAACATCGGAAAATCAGTTTGTCTACACTAATATTTGTATTGAATGGGCTCCGAACTACTAGACTATTTTTAGATTTTCCAAAAGTATCCTATAAGGAGGGTGACCGGGTATCAAATTCTCTGAGTTCGAAGTTAGAAACACGCGCAGACGAAGTCGCGGGCGGAGTGCTAGTGTAGTAATATTATTTTCTAATATCCCTCGATATAATGAGGAGGCGGTGGCAGAGGGCAGAGACTCGTGACACTGGATACCGGAGAAAGAAAACTGTCTTTGTTGTTTCTAATGAGCGCTCTATTATCGTTCATGAAAACAATATTGGTTCTGAGAAAAACTTGTGTGGGACAGCTCTTAGAAGAATTTATTTTTGTTACAGTCCTTTATTTGTCTTAAAGAAATAGTACATTGTTATCCAAGGCGTGAAAGTTACTTATTTACGTCCCGAGACGGGGTTTGGCGACCGTAATGTAGTGAAGTCGCTAATAGTTCGAGGGACTAAATAAGTAATTTACCCGAGGTAAACACTGTGCTTTTCATTACGAATACGAGGAAAGTAAAATTAAAAACATAAATTATTAGCTAAAGAAAAAATGAGTGTAGATCGGGTTGTCACTTTGCCGCTTATTTTTTTTTTTAATTTTTGTGTTGTGGTCGTCCAGCTATACAGCCAGGATTTTTCATGTTCATTATTTTAAAAAATGACAAAGATTTTGTCGAAATCTGTGATATTTTAGAGAAATAGTTGAAACTAAATTATTTTAAAGTCATTAACTTTATGTTATTTTAATTTTAAATCGCTTTGTAATTTAGTGGCTGTATAAAAAGTTTGAACATGGTCCAATAGAAATGTCAAAATAGAACTAGTTTTTTTTCTTAAATTTGGCAGCTGTCAGTTGAAAGCGATTTTCCCTAGGCTGGCAATGGATAACTTTCAAACGGCTAATCAGACATGTAATGACCTACTTTCAGAGTATGAGTAATGAAAAGACTTATGGCGCCCACCTATCCAGATTAAATGGTAATCGTAGTAAGTTACTGAGCTAGTTAATATTTAGTACTTAGGTGTTCTTAAGCTGTCCCTTATGATGTGCGGTGACCTTTACTACTAGGTGATTACGACAAATTATACCACTTATCGACTTTTATTGAAATGCCTACGTTCAGCAATTCGAAATTTTCTATAATCATAAAGTCACCCCAGTTTTGTGTATTCAGCGTTTGAAAAAAATTCAGAAAGCTTGATGACATTTTGTTTGAAAAATCAGGTTCAAAAAGCATATTTTTTGCAATCGAAACCAATCGACCCTTAACAAGTTTATGCCCACAAAGAAATAGAAAAATTGCGAAAGTTTAGAATTGATGTTGCCACTCGGGGGTGACTACGCACATTAATTAACAAACTTTGGCGCAACACAGGTGATTTATAAACATTTACAGCTTGCAGGCCAAGTTGCTAAGTTATTAACATGATATTAAAAATAAAGGGGGATGGTCTCATTTGTATAGTAGTAATAGTAATTAATGCTCATGAAATAACCGTTTTAGAAGAAAATGTTAAACATCAGTCGTCAAAACAGCATCTTTCATGAAGTGGGAGATACCAGTTCTTTGATCAGTTCAAACTTCAAACCGCTGTTTCAGAAGTTTCGTAACTTGCTTGTTCAGTAATCAACAGAACGAGCCATACATTCCGGAACGTTAATTTTAGATATCAGTTTATAGTGTACTTAAAAGTAGACACGCTTCAGAGAAAGAAAATAGAAATGAGCTAGTACATTGCGTGCAAGAAACCTCACATGCATAAATTCTCCCAGTATATTATTATGCCGTTAACGTAATATATCTTCACGGATTCAAGTATACTTCTGGGATTTAGGTTGGGCACCAAGGATGACCGGCATAACTTACTGATGGGAAAGGGATGAGACCTAGATAAATACATAATGGTATAGGTAGGTATTTAAACAGATGTTACTGGACATTTAGTCTGTGCGGTATGGTTTGCTTGTACACTACAATGGTACTAGGGATGCACGATACTTGCATTCTTTATTAGAGACATTTCTCAACATTTACAGACCGCTATATACTTTCGTTAGATCGATCCTGGTAGTAACTTAATGATAATTGATTGTGAAATCTATCGCATGGCTTCGTATTGATTCTCCAAAATCAGATTAACAGGTTTTATTGAACCCTATGAGAAATCTTTTAGCGATCCAAGGATTGTATCATATTAATTAGTATTTATCCAAAATATCAGAGCAGGTATGTATTGGAACAGATCGTGCAACACTAGACGGCACACGGTACGGTACACCACTGCAAACATCCAGCAGTTAGCCCGCTTTTGCATATTCAGCGAATGCAAATCGGTAAAATCTCCGAATTGAAAAAGTCAGGACCGGTTAAAGTGGACTCGTGTCTATTCAAAAGATGATGCTCAGAGGTAAGTGAATTTTTGCTTAGATTCGTAAAGCTAAGTATTTTGCAATGAATATTAAAAAACTAAGAGATATATAAATAAAACAAGACCACAACACAGACGCTTTGCGATTATTGTCTTGTGCCACAAAATGCATGTTGCGGCATTTTCAAGAACGTTCAAACTGCTTTTCAACTACAAACTTCCGCAAAGCGAAATTTCAGTTGTGGATTTTTTGAAATTTTGGTCTCTACTTTTCATCTTTTGTCGATGAGGAGGAAGGTTTAAAGCGATCAGAATATGTGAGTAACGTAATTGTATGTCTACACTGCGACTTTCACTGATCAATTATGGAAACGAATAATAAAAGCTCACTGAATCATTAATCTTTGAAAGCTTTGCAAAAATGTCGAAATATCATCAGGCGCAACCAACGTTTTATATTTTCATGAATGAAACAAATTGATGATGAGATTCAGTTTTTCAAGTAAATACTTTTTGAAGGCTGCAGTATAGTCATCAATAAAAATTAGGGTCAGGTGTTCGGCCTTGATTCGGAAAACAAAGCCCCGAAAGAAAATGCTTGTGAGTCAAACAAAGCAGCTCGTTTTAAAATACCTAACTTTGAGGAAAATATGAATAAATGCAAAACTCACAATCGTTTCGATCTCACGTGGCAAAGTAGGTGTTTACTTCTATGATACATTCTTTGGGCTCCAATCTTGTTGCTAAATTCCTACACGTTTAAGTTTGCCTAAGATTGCTCAAATGTATTCTGTGTGTACGCTCGCTGTCGTACCTCGACCTCTGTAATCCTTACATGCTTTATTTATGTGCGGTAGAATAATAAACGGGCTACATCAATAAAATGTTTTTAAACAGAGTTCAACTTTTTTTGGTTAACTTATCCTTATTTCAGTGAGTCATCTGGGTGTTCTGTCTGTCTAATTATGAAAAACGTGCTTCTGCAAAGTTCAAAAGTCCGCGCTGTTGTTTTATTTCATTCCTTTATCCTCGCAGAGTGATGAATATGTAAATTGGCCTCTAGTGGAATAGCTGAATTTTCTCGATAGGTATGATAAAATATTCTGTGAAATTTGATTTACAGGAGTTCCGTATTCTAATTGGAGAATTATAAATAGACTTCGCAAAGTAGGTGCTAATTTGGTAAAGTGAATGCTTTTACTGCTTTTATCTCTTTAGTGTCACGGGGTACATCAGAGTAGATAATTAATTCGTGGTTTATGTTACTTACGTGTAACTTACTTAGGTTTAAAGCCTATTATACGATAGCGTGATATGACTTCGAGTAGAGATATAACAGTGCGATTTCGGTGAGTGCCAAGCCTACCCTTAGGTTTACGTAAGCGTGTTATGAAGGTCGCGTAGTTTGTCCTGTCCCTACAGTCTCCTCTCACTTACGCAGATATTGGGCTCAACTCCCGAATCAACATGTAAATGATGTAATTACTGAATGTAATAGGGAGTGTGCTCCTAGATAAGCCCTTAGCAATTAACATAGTTAATGGAACAGCGTTATTCTCATAATCTCTACCAGAGATATCAAATGAATCAGGCTGCAGCTCGACAGTATGGATTTAATATTTGGTTAACACGTTTTTTTTTTAAATCGTTGGACATCATCCAATGAGACTAAAATTGTTTTGAATATTGGCGACTTTTAACTGATAGCTAGCACGGATCGCATCTTCGAATTTCAAACAAATTATAAAAAGTTTTTTGAAAGTTGCTGGCGATTCTTTACTGTTTTACAGACTGTAAAATATGATAATATGAAATGTTATGTATCATTTCACTATGGAAAATACCTGCATTAGTGGAATAATAATCGAAGTAAAAAATGGCACCAAGATAAGGAAGGGATTATAAAATAACAGAGTGGCTAATAGACGGAACTAATATTATAATATTCTTTAGCTATTGGCCTTTGATGAAAATCAAATGTCAATTAACTTGATCTAGAATCATTTTTGTTTCTTTCAAAATCTAATTATAAACTTCTTATATTTATACATTTAGGTATACTTTTTAGGGTTCCGTAGCCAAATGGCAAAAACGGAACCCCTATAGATTCGTCATGTCTGTCTGTCTGTCCGTCCGTATGTCACAGCCACTTTTTGTCGAAAGTATAAAAGCTATCCTGTTGAAACTTGGTAGGTAGATGTATTATGTGAACCGCATTAGGATTTTTACATTAAAATAAAAACAAAACGAATTTTGGGGGTATATACTTAGAATTGAAACTCAAAATTTTTTTTTCACCATACTCATACGTGTGGGGTATCTATGGATAGGTCTTTAAAAATTATATTGAGGTTACTAACATAATTTTTTTCTAAACTGAACAGTTTGCACGAGAGACACTTCCAAAGTGGTAAAATGTGTGTCCCCCCCTCGTAACTTCTAAAATAAGAGAATGATAAAACTAAAAAAAATGTGTAATGTAGACCTCAACAAAAACTTCCAACGAAAATTGGTTTGGATGAGATACAGTTAGCAGTTTTTTGAGATATAGTACATTTTCAAAAACCGCAAATATAACTTTGCCACTCATACAAACACTATGAAAAACAAAGTTATTTTTATTGTTTTGTATATTACTTACTAATCTCAATATAATTATATCCCTAATGTTTGCTTGCTACTAGGGAACCCTTCATGGGCGAGTACAACTCGCACTTGGCCGGTTTTTAAATAATTGCATACTCATATTATCACATTTAAACACGTTACCTAGGAAAAAAAAACATTAAATATTACTGCACCTGAACTAATATTCAATCAATATTGCATGCTGGTGTCGTGGAAATGTTTTTCCTGTATTATATAATTATGCAATAAACACCTTTATATATAGCGAGCCACAAGCTATTTTGGATTGCGCATATCGATCATAATTCAATTCAATGGACAAGAGAATGGGTGCTCCTGTACTGAATGTACATTCAGTAATTTTGTTCTATGATCTTCAAGATCATAAGTTTGAACGAGAATAGGCTCTTTGTTTGCTCTTGCTATTATTCCGTCATCTTTGAGTATAACTGATGGCCTTCTTAACAGCATCTACATCTCCCTTTACTTTACCTTTGCGTTCAGCCAAAAAACGGCATATTTTTGGGTTGTGGGACTTCATCAAAATACCTCTTGCACTCTGTATAGAGTGGTAGGGAGTGTCAGAGTCTCAGGGTCTTATCGCATTAGGACACCGTAGCCGCGCAGCTAGGTTACCGCCAAAAATAAAAACTTTTTTTATTTAAAAAAAAACCTTATACAACAACGTGTATAAAAATGTATACAACTCATTAGAGAGTATCTCACCTGGTGTTCGTTGGTGTACGTGCACTCTGTGCTCTTGACTCTAGTCCAGGTCGAAGGTGACTGAGACAAAGGCTACGACGGAGCGAGCTTACCCAGAAATAGCCTGTTCACTCTAACTTTAAAGAGATTCCAGTTGTATGCGTTCGGGAACACCGACGCAGGAAGTGAGTTCCACTCCTTTGCTGTGCGCAATATGAAGGAAGGTATGATCACGATCTGGTTGTGCGCCCATGGTGTCCCGGTGAAATATATATCCCTTACTGACTAAAATTCACCCTATTATTTCAATGGCCGATTGCGTTAGATGGCTGTGGGAACTTTTTCGAACAATTTCGCAACCCTGGCGCCATGGTAAGATTTACCATTAGTCATTACATCGACGAAGAAGAAAAAGTTTGGCTGTTGTTAGTTCGTGGTTACAAATATTTACTTATCTCTCATCTCATTTCATCTTGGTTATGTAAGACGCGACCGTTCCAAAGATATTTCGTAATCCCAACATTTCTTTCTGGCGCCTTTGCCACTCCTCATTTCCTGTTAAGTAAAAAATATACAGCGAAATAACAATTTTCCACGTGATTATGTTAGCAGGGCAATCCGAAAAAAATGATTTATGTACACGTTCAGTGCCGGTACTTATGCAAACAAGTAATTAATGCTCCCATTAATTAATTCTAAGCAAAATGAAGCTGTGTTATAAATCTCATAATTGGCTTGAACCGACATATTAAGCGGTGATTAATTGCCATTTTGGTTGCTTTCAGTTCTCGCTCACTTTCCCTAATAGGGCTTGTCGGGCGCTTAAATACTATGACATTGATCTCACTTTATCCTCGCTGGAATTACACCTCTATTGTCGACGTTGTCATTCAAACTATTATAATGGCCATTAACTTTGAGTGCTACTTAGATTTTGAGCACGTGAATAGATAAGCGTGTGTCATACATAGACTAACTTTATTGGCTTACGCAATTATAATGTAGCAGTATTTGATAACGCTAAACAGATTTATTTAGCTAAATTATAGGAGGTTACAGTTTGATTGAACTTAATTCTGGAAAAAGAGAGACAAAGTGATCAGTACATCACTCAAGAATAAGATCACTACAGTTAAAGTTCTAAATGCAAGTTCGAGGACCGTAGTCGTCCATAGTTTAACTTTCTAGCTTCAAGTTTAGCAAACATTCACTCGAGATGCGAAGTTTATTTGATTTTCAAACACGGACTTATTATGTTGGAAACACGCAAAACATATTATACTACAAAGTTTTGAACTTTTATTCCACGACAACACATTCAAGTTGTTGGATAAGGAAAATAATAATTCTTGCGGATTGAAGAAATTCAGTTGTTTGGCTATTTTTTCTTTAGAGAAGCATGGAAAACGGCGCCTGATGCGCAGAGCCTAAATAAATTGGAGTGACGGCTGGAGAATTTTATTTAGACAGACTTCCTAATAAACTTCTAAAAAATGACAGCAATCTAAATTCAAATAACTATAAATCCAATAGACATATGCGAGCACTTCGTACAGTAAAAGATCATAAAATACACATCATTGATAAATATAGCGTGGTGATTAAATTGTATGGAACCACTATTTGTTCATGGGAACGGCAATGACAGAAGGATGGACGATACATTATGTCAGTGTACATAGACAAGCGGACAGATGACGGCCGAAAATATTATTTTTATCCCGTTTAATTGCTGTTTGGGATAACAGACATAGTTATTTTTTGTTATTTCATGGCGACCAAGAATTTATTTGTTTTAATTGGATGATGAAACTACATTCTTATGTCGTTAAAATTGTTTTGGGAAAACACGCCACACTATTTCATTATTTCACTGAACTACAACTCCTGAAAACCAGGATCAACAGTAGCGACTACAAGAAAAGCCATAAGTCCATTATTGGATCCAGAAGCTGTAAACAGCAGTAGATATGTAAATTGAAAGATATTTCCACTCGAAAGAAGACTGAGGTGACATTTTAAAGAAAAAGAAGGCAACGTAATAAAACGATGTCATTACCGTACTTACTCATTTAGGTGAAAAAAAACGAATACTTAAAAAGTGGGAAAAATGTGATGAGGAAGAATTCAGGAACATCGTGATAATATTTTCAAGGGTGACATTTCCGATGATTTAAATAGACGTAATTTAAATAGACCCTGATACGTGTAATGTATTCCTGAACATTTTTGACAGTTGTCCGTATCTATAGTCGCGTGCATTAAAGACTGTCTGATTAACAGATAGTGCATTTCCATGTCAGTGATAATATCATTCACCTCTCTACACTGAGGTGTACCTACCACCGCATTGTCATAATAATATTACCGGATTTGAATTTAGATTGGACATTACCCTTTACCATATTTGAGTTTGAGAAGTAAGTAAAGTCTGATTGATGGTTTAAACATACTCGTATGCCTAATAGGTAACTTTTCATAAAGTTCTGTAAGATCGTAAAATATGGACTGGGTAAATAACTAATGAAATGACTTGTGTATTGTCCGAAATTAATATTGCATCTTTGTCCAAATCATGTTTTATTTTCTTTGACGGCTACTTCTGATTGGACATTTTATGACTCGAATAGGCAAATTCAATCGTTGATTGATTATAGACAAGGATTGGGATGAAGATTTTAATCGTGATATACCTATTATTAATTTCCAGCCTTAATTGGGGCCAGATATTTTAGAATATAAGGTATATAAGCAGGTTATAGGTACGACTGAAAAAGCTGAACAGTAGGAATACTGAAAACGATATTACAGTTTGACTTGTTTTATGGCTACCCATAAAAGTTTTCCAAAGGGAATCGTTAAAAGAGGGCTGTGTTTATGGGTTGTTGCACCTTTATGATTTAAAACCATTGGGTTGGTGTGTGGAATGGCGTAAATATTCAGTGTGGCCATAATGATAAAATGGATAGATTATAGGCAAAAATAAACGCGAGTTTATTAGTTATTTTTTCAAATACACATACAACTATTTCGGGTCAAAACTACTCAACTGCATTATATCGATCAACAAGCTTACAGCAGCGTCGACATAAACGTGAGTAAATCTATTTATACAATTGTGAGAGCGTTCAAATGTCCATTTTGTCCCTCTGTCACGTTTACTGACCCGACCTAACGCAACCGCAGTACAAGCGGCTATCAATTATAGCAATCGAGTTAAAGCTACGTTCCCACAAATTGTACGTTCGGATTGGAAGGTAACAACTCTTCATACTTCATGAACAGTTTAAGTCTTCTGCAGAATGTATTTCTCGCGTTGATGATATTGAAATGATTGAAAGTTGAGCGTACAGATGTTAAATGTTAACAAAATACCACACTGTTATATTCGATTTTGAAATAACAATCCATTATGACTTTACATGCTGTAAAATATTGATACATGATCCAGATGTATTTCCTCGATATCGGCAAATACTTACATGAATGCAAACCGATGCATGCCAACAATAATAGTGGATATGCAGAGTAAACAGGGAAATTTTGTTTGTTCGACATTAGGAAAGGGGTTCGTACAAAATTAGATTATTCGATCAACATAAAAGTTCTCTGCCGCCTACTCGAGTATCAACTACGAAGTTTTCCTTTAATCGAAGTCACGGCGGGTCACTGTGTATAAAAGTATAGGAGATATGTTTTTATTGCCATAGATAAACATCGGAAGGTTTCATAACGCATGTATCATCATCTTCAGTACTCCAACGAGACATGTACTGAAGATAAATGATGATTGTGATAAAATGTTTCATAAAAGCCCCGGTGTACCATAACGTAACGCACATCCACGTCTTTGTGTACAAATTCAGCGTTCAGTACCTACGATGGAGCTCCTGAAAAACTCGGGGAATTTGCGTGATATAAACATGTTTTGTGCGTGTAAGTATCGCGATTTGTTGTTGGAAATCAACTGAGAAAAATGTGTAGATAAAACTATTGCTCGAATATGTTCTTGTGTAGACGTTAAAATCATCTTTCATTGCCTCTGCAGAGACAACAGCACACGTATTTAGTTGAATCATTTTTGTCTATTTGCTTTAGACTTGTTGAAAGAAAACCTCAAGATATAAGAAAGGATTTACTACGTTCTTTTTGCAAAAATATTGAAATGGTTTTGAATTCTAAGTGCGTTCAGCAGATTAATATTTCACCACCTTCTGTTAATAGCGAACGTACCGTCTAAATTTACAATGTTCAATGATTTATGAATCACAGGTAAATAAATACCTACCATTTATTTTCATTCAACGGGATATGAATACTAAGTAACACTGGCAATGATTGCGAAATGACTCATTACTGTTCTTGAATGGGATTATTTTAGTAACACTAATATTAGTGCTAGTAAAACAGTAGTTCGTACCTTTGTTTGGAAACTAGCCTAATAGCTGCTTGTGTAACCAAGTGAGGTTGCTTTCGTAACATGATTGATTGCGGATACACCTGTCGATAACATCAATTTTACAAGGGTGCCTGTGATGTGAATGATGTTTACGACGCTTTAACTTTTAAGTAGTGTTACTGTAATGATACGTACCCGCCGTGAGTACTACATGTCAATCACTTTGTACTAATTTTCGTTGAGTGCCGATACCTTTGCAACGACTTTTCCTCCAAACATTAATAATACATTCATACTTCATTTAAATACTTACTGAGAAAAGCAAGTATCCTGTAAGCTGTTTGAATAATCCAACAAGTACGAATGTATTTCTATAATTTCCTGAACAAACATCGTAATGGAATTCAAGAGTCGAATATAGTTCATAAGTGGCTAACACCCGTCGATATCGACTGCCAATAAATTAATAACAAAGCTAATGGAAAGGAAAATGGTGCGGCCCTATGAATAATTCGAACAGGTAGAGGGCAGCGAACGGAAATAATTCATTATTGTTTTTTTGTTCGCTTGCGATCGTTCGTAATCGACGATACTTTATCTGCTTAAACATTTATTACAAAAAAAAGTAATCTTTATGGATTATCCTGTGATAAATTAGCAGAAGATGACCAGTACCATATTCCCTTGATTCAGTTCCTTCACTCGGACATTTATTTGTTTCTCTCGATGGAATAATTTGTAACCAGCAAGTTGAAAGTATGTTTATCTACGACTAGCTTAACTTTGTTCAAATGTCTTGCTTGTCGCAATTAATCTTGGTTAACAAGGTTTGTCTTTCAGTTTCATGTTCTGCATTTTCTTTAGTTTGTGTTGTTCAAACACAAACGTTCCACGAGGCGTTCAATGATGTTTGGCTTTGTTCACAAGATCGCTAGGTCATCTTATCAGTAGCTAACCAAACCATCTCACGTAGAAATACTCGGATAAGTATAGCAATTTTACTTTATTGTCCGTGTAAAACGTTGAGCCGTGAGCGCCTATTTGATATGGTCTTACATACCAAAAAAATAAAATTGTTCACTTGAGAGTCCAGTCACTCTTGAAGGCTGGCTTTTATCACTTTTATCGTCTATTATGACCCTTTTATTAGGTTATCCCTTACATTTACAGTACATTATCTTGTCTCGCGTTTCTGTATTGCAGCTATGTACTTTTGTCCTCTTAAATCACCACTGGGATTAACCTCGTTTAAAGAAGACTTTGTTATTGTGTTCGATCTAGATGCTAGTTATTTAGCACTTGAAACTGTCAGGTCTGTAGTTAATTTTATTTTCAACTGCACCATGATGTTATCAATGAAAATATTTTTATTATAACAGTAATTATTTATCTTAGCAATGAAAATAATATGACTTGGCGTCGTGCCGCGCCGTATCGAGTTACTTCAGACACATTACGTAGGTACGAGTATTAGTAGCTTCATTAATGGATTTCTTTGAAGAGCATGCAAATAAACAATGAATTAGGAAAAAATTTGGTGTGGTAAAACTTCTAACGTAAAAAAAAATATATAAACATCCGAATTGAGAACCTCCTCCTTTTGGAAGTCGGTTAAAAACCGTTCAAGGCAAAAATGAGTTAATGTGGACTTATAAGAATAAAGTTGTGGATGTGACATTTGCTCTACCGGGTACTGAACTGTTAGTCAAACATAATTCACCTGACCTTACCCCGGCTTTTAGTGTCAGGGTTCGCTTTTATATAAGGACATAGCGGTAGCAGGGGTTATGGCAATCGTTTCCTTGACGTCGCCTAAATTCACTAGTTTATTCCAGACAGCGAGTTACTGAGGTATTTTGTGACTACATACGAATCCCCGGGTATAGTTAGTGGTTAGTATAGTTACCTGCAGTAAGTTAACTCCACATTGTGGGGTGTAACTTGTGCATTACTGTGACACGCCGACAGAACGGTCGCAGAGGGATATTTCAGTCTCGTTTACGAGTAGTAGTTTCGGTTTATGGTACACAATTATACGGGGAGTTGGTCAGCTGGTATTTAAATAAAGAGGTGACGGTCTCCCGGGCATTAATGCCAATGGGTTAGATTTTCCTCAGACACAAACAAACACGAGTCATGAATTTCTTAGAAACACATGTGGAATACTGAGAACTGAATATCGACTGTGTGCTGCCAATACCTCCTAAGTCCTAAGTGTTTTAAAGAAAAGTTTACAGAAGAATATTTTTTATTTATTTAACTTTCATTCAGGCTGGCAGGAATATTTATAAAACATGGTATTAATGAACTCAAAATCCAATTAAATTTAATTTCACCTAAGATTATTTTTTTGAGGTATTTGGCAGCATACGGTCGATTTAAACAGTAACGGGTTTTGGTTGTCCCTATAATGGATAAAGTATACATTTATAAGCAAAGAAAGGTTGAGCTGCTAGCTTTTTTTACTTTCTGTTCATACAATGCGTCCTCTTTTTCTTTGAGTAATTAGCAGTCCGCAACATTTATGTGCTTGTCTTCAAATGACAACTTTTTACGAGTTTACAAATAAAAATCTGTAAATAGTCTCATAAAAATACAGTCGTTAGCATTATTTACAGTTCATTAACTACAAGATCAGCACTGCAGACGCTCTTCTTTTATTATTGTTTATTATAATAACGCTGCAAAGGTCGCTGTTATTGGCAATATTGTAAGTTCCAGTTGTGAAGGTCGCCCCATTTCATTAGATAACTTCATTTTGGGACTCCGAACTCACTAAGAGTAAATTACATCTATGGTCGGTCGGGACCGCATGAACTTTGACGATCTTTGGATAGCTGGTGATTTAATAAAATGTCATTGTTCGATCTTTGATCTCTCAAAGTTGTCTACAAAGGATAAGATTATGTTTACTTCACACGTCACGCGGAAAATGAACGCTTTCAGGTTTATTTTATGTTTTTTTTTTTTTAAATCGTTGTATCAAAATCCGGAAGTTGCGAATCCTGGCGAAAGCCGAGATTAATATCGCCAGGCAAAAAAGAGACCAAAATCCGACAGCGAATAAAGTTTTTCGTAAAAAATGTAGAATCGTGGGTGAAGATTTATTGTTATAGCTGCCCAAAATGGTCTCTCTCGCCCTATTCAGCTACACGCCGTACATCGAATAATCTTTTGTATCACGCTCTGTGAAAAAGGACTTCTCATTTATGACACTAACTACCCTACTCGATCTTTGGCTTAAGTTAAAAAGTCCGTGAGTAATGTCGCTATCTTTGTGTTTCACTCGATTCTGTGAAAAAGCAAATTGCCGTGGGTATTGTGTTGCTAGTAATTTTGATTGCGAATCACGTTACAATGGCTTGCTTCGTTTTATGTTGGGGACTAGGGTGGCTCTATTTGCTCTGTGGTGCGTGAGATGGTTTAATGAGAATTCACTAAATTATCTCAGTCCCTGTAGACGTGACAGAGACTGACATACGAGTATGAAGCCTATTTTTGCCCACATACTGTATTTATCAAAGCGTGTTTTTATTTTTGTTGCCACAATAGAGAGACGAATTCGAGAACGTTAATTAGTGTTGTAATTATCATTATAAATGTTTGCACATTTTATATTTAAATAATGTTGTTTATGGTACCTCAGTAGCTGTACATTGTATATGTATACATAATTATATATATTTCAAAATAGCAGTCTTCAGCTCCTTATTTAGTTTTTTCTTGACGATGTATTTAACATGATAATTTTCAATAATATTAAATAACATTTCCATTTTCGGATATCAACGGCAAGCTTAGGAGTGTGGTGTGGGTTGACCCGTTTCAATTTAATTTGTTGACGTGATATGAGCGTTGGAAACCCTATTAACTTTATATTTCATGAGGCTTTTACATACATTTCTGACTGTCCTGGGCTTGTAACAAGATCATGAAATAGGATCGTGAATCCGAGACTCATATCACACATTTATTGGAGTTTCAAAATAAAAGTTATTGGGTTGGTACTTCTAAAGAAAAAGGGTTGTTTTTTTTTTTGGCATTGAACCTGGTGACCTTGGCCTTCAATTTTATCTATTTCTTTTTGGTGAAATAGAGATAGTACTGAGAATATAAACTATGGCTTAGGTACATAATGTATATCGTTACTTGAAATTATAAAGTTTTCCAGTTCCTCAAAGAAAATTAAAGCGTTAGATTATATTTAAGTAAGTAATACAAGTATTTTAGCGTAAAATAAATTTGTTTTAATGCTACCCTGATGAAACTTATACAAATAGGCGTAGAAATTGTGGCCACTGAGCTGCAATGCCGACGCAACGGCGAGGAACATTATTGCAATTTTGTGCAATAAAGCCAGTGAAGCCTATTTTCCTTCCAACATGTATTGTTCAAAGAAAAGCACCGACATTCTTGTTCCAATAAAATAGTAAGTACTACCTCTATTTTGTTACATTTGTTTTGATTAAAAGAACTACACCGGTTTGATGTTTTATGTAGGCGAATTTATTTTCTGGGAACACAACATACTATTTGATGTGTTTGATTTTTCTTCTGTCATCTTCGACTCTTTTGTATTCGAATATTAGTGCATAAATGTAACAAAAGGATGAAATATGTATATTCGGGGCAAAGTATCACAGATAAAACTCGAGGGAAATAAAAGTAAATCGGGCTCATGACCGACATTTTTTTTTTTTTTTTTTTTTTTTAATTTATTTATCAGTAAAAAAAACAAAATACAGAATTTAAATTAATAATAGCAACCAACCAAATAATTTAAACCGGCTGTCTCAGATAAAGCCAATACATAGAGCAGCGTTTTTGTGATTGGCCTATTTTTGGCCATTTTATGAGCTACGTTGACGTTAAACCTATAAAGCGGCCATTATTTGATTAGCACATCGCCACATGGAATTGTGATGGGGTAATCAAATTTTATAGTTGATGAAACAGAAAAATATAGGGTCATAAGTAGATAAGTAGTTAATATCACTTTCATGAAAATGAAATTTCTACAGACCTCAATATTTTGTGTCGCAGCATTCATATTTCATTTACGGTTATTAAATTTACCACAGCGACGTCATTATTAAGGGTTACTTGAAAACGAGGATTTATAAATATGGAAATGGGTAAATTATTTAAGGTAATTTTGGTCCCCTCATATTTATTCTATCGGTACTCGAACTTGACCTTTAAAAGAATCAAAAGTCGAAGCATAGGATAGGCTATTGCTTATACAGAGGTTTTCTTAAAAAGGCATAAGCATTTTGCTTATAAATAACCCCATTTATTCTATTATACATGCGAAAGTTCGTGAGGATGGCTAGATGGTGGGTGACGGTGGTTTGTTCCTCTTCCACGCAAAACTATTGAACGGATTTGAATGTAATTTGGCACACAGATAGCTTATAGCCACGGTATCCTACTGGTTCGATAGTCCTATCATAGGACTATCCAACTAATAGGATACCGTGGTATAAATACCGAAATATACTCTGGCAAATTTTATAGGTATTTTTCTATGTAGTCTACATAAAACCTATCTCTCCAAATTAATAAATTATGAAGTTACGTAGTGATAATATAGAAAGCTAAAGCGTCTAAGGTCGGTATTCTGGGCACCATTAATCAAATGACATCCATTGTGCTTATGACTGACCTATGCCATTCTAAAGTTCCTTCCAGTCGTTCACAATAAATGAAGTTCCTCAAGACTTAGCGGCGTCAATAAATCGAGATGTTTTGTTTTTCCGGAGCTTAGGATTTTGAACATTTCCGACCGCATCCGAAGTTCTTCTGTTTTGCTATTTTAATTTCGTATCAGCGGATGACAGGTTGGGCAGGAGATGATAAAACTGTATTTTCAATGTATTTTCATTTTTACAACGTGGTCCCGATTCTACCGATTTTTCGGTATTTCCACCGATGTGATACCGCTTCTATCAAAAGGTAAAGATTTTCTACAATTTCTGACAACTGAAATTGTCAAATTTATATCAATTTTACATTGAATCTGTCACTTTTTACATACGCTCGCGATCACTGTTTGTATATTGAACATAGGTTTCAGCTTTAGGCAGGCTAATCTAACCTAACCTAACCTAGAATGAACGTTATACTAAAAAATGCCACAATAACTCAGTCTGCATTACACTTGGAGCATTAAAGATCACAACAGTACATACCGTACGAATACCGGTAGCAATAACCTGGTCATTCCCACAATGAGATCATAAGCAAACTGACCTCTATAAATCAACCTTTGAAAGTCCCTGAACAACCAATAAAGCTTGCATGGTATGAAATCAAGACTAAATTAAATTCAAAATTGAAATTGTGTTTCAATATTTACCAAGCGCTTTAAAAAAGGGGTTTGAAGATTTGTGGCATACCTACCGCCGCCATTTTGATTTTTTTTCAAAATCGCGGCCAGCTATGAAACCTTTATAAATCGATAGCTGACATCAATAACAACAAAAAATATTATGACACCAACCCTCGTAAAGTGTCCGGTTTCTGAGATAATAACCGTGAAAGTAGATCACGTGACATTCACAATTCTAAGCTAGTGTATGTGTTCGAATGTATCAAGATGCTAAAAATAATAACTTTTTGAACGTAATATGTATGTTGCATTATATCTGGATGTTATTTAAACATTATACATATGATATAATCTACTTTTTGAACTTAATAACTTATTTTTAGACCGTCTACACTTGTTTGAATGTAATATCTTCTTATGATTTAACTATCAATACGATAGTTATACGATAAATGTTAAACAATGTAAATGTAATACATGAGACAGGTTTAAACATTCAGTCTAAAATACAACTGACAGTACTCGTTACATTTATATTGTGTGATGGTTCTGTGGTTACTACAATTTCTAATTTTACGCATTATAACGTAATAAACTGACGTCAACTCGCGAAAATTGTCTTCTATTGGTTGCATAAACCTGTCTCTCTTTTTAATATACTGGTACAAATAGGGATAGAAAAATTAAAAATCCGTTTTAAGAACATTTTATTGCCTATCAAACAATTTTAGGCGTCATGTTTTTATTATAATGTCATGGCATGTCACCTTGTGCCGTATTGAGTTGTAGAAACAATACACAGAAGTGGGACGACTATGACGAAGTTTGTATACTAAATTACAGTTATATCATCAAAATATCTATGCAAAATATGACACGCTCGTTTAGATACAAATTGAAGAACATATTGCTTCTAGATATATTGCAGATATTCCAGATATATTGGTGTGATGGCCACAGTAAGCACGAAAATCATGAGGCATATCATCATCATAACAGCCGTAGAAAGTCCACTACTGGACTAAGGCCTCACCCAAGGATTTTCCTTGGATGGTTATTGCCATACTCGCCACGCTTGGCAGGCGGGTTGACGAGCACATTTATTTCAGCTTATTAGTCTTCCAACGGTGCTGCCCATTGAAAGAGTTTTAAGCTGAGGGGCTATAGATCTTACATTTTGCCCTATCCCTCGACCGACTTTTACGGTCTGCCCGGGAAGAGAAGCAGCTGGCACATTCTACGTTTTTCTTTTTCTCCTAGACCAGGATTATCAATTACTAAAATATTTTATAAGAAACTGGACACTTTACGAGGGAGAATTACACTTTACTTTACTAAAAATAAGTTATTAAGTTCAAAAAGTAGATTACGTCAGACGTATAATGTTTAAATAACATTCAGATATAATGCAACATACATATTACGTTCAAAAAGTTATTATTTTTAATATCTTGATACATTCGAACACATACACTAGCTTAGAATTGTGAATGTCACGTGATCAACTTTCACGGTTATTATCTCAGAAACCGGACACTTTACGAGGGTTGGTGTCGTAATATTTTTTGTTGTTATTGATGTCAGCTATCGATTTATAAAGGTTTCATAGCTGGCCGCGATTTTTTTTTTTTTTTTTATCGTGGTAAAATCATCAAATGAGTCCTCCCACCCCGGGCAGGGCGGGAGGGACTGTCAGACTTGTACTGACTAAAATCCACGGTGTCCTTCAATAGCCCTTTATGTTCCGGGGTCACGGTAATGGTATAAGTCCCGCGACCCCGGCAGGCTTTGGCCCTCTAGAGAGGGGGCCCCGTCATTATGCTGACGCTCTTTGAGGCGCGCGTGGAACACAACGCGCCGTCGACCCGGGCATGGTCCATGGTCAGGCAGCGAGTTGCCCTTTACTCGCCGCCCGCATGCCCGCGCCTACGGTGGCCGGAGATCGTCTGGCGACGTCCGTCGCCGTGGGCGTCCGCCACTGCGGGTGGGGCGGAGGGAGGACACTGTCCTCTCTCTCACGCGGCCCGCCTCCTCCTTCGCGAGCATGACTGCTTCGCAGAAGGAGGCGACCACTTCCCACTCCGTCTCGCCCCGCAGCATGGCCGCAACCAATGCCGGGCGCGAGAGGTCTCCGCCTATCGCCGCCGTGAGGACACGTCGGTGCTCTGCCCAGGCGGGGCAGTCTTGCACCGTATGCTCTACTGTGTCCTCCGGGCGATCTTCGCAGTGGTGACACCCAGGCGTTTCCTCCTTTCTCCTTAGACACAGGTACCTCCCGAAACTTCCGTGTCCGGTGAGGACCTGCGTCATGCGGTAGGTCAGGACGCCGTGACTCCTATCCAGCCACTCCTCAAAGAGGGGTCTTACCACCGCGATTGCGGCGTGCCCGGCCGTCGGTTGCGACAGTCGTCCCCTCCATACTGCCCTGAGATCGCGCCGGACCTCTTCCCGCCGCGCCTCGACTTGTCGGGGCAGCGGGAATTCTCCCCGGCGCTGCGCCTCCACGCGCCACTCATAGACCCGCTGGAGGGCAGTCGCCTCCAGATCCCAGGGCAGTAATCCGGCAAGCAGGTTGGCCGATAGCTGGCCGCGATTTTGAAAAAAAATCAAAATGGCGGCAGTAGGTATGCCACGCTCCATAGTAAAATCTTCAAACCCCTTTAACGGCATTATTATAAAATAATGTTTCAAGAATTCAATTTTAAGCAAGACAAAGTCCCGTTTACACAAAATCCTAAACTAACTTGTTTCGTTTCAAAGTGCTAATGTGGAAAGTTTAAGTGAGCCTTTTAAAGGGACAATTTATTACGAGCAACGGGTTGGGCCTTAATAACTTATATTTTATTAACATAGGTGTTTAATTACAGCGTTTACATAAATAATTACGGCCTTACATGGTTCTTCATAAAACTGAACAAAACGGTTCACATTAATTCGTCAGAGTGCTAATTAAGTTTGATCATTTATTTTTCGCGTTAACTTAACTTATAATGTTACTACGATATTCTTTTTATTGCTCCAAAAGCAAAAACCTAGAGCTCTGGAGCTTCTATGTATATAATAATTTTCAAAGTGATTATATAAATAATCTTGTTGTTTCAGATTCACCAGTCAAAGACTGGGCCATGGTAAAGTGTGTCACCCACGCTTGTGCACAACACACCAGCCACCATTCCTAAGTCACGACAAAAGACACCAAGATGTTCGCGCCAGCGGAAAGATAAGAAAAGTTACAGAAAGGACAAGAGTCCCACGATGTTCTCACTCGCTGAAGGATGTGGCTGCGTCAGTTTCAGAGGAGGGCGACGACCTCGCTCCCAGGGGGACGACTCGTCGTCGTGCCGCAGCTCCGAGATAGAACAAGAAGTCCCCAAGAGACTGGGAAAGAGAATGCTCAACGGGGAATGCACCATCAAGGCTCTCGCCCCTTTCTTAAGGTTTTGGAGGAGAGATGACGTCAGCATGACTAAGGCGGAGAGAAGTAAGTGAATGCATCTTTACAAATTCTATAGTAAACAATAAGTTACAAGTAATATGTTTTATAGAGTTCAGATGGAGGGTACTCGTATAATAACATTCAAATGAAAAATGATACCTGCCAACGAAAAACAAAATGATACATATTTTGAGATTCACATTTGTTTTACATTATTCATATTTAAATGTAAATCTTTGTGAGACGCACATATTCACGTCGCGACTTTGCAAAGAGTGGAAAATAAGGCTATTTTCGCTTACATCCCTTTTCACCCGCACGTTCAGTTTTACGGTCATTGAATAAGTAAGATCTCGGAACAGAATAAAGCTCCTGATGTTTTTAAACTTTTCCTCTGGTATGTTTTTACGATCCATGAAATATTTGAGTGTACATAAAATAAATCAAAGCCGAAATCAATACTATAAAGGAAAAATCCTCAACGAGTACTTGTGTCTTTCTAATCCAAATGTTCACTTGACCCGTTCCGTTCACAACTTTGTCACAAGCGCATTTAAGATTGGAATCTTTTTACTTTTCAGTTTGTAACTGAAGAGACAAAAGCAATTCCTTTAAATTATTTAGAGGGTAGAAATTGATGAGATAACAATGTAAGATATGTGTTTGTTTTCCGAACAAGATTGTTTATTTACGAGATTTGTTTAGAACACGTAAGCGTAGCTTGTTCTCAAGGTCGACTAACGTAAATTGGATCTCAGTCTTACATATTAATAAACAACAAAGGGCTCAAGCGACAAGTTATGGTTTCAGTTGTGTGTATAACCGAAGTACAGTTATAGGTCGTCTATATTGTAGTTAAACATAGGGGGAACGGATTATTGAGTCGCCTGGTCTCGGTTACGTTAAGCTTTTGCCCTATTTAGCTAATTTGAAACTGCTTTCTCCATTACTTGTATACGAACTTAAAATGGTCTTCTTTATAATAAAAAATACATGTTTGACATTATAACCATCCAAAAAGCTTATGTTCCAGAAAATTCCTCAAAGGAATATTTTAAAAGTTAACCATTTCACAAACTTTGCCAGCATGAGTAGAGTCTTTTGAAGTGCAGCGTTTAATGGCAGTATAATTTAGTTCTGCCTCTCTCTTCACTTTAATATTCTTGGCAAGATTATCTGGCGCCGGAGTAGTGTAGTAACGCAACGTCATAATGAATAGAATACTATCACTATATGTATATGTCGATGATGGCGGATTGCTTTTACGAGTTTATTGTATTACGAAAGTTTGAAAGGGTGGAAACATGACAAATACTGAATCGTATCCCGGATTTCCATAATATTGCTTTACCCAAAGGCTTAGCGAAATCATAAGACTACGAAGATTGACCTACGAAAACATTTATAGGATTTATTATTACGCTGAGTAGGCGTTTTTAATAGTAACGCTAGAAGTCGACGGAGATTGATATTCATTGGGTTAGAAGAACTTATTTTATATTATGAAAGATAAAGGTGATAAAGCTAGTCCATATTTAATTTAATGTATACCTTATATATAACAGTTATAACTATTAGAAGTGCGTCCGACTAAACGGTTATTCAGCGTAGACACATCATTATGCAGAGGTTTCGCTGCATAAACTTTAACGATGTATCGACTCCATGCAGTCATTAACAGTGCATAAACAAATATAAAGATATTTTGCTTTGTTGCTGCAATTTAAAGGGGATAATTAACCTTCAGAGATTTAAACTCCCCGTAAAAATAGAGGAAAACGTACATTTTTCTAAAACATTTGCTCTTGCGTACCTATGCGTATATGCGTACGTAAATTGCAGCTGCACCTTATTAAAGACTTATCAATTAGTCTCAACAACTTTGCAATTTTGCGGTGCACAATGTCGTGTTGCCAGCTAATGACACCACATACTCATGTTTTACATACACGTTGTATATTGACCTACATTTTAACGCGTGTGTTTGCCCTGTCAACTGATAGCCGTTATGGAGTGTGTGTGATTAAAGTTTAGAAAAGCACTTTCACATAACATTTGTACGTTAATTACATTTATCTAGAAGATTATTTTAACTATAACATAATCTTCTAAAATAAACAATACTCTACTCAATAATTACTACACTAGTATTATCGAGTAGAGTATTGTTGATTTTATTTGTCATTAGTTGTCAATGTTCATCCGCCTGTTTTACCGAATACTTTTAGCAGATTAGATACTCTCTTGTTTTTTCAATTTATAGGGCCAGCTGTTTGATCAATAGTAGTAACTAAATAAATAGTCATAAAATGTACCTATAGGATTTAACAAATAGTTACTTAAACTACTGCTCTTTCACTTCACTTTGATCAGTAGGCCATTTTAGGGTTATTTCAGAAATTCAGTTAATACATAGTTAAGATTTTATATTTTCCGTTTTTTATCACTCTGTCGCATCACTCCTTCCCCTGCAAAGCGCAGTATAGAAATATTACACGAATAGCTGAATACGGTTTAATATTAAAACTTAAGTAACTTTTCCTTTCACCAACACTTTACTGTATTCTTAATTTATTTGCTTTTCTGCCTTGAGCACCCTTAGTGGTCAAATTGTTTACTCTTTATCAAAATATTCAATATCCTCCCATCCAAGTTAATATTTGTTTACGAAAGTTAGTTAATTTTGGATATTAGATGTTTGTGGATTTTCGGGAAACCGTTAAATTATGTACGAGTTTTCTTCCTACCAAGTATAAATACTTTCCAATGTTACTATTTTGCTTTAATAGGAAGGCAATTCTTAATAAAGACTAAACGGTTTCCTAAAATAAAGCATTTTATCATCGTTGTTAAGCTGTTTGCGACTTTTGTGAAATAAATCACAAGACTTAAAGGAAGAAAAATAGTACCGTTTCTTTGATCTCAACTAAATTATACAGCTGAAAGTAGTTTTTGTAATGTGTTTAATGACTGTTTTTCAGTGTAGCAGACTGTCTTTGATTTGTTTCAGAAGGTTAAAATACTTATTAATATTAGTGTTTATATCCTTTTGAGGTTGACTTGTTGGCTTTCTGAGGCTTTATTTACGAGTTTCCACGTTTTCTTGACGTAAAGTAAACGGTGATTTTGACGTTAATTTGATATTAGTATATTAGAGGCGCTTTTTTCCATACAATTTACGTCTGGCCAAATACATAGAATTCATGCTAGAGTCTCAGTATTATGTTGGTTTAACCCGTTGGTGAAATAGTAAAAAAAGTGGTACATGGTCAAAGATTTTTATGTTCTTCACTGAAAGATTGCCAATAAATTCAATCTCTTCTCATTTCAGTAAACTCTCGACAATTATTACCAATAGGTATAAAATGATTCTGGCTCAGACTAAATGCAAATCTTTTGTGTTTTATTTATACACAACTGTCAAAATGATTGGCAGTTGTGTAAATTACTTTTATTTTAGATTTTAACTTTTATGAAACACAATTTAGAGCGAGTGAAATATTGAAATTCGATTTTGACCTTGATTACCAGACGGTGTGTCTCGTTTTTGGAAAGAAAAAATAGGTAGCTTTTGTTAATAATAAGTTCCGGGTATAAGCATAATTTTATGGAGCAGAGAGTAAAAGAGGTATAGTACAGCATTTCTAATAATGGGTGGAGAAAGTACTGTTTTTTATACATAGAATTATTAATGTTGGTCGTTGGTCTGGTAGTCGCAAGCGCAACTGTTGAAAAAGAGTTTCTGGGTTCAATTCCCAGTTTGGGTAGCGATATTGGGATTTTTATCATGATTTTTTCAATAGCAGCCTCGGGCCCTGTTGATGGAAATAGGCTCGCCCGTTACCACACGAAACTATAACATAACTGTCGAAATGTAGATACCTATACAAAAAACCTGCCAAGTGCGAGTTGGACTCGCCCATGAAGGGTTCCGTAGTAGCAAGCATAGGTTAGGGATATAATTATATTGAGATTAGTAAGTAATATACACAAACAATATAAATAACTTTGTTTTTCATAGTGTTTGTATGAATGGCAAAGTTATATTTGCGGTTATTGAAAATGTACCTACTATATCTCAAAAACTGCTAACTGTATCTCATCCAAACCAATTTTCGTTGGAAGTTTTTGTTGAGGTCTACATTAATTTTTTTTTTTAGTTTTATCATTCTATCATTTTTAAAGACCTATCCATAGATACCCCACACGTAAAAAAATTGTTTTGTTTTTATTTTTGTGTGAAAATCATAATGCGGTTCATATAATACATCTACCTACCAAGTTTCAACAGGATAGCTCTTATACTTTCGACAAAAAGTGGCTGTGACATACAGACGGACAGACAGACATGACGAATCTATAAGGGTTCCGTTTTTGCCATTTGGCTACGGAACCCTAATTAGGTACACCTCTGCCTAACCCATCGGGGATTACAGGAATGATATTGTGTTCAATTATTTTTACCACTATTAAAACTAATCGTAGTATTAACCATTGTTAATTCTATTAACTAACGGTTTATTGTTATTACTATTTGCACAGTATTATTTGGTCCGAAGAAATTAAAACAATTATTTTTAAGCATAAATGTTTGGCATAAAACATTCACATTTGGTTGGTGCTAGAATCCTGACCTTAAAGGCGCTAACAGTTTAATATTATGTTTGTTTAAATCAATAGCCTGACCTATTAACTGTTCTCGAAGTCTGCATTTCAGGCTTCATTAAACGTGAAGGTTATTTTAGGTCAAATGTAGTAAGTAGACATTAATTGTATTTAATAGCTTAAAATATTAGCTTTGCCTCACAGTTTTATCCGCCGGTTTCTGACCTTTATTAATTTTCCATATACTCGTGTATCTGGAAAATTATTCATTTATTCATTAGGCATTCCATAAGGGCGAAGCCGCTGGCAGTAGCTAGTATAGTACAGGTACTTATCCCAAGTAAGCACCAACCATTTAACTGTTATCAATTCTTTCATTTCTTAATCCCAAGTGTAGGGTAGGTAAAAGCGTTACGTTTTGGCCCCATCTCAAAGAACATTAGCGTAGGGAGTAATGTAGCACTTTGGCACAACGGCCACTTATCAGAGGGTAAACGTAACTTCATGCGGGCTCCTAATATCTTACTAATGTAAGCGTTTTTCTCCTTTTTAAAAGGTTTTTACTAAAGGCGTGTTTCACCAAGGAAATTGAACGCGATCAGCACAATGTGAACTGCGTTCAAATGCTGTTAGTGCCAAAACTGCTATGGATTGTGTGATGTTCGTGAACTTTTGTCTGTATTATTTTCTTTTCCCTTTAATCTCACTCTCTCTTCAGCCAATTGCCGTCTACTTAATCTCACTAAAGTTGTTGAAACCTAATTTTGGGTTAAGCTCACTTTTGTCCATAAGCTTGTATGTGAGTTGGAATGTTTGTAATCGCACCCACCACCACGATAAAGGAGGAATTCAGTGTTGGGCTTAAGTTCGTTGCTGGGGTGCCCAATTAATGAACAACAATGAAGAATGCGAGCAGTGGTGGCCCAGTGGTATCGGCCTCGACTTACGAGTTGTAGGTCGTGGGTTCGAACTCCGTCAGGCGCATTACTTTGTGTAAAATATTTTAACACCACTGCTCTCAAAACGGTGAAGGAAAACATCGTGAGGAAACCGGCATGTCCTAGAACCAAAAATTCGAAGACATGTGACAATCAGTGACATCTACCAATCCGCACTGGGTCCGCGTGGTGGATTACGGCCCACTCCCTCTCACAGAGAGGAGGCCTGTGTCCCAGCAGTGGAAACATTTATAGGCTGATGATGATGATGATGATGAATGAAGAATGTTGGCAGCGATAGGTCTTAAACACCGAATAGATTTGCTGATTCCGTTTAGCTTCCCTGTTGAAATTCACTCTAAAATAAAACTCATTCCGAGAGAATGATCTGAGGTTAGTACTTGACTCGAGCTTTAACATAACTTATTCACAATGATGTCCTACATAAGTTTAGGATGTAATAAGACCAACGATACGACCGAAGCTGCCGATAAAAATGCGATGGAAATTGCTTTGGGGATTTGCAATTCAGAACATCGTATATGTGCGGGTATGTTCGCCAAGGTGACGGTTGACACCAGTGTGGGCGGCGCCGGGTGGCTCGTGTAGTTCAGTGAAGCAATATGTGAAAGATATACCCGAATACACACATGTTGTCTAAACTGATTAAACAGCCGTCATAATACGAATTGGTTTTGAGATGAGGGTTTAATTTAAATAGACATTATTTAAACACGTTATTTTGTTTGTTTTTGGATTTGATATAGGTATATTGTGTTTGTCTTTAAATAATGAATTCAAATGTGTATGAGCTTTAAGGCTCGAACAGACACACGCGATTAATCGCGCTGCGACAACGAGCCAAGCTAATTTCCACTCTAAATGTACTGCGAATGGACCGCAACAAGTCGCCCCGCGTGATTAATTGTGTGTGTCTGCTCGAGGCTTTAGGTCTCACAGAATGAAATTAATATTTGAAATAAACTAAACTGAATTGAATTGAATACCTAACTATACAGGGTGGAATTTTGTAATGCCACCTGGAGGGAAAGTACTCTTAATACTGCAGATAGAAAATTTTACTCAAAGGAAACATTCCTTTATTTTTGAATAGAAAGCAAACTGCATTCAAAGATTTTCGAAAATTCTCTTCTCCCACACCCGGGAATCGAACCGGCTAAAATCTGAAAAAAATATACCCTGTACTTTTATTGCATCGATCGTTAGGGTCAATTATAAGGATGAAATCTCTCTAACAAACATGATAAATTAAAATGTGAAATGAGTTGTACAAACAATCAAAATAATGTGAATAACAACTGTGACAATCTAATTTTCAAATTTTAATCTAACGTTCCATATTTAAATTACCTCATACACGCAGCTACGAGTATGCCACAAAGGAGTCTGCATTACAAAAGATGGATGTTAGTTAAAGAGCTTTAACTTGACTCTTTGAATTTGTAACTTCAGATTTCCTGGTTTTCCTTTAATTTAATTTATCATGTTTGTTATTACCTTATAATTGACCCTAACGATCGATGCAATAAAAGTACAGGGTATATTTTTTTCAGATTTTAGCCGGTTCGATTCCCGGGTGTGGGAGAAGAAAATTTTCGAAAATCTTTGAATGCAGTTTGCTTTCTATTCAAAAATAAAGGAATGTTTCCTTTGAGTAAAATTTTCTATCTGCAGTATTAAGAGTACTTTCCCTCCAGGTGGCATTTCAAAATTCCACCCTGTATATCTACTCAGAATTAAGCCTCCTGCAGACACAGTGCTCAAACACACTGTGAGCCTAGCGCGGTGGCGGCGGCGGGCGCGGAAATATTGAATGTATGAAATCGCCGCTCGTGGCCACATTGAAGTGACTAAGGCGGGGGCCTAGCGCGATGGCTACAAGCGATTTTGCGAGCCTAGGCGTTGCTAGGCAACAACTGATACAACGGGCGGGTGTCAGGTGTATCAAACCTTTTCGGTCTTTTAGTAGCGTCATCTAGTTACCAGAACATGCACTAAAGTACTACCGTTGGATGTTTTGGTACATATTTAAATTATTTTTACCGTACTTGAGTAGAAAAATGTAGAATGATTGATAATTTACTTGTATGCAATCCTAAACAACCTATAAAACTTTTTAAAATGAATTTCTTTAAACAAGATTTATAGAAACTACTTTGTACCACCGGTTTGCAACACCTGAATTCGCCGCTACAAAAACAAACGCTTGATCAGCCAGTGTGGACACAGATCGCGCCGCCGCCGCGCCCGCCACCGCGCCCGCCGCCGCCGTCGCGCTAGGCTTCCAGTGTGGACACACACACACGCGATTAATCGCGCTGCGACAACGAGCCAAGCTAAGTTCCACTCTAAAAATACTGCGAATGGACCGCGACATGTCGCCCCGCGCGATTAATCGCGTGTGTCTGCAGGAGGCTTTACAATGTCATAATTAAATTCATATGTAAATTTTCATTATAAATACCTACTTCAGCAAGTGTTGATTATTCTTTTTGAACAACATACTCGTATAATATAATTATGTGAACCATAAAAAATCTTATTGACCACTACTTTTCTGTGTAGTAAAACTGTGGCATTTTAAATAGACCATCAGATAAACTTAATGGCTTAACAAAAAAAAAACATCAGATAACTTTAAAACAACACGAACATCACGTTTCGCTGTCAAATCGATAAGTAATTAGCTAATCTATAAACTAAGTTCAACAATCGCCTGAGATAGGGTATCAAAAGGACATATCTAATCCCAGGATGAAAGTCTAGAATTCTAGATAACTAAACGGCTTAAACAGTTAATTGTTCGAGCCTTAGTGGGTTAGTTACCCTACTTAGTTTTGAAACTGTTAATTATGTTTTGCTACGCACTAAACACCAAACTTAAGGTCAACACACAGTTTAACCACTACTCGGAATAATTATCACTTCAACTCGACCTATTCAGGATTATTTGAATTAAACTTAGGTCAATCTTGGCGACTGATATCAGACAAAAACTTAAGCTTATACTTAAAAAAACTATCATAAGTAACTTTGAGTGCAAGACTTTCATACAGGATGATAAAAACGTCAAAAACAACTTTCCGCTAAGGCAATCCTGTGGTATACTTGCGAGGCTCAAATAAAATAAAAAAATAAAAAATAAAACCCCGTACATCCCTATATGCAGTGTATCAGCATAGAGGTGTGATGCGGATCCAGTGTGCAGTGCTTACAAGTGTGCTATGATTTTTATTTGCACATCTAACTTGTACTTAATAGAATTTGTTTGCTGTAATTCAATTATCGGATATTGGTAATGTCACTAAGCGTGTAGTGTGGATTAAGAAGGGAAATGAGACATGAATTAATCAAGTAAGTCTTTTAATGTGACCTTTAATAGCTAATAGTAGGTTAAGCAAGGAAAAGTGAAGTATAGGAAAAATATGTAGATATTTTAGTCATATTAAAGTGAGGGGAATAACCTAAATCATGTTTAATGGTAGGTAGGTACGTTTTGTGGCTATTCTACAAACGTATCTAACATGGTTAAGGTGTTGAACTTATACTTTATTTTCCCGATTTTCAATCATAATTATGCTTTATGCTTAATGTGTATTTAACATTAAGTACTAAGGCTATTTCTATATCAGCATTTTAATATGCAGTATAAGTGCAGTTAAAAACATGACTTGTGATTATGATGTCAGTATTATTCTTAAAAAATAACAATTGTTGTTTTTGGTCTTCCGTACCTCAAAAGAACATAACCCATAGGATCATTGCATTGTCCGTCTGTGTGCCTGTCTTTCAGTCTGTCAAGAACTTTTTCTCATCACCTCGTAAAGGTATCAAGTTGAAATTGATACCAAATACGTAACACTATAGTCCCTTAGCGCTCTTGAAAAACCAGTAAAAACACGGCTATTTATGCGACATGTTTCCATACTCGCAACAAAATCAAAATTTGAAGGGTAAAAGTAAGTTTGTTTTTGGGATAAATAGTTTTCAACATCGGAACCCTTCTTTGTTCGTGTTCCGAGTGTTTTTCTATATCTTACTGTAAAATAATCTTCCTTATTCTATCGGCTGATGAAGTTCCCACGCATGTCACAGGAATCAATTTGCGAAGGAGGTTTCAGTAACAACTAATGTTCTTTTGTATACCAGTATCGTACTATCACGTACCTACCCAATATTATTCCGATAAATGAAGAATATGTTTATTTTTTACGAGAAAGTAAATAAATTCCACTACATTTAGAAATGTCGGTTTACTTATAAATAGTTTTCCTTATTTATTAACCCTTCAATCTTGTTTGTGACTTATTAAATATAACCGGTACATAAATGCCGATTTTATTTGTTAATATTGGATACTTATTTTCTTCTTTGAAAGCAAACGCGTGTCTACGAATTCTGATTAGTTATTATTCTGAGCAGATTTGCCAAAAATGTGGTAGCGAATAAAATCACTATTTTATCTAACGAGCCTGAAAAGAGTTCTGAAAAAGTTGAAGCTGTTTTTACAATCGCAATGATGATTCCATTGTTTTCAGATTTTCTTGAAAGTTTTTAGTGGAAATCTAAAAAGCGATTTTTCGACGCTCAGTTAAATTACATTGGTTCTGGAATCGGGCTTATCTCGCGGCGATAAAGCCCGAAGGTTATTTTAAAGTCGAATGAAAGATGTGATGATAAGGTCTGCTTCCTCAGTGGTGTGAAATACTGACGATGCGATATTGTTTCAGCAATGAAGGCTGCTATCTTGATCCAGCAGTGGTATCGGCGCTACCTGGCCCGCATGGAGGTGCGCCGGCGCTACACATGGACGATATTTCAGAACATCGAATATGCAGGAGAACAGGACCAAGTTAAGGTAAGTGCCGCTTTCAGGTTTTATTTTTAGGTGTTAAAATCATCAAATGAGTGGAAGGGAATGGACTCTTAGATTCTTACTGACTAAAAGTACACCTTGTTCCTTCGGTTGCCCTTTGTATTCCAGGGCCATGGTATCCTACTTAAGGCTGCTTTGTCAATCCCGCGACCCTTTTATTAGGTTCTATCATTAACGACTTTTTACTAAACTAAGTTCGCCATAGACTATGGGTTGTAAGAGCAGTTTTACCTGTACAGTCAAACTGCAAATCATTACCTAGTCATTACACACAGAAAACAAAAATAATTTTTCAGCAATATTTTTGCGCAACCTTGTTTGATGAACATACTGTTTAGTTTACTGCTCTGTGATGAGTATTTTTACCTTTTTTACAGTCAAACTGTTCAGGCATGCATGAACTTGTGTAGAAAAAAATCGTACACTTATCTCCGCAATGGTGCTTGGTTTTGCATGGACCTTTTTATTATTAAAATAAATCTTTACCCCAAACTCGGAATTTCTCAAATATAAACTCAAACACCTAGTCCCGGAACAACTACTAGAAGGTTATACAAATATTTGTTTAGTGCGGGTATCGAACCTCCCATACGCCACAACAAACAATCGTTCAGCCGCTAAACTATCATGCATAACCTAGTGTGTAATTTTTTAATGTGGTTACTATCAACTATTGACCTACAGGTGAATGCTGTGTAAGTGGTGAACGAGGGTTTTAGAGCAAACTATGAATTAAATTTTGTATTCACGGGAATGTGAAATCCCTTTTAAGATACAAATAGATTACTATCCCTTCCTGAGAGGGTTTGTCATGGTTGTTTGATTTAACATAATGTAATAGCTACATGAATAAAATATAGGGAATTAACTCTTCATTGTTTCTCTAAAGTAGTGTTTACTATCAAATTACTGAGATATTTAAGGACAAATTTATATATACACACTTTTATAAGCACAAGGGTAACTGATGCAAAAAAAAAAAAAAAACGCCCACAAGGCCCTTCTAACCTCCTTTATATGTTCTGTGGCGCTTGCTCTACGATAGTGTTGTGTTAAGTATGCCTAAAGAGTGTATGTCCCCATTATACCTCGCGATTATTGACGTCCCCGTCTACACTGTTCCCCTATCATCTCATGCCAAAGTTAACAATACTTTGAAAGCTTATTTAACAGAATTTTAGCGTGACTTTTTCTGTAATGGGAGCGCTATTACTTTTGAGCCGCTCCCGAGAGAGTAGTAAGTTATTTTGCAAATTATGTTGCAAAAAACTTTAATTTATTATAGTTATAATGGTATGACACGTTAATTAAATTCTAAAAGTTATTGTATTACATAAGGGTTATTTTAAAACAAATTCATCAATGCTTAAATTATAAAAAAGGAATATTTGTAAGGGATTAAAGTACTGGACTGATTTCAAAAATGTTTTCACCATTATGCTCTAAAAATATCCTAAAATATCACAAAGTAACATAGGCTATAAGTGGGGGGTTTGGTGATTGAGCGAGCGCAGAACAGCTGGCAAATGCAAATGCTTGTGAAGTTATTTGGGCAATTTCACACGGACTTTGTCGCCTTTATCAGGAACATGGTTTTCGCTCTCGGGCAAAAGGGAACCCCGTTTTATATTGCACACAATTTTAACCTGCATTTGGGAATTGAATAATGTACGGATAGGAGCGGGTTTGTAATCAGTTAAAGGACGGGTTAAGTGTTTAACCTGCTTAAGCGTGACGTTTTCATAACCTCAATTTTCAATATAATGGAATTATTTCAATGTGATGGGTGTTCTAGGTAAGGATAGAATTATCCCATTGGGGTTAAAAGCCTTTTAAGTGAAGGCTGTGTATGTGAGGAGACAGTTTGTATGGTTGGGTGAGTGGGGTGGTGCAGTGGTGTCACCTACATGGTCATGAACTATTCACGCGAGAGCACAATAACGTACGCATGGTACCTACGCATGGACTTTGCATAAACTGGCTAGCCGTTCACACAGGTGAACATTTTTCAACCTAACATTTTTTCCTGCGGCTTTTTTAGAGTTTTGGAGTGAATTCGCTTCAATAATAAAATCTTTTACGTATTCGGAATCAAAACATCTTCAGCAGATATTAATTCCGGTCTTATTCATCAAAGAGCAAAAAGTAGAATCCTCTGTTTGATTGAATTTCCTGCAAGAAACTTATTTTTCAAGCGTTCCAGTTACCAGCAAGCAATGATATATTTCTCCGGGCTTTAACGTTTTTACTCAAAACCTATTTAGTGAAGCTTTTTTAAAGCTTACTTTAATGACGTACGACTTGCAATTCATTACCGATGTGATTAACGGCGTCGTGTTTTAATGACTGCACTTAAGTTGTGACTTGATGTCTATGGGTATGGGTGAAGCTAGGCATTAAAGTAAATGACAAAGCACCTTGCAGGTTATGTCACAGCCAGCTTGCGGTCTTACGTAAGTAATGGGAACAAGCAGAAACCTAGATTCATTTGTTAAGTTACGTTTAGAAGCGCTTAATTTACTTTGCACGTCTGCGTGCTGCGCGACCGCTTTTCCGGGCTTCTTGTACAAATAGTCTAACTTTGTTTAGTTCGGAGGTTAGAGAATGTTCACTCCGTATGTAAGCTTTCACATTTATTTAATTAAATTGGGATGTGGACGCCATTCCAAATACGAACGGAAAATCCTTGCGGTGTAGGGTAACTTGTGGACAAAACCTAAACGCCAACCACGATTTGAAATATTTGGGTGGAAGGTACCTAAAACCTATAATTTATTGAATTTAATTTAAAAAAATTGTGACATTAAATTTTCAACAGAAACTTGTTAGTTTGTAATAAACCATGTCTTTGATGATGAATAGGCACTTCTACTTCAGTTATTTTACAATAAATAAGACAGGTAACCATACAAGCTAGACATCAGACGTTACTCATGATCATGAATTCCTTCAGTTAACCTTCAAAGTCTAAAGGGACTTTCAGGGTTACGTTTTTTGTACTTAAATTGTGTTAGAACACTTTTTATTTCAGTGTTATTCATTCCCGGGTCGTCCCATTACAATTTTGTTAATTAATTAAAAATGTAAGCTATTTATCATGTGTGGGTAGCGCATTTACTTGATATATTTTGTTCCAGCTATACAACTTCTTCAACGCCTTACTGAGTCATATGAAGGACACCAGTGGGCGCCCCTCCTCTGAACGAACCTCGAGGACTGCTTCTGTTTGTAAGTCACTTCACCTTGGCATTTTCACGAGCTGAGTAGATTATATCTTAATGATGACTCGCGTGTACTCGCAACCCCCTTTCCAGGGGTTGTAAGCACGTTACAGTAATCACGTCTACACAAGCGCGCTTAGTAGCATAATAAACATTTATGATGTAACAGCAACTCAAATAATATTAGGTAAGTTTGTTTTGAGTTGGAATATAAACAGCTGAGGTTTCAAAATTTGGGCTAATTAAGGCATTTGAGCCGCGAGTTTCAGTGGCCGCAGATATACTCGTAACAAACAAAGTTCTAAACTGCGAGCGACACAGTTATCGTATACGCGCTAGTTTCTCGACTTTTTGAAACATCTGAAACTTTTTTGCTGACCAACTAACAGTCCGAAGTTATGTTGACAGTCTGTTATTATTGTATACTGTTTGAAAGTCCACACGTTATCAAAGCACTATGATAGAAACAAACGATTTTATGATGGTTATCATTCCATGATTTCACAAGCTTCATTGACAAACAATTTCGTACGAGGAAAAGCAAAGAAAATAATCAAGTTTAGCTTTAAAAGCACTCCAAAGTGCATTAGCCAGCTAGCAAACTCATCTAAAATCACTCACATGGTCTGTGGTTAGTTTTTAAACACATTCTTGTTCCGTGTCGAGGTAATTTCATTAGGCGGAATGTACGGCGCGTCCGTTTTTCCATTCCTTGCGTTCCCGTTTTGTTTTTCCTTGTTCAACGGGCTTGGGACACGCAATGTTGCGGTATCTTTACACACGTTTCGAGCTACATAGTTCAGCTTACTGCAGTGACCTCTGCCTCCGATGCTAAACAAAACTAGGTCTCGGCTATTCTCGGAGCTCTCTGACACAAAATCTGTGTGATCTCGTGATTAATTCATTGGTTAGGCATTCCCAGCGATATTTATTTGATTCAATAGAAATTTTCAGCAAATACTGGATGATTTAACTCTTTACTGTTTTCTAGAAGTAAAGTAAATGTTCGTTTTTCGTAAATGCAATTCACTTGCCGTCCTCACAAAAGCAAACGAATTGCGGTGTGTAGCCGCGAGCTGACTCCAAATATGAAGCTCGCTCTCGTATTGTGTGCACGAAAGCACTTGCACCGACGCCGACGCATTCAGGGAGCCCAATGTAAGCAATCTCCAACTGCCAACCTGATGCTAATATGTGTATTAAAATGCATTCCATACAATACATAGACTTTGCTTTTGGAATAAAACCTACGCTCAAATATGCAAATTGCAAATTCTCGTTATGGTTATTCACGTTGCAAAGCTTCAGCCATTACTGAATATTAGCTTTCATGTTTAGCCGAATGAGAAATACCAATATCTAGGGTGATGCTCCCGACTACACAGTAATACATTGTCAAAAATAACTCAGTCACTTTAGTATGTTCTGCAATGTATGTAGATGCTTTCACAAAATTGGAGTCGCGTTTGCAATATTTAATAACTTTGTAAGTTACAAAAATAAAATAATAAGATGGATGTTTGTACTACAATAAGAGGGTTAGAGGCTAATATTATTTTGATAAAGAAAATTTTCTTTATTTTGTAGTGGAGCAAGTATTTTCCGAGGAGTCGGACGAGGGCGGGGGTGTCGACGAGACGGCTCCTCCGAAGAATTCGCGGGGGCCCGACATCGAGTTCCCGCTGCAAAGGAAGGATATCGACCTACTGATTGAGGCATTTAGGAAGAAGAAGGTAAGAGCCAAGGTCATATGTCTAACAATCTGCCCATTGCCAAACAGTGGAACATCACACTAAAGAGATTATTTATAAGTATACGAGGTAAACAGCAATGATTTCCCCATTTCTTAAGGCTCCATTCGTCATTGTCAAGGACACACTTACGACCAGTTTAAGGAAAAGCCAGAACATCAAACTTAATTTCGGGTCAGATCCCAGTACGAAACGGTTCACGATGTTATCGGCTGGTTCGCAAGACGTCCGTCCTGGAATAATACCCTTTACGACAGACGTAAGTAGAGATGGGTTGATTGGACTGATCGGACTGATCCTATTCGTAAACAACAAGTACGATAGATAGGTTCTGCAATTAGGTTTATTGTTGGGCTATTTATTCCTGATCAGTTTTCGTCAATTAGTTTGAAGAAACTGCTCGGCTATGCTAGAGGTACAGATTAGCCCTAATACCCTTTTAATAGTATACTAATTGTTTTATGGGTGGGTAAAGTGTTTTGGGAATCAATCTCGCCTCGATTTTAAATATAACAGGTTAAAAATGGGCGTAATATTAGGTACACTTCTGCCTAACCCTAGAGTGTATGGAATATATTTAAAAACATGCTATTAATGATCAAAACATTTCAAATTACCTTTAAGAATTTTTCATTACACAAGAATTTTTCTCACCATTTCATGACTTCAAACATTCCAAAGGAAATGTCAATTGCTGAACATTCTTATTATTGCTTTATTTATGTCTGTGAGACGCCTCTCAAAATATTTCGGTATTTTCGAGCCTTTTTACGTATTCCACTCTCTCCTGACACGTGTAATCTAGTGGTTAGTTTATTTAATACTAGTAGCTGGCCCTGGCTTCTCCTATGTAGCAGTAAAATAAAGTACAGCCCACACATTCGTACATTCATTCATCATACTTTCATTTTTCTTTGTTATTTACAGACAATATAGCTTCTCATATATTTTTTTTTTAAGTCTCTTTTGAGTTTATTACTCAAAGAAATTAAAAAAATAAACTTTTCTATAATCTTTTAGTTAAGCTAATATGATTGAGACGAACAAACAAGCAGTGCTTAAAATCTTCAAGCTACTGCGTCATGTCACTGACAGAGCGGTGTTATTGGTAAACATTTGTCAAACAATTACATTAGAAAGTTAGTTTTAATTTTAACCACGTGTCAACAGATCTTAATTCTATTTATTGTTATTTCATATACAGCTTCACCAAATGAAAACCAATTTATTTTCGTAGCATCGCCTTCATCCGAAGCACGTCGGGCAGATATTGAAGGAGGCCACTCAAGTGCTGAAGAGAATGCCCAATATCCACGTGGCGACCACTTCTATCTCCAGCC
This sequence comes from Agrotis exclamationis, assembly GCA_950005045.1. Classification (NCBI taxonomy): domain Eukaryota; kingdom Metazoa; phylum Arthropoda; class Insecta; order Lepidoptera; family Noctuidae; genus Agrotis; species Agrotis exclamationis. The sequence continues at coordinate 13,146,071 of OX465425.1, read as the reverse complement.
AGATTACTGTGTGCGGGGACTTACACGGGAAACTGGACGATTTGCTGGTTATATTCCATAAGGTATGTCTAAATTTTTGTACTGTCCCTCAACTATATCATATATGGTTTGTGTATTCAAAGACGCTAGCATAACTGTGTGGTTTAAGCGAAAAGCAAACAAACTGATTTTTTAATCAATAATGAAAATACTATAATTTGACGATCTTTTAACTAAAAGTACAATTACACTCATACATTACGTCTCCTAAAATGTGCCATACTAACTACACACTGTCGAAGCAGACGCAGTTAGAAAACTTACGGAACTTTTATCAATCTTTCCATCATTGTACTCGATAATAGAATGTCTTTGTCTGAGTTCCCTTAGGGCAGAAACTAAAATTATTGTGGCCAACCACAATAATTTTACCTTATTAAACCCCTTCTACACGATCAGACCCGACCGCCCGACAGAGGTGACCTTGGACCGGTGGGTGTGAAAATCTACCGTGTAGACGTTGGTCGGGCGACCAAATATGGGCGGAGTCAATCGACTTTTGGATGACCTTGGTCGGGAGCGCATCCGTCCCGACAGGCTGCGTCCGCGGTCGGACCCGACCGTCAGCCGACAGCGTTCCAGACGGTTGGGTACTGTTGACGCGACCAAGGTCACCTCTGTCGGCGGTCGGGTCTGATCGTGTAGAAGGGGTTTTAATGTTGTTTTTAAAGTGAGATATGTTGAACTACGTAAGCCTCGTCTCAGGGCAGGTTAGAGCCTTAATAAAGCATTGTTTGAGAAATCGGCCATTACTGATCTTCCACAGGATAAATTTCTTATTTTACGACTTGACTGTGTGCTTTATGTCACCAAAACCAACATAAAAAACTTACAACATTACTAGTACTTGGGTAATCAAAAGCGCCACGCTCTAGCACACGCCACGTAAAGTATGTTTTCGTAAGTTTGCTCGTATTGGTAGTAATTTTATTTTAAACATTGGTTTAAGAACTTACTCTATTTCGCTTGATGGCTAAAAACATGGTACCTAGAGTACAATAACCCGTTGGTTATTGTACTCTTGATAGTTATTACTCCGTAGCTAAACGACACAAAAGCTCATAATGCTAGTAAATATTGACCATTTCGTGAATGACTTCCACGTACGATATCTATCAATAGGAATTGTACCGGTTTGTGTTGATAGTCAACAAAAACGCAATGGATTCCCAATATTTCACTATTGACAGTATTTGGAAAGCTGGCTTTTTTACCCTCGGATGTTTACTTCTACATATTTGAATAAAAATACTTTTTGTAAATGGTGTTTTCGTCGCTTCTTCGTGAAGCTTACAGATTTATTTAGCAAGCAAATGAGATGATTAGATAAAACACGAAGTCACACTTTATATTTAACCTGTCTTCAAACTTTATCAAAATATTATGTAATATTCAGTGGGTTTTAGAAGAAAATATCGTCGCAAAAGATGCTGGTTTTACTTTGGAAATACATCTACGGAATTACATTACATTAAATCATAAGAATAATATTTAGTACATACACTTCTCAAATAGTAGTAGTTAATTGTTTATATTATATGTATGTAGATTTATAACATATTAAAATGGAAAAATAATTACAGTGTGTATAAAATCATCTGCATCACTATCAACGAGGAAAGTCAGGCAGCATTGCCACACTGAATGGCAATCTTCGATCAATAATAGATGGCAATGCTAATTCTTTTAATGCCAAATAAATCAAATTTTCATACAAAATTATTAAATATAGGTACTATTTCCGTCTATTAGAAGTTGTAAGTTAAATATAAATTAATGTAAACTAGAACAAGGGTCCGGCTCTGCGAGCACCACTTACAGTAATGATTTAATCGAATGCTTGCTCGAACGATGCGAGCGCAAAGTCAATTAATCGTAAAACATTGCTCCTGGAGCACCCGTGCGGTTTCAATCTTAAACACCCCTGTGAAGTAAAGTTTTTTCTTAGTTATACCGGTATTGAGGACCTAAGTTTGCTAAACGAAGGTTCTTGCGAAATGAACTTCGTTTAATTTAAGAGATTTTTTTTTAATTTTAGTACTCATTTATTTTAATGAAAGGTAGCTTCACAGGTGACAGCAAATAAGCATAAATTTATTATTCTAAACATTTAATTATTGCAATTAAGAAGTACACAGATAAATAATAAGAATAGCTGAGAGTGACTATATGTATAGTTAGGCGGGTAAACTACGCAAACAACTCCAAAAACTCAATTACCTACTTCTTTTCCAATAGCACGGGAACACAGCCAGCTGACTCGCTGTTTTTGCTCGTACTCCGGGATCAGCAACAAACGGTATATTTACGTTTATAGTTTACGACATCAAAAGTTACAAGTCAGGCAACCCTTCTAAAAAATTCGCTGAAAAAACAACTTCGGAGCTCAAGCGGCAACAATGTAGGTAGTGTAAGTGCCAAATTTTTGCTTACGCTGTGGAAAATTTGTACGAGGGGTGCCTACGTCACGACGGATATTAGTAGGGTTTCCTTCAAGTTCTTTTTCGTGGATGGTCATTAGAGGTGTGACGTCAGGAGGGCGACCTGGGCCTCGGTAAACATGCCAGGGAGCGGCGCACGCGTCATCTAATTGGTGCCACCGTGCCGCCGCCGCGCGCCGCCGCGCCGCGGTTTGATTGATAGACCGCCTGTTACGCCGGACGACCTCGTTAATTTGTAGATATTGTTTTCCTATTGTTATTTCCGACTTACAAGCGTATAACCTAATCGTCCACTTTACTATAGTACCTACTATTAAGAAAAGTTTAGAGACACGCAAGTACCTATTCAGTTGTGTTTTTGTTGGAAAAGCAACAACTAAATTGTACATAATTATTATAACGTCTAACTGTAACTTTTCACAATCTGAAGTTAAAATCTTTTAATGAATTTCACGATAGAAATACGTATATAATTATCATGTTTTAACAACCCTTATTTCTGGTATAAACTTAACTATTTTTGTTATCTAGTCTAAATTTAAAAAAGTAAAATAAAACCTGAGAGAGAATATTTTTATTTGAACCTACAATATCCGTCGTACATACAAATAAGCCGGGTCCGGTGGGAATGGTAAGGGTTGTCTAAATTGAGTTTATACAAACAGGCGGTTTGTAAAAAAACATAAGGGTCGAATCACAACAACCGGTGTTCGTCGTAATCCTGCCTAATCGCGTCATAAAATCAACTGACAAGTGAGTTATGATTTAGGACCGTTAAATGTCAGAGGTAACATTGTATGTATGTGTTGCTAAGTCACAGTAATCACCAGTTAGGGCAAATGAGATCAGATGAATGTTATCTGACCGGCGTCAAATTAAATAGAGATAAATTGGCTACAGGATAACGATTATTTATGTAATGGCTACGTATCGATTAGCAGCCAACGTATTGCGTAAGCGACCTTCGTGGCGGCCATTGCTGCAGATGTAAGGATTCACAAAATATGTCAGTCTATTGCTCTCGATTCGTGATCAGGTTTACGGAATTTTATTTCTTTCATTGGCTGAACTTTATTAAGAGATTCTCGCCTCGGGTAAACTAGTTACTTGGCCGTATAATTTGATAGAATTGATCGATAAATTTATCAATCTCGTTTATTTCGTTGTCTGAGCGGTGTCTGACCAATTCTGCAAATAAAATAAAATTCTTGATTTTTTTTCACAGTTTTGTTTTTAATGTGTACATCAAAAAATGTTCGACACCATTTGATGTGAAAAAGCGTTGCCTATTAAAATTTATCTTGACGATCCTTAAGTTTGTCCTCGTTGAGTAAATAATTATTGTTTTTTAAATGAGTAATTGGTCGTTATTTAAATGCGTTCATTGTAAAAACAATTCTTAATACCTAATAGAAATCTAAGTATTTCTTGCCTGAAACATGCAGAAGATAAATGGATCCTGCCTTTGCTTTTTTTGTAGTGTTTCTTACTGAGGTTCTTACATTTATTTATTTTGCACTCGTATAGTAGCTGACGAACCGATTTTTTTAATATGATTAACAACAGTATTGGATTTGACCCAGTATCTTTAAAATGACTGGATAGCTAACGTGATAACACGTAAACTCGGCTTGAATGACGACACGGAATGGGCGGAGTCTCAGCTCGGACAAAGTGTACAAGGGAACACTTCTCATATGTCAGCAATATCGCTCATGTTCAATGTTGACACTACCAGTGTCACACTGCCTATAAAACCCCCATTAAACTTGACACTTCAACAGAATGGGCTGCCGTCTCCTGAGAATCCATACATATTCAACGGTGACTTTGTGGATCGAGGCAAGAAGGGATTGGAGGTGTTCCTGCTACTACTGTCTTGTATGCTGGCTTTCCCTGGAGGAGTGTTCTTGAACCGTGGCAACCATGAAGATCTCATTATGAATTCTAGGTTAGTCACACAGACGTATGGGCATTGCTCTTTATATGAAGATAACGCCGTGTGGTTTTTTGAGCTTTTTCGGTGAATAAAAAGATACTAACTTGATGATTGTTCGTGTGATATGTAACTTTTACGATTTATATGAGAATAAACTAAGATTTGTGGGAAAGATTCAAAAGAATAAAACGTGTGACCAGGAATGTGTTAAATTAAATACAATATAATTGTGCTGAAATCTGGTGTGACGAGAAAGTTTTAATTACATGTGCTTATTTTATAATTTTGATACTTTACACTGACATTCAAATCGGTGTAGGTGTAATTTGTTAAGCTGAACTTAACAACTCTTTTGGAATTTCGAAACTGTGAACTCCCACGTTTGAGCTTGTTATAAATGTTTCAATGAGACTTGGTAGCGCAGAATTAAAATTTCGCGTCGCGCGCCGTGCAAAGGAAAATTAATTGAGCAAAAGCCATTATTTAATTTTATTTATCATCATCATCAGCCTATAAATGTTCCCACTGCTGGGACACAGGCCTCCTCTCTGTGAGAGGGAGTGGGCCGTAATCTATAACGCGGGCCCAGTGCGGATTGGTAGATGTCACATGTCTTCGAATTTTTGGTTCTAGGACATGCCGGTTTCCTCACGATGTTTTCCTTCACCGTTTTGAGAGCAGTGGTGTTGAAATAAATTAGACCTACTAATCGTAAGTCGAGGCCGATACCACTGAGCCACCACTGCTGAAATTTTATAGCTTACCAATAAATTATTGGTTATGATCCTATTTAGAGGCTTCCGGCGACTGGGACCGCACTAAACTGACACCGCGGTCCCAGTCGCCGGATGCATTTAATTTTAATATTTGTATTCCGTCGACTGGGACCGATCCATAAATTGAACCAGAACGGTACAGTCAGACGAAAAATGTCTATGGAAATTGTCTTGTTCAATACAAACCAGGAAAGTAATAGGCTAGCATAGGTTCAAAGTGGTCTGTATTAAAATTATTCTCGGCAGGAATAGGTTACCTGAAATTGTCTTGTATCGACTCAGAAATATTTAAATAAATACCACTTTGAACTTATGCTAGCCTAGTACTTTTACTGGTTAGTCAATGAAAAAGGCAAATTCATGCTTAGAATTATTTAAATAAAGACCTATCCTGAACTCATACTAGCCTAGTACTTTCTTTTTGGACAATTGGGATTTTGTTCTCCTAAAAACTCCCCACTAGCGACAAACGGGAATAATATTACCTTTAGTCACCAGTGAGACAATAAGAAGCTAACAAAAAGTACTAGGCTAGCATGAGTTCAAGATGGGTCTTTATTTAAATAATTCTATGTAGAAAGTTTCCTGAAACTGTCTTTTTCATTGACTTATCAGCAAAAGTACTAGGCTAGCATAAGTTTAAAGTGGTATTTATTTTAATATTTCTGAGTCGATACAAGACAATTTCAGGTAAACTATTCTTACCGAAAATTATTTTAATACATACCACTTTGAACCTATGCTAGCCTATTACTTTTCCTGGTTTATATTGAACACGATAATTTCCATAGACTTTTTCGTCTGACTGTACCGTTTTGGCATGAACAATAGATTTTTTTATTTATTTATGAATCGGTCCCAGTCGACGGAATACAAATATTAAAATTCAATGCATCCGGCAACTGGGACCGCGGTGTCAGTTTATTGCGGTCCCAGTCGCCGGAAGCGTCCTATTTATATTAATGCTCTTAGAACAATGGTTTTGATTGAAGATTGGGGTACTATAGAGGTTCATTGTATAAGAACCGTTGTCAAAAGCTGAAACTTTTAAGTAAAGGCTGTTTAGTACTAACTTAGAACGATTACCTCCTCACGAAATAACACATGTTTTCTGTTCAGGTACGGTTTCATAAAAGAAGTCCAGCAAAAATATCGGGTAAGTAGCAGTCCCTACACAAACATCCTGGCTAAAGCGTAAAAATACAAGCTTCATTTTATTATATACGGCTATTGGATACAAATCGGTGATCGTAAATCCGATAAAAGGTGAGCTGAACCGAAAACTAATTTGGAGTATCGAAAATCCAGATCAGTTATATTTTATCCTCCCGAAATGGATGTTACTGAGCCCTGATTCGTAGACTATGGAGACAGTAAAAGCTTCTAAATCTACACAATTCGTCAAGGATTTGATATGTTCCACGTTACCGTCAAAATACAAAGTAATACAAAGGGTTACTCCCAGTGATTTTTCGATTGTCGAGTAAACAGTTCCTATAAAGTGAAAATGTCATCGTCGTTCAAGGGGAAGCTAAACAATATTCACGAAAATATGTACGTATTGTGAAGAAGCACTTTCAGAAAAACTCCTCGCAACCTTGTATTTGTTCTTACGGAAAAAGATTTTTACAGCATCCGCAGCACAAAGAGTGTCCTGAACATGTTTGTCTTAGAAATCACGTTTAAGAAGATTTATTCCCTTTGTGTTTGAAGTGTACCTCCGCAGTTATCACCAGCCTTTTATCCGAATACAAAGTTATTATAGTTACACTAGCGACTGAGCTCGGCTTTGTGTGCAGTTATTACAACATTTCCTCGACCATTATAACTGTAGGTATATAGGATTGTAAAAGCTTTTCTGTTCACACACGCTCACACATATATATTAGGCACTTACTTTAAAATATGTTTCGTGTCTGACACAGAGTTGTCTTTTACCTTAATCAAAGCTCTAACCAAATTATTAAAATGTCGAAAACAGTACTACATTTTATGAAAGTTTTTTATGTAAGGTTTCAAAGGGCCTTGGAATTTGCTGTATAGAGAGAATATTCTCAAACTGGTAAAAAAATGTAGTTTGCATTTTTTAAGTGCTCAGGGATGTTTAAATAGTTAGCGTGTCGTAGCTTCGAGCTCTGTAAAGCCTTGGAAAACTTCGGAAAATGTAAAAAAGTTTAACAAGCCGGAGAAAGCAATGCTGAAGCATTTTTCGTGCATATCGTTTTGGCTTCACCAGTCTTTTTCCTTTAGTTTTTACTAGCGAAAATGTTGAATGTTTTAGCTATGTTATGAGCAGAGGAACTATGTATGCAATAGGGAAAGTAATCATAACGATACATCTTGGTTAATTGGAAAAACTAAAAAAAAAAAAAATATCATTGTTGTCGTACTAAAAGGCAAAGGCTTCTTTTCCCTCTTGTCACCTTTTTGAATTGTAATATTTTTTTTTTCAACCAGCACAACGCAGAGCGGATACTGAAGCTGATCGAAGGTGTATACCGCTGGCTGCCGCTGGGCACTATCATCAACAACCGAGTGTTTGTGGTCCACGGCGGCATATCCGACACTACAGATCTCGACATGATACGCAGCCTGGAACGTGATAAGGTATGAATTAGGTTCTCAATGAGATCGGATTTTTTAGCTTTTTTAAGCATTATTTTTAATTTCTATATCGTGCTAAAATTATGGATTTTTTTTGATGGGTGCATCAGTACAATGGGTAGTATGATCCTAGATCATCTTTTAGATCATTACCTTAGTCTGAAAAAAACTTATGTTCAGAAATGTCTACTCCTATAAAGTAACTCTTGAAATAACTTGAAACAAAAGTTTTAAGTGGGCCGTCACTTTACGTAACTTTCAGACATCTTAGCCCTTCACAAACTTTTTTGTAAGTTTGTAAACTGTACACGAAAAAGTGAATGTTTGTGACTTATTTCCAGTACGTGTCTCTACTGCGTCCTCCGGTGACCGAAGGCTCGGCGGCGGGCGGTGAAGCTATAGACAAAGTGGAGTGGAAACAGGTTAGTCGTTAGTAATCAATCATTCATGATTCAATCTAAAGGTTATCGATCGTTTCATTGCCGGCTTCTTGGCATCACCAGTTTTTATCCACCGCCGAAGACGCACCAAGTCGTTGCCAATTTCTTTGATCTATGAATGTGATGAATGAAGCACACCGTATATTTTTGAATGCCTAATATACATGATCATTACCATATTGAAAGCGATCAATAACGTTTTCATAAACAATATGCTATTCAGAAGCAAATTCTGTGGAATTAATTGTTCAGGTTGATTCGTGCACCTGGTTTGGGGACCGCCTCAACATTTTCCCGCTGAATGTCTATTCTACGTCGCGGACTGATCCAACGTTCTGCAACTAATCAAAACTTTTGCTTTCAACTATCTTTAGAACGTCGAATAACGTTCTAATCCGAATTATGAGTTATTGTTATCTATATACCTATTTCACGCTCTTGTTGCGATATGTAGGTATGGACGTACTCTATTCAAAATTTACAATGTTGGGTAGAAAAAGCTCAGTGCTTTCGAGGGTGAATGAGCGGAACTCATCAAATTATAAATGGTTTCGTTTCATATTTAGTGAGTAAAAGGGCGAAGGCCGCTCTTTCAGGTGTTAAACAGTACGGAATGAGGTACTATTCAAAATTATTTTTTCGTATAATTAATCTTTTATGGGTAAAGTGAATAAAAGTTTAGTTGCTGAATGTGTTATAATTCTCCCTACTCATTCGTTCACTTTTGTTTTTGCTAACTTTTCTTGGAAGTAGTAATTATGAGTCAGTGGGAGTCAATTGTTTTTGTGATATTGCATGTCATGTTTTTGCCGGCTTTCTCGGAAATGTTATTTTCTACTCAATTTCGATTCATATAGGGCAACTTGAAATTGAGAAATGAATAAAACAAAAGGTGAATGTGCAGGTCTTCTGCCAATGCATTTAGCACTCTTACATTTTCATAAGCAATTTTTCCAACTTACGTATCTATAATATAAAAGCGAAAGGTCATTTACTCACTGACTTACTCATTCATAACGAAATCTCAGAAACTACAAGCGCTAGGAGTTTTTCAAATTTTGCAGGGGGTTCTCTTTAGGACGTAGGTGCTCACTAAGAAATGATATTGCGAAATTCAGGATGTTTTTGGGGTTGATAGTTTACATGAAAAACTAAAATCGGGAGCGAGAGCAGGAACTTCATGCTAACGAAGTTGCGGGCATAAGCTAGTTAATAATATAAGGAAGGAGCCCATCCAAATTGTTGATTTTTGACTTCCTGTTCATGTTACATCTGTCCTCCGTGAAATCATTGTAGATCGTAGAATAGTTTCCATGATTGAATTTAATCGAAAAGCTATTTAAAAATGGTTCGTCCATATAGCTCATAGAATGAGCACGTTTTGGCAAATCAATTGGACCAGTTCCGCCAGAAATTGTAACAATTGTTGGTGTCCAAAGTGCGAAATGTTTGAAAGATGAGCTAAACAATCTGCATATTATCATTCTATTAGTCTATTATTAGCGGTTGCTTGCGTGTTACTAGTGATATATTCTAGATCAGGGGTTCCCAAACTGTTCGTCGCGACGCCCTGGTACGTTGCAGAGAGTGCAGAGGGGCGTCGGACGCGAGGGTCGACCATTCTCTGGATTGATATTGCGTGAAACCAAGATTCTATATGTATAAAATGTCCACAGAAAGAAGAGGATAGTCTCATTGATCTCTTTTGCAGCAACAAACCCTTCTTCTTCTTAGCGTGTCGATGGCAAATGATTTTATATATTTTGTTTAGCTCAAAATTCAGCTACTCGAACCCCGCTCGCTGATGCAGTCATAGTGTGTGTCCACACTGGAAGCCTAGCGCGACGGCGGCGGCGGGCGCGGTGGCGGGCGCGGCGGCGGGCGCGATCTGTGTCCACACTGCCGATCAAGCGTTTGTTTTTGTAGCGGCGAATTCAGGTGTTGCAAACCGGTGGTACAAAGTAGGTTCTATAAATCTTGTTTAAAGAAATTCATTTTAAAATGGATTTTATAGGTTGTTTAGGATTGCATACAAGTAAATTATCAATCATTCTACATTTTTCTACTCAAGTACGTTAAAAATAATTTAAATAGGTACAAAAACATCCAACGGTAGTACTTTAGTGCATGTTCTGGTAACTAGATGGCGCTACTAAAATACCGAAAATGTTTGATACACCTGCCACCCGCCCGTTGTATCGGTTGTTGCCTAGCAACGCCTAGGCTCGCAAAATCGCTTGTAGCCATCGCGCTAGGCCCCCGCCTTAGTCACTTCAATGTGGCCACGAGCGGCGATTTCATACATTCAATATTTCCGCGCCCGCCGCCGACCGCGCTAGGCTCGCAGTGTGTTTGAGCACAGTAGGTCGTCAAATGTACAGATGACAGGACTTGCGGTACAGGAAAGAATAATAATAAATAATAATAATAAATTAATAATAAATTGTTTATTGTTCCAAAACTATTACATTAGAGTATTGTGAGGCAGCCCCATTAAGTTATTTAAAATACTTGTGTTGGGGCCAACTCGCTACTTCCCCTATTTTACATAAACATTATGGAGACTAATAAACCAAAAAATTAAATAAAAGTAGTGATAACAAAATCTAAAAGAAAGACTAAATATTTGTATAAAAGAAAAAGCAACAGGATGTAAGTTAAAAACTAGGAGATTATGGTAAATTACAGATTACACTATCAAGAAAGCAGCTCAATGATGTAGGTATGTAAGATTGTGTGTGAGTATGTGTGTGCGCGCGCCCGCGCGTTTGTTTGTGCGTGAATATGTGTGCGTGAGTGAGTGTGTTTGTGTATGTGTTCAGTTTTATGGATTCCCTTTTCAGCGTGGTCTGATCAATATTTGTTCAATTTGCTCATACGTTAATGTTTTTAACCAGTCAGTTATAATCTTCTTGCATTTATGTGGAGACTCCGGGTGGAATTTTAGTTTCGAGTTGATTTTGTTGTAGACAAAGGCAGACTGAGCGACATACTGACGATCTGCGAAAGCCGTGTGAACCCGCGATGAGTGTGCCACCATATTATTGCGTCTTTTACCCTGGTCTGCTGGGTTAAGTGGTGTGGATTTGTGTAGGTATAAGGTCATATTTAATAGATATAGCTGACGTACTGTTAGCAAACCACACATATTATATAGGCTGGTAGTCGGGTATCTGTATGGTTTAAAAAACAAGACTTTTAAGAGTGACCGTTGTGCTCTTTCGAGCTCAAGTAACTTAGTTTTAGCAGCTCCACCCCAAACCGGAATGCAATATGTTGTAACAGACTGTGCTAGCGCAACATAAATTTTACTAAGTACGTCCGGAGGCATCAAATAGCGAAGAGTTTTGAAGATCCATATCAATTTTCTAACACGAGATATGTTACTATCAATCTGCGCGTGCCACGATAAACACTCATCAATAACAATGCCTAAGTATCTAGTAGAGGTGACTCGTTGTAGGTTTTGGCAAATTCTGTTTAAGACAGGACACGTCACACTGTCACGGATTGCTATGTTAAAGTCTGCACCCGGTTTAGATTTTGCACTTGGGAAAAGCAGACGTAGTTCGTTTTTGTTACGTTTAAAGTTAAAGAAGGGGAGCCATTGTCTGTGGGGACACGTCGCATATACATTTGAGGTCTGAGCCGTCAGTGAATCCCCATCTGTGGAGGTTATCTTTGCTACGGCCGAACAAACAAACCCTGATTTATGTGTTCTAATTTCGTAGAGTTCGGAACCAGGTATTATTGTTTTATTATTCACCTGGTATCAACTAGCTGTGGCGTCGCGAAAAAATTCTAAACCTCTATGTGCTCCGCGAGCTGAAAAAGTTTGGGAGGCCCTGTTCTAGATCAATTTTACCTAACATTTTATAAAAACTTGGGCGAAAGCGTTTTTGTGGTGGTTATTTTTAAACCAAGCTTATCTAGGTCCTAATCACAAGGATGATTGAGGACGGATGCGTCACAGGGTTGACTGCTGTGTAGCCACGGGGATGGTTACGAGGACCTAGTCACGAGGATGACTGAGTTTGGAAGCGTCACTGGGCTGACTGCTGTGTAGCCACGGGGATGGTTACGGGACCTGGTCACGGAGATGATTTTGGTCGTGATAGTTACAGGGATAGCTATCGGAAGCCAAAGACATGTCTTACAGAATAAATGATGTTGCTAAACTGGACTGAACTAAGAGACATTGCTACTAATATAGCTGAATTGTGCTGTTTTTAATTTTATTTAGTTTTAGTTAAATGGTACTTACACTTTGTTAAACTGGCTAGTCTAAGACAAATGTAATTTTTGTATCGAGACAAAATTTGTAAACAAAGTGATCATGAGATGTTGTAACAAGAGGAATTTGACACATTCTCTTGGTTAAGTCAGAATGACCGAACGGCAGTTTCTTGTAATTGATATTTCTGTTACTGCGGATTAACACACGAGGACGTGTGTCCTGCAGGATGGCCGTGTCGGATCTTGGTTGAATAAGCCCTTAAAGGTAACACAAAGCGCCTTTGTTTAGGCGTTGGTCTGAGTCCAGAGTTAGCTGATAAACCCCACGATCCCATGGACGGACAGTGATCGTTCGGATGTGGTGGTAGTCACACGTGCTCTGGGAACTGCTATGTGTTTCCTTTTAAGGTCCGATTATTAATTAGCAAAGTTGACCTAGTAATAGACTATGTAACACTAACTGTGCATAAGTCAAAGGAGTTATTTCTCTCATTGACCCGTATCCCATTCTAAGCCCACAATTGTAGACACTTATTATTCTGATTCGCCAGCAAATATACCCGGATGCGACATATATAAATCACTCAGAATAATTCATGCACACGTATTAGGGTCATTAAGAGTGGTCTTGCAGAAAAAACAGCTTATTTTGGCTATGTAGGTCTACCGTGGTGCGGTACCTACTTTAACATAACATTACGTCTGGTCTTCAATCCAAGATTTTGCAGAATTCTGTTCAGACGTTGAGCAGTTAAATATATCATCCTTTTTATAGGTTACAGTTAATTTTTGGTTTTATTGTCTGTGGCACACGAGGATAATATTCGATTATCTCGAATAAAACTCGTTGAGTGGCGATGTCTCCCTTATTAGGTATATCAATGATCTTATCTTTTTTCTTTCGCTTGAAAGCAATTTCAGCCACCACCATCCTAGTCGTAATACAATTTACTCGGGTCGGACCCCCGCGGATTGTCGCGAGATAAACTTGGGTACATTCGCGACCGCTTTATGAAGTGATGTCCCAAAAGGATGGTTCTTCTTACAATTCGTCGCTCGCTCCACACATTTACGAGTCAACGTTTACGTAAGATATCTCTCTCGTGGAAGGAATTTTACATAAGTTATTATTCAAACACGACTAACAAGCCTTGAACAAGCGGAGACTACAATATTTTAAGATACAATGAATTAACATTTCTTGACTGGCTTTCACGGTGTTCTGCACTCCGACCGCGGTACCCAGAACGATGAATATTATATCTATTACTGACACACAGATTTTGTAACAACCCGGTATTTATAACGTTTCTTTTGCTTACGTTTAGAAGGCATTGAATATGTCAAGCTGTAATCTATAGTACTGCTGTATGTCGCACTGCGAACAGCAGTAAAAGTCGGAAATGTAACTGAAACAGATTCTTATCTTGCCAATTACTGAATAAAATGGAATAATTTGATTTGAAACTTTTTTAGACATACAGTTAAGTAAATCATTATAACAGAGCACGGATCGAAATATTGTTAAAAGCTTTTCTTTTATTACGATGATATTTACCTATATTTGTTGGAAAGGACAATTCAATTATAAGATAAAGAACTTTATTATACTAATTCAAATAAAGTAAACCGTGGTTGGAACTGGATTTATTGAGGTAGAACAAAATTGTGAGTGCAGAGAAGGAGCTTTGTGTTCGGATGATATATTATGCTGAAGTAATCTTTCTAAAGCCACAAACTTTGCAGTCCAGACTCGGGTTCGGTTAGAGGTAAACACAGCAGTCATGTCTTAGATTGAGCGAGTGCAGTGTTCTATTCATTGCATGCACTATAAATGAATGGTTATATATACATGGCTTTTGACTGCGACTTACTACCTCAATCAGTTCAGTTTGCCGTATATTTTGGCCTTTGGCTTATAATGGATATTTTTAGGTCATCATGGAGTTTTAATTAACAGTTTGAACGAAATTTTAATATGTTAAGCGTGTTAATTAACCAGATCAATCGTAATAAACAGCTCTGTCCAATAATTACAGGCGACCGGAATGTGCGAATGAATTCCGTCCTTTCATTTGTTTGAACGAGTTGTAATTATTTCCATTTTCTCGTATATTTTACTGGGATAGTTGATAGTTCTGTTTTCTTTTTATTTTCCATCTTACGATTCGATGCGGTCGATTTTATGCAGCATGGTGGCGTCTAGTGATAGATACGACCGATCGTTTCGCTTTAAAGCGCAGTTAATGAAATGGAAAGCAATAAAGTAATAGAGCACAGAGTCGTTTGATGTCGTCTTATCACACATGGGGGTTTCCGTAAGCTTCCTCTAGGAATTGATACTTGCAAACTTTGTTAATATTGACGTTGAACATTTGAAATATTGTAAGATAAGGTATTTATTGTTCGATATTTGAAAATTCATTTTGGTGTCGGTGGCGTTAATGTACCTACTCGTATGTAAATTCTAAGCACCTTTTTTGTATTTTTTTTACATCAGATAAGATAAAATGATTTTATTTGAAAATGTTTTAAAGAATTTATGATAACGAATTGTTTACTAATTTATAAGTAGGTAGTCGTATTAACGTTAACGTATGTCGGCTGTTTCCAAAGAAACTTTTTGTAGTAAATAAGGTTGCTCTTTTTAGAATTAATTAACTACTTCACACGATGCGAGCTATATTTTTTGTTTTTGCATTCCTAATAAGGTTTTAGCGACTAATTGGAACATTCCAAGTAAAGTAAAAGGTGTGCACAACACAATTCTAGGAATGTTCCAATTATCACATCCATAAATGCGTGTTTGTAGGTTACAATTCATAAATTAAATGCGCTTTCCACGGAAATTGTTTTGTATTTCTAAGAATGACTCAGTTCTTTACGATTGATTTATTTTGTGCCATTGTGTCATTTGCCGTTTCATTTTCAATGAAAATAATAGGGAAACTTTTTTTGTAATAGGAGTAGTTTTTGATTTAATCGTTTTGTTTACTACTAATAAACGTAAATCCGTAACTGGAATCCCAAGCCTACGCAGCCTGGTACATCCCTAGAAGAGCGGGAAGAGAGACGTGGGAATGACAGTGACGTTTGGGGGATTCTGTCGATGGTCGATGGATTGGAATGTTTTCGTGTCATAAATTATGTTTTGTTGAATATTATATTAGATTAACAGTTATCCGTTTGTTCATTTAACACTACGTTGGCGTTGTGGTGAGTTTTTATTTTCAACTGCACTGATTATAATGTTGTTGTTGTCTAAAAATAAAATGTGGTGGCACCTTTGACTTGCAAAAGTTAATGTGAAATACATTTAATTCAAAATGTATTAAGAGTGTAAAACCTTTTCATGTGTGGATACATTTTTCCGTCTTTTTATTTTCACACTGGAAATATTCACGTCAATTACGTTACTGAATAGAGTTTTATTCATAAGTCACCTTCCCTTTTTAAAATTCAAAAGACTTGCGACATTTTAATTTTTGCCCTGATTAACCAACCACCACTTGTTTACGCAATTCTTACACAACTTCTAAGTCGTTTGTATGGTTTTCCTTTCAATATACTTTTTCTATAGACTTCTTGAAAGGGGAAATGTAAATTAACTGAACTGTAGGTAATTTAATTATATAAGTGACTTGCGATACAATCTTATTTACTTTCATTTGGGAAAACAGAAAAAAATATGTTTTTGTTAAACCGCGAAATTACATTATATTTTTTCATTACATTACACATTAAACCTGCAAGAGCCGTTTCGTTTTGAAATACGAGATTCATAATATATATGTGTATACGAGGTTCATATTTCTACACTTAAGCAGATAAAACTTCGGAGCTTTTATAAATAAAGACATCAAATCCTCCCCATTTTACGACGTGGTTGATTTTAAAATCTTCGATATTATATCAGGGAACGGTTAACATAAAACGTGCAGCAGGCGGGATAATTAAAGCGACAGGCAAGTCATTAAACTTTCCTCCACGAGCCAGATTTAGACAATCACTGCGATGCATACTTTAGGGTTAAATTGGGTTTCCCCTAGTTCCACTCCCTACGTTCTAGGTATTTAGGTCACCAGCCTGGAATTGATTAAAGCCAGTGTAGTTGACAAAATAACCGTAACAGGGGCACGGTAGCTTACCTTTACACTTTGTCAGCTTTATGGAGGATTACACCTTTCCCTTATTTACGAAAATCTCATTGTTCAATAAATCATAAGAAAATTGATCGCGTTCAAACTATAAAATACTTACGTGTTCCAGCATCAATATTTACTAATATATTTTATCGGTACACACGACACGGAGCATCAATCTTCGTTTCGTTAATGGCCGTCGCGAATTTCAATAGTGCGATATTGTCTCCAATAGTTCGTAGTTCACGGTAGAATGTAGAATAAATCATTGGAGTAGACGGTAACAATTTATTTAGAAGAATACAATTATTGTAGACAGACAGTCATAAATATATTTTAGACTGGATATATAATATGTAGTTTATTAATTAGACCACTGCTTACCTTTACAACTGCTTCGTTTTAAACTACTACGGCTTTATTACAAAACGTGGTTTAACTTAGACCAAGGTTTAAATCAAAAATCAATTTTTGAATTTCGAACTTTATTCCAACTGCTATAAAATTCTAAAATGCACATTGACAACTTAGACCGGGATCTAAACTCGGTTTTTGTATTAATAACTTTATGACAGTAGAAATAAAGTTCGAAATTCAAAAATTGATTTTTGATTTAAACCTTGGTCTAAGTTAAACCACGTTTTGTAATAAAGCCGCTAATGTCAGGACTTTGAAACGACAGGTCGACCTTTGGACTTGTTTTGGTGTTTCTTCTTAAAGGTCTCATTTGATTGATAAGTAAACTAACTTACTAAACATACTTTACCGAAGCATACTTTGCCCTTTTGTGATTCCTCAATTTCAATTTCATTAAGGAATTTTATAAGTAAATTACTTCAAAAGTATGTTGTTTAATCTGTAAAATCTTTTTAATATCGCAGAATAAATGGCTCTATTGATCGCAAGTTTTAGTATAAATTAGATATACCTATAATAATCTTGATGTTATGATTACTTTTAGTGGATATGAAAATTCAAAAGTTTATTAAGGTTGTAACATAAATATTATGGCATGAATGTTTATTTATCGTGTGGGAATATTGTGTTTACGAGATTACCCATAAACTATTTTCCTTTCACGATGTAGTACCTAATTTATTTTATATTTGTATCTGTTTCATTCATTTTTAGTTACGTCTACTGGCCTAAAAGATACATCTTGAACGTGACCGACCTCAATAATTTTCTCTGAAATGTTTGCCGGGAATACCTAAGGGTCTACAGTGGCCGCTTTGAGCAATATTCCGAATGACTCACTTCGCAACGTCAATGGCTACTGTTCATTCATGAAGTGCATCGTTAGGAATATTGCTAAGTTGCTTTTTAGACCCACAGATTGAATTGAATCGCATTAAAGGTGAATATTTCGAATAATTAAACATTTATCCGGTAGATAAAATATCAAATTGAGCGATGAATCACGGATACTTTTGTACCAATGAACACAAAAGACCTTTTCAACTTTCAACAGTTTGAACTTCGCATTCATGCACTAGAATTAATTGGTGCCGCGCTTTATTTCGCTATCAAGTGCCCAATCAAAACAGTAAAACGTGTTTATTTTGTATAGAAATGTCAACTTTACTTCCATTAGTATAAGGCTTAATGATTTTACATTTGTTTACGTGTATGCATATGTACATAAAAATACTATCAGTTAGATCTACAACATCAAATATTTAAAAACTACAATATTGAGTTAGAAAATACAGTTTTTAATATTGAGTTAGAAATTGTAAAGCGAGAAAGTGGTCCCATAACGAAGCCATTCGTTTGACTTTCTGAGTCACCTACCTGAACACGAGTTTCCACGACTGATCAGTCTTCAAATAGACTGTTGAAGCAATGAAAACCTGCTCAGGTGGTGACTCTGCCGTAGAGTTGTGGCGTTGTTTCACAAATAACGGGACACTTGATGTTGTGTCATGTATTTTTTCTTGGGTTGGGAAAATCATTAGACGAGTCTTCCTGCCCTGCGTGGAACAAAAGGGACTGTTAGACTCTTACTAACTAAAAATCGCCATAATCATAAATCTATTTAGGACAAGTAGTCCAGTTAGGTAGGTCCAACTTCGAGAAAGAGGTCAACCGCCGAATCCAACTCGGTTGGGCAGCGATCGGGAAACTACGCAATGTCTTTTCATCCGACATACCTCAGTGTCTCAAAACGAAAGTCTTCAACCAATGTGTGTTACCAGTGATGACTTACGGCACCGAAACGTGGTCTTTCACTATCGGCCTCATCTCAAAGCTCAAAGTCGCCCAACGAGCTATGGAGAGGGCTATGCTCGGTGTTTCTCTACGTGATCGAATCCGAAATGAGGAGATCCGTAGACGAACTAAAGTCACCGATATAGCCCACCGGATTAGCAAGCTGAAGTGGCAATGGGCAGGCCATATTGCTCGCAGAGCAGATGGCCGATGGGGTCGAAAAGTGCTAGAGTGGAGACCGCGGACTAGCAAGCGCAGCGTAGGACGTCCACCAACGAGATGGACAGACGACCTTATAAAGGTCGCCGGAAGACGCTGGATGCAGGTCGCTTCCAACCGGTATGTGGAGATCTAAAGGGGAGGCCTATGTTCAGCAGTGGACGTCTTATGGCTGAGATGGTGATGAAGATGACTAAAATCCACCTTGTTATTTCTTTGTTTCTTTGTTTTATTGTTCTTTGCGATCCAGGGTCGTGCTGTCTTTTTAAGACAATCGTTCTGCGACATCGTGTTATCCCTCTGCTTTGTTTTTACACTACTTATAGTTGTTGGACTCTATCGACAGTGCCAAACCTGTCGCTAAAATCCAACACCAATCATTCTAATTGGTCCTTGCTCCAACAAATAACCAGTTTACAGAAGTTGGATTTCTTGCAAGGAATTAATTAAGGAAAACAATTGTGATTGAAACTAGTTAATTAATAAGCTGAAGCTTAATTAATTGTATGACAGAAGGAACATTGATTGTCGTTCATTCAATCTGACGTTATGTCAGTTACAGGCTGACGGCTATTTTGCCCATGTTTTTACTTAATTTAGATTAGGATGGTCATTGATGGTACATAAAACTATTACCTAAATGGCTTCCAATAAAGGTTTAGACTTAATTAACTATAATGACTATACATAAAGACATAAAGGATTAAATAACAGCGTCAATAAAATTGCTTTATACTAGTTTTTATTCAAAGCTAGCTTCTGCACGCGACTTTTGGCTCGCGACCCACTGCATGGTTTACCATGACCCGAAAAAATTTAATGGGATCCATATTTCATACTTCTATCTACTAAAATAATTACCTCTATGTGGATTTTTCTTAAAATTTAAATGTTGATTCTCATTATGAGTAGACATAAGTACATTGATCATGATCAAAATAGGTGTAATAGTATGTTTTTTTTAAAGAAAATTGATTATCTTCCATTCATTCTGCGGATGACAGTTTAATTTTATCTTAATTATTATTAATGAATGGCAGTCGAACAGCCCGTAGACCGCAACTCAAAATAAATTCACATTTTGTGAATGACGCTGGTTCTAAATTTTGCAAATTATTACGTCTAAAATGTACATCTTGCTATCTAATGTCTTATTAAATAAGATGATAAGGGGTGACTTTTAAAATAAATCATAATGTCAGACGTGTAATAAATCACTTTAATTCTCTAGTCTAATTAAGGTCTTATTGCGATTTCATAGAAATAAATGCTATTGGGATTAATATAATCCATCAAATAATAAATTGATTCGTATAATCATGGAACACCCGGTGAATGAAACAGTGATCGAAGTTAGCTCATTAATACTTAAACCTTTGTTCGATCTGACACGAACGACATTGATGGTCGTTCATTCATACCTCTGGTGACAGGTCGATGACCGGTAATTGTATTTGGAATATTTATTGAATGGTATTATGACGGTGAATTAGTAGATGTACTGCCCCAAGGCTCACATAAACTTTTCTATAATTCAAAACCCGGTTTCCTTCATGATGAAGAAAATCACTTCACCCAACTGTGATGAATGTGGAGTTGTCGAAGATCTGCAACATTTATTGATGACATGTGTCCAATATGAGTCTTCTAGAATTAGTTTAGTAAGGTCCCTGAATTTGAATAAAACGGATGTAGGCATGTTCCATGCAATACTATCCCAACCAAATGGCGACGATGTGAAAAATTTGTTCAAATTCATGGCCCACGTGTTGTAATTGTATTGTGAAGTATAATTGTTTGGGATACGATGGGACTGACATACGCTGTGCGTAAAAGCCCCTTTAAACAAATAAAGAAAAAAAAACCCGGTTTATTCCACTTTGTTCACCCAGGTGATATCACTCAGGTGAACAAAGTGGACAACTTTGGTGTCCTTTGTAGACCTCGGAAAAATATCACCTGGGTGAAAAAAGTAAAATAAAGCCAACACCCACAATATTCTGAAAAAAAGCAGCTATTCACGATGCTCGATGGTGAATATAATCTAAGAGCAATGACAACAAGTACCTACTCAGGACAAGTTTAAAAACTTCAACAAGAAAAAACGAACTTCACAGTGAACTTAATTGAAAAGTTTGTCAAGCCCCTGAACTAGCTGAAGCCAGTTAATTAACGAACCGCAAACTTATCGTACAGTGACGACTGACGTGAAGGACATTGGACGTCGTTCATTCAATCCGCCATGACACTTATTTACACCACACTGATTATCGCGACACCGCAATGCTATTTAACGATCGATACAATAAAACGTATGCGAGTGAGTTTGATTAAAAGCGAATGCTTGTAGAGAGCGTTTTTTGGTTTGAGTGATTTAATTTACTGGAGACGTTCTATTTATTGATATGTGTGTATTTGTTCTGCCTGTGGGCATTAAAATATCGCTTTGATCGTTTTGTAGTACAGACGCCAGCAGTTCAACGTATCCCAATCTGTCAAATTTTACCAATCGAACGTTAACCTTCCACTATTGTGATAAGGTTGAAGATCTATTAAAGAAATTGGACAGATTTAGGTAGGTTGATGTGCTGGCATCTGTAAGTACTAAGGGTTGTCCCTTTTTATTTTGTTATATTAAACCCATAAAGGTGTTGCCTGAGGGTGCTAGTATTTGTTGCCTAGGCAAAGGATTTAATTTTAACCCGCTGTTTCTTTATTTGGAATTCCGGTTGCTAAGGATCGTAGATAGTCCATTACTTTCTTCAAGTGGCAAGTGGCCAGGCTATCTGATGCAAAGAATTTTCAAATCCGACTGTCCATTCAAACTATAAATTGATAATATGCTATTATTATAGGTGTTTGACATCCTCTGGTCAGACCCTCAATCTACCAGTGGTTGTGTGGCGAATGCTCTCCGTGGTGCGGGAACATACTTCGGTCCTGACGTCACTGCCAACTTCCTGCAGAAGAATAAACTGAGCTTCCTCATAAGAAGCCATGAATGCAAGCCTGGTGGATACGAGTTACTGCACAATGGAAACGTAAGTCAACATAATTTCTGTTCTTGGTTTTCTAAGTTTTACCTTGTTTTCCGTCTTCATCATCGTCTAGCGTAAACTTTATAAATCCCGGTTAAATAACTTCATACTAAAAGCGAAGGAAAAACTGTTCTAAATTTTATAATCATCGCATTCTTTAAGTAATTAATTACGAAAATTGAGTTGAAAAACTGTCGAAATTGGTTTCATTATCTCAAAAGAGTTTTCTTTTTAACGTTATTATGCTCGAGACCTTTTGGATCATTAAAAACCAATTTTGATTTTCCTTAAACTTTCTATGGAATCTTTATGGGTCATCTTGGATAGGGAAATGTAAATTTGATTATAATTGTGTGGGGTTGATTATTGTTATAAAAATGCTGATCAAATTGTGATTCTAAGCGCTTGGTTTGCAATGAGTTTTCTCATAACTAGGTACCGTACTAAAGAAAATTGGCAGAACTCACATTTGCATATTTAAGTACTGGCTTCATTTCATTCCTTGCCGCACGATGCTTGGGAATTTCATCATCAAGTTGGCTCGTTATTCCTGGTTTATAGTGGAATACATCTAGTGTAAATGTTCATCTACATAGTTTATATTGCGTGTTTGTTAACGTACGTAGCTTGCATGTGCAGAAAATTGGAAAACGTAATTGATTTATTTTTAAAATTGGTCTTGCTACGTTGATATTAACTTTCATAGCTTCTTGTACTTTGTAATACTAGAAAAAGGTTAAAACAACATTTGGGTTTCATAATATAATAAAACAAGCGTTTGTTTCCTGTATGGTATCACCTTAATAGCAGTTATTATGACGTGTTTACACGTTAATTCCTTACACTTGTAATTCAATGAGGACACATTTATCAGGGGTGGTGTTACACATTTTACTCTAATGAAATTCCTTCTTTATGAATACTAACTCGTCACTTATATACCAAATGTTCTGCTTGATGAAAACTACATAAATTGTATTCTCTTGCGGCAGGTGATAACAATCTTCTCTGCATCGAACTACTACGAATTGGGATCCAACAAAGGGGCTTACCTGAAGCTATGTGGAAACTCCTTAGAGAGACAGTTCGTTCAGTACACGGCTGCAGTCTCCCGAACAAGACGCCTGACCTTCAGACAACGAGTAGGTTTGGTCGAATCCTCCGCCATGAGAGAACTACACAATCAGATCATGACGGTCCGAAGACCTTTAGAAGCAACGTTCCGTAGCCTGGATTTGGATCAAAGCGGTTTGTGCTCTTTGAATTTTTTTGCTGTCTAAGGGTACTTGCTTAGGTACTCCATTTTTATCGCATGAAAGATCTAAGGTGATTCTTCATTCGTGAATTATGCCGATCCTTTTAATTTCAGTAGAAAGAGATCCCTTAAAGTATATGACTATGTGTGCAACTATAAGTATCTATTATAAATACATGGGCAGAACTTTATTGATTGACACGAATGTTTGTAGGCTACATATCGATCAGTGATTGGTGCCAAGCGATGGAAGAAACCACGCATTTAGGGCTTCCCTGGAGAATGCTGAAGGATAAGCTGGTGCGAACTGACCCTGACACGCGGCGCGTCCGATACATGGACACCTTTGACCTCAACACCAACGTAAGTGTAAATGGATTGAAGAGTTGTTAAAACTAATGTTGACGCAATCATTTTATTTGGTTGTTTAATAAAACTTTTTGGTAATATAAGAACTCCTTGAAATGGTTCAGCTGGTAAACAACAGGACTTAAAATACACGATCCATTAACATGAGTTTCATGATCATTTTGTATGTAACAAGGAAGATATTTCGCGTATTTGTACGCAATATGAAACAAAGAGCTTTATCCGGTTGTGTAAGCTGATATAGGATAATATAGTCTACCAAACAAAGCCATCGGCTTTTACGTACATGAGTGTTACATTAACAATCCTAATGTAACAAATCTAATGTTACCTTATCGAATTTCCCTTTCAGAAAATTGGCCGTAAAACTGACTCCTCGAATGTTGTCGAAACTCTGTATAAAAATAAAAGCAGTTTAGAAGCTATTTTCAAAATATTGGACAAAGATAACTCAGGTAAACATTGATTCTATATCAATTTATTCCTGAAATTTTAGATCAGAATTAATTTCAATTTTGATTACAGGTTTCATTACACTTGAAGAATTCTCAGAAGCCTGCCAGCTAATTGGTAAGTACATGCCGAATCCTATGACCCAGGAGCAGTTGGTCGATATTTGTCGTCTGATGGACATCAACAAAGATGGACTGGTAGATCTGAACGAGTTTCTAGAGAGCTTCCGTCTCGCTGAAAGAAGTTTGCAGTACGAAGACAATGAGATATCTGAGATACAAGCCACCTGACAGGAACTAGACCGCCGGTCGAGCAGGACGGCGGTCGATAAAGATGAGACAGGTGTTCAAATAGAGGTTCTTAAGCTAGAGGATGATGATAAATGTAAAACTGTTAAGAGTAATAAGAATGGACAAGCGCACCTGATGGGCGAGACCGTGGGGGCGGCGCATCACATGGATGACATTCAGCTTATCGACTGCGAGGAGCCACCGCGCCGCAGCCGTCCTGGCTTGCTCGAGAGCGACATCTAACACGTTCATACTATATCACACCTCCTGCCGGATTCGATCCGGATTATTGGAATTTATATTATCATCATATTCCACAACAACATTTCTTCACTTCTCTTCTAGCTGTGCTGTATTTTCATTAATATTTTTGTATAGATTTGTTTTGTTTACGTCTAATGTTTGATGTATATTCGAATATATTTGGAAAGTATGACTAAACTCTTCTATAGGTAATCTGATAAGGATAATTTGTGATTTTCATCGTGTAAGTTACAGTTGATATTTTATTGAAAGAGCTCGTATCGACCTAAGTTATTTTAGTTTTTATTTTTAAAATGTTACCAAATATATTGTGGGAATACTTTCTATTTAAAATTATAAATTGGTGCCAATATAACCAAAGTGTTTTGTACTTTTACCGAACTGATCGGGAATAATTACACGAACAAAAATATATTTAAGTGCATTATGAATGTTCATGATGCGATCAATTAACGAATGGGAACAATGATACCGATGACTCTACAACATTTTGTTGGTGTATTCGCTGTAGCCACAATTACTGATTATAATCTCATTGTACGTAGTGTAGTAAAGTGCTATTTTCTAATTATCGCCTGCATCAATATCTTAGATTGGAATAACTTTGATCTTATTAAAATAAAGTTCCTTATTACGATAAACTTTCTTCTAAATATAGGGCTACGATTAGATAATTATTATATTTATATTTTGTTATTCAAATTGCAATTAATAGAATAATCTGTCTTAGCGTGTTTCTAGTCACTAGTAAAGCGATTTCGTATACATATCTTTATACTCAATTATTAAGCATTCCAATCTATCTTTACCAGAAACGACGCATTACATTATGGAATATCGAATGTGCTATACCTTACGTAGTCGGAGTGTATCTGTTCTCGGCAGTAGTCTGAGTCTCGTGATCCTCACTGGTCTGTGCTAGGCAGACCTCGTATTTACTAATCGAATCTAAACTTTATATTGTAATCACTATATATTTTATTACGTATTGTAACTCGTGACGTTGACTTATAGAAATATATAAAAGCTCCAAATAAAAGGTGCTACTGACTCGTAACACTTTTGATTTATATTCTGTGTGACAGCGGAATATGTTCCCAGCGATGCTATTTTCATAGCTGTGTCAGAAATCGGTATTATTATAATGTTAACTTCGTGCTCCGAATTCTGTCAAATAAACAAGTCAGTATGCGCTTTAATAAAACAATATTATGAAATAAAAATAAGTATATCGCTATTGGAATTTACGAAACTTCTAAAAACTTATTTTATATCCTATAATAAACAAAAATGTTATTTACGAAAATATTATAGCTAATATTCTGTATTTTTAATAATTGTCCATTAAATTGTGATATTGCATCGGTTGTTTTATTTGTAGATCTATCTGCATATTTTGAACTGCATTGCGGTACCCGCCTGCCCTGGAACTGCATGAAAACTTACATTATAATAAAAAAAATCTGACCCAAATTGGTACGCACAATATTGAGTGATTTACCATGTTATTTTAATATCATGGACTTCTTATAGGTTTTCCTATAATCTATAAGTAGAAAAATAATTTCTGTATTTTTAAAAAAAAATTAGGTTCAGTAGTTTCGGAGATAAGGGGGGGAATGGTCAAATTTCGTCTATTTTCTTGAATAACATGGAAACTATTTATTTTAAAATTACAAAAAAAATACTTTTAAGTTTGTCTCAACAATACCTTTCATTTGATATGTCACACGATGCACTTTTCAAATATTTTTTTTTAAATTTTCCCCTTCCCCCCCCCAAAAATTACCTCCCATATACAGATATGGACTTCTTATAGGTAATCCTATAATCTATAAGTAGAAAACTAATTCCTGTATTTTTTTCAAAATTTTAGGTTCAGTAGTTTCGGAGATAAGGGGGGGGGAATGGTCAAGCTTCGTCCATTTTTTTTTAATAACTTGAAAACCATTTATTTTAAAATTACAAAAAAAATACTTTTAAGTTTGTCTCAACAATACCTTTCATTTGATATGTCACACGATGCAGTTTTCAATTTTTTTTTTTAATTTTCCCCTTCCCCCTCCAAAAATTACCTCCCATATACAGATATGGACTTCTTATAGGTTATCCTATAATCTATAAGTAGAAAACTAATTTCTGTATTTTTTTCAAAATTTTAGGTTCAGTAGTTTCGGAGATAAGGGGGGGGGGGGAATGGTCAAATTTCGTCTATTTTCTTGAACAACTTGGAAACTATTTATTTTAAAATTACAATAAAAATATATTTAAGATTGTCTCAATAAGACCTTTCATTTGGTATGTCACACGATGCAGATTTCAAATACTTTTTTTTAATTTTCCCCTTCCCCCACAAAAACTACCTCCCATATACAGATATGGACTTCTTATAGGTTTTCCTATAATCTATATGTAGAAAACTAATTACTGTATTTTTTTCAAAATTTTAAGTTCAGTAGTTTCGGAGATAAGAGGGGAGGGGGAATGGTCAAATTTCGTCTATTTTCTTGAATAACTTGGAAACTATTAATTTTAAAATTACAAAAAAAATACGTTTAAGATTGTCTCAACAAGACATTTCATTTGATATGTCACACGATGCAGTTTTCAATTTTTTTTTTCATTTTCCCCTTCCCCCCAAAAATTACCTCCCACATACAGATTTCATCTATTCACGTCACACCTCTGTGCTTGGGTCACAGGAATTGATATGTGTACCAAATTTCAACCCAATCGGTCTAGTAGATTCGGAGATAATTGACTGTAAGCGACAGACAGACGGACACACGAGTGATCCTATAAGGGTTCCGTTTTTGTATTCGGACGTACGGAAACCTAATACACAATTTTTGTGCTATCAGCTTTAATAGATTGTACAAATTATGTCGGCAGGTAACTAATTTATTGAAGCTCTTGGAATTAATTGTATGTCAGTGTTATTGAAATTACCATGTGGGGAAGCAACCTAAGCCTGCAATTGTTCACGCACAAAAAAAGAAAAGTTTAATTGCTTGTAGCCCATCGTGGTTTAGAACAGGAAAAATTCTGAGAAAGCGGACAAATGAAAAAAATAATCCCCGTCTAGAATTTCGATGAACAAATCAATTTGTTGTTCAGATTTCGCCTAAGAACTCAAGCTGCATGCCAAAGCATTTGCAAGAGACTCCTAAAAGTTTGTATTAATATTACATCACAAAAAAAACCAAAAAAATAATACAGGTAGGAATAATAACGCACCCCGTATCGGGAAAATCAAATTTTCTTCACACTCGTGGAGATATTACGTTCAATAACAACAAAGATCAGTAGAAACACACGGACTAAAATGCATAGATGTTGACCGCGATGAAATCTCCTGAAAACAATGAAAGGGAAATTGGTATGTCTGCAGCGAAAACGTTGGTGAAATGGTTCTCTGTCGGGAGTAGTCATCATGGTCACTTTCGATTTTTGCTTTTCTGCTGTAAAGAGTATTGTGTATTATTGAAGTCTACCTTTTGTAGCAGAACGTTTTATGAAATAATTTTATTTGGGTAGCATTATCGTCCATTAAAAAACTACATTGTGTTAGGGTTCGCTAATTTACATTTTGTTAAATTAAATTGAAACGCAAAAGACTGGTTTCCAAGCCAGTAACTATTTTGTTCGAATATTTTGTGCTGGCAACACTTTGGTTTTGTCAATGGTCGTTGGAGACTTCTGTGATTGGTTGACGACATAAAATCGTTAACCAATCACAGAACTCAATTTTACCGCGCAATGATCGAAAACTTGGAAGGCGGGAAAGGGTCGGTTAAGCATTCTGACTCGAGCTGTCGAACGAAGAGGTCGTGTGAAAGAATAAAGTTGTGTTCCCAGTAACCTGGATTTTCTTCAGTACTTCATCTAGTCATCCTGTAACTAAGTTATTATAGTGCATAGTCTCGGTTATCTATTTCTACATATCAGAAGTGACACGCTAACCAAACTTAAAACGTAAGTACACGCCCATGGCTTTTATTATTTAAATTCTGGATTATGTTTGTGTTTTATCTTTGCATTATAATATTCAATATAATTTTATATTTCAAATTTGCTTTATACTAGTGATGGTACTGAAATCGGTGTTAGTTTAAAACTTAACGGTCGTATTACGGAACAATGAACATGCGTTGAACAAGTGTTTAGAGATATAAACAGTGTTTAAACCTATCTAATTGGCAGCTCTAAACGTAATCTAAGACTTAAGAGAGTGGTTCAGTTGTTTTGCAATGCGACCTACCTACAGTATTTTAAATCGGTCTATTTTTTTATTTATTTTTTGTGTGTGTCTGAATAATCGAGAATATTATCCTGGGAGGGTATCTAAAAGGGGTACAAAAATTTGCTTATTTTTGGCGTAGGACGCACCATTTCAGAGATATCAAGCATTTTTCATCCAATTGAACCGAATAATGTGGTTTTATCTGGTGTTATCTTATAAAGAAGAATTTTTTTTTATTTTGTTTGTAACGATTAGACTCTTCAACTTAAAAACTTATGGACCGATAAAAAAAAAAAAAAAAAAAACAACGGATAGCTACATTATCAGCAAGTACCATAGGCTATTATAGACTATATTTTATCCCCGTACTCCCACTGAACTAGGAACTACGCGGGTGTAACCGCGTGACGTCCGATAGTCCACCATGTGTTTTCAGTGTTATTAATAAATCTTCCTTTTCTGCGAGCGTTTAGATCATGGATGGGCCACCAGGACGCAGAGAACGCTCAAATCGCGACTCCAGCCGGCGTAGACTGGAGACACCTAGTCGAGAGGACCGCTCACGAAGTCGAAGCGGCCTGCGTATGCGCAGCCCAAATCGATCCCAAGATGAGCAAGACTTACTGGTGGGACGGCAGAGGGTGCTGATGCTGGAGCAGGAATTGCGCCGAGAGCGTGAACGACTTCGTGCAACGGAGGACCGTCGTCGATCATCGTCACGACGTGCCAGCGAGCGTCGCGAGCCCACCGAACGTCGGGAAGCTGAGCGTCGGGCAGAACCACGTCCTGAGCAACGTAGCAACGCGGGAGAAAATATAAGGTCACGTAGCCCATCTTTTTCTAGGAACGATCTTGTTAGTGTTTTAAAACTGTTGAAGGAGGATCTGTCGTCACAACCACATAACCAAAAAGCACAGTCGTCCCAAAAGATAGACCACCAAAATATATTGCCTAATTTTGACCCTTCAACTAAAAATCAACGTATTGATATATGGCTAAAAAAGGTTAACGAATGTGCATCGGTATATGGTTGGGATGACAGAACTACCACTCATTTTGCCATGCAAAAACTCCAAGGCCTGGCTAAAATGTGGTACGAAAGTTTGAATTCCATTCTTTTCAGCTGGAAAGAATGGCAAGATAAACTGATAAATGCATTTCCTTGTGAACAAAATTACGGCCAGACCTTGGAGGATATGCTGAAAAGGAGGAGCAAGTTCAATGAGCCCATCGAGGTTTATTATTACGAAAAGCTTGCTTTAGTGAATCAATGCGATATAGTAGGAAAGCGTGCCGTGGACTGCATTATTCACGGCTTGAGTGACAGGACGCTTAGATCGAGTGCTTTGGCATTACGTTGCAATCACCCTGACCAACTCTTGCAGTTCCTATTAAGTAATAAAGATACTCATCAGCCTTCAGTGGATCGTGCCCATTTTCGTAATAAAATTGTAGACAATACACATCAGAATAATAACCAAAACCAAGCTCCAAAATCTATAGCTAGATCGGGTCAGCCTAATGGTTGTTATAATTGTAAGGAGAAGGGGCATAGTTTTCTACATTGTCCTAAACCTCTATTGAAGTGCCAACACTGCAATAAACTCGGCCATACGACAGAGACCTGTTCTAGTAAACCAGGGCAAAAGCCACTGAATTCTAACGCTACTGTTTCAAAGACAATGCGTATAGATTCTGTCAAAAAGGGTACTATTACCCCAAACTCCAAATTTATAAAAGAGGTTATAGCTAATGGGGTGCCCCTGCAGGGGTTCATAGATTTTGGGAGCGAGGTTACTTTGATTAAGGAGTCTGTAACTAAAGAGCTAGGCTTGATTCATGATAACACACCCTCTCAAATGAAAGGATTCGGTAATAGTATTGTTCAATCTCTTGGAGAGTTGTCGCTTGATTTGAGTATAGACGATGTCAACGCCAGGGTTATTTGTAAGGTTGTGAGTGACGACTTTTTGGAGAAACCTTTGCTAATTGGTCAGACTTACACGGAACTTCCCCATATAGTTGCTTATAAAAATGTTTCTGAATTGAAATTCTTCGACAACGGCGATAAATTGCCTTTTTCTGATGTTGACATTGAGAATGAGAGTGGAAACTCTTTTAAGGTTCGCACTTTAGGAGCTGTCAAATTTTGGGGACCTGTTTCGATCAGAGCCAGCGTTGATCCTACCGTTAGTGGCAGTATTTTACTGAAAAGTAGTGTTGCAGGAAAACCCAGTCAGCAATTTTCAGTTTGCGGAGGACTTTATAATTCAATAAATGGCCTTGTGAATATAGTTGTTATGCCCCATGCTAGTTTCTGTCTGATTCCAAAGGACAATGTCTTTAGCCGAGCTGAAAAGGTCTGTTTTGTCAACAGGGTTGTTGTTGAGTCGCCTGAACTGATGAGTGATACTGCCGGTAATAAATTCGATGAAAGCCAGGTTCGCATTTGTCAAAATGTACCTGATGATACAAGGAAACTGTTACTAGATTTGCTCAAAAAGTATAAGCATTGTTTTGCGTCATCCTTGAAGGATCTAGGTTGTACTAACGTTGCCCAAATGAAAATAGAGCTTAACAGTCAACGTCCTATTGTATACCGTCCGTATCGACTGTCACATCATGAGCGCTCGCAGGTGCGTACAATGGTAGATGAGATGTTAGATGCAGGTATAGTGCGTGAATCATCTTCCGACTATGCTAGTCCTATTCTGCTTGTACGCAAGAAAGATGGATCTCTTAGAATGTGTATAGATTACCGCATGCTAAATTCTGTAACTCTTAAGGAAAGATATCCAATGCCGATCATTGAAGATGAAATAGCTCGCCTTTCTGGTCAGGCCTGTTTTATTTCTCTAGACCTTGCGTCAGGCTATTACCAGGTACCAATTGTAGAGCAAAGTAAGCGATTCACCTCATTTGTCACGCCGGACGGCCAATACGAGTTTAATCGCATGCCGTTTGGCTTGGCAAATGCGCCTGCCGTATTTCAGCGCATGATCAATACAATTCTAGGATCAGCTCGTTTCTGTAAGGCAGCCGCATACATGGATGATATTCTAATTTTTGGGAAGGACTCGTCGGAATGTCTGAAAAATTTTGAAGACGTATTGCAATTGTTAGAAAAGGCGAATCTTACTTTGAATTTGTCGAAATGTGATTTTTTGCGCGATAAAATCGACTATCTCGGTTATGAAATCGGAGCAGCAGGAGTAAGACCTGGGGAGAAAAAGATCTCTAGTGTAATGAATTTTCCGCGCCCTGAAAATGTACACAATGTTCGCCAATTTCTTGGGCTGGCAAGCTACTTCCGGAAATTCGTCAAAGATTTTGCCTCGATAGCTTTCCCACTCAGCAAATTGTTAAAGAAAGGTGTATCATGGGAGTGGGGTGATAATCAGGAAACTGCTTTTCAGGATTTGAAGGTTAGGTTGATAAGTAGACCTATTCTTGCAATATTCGATCCATCAGCAGAGCTGGAACTGCACACTGACGCAAGTAAGATAGGCATCGGAGGCATTCTCCTTCAGTGTTCAGCGGATAACACGCTGCGACCGGTTGCATACTACAGCAGGCAAACATCGCCGGAGGAGAAGAATTTCCATTCATATGAACTGGAAACTTTAGCAGTGATCTGTTCCCTACGAAAGTTTCGAGTTTATTTGCTAGGGAAAGACTTTAAAATCGTTACAGATTGCAGCGCTCTTCGGTCTACTTTCACTAAACGGGATCTCATTCCTAGGATAGCGCGCTGGTGGCTCCAATTACAAGAATTTAATTGCATAATTGAGTATCGGGCCGGCACAAAAATGGGGCATGTCGACGCGCTATCCCGTAATCCTGTAGTCGAGTCCGAGGAGAATCAATCTGATAATCTTCCGACCGTTATGGCCATTTCAAGCGAAGACTGGTTGCATACCCTCCAACTAGGAGATTCAGAACTTAGGAGGATTAGAGATATTTTGGATAGTAGTCTAGATCAGAAAGGCTTGCAATATATTAAGGAAAACTACGTCATTAAGGACAACAAGTTATTTCGTTGTGTAGGTGAAGACAAGGGAGATGTGCGCTGGGTAGTACCGAGGGGTGCGAGATGGCAATTATGTAGGATGAACCATGATGATATTGGTCATTTTGGGGTCGAAAAGACTTTGGAACGACTAAAAAAAAGCTATTGGTTCCCAAAAATGACACGCTTCGTTAAAAAGTACGTGAGCGCTTGTATTGAATGTGCATACGCTAAAAATAATCAATGCGGTAAAGAAGGTCTTCTTCACCCTATAACGAAAGTGGAGGTACCTTTTCATACACTACATATTGACCATCTCGGGCCCTTCGTGAAATCCAAGCGAGGTTTTTCTTACCTATTAATAGTAGTTGACGCTTTTACAAAGTTTTGTTTTGTCAGACCGGTTCGGAACACGCATACTCAGAACGTTATAAGGGTGCTAGAAGACATATTCAGGATATTTAGAACTCCTGATCGCCTCGTAAGTGACCGTGGCAGCTGCTTCACGTCACATATGTTCAAAAGATTTTGCCTAGACGAAGGCATTAAACATATTCTGAATGCTGTCTCTAGTCCTCGATCAAACGGTCAAGTCGAGCGGTATAACCGCACAATTCTAGGCTCTATGAAGGCGTTAAGTGTGAAATACGGCGAAAAGGAATGGGATTGCCATTTAGGAAAGATTCAGTGGGGACTAAACAACACTATCCAAAAAACAACAGGCAGGACACCAGCTGAGGTGATGTTTGGTACCTCTATGAATGTTTCGGCAAATCCCATCCTTAATGAGATTTCTGACGAAACTCGTGAATCCACTGATTTAACTATTATACGTCAGGAAGTTAAAGATAGGATAGATAATGAGCAGATCAAGCAAAAACGGTATTATGATAAGGGTAGGAAACCTGCGCGCGCATACGTGGAAGGCGACCTTGTAAAAATTACTAAAACCTGCTTTAATAATGAGGGGCAGAGTAAGAAGCTCATGCCATCGTATATCGGACCCTATCGGGTTACGAAGGTCTTGGGTACTGATCGATATGTAGTAGCTCCAGTACCTGGTTTATGTAACACACAAGGCAAGCGTCCAACGACTGTTGCTGCGGATCGCATGATGCCTTGGATCCACGTGGCTGCATTAGATGTGAACAAGAGCTCCGAATCTGCTTCCGATACAGATGATGATTAGAAATACTTAGTTTAAGTTTTGGTGTCCCTTGTGAGGCATTTAACTACAGAATGATGTGTTGTTTCAGATTGGATGCGAGAATCGATTGGTTCGCGTCTGATCAACTATGCCAGAGTTACTCGTTCGTCTTGCTCCTGTTGCTCAAGCTTAATCGATCGGCTTGAGCTAACGGTTAGCAAAGGTTCCCTCGATTAATCGATCGTCGAGGTTATCTTTGAAGTATATCGACTAATCGATCGTCGATCACCAGGTATCCCAATTAATCGATCATTGGGATTCTTTAGTGCTTATTTTATATTAACACATCTAATCGATCGTTGTGTTAACTACACCTTGCCTATGATTAATTTAAAGTTGCTCCTCCGTATAAGTCCGTACATCCTTATAAGCTAAACAATTTTGTAAATAGGTATTATATATCTAAAATTTCATATTCTTTTAGTTACAACCATGTATTAATTTGGTAAAATAAATTTGTGTTTAATATTATTATAATTTGTAAAACTTCTAAACAGTCAATAAATCAGTTAAATAAAATATGTATAAATAGTCAATAAAAAAGTTTGAATGTTAATAATTAATAATTATGTATGATTCAGCACATAATTTGAATTGATTTTGAAATATTGTGTACATGGATTGTGAAGTTTGCTTAACTGACCTTATACCGATTGTTAGGGTTCCACCCGGTACCGTGTGCAGGGACTCACACGCTATCAGGATGGTCGATTGTTAGGGTTCGCTAATTTACATTTTGTTAAATTAAATTGAAACGCAAAAGACTGGTTTCCAAGCCAGTAACTATTTTGTTCGAATATTTTGTGCTGGCAACACTTTGGTTTTGTCAATGGTCGTTGGAGACTTCTGTGATTGGTTGACGACATAAAATCGTTAACCAATCACAGAACTCAATTTTACCGCGCAATGATCGAAAACTTGGAAGGCGGGAAAGGGTCGGTTAAGCATTCTGACTCGAGCTGTCGAACGAAGAGGTCGTGTGAAAGAATAAAGTTGTGTTCCCAGTAACCTGGATTTTCTTCAGTACTTCATCTAGTCATCCTGTAACTAAGTTATTATAGTGCATAGTCTCGGTTATCTATTTCTACAATTGGCAACAAAATTACCAAGTCAGTCAAGAATCAAATAAATTGATTGATCAGAAAAATATACAAAAATACACAAAGGCAAGGCTTAGTCGACCTCCTATTTCTATCTGCAGTGTTTAAAGGAACCTAATCAAACCGAACCTCGGGGTACCCCCAAAACTAAAAATGTTGCTGAGTTGTAATATTAGTGACAAATTTTTTGGTTCGGTTTATTATTTCCCATTTTATTTTGCATAACAAAGGAAAGCCATAAAGAGGATTATGTCAAGTGTGTTATGCCAAATAAATTTCTAAGCATCAAGATTCTGCCAGATACTATTAGATTTGCTGTGAAACAAGTTATAAAAAATCTATCAGTAAAACCCTAATTTATTTAGTACATACGAATCTCTTGTAAAATGAGAAAGTCAAAGAGCTATAATACTGAGCGAGATAGAAACTTTAATTTTCTTCAATATAGTGGGCATATTATATGTCACGTTTTCAAATTGATAATTTAATTCAAAATGTTACAAATTCATGTTGTAGACACTCAGAACTTTAGTATGGGCGTATGTTGGGTGTATGTATAAATTAACCTCTAATTGCTTGACATTTCATTCCTTGCCTGTAAATCTAAAATCTGTGAGTAGTACTGAAAATTCTCATTTAATTTATCTATAAAATAGACATTATATAGTTTTATTTTTGTAAAATTGGGTAAGTATTTATACCACTGGATATTACCAAACAGGTTTATGGAAAAAAAACACTTAAAAATCGTGTCTATTTGTTAGTAGGTAATTAAGATCCAGTACAGCACAGACTCGACGAATGATATAAAAGAAAATATACTCGTCAAAACAAAATAAGGGCCATTTTTTAAACTGCACTTTAAACAAGTATTGCTCTTATTCTGGGTACATAATAAATACTAAATATCTTGTTATGGTTTCTTTCAAGTATTAATATTGTTTCTACTGCATAATTGGAAATTCATAACTTTTTTTAATTCGATATTTGAGATTATTTAGAATTTACGGTATGGTGTTTTTTAACTTTCAAACTTCTAACGGAGTTTTCTTCGACTAATACAGCAAGCAGGCTAAAATGATCTTTCAATCTCATAAAGTCATGTATTCGGAGACATATGGACGCAAAAACAGCCACTTGGGGTGTCACTTTAATCCAGGGGGCCCGTAGCCAGAAGAG
Organism: Agrotis exclamationis; assembly: GCA_950005045.1. Taxonomy (NCBI): domain Eukaryota; kingdom Metazoa; phylum Arthropoda; class Insecta; order Lepidoptera; family Noctuidae; genus Agrotis; species Agrotis exclamationis. The sequence continues at coordinate 13,109,617 of OX465425.1, read as the reverse complement.
GTAGGTTTAATGGTGGAATATTCCCAACGAGTGGTTCAAAATGCTTAAAACTGGTCTTAAAAGACGGGTAATATCACCAGACGCCGTGATCAAGGAAGAAAGTAAGTAAGTAAAGCCCAAAAAGACCATTAAGTTTGTTTAACCGCGCAAATAGAGCGAAAATCTACTGCGCGGACCGTACAAACTCCATTGCGTCGAGCTACAGGCACCCCTATAATTGACTAACTATTCCGAATCGACTCCACAAAGACTAACAATACTCAAGAAGATGCTTGGTTCGCCTCCAGTTAACTGCAGCGTATGGTGCAAATCGTGAAACATTTGCGAAGGAGAAAATTTATTGAACTATTTTGACTGGGCTTCATTGTTTTTTATTGATGACTGGTGGGTTATTTTTTTTCAATTAAAACTGATTCATAAGAGTGTAGAGAAGATCTAAACAACAGGTTTCAGATCCTTGCACTCTTAAAACAGACTGTTACACTGTAACTTTTGACTGTAACACGCAGCTGGATCTCATAAATTGTCTAAAAACTTGCTGGTAGAGTATCCCAAAAAAAATGTTCGGTATTTAATCCAGATCATTCCATTTCCCATAAAAAGTGGAGAACAGAGAGAACAGAGTTAAAAGAGAAGCTTAAAATAACACTTTGGAACATTAAAGACGTTATTTTTTCGATATTTTTATGTTTTATGTAACTTGATACATTCCTGCGATTCCTCACTTTTCATTCAATTTGGTTTATTTTAACGATTTATTGGAATACATATTTAATTTTTGTGTATTTCCATCTAAAACCATTAATATTAATCAGATTCAGTCATTGTAACTAGTAATATTTAAACATTATTTAATAAATCGATAAAAACCAGGTGGCCCTTATTTTGTTTTGAGTAGCCCCTTGTAAGCCACTGGGAAGTTTTCTTCCCACAACCTGTCATTAGTGTCAAATTTCGGAAAAGCCAACGGGAAGTTTTCTTCCCAGTGACGGTTAAGAACTGTCACTTTGACAAGACAGACATTTGACAGGTCTGATATTATTGGATGTTTAGGCTTACCAGTGGGTAGTATACATATATTTAGTACAACTGGAAAATACATTTTATGAGAATTTAATTTAAAACTATAATTGCAGCAACAAACACGTTCACCTATATTTAAACTCTGTTAGTATATTAATGAGTATACGAGTATAATTATAAGCGCACCTTAGCTCATTAAAATGTGATAAAGAAAAATAAAAGACACAGTAAAATTTCTTAATTGAAGAAGATTATTCTTTTATCTAATATTTTCCTCACTTTATAATAAAAACTAACAGAAGTTCGAGCTCCTTTGTGAAGAGCGTTAAGCCAGCGCACGGACGATAAGCCGAGAAAAGACTTCGCGTAAAAACAAAAGTAGTTTTTCATTACTCATACTCTGAAAGTAGGTCATTACATGTCTGATTAGCCGTTTGAAAGTTATCCATTGCCGCCCTAGGGAAAATCACTTTCAACTGACAGCTGCCAAATTTAAAAAAAAAACTTACTACTACTTACAGAGCAATTTAAAATTAAAATAACATAAAGTTAAGTATTAAGAATATAAATAATGACTTTAAAATCATTTAGTTTCAACTATTTCTCTAAAATATCACAGATTTCGACAAAATCTTTGCCATTTTTTAAATAATGAACATGAAAAATCCTGGCTGTATATCTGGACGACCACAGCAAAAAATTAAAAAAAAAACAAGCGGCAAAGTGACAATCCGATCTTACACTCATTTTTCCTTAGCTAAAATTTATGTTGTTAATTTTACTTTCTTTCCTCGTATTCGTAATGAAAAGCACAGTGTTTACCTCGGGTAAATTACTTATTTAGTCCCTCGAACTATTAGCGCCCTCACTACGTTCGGGCGCCAAACCCCGTCTCGGGACGTAAATAAGTAACTTTCACGCCTTGGATAACAATGTACTATTAATTAGTTCCATCAGAATAATAACATTTTCTTCGAGAATTTATTTTTTCGACGTAGTTAGAAAGAAACCGGCCAAGTGCGAGTTGGACCCCCACACCAAGGATTCTATAATTGAACATCGAAAAAATCACGTTTTTGCACAGTGCTATACCAGAAACGTGATTTTCTAGCTGTGTTGTTCTAGCAGTCTATTAAAATGCACTGTGTTATATTAGTAGGCACTACTGAGATTCTTTTTTTTAAATCTTTATTTAATTAGAGCCTTTTGATCATACCTGCATGACCATCTCAGCCTACTGAGATTCAAAAGAGTCCTTTGACGGACGGACGGTCAGACAGTGGAGCTTTATCAAAGGATCCCGTTCGTACACTTAAGGCAACTAAAATAGACCCCGAAAAGTCTACCTACCTATCACTCTCTTCATTCCATATTTACTAAAGGGGTGTGTGAAAGCCGTGAAAGGTCAGGAAAACCATCAAAGGAAACATCTATGCTATGAATTAAGAATCACACGCCAAGAATAACCATTTCTAATAATAACTTTTTACCGTGATTTTTGAAGACAAATTGTATGGCGCCTACGGCTAAATTTATCGTGAGGCATTTAGTGGACGGGCTATAGAGGGGATTACTTCTGACTGTCAGCAAAATGTGGGGATATATTTATTTATATAAAACCAATAGCTTGAGTAATACTTTGTAAGCTTTCGCAGAAGGGTACGCTATTATTCGTGATTGGGCATTAAATACGTACTTAACTTATTTATAGTGATTAACTGTACATGAAGTGGCTCTTTATTTGATATTTAGATTTTGATGGGATTGTTAGTTTAACTTTTCCAAAGTTACAACAATACCTTAATACCTATTCCAAAATGAAAGCCGTTTCAGAATATAATAATTATTATTTCATAATGCTTTAGTCACGTATTTTAAGATATTATAAGCTAGAGAATTTTCTATCAACAATTAGTATAAAAGCACTTTGAATTTATGTTGTGTCTTTATTACGATACCTTCCCACATATTTCTAATCCCATCTTCCCGTCACACCACACATCCCACTTATCATTCCGCGCTCAGCTATGCTTATTATTCATTCCTATTGTGGCCCAACCTCCCGAATTTAGACGGTAGCATGAGCTCCACACACTTTAGTACCGAAATACCATACAACATTTATAGGGTGACAAAGTTACTGTACTGCATTTTGAATAATGTGCAATGCTTAACCATCCAGACTTTGAGACAAGTTGAATCCTCAAGCGTGGTCACAGGTGGCCTAAGTACAGTAGTTCTGATTTATTCAACGAAATTGGTGGATGTGATGTTTCTTCTAGGTATGAAAATACTATTGAACTCGAATAGGATCACAAACGGTGTTATGATTTAAATTGGGGAGAAAAACGAGTACAAATACCTACCTACTTTCATTTCAATAATTAACTTATATTGCCGTTGGTCTAGTGGTTTCGATTCAAGGGTTAAGCAAAGTGTTACTGACTTTTGCTTAGCGAATAATATCTAAGTAGCAGCCACAGAGTCGAAGTAGATTTGTACAAGGTTGATGGCAACTGGCTCGCCCCCTATTACTTGGTACTTAACAAAAATATGGTCGTGCTATTAGGTTCTTATCTGCTTAAACAGTTCGGGGCTACAAGCATGATGTCAACAGATTGTTGAAGTCAGTTTTAACTCTGAGTAATGAAGGTTCACAGTCATTTATAAATAATATACATAGAGATGCACAGACGCCAGCAGGTCAACCTACCCGAAACTGTCAGATTTTACCAATCGAACCTTCCACTATTGTGATAAGGTTGAACATCTATTGAAGAAATTTAGCAGATTGTGGTAGCTTGATGTGCTGGCGTCTGTACCTACTCTGAGAAGTTCAACCTAAAGTTCGTTTAGATGTCACGTCGAGACAACATGGCGAAGTTGTCCTACAAGAGTATGTCTATAAAAGCTTTTGAATGATTAAATCATTTTATGATCTTATGTTCTGATATTTTCTGGAGCTTCTTCAGTTAAGCTGAATTAGATATCATCTTCATTGTTATCAAAATTAGTTTTTATTACTTTTTCGTCGTGAAGATTATTTACCTTAGTAAGCTTTTTTAGCTAACGTAAGTGCAACCAGAAAGAGCCTTAGTTAGTGGCAGTGGCTTGAAAAGACTTTGATCTTCTACAATGACTTTCAACAGACTTCAAATTCTTTCTTTTTTAACTCCCAACGTTATCGCGGATAAAATGCCTCTTGTCTGGACCCCCTGACGAGATTTTATCTTTCATAGGGATTCATTTGCCACATTCCTACTACTAAGAACCCAGTATGTAACGTCAATTTACCCCATATCTGTTCTTGACCTTTTCGTACACCCACATTTCTACAATTACAGAGAAGGTCGCCCACGGAATCTGTGTTTTAAATTTTAATAATATGGGACGAGCTTATTGTCATGCACCGGGCACGATTCGATGTCACAAGCTGTCATATAAATTCGAAACGAATAAACGTAATAGTGCTCAGTTGGCCTCAGAAAACCAATACTTAGGTTGAACAGTTTTTTTTCGGCCATAAAGGACAAGCTGGATTTGTTCTATATTTGACACCGATTCCTATGCATAGGCGGTCCCAAAACTGTGAATGTCTTCCTTGAGAATTTGAAGGAGTCTTGTTTCTTTACAAAGGACAGATGGAGAGGGAAGACTTTTCCCAGCAGTGGGACAGTAAATACTACTGATACTGCTAGCTGTGCTGCTAGCCTACTTCATTTCATTGCTGGGCAAAGGCCTCTCCCCATGACCTCGAGCTTCTGACACAGCCAGAAGGCGTCGCGGCAGACCTCGTAGAAGATGGCGGGATGAGCTGGGCAAAACCAACGATCAGTGGTCCACTTTAGCCCTATATCGCGAAAACTGGAGTAAAGGCTAATTTAAAAAAATACAAATGGATTAATCATGCATACTCGTAAGATAAAGTAGGTAGGTAACTATTCATGTCTCTACTCGGAGCTTTGTGACTAGAATAAATCAATGGCATAGCAACAGTCTCACTGACCTACATGACACAATTAATAAAACCCTAATTTACGAAGTCCCTCATTAGTTTGGTTTCCCAATCTACCCTTGCCTTACAATGTCGTAAATAAAAAGGAAAAGGCTTTACGTGTTTATTTATTGCTTACACCGTAACCAATTTCCTGTCTTCTTTCCAGCGAGTTTTGCTGGAGTAGGTAATTGTGTCAATATTTTGTCCATATTATAAAATTAATTAAAACATAATCATGATTAATAAGAAAACATAACCTTTCTTGTTAATATTTTTACTTAAATCAGCTTCTTTTTTGGTAATGAATAACTTATCTTTAGCTAAAATAACATAATTTCAAATTTTAACTGACAAATGTTTTTTACTTGTTTAGAAGCTGCATAGCGCAGGCGAGGCTGATCGAGTGCACTTTATGAAAGTGACTTTAGCTGTTCGTGAAACTTCACCGATATTTATCATAGCCTTTGAACTCTACCGACGAGAATTATTGGCTAGACCGACTAGTCGGCCATTCAGCTTGGCGCCAAAGTCACAGTCGGTTCATCTGTAATATACGAGTATCTACAGTCTTAGAAAAAAAAAAATGGATAGGTAGTAGTTTCTTATATCTAAGTACAGTAGGTACCTACAAAACCATACTTGTAAGTCTTTTCATAAGTTTTCTTTCAAGAAAGCCGTATCGTTAACTTGTAAAAAGTTTTAATGGCACGAATGGCAGTTACTCTTTTGTCTAATTTATTACAATCGTCTGCTACAAAGTCTACTTCAACTTGTTCGAAAGAGGCTATGGTGATTATGACTCCAAACTTGGGTAATGCGAGAACTTGAGCCAATGAGACTGATGAAACACAGCGGCTAACCCCATCTAACACAAACCTACAACAAGAGCTTTGCAAAGGCACCGAGGCAAAGTTACTCAGTTTCCATGTAGAAAATCTACCCACTGGTCTTCGATTGTACTGCCATCTATTTCCAGAAGATCGAACTGTCATCACCCTGATGCAGAATCTACTTCAGCGTCAATGTGTAATAATAGATGGCGCTGTTTTGAATCGCGACTCAAGGGTACTCAGTACTATAAAAGAAGTTAGGTAGATGGCGCTAGTAGCATTCACAACTTGGTAATATCGCTGCATGGTCGCTGCCTTTTTTACTGTGAACTTTTCTAACACACTGCTTGTTGTATGTCTAATTGAACATGATTGATGTAATCAATAAAGATACACCGTTGTTAGCCTATTAGGGATCTGTCTAAAGCTTTTGATTGCGTCGGTCACAATATGCTTGTGGAATATAAAGTTAGTAGATAAGATTTTGATGATGATTATTTTAGATATATTATGATTCTAAGCTTTCAAAATGTGTATTTTTTTAAATATCACATACCCTTGTCTTTGGCTATAAACAAGTTCAAAGTTTACCTCAGGGCTTAATTTTGGGCCCTTCGTTATTTTAGATCTAATAGAACGGAATCAAATGCATCATCTTACTAGAACTTTTATGATCATATTATTATCAGATTGGTACGATATTATGGACACAGCAGTTTAAAATGTTGTTACATGTTTTAATTCCAAATGTTTTTTTTAATCGTGAGGGTCTTCTTTGATCTACTAGGTACCCAACTATTACTACAAACGAACAAAAGCGGAGCCAATAAGCTCCTAACCTAGACATATATTAACTATTAAGTAAATTATAGTCAGAAACCGTTTACTTAAACGGCTACTCTGAGACATAATTACCTGCTAAATATTTGGACCCATCTTTAGTGGTCAACCGCTTATTACACTACCCTACATTCGCGTCAATCCCTAAAAAAATATTATTCAAACTGGACAAAGATTCTAGGTAGGTGTTTACTGAATGCCTCTCGTAGAATAATAGTTTGTAGCTATTAGAATAATTTATAGCCGTTTAATATCCATGGAACTGGCAGAGATTTGATTATCGATGTAATATTTTTTTCGTTGGACGCCGCGGATCGCGTGTCGCGTGCTCCGAAGTTTTTTTCGGTTTGTGTTTCGGGGGTGTAACGCACAAAAAATATTATAACTGGCCAGCGACTACCGGAATATAATTTTTGACAATTTTATAAATTATACAGGCGTATCACTTAATAATGGGTAGCTACGGGCATGTTTTTATTGTTCCTAAGACAGTCAGTAGCATTTGGGTTGCTATTATGTTGGAACGAATATTGTACATTTATAATAAGTTGTGTATTATGATAGACTGATATAGATAGATACAGAGTTATTCACTGTATTACAATGATTACAGACTGAAGATTGACCAGGTTTGTCCTATGAAATACACGGATTTAAGATTGATAATTAAAAGTTGTACCATTGCCACTTTAGATCCCCTGGCCTTATTATTTCACTTCACTTTTGACTTTACTTTCATTCCTTTAATGAGTGTCATAATCTCGGCGAATCGGCGCGGGCGCAGCATTGCGGCGACGAAATTGCGCGGTCGCGCGCGCCTTCGCTCACCGCGAAACTTGAGCCGCGGCGCAGCAGCCTGCACTTTACAAACTCTACATGACGTCATGATTCTGTATTGCTAACGTTACATGCGCTTCAAGTGTCAGAAAATAAGTATTTTCAACAAGATTAATTGATTATCCTCAACAATCAAAGGTTTCTTTAGAATTATGACCTTAGCAAATAAGCTTGGCCTGCAAATGAAAACAGTTGACCTGCTGAAGATTTGGATTATCACCTAAACTAAGTTTCATGTAATGACAATCATCAGTGGTCTTTGTTCTAGGTGTGGATTACTGGATTTGTGCATGATCATCAGCTTTATTTTCTTTGAAAACAAAATAACTAAATTCTGGTAACTGGTAACCTTTAGTTAGGCGGGATTGTCAAGGATTTTTATTACATCCAAATAGCGATATCGTGAGTTGTATGTATCCTAAATTAAATTCGAAACAGCACTTTACGGTGCCTGACATCTGACATGACTTAAGTTTTGGTATTACGAAAAACTACCTTAGACGACAAAAACAAATTGCATTGATAAAGGTTACAGTCAAGCAGCCTTATCCTGGGGACTGGATAAGGTACATTGTATAGTATTTGGTTATTTCTTCATCAAGCTAAACCTACCTGCTCATAACACTTTGATCCAATTTTCTCACAATCAAAACAGTTGGAATTCGTATGCCGTGATCAGTGTGATCACGTTACGGGGCGGCCGGCGCGCCCAGTAGCGCTGCCTGCTCGAGCCGAGCATTTTTTGTCTCATCTCTGACAGATCGAATTAAAATAAATGCTCCGATAAAGCGTCCTATAATATCATCCTGTATTTGGTTACGTGGACGATGACGGGCAGTGGGAATATACGAACGCCGTAGGTGGGACCAGAGACTATTTTTAAAGTTGCTCTATGTTTTTTTTTATAACATTGGGATTTTATAAAAATCGTTTAATCGTTTTAATTGTTCGGATTGGATTGTATTGTTCACGTGTAATTGCTACTGCAGTGTTTTTATTTTCTAATGCTTCCAGCGATTTTTTCTTTCGGATACAAACAATAATCAACTTTCCGAAAAAGTTACACAACTTTTTCAAATAACTTATTACTTCTTCTGCAAGCAGGGTTGTGTTAACATAAAGATAAAGATGTTCATAGTGACAAGAAGGGTCACCCACCACATTACCAGATACAATATTTGGTAATCCAGTGTTTGTTATAACAAATTCCATTGCTTCCAATCGACACTGCACGATTATTGCGTGGTAGAGCAAACTGTGCCAAACAGGTTACAAAAACATAAAGGCGCACGGAAAACTAGAAAGTATTTCACACTACCATAATTACATTAAATGCTTCACCGATAAAGTGTTACAACAACGTGTAAACAAAATTTCAACGAACAGGTACATTAGATAACAACAGTCAACAACAAAGTCAGTCAAGCGTAAAAGCTACTGAATTCAACGGAAAAAGGTTTGCCTTTTTTCTGGCAGACCGTTACAAAATGCCAGATGGTCTATTTTCTTGTTTCAACACATCCATAATAATTATGGTCGACACGTATGATATATGCTTCAACGAGAATTGGGAATTCAGTAGCAGAGCACCGAGAAAAGTAAACTGTGTTGGGAGAACACCATCATTGTATTCGACGCACTGTGTATATCTCCATCGTATGATTCGATTATTTATTACTTATTTGAAATTTTTCAGGGTGAAGACAATAGAGACAATGCGTATTCTATATTATTTGGTTGACTTGAAAACTATTTGAGTCACATTGACATAATTATTAATAATTGAAAAAAAAAAGAATTTAATGTTTTATCTAAACTTTCATTCCCGTTTCTTTGAAATCGATGAATTTTGAATCTTCATAACTTTTCATGAGTCATAAAGTAGGTACCTATCTTTTATTATCGATGTTATCTGAGTTCCGAACAACGTTTATAGAAGGTTTCTTGTCATGTCACTCCTTATCAGCAGGATCCGAAACAAACAAAAAAGTATCAAATTCATTTTAAAAGTTCATCGTACAATATGAACATCTACATGCCCAAAAATTGAAAATATTAAAACAAAAGCAATTTCATCTTAATCGTATGAAATACTTGAGCGGAGGCAGAGCGATATCCACCTTATCGAGTTACCTAGGCTACTGGGCATCTCCAAAGAGACGAGGAGAAAAGATCTAACCTTAAGCTTGACCAAAAACAAAAAAGCCTTTATTGATTTAACCCTAAAGTTGAATATCAAATGAGGGTATGATGTCGACTTGAAACAAAGAACGCACCCACAATAATAGTCGCTTCGGTGATTTTATGGAAACGTGATATCGTGTTGGCCTCTTACAAAAAGAATAAAGCGAAACTCGAACGAAATTGTTTTAATCGTCGGAAGCCACGGTGTACTCCTTATTACTTACTAATTATATTAAAATGATTATGCAATGTATTTTATAATCATGATTGTAGGTACGAGTAACAATAGTTTAAAAATTATGAGGTTTAACAAAAAACAAAATCTACAAATTAGTTTTTTGCTGAATGGTTAAACGCATAATGTGTTATTGCCATACGGAGGAGGGCATAAAAAACATGATTGGCCAAACAATACATTGTCCATGCATGGCTCGTTGTAACGAGTTTATTCATCTCGATCGTGACCGTTGACGTAAAAATAATGACGTGATGCGATGGGACACCGTACGATTTGTTTGAACTAACTTGCGCATGAAATATCGGTCGGAGTCAGCTACCGATGGTTCGCTGCCTTACCTACCGCCGCCGCGGCCACAGAAAAAAACTCATAGCTCTGTCTTAAGGCATCCGAATTCCTTTGAACCAAATACGTGTGTGTAATCGTACGTAACAATTTATTTAATTCAGCGCAAGTTAGAACGCTGAGCGAGAAACAAAAATTCGATTTTGTAGTTCGACATGGTTATTCTTTCGTTGTGATTTGTGGTAGTGAGTTGCTTTGTTTATTCATCGAGCGCAAAGTTAGCATTATTTTGCGTCGGCGGCGCCTGCCTACCTGAGGTTTCCGTGAAGCGCGGATCGCGTGTCGAATACAACGGTGAACATTCACGAAGTGGATTTTTAATGGAGCCTGATAACCTGACCAACGTTACATATTTCGTTCATTACCTACTGCAAAATCATAGCCTCACTAGAAACCTTCTAAACATTGGTTCTGATTAAAGACCGAAACTGCTTTTATTGTTTTGCAAAAAGCACCAGCTTGCAGGGTGTTTAAAACTTTCTTTTAAATTTCAAAGCAAATGACAAACGTCGCATCGGAAGGAACAGGTGACGATGAAACAAAGCCCTAATAGATTTGCAAAGTTGACATCAAAAGGGTGAAAAGCGTAAGGTATCTTTTTACGAAGTTTCGGAAACCACAATAAAACCGCATGCCATTTAAACGGTGTCGCGTGGCTGTTACTAAAAACTTTTACCAAATTATGCTCCGCCATTCAAAGCATTTTGGCACATGGCTTGCCTGCTTAATAGCCTGGAAAAATACCTTCATAAGTTTTATGGCTAACGAATTAATTTGAGAAGTTTTCGGAGTTATTTTTTTCCTAATTATTTCTGGGGTGTTTTATTGTATCAATAAATAGATCTTGACAAATGTAACAAGGGTTTATCTAACACTGCTCAGGAGACAAAATATCTATAAATTAACTTGTCTAAGTATGTATTTATAATAGCAGTAAAGTTGTCGTCTTTTAAACGATAATGAGGTCTCATTAACTGTTTTTGCTGAGGACTTTTACAACTTAGCAGTGGACTAGTTTACAAGTTTTCGTGACCACATGGCGTTTATGACGGTCAAATGGTCAAAAGTCCACTGCGAAGTACGACTGCTATAATTGTTGTTGTTCAATCCGGGCTTAAATTGCGGCTTGGCTACGCCACATCACCCGTATCCTGTCCTAGGTTCCTATGTAGTTGCCTCTTTTTAGGTCAGCTCCATCTATCTGAAAGCAATCGGAGTACATTTCTGGCCTGTCCAGGCTGTACACTTCGGAAGCTGCATTGTATCTATTGTGACGGTCAATTGGCTATGGGCAGTCCCCTGCTGATCATTGTGCAGCTAAATCTGTGTGTCCATCATCTAGTATTCTTCATGCGAAATTGTGAATATTGTATCTTAATCCACAGTAACGGTTTATTCCAACAAAGTGATTGCCTTAAAAAAAGGGAAAAACACAGTAGATTGTCATTATCGTCTTGTTTTATCTCACCGCATCTAAAAGTCTGTAGCAACATCCTTTGTGCATATCTTTGCAACATTTATGATATTTCCCATAGTCACAATTGGGAGTTGCTCTCATTTATTATTAAAATACAGTCTGTTTTTGTTGCATATCAAATATTACACCCACATAAATATTCGTTTTCTCCGCTCACGATGAATTGAATAGTAGGAGAAAAAAACTTGATATGAGTTAAATCATGTCGCAGGCACGTATTAAGAGCTACATTATTATTGCTACAAACCTGAATCAGTGGGTGAGCAGACGATGCATCAATTGAGCGCCGCAAGGGGCCGCCACCGTCCCGTCACTCTCCTTCAGACCGAACTATGTTTACCACGCCGAATATCGATGTCCATACGTTCCTTTAGGTATACAAAATCATCGACTGTCGACATTTTTAATGCTGGTCATATTTTATTATAAGCTCCTTTGAATATTATCTTTCTTTTATTCGACATGTGAATTCTCATAATCATTATGTTGACCATGTGAATTCAACAACTGCACCAGCATTTGTGGACATACGGAAAGTTGTGATAATTTATTTAATTAAATTGAATCGATAATGGCATGTTTAGCATTAAATTATGGTGTACATCTCTTTAAATGTTAAGGCGATATAATAAAGGTATGGTCAGTGATGCAGTTCGGAGAAGCCGCGGCGCGGACTTCGCATTCCCGCGCTCCTTCACGGCGCATGCGCGAAACGCCGCCGACACAACTCGATCGTAGATAAAAACCACTTATGACATGAACCATGCCTTTATTCCAACAAATTGATTTCGAACATAGAAGTCATATCGACGATTCCGATCTCTACAGCGACGGAGCAAACGCAATGTTATCGTTTATGAATTGACACGTTACTTCAAAATGCACCTCACTGCGAGCAAATGATTGATCGCACGATTTTATTCGATTATTATTAAACGTAACCGGCATATGGAATTGCCGAAAATTAGTATGTATTTAATTTATAGGTACAATCACAGAAGAAAGTCGGAGTTGGGAATAATTTCTAACAGAACACGTCCAATTATTATGGTATCCGAGTCCGTGATCAAGATAACCGATTATTAATCGTCTCTAATTACTGCTGGTGTTAGTTCGACCTTTATCTGGACACCATTTACCTATGGTTAACAAAAAAAACTTAACAAAAAGTGTAAAGAAAGGTTGATTTGTTGTGCGATGTGTTCCGGCGGTGACCGCTTCACCTGTTCATTGTTTGGCTGGCGGCTGTTGAACAAAAGGGTCCAAATATCACAGTTTTTGGGATATAATCACCGCGAACGCAATAAATCTTATCGTAATAACTGCACTTGCGAAGGCTTAGATTATCGCTGTAATGTATGGGCGAGGGATTTATTACTGGAAGTGTGATTTATGGGAAGGATATCCTTGTTTTAGTTAACTTGTGGACGGGTACGTATTAGCACATTGATCGATTTAATTGTTTGGTTAAAAAAGAGTAAACTGATGAAAGAGAAATTATTAAGGAAGAAGTCGATTATTATAATTTCAAGTTACCTACCAAAAGTTCGAAAAGCAGTTTCAATTTTAAATTATTCTACATATTTTTTTAAACTTTGCCCCACACTATGAATTTCTCCTGTGTCGTGGGTGCGTTTACAAACATAGAAACTCACATACACAAACGTATGACCCGGAACAACTACAAACTTGCAGATCAAACAAATAAATGTTTCGTGCGGGGATCGAACCCGCAACATGCTGCGCAGCAGTCGATCGCTCAGTCACTGCGCCATCCGTGTCGGTACACAATACAATTACGTACTTGGTTTCGTTACGTAATTAACTTTGTGGCACATTTACAACAACCCTATGTCCCACCCTATTAAAAACGATCAGATCTGAACGTTTACCAAATTAGTGACGTCAATTGACAGCCTCCAAACATCCTAAATTTTACTTTCATCTGTCTCGTTCATAATCCAAATAATCTCAATAAGTAGTGATCGTACACGTCCTACGTGTCGCATAGTGATGTGCCACGCGGCCTCATCCCGCACAGCGGATGCAAATGTCGGAGCTGGGAGTCTCGCGCATAAATCCCGGGATCGCCGCCGGCGCGGGATTCGGGAGCCATCAATCATTATGGAGGAGCAACGTCGCTGGGGGTTCCGTAGAGCGCTTTGTGAAACAGATCAAACTGCGGTTAAACGTCTTGTTTATACGTCGGTTTGATGCATGTTTTAGTTTTTTAGGAGAAGTCTCAATAGATATGTGTATCTAATTGCTATAGAACTATGTTATACTTTATTAGGATAAGCTTTTTCGTTTAGGAACTTGTTGTAGCCGATATTATTTTTGTTTTTTAATGGTTGCCATGTTTTTGGTAGTCAGAGCTTCTCATAATAGTGTGTTTAAAGATCTAGTTTACCTTGATGAACGGAGCAGCAACCGATAGTTATCTAAAATATCAAATAAAAATGTGACCGGCAAATAAATGCACGACACGACTGCGAATATTCGTAGGACTACATTTTTTAATGCTATTGGATGTAACGACATAGAGATAGACACTAGCGCAGCGTCAAGTCGTCGCCGGACGCTAGTTCCACGACGACATGCAATTTTCAATTAAGGGTCGGCTCAGACCGAAACGTGACGCTACGCACACTTTTCAATAGAGCTTTCAAAATCGAACTCTATTTCCTACACGAAAAGATACACCTGTCACAAACCGGCGCGGCGCAGAGCGGCGCAGCGCGGCGCCGCCCCGCTGCATTTTAATAGCGATTCAAAATCTAACCTTATTGACGACAAGAAAAGATACACATTTGAAGTATAGTTGCGTCACGTCAATTCGCATCGTGTCTCGGTGTGAACTGACCGTTACGCGGATTTAGGCAAATTTGACAGTTACCACGTGACCACGTAACCTCTATACTTAAACTACTCTGTGCGATCCTCTAACGACTCGTTATTAAAAGGTAAACGGTGGTTAAGGATGTCCGACACAATGTTTGATACATGATAACTAGAGGCGAAGTCGTATTAAACCATGTTGCTCGCACTAACCGGGCAATTCAGTTAATTTCACTTATACGCTTATTGGCGTAATACCGCCTTATTAAGGATTATAAACATCATTCAATTCTCTTGGTTGTTGTGATAAATGATCGATATGTAAATGGGGAGATAAGTAGCTGGATCGGATAAATAAAGTATTCGCGTCTGAAGGTAACAATTTGTGTGGAAGCTATGGGAGTTAAGTACATGGGTTTTTATGTTTATGACTTGATTTGGTGTGGTAGTTTAGACTATAGACTTGTGTGTTGTTGGGTATTGTTGAATTATTCTTCGTTGTTTAAATGATTCCTATAATTATCAAATACTAAATTAAAATGAAACTCAACTAAACTATTATAGAGCATCGTAAAATTCATCCTCAACGCTGTCAGCTGATAATGTGCCCAAATTAAATTAAATTAATTTCGACTAGATGTGTTATTTTTTAAGGATACAACGTTGTGGGTAGCCTTACCCCAACGTCTAAACTACAGTTTGGTATTCCAGCTTCTGACAGCGACTATCTCAAGGCTCTGTGTCGACGATGAGCTCGTTGAAGCTTACAGCCCACAATTTTTCCTTTAGAGAATAGAATAGCAGAACTCTGCCACATCGACTGTAGTGACATTTGGATAGATCTCTTGAGAGTAGGTGTAGTGGAGTTACAAAAAGAGCTGAACAGGATTGGCCCTCATTCCAAACCATGGCCCATACCATACCTCGCAAGCTGTGCCTGCAGCGCAGTTAATATCTCCCAGGTACACAGGTATTAGGGCACGTAAAATGCAGGTATCGTTTTCGAAATGTTATTTTAAATAGGCCTCCATCAAAACTGAAACAATAAAAATCACCAAATAAGCCCTATCTGTTAGACTCTTACGGACTAAAAATCTATCCAGTTCTTTCGCTCGCCTTTTGTATTCCAGGGTCACGGTATACTGCTTCGATAGCTTGAATTAATGCTTATTATCTATCCTGAATGTTGTAACGTAGCTATGACTGTTGTAAATTAAATTGTTCTTAAAAATAATAAAGAAAGAAAATGGTGAAGAGCGCACGATCTCAAATCACATCCCTAAAACTTATCAAAAATTCCGTTTCATGTATTTCCTCTAGTGAATTGGTTTCGACATATATGTAAAAGTTTTAACTTGTATAGTACCATATTCATTTTACCTTCCAAATAAAGACCTTAAGTCGTTTGTGTAAAACGAAGTCAGTGCCAAGGTGCAAGTCATTACGGTCAAACGAATTACAGTAAAGAGTGCGATTTGTAAGCTTGAGACCAACAAAGGAACATTTCGCGCGCGATTTTGATTGATCTCGGGATAATACTCACCCACAGGATATAAACTAGTATCCTATCTCTCTAATCAAAACTATCTTCTAAAACTAGCGGCTTAAAGTAGAATTTTCTCTGAAAGTAAGCTCGATAATTAATTAGCATTGTTTGAGAGATTCTGTTCTTTATTAGCTGTAGCATAAGGTTTTGATTTAGATAATGGATTAGCAGGCGATGCTGGATGGGTGCAGAATCATCGCTCGAATGAAACGCTAGCCGCGAGGTGTCGATTAGGGGTTTTGTGTTTTCTCGTATAGACCTAGGAATCTCATAAAATGTGCGTGATTTTAAGAAGAATAATAAACACACAATATCTTTTTTATTTCAGAATCTGTAGTAAGAGGAATATTGTAACAGACTGTTAATGTTTCAATACAAATTGTTAAGGTGACGGTTCGCGCCGGAGACCGCGACAGGAGACAGCGACAGGAGATCGCGACAGGAGACCGCGACAGTACTTAATATTAGGCAATGTATGAGCGGCAGTTCGCGAGCGAGATGGTGACAGGAGACAGATACGGTAGCAATATCCGGTCGCGGTCTCCTGTCTCGGTCTCCTGTCGCGGTCTCGCGCGCAAGCCGGCACCTTAACATCGAAAATACCATTATGTACTTAAAAAAATCGTTACCGTCTTACTACAAACAGTAAGAATTCTGTTGTGTGTTCAACAGAAGTTTAACTTTTTAGTAGTAAGACGGTATGTACAGAATGTACTACGCCTTGATGTCCCTTCAAACACATCAAGGGTACGATCCTCTTATCTTGAACCTCTGGAACCTCTACCTCTTCCATGGACCTCTTAATTCGAAGGGCCCATATCCGTGAAGGAGTCCAGCTGATGGTGTCTAATGTGTTTGTTATTTTGTCCTACAGGCACTTATTAGAGGCTCTTTGGCGGCGAGTTTATCACCTGGGGCAACCCTAACGCGATCTCATTGTGGTTTATTATCCTTTGAACATTTTAAACCTGATAATATGGATTATTAAGATGGTGCAGTTTCTATAGCATTACGTATAGTTTTTGCAGATCATAGGCATTGTCACTGGATATACATTTTGGTCTTAGTTTGCAACAGCGTCATAATTGCATTCGTTACTTAGTTTTGTGCATTTAAATCTTTCGTATGAGTTACTTAAGCGACTACCTGGACCAATTAGTTTGACGTTTGAGGGACGTGTGATGAAAGTTTTTGGAAGGAGTTGGGGGAGTCTTTGGCCCAGCAATGGGGCAGTAGATAATTCAAAACAAATGGAACCTTAAAAGGAACGCAAGGATAAAAATCAATGCATCATATTGGACAGTCGCGGTACTGTCTAAGCAGGTAACCGTGACCCTGGAAAGTAAAGGGCACGGCAGGAACACGGTGGATTTTATGACGATGAGTTTACCACTAAAAAAACATATTGGGCATTTACATCACCGTTTTAAAGTCACACACATCTAAAAAAGTTTGTGATAGGCTGATATTTTTTTTAAATTTAGGGCTGATTTCTCAATAGTCAGATAACTTTTATCTGAGGAATAAAAACGGCAGTTTGACAGCTTATCTATAGAAAATATGTCAAACCGCTACTTTTATTCCTCGGATAAAAGTAATCTGACTATTGAAAAATCAGCCCTTAATGGAAAAACAATTGAACTGTTTTATTTAAATAAAGAATCTGAAAACAAGAAGAAATTATAATAATATAATCTACCGCAACAAAAAGATTTCGATTTTTCAAAGTAATCGCAAACTTTTTGATTTGTATCTATACATCGATAACTTAAACAACACACCTTTTATACAATATCTCAATGTCCAGCCTCCAATATTTAACCTAGATACGTTCACGTTGTGTTTGACTAGGCTACAACTAAGCTAGGAGTATTACTCGTTCAGAAATTGTAGCAATAGTTGGGTAACCCCAGCATTACGGGCGCGGTAACAGATCACCGCTTGGCTTTTGAACTCGATGAGTGAGCCTTCAACACAGACTTTAGAGTTGGCAAGTGGTCGACAAATAAGAACGTAGGATTTGCTCGATATTAACGCTGATATTCGGTGAAAATTTATTTTATGGTACTACAAAATTGGTAGGTCCTAAGAATTTACTGAAAATAGATTATATTGAAATTCTTTTAAATACTTTAGGTAATTCAACAAAAAATTTGGAGGACTTTTTTGCATCTCAGGGAGAGAAGTTGCTTCATCAGTGGTTGGAATTTTAACAACATTTAGTGTAACTAATGATAAAACAACTGGTCCTCAACAGTTTAACTTAACCTATGAAGAAGGTTTCCAGTATCTACTAAAACTTGCTGTAAAAACCAAGTAATGAACAACTTTGGAGAGACTGGAACATGACAAAACGGGTGGTCTTTCACAATCGAACCCACACCACCAACAAATTTACTTAAAATTACCACAGCATAACTTCTCGAAAAAAACTTACAGTAGCAAGCAACCCACGAGTCAAATTGAGGTTCCGTTGTCACCTCGAAAAGGTATGGTCAGCAAAAACTAGGACAGCAATCAGCAGGCCATCAGTAAGCTGTCAATTTATACTCTCGAGCGATGCAGGGAAGTGACCAAAGTAATGTATCGGCGAAAAAATTGAGGCCATGAATCTGATGGAAATATTATACTTGCTTGTATTCATAAACTTATGCAGCTCGAAATAAATTAGATTCATGTAGCGTTGTTAGATCGTAGTAAAATACTTACAGAAATAGTATCTGTCACTTTTTAGGGGAATTAGATGTTGAAACAAAAAAAAGACATGAGTGACTCACGATTTTTTGTGTTTAATTAGGTACATTTACAGAAGACTTAACAGCTGATACTCGCTATCACATTTTTTTTTGCATCATAGGTTAACCACATAATATCGATATAGCCTGAAAGTGTCGACAGCACTTAGGGCCACGTTATCGGTAATCGATACGATTAATAAAGTTGTGAAGCGATCGGCGCTAGATGGCGGTGGTGGGGCCGGTCGCGATCACCTCTATTATCCTGTCGATACTGCAACTCGTGCGCACGAACATCGCTGAATTACACCTCTATTTACTGTCAAACTTAATTCCTCGCTCGTGTCGTTGGCTTTCATTGCCGCTTTTGATATTTTTCTTCGTTATTATCATGTTTCTCAGTAACGGCTTAATGCTCTCTCGTGTAACTTATAGCGAGAACTGTAGTTGCCTACTACTGTGGGATTTGTGGGAATAAGGTCTCAATTACTAAGGAATAGCTGAGATTTGGTTCAGAGAGTACAAGCGGGACTGTTGAGCGTAATGTCCAATTTGGGGGTTCTTAGGTCGAGCAAAAGTATTTTTTTTTTCCTTCAACAATTTCTCAGTACCCCAGCCACGGAATTTCTTTACGGTTGATGATAATAAGTTTTTCTATAACAGGACATTTTTAAACTTAACTGTCGAATTATTGGTGTATTTTATGATCACATCTGCCTCCAGCAACTTTTAGAAAGTGTGGCTTTATGTTGCTGATTTTGAGCTCGAAGTTGACGAGTACCAAAGTTTGGCTCGACATTGAATCCCTAAAATGTTATTGCTCTTTTGCTTTCTTCGTACCTAGCTATGATACTATTTATCTACACCTCAAGAAAACCTCCTCAAAATAGACTAAGAAATATCACTGGCAGTTAACAAATCAATATGAATAGTTAAGTAATAGATCTTGTTAGTGACTCACTAGATAAAGTTAGAGCAGAGTAAAGTGCGAGTGATTAGTTAGGTGTTATAATTTAGGATTAGCGTCAGTGGGATGGTTTGTATGGACCGCTTGTTAGCTTCACTTGTTATTGCGCGCGCGCTCATTTACGGACGTATTATGATAGGGATGGTATGGAGAAGACTATTTCAATATTTTATTGCTTACAAAAAACGTGATTATTTGTCCTTTTGGACCTTTTTTTTTTTATCGTGGTAAAATCATCAAATGAGTCCTCCCACCCCGGGCAGGGCGGGAGGGACTGTCAGACTTGTACTGACTAAAATCCACGGTGTCCTTCAATAGCCCTTTATATTCCGGGGTCACGGTAATGAGATAAGTCCCGCGACCCCGGCAGGCTTCGGCCCTCTAGAGGGGGGCCCCGTCATCTTGCTGACGCTCTTTGAGGCGCGCGTGGAACACAACGCGCCGTCGACCCGGGCATGGTCCATGGTCGGGCAGCGAGTTGCCCTTTACTCGCCGCCCGTCCTTTTGGACCTGGATTTATATTTAACAATGAATCCGAAATCTTTGGTAGTTAATACTGTTTGTTGGCAGAAGCAGTGACAGGCATATGATGAGGATTTCCGAATTTTCTGTTCATATAAAACGGAATGCTTCTAACGTAATCTGGAGTACTCAATCGAGTAAAATTAGGTACACACATATAGAATACTTCTGTTTCAAGTCTACATTAAATTTAAAGTTTCATATCACTAAATATTCGAAAGCCTGCTCCACAACAGCCAAGCCCGGTGCAGACACTAACATATTGATGACCATTTATTTACATTAGAACCATTTCTTTATCAGTTTATCACTGATTGTCTCGAGGTCCTATTGAAGTGCAGCATAACTCGTGTTGATTTATAGCCAATGACTAAATGTAAATATGATTGAGCTTTTGTTACACCTCTCCACAAGCGTCTGCGCATGACTTTGTTTGGCCACAAGAGCCAATTGCACGATCCTATTTAGTGGCGAGATATTTTGACAGGACAAAAAACCTTATTGATGATCACAGAACTTGTAGAGCAATGAAAACATCATTTGTTGATGATAATGAATGGCTAAGTGTATTTCTTTCTGGAATGACTCACTGATTTGTTGAAGAGGCTCGTGTAGACGATGCGTGATTAAACTTAATGAAGCATTTATTAGACAGTGAATCTTCTATAGTTTTTATACGGCGGCTAATATTAATTATTTTATTTCAATATAACATTGCCTTTCGTCACAGCTTCGTCGTGATATTCAGTGTTCCAAGGTGACATGATTAGGAGAACCCAAGAAAATAATGTAGATAGAGCAAACCCTTTGAGCGCGGACACACCGTATAAATATGAATTAGTAGGTCGACTTCATTCAAAGGTTGTACCACCGCTGTGCTATTGTGTAGACTCCCTATTAACTGCTTCAGAAGTTCATAGTATTTTTTATCCTAACTCAGCGGTGACATCTATTGTTAGTTTGACTTATAAGTGGGTTTCTTTGAGTTATTATGAACACTTCGACCGTCCTTAGGCGTTGATCGTATTATACTGGAGTATTTTGACACATTGCTTTACATTGTTTATGAGTTTTTGAGCTCATAAATTATGTTTTTTGAACTTCGTGGTGATATTTGACGAGGATCCAATGGTGTGATTTGGGATTAACTTGAGGTTATGATTTATGAGACACATTTATTGTGGTGTGGTTTTGTAATCTTGCATGTTACGAAGTTTTAGAATGCTTATGAACTCTTTTATATTAAAATCGCCTCTTTGATACTGACAACTGACAAGTGTTTATTTCACATCAAGTGCGTGATTTTGTTATTTATTTAAATAGTAATTCGGTACAGAAGACTCTTACATATTATTATTCTAATATTACTTTATAGAGCAACGTTAAAATCATCATAGTCAACCAAAAAATAAAAAATGTAAAATTTTCTTCTTCAGAGCGTGATAATGGCAATCTAAATGAAATCGGCCCAGAATTGAGCTACAGGTTTGCCACCTTCAATAATCCAACAGTTCCTGTAAATAACAAAGTACAGGACACGAAGAATTTGAAAAAGAGATAAGAGAGAGCGGGACGAACTGTATGTCTTCCTTGAGAAGAAGGAGGTAGCGCAAAGTAGTGAACGCCGGGAGTAATGCAGGGAGGTCTCTTTGCCCCGCAGTGGTATTATAGTACAGGCTACTTCATAATAAATTTTAAAATCTAGAATTGCTGTTTTGATTTTGGTAGACCCTCAACAGTTGTATTGCCGACTCAAAGTAACCTCACTTGATTTTCTTGGACAATTGACTACATTAACTTTTTAATTCGACAGCAGACCATCCCACCTATAATTAGATAAAAGTAAAGTGAGCCAACGTTAACTAGATTGTTACAAAAACTGCGTCACATCTTAAGGTTGGTGTAGACAGGTGACAAAGGCGCGGCGTACCTTTGAAGACGTCTCGCGTAACAAGTGTGGTAAGTGGTAACCAATTGGAGAGCGGAGGGACAATGGAGGCGCACAGTAGCGGGCTTCCGTGTCACTGGTTGCAACAGGACTTGGAACACACACAGAATACAACTGCACGAAGGAAGAAAGATATATTTGGGAAGAAATTAATACTTTCTCCCCAAGTTTTTTTTTTCTTTTTGGCGTGCTAAATTCATCAAACGAGTTCTCTTGCAGTGTGTGGAGTAAAAGGGACTGAGACTCTTTACAAAAAGTTCATCTGTTTCTTAGATAGCCCTTTACATTCCAGGTTCACGGTAACGTACTTAAACTGTCCCGTGACCCCGTTTACCCCATGATAGAGTGAGCAATAAGACTTTCTTGTATTCCAAAACTACAACTTTTTGAATTTATTCATAAATTGACTTATAAGTTCTTATTTAAAAAGCTTATATTGGACATGTAAAGGGCGATATTAATTATTGTTGGCAGTGTTGCAGGTTTAAAAGGTGTAGGCGTTTTGTTGGTAAACGTCGCATCAACGCGTCATCCATCGCATTCCTCGGCTTCCAACTATAGGATCCTTTCGCGATCAAATGATGTCGATTGGGTTTCAAGATTCATAAATATTTTGCAATTTCATCGGGTACTGGAAAATGAGATGGCGTCGTTAGTTTCAATTTCAATCACGTTTGTATGTATCCTCGCTGTAAGTATTTCTTTAATTTTGCCATACATTAAAAGTTAGCGGACCACCCCGGGGAAAGGTACCACTGGCTACCTGTAAGCTGTGGTAACAAGCAATTGATTTCACTGGTGGTAGTAGGCTTGATCAGGACTACCTGCCTTGCGATCAACATACCTACTATCGACTTGATACTTATCTACAAGGATATGCAGTGTCAGGACAGCACACAAGCGCTGTCCTGAGACTGGCACCTAACAGTATAATGTGTTCTGTCGATGCGCAAGAGTTTTTGAATCTTCTGGGAGAACAAGATCCATGTAGGACTACGGGTAATTTTATACTGTTAATAAACTATTTCAAATCTCTTTCATTTTTTATTTCTAGTTCTCTTTCTTCTGGGCTAAATCGAGGCCACGAGCAAAGCAAGAGCAAAAATAGAAAATGAAAAACTGAAATCCCTACACAGAAGAAATTGTTACCTATCTTACTTTCAAAATTATAGATATTGATCTATGGTCAGCGTTGTTATTGCGACATAATAGCTTGTGGCGAGGCGCTCATAGGCCACGGTAAACAATTAGCATAATTTTTAAACCTTTGACTTTGACTGTCGCCGCCTGCCGACTGTTTTTATCTGAAGTTTTTGACAAATCACGATGTATGTAAGTACTTTAGAGATTATATTAAATGTTATAAAGACAGGAGGTTAAATACATAAATAATAACAGCCTCCCAAGCCATTCTTCCAGGTTAAGCCGCACTTGCCTAAGTTGGTCTGTGGATGGATGACCATCTATAATAGCGATTTTCTTCAGTGCCTCGGAAAGCACGTAAATGCTTGGGTTCTAGCTGTCATTTGTACATTTTTGACAGTCGTTACTATTAGAAGCTCTAACGACTAACTGCCAGTCTTATTACCAAGGGTATCGTATTACCCTGTTACTGGGTTGTGGAGGTCAGATAGACAGTGGCCCCATGTAAAATATCTACTGATATTCAGCGAGGTGCCTAGGAAATGATGAAAAAGACCTGGCTAGCTAGCTAAGTTTATTGCTATTGGAGTGTCGCAAATACCCTTTATTTGCTTTCCTCTGCTCATAATTCTTTGCAAATAGTTTTGGTGCTATTATAATGTCTTTCTTTAAAGTATATCATGTAGGCATCTGTTGGCTGGTATGGTCATACACCGATATTTTGTCCTACAAGTATTACCTACCTAGCAATCTGGCTGTCGTTTACCTTATTTGTGCCCTGGAAAAGAAAGGTAGGTAGTACAGAAAATTTAATAAATCTCTACTATGGATATAAAACATTCTAAAAGTGAGTTTATTTTTTTTATAAATAACACAAAATGGCAGACAACATAGGTAACGATTTATTTCAAGCACTTTTTACTATTTTACTTTCCAAACAGCCTAATTATATATCCAGCAGTCCATCCAGTCCATAAATATATACACAGTACTAACACAATAATGCTCATTCAAGACTTATATACAGCGTTATATATCGTTATATACTCGACCCTAATGCTCAGTCATTGGCGAGCTTCACCGAGCATTCCCCTTCGGAGCAATTAACAGTTTTATTGCTTCCCCCATTGGTTACTTGCGCAGCTTTTGCCGCCATATGTTTAGATAACAATGCTGGTAATGACTTTTAATGTAAAGGTATATATAGTATGTAGTTGGTTTTATATGGTGATAAGAAAATGGTTATGTATTATTAAATTATAAAGTAAAAAAGTAAATGGGATTTTGGGTACTTCTGTAAAAGTCACAAAAACAATGCAATCAAAATAATCTACTCTTTATAGAATTACGGAAACTTCTTACAAATTGATCTTTATGTTAAACACTTTAAATCATTCTAATATACGTACTTATGTACTTACAAGCTTTAGCATAAATCGCCAATAAAGCATGAACTTTTTCTCATGTCATTTATCTATGTCATTAGAAAATTAATAAAAACAAACTTCTCTGTATTCATAACTTTGTCAATACATCAAGAACAAAATATCGTCCAGTGTAATTATTACATTACGATTTTGACACAGAATTGAAAGAAACGGTAAGTACCTACTTTTTTAATGAAATCGATTCACACAGTTATTAGAAAACATTCGGAATACAAAAGGTAATCAGATTTGGAGATACTGTTAAGATAAAACTACATTCGTCAAGACAATGTACGAAAATCTCATAACTAATTAAATTCTAATTACACAAACCGTCCATATTTAATATCTCCAACGGAACGAAACATATTTTCACATGTTAAAACAATGGCTACCGACAGTTGCTCCGTATTTGCTTATCTACCATCAATAAATGCCTTTCTTTGAGCCGTTCAAGAACTTTATATACAATTTTAATTTTTATATCCGCCCAATATTTAAAGACCTTACATTACTTAGTTGTGCGACTTACATAAAGGTCTTTTTATGATTGTGAAAAGCTCCTAAATTAAAGTATGTGGAATGTAAGTGAGCCTGGTATTAGATATGGGTGGTGATGGTCACGGGGTGATCACCATGTGTTTCCGTTGATGGCGTTTTAATTGCAGCGGGGCAAACACTCCGCCCTTGCGCGGTCCGCGTGCCATTAACAATTTAATATCTCTTTTTTTATGATTTTCACTTAAACTTAGATATTATGGTTAATCAAACCTATTTTTATTAGAATTGAATTGAAATAATTATATAAAACGTCTGTTTTAATTGCCGAACACTGTTTGTCTAACAGTGTTCGAAAATTCATAAATATTTCCGATTTATTCCTACTTCTTTAAAGATAAAGTACCAGAAAATAAAAAGCTTTCCTCTTGAGTAAATTATAATACTTTCTTTGACGACATAGGACCAGCTTACTACACAATAACCATAAAAATAAATATTCGACAGGCTATGCCCTTGCAGTTGGAATGGATCTCAAAAAACTCAATCGCAGAACCCA
The DNA here is from genome assembly GCA_950005045.1 of Agrotis exclamationis. Lineage (NCBI taxonomy): Eukaryota > Metazoa > Arthropoda > Insecta > Lepidoptera > Noctuidae > Agrotis > Agrotis exclamationis. The sequence goes on along the minus strand of OX465425.1, from coordinate 13,083,663 downwards.
GCGAAGTGACGCTCATAAGAATTATGATTATTGTTATACCTACGATATAAAAATAATACCAAAATCATTGACAGAGTTTAACAATCAGTCAGTCAACGACACCTTAACCCTTCAAATATTAACACACCTGTCTATGCATATTGTTTTGGTCAGATTCTTTTTAGTCCAGAGCCCCCCGAATTATGTGCCTTGGGTCTTAATGCTTTAAAATTCTAACAGTCGGACAGGGTATCGCAAGGTGCGCGTTTAAATATGATTAGCAGCTTGTCAAAAGTGAGTTAAAGGTTTAATGTATTCTAATTTAATCAGCAAAGGGTTGAACTTATAAATTTTAAAATAATTAATGTAGTTGGAATTGCTTTATAAAAATTTGGTACTTATCAGTTAGTTTTTTTTAGCGTGGTAAAATCATCAAATGAGTCCTCACACCCCGGGCAGGGCGGGAGGGACTGTCAGACTCGTACTGACTAAAATCCACGGTGTCCTTCAATAGCCCTTTGTGTTCCGGGGTCACGGTAATGAGATAAGTCCCGCGACCTGGTATCAGTTATGGCAGATTTACATTGAGTCAGTAACTGACGTCAGTGCTGGCGCCGAAAACTGACTCATGCTATTTAGACGAGGTCAGTATTTCAAGAAATCAATTTACATTATGGCAGTGCCAGGTCAGCACTGACTCGTCAGTGGACCACAGACTACATATCAGTGGACTGACGTCAGTTACTTACTCAATGTAAATCTGCCATTAGCTAGGAAATAGTTTGATGTTCGATGTTTTCAATTGAATAGATAGATTTAGTTTATTTACTAGTGTCCTTTTGAGCAGAGAGAGGTACTTATAAATTATTTAACTCTCCTGTATCGTATTTTTTTTCAAACGTTGCCCTACACTAGAAGTTTCTCCTGTATTATGGGTGCTTCTGTGTACAATAAAGTTTAAATAGAGTATTACCACTTGAATTTACACAGAAGTTACCGTTAAACGTTACCCTGGAGTGTAAAGGGCTATTGAAGGATCACCGTGGATTTTACAAGTCCGACAGTCCTCCCGTCTCGCCCTGAGTAGGAGGACTCATTAGATAGTTATACCACTATAAAAAAAACACAAACAAGGTATACAACTGTTATACAGCACAAGTTCAATAACCTGAATATAACCAAATAAGAAAATAACTTGTGAATATAAATTAACAACTTGAATTTCACGAGCCATTTTCTTTCCTAGCAAGTGTTACCTATAATTCAGAGATAGAGGTAGATACTAGACACGTTACAAATACCTTTTAATAGATGATACACTTTATTTCACATTTATTTACTATCTTTTAAATTACAAGCGATTAAAAAACTTTTAATCATTAAGAAAGATCAAGAATACAACTTGAAATATATACTTTTAGTTCGAACTAATTGTACGAATGATAACAAAGCCAAACAATTTACAATATCTATTAGCATATACTTAAGTGTTTCGGATCGATGAAAAGAATGAGTACTGATATGTGATGGAGATAGTGATAAGCCACCCTTATAGTATGGTGTACAACTGTCCGAATCGTGGGGGTGCTAAATCGTACGGACAACTCATTAACATATCAGTTTAACATTGTTTTGCATAATTACTTGTCTTGTAACTAAATGATCGTTTGTTTGATTTGTGCTGTAAAACGTTTACTGGCGATAATTTGAACGGGTGAATCTCTACTCAATTATTATAAATGCGAAAGTGTGTATTTATGTTCCGTTTTCAAATCAAAACGGCTGAACCGATTTTAATTAATTTTGGTACAGAGATAGATGAGCTCCTAGAGATAGTTATAGACTGTATAAGGACGGACGGAGAAATTGGCGAATAGGGTAGTTTCCAGGGTCAAAATAATTAGATTCTATTTAGTCAAGGATCAGCATTGCCATCCAACGTGGCAATGCTGCCAGCGTTCTGGTCACTTTCCCCATAGACAGCGATGTGGATGAGTTTTTTGACGCCCTATAATTGTTTTTTTTTATTATTATTTTAGTTTAGTTGTTTTTGTAAATATTTTACTTTTAATTTTAGTTTTTAAATATAGTATGAATTATATTAGAATATAAAAAACGATTAGTTCATTAAAAAAACAATTATTATCAATTTAGTCCGTATTTTAGATTATAAAAAAATATTGGCCATGTTTTTTTTTCTTTTTTCGATTAAACAAAAAAATAACAAAGATATAGCCCATTAAACTTACGTGTGACTTCACCCCGCGCGAAAAATGCCACACGGCGTGACGTCACACGTAACTTTAATGGGCTTTATCTTTGTCATTTTTGGTCTAATTTACAAATAAAAAAATACGTGTCCCTTATTTTTGAATAATCTAAAAGACGGACTAATTACACTTTTTAGGGTAACTAGCCTATTCTAGGGCAACAGTTAGAGTCTTATAAAGCTGGACATGAAAGTTCTGAAGAGTTTTTTTGGTAGCTAGTGGAACTTTACGAAGAGCTTTTTTCACCTTTTATCATAATTTTAGCAATCTATCGATTACCACCTGCTGGGTATAGGTGTTTATTTTTCTCCCCCATCCAGGTGTTTCCCGTGATTTTTATTAAATTGTCAATGTCCCTGGTTTGTTTGACCTTACCTTGGTCATCGTTCGGTCAAAACTTTCCTCCATGCTTTTATTCACCTTTATCCTTTCTATTAAAAGCTTTAGTATACCTATGGGCGGCGAGATGGGCAGACGACATTGTTGCCATTGCGGGAGTATCCTTAATCAGGCTGGCGCAAGACCGTGGAGCTTGGACAAACAAAGAGAGGCCTATACCCAGCAGTGGGTGAAGACGGGCTGTGGATGATGATGATGATGAGTGTACCTATATTTTATTTTGGAGCGAACTCACCCACATTGTACTGGAATTCCTACGCACCGATGGATCACAGTAAAACTATTTACCGGACACTGACAGGATGGTGGTCACGAGACAGAAAGCTTTGATGAGGGCTACCACTGCCAGTAGAATCGCTCAATTGGGACGTGTTGCCTGTGGTATCGTCTTCCGGGTGGACCGCTAAGATTTGAAACCCATATTCTCCATACATTCCATTACAATTTCATTCTATTAAAAGTTTAAATACTAGCCGCTGTTCTACTCAATAATAACGTGTTGTTTTGAAGAGGTCGCTAATTGGACGAATATGTGGCATAGCTATCAATTATATTTTCCAATCAAACCATTTACATGAACGAGTGTCTACAGCGAGTGTGATTAGGTAGGTTACACATGGCCGTGTTTTACCACCAAAGTATCACATGCCATGCTGAAATTCCCGACATTTCAATGACAGTTTACTATGAAAACAGCAACACCATTGAATTGTCTCGCATTGTCACCTCACAAATTGTTAAACGTAAACGTGTGCGAGTTTTGTGTGCAATGTTCGTGTTTCCTCATCAAGATAGGGAGCGCAGTCAATTGTTGGAAGTGCACTTTGTTGTTGCCGAGGTAAATACACACTCCGAACGGTAATTTTCCTATGACGCGCGTGTTTTACGACGCGATCTGTTTTGTTCAACACGCGAACAGATACCGCCACCTATTAATGTCGTACTCACACATTTTATCTGAACATGCTCAATTAACAGCCCGGGATCAACTCTTTATTACTTTTGAATGACAATGACCTTTTCTCTACAAACGTTGTTTGATGGCCTCTCTCTGTAAATATATTTTTAACATCTAGTTTATAATGCCACGATCTGACAGCAGATAATATTATTGTCGATCCAAAGATAAAGTCTTTTATAGTAAAATCCTAAATGAACAGCTTACATGAATAATGTCGATAAATACACGTCTTGAACACACGTAACATATTCACGATAAGCCTCTATAAAATGAAAGGAGTATAGCAAGCATGCTCGGGATATTTATCACGCAAAACCGTATAATGTGTCTCACCCTTCCCCTTAAGTATTGAAAAGTCAGTAAATTAATAGCTGTAAAGCTCCATCATATGCAAATAGTGGCATCCCCTCGGCTTAGCGTATCTAGCACATCACGGCTCCCATCGTACGTCTTGTTTAAAATTCGTTCCACCGCGACACTGATATGCAAATGGCGGGCGACATTCGAATACAAAAAGCTCGAGCGCGGTGGCAGCGAGTAAATCAATCGATCAACGCCGGATATACTCGTAGGAATACGTCTTCATTGTGTTCATTAGCGTCGTCGAGAGCCGCGAGCGGCCCGGCGGCCGCACCTGCCTCCACAATGCCCCGCATTCCGCAAAAAGCCCACGAAATTAAACACCCCTGCCGTTTATTAAAATGATCTTGTTGTTACAGAAATAATGTTTTAAGTGTTCTGTTTGATCGAGTGATGTATGAGCACATGTTTTGTATCGCCAGTTGTGAAATGTGGACATTTCACAAATTGCTTACGTCATGTCATCGGTTTATTACAATTGACACTCATTTACATGCAGATAAATACGTATAATATTCATGTGAAATGCAAAAACATCGCACAACAAGTATCCATTTATCGTGTTGTAGATAATGTATGAACATACTTGTTATATTAGGTGCACATTGTGTTGCATTATAATGAGACTCATTCTATTGATCTTTTATCATAACAGAAGGTTGATGATCAATGAAATTGCTTTTGCTTAACGAAAATTAAATTAGGTGCACAGTTAAATGTGTTAATCAGCCGCACGATCTTCTTTTAATTAGTTCATCGAACTAACCACTGTAACTTTTGCCAAAAAGAAAGTAGCAAGTATCAAAATACGGTTAATTTAATGATGTAACACCAGTTATATCATTAGATAATTATCAGAAAAGGACACGCATTCACCGGCGTTTTTTCCGCACTTTCAATACAAGTTGAGGTGCTTTGGAGTCGTACAAAAAACACAATGCTATTCGATTGAAAGCCGTTACGACCTATTATGCTATTAAACACCCTAATTACAGATCAAACGCTGTAACCACAAAGGCTTCATCTCGCATCGCATTTTCGACTTTTGTGTCGTAAAATTCATGGTGGACGGGCTGCCTGTATTTAAGCGGTTTTTTAAATTACTTCTGAAGTCCCGTTTATTGGGCTATTTGTGTGGCTATGAGGACGATTCAACTCTTTACTGTGCGCAGTGAGTTTCAGATGAAGCCCGGTTCATGTGATTTAACAATCCTACCTTGATTAGGTGCATCTGATTTGAAATAACATGTCTGTCAAAATCTACGTGTGATGCAAGTTCGTCCTGGCGACCAGGTCGACGTCGTGTCGTGTTCCCTTGAACTTCGACAAGCTGTCAGCAATATGACGGGGTCGCGGGGTAACGATCTCGTAACCGTGGCCCTCGAACGTAAACGGCTATTGAAGGACACCGTGGATTTTAGACAGTACAAGTCTGAAAGACCTTCCGTCCTACCCTGGGTGGGAGGACTCACTTGATGATTTACCCAAAAAAAAAAAGGTTACAAAAACGCTAGGAGGTAAATCCCAGCCATTCCAAAATAATGTTCCTTTGGTAACAGGCTGGATATTAGGTATGACACCTATTGAATTAAACACAGTGAGGCTATATTTACGCAACCTGCCACATCGACCTTAAACAGCTGGAAATTGCTTATTGTTCCAAGCTAAACGATATTACTTAACGTTAGGTCCTAAGCCAGAGTCAAGAACAGGTTAATAAATGATATCAACGAAGAGCTACTTACAAGATGATGATGAGAATTCATCAGAGAGTCTAAAACGGCCACTTAGCAATATCCCAAATGATTTACCTTCGTGAATCAATAACAAAAGGCGTTGCGGGAAACTTAAACGCCATTGGCTGGGATATTCATTTGGGATTTTGCTAAGCGGCCGTCGTAGACCCTCAGGTTGCACTAATTCGAAATGAATTAGAGTACGAAGTACATAATAAAAAAAAACTGTTGGGGTACTAACTACGTATGATTTTTAACAATTTAATTGCGTTAGTTGTCGTAAAAATTATTAAGACAATGGTCACCAAATGAACAAGATGAAGAAACAGACTTGTTGTCGGAATTATGAATCCAACACTGTCCTATCACAAACGTCATTCCATAAAAAAAATGAAATCGACTTATAAAAAACACAAAAAAGTGTTTGAATGAAAAGTTATTATTGGAAGTCGGTGACTGTTTCTGTTTTCGTTAACTTTTTTGCCACCGACTTCTAAGACGAATTGAGAACCTCCTCCTTCTCTCGAAGTCGGTTAAAAAGGAATAATAACAGACTCGAATAATAGTGGATAAACTGTCCCGGAAAGGAGTTCAAAACCGCATATTTAAACCAACACATACTGCTATTGTGTTAAAATGTTTCAGTGTTCAACAAAAAGTGCGCTGAACAAAGAGCAAATATTCCTTACATTATCCATTGTGATGTTTTCATTTCACATTATTAGTTCGTTTTCATATCATAAACCACAAGCCACAAATACTTTGAACATTTTTGTTGTGATTTTTTGCACTTACTTTGTTTGTTGTTATATTTTTCAGTTCCCACGTAGCTGGCAAGCTGTTCGCGAACCTTGGGTTTTGTTCTGGATGTCAATTATTCTGAGACAGTACTCTTTTATAAAGAGCCTTATTTAATGAGAACTCAGTTTATTAAAATAATGCTTGAATTCCGGGATTAATTATTTACGTTCTGGGATTGATACAGTAATAGTTATAGTTGACTATTGTGGTGATTTTCTTGAGTGTAAAAAAATATGTGACCTTTCTTCCCATAATTATGTTTGTGTCTGATATTGGCAATTTATTGGAAAAATATCTGTCCGAAACATAGATAAATTAAAGAAATTTCGGATATCTCATTATAAATAACTTATAAAATATACTTTCAGAATATTCCGTGAAATTGTCACTAGTTCACTCCGTGCATTTATACGTATAGCAAGTACTTTTAAGTTTCTGTAAGCTATAAGTTTATTTAATAGAGTTAAATCTGTTACCATAGTACCTATGCCTTTGGTTTACAGAATCTTCATTATTATTGATCCAATAAATTGCCATCAAAATCAGGAGACGTGTAGATAATAGCACTCTCTTTTAGGTCTCTACCTCCTTAAAAACAAATGAATTTATTTATGTTAAATTGAAGATAAATAAATGAAACCATTCCATTTCTTTTCAAACATTGTAGAATCGAAAGACTATTTTGTTTCAGTAAATTTCTTATAAACGTTGTCCAAAACGGTTAAAGTCGTAAAATCCCAGCAAACGACACCAAACCACGGTTGTTTAGAAAATAAACCTTATTAAGGCGCGTTATCGCACCATAGCTACGTGTAGCGTATTTACGACCATATATAAGCCTTAAGAGGGCTTTCACACGTTTCCTTAAATTTGTGCAAACTTTGGAACCGGATTCTGGGAAAGATATGGCCACAAATTAAAAAAAAATATATACCTGAGAAAGCTTGATTATTTTTCTGTGGACTGTATTAAACAAATTTTTAGATTTGTTTACGTACATGAGTAAAAACCTTGTCTCTACAAAAGATGTTTCATAAAATTCTACATTTTGTCAATGTTTGGTACCTCATTACATAGAAGTTATAATAGTAAAATAATATTTGAAAATATCCGTGGTACAACTAAATGTTTATATTTGGACTGTATTAATCAGTTTTTTATTTTTCATTCAGAAATACACCAAAAATAATTCCGCAAAACAGGAAGATATTGAAAATTTTTCGTTCGAAATTACATTTTTTATCTATCAATATTTTACTGGATATTCTATCAAAAAGTATTGAATAACGAAGGTTACTATGTTAGCTTGCATGAAAAAAATAATTAGTTCATTTAAAAGTAAAATAATAATATTAAACAATTATAATATGCAATGACAAAATTCAATATAAAACCAAGAACGGTTTGGTCTTTGATTTAGACAGCGCGGAGCGCTTTCTGAGGGAGGACGTATCGCACGCAACCATTTTGACATTAGTCACGTAATCATTAAAATTTAAAATAGACGCCACCATTCATGACCTTTAGACGCGGCGCTAGTGTCTTTGTCATTACATCAAATTGCACTTGAAAAATGTAGTACCTCGAATTTTCCGCAGGTCATAAGCGGTGGCCAGGAATTTTTCCAATCGCCAAGAATACAGCGTAACCAACCTTTCTTGATACAAGTTAATATTTTGAATTAATTTAATTCTGATCAGATTGCAATGTAAATTAATAAATGTGTTGATTGTATTTTCCTACTATATTCGAATTTGAATGTAATTATAGATTATAAATGTTAATAATTCTGATAGCTTCTTTTTCTGAATTGATAATTGAATGTAATTTCAGACTTGCCAACTTCCCAAACATGCCAGTTCACTTGTATAGTATAGTTCGCTGCGGACCCACCATACCACTGGCTATGCCTCTGGTGGTATGTTTTTTTTTTTACGCGGTAAAATCATCAGATCAGTCCTTCCACCCAGGGAAGGACGGGCGGAACATTCATACTTGTAATGACTTAAATCCACGGTGTCCTTCAATAGCCCTTGACGTTCCAGGGTCACCGTTACCTGATGAGACAATCCCGTGACCACGGCGGGCTCCGGCCCTCTAAGGCGTATCTCTCTGATTGGAAATCGCTTCGCGACGTCGTAGGTCATCCGGCTGTACTCTCCCTCACGTGTTCCACCTTCTCCTTCGCTAGCATGGCTGCCTTGCATAGGGAGGTGACTACTTCCCATTCCGTCTAGTCCCGCAGCGTGACCTCGATCAGTGCCGGGAGCTGATAAATTGACTCAAGTGCATCAAGTTGGGATTTAGCATATCTGTCCCACGGGTGGGAGCAGTACTCCATTTACCGGACTTGAACATTATACAAGTTCATTAACTGTTGAGGCGTGAAATACCCTCTCATCTTGACAAGGATCCCTAACTTTTTTGCAGCCAACTCAATTAGTGGACAAAAATTGAGGGCCGATGTCAACGGCACCCCAAAAAGATCAAGATGGTCTGTCATTTTTATGGTTACAACTCAGAAAGATAGAACCGGGTGGAATTAGCTCCGGTTTGCGGAAAAAGTCACGTCTTAGCGGCATTTATCCTGACTAAATTGGCACAATCGGAGACTACCTCCAAAGACAAGTTCAAGCACTCAACCGCCCAAGCAACACAAACTAGCTGATTAACTTTTGTATAATAGCAATTCTGATGACTAAACGCTGTAAAAGATCTAGGGATAAAGTTTATATAAATGCTTATACAGTCAATATACAAGCAATTTGGGCACATATATAATTAATCGCTTAAATCTGAATAACGTTTGGTTAACTTCTGCATAAAAGCTGATCGAACCTTTGTTCAGAATTGAAAACTCTATTAAGCAGATGAAAATATCAAACTCTGATATACAGACAATATTCATAATTCAGATCTTTTTCGTTGTTTTGTAAAGAAGTTATGTAATTAAATGTACAATATCAGCATTTTGTTATTCAATTTAAGTGATGGTGGCATCGCTCTCTGGATGAAATTATAAATATTGCTAAGTTTATTATTTTTGAAAAAAGGTTTTGTTAACAATACAATTATTACAACGCATGCTACTTTACTGTGAGAATACATATAAGGTTTATAGTAAAATTTTCGAGCGCCACAAGATAAAACCAGTTTTAAAAATATAAACAATTGACTTATAGTAACCCTTTTCGACAGATAAAATATTTTATTCAATTGTTACTAATCAAAATGGTAGAAAACAATCAGGTAGGTATTAGAATACTACCCAGATGTTTTTTTTTTAATAAAAACATCGAATTATTATTTGTAATAACATCGTTTAGTTTAAGAAAAGAGGTTATGTTAGGATTAATAATGGCGACGATGTTGATTCTGAATATAAGCTGTTCACACAGACGATTTGTTTACAATTTCTGTGTAACAGGTCACTTGTAACTGTCAGTAACAGTACGTTTTATATCGTACTTCTGATAACCGATTCTAAAGCTGCCCGTCTCAGTACTCTTATTCAGATTATTAGGAGTTGAGCTGCATAAAAAACGATTAGTGCACTTCTCTTGCTATAAGATTGTCATAAGATCGTAGTCATCTTCATTTATGCAGAAGTTAGCTGCTTAAACGCTAAAAAAGTAATCAGTATCCATATTTTGAATAAATGAGTACGGTTTGCCGGGTTATGCAGCTTAAAGAAACCAAACAATAAACTATTCAGAATCAAGCTGTATAATTGAAATATTTTGCAAAGTTGTTCAGCACAAAGCTGAATTTTTCGCTGTTATGTAGCTACTAGCTGTCTCAGTCACTTTTATTTGCATAAAGTAAAAAAAAAAACAATCTTATGCAGAACTTATCAAGCTTTCAGTGTAATTAAAGTTTAAATGCTGTATTATTCAAGATAAAGCTATCACGTCAGCTTTTTTACAGATGTAATGCAGCTATAAACTGCTAATTGGTGTTTAATTTTTACGTATTGCTTGGGCGACCATGGTTCTTTCGCCTGATATTTGTGAATTTTATTCATGAATATACCACTCAAAACAAAATATTAAAATGTCATTGACGATTTCAGATGAAAATACCTAAAATATAAGTTAGCATTTCAATAAATCGTTAAAATAAACGAAATTAAATAAAAAGTGAGAAATTACAGGAATGTATCAAGTTTCATATAAAATAATAAAATCGAAAAATAACGTTACCGCAATGTTCCAAAGAGTCCTTCAAATTTCTCTTTTACCCTGTGTTATTTGATTGAATGTGAAATGTTCTGGATTAAATACCGAAAATTTTCTATGCTCAGTAGAAATCAGATAAAAATTCTGAGTGACCACTGTAACATCGTAATTCGAGCATCAGCGAATCTGTGCACTGTTAGTCGCGTCATATTCGCTCGAGCATCAAATTGATCCAAGTTGAACTCAGGTACTCCTTGCTGTTCGAATGAAATAATGTGGAGTTGCACCACATTCTCTACGCAATTTTGAGCAGTTACATATATCTTCGTTAGGAAGCGCAAGCCCAGTTTTGCAAAATAGAAATAACCATCCCAGAGCATAATTTATTTAGAGCTCACCGAAAGAGTCTGTTTCAAGAGTACAAAGATCTGAAACCTGTTGTTAAGATCTTCTCTACACTCTAATAGATCTTACTTTATTAAAAAAAAAATAACCCAGCAGTAACCCACCATAGGAAGCACTGAAGCCCAGTCAGAACAGTTCAATAAATTTTCTCATTTGCAATTGTTTAACGTTTTTCACCATACGCTACAGTTAACTGCAGGCGAACCAAGCAGCTTCTTGAATATTTTTAATCTTCATGGTGTCGATTCAAAATAGCCTAGTCAATTATAGGGGTGCCTGTGACTCGTCGCAATAGAGTTTGTAGGGTCCACGTGGTAGATTTATCGCTCTCTTTGCGCGGTTCAACGAACTTGATTCTTGGGCCTTACTCATTTTTGTCCGATCACGGCGTTTTGTGATATTACCCGTCACTTGACACAGGTTTCAAACATTTTGAAGCACTACTTGGGAACATTCGACCATTAAACCCAACTTTTCTGGCTATATCTCCTTATCTATGTCACCTTAATTATCCCAAGTGGCTAATTTTGCGTCCATAATTATGTCTCTGAATACATGACATAAATGACTGCTTGCTGTATAAGTCGAAAAAAAAGTTTAAAATACCATATCGTAAATTCTAAATAATCACAAAAATCTAATTTAAAAAAAAAGTTATGAATTCCAATTAGTCACTGGAAACAATATTAACACTTGAAATATATCATAACAAGATATTTATTATAGAATAGTTTGAGGACATTTATCGTATTATCCATTCGTAACTAAGAAAATAAGTAGGTAGTGTCTGGCAGCCCCGGGATCACACTCTGTTTATTCGAAAGAAAAGTGGCAAAAGCTCATGTTGTTTTCTTCCTGGTATACGAGGCACAGTTCTTTTGCTTGTGTTTTGTTTCTATTCGTGGGGCATCACGATGTCAGATTGACAGAAACTGTGTTCTTTCATATTGTAATAGCCCTCTTAAATCGGAGCACAAGCGGGTAAGCCATAAACGTAGTCAACCGTCCATTTTCCCGCTATCGCGACTACAGGCGGCCAACACGCAGACCTCACTGACCACGGTCGTAACAAGGGCTTTAAGAACCAGTATTAGCTGAAAAACAATTACACTTAGCTACCCTAAAATATGGTTGATTTTCCAGTGACATATTAGTGGTGTGTACGAATGTTTGTCTGTCGGGTGGTGTATTAGCATAACGACCCGCGCGCCCCTTAACGCCGCATGCTTGGTCACGCTGCCCCCTGACGTTGGTCGCAATTTCCACAGCGGGACTTTTCGTGAAAAGTGGCGCGACGCTACCTACGTTTTATTTTAATGAACATTATAAAATAATGGCACAGAAATGGGAAATTACACGACAATTTATAAAGGTATGAGAGAATGTGTATAAGGTTGGAGTTTTATTTCAGGACACGCTTTTGTTATACAGAGCGTAGTAATTACTTATAATTAGATAGGCACATCGTAATAAAATATTTATAATATTTGGAAAGGTTTATAATAAACTTTTTCAGTTAATTTTATTATTATGAAGTAAGTTTTCGTAGATAATTCTAATGTCTTTGAATTTTATTCTTTTGTTCCAAGAATTGTAACGTCATTCCTTATCAAAAAAGAAAAAATATCGACATCAACTTAACTAAGATATCATCAAAATATTACTTATACATTCATGCTTGGCATATCACCCCAAAAATACATACATCAAGCCGTGTCGCGGGTAAAACTTGCTTTTCACGTAAATCCAATTTGTGCGGTTCGTCCGAAAGGGCGAGTCGTGGCTGGCTGTAATTATTCACGTGTTATGACATCTCATTTGCATATAATCGGTGAGCCAGTCCCCGATGCGTGAGGCAGTGAGGTAAGAAAGGCAGCGGAGGCAAGCGGCAACCGTAGGCCATTCACACGAACGCGAACGGCTATCTTGATCGACCGGCCTATGAAAAAGCGGCCACTAATTAAAAAATAAACTGTAGCTAAGATCGTTCGTAAATACACGGAAGCCACCGGAAAGAGATTTGCTTTCACGTACTTCTATTAGTTACGAAACTCAAACGAATGTTGGTAATTATATAGAAAACTTATGGAGTATGTAGCGTTCGATAGGAATCAAAGTAGTTCGACTAATTCTTCGGCAATGAGGCGGTTATTACTTAATTGGTTTTGTGCGATAATATTTGTAGTTATTTAGTTCAATTAATCTAAAGCTATTTTGGTGATAATCACTCATTATTTATTGAGTTATCGGTCTCTTGTCGCTAATCACAATTGTGCTTCATAGGTAAGTCTTTTAACAGTTCTGTTAACAGTTTTACTTTATGAGGAGTACAGTAGAAACTGGGTTGGGGAGTTTGTACAGGCAGTAGCTCGATGTAAAATATGAGTTGGATCAGATTAGGCAGGAAGTCTGCCCTAACATTGCTTGGAAAAGGCTAGGTAGCTAGCAGATGATGGTGATGACGGAAAGTTAAACTTAAATTAGATTACCTTTTTTAAGTAAAACAGTACTGCACATTGGAAGCTACTAATGACTGAAGCAACAGATAATTTTTATCAAACTTTTTGCTCGCACCCATTGTACGCATTACCTAATGCATGGCAGTGATACGCGTCCGGTGGACGACTGAAATGCTTTAAAATTAGAAAAATGTAGGCTAGGGTTAGGGTATTTAAGTAATTAAAAAGAATATAGGTTTTTGGGGTACTGATGAATAAATATATTTTTGGGTCAAAACTGTACAGTGAAATTAACGAGGCTTTAAAAAAAGAAAAACTTCACATTAACACATAAGTACCATCTAAAAACACAGAGAATTTACACAAAAATCACTTCACCACATTTCGTCAATCAGAATCTGCCCGGAACACCAACAAAAACTCACCTCGCTCACTTATCAGAGAATCTGATCTCAAATCGAACAGACGGACTGCGCTAACAGTTCACAATGTAAATGATGAGACGAGAGGCAATTTCCCGAGGCAACACAATGGCTAGCAATTGGAAAGCGTGGTGTGATGTGTGTGTGAGCGGAGTAGCTGCGTATTTGCATGACCTGCATCGTTTAGCAGTATCTATGCATATCGCCAGCCCATTGTGCCCGCCCGGACCGCGAAGCGAGCAAAATCGCCTCCTTTATTTGCGAAATGGCGTACACTTGTACAGATACAAACAATGTTCTTGTTGCTGTTTAAGTGGATCTGGGTTGGGTATGGCCGGACCTAAGACACCTGAGCTGCGCATTGCTGAAATTCCTGAATATGTAGGTGGTCGTTTAGTGGAACTGGTGCAATTTGTCAATGGAATGAATGCATTTATGCAAAACTGGTAGCAAACTTAATAATTATAATGTAAACTTTAAGTTAAAATCTGTTAAATTAATAGGGATTCATTAAAAAGTGGACATTTGGGGCGTCGTATTTGTGGAAAATATTTTTTTTTTTAAGAAAACTCCTTATTTGAATCCTGTTTGATAAAGATCGAAGTGCCGCGGAACGAATCAAATCTCTGCACGACTGTACTTAGCAGTCCCTTTGCAGTTCAAAAAAGGTAAGTGCATAAACTGCAATTTCTCGCCAACTGTACTTCGCAGTCTGAACATTATCAGAGTACTTACCTGGTTTCAGGTTAAACTAACGTCTCATGTCAGTGGAGAGCGTATGTGAAATGACGATTAAGAACAGTTGTAAGTAGCTTTTGTTTGATCGCGATGATGATAACCGCGGCCATTGTGGCTAGGGATACTGCCTCTTTTCTAACAGTATGTAGCTGAACCTCTGAACTCATTGCTCAGGGTTGATGTTTATTGGATTAGGAAATACTCAGAAATAATAAAAAATGTTTTGAAAAAAAAATAGGTTAGGTACTGATTTTTAAAACAAAAAAGGTTAAAATGACTTTTCTTCCGGGAGTCGGTGTTTTTCAACCGACGAAAAAAAAGGAGGAGGTTCTCAATTCGACATGCTGTATTTTTTTTTTGTTACGCATAACTATTCCTATCGTCGACCGATTTCAAAAATCTTTTTTATTAGAAAGAGTTGTCCATTCAAAGTTGGTCAAAGTTGGTCCCGTTTAAATTTCAAAAGTAAAATCGGCCTCTAAGGGTTCAAAAAAAGGAATTAATTGTTAATTTTCCTACAGAATTTTCGGTTGTGAATCGATTCTGTTGAAATGAAGTTAACATATGTAGTTCTGAGGGCACCACTATATAGCAGAGATCTGGGAATGATAAAATTATGTCAGCCCTATCGTCAGATCAACTCCAGACCATTGTTATGTTGTGAAGTCAGTTCACAGAGGTCCTCAACAGTTAACACCAGCTATATCGTGTGTGGGCTCATTTCACTCATCTTGATGTGAACTTTAGACCTAGCTGGGGTATCATTGCCATCGAGGGTCTGAGGATGGAGACGGAAGGCAGGGGCAAGAGGTCCTCAACAGTTAACACCAGCTATATCGTGTGTGAGCTCATTTCACTAGTCTTTATGAGAACTTTAAATCTAGCTGGGGTATAATTGTCATCGAGGGTCTGAGGATAGAGCTGGAAGGCAGTAGCAAGAAATCCTCAATAGTTAACAGCAACTGCATAATTTTTGGGCTCATTTCAATCTTCATGATGAGAACTTTAAACATAGCTGGGATTTGACAGACGTTGACGGTCTGAGAGTGCAGACTTCAGCTCCAAGAGGTCCTCCACAGTTAATGCGGTAGTTACTGTGACGATTACGTTGACAATGACAAAAGTGGAGACGGGTTTCTCCATGTGTTAACACTATTATCATGGTAAAAAACTGAAAAGCTAAAAATAAATTTTGAGGCGGCGTCAAAGAAGTAATCAGCCAAGATCAATAATCAATTAACATGTTTGTTTGGCACCGCCTCAAAATTTATTTTTTGCTTTTCAGTTCGATCTTTCGTCGGTTTAATTTTTTGTTAAAAAGATTTTGTTTTTTATTTCATTGACTGGTGTCACCCACTTGCAAAAGAAAAGACATCATTTTACACTTTGTATTTATTTATTTATAACTTTTTTTTTGTTTTTTTTTTTTGAGGTTGATTTGTTGTCATTTTTGTAGAGTTCCCTCTATAGCTCCCAGATTCCATCATCAGTCTCTGACCTTATGATCAAAGAATAACTTAGAATGGATACCCTTTATTACTAGGTAGTATACCGTCAAACAAAAGAAGAATTTTGAGGAATCGAGTCGAATAGAGAACTTGCTCTTTTTTTGAAGACGGTCAAAAAGAAAATCTCGGTTTTATTCCTCTTGGAGTGCGTTTAGATTTTGTAAAGAAAATAATTTCTGTGCGAGCCATAATCGGACTACGGCTGCAGTGTATACTGTATGTATTTCATGATGCAATCGGCGCAAGCACTCATATGCATGCTTTTAAGAATTCTGCCAACAATTCTTCTTATGTTTTTCAGGTGGCCCAACACAAGCCATACCTTGCCTTATTTGAAAAAAGCTAATCCAAATTAGACTTTTTTTTTTAATTTTTTACTAAGTTAAAGCACAAATATCAGAAACGAGTTACTAAAAGCTTCTGTTTTGTTTATTTATCATGTTTTGCGAATATCATATTTTGCTTTTGTGGCATTTAACGATGGCGCCGTTCTTCATATTCTTTTCAGTGTTTCCATAACGGAAACTAGAGCAAATTACTAAACAAACAGTAGAAAGGCAAGTTCGTAGTTTAGAGATTACAAACAGTTGATGTGCATATTCATGTAGGTAGTCTCTTACACACAAAGAACAATGAGTTTCTCCGCAGCAATCGACCACAGATTTCACAAAACATTCGACGTTGCGTCTATTATAAATTTTGGAGCTTTATTTAACTTGCTACCACCTATTGTCAGTTTTTGGTTCTCACCGTCATTTAATTACCTAACGTTTCGTAATTAGCGGCTCATAATTGAATTGAAAGGATAATGAGAGGCTATCCGTCGTCTTTTCTCAATAATAGATAATATCCGATAAAGTAGCATTTAAACTATTTACAATTGATATTTCGACAATGTAGGCCGGTCGTTACGTTTTAGTATTTCACTGGCACATTCCCATGGATAGGCAACAACCTGTAATTAGATGGAGGCATACGGCAATTGATTTCCGTTATTAAACTTGGTAATTTGTATATCGGTTTGGTCGGTGCGGTTCTCGGCATAATGGGTTTAGTACATAGGTTCGTTATTTACATAGCAGGCTGGGCGTCAGTTGTGGACGTTTTTTTTCGTTAATGTATGTAAATGGGAAGCAATTAGGCGAGTTAAAACACGGGGTAGGCAGTCTAGGCAAGTGCGCCTCGCGCCCCTTCCGACTGCCGCCATATGTTAGGGGCGGGCGGCTACTATAGGTATAGCGTGTTACTAAACTTTCATTTATTTTCGAGTCACATACAATAAAATGTTTTAATTGCATTTTAAACTGTAGTTAGAATCTTGAAGGTCTGTTTTTATTTACCTGATTAGCTTTAAAAGTTGTGCAGTATTTTAGTCCGTCGTTGTGAATACAATAAAGACAAATAAAGTAGCGTCATTGAGTTCAACCTTGAATTAAGCCTTCGTATACATAACACGAAAGGTAGTCGATAAAGACTAGATGAGGAAAGCTCAAGACCGAGCTTTAGTGTCGTAGGGGAAGTCAGCTCAAAGCGGCCATTGGAGGCAAAGCGGCCACGCTTCATTTTTCGGTTATTTGATAATATGATAGCGTAACGTTGTCGTTCTGTACGCATAACCAAACCTCCTTCCCAACCTGGCGCCAGTCATTCACTAGTGTGGCTCTGTGTGTTTTATTAAAATAATACAAGGAAAGTTGCTAGGCGAAAATGAGTTCCACAATCTTACAGCATGAACGGAGAAGGAGTAGGAATAGTAGCTGGATTTATGAGGATGGGATTTAAGTAAGGATCTAAGGTGCGATCTACAGGGTGCGTCGCTAGGACGGGCGTAAGAAAAACGCTCACGAAGGTAAGATGGGTAGGAAGGATTGTGAAGGATGTTGAATAGGAGGCAAAGCCTTAGCTTTCTTATATTTTAATAGCAGTCCAGCATGTTTATGATCAAAAGTTTTCGTAGAAAACCTCATTGAAAGTGAAGTCCTCAAGAAAGTGTGAATAACTTGTCTTGAAATTAAATGGCAACACGACTGACTGATATGAGACAGATGCTGATATAAAAGAAAGATTTGTACTGCCATGGCTCCAAAAAACTTTGAATAGGGACAAGTTTCTTATGACTTTTATTTTTATCTTATGAGATGGGTTTGCTTTTTACCCGACTACGGCGAAGCAAAAAGGAGGGTTATGATTTTTGAATAATGTCTAGGCCAGATATGACAGAAACAAAGTCTACGATAGAGTGAACTTACGAGTAGTTATATGAAAACCTGGGATGTATATTATGTTCGGGAATACAGATGCGGGTGACTACCACTCATTTGCTGCGCATTATGAAGGATATTTGGAAGCGCTAAATGCTACTTATCTTGAAGTTGGAATCGTGAGCTTTTCAAGTTATTATCGAGATTGAAAAACGAAAAGACCATGAAAAAAACTTTAGAAAACAACATAAATTAAGCAAAAGTAAGTTTTACTGTCGTGTCAAAGTTGTGCTAGTTGCAAGAGGCTACATTGGCCCATTTCGATGACCAAGAAGTAATTAGATCGTCAAACATATAAATATTTTGTGAAATTCTACAGTTCGCTGCAGGTTATTATGGGATATTCCCATTCAAGTTGACAATAACGCTTCAAAAAGCTGTCGGATATTTCGCTATTCCAAATGTTTAATCAATGAAGTTACAAAATATTGATTGGATTAGGTGTAATGATTTCAGATGTGAAAAAACTTTTTAGATTTCCACGTATTTTCTTACAGCTGAAATTAACATAAACGAAACTTTATTCCAATCCAATCCATATAAACCCTCTGAAGTCGACAGAGCAATGTTTAAATACTGGAGGCCATTCGAAGAATTTATCAACAGCCTGTATGTGAACCCTCCAAATTAAAGTGACACAACAAATATTGAACTTTTTCTTTCGGTTTCAATTGGGACACAATATTTATAAGCTCTACTCATTGTAGAATTTTGGAAGTATTTGAGCACAGGAATTATTTGTAAATTGGGTAAGTAATTTGAATGGTTTCACTGTGGCAGTAATTTGTAAAAAATATATGGGAATTATTCAAACATCTAAACGAATTTTTGTCATTTTTTTTTTAACCATAAATATCATCAAAACATTTTTTTTCTTTCCTAATAGTTAATTAAAATGTTTAAAAGTTTGGTTATGTGAATTGTAAAAAAATATAGGTATTTTTTAAATAGATGAAAGTTCTTACAATAATTAACATTCACTGGCTCATCTAATTATTTTTATATCAAAGTTCTTAAAGTAATTTTTATTTATTTTTAAACAACACAAATTATTTATCAAAATATCCACATCTCTAAACTAATCCCAACATTAGGTATACGTAAACAGTAGGTATATATTTTTGTTTTCATTAGCAGCTTTTGTTTTAGCAGTGAATAGCGTATTGTCGGCTCGCCGAGGGGTGGGGCCTGTCGCTCCGCCCCGCATGCAAGCGCGCCCATTGGGCAGGGCGACGCGCCGGCTTTGCCTTGACAAGCATCACTGACATCGAAAACGAACTCGGCGTTATTTGCACCGATTTTTTTTTATTGAGTCGGAGAAATTGATTTTTTTTCGGGTTTTATTTTGATGTTAGAAGGAAAATTATTGTTTGGTGAAAAATCTGTACATTACGAGTATTTATTGATACTTCTGTTTTTTTTTTGTTATTTTTTTATACAAAAAAAAAAAATATTTTCTATTGTATTAAACATTTTCACCAATATTTGTGTTTACAAGTTTTATAATCATCGAATAAGTATTCCACCTATTTTATTCGTGTTCGTGTCTAAAGATTTTCAGAAAACCATAATTTCAGGTGTTTAAAAAGCTTTAAAAAAATATTGTCCGAGTGATTTGTTTTTTTATCACTATATTTTTGCACCCACGATAATTCGGATCAGGAGAAATTCCTAGTGTGGGGTAGTAAAAAATAAAACGAATGTAGGTCTTTTCTTGAGCAGCAAGTTAAGGCTAACCTACCAAGAATCAAGAACTATCTATTATTTATTGTACTTCATTATGGGATTAAATAAACAATTTATTAAAGTGGTTGAGTCGGTAACATACTCTTTTGGATAGGTAAGTAGGTATCCATGGTTTACATACAACCTTTGGAAAAAATCTTGCTTACATGTTTGGCATCTTGTACTGAACTGTTTGTTTTCTATTTTTAAATTGAACTGTTAGGTTTATACGGACGTATTTTTCCACCAGTACCCTGAGCACGAGTTTTCACTCTTTTACTTTACAGCGTCTTTTCAGTATTTACAGCGTTTCTTGTATGAAAAACTGGAACAGCGCCTCTGATGTGCGAAGAAGGAACTAATTTTTTCCTTGAAAATTGTCAATTTGAAGTTGTCAAAGTTCCAGTTTACTTTACGTCTCAAATACTGAAAATTCGTGCTCAGGGTACTGATTTCCTTTTAAATTTTACATTAAGTAAAATTAAAATTGTCATTTAAAAAATAGATGGATAAGTTATTAAATCCTTATACCTATTTGATTTCAAAGAATTTCACCTGTAGGTAATCTTTTTTGAAAGAAGAAACTCTTCCTTATTTCTCAATGTTGACGAATCAAAGTAATCGAGCAGAAAAGGGGCGAAATTGAGAACATCGACCATTGTTCTTACGGGTACCTTCAGAAGGTACCCGTTTAGATCATGTGTCACCTACCTGGGTGGTCCAAAATAGATAGCACACTCATTTTGTACACATTATAATGTTAATATGTCTGTCTGTGGAGAAGCCGCGGCTTTGTCATCGCAAACCAAGACGAATGAAAAGACATGTTTAGTAACACATGACCAGTATACACTGACCTATAAGGGACAGAATACTAAGGAAGTTTACAAGGAAAATGTTACGCAGGTAGGGATCTGCGTATGCTGGTTGAAAGGTTGCGCACGCGATGTGTAGAATCCTGATTCTGTATGTGCTTTGGGTGATGATTCGTTAGTCCTTTGTGGAAGACCCTATTGTTCATTCGGGTGCTAATGCGAAAGACATATAAAGAAAGAGCTGCCTGTATTAGAAATGTTTTTTGTTGCTGTTTTCTGAAGGTGAAAATAAATTGGTTAGGTATGTAAGTTCAGGTGATATTATAAGAATAAACATACCGACTTAATTTTTATAAGACCATAGTTATAATGTATAATTATGTTTCTTAAGATTGTAAAAGAAAAAGTTATTGGTTTTATTTAAACCTCTTTTTCCACAGTCCTTTCCATCGGGAGGGAAGTTGGTAGAAACTTCCTACCTTAACTGTTAAAGACTGTTTATGAGTCACATCCACATGTCTACATTCTTTTTTAATTGACTTTTATTCAATAAGCCAGATTTCTAATAAAAGTGATTTTCAAAAAATTTACTCTGACAAATTTTTATACTTCTGACACATTTTCAATGTTAAATTTGATACAAATCTTATTAGAATGAAAAAAATTGACAGAATGTGGACCCTAATAGGTACCTATTCTCTTTATGTACATAATAATTAAATCCTTTATAGCTGAAACAGTACTATTGCTTTGTAAGAATCAAAATTGCCAACTAAAAACCCAAGTATAAAAATCAAAAAGAAAAGTAAAATAACCCCAAAATCCATCTAATTACGAAAGACTTGTATCGTTGCATCAACACCGTTACGCCGATAAAAAATCACCGAACAACTCACATTATTGGCCACGTATTTTGATTACAGCCATATTTATGGGTGCTAGTCCAATTACAGAAATAATCATACAACGACCGCATACAGGATAACACATCGCTTAAGTAACAGGTTAATCGTAACTGGCGTGTAACAACCAACAACAGTTTTACCTTCGGCCAGATAAAAGTGGCCGGGTCTACATAAATAAATTTATTCATTAGGTGACACCCACACCATATCGACGCACTAAATCCTCCTTGTCGGCCTCTGTCTGGCTGAGCGTAAGGTAAAAAGAAAAATTTGTCATCATTATACACTTACATTTTATAGGTTTGTTTATGGGCGCGCTCTGGAATCGGAGAATTGATTTTGTTGGTTTAACTGCGTGAAATATTGTTTGTAGATAGAGTTATGAAGGTGCAGTATGGATTACTTTGTAAGTTTTTATGTGGTAAAGAAATTGGTTACAGCCAAATATCTACTTTTAAAATATCATGCCGCTCTTTGGAAGTAGGTATGCATTGAAAATTTGCCAACTTTTCGAGCACCTGAACTAAATTAAATACCAAATCTTTTCATCATAATCGTATTGGTGGTTGGACTCAACGCATTCTCTATGTGATGATAATTTACATTAGGTACAGTAAAAAAATAAATTTTTAAATTTTTAATTTAATTACAACAAATATTAAATAATTAAAAATACTTTGTTTTCCTTTTATATGCTAACGCCTGTGCCTTGACTTCACACGGTGACGGAGATTTTTCAACTTCACCGACGGATTTAAAAAAAAAATCTCCTAGAAACCTTGTTCACTATTATGAACACACAAAAAAGATTCGAGTTGTCCTCAACTGATGCTCTCAAATGATTAATAAACACGCAATTTAATTTATTTTTTTGAAGAAAACTGTATCATTATTTTCCAGTGAGAAAAAGACATAAACGACAACTATGTACCTACTTCCTCTTTAAAAAAATAGAAACAAAGATTTTTTTTTGTTCCAGTCTGAGTAATGCTGGTAACAATAATAAATAATTTTTAGTATTTTTGAAAACGTAATTAGTGCTACGGCGAATCATCATCATCGGCGAATAAAATGCAAATATACAGATTACTTAGAACTTGTGCCAATACGCTATAAGTAATTTGGTTTAGAGAGATATTTTTGACAACTCTGTAGATTAATATGAGAGATTGGTGAAGATCTCCTTTATCGATTTTTTGGAAAATTTAATCCGATTACTCAAATATGTAGACGTATTTCTAGAAGTATCTAGGAACTTTAATATGTAAGTATGCTGTATAATTATGTTTTAGTAACAGCTCCCAACATTTTATTTAAAATATACAACATTTTAAAAAACATCCTTCTATTTGAGACCTATTAGATAAATGTAGATGTCGGTAATTAAGCTAATCTTGTAAGAAATGTGATGTAATATTAAGGGCAGGAACTGAAAAAGCAATATGATGATTGTAACAGTTTAACATTAGACTTTGCCAGTGGAAAATAAATGGTTACCAAAAGTGATTACAATTTAATCACATACCGAAATAAATATAAGTTTCTACGTCTTAGTTCCTTGCAATAGAAAAATATTAGGAAAACGACCCAAACGGTAGCAGAAAGTAATCATAAATCGCCGTGTGCGTCGGCGCAGCATTTGGCACCCAATTTTCTCTGGGGTTACTGAAAAATACGTAAACATTAAGAGATAAACTGCTTTGCAATGTGAATTCAGCATATTATAGTGGTATTTTAAATTTAAATGTACTTAATATACAATTTAAAAAAGAAATTTAGAAATTGTGAAGGCATTTCATAAATTAATAAAGGGATAAATAAATAAATCGTATTTTTAAAAGTTTTTTTAGAAAGTAACAGTAAATGCTTTATCGGAAAAAATATAATAAAGTGTTAAAACCAGTGGTTAAAACCATGTAATATTAGAATCTTACATTTAAATGCAGTAAGTTCTTACTTTTTTTTTCAAGATGAAACAAAAGGTTTATTGTTGAAAGGGGCGCGGTTTGGAGGCATGTCTTATGTAAGATTAAGCTTTAAAAAGTGTTGATAAATCAACCTATATTGAAAAAATGAATTTTGATTTTGAAATAACTTTTTAATCTTAAATTTTTATATATTTTCTTCTGATTTATTCAACTTTAAAATTAGTATTAGTACTTACTAATTAATAGAAAAAAAAAATCATATAGATATCGGTACAGAAATAAATGAAATACTTATGATTTCAGTTTTATTCGTGATTTTTAAAAGAAAATATTTCAATTGATGGATGCAAGTGGCGAATTGTCGTTCGGCGTGGCGGTCTAAGGGGGAGGCCTATGTTCAGCAGCGGACGTCTTCCGGCTGATGATGATGATGATGATTCTATTTCACTAACTTGTTTATATCGATTGACTGTAAATTTATTTATTTATATTCAGGCTACTCTGGCCCATAGACATATACCTTACAAACTAACATACATATTTTTTTAAAATGTGTCACAAGCAGGTATGCCTAACAGCCAGTAAATATTAATGTCTAGATAATGTTCTATATAAAGTTCAAAATAATTAAAGGTGCACAACGCCCTGATTTCTAAACAACGAATAAGGATTAAAATCAATATTAATTATCAAGTAAAAAACATGAGTTAGGGCCAGTTTTTTGATCAATAGTTAAACTAACTATTGTTTAATCCCATATTTTTTTGATAAATAGTAATAGTAGGTATTCATTTTTTAAATGCATAGGTTTTAACTAATATTTAGTTTAACTACTGATCAAATAACTCGGCCTTAGTTTGTACAATCACCGGTAAGAGTAAAATATACTAATAGAAGAAGAAGAAGAATTAATTTTGTAGGACAGATGGTTTGTAAGTCTATTGTATTTATTTTTAAAACCCTTTTGATTTATATTTAAACACCTCATCGGTTATTATTTTAATGATTCCACTATAATCTCAGCAATTACTAAAAATCGATACCTAGTAATTATAAACAAATTATCAGATATTTTTCAAAGAAGTTTCCAATAAAGAAATCCTTTCAAAATCCCAGTACAAAACATATTTATCTGTGTACAGGAAACCACAACTTCGAACGAGATTGATACAAGTTATTGAGTAAAGAAAACTTCCAATTAAATTGTAAAGAACGGATATACAGGTAGGTAGCGGAACAGACGCGTCAGTTGCTCTGCGGCTCTACGATACACTTTTCCTTGTAATTATAGTACAAAAAGTCCCAGTAATACAATCCATATGCTGTGATCTAGCGATTCATCAAGGTATACTACTGTTACTTGCTTACTAGGTATATTTTTCACCGTAATTTAACTATTGTTAATATACATAAATATTAAAATATTCACAACAGATTGTGGTACACGTGGCCCTACATTGATTTACGTCAAAGGGTATAGGGATATTTCGTGTTTAAATTATTCTGTCTATTTCAGCATCGGCATGCTCCCACAATTTCCATGAATAAATAATTGGTACACATAAGCTGTTTTCAACGATAAAGTTTAGAATATTGGACTACTCTTCAACTTAATTAGAATGGAACTCACTCCGTACAGTAAACTATTAAAACGGATGCTAAGCATAGTCAACTAGAACTAACTTTAATTAAGAAGCTAATCGGCACTATACTGTTGTCTCTGCAGGCGCACGCTAAAGTATATAGGATAGAGCGAGAGAGGTATACATTAACACCTTCTATATGAAGAAATGGTAAAAGATCACCTGTGCTCACTACCGTAATTCTACCGAGCGGTAGAGCACCTGTCCCTTTCATACGGTTCATGCTTAAGCCGAACCGAACGAGTGCGAGTAGGAGTAGTTTCATTTGTGTGTCGTGCCAAAAAGTCGTATGAGGCACTTTGGAGTTACAACAATGTAGTCATTATGTGTATAGCACTAAGGGACATATTGTTTCAGTATTGATAAGTTTAAATTTTAAAATCTAAGAACGGGACGGAAGGTTGCGTTGCAATCGAGCTGTGTTGTAATTTTGACGCGTTCGGAAATCGAATTAAGAGCGTTAGAGTGAGAGGTGCGCGGAGGTTTGCTCGGCGGAGGTAGTTTTTTGTTATTGTTTGGCGGCGGAGATTTTTTCCGAGGCGTGCAAATGGGAGTAGGCGCGCGAGTGGGCGCGCCGGCACGACAAGCGCGCTCTTCAGTGTTCTGGCTGAGCTTCAAGCGAGCGCGTGCGAGCCGGGCCGCGTCCTATAGGTGCTCATAGCTTATCACAAACTGGCTTCTTAGAGCCAATCGAACTGTTGACTACCGTGGACTATTTGAAGTGAACTATTTGGTTGGTGCCGCATGCTAGCGTTGCAGAGAGCTCGTGACCTGAAGGTGGCTCGACCATGTTGATATCGGCGGGCAGTGGCCCCACGCCCGAGTTCTCCCCCGTCTCGTGCTGCGCCCCCTGGAAGATGGAGCCGGCGCCCCCAGCCCCCGCTGCCATCACCCAATCGCTCAACATATCACCCAATGGTAAGTTCTTGTGCAGTTTCCTTTTAAAAAATCCTTTCAAATGATGTGCCACCAAACACTAAATTCATACACTCATTAATCTTAAAGTAAGCTTTTAAATAAAGCTATCCAAAAATTGTTGAAATTGTATCTGCACGAATCATAAATGAAAGTGATAACGCATGTGTAAAAAATACCAGAGTATTAAATACAATCATTAATAACAGTTTTAAACAATCTTAAAACTTTTTTCCAATTCACTAAAATAACAGCCCATAAAAACTTTCCTGAATAAAATGTTTTGGTGAAATAAATGCATTTCAGACGGCTTAAATAAGTACCTAGTTTTAGGCCTTTAACATTGTCCTTTTTGAAACAATGAGTTTGTTTTTAATGATACTCTTTTGTAATAAAATAATGTTATTTGTAGATCAGTCGATAATGACTTGTAGATAGTAGATAAATGTCCTTAGATAAAATAATACGACTAAACATTGTGGCTAAGCTGATTATTTGAATAGATTTTTTAAAATGTTATCTACGTTTTTTCTGAAACGAAACAGACCATTTCAAAAGAAAACAGCCAATGTACAAAACTTTTTTGTTTATATTTAAGCATAGAATTCATTTATTAAATCTTTGGTTAAAAGCATTCAAAGTCCGAAACTAAGTTCCTATATTTTAATTATGTAAATAGTTCAACAAGTCTATTTGAGTAACAACAGCAGTTTTTATTCGTGCCATTTAAAAAATGTTCATACTCTTTGCAATTAATTAACATCAAATATATCGCAGTCTATTTAAAGAAATCCGCTTTTGCGACAGGTTTCTTCTGTTCTATTAATATTCAAATGAAAACACAAAATACAATACCTAAACAAAACTTGTTGACCTGAAACGATGTTTAAATTTTAACAAATTACCTGAAAATGACCGACAAGAAGTGTTTAACAAAAACTTTCCAAGATTTCTCACTAGACTTTCTAAAAAGATGGAAAAGAGCTGCAAACAAAATTTGATACGAGATCCTGAAAAGACATTCTTCATTGTTGTCACCCATCACAACATTTCCGAAATCGGTAACGGACGTAATTATTTTTATTAGCCATTGCTCGCTTCGCTCGAGAACATAGGTTAGTGGAAATCTCCTATAGATGCGTTTATCCAGGATGTAACTTACATCCAAATCAGCGAGCCGTTTTTGCGTGGTTGAGTAACAAAAATTCATCATTAGTAGTTAAAAAAAAAAACAATATTAGTAGTAGGTATAGGAACAAAATTGTTTAATACTTTTTCCTAGACTCCTCATATTCTAACTACAATAAAAAAGAGAATGCGAATATTTTACAACCAATTCTATCTCATCAATCGACTGATTAGTAAGACCAAATTAAAAATAACAATGCGTTAAATTGATGAAATAACTTTTAAATAAATATTTATAGGATTTAAATAATTAAAATTTACCTTTTTTACTTTTAATGGAGCAATAAAAAATAATGAACGTTTTATAATTATATCATAAAGTACGGATTCTCTCCTGTTAAATCAATTGCCCGGCGGCGACGGTGTCGTGTTTTCGCCAGCACCTTTGCAGCTCTGCCTTTTTGTTTCACTAGCTACCTACATCAAACTACTTATTTTATTAGATAATACATATTATTAGGTACCGATTTATAACATATTCTTTTTTTTAATACCTAACTATTTAAATATAATAAAATAATTTTATGTAAGTACTCATTATATTTTTTTTCTGTAATACAGATGACATAATTAATCCTTAGATTACCTAAACTTCAATAAACTACATCTTAATATTGCCGTTAAAAGTAATTCTTACTTATTTCACTCCCAACATTTTTTGTAAGTACTTTTTTTTTTTGAAGTAAAAATATTCTCTACTGAAACTAAAACATAAAAAACACATTGAAAAAAAGTTCAGCGATGCCATTTAATCGATCCATAAATCATACTATAAAAACCGTTTTTTTATGGCTGCGATTGAACCGAAATGTTTTATATCTTGCACAACCAAGAATGAGAGTGGAGTAGGACTTGTTTCTTTTAATGGTGGAATTATTCAAAATGCTCTCCCATGGGTCCAGAAGTTCAGACTGGTAATTAAATCCAGTTATGTGACGCTGAAAATCTACCTACCAGTATTTTCAGTCAATTTGATCACCACAACCTGGTCCTACTGAATAATATAATGTATGATACTTCTAAGCAAGATTGGCTCTTCGTTTTTTATGCTTCTCACAAATCGTAAACGAATGTTAAATATCTAAAAATTTTAGCTGGGATCAATGGCTTACGTACTATTTATTATTTGTCTTCCTTATTTTAAAGTTCAAATTCTTCCATACGGTGACAACATCCATAATAAACTAGGACTAGACAAACAAATGACAAAACAAAAAAAAAATGATACTATACGTATTTCTAAAATCACAAAATAAAGCCATGCCATGAAAGTCCCCCTATATAATAATAGAAATAGACAATCAAACGTTGATGGATAGTTTATACAGCCAACATTAAGACCTACCCGCAGACGAATGGACCGACTGAAAACCCAGAAATGATAATATCTCTGTAGAAGAACGATCAGGAGAGCCGACCCCAATTAGAAATGGGACAACGCCTGAAGAAGAAGAAGAAGCCGACATTCGAAACTTCAGACAGTAGTTTAAAAGCTAAATGCAGGTTTTTCGCACAAGACAGTTTTATAATTGTCATATTTCCCATAGTGCCTATATACTTGGTTAATATACATTACTAGCGATCCGACACTCAATAATAATGTGGTTTTCTACGGGTGAAAGCATTTTCAAAATCAGTTCACTAATTCCAGAGATTGGTTTCCTACAAACAAACTTACAAACTTTACCCCTTTTTCTGTATAATATATGTATATAATTATGTATCTTGAAAAACAGAAAGCTTTTTGTATCGAATACTTGTATCGAAGTCAAATCTAGTGACGATCAACACATGAGGAGCCTTAACACATTTGCTAAACACCTAGAAAAATAAGGTAATATTTCCTACTCTAAAAAACAGGACTAAATTCTACACCTACTTGGTATGCGTATGGTTATCAGGTTTTTATCATCATCATCACCGGCCTTGTTTCCACTGCTGGGACACAGGCCTCCTCTCCGTGAGAGGGAGTGAGCCATAATGCACCACACGGGCCCAATGCGGGTTGGTTTTGGTTCCAGGACATGCCGGTTTCCTCAGGATGATTACCTTCACCGTTTTGAGAGCAGTGGTGATGAAATAAATTACAAAAAGAAATGCGCCTGGCTCGGTTCGAACCCACCAACAAAATAGTTCGGGCCGATATGACTAGGCCACCATTGCTCTCCATCAATCAGGTTTTGGAATGTCAATAATGTCATCATTTGATACTTCTGTTTCTATTCCTTGACGGCACGGTTCACATTATTTTCACCTGAAATCGCGCCCAGCTTTTGCAGGATAACTAGTGCAACATCGTAAAATATTAAAAAAACCACAGAACTTTCTAGGCGATTCTTTCTTTTCGAGCACGCAGTCAAAGCTGCTGGCTGGTTTGAGGTATTTTACATTGAGTGGCACGTCCTAGCCGTAGCAAGTAAAATAATAAAAAAAGTAATGTAGCATTGGCAGACCAGCACTAGTTAATGAATCCAGTAGTAGCTGGATTCATTAACTCAGCCTATCACAGTCCTCTGCTGAACATAGGCCTTTCCCAGGCTGCGCCACATCACCCTGTCTTCTGCCTTCCACATCCAGTCTGTCCCAGCCACTTTCTTAAGGTTGTCGGTCCATCTAGGTCAGCCTTTCCCAAAGTGGGCAATAACGCCCCTTTGTGGGCGCTGTAGGCCTAAAGGGGTTGGTAAGAGACCCAGAAAAAAAATGGAGGCGTTGTGTAGAGGCTTCGGGGGCGATTTGTAATTTCATCTAGTTAGGAGGACTCTTAGACACCGACTGAGGTCTCGAGTCTCGGCTACAACGTGTGAACATCAACTTATATTAATTAAGAGATTGCTCAAACTCGGTTCGATATTTCTTTCCGCGTTTTTTTTTTTCAAAACGTTGCCCCACACCAGAAATTTCTTCCTGTATCCTGGGTGCGTTTACAAACATAGAAACTCACATACACAAACATCCAGACCCGAAACAATTATTAGTAGATCCGCGTTAGTTGAACCGCGACACCCTGCGCAGCAGCCGATTGTTCAGCCACTGCGCCAATCGCGTCGTTCATGTATCTGTCCTGTATTATTCAATAAATAGAAGAAAAATCATGTCAATCGGTCGTCGCTCCGTTTCGAAATGAAAGTATACACAAAGAAACTAATAAAAAGGCAAAGACACACTTTCGCATTTTAATAGTTATTAGTATTCCTAGATAGGTAATATTCGTAGATAATACACCGCGGGCAATCATGTTTTAACAAGGGAATATAGCTCACAACAATTAATTAATTTAATTTGAAGTTATAGTCATCGCCCCCATTTTTTCAGCTACTTAAAAACCATTTTAAGTAGCTGAAAAAATGGGGGCGCTAAAAATTAATTTATTCTCAGAGTGGGCAGTAGACAAAATAAGTTTGGGAACCTCTGATCTAGGTGGCGGGTGTCCCACATTAGGCTGCGTTTCCACTGAGGCGGAGCGGAGCAGAGCGGAGTGCGATTCACCAATCACAAGGCTTGAGTGGATAAGAGATGTGGATTTCAAGCCATGTGATTGGTGAATCGCCCTCCGCTCTGCTCCGCTCCGCCTCAGTGGAAACGCAGTCTTACGCTAGCCGATCCGCGGTCTCAACTCCACCGGTCATCAGTCCTTCGACTGCTGCCAGTAGAGTTTGCTTACTTTGCAAGCTTATGTATATGTATGTCAGTTACTGCTGGATTGCATAAGCTATATTAATTGCGAGAGAGTCGCTCTTATTGAGGTTGGTTTGTGGATGGGTGACCATCTATCATAGCATGTTTTCTCCGGCCCCAGAAAGCGCGTACACGTAAAGCTGTTGGTTCAAGCTGTCATGAGTAGATCTTTGCAGAAGCTCCTAAATCTGACAACCAGTTTTAACAAGGGGTATCTTACTACCCGGTTACTTGGTTGTGGATGTCAGATGGGCAGTCGTTCCATATAAAATATTGATTACAGCTGAATCTGGTTTGACTGGGAGCTGACCAATGACCACAAAATAGTTGGGAAAAGTCTAGGCAGACGAATCCAGCAGGACGTGATCTCATCATTAGGCTTACGTTCTTCTAGATAAGATCATGTCGGTTCAGAGTTACAGTTAATATAACACCTTACACAACAGTTAAAGATGATAAGATGCCACTGTAAATTAGTATTTTAATTGCATTTATCTGATCTCGCCAAGCCTTTTGAGTAGCACATTTATCTAATGGGCGCAAACAATCATCTTGTTTTAATGAGGTGGATAAGAAAAGTATCATGACATACATATAAAAGCGTAAGTACCTAACTAATCTGTTACTGATTCGACACTTATAACTCGGGACCAAAATATTTGCAATTTTGATTTTTCAAAGCTAATAAAATATAAAAAAAAACTAATTTACTCGTAGTGAGTTAGGATTAATACGAGACTTTTTTTAGCGTGGTAAAATCATCAAATGAGTCCTCCCACCCAGGGCAGGGCGGGAGTGACTGTCAGACTCGTACTGACTAAAATCCATGGTCTCCTTCAATAGCCCTTTATTTACCGGGGTCACGGTAAAATATAAAAAAAAAACTAATTTACTCGTAGTGAGTTAGGATTAATACGAGACTTTTTTTAGCGTGGTAAAATCATCAAATGAGTCCTCCCACCCAGGGCAGAGCGGGAGTGACTGTCAGACTCGTACTGACTAAAATCCATGGTCTCCTTCAATAGCCCTTTATTTACCGGGGTCACGGTAATGAGATAAGTCCCGCGACCTCGGCAATTAATACTAGTCTAGAATGAATATATCTAAGTACCTATTTGAGTCTCTTATTTTTTTTTTATACATTGCCTTACACTAAGAATTTATTATGTGTCGTGGGTAAGTTTACAAACATATAAACTCAAAGAACAAACATATTTTTTGTTAAAAAAAATATTTTTTGTTAAAAAAAGAAATGTTTGTTCTTACAAAGTTAGTTCGCAAATCAGAATCTTTAATTAATTTACAACAATTGTGGGCTCACAAGCCGAAGAGTAAGGAAACGTTTGATTTAATTAAACTTTACACTTAACGGAAACATTACGTTTCCTGAGTTGACCATTCGAAAGGGATTCTAAGATAAGCCATTCTATAATAATCTCCGTGTACTTGATACGAGTATATTTTAATTAGTAATATAAAATGGTTTTCCCACAAAGCTTTTCTTCATCATCATCATCATCAGCCGGAAGACGTCCACTGCTGAACATAGGCCTCCCCCTTAGACCGCCACGCCGAACGACAATTCACCACTTGCATCCATCGGTTGCCCGCGACCCTCACGATGTCGTCGGTCTACCTAGGGGGAGGCCTGCCCAGCTTTTCTTGAATACTGGAAAAAAAACAATAATATGAAATATGCTTTATTGTTCACCAAAATTGTGACACAACGTTTGACAATTTTGTTTTACATGGTTACAATGGCAATTTTTTTTAGTTTTGTCGATGCGTCAGGTAGTGCTGAAATTAAACTCTTTAAGTTATAATTATAAGTTATAGGGTGATAAGTTTGACGATTTGAGTTCAGTTATTCCTAATAATAAAAACCTAAAATGTTAGTAAGATTTCTAAGTACTGAGCATTTTAAATTTTTCAGCTGTAAGCAAGAGTATAGAATACTTTACTTCAATAACGCTACAGACGTGACAGATAACGGCGTATCTATTTCACAAAGAGCAATTTGAAAAATAAGGAGGTAAATATACACATCACGAACCTGATCATACATACATAATTATGTAATTAACTTAAGATAAGTGGTATGTACCCGATGACCGATCTACGTCACGTCACTGGCCGCGTGTGTGAGCTGAGCTGCAGGCCACGTCGCTTGTCATTTGTCATCACTGGAGCTAGCTCGCAGCTGCCGCGATGAGTGAGCGAAAACTGCCTCGCATCGCACAACATTGTCCGCATTGTACTGCCGATCGAACTAATTAATCGATAGATCGGCCGCTAGATTGCCCAGTAGCGTTTCCGGTGAAGGTTGCTCAATATTCACCCGCCGATTTGTATGCGATACAGCATACGAAACGTTTTGATTGACGATAGCAAATAATTGGACAAACAGAATTGGTAACCATCAGCAAAAAACTTAATTATAAAAAAAAGTGATAGAATGTGCATGTAATTTAGATAGATACGTACCTAATTAGATAGAATAGCCTCTTAAGTACTCATCAACGTCGAAACTAGTTGGATTAACTTTATTTGATTCAGTCTTAATTACATACTTCACCTTTAGTAATGTTGACAAAATGTTAATAGGTGAAATAAATTCAGTGATGGATGATTCAATTGGCGAGACGTTAATATATGTATGTAATTGAAAATATAAAGTATTTTCACGTCAATTACCTGACTCATAAACGTCGAATAAATTTTCATTGAGCACAAAACATCGCAGGTAATGTTTTTTTGACGTCAACGTTTATATCGAGACGCGTTTGATCAGGTGCTTTAATAAATCTAATTAACATTTAAATGGTGATCACGCATAATAATCAGGTGGCTTTGTAAACTGAGACGATGCTCCTTAATTAATAGACAATAGCTACAATGTATTAATGAACCATTAAGTCGGTTAAAACATTGAATGTAAGAGTTGATGAATAAACAGCGGAGCACTTGTTCACACGGAGCGAGTGGCGTATGACGCAAGTGGGTAGTCCGCCGTGCAGCAAGTGCCGCTTGTGCCGTGTGTCGTGCCGTGCCGTGTCATGCCAAAATGCACCGAGATGCCGATGCTGACACAACTGTGTGTGCGCCCTGCCGCCTGCCATTGAAATACACCGCTTCCTGTAAACAGTATAAATATGGAACTTTAAACAGTAAGTCAAGAGTACAGAATAATACAGAAACTGTTTAATAAAATTAATTTAATTTGAGATACCTCTTGTTCATTTTCTTTAAGGTTAATATTATCTTTTTTGTAAATTATTAGTTCGAATGTGTTCACCAGAATAATTCAAATTCTTACAAATTTGAGCATATTTGTATCTACAAAAACAACCACAAAAAAGGGTAAAATAACCTACATAATAACTTTTCTTTCAGAAGTCGGTGCCTTTATTTTTTTTATCATTTCATTGTCTTTTTTGCCACCGACTTCTGAAAGAAAAGTTATTTTGTAGGTTATTTTACCCTTTTTTGTGGTTGTTTTTGAAGGCGGTTACATTTTTTTTTTGAAAAAGTTTTTTTTATTTTACTCTTTTTAGTTTAAATATTCAACCCAAATTCTTGTCAAATAAATCATTCTCTTACATGTGCACTAAAATGTTGTAATCCGTAGCACCGGTAACAACATCGCTCACGTGCACTATAGGCTAGTAAAATTCCCTAAGTATCTCAAAAACTACTGAACCGATTTTGATGAAACTTGCAGTATTCCGTAAGTTAAACAATACCTAGTACAACAAAAAAAGAATTACTTAAATCGGACTTGTAGTTCCGAAGATATGCGAACACAAACTAAATCAGTCGATGCTTACTCCTTACTGTTAAGGAGTTGTACCTTCCATCATCAGCTCAGCTACATGAGATGATGATTATCATACGCAAGTACTTAAATTACTTCATAAAATTTGCGAAAAACGATGTGCGGGCCTATAAAATTTGAGGGTTGCCCTCGATTTCCCCGGGATCCCATCATCAGATCCTGACCTGATGATTATGGGACCACTTGGGAAGTATACCCTTTCAAACAAAAGAAAAATTTTCCAAATCGGCCCAGGCGTCTTCGAGAAATCGGGGAACATACATAAAAAAAAAAAAAAAAAAAAAAAAAAAAAAGATTCCGACGAATTGAGAACCTCCTCCTTTTTTTGAAGTCGGTTAAAAATCAATTATCTTAATATCATTCAGTCCATAAATAAGTCTAGAAATATTGGAATATATTAATACATAATTTGCATGAAATAAGTATAAATTCTGTTTTTCATCAGCTTCATGTCGAAGTATGATAGTTTAGAATAAAGTCGCACATTGTTGATACGAATCAATAGAACAAAGTTCTGAACATAAATTACACCACGAATTTATTACAATCCGAATGTAATTTTAATAAGACGGTTGAAATAAAAGATCACCTAAGTAGATTTTGATAAATAAGAGTGTTTCTCACGATTACCTCTTGTGAAAATATTATAACCATGATAGCCACTTTTTTATTACAATGTGCAGAAATTGTCATATCAGTATAAAATCACAGCCAGGAATGTATGTATTTTATAAAAAAATGTAATCAATTTAAAATACCAAAACATAACAGCTAAGTATATACCCTGAATTTTCTGTTAAATCAGATACGGTCTATGTTACAAAATCAATCAATGATACACCTATTAGATGAAAGGATTCATTTCTAACTCGTAAACTCACTAGATTGTAAGTTACGCCTAAAAAACGAATCTAAATAATTGCAATAGCTAATGAATTACAGAACCCGTAATAGGATGAATCCAAACGGTCTGTCACGTAGCATCCTAAGTTAGAATCCTCAATTTCTGTTCACAAAAAAAAGCTATTATCTAGTTAGAAAAAGAAATGTTCAAAAAGAACAACTAGAGTTTGGACCAGACCCAGTAAATGAGAACAAAACATTGCATTGAACGGAACAATGAGAATTGTTTGAGGTGATTTGTCGATTTTTTGGAATCAGAACATAAAAAAATAGTATTGTAACAATACCAGATTTTCTCATAAGGAGAGAGTTGTGAGTGTACAGCTTACGAAAAAGACTCCAGTTTTGAGAATGATTTTCTATTTCAAATGGAAAATGGCATTATGTTCTTTTGCTGTTTTTTTTTTTATTTATTTAAGGTCGCTTTCTAACATCACAGGTCATTAGCGTCCACGACAGTTAACTGTTTTATAAAATTCCTTTTCATGACTGAAACTATGTAGATTTTATAAAAAAAACTTTTGGTAGAAATAACTTATTTCCGAGTAGGTAACACATGTGATGCTTAA
This sequence comes from Agrotis exclamationis, assembly GCA_950005045.1. NCBI lineage: Eukaryota > Metazoa > Arthropoda > Insecta > Lepidoptera > Noctuidae > Agrotis > Agrotis exclamationis. The sequence continues at coordinate 13,047,085 of OX465425.1, read as the reverse complement.
TTGCTTATGCTTTTTTTTTTTGCGTGGTAAAATCATCAAATGAGTCCTCCCAGGGCAGGGCGGGAGCTAGGGACTGTCAGACTCGTACTGACTAAAATCCGGGGTCACGGTAATGAGATAAGTCCCGCGACCTAATTGCTTGTGCTAACAAAACTATCCATAAATGTTTTCAGCATAAATGTGTAAACAAACTCCAAGAATAAGTGAACAAAAGTTGAGTTAAAGCATTCATTTATTATCTATATTAAAGCTTACTTCCGCTGCGGATGCCGTCTGAACCGACTATTAAATCTTCGCGAATCGAGCACATTGAATATGCAACGAAGTCGAAACGCACAGGATAGCCACGTTACGTTTGTCAAGCATACCATCCAACGTAATTTATTAATACAAACAAAAAGTACTGGCTGTTTTTGTACAAGTTTTTTGCACTGTGTATTTTTATAGTCTTGAAAATAGAACTGTTGAGACATTCGCCCATGGCAGAAGTCCAGCTGTCTAATAAGGTACAACGTTAACCAAAAATATTGAATAGGTGCGTCCACACAGAGCGAGCAGCCTCGCGAGGCATTTGCTTCACGCGGCAAATGCCTCGCGAAGCTGCTTGCTCCGTGTGGACGTTCCGTTGATTCTCGACCGAGGCACGAAAGAATATACGCGAGCAAAACAAAAGTCGACACTGGATGGCTCGGGCTTAGGCTCGGTCGATCCCCTGCGGCAGCGCGCACGCTTTCCTCGGCCGAGACATATCCACACTAACCGAGCTGCAAATGCCTCGCGAGGCTTCTCGTTCTGTGTGGACGCACCTAATCGAGCTTCAAGCTTCTTAACAAATGCGTGCAGAGGTGGCCTAGTGGTAACAGTTCTCACTGAAACCGGCATGAGCCTTGCCCCAAAGATTTGACATCTACCAACCCGCACTAGTCCGGAGTGTTAGATTACGTGTCTCCGGACTGTCTATGTCTAAGCATTGGTTACCATGATCCTGGAACGCAAAGGGAAATTAAAGGAACTGGACGGTTTTTTAGTTAATAAGAGACTGACAATCCCATCCGTTTTACCCAGGATGTTTGTCACCTTCGCGAGTACTTCCGAGCAGTAAGTTTGGGAGCTAGAATGATGGGCGTTTTGTTAACTAGGGTATAATACATGGTTTTCCCCTAAGGGTGAGATTTCCCAGCAGTAGTAGACGCCCACGGTGACGGACGTCGCAAGACGATCTCCGGCCACCGTAGGCGCGGGTATGTGGGCGGCGAGTAATGTGCGACTCGCTGTCCGACTATGGACCATGCCTGGGTCGACGGCGCGTTGTGTTCCACGCGCGCGTCAAAGAGTGTCAGCACAATGACGCCCCCCCCCCCCCCTTAGAGGGCCAAAGACTGCCGGGCCAAAGCCTACGAGTACAGTGACCCTGGAACGTAAAGGGCTATAGAAGGACGCCCTGGGTGGGAGGACTCATTTGATGATATTACCACGCTAAAAAAAAAGGGTGAGATTTCCACCTTGGTGATGGGGTGCCGTTATTTGCTATGCAGTGATGCAGTCATTTGCTGTTCCATTCCCGGAACCAAACCTTCTCCTCTTTTCCACGAATTTTAATGATAATGAAAATATACTCGTCAATACCAAATAAGGGCCACTTTTTAAATTGCACTTTAAACAAGTATTGCTCTTATTCTGGGTACATAATAAATACTAAATATCTTGTTATGGTTTCTTTCAAGTATTAATATTGTTTCTACTGCATAATTGGAAATTCACAACTTTTTTTAAATTAGATATTTGAGATTACTTAGAATTTACGGTATGGTGTTTTTTAATTTTCAAACTTCTAACGGAGTTTTCTTTGACTAATACAGCAAGCAGGCTATAATGATCTTTCAATCTCATTATATCATGTATTCGGAGACATATGGACGCAAAAACAGCCACTTGGGGTGTCACCTTAATCCAAGGGGTCCGTAGATCAAGGAAGAAAGTAAGTAAGTAAAGCCCAAGAAGACCATTAAGTTTTTTTAACCGCGCAAATAGAGCGAAAATCTACTGCGCGGACCGTACAAACTCCATTGCGTCGAGCTACAGGCACCCCTATAATTGACTACACTATTTCCGAATCGACTCCATAAAGACTAACAATACTCAAGAAGATGCTTGGTTCGCCTCCAGTTAACTGCAGCGTATGGTGCAAATCGTGAAACATTTGCGAAGGAGAAAATTTATTGAACTGTTTTGACTGGGCTTCATTGCTTTTTATTGATGACTGGTGGGTTATTTTTTTTCAATAAAAACTGATTCATAAGAGTGTAGAGAAAATCTAAACAACAGGTTTCAGATCCTTGCACTCTTAAAACAGACTGTTCTGGCGAGTTCTGAGTTATGCTCTGGGGCGGTTATCTCTATCACGCAAAACTGAGCTCGCACTTCTTAACGAGGGTGCTGTAACTCCTCAAAATTGCGTAGAGAATGTGGTGCAACTCCACATTATCCCATTCGCACAGCAAGAAATACTTGAGTTCTTCTTGAAGCAGGATAATGCTCAAGCGAACACGACGCGACTAACAGTGCACACATTCCCTTACGCTCGAATTACGATGTTACAGTGGACACTTAGGATTTTTACCTGAGTATTTACCTATTGAGCATTTAAGAGATGAGTTAAAGAAGAGTGAAAAAGAAAGTAAAATTCCCATTAACACCTAGCTGAATCTCATAAATTGTCTGAAAACTTGCTGGTAGAGTATCGCAAAAGAAAATGTTCGGTATTTAATCCAGACCATTCCACCTCCCATAAAATGAGCAGAACAGAGAGAACAGAGTTAAAAGAGAAGCTTAAAAGAACACTTTGGAACATTAAAGACGTTTTTTTTTCGATTTCTTTATGTTTTATGTAACTTGAAACATTCCTGCAAATCCTCACTTTTCATTCAATTTGTTTTATTTTAACGATTTATTGGAATACATATTTAATTTTTGTGTATTTCCATCTAAAACCATTAATAAATCAGATTCAGTCATTGTAACTAGTAATATTTAAACATTATTTATTAAATCGAAAAAACCAGGTGGCCCTTATTTTGTTTTGGGAGTATATAATCATTATAGGCCAAAAGAGCGCCTATGAGATACATTAGTGTGTAATTGGCTATAAACATGTGAAGTTGGTAATTATACCTGCCCATTAGTTTGTATCCATGTACAGATCAATTTATGAGCGGGAATACGGCATCTCCTTAAATAAGTTTCTACCCCTTTTAAGGAAAATCATTGTGCTTAAGATTTATATTCTTTTTGTTATTTATGACATAATTTTTGCATCAATATACCAGTTCTATTTAAATAAATAGAAACTTAATTTCAATTGTTAGATCTGTAAAACAGCCTATGTAAGGTTTGTAACCAAAAGTTTAGCTCCCTATGCCTATTATTCTAAATTTTATAAATTTAAATAAACTCAAATATTGTGAATATAAAAACAACAAAATCAGTTAGGACTTCCCAACTCTCTGGTCGGTCACGTGCTACTACGTCATTGGTCTTCTTAAGTCATTTTGCTAGCATAACACAGCATGCTATTTTAAGTAAAGTTCTTTAGATTTTAGCAAATTGTTATCTGCGTAGCATTTCCACTACGTTGTGTGTCTAGTGTCTACACAGCGTAGTGCAAATGCTACGCAGATAACAATTTCGACGCGAGTCTTCGCGTAGAGGCTGCGGCTACGCTCGCACATATAGGGTACGATTACGCTTCGTAGACCCATATAAAGGGTACGATTACGCTTCGCAGACCCGCGCAGAGGCAGGGCCTACGGTCCGTAGACCCGCGTAGAGGCAGCGGCTACGGTTCGTAGACCCGCGTAGAGGCAGCGGCTACGGTTCGTAGACCCGCGTAGAGGCTGCGGCTACGCTTCGTAGACCTACGTAGACGCCACGGCTACTCTGTGCTTAATTGTGTTCGAGGAATCACGACACACAAATCCGAAATGTACAAAAATATTGTGAATATCATACGAGTTGGATAAACAAAATCGCACTGTGTCTCAAACTGGCAAACCAACCGCGGTACACACGGTTGTCTCACTCAATTGATACAATTCTTACAATACTGTCATTGGATACCATGCGCTCTCGCAAGAAAGTCGTTTTACGTTGTTTGTGTTAAAATGGCTACTTTTATTGTGCGTCCTGCAGTGTAACCTTTAACAAACCTTTGTACTTACAAGTAAATATAAACGTAAATTGCATATCTATTGAATTTCTTATGGGATTCAGAACGGTTTTATTTTTTTCGCGGAAAGTACTCCAAGACGTCTTGTACCTAGATGTCATACTCATTAGTTACTGGTTCTACGTAATGTATGTAAAGCTTGAACGTAAATAAGTTGCTGTAAGTTTTAATAGAATCGCCTGGTTGATTACCATGAGGTCGGTATTCGACGAACACGATAGTCGATTGATATAGTCACCGCACCCACCGTGCAATAATTTAATACCAAGAGGTACATTATAAACTAAAAGGTACACAAAAACTAAAACTCGTTTCTATGAGAACTGATTCAATATCTCAATTCACACTTATACAATTGTTTGGTAACTTAAATAAACAGTAAGACTTTATTGATTCGGCGTACTCAAATCGAAAACAGTTTGGTAATGCATTTATTTTGATTGCTTTCAGTTCGAGTGCAATTATTATTAATACCTCATTTCATATCCGTGAATATTTACCGTATTTTGTTCTTTCGAAATCATTTTACGGACAATTTAACTCAAATCACTGAAATCGCAATTTTAATATAGGAGCGGGTAACAGCGGTCTTTAACCCGACTCATATCCATAATTCATGCGTATCTTTAAACAATTGCAAAAGAATTGTTGTTGCATGTAGTTCTTTGCAATCATAAAGGGGCAATATCGAGTACACTTTCGATCTCGTATTGAAATTTACACGAAAGGTGGTAATTTTCCGCCGCGTGATGACATTAATAGCGGCGAGACGCGCGGGTAGAACAATATTTTTTGCATAAAACTGTTTTACATTCGGACGAAGGCGCTCGTCGCACTCCCCCTCGCTCCCTCGCCGCTTCGCATTACTTTACATGTTTATACGACGCCTGCGCAGGTGTATCGACCAAACTTACTTGTGTTTGTTTACACAATTAAACTATCGCCGCGCAAAATATTGCCTACATGTATGTAAATTAAAATTTTAATTTAAGTTTTAAATTCATAGATAGGGCCTTACTAGTTCCATGTTCGTTAATTAGCCCATAATTGCGTTTTATGAAGATAATGGTCATAAAAATAGTTAATACTAATATTAGATCCACCTAATACTATTTACTGTATTTGAAAAGGTATCTTTTTCGCAGTTCTCATCACGGGTGACACTCAACCGTCGCATTTCCATATGTACTCGTAATTAAAAACAAAGTTTAACCACGCACATCTAATAAGATAAGCAAATCACAATTTGCATTAGTGGCGGAGGTAATTAAATAAACAAACTATCTAGTTGGATCGTTAAACATTAACAAATAGATAAAATGGGACCGTAAAAGCCTAAAAAACTGATGGGCAATAAATAATAGCGGCGGCCATGCGCCGGAGTCACCGCCAGTCAATACATTCTAATCAGTGATTTATTGCCACTAATCCTCAGCTCAGCACAAATAAGCTATCTTGTCGATTTAATGTTGTATCAGCTCAGGCGTGAAACTCCCGCGCACCACTAAGTGGTCCTTCCAGTTTCCACTCGAAATATTTTAATAAGGCCTCACTGCTCACGCACCCTAATAAAAACACACACACGCACTCACCAACACGAACGATCTCCTTTAAAACCTCTACTCGTTTGAGTCCAATTTATTTATAATAGTAGCGACACTAAGAATCTACATTTTTGCTCTAAACGGTGTTAATTTATTGACCGTGGGCAGATAATATCACTTTTTTTCTCCCATTATTAAAGCGATTACACGAGAAATTATACGTCGTAGTCGAGGTCCGAGCGCTCCATCGGAATGGGCCGGCTATCTAAAGTGCTCCTTACTCGTCCACGACAAGTGTCAGTTTCCCTTGGAAGCTTCACGAAAGCTTGATAATACTTTCGTTGACGAAATCGCCTTATTGACTCGCTAATAAAAAGTGTTAAGTTATGGACAAGTTATGCCACTTGCATTAATTTCGATGCTTAACCTGATAAACAAATTATGGTATATTAAGTTAATAGCTTAATTTATAATTGAATGTGTTACGATGTGTTCATAAGAAGGCATTGTTACGATCAGCCTTTAGCATATCTGGTTGCTGTTAACGACAAATTGCCAGGATAAAAATATGTACGTAATACGTATACGTGTTGAGAGATCGAAACTTTAATGCTTGAGAAACATTTTAATTTTGTATTTATGCCATCGACGGATCCAGTTTGTCTGCCTATAAAATTTATTTTTACATCATTCCGTTTGATTTTAAAAATTGTGTTTCTTAATCTTATTAAAAAGTTATTTATTTTATTGCTAGATTCACACCATATTTTATAATATGTGAGGAAGGGTTTATGGACGTAGGTCTGTTATCATGACCGGTTGATTACGCGCGGTGAAGTTTTCTACGACAATTCACACAGGCTGTATGGTTAGCGTGCCACGGCTAGTAATAAAAATGGCTGCTGAGCCTTTGACACGGTATTGTAATGACATGGGGACGACACGTAATGAGCGCGCACGGAATCACCGCTTACGTGGAATCAGGGCCGAGTGTTTTGCCAGAGGCACTCCCATCACGGTCGCACGAAAAAAAAAACGAATTTTATATCAACGAGGATCATAAACTCCGCCAAATGACTGTTGTTATTTGTTTTGATTTGATTTGACTTAATTTTGTTACTTTTCCTGACGGGTTTTATAGAAATCGTAAAAGCAGCTAATGATTTTAATTGATACGTCTTCTGATTTAATTTTTTTATTTATTCGAAAGCCGATACCGAGCTGATAAAAATGCGGTTTATAGGAATATGAATAAATTAACGCAAGGAATATTTTAGTAATTTCACACTTCCACGGTAAAGCTTATCATCTTGTGCGAGTCGTAAAAGACGGCTGCGGAGAGGTGTCGATACGGCTGTAGCTCTTACTGATAAACAGGCTATGTCTGGTATGCTGGCTTTGCAAAGTGAAACCTTGCCAGCCATTTATTTAATTTATCACTTTGTGGATAAGTGAAGTCCGAATAATATTTTTTTTTAACAGGCACCCTTAACTGTTGGTACCTAAGAAGGTGCATAAACGGGCGCACGTTCTGGGTGACAGCCTGGCTAAAAATGAAATACGAAATCACAACCTCTTCTAGGACGACTTGCGAGATGACTATGAAAATAAAAACAATATAAAATCACAAATATATGCTCGCACTAATTACAAATAAATAAACCTGATTCCTTACAATATTATTGGCATTGACATTTAGTCTTCACTGTTTATTGGCAGTGTTTCGTATGTGCAAGCTTCAATAATGTAATGTTAAAGAATTAAAGGTAGAATTACGCAGAATTTACGCTCTGAAAATGTATTCGTACAACATTTTTAGATTACTACTTTATTATTTAGCTGATAATCTTACTGCGGATCTTTGAGTAAGGTCTTAAAATGGACAGTTGAAAATAGAGGTATGAAGGGTAGTAGAGAACACAATATGCAGGATCAATATAGAGAACATAATATCAATGACCTCTCCTATAAATACTCTTTATTATGCACACCATACAGTTTAAAGGTATGTAATTACATTACAAATATAACTTAACATAGGGTGACACAATGGGCGGTCTTATCACTAAAAGCTATAAATATAATATAAGCAATATAAGCTCCTATGCCCCTGTTCAATTTGATCCACACTTCTCGGAACACCCTATACAGGAACGATCCTCTACAATGCTATGAGAGCACAGTTTCATTTATACAGAGAGGAAAAACTGGTATTTTTGAATGCAACTGGGGTTACACATGTCATCATGTTCCTAGTGCTTGTATATAATTTTTTTACGTGGTAAAATCATCAAATGAGTCCTCCCACCCAGAGCAGGTCGGCAGGGACTGTCAGACTTGTACTAACTAAAATCCACGGTGTCCTTCCCTTTACGTTTCGGGGCCACGGTTACCCGATAGTCCCGCGACCATGTTCCTAGTGTTGGATCGCTAAACGTAATTTATCACGCGGTCTCATTTGGCTAAAGTTTATAATTTTCTTTAAGGGCTTGCATATATTTTCCTTACCATAGTTCACCTTTCCTTACCCTTCGTCGTTTTCATACAACAATACTAATCTATACAAAATTTTGTTTCCAGTTCCTGTATCCCCTTCATCATCTGGCGGAGGAGCGGGCGGCGGGGCGGGCACCCCCTTGTACCCCGGCGCGGCGTCGCACCCCCTCTCATCCCTGCTATCACAACAGAGGCTACTGGAGCTGTCACGCTTTGGTCTACGGCACTATGACATCGCGCATCATGTGCTTTCACAGCAAGGTGCTGTAACCAAGTTACTTGGTAAGCTGATAAGCTTTATCTCTAAGTTGGTGAGGGAAGCGTTATCAAGGTGTAAAGGACATCAACGCGCAAATTGTTACTACATAGATCTCCACAGTAGAAATTGCTTGATACCTTTAGCCGTTTCATACAAAAGTGAGATTTCGACACGGACCCAATTGGAAAAGATGATTTAAATAATTAATGATAATAACGTTAGAGCATCCTGTAGTAAATTCTTGCTAATAATTTGTGAGTCGATGTTCCTTACAACCTGTAACTACAGTTATGTTTTTCATTCGACTGTTCAAGAATAGACCGTTTAGGCGCGATTGGTCCAATTCGCGATACGACGTGATGAATTAAAAATAAGATTGTCACAGTTAATTAATTAAAGAGAAACATGACAATTCCTTAAAGTCAGCGGAAAGTCAAGCTACATACCTATACTAGTGTGTAGAATGTAGATACTTTTGAATATGTTAATATTACTGCTGACATTTTTTAAAGAAAACGGTCAATTGAAGGGGCTTAATTGAAAGTTTAGTGTTAGTATGATAACTAATTCTAGTTATCATACTAACATAACATAATACAATATAACGTTTGACATTGTTTTGAAAACCAAACTTAAAATTAAAACTAAATCCATGTAAGCCTATCAAGTTTTATAAGCTTTTTGAAATAGCAAAGAACTTAAATGAATAATCACACTGGAGGCAACTCACAGCTTACTAAGATTACCTCAACATAAGTCGTATAAGGAGTCTCCTATTCATTAAGCATGTCAGCAATCGATGACCAGGCTGAGCTGTTAATTAGATAAGTATCAGTGTCATCTTGTTGTTTATACTTCTTTATAGAATTGATCACTTGATCAACATGATTAGTGCAAGTGATTAGCAACAACACGTTTAGTATTAGGTGCTAATTAAAAAACTGCAATGCAGCTGTAACTATTAATGTACCATCTCTTGAAGATTTTATTGTTTAATCAATAGAGGTAATCAAAGTGTCAATTGCGACATTGATTTTGTAGAGATGGTACAATTTTCTTGCTGATAAGTGGAGCTATTGCGGTGATTCTGATTCTTCGGCTAATATCTTCATCTCGGATTTTAACCAAGTAAAGAAACTCCATGCATAGTTTTTTCCATTCTTGTGAGAGTAAAGGGCAATCGTTGGATGCAAGTGGCGAATTGTTGTTTGGCGTGTTGGCCTAAGATGCTTTTGTTCAGAAGTAGATGATGCTGAGATATGTACATCATTTAATTTTATTTACAACATATTTGTCTGCTAAACACGGTTTCTAGGGCGAGAGTGTTACTGAGTTTCTTTGCTAGGAAGTTTTAATTTTTTTTCATCTGCAAGGAAACAATAGCGGCAAAGAAGTTAAGATTCGTGCTCGATTTATAGCAAAAGGTCCAATAAATCTGTTAAGAAAATAAAATTGTGAAGTTTATCTGTGGGCGCAGTTTATTAATAATAAAATGATGTGACACGTATAGTAATGCGATTTAAAAACATCAACGCAAAGCTTGAATGGTGAATTTTTAGTAATGCATGTATAGTTCAGGCTTTTATGTTCTTTTGATGATTTGGAGGAGGCGGCTAATAGCGGCCATACACCATACTGCCTATCGTACAATCGGCATGACGCTGCCGATTTGATCAGTTAGATTTGACCGTGTGTGGGCGTGGAAGCCATCAAATTGGCATAACAATAGGCTTGATCATGCCGATTTGATCAAATCGATTTGATCATGCCAATTTGATCAAACCGATTTGATCAAATCGGAATGATCAAACTTCAAATCGGCAGCAGTGATACCAACTTAGCAACTTTATAGCTAGATCTAGCTAATATTCGGTAGCTACTTTTTAACCGACGTAAAAAAAGGAGGAGGTTCTCAATTCGAAACGTATATTTTTTTGGAACGAAGTTCCTTATGGCGCGTTGCGAAAGGGGGCTAGGCGGAAAAAATTGTAACGACACTTTTTACAGACTGCGATGGAGTGGAGTGGAGTGGAGTGGAGTGGAATGGAATGGAGGGTCGAAAATCGCCTGAACCTTTTTTTAACTTGCTATCGTTAAGCAAGTTAAAAAACAGGTTCAAGCGATTTTCGACCTTATTGACATTCAAAATTTAGTTTGTTTTTTCTCACATTCTCGTTAGCTAACATTGCTCCTTCATTAAAATCCGGTGTTTGCATAAATGTCAATAAAGTCGAAAATCGATTGAACTCACTTTCACTTGTATTACCAACTGATTCCCACTAGTGGGATAAAACAAGTCGGTAAAAAAGTAGCTAAAAAGTTAAGCCACAAGTTTTATAAAATTGTAGCTGTCTGTCACCGAATAATAGCTAGATCTAGCTATTAAGTTGCTAAGTTGGCATCACTGCTGCCGAATTGAAGTTTGATCAAATCGATCGTCATGCCGATTGTACGATAGGCAGTATGGTGTATGGTGTATATGGACGAACTGCCAATTTGATCAAATCGATCGTCATGCCGATTGTACGATAGGCAGTATGGTGTATGGCCGCTATAAAGCTATGTTTGGCACATTTTATAGCTTTAAAATTACTTCATTCTGCTTTTTATTAGTATTTTAGAACGCCGTTTTTTTTGTCATTTTTTGTGTGTTCCGAGTGTTATTGTTGTGCTAACATCTCAAAACGAACCTTTTTGGTAAGTCTTTCACAAACATAAATATTTTGAACGACATTACGCATTTTCTTGCGTAGATGAAAATGAAAGGTAATAAAAAAGTGTTTTCTTCGGCGTTTTTTTTGTTAAAGAATGGAACTCTGCGTATGTTAATTGCACTAGGCCGGTTTTTTGTAATAACCCAAATCTGATTTCACATAGATTTCTGGAAATCAACTTCGTTTCAAAAATAGTCCTTAATAACGCTACTTAGCTGGAAAATTGAGCAATCTACATCAAAGTGAACAGCGCCATTACCTTCCAAATAGCTCTTTTATCAAGACAGGTGTAGTATGAATATTTGATGACTGCAGTGTGCGATACTTCCATATGCTGCCCCACAAACGTAAGTGGTAAGTGTAAGTGGGTGTTATAAGAAATAAAAAAGCTAGTTTTACACCAAACTGTGTTTGTTATTACCAGCCTTACTTTAATAGAAGACATCGGGTGTTGCACAATTGTAGTGTCATTTTTAAACGTCGCTTAATTAAAAGGGAAAAGTCTTTTGTTTGTTGTATTTTTATTCTGTTGTTGGAATTAGTAGGAAAGCTGCCTATTATCGCACCGTTGGCGTAGGTGGAAGGCAAATAGGTTGTATCGAAAGATAATAATATATTTTTCACTTCAATAGCTCAAACATGTAGGTTTTGCTGCCTGAAATCAGTGAGCAAAATGCGATTTTGCTCACTGAGTGAGACAAAGTAACTTTTTAATTTTTGTTTTCAGAAAGCCGCGAATATCTTATTCAGCCTTGTATTAATCATACAATTCGAAACATAAAATTTACATTCCATCTCTTTCGCGCTATTACAAAGAGAGAGGGACAAAGACCAGCCCTTTCGAAATTCCGATTTTGAATTCGATCTCAAAGACAAACACGCTCGGTTTGTACTGGTTTGTACTAACTAAAGAAATTTTGCAAAAATATATAATTATGTCTTAGTGTAATTTATTGAATTTTTAACTTATATGTATACCTAGTATTTGAACGAAAATAAGTATTTACTGCAAATAAAACTGATATTTAACCTGTAAATATTTATTTCTAGTTTCAATAATGTTACGTAAATATTTTGAATAATAAAATATCATGGGTGCCATAATTTCCGAACACGCCTTAATTTAAATAAAAGAGCGGGAATAAAATTTCGTGGCTGGCGTAAAGAGTTGAATAAGTTAATAGTTATTTCAATCTATTCCTGTTTATTATTTTATCTCCTAAAGTGTTCTCGCTGCTGAAGTGAAAAGTTATGTGTGTTACACGAGAGCAAAGTTTTTTACATCTCGTGCCTTTGAATCCCTCGCCACACTCAGGATTCAACTTGAGAATCACTCGCTACGCTCGTGATTCAATCGTTGAATCCTTCGCTTGCTCTGGATTCAAAATCAGCACTCGCAGCAAAAAACGACTTTGCTCTCTTGTTGCACAAATAACTATTTAAAAGTACTTGGTGTGATCAGAAGAAAAAGCTAGCAGTGTACGGATGCGTACCATGCCGTTTCAGAAGTGATAGGAAATTGATAAATTTCTTAGTTGAGAAGCTTTAGTCGCTTAAGACACTTTAATTCTATACTCTAACATCTCCACATAAAAAAAAGAGAAAAACCGAAAAATATTGATAAGATTTTGCACTTTTTTGGAAATTACTGTACACAGTCTTTAATTGAAAAATCAAAGGAAACTACTTTCTCAATTTCGTAGAAACTTATAAGCGTTTTATTCCTATAAACTTCCAAATGTCAATTACATATTCACATCGATTTAGTTGACCGAACAACCTGAATAGTCCTGGCATACAGTTAGAAGGCATACTTATTTCTTATTACTGTCCTTTCAATAACCGTTACTAAATTGAACCTTACGACTTTATGATACAGTTGACGTATTGTTAAAGTTTTTTAAGAAAAGTTGAATATGCTCGAAGGAAGATAATTGATAAAGGGAATTTATGCCTACTGGGTCTGTTCCACTGTAATTAGTATACGTATATGTTATTTATAGTTTGTCGTAGTGGTGTGCTCTTCGGCAGTATATTGATTTATACGTGCGCTCCTTACAGAAATGCCCCGGGCCTTATTGCCCGCAACTAAGTTATTTGCGATAATTACTTCACTCGCCCGCATAGAATGGTCAATAATATTGTCGGTTAGTAACTCTACATAACAGGTGACCTAAAATGCTAAGTGTTAGCTTTTTCAGTTCATGAGAATTGGATTGAACATGTTCTGTTAATTACATGCTTCGTTGTATTGGATTTCAGCAAGTAATTACAGTTAATACATGTCTAACAAGAGCTACGAATTGATCATGTCCAAAGTTTCTTTCAAAGTATGAAGCGGTTCATTACAATTCAACCCTAAAATAGTACTTATCGTATTATCGGTTTCATACACGAAACAAAATAAATTACCCTTTTTTTAAATAGCCAGTTATTAACACTATAAATGATATCGGATCATCCAATGACAAGTTAGCAATTATCGAAAGCGACGAGGCCGCGGTCCGAGTTTAACTCGCATCTAATAACACGGTTAGGGCAAAAATCTCAATCGCTATTAATCATCGATAAGGATAAGGCATCGGCAGAGTCCGCCGCGACGAAAGCTGCTATTGACGAAAGCTTAGATCCTAATCGATTCATAAAACTTGCAGCGTGTTAATTATAAGCCACCGGGGTGCGGATGAATGCGCCGCGCTGCCGCCGCGCCGCCTCGCCGCGAGCATTCGCTCCCGAGATCTCGATCGTCGATGTGAGAACTATCGTATCATCGACGATTTTTCATATCGACAACCCTTTATTTGACTGTTTCCTTTACAATTATCACAGCTGCCTTTCAATGCGATCTCCATCTCAAGCAACAGCGAGTCTCGCGAAATTTTTATGAGCACTACAATCATCTTCAATAATTTTGTAAACATAAAAACTTAACAGGAAACATGAAATTAATGTCCGGTTTGTCAATTGTTCATAGTAATTATTGCATTCGTTGATTAACGTGTGCAATGTAGATAGAGCTAATTGTTGCGATATAATAGCAAGGTGAGTTGGTACCGAAGCGTGAGTTGACTATGACATAACAGACACTTGGAGTATTCAGTTAATTTGCTGAATTAGTTCTGTGCGCGGTATGTAATTAGGACACGTGAGACACTTTGTGTGTGCTCAGGACTCGTGAACAGGCGATTCCAAAACCACTCGACCGTTTACAGCGCGCACTGTATTATTTTACGCCGTTTGAACATTCATATTTCTTACCAAAAGTGTACGTTTTTGTATTTAATTTTATTTTTATTTTCCTTTGAACGTTTTTCTGCCAGTTTGGATTAGTGTTATTACACTATTTTTTGCAATGATTCAGCGTTTAGATGTTATGTTAGTTAGATATTGTCGCGTTCTGGGAATCAATTATCTGCAAATAAATAAGCGTAGTTACCCGAGAAGGTTGAGTGGAGTTAGCTACGTTATAATTTTCCAACTTAAACACTACAAGGGAGGTGACGTGCGTCAAGACTTGGATATAGACGGCTCGTTAAACGATATTACACAAGACGATAGTCAAATGTGCAAGAATACCATAAACGTCTCTACGCTATTGAGGCGAGCGTATATTATGAGAACAGAGAAGTGTAGTGTCAATCAATTTTCGCCGCTGGTGATTTCATAACGTCACGTGTCGGGTTCCCACGGAAGCCCGGCTACAACCCGCCCAGGGCCGTCATGTCCAACCACTTAAGTATTTAACATAGGTACATAGCCTTAGCTTAAAAGTTATTATCTAGCCTAAACAATTTCTAAGCTGACGGCATGGAAATGGGCACGCATAAATAACGTTTCATGGCCGAGTTTGAGTATTAAATTGTTGGTTGCGATGCGAGCGGAGTGACGAATAAATTGCCCATACACTGTCTAGTTTGCTGCCTCTTACAGATTAACTTGAGCACATGGGTTTATGCGATGCCACAAATTGCCAGTTGAGTTGTGTGTGAATCTACTAATTGTCCATAAACTACGGAATTCCGTGGCACAGTGGAGCTATTTGGCTTTCTAATTTGAAGTGAAGCAATATAGCAGCGGATGTGTTTGTTTCAAATAATGTAGGAAGTCAAAGAACCACAAAAGTTATAGACTGAGTAATTTTATATTAAACCGGTCATTTTATTTCGTCGTACGTAAATTAGTTGGTAGCTAATGATACCTACTCAAGATGATTGTCCGCGGATCGCCGCGGCCCGTAATGAAGCCGTATTTAGGCTTTGGTCCTATAATCAAAATTGAATTATCCCACTTGACATTCTTGCTTCAGAAATCATGCTTTTTCTTTTTCCGCTCCAATTCTGTTGGACAATTTGAATTTTTAATAGTCTTTGTTGTCAATAGGATGTTATTTTTGTAGTTGGTCATACGGATCTATGATTTACCTTCGGGTAATCATGTACTAAGTGACATTATTCTGTCGGATCCTTTTCTAATACACTAATAAAATTAAGTAAAAAAGTTAATAAAGCAATCGAATTCGTTCTTAGTTAAAAATAAAACTCTTTGAAAGACTATGATTAGAATTGTATTACTTTCAGTTTTTTTAAATCGTTCGGTTTTTGATGTCGTGAACGGACAATGGTCAGATAATCCTTTCATTGTTACACTTGACTTAGTACCTGCGTAGTCTGGTAAACTAATATCCTCTGATGATACCTACCTATTGTTTAATGTCATAGACCTTAGTGATTCCACTTCAGTAACTTTGGCTCTTGAATCGCTTTTTGTTACAAAAATATGATCTAATTGCTTCCGAGGGAGCAAGCGCGAACTGATTCAAGTTTCACATAAAAAAGTCGATCAATCACCGAATCAAGGCGTCGTTAACACGCGTTGCATTATGTTCAATAAACCAGGCCATCCAGACCCACTTCACCGCTAAAGATTTTGATCTATTAACTGGATGACAGTGCACTACCGAGCCGCGGTTAACTTTAGCGCCAGTCAATATAAAGAACCACTTCTGAATACTTTTAATACAAATTTAATTAACTGGATTCAGACCTTTTCTGTGTCGTTTAAAAAGATCTTTGTAGACGCACCGTGTAATGACTTAAAGCGTCTATAAACGACTTCTGTGTGGAAATTTATTAACAGTCGTTTTGAGTGTGCATTGTCCCTTTGTGGCTCTCACTTCCTTAAGCGTACCGCTGATGATTAATTGCTCATCTTTGTTTTGCAACATGAGTCTCTTTTAAAAGGAAAACAACAAAAACTTGGAGGGATTATTCGACACCTTGTTCGTGCATTGTGAATGTGTTTATATAGTTTCTCTCGCGTTTATGGTAAAGTGTTAAACTTTCAATTGATTCGTGCCGATCATAGTTATGACGCTTATTATCATAACGAACACAACGTTTAGTATTTATGAAGCCATTGAAAGATGGTCGGGTTAATTTATTGTTTTATTTTATTTATAACTGCACCAACATGCTATATTCGTAAGCGCTTCTTCATTTTAAACGTTAGGTATCCAGTTGACGTTATAATTTGATAGACGCGTAAATAAATTTATAAATTCATTGATTGTTATTTATTAATAGACTATTATTTACTTTGCGTAATTTCCTTCATTCTCTCTAGTTTTTAGAAGCATTGCGAGTCCATTTCCAAAGGTCATAATAGCCATTTAAAATTAAGTTAATATTTTTTTAGCAAAATTATGATAACTGCACAAAACGACATTAACTAGCATAAAATGCCTATTAGTTTTCATTAGACTAATCTAAATAACAGAAAACATGAGACTAGTCTCCCTGGTCGTGCGTACGCGCCGGGAGCGCGCTTGAGTTTCACGCAAATAATACACATTTAGTAACAGTTTCAGTGGCTCACACGATCCGCCTCTGCCTAGGCAACGTCGAGTAATTGGTCCCGGTCATGCGATTACGTTTCTAGCCGATTTAATTATCGCAAAATGATCAGTGTGCCGGCCTCCCGCAATTTAGCTATCAATCAAGGCGAGAACGGTTATTGGCGTTCTGAGGCGGTCGAGTAGCAATATGGGTTTTCAAAGTTACAGCAAAACTGTAGTGAAAGGTACTGTTGGATTTCAAGCACGTACAACGTACTTAATGTTTGACGTACCGGCGTCACCTGCGCCAATAAACGTATCCGTTGGCAAAGCAATTAAATCTTTAAGCGGTTTGCTTTTCGGTGACATTTTCCGTATTTTTTTTCCGATAACCTGTAGATTCACGTGTAACTTGTGTGAACTTTTTGTCATCACAAGATTTTCTATTTTTGTTGGAATTTCTTGTCGATGTTGTTAACAAAAGCTTTTAAAGGAAAAAATTACCTCCTAGTCATGATACAAAATAATAGTTCTGCAGGCATGTTTCATTAATAAATCAGAAAATACTTTGACAAAATAACCACGAAAAATCATTTGTATTGAATCAAAGCAAAGGAATGAAAATATGTGACACGAATAAATATTATTTTGACTTTATAAATGGTAGCGGTTTTTGTACCTTACTGTATGAAATTCAACACACATTTGAAGTTTGTTTTAATTATTAAAAGAAATGAACGTAGGTATGTGAACGCCTTCGTGTTATTAGATACGTATTGTAAATAAGTATATTCTACATTTACCTAATTTTTCACTTCATGCATGTAAAGGGTTTAATTTACCATTACGATTTTAATAAACTTATGAATATTATCACAATGTTCTAAATCTATGCTGAAATAATTACACAAAACGTGGCGTTCGCTTTTTACAGTTGTGTATCACGCCACGCTTGCTTAATTACCCATACTTACCAACTTTCTATGGCCAATACCTACTTCGTATGAAACACAATTTTCTTCATAAATTCATACCGTGGTCGCAATATTAAAATGGGTTTCACCTATTAAGGCGATGTGTCGCGAACCTCATGTAAACTCGAAATTGTTTTTTTGTCCGGCAGCGCCATTTTGGTCGGTAAGCTTTATAGCGGCCATACACCATACTGCCAATCGTACAATCGGCATGACGCTGCCGATTTGATCAGTTAGATTTGACCGTGTGTGGGCGTGGAATCCATCAAATTGGCATGATCATGCCGATTTGATCAAATCGATTTGATCAAATCGATTTGATCAAATCGATTTGATCAAATCGGAATGATCAAACTTCAAATCGGCAGCAGTGATACCAACTTAGCAACTTTATAGCTAGATCTAGCTAATATTCGGTAGCTACTTTTTAACCGACGTAAAAAAAAGGAGGAGGTTCTCAATTCGAAACGTTTATTTTTTTGGAACGAAGTTCCTTATGGCGCGTTGCGAAAGGGGGCTAGGCGGAAAAAATTGTCACGACACTTTTTACAGTGGAGTGGAGTGGAAAAAACTGGTTCAAGCGATTTTCGACCTTATTGACATTTAAAATTTAGTTTGTTTTTTCTCACATTCTCGTTAGCTAACATTGCTCCTTCATTAAAATCCGGTGTTTGCATAAATGTCAATAAGGTCGAAAATCGCTTGAAGGTCGGAAAACATTTGCTTAACGATAAGCAAATGTTTTCCGACCTTCACTTGTATTACCAACTGATTCCCACCAATGGGATAGACCGGTAAAAAAACAAGTCGGTAAAACAGTAGCTAAAAAATTAAGCCACAACTTTTATAAAATTGTAGCTGTCGGTCACCGAATAATAGCTAGATCTAGCTATAGGTAAAGTTGCTAAGCTGGCATCACTGCTGCCGATTTGAAGTTTGATCAAATCGATCGTCATGCCGATTGTACGATAGGCAGTATGGTGTATGGTGTATATGGACGAACTGCCAATTTGATCAAATCGATCGTCATGCCGATTGTACGATAGGCAGTATGGTGTATGGCCGCTATTAGTCTTATCAAGACATAAAGAGACTTATGAATTCATCTTGAATGGCGTTGACAAAAATGTGAATATAAATAATGTGTTGAATAATTCAGCGTGTTATCGGTATGGAAGAGCGTTGTGCACGTAAAAAGCGAGCGGTCCTCGCGCTGCCCGCCGGAATGCCGCTGCGCTGTTTTTACGTAATTGTCCTGATGCACGCACTCATCCATTATCTAACTGACTTAGGCACCCGAGAATACGTTAGTTTTTGCCAGTCACTCTAATCATAAGCCACTCCATAAGTCTAAACTTGTAAGAATTTTCCTGGCTCATAAATACTTCAAGTTTCAGGAATTGTTTTGTTTTTTATTTCTGGATAGATATTTCATAATCCAATAATTTTATTGTACTCGTAATAAAGCTTCGTATATCACAACATACCAGTGTTTGTTTTCCATAACATCATTAAGTGAATCCCACGTGTTTAAGCCCAATAAAAACAAAGCTTGGGATAAACAATAATTAAAAATTCACGTCTCGTCACATGCAGGCTTCATTTAGCCGATGTCAATGATTCTGTAATTATTAATACTAATTTAAAGGTTTCATTGTTATTCTTACCGCCGTGCTCGATTATCAATTTTTTGTGGGGACGCACGTCCACTGTCCTTTTAAATGTTAAAATACAAATGTTGATCTGCAGTTTTTAGATGTATTTTGAGGTTTATTACTGGTTGGATAAGGGTTAAAAAGTAAAACTACGGATTGTGTTGCAAGAATTGATTCGCGACAAGTAGCTTGCGTTTACTCACGTTTAGCACTCAATGAAATTGCATCAATCGGTATCGTGTCGCTATTACTGGTATTTTTATTTGAGTCTCTAATTTGATTTTGATTTTTCTTTTATTTCCTTTAGCGAGCAGCAGGTGACAGTTTGTTCAATTCGTTTTTATCTACAAGTTGTGACGGCACTTACCTACCGGAATTGTGATCGGAATGACAACAGAACGAACTTTATTGTTTGGTATTGACTGTTGCATCTACCAGCACAGTATGGTGCAGTTTTTCTTAAGAAACATGGTTCAAATCGATTTTGAGCTTTTGAAATCCATACTTTTCCATAGTAAAGGTTTAAATAAATCTTTCTATCTGTCTGTTACGTTTCCACGCCACGTAAGAGCTTGAGAATTGAAGAATGAATTCAAAAAAGCCTATGTTAAATTTGTAGGCTATTCTTTCATGAATCTACCTACCTACATTCTTTATCATTCATGTATGTGGTCGATAATATATCTCTACTTACTATACTTACCGATTATAATTTCTTTTGCTTCAGGCACTCTCCGGCCGCCGGGTCTGATCGGGGGCAGCAAACCCAAGGTTGCAACCCCAGCAGTGGTCTCCAAGATCGAACAGTACAAAAGAGAAAACCCCACCATTTTTGCCTGGGAGATCCGGGAACGACTGATATCTGAAGGTAAACCGTATTGATTTGATTAGGTATATTGATATTTTAAAGGAGAAGGGAACTAAACGGGTTGTGATCTACTTTATTTTGGGCAAATCACCGAGGTGAATGCGAACTTTTCTAAGAATGCTCTTTGATATTTTTCGCAATGATGAATTAGCAATATTTTTTACGTTTACGTTGCATCTAAATAAACTTTTCACACATAGCGAGCAATGGGTCACGAATTTTGAATATCTACTTGGATGTTGGTTGATACCTAATACTATGTTTTATGCAAATCAGTAGAAAACAATATTTGTAAATTACGAAATACTTATTTCTTTGAAAAATATTTTTGGAGCTCACGTAAGTAGATAAGATGGATGTGCATTCGCACCTTTAAAATAATTAACATTTCTGAGTTTATAAATACACCAATTAGCTTCGGGATATAGCAACAGTACTGCTTTGGACCGGTAAAATGTCTCAACTCAGTTGCACATTGATACAATTTTTCGATGCATTGCAACGGCATCATAGCTTAATCCAGGGCTCGGAAACGTTTTCCAAAATAACGTTTTTATAACGATTAGAATAGTTCTTTCCAGATCCCAGGGCAGCAATCCGGCAAAGAGGTTGGCCGAAAGTTAGATAGTTTAGTAAAATGTATTAATATTTGATTAATTTTAAAGGTTCACTGGTAGATAATGCCTTAAATAAATAAAATAATAATGTATATTATTAGATTTGAAAATTTTTCTCATAGGTAACGGGATTCAATTCTCTGATTTCCCTTAACTCTAAGATGATAGAAACAAACATACAATTACAGCCATCAACCGTAGATCTATACTTCCATACCCGTTTGCTATGCGTGTGTCTTGAATGCTGTGGGCTATCACGAGGTGGACCGAAGTAACTGTGCTCAGTTACTGTTCGCTCAATGTAGCCCCGCTAACGTGACGCACACATTGTTCGCACTTTTGTACTGCTATTGTAATGGTCCTGCATTTTGTATCGTGTTTTGTACGGAACATGTAACATAAGGGCGTTTGATCAGTCATCTGCATTTTAGAGGTAGTTTTTACTCAAAAAAGATCAAAGATTCTTTAGAGAAAACTATTTCTATGAAAGTTATTACTTATAGTTATGATTATGTTTGTAGTATATATATTTTTGAGACACAGAGGCACGAGCGCGTGGTGTAAAACTAAATAATGTAATTGCACAGATTTCTGAAACGAAAATACAACTATCCATTTAGCATTTCAGTATTATTTTCGGTAAAAAGCACGATAAGATTCCCTATAGATATATAAAAAAAATATTAACATTAACTAAATACCTATACGAAACGAGTATTTTTCGTAGTACTTACTTTACCTATACCCAGCAGTGGGTGATCCCGGGCTGATATGATGATGACTTTACCTTATTGACGCGCACTTATCTAGTGCCTTCAGAAGATGGGATGGGATTTGGTTTCGAGTTATTGTCAGTTTAATTTACATTTTTAACCGACTTCCAAAAGGAGGAGGTTCTCAATTCGGATGTTTATATTTTTTTTTTTTTTTTTTTTTTTTATGTTTGTTCGGGCATAACTCCGTCGTTTACCAACCGATTTGAAAAAATCTTTTTTTGTTGGAAAGGGTATACTTCCCGAATGGTCCCATTAAAATTTTATCGAAATCGGACTAGCACTTTTTGAAAAATCAACAAAAAACAACGAAAACCTAAAAAGTTTTCAACATTGTCTACACCGATTACTCCGAGGTTTCTGGTCCGATTTCGATGATTCTTTTTTTGTTCGATACAGTATATCTCCCATTTGGTCCCATAAAATTTTCATTTAGTTTGGTGCAGCAGTTTTAATTTTTAGCTCATTGTATAAGAGTACATACATGGACGATGTTATCACCGGTGCTACGGATTACAATATTTTAGTGTACATGTAAGAAGGTTGAATATTGAAACTAAAAAGGATAAAATAAAAAACTTTTTAAAAAAAAAATGTAACCGACTTCCCACAAAAAAGTTCTAAATAACCTACAAAAAACTTTTCTTTCGAAAGTCGGTGACAAAAAAAGTCAATGAAATAAAAAAGAAAGTCACCGACTTTCGAAAGAAAAGTTTTTTGTAGGTTATTTAGAACTTTTTTGTGGGAAGTCGGTTACATTTTTTTTTTAAAAAGTTTTTTATTTTATCAGTAAAGAAATGAATTTGTTATTATTTTTGAACTGTTTTGTAGCTTTATGTTTTTTGATTAGTACAAATTGCACGAATTTTCTTTAAAATATAATTACTACCTCGAAATCAATTCCTGATAAGATTATTATGTAGATATAGAAGAAAAAAAAAAAAACAAATGTAAACAACACAGAGGACAATGAAGACATTAGCACATAGCAATTATTACGCCCCTCCCAGAAAATTTTAACATACAAACAAAAACAATTAAGCAAAAATAAATATCTTCCAATCCGGTTGGTCACCGAGGAAGATCATGACCACTACCCTCCAAAAGGAAAAACAAATATTAGACAAACAAAATGCTTGCCTGTCACAACAAATAAACTTTATATAATATCATACAATGTCAGAACCCTGTCATCTCACGAACGATATACCGAGCTGAAAGAAGCCCTGAAAGACGTCAAATTTGATATAATTGGCCTATCCGAAACAAGACGATTAGGAACAAAGATAGAGGAATACGACGATTACATCCTATGCCACACAGGACTTCAACCAGGAAAATATGGAGTTGGTTTTTTATTAAAAAAACACCAAAAACAGAACATAGAAAGCTACACAGGTATAACAGATAGAGTTGCGCTACTAAATCTTAATATACAGGGAAACAAAATATCCCTCATACAAGTATACGCCCCCACCGAAGCAGCAAAAGAAGAAGAGATACACAATTTTTATACTGAAGTAAATAAAGCCATCGGTCTAGCACACAAAGTCTATATAATAATGGGCGACTTTAACGCAAAAATAGGGGAACCGAAACAGAACGAATACCTAATAATGAAACCAAATGGATATGGAGAAAGGAATACAAGAGGGCAGAGACTTATTGATTTCGCCTTAGAAAATAAAATCGCAATTTTAAACACTTTCTTCAAGAAAAAACCAAATCTACGATGGACTTGGCGCTCTCCAAATGGAAAACATAAAAATGAGATAGATTTTATTTTGTCCAATCGCCCCTGCATGGTTGAAAACATTGAAGTACTAACCGTAAACTTCTCTTCTGATCATAGACCAATTAGAGCGACTCTGTTACTTGAACATTTTAAAAGGAGTAGAGCAGGATTTAGAAACTACCAAAATACCACTCTGAAAAATGAAGATGACATAGTGGCTTACAAAGACTCCATTTTATCTCACCTACCAGACCTTTTAGATTCTTTTGAGAAAAATAACTCCTCAGTACAAAATTACCACGACAAACTTATAAAAGTTATCACCCATAGCCTACGTAATGCTACATCGAAGTCAAAAACCACAAAGAAACAACACAATATTTTGTCGGAACGTACGTTAACACTTTTATCAAGAAGACAGACACTCCAAAGAACTAAAAACAAGACTAGATCCATGAAAAACGAACTATCAGCGCTTTACAAGCTAATAAGTAAACGTATAAAATATGACTACTCACAATTCAGATATAAAACTATAGAAAAACATTTACTTCAAGCAGGTAGCTCAAAAAAAGCTTTCAAAGAATTACGAACAAATAAAACGTGGATCGATGGACTAAAAATGGCAGATAAAACAGTAAATACACGAAGCGACGTCATAACTATAGCAACCGATTTCTATAGAAACCTGTACAGCGCCAAGGAACATGAAAATATAATTCGTCATGATAACACTACCACTAATACTGCCCCCTACAGAACGGAAAATATTGAAGAAAATTTCAGCATACCTTTCGATTTAAAAGAAATCCTTGATGGGATAAGTAGGCTGAAAACAGACAAAAGTCCAGGTTCGGACAACATTACAAATGAGGCTATAAAAACAGCCCAGACGCATCTAGCTCTACCACTAACCAATCTGTTTAACCTTATATTGGAAACCGGCGAAACTCCGTCACAATGGTCTGAGTCAAATATAATATTAATTTATAAAAAAGGTGACCCTCACGATATTTCGAATTATAGGCCAATAAGCCTACTGCCTTGCATATACAAACTGTTCTCTTCCCTGATTAACATCAGGATAAGCCGGACGCTAGAAAACGAACAACCTATAGAACAAGCTGGATTTAGAAAGAGTTTCTCAACCATAGACCACATCCATACATTGGAACTACTCATTGAAAAATATCACGAACAACAGAGAGCTCTCTACATCGCTTTTATAGACTATAAAAAAGCGTTCGACACAGTATCCCACACAAGCATCTGGAAAACACTAAATGAACAGGGTGTGGACGACAAATACATACGGGTAATCAAAAGTATTTATAACAACATCTCAGGAAAAGTTAAATTAGAAAATACTGGGCCAAGTTTCCCCATAAAAAGGGGTGTCAGGCAGGGTGACCCTCTATCACCGACATTATTTATTGCCATTTTAGAATCAATAATGAGAAAACTAGATTGGAAAACATGTGGTGTAAATGTCGAAGGGAATCACCTCAGTCATCTCCGTTTCGCAGACGATCTAGTGCTCCTGTCGGAATCCGGCGTACAACTACGTGCTATGATACAAAAATTAAATGAAGCGAGCAATGCTGTCGGTTTGGAAATGAACTTGTCGAAAACAATGCTTATGACAAACAGTAAAGAAATTGCGATATCGGTTAGCAACGAAACACTACAGTATACAGATAATTATGTCTATCTAGGAAAGCAAATAGGATTCGACAGAGGAAATAATGAGCTGGAAATAGAGAGACGCACCCAAAATACCTGGAATGAATACTGGAGTATGAAAGAAATTTTTAAAAGCAATATGCCAGTAAAGACAAAAACGAAAGTTATGAACTCTTGCCTTCTGCCATGCCTAACCTATGCCTGTCAGACTTGGAAGTTCACAAACAAAATTAAAAACAAAATCATTAGCTGCCAACGCGGTCTGGAGCGCAGTATGCTTAACATTAACAAACGACAAAAAGTTCGTCACACAAAAATTAGAAACATCTCAAAGGCCACTGACGCTCTAGAATATGCGCTGAAAATGAAATGGAGGTGGGCGGGCCATGTAGCACGAATACATGACAATAGATGGACCATAAGAGTGACCGAGTGGAAAGGCCCAGGAGGCAAGAGACACGTAGGAAGACCGTACACAAGATGGCATGACGACATAGTTAAGGTAGCGGGCAAAAAATGGATACAAATTGCCCATGACAGAAATACATGGTCACTTTTGGAGGAGGCCTTCACCCGAGGAGGGGTTCTTGCAGAACAAGAAAATTAAATAAGTGCTATAGAATAATATTATACTAGAAAAACGTTATTATTGCAATCTGTCCTAAATGTACATTAAATTAATTTTAAAAAATAGTTATGTTTAGAAAGTAAGCTAGTCGTAATATAGTCATAAGTAGTTTTTTATTTTTTTATATAGTACCTAAATGCTGTAAATTAGTGTGTTTGCAAGAAATATAAGGCTTTTTTATTTTTTTTTTATTTTATAGAAGAAAACTCAAGGTTTCTCAAACTTTCGTATACCTACTTGTTATAGTTTAATTGGTATCTTTGTGACCATAATTTTTTAAACGATTCAATGCAGTTTGAACTGTTTCAATTCGATTCAACTGTATATAAGAAGCTGCAGCGGGTATGCCTCCGTATTGTCCACTTATTTTTCAATTGTTATGCTGCATCAATGTGAACGCAGGAAAAAAGTATTTAGTTGAAAGTTAGAAATCTTTTAACCTTTATTTAAACTACACTGTATTTTTATTCACTGACTTGTTTAATTTGTGTTGGGTTGTAGATGTCAGATAGTCGATGGAAGAAAAGGGTAGTTAGAAAATATGAGTACATGTGTTTATTTATGTAAATGTAAGTCTCGATTTACATTTTCCTGTAAGTCCGTATCAATTTTGAGATAAATAAAAATCCAACTAATTACATCGTATGAAAACAAAATCAAAGACGTCGTAAAGCAACTGTATTTGACTAACCGAAAATAATGACAAATAAACTAAACCAACTAACACAAAATCTGTCAATCAAAAACTCAAGTGCGTTCTATTCGAAGGATCTCTAGTAATAATATGAGTATAAAATGGACGTCGCGTAATACCGGTGAGCGACTCAAGTTACAGGCATTGCGTGCGCGCACACACGATACGGAACCGTCTGATCATCGAATTATTACCGAGTTACCTTATTAAAATAATTTATGGCAATTTACAGATTGCTATTAAGTCAATGAGGATCGTTTTCAAGGCGTGTTTTGATAAATCGCGGCTGGATGACGTGCGAATTGTGTAGCTCGTGTAATTGAGATGGATTTGTCTAGGATAGGAACTAGTTTGTGGAGACTAGTAAATTATAGACACAGGAATGAATTTTTATATCCTGTCCATATTATTGTCTTTGTGACGGTTCATCATCATCATCATCATCAGCCGGAAGACGTCCACTGCTGAATATGGGCCTCCCCCTTAGACCGCCACGCCGAACGACAATTCGCCACTTGCATCCATCGGTTGCCCGAGACCCTTACGGTTGTGACGGTTGGGAGAGGATAATAATTAAAAAAAAGCGCTACGCTAATCTCTCTAAGATGATAACGATCTCAGTGTGCGATTTGGCTGCACACGAAAAATGGGAGGGCAGGTATCGCAGTTTGTTACATAATTCAGCAGTAATAGGCTGCGATAGGTTTAGTTGATGAACGATACTTCACCTTAATCTGACTTCTATCTGTATTGTATTCAGATCAAATATTTTTAAATATTATAAGCATGGTATGCGTCGCGAATTTCACAGTTTTTTTGTGGAAAGCTCGGTTGGTTGGTTCATCGGATGTACTGAATCCGGAGGTTGCAAGTTCAAATCCTGTTTCGGAATTTGAGGAGTTCTATTTTTATACTTCTGTTCATAAATATAGCGCAATATAAAGTTACCAATCATAATATATAACCTACTAAACAAAAAAAAGTCAACTACGGAAAAGGTCACGTAAGCCACACAATGCGAACCGCTCTGTTTACCCAGTAACCAAACACTTATCTAATTAAAGGATTAAAGTATTTGAGTAATGAACTTTAGATGAGTGTCAAACAGTTTCGGCAGGGCAATAGGCAAAGCCATTCAAGTGCACGCCCGAATATGGTCTGTTAGTTTTGTAAATGGCCGCCGTAGCTGACAGCGGATATAATGTAATTTGAGAACATCTATTGGATTTTGTGTCTATGTGCGAGCAATATAATGCTTTATGTGACATTATTATGTATGTTCATTATTTTTAGTAGGCTTCAAAAGTTGTTGGTAAGGAATGCTATTTTTAAGTCTTACATCAATAAAACAAAAGTATTTCAAATAAAAACCATAATTATCATTAGTGACTATATTTATTTCTTGTTGTAAATTATACTTTCATAACATATTAAGAGACGCACGTAATTACGTGTCATAATAATTATTGCTGCAGTACTACATTATTTATGCAATTATGAATAAAGTTGTTCTTTATCAATTAAAGTAGGTGATCAAGGACCAAAACAAAAATCTAAATAATTCCTAAGTTTAGCCGACTAATCTTGTAGTTTTAGTAAACGTTAACCACAGCATATATTAAATCGAAAATTATGTCAATCTGTTTTCTCTTTGATCTCGAGATCAAATGAAACAATTTTGACAAAATTTCTACGCAATAAAGGGTAATAAATAAGAATGTCGCGTAGTGCCGCGGGCCCGAAGCCAACTGCACAATAAATGTGTCACTATAGCCGAGGGCTTTGATTATAAAGTTGTCGTTGTTACACATATGCAACTATATTTATATATAATGGTAGTATATTAAACTAAAAACTACCAATTTCCTCTGCTGGAATGTAAAATTTTCACAATTTTAAGCTATAATTCGGTTTCCACTCATTATTTTTTATGTCGCTGCAGTAAAACTTAAATTATTTTTATTATTTTCACCAACCAGTACAGCTATCAAATAACTGGAGTCTGAGTCTGCTCGCAATTTCCCACTTTGTTAGCCAATAGTGCAAACATAACGATTAGAGTGGACATTAACTGAAACGTCTTTTCCTATAATGTTACAACGACACACGAACATGCGCACACATATCTTAGAGTACGATGGGCGTCTTTAGCTCAGAGGCCAACGAGCCAATTGCGATAATTGCACCAACGACACCTCTCGTGCCCATGCGTGACGTTAAACATCGCCAGCTAAAACAAAACACGTCTTAAGCGTCAACAGCCCGTTCAATCTATTTGTATCCAACTGCCGACCAACTTAAAGTTCAAAATCGTAAACCTAATTAAACGTCATTAAAGCGTTCGTCGTCAAAGGATGTTCTTCGCCTTGATGTTTTCTCTAGTGCAGTTCAGTTCGGTAGGGTGCGTGCGATCGCATTGGAACTGGTTTTGCTTACAAGACCACTTCTGGTTTACGATATCAGTGGGGACCGGATTAGGAGACGATAACATTCTTGATGGGAAACACTGTGCTAAACTGAGTTGTTAAATTGGTTCGCAGCCATTAAATCCGCAGGGGGCGCCATAACTTCAGAGCACATGATTGGGTTAACGTCTATATAAAACACGTTTTATTTACATGACTTTATAATACTTGGAAAACATTTCTTGTAGGTCAGGCTAAATAATATTTGTAAAGTAAAAATAATAAGCTTAAATAAAACCTTTTTCCTGATACCGAGTTGTTTATGGGAATCTCAACACTGGTGTACAAAGGAAGTGGGTACAATTTTCTTCAGATAAAGGTCTCAACAAGTGCGAAATGAAGTAATACGAGTATTATTTTGATTATGAATATGTGAACGAGTTCTTATGAACGAGGGGTCGAACAATTGCTCAGTGAACGCTTTTATTTTTTATGTTTTTTGTTCTTATCTCTGCGGCCGGCTGACATTATCGTCATTTGTTGAAATGTGTTTAAAATAATTGCTCGAGCGCAGTGAGCGCTCATGCCTCCGTTGTATGCGAAAATTGCACGCGATCCCACGTCAGTCGGTTGTTTTGCGTAAATGCTCACATATTTGTCGTAAATGTTGCTGTATTTAAATAAATTCTGCTGCATTTTGACTCAAAACATTTAAAATTTACCGCTAACTTTTGCGGTTACGATTTAATACAAAATTGAATGGCTTTATTGCATTGAGAATGCTTTGTTCAATTTGTTCGGTCCGGGGTTGTAGTTATGATTGATTCCATTAGATCTGTGGATGGTTTCGGTGTATCAAAGTGTGTTGACCGGCGCGGACCACCTGCTGGCCAGGGAGCCCCGAATAACTATTACTGCTACAGAATTAATAATCTATAGAGCTGACCTCGTTACCGGATTTTGTTATAATTTTTCTTGTTCTTGCAAATACTGTTCATTTTTCTTGTCTTTAGTCAAGTGTTAAACTGGTAATTAACATTTGATTTTGATTATTTCTTCATACATAAATGAAATGTGTACGTAATTTTCTTCTGTCTACATACATGTAGAGTTCATGCCGGGCACTTGCGTAAGAAAAACATGAAATGTTTTTCACTTATGAGAAAAACAATAACAGCCTATGAGGTACATAGACTTTTTGAACGTCAAACGTTAAAAATTGTGGAAATTATATGATTGATTCATAAATTAAATTTCCGCCAGTTATACATAATTATATTATAAAATAAGCCATTAGCAAGGAAAATAAAATAATGTACGCAGCTTTTAACCGGTTCTGAATTTTCTCCGATACAATTTTAATTCGCTTAAAGAGAGAAAGAGACAGCTTCTAACTCTATGGCTTGGTCAGAAATATGTCTAAGTAATAGAAATTTAATCAAATTATAACAAAATGACCACGCTCAACAGTCGAGTCTTTTGTCATAAGCGCGTGCCCGAGGAACGCGTACCATTCCACTTGGCTAAATTGATTAAAGTTACATCTGCATTGTCGGCACGTATCTACACTCAATTTAATTTCTTTATCGATAATATTCACTTCGAGAAATATAATAGACCGCTGTTGATAACTATCCATCAAAATATTCTTCTGATTCAAGATTTTGATTGCAAAAAAACAGACTTTCATATGATATTTATAAAAATATGAAACGTCCCGAAAGATCCAATTTATTTTAACTTAATATTTATACAAACGGTGACTACAAAAGGAATGTGTCAAAAACGCAACCACTCGAGAGCGGTGCGCCTCTGACGATCGTTTCCCGACGAGCAGTTATTAAAACAGAGCAGCTCATCGAAGCCGGCTAAATTTTAATAAGGTATCCACTACCGTCTTTGTTAGCCGTGACGAGGCAGTTTTGGACAATGGCTTGCGCAACTTATCGACTAAATCGATATCGGTTTACGAGGCGTTACGGGCGGCTCTAGCTACTGACCATATTTTGATTAATTGCATTCTTAGCCCACAAACTGTATGGGTTACGTGGAGGCCCAAATTATTGGCTGGCGCCGATTAATTAGCGAAACGGATGACGAGTAATTTTACGGTTGGGGTGTTAAAATGTTTTGGTCGGCCATAAAAACAGTTTTATAATTTATTATTCCTTGTTAATGTTGTTTTTATGATTCGTGTTTAGCGATCATATTAAAAATTTACATTTCCGATCTCCGTTCTTATTTGTTTCCAATTTCTCCGAATCATTATGTTACTTTACCACGGTACAAGTTACTATGAGATAGACTGAACGCTTTTTTGTGAGCCTTTTGACATTTTACTAACAAGGTCCCACCTCGTTTGCCGTTATTGTACGGTCGAAATAAATCAAATCGATCTCTACACAGCTTCCAATAAACCGATACATTTATTGATTTGTTACAGCATTAAATTGGTTCCCAGCAGTGCATCACATCAACAGTGTTGCCCGACGGCGGGAGGGTCACGGTCATGATTTTGGATTTCGGTTTTGGAGAACCTTTAATCGTCGCCTGTACATGGCGCTACAAAAACATGTTTTGATCGGTTTTTGCTAGGCTATTGTCGTGTTATTGAATTACCTAATGGGCTTTGTGAGTTTTCAAAGCGACGAAAGTTGCACAAGAATGGTATCTGTACATAAATAAATCGTACCGATTATCGTTTATTGTAGTGCTATTGGCAGCGATCGAATTGTGAGTTGTCATTTTGCTTTTAATTGTTGCTGGACAGGTTGTTATTCAAATGATATGGAAGCTAGATATTGCAGGGCGATTATTCATTGCGGGTTGGCACTTCTTTTGTGACTTTAGCCATTGAGAGCTAATTGAAACGAGTGGACGCGTGTGCGTAGGGTAGGCGTTTAGCGCAACGGTTGCGCGAGGCCCCCTGGAGGTACAGACACCTTTTTACTCAGTCGACGCGGCGGGTGCCGCTTGATTGCATCCGATCTCATCGTTTTATGTTCCCCATAAAGCCAACAATAATTCATTTAGACGACGTGACGCCACTCATTCGTTAACTGGTTCTAGACGTTCGATGAGGACGTGATTTTTATTTTGGAGCGACAGCAGTGAAGGAAGCGTCTAATCGTCTTCAAATTAGAATTTGAGCTTTGATGGAAAACTTTTCTACTAAGAAACGGAGAGTTCAAAAGAACTTATAATTAGCTACTTAATAAACGGCAAAATAGGCGCCTACAGGTCTGATTGGACTTGCAACATATTCTTTATGTAAAGATCAACCAATTAACAAGATTTATTATGATATTTAAAATGATTAAATCACAGAAAAATCTTAAAATGTTAATTGGTAGAATTTGCATGCTGTCTTAGACTGATGTATAATAATTTATGATGAGTTTGTACGATTTATATATATATATATATATAAGCTAAATCGTAGTTAGTGCTTTAAACGACATGCTAGGAAACAGAAACTACTAGGTTTTTATGCCCAATTAATTTAATTATTGTGTTAGAGCAACTCTGATCTCATAGTTTTACTTGGGTACTTAATAAATTTATCTTTAATGCAAAAACTTCGGGTAAACTTAACGAAGATATACTTTATTCAACTGTAATAGTTTCTTACATAATATACCTACATTGTGAAGGAATTTATGGAAGTACAAGTAGGTACATAAATAATTACAGTTGCCTAATTAGGTAAGAATAATTAAGCACTAAGTATCTACAAAGCTTCCACAAGATATCAAAACCTCAAGGTATAAATCGATAGTCGATAGTGTCTTACAGATTGAGATCAAACAGTTACCCTATTTAGTACAGCCACAATGGTTTATCAAAGTCTACTTGGAATTTATTCATCATTCTTGAATAATGTCTATTCGAATAGAACACTAAATAATACTGGAATTCGTGTCTAATACTACAAGTTACACAAATGATTTCGCCAAATACCGTCAAGCTAATTAATTAAAGTCGATTGAAATATTGTCTAAACCTAATTAGCGTGGTTTGATAGAATCCGACATCCGTCGCGTTACCAGCCGAACGTATCGGAGAACCGGTATAAGTAAAACAAACAAACAAATTCATTCCAAACCATTAGGCACGAGATCCGACTGTTAATGTCTCAATTTAGAAACGAGCGTAAATCTTCAAAGGCGTGACAATTACTGTTACTTCCCGGCATTACAAACAAAAAGGTTTTCCGTCAATTATCGATAAATTAACCCGATTAAACAGTCTATAGCCAGACGGCGCCGGAGTGCCTTATCTTTGGACATGCCACGCTTTTAGGCAGGTAACAACTAACAACACTCCGACGCAGAAACATTAAGATTTTTTAAACCAATTTGCTTTTTATTAGGATGCCATGGGAAACTAAATCGCTTGCTTGATATTGAATGTAACACTGAATATTTCAATTTATGCTTTCATTCAAGAAGCACGCAACAATTAAAAACTGATAAAATAATGACTGTTCCGTATCAACACCTATTATTCTACACTAATTGCAGTAAGTAGTTAGCTAGTAGTGCAGGCGCTTTCGTAAAGCGCGCACGTATAAATGCTGTTAATTCGATAATTAATCGCTTTCCGCCGTATAATGATAGAACAAGAAAAAACTACATCGCTTTTAATTGTGCCCTCACCGACAGCCTCTGCGTACTGATGTATAAGATGCTCTTTATGTTGTAGACATCTAACCTTTTAATAGAAGCGGACCCTATTGTGACTAATCATGATTAAACGACTTTAGACAAATTGCATGACCGTGACTAAGCATGTAGGATCCGGGCCCGATCCCAAATCATTAAAAGAACAATTATAGATATCGCATTCCCACCTGCAACCTGTTGATGGATAATGATCTGGCTCTAAACAAATAGTAGAACTAAGACCACTGATCGCCGCTCATTGTCAGTGAAGACTTCAATAAAAACGCGATTGATATTAGCAAACTTGTTTCTACTCATTACAATCGATACCTACTCGTTAAATGCAATCAACTGCTGGAAAGTGAATGATTTCGCACCATGCAGACTGTCGAAATAACATGTTATCAGATCATTGACAGTAACGCGTTTGAAGATACGTTTTTTTTGTAGCAAAATTATCGACTTATCGAAATTGAAAACACGCCCGCGTAGAACGCTATGATCGAAACTATCGATAGGCTACGTGCTTGTTACTAGACAAAAAGCAATTTAACTGTTCTGTTAAAGATCATTCAAGTTTTTTGTCATTTAAAAGAATAGAAAACGAAGTAGATTAAGTAGCGGCGACGCGTCGCTGAGCTCCCACAAAACGTTAAAAGATTTTCAACGGTTTGTTTTATTTCTGAAAAACGGCTGCCCCTTTATAATTAGAGATCTTGACTGGTAAGTGATGACTAGTCACCATTATACTGTTCTCAGCCACATCAAGCTTTTGACGTCCAGCGGCACAGAAGGCGTTCTATCGAGCCTTCGTCTCAACGCACCGATTACGAGCCAAACAAATTGTGTAGAGGGCACCTTTTTATGCTTTTCGACGTGCTAACAATGAACCAAGCCGCGCAACTGATCATTACCATTATACTATATATGGCTTTGTGTTTTGAGTAAATTATAACAGGTACGTTTTGTGTTTTATTTGATACGTCAAGCGCTGGTTGCGCCGAAGCGCGCCGGACGCCTCACAATAGCGCTTCATTATCAACGGTGACCGCCTTTAAATCCATCTTTATAAATCGCGATAGTCTCAACTCGTTATTATAATAATTATTATCATTCATGTCTGTGAGGTCTATCAAATCGTTTCCTTATAACAAACAATTGACAGGGTGGCATATTTTCAAACGCGATGGTGCAATTTTGTATGGCGAGTTGTGTCTAGAAAATGTCTCTTTATCCGGTCACGTGAGCAACAATCATTAAGCAATTAGGTTTAATTATTGTTCCTGGATATAATTGTTCTTTGGTAGTACGTTCTTAAATGACAGGCTTGCAATAAATGGATCTATTCTACGTAAATGCAGACAAATTGCCTTTAAACATTGGTAGTACGATAAAGTGTGAGTGTTACTTACATAGTCTGAACAAGCAGTTGTTGTTCTCATTAGGTATGAAAATTGTTTGAGATTACTAGCGTTATTAGCTCTAGTAAGTGGTTATTGTCGATTGCCCGATACCTATAGGTACTAATCTTACTTATGACAACACAGTAATCGCTTCCTAGAATCATTAATGCTGTAGGAAGTACACATAAGTATACGATGATGAAAATCTGAATTATTATTGTCATCATTTTGTACCTTGTTCTTTTCACATCATACGCTACCCGTACCTAATTAGCAAGTCTTAGGAACGAAATCATGGAGCTAATTAAAGGGGGGCAGGTCTAATAAATGATATCAGTTGGTTATTACTTTCTGCCACTACCGATTTGTTTTCAGTACAAATTGTGAAGGAACTGGGTAGCTTTTTTATTCGACAACACACCCTTATATAAACTGTTTCAGGGATATTGTTCAGAGTTGTTAAATTTTCGGGCGCGTAGTCCCAGTTCTGTTCTTAGCTATTTAATTTGGGTGTGTATGATACATACGAGAGGCCTATGTTCAGCAGTGGACGTCTTACGGCTGATATGATAATGTATGATTCACAAATATATTGGGCAAAGAGTGAAAGTCTATATGATATTGACTTGCTTTGTCATGACAACAACTTGAAAGCACAAGCTTACATAGAGACTCTATGTACCATAGAAATAAACATTAATAAAGCGTCTAAAGTATATCTACCAACCGAAATACCTACTACAACCGAAAAATTGCACGAATAACATAAAAGAGCAATCAGAAGCGAGTTATTTAAAACAGAGTCGCTGCGCTCGCGCTCGGTAGCTCAACAACGAATCCTACGACAATTACACTCGGACAGGCTATGATTAAATTATGGCACTTACTCGGAGTGTTTCCTGAAAATTACATGGGATGGCTCTCCAAGGCTGCGCCGGCACGCGATCTCGGCGCACGCAGTTAGCTCGCGCACACATTTAGTTTACGTTACAACACGTTCAGGGACGAGGTACCTTTGTGCCTTAATGACTGCCAAGCTCATCAAACGTTCAGCTAGAATTTATTATTGAAGCTTTTGCATATCTAATTAATAATTCTGTTGGATGTATATCAAATAACCCCGACTGCTCTAGCTGGTGCGGAATGAATTGTCAAACTCGTACTGACTAAAACAAACCCCTACTGATTTTCAATTGCCCGTAGTGTTACAGGGCCGTAGTAATTCTAACCTACGCTTTACTTTGGGTAATGGTTGATACTGAAGAGGATACAGAATTACATACAGTATGTAAACATTACAGCTAAAAAGTAATTATTCAAGTAGGAGAAGACAAACAGTTTTTATTCAAATAATAGTAGGTACTACCTACTGTTACTGGTTACCTGTATAATCGGACTGCTGGGCAAAGGTGATGAGTTACATATACAAAAAAGTACCAACATTTACAATAAAGATAAGATAATTATGATTAGACTAGCTGTTGCTCGAAGCTTCGTTCGAATTAATTCAGAATTTGACATTCAATTACTATACACCATTTACTAAAAAATAACGTTATTGTTTTTCTCGGGACCAGTAGTTTTTTCGAGATGAAAAGTACCTTATTTCCATGTCTGTACACCTGATAACGTAAATGTAAAATTTCAGCATGATCGGTTCAGTTGTTTAGCAAACAAATAAAATTACATTCGCTTATAATATTATTATTAGTTAGGATCGTGTTTGCTCGTAATTTCGTCTATTTTAGACGACGGACGTTCAAACGAAGTAACCTGTTGGTTTCTTGTTCAGCAACTTATTCGCACACACCTCTCCATTAAGAAGGCTATACTTACGATAGATAAGACAGTTGAACAATACCTACCTCGTATGTCAATCATCATATGATTATCAACAGTCCGCCTTCAAAGCTTAGGTAGGCAATGATTATGGCGTTACCGCGTTATGAAACAACATAGGAAGCAGTGTTCTCTTATATAGGTAATTTACAAGTTTTAATAATCCCTGTATCGTGCAACCGCACAGTGTAGAAGTGATTCGTTTCGCTGTCGTTAATAATTAATTTTTACGTGTTTCGTCGTCGATTACCGGCTTGTGAATTGATCCTAGCTGTGTGCTTTGTGCTTAGTGATGGTATTGTGAGTTTTAAGTGTTATTACGCGTATTTTATTGGTAAATATTATAGTTTTAAATTAGTTCTCAGCGCTCGGTGAGTACTTTTTATTTTTTGGGTGTGGGGGTACTTACAGCGAAAAAAAAAAATTTTTTTTTTCTCTAGTTCTTTTTTTCGTTCTGATATAAATCTATTTATTGTTTTAATTCAATATGTTGTCCAGTAATGATGAACCACCTGATTCGGGAGGCACATCGCGTCGAATAACAAAACCACACAGGTCACCGACCTCCGCTTCTTCTAAACGTTTGTTTACTGAAATGTCTCCGTCATACTCAACTCCGGAGGATAGATCAAAGAGGCTGCATCTAACCGATTCTGTCGAAAAATCTCCGCCGGTAACATGGAATGTCAGTAACTCGAACGAAGACTACTACGATTTAGTTAATCAGGCGTCTGCATACTTATCGAAAATAAACGACCTTGTGAACGATCAGGGGTCCCGTATAAACATAGCCAATAAATCCGCGATTATGGACATGACACAGCGGATTACGTCCATTGTTTCTTTGTTAGCCATACGGTCATCTTCTAATGAAACGAAGTTAGCTAATATTGAGCGCGAATTGGATAAAGCAAAATTAAATAATCATAATAATATCAGCATTGTCAAAAAAGATTCAAACAAAGTTTCTTATGCGGATTCCCTTAAACTTCGCCTGCCCAAGGTCGCTCCGGTAATGGAGTCTAGACCACCGCTGCCGTGCGTAATAGCGTACCCCTCTAATGAAAGATCAGCTGATTTCGCGACGTCCTCAGCCACTAAAGAAGCGCTTAAAAAAGCGATTAACCCAAGTGACGACGGTTTTCAAATTGTAGGCATGAAAAAAATCGCGAAATCGGGCGTTGTATTACGTGTCGCTAACGACAGTCAAATAAGTAAACTTCAATCGGTTGATGCTATTAAGACCGCCGGGTTAAGACTTGAAAAACCGAAAGGCCGCAGGCCACGTTTATTAATTAAAGACGTCCCATCCTCAATGGAAGACAAACCTTTTTTGCATGCGTTGTACCGTCAAAATATCAAAGACGAAATGGCAATTAGTGAGGAAGAATTTATTAAGTCGACAAAAATTATACGTAGACGTGCATTAGATAATGGTCGGAAGTGGGTAGGCATTGAAATCGACAACGCCGTACGAAAGCATTTAATTAGTTCCAAAGAGAAGCTTTTTATTGACTTCGCGACTTGTCGATTTTTTGATGATATAGATGTAGTTCGTTGTTTACATTGCCAGCAGTTCGGTCACGTGAAAAAATACTGCGTTAATAAATCGCCTACCTGTGCTAACTGCTCAGAAGCACATGAAACAAAAGAATGCCCGCATAAGGATAATTTAAATTTTACACCGGTATGTGTGGCGTGTAAACGTATTAAAAAACCGTTTGACCATCGGTGCGGGTCTCAACAGTGTACCACCTATAAAGTTAGGCTCGAACAGTTAATACGCAACACTAATTATTAATAAAATGGATAGTTTAATAATAGGACAACTAAACCTTCACAATGATAGGGTGGCGACTTCTGAATTGGACAAATTAATTATCGATTACAAATTAGACATTGTACTGGTTCAAGAACAATACCAAAACACGCGCTTGCGCCACAAAGTAGTTCAGTTGGATAACAAGGCACGAGCCGGAATTTACGTGTCGCGTTCTTCTAACTATACAGTAACGTCTTTACGTAATCTCATGACGCCTCACTGTGCAGTTGCGGAAGTCTCATCCGCTACCTTTAAAGTTTACGTTGTCAGCTGCTATTTTCAATATTCAGACCCTGTTGCTCCTCACATACATAACCTCCGTCACGTCTTGCGGTCACTCGCGGGCTGCAAAGTTATCGTAGGCGCAGACGTTAATGCGTCTTCGTCCCTGTGGTATGGCAAAGTCCGGTCCACGGATTACGTACGGCGTTGCGCTGTTGAAGACTTCATTGCTGAAATGAACCTTACTATTCATAACACCCCCGATGCACCACCTACTTTTTGCAGCCAAATGGGCGAATCTTGTATTGACGTCACACTTTCTAGTGCAGACGTACGCTTGGATAGGTGGCGTGTCCTACCGGACGCGTCTTGCAGTGATCATCGCTTGATCGTGTACGAATTTGTTCCGGTTTCTACTCATGGTTCTTCACATGTAATTGGTAACTTTAGGTATAAAAGTAAGGGTGCTAATTGGGAATTCTTTAGATCGCTTTTTGCGTGTCATGCCAAAGATTTTACTCGTGATGGGCTGTCAGCTGAAGAAAGTGCTGAAATTATGTCAGACACCTTCACTTACTGTGCTGACATTGCCATTGGTCGCGGACCTATGACCAATGTACGTAGGTGTGATTGGTGGTGTGACTACCTAACCGAACAGCGTAAAATCTATCGTCGTGCGCGTAAACATCTTAATAAGCTTAAAAAACGTCAAGTCACCGGAGACTCACTAACCTCCGCTTTAAATACATTTAGAGTTGCCAGGTCCCGTTACAGAGCTTCGGTTGAAAAATCTAAGGCTAATTTGTTGCGTAAAGTAGTGGATAAATTAGAAAAAGAAGGTCCGTGGTCTCCTTTATACCATGAATTTAAAGCCAATCGATCGGTCGACCTCGCGTATGTTCAGAATATTAAAGTAAATAATAAACACACCACCGGTATTGAAGAAACAACGGAAGTTTTATTAAATACTCTTATCCCTGATGATTCACCTGTTAATGACAATGACTACCACCAACAGATTAGAGCATGGGCTACAGTTCCGCCTAAATCACCAGCGTCAGACCTTCCATCCACTGACGAATTCATTAATGTTGTTAGGAGACTGCCCCTTAACAAATCTTCAGGTGAAGATAAAATATCTAATCGTATGATAAAGGAAGCGTGTAAAACAGCGGGTGACGCGATATTAACTGTTTACAACCGGTGCATTGCTGAAGGTGTTTTTCCTCGTATATGGAGACATGGCTTTATACGAATAATACCTAAAAGCGGCGACAAGCCACCAGATGACCCTAAGTCTTACCGGCCCATAACATTATTACCATCTTTGGGAAAGCTCCTGGAGCGTCTTATCGTCCCACGATTGTTACCGGACGGGCCCAAATTCCATAAAAACCAATTCGGTTTTACTATCGGCAAATCAACCGTTGACGCGGCACTTTCTGTTAGAAAAATAGTTAATACCTCCGAGCACAAGTACGTACTTGGAATCTTTCTAGATATTTCCGGGGCTTTTGATAACGCATGGTGGCCAATGCTACTACTTAAGATAAAAGCTCGTGGTTGCTATAATAATATATTTAATCTTCTTTGTTCGTACTTTTCTAATGGTTCCGCGAAACTTAAACTCGGACATCATTCCGTATCGAAACCTCTTACCATGGGCTGTCCTCAAGGTTCGGTTATCGGTCCTCATTTGTGGAATATAGGCTTCGATGATTTCCTCGCGATTCCACTTCCAAGTGGTTGTTCTCTAACTGGTTATGCGGACGATGGCCTTCTGCTCATTCAGTCGAATACTCGTGCTGGACTCGAGAATTTGGCTGACACTTGCCTACGATTAATATCTCAGTGGGGCGATCGAAACCGTCTGACCTTTGCACCACATAAAACCTATCAACTCATTTTAAAAGGTGACCTTAAATCGTGGCCTAGTATTAAATTCAATAATGTTCCCGTTAAGAGAAAGCAATCTGTGTGCTATCTTGGTTTAGTCTTAGAGAGGAATTTCACATTCATAGAACATATAAAAACAGTTGGTGAAAAAGCTAAAAATAACTTTTATGCCCTAACGAGAATATCTAAATCTACTTGGGGTTTGTCGTTTTTAACCTTAAAAACTATTTATGGGGCTACTTACTTGGGCTGTGTGTGCTACGGAGCACCTGTTTGGGCCGATAGGGCTACCATAGGGGCGGCACGACGTAAATTGCTTCAAAGCCAGCGCTTGGCTTTGTTATTCTTATGTAAAGCGTATAGGACCGTCAGTACTGAAGCTTTACCGGTACTTGCTGGTGTTCTTCCAGTAGATCTTGAAGTGCAGCGACGTGCTGCAATGTACTTTTCCGCACGGGAGACCACTGACGCTGATTTCCTACCGCAACGTGACCGTGATAAGATATCTAGATTATTCAAACCCCAGAGCGACGTCTGGGAGGATCTTTTATCCGAATGGCAAAATAGGTGGGATAATTCTGTCAAGGGGCGGCACCTCCACCAGTTCTTCCCATCCGTTCGTGAGCGGCTGGCTAGGACGTGGCTGGAGGTGGATCACTGTGTCGCCCAATTTCTAACGGGACATGGTAACTTTAAAAGTAAATTGTTTTCCTTTAAGCTTGTTCCCTCGCCTTTTTGTCAATGTTCGTCACCTGACTGTGAATATGAACAATCAGCACATCATATTCTTTGGGAGTGTATTCTCTGGCAGAACGAACGCAATATTATGTTGGATACTATTCAGACTACATCTGGAGTCGTTTATTATACGGACCTTGTGGAAACTCGAACAAACTTCCGTGCGTTCAAGCGTTTTTGCCATACCTATTATTGGAATCAAATTTAGCAGCTCACAATTTAGGACCCATTAATATTAGTAGTCATTTTTACCCGTGGTGCAAGGCAACTGGGCTTCTCCCAGTTGTAATTGTCCCTTTGTGCCTATTGGCCTTGTTTTGTTCTGTCTCCTGCTTGCATGGAGGGAAGTGGAAACATATTTTTTCCTACTCCTCCACTATTCTTTTCTGATTAATTTCGTGCAGGATCCAAGACAGGTAAATTCATTCTCCGGGACACGTCGAGCTTCATTGTCTCGGCGCTTTTCTGGTGGTTGCCACTGTTGATTCTGGCTCTCAGGAGTTGCAGTGGTTTGGGAATAGTGTGGTGGGTTTGTCCCAAAAAAAAAAAAAAAAAATCCCTGTAATTCGACGGGTCCTACGTATACTGGTACAAGTGCAAAAATACAACTATTCAAGAGAGCGGTTTATAGGTTCTAAAGCTTGTAATTTTGTCATAAATCAATGGAAACACTTGAAATTTTGGTATGTTATATTTTAATATCTAAGAAAAAATACTGCATTATTGGTTTTTCTTATTTTTTTATACTTTGGAAAATAGCATCACTTGCATTGATGCAGCTTGTTTTTCTTTACTATGGTAGAACCTGTAAACTGATACAAGTGGCCACTTATACCAGTATATAGTGTACTTGCTTATACTTATAATAAAGGAAAACTGAAGGATTTTACTCTTTTAACATGCTATTTCCGATTTATTGATCAATATGAGGTTATAATTATTAACAATAACATCGTATATCTGCTTTTAAACACTTACAACAGTTTACTCAGTACTGGAAAACTACTTGTAACAGTTTACTTAGTACTGGAAAACCACTTCAACAGTTTTCTGTATTGTTATTAACCTTAAATATTTAAATGCGTGTGGCAGGAAATTAAAAAAAAACATTGAAAATACAAAATAACACTTTATTCCAAATAGGTAAATGACTTTTCCAGATCTATGCTTAAGGTGTTTTTATTTTGATGTAAATATATTATAGCATTCTTAATAATGAAAAATAAAATCAATGGCCTTGCCATCTTAAAAATAATAAAACTAAAAATTAAGCAAGATTTTAAATTTTGAAAAAAGAACCCACGACGGACGGTAAAAATCTTATTGAAAAAGAATAAAATAACTCAAATTATTATGTAACGAAATATTATAATAGACGTAAAAATACTTTCTAAAAGAGTTGATATCTCGAAAGATCGGTAATAGATATACTTAAGTACCTAAACAATAAATATCGATGTTTACAGTTTTTCCTAACGTGCCTGTTTCTCGAAGATATATATACTTAGATGTAGCAATATTAATTTTACCATAATACATAACCGAGGAATATCCGTCGGGGGCTTTTCAATGCTACCACTATCTCCTGTTACTGGTAATGAATATCGCAGAGTGCAATTTCTTTGGGAATTTTCAGTAACAACTCGTTTCTTGTCCA
Organism: Agrotis exclamationis; assembly: GCA_950005045.1. NCBI lineage: Eukaryota > Metazoa > Arthropoda > Insecta > Lepidoptera > Noctuidae > Agrotis > Agrotis exclamationis. Next base: position 13,003,741 of record OX465425.1, on the reverse strand, counting down.
GTTTGGAAACATACTTGGAAATGAAGTCCCACTGTCGAGTGTGATCTCCTATTTCCCAAAAGTTTCTAAATATTGTGCATCTTGCAGTTTCTTCAATTTTTTTCAAAACATTTTTTGGGGCATTTCCAAGAACGGAGAAGCTACTCGTACATCATACTGAAAACAGTATGATGTACGAGTAGCTTCTCCGTTCGACTCATGTATTCTAATCCCCTGTTTAAATTGAACTTGCGTCATCAAACCACATATTTTGGAACCTCTCTCGCAATTTATCCTTCTTTCTTTTTATGGGTTTTTCTTTGCACACTTGCCTTAAAGCCTCCTGCAGACACACGCGATTAATCGCGCTGCGACAACGAGCCAAGCTAATTTCCACTCTAAATGTACTGCGAATGGACCGTGACATGTCACCCCGCGCGATTCATCGCGTGTGTCTGCAGGAGGCTTAAAGGTGTATCAGTGTAGTTTGAATTTAATATGAATAAATTGTCAAATTCATCATCAGTTTGTTGGCAAATAGGTGAAAAAGAAAGTAATGGCGAAGGCATTGGTGTTAAGCTATCAATTTGATCATCAAGAAGGTCATTTTATTTTATCACACTTGATTCAGAAATAGGATTTTGATATGGATATAGAATTTGAGGCTCATCTTCTTTATATTTATTATGCCCAATCACTCGTATAGCACTCAGAGGACTCGGCAGAATCTGACGAAATCTTTGATAAATTTTGGTACTTATATATTTTCTACTGTAAGGGTTTCCTCGAACGACATCTCTTCAGCAAAAAAATCCGCACTTGGAGGTAAGGGGGAATCTAAAATCTTAATATTATAAAGCTGAAGAGTTTGTCTGTTTGGTTGAACGCGCTTATCTCAAGAACTACTGGTTCGAATTGATTTTTTTTTTGTGTTGCTTAGTCCATTTATCAAGGAAGGCTATGGGCTATAAAACATCATGCTACGAGCAATAGGGCATGAATAGCGGGGGTGAAACCACGGGGAACAGCTAGTTATATAATAAAATAACAGTGAATTGCTGTTAAAATGTATTAAAATAGTATTGCTATTTGTTTTATTAGTAAATGGATATTATTATTAAAATAATGTAACTTATATCAGATAACAACATAACGAAAACAAAAATAAAGGTCACATGTGACTTTGTATACCGATATAAGTGCAAAATTTATTGAAAAAAAAAAACTTGAATTGTAAAATCGCATTTCATTATTTTAGTTTAGTATGTTAACCTGGCTTTTCTATTAGACTTTCATTTGTGAAACTATTTTTCCCACGTTTTTATACACTCACTTTTCTTGTTTGTTTGTTTGTTTATTTGTTTGTTTGTTTGTCGTTCCGGTTGGACTTTTGCAACTCAATTTTGAGGCACTTCCCGATAAGCTAGCAGGCTGAAATTTTGTACACGCTTTGAGTTCTGATGACAATACATGACTAGCTAAGAAACGTCATAACAAATCCAATATGGCGGCCTCCCCAAGATGGCGGTCTGGCTGTTTGAAACCCACCCCCATGATATGGGTATCAAATGAAAGGGTTTGCTGTCAGAAATACGAAAAAAATAGTCACGGGACTTAAATCCAATATGGCGGACGTCCAAGATGGCAGACAGGCTATTTGAAATGCACCCCTGTGATATGGATATCAAATGAAAGGGTTTGCTATCAGGAGTACGAAAAAAATAGTCACGTGACTTAAATCCAATATGGCGGACGTCCAAGATGGTGGACTGGCTGTTTGAAATCCACCCCTGTGATATGGGTATCAAATGAAAGGGTTTGCTGTCAGGAATACGAAAAAAATAGTCATGTGGCTTATGCTACGCTAGGCTATTAATCCAATATGGCGGACGTCCAAGATGGCGGACAGGCTTTGAGGCACTTCCCGATAAGCTAGCAGGCTGAAATTTTCAGGGTAGCTTCAAACCCGATGAACAATGATAAAAATAATAAAATAATTAATAGATTTAAAAAATCTAAAAACCCACGTTTTTAAATGTCCTAAAAAGAAGAAAATAACCCTACGGGGCTGAGAGAGGGGCCACTCAAAACGTGGGGGCGTATCTTTGCAAGTTACACCTACGATCTCACGTCATGTAAATATATCCCATAAATAATCCCTTATATAATATACGCCCCCACGTTTTGAGTGGCCCCTCTCTCAGCCCCGTAGGGTTATTTTCTTCTTTTTAGGACATTTAAAAACGTGGGTTTTTAGATTTTTTAAATCTATTAATTTTTTCATTAAAATCGGTCGGTTCCATGGTTTCGTTGCACATTTTCATAGTTTGGTCTAATTCTTCGCGTATTACGCATGATGGTACTGTCGGCCGATCTAAAATAAATCAAAATAAATGTGTTAATTCATTTTTAAATATATTTCCAAATAATCGTTAAAATTTACTAAAACCACTATACAAAGTACGCGAGTAACCACTATGAACCTTGTATACTGGTATAAGTGAAAATACAAATAAACAACACATAATTTATTTATTTTTTAATTTTACATTTGATCAAACAATACAAAGTATATCATTATATTATTTAAAATGTCAATTAACACTTACCTTCGTAATTTTTTTGGAGTGTTTATTTTACTATACTTATTTTGTAATAAATCTATCATTAATTGACCTCGTGAGCGCTTCATTGTTGTGACTTCTTACCACTACTTACTCAAAACAAACAAAATCGGAATAGTTTTGAACAAATGAATACGTAAACTAAAACGCAGCGCAGTTATACCAGTGTTTAACGTGCTCCCGACTCCGTCGCTGCGCGCATACTGCAGTAAATGACACTTGTGCTGACGTGTCGCGGCGCACGCGACTACCTACACTGGTGCAAGTGACTTACATCAGTTTAGATGGTCGTGTGGTGGAAAATGATGTCACTTATATCAGTTTACGAGTTTGTATCTTTGAAATTACTTGATAATTAAATATAATTTTCACAGGATATAAAGTTAGGGTAATTTTAAGGCTTTTGGTGCAAAAAAACGTATTTCGCTGTTTTGCGGGTTACACCAGTATACGTAGGACCCGTCGGTATTATTTTAATAATTTAAAGGGTAATAGACAACAAATGTTATGTGGCATTCTATAAAATTATAAACTGCTGTGTTAGCACCTTCAGTAATTCAAGATGGACAAGTTATCATTAAAATGGGAGGAGAATTCGACCTTAACGCATAACACAGCTTCAGGCCTGTGATATTATAGGTATCAACCAACATTTTACCAATTATAATTTTAAGTCCCATGTAATCGGAGGTGAGCGTATCCGTCAATTGGTACAAATCCAAACTTTTCGGCTGCTAAGAAAAATATCTAATAGAAAAACATAATTTAGCAGACCTGGGAATCGAATCAGGGATCTTATAACCAGCACTTGTTCTTGCGACCAACGGATCCCAAAAATCTAAGAATTATCTCAATTTTATTCTATTTTTTTTTTTTTATTAGGGTTTTCTAAATTTAGTTTGTTCGAATCGTTGAAGTAAAGTTTACAATCATTAGTAACTGTATATCGTGCAGAATATAATTGTGTAACATAAGCTGATTGTGCCACTTAACACTATAACTACAGGCCATTTTAAAACGCGACCAATGACGCATCGGTTTTAACGCGACCAGTAATTTTATGCGCATTTGTACTGCGTTCTAAGAGACATCGAGTTTCAAAACTGCACACATAATTGCTATATTCGTGCTCAAAGCGAAATGTTTCTAGCAAGGTGTATATTAACACTAAATACAGCTCACTGAATATAACCATTGCTGTTATTTAAGTTGAAAAACAACATTCACTGGCGTGTGTTGTTGTAATGTTAATGTTTTCTTTTATTTTTTGTAGTTTGGGTGTAGTGTCTCTACCAGAATCAATACTGATATGGATTCCAAAGGGCTGAGCTTGTCTAACTTGTGAACTGAGTAACTATTGAATATAAAATAAATAAGGTATCTGTTTAAACCTTGTTGAAACAGAAAATAGTAATTAAACTGCTACGAAACGGCGTAGCTAAAAAGCGTAGCGTTTTCGTAGCAACCAAAACATTGCCATTAATTATTTCAAAAGCCAACTTCCTTTTGTCCACAGGCGTTTGCACGAATGCGACCGCTCCCAGCGTATCTTCAATCAACAGGATACTTCGGAACAGGGCCGCTGAGCGTGCGGCTGCGGAGTTTGCGCGGGCGGCAGGCTACGGCCTGTATGCCGCTCCTCCACCCTATGGTGCCTTCCCCTGGGGCGGCGGCGGCGGTGTCTGGCCTCCCGGCTCCCTGCCCCTCCCTCCCGGAGTACCTGGCCCTCCTTCAGGATTATCACACCCTGACGCCAACCAAGGATTTCTTACCTCTGGACGAGGACTAATTGGTAAGGATTGTTGACTCCATTATTAAATTATAAAATTCAAGCGTGGTGAACTGGTGACTGCATTGTACAAAATTATGTTGAATCTCATAAATACCGTGACGCTTTTTTCTCCCTGAATTCCTACTCATTCGTGACTGTTTTTGCCGTAACAGACGTAGACGGCGACGACTCTGGCTCTCTAGACGGAGAACAACCGAAGTTCAGACGGAACCGCACGACTTTCAGCCAAGACCAGCTCGAAGAACTGGAGAAGGAATTTGAGAAATCCCACTACCCATGCGTCTCCACGCGAGAGCGGCTGGCGTCCAAAACGTCGTTATCGGAAGCGCGAGTTCAGGTAACGAACTCTAATTTACTTGACCTCTTGCATATTTACATAAATTCATATAATTATTTGAAACAGCGAAAGATGTCAAATCAAAGCTGCCACTTTTTGTCAATTTGCATTCATATGAATTTGTTAACACTGAAGACAGAATACTAATCATTTTTATTTACCGTTACTGACAGGTTTGGTTTTCCAACAGACGAGCCAAGTGGAGACGCCACCAGCGCATGAACCTCCTGAAGCGCGGTGGCGGCTCGCCCCCGCACCGCCTGCCCCACTCCCCCTCCCGCTCCCGCTCGCGCTCGCGCTCTCTCTCCCCCGCGCGCGTCTCCTACCACACCCCGCAGATGGGCGGCGAGAATAGCGCCTTCAAGGCTCTCTCGCACCAGGACACTAACGCCCTGAAGGCCTTCGCACACCAACAGTTCGACGCCAATGCACTGAAAGCGCTGTCTCAGCAAACCAACTTCGATGGAAGCGCTTTTAAGCCTCACCCTGCTTTAGAAAATAGCGCCTTTAAGTCGCTTGTACCGCATTCAGCGGCTGCAGCACTTCTAGCGGCGCAGTCGATTCAGTTAGCTCGTGGTTACGAATCCCACTCGGACTCAGACGAGGAGATCAACGTGCATGATGAGAGTGACAACGAGGACCGGAGGACGCGAAAGTCGCGCTCGGCGTCGCCGTGCCGGCAGCGCGCCACGTCCGACGACCTACCACTACAACTAACTAAACACGATCGTTGATAACTTGATACAGTCATTATCATTAATTTATTTACATTTTACCTACATAAAGTATTACAATTATCATTCCTATCGAATGTCCATGTTCCGAATAATTATGTAAATTAAGATTCTAGAGTGCTAATACTCCAGTTAGTTTGTAAATTAATGTAAATACCTATGTAGATATTGGAGTTGTTAATTAGTGTAAAGAAGAGAGAATGATTAATTATAATGATGCACAAACTATCCCGTTAGTAGGTAGGTACAAGAGAATAGTTGGTGGTGTTGAATTGTTTTGATGTGGGGTAAATTATGGCAAATATTAATTTGATTTCAATGGATATTGTAACATTAAAGGTGTATAGTTGTAAATAAAGTATTCCGTGGAGCCTAGCGCAACATGTACTAGTAACAGGCATGGATACTTACTGGTTTGTATTTAATTGTTGTGATACTTCGAAGGAGTATACCAAAGTATTATTATCAATGGTAAAAATAATGGTTTCAGGAGAAAAAAAATAAGTTCCTAACGCTTTTAATACCTACCGAATACAAAATTTAGACGTATTTACACCAATTTTAGACAATTACAAACATTTGAAAAGTATTCCTTAGAAAATGAATTAGGTCACTAAAGTTTATGATTTCGGCACTTTGTTATAAAATTCGTTAATTAATATGGGCACTTCGCATTCCAACGCTGACTCAAGTTGCCCCTAGGTAGTTATTTGTGTAAATATTGTTACAATCGAGCGTTGTATACTATTTATTGCTTAAAAGTATAGTTATTTTGTAAAATATAGGAGACAGTTTACATGCGTACCTAAATATTACAAAAATACGAAAATAAAATAATTAATTACAAACTTTTGTTTTCTTTATGAGTTTAACACACCATGAACTCCGTTTAGATACCTGCTCACACTTTTTTGGGTAATATGAACTTTAAGGTTCGAGATGGAAAATAGAAAGAAAGAAACTATTCTCCACTCAGGAATAAGATTGTAAATGACGAGACGATACGCTTTGACGACAGACATTCGTAAGTACACACGTCAAGCAAAGTTTGCTGTCACTTTGAAAAATTCATTTTTTTCAGTAGATAATAATTATGATTTCTTTTTATTTTTAGTTTATTATTATAGGGTATTTCTATCTAAAGAAAATACAAATATTCTAAAGATAAAATTCGATTAAAAAAAATATCAGCTTATACTACTGATCACAAACTTGTTGATGTGTGTATATTATGTCACTGTGGTATGGATCCTATACCGCTGAGATGTAGGCCTACGTTCTCTATATACTTAGGAGGCCCGCAGGTTCGAAACCTGCTTACATCAATAAAATAAATAAATCAATTCCGATTTTTAGGGCTAACGGAACGACCTGATTCAAAATATAATACTAAAAAAAGCTTTACCTAGATGGACAGACAACTATGATATGGTGACTAGAGCAGACTGAAGCTAAATGAAGTATCCAGTAAAACCATTAAATCAAAATTAAAATTGCCAATTCTCAAAACGCCTTATTCTCAAAGTGGCAAATTCTCGAAAAGTCTAATTTTCAAAATGGCAAATGAACAAAATGGAAAAAAATCTACAATTGGCATTATAAGTCATGTAAATATATATTTTTTCGCATGACATAAAACAACTTAGTTAAATCGAAGAGTAGAAATCTTTTATTTACAAGAATAAAGGTAGGTACTTCCTATTGTAGATGTTTTATTTGAGGTTACAAATTCAAATCACATGTTATCTTAAAATCTATCTAATTTTAATCTACAAGTAAAAGGGCAATAATAACTAAAGAGTAATATGTACAAAAAATAAAAAGAAAAGAAAAACATTCAAAGGGCGTCAAAGAATTCATCCACATCGCTGTCAACGGGAACAGTGCCCAGAACGCTGGCAGCATTGCCACGTTGTATGACAATGCTAATTCATTGGCCTAGAAATAGGCCAGCCCTCTGGTCACCTGAAGAGTCGACTAATCGCCTGGCGATATCATTAAAAATAAAGATTATTATTATTATACTAACTAAGCCAATGTATTTGCGCCGCTTGGAGTTTTCAGCACCTGCAGCAGCAGCGCCAGCACAACACGCTGTACTAGGAAGATGGGATGGCGCAAGGGTGTCGACACATGTTGCATCCCACACCAAAGGCCTACCCAGCTTCCATGGCATTATGGTCATACCTATGGTCATTCATGGTCCTATTGTAGATAATTTTTCATTTTGATCATTTGCCATTTTGAGAATTAGAATTTTCGGGAATAGACTCATTTGATGATTTTACCACGTTACAAAAAAAGTTTTTAAGTTTAACCTTCGCGACCATTGGAAAAATACGATAAAAAACACGTAGGAAATTGATTACGTAAGCATTTAAGTGAACACCTAATAACACAAACAAATACTTTCTTGTCAGTAAGGTTATTATTCACAAGATAATTAGGTACAAGAGAAAAGATAACTTATCAAAAGTAGAGTAAAGACGAACACTTATAAATATAATAATATCCTTAATTCCTTATTGTATCTTTCACAAAAGGCTTAAAAACGAGGAAGGGCTTGAGAGAACTTTCATATAAATAAAAAACTCGTATCAAATCCGGCAATTGGACGGCGATTAAATCCACAAACGATAGAGTTGTAATTCTCAGCCCTTTGCCCGGATTGCAACGACAATTATCCCTTTTTTCCGTATTGTTATTAAACCGATTCACTTCTTCCCGGATATCGACGATCATATCGGTGAAAGCTGATTGGATTCAGCAGAAAAACTTCGTGGAAGTAACAATGGATGTCCGTCATCAAGTACTACCTGACTACAGGGCGCTTCTTACAGACTATAGGCTAACATTTTTTAGCACAAAATTACGTAATTTAATTACTATTTAAAATAACTTAGAGAAAGAGAATGCACTTATTGTTTGTAGTTTTTTTTTCCGTCTAATCACGTATTCGCATCTAATACACTGAACCAAAAATAAAACTGAATCAATTTCGTTAAGAACTGTTAAGAATCTGCATATTATTACACTATTTATCAAGTTACTTTTGTTATTTGAATGTGAATTTAAACATTTTAAAAATCTCATCTTTGGCTTTTTTTTTTTGCTTAATAGCAAGGGCTCATCATTTTTTAAGCCGCAGGACGTCCACTGCTAACATACTCGTATGTTTCCCCCAGGCACCGATGTTCAATAATAGCAAGGGTTGCCTAAAAACAATGTAAAGGAAACTGTAAACTGATTAAAAAAGGTCAAATTCCTTCAACAATAAATAGGTAAGCGTCATCCAAAGAATGTCGGGATACGGTGAGATCAACATCACTTGTGGTGTTTGGTATAGAAAGGAATATTAAGAAGTAAGTAAGTACTTATCGCAAAGTATATGCAGCAAGCACAGCTCCGAATGTTAAGAGACAAGAGGGTCTAAAAAGGCCACTTAGCAATATTCCAAGTGATTCATTTCGTGAATGAATAGCCAATGACGTTGCTGGAAATGCACGAAGTGAATCATTAGCAGAGGTCGGAATTAGATAGAGTTATTTTAGTAGTTGCATCGAAATGTTGATATTAATATGGACCTTCCCAGCATTTCTTAAAGACAATCCCGTGTGGCCAACAGTATTATAAATGAATAATAATAAAAACCTCAGAGTAAAAAAAAGAGAAACAAAGGTAATTAATTTTTATTACTATTTAATTCACAATATAAAATTCGGACACCCGATGTCGTTTATGTAAAGGCAACGTCTCGCATGCAGTGGTTTAAATAGTGTAAAGTAAAGTAAATAACTATTTTATTTAATAAATCACGGGATTTTTCTGCTCTCTAAAAGTAATCCCGGGATTTCAGGCATATCCACTTTATTCTTTCGCTGTATGAAATCAGTGTAAGTACATGAATAAGTCTACCTAATTCCGAGCTCTGATCATTACGAATATTGCTTAAAGAGGCCGTTTTAGACCCACAGTCGTTACTGGGAGTAAAATGTCCACTTGGCCCAATCATAAGCAAGGCAGTAGAATCAAATGGAGAAATAATATCTTATGTTTATATTGTATACATAGTTTGCGAGTAAATGTGCATATTATGTAGATGTAGTATCATTAACAAATTGGCGATGGCGCAGAAAGTTTATAGCGTAGTGAGAAATCGCAGGCGGCCTTATTCTGGAAGTTTTCTTAGAATATTAGACTCGTTTGTTCGTATTCAAACAACAATTTATTTGGTTTAGAAAACTACACAAAACTTTTATTAATTAGCAATTTTAACTTGGTATTTAATGACAGTGAGCCAAGTGCTCTATGTTGACGGCATTCAATAAATGTTTTCAAATAGACCATAGACCTAGGATTATAAAGACATACCAAACGATTGAAAAATGTCGGCATTTGTTTTTTGGTAGCAATAAATTAAAAAAAAAAACTGAAAGTGCTTTGAACCATTTGTAAAATAAATCAATACAACCATCAAAGAGTTGTCAAACAAATCAAAATAGCATATTTATGTGTGTCGTAAAAATCACATGTACACGAAATAAAGTCGTTACGTTTATTCGGAATAGTGAGGTGCTTCGATAAAGTTGTAGCGCGTGATAGCCGCGGAGTGAGGATGCATGTACGCGCGCCGCTCCAATAACAATAAATTTTGTGCGTCGTTTGAAGCGCCGAGCGGACAAGAGGCGTCACTACCAACTATGCGCTGAGTCCAGTTATATTTTTCATGATCAACTGTGGGAGTTTTAATTCTAGTTGAAAATTTTGAGATGACATAAATATACGGTTTCCGGATTGCAATGATAAAACAAACTAATGAATTCCGTTTTCTTGTTCCCGTTAAGTAGGTACGTTGAAGCAGCTGATTTAATGTAGTGTGTGAGTAAAATGCTTGAAAATGCCTCTGTAATGACCTATTTTTACTTTCCTAGTTGACAGAGTGCATGAAAATAGTAGTGATTTTTACGTTTGGTTGCGATTGTATACAAAATAAATGTAGGAAATAAGTGCCATTCAACTTGAATGGCACTTGAATTTAACTTTGTAGGATTTCAAGTCTCCATAAACCAATATTAGCCTAAAACCTAAAAATAACTAACAAACACAACATAACAGAAGTGATTTTAAAGTCAGGGACAAATAATACTCCGTTTCAGCGCACAGTACAATTCACAAATACGCGTCCCGTTGCCTTGCTGCTGTCACACAAGGCACAGATTAAGAGCTCGGTGTGAACCGCCCCACTATCTCCACAATACTTTAACACGTAAAAAGTGCTAATACAGCGATATGAGCCGGATTATAACAACACATATTTATTTTACTTCACTTCGTTTCATTTTTCTATGCATTTCTTAGCTCTGTTATAACATTAGAACCTAGGTTATAATTTTATGATCGTGAATCGTGATACAGTACTTTAATTTTTTGCCAATGTAACTTTTTGAAGTCGGTAATTAATAAAAGTTACGCCATGCAGTTAAACTTTGCAAAATTGTATTATTTCTTATTTCTGTACGTCTAAGCTTTTCACGAATATTTTCCAATTAAATGTTGTGAAAAGTTATTCCCATAATAACAATGTTTATAACGTAGTTAATATATATTAGCTTTAAAAATTCTTGCTATATACGACTACAAACTTTCCAAAAAGTCGACCACAAACTTTCCAAAAAGTCGCATTTTTTCTTATAATAACCTGAACTACCGTCAATGAGGTGACAGATCAATAAAGGCCTTGTCACACAGAGACGTGACGCTGCGCGCACATTTCAATAGAGCGACTCAAAATCGAACTTTATAAACTACACGAAAAGATACACATTTCCAGTATCGCCGCATCACGTCGCGTCGGTGTGTGAACTTACCTTAAGAAATTATCAAATGCTACGGATGTTCAATTGTTCATGTCGTCATACCTACAATAGTACATTATGGTACAAGTGTGTAATGTTGGTGATTACCGCTGAGGCGCCATTGAGACCCGAGCCGTCAGGTGAGGGTCTTAAGAGAGCCGAGGACGGTAATCATCAATACACACGTGTATCATACGACGTTTTTCAACACACTTGCGAGGAAAAAACAAACATGTATTGCATAAATCATTTAATTATTAAAACAATTGGTGAATGTACAATTTTCAAAACGATATTGGATTGTTTTTGATGGCAATTTCACAGTTTGTGTTACATTAGTACTTTCCACTTCTTTAGTACCTTCATTTACTTCTTGTGTAAATGTCGGCGACAAAGGTAAATCATACAAATTACTGGAAGGAGAGGGCACCAAATAACTCAGGCTAGTAGATGTACATGGTTGTGGTTCGGGGCAAAACTTTTTTGCCTTTGGCTCCAAATTAATGGCTTGCGTTATTTTGTCACTGATTTTTGCTTTGTTATGAATTGAGTCTTCTATGTACGATTCAGCGACTGCGTCAGAACGCCATCCACCATGTCGCTTCAAAGTTAGTATATCAGCCCCCGAATCAGCCAACATTGTAGCCGACGTTCTTCTGAAACTGTGTCCAGTGTAAAAATCGGCCTCAGGCAAACCTAAATACTTCGCTATTTCTCTTGGCATATTACCAAATTTGTTAATACCGATTGTTTGTGCAGTACATTTTCCTTTCTGAAAGTTTTGGAAAAAGCGGTCATTCTTTGTTTTTGTTGAACGGAGATCTTGGTATTTTTTAACTATTTCACGAAACGTTCCTTGGATTGTAAAAGATCGTGGAATCTTGGTTTTAGTCTGGGTAATTTTGACAAGAAGCATATCTCCGTGGATTTCTACATCTTTTGTTGTAATATTGTACAGCTCTTGTCGTCTACAAGCACCAGTAACACCGAATATTAAGGCAACCTGCAAAGAAATCAATTAATTAGTTCTAAGAAGTTATGCTAAAGTTACACACTTGTATATTGTAGATTCGTTTCGATTAAAAATATGAAACGTACCTTTGTTGCTAGATACTGACTATCCGGAGCCTCATTCAAAAACTTTTCAACGTCGGCTGGTGACAAAACTTTAGATTTCCGACCAATATATCCATCCGAGCGTCTCTTCAAAAATGCCATCAGGTTACAGTACGTTTTGATATCAACACCATGTTTGAGCTTAACCATGCTTCTTAACATGGAATAGATGCACCACAGGGAGCTAGGTTTGTATGTATTGGCGAGTTCAGAGAAATACGCCAAAAACACATTTTCAGAAAATGACTGGGTTTTTTTGTTGCTCTTCCATTGCAGGAAACTATCGTAAGCAGCTAAATACTTTTCTCTAGATTTTGCAGGTATTAGGCTTTCGTTTGCATTTTGTGCTGCATTTAGTATTTCTGGCGGGGTTAAATCAATCAATTGTTCATCTTCTGTACTAAAACCTGACATTTTTACAATTATTTAACACACAGCAACAAATGCGATACAAACAAAATATGAAAATTATGGGAAAATTGGGAAACGGCGCGAAATTTTTTTTTTTTTGCACGCGCCAAATTTAAGGTGATTGATTACAGCCATACAGCCTACTTCAAAATGATAATTTTTGTGATAAAATGCAAATATTTTATAAGAAATTATTGTGAATTATAAATAATTTGATAGTAATAAATGTTTTTTCGTCTTAATTAGGGACACATTTATTTATTTCAAAAATGTAAATAGATTTTCGGTGGCATAAAACCTCTTTGTTGTTACAAAAAAAAAAAAGCTGTATTACCCGGTTAAATTGAAAATGCTCTGTTTACTCGCATATAATTTGCAGTTAGGTACTAACTTAACTTTGTAGGGATCATTCTATTATGCACTAGTGTGTAATATTATTATGCACGCGTATGTTATAGTTCGGTTTATGGCCCTAAGAACGATATAATAAGGCTCACTTTACGAGCAAGTGTGTTGAAAAATAATATAATATGTTACCGTTACACGTTTCACAGCCTGATCCACCATTATCATCATTATCTCCTTATTAAGGTTACTTATAACACCATATAAATTTGTAGTGATTTGTATGTATCTGTTTCTAAGTGATGGATCTGAATAAATTAATAACATTATTTTAATCATAAATTATCAAAATAATTTGATAGGTTTACGATGATAAGCAGTTATTTATTTTACAACCACTAGCCTATGCTTTAAGGTTACTGACACGTTTTATATCTGTATGGTTTTAACAAGATTGGTTTTATCTCATAAAGAAAGTGTTAATCCGGTGTAATTTAACGGGTTGCATTATCATAATTTTTTATCGCAAGCAATCAAACTTTTCTGAAAAAATAAACACATTCCACGTAATCGCGTTAACTTACAAAAACAACGTTTATCCATGTCAAATTTTTTCACACATGTCTTGACAAAACACCGCAGGATATGACATCATTCGCACATAAAATTCTCATATTATTTTTATGCAAATTGACTGAGCAATCATAACATAAATTCTTTAATATACCCACTCAGGCCGGAGGTGCATCGAAGGTAATAATGTCCTCCCATAAGGAGCGTCGAGGTTTTGGGTTGACACACAAAATTAGCTTTGCATTCAAATGCAGGAGCATATCGGAGCATCTCGCAGAATAAAATCTTATAAGGTATTTTATCGTGATATCGACTCTGAATGAACGTGGATTAATTTAATGAAAAAAATTGGATTCTTTCTGAATGAAGTGACAAAATAAAGATGTTTCATTAAATTAAGAAAAAGAACAGCAATAGTTAAGATACTTCAAAATGTTATGACTTAAACTTAATGGCCCAAATTATTTATTAATTGTATTCGTTATTAATTATTTCCTTTTGATATAATATTATCACGATGATGTTAACCAGTTTTGTAGTAAAACCAATAAAAATAACTAAAATTGAAACTAACAGAAATATCAAATCGAAAGCATACAAAACGGCGGACACATAAAATGTAGGCAGTTCAAATTAAAAGATTAAGGGGAAATAGATATAAATTGTCGAATGACAAGCCACTCATTCCGGGCACGACATAAATTGATTTTAATTAGTCATACAAAATCTCGATGATCAATACAGTAAAAATATAATGATCATCGATTTAATAGGAGATTAGCATACGAACGAGTGTTACTAACGATTATGTTTCTCAATTCGCGTAGGACGATCGGTATGCACTATTTACTTGTTCACACGTATTTATGAGCATAAGACTAAAAACCCGGTATTTAAAATAAAAAAACCGGCACCAAATTACTTTGTAAGAATGAAAAAAATATAAGGTGTGATAGTTTCCCATAAAATCATGAGCAGATTCGAAATGTAAGCACATTAAGTTATCGGGCAAATTATCTCGTAGTGTGTTACAATATTTATTTGTTTCTCACTAAGGACGGCCCAACTGCCCAACTGCCCGGCTGCTCGGCTGCCAGAGTGTTCTCTCCCAATTAGGTGGTTATTGACGTTTTACTGTTATCAGGTTAATCTTGAAATGAGAAGCCGTATTTATAGTGCTATTCGATTTTGTGCAAATGAAATACTTTCACTGTGTACGGACTTTTTTAAAGCAGTAACCGATATCCGATTGGCTATCTTTAAATATTACTTTTTATTGATTTAATTTAAATTATTTTTAGAAGTTTTAATGTATTAGTTTGTAACAACACCTATTGTAAAAGCTACTTATGCAATTTTGTCTCAAACTGAATAATTTACTGAATAACATTCCAAAACGTCATGATTCAGTTTTGGTATTAATTACATTGATTTATTAGACATAACACGAGTAAAGCAATAAACTTGTAAGTTTAGAACAACACTGGTCATCCCACACTATAGATAAGGCTGCGCTACGACACAACCCAAAGACGACATTTATCCCAAAAAGGGAAGCTGTTAATAGAGTCATTCAACGTTACCGGCCGAATTATCTACAAAGAGAGAAGTCGGGCCGGTGTCGGTCGGAAATATAAATTTATTTGGTGGTTGTCGCCGCGACACGGGCGCCCGCACCTCTATCTCGCCGCGTAATCTTGAACATTGGCGTTAAAGAATTTAAATTATACGCTGATACAAATGAACGGGCGAACCCGCCTTATTTATTGCCTTAATCCAAATTATATTGACTAGGTTTCTTCGATTCGAATACGTCGTCACGTGATCCACATTATGTATAAAACGTCGAGTTATTGGATTACTATAAGCTCGGATTATCACCTGTGTACGTTAGGAAATTTAAATTTTACACCAATTATCATTAGTGTCATTACGAGTATTACAAGTGTTATGATGTTTATACTTTGTATTGTAAAATAATATGTATTAGGAGTCATTGCTCTGTCGTTTATCAAGCGAGGCGTCATATCTGCCTATAAATTCCAATTACTAATATTTCTGTTCGGGCGCACTAATTAAGTGCAGCAAGCAATTCGCGCGTGCGCATCGATCGAGCCCCGCCTGGAGACACCATTAGTCTTGCTACTATACTTCTTCATTGCCGCAGACGTAAACATGTGTAAGATATGAATAATATTCGGATTAAACTATGTAATTGTTTTAATAATTTATAATTTTTCACTGTTTTTGTTATGCTCTATATTATACGTAACACGACCATAAGTAGATAAATTATGCGGGACTGTCTAAATAAGTTACCGAGGCCTTGGAACGCAAATGGCATTCCAAGGATCAGGGTGAAGTTTGTCAAATAAGAGTCACCCGAAAAAGTACACATTAGATTTGTGTCATTAACAACCAGTTGATCATACATATATTATTAAGTCTTGTAATTCTAAGTGTGACAAATTAAATGTGTAACACTTTTTTTTTTTGGGTTGGCAAAATCATCAAATGAGTCCTCCCGCCCTGGGTGGGGCGAAAGGGACTGTCAGACTCTTACTGACTAAAATCCACCCGTGTTCCTTCGGATGCCCTTTACGTTCCGGGGCCACGGTATCCTGGATTAAGAAAAATCCGCGACCCCGGCAGGCCCCGTCGGTGACGCGTGAAACACGACGCGCCACCGACCCGGGCTTGGTCCTTGGTCGGACGGCGAGCATACCCATTACTCACCGTCCGCCGCTGTGCCCTCTGCTGTTCAGAGGGACACGCGTTGGAGCGTCCACCCGACAGGCTATTCGCATACGGGCAAAGAAACCCGGAAGAGTTTTTGCCCGCATCCCAGGGTGCACCGGCCCGAAAAACTGGTCTTCCCCCCGGACGTATCCGAGAGGGAACTCCAGTCCACGAGCGCACGTGGAGGTTTCCTGTCTTAGCACCCCAAATGTGTAACACTTGATGCATTCAAAGAAAACAAAGATAAATTATATGGATTCTACGTGATAGAATTATACAACAATAAATGATAAATTTATCTCAATCCTTCTCTAAGCGTTCCTTGGTCTGTGGTATTGCGTAAATTTATAACATGACAACTTCATCCCGAGCTTAAATGCTAATATGAACGGTGCGATCAACTAATTTCAAGACTATACATCTTTATTTAGACCTTACAATTCTTCTTCATAATGTAGATTTAGGTAAGTACTGTCGACACAACAAGAAGTAGAGAAAAAGCCATTCCAAATTGTGTAGTTGACTGTCTTATCTAACCTTATCCGTACTATACATCTTTATAATACTTTAAAGATGCTGTCAATCCACCAATAAACCGGAATCGCAAGTACAAGTGAGTCATTATCATTTGGGAATTCAGGAAGGTGCATAAAGGCTGAATCTTTTTTTTTTTGAAAATTATAAAATTTCTGATGTCCGATGTCCGGGGTAATCCGAGGTCAGGACGTATTGAGCGCAAAATGCAAGAATTTAAAAGCCAAACTATTGTAACTAAAGTCTCTTTATTATAATAACGTCACATAAAAAAAAGAAAGAATAAAGATAAATAATCATTTATGTATCTAATAATAAATATTAATGCTGCAATCAGGAAGTGAGTTTGATACGCAGCTTACGTTTCTCATCTAAAATCTTTTTCAAATCATTTATTTCTTTGGACGAAGAACCGATTAATGTAAGTTTGGACTTATTCGTTTGTTTTCGAGACATTGCTTTCTCGCTCATGTAGTTCTTAATAGACATTTTCGTGTCCTCTAAGTCTTGTTTAGAGGCTTTATTTTCATCACAGATTATCTGCCTTTTCTTGTCCATTTCTTCTTTCAAACTTATTTTCATGGCAAGTATTCTTTCTTGTAACTCCGCCAGAGACATTTCACTAAGCAATCCCAATCCAGCTGTTTCTGTCAAATCTACTATTCTAGGGACTCTGGCTTTCTTAGCAATCATTGCTAATATTTTTATTTCTTTGATCATATTGACCCTGTGTTCTAATTCCTCTTGTTTTTTTTGAAGTGCTTCTGCTAATTTCATTTCAGATTCTTTCTTTATTTTATCTGCTGTTTCTTTTTTCTTCGTCACCATATCGGTTTTTGCTTGGAGAAGGTCATATTCAGCCATACAAAGTTTTTCAACTTGTTTACGATTTTTTTCCGATTCAAGCTGTTTCCATCTTTCTATTTCCGCATTCCAGGATTCTTTGTCTTTTAGAAATTCTTCGTATTTCTTTTTATTGTTTGCAATCAAACGTTTTTTTGCAAGTACCGCTTCTTCATGCGTTATTTGTCCCAATAAATGTTTCTTTTCTATATCCATTACCCGTTCTCTTTCACTTTCTTGCCTATCGTATTTGATCAATTCATCAACTTTATATGTGTTTTTACAGAACTTCAGTGCGTTTTGAAACCATAAGATTTCTTCTTCTTCCTCTGATTGTATTCTCTTATTAATTCTTTTTACGGTGGCAGCGTTTTCTTTAACTGGTGCTGGATTTGATTTTACTGTTAAAATTGGTTTAGGCTTCGTCTTTGCAAATTCGGTTTCAATTTCTTCTTTAATTCCAGAGATTCTTTTGAAATATTTTTCAGATTTAGTTTTTGCGTAGTGGAAATTGTTCGTTTTAACACTGTTCAAGAGACATTCTGCTTTTTGTCTATTTTTTTCCTGAATTTGTTTTAATTTCCTATCTATCGACGTTTTTGTAAGCATTCTCAGTTTTCTATTCATAGAATTAGCTGGAGTTGCGGGAAAGACAGTCGAAGGTGTAGCGTGGGCCGTTTCTTTACCTTTTCGGTTTAATACATTCAGTTGTACCGGTACAGTTGGAGGTTTTAATTTCCTACTTTCCACCTTCTTAACGTGTTCAGCGTAAGTATGTGCCATATCACTAATGTAGGGCTGCCATTCAAAAAGTGGCTTAATTATTTTCTCAGTTATGAAATTGGTGTCGTAGCTTGCTCGTGCTACTTGTGAAATAAATGTTAGTACTTCATTGTTGCTCAAAAACTTAGTGAACGTGTCAAGTAAAGGCTTACTTAAGTTGAAAAGACACTTATAGAGGTTCGGCATATCCTTTGGTTCACACTGGAAAGTGACAGCGTGGAAGGCGATCATGAAATAATCTTGGTCGTCAACTTTGATTTCTTCAGATAAATGAGATGCAACTTCCTTCAAAAACTGTTTATGTCTATGAAATCCCAGAAAAGAATCCGCTATCCATGAAAGCTTTGTGTCATCGATATTTTCTGGACATTTTTCTATGTAGTTCTTCATATATTCGTGGGGTGACACCTCACTAGTACTTCCATAGTCAATAAGAATCATTCTTAGCATTTTCACGTTACCAGATGTGTGATAATAAACCATTTTTCAAATGGTTTATTTTTTCTCGGAATTTCAGAAACATGACATAAAATACAAGACGACAAATAATTTAGGTGACAGATTCTAGAGTTGACGTTATTGTTATGTCAAATAATTTACGGCCAGTTGATTTAATTAATGAACCTTTTTTTGTGTGATACTCATTGATTTAAAGTACATAGAAAGTTGATTGATGCAAGCAAATCAAGTATAGTGCTGCATGGATCTTTTGGCGCTTGGTTGAAAATGTCAGGAAGCTGTTAAGTAGGTACCTAAACTTTTGTAAAATAGTCTGTAGAAATTGTATTAAGTAAATTTGAATTTGATTGGATCCTGGAGAAATCGAGGGCAACCCTCAAATTTTATCGGCCCACACATCGTTTTTCTGAAATCTTATGAAGTAATTTAAGTAATTGCGTATGGTAATCGTCATCTTATGTAGCTGAGCTGATGATGGAAGGTACAACTCACTAACAGTAAGGAGTAGGCATCGATTGATTTCACGTAATTATCTCCGGAGCTACAAGTCCGATTTAAGTAATTCTTTTTTCGTTGTACTAGGGATCGTTCAACTTAAGAAATACTGTAAGTTTCAGCAAAATCGGTTAAGTCGTTTTTGTGATAGTAAATTTTATTAGCTTATTCTGTACATGAGCGATGTTAATACCGGTGTACTACGGATTACAGAATTCTAGTGCACATGTAAGAAAATGATGTATTTAACAAGAATTTGGGTTGAATATTTAAACTAAAAAGAGTAAAATAAAAAACTCGGTCGCAAAAAAGACAACGAAATAAAAAAAAACAAAGCCACCGACTTCCGAAAGAAAAGTTATTTTGTAGTTGTTAGTTTGTTATATTGTCTTTGAAGGCGGTTAATTTTTTTTTTGAAAAAAGCTTTGGAAAATCTAAAAATGTTCTCGGAGACTATTATACAAACAAACAATCAAATCTTTCCTCTTTTTGAAATACATATTAGTGTAGACAAAATGATTTTTCGATGTTCACCCTGCTAGGGGTTGATTTATCAAATATAAATAAATACGCATCATTTTATTCGAGTGAGAGATAATTTATGCCCAGTTTTGAGTTTATCGAAGTAAGCAGTAAAATCCTTCCCTTAAAACTTAATCACCCCTTTTCACCAACTTAGGGGGTGATTTTTGAAAAATCCAAAAACACGTGTTT
This sequence comes from Agrotis exclamationis, assembly GCA_950005045.1. Taxonomy (NCBI): domain Eukaryota; kingdom Metazoa; phylum Arthropoda; class Insecta; order Lepidoptera; family Noctuidae; genus Agrotis; species Agrotis exclamationis. The sequence continues at coordinate 12,983,408 of OX465425.1, read as the reverse complement.
GATTATTTTTGATCTAATTTCTATAAACTAAGTTTCAAATTTATCGATTAGCGCGTTATGAATTTCCCATACAAACTTTAACATCGTCTAGATTACCAATGGAGGGTAGTTTTAAAAAACGTATAATGCCTATCTTTTTTAGGGTTCCGTAGTCAACAAGGAACCCTTATAGTTTCGCCATGTCCGTCCGTCTGTCCGCAGCTTAGCTCAGAGCCACCTTTTAAAAATAATGATAGTTTCCATTAACAATTTTTTGATAAAAAGATTCGTTTGTGAAATATTAATCTTTAAAGTGCTTATTTTTGTTCGACTTGAGTGTCGCCCCCCTCTACCAGCTAAATGGTTATGTTTGGGGGTGTGAAAAAATTCATAATAGTAGTATATATAACGAAGTTTAAAAGAAAATTATTATGACTAAGTAGGCTTTACAAGTTTACGAGTAATAGTCGACCAACTTATAAAACGTACTTGGATAACATATTTTCCTAAACAAAATGTATCGGAGAACATGTTCTTCAACTGCAAATGTAAGTTTGTCAACTTTTATTTTTACAGCTATAATAGGTGGGTATGTTTTGGGGATAGGTAGGTTTTTATTGTCAACTATTTTTAACTAACTTCAAAAACAGGAGGAGTTTCTCAATTCGTCGTAATCTTTTTTTTATGTATTTTCTCCGATTTCTCAAAGACGCCTGGACCGATTTTGAAAATTCTTCTTTTGATTGAAAGAGTCCACCTTCCAATTGGTCCCATGATCATCAAGTCAGGATCTGATGATGGAATCCTGGAGAAATCGTGGGAACTCTTTTAATTTTAAATCATTCTTGAAGCGATGTATTCGAATTATTACGTAACGCTGGTTTTTAATCTTTGTTACAGCCGCTTCCCTCTACACGCGGTGGTACTCAAATAATATAGACAACATCTTTTCCAACTTTACCTGTGAAGTTGGTTTTTATAACTCCTTCTACAGTTACCATCGTCCTATGTGGGCCCGTTTTTAGACGTTATGAGTTGGCTACTGAATCACTTAGGTACCTAATAAATGTTAATGTACGTAAATTAAATTAAAATTAAATTCCGCGAATCAGTTTAGTTAGTTCGCATAAGTATTTTAATGGGCAACTACGGAAAAAAATTTTTTCGAGCATTTTTATAAATTTTTTTAATATTTTTTTTTTTTCAAAATTATTAATTTTTTTTCAAGCCTTTTTACTTTTGGCCGATTAATGTGACCAATAAAATAAGTTATTTGTAAGTATTTCGATAAATTGCCAGTCCAAAGTCTGCAAAATGTGATGGGAAAGTTGGAATCAGCTGTGAACGCTACACACGGGTGAACGACCTCAAAGAGCAATCAAATTCATTAACAATTTTTTTTTTGGAATGTACTTGGTTTATATACCGAGTAGGTACGCACACGAAATTCCTGCAGTTGATTTTTTAACACCTTGTTTATAGATTATCGGAATCGGCATAGCGATTGTTCTCATTTTATTTTTTTATAGTAAGCTAGCTTTTTCCCCGCGGTCTCACTCGAGAAAGCCTTTCTCGATATAAGGGCTACTCAACACAAAAGTAATTTTACAATTTGACTACTGGTTCAAATTGTAAAATTATTTTTGTGTTGAGTTCTTGAGATTAGAGCGATCAACCAAACAAACTCTTTAGCTTTATATTATTAGTATAGATTTTTCATAATCTTCTTCTTCTTCCTGCCCTTATCCCATTCTACTTGGGGTCGGCGCAACACGTTTTCTTCTTCCATTTTCCCCTATCAGACGTCACAGTATCATTTACTCCTTTTTCTTTCATATCATTCCTTAGACAATCCATCCATCATCAGATTTTTCATAATAGATTCCTATAATAGAATGGCATTAACGAATGTATGTGTTGGATGGTTTATTTTGACAATCTTTGATGATGCAGCTGCTAAAAAGCATCATACAAACATCGAACTCAATAACTTTACACAAAAAAAAGGCAAGTAGGTAAATCAATCGTCAGTCAAACGTTCAGTTCATCATACATTCCTGTCATCCATCGTTGCCGACGGGAGTATTTAATTAGGTAGCCGATCTGTTTTCGCCGCGTGCGTCATTAATCAATCAGTTTGGACGCGAAGCTATTATTCGACAGCTCGACACCTTAGGCCGCACCGATACGCGAAGTGCAAGTCATATACTCCCTCTTAAAATATAATAATCGTGTTAAACACGACCATAAAAGCCATATTCGATTAGAGCATTTTAAATAGGTTCCTGTCTTGTTATCTCGGACCATTGTCGGAGTAACGACGTATCGGTTTTTGTTCTCTCTCTTTATAATTACTCTCGCCTCATAATGCTGTGAGTAGAAGTTAGTATGTTAATAGAAGTTCGGGATTTCTTGTGTAGGTTCTGTTAAGTAGTTATTATAATAAATGCTTGTAAAAGAGCTTTTATACGTAATAGTGTATTGTTACTTCTATCATATGTTTGATGAGTGGTGATTGATAGTGGATAAAAAAATAACTTTAGGGAAATTAAGTACCTAATTATGTTTCTGTATATGTTTGAAGATTTATGGAAACCGGTACTAATATATTGGGTAATTCCAGAGAATGTGTTTGAAAGTTTACATTTTTTTTGTTTCTGATATTCATTTATTGGTCTGTACATGATTTTTACACTATTTCAATATTTACCCTTGCACCAATACACGCCAAGTATCAACCGATAGATACAGCATAGTATTTTGATGATCCTTCTTAACCGACTAAATTGCAGATAACATCTACACTCTCAGTTATTATTCCTAAGTAGAATTCTTAGATTTATATTGATATTCTTATACGTGGTAGAGCAGTGGCTTCGTTTGAACAAAATGTTCATTACATCACTCATAAGCTTTAAACTTTTTTGATCATCTCCACGACAATAACACTGTACTAGGTTCAAGTATCTACGGTCACTCAGATCATAAGAAAGCGGTGGCTTATTGACTCTGTCAAAATTAATTCAACTTTGAACACAAATCAATTTCAACATAATATTAGCTGTCAGGGCATGTCAAATTACTGCCTTCACTGAAAAAAATGCAGACTAACTAAGATACATTTTCTCTTAGTTGGCATCAAAATGTTTAGAATAATTATTTATTTTGTTACTTTATACAATATAGCTTAGTTGCCAGAACAAATTCATTTTATTTAAGTCGACAATTTTGCACATGAACAGTATATTCAACTGGCTTTGTTCCATCATACATGCTTTGTTAGATTTTACTTCTCCACTTTTATATATCAAATAATAATTTAAGTTCATGGTAACAAGCAACTTGTTAGCAATATATAAATTTATATCGTAGTTTTTAACAACGAACATGGTTGACTAGATAACCTGCTTAATTAAATCAAACAAGAGAAGTGGTCGCATCTAATAACGCTTTGTTATGTCAACAAAACGCGGCGGCCGGCCGCCGCCGAACTTGTCAATCTTGTCATTGTCATCGTAAACGCGTACCCACACCAACTTCCGAGAGTTGCTTGCTGTTGTGGGATAATTTCTGAAAAATAAATAAGTATTTGCTTAACTAGTGAATGCTATAAACATGGACGAAGTGGCAGAATTATTAAAGACATGGGAACTGCTCGATCTCATCCCAAAATTTGCAGGTAAGATAAATCATGCAGTAACTTATACCTACTCGTACTACTTCATGGTATACCTACTAAAGCTATTCACCTAATATACCTAAGTGCCTCTCTCATAAAAATTGAATTGGAAAATGGATTGTCTACAAACATTTTTTTAATTTCAGCACCTAAAGAAGAAGATAAAAATCTTGCAGCATTTTTGGCAATTCCCCATCTATTGAATGTTAAACAGAAGAGAAAACAAAAATCTTGTGCCTAGCTGCAGCTGGAAACCATCTAAGGCAGAAACGCGGGATGCTTTCATCAAACATTTAAGATCTGACGCTGAAATCGGTCAGTCTACTTATTGAACTTCGTCTAAAAAGTTGGAGAATAAAGGGGCAACATCACAGCCTTACATAATTATTGTTGGTGAGTCATTAAATGAAATCAAAACATTAGGAACTGCTACTAATTATTATGGCAAACATTAGAATTTGATGAACATTTTTTCGCTTATATACGAAGCTAAACAAAATATTGTCAAATTCCTTAATTCTTTTTCACATCCTATACCGTGCAATATAAATATATAATAAGTGTTTTGTGTTATGTAAGTGGTTAATAAAGTTATAATAAAATATGGTTGTTTGATTGCTATACTATTTGTACCTATTTGCTAAGTCTAAACCGTTGTACTAAGCCGTTGTCATATGAACTACCTGTATTCGTCAATCCAAGTCGGTGTCTTTTGCACATCCACAAAGTACCTACCTAACTTATTGTAATTTTTATTAACTACAATAAGTTACTTTGTGGATGTGCAACATACTTGCATTGACGAATACAGGTAGTTCATATAACAACGGCTCATGTCTATGACGAAAATGAGGTTAGTTGAATTAATTAGTTCATCACCGTTACTTCATGCAAGATCTTAGTTGAAACAACATAAGATTGACGAATACAGGTAGTTCATATGACAACGGCTCATGTCTACGACGAATATGAGGTTAGTTGAATTAATTAGTTTATCACGGTTACTTCATGCAAGATCTTAGTTGAAACAACTTATGAACTTCATTGATTTTATAATGTTGCACAGACGTATCGTGCAAGATCTTAGTTGAATCTACAAGTTAAGTGTATTGATGTGACAATGTCTCATCCTTAAACTGGCCAACATTTGAGCTAAATTAAATAACTACCCGTAATTATAGCAATTCATTACTTAGTAGACGGAACTATGATAATTTAACAAAGTTCTCATAGCTGCAGAAGGCAAGATCTTGTTAGGCTCGTATGGAGTCATGATGCGTGATCACATTAAACATAATAATAATAATAATAATAATAATAACAGGGTTCCGTCACAATTAAATATTGCTCCTGTTGTGGAGGAGGATGATACGGTTGCCACGGTAAGTAGCCAGTGCAACGAACGATTGAGGAGCGCACTGGAGGATGCGCTTCGTGAGTACCGCTCAACTCCTATTACTCTTAGACCCCGATTACCTCGGTTACCCATGCACAAAAAAAATAGGGCGCTGGTGAGTGCTTTGAACTCGCTGCTTAAGAATCTTTTCGAGAGCAGCGAGGATCTTGCCGATACACATTCGATCCTGTTTTGCGGGGCTGTTGCGGCATGTCGATTGGCTAATGTCAAGTTTCCGGACAGTGACGGAACCAATCGACCAAAACCAGCCGTACCAGCCTGGCAATGTAGGATTGAGCGTCGTATCGGCGAGGCCAGGGTACTCATCGGCAAACTATACTGCTTCAGGGAGGGAAATACACGGCCACGTGTGATGCGCTTTGTGAGGCGGGCATTCTCGGGGACTGGCATCTGTCCACAAGATTACATGTCCCGTGTCACAGAGCGCATCGACTTCCTGAAGCAAAAAGTTTGTGCATGGGCAAGCCGTATTCGGCGGTATAAGAGGCGGGTTGATCGGTACTCGCAGAATCGCATGTTCCGGAGCGATGAGAGGTGGGTATATAGAGCTTGGGAGCGACCTGAACAAAACATGACTGACGCGGGCCGCCCGGATGATAGCGCCACAAGTTCATTCTGGCGCAGCATCTGGTCGGTGCCCGTCAGTCATGCTGAGGCTGACTGGATGCGTGATGTCGAACGAGTGTGTGAAAATATTCCTGAAATGGAACCAATTTTCATTACGCCATCAGATGTGGCAAGAGCGGTCCGTCCGTTACCAAACTGGAAATCTCCGGGACCGGACGGACTGCACAATTTTTGGCTAAAATGGTTAAATAGTTCACACACTTGTCTGGCATCTCAATTCCAGTCAGCTTTAGAGTCTGGGTCGCTACCACAGTTTCTTACAACTGGTGTTACCCACCTGCTCCATAAATCAGGTAGTACCACGGAACCCAAGAACTATAGACCGATCACTTGTTTGTCGACGGTCTATAAACTTCTTACATCCATTTTGAGAGTGAAAATTAACACACATGTTGATAGTAACTCCATTATGTCTGCCTCTCAAAATGGATGTAGGAACGGGTCCCGTGGTACTAAGGAGCTGCTCCTCATTGACATGGCCATTAGTCAACAGGTTCGTCGATCTCGCAGGGATCTGTCCACATGCTGGATAGATTATAAGAAGGCCTACGACTCGGTGCCACATACATGGCTCATGAGGGTGCTGGAGTTGTACAAGATAGATGCAACTCTACGTGCCTTCCTTGAGTCGTGTATGGGGCAATGGAGAACAGTCCTTCGCTATCCAGGGTGTCGACAGATCCAGGCGAACGATGAACCTGTATGGATCAAGCGGGGAATATTCCAGGGCGACAGTTTGAGTCCACTTTGGTTCTGCTTAGCCCTGAATCCTCTAAGTACATTGCTGGAGGACTCAGGTCTAGGCTATCGGTTGAGGAGAGGTGGTCAGGTCATATCTCACCTTCTATACATGGATGATCTGAAACTCTTTGCCCCCAGCAAATTGCAACTGATGGAGCTACTGAAGGTAACTGAAACTTTTAGTAGTGCCATCAGGATGGAATTTGGTGTGGACAAATGTGCAGTCATGCATGTAAAGCGAGGGGAGATTATGGAATCTGAAGGGATTCAGCTTTCAGATTCCATACACCTTAGATCACTTTCCTCATCCGAGACCTACAAGTATTTGGGTATGTCGGAAGCGTTAGGCATTAATGTACCGGACGTGAAACAATCGTTGAGGGACCGCTTCTTTGGACGCCTGAAAAAGGTTTTAAATAGCTTTCTTTCAGGCGGAAACAAGGTACGCGCCTTCAACGGTTGGGTCATGCCGGTATTAATGTACTCTTTCGGCATACTCAAATGGACTCAAACTGAACTCGACGCCTTGGATAGACGAGTCCGTACGCTGTTGACTGCAAACCGGATGCATCACCCACGATCATCGGTGATGAGGCTGTACATCCCGCGGAAATGCGGGGGTCGAGGCTTTTTAAATGCTAAGACCCTCCACAACCGCGAGGTGTGCAGTCTCAGGGAATATTTTTTGAAAATGGAAGTGGGTATGCACCGAGATGTGGTCACAGTGGACAAGGGACTCACCCCGCTGTCCATGGCTAAAGAGAACTGGCACAAACCTGTTATACTCAGTACCGAAGACCGCAGGGAGGTATGGCAAAGCAAGGAGCTACACGGACGCTTCTACCGGGCCCTTCATGGGCCCGATGTAGATTTTCTAGCGTCCGTGTCCTGGCTACGTTTCGGTGACCTCTTCGGGGAAACTGAAGGTTTTGTCTGTGCGATTATGGACGAAGTTATCTTGACGAACAACTACCGGAGACATATTATAAAGGATGGGACGATTGACGTGTGTCGGGCATGCCATCGTCCAGGTGAATCCATTAGACATATTATCTCTGGTTGTTCTCGTCTTGCTAACGGCGAGTACTTGCACAGGCACAACCTAGTAGCCAGAATCATCCACCAGCAACTTGCGTTGAAATACAAACTTGTGGAATCTGAGGTACCGTATTACAAGTATGTGCCCGACCCAGTTCTCGAGAAAGACCATGTCACGTTGTACTGGGATCTGCCTATCATTACTGATAGGACTATTGTCGCCAATAAGCCTGACATAGTAGTGATAGACAGATCAGCGCGCCGCGCAATGATAATCGATGTTACCATCCCACATGACGAGAACCTCGTGAAGGCTGAGAAAGATAAACAAATCAAATATATCGACCTAGCGCGCGAGGTTGTCGAAATGTGGAATGTGAGCTCGGCTATCATTGTGCCGATTGTCGTTACTGCCAATGGCCTGATGGCAAAGAGCCTCGACGAACACCTTTCGAGGCTCTCCTTAGGGGGTTGGATCAAGGGCCTGATTCAGAAGGCAGTACTTCTTGATACGGCTCGTATTGTGAGGAGGTTCCTGTCTCTGGAGCCCTAACCACCGGTAGCTTGGACCCCGCTCCCACACCGGTGGAACACTATTTTTTATATTTTTAAATGTTTTTAATTTTTGTTTTTTGTATTGAATAATATTTAAAAATATAAAACTATATGTTTAAAAAGATGAATAAAGAGATAATAATAATAATATTCCACAACTATCACACAACGCCATCTAGTCCCAAGCTAAGCAGAGCTTGTGTTATGGGTACTAGACAACTGATAAACAAATTTATATATTTCTAAATACATACATATTATAGATAAATTACACCCAGACACAGAACAAATGATCGTGCTCATCACACAAACATTTGTCCTGGGTGGGAATCGAACCCACGACCTCCGGCATAGCAGTCAGGGTCACTAACCACTAGACCAACAGGCCAGTCATAAACAAGATGTTTATTAAAGCAAACAAATTTTTTTTTCAGTGTTTAATTAACGATACGCCTCGCCTTTCTCACGTCATATAAATGTCTAATGATTCTTGATTGTACGTACTCTGCATTGTTATTTTTGAGCCTTTGTGCTTTATTTCACTTTTAAGTATGCTTAGAATTGAACTGGTGAAGTGATATTGAAGGGTCTTTTGAGGAAGTTAATTAATTAATTGATGATTTTTTGTGGGTCTGTGAATTGATTAAGGAGGAACACAATATTTGCCTGAATCAAGGCTTAAGTAAGAACGATAAAAAGTGAGCCTTATCCACACAATCAGTCATTGAAAACTAATCTACCTACTTCTGTTGTTAAGCCATTTTCTAGTGAGGAAACGCTTATTCGCCCGAGGTCGCGGGACTGTCTCATCAGGTTACCATGACCATCGAACGTAAAGGGCGTTATTGAATTATCACCGAGGATTTGAGTCAGACAAGTCTGACAGTGCAGTCCCGCCCTGGGTAAAAGGACTGATTTCATGATTTTACCCAATGACTTATTATATATCACACGTCATGAACGAACATCGCGGCGCTTAAAAACGGCGACAATACTAGAACTACTTATACGCGTGAAAAAAGAGAAAAAAAAAAATGACACCGCACGGCGGGAGGGAGACGCAACTAAGCGCAATGTGGCCAATTGGCTTCACTTTTTGTTGCCATTTTAGAATGTGGAAAACGTATCTATAGTTTATATATCATTGATTTTACCACGATAAAAAAGCATATGCATTGGTGCTTACGAGAATGTCTAATTTTCTCGTATCAAGTAATATTCATTAGTAGAAAGATCCTTAAATTCTGAAAAATAAATAAGCAAAAAAGATAGACAATTACAATTTATTGATAAAAACATGGATTCAGTTCATGGGTAACAACATCGACCAAAGCACAATAAAGTGAAACTTTCCTTTCACAATATTATAATAATTCATAAAGGAAGTACGTAATAGCTCTGATATATTAAAAATCCATAACTACTGTAGTTTAAATGAAAGGAAACAATTAGCAAGGTGAGATGGAAGGTGTAATGGCTGCGATTTTTCCTCCCGTATTGTGAAGCACCTTGTTTTCGCAGGTGTCGTAGAACAATACTACGCCCTGCCTTGTCAGTCACACTTGTGACTTGTGGCTGTCATAATAAATATTTAATCACTTGTTGGTGGCAAAGACAGATAGCGTCACTATGAGAAAAATATTTGTTTATCACATAAATGTATTATTTATACGCATAGAAAAAATATTTTCTCTTACTTACGTATTCAAATATCACAATGTGACCTTCAGCTTTTGAACTTGAACATATCATGTTCAATCAAACAAACAAAAATCTCAGAAACTACTGGTTCAAAATTGAAAAAAATATTTTTGTATTGGATAGTCCACTGTTCGAGGAAGGTTATAATAGGCTAACATCACGCTACGACTAATAGAAGCCGAGCAGCGAATGAAACTGCATGGAAGAGTTTTTTTTTAGCGTTGTAAATTCATCAAATGAGTCCTCCCACCCCGGGCAGGGCGGGATAGACTGTAAGACTCTTACTGACTAAAATCCACGGTGTCCTTCAATAGCCCTTAATGTTCCGGGGTCACGGTAATGAGATAAGTCCCGCGACCCCGGCAGGCTTTGGTCCTCTAGAGGGGGGCCCCGTCATCATGCTGACGCTCTTTGAGGCGCGCGTGGAACACAACGCGCCGTTGACCCGGCATGGTCCATGGTCGGACAACGAGTTGCCCTATACTCGCCGCCCGCATGCCCGCGGCATGGAACAGCCAGTATTTATTTAATAAAGGAAATAATAGTATCTCTCATCATAACTAAAATCACGGGCACTAAGTAGTAAAAGTTCTAAATGGTTTTGTTCTTTTCTTTAAGAAAAAAACTCTACGCTAGGATTTTCTACCGTTTTCAGACCCTGAACAACTATACTCTTAAGTCATACAAATATAAATATTCTTATGGTCACATACGAATCACTTAAATAAAAGGTAATAAATAATATACGAGTATCTTGCCCTACTGCTCGTAGAACTGACAACCGATGGGGAAGAAAAGTTCTCGAGTGGCGACCACGGACCGTAGGACGCACGTAGGCAGGCCTCCCACTAGGTGGACCGACGACATCGTGAGGGTCGCGGGCAACCGTGCGATGCAAGTGGCGAATTGTCGTTCGGCGTGGCGGTCTAAGGGGGAGGCCTATGTTCAGCAGTGGACGTCTTCCGGCTGATGATGATCTTACCCTACAGTGACTATCTACAGTTTATATTTAATTTATACGATTATTATATAATTATTCATAAAAAGAGATCCTCAATAAAATGAAATAATGTACTTTCAAAAAAATCTTCAACCGAAAAGTGTAGTAGGCAAAAATAGTGTTTAAATCAAAGGTAAGATAAATGTTAAGTGGGCAGGGCGCTCGGTTGCCGGTCGTCACGAAAGGTCACGGATCACTGAAGTTATTTATTGCTGCCTGCGTCACGACTTTTGAACACTGTCGAAAATTAATCTATTATGTGTATTATCCTTTATAATAAGCGCTTACGAGACACAATCTAGTACCTTGGTTGCGGTGATACACAAAACTACAGGTTTTATCATAGGTTTCAAGAGCAAGACTTTTCTTGAGGCCGCTGCGGGTGAAGTTGCAAATTGTATGCAAATTCAAGCCACTTTTATAATTATAAATGTGACGTCATGCTTGAATGCAAGACTTGCCTAATAGAGACGCGCCTTAATTGTTTTGAAGACCTAAAGAATAGTGCAACCTGCAACAATACATGTTTTAACACTCACTGAAAAAATGGTCTTCTTTTGAAGCTGAATATACGACTCTAGAAGAGATGATTCTAGCCTTTAAATCAGCCTTCTAGTCAGCCTTCCTCTTTGTAGCCTTTTCTGTTTAGATATGTATTGGTTTTATATATCATCATCACAATATTATAAAGAGGAAAACTTTGTATTTTTGTTTGTTTGTTTGTTTGTTTGTTTGTTTGTTTGTAATGGATAAACTCAAAAACTACTGGACCGATTTTAAAAATTCTTTCACCATTAGAAAGCTACATTATCTGCGAGTAACATAGGCTATATAACATCACGCTATTACTAATAGGAGCGGAGCAGCAATGAAAAATGTTTCAAAATCGGGAAAATGTATTCCTTCTGTTGCGTGCGCTGCGTAAACGGTTAGAGTTACGCAAAAAATATGTATTACGGAATTATTCCTCATAAAAAGTCCTAAAATAAAGTCCGCGAGAGGATATATCTATCTTTTAAGGTTAAGTCACTATAACCTTTTTTATGGAAATCAAATTTGTTTTAATATAATGCATTATTTGCGAAGGTATTTTCATTAACATGATATTTATCCTTATCCAAATAAATTCGTTAATCATCACAAGCATTTAATTTTGAACGTAATGCCCTTGACATCATTTGATTTCAATGAATATCTAGGAGATACCTATCACAGTTTTAAAATATTACCGCAAAAAAAAATTACGGGCTGGGCATGACACAATTATTATTCGTACTCAACGGTCGCTTGATGTGTTAATCCATTCGTCGACACTACCAAGTTTGTTGTTGAGACACCTCACGACAGAAACAGGAGAGTATCCTGTGGACGTTTTTACAAACCTATTCATCTACATTACTCCTATTACAAATACTTCTATATAATTATTATGTAAGTATACATCATCTGGGAATCATACTAAAATTGATTTATCGTGGGCTCTAACAAGATTTTTCTGACTTATTTAATCAACAGCATTGGTTGCTAGGCAACAGGCCCATAGTTTTTTTTTTGGTATCTTTCTTTGCTTATAACGGAAAAGGCAAAGGGCTGAAGCCCATACAGCCTAGGCCCATAGACTTCCTACTATTTTGTCTTTTTGCTATGGCAAAATGAAGTACGTACTAAATTAGTTCCAAAATTCAACACCTAAAGGTGCGTACAGACTATGTAACATATAACATGTTATACAACATTGTTATATAACATCTTTGAAAGATCCCTTTTTGAGGAGTGGTTGGAGAGGCGCTAGGCGTTATCACCTTCAACCTGACGCAAGTCCTCCCGGGCACGGTTGTTTCGGGAACTATCTCAGGGATACGGCGGCAGGCGAGAGGAATGGGGAGCAGTCAGAACGCGTGAGGGAAAGGACATCCTCCACCTCTCGCCCCAGCCACCGTTGACGACACCCAGGGCGTTGGATATCGCGGGGCATATCCAACCGCTTGCGGACGGGGTGTAATGGGCTCGCTGAGCTCGCCTTAGGGTAGTTGAACACATGGGATCAAACTTAGGCTTTTTGTAACGGTAATCGACATCAACGCAGGTGGAGCCGCGGGGGACCGCTATAGGTTATATAAATCAGAATAACACTTAGGCTACTTTTTGTCGCGAAAACCGACATCCACGCGGGCGGAGCCGCGGGCGACCGCTAGATGTCTACTATATAAAAATAAGTCGGGTTTCCTTCCTGACGCTATAACTCCAGAACGCACGAACCGATTTCCACGGTTTTGCATTCGTTGGAAAGGTCTCGGGCTCCGTGAGGTTTATAGCAAAGAAAATTCAGGAAAAAAAAATTGTTTTTTCTTTTAATCACCAAACGAAATGTTACATAAAACGAAGCCATCTGGTGGCGAAACGGAGTTCGCCGGGTTTGCTAGTGTGATATATATTGGTATACGAAGTATTAATTAAACTTTGAATCTCCGCTCTACTAGGATAATATAGTGCTACCATTTTGTAACATAATTTAAATACATGTATTCACCAATACCTTCATAATATCTAGAAGCACTTCACCATCAATAACAATACAATGAACATAACAGCCAATAATTGAAACGAACAGAAGTCATCGATTATTATATACGAGTCGAAACAAAATTATTGCAGGAAGCTTATTACGGAGGGCCACCTAAGGAGAGGCACCATCAATCTCCTTAGCCAGATACAAAGGAACTTAACAAAGAATTATAGCTCTTTATGTATGGTCGCTACTATGTAGGAGGATTATTACTTCAATTTAATGACCCTGGGCCGTGATTAGACATCGCCTATAGGTACTTACTCTCCGTAACTTTATCACATAAATCTTGATGCGGGTAATAAGGTGAATGTCTTAAGCTCTAATGCCGGTAACGTTCATTAAAAGGGCAGTTAAAATGTTAACTAACCGTCGTCAGTGTTGCCAGCTTGATGTTTAAGATAAAGTAATGAATTTTCTCCTCAGTGCTCATTAGAAGTTTGAACGCGTAGCAACTTCGCTCGGAAGAAATTCTACTTTTAGCTTTTCATCAAGTCTTAGTATTTGAAATTAAATTGTATGATGGTACGTTTAAATTCGAGGGCCATTTTTAATTCAATGTTCAGTACTTAGATCAGTGAAAATTAGTACAGAGAACCTTGAGCTAATCAAGTTAAGAGCTATATTTTTCACCGACAAATTAGAAAATGATAGTATTGGTTTGCTTGGTTTTACTGTAGTTACTTAAATTACTCTATAATGAAGGCGCGTAATTAATGATAACTAGATTTACCTTGACGATGTACCAAAGATTATTCATTACGACTTGTGAGTGTCTGTCTGTCAGTCTCTTGTTCATATCAAGTATGTATTTATATCCCTATAATAAACTTGTTTTAACTTTTAAATATCCACTTCGATTACTGAAAGCAAGAAAGTTTAAGGTGCTAGATACTATTAATTCGAATTCAATCTTTCATGCGATGTTACGTAGTGTTTAATTGTTTTTTTTCGAAAGTCACATAAATCAAACAGACATCTTAATTAGCCCGAAAGGAAACGTCAAAATAAGATCGAAAAAAAAAGAACCAATAAGGAAAACTTAATTAAATTATAAACCAAATCGAATCCAGAATTGTTATAACACAAACAATGTTAAAAATGTTGATGCAATCACCGTCAGAGATAAACTTTGATGACCAACGATGTTATTTATTTGTTTAGTAATTTATATGAGGTTAGTTACTGTTTTATTGGGTGTATTAAATCAAGCCCCAATAAGGCAGCCATTCATGTTTATTTTTACGAAGTTTCTGCTCGGTATGCCCAATAAATTATTAGCTTGGTCACTTTTATCACGGGTCCATGGTAACGTTTATCGACGTTAATAGTGTGTGGATAGACCCGTTCGTATTATAATGTTTTTTTTTTTACACTGGTAACTTCGGGTTGTGATATGGTAGGTGTTAAAAATTCTCTTTGATTATGTTGTCTCCTTTTAAATGCTTTTAGATTATTAATTATAATAATAATATTTTAATTTTATAATAACATTTTGATTTAAAGCACTCGTGTAATAGGCAATACCGTCAAAAAGTTCGGGAACAGATTCTGATGATGGTGGGATGCACAGAATCGAGAAGCATGACAGAAAAAAAAAGAAACCCTAAACTAAACAGTGGCTGATCTTGGATGGCTGATGTAAATGTTAATTAACTAAAATCAAGTAAACCTAACCGCGTTAATTATGATGACCACAATTTTCCAAGCAAACTAAAACGTCATCTTAAAACCGTGGTTGTAAAATCGGTACGGTATAAACTACCGATAACATCCAATCCACACTAATCTCACGTGGCCAAGCAAAGTGGCTCAACTCGTTCGACTTTATTGATTGACAAGCGCACAGTTGGATTAAAATCCCGCAACACTACACACACATTAGCTTTACACCGGCCCTTCAGATATATCTGCATCAAATTATTCTTCTCGCGATTACCAATCGGAACGCGCAAATAAATGCGTCAACGTCATTAGGAAAATTGGCGTTAATGATTCCACTAGTTGTGTTACATGTAGCGTTAATGTCAGTACCATATTTTGTGTGACAAACTTGTTGTAAGTATTCTCGCATCGATGTTTTCTAGCTGTTGAGATGCTACTCAACAATTTGGGAATTGTAGACTTTTTTTAATGTTGCCCTACACTAGGAATTTCTCCTGTATCGTGGGTGCGTTTACAAACATAGTAACTCACATACACAAACACCCAGACCCAGAACAACTACTTGTATATCATATAAATATTTGTTCCATGCGGGGATCGAACCCGTGACATGCTGCGCAGCAGTCGATCGCTCAGCCACTGTGATCGCACACAATCGAAAGCTCTGGAAGTGACGTTCACAGATAATCACATGGTTAATACGGATCAAGATTTTTCAACGAGAGATCTAATTAACAAGTGGCAACACTAATAAGAAGTATTTGAAAGAGATCGTTCACTTCCTAGTGGGGGCATAAATCACAGAGTAACTTTTTATTGAACCCCAAAAATGTCTGATCATGACGAACCATTCATGTGTAATTGGGATCAGCGGCTTCACATAAAATATGTGATGCTGCTTCAGAGGGTTTTATAGAGAACATAAACACTTTATTGTGTTTTATCCACGGTGGGGCAGACTTACACTGTTTACCTCTTTGCTACTCAGGACACTGCATTGCTTGTTATTATTATTTGTTCGTCTTTCATCAAGCAAATTATATCACGATGAAAAATTTTGAGATACCTATTTGTGATTTATTAAAAATATGCAAATATTCCCTCTAACTTAGATATGTGTCTGTCAAAAAACATATTTTCAGAAAATAATAAGAGTATCTACAAA
Source organism: Agrotis exclamationis (assembly GCA_950005045.1). Classification (NCBI taxonomy): domain Eukaryota; kingdom Metazoa; phylum Arthropoda; class Insecta; order Lepidoptera; family Noctuidae; genus Agrotis; species Agrotis exclamationis. The sequence continues at coordinate 12,967,275 of OX465425.1, read as the reverse complement.
TGTACGAGTATATTCACGCAGGAAGTCATTGCCATTTGAAAGGATACATATTTACATCATACAGATTCATAAAATGCGCCATTATATAAAAATATACCGAGACAGTTTCAAGTTTACGGAAATTAAATTTCACATGAACGAAGTTGTAAGCGAAGCGGCCGAAATGACAGCCATTAAATAAATGTAGAGCAATTCATATCAACACAGTATTCCTTTGAAGTATATAGTTGATAAATTAAGTGAACGACATAGGTATATCGTGAAAATAGGTAGTAAAAAAGTTTGAATGCTAGATCAGATGAGAAAGAAAAACAGCTTTAGAAATAGTTAGACACCGGATAATTTACAGCACAAAAATACAAAATTAGAATTCGTCGCGTCTACAATTAAGGCAACAAGAATAAGCAAAACAGTTATAAGAAATTTGAAAGTTCAGAATTTGCAAGTTATTACAAAACTGTCAAAAGACAGTATTTTCATTCAAATGAGGAGACGACACTGGAAAGTTGTCACGCTCCTGTTGTTATATAAAGCATAACTGCAATTCAAGTAGAAGACAAAGGTGTGCGACACAGAGGCACACCAAAATTGCCATTCAAAATTTTCCGAACGAGTTCCACTTCAGGTGAAGTTCATTTAAGCATAAAATTACATTGTCTCATAGACATTGTCTGGTGGCAATGAACTGCACTTTGACATAAAATCGTAGTGGAAGCTATAAATCCATTTCATTGCCTTAATAAAGGATGACTAAGGAATTCGATAGGAGCCATCAGTCTCGGGACATCTTTCATAGGTCACAGTCATTAAGTGCCTTTTGTTTCTTTATAGTAATTGCACGGGCTATTTGCATTGATGACAGGGATTTAATGTGATGTAGGTAATCAAGGTTCTCATATTCTTGCAACGTCTAGAGATTTGAAGGAGTTATATAAAATCTAAGAAGTATTCTTCCTGGCGCTGACTCAAAAAATGGATTATAATTGACTCCTGGTTTAGACACGATTTAACACTTAAAAACTGTAATATAGCTCTTTCGTTTTCCATTTTGAATGCTCAACACCACAACGAGAAGCATAAAAAAACGACACAGACGTTTGCGCATCAGTAGCAATTTCACAAATTATGTTTTCACACAAATTGAGCACGTTAGCTTATTGGAAATAAATTAGTTGTTAACAATTGCTAATAAGGTGAAAATGTTATGTGCAGCATCAACAAAAACTGCTTTACATAATCCTTTATTATGTTCTGCCGTTGCTTGTCAATCAGAAGCGGTTAAATCCACATTTTGTGGTTGAAATAATAACCCTCGTTAGGTTCAACGAAGAGTTGGGAGATATGTAAATTCGTGAAAGGTTCGACCACAAAAAATCCTTGCTCATGCGTGTAACAGGTGTGCTCCTGATTTCTAATAGCAGCATTCGTATAATTGCTGGATGAAATCTGCCTTTAAATATCCTTTTTCCCTTTTACTCTTACTATCAAGCGACCGCAAACTTTCGATTTTTTAAAGGACACTCTTCAATATGATTACTTAAATTACTAGTTTTTTCCTTCATAATATATATTGTCGTAAGTATAAAACTCTTGGCAGATGTTTTTGATTTACCTTTTTTGTTGACGTTCTTGCTGTGCTTTGTTTGCCTTTCAACTTACTATTGTTGATATTCTTTTCTCATTATTTTATTAATAGGTACAACTGTATGAATACAATGCAACAATTTTGTTATTAATTCGCGTTTAGACATATTGTGAGCTAATGACACTGGAAAGTCATGAGTACAATCATTAGTTTGACGTAGTTTGTGTAACCTATTATTTATTTATTAGATTAATAAGTGTTTTTATTTAACAAACATAGCAAGATCAGCACAAAAATGATGTCTTACTGCTGATTCTGTAACGCTGTAAAACATTTATCTGCGAGTAAGTTCGCATATCACGAGAATACTAGAATTATTTCGCATTTGCTCCGCACTTAATCAAAACAAACTTATGCGTATCCAGCTATCGGTTCAATAGAATATCGCATAAACTGGTTCCCATAGGAAATGGTTTATAATAAAGAAATGTGATATCAAATGTTTGACGGTAGCTTCTGAAATGCGCGCGAGTGGGTGCTATCTACACAGCGTGGATTTACGAGCCGTCCCGCCACTTTGCGCCTGCGCAAGGCAAAATAAATATTGTTCCTTATATACTTTTATCGGTTATATTATTTTGAATAACTTTCTTCGCAATGGACGCTCGGTTGTAAAAGTTTTGTGGAGATATTGTTGCGTATTTGCGTGTTATTAACTTACAGACAGTTTTGAAGCATTGAAAATTAGTTGCATCTCGCGAGCTTTTTGCGTGGAAGTTACGTGTTACATTTTAAAATTATGTAAACATGTAAGTATTGTGATTTTTTGGTAGGCAATGATTGACTGAAAATATTTACTGATTACATTGGAAATAAATGAGAAAACTGTGTGTTTTCTGTCTATTATTTTATAAGACATAAAATCAGATAAAAATAAGATATTTTAGTCTAGGTTACTACCGTGGAACTATCTCTAAAGGGCACCATGACCCTTTATTATCGCGGTTGTCGCGGTAAAATCATCAAATGAGTCCTCCTACCCTACAGTCAGACTTGTACAGACTGAAATACACGGTGATCCTTCAATAGCCCTTTACGTTTCAGGGTTACGGTTACCTGATGAGAAAGTCCCGCTACTAGGGCCCCGTCGCACCGTGACCCTGGAATGAACAAAACAACTGAAGGAATAGGATAGACTTTTAGTCAGTAAGAAAATGACAATCCCTTCCTCTACACCTAGGGCGGAAGGACAAGCCAAGCCTAGTTTGCAATAATCTTTTAACCACTATTTATAAAATTTTAAAGTTATTGAGAATGTAAGTTAGTAGGGGAACAGTATATAAGACGGGGACGCGAGGTATGATGGGAACACACTTAAGCTATTGTCAAACAGATAGGCAAAGCGAACGCGAAGCGAAGCGTTTTTGTTTGTAATGTGTGGAATTGTTTGAAGCCTGTCACATAGACTATCGGATCGCTTTCGCTTTTCTTTAAATGACAGGTCTGTTTGACAATAACATTAAGGCATACTTAACACAATACTAACGTAGCGCAAGAGCCAACAGGACGCCATTTGTTAACGGCCGCGTGCAAATGACGTCCTGATGGCGCTTGCGCTACGTTAGTGTTGTGTTAACCCTTTACTGCATGATTTTTTCTTTAAGTTTGAAAAAAATATATATGGTAGGAAACACTAAATAAATGGACACGTGCTTCAGGATTTTTATTTTTATTGAATAGTTTTAGAAAAAAAATCACTTTTCCACTTTGGATCATTTTTGGTACATTGAGCAGAAAACTAAGTTTAACACTTTTTACTTTGGATCACATTTGGTACATTGAGCAAAAATCAATATAAAAATAATCTTGTAAAATATAATCGTAAAAATTATGTAGTATGGAATACTTCGAAACAATTTCTTTTACCGTTGAGGCAAAGGTTGACTTTGCATTTTCGGCACTCCACGTGAGATCTACCATTGCATTCAGGGATCTTACAACGCTGTCTAGTGGACCAGACAGGCAAATGATCCATCTTATCTAAACGAACGTCCTGAGATGGCATTATTGCTATGGGCCCTCTCATTTTTTTTGTTGAATGGATTGTTCCATGACGCTGGAAGATGGTCGACCACGTTTACTACTCGTTGCAGGTTTATAGGCATAGCACAAATCTTCACCTACCGCGCACTTGAAATCGGCTAAAGGAAGCCACGGAAAGGTCTTCGTCACTACTATTTACAGGAAAATCCTGGATGATTGTATGAATGCCTCCGTAAAATCGACGTGGATCCATATCGCAAATTTCCTGTAAATAGATGTTCGATTAAATAAGCATAAAACCACATAAATAACAAAATAAGACGGTACATCACAAAACAAGCTAAGCAATTTTACATAGCATTGGTGCATGTTGGCACTAATATGGTACAAAGGAAGAAAGAATATTTCTGCATGTTGTACCAAATTTGTTCCATTCAGTTAGAACCACCTAAAACTAATTATTATTTGATAAAACAATAAAAACTTACCTAATTATCAATATTTAGATTATTTTCATTCCTGTAGTATTTATTTTCAAGCACTATCACCGAGATTTGTATTTTTTACACAATTTTGAAAATCCACAACTTGCTCCGGACCGGTTCGTACTTGTTAACTGACTTTGACGAAGAAAGTAGTTCACACAACTTGCTCATAGATGGCGGTTTTATAAATAAAATGAAGCTCGTATGGGACGAATTTGACACAGTATGCATAAAACACGGAAATCAGTTTGGAACTTAAAAATATTTAGGATAATATGGTTTGGTTCACTTATGAACCACAATGCGGTAAAGGGTTAAGTATGCCTAAAGAGTGTATGTCCCCATTATACCTCGCGTCCCCGTCATATACACTGTTCCCCTAATACGTTTTACTGCAGCTACTTATTTTATTCACAACAACAATAAAACGCTGCAACTATGTAATACCAGAATACTGATGCTGTCTCCTACTGTACCGTATTAGAGATTAGAGAGAAACTATGGCTTCGTCTTAATGGTGGGAGCAGATAATGGTCATTCATTAATGTTTATTGTGATATTAGTAATAGGCACTATATTGTTAGTCAACATGAGCCCAGATTTAAGATACGGGGAAAATTATGATGGAGAGATAGCATAAGGCTGCTTATTCCGTTTTGATCGTTCAAAATATAATACCTATAGGTAAATATTACTACAAAGCTTTTTCTTCTTTTTTAAACGTGGGAACTCTAGGAAATTCTCCTGAGTCAGGATTTTTTTAGAAACATTTGAATTCCCGTACTAAAACGTACATATTTGGAACAATTATTTACTTGTACGACTACTCGTACAAGTAAATAATTGTATCATACAAAATATTTGTTTTTGTATTGTTTTTTAATCAGTAACAAATAGTTATATAATTCCATTACAGAAATAAATGAATATGTTATTATCTTAAAAAATACAAATTGTATAAAAATAACACACTGCCTGAGTTACTAAATTCTGGCGAATCTGACCCTTCGAGCAGCCTGCTGACTCTCATATACTCAACGGAAAAATCGCGTTCCCACCATCTAAATTCCATATAATATATAGAGATGTGTTCCTTTGCCGGCGCCTGGCGACGATTGAGTTATCGTGCACTGAAGTAAGGAATTCGCAGTGTCTGCCTACTGGCTTCGAGAACAAAAGATACGCGTGAATTCACACAGCCATGAGTAGTGCAATTATTGATCTAAAAATTTGCTAGTGGGTTACTAGCTAATTTTTTAGATCAATAATTTTTAATGGGATTAGGATAATTCCTACAGAGCACACTAAAAAAAAAGGAGGTATGCAGGCAATGTCACAGGATATCCTTTAGTGTTATATACTAAAACCTTCTCCAGAATATAACGAACACTTTTCTGAGAATCCCATCAAAATCGGTTCAGCCAAACGCGAGATAATTGCGAACAGACATATATACCTATATAAAATCATACATACATAAACACATACATACATTCATACACACATACATACGTAACATAACAAAAAGGAGGTTCTCAGTTTGACGTGTATGTTTGTCATACAGGTCAAACTGAGAACCTCCTTTTTTAATTTCGTTACTAAGCAATAGAGTTTACGCGTTGGTGTACGGTAAACAATACCATATGTGAGTGCATTCTAGGTGCTTTCTCAGTGCTCTACTCCAAGAACAGTTAATTTGACAGAAAAATGCTGGAGGCATTTATTGTAGATAATTTCACGACAAACAATTTTATAATGACTTGTATTGACCTCCGAAGCGCGAGATATTTGCAAAAAACTGATTTTCGTGACCTTTTGACCTTGATAACTTTTTTAGCCGGCACGATATTAATGTCGACTTTTCACATCTTCATTACAACACCACATTAAAGGTTTGTACAAAAAATTCAGCTCAATAGGAATTATTCCGCAGATTGGGGTTTAATGTGTCTAAAATGGTCTATATAGAGTCGGATAAGAGCAAAATATGGCTGACTACTTTTAATGTATATATCACGGGACTCTAAGCACGATACGGAGTCTCTTGAACGCAAATGGCAATCGAAGTAGCAAGGTAGACATTTAAACAGTAAGAATCTGACACTCCCTACCGCTCCATCTTGGGCTCCCAGGACTTACATGACGGTATCACCCCAAAAATAAATATATCTACAAGGATGTTAGAAAAAACTGCAAAAAGCTATCATATATACATCGTGACCACGTCTTCCCGAGATACTTCGCACGTATCCTCAGTTCCGTTCAGTTCAGTTCAGTTTTTTTTACCTATCAACTTAAAACTGCCAAACTAAATCTCAGCGAGCGTTTAGACTAGTAGCGAATGAGCTGAACTCAGCCATTCTGTGCCTCTGTGGGCTTTCTACGCAATGAGCGGGGTACCGGACCGATAGACGTGCCCCGCCGATATTTTATATCTATTCGAGTGAAATGATTTATAGGAACCGGTGCAATTGCGATACCTGCGTATGAATTGTCGCCTTACTTCCTTTTGACTTGCCAACTTGTTATGATTTCATTTCTTGGGAAAGAACTTTGTTGTGTAAAGGAGTTTATTAATGTGGGTACGATATGAAGGGTGTTTGTCTTTGTCACTATTTCCTTTTCAAAGTTTGACCGAACTGTTAAATTAGACTGGTTAATTGCCGAAATACTGAATATATGACAAACAAACAAATAAAACCTGATCAATCTTGCCGAAAATGTTGCCAGAAATCATCATTTTACCTTCCAAAGAATTCAATCTAAAATTTCAATATAAACCCGCAAAACGTCTTCTTTCCTAAATAAAAAAAACAAATAATAAAACAGGCCTTAAACAGTGATCCAGATCAGAATTAGACGCATCGCGACTGTGACCTCTCTGCTGTCCCCGTGCGGTGTGCGGTCGCGGTGACGAGCCGCGATTGATCGATGATTATGTCTTCATCCCGCCCGACTCCCAGATCTATGTCCTGGACTTGAGGAGCTGTGCCTTTGAAGGAGCAGTTTTGATACTTGATGCAGCTGAATCGAATGATTATGTTATCCTGTAGGATCCACAGGAATGGAGTGGTGAATTGTACTAGGTCATTTGTGGCACATGTTTTCTTTTTCTATTGTTTTAATCAATTAATGAATTTCCTCAATCGATCTAGTCAGTTTATTGACAAAGAAAAGTGACTTTAGTGCAGCAAATCTTACCTACTGACAAAAAATTGCCTGACCAAGTAAGATCTTTTCTTTATTCTAAAGTTTAACAAGTACATTTTATGGAAGCACTGTAAGACTCCACTTGCCGACAAGGCCTTTTGACCACAGAAATATTATATATCTATGCTTTTGACACTTCACACCCACCTGTTTCTAAACAACACAAGACAAGTATCAGTTCATCTCCGCCCACGGCAGTAGAACAGCAACGATCAAAACGTTGTGATCATAACATAATCCGCTCTACCTGTGTCATTCACCGTGTCGTTACAGGTTGCTCCGCTACACAAAAAAACGCTCCTTTCAAATGTAAATCAGCACAAACCGACAAAGCAAATTGTCACAAATAAACACTGTTACGTTTAAAGTTTTTTGTGAAAGTTTATAAAAACCCGGTCGCATCGGTAAAGGGTCAGGCAGGGCAATCAATCTAAGATAAAAATTTCTTTTATTGATTTTTTCTGGGACGTCTCTTTAGTTATTCTTTGTGATTCTTGAAATGATTGTTATCCGTGCGACTTGATCAAATACAAATGTTCCATGTCAGATACTGAGATGTTCGAGATTCGTTTTAATTGTAACACAGAAAATCTATGTAGGTTTGAATGTTTTTTACTTTCCAGGTGTAAGTTTGGGATTAATTGGTGATTTGTTAAATTATTGAGAAGACAAAATAAATTACATTTATGCAGAAAGCAAAACATACCTGAATATGTGCATTTGATAATGGGATTGGATTTTTTTTAATCAATCGGTAGGTACTGTAAAATTTCTGAGTAGTGATATTTATATGAATTAGTTTTCCGCGTCAAAACGGAGGCTTATTAATATAAAGCAAAGCTAGTTTTTTTTGTTAGATTAATAACTAGTGTTTTAGTAGGTGAATAAGTTACTTGCCTTTACATTCTATGAATTGAAAGGCAGTAAGATTATTAGTTAAATTTGCTAAAGCTCATCAAATTTTAAATGTCACAAAAAACATGGTACTCCTGCCAACACCTGACTCTAACACAGTGTATTTTTTACTAAACATACTCCCGACGTCTAATCTAATTCATAACAAAAAGACAAAAGATTTGAATACGTTAGTCCAAATATTGATTTAACCCTATCGGCGACGGAAGCAGGTGCCCTGCGCACGCGCTGCGCTCCGGAATCAATAAGCGTTTCCCAACTATGAAATTAAATGATAATCACAACCTTTTTTCATATTTATATAAGCAGTTAATCAGTACATTTTGACTGTGAGAACAGACATCGTCAACATTTTCTTGAAGGAAGTTAATTGAGAAACATTTTGTTGGATTTACCATAAAAATATTTTTTTAACCCGTTCTACTAAACAAAGGTCTTTCCTATAACTTTCTTTAGTACTTAGTTTAGAAAAGGTACCTACTTATATCTTGGTTGTTATGTCTAACAGCCTAGCAGACGACAATATTATTCAAGGCATAAAACGACCTTAAAATGATAATGAAATAACAATATAACGTGAAATTTATAGAGTACTTTAATGGTCAAACATAATCTGCATTTACCTTTGAAACAATTTATTATAGTAATAAAATGTTGAGGCATATACCTAAATAATAAAAGGGTAGGTAAGATATAAAGAGAAAAGAGTTTAAATTGTATTCTGCAGAAGATAATGGCTTTACAGACTATATATCATTACAATTCGCCATGATCATGTAATGACCCGGCTGTTGAAAGACACTGAATGTTCAACACAAATTATTTGTTATTTATCAGGTTTGTGATGATTATGGCACTCCAAGTTTTTAAACTTGAAGTACCCCGGCAACAGCTTCAAAGAGAAATTCTCCGATCAAACTCTTTTTACTTTTTTTTTTTAGGGTGGCAAAATCATCAAATGAGTTCTCTCTCTCTCTCGGTGACAAGTGAAACACGACGCGCCACCGACCCGGGCTTGGTCCTTGGTCGGACGGCGAGCATACCCATTACTCACCGTCCGAAAGCCCGCTCCGCCGCTGTGCCCTCTGCTGTTCAGAGGGCCACGCGTTGGAGCGTCCACCCGACAGGCTATTCGCATACGGGCAAAGAAACCCCTTAGGCAAACAGTGCCTAAGGAAGAGTTTTTGCCCGCATCCCAGGGTGCACCGGCCCGAAAAACTGGTCTTCCCCCCGGACGTATCCGAGAGGGAACTCCAGTCCACGGGCGCACGTGGAGGTTTCCTGTCTTAGCACCCCAAAACTCCTTTTACTTAGGTATAACAATAACAATCTATATTGTAAACTTAAATAAGCAGGCAGTGCTACTAGTATCTCAACCTATACAATGTTCTCAATATAAATCATATTCTTGGATCAACACTTTGTTTTGAATACAATCCTAAAGTCTAACCTTTCTGAAATTAGACTAGATTTTTAAAATTAGGTTATAAATTAACGCTGATAAACACTTGCAACAGTGCCGAAATATTGAAAACTCAAAACTGCATTGAAAGCGTTAATAACCAGATCAGTTTTAATACTTATATAGATCCAAGGTTGGCAACTCCTGCCCCATCGCCGCCATTACTCATTTTAACGGTTAGCAGCACTCTTGCACCCCGTCACTAGGCCGGAGAGGGTTGCCGTGACGCGTCATGCTCCGATGTTACGGACAGATATCAAGCCTTTACGGGCAGATGTATGCGCCTCATAATTGGAGCGTATCAAAACATTAGTGGACCATCGTTAGAACATCGTAGGGTGTATCTGACGAATGTTGGTAATTATAGTTTGATGGCTGTTAAGATTTTTTATCCACTTTCTTCAGAAAATTTTGTGGGTGTTGAATATTACTTTGCATTCGCTTGAAAATAGTTACGACCGACAACGGCTTAGGTATTGATATCTAGTATTTTACAGTTTTAGAAAAATCACTAGGTACTCTTTAAATGTGTAGACTGTGGACCCGATGATTATATCGTGAAAAGGTGCTTTTGCATGGCTACAAAAATAGATGGTGATGAAGACCAATTAATAAGAAGGTACCTAGGTAGATTATAAATGTCCACAAGAACATGCAAAAGCTTGGCCTAATAAAAGATGACGATGCCTACGAGCGAAGTAAATGTCGCCGAAATATTAAGAAAGCCGACGAAAGAGGTGAAGAAAGAGACAAATCTTGTAAATCACATTACAAGCTTCTCCCATTTCTGAGCAGAGGATCTTGGCATTAATTAATCTCATCCGAAATAATTAGGTACAAAAAGAGTTTTCTCACAAAATTTAACGCTAATCTCTCGATAATCTCTCGAATATACCTACCTTGCAAAATACTCTCTAAAAATAAAAAAGTCCCTATCATTGGCGGCAAATCTTAAAAAATTGAGTAATTTGTCAAAGCTGAGCACTTTGCATATGAAATCACGTAGGGGGCGATTGATGACTTAAGAACATACGCCGTACAGACACACGTTCATAATCGTGTGGAAGAGCTTATCAAAGCATTCATTTTTTGCTGAGAATAAGGATTTAGGGCTCAAGGATAAAGGGTTCTGGCAGTGTCAAAAATCTGCTTAAAGATAGTTCCTACTAAATTTAATAGAATTAAAGTGTTCCGTTTGTCTATTAAACCCTTCGGGAAAACATTGTCTTGTAATTGCTCCGCAGTTTTAAAATCTAAAATGTAACACCAGACGATATTAGCTAAGTTAGTATACCTTTCGCGGCGGTAAGACCCCTCTTTGAGGAGTGGCTGGAAAGGCGTCACGGCGCCGGCGTCCTGACCTACCGCATGACGCAGGTCTACCTGTGTCGGATAGGGAGGGAAAAAACGCCTGGATGTCACCACTGCGAAGATCGCCCGGAGGACACAGTAGAGCATACGATGCAGGACTGCCCCGCTTGGGCAGAGCACCGCTGCCGCCGTGTCCTAGACGTCTCGCGCCCGGAATTGGTCGTGGCCATGCTGCGGGGCGAGACGGAGTGGGAAGCGGTCGCCTCCTTCTGCGAAGCAGTCATGCTCGCGAAGGAGGAGGCAGGCTGCGAGAGGGAGAGGACAGCGTCCTCCCTCCGCCCCAGCCGCAGTGGTAGACGCCGCGACGGACGTCGCAGGATGATCTTCGTCCACCGTATGCGCAGGCATGCGGGCGGCGAGTAATGGGCAACTCGCCGCCCGAACATGGATCATGCCCGGGTCGACGGCGCGTTGTGTTCCACGCGCGACTCAAAGAGCGTCAGCAAGATGACCAAAGAGGGCCAAAGCCTGCCGGGGTCGCGGGACTTATTCCATTACCGTGACCACAGAATAATTAATAGTACTATACGTACAGAAGGACTACTCCAAAAAAAAATCAAACAAATGTAAAATCTATACACGAGAGAATAAAGTACATTTTAACTGGCAGCCGTACCGCCCACCTACTTTTATATTAGCCTAAACTTCCCGTGCGCAAGCAAAAATGTACTGAATGGTTACGCCCGAGAGTTTATTTTGGTTTATCTGACGCCAACGACATTAAAAGGTTACTATGGGTCAAGCTCAATAGGGTTGCGACTTGCGAGTTTAGGCACAAATAGGTAGGTACCTATGCGTATTTTATTCATTTGCTAAATTACATTATTACCATAAATACCTATGTTCCTCAAGGAATTTTGTTTTTATCATCAGCCTATATCTTTTTGGTTTCGTCATCGATTACTACATACATTATTGATTGTTAGCACAGAATGATAAAAGTAGGTACCTACGGCACCTTACGTGAGGAATAATATTTATAATAATATTATCTTTTCTACCTATTATTGTTATATTTTTGAACATTTATCTTACAAAAAAAAGAATAATATTTAAAAGATTTTTATCGTCTATGGCAAAATAGCCAGTCCTTATTATTTTGCACTCAACCTAGTAACCGACCAATTACTATCGCATACTGTCACAGGCCCCGCGTTGCGTGTCTTTGTAGGTAGGTAAAAAAGTGGCGCAGCGAATTACGACCGCTGACCTTGAATGCGTAGTGTGGCCATTTTCTGAGTTAGAACTTTTAAACAACAACGCAAACATCTTTCTACTTTCTACCGATCTTAATTCTTAGTACTCAGCTTAAGGTGAGTGAGAGTGTCGTCTTTTTATCTTGGTCGTCCAGTAGGCTCACCCCCCCCCCCCCAATTAGTATCTCGCCTCATTTCCAAACTTGTAACCTCATGATTAGGTATCATGATCAGTTAAGCCCATACTTCACAAGCAGGGAGATAATTTTGTTGATCATTACTAAATATGTACAATATATTTTTTTTCTTCATAATAATATTGTGTTATTAATTTACCAATAGCACCTAAAGCAAGAAATTTGTGCGTAACTACACGTAACGTAACAAAAATATTAAGGAGACGGAGCGCGTGCGTAACGGGTGGCGCGTGGCAGCCGTAGTGAATGGGCCACGACGTAATGGCCCCGCAACTACTTGCAGTTTTATGCCTACACCGCGGAGTGAGACAGGCCTGCCGTGACCCTGGAACGTAAAGGGCTATTGAAGGACACTGTATATTTTAGTCAGTACAAGTCTGACAGTCCCTCCCGCCCTGCCCTGGGCTGGGTGGGAAGACTCATTTGATGATTTTACCACCCTAAAAAAAAGTTAGTATACGTTTTCCATTAGCAGTAAACGATAATTATTTTGTATAATTTTCATCTTACCGTCGCGTTGTGATCTGAGGGAAAGCTTTCTTAACTTGAAATAATAATGTAATTATTATGTTTATTTTAATAAAGTGTCTGTCTGTGCCAAACAAGAATTAGTTTTTGGGCCCAAACACACTAATAAATGTCTTAGTAGCGCCATCTGTTTTGCGTTATTATAACTAAAGCTACACTGAAATAAGTTCACATCGAAACGCGAAGCGACGCGGCGCTGCGCTCACACTTTTAAAGAGCGATTCAAAATACGACTTTATTTCCTACACGAAAAGATACACTTTTGTAGTATCGTTAGGGTCAGTTCAGACCGAGACGCGAAGCGACGCGACGATGCGCGCACACTTTTAAGAGCCATTCAAAATTCGACTTTATGTTCTACACCAAAAGATACACATTTCGTTGTGAGAATTTAGAATACGTTGAGACGCGTCGCAATGCGCCGCGCGACGCCTCGCGGCACAGCGCGACGCATCTCAAAGCAGCGGTGCTGCGCTGCGCCTCTCAAGGACTCACGACGCAGCGCGGCGCCGCTTGAGGCCGCTTGCGGCCGCTCCATGATACGAGGTGAAGACCGGGAGCTAGAGGTGACTGAGTATGCATAATTGTGAGTAACGAGTTTCGCCAACCGATTTAAGTTAAGAAAAGGTCAAAGAATAACAATGTTGAACTTGCCGGTCAATTTTTTGGTTCATTTTTTTTCGCCTTCTTCTCTTAATCTTAAACGGAATGTATTGAGTATATGATTTAAAATCATTTTAATGATTACTTCCGTAATAATTTATAGAAAAATCAGATCACAGCTTTTTGCGGGACAGATAAAGCGCATAATAATATTATGTTTACGAATTCGGTCATAGTTGCCGTCACTCGGATTTTGCATACTCAACTACCTCTAGCCCCTGGACTATGTAGCTGAGGCCGCCATTTGCAAATGGGACTGCGGGAGGACGCGGGGCGGGGCGGCAGCACGTGGAAAATCTAGACACGTTCTGCTGCACCGCGCGGCGTCTGGATGCGCCTCGCGACGTTGCGATGCGTCTCGCGGCGCAGCGAGGCGCATCGCAGCGCCGCGAGGCGTAGCGCGACGCAGCGTAAAATGACAGGCCTCTTCACGCATCGTCGCGTCTCGGTCTGAACTGACCCTTACGTCACGTCGTGTTGCGTCGCGTCTCGGTGTGAACTGACCACTCTATTGGAATGTGCGCGCGTCACGTCATCTGTGAGCTAACCCAGTACTGTGTGCGTTAGGTTATTTAGTTAGCTACGATATAGATAGATGGCGCTTTTACAATGTAAGCGTGCCCGTGGAGTAGGTAACTGCCATCTTGTGCCACAAAATGGAATTTCTGATAAAGATGGCTGCCTGTGTTTCGATGGTTCTCGCACACATCAGTGCGACCAGCGAGTTTGTGTTTACTGTAGTAGATGGCGTTTATCAGTTAGTTTTATATTTCGATGGCTCCTATGTACCTATATGGTCCAAAGTGCAAAATCACAACTTTACAGGAGAGGCTTCCAAAGTTAATTTACTATAACTTCAGATTGATAAAACCGAACTTAACGATTATTTGCTTGTTTGCTAAGATAACTATCCTCCTCATTTATACTAGAGTATTTTATATATACATGTCCCTGTTTTTTTTACGGCACATTGGCCCTTTTACGCAAGTTCTTGTTTTATTAATTTTTTTTTAAACACCCTAAAAGGGCCAATTTTTCGTAGTGGCCATTTTACGGGTAGGTATTACGCTTATTGCTCTAAACTATATTTTTTGATTTTTTACCCATAAACTCAAGTAACAATTGAAGTAGTTGATAATTAATTAATAAGAATATAAGCTATTTAGATATTTAAGTCACATTGACACTTATAGGTAAGTACGTTGTACAATCTAATAATCTATGAACTGAGTTTGTTAGATCATTTGAATAATACAAAAACACGCTATAGTTTCGTTAATTATATAAAGAAAAATTGAATTAGCCTTTAATTTTCACATAAGGACCTGTATTCAGTCTTTTTTGGTATTTTTCATGATAAAAATATAAGAAAAAAAAAGTGATAAGGAAACTGTTAGGTACTGGAGATGTTAGTTAGATTAAAATAATACTTAATGTTTTTTCTTAATATATTTTTTTTTTAATCCAAAATTTAAAAGAAATCTGTGTAGTATAATCAAGTAATAAAATTACCAAAATCAACATTACTAGAAATTCATAATAAGTCATCAATAATTTTGTTTACTTTTTTGTCCTTCTGAGTTTTAGTCCAGTGTGTATTTATTTGTCCATGTCCACATCTTCTCAAAGTCATAAGTTATATTTTGAGCTATTCCTTTTGATTTCGCCAATCGAATCAATGAGCTCCATTCAGAGAAAGTGTACATATTCTTATATTTTGAAGCTCTTTCAATAGTGTCGTGTATGGACATGGAGTCGAAGAAGAGAAGAGTTATAAGCTCAGATAAGTTTTAATTGTGATTTTTTTTTTAATTTTATTAAGAAAATACTTATGTGAAGTACATTATATTGTTAATCAAACTAGAGATCTTAGTTTCAGTTTCCTTCTAACTTATTTTTTTTTTGTGTTTTTTATCATTATTAAACTAAAAATTGAACAATTATTATACATACTTTGTAGTTTGTATTCATCGCAGTGTGGCCAGCGCTCCGTTTAACGTAACTGTCAAATCAGCTGATTAGTCCAAACTAACGTTATACAAACGAAACAAACGCGCGGGAGCTCCCCACGTATAAGTCTCTAACTAACACTTAGTACCTTATCCGTCTTATTACAAAACGCCGACTAAATATAGTACTGGGATTAGTTCTAGGTTTAAACCATGGACTAAGAAAAACCTTATTATAAAATGAAGTTTATCACTAATCCTTGTACTATCTATGGTACTAAAGATAAAACCGCGAGAACCCTAGTTTATCCATGGTCCTAACTTTAGTACTGTTGTCAAATGTCAATTTCTACAAAAATTTGAGGTTACGGTGGCTTTAATTTTCTGTTTTATTGTTTTTATATCGTTGAAAAATGGATATTAATATGATTGACTTGATCGACTTAGAAGATAATAGAGATAGTTGAGACTTCTCGTCGATCTGTGATACGTCGTCATCGTGGAAATCCATTTGAATTGAGTGACGAAGATTTTAGATACAAATATAGGTTCACAAAACGTTTCGGTGAAAAAATTGTGGATCTTTTACGTGACGATTTAGCTCACGATCCTCGAGGATGCCCCTTGAGCCCTGAGCTCCAAGTAGTTTGCGCATCGCGCAACTGGGCTCGCCATGAAGTAAGTGCTATTTGTAATCTTGGTCATTGCCTAAATAACGCTCAGCTAATATTCTAATACATATTATTTGTTATTTATAGATTCAAGATGATACATCTGACTTACATGGGTGTCTCAACCAGTTAGGTATCAGCAAAACGTGTAAAAAGGTGGCAGAAATTTTGTCACGAATATCACGAAGAAATTATATTAAAATGCCTACCAAATTACATGAACAGGAACAAGCAATCAATCATTCAACAAGCAATTGTGTATTGGATTGTAATAATATTTATTTCAAACTATTGACCCCCCACAACAGTTTGTTCTGGATTTTCCTCATTTATTATTTCTCCAGTTTCTTCATAAATGTCATTGGATATTGCTGAAATTAATATGTAAAGGAATTAAATATGAATATTTGAATAAGACTTTATTAAACTTGTGTGTTTTTTTTAACTATTTACCTTGCACCCCCACCACATTTTGTTTTGGATCTGTTTCCCTACTTTCTTCATAACTGGGTCCAGGTTTTGGGTCAACAAACATATCGTTTGTTGCTATAGCCACCATAGTAATTGGAATCTAATACAAATAATAAGTAAATTCACTTTCACCATATGTTTCACATTGTCATAATAATGGAAATCAAGGTAGGCTATTTTTAGTAGTTTATATAGTTTATTTATCCAAACCTAATAAGGAAGATACTTTATATATATATGTTATGGACAGAGAGCATATACAAGAAATTTTATTTACCACCGCGTCACTATCATAGTCGTTGATTTCAATGACGAAGTCATGAGGAGCAATCGCCATAATTTGCAAGTCCTCTGCAGAAGGTGATGGTGGTTTCCACCACCGCCCGTCCTTGCTTGCTCCCTTCTATGAGCAGATATGTTTAATTTGGCTGACAACTTCATCCTTTTCCAAGCCAACTTGAGTTCCCTAACTGATCGTTTCTTTCCTGTTATCTCATTAAATCTAGAAATAAGCATCCTGATTTTAAACTTACTACTATTATAAATATGAAATTTGGATAGATGGATGTTTGTAACTCAATCACGCTAAAACGGCTGAACGGATCTGGATGGAGATAGATTATAGTCTGAAATACCAAATAAGGTACATTTTTATCCCAGTAACAGTTTCCTGTGGGATAATTTTAGCTATGGCGCGGTCGAAACCGCATGCAAAATGCTAGTATGACATAAAAAATATCGTAAGTAGTTATACACTAGTAAAAGCGATTAGTACTTACTTGTTTGATAAATTCTAATTACGCGCCGCGAAGCTGTATTCCGTTTCAAGTTCGTTGATAAAAATAAAACTTGATAAAAAAACGCGATATGTGTGTTTGTTGCGCTCGTTCAAGAGGTTGGAACATGGACAAAGAAATTAAATGATTTGTTTGTTACGAATAAAGAGTTATTATGCATTTAAAATATGTAGTTAGTATCAACATTAGGAAAAACGGAATGTCATATTGAATGAAGCCAGTGTAAAAGAATGAATGATTGCCCTTTTTTATTTTTTATCTGTGTATAATATTTAAACCATGGATGATCTTTGGACTAACTGGTCTTCAGTTGGTCTTAGATTTGTAATATGAACACATTTTAAGCCTGGTACTAACTTTAATACCGTAACAATCCTAGACTATTTAGTCCAGGTTTAAACTAGTACTAACTCAATTTTTTGTAATAAGACGGTATACGTTTAAAATCATGTTACTTGGGCCTTTATACTGTAATAAAAAATCGTGTTTCAATGCAGAAATCTTATTTTTTTTAATAGCTCATATTATTAATTATATCTTTAAGATGCGTTTTCCACAAAAAAGTCAAAATGGCCAAGTTGTTGGTTTGGCCCTTATACGTAGGAGCCATCGACATTTTGTTTTTTTTTTGCATCCGATGATTTTTCTGTAGGTATAGCCGTTTTGAAAGAAGTGGCAAGGAATAAAATATCACAAAATATAAATGTGCCTGTCTGGGTTCGAATTCAGGCCTACCTACAACATTTGTGAGGGTACATAAACATGAACTCAAAAACAGTTTAAAAAAATCACCCAAAAATATTAAACTCTTACAATTATCTTTTCTTACCCGACTGCGCGACGCAAAGGAGGGTAATGTATTTATCAGTCTATGTATGTATGTTTGTTTCTATGTGGCGTTCTAAAGACCAAATGCGTAAGCCGATTTTGATAATTCTTACGTCAATCGATTCGTCTTAAGCTTGCGAGTGTCACTAAAGACATGACAGTAATCAAAATTCACCACAGCGCCAACCAGACGCCACATTGTCAAAATGAATTATTAAAAATCATCATGAGGTTCCTTTTTATCATTTTTCATTTTAAATAATAGTTTAGGACAATATAGGTACACATAACGATTTAAAGTTGTATACCTAACCAAACAATCATTCTCGCTAATTTTCTTTCAAGTATAAACGATATACAAACAAAAATAACAGTGAACAATGAATCGTAACTAAAAAGTATAAATAAAAAAATAATTTAAAGAAAAACAACAAAAGAAAACCCGACTGCGTAGTTTATACTAGGTTTCATGTATTCTAACGTTCGTGAGTGTCAGCGTCATAGCTTTATTGTGACACACAATCATCATTTTTTAAAACCTGCCTTGATTTTATCTTTAAAATACTTTTGTGAATGATTTTATTAATCTAATGAGTTCAATTCAAACAGAAATTGTAATTAAAGTATTAATATTAAAAAATTGAACATAAAGTACATTTTTTTTGCGAATTTAAGTGTTTGTTTGACTCATGCATTTTTTATGTGCCAAGAACTTTCTAGCTAAACCGTTTAATTTTTTTTAATTTTTGCATTTAATTGAAACAAAAATTATTTAAAAAATACAAATGTTAGAAATTATTTACAATATTGACTTTGATTTCCAAAAACATGCTAGTGTCAATATTTCTTTGTTTGAACAAACTGGTGTCTGGATCCACTAGTGGGATTTGAAACATTATTATTGCAAATGATAAACCAATTCGTAAGAAAAGAGATAATTATACTATTCGCTTCAAGCTTTAGGTAACATGCGGAACACTTTTTTTCATTTTTTTTTTCGTGGTAAAATCATCAAATGAGTCCTCCCACCCCGGGCAGGGCGGGAGGGACTGTCAGACTTGTACTGACTAAAATCCACGGTGTCCTTCAATAGCCCTTTATGTTCCGGGGTCACGGTAATGGTATAAGTCCCACGACCCCGGCAGGCTTTGGCCCTCTAGAGAGGGGGCCCCGTCATTATGCTGACGCTCTTTGAGGCGCGCGTGGAACACAACGCGCCGTCGTCGACCCGGGCATGGTCCATGGTCGGGCAGCGAGTTGCCCTTTACTCGCCGCCCGCATGCCCGCGCAACATGCGGAACACTTGGTGAAAACTTAGGGCACAATTTGAGAACAAAATTGTAAGTATAGGTAATTAGTGCGCGTGCGTTCGGATTGTGGTCTTAGATTTCTTTTTAATTTATTTTCTTTTCAGATGACGGTAAGCAGGCACGCCACACAGCAGGGGGTGCTAAGAATCCCCGGGTGGGATCCACACACCGTCAAACGACTAAGGCTAAGAAAAAGGACAAAGAAAGCTATTTGAACATATTGACTTATAACGTACGCACCTTAAGAACAGAAGAACACCTTACAGAATTTGAAAATGCACTAGAGAATGTCACATGGGACATAATTGGGTTAGCAGAAGTGCGCAGAGAAGGGGAAGATACAGTTGAACGAGAAAGTAATATCTTTTACCATTTCGGACAAACAGCGGGTTTATACGGCGTGAGAATCATGGTTGCAAAAAAGGGGAGAGATAATATCATAGAATTCATAGCCTACTCAGATAGAATAGCCCTCCTTAAATTTAAAGTTTCCGATGGTAAAACCTTAAAGATCATTCAAGTATATGCACCAACATCAGCACACCAAGACGCAGAGGTTGAAGATTTCTACGATCTCTTGAACAAAGCTTGTGACGACCATCGTGGGACGTGGAATATTGTTATGGGTGATTTTAATGCTAAAGTAGGCGTAAAACAACCCGTTGACAATTTCGGCAACTTAGGGCCCTATGGCATCGGTTGCCGAAATGAGCGTGGCACACGACTGTTGCAATTTTCTTTTGGCCAAAATCTCTCATCGGCAACTCTTTCTATCCCAAAAAAATCGCAAAGACGATGGACATGGGTTTCCCCAGATGGAAATACTAGGAAAGAAATCGATTATATAGAGTACAAACTCACACCATCAGATTTTAAAAAACATTCAAGTTCTCAACCAATTTAAATATAATTAGGATCACAGACCAATCCGACAACTTAATTTTTTGATTTAAAACTGTACAGATAACGATTATTTACAACTACAATAAAACGCTTATCCAAAGAATCACTTTTAGGCAATAAGCAACAATTTAATTTAGAATAAAAAAATAGCTTCATTACTTTTGATTTAAAAACCGAAGAGGTACAAGAACAATTTGAAAATATTATCAATAGTGTTAAAACAGCAAGCAGAAAAATCAAGGCATTACCAAATAGAATCAATAATATCAATCATAGATGAAAGATAGTCTGGGCAACGAATGATTGTGGTTGGAAAAGTTGAAAGCAGAAAATCTGACTAATGAACTTTGTTTGGACTAGTTAGAAGATAAACATATTAAAAGTCCTGACCCCTCCGAGGTGAGCCCGAGGGAGGGGGGGGGGGGGGGGGGGCAAAGAAGGTCCCGTTTTTTGGTTTTTTGCTTATATCTCGAAAACGATGCGTCGTATAAAATTTTGTTGTACTACATAATAAAACCTCATTAAATTCTCTACAACTTTGTTTGTCACACTTTTTATCTATCTCCAATATTTGCATAGCTGTGAGCTCCGAAAAATGACCTATTTTATGGAGGCTTTCGTACACCCACATCTAGCACTACTACAATCAGTGGTGCATCGGAAAAATATTAACTTAAGTATTTCTTCCGGTGCAGCTGGTTCTTTGGTTTGAACAGGAAACAAAAGGTTGCTTTCAGTCCGTTTCCATCCCCATAGTTCCGGGGAAAGGTCTTGTCCAAGCCAAGCCTGGACCTGATGGTAAGTACGGAAATAATGCTCCATCGCTGCTCCCTCAGTTGGTGGTAGGGAGGAAATGTCTGGTTTGACATTTGATACTGACTGGAGGAAACGCTGGTAGCGATAGTTATTAAGAGAAGTCTCCTTCTGTTTTGCTCCATACCACCTTAAAAAGACAGAAAATTTAACACATTTTTGAAAATAGGTCATTTTTCGGAGCTCACAGCTGTGCAAATATTGGAGATAGATAAAAAGTGTGACAAACAAAGTTGTAGAGAATTTTATGAGGTTTTATTATGTAGTACAACAAAATTTTATACGACGCATCGTTTTCGAGATATAAGCAAAAAACCAAATACCGGGACCTTCTTTGCCCCCCCCTCCTTCGGGCTCACCTCGGAGGGGTCAGGACTTTTAATATGTTTATCTTCTAACTAGTCCAAACAAAGTTCATAAGTCAGATTTTCTGCTTTCGACTTTTCCAACCACACACCCTTTTTGAGCATTCATTTACCAGACTACTAAGCGCAAATAAGGGAAACCCCGACTACAAAAATAAAAACAAAGAAGTCAAACGCAGCATCAGGAAGTATTTTAAATCTTATAACACCAAACTAATCCAAATAGCTTTAGAAAAGAAGAAGCGTTCCTTGAAAATAGCCAAACAAGGCATCAGTAAGGGTAAAATGTGGATTAATAGTCTGAAAGACAACAACGGCCAATGACATCAAAACAGAGACAAAATTTTACAAATCTGCACAAGTTTCTATAAATCGTTATATTCGAATCCAAACTGTCATCCCTCAGAACCCAGCTTACACTATTCTTGTCCAGACACAATTCCCCCTTTTACTGGTTATGAAATACACGTCGCACTTTGTAAAATGAAATACAACAGAGTACCCGGCGAAGACGGAATAAGCACCGAAATTTTGAAAATAGGCGAACCTACACTTCTCCCAGTAACCAACTTGTTTAATAGTATCCCTAAAACAGGCAAATTCCCGGATGGTTTTTGTCATTCCAATATAACTCTGTTACATAAAAACCGGCCAAGTGCGAAGTGGACTCGCCCATGAAGGGTTCCGTAGTAGCAAGCATGGATTAGGGATATAATTATATTGAGATTAGAAAGTAATATACACAAACAATAAAAATAACTTTGTTTTTCATAGTGTTTGTATGAATGGCAAAGTTATATTTGCGGTTTTTGAAAATGTACTATAATCTCGAAAACTGCTAACTCTATCTCATCCAAACCAATTTTCGTTGGAAGTTTTTATTGAGGTCTACATTACATATATTTTTTTTTAGTTTTATCATTCTCTTATTTTAGAAGTTACAGGGGGGGGGGACACACATTTTACCACTTTGGAAGTGTCTCTCGCGCAAACTGTTAGGTTTAGATAAAAATGACATTAGTAACCTCAATATCATTTTTAAAGACCTATCCATAGATATCCCACATGTATGGGTTTGGTGAAAAAAAAGTTTTTGACTTTCAATTCTAAGTATGGGGGGCACCCCCAAAATTTGTTCTGTTTTTATTTTTGTGTGAAAATACTAATGTGGTTCACATAATACATCTAATTACCAAGTTTCAATAGGATAGCTCTTAAACTTTCGAAGAAAAGTGGCTGTGACATACGGACGGACAGACAGAGAGACAGACAGACAGACATGACGAATCTATAAGGGTTCCGTTTTTGCCATTTGGCTACGGAACCCTAAAAAGGGTAATAAATCAGACCTCAACAATTATCGAATAATCAGTCTTATATCCCATTTGTATAAGGCTTTTATTAAAGTAATAGACAACCGTGTCTCACCCCAACTAGAAAAACATCAACCTCCTCAACAAGCTGGATTTTGATCAGGCCTCTCCACTACCGATCACCTACATGCCATAAATCAATTAATTGAAAAATATAATGAGTTTAACATGCCGATATATGTTGCCTTCATTGATTATTCAAAAGCCTTCGACAGTTTGTCACACAAAGCCATATTTGATGCTCTGGTTAACCAGGAAATTGAATCCTACATCAACCTACTCCGTAAAATCTATCTCAACAGCACAGATTCAATTGAACTACAAAATGCCGGACCATCGTTTTCCATAGAAAAAGGCGTAAAGCAAGGAGACCCGCTTTCACCCAAGCTTTTTAACAGCGCCCTTGAAGAGATCTTCAGAAAGCTAACGGCTTGTTGGGAGAGAAGCGGCATTGAAATCGGTGGGGTGCGGTTAACAAACCTTCGCTTCGCAGACGACATTGTCGTATTCTCTTCCACAGCGACAGAACTAGAGCTAATGTTGAATCAACTCAGCAATGCAAGCCTTGAGGCTGGACTGGCGATGAATATGTCGAAGACCAAACTGATGTCAAACACCACTAAGCATAGGATCAGAGTAAATGGTGAAGAATTGCAATATGTCCAGGAATACATCTACTTGGGCCTGATAGTCTCTTTCCAGTCCAGACAAGATGCGGAAGTCACAAGACCAACCGAAAATGCCTGGAAGAGCTACTGGTCCATGAAAGAGCTTATGAAAGGAAGTCTTCCTTTGACACTCAAGTGAAAGATCATGGACATGTGCATTCTTCCCATTTTGACCTATGGATCCCAGACTTGGTCTTTGACAAATATTCAAAAGTCCAAACTCAAGGTTTGCCAACGTGCAATGGAGCACAGTATTCTAGGCGTCAAACTATTAGATCGCGTACGCAACACCACACTGCGCTCCAAAACACAAATTGGTGACATTGGTCAAAAGGCCGCTGCACTGAAATGGGCTTGGGACGGCCACGTCTGCCGCATGCCTAATGAGCTGTGGGCCAAAATAACCACTTTGTGGAGCCCTGATACAGCCAGAAGGCGTCGCGGCAGACCTCGTAGAAGATGGCGGGCCGAGCTTGACAAAACCAATGACCAGTGGTCCACTTTGGCCCTGGATCGTGAAAACTGGAAGTCATGGGGAGAGGCCTTTGCCCAGCAGTGGGATGATGTAGGCTAGCAGTATCAGTATCAGTATTTCTTTTCAAGAAAAGATAAACAGTGTTCTTATATTCGCTGCTGGATTAAGTACTAATTGGTTGTAGCGTGATTTTATAGCTAATAGCTTTTCTAAATTAATGGAATATTTATCTAATAAAAAAAATATTTTTGAATTTGAGTTCCTGACATTATCGCGTCCAACCGAACAAACAAACTCTTCGGCTTTATAATATTAAATATAGATTAGTACCTCTGACATCAAACTATGAACCTAAGTTTAATAGAGTCGAAATTTTTGACTTCCAATTGAAATTCTACTTTAAAAATATAGTTAACAACGTAACATCGTACGATGTACTACGTACATAAGAAATATTCCCCATAACTTATTGGGGTGAAAGGCAGGCGTGAGATCGTGCTCTTCGAATGTAACCCTTCCGGGATTGCGGGAATAAAGGTAATTTTATTTATTTTAGTTACAGCAACGTTAAATTTATTTGTTTCAGAATTTACGCAACTCTTGGGATGAAACCTAACGTGGTAAAATATCATTATAGCCTCTTATTTAAAATACAATCACATAAAAACCCTAGAGGTCATTACGTCGACTACACCTATTAAATATAAAAACAGTTTTGTATCATTGGCAATGTAAATTCGCACATTATATTTGAATACTTGATCTGCAATCGCGTCCCGAGGGATTGCTTCCAATATCTGTAGATCGATTTGCGTTGCGTTCAAATTCTCTTTAAAACGTCGATCGGGCTGTGACTGGTGCAGGTCGATTAAACGATGTCTTGAATACCTAATAGGAGAGGAGAGGCGGCGTGTTCGTTCTCAATTCACTCGCCGGCGCATAAATTAGCGGTGCGGCCACACAACCGCAGCTATTCCGCAAAAACTCCAATCGTAGGGGAAAGTTTGGCGATTAAGCCGTGAGCCGTGGCATGGCCAGGTCTGTTCGTGACAGTTAGTGCCGCCACTTGTTATAATCCGTTAAACTTTCGACCCTCGTCAAGGTACGCTGAGAATTAATGGAAATGCTTTCTTTCCCAGATTTATGACATTCTTTTTTTGAATCCCCGATCCACCTTCGAGTTTGACCCTCCCCCGATAAAAGTGATAAAAGCCTACGTTGTCGGCGTTATGTAATAACGTAGCGCATACAACGCTCATCTTAATAGAATTAATTTGCATCCTCTTTAATGCGAAACCCTCTTAACTAGTTTGCTTAAAATCTCGTTTGTTTATGTAATTTTTAATCTGGTCAATTAACGCCCTGCACTTAGTCAATTTTAGTTCATATTTTAGTGTTTGTTTGGGTCATATAAATAGAGTTTAAACTTAGGATACTGAGAAATGAGCTTGTTGAATTAATTGTTGCCCTGACATATATTAAAAATATGCAATAACAAACAAACATATTTTTATCCTTTAAAAGATCCTCTTCAACATTTATTAGAAATAATTATTTATTTCATAAATAATGTCATGCTGATATTAAACCATAGTGGATTAATATCAGCACGACATTATTTAATGTTATGCTATTAGTATATTACTTAATTCTTAGAAGCTTATCTCTCAGCATCACTTACAAAAGCCGTCTTTATCAACATTTACCTAATTTTCATCGATACAAGCACCTCTTCTAAGAAATTCCTGAAATTATCACAGGAATACCTGAAATAAATATGTAATTTGAGACGCTTGTAATTTTCGGAATTTCGCCGAAGGGGATGAAAATTGATACTTTTTAAATAATGTTTGCCGAATTTTATGTTTAATAAAGTGTGATTTTCAAGTAACAAAAACAAAATTGATTATAAGGGTAAAGATGTTTACTTCTTAGGAATTTTCACAAGATTTTTGGAACTCAAGATGCAATTCAGTGTGTTACTTCGAGAAATCTTTCATACATTCAACTTGTGACCCAGCCTTCTTTAAATTAAATATCTACTCGTAATCATATGACCAGAATACACCAAGTCTTGGACCAAAAACTAATCTAGATAATTGGTCCATGTTACCTCACAAAGCAGTAGCTAGTTGGATTGCAACGTCCACCCAATTAAAATTGGTCAAATTCCTAGAACCTCGACTCACAAAATTAGACTGAACTAGTCGCCAACAAACTGATTTAGTTACATAACGTGTACGAACATTCATACTGAAACAAGTGTAACTGATGAACATATATAGATAAACCTTTGATTTAGCAGCCAAAACTTTGCCCAAACCAGATAAAGAAACAATCAACGTGTATACGTAAAATCGAATTCACAATACAGACATTATGATAATCACAGGTACGAACGAAATCACAATAGGATCGGATATAATATAAGAAAGGAGAATTCCCAAAGACGATAACATGGCGGGAAAAACGCTACCGTAAACCGTGCGCAATAAAGACTGGCAACAATTTATTTATATGACGCTTCAGGGAGAAGTTATCCGCGGATCCGGGGTACGAACGAGCTGGAATCAAGTTGATGCGTGCCGAAACACGAATGAGAAAATGGATGCTCCTGTACGGTATAGTAATCACGGCTAATCCTCTTATGTGGACCACTGAGTCGTTGACGAGGCAAATATTGACTTCGTTAGATCTCGAAACTAAATTAAGATACCTATCAATCAATTTTCGAGTATTCTTCGTGGAATTCATCATGAACGACTTTGGTTTATTATAGTGTAGCCATTTCTGCCTCTTCAAACTAGGCCGTTTCCAGTGTTTCCTATTTCTTTCTCAGCAACCCTAATTATCTTAAGTGAAACGAAACTCTGTTAGTTGTTACTAAATCCAGTTACTTAATATTCCAAAAACTTAACAATATACATAATAGCTTCTCCACATTAAATATTTCTAAGTGAATAATCCTGGTACACACTTTAACAATTCTTCTTAGCAATAACAATTAAGATTGTTTCAATTTATATTATATGAATGCAAAATGAGAGTACTTAGTGCAAACTTTATAGTGTTTAAATTATTTTTCAAAGACTTAAAAGTTGGAGAATCTTAAGGATTATAGATGTAAGCTCGATTGAAGTATAAGATGCCTTTGAAAGAGACTTCACAACTTTATAAATTCTTCGTCGCGATATTATAAACTCTCTGCTAATAATGCTGTTAGAAGATCAAACGCTAGTAGTGAACTTATAAATTCTTTTACATGAGCTAAAGTGCTGCAAATGGAACATGTTTTACTAACTTGTTTAATAGGCTAACGCACTATTCGCTAATTGCTTTTTCGTGTAGTCGATTTTTTAGTCCTTTTATGTGTATTACGTTGTGTATTACTTTTTTACCAGTTCATACGTTGTGCTTTGAAAGCAGCAAAAACAAGGAGGATTTTTTTTAAACTTTATATTATAAACCTTCATAGTATCAGAATTGTATAATCTTTGTTTGTAGCTAATGAAAGGATTTCAAAAACATTGTTTTATTTTGCTGATCCTCATTATCCTTAATGATGCAAAAATAATTAACCCCCCACCGAAGCCGGTAAAATACCGTTTATATTTCGTCAAAATACCGATTATTTGAAAACGAAACAGCACAATAAAGCCGGTGCACATGCACGCTATGAATGGTCTAATAAAAGTCGCGTGCATACAAGCTGATGATGCGTGGCGTAGCGGCGGATTAAACAGTCAAACTGGAAATACCAGGGCTTTGCCTCTATGCTTTTATGGCTAGACATCCACGAACTGTCAGCGTTCACATGCAGTAAGGCCCTAGCACGAGTGCGCGATGAAAATGTTACGTTATTACGTCGATTTTTCTTAAATTTTAATAAAAATCAATTTCCTTAGAGCTTTAAAGCCATGCTATAAATAATTGAAAATGTTTTTTTGTGACAATCTCAATTTTTGCTGGGGCCTTACCACGAGCTCTTAGCGCGATCCAGTTTAGGCTGTGGGAAAGAGATAGAGATATACAAGTCGTCTAGCGCCATCTCTCTCCCACAGCCTAAACTGGATCGCGTTAACAGTTCATTGTAGGCCACCAGGTTGTTGTTCCGTTTCTGGTTTTTTGTGTATGTTAGTTTAAATATTTGTAAACGCGCTCCCACCATAGTAGAACGAACTATGTAGTTTGGGGCAAAGGTTTTGAAAAAAAAGGAACCTACCATCGATAGCACCATTTTTACTATGGAGGCTTTGCACTCACACGAGATTGAGATTGTGTTCATGTATCGGCAAGTAAACAGTCACCTTTAAAATTAAGAAAACATTATTTTCTAACTGTATAATATTGACGTAACACTCGTGCTAGAGCCTCGGACATTCGGATTTGCGGGGATCGGGGATATTAAACAAGCCGGCCGGCTCCGCTCAATGCGCGTCAAATACGTAGCAGATGCGTGAGTAGCACGTGAATAGACATGAAGCTTTACCAAAAAGTAATTTTGCGTTCGGAAATGCTACCGAGTCTGTACCTGTTCCATACACATTTGTAACGGACTTATTATTTTGAACTGGACGTTCATTTTTGGCTCTGTAATTAAAACAGATACTATCTATGAAATTTGAAACTTATTTTATGTGATTTTGTTGGCATGATGCTATTGGAAAGGATATATTTTGCATGGTGAAAAGTTAGCTTGTATGATAGAATTATAAATTTATAAGTTTAAATCGTTCAGATACGCTTAGCTATTTCCAAAACATTAAAAACAAACAACTACCTACGTTTGTTTTTCTAATTTTAAATTCTAAACAGCAAGAAACATGTGAGAAACAACATTTACCCACGTCTAACAAAATATGAAATGTTTATCTACTTCTAAGTAACTGTTATTACGTATAACAAACCAACATTTCTAAAGATCGAAATTAACTAAGTAAACACGAATCAAATTACTATTACAAGGAAAGCAATCTAGAAACACAATAAAACTACAACCCACACTTCTAAAGCTGTGGGAGAAATACTAAATAGATGTGCCACGAAATGAACAATATTTAGATCCAGTTTCTTAATACTCACTAACTAACAATGAACAGCATAGAATACGGAAAATGTCAGAATCTTAATTTCTGTACAATATCAAATTAAATGTTGAACTTTCAACAAGAAAACAACCGTTTGTTAATTTCTAATTATAGAAATTAACAAGGTAAGAATCGAATTACGAAGACATTATAGTAAAAACAATCTTAAAACAAAACTAAGATCTACATCCCACACTGTCTAAGAAAAATACTTGTAGTAGAAATAGTGATGGTGAATAAACGGGGCATGAAATTAAAAATGTTCGATAGTTGGTTGTAACCGCATCCGGCGCGACAGACAGCAGGCAAATAGGAACTATTTGTTTCGAAACGTATCAGGTAAATCCGCGAAATTCTCGTACCGACTCGACTAGACGAACTAGAATACACGGAAATCCAATTTTGGGTTTTAGACTTGAAGTTAGTAGTTAGTTAGGCATCGTTTATATAATATTACGTTATAGAATTTAGGTAAGACAGTTTATTTTCTTTTTTTTTAATTAACGTTCGTTGTTCTGGGAGTAATTTAAATTGTGACTATTGGTGCCCAATTGGGACAGTTTTCAATTCCATGCAAGCGAGATTTTCTCCTCGAAAAAATAAACTTCTCGGTCTTCAATTATGACAAGAGTTAATAAATCTTGATTAGAAATTGTAATCTGTTTAATTTCGTAAATTATCTTCAGATTGCTACGTAAGATCGGCTGCCTACGATATAAAAGTAACTTTCTCATAATAATATTATAAGCAATAAGAAACCTCATTTCTTGGTTATGATTGTGTTTCCTCAGCGGGATTGTGAAACGATATCCTTTTACCGCTAACGCGGAAAACTCATTAGCTCATTGACTTGGTGCGGTCAATTCTGCTTACGATATGGAAGCAATCAAATGTTGTACTTCGGGTATTCCCTTATTTTTCCCATAGAAAGAAATAGAGTAAAACTAAGGACGAATTTCAGCAATGAAACTGAAAAGGAGTTTTTTTGGTGTAATTCATCATCATCATATACCTAAGCCGTGGGATGTCCACTGCTGAACACTGCTTTTGGTGATACTCAGCTATAAAAATACCAATTAAATTAATAAAATTAAATAAGTAGGAATTGTTATTAGGTTTTTGAAGAAACTTATTGCAACAAACGCATCTTTATTTTAATTGCTGACCTTACTCGTAACTTCAGACATGATAAATGTACTCATGTACCAACTACACCAATAGAAAACAATACTACGAAAAGAAACTCATAGAAATCTCAACTGCACGTTATGAATAATACACAACCCTACGGCCGACCCGTTTACCTCACTCACGTACAACAAAAACAGTGAACGAAATCAAAAAGAAGGTTAAAAATTGTCCGACTCAATTGTATGTAGTAGGTGTCAAGTCCGTAGTCCCGGAGTCTCTACGGAGTTGCGAGTCCCGGGTTCCGGGTCCCGCGGTCACGTATAAATTACTCTGAGGGGAATGGCTCCTCTTTGTTGTCCCGGCAAACTTACTTTCTTCTAAGGTTTAAATCCTGACTTGAATTACGGGGGTCGCAGTTTAAAGAACTCTTTAGTGCGCATCCGTTAACGCCATTAGGGTAAATCTGTGGAGAAAGTCAATAAAACTTTAGGGAATTAACTTTAGTTTGCATAATTTATATTGAGCGCTTATTAAGAGGTTTGTTAAAGGTAAAGACTGGTGAAAATATTTGGCGCACTTTCGTGTAACTTTGTAAGAAGAATTTATTGTCGTCTTCTTGACAACTCCGCTTTTTAAACTTCCGATTTTAACCTCCTGGAAATAATTACATTGTTAAGTTTAAAAGTTTCCATGTCAAAGTAGATATTGTGCTATTTATTAGATGCGTCCCCACAGAGCGCGCAGCCTCGCGAGGCACTTTCCGCGCGAAGCAGCTCGGTTGGTATGGACGTGTCTCGGGCGAGGCAAGTGACAGCGCTGCCGCGGTCGAGCGACCGAGCGCCCGAGCCATCCAGTGTCGGCTTTTGTTTTGCTCGCGTATATTGTTTGTCTCGGTCGAAAAACAATAGAAGCGTCCACACAGAGTGAGCAGCCTCACTTGTCAGTTTCCTCGCGCAGCAAATGCCTCGCGAGGCTGCGCGCTCTGTGTGGACGCACCTATTGGCGCTTGTTCGTAAAGCAGATTGTACTAAAAAACGAAGTAAATATATCTTACAAATCTCCAACGATTGGCAAAATCAATGGCACCCAACAAGTTCAAATCCCACACCAAACATACCTACTGTCTGGGGAGCTCGAAAAAACATTAGCGTTGTAATTTGACACTAATTAACCATGGCCGTTATGAAAGCGATACATCAACAGTGTTGCCTTACCGCGCCTACCCACCTATTACCTACCAGCCTAACCTGAGCTCTAACGCCCCTCCAACAATACTTAAATCAGTTATAATGCTGAGGGTAGATTGTAGGTCGGTCAGGGGTCTTGTGGAGGTGGTTGTGTGTCGCAGCGCATTCATCAGAGCAGTTAATTTGCGAGCAGATGAGTCACGACATCATCGCTCATCTTGTGTACGTATGATACACTCATACGTCGGGAACATTTGGCGCGATTTTGTGCGACGATGACTTAGTGGCTGTTCCGGCTGGTAGAGTGTGCTTGTTCGTGTAACATTGAAATGAATATTAGCTTTGAACATGTGGTTTTGTACAAGCTAAGCATGCATATTTTAAAAGTTATAATTGATTAGGTATATAAAGAGGTAAGGAGAAGCGCAACATCAAGGGAATTGCCGATGTGTGTGACAAGTGACACCAACTGGAGGGTTAGACAAGTGGCAATCAATTTCAAAATGTCTCATATTTCTGCAACGGCTTTCAACCGGAGTCCCTTAAGCTTTTAGTAGCGTAACTCGATGTATATTTTGAAATTATAAACGTAACTTCAACACTGGAGAATTCTGTTTTTTTTTTGCTGTACAGATAAAAATTGAGAGTACCTAATAATTCGGTTAGTTCAACACCCAACTTGTTGGCTCAGTAAAATTTCCGAACGTGTTACATTCTCCATTATAGTTTCACCAAATGAAGTAGGTATAATCAAAGGTCCAGTTTACATTGGTTGACCACTGTTTGACAGTTGTAACGTGAAACTCCTATGCTACATTAGTTTCAAAACGACCAATGGTGACCACCATTGCGCGTACTAGCCAAATTGTCGGTACAACCAGCATTTCCACAGTGGAAATTACTAACAGACCACCGATCATTTAAATTGGCCATGTTGACCAATTATGGCCACTGTTTTTAATTATTGAACTCATTAAAATGTCTTGCTACATTGGGCTTGCCTATAATGAATCATGTAAGTTTTAAACACGATATTTAAGAAAGCTGAACTATTTATTATATTGATATCCCAAATTTGAGACGTCTAAGGATATTTTCTACTTCAATACAATGAACTTTTACTCCAACCATGCTGAAAGACAATAACTGGTACCTAACTTTCCGTTGGTGAAGTCTACTCAGATTTAAAAGCCACACATTCCGCAAGCAGTGCTTTATAATAATAGAGTCATATTTAAGTCTTAACAAAGTTCTTCGATCGCTATCTTCAGAAACAGTTTCAACTGAAAAGAATTGCGGCCGTGGTCAGCCGTATTACATAACCTAATGTTATTTGCATTGTCCATATGAAAAATTCAAAAGAATTAAGCAGCTGCGTCGGCTAGCATCGTAAACATTTCATAGTGTTTTTACGACAGTACCCAACGGGCCTCGGTCTTGTAAACGGACATGCCTGTAGTTCGTGTACGAAACAACGTTTGTCTACATTTGTTTGTTGTTTTGGAACGTGTATTTTTGTATGAAACAATAGTGTCGTGACAAGAATCGTGTAAGTTTTGTAATTTGTGGGGTAATAACTGCGATTAGGGTTTGGTTGTGATGTTGGCGGTTAGCGGTATGGATTCGCTTCGCGTATAGACCCTTTCAAACAAGACTAATGTTGGTATTTGTTTGAGTACAATAAAATGTTATTTCTTTCTTTTTCTGGAGTCTCTACAATTACTGAAGGTTGTTAAGGTAGAACAGCTCAGTAGCACTCGTGATTCTTGTCCATTCTTGTTTCCCTACTAAAAACTTTATCTTCTGGTCAGCTCCGATTTCCCTACTACTACCACTTTTCCTTTAAAGCACTCTCCCTCCACTAAAGCATTTTTTGCTAGTCTTCATTTTTCTTAAAAAATAGCGAATTTATAGAATTCACCAAAGAATAAAGGAATTTCAATTATAACGGACACAATTCTTGCAAAGATTCTAAATGGATTTCGATGGAATTCTTATTTGTGAGACTGTTTATAAAATATGAGATATAAATTATCTTGCAGCGATGGGGATGAGATACAATGGGGGTGAACAAAAAGACTCCCGTCCCGATTCCGTCCACGCGAGTGGAGACGCGGGCAAAACCTGGAAGCGGAATATAGTTTGAATAACTGAGCATTGTTTTATTTTCGTGCAAAATTTAAAGTTTTTGCTTTTCTTTAATTCATTTGTGTGGAATTACGAATATTAAATTTTATGTTTTATGTCCTTGAGTTGCTATTTCTAGTCGAGTTCTTTGAAAAATATTTTATAGAACAATACAATAATAATAATTGATCTAATTTAAAATGAAGGATATTATAAATTATGTATAAGATGATCTATTATTATTTAGTTTTGAATTGTAATTAAGTTACATTTCCCTCAGTATCAAATGAAAAGCTGAGATAGAAAATATTGTTTCAAATATAATTATATACTATTATAATAATTTAGCAAATTATTATAATATCTGTGTAATTCTCCTTTCAAGCCAGCACGTGCTAATTAAATGAAAAACCAAACCCTAATTTGTATCTATTAAAATATTATCCTTTAATTTTGCTACATTTTGCAAACGATACTTCATTGACCTCAACATAATGATAGACCTAATTAACCTAATGATGTTTAAACATTAATATTATCGTTTTTGTTAATGTACTGGATCGATGTACAAAGTTAACAAATATCGTTGCCTACACAGTGTTTATTAAAGGCAAACAATGAGCTTGTAACTTGTAAACACGAAGAGCGAGCCCTTGCGGCGATTTGCAATAAGGGTGTGACCTCATATCGTTCACAACTAATGGCGGTGACCTGTACATTAGCTTACAATAGATGATATATTTCGAAATATTTGCTTTAGGTTGACTTTACTTTAAGAGATAAAGTTGACTAAAAGGAAATCCCGAAACTGAAAGAGTCCCCAAAGATGATGACATCATTTGGGGTCAGTGCAAGATGATATTTTCACTTTTCTGTCTGTCAACTTGCTGAAAAAATATCGCTGAGAAGATAAAGAACTACTAATCGCTATCATTGAAGCCGAAACGTTTATAGTACACAGCTGTAGGCAGTTAGGTAGGTCTTTCTATTTAAAGACAATTAGCAATGTCTTTAATTTGTAATTATGCGCAAGAAACATACCACATTCTTTTCTATACAAATTCATTACCTTCAACAGTAATTTTGATTTCACCGGATCTTTCAACCAAGTCCTAAGTCAATGCGGGCACGCCGCAATCGCGGCGGTAAGACCCCTCTTTGAGGAGTGGCTGGATAGGCGTCACGGCGTCCTGACCTACCGCATGACGCAGGTCCTCACCGGACACGGAAGTTTCGGGAGGTACCTGTGTCTAAGGAGAAAGGAGGAAACGCCTGGGTGTCACCACTGCTAAGATCGCCCGGAGGACACAGTAGAGCATACGGTGCAAGACTGCCCCGCTTGGGCAGAGCACCGACGTGTCCTCACGGCGGCGATAGGCGGAGACCTCCCGCGCCCGGCATTGGTTGCGGCCATGCTGCGGGGCGAGACGGAGTGGGAAGCGGTCGCCTCCTTCTGCGAAGCAGTAATGCTCGCGAAGGAGGAGGCGGGCCGCGTGAGAGAGAGGACAGTGTCTTCCCTCCGCCCCAACCGCAGTGGTGGACGCCCACGGCGACGGACGTCGCAAGACGATCTCCGGCCACCGTAGGCGCGGGCATGCGGGCGGCGAGTAAAGGGCAACTCGCTGCCCGACCATGGACCATGCCCGGGTCGACGGCGCGTTGTGTTCCACGCGCGCCTCAAAGAGCGTCAGCATAATGACGGGGCCCCCTCTCTAGAGGGCCAAAGCCTGCCGGTGTCGCGGGACTTATCTCATTACCGTGACCCCGGAACATAAAGGGCAATCGAAGGACACCGTGGATTTTAGTCAGTACAAGTCTGACAGTCCCTCCCGCCCTGCCCGGGTGGGAGGACTCCGGACGGAGGACATTTGATGATTTTACCACGATAAAAAAAAATGTCCTACGTCAATGAGCAGTGCTAACGATGTGGTAATATTTATATTTATCTTAAAATCGACCAAAACTTTAAGGTGCTGGCAATTCCCTTTATTTACAAAATGGCCTTGGCTTTTGACCACACTCAAGTGACATGCTTCTTGCGGCGCAAATGTGGAGAAAACAAGAAGTTTAGAGTGTGTCACGATTATCATGACTGCGACTTGAGGAAGTTGCGCAACGGACGCTTGTGTACTGCATGACGCTTTTGTCGCATGTCGTATCGCTACAGGCTGTGGAAAAGGTCTAAGATCAATCGGGATACAGCCTAACTTATATTTAATGCCGAGTTACAGTCCAGAGTGACGTAACCTCGAATATTATGCTAAGTGTACACGAAACGTAAGCGTATGATTGTTTTAGCGAAGTTATAGTTTGAACACTCTGTGGCTGGAAGCGATATACGAGTATTTAGAGGTTTCGGTATAATTTTAGTAAGTTATTTGCTGCATGCTAATAATTATGTCGTAGTTTGAAAGATTACAAAGTTTAGAGCTGTTATTTATTCAGCTTAGCGCTTGGATAAGCCTCTCGGCATAAGAAACGAAAAAAAAAACATTCATGCCACGCCTTGCCATTCCAACTTATTTTTACGTGGTTTTATTTAACTTACTGAGGCATGATTGTAGGTGAAAAACAATTAACATGACAACGTGATAAAATATTTCAGAAGTTCAGTTAGGTAGAGTATCTCAAAATAAGTGTACATTTTATATCCGAAGCTTATTTCACGGTCTATTTTTCACGGTTAGTTTATAAGGCCGAGTATTGAACTTCGCTTGGAGTCCTCATTAATTTTCACTAGTATGTCCCGTGGCACGGCCTTCGTGCGGCCCTAACATAAATTCCGAGATAACTTGAACAAACAAGTGGAAGTCCAAATAAGTA
Source organism: Agrotis exclamationis (assembly GCA_950005045.1). Classification (NCBI taxonomy): domain Eukaryota; kingdom Metazoa; phylum Arthropoda; class Insecta; order Lepidoptera; family Noctuidae; genus Agrotis; species Agrotis exclamationis. Next base: position 12,930,642 of record OX465425.1, on the reverse strand, counting down.
GAGCCCTTTAGAATGCGCCCCAAGTGACGAACTCGTTTGTGAACTCAAATAAATAATTAAATTCTCTTTTCGTGTAGTGGAAAAAATTCAAGGATATTGTTTTTTTTGGTGGCAAATGTTGGGAATGTTATAAAAACCTTCATGGACATGGTTATGTTTAACATTATAACAAAAAAATTTGCTCTTCTTCCCCCTAACAATGCTTCAAAATGTTGCCCATTAGTTGACAATTTAAAATATTAAATGAAGCAAACATGAAGTTCCAATGCACAAAGTCAATTCAGGAGCACAAGTGTTGAACCGAAACACTATTTACGTAAATAAACTTGTACCGAAGGCGGTCTACGTCGTCGTCGAGCTTCGTTTAAACTTTTAATCGCTTTCGAGCCGTGATAAACAAATTTTAATTAAGTTTTAATATCACCACGTAATTGCCGACCCGAACGAATATCACAATTATTTACGTTTATGAATATTTTAGTTTGTTATTCAATGTTTCAAGAATTTGAATAACAATTTGTTTAAGTTGATTTGCTCTAGATTACAGGGAAGAGAAGCGGCTGTATTATACTTCATAATACTGAGTTATTCTGTTTTATTTATGTATAAATATTTACTCTGTTTGAAAACGGTTGAATAAAGAGTTATTTGTTTGAAAGAGCTGCATTCATTGTTTGCTTTATTATTCTATAATAGTAATGAATAAAAGAAAATGGTTTAGTAAAAAATCGGTTTTATACTGTCCGAACTATTTGTACTATCCGATTAATTACAGAAAATATATTAATTGAGCATCTCAAGTTCTTCAAGTGTCTAAAGTGCGAGTGGATCAATGCACAAAATAGTAGCGAGCGAAACAATGTTAATTTTAAAACATTTTATTACTTTGTTTATGTTTCCATTTTGAATTTTGTCAAAAACAACAAAATAACAACGATTCTGAATTAGTGTTCTCAAGAATTTAGTAACAAAACAGGCGGAAAGCCACAAAAATTACCGGGATTTTTGTAATTTTTGTACTCGCTCCCCTCCATTTGTCCCTTGGCATATTTTTTATTTATCAACTTAGGTGCTTTCTTTGTTTCCACCGAGCTTATTGTTAATTTCATTGTGTAACGGTAGCACTGAAGAAGTTTTGACGCTTAACATTGGCTTCCGTGCGAAATTGTTTACGACTCGTAAAAATTGTGCTTTGTTATTTCATTTACGTTGTTTCGGTGAACAATTTATTTGATAACCTTTTTTATTTTATAAATTTTGTATAAAACTGTTTGTAATCAAGTTTTAGTTTGATTGTGTTATGATTTATGTGTGCTGATTTATTTTACTATGTATACAATACGTTTTTTTGCTCCACTAAGTAAATGCCAAAAAATACGTTCGTGTTCAATTTAAACGTGCGGCACCAATAGAATTGTTTGTGAAGATCTCTAGATAGCAGAACTAAATAAGTACTAGCTACAGTAAACCCTCTTTTTGTTCACTTGACAAGTGAAATCGAGATAATGCCACCATTTTTCATCTCGGTAGGAGTGTGGACGATGCGACGTTATTCTGAACGAATTGTACCTCGGGGTATGAATTTAATCTCAGAATTCAGCGTGTCAGATTCATAAGAAACGTCTCTTCGGCGATATTTTGAGTTTTATACGAACATCTTATACAGCGTCTTGTTTTCGTATGAACATTTATTGAAGCAATAAAGAATATGAAGGTTTTATTGTTGTTTGTTTAGCTTGTCAGGTTTTTTTTTTACTTTGTCATAAAACAAGCTGGTGATGTTAAGTTTAATCTTTGATAGTAGTTAGGTAAGTAGATTGTCAAAAAAACCTATCATTAACGTCGTATATTGCAATGTGTCCTGTATGTTCAACGATTCCGATAATGGGGTTTAATCAAAAATTATATTTTACCATGGAAGCAAATCCTAAACATAAAAAAAATGTTAAGATCATTTTTGAATTCTAAACAACATTTTTTTTATTCCCAAGGCATATTACCCAGATCCACTCGTCACTTCACTGCTATAGGAACATCCCTTCATCCCATAGGACTACCCTGCCGCGTTGTTTACACAAGTCAAGTAAAGTAACAGCAAAAATATTAAAAATGCCGGTGCAGCGAGATTCTGATGCAATAAATCATAAGTGCATTATAAGGCAACGTCTCCGACGCTTCGTTAAGAAGAACAAACCTGCTTGTTACTGGGGGCCAACCACCGCCTCTTTAAGCAGTATGTTACTACTTTGTACATTCATCCAAACTAATTTATCTATACTATATATATATATTAATATTATAAAGCTTTAGAGTTTGTTTGTTTGTTTGTTTGTTTGTTTGAACGCGCTAATCTCAGGAACTACTGGTTCGAATTGAAAAATTCTTTTTGTGTTGAATAGACCATTTATCGAGGAAGGCTATAGGCTATATAACATCACGCTATCACCAATAGGAGCGGAGCAGTAAAGAGAAATGTTTCAAAATCGGGAAAATGGATTTCATTTCGAGAGCTTCCGTTGCGTGCGCTGCGTAAACGGTTAAAGATACGCAAAAATAATGTACTACGGAATTATTCCTGATAAAAAGTTCTAAAATAAAGTCCGCGAGAGCATACATTTATCTTTTAAGGTTAAGTAATTATAACCTTTTTTATGGAAATCAAATTTGATTTTAAAGTAATGCATTACTTGCGACGGTATTTTTATTAACACAATATTAATCCTTATCCAAATAAATACGTTAATCATCACAAGCATTTAATTTTGAACAAAATTGCCCTTGACATCGTTTGGTTTCAATGAATATCTTAGGAGATATCATAGTTTCAAAATAATACCACAATAAGCATTGCCATCCAACGTGGCAATGCTTTCAATCTTCGGCACGTTTCCGAATGACAGCGATGCGGAGGAGTACTTTGACGACTGAGTGTCTCTGCCTTTTTCTGTTTTTTTTTTTATATTATTATATTTTATTATTATAGGATGGGATAGGATGGGATACGATGGGATACGATGGGATACGATACGATGCGATACGATGCGATACGATGGGAAACGATGGGATACGATGGGATAAGATGGGATACGATGGGATAAAGAAGAAGAAAGAAAGAAAATTACATTTATTGGACAGACACGGGGCATACACAATAATAAATATGCAAAAAGGAGAATATACAAGTGTTTTTTTTTTAAATAAAAATAAAATAACCTAAAACCACTTGTTACACAATATTGTTTGCCCCACGGCTGCTCCAAACAGGCCCAGTTCAGCATAAATGTCAGGCAACTAAGTGCCTGACGCTGGTTTTCAACTGGACCTGGTTGAGAAGTGGGTACGCCGAACCAGTTTTGTGTGTGTAGACTGCCTAATACTTATATAAATACATATGTATAAATAGATAATTATATGTGTCAACAATTTATTAGGAAATAATACATAATTATAAAATAAATCATTATTGAGTATAAAATAATAATAAGCAGGTACCTACAAAAACAATATTTATGCCGGTGCATTTCAAATTGTAAACCGTGCAGTTACCCGCCGACAATGCGCTGCAAGCAGCGGCGCGCAGCGGACGATTGCACGCTTGACACGTAACATTTTTTTAAAAATGATAGAATTGAATAAAAGGAAATGACGATAAAAGTTGACAAATTAGATGACATTGAAATTAAAAATAATAACTTGAAAGTAGTGAGTGCTAAGGTAAGTGTATTTTATATTATGTAGTTTATAACATTATTTTGATTAGGATAGATTATTGTGGTATAACGTAAAAAATTCAACTGCAAACGGAATACAAGGAACGAAAACATATGTGGGTATATTTATGGATTTGTACCTAACGAGTTTTTTTTTTTCTTTTCAGTGCTAAAACTATGATGGCACCGAAGCCTCATTGATTCATTCATAATACAGTGACTACAGTGACTAGGAATTTTCTGCCAGTTTTGAAAGAGTGGCAGTTGCAGCAAGACACTTTTTGTGAGTAGAAGATGCATTTATGTTTGATGGGCAGCATCTATAGACGTGACGTGATTGGATGAGCTGTAAATTATGTTTTTTTTTTTTTTTTTTTTTTTGGTAGGTTTTCTATACGCGATGGCACTCAGTCTCAAGACGCCAAACAAACCTGGGTCGGAAGAGGCAGCTGTAGAAGCCAGCTTCGCCGTGCAAGCGACAGCAGTCATCACTGGCTTTTCAAGGGCAGCGAACAATACACATCGGAATTTAATCGGCATGGCAACAATGAGTATTATTTTTGAAGTAGGTACAAATCAGATTATTGAAATATTATGCTGAACCATATCCAATTTTCGTTGCACATCTATCAAATACTGCCTCAAACGTGTTCTAAATGTGTGTATTGTACCAACCACCCTTATTGGTGGTGGAATATTGTTCCAAACCTTCGATGCAGCGTATCTAAAACTGCCCCTGAAAGCAGCCGTCTTGTGAGCCTGTGTTGTCAGTTGCTGTGCACAGAGGCGTGGAGCGCAATCGCGTCTACTGGTCATCCAACACAGCTTATCATATAAGTATTTTGGTTTCCTCTGCTTAATTACACCGAAAAGTAGGCATGCCAGGTGTAATTTACGCCTTGACTTCATTTTTAGTACGAAGTGTTTGTTAAGGAAGGGGGTGATATGGCTTCTAGGAGGAACCGAATAACAGAAACGCGCGCACGCGTTTTGGACTCTTTGTATGAGCCGGTCTGTACGAGCTAGCAAGCGAGGGCCGTAAACCGTGTCAGCGTAGTTTAATTTCGATAGAACAAGGGTTTCGACCAACTGCTCGCGTAGCTGCTCAGACAAAAAAGGCCTCATTTTGTACAATAGTTTCAACCTATAGAAACAGTTTTGTACCGAACTGGCAATATGTTTCTCGAATCTAAGGTTGTGATCCATACATAGACCGAGGTTGCGCACTTCATTAACTCGGTCAATAGGTTCTCCCATGAGAGATAGGTTCAATACTAAGGGAACCTTCTTTAGCTGTTGTTTTGTACCAAACAACATATATTTGGTCTTTGCCGGGTTTAATGCCAAGCAGTGCTCTTCTGACCAGGTGGCTATTTTATTTAAATCATTTTGTAAACGCTGAACTGCCGAATTGTAGTCTTCTGGTCTAAAAGATAGATAGACTTGAACATCATCAGCATAGATGTGATATTTGCAATTTTCAAGGCACTTAATTATGTCCGCACAGTAAATGATGAAAAGAATTGGTCCTAAAATCGAGCCTTGAGGAACTCCCCTTTCCAATATTGCTAGAGCTGAAGTCAAAGTAGTACCGTCATCCAAGCGCAATTCAACGAATTGTTTCCTGTCACTGAGGTAGCTGCGGAACCATTGTATAGCATTGTCATCAAATCCGTAGTATCTAAGCTTAGACAGTAACAGCGGTATATTCAAACAGTCAAAAGCGCGGGAAAAGTCAAGTAGCACCATCAGTGTACACATGCCTTTGTCTTGGGCTGATAAAATGTTATCAGTGACATCCAATAATGCTGTAGAAGTACTGCGTTGCTTTCTGAAACCGGATTGTAAGTCCGGTAACAGTCCATTTTCTTCCAAGAACCGAGTCAGCTGAAGGCACACCACTCTCTCCATTACCTTTGACAGACAGGGCAGTATGCTGATAGGCCGCAAGTCTTTAATTTCTGTTGGGTTTGAATTTTTTGGTATGGGTCTGACAGTGGCAATCTTCCACTGGCTGGGAAACGTGGAAGTCCATATTGAGTAGTTAATAATGAATGTGATAATTTCCAATGTAAGTGGCAAAGTTTGATTTAGCATATTTAAAGTAATGTGGTCGCAGCCTTCCGCATTTGATTTTAAATTAGAGATAATTCGCGAGATTTCATCTTGGTCCACAGGGGCAATAGTGAAAGTTGCGTCGTTAAATCTGTGTGACTCATAATACGTTACAAGCGACGCGCTGGCTACCGGGTTGCCAGGAACATTTAAAAAGGTACTATTTATTAGATTTGGGTCTCTAAAGTGTGATGGTAGGTCTTGACCGCGCTTAGAGGAGGAAAAGGTGGATTTAATGTTTTTCCATAATAATTTAGGATTTTTTATTTTATTGTTAATGTTGTACCTAAAGTATGCAGTTTTTTCATGGTACAAGGCGTTTTCCACTAAAGTTTTTAACTGTTTATAATATAGTTTTTTTTGTTCCGTCTTGGTTTTTCTATACGCAGACAATGCTTTGTCCCGCAGCCGCATCATGAGCTTAATAGTGTCAGTGATCCAGGGATACGATACTTTCTTTATAGTACAGGTCTTAATGGGTGCATGTTCATCAAATAATGATATTATACGCTCATTTAAACTATAAACCATATCATTTACATTAGAAAGGTCAGCAATATTATCCAAGTTCAATTGAGACAAATCACTTTTAAAACTGTCCGTACAAATATCTTTGATGGGCCTGTATATTGCCACAAATGGTTTAATTTTGTCACGTTTCAAATGGAACTCGCTGACTATGAAGGCATGACCAGTACACGTTCCAAATGATTCCACATTCGTGTATCTTGCGCTAAGGTCTGTGCACAGAAGGTCAATAAGGGTTTCGCTCGTATCAGTGAAATGTGTCGGCGAAGTGACTAACTGAGACAGGCTCAAGCAATTCAGAAACTCGAGTACCTTTTTAGCTTTGTGCTCGTTGGTATTTATCATATTTACGTTAAAATCACCGAGCAAAATGTAGTGATCGCAGTTTCCTAAGGCAGCAATAGAGTTCGTTACAGCATCCAAAAATAAATCAATATCAAACCATGGTGGTCGATAAGCAGTACCGATGGCAATTCTCTTACCTGCCATGGAATACGTGAGCCACATTTGCTCGACGGATTCGAACCTGGGGTCAATCGGGCCGGTATATGTTCGCGCACTCAAACCCCGCCGCAGGTAGAACCCGACGCCCCCACCACGGCCCGCGCGCACGCACGCCGGCCGCGGCAGATGTCGCAGGTGATAGCCGGGCACCGCAGGCGCGCGACCTTCTTCACCCGAACGCAACCAAGTTTCGTTTATGGCCAAAACATCGAAATCGTACTTGCCGACTGCATAAATAAAATCGTCATGTCCTGTACCCAGGGAACCCGCATTTAAAAATCCAACTTTCAGATACTTGTCTTTTTTAGACATTATTAAAATATGATAATTCGAATATAAACATTATATAAATTGATAATATTATTTTCAGTTCAATTAAAAAAGTGTCATTAATTATTAATATAATTTTGGGTACAATCTTACTTAGTATTTTATTATTTGTGATGTAAATACGTAATTTATGATAAATTAGAGTTAATAGAAATGTAAATATTAAATCAGATAGAATCGTAAATGTAAAAGGTGAATGTAAGTGTATGTAAACATTGTGTGTGAGGAAGAAATAACTGTGATAAAACCGGTTCGGGTTGAGCACTCTGAGACGCGCGGCCGTGAGACAAGCACGACAGTTGAAAACAATAACATAAACATTAACAGCGACCACGCCACATGTACATAATTGAGTGACATACTGTGTCTCAAAGGCATTTAAACAATAAAATAAAGGTTTAACATTATAAAAAAATAAGAAATTAACAACTAGAAAAACAAAATTAGGGGAAAGCGTTGTTATTTTAAACAGTAGCCAGTATGGGCACGGCTGCAAAAACGCGATGTATATCAGCCTCGCAGCGGATCTGGTGAACAGAGTCCCCGGCCTTGAAGCGGGCGAGTATACGGCCTCGCCTGGACCATACGAATTGCCACCCGAAGCGCCCACCGGCCTCCCGCGCCTGCCGAAACAACTCCCGATTGGTCTTCGTAAGGCGCTCATTGATGTAGATGCGCGAGGCCGGACCAGGCAAGTCGAGGTCAGCCGAGGTCATACCACGCCGCACTCGGGCGGCTTCCACCATCTCGTCGCGTAGGTCCCGGCGCGCGAATCGTACGACGAGGAAACGCGGGCGGGTCTCGACAGGTGCTGGCTGCGTCGCATTAATGCGCCTGCCCCCAACTCGCTCGGCACTCACGATGTCGCGCGCTTTGGCTTTTACGCCCAACTTTGCCGCAACTGTCAAGGCCGTATGTACCGGGTTTTCACCGGGAGTTTCGGGCAGATTTGATATCTGAATATCAGTCGCTAGAAGCTCCTGATCGCGGTCGTTTATATCGCTCCGAAGTTGAGCGATGATATCGTTCACCCCCGTTGACTCCTGTTCCTGTTGCCGGTTCTCCATCACAGCGACCCTCTCCTCCAAAGCGCTCATGCGGTCGTTGGTTTTTTTTATGGTTGACCTTAATTCGGCCAGGTCATCGCGCATTTGTTGGAATTCCTGCCTAATCGTGCTAATGAAATCCTCCTTAAATTTTATCAGCTCCGCTTTGATGTCCTGAGTCATCTCATGTGTAGCGTCCAAAGCCGTGGTATTGATGGGACTTGTGTCCATCAAGTTTACCAGGCTATCTTCCAGCGGCGCCACTGCCTGTCCCCTCACTGGTGTCTCGTTTCGGTTGTCCCGCACTTGGTTTTTGCTGCATTCGGGACAATGCCAGGGTGTGGTTATTATGCCAGTCAAATTAAGCCTAACGCACCGACGGTGATAAGATTTAAGGCAAATGTCGCATTTAGCGCCATCTATCGGTGACTGGAATTTACCGCAGGCGCCACACTTGTGCATAGTGACGTTTACCAATGTGAGTTCGGTTGAATTGATCTATAGGCAACGCAGTGCGCGTGATAAATAATAGATGTCGCTATTTACAGTGTAAGCGTTGATGGTGTTTATCCCGACGTTATGTCGATTCCAGACACCATAGGATAATACACTGAACTGACGTTAGGATGCACTCTCACTGGGTTATGGCACAAGTTAGTTCCAGGTCGTCAATAAACAGTTTGTTGAATATTTTACAGACAATAGGGTAGTCTAATGTCAATTCAAAATGGGATTTGGTTTTTTTAATGTTTTTATGTGTTTACACTGTACACTACCACTATATAATATTGTCACTTGTTTTTCGCACTTAAATTTGTTTATTTGTAATAAATGTTTTTGTTTACAACTTTGTTTTGGATTTTATTTTACGTTGAAAAATACTGAGACTTGCACTAGCTATAAGGTCCGATACCCTCTTGATATACGATCGGATACGATGGAATACGATGGGATACGATGTGATAGGATGGGATACGATTAGATACGATGGGATACGATGGGATATGATGGGATACCATGGGATACGATGGGATACGATGGGACACGATGGGACACGATGGGACACGATGGGACACGATGGGACACGATGGGACACGATGGGATAGGATGGGACCAGATGGGATACGATGGTTCACGCATAGGTACGACCTGCTTCCTTGGAAGAATGACTTTCGCCCATGTCTGCTTACGTCCTGGGGCTGCCAGCGCCGGTAAAGGCAGGAACGGGCAGGCTCCGGAGTCCGCCTATACTACTCAGGTCCCAGAGGCGTTTAAACGTAGATTTTTCTCTTGCACGAGCATGCGGGCGGCGAGTAGGTATGCCTGGGTCGACGGCGCGTTGTGTTCAACACGCGCCTAAATGTGTCATCACAATGACGCCCCCCCCCCTTATAAGGCCAAAGCCTGCCGGGGTCGCGGAACTATCGAATTACCTTGACCCCGGAACGTAAAGGCCTATTATAGGATTTATAGGACACCGAGGATTTTAATCAGTACAAGTCTGACAGTCCCTCTTACCCTGCTCTGGGTAGGAGGACTCATTTGATGATTTAAGTACGCATATTTATGTATGCTCCAGAATGATGGTTTACAGCTAATGTTGTTAATAAAGAAGCACTAAAGAAACACATTGTTGAGTTCCGACCTCCACGCGAACGAAGTCGCGGGCACAGCTAGTTATTAATATTATTATTTTGGACCCTATCGACACGTTCGCGACTTTGGCCTAACTGATGAGTGGTGCGGCGGGCGGCACAGTGCAACTTTGTGCACGCCACGTACCCACAGTAACGATTGGTGGCAGCTACCGAACTCCCCACTCTCGCGTCGCTTTCCTAACCGCTCTAAGTATGTCGTAGCCTCCTACCTTTCTACTTTTGTTCTCGCCGCTTCGAACACCACGTGCTGCTGTAGCGATTCGTTTGGAGAAAGCTCACGGCCATGGGATTAACGAATTACCGTGACCCCGGAACGTACAGGGCCAAGGACTTGAAGGACCCCGTGGATTTTAGTCAGTAGAAGTTTGACAGTCCCTCCCGCCTTGCCCTGAGTGGGAGGACTCATTTGATGATTTCACCACGTATAAAAAAAGCAACTGCTCACGGCAGCCGGTACCGGACCGTATACCGTATACAGACCGTTAAGGTGGTACTGACTTACTTATTTACTGGTGGCACTAAATTGCTCCCGTGCGAAGCTAGGGCAGGTTGCTAGTTTTTATAACATTTCTTCTGCGTTTGAAAAATGCTATATGCTGTGTGCGAGATGACGGCGCGCGGCGTGCGGCGCGTTGAACTAGATTTTTATATATATTTAACTTGACACGTACGTCATAACGCGTCCCCAGTTAGTTCAAGTCTCTGTCACATCGTGTGCTATGATCGATTTCATAGTTCCCACCATCGACTTCACGCATAGCGAATAAGAGGTGGTGGTAGGCCTCCTAGTCTGGATTAATTTTGTATCAACATACTTTACAGTAGAGTGTTTATTCTATTTACACAATTGCTTGAGTGTCTATAGTGAAATGAAATAAGTTTTCAATGTTTCTTTTGGTGCTGTTTTGGTGTTTTCTTTAGACGTAACGGAGTTCAATTATTTTATTAACCAAAAAACAAACTTGAAGTAGTTTCAGTCACATATTCATTATCATCTTCTTTCCACCCAATTTTATTCTTCCATTCTTTTCTATACTTACCTCAGATGTTTTGACGTCTTGCCATATTTTTTATTTCATTGGTTTTTAAAATCATCGCCCTGAGAGGCTGAGATATCACGTCGTTACTTACTTTTTGTAGTACATGAAAAATATCTATGGAGTCGACTTCTATTAGTTGTGTTCGTAATTAAGAAATTTCCTCCTCCTCCAGAAAATCATTACTGGGTTTACATTATCCACTCCCACGATTAGTAGTTAACAAAAAACCGGGTATTTGACACGGATTTAATTTTTTATCGCCTGTAATTTTTATCCTACAGTCACATTTAGAGCCAAAACAGTAACCATAACCACGGTTGGCACAGATATGCTGGATTAAAAGTTGATGCTGTGGCAGATAACCGCATACTAATGAAAGGTTGCCAAGCCATTACATTAACTAGAACATAACATCAATACAGCAGTTCATAGCTGAAAATACCTAGACTACTGGGCGTTACTGAAAGTGCAGAGACTAGCCGGATTCAACTCAGTAAGACATAATAACAGTATTACCATGGATCGTCTGCCTATCGGACTTTTAAAATTGGATAACACGATACCACTGGAGAAGTCTATCAGTTGTCAAAATTTTGATATTCTGTACATAAAAAAAGCCGTCTGAAAAAAACAGTACGTTCAGGATAAATAATAAAATATTTATTTGTACATAAAACAACAGCACAGAACATAGCATTGAATATAAGGTTGTACAATCAAACTCAAAATTAATGTCGTTTTTCCGAGCTCCTAAACTAGGTAAGTACGCAGACCTGTATCTTAGGAGCCGAAGATTTTGCAGCTTCTTTTATATAGTACAACCGTGACATTTTTGTTAAAGAATACTTAGTTGTTTTAACACAGCAAATGTACCCAGTAAATGAGTGTGATTGTGTGTCTAGTGATGAGTATGTGAATGGATCACCCATCCACCGACTACATACATCAGCAAGCGCAGCTTTACCTTGAATGTCAATTCATTCGTCAGTTAGGTATTATATTGCGATTGGTGGTTTCCAAAAAACTATTTCCCGATCAATTATATACAAAACACTTCAGAGTTTTTTATAATAAATTCAATTCATAACTAAAGTTCGCAGACTCTCACCAAATCAAAAAACTGTTGAGAAAGTGTTAAAATTCAATGAATCTGAAAATTCTTATCGTAGATTCCTAAAAAATAAAAATCCAACCATCAAAAAGTTCTGACAATCAGCCTCTGTTTCAAAAAGTCAACGATCCTCAAACTTTTCATCGTAGAACCCTAAAAAATTAAAAACTCCGAACAAACAGTTACTACAGCGTGCGGACAGCCAGATTATAAGTTGCAGTTACACTAATGAATGCGAGTGGGATTATCTCCACGGCCCAGTGCCAATTATATAAAAGTTAGCTGACATTTTGAATCCTGCACGATACATTACACCACTGCTCGGCCTTTGAAAGCTTTTAATATTGATAGCCAAATTAATTGCCACTTTGATGTTTCGGTAGCTGCATGGCGGACATAGGCAAGGTGTGTGCTTAATTGGGTATTAAAATGTAAGGTAAGGTGGCAAAAAATATTCAGGAGAATCTGCTTTGACGAATCATAAATATTGTTTTACCCCTTTATGTCTCTGCCTTCGGTTTGCATTCGCCATTCATTCAACTGAATGGATGGCGAATGCGGCAGTTCACAGTTATGTTTGACTTTCTCTTTATCGTGCAAGAGGAGTTATTGTTTCATGAAATAAATAAAATATGCGTATGTTTTTATTATGCTGACTAAGGGTCAATTCATACCGACACGAGATGCTGCGCTAATATTTCAATAGAGCGACTAAAAATCGAACTTTATTTACGTAACGAAAAGATACACATTTCCAGTATTGTCGTGTCTCGGTGAGAACTGATCCTGAAAATTTCGTTTTTTCTTCTGAGGTACGGAACACTTAAAAGCATAATATAGCCGAATTGGTAATTGGTTCTGAAAAATATATTAAATTCTTTTTGACCAAAAAAAATCAATGGCGGTGTAAACAATGCTTAAAAGAACAACAAAAACAGTCTCTCAGATTTAAGTTTTATATCTAGGTAATTCTTTTGAAACAATGAAAACGTTTTTCTGTAGGATTTTTGGTGAAAGAAATGGTTGTGACAGCACTGCCTCATAATTTATCAATATTTTACCATAACTCAAGTGAAGTGACCCGGCCACGACTTACCTACCTACGACTTGAAGTGTGTCATGTTTTCCAATACAAAATGATACGTTTTCCCAAAAAATCGAAGACATGTGACATCCACGTTTCCATACTTGTTCCACGTGATGGATCATAGCTCACCCCTTCTTATAAGGAAGTATTCTGTGTCCGGAGGGATAAATAAAGGCTGATTATGTTTACGGAAGAAAGACAAGCCGACATAGCTCTATAGGTCTTCAATTCTTTCCTTTTTCTTTTTATTATCTCACTACCATGTCTCTTGGCACAAAACACTCTCTTAAAAAAAATAACAAGGCTTTCAGCAGTTACATTATGGTGTGTCAATTCTGTCATCTCACCTTGGTCCTAAGCAACATGGTAAGCCTTTGACTTTGAGACAGTAGACAGTAGACTCCACAAACAGACTTCAGCCAAAATTGCTTAACTTTGGTGTCACACCCAAAGAAAGTCCTAGACAAGCGTTGTTTAACCTTGCTCACCTATCCAAAGGCAGATAAAATTAATTTGAAATTGACCTCGACCTTGGCAAAGATTCCTACCATCTGACTACTCACTCTACAACCAGTTGCACTTCCAATTTCCAATCCACGACCTTGCCGCTGTGAGTGGCGACGAGCGATAAGATCAAACGTTTGAAACACGCCACCAGGCTCTGCCAGTGGCAAATTCACGTACTTACAAAGAAATTATTGTCTTATTCGCACTGCCAATCGCACCACTCGCCGCTTAGATTTAAGTCGTGAAGGTGGCCTACCTTGAAGTCTTAAAGCGTGAGTAATTCTACTGTGGAAAAGAGACAGAGCTATACAAGTCATCTAGCTCCATCTTGTTTCCACAGTGGAACTATTCACGCTATAAGACGTCATGTTAGGCCACCAGAGTCCTTATCACGAGTTTTCACTATTTTACATTACAGCGTCTTTCCAGTATTTACAGCGGAGTTTCTTGCATGAAAAAATGGAACAGCGCCTCTGGTGTACGAAGAAGGAACTAATTTTTTCCTTGAAATTAAATGTCAAAGTTCCAGTTTACTTTACGTCACAATAAGTGAAAACTCATGATAAGGCCTCTGGTCGTTACAATTCACGAAATCAATCTCATATAATAATCTAAGCGAAAGATAAGTTAAATTTCACATAAAAAAAATAAGAAAAAAGCAAACGCAACATGACAGCCCTAGTTTACACTAGATACTTCTACGTGTACGCTTACCGTTCCCAGCAGATATCGTTATGTCTGTTGGGCCACTAAAAGCTTTTTCCGTCGACATGTTATATTGTACACATGACCCCGCTGTCCTCTGTACTTACATCGTTCTATACTGTTAAATAAAGTTTCGGATACTAGTATTTTAAGCACAGTAATTTTGTTAACAATTACTAAATGTTTCTTAAGGAAAAATACTGTTTGCGATGACACATAAAAGAATTTTCATGAATACCATTCAGGTTGTCTTAAATGTATAGCTTAACATAACATTAATAAACATAAAATATAAAGGGTATTGAATAAATAATTCCCCTTAATTTTTATAAAATTCAATGCGTAAATAATGTTCGAATAGTTTATGAAACTTCTAAGAAAACTCTTCCACGGAATAGCGATTACCTGAAAAGATTTTATATAAAGCAATCATTTTTGAATAAACAGATACAATCAGAAGGATTCCATTGAAAAAGATAACGTCGGAATTATTAATATTCAATCAAAGCCTGAATCAGATAATAATTTATTCTTAGGCCGAATTATGCTTGAAAGAAAAAGGTTCAGTAATCGATTTTTAATACCAAAAATCTCTGTTGATATTTTAACTCTTTAACTTTATTTTTTAAAAGTGTTATTCAGTGAATATCTTGCGAGTTATGACCCTAGGGATTAAAGCGCAAGCACAATTGATGATTGAAAACCTAGACATTTTCAGGATGTCACGCGATATCCATTTGTGGTATACCAAAACCTGAAGAAGGTAAAAAATACTTTTTTGGAAACCGCTATAAAATTGGTCCAGTCAAACCCAAAATAATCAGTGTAAAACAAAAAGATACGGCCCATACGGAGGACCTCCTTTTTAATGTTGGTCAAAAAGAAATAATAAGCTTTAATCTTTTACTAAGGATACTTCAAGATGAGAATTTTACCGCACCGAATGAACTCCAAAACGTTTTCTTAAAAATAAAACCCGCCACAATTATTCTTATCCCAGTTAGTTCCCCATATCCCCATGTCCCCACGCGGCCACATTTCACGCTGTGCCAGGTCTGACCACGCTTCGCACACACCTGAGACAATGCCCGCCATCTGCCAGTGACGTAATCCGAAGCTTCCTTGTGACGTCACCTCGCATTGCATTACCTGAACTAGTTAGCCGTGGCTAGCTTTAATTAATTTCTTGGTGAGTGATGATTTTGGAGGAATTTTCGTTGTTGTTGTAATAATGACTTTATGAATAACCAGCACCTGATGAAGGTAGCAAATGGTAGCAATGTTGAGAATATAACTTATTAAGGAAAAATAGATTTCGTGCTTAGGGTATTACTATCTAAGCACGAAACTCGCAGCTTCGGCCAAAGTTTCGGTCGGCGGTTTCTACTCTTTATCAATTACGGATATGAGATTAGTTAGTGATATGAACTAAGAATTGATAATAACATAATTCGACAGTTGTACCGACTTCCGATATGTTGTCAAAACTTTTGAATACAAAACTAATAGGGAGAAGGGTTCACTAAAAATTTCGAGTTACTTTTGTACGGGCCCCTATCTTCGTTGACGGACTAACACAGTAGACACCTAGTGGTCGGGTCGACGGCGCGTACTATACTGCCGCCATAATCCAAAAGGACGCATCTACATAAAATGAGAAACGGAGAAAAAAAATAAAACGTGTTTCAAAAATTAAAAAATTCGCTGTGTGTAAGGAAATAAACCAAATCGCTATTTTTTTGGTACCAAAGGGTGTATTACAGTTTGATCTATCGGGAGTAATATGTAGACTTAATAAAAGTTATATTATTTTTTAAATAAATCAATTTTTCCTTTTCTTTTTAATAAAAAAAATGCAAGAAAATACGTAATACTGCAACGAAAAGACGCTTCTGGCCATATGCGTCCTTTCAATTTAGTATTTTTTAAAAACGTCTTTCCTACTTAGTAATATTGTGTTGCCAAGCCATAAAAACTAAATAAAAAAAAAACGTAAATAGCCATTTGCTGCTTTTCAACTTAGTAATACCGTGAAACATGGATAACGGGGACCTGAATAAAGCGGCATATTTGTCTCACTAAAAGAGGTATTCCACTTACCCAGTGTCTCAGACATCCAGGTATACATAAATATCTGTCTTATTTACGGAGAGTTCAATTAATAGAGATAATATTAGACTTATTAATTTCATTAAAAGGGTGCGCTAAATAAAATAACATATGATATAATTACATATTTTAAACATTATCCGAATTAAAAAATGTATACAGGAGAGTTTATCTCTCACTCACTATATAAAACAATTTAGGCACATTTGCGGGTGGACCACAAATTACTGTGTACGTGTAGTACAGTTTTTTTGTGCTATTAATCCGTTATCACAATTAAAGTCGTTTAGTTTACAGAATTTAAAGATAACAATTAAGCAAAAGTATTTACACTTTACACATACATATAGTCTAAGTAAAAGAAGTTAAAGAGAGACGTCATTGGGACATTTAAATCGAAAGAATAATTTTCAGAGATGTCCAGGTTTATTTTGTCCCATTAACAGTGATAATTCTGTGCTAAATTGGGATTCAATGAACTAATATTCAATTAATTTACAAAAAAAAGAAACCTTTTTAAACTGAAGTAAGTACGTTTAAAATGATAATTATTTTGTATGAAATAGAACACAAAGTATAAGAATTAGGCTTAGCTATATTATTAATTATAACATAAAGTTTTAAATGTTACTATGTAGGTACAACAAACAAAAATTTTGTATTAAAGCTATCTATGTATGGATTATACTCAATATCCTACTTCCTACTAATATTATAAACGTGAAAGTTTGTTTGGATGGATGACTGGATGTTTGTTACTCTTTCACGCAAAAACCACTGAACGGATATGGACGAAATTTGATATACAGATAGTTTATCACCTGGATTAACACATAGAATAATTTTTAAGCCCGATTTTATGTTCACGTGGGATCATTTTCGATTTGTAGCGGGCGGAGCCGCTGGCAAAAACTAGTTAATTCATACATTTATCTTCGATATCAACTTGAGTGAGCAATAACAAACCGCTTTCAATATAAAGCTTATAAATCTTCTAAAAACAAATTTTTTAAAGTTTGTAACAAAGTAAACAATGCGCGCACGCCTAAAGCAATCGTCCACCAGAGTACACGCGTGAGGTCTCATCGCATACGCACACAGACGCGCCCCGAAAGGGTATAAAAGACGTGCCCGGCTGGACTAGCGCAGTTCGATTCTGCGAGGGCTTTGTATCCGACGATTCGGAACGACTCCCTAGCAAGTTGAGCGCTCTGCTTATAATACGTCACGCTGGTGGTACTTTCGTAACACGGAATATTACCGGTGTGCCATATTATTCGTGGAGTTATTTAGTTTATAGCGCTTCCCGCTTTTGATAATTTCCGTAATATTTTATTAGTTTGCCTTTGCTCAAAGTTTGTTTTGTTTTAAAATTATTGTTGATCACTGTCCTATACTTCATAGCATTGTATAGCTTATATATATTTTCTAATTCGCCTAGCTTGCATTGGATTAATAGCTTACTGTAATTGTTTCACATATTTCCTTAATCTCATGTTTACATTTTAAAACTATTTGTATTTGTCATTGCTTAAACATAGTATCGCAGTCGCCTTGCTTGCACTGGTCTATTAGCTTTGCTATTTTTTTGTATCACCTACCTTCTTATTATAATATTAGCTTAAGCAATTTTTTCCCTGCTACCTGGCTTTGTTTTGTACAACATTCTTGTGTTTCGTATATTATTTTGAATATAGGTCTTAAGTATTTCTTCCTGGAGTATTATTTACAAAGAACCCCACTACAAATTGACGCCCCAACGTGGATCCTCCAAAGAAAAACCTTAGACCTAGACCAACAGCACAGACACAGAGGTTTACAATAAAGGACTACCCGCAGAAAGGGAAGAAAACAGATACGATGGATAGTAAGAGTGGTTCTGCTTCATCTTCATCATCAATAACTATGTCGAGTGATCAGTTTCAACAACTACTCTCAGCAGTTGCTTCAGGGTCAAAGCACAGGAGTTCCATGGTGAGATGTCCGGTGAAATTCAATGGCAATAAGAGCGCTTCTGAGGTCGAGTCTTTTTTAGCAGCGGTGCGTGTGTTCAAGAAGGTTGAATGTATAGAAGATGAAGACGTATTAACAGGGCTGCCATTAATTTTGACAAATGATGCTGCTACTTGGTGGCAAGGCATTAAAAACCAGGTTAAGACTTGGAGCCAGTTCGAAGAACGCTTGCGGCACGCATTTGCGCCCAAGAAGTTGGCATTTAAAATATATCAAGAGATAGTGGAAATAAAGCAAAAGAAGGATACATTAACGGAAATATTCATAGCAGAAAAACGTGCCCTCATAGCCGAATTACCTGCACCAGGTCATACTGAACAGCAAGATATTGATTTAGTATTCGGCCAAATTCGTTTTGAGATCAGAGAAAGAATATCTAGAGAAAGTATAGAAAGTTTCGATGATTTATTAGAGAAGGCTAGAGAGATTGAGCGAAATTTAGGAGAAAGAGCTGAAGTGAAACAGATCTCTAAAGAAACAGAAAGCATTCCCAAAGGTAAAACAAGATGCAATTACTGCAGACTTCCAGGACACACTGCGGATGTCTGTAGAAAACGTCTGAAAGTTGAGCAGCAGAAACCTGCAGAGAAACCAGAGGAAACTAAGTCTGAAGATAAAGTGAAGCCAAAATTTTCATGCTACGGATGCGGCGAACCAGGTGTTGTTCGAAGTCGTTGTCCGAAGTGCAATGTACAGCGCATAGGAACGGAAGACATCAATTTCTGTTCCCTAAATACTGCGAGCACTAGATGCCTTAGACCGATAGTGCCAATTAGTATTGGAAATATAAAAGGCACTGGGTTCGTAGACACATGTGCTAGATCAAGTGTAGCCTCATATCAACTTTTCGTTTGCTTGAAGCGAGAAGGATATGACTTCAAAAAGGAGACCATGAACATAACATTAGCTGATGGTATACCAAAAATACAGACTGTCTTGACTGTTACAGCGCCTGTTAAAATTTATGGAAAGGTGATTAAAACTTCTTTCATTGTTATGCCTCATGCGAAGAGTAACAAGACATTACTGGGAGTTGGTTTTATCGAAGATGCCATGATGGTTCTTAACCTACCTCAGCTAACATGTCGGTTCCTTGATGATCCTGTGAAAGTGTATGACTTAAAACAAGAAGATATTTGCGAGACAATGATCGCAGATTTGATTTGCATTGGTAGTTTACCAGAGATAATTTCTCCAATGGGTAGTACACCAGAAAATGCTGTTACTCCGAAATCGGTAACATCAAGTTTTGTCGAACAAAATTTGATTCGACCTTATGGTCCCATGATGAGAGTGTCTTCAGACGTATCAGGAGCACCTGTACAATCGCAAAGTGAGCCGTTAGTTGCTAATGACGCACCCACTAATATGGAGATTTGTCAAGCAAGTGCAGCGCGTCCACAGACACCTACGTATGGACCACTAGTGCCAATTGAATTTACTACTCCACCGAGTAAGCGCCAACGACTGTTTGATGGCCATTCTCCAGTAGTAGATGCATTATATCGAGATGCCAAAAGGTCGATAGATGAAAGCACCATAGAATTGTCACCAGATTCCAGAGCTTTATTCAGTTCACCTAAAACAAATATTTCATGGATAGATGCCAAAATCTAGCTGAGACCTAAGTAACGAGTTCTCGTGCAGGGGGAGGAAGAACAAGAACACCCTGTAGAATACGTCAGTTGATTTAATAAGTTCAGAAGATATTTATAGAGGGGACCCCTATTACAATCCTGACGGATCATCAGGTCCTTGTTGATACACACCCTCAGTAAGACCAAGGATTCAGCTCAAAACTTGCCCCACGTCGAGATATTAAATAAGAGAATAAACTTGAAGAATCAAGGACCAAACTCTTATACCTCTGTGAGGGTCACAATGACATAGTTTCCGAAACCCACTCGAGGACGACCACGAAAGGAATCTTCGGGTCTGTCTTCCTCGCCGAGACGTCTTCGGAGCCAGAGGGGGAGATTGTAACAAAGTAAACAATGCGCGCACGCCTAAAGCAATCGTCCACCAGAGCACACGCGTGAGGTCTCATCGCATACGCACACAGACGCGCCCCGAACGGGTATAAAAGACGTGCCCGGCTGGACTAGCGCAGTTCGATTCTGCGAGGGCTTTGTATCCGACGATTCGGAACGACTCCCTAGCAAGTTGAGCGCTCTGCTTATAATACGTCACGCTGGTGGTACTTTCGTAACACGGAATATTACCGGTGTGCCATATTATTCGTGGAGTTATTTAGTTTATAGCGCTTCCCGCTTTTGATAATTTCCGTAATATTTTATTAGTTTGCCTTTGCTCAAAGTTTGTTTTGTTTTAAAATTATTGTTGATCACTGTCCTATACTTCATAGCATTGTATAGCTTATATATATTTTCTAATTCGCCTAGCTTGCATTGGATTAATAGCTTACTGTAACTGTTTCACATATTTCCTTAATCTCATGTTTACATTTTAAAACTATTTGTATTTGTCATTGCTTAAACATAGTATCGCAGTCGCCTTGCTTGCACTGGTCTATTAGCTTTGCTTTTTTTTGTATCACCTACCTTCTTATTATAATATTAGCTTAAGCAATTTTTTCCCTGCTACCTGGCTTTGTTTTGTACAACATTCTTGTGTTTCGTATATTATTTTGAATATAGGTCTTAAGTATTTCTTCCTGGAGTATTATTTACAAAGAACCCCACTACAAGTTTAAAATAACTTTTTTTTTAGCCACAAAGTCGGTGCCACAAATCTCAATGAAATAAAAAACAAAGTCACCGACTTCCGAAAGAGACGTTATTACATCATATTTTGTGTTGTTTTATCTGCAGACCATTTCCTCATTGTGATAGTTAATATTCCACGCAAAAACAAATTCGAGAAAAAGGCGTTTTCCTCAAAATTTTATTTTTCGAAATGACTGAATCTATTTTAATTAAACTTTATACGCATAAGTAAGATACATAGGCCTAGTATTTAAAAAAGATTATTGGTATCTTTGTTTTTATGGAAACTTTAAAATCAGTGTAAAAACCTGTAATACTTATTTTTGCTTTAACTAACTGGACGCATCTGAAATGCAGTATTCCAACCGCGAGTCCCACTTCTCCCCTCATAACTAGCAAAACAAAAAATGTAGAAAAGGCATTACTGCCAGAAGTGTCTTTTCATGTTATGAATTGTTAAATATTTTGTAAATAAATGAGACGCTTCTACTAAAATGCGTTTTTTCAACTTAGTGTACGCTAAAAACGTCTTTTCTGTTTAGTAATATTCCAGTCATATCGCAGATACGCCTTTTTTAACAGTTAGATTTACAGGGTTCCCTTTAACTTATGAGAAATATAAAAATACTGGGCGATGCCATTTTTTTTACTGATTCAGAATATGTATGTAACTCAATTTTGACAAAAAGTGTAGATACGTCTTTTTTCCTAATGACGGCAGTATACCACGCTCGCCTGGTGTCGCGGGACCGTCTGTAGTGGCAAACGTCACCTTGGAACGCAAAAAGCAACTGAAGGCATAGGATGGATTTTTAGTCAGTAATAATCTGACAGTCCCTTTACATATAGGACACTTTTGATGATTTGACAACAAAAAAAAGGCCGATAATGACGACTGCACAACCCAGTTTTAATGAAAAATCCCGGCTCAACTAACGTTAAATTAGAACGTACCCTGGTTCCCATATGACAGTGTCTTATTCACCTATATATAGCGTATGTTCAATGAGAGCTTAGCAATGTCTAATCAGCACTTGATCGCCGAGGACAACACGATTAGTTCCGATTCCGAGTGACCACTAAGTGACGCACTAAGTAGAGGGAACTGTACAACTAAGTACTTATTATGTAATCTGTAGTATGTCCATCAATAGTAACTATGTTTGTCCGAAATTGATTGACGTACTAGTCATTGGCATAGGTCAATACCCCCGGGACTTTGTTACCGTGCATATGTATCAATCTGGAAATTATACCTGCACTAGATAGCTGTACCATTGCCAATTTAAATGTGTACAAAATACAAATCTTTATTATTGCATAAACACAAATACAAATAGGACAACCATACGAAATAACTCAATAATAATTAAGTATCTAGATAACGATCATTTGAAGTTAATTGGACAATATTGGAGAATAATTAGTTGAATATGAATAATGAATAGTTTGTCAGATCGCAGATAGGAGAATGTGAAGTGGTATAATATGGTTTGTTGTCTTTAGTTTGATTCGCCGTATCCCCTCGTACTAGTGTAAAACTGTATCACGAGCGGGTAGTCTTCCTCAACCCTAGAAACAACAGATTCCCTCAAGTTTCAATTACATGTAACTTAGTAAAGCAGATTAATTAAATGTAGGTATTCCGCATAGGCAACAAATTATAGCTACTATTACAGTCGTTTGCACATCACTCGTAGAAAAAGTATATAGTAGTAATTATATTATTATCATCATACGTTATTTTGTAGGATGATCCAAATAAATACGTACTAAGACAATGTATCGAAATGACGGGATATTTTGCCATATCTAAGAAATAATTAGTTTCCAAATAAACCCTTTAAAACTGCCTGTCTACTCAATCTAAAAGAAAATCGATCGCAGACAAGTTAAAATTTAAAAGTGCGGAGATCCAAATCCTAAGTTCCATATTATCTGCATCAAATCCCGTCTACGTGCCTTCGGATAATCATCCGGATAAAAGAGGCGTGCTCACCTTATCCCGACCAAGTTTATCTACAGCATTTCATATCACAATCATACACTGAAAAAAATGCAGACTAACTAAGATACATTTTCTCTTAGTTGGCATCAAAATGTTTAGAATAATTATTTATTTTGTTACTTTATACAATATAGCTTAGTTGCCAGAACAAATTCATTTTATTTAAGTCGACAATTTTGCACATGAACAGTATATTCAACGGGCTTTGTTACATCATACATGCTTTGTTAGATTTTACTTCTCCACTTTTATATATCAAATAATAATTTGAGTTCATGGTAACAAGCAACTTGTTAGCAATATTTAATTTATATCATAGTTTTTAACAACGAACATGGTTGACTAGATAACCTGCTTAATTAAATCAAACAAGAGAAGTGGTCGCATCTAATAACGCTTTGTTATGTCAATAAAACACGGCGGCCGGCCGCCGCCGAACTAGTCAATCTTGTCATTGTCATCGTAAACGCGTATAAACCAACCTCCCGTGAGTTGCTTGCTGTTGTGGGATAATTTTTGAAAAATAAATAAGTATTTGCTTAACTAGTGAATGCTATAAACATGGACGAAGTGGCAGAATTATTAAAGACATGGGAACTGCTCGATCTCATCCCAAAATTTGCAGGTAAGATAAATCATGCAGTAACTTATACCTACTCGTACTACTTCACGGTATACCTACTAAAGCTATTCACCTATTATTATAAGTGCCTCTCTCATAAAAATTGAATTGGAAAATGGATTGTCTATAAACTTTTTTTTTTTATTTCAGCACCTAAAGAAGAAGATAAAAATCTTGCAGCATTTTTGGTAATTCCCCATCTATTGAATGTTAAACAGAAGAGAAAACAAAAATCTTGTGCCTAGCTGCAGCTGGAAGCCATCTAAGGCAGAAACGCGGGTTGCTTTCATCAAACATTTAAGATCTGACGCTGAAATCGGTCAGTCTACTTATTGAACTTCGGCTAAAAACGTTGGAGAATAAAGGGGCAACGTCACAGGCTTACATAATTATTGTTGGTGAGTCATTAAATGAAATCAAAACATTAGGTACTGCTACTAATTATGGCAAACATTAAAATTTGATGAACATTTTTTCGCTTATACGAAGCTAAACAAAATATTGTTAAATTCCTTAATTCCTTTTCACATCCTAAGTATACCGTGCAATATAAATATTCTAAGCAATTCAAAAAATATGTAACTCTTAGATGTGCCTTATAGTAAGTGTTTTGTGTTATGTAAGTGATTAATAAAGTTATAATAAAATATGGTTGTTTGATTGCTATACTATTTGTACCTATTTGCTAAGTCTAAGCCGTTGTACTAAGCCGTTGTCATATGAACTACCTGTATTCGTCAATCCAAGTCGGTGTCTTTTGCACATCCACAAAGTACCTACCTAACTTATTGTAATTTTTATTAACTACAATAAGTTACTTTGTGGATGTGCAACATACTTGCATTGACGAATACAGGTAGTTGATATGACAACGGCTCATGTCTATGACGAAAATGAGGTTAGTTGAATTAATTAGTTCATCACCGTTACTTCATGCAAGATCTTAGTTGAAACAACATAAGATTGACGAATACAGGTAGTTCATATGACAACGGCTCATGTCTACGACGAATATGAGGTTAGTTGAATTAATTAGTTTATCACGGTTACTTCATGCAAGATCTTAGTTGAAACAACTTATGAACTTCATTGATTTTATAATGTTGCACAGACGTATCGTGCAAGATCTTAGTTGAATCTACAAGTTAAGTGTATTGATGTGACAATGTCTCATCCTTAAACTGGCCAACATTTGAGCTAAATTAAATAACTACCCGTATAATTATAGCAATTCATTACTTAGTAGACGGAACTATGATAATTTAACAAAGTTCTCATAGCTGCAGAAGGCAAGATCTTGTTAGGCTCGTATGGAGTCATGATGCGTGATCACATTAAACAAGATGTTTATTAAAGCAAACAAATTTTTTTTTCAGTGTATTTATTCATATATAGACTGAAAACTATGAAAACAACAGCCGGGCGAATGGATAAAGCGAGTCCAAAATGTCACCGGAACTGAAATAAGGTTGAAAGCACAATTTCGAATGATTTAACACTTTTTTACTATGACATATTGCGCGGATGAATTTATTTGTGCGTGTGTTACCTACGTCAATAAAACATACAATTTTTCATTTGTCATAATCTATTAAACGAAAGCATACAAAAGTTGTCAGTTTTTGTACGTACATACAAAAACTGACAACTACAAACCGAGCAGCACTTTTTCTTCGAAGGTGTGAAACGTAAACGTTCTTAATTCTTTTTAACAGATTTCAAAAAAAAAATATTAAAAAAATGTAATCGACTTCTAAGGAAACAACCATTATAAAGGGTAAAATAACCTACCAAATAACTTTTCTTTCGGAAGTTACTGACTGGAATTAATAATCGTATTTTAGTAGGTATGGGTTTAAAGATTCTTTATTTATTCTAAAAGAACATACATTGTTCACTTATTGAATAAATACATAACTAAGGCAAAGTATAGTCCAGTAGTTAACAGTTTTGTTATCTTTTGTAGGTAGGTAGAATGTCGACATAATTATAATTGTGTGAAAGACTAGTTTCTAGGTATAACTTAGTAATTTTATGTTGTTAGTGACGTACTGTTTGAGTTTAGACTTAAATGAATTGAAAGAAGATGTGTTCCTAATGTCCACCGGTAGATTATTATATAGTTGAACACCTTCATACTTTATATTTTTCCTGCCATATTGTGTTCGAGGAGGGCGCGTCAATATTTGGTTAGGGTTTCTTTGGCTATATTTGGATGTTTTTATGTTGAAGGATAACTGAGTGTGAATGGTTTTTTTGAGAATTTTTCTAATGAGAATGCAAGAATTGAATGTGTAAAGTTGATGTATGCTCATTAGTTTTGTGTTTTTGTATATTTCGGGTGTAGGTGTATAATAGTCGTAGTTGAATAGGAGTTTAATTATTTTATTTTGTGCTATTTGTAGATCTTTAATTGTAGATTGTGTAGCGCATCCCCAGATTTCAATTAGATAATTTATGTGTGAGCGGACTAATGAGTTGTAAATATTGAAACGGATTTTTTTTGGAATGTTGTTGATGTACCCGCGCATTGATCCCATTAGCGAAACTATTTTTGATTTGATGTATGTATCCGTTCCAGTTCCTGAGATTAGCGCGTTCAACCAAACAAACTCTTCTGCTTTATAATATTAAAGGTATAGATTATATTGTTTAATTATTTGGTTATCATATCGGACTATTATTTAACATAATAATACAATAAATGATTATATTAATATTTTTATAAATATTAAACGCATGCGTAGCGAATTTTCAAAGATTTTCTTCGGAAAGAAAAATCCGAACCACGGACAGGATTCGAACCTACCACCATATATTATATTCCATTTCTAACGTCACCTTGAGACGTTAGAAATGGAAGGAAGAATTCGCCGCGGCAGGTGAGAACCTCGGTGGCTCGGTTGGAAATGAGCGTCGGATGTACTGAATCCGAAGGTCGCAGGTTCGAATCCTGTCCGTGGTTCGAATTTTTCTTTCCGAAGAAAATCTTTGAATGATTATATTTATTCATTCTAAGTAAAAAAAAACCATAAAAAAATACTTACGCTGATATCTACTCGTGCGATGAGCAAAGCGCCGGGGGACGCGACCCTGCTGAACAAATCTTCTCCCTCTAGTAACAGAGGAGCACTGTGAGCACATGAAACCGGTATGTAGGGGAAGAGAGAGGACTAAAAGTCAGCTAGCCGGTTGTGGTTACAACGCATCTAGCTTTTCTGAAGAAACACTCGTAGTTTAAATAAGTTAATCTAGTTACTTTGTAGGGGATCCCTGCAGTTACGGCCCGTTCATGACCTTGCTGCTGTGAGCACTTTGCACGGAGCGGCGGGCGGTAAGATCAAATGTATAGAAAAGTTTGAAACATGGCATGAGGCGCCGCCAGTGGCGAAGTAAATGTTTTATTCGCGCCGCCCACCGCACTGCTCACCGCTTAGACCAAAGTCGTGCTTGGGCCGTTAGTGATGAATATGGGGCGATTCTATTGATATGATGATGGAATAAAACCGACCACCGTGAATGTCCGTTGAACACTGATTTATTGAATTAATAAAAAAAAAGTTTAATGATAGGTACAAAATGCTGAGTGCACGGAATGCACGGCACGTGAGTCTAAATTTTAATAATATGCGGTTCGGTTCCGTACTTACTACAACCACTTTTCTCTTTCAGTATCCGTCTAGGTTGTATAAATGTAGGGGTATTTCCAGAGATTCCCCCATGTGTTCTGTTCTGCGTGATCGGAACGGATCGGTTACGGGCCGGGGGAAATTGGCGCGTTATGTCTCAATGGGGTCTCGCGACGTCAACTGTTGCTCTCATCGATTATTATGTATCTTGCTCGTGAGATATTGCTAACGTTCCAGAGCTCGTGAGCTTTATAATATCGCTGGATTTTTATTCGGGTTCTTTTTCCACCTTGAGATTTTACATGGCCAACATTCTTGTCTAAAATTAGATTTACTGCGGCTAATTGTTAAAGTTTCTCTCAATATAACTTATTTCGAGTGCTAATCGAAATAAATGATAACATTAAGCAAGCCGAGTTTCAATATCTTGTTACTGTCTTACTTAATATTATAAATGCTCGTTTTTTGACTATGTCCGTTTGTCACTCTTTCACACAAAAATATTTATATATTATATTATACCGGTTTTACGTTCCAGAGGATAATTTGGGGGGGTCGCTGGCAACGGCTGGTCGCTCTAAAAATCAATACTTAAATCAGAATTATCTTACCCTTTTCTAAATTCAAAAGTTTACTGTATCGTGACCTCATTATTTCTCAGAAGAATAATCGAAATCTTAAAATCAACGATATTCATTACGTTCCTTGATTTATTCAATTGATATTGTTATACGTTAACATTAACGTCTAAATTCCTTCAAACAATGATTTGCATTTATTCTTCACCCTTTTCAATGTTCTGCATGGTTCTGTTCAGGGTTGCCAATTGTGTTTGTACTGATTTTAAATGTATTTTTGTGATGGTGAAAAGAAACTCATTAGGGATGTTTCATATTTACCTATACAATTTGCGACCCGTAAAGTTTCTTGTTTTAAATTTACCAGAATTAATATCGACTGTGTTATTCAATTTCCTCGCATCTGCAGTTCTATTCATCTTTCAAAGAAGTTGAGTAACAAAACATTGTTTTAAAAAATCTGTTGATCTTATAGCTGCGTAGATAAATATATGTCGAAGGATAACCGTCTCCATCGTCATTATTGGCACACAATGTAGGTCCTCTTTGCTGTGGGCGTCATCGGTGGGTAGTGTTGGATAAAGAAAGCAGTATTTTACACTTGACAATCATCTTGGTTTATTTTTCCTATTTAGCACCAATGAACACTGCACTATAACTGTACTTAAAAAATGTAGGTATACGTATCTCAGATCGCGGGATGGTTTCAGTGATCCGCTCGCGCCGGCTGCCAACAGTGAAGTGCCGTTGACCGTCGCTAGCGCGCCTCACACTAACTCCATCGAGCGCCACCGGATGGCGCTGGCGTTCCGAATACGTCTCGATTCCGACACGGCCATCCTGCTTGCACACGTCCTCGTGTGATCTTCTTCTTCATCCCCTTTTTATCATCTTGGTGTAGACCTCATTCAACTCTTTCCACTCGTCCTCGTGTGATAATCATTCTGAAACACAAAATAGTCCACGACAGAACACTGTTCCACTCGGTCATTCCTGACCAAACTCTAGATTCAGTTCTTCGGTGAAAATAAGGAAATTTCAGAACTCTACTGTATCATTAAAACCAATACTCTTTAAATTAATCAAACACTGGGAACAGGTAATTGAAAATACAACAATCACTGACAACTACCCTAGGCCTCTAACAACTACCCTAGGTCACTAACAAATACCCTGGGCCACTCACAACTACCCTAGGTCTCTACCAACTACTCTAGGTCACTAACAACTACCCTAGGCCACTAAAAACTGCCCTAGACCACTAACATCTGCCCTAGGCCACTTACATCTACCCTAGGCCACTAACATCTCCCCTAGGCCACTATCAACTTTCCGATGCCACTAACAACTACCCTAGGCCATGTACCACAGTCGTTCGCATCAACTATCGCAACTCTATTGCAAAAAAACTACCAATTTTCCAGTATCCTTCGACTTTCGAGTAAAACCTCTAACGCCACGGCTCTCCAGCCGACCAGCAATAAAATTGCTTTCACACATCCAACGCATGGATCAAAACTTCTGTGCGCATCCACCACGTGGATCGCCCGTGTGCATCACCCGCTGACTACACACTATGGTCTCTCAAGACCCCAACCTCCACCAGGATTAAACGCCTGTCGCTTACCCACGGTCTACTTGAGTTGCCTCAACAGATACCGATTTCTACGGGCTACGACTACGTAATAACCACTGGTGACAACACACTATGGTCTCTCAAGACCCCGACCTCCGCCAGTGCCATCCGCACACCGCGTATCCATGGACACCAGAATGTCAATAAGTTACGGAATACGGCTACGAAATAGCTACTGGTACGGTCGAAAACAATACGGCCTATAGACCGCTTTACTCGACCTCTCACCACAACTTAATCAGAATCTATGGTAACTTCGACTGTTACATGACCCGTTGGCATGTTTGTAGGTACACTTAGAATTCAAGGGTTTCAATGTCTAACGGTCACCATACAAAATCTCTATCACTCTAAACGAACCGTTGAACTTTGCATCTAACTAAGACTGATTTCGTTCTTCATTTTCTAATAACACAAAATCTTGCAATTAGCGTTTTTTTTGCCTTTGTTTTGCCAAATCGGGCTTTATCATATTCCCTACACTATAATGAAAAACTCAGAAAATTCTTTAAGCGTTTGCAAAAGCCTAAACTTGTCATTGCTCGTTATATCCGTCGCGATAACGGTTAAATCCGATTGAAATGCGTTTTCACTATTATGACTCGCTGAATTTACACAAAGGACTTTTCGTTAACGAAAGCTCAGTTACCATGGAAACATGTCGGCATGTTTACAGAAAAACCCCTGAATTATTCGCGACCTCACTTTGCTAATAATTGTCGGGCAAAACACGTAACAAAATTTCAAGAGGATGATCACCCGTTAATCACTGCACAATATAAAATCTGTTCTGGACTGAATACTCGTGTCTGACCTGTACCAGTCACAGCAACAACATTACAAACACGTTTACCATAAAATTTCGATGCAAAACTTTCTTTTACCAACGAGCATTCAGCACCAGAATCGTATGTAAAAATGAAACAATTCACCTGTTTTGTAACCTGCCTGATGGTGGTTGCACAACTCAGACATCGACGCGTCGTGCCATGCCGTTGACTGGTCCGCTGCCGCTGCCGCCACCACTGCTCGTACAGCGCACGGCTATGTGACCTGGCTAGCCACATTTGAAGCACACCAAGGTCTTCAATGCCGGCTGCTGCGTCACTTGGCTCGATGATGCTGTAGGTTTTACAGGTCTTCCTTCTGCACTCAATACGCTTATGACCGTTTTACCGCAGTTATAACGCTTAATCGACGTTATTTTTCCTCGCTTGGTATCACTTGTATTCGATGATTCCCAGATGGTGTTCATTTTTCGCATTAGATATGAAACGACTGGCGAACGCGGGCAATGTTTCTTTATCACTTGGTTTTTTGCCACACATTTTTTTTTTAATGAATATCCGCCAATGCGAAATAAATCGTGTTGTAAAAAGTACCTTTAATTCCTTCGTAGGCTATTTGGGATAGCCAGGTTGATGCTTCACCTTTTATTGCCTTGCTGACAGCCAGAACAAGTCTACCGCCGCTTGGTGGATTCTCGAAAAAAAACACAAAACTGCCGTTGCGCACCATGATTTTGCTGAGGTACCTTTCTTTTTCGGGATTGAATGCGGGTAGTTCTTCGCAGTACGCTGGCTTCGATTCTTTTTTTTTTTTTTTTTCAACACGTATCCCAATTCTGATGTCGAAGGATAACCGTCTCCATCGTCATTATTGGCACACAATGTAGGTCCTCTTTGCTGTGGGCGTCATCGGTGGGTAGTGTTGGATAAAGAAAGCAGTATTTTACACTTGACAATCATCTTGGTTTATTTTTCCTATTTAGCACCAATGAACACTGCACTATAACTGTACTTAAAAAATGTAGGTATACGTATCTCAGATCGCGGGATGGTTTCAGTGATCCGCTCGCGCCGGCTGCCAACAGTGAAGTGACGTTGACCGTCGCTAGCGCGCCTCACACTAACTCCATCGAGCGCCACCGGATGGCGCTGGCGTTCCGAATACGTCTCGATTCCGACATATAAATATATTAATCTACGCAGCTAAAATAAGATATATTATAATAACGTTGATATTTGACTTGTAAAAGCGATTACAAAAAAATAAATATAAAGTAAATAATTCGAATGAACATTTATGAATAAACAGTTTCAAGGTTGTGACACCCCTGATCGTTTGTGTGCTTACATTCTTGTCTTATAGTGAGTATTAATTCATTAAATGTTAATGAGTTTGGGCGAGTGCCCGCTCTCACCCTTGTCAAATTATCGCACAATGGATGAATCCTCATAAAGACATTCCACACTTTTGTTTGTTTGTGTTCCCATGGTAATGTTTGTGATTTAATTGTTTTGTGAAAAGTGATTATTGCTAATGAGATGAGAGATTGTATCAAAAGGATGGGCAATCATGTCACGCCATTGTGTCATTTTATAATAGTAGTGTTTTATGGTAATCAGGTTTTCATGTTATAACTACTTCATTATCATTAATACATAACTTTCTATAAAAGACTAGATAAAAAAAAACAATTAAGGAACACAAAGTCATCGTTTTTGTTTCATTCTTCCTTCTATTAAAAAAAAATTTTGCTCCACACTAGGAATTTCTCCTGTGTCGTGGGTGCGTTTACAAACAGAAACTCACATAATAGTCGCGTCAATGAAGCCTTTGCTTCGGAAGTCCTCAAGAACAGCTCCGATTTTGATGATTTAAAAATATTAAAAAAAAAAACATCAAAATCGGAGCTGTTCTTGAGGACTTCCGAAGATTGCCTGTTTTATGTATTCATTGACGCGACTATAAATAAACACCCAGACCCGGAACAATTAGATTCTATACTAGATCATACAAATATTTTGTTCCATGCGGGAATCGAACCCATTGCGCCAAGTAAATTGGAGCACAGTTTTTTGTTTGACTGAACAGGCTAAACATGTGCTTCAGACAGTTGACGATTTTAAACACCATCTTGAATCTAGAATAATCATCAAAGAAGCAACCTTACCTATGAAATTGTCTCAAACCTCTGCCCTTTACAAGACAGTTTATTTTCGTCTAAAGCACATTAGTATTGAATGAACACATAACATTTTCAAAAGATCGTTCAACCCATTGTTCGAGAAAACCGATCATGTGCTCAAACCCTTAGTATCGATTTAGATTCGCGAGGGTAACCCTTCAATGAGTTACGCACTACACGGGGGAGTTGAGTCGTAAACGAGAACGACTATGTTTTTTACATATTGGTATGAATGTAATGAAAATATACATCGACGTATCAACTGTGAAAGCATTTTATTTTTTCCTTTCTCAATGTTTGGGGTTATCACTTGCAGCTATTACATACTGTAGCGTTTTCAATCAAGGCACATAAGGCAATGGTATCAGGTGTTCAACCAACTTTGTAGGATTTCATTCTGAAAATATTTTAATTACCCTAATAGAAAGGTGACATGTGTGTGTCCCAGTAGTGGGAACATTAGAAGATGATGTTTGTGTTATTTTTTGTAATTTCAATTGGATACGACCACAATCTTTGTCTTTTGCAAGCTTTTTTACCCATTACACAACTAACTATAAAACATTTTTTGGAAAATTTAAAAAAAAAACTACCAAAAAAGCATTTCCAAGAACAACAAAAAACATTCCCGTAATAACCCCTAAATAACAAACACTAACACAGAACAAATACCACATAATTATTTACATTTCCAGCGTGAAACATGCGAGCACTGTAAAGATACGTCCGACATTAACTATTGAAGGTGAAAACACACATTCTGGACTAATGTCCATTGTAAAGGCAACAAACTACCCCCAATCAAACTAACGCCCGACCGCAATTTGTTTGAAGGTGAGAAATATTGTGTTCCTTAGTGTCGGCGGACTTGTGGGGTACACGTTATACCCACGCTAATGTTCACCTGGAGAACAACGAGCTGGGTATTTGTGCATCCGAAATTGGAAGGAATTCTTGGTATTCCAGTGAGTAGATGCAGTTTCGGCAAAATGAAAATTAAAAAAAAAGAATCCACACTCTCATCACTTGCTTAGCCTCTTCCTAATTATATTGGGATTAGCTTCCAGTCTAATGGAAAAGCTGAATATCGTAGATATTTTACTTGGAGTGACTGCGTATCTGATCTAAACACCCCAGTCAGTAATGGGTCACTTTAGGGCCACTGGCTCTCTGTAACGACTGTCAAGAAACAGTCTACAATTGACAATGGGGAACTTACGTGCTTTTCGAGGCATGGTAAAAATGCTCAAAGTCATTATCATTTTATGCACCCGCATGATACCATTAGTACAGCGCGTGTAAGTAGCAGTAATGTGGCCAACGAGAATTGTGGCAGACCATTAATATAAATAAATAAATTTTATAGAGGAACAAAATTGTAATTACGAAGAAAAAATTCAGGCGGCTCATACGTCTGTCGCTAAAAGCTATCTCAATAAAGATAATAATGGATAATAAATCCTAAGAGAGAAGCTGTAAAAGGAAAAGGGCTGTACATTAAAGATTTAAAACATGAATTGTCTCAAACAATTTTAAAACAACGGACAGTTCTATGAATAGAGCGACCTTACCTTTAAACTATTTACATAAAACGTCGGCTGTACTTACAAAGTTATTATTCTGGTTTCAATTTATTCAATTTCTAGACCTAGTTGTTGTTGACCTAGAAATGAAAAGTTGATATTGTTATATTTCATTGTTTTAGCCGGAATATATAAACATTCTCCGTTCTTCATAAATATGTTTTGCTTCTGAAAAAGCGGCCTTAGAACTGTTTAGAAAGCTCCTAAGGTTATACCATTGACCTCTGACTAACACAAACGCGTAATATTATCGTAAAGTTGAAGTACGTTTTTAAGTTGAATAGAAAATAGAATTAACTATAGTATACCGAATATTTTTTTTGCAATTTGCGCTGTTGATATCGCCTAAAGATTATCAACAGAGATTTTTCAATTATAGATTTGTACTATTCTCGTTGCGTACTAAAGCGCATATCATTGCCTGTATAAACAAAAAACACAACTCTTGATTGCAATTGGGTATTAAGCGATCATCAGTAAACCTTTGTACAAACATTCTTCACCAAGTCTAACTTATAATTAAAGGATACAGTTAACGGATAATGAATAAACAGCAATCAAAATATAATCTTTGGCGGCGGGAACTCCAGGGTTGCCACTCTCCAAGTCTCGGAAAGTTCAATCGTACTTTAAACGAGTTAATCCCCTTTTATTAAATGTTGATGCTCTCTGCGGTCGAGTCGAGATCTCGTTCCTTTGTAACTAGTTAAAATTCGACTTGGTATTGCTAACTTTTTGGCAATTGTGGGCGTTGAGATTAATATAAAATTTTCTTTTTTGTGACTTTTGATTCTACATTTTTATTCAGCATGGCACTAATTTATTTACAAGATTCTAAGCAAACATGCATACATTTAATGTAAAAGTACGGAACATACTTAGGTATAAAAATAATCCAATCTTGTAAACGCAATCTTCCTCTATGCTTCACATCTAAAAAATGACAGTGAAACTCCACGTACGAATTTACACGAGTACGATAACTACTGCCTAGGCACACATGCATGTACCCATCAAAGCCTATAAAAGAAAATTTAATCTATCGGGTCCACAAACGGCTCGTATAGAGTTTAGTAAAGCTGTCTACATCATATGCGAAGCGTGTTTTTTGCGAATGTGGCCGATCGGATTAATTTTCACGAAATCGTTTTACGGATTTCCCCACTTGCTGTTACTCTTTATTTTACCCAACGGTATCATCTCTAGGAAATTGTTTCCATGGATCCTTTTGAGCTTTGAGCAAACAAAAAGCTTGTTGGCTGCCGTGTTTATAGTTATTTGTTTTAGGAGCTGATGAAATTGTTTCAAATTGGATTAGTATACGTTTCTTTTTTTATGAATGTCGCGCTGTGTTTTATGTGGAAGATTTTTAGCACGGGATGAGAATACTATGAGAATCATAGTAGTATTTGCCATGACGTATTCTAAAATAAGTGTGGTCGTAAATATACAGCTATCCAAGTTTTGAGTACCAACAATTACGTGCTGGAATGTTTGTTGGTTACGTCGATGTGCTCAAAAACACTGCGAGCCTAGCGCGGTGGCGGCGGCGGGCGCGGAAATATTGAATGTATGAAATCGCCGCTCGTGGCCACATTGAAGTGACTAAGGCGGGGGCCTAGCGCGATGGCTACAAGCGATTTTGCGAGCCTAGGCGTTGCTAGGCAACAACCGATACAACGGGCGGGTGGCAGGTGTATCAAACCTTTTCGGTCTTTTAGTAGCGCCATCTAGTTACCAGAACATGCACTAAAGTACTACCGTTGGATGTTTTTGTACATATTTAAATTATTTTTACCGTACTTGAGTAAAAAAATGTAAAATGATTGATAATTTACTTGTATGCAATCCTAAACAACCTATAAAACATTTTAAAATGAATTTCTTTAAACAAGATTTATAGAAACTACTTTGTACCACCGGTTTGCAACACCTGAATTCGCCGCTACAAAAACAAACGTTTGATCGGCAGTGTGGACACAGATCGCGCCCGCCGCCGCGCCCGCCACCGCGCCCGCCGCCGCCGTCGCGCTAGGCTTTCAGTGTGGACACACACAATTTGTTGTTACCGCTTCAAAATTTGGTTTCCATTCTAAAACTTGTAATAGAGCGGTTCATAAATAAATTTGATCGAGCTATAACAAACTTATTCGAGTACTGAACAAATTTGATCAACTTCGTGGGTATGTTGTACACAAAAGTAAATAGCAAGCCTCGTTGTTTACGGTATCACGTATAAATATCAAATATACTGAACAAATGAGAGGGTATTACCTTTTGAGAGATAGCACCGGCGCCGGCGGCGGGCGAAATCATTTCCGTTGCGTCAATCACACGTCGCTCCCGTCCTGTCCGGGTCCGTCTACATACGTCCACTAATGAGTTCGCGAGCCAGTTCAAATCGCATCTAGATTGAGAACTCGCCGCTTAATTATTTTTTGTCTGGTACTTAGGAGTAGCGTAAATCGATGTAGAATTGTATGTTTGTGGTAAACATTGTTTGAAATAGTTCCAGCGTAATGAAGTTTTGAAAGTTCTTGAGTGTGTACTTGAACTAAATTTCTTGTAACTTACTTCATAAACCTAACCTTTTGGGAGATGGATTTCTGATATCGCCTAAAATTAAGACTACAAAAAGCATGACATCGTAAAATTTAACTTAAAACTCTCATAAAGATACACATTGTAGCAAAATGTTACATCACATCACTATATCTTTATTGGGCCAAGTTTTATAGGCATCGAAGGCTGTCGCCGCTGACCGCAAGTAGCGGGGCCAAGTCGGAAACATTAGGGCCCATCAGCGTCCATATTTTCCGGCGGGCGCTGAATTTTCACGGAGCGAAGGCCGGTCGGCATCTCGACACGCCTTTGCACTCAGACACTGGCGTCGGATGAAGTGGAATTGTGTACCCTAGTGCCTCTCTTCGCCAATATTTTTACACACTTTTACAGTTTAAGATGTGGATTTTGTCCGGCAGTTACTTTGGATCTTGTGTAGGCGTCTCGTGTTACGAGATTTTTAGAATGTTCCTGCTTTAACTTAACTTCTATAAAGGTATATAAATAGACTGACTACATATTTATATTGAGTCTACTTATTTATAGAATAGAAAACGTTTAGTCATGAATAATTTATGTCAAAAACTTGTTCTACCTTCATCAATTTAATCCACAGACCGTTCCATTGATCTAGCAGACCGCGTAATTTACTTACAACATAGACTGGAAAAGAAAACTTTACTCACGGCCATAAAAAATAAACATCTTATCTCATAAGTTCGGGCAGCTCTCTGTGAAATGACACCTTTGGGTATCTTTGTCGCCCAACAAACGCCGCGTGAAATTGAAACAGTCCGGTCCATACTCCAGAAAATTTCACGACGTCAAATTCCTCCCTTTTGATTCTTTTTAATCCTGGTAAAAAAGCGTAACGCTTTGGGGACAAAATGTTCAATTTGTTTATAGGACGTAGGTTTTATGTTTGTATATGGGTACCATCTTTAAAAGTTACCGAAAACTTTAAATCGAAGCTATTAACGTGTAATGAACATTTTTTGTTCGACCTTGACCTTGAAATGCTTAATTGTAAATGGAAAAAAATCTTTACATTAAATCGTAGGTTAATGTTAGTGCAAATAAAAAAAATGTGCATACAGAAAAAGTAGCACAAATGCAAATAAGCATGCTAAACCAACAAGTAAAAAACTTACCACGCTGAGCTTTCAGCTGAACTGCTTAACAGCTTAATAAACACAGATTAAACCCTGAATTTAACAAATAAAGCAAATCTGCAACTAAAACAACCTTCGAGTAAAATTGCACTCTAAAACCGTTCAATAAAGTGCATAAAGCAGCTTTCCACAACACTAAACAAATTACGAGGTCGCATGTAATGAATATGTCTACGATCTATCAGAATTAGAAGACCCTTTCGCTGTCACTCGTATGATCGATGAGCGGAAATGAACACCATCTTTTTCTAAGAGCGTGTGATATAGCGCGGAATCGTACACACTTCATCACCACGAACAGACGTTATGTACAAGTTTCATTAGTATGTTTTACAAGTAGTTTTAGTTGTAGAAATTAGGTATTGGATTTGGGGGTTACATTTCGTGAAAATATTATTTAAAGAAAACTGTTGAAAACACACAAGCTTACCAAAATCTTCAGATAATCGCCCTGCTTATGTGGATAAAATAACATACCATATATCATTGAAATGTGGTTGTATAAGACAGTAGTTAATGCCCACAAAGAGCAAACTGTCCCACATGTGATAAGTGGCAAAAAAATCCTACAAATGCATCCGCCACCGACGCTCAGAATAATTTATTACGGAAAGGATTTTAAAAACACACATCGCCCGAATCCTCGGATAAAGCTGTTTTAAGAATATGTGGGAATTCTTTCAGGTGATCCTGGAAAATATATATTATTTCTACAAGCCGGGAATAAGAATTCATTTGAATTTATCTTAGCGATGAGAATATTTTATATTGAAGCGAAATTAATATTTACAAATTATGTATTTCTATATTTATTTTTCAATTTCAACTGCAAAGAGGTAGCTGTTGGCCATGGTCCTGCAAGATAGTAGTTACATGCTTATTTATATACGTTATAATGCTAAATAGCGTCGACCAATACCAAAACTACAACCCATTTTGACCGCTGTCTTAATAACATCACAAAGTGGTCCCATCGTAATATTAGCAATAACAAAGACGAGAACAAAACGATATTATCCCGATAAACATTTCAACAAGAGCAACAAAATATTGTTTACTCGTCTCTCATCTTTCCACCCGCAGTACAATCGGCCCCATTCAAGTTCCATTGCAATAGCTATTGTATTTGCTGAAGGCTCTACTGCTCATGTCGATTGCCAATCGAACGGTCGACGAACGCCATTTGCCAGGAATGAAAGGCTGCTTGATTATTTGCTAATCTTGCCTCGACTGTACCTCGACATACGGGTTCACAAATGCTTCGCTTAACTCATGCAAAACCATTTTCATTTAGCTAGGAGCTAGTACTACTTATATATAATTTAAAAGTGCAGACGCCGTCCTATGAGAATACACCGTGACTACTGGCAGAGTAATTGCCGTCCCGTCGTGTAGGATATCTACGTCGGATTAATTAGCTGGCTCCCAGCACGAAACTTTTAATCTTTATAATGTGTGCATACCTGTGTACGTTTGTATGCATGCATCGGAATATACAACGACATTTTTCAATCCACTATTCGAATGGAAAACCGAAACATATCGGATATTTGGTCATCGGACTGGCACCGCGAACGCCGCATGTAATCGAATCCGCTATTGAAACGATCACTGTCTCTGTTTGTATAGAATAACTAAATTATTTGTGTTGCTCGTCGGTTTGCTGTCATTTCGTACGATAAAGTGTTGTTTAATTTATGGTAGAAACAGACTTCGTAGAATTTGTTGGTCTGATGCTTGAAATAGATGTCTCTGTGATAAAGTTATTAATTTCTTGTTAATAATTTCTAGTTTCCAATAAGTTGAGATATTGTGAATATTTCAATTAAATTATTGTCATTTCGTTCATTGGAACACAGACAGGTTTAGTCATTTTGGTGGCTATATTTGTAGCAGTCAATATAATATTCATTGACATCATGCGTTCTTGGCTAGATTTACTCTGAGTGGTTTAGCAATATAGCTAATGATTCCCATACGGACAATGAGGAGGGGAGCGGTATCATTGCTAGTGAGGGTATGTGTTTGTATATAAGTTATAGATCGCTACCTATATGGACCTTTTTGTGGTGTTGATTTACATTAGTAAATAAATATTTTGAAACTGAACCATGGTTCCCGTTTTCTGCATTTTACTTGAGTTCTTTGGTTTTTTTTGTCCATATTAATAAAAGTCACAGTCTATTTGTATTTAGTTTTATTGTAAGGTAGCGGTGAAGTTACTACACTATTTAAAAGCTTTACAGAGATAAGAGTGGGAGGATATATGGGAGATAAAATAGTTAAATATGTTAACATTTTATTTTAGATAACTGTGATATGGTCAAAGAAACAGAGCAATAACTAGCCAACAGGATTTAAATATACAGGTTAAACTCAATTCAAAGTGATAAATTCTCTACCCATCACTAC
Source organism: Agrotis exclamationis (assembly GCA_950005045.1). Classification (NCBI taxonomy): domain Eukaryota; kingdom Metazoa; phylum Arthropoda; class Insecta; order Lepidoptera; family Noctuidae; genus Agrotis; species Agrotis exclamationis. The sequence continues at coordinate 12,890,280 of OX465425.1, read as the reverse complement.
AACTGGTCTATGAATACTAAACCCACCAATGAAAGCCACGAACACAAATATATTCAAAGTGGAACAAGTCTAAGCAGCATATTCACCTTTACGTGAAATTTTCTAAAAGATCCAGTAGTATTTATTTACTCACAGAAGCAGGAGAGATAAAGTAAGTAATTTACAAAGGAAGAGCAGTAGTTTGGAAGACGCAACAACTAGCGCCCCCTACGTCTCCCCCCGGAGGCTTCTCGGACATACATCGTGGATACTGCCCTCTGCGGTGCTCGGCTAACTACCACCATTTATTTGCAGCATCTCTGATTACACACCTACGGACGAAAAGTAAGCTTTAGGTACATACTGAAATACACTCTCCTGAAAATAAAATTGACTTTAATCAAGGGATGTCCTGAAGTAAATACGCATTATAATAATTATCATCTATGCAAGCAACAAGCAGAAGATGTTGCTATAATACATGCAAAAGTTGGTGAGAATGAATGCATGTTAAGACTTTTCAACGGGTCTGAATGGGTAAGTAGGTACACACTCACACATGATACAATTTAATAACCTAAATCAACACTAGAATACTTTGCAATAAAAAAGTATTGTTAATTCGTTGATTAGGTACCAAAGTCGTGGCTTGAATTGAGTGCCTTATGGAGCAATTGGCAGCAAGTGCTATTTTTGAAATTGAGGAACTGGGTTCGATTGTCCAGAATTTATCAGAAGTAGTCCTCCACAATACAAGGTAGGTACGTACGTATCTGTTCGACCCTTCGGGGATTAAACGCTTGAAGTTATGTATGTAACATAAATCACTAACTAAATGCTAGTTAGCCTGGTTAAAACATTCAGGTCTCTTTGTCCTTTTGAAATATTTTAAAACTAAAACATATTTCACATTTTGAAGGTTTTTGTAACACCACATTTTTTAATAAATATTTTGCAAGTTACGAGAGCATTTGATTACGCTCAATGCTACCGCTGGGCTTTGCAACGGATTATGATGTTTGAACCGCAAAAAATGTGGATTTTGGGAAGCGTTACTCATTGACAAACCGAAGTTAGTATTTGTTTTTATTTTCTAGGGTTTTGCCATGATTGTAGAGGAATGAAAAAAAAACTGAATAATAATAGCAAACTGTAACAATGTTTATTTTATATTAAAAAATAGCTGTTCCCCGTGGTTTCAACCCCACTGCTCGACTCCTATGGTCGTAGCGTGATGTAATATAACCAATAAAAATAAATGTCATTTTGAACCAGAAGTTCCTGAGATTAGCATGTTCAACTAATCAAACAAACTCTTCAGCTTTATAATATAAAGTAGAGATACCTGTTTAATTTAGCTGTTACAACAAACACGGCTCACTCTACTACTAATTTCTGAATTATAACTTCTCTCACCACAAACATTAAACAATTCTGGTTCCACAATCAAACGAAAGCCCACTCTAAATCTCCACCATGAAAATAGTGATTAATTAAACAAAATGCGTCTTTGTTTGTCCTCCAACTGAAGTTAACCTTTCAGAATGGAGCGTGCAAATAGAGAGCGGTCGGGGGTTGACTCAGCTCTTGATTTCCCGTGTAGCAAATGCAAGCGGCTCTCTCAACGTTTGTCCCTAGACCCCCGCATGCGGGGAAAAAATTGACCCACATTGATTGTTTGTTATTGCAACGGGTGATTCTTCTGTCGTTGGAAACTTCAGGTTTTTTTATTACAACTCGTTGAGCAAATGCATATTGTGGTTCTTAAAGTATTTTTTTTTCATTAGCCTATTCTAGCCCTCTTTCGGAGATAGGCTTACTTCCCTCCAGAAGCTCTTATCCTTTGCCTCCTCGAACTAGCTTTCGTGGTACTCGTCCAGCACTCATAGCATGTCACCATAGAAACGGGTTTTGTCGACGGAAGAAAAGACAAAATGAGAGAACGCAGACAGATTTTTACAATTATAAGCATGACAATGTTTAAAATATAGCAAATAAATTTTTCCTCCCCTAAAAAAACTCGTGCAAAAAACAGTTGAATTGTATAGAAATAACCATGAAATAACTTTCTCTATTCTTAGTAGAATAGAGATAGAATTGGTCATGCTACGCGTGGATGGCCCAGAAAAAGGTGGCAAGTCGACCTGCGTCTTACCACCTCTTTCTGGGCCGTCTCCGTCGGCATCGGCGCCGTCCATACTTCGACACCTATTGTGTGTAATCTTGTACCTGGCGGTCAAACCGCAAGCGGGCAAAAATTAAATCCTCTTTGATTGTTTTTGAATGAAATCGATGATGCCTTATGTCACTGAAAACGTGGCCTTATGAATAAAATACAGTGAGAAAGGTAAGATTTTTTTGCTAGAATATTGGCAACGATGTAAATAACTATCTATGGAGTATTTAAGTTAGTTGAAATATAAATTACAGCATAGTTGTCATTAAGGGTATTTATTACTTTATTACCGAGCGGCTTACACCTGAAATTAATAAAAAACCGGCCAAGTACGAGTTAGACTCGCGTGAAGAGGGTTCCGTACGATATTACCTATCACGTTTTTGTAAATCTGACCCAAATTGGTACGCAAAATATTGAGTGATTTACCATGTTATTTTAATACCATGGACTTCTTATAGGTTTTCCTATAAACTATAAGTAGAAAACTAATTTCTGTATTTTTTTTCAAAATTTTAGGTTCAGTAGTTTCGGAGATAAGGGTGGGAATGGTCAATTTTCGTCTACTTTCTTGAATAACTTGGAAATTATTTATTATAAAATTACAAAAAAATACACTTAAGATTGTCTCAACAAGATCTTTCATTTGATATGTCACACGATGCAGTTTTAAAATTTTTATTTTTAATTTTCCACTTCCCCCCCAAAAATTACCTCCCATATACAGATATGGACTTCTTATAGGTTTTCCTATAATCTATAAGTAGAAAACTAATTTCTGTATTTTTTTCAAAATTTTAGGTTCAGTAGTTTCGGAGATAAGGGGGCGGGGGGAATGGTCAAATTTCACAGATTTTCTTGAATAACTTGGAAACTATTTATTTTAGAATCACAAAAAAAATACATTTAAGATCTTCTCAACAAGGCCTTTTATTTGATATGTCACACGATGCAGTTTTCAATTATTTATTTTTTTAATTTTCCCCTTCCCCCCCCAAAAATTACCTCCCACATACACATTTCATCTATTCACGTCACACAACTGTGCTTGGTAGAATCGGAGATAATTGACTGTAAGCGACAGACAGACGGACACACGAGTGATCCTATAAGGGTTCCGTTTTTGTATTCGGACGTACGGAACCCTAAAAAACGATGTTCTAGTCTTTAAATTTTTCGGACAATCCATTAAGTTCATACACATAAACACATGTCTGCAAAAACAAGAATGATAAGTAGTCTTAGCATTCGTTGTTAGTAGGAGCCGCCATTTGTCTGTATGAATCTAACCAAACCCTTTACAAGCGTTTTTTTATCACATTTTTAATGTATGTTTGTCAAATATAACAATTCAGCAGCTAAGCTAAAGTAACTCGATCATAAAAAATGTCTCAACATGTTGAATACCAATATAATCTTTTCACGACACATTAATATTTATTTGGTGCTGAATTTATCGTTACAAAATTCAATTTAGTCGACGACAGTCGAACGTCCTTTATCTATGCACAGAAGGTCCTTTTATTTGATGGGCTCTCTGGGATACCGTGTCCCTGTGATCTACGGGAAATGGTAAAAGTATGGACATCCTTTATGTTGTAAGGATGTCTTCATTTTTTCTTTTCTTGGACAATATGAATAGGTACCTAAATGAATCACATCTCGTTCCACGGAAAGTGTTCTTTTAAAATATGTTGCCAGTCTCGTTTATTGGAGACACTGTTATAATTGTAAAATATTTTTAACAGCTGCCAGTTTAATTCATATAATCTCTATTCAACGAAAAACATAAAAAATGGAAAAGTAAGTTTAAAAATAAAATAGAAATTAATGTTAAAGAGTGTGTATAAGTTTATTTAACTTCTACACGACACTCTTAATAGAAATTAGGTATACCTACAAAACATTTAAGTGACCATTTAAAATGAAGTAATCAAATACTTAATTTAAAGGAAATGTATCTAAGATCGTATCTCTCATAAACCAACGTTGAATATTCATCACATTTAGATAGAAGAGGCCGATAGACCCACATCAGAAAAACATCAAAAATGCATCAAGCGGAAATATCCGTCGACATTGTACGAACAATATTGCGTCTCACGCGCCGTCAGGGTTAGCCTGAGATCTCAACTAAATAAGGTAATATCACTCAGATCATAATGGAAAAACCACGTTATTAATGTGGAATGTTAGATTATATTTATGGCTTTAATCATCATGTCATTCATGTTCATAGAGCAATCATTTTATTTTAGTCCCGGCAATTAACTTTGTTTCACCACGAATATTTTAGAAGCACGCCACAAACTGCATTCACATTCCCCATGTAAACATTCATGAAATTACCCGCAATAAAATATCGTCCTAACTCTCGGCTCTCATTTACATGGTAACTTTCATAACACAATGAGGGAAAATAAAATTAATTTTATGAAAAACATAACTTTGGCGAATTCGTTAAGGGTGAACAAATTGCCGGGCCCGGGCCGCGACGTGACAACGAGCGTTCAGTCACAGTTAATGAGAGGTCACCGCAGACGCGACGTGGAGCCCCTCACCTACCCCTCTCCCCCGCCTTGTTTGCTACCATATTGTTTGAAACGGCGACCCGTCTGGCCCTCTGAAATATTATCGGCACTTCGCCAACTTTTTAATTATGATCCCTAACGCAAGGTGTGATTTTATCGTTTTTTAACCGCCCCCTAACGCTGGCACTGAAAGTAATACAATATAAATTTCTAGAATCAAACAAAACCGTTCACGGTCTATTTTACAATGTAGTACAACTTACACGGTATTGTACAACAACGAAATGTAATATTTTTAATCATACAGAATCCGTTTTATTTTCTCTTTTGAATATGTATTCATGTTTCTGTTCTCAATATTGTTTCGCGGGGCAGCATACACAATATCATCCTGTTCCCCGACGGCGGTGTACTATTCGAAGCATTTTCTACGAAACACGTGTGCACGCCCCAATGATTATTACTTCTTATACAGATTCGTATAAGTTGGGTGTACTCGTGGTCTGAACAAATTCCATGCCGTGAGTAAACATACTTGTTCATAAAACGTTGCAGTTTTCCAATATGTTACACGAAAGCTATAGATGTCAAAATTGTGGGAAGGATTAAATGTAGTGGTTTGAATATTTAAGTAAGGTTGTATCTTGCTTCAAACTTATGTACAGGCTACGTGAATCCCAGCTCGCATACGTCAGATAAGCAAAACACTTGAGTAATAGTCTCAGGCTGGTACCTATCACAAAATCTTGTACACAATGTGGCGAGAGGGTTGATAAACTAATATTAACAAGCACGTATCACAAACCGCAAGATCATGAAAATTTAGTCCGATCCCTCTCGGCATGGCATGGATAACTTCCATGTTTGGCCTCTATACATTATTTATTACATTAGGTTATACCTTGTTTACATTGGTTGCCTTTTGGCAAACTACCCGACCCACCGCAGCTAATACGGACAAATTAATTTCCATTCAGTGTTTACCTATTGATGTGCTTGTGTAATTTGTGTCAATGCTCCTTTGTGCATTTATAACTAATTGTATGCTTGGATGCTTATGCTTGAATGCTTATGCTCAGCTAATATTGATGTCAAGTTTGCTTGAGGCCTTATTTGAACAGCTAAAGTTTTGCTGTATGAACATTTAGTACCCCTATGACTTTATACTGCCTTTAAAATCTTGAAGAAAAATAATGACTTCTACTAGCAGCAGTTTTAATTTATTACACGCACTGAAGTGTTTTAAGATATAGATAAAACTGCAATCGCTGTAAGCTGTTAAAAACTTCGCTTTCGTCGCTTAGAGGAAAAACGTGGATGCGCTTAGCAAGGAACGCCCATTGCACTTTTATAGCTCTTCACACACGATTAAACCAACACACATTTAGAGATAAAGCTTTTCGATGTAAACTCTCTTTCCATATAAATGTGAAGAAAAAAATTTGCTTCCTGTCTCCCAGTAATTAAAATTCATTCGTTGTGTTTTACAAGAAACAGTATGGTTAGGAAAAAGTAAGGAATATTTTCCAGTATATGATAAGTTTTCCATTTCGGTCAGTGTTTTTCTTTTATTTGTGAAGGTATCACATTCATGTTTTATTAAACGATATAAAATATGGTAAACATTGGGTATTTTTTTATAAAAAAAAAGAAACAAAAAACATACATGTCGAAGAATTCTCATTTTTTTTCTTTAGTTAAAAAGGGTAAATATTTTTCGTGAAATAAAAAGAACGACCGTAACTTTTACCGCCATGGAACTTCAACGACCGTGAAATACCGCACAGAGCTTTTTGATAGTATTCCAAAAAGATTGGTATTTCCACCTGCATATCTATTTTCACGACCTTGTCATGAATGAACAACACCCACATGCTATATGCCAGCTATTTTACCTTGGTACATAATATGCAAACTATTTCAAATTCTAAATCAAAACAACAATATTTCACGTTGGTATGACAAAAGCAAAGATATAAATATGAAAATTAACTCAGTAAATCATTTCAGTAACACTACGGCTAGTTCTGAATATACCAATACGTATAATTTAGTAGGTCGTATGAAGTGATTAAAGTAACATTTCCAACTAGTTGTTGGTGTCGGGGAGAATTATAATGTTGTTATCGGTCAAAACAGCGGACTCTGCAAATTACTACCAAATTGGTGACATAACTTCGTGAAACTAGTTCAAGTTCAAAAGGGCAATTATATTCGCGTAAACTTCAATAGTTCAGATCATTACCGAGGTGAAATTATATTTGGAACTTTGTTGATTTAAAATAAACTCCATTGCCTTACTTCCATCATAAGTCAAGGCTTGTATTTTAAAGTCCATTTCTATTTTTTTTTCTTTCTTATATTATGTTTATGAAATTCATGAAAAATCATCCAACACACACTATACAATGAAAATAGAATCATGAAAAGTCAACAGTAAGAAAAATCCCAGGACACATTTGTTTTAATTTATTAGAGTGTTGTTTTCCATCGACACGCAGTCACCGTTCTTTTCACAAAAACAAAAGGTATTTTATTTATCATATTTCTTCCTGGCAACCCGGGAATATTTCACTAGCTAAATACAATACGCCTGTAATGTTCACTTTTATACGTATTTACAAAACAAAGCTGGAACTAAGGCCACGAACAAGGTAGCATTAAATTTATGGAGGAGTGAGGAGGTAAAACTCGTAAAAGTGCCTCATATGTCAATACCTTTTGAAATACGGTAATGGAAATACGAAATAAAACAGAAAGCAAAGTATGATTAGTGAGTGCCATACGTCCCATTGGCGCACTTTACGGCGCGCGCTCCTGCAATATCCATTTCAATACGATATATATTTAAATTTTCAACTCTATGGATATTTCGTGTAAAAGTTAGTTTTATGGGTTCACTGGTTAAATACTCCAACATGTGGTTATTGTTGTTTAAACGTTTATTTTAGTTATGCATATCTTTTTACTACCTACTTACCTGCCTTGAAAAAACCTTGATACTATACCTACATATAAATTAGTGATGATTAGCGTTCCTTGGTGGAGGCTTACGTTCAGTATTGGGCGGCAATTGGCTTATATGATGATGATGATGAACCCTAGCTTCGTTAATAAATATAAAAAAGACAACTTTTGTCCACGATTTCACTTGCATAAATTTTCATATTAGTTTATATGAATAGCACAGGGGGACAATGTAGCTTCTACTTAGCATAAAAAAAAAAACAAATCTATCAAGAGTTCCAAAACCCCTCACACACTTGCGAACTTTATTGCCTTTTTATAAAATTTAAATTCTATGGATTTGATCGGAAGATGTCCAGCCAGATTTGATTAGATGAAAACTTTAAACATCACAGTTGCACAAGAAATGCAGACAAACGTATTAATAAATTGTTATTGTCCAACGAATGTATATGGTTTAGTAGATTTCTCAGCAGTGTTCCCATGCAACGTTCAGTTAGTATGTTCGTTGGAAACAAACGAGGCTCCAAGTACGGCCTGGCCAGAAATGTAATCGAATAGGAAATAGGAAATGTCTAGTTACTGTTATCTGCTGCTTCAATCTGTTTGGTCACGCCGGAATGAAGACATTTACAATATTGTGTTTGTTTACTTAGAATGTGCTTGTACACGCAGAGAAATGTATACGAGAACTTCTGGTTGCAACCGTGACAGCAAGACTCACTAGTTGACTTTACAACATTTCTAGTAATAAATACTAAGTCCTTGTTATCTCTACTACTTACTTAGTATTTATTACTAGAAATGTTGTAAAGTCAACTAGTGAGTCTTGCTGTCACGGTTGCAACCAGAAGTTCTCGTATAGGTAGCCAGACATTTCTCTGCGTGTACTGTACATAATTATTGGTTGTAGCTTGACGGAAAAATAAATTTATAGGCACAATTTGACAAAAGTGTTTATATTAATGTATAATAGCTTAAGTATGAAATCTACAAATATGACTTTTAGAAAAATCCAAAGACAGCAGCTGAAACGACAACGGAAGTTTGTTCTGAGAAGAGACCGACATCGACACTTTATAAAGACAGGCGAGAACGACGGGTGTTCAAGCGACCGCAGGACGCCCATAAAATTCAAAAGCCTTGCAGAACACAGATAATCTGTCGCGCAAGCTTTGCAAACAAGAAATATAGAATCGTTTATTAAAATGCCCATTAAAAGGAGATTTATTCTTACAATTCCATAATTCAATTTGCTTGGACTTGAATGAAAAGGCATTGTAAAATTGTTGTTTTTCTTAATGTAAGTGCAGGGTAAACATTACAAGGGGAAGTCGGGGAGGCGTGTGATCACGGCTGTAACCGCGGCAGTGCCCGTTCGGTGCTCAGGTGAGATTAAAAGTCCGGAGCAGTTGTTTGCGGTAGCGTGGGGTCGGCTCTCAATGCACATGCACTCGCTACACTGACGCCAGTGCTCGCTATGATTAATGTGCACACCATTCACCTACAAATAAATGTAGCCCACACTAGGGATATATTGCACCGTAATTTTCAGGTTTCATATTCATTTGTCCGTTTTGTACTAGATCAAAGCGTGCGGACGCTTTTGCGTTGGCCACGAGATTGCTATGTGTTATATCGTATGGGTCTTGGTGTTTAGTAATGGTATTAGTTGTCTGTAAGTCTGGTTATCGAATTAAAGTTTATCATTATGATGATAAGTTTAAATAATGACACAAATATATCTACCTAAAAATATGATATCACATATCTCTGAAAAAAAAATTTACTATTCACGAATTAAAATAACATACAGGTTAGCATTCAGCTGATTTATGCAACATGTAGTTCTTATCAAGACCTCACAGTTACTTACTAAATAAGTTATAGGTACATACTTAGCACAAGCGATCGGCGAAGGTTCTCAAGGTGGTACAAAGATTTATCGCAGTAGGCTTCGACCACAAACGGGCGCACGCGGCAAGGCTGAGCCACCGCGCCGCGCCTGCCTGACTGATGCCTTACATTTGTTTCAGCTGATTTACTTTACAAGCACACGTTTGCACGACACTGATTTGTATTGTTGAGTTTTTTTAATGTCTTTTGATGACGTCACTGCTGCATTGGTAAAAGTTTAAAAAGAATCAAATGAGCTTAGTTTCCAGTCATCAGCATAAATTGCAATATGTAGATTGATTTTTGGTACTAATTTTAACGTTTAATATTAGGAGCTTTAATATTCAACGTCTTTGCGTTCCAGAGCTACGGGAACTCTTTCCAAAAAATTCCGCAACCCTGGCATTATTCAATTCCTACCTAAGTTCCGGTTTCTTTATTTATAATAATCAAATCAATTATGGTGAAATGTCCATATTAATATATACGTTTCGGATCAATGACCCCCATTCAATCTACCTATTCCGATCACTGGTCATCAGTCAAGATCATTTACAGACTAAATAAATATAAATAAGTTTTCAGTTGGGAGGAAATGGCTGTTTGCATTTTTTTATATTTGGAAGAATACCGCTGCTTATCTTACGTACCTACAGGACGTTACGTACAACTCTCTGATGCATTCGACTAATTATCGATTGAGCTGAAATTGGTCACATAAATCAGTCACTGGCCCCCGGGCTACAGGTAGAAAACCACCTGCTTCGATCTTTACACACTGCTTTTGCCCCTTGTGACGGAGACACCGTGTCGTATCTGCCTACAACCACGACAAAAGGCACAGGTTTATGAATATAATTACGTAGGTATTTAGTGTTCGTAAGTTGGTGACCACTCCACGGACTGTAGGTAGAGGTCACATACATACACGTGTCCATGCCACGTGTCCACACCACGTGTCGCTTCGTCCACTGCCGCTGTTAATAAAAACAAATGATATTAAAAAAGAAAATGTTAGGTTGCTCGTTACAGGATTCGCACAGAATAAATTACATAAGGTGTCATTAAAGTAACGTAAAAACCTGGAAGTATATGGAACAGACAAATTTTTAGTTTCGTCATTGGTTCCCATTGTAAAGGTGATTCATGATGATTATTGACTCCTTTGAAAGTTTTCAGTGAATTTAATTAAATACCTTGTTTGTACCAAAACATGTTGACGTGCAAAAGAGAACACGAAGCATTACCTACGCTATGGAGAAGAAGATGGAAGAAGAATACGCACATAATTCTGTGACGACTACAACTGAATCGTGATTATGATATTAGAATGAATCGTGAAGCTATCGAGCTATTATTACGAAAGGCCCTTTTGTCCCATTTCATCTTGCTCTAAAGTTTGATGATAAATTCGTATAAATGTGTAATATATACTCACCCTTTAATAAACACAGCAGCTGAAGGTTAACCTCACCATAATAAATATATAATAATATCGGTATAAAATTCGGCAGTTCGCGTTCACCTTAGACAAAGTTTTCATTAGGACCGAGCGTAAGTTTGCGGCGAGTGTGCGAGTGGGAACGTTTGGCACGATGCTGATAACACAACAAACAACTTGTTACAAACGTGTTTAGTTTTAGTTATTGCTTCGAGTTCGACGCTTTAACTCATTGCTCTAATAATGAAGAGGGTAGGCAGTAATTAAGCTCGGTTTTGTACGAGCTGTTTGAGTGGTGATTATGTTATTTAAGGTGTTTGAGTTAAGGTTTCTGGTAATTTATTGGGTTGACTAGACGATTGACAGGACAATGCAAAGTTATGGCTATAGAATCAAGGTAGAATGATGATCTACCTTGATTCGGCAAAGACGCTAAGTTAAGAGCGTCTAAATTGATGTTTGGTTCTAGTGTGACTGGATGTAACTAAATATCAGTTACATGCAACGGCATACTATACACCGTGTTCTTCACGTTATCCATAAACTTTAGCAAATACTTCTATGGCTTTTACAAATCAAATCCAACAAAGGAAGTAGTACTTAAAAAGGCTTCGTTACAAAGATATTTGTAATTTCATTTAATGAAATTTAATTGAGCTATGCAGTGAGAAAGTATCTTAATTTGGCCTATTATATGTTGCCGCTTAGTGCGATTAAAATGATAAATCTATCAAATACTATTTGCATTTCATTTGTTTCAGCCCGCCAAATGTTATGAATGAAAATACGACGTTGCCAATTCGGATAAAGAGGCATGCATATCGGGTTATTTACGTCTAGGTATTTAGTTTGTATGAAAATTAACAAAAAATAAAAAATAAGAATTTATTAATGTATCCATAATGAAAAATGCTTACTTCCGTGGTTTGAACATCTGGTCGAAGTTTATGTATATCGTCCGGAACACGGTGTATACACCGTGACTTTTTAGTCGTCTTACAACGGCAGCCCAGTTCATGTATCCAATGACTAGAACACGTTTATAATAAAAAAATAGGTATTTAAGAGATGTGAAAAATTTAAAAATAAAATTGTTGTTTGTTATATGACGCAAGGCGTAGTTAAAAACACCCTCGTCTCATAGAAAATGGAGATGGAATGATCTGCCTGACTATTGAGCTGGGTAGGTATACTCTACAGCTTGACACGTAAACTTTTAACAGGGTGTTTCATATACTGTACCTACTTATTAATAATAAAAATTATTAGTAACGATTACAAAAACAAACTCGCCTAGAGGTATTATAGGTAGGTTACATTTAAGTGGACCATTTTTGTAAGACGACTAAAAAGTCACGGTGTACGAGTATATGTATAGTCATTATGTCATCGTCAATCAATGTGACAAATGTTAGAACCCACATACGGCATCATTTTTTCTTTTTTTTATCTTGGTAAATCATCAAATGAATCACCCGCCCTGGGTGGAGTGGAAGGAACTGTCAGACTGGTACTGACTAAAATCTACAGTGAAAATAGATAGATAGATAGATAAAATCTTCAATAGCCTGTTACGTTCCAGAGTTTCGGTTATCTGTTTAGTAGTGCGCATTCTTATGTGGAAACCCTGTCAGGAATAACTAAAAAAATATAGTTCCAAGCACAGTTCACAGAAAAATCGACTTTATGCTGCATACAGATATGCAATGCAAAAGGGGCTCCGTTAGTAATGACTAGTGTTTACTTTTAATCCGTCACAGAGCCGGTGCAGTGATGAATTTTTACACAAGGCCTCGTCAAAGTGATACAAGATTAAATTACGTGCGGGCGCGTGGACTGCTATTCGGATTCAGGCCAGTCTAACAAATTTTTGTTGTTTTTTTTCTCGTACCTACATTCGTTTGCCGGATGTCAAACAGATCTGTAAACCGAAATCAAATTGGGAAATTTGTGTGGATTGGAATTTGTGGTTAAAGTCAGCTATGTGTATTGGCATTTTAGGTGTGGTATAAATTCATTTTTTATGAGCATCAGATTGGCAATTTGAGTTTTAGCGGTTACACTTGTTTGGTTTCGGACTTTCGGTAGAGTACAAAAATAGGTCAAAAAGCGATATTTTTCCCGAATATCTAAAATGTCAACTGACTTTGAATTTCACCGTTCATTATCAGAATCTGAATAAATTGAAACGGTGAACATGGCTGGAATGGCTCTGTTAAAAAGAGCTTCTGATGTACTGAATCAGATGGTCACAGATTCAAATACTTCTCACAACAAAAAAACCACAAAAACATTGCTTTAAAATTCGAGACTAAGGCGTTAATGCGTTTTAAGTATGTAAAATAATTTTTAAGATAGTTGAAAACCCAAATACCACACAAACAAACCTCTGTAACAAAACCACTGCACACGAAAAATACCACCAAACATCATATCCACGATAATACGGAGGTGAAAACTGGCACATTAGACGTGTATTTTACTGGTCGTCTTTTGTACTGTGTCCGTTACACCATGTTAGGTAAAGGGGCAGGAAGAGGAAGCGGTTTATCTGTGCTCCGGAACTCAGGAAGACGAACGCGGCCTCCGGGCTGCGTTGAATTCCTTTAGGCTTTACATTTGTACCGAATTGCGATTGTGTTGTACGCGTATGGCGTGTCACTGGAAAAGTGTGGGGTATTTTGTGGAGATTGTTTCTGTTTTTGCAATGTTTATTGTGTTGAAAAATATTTAAAAAATGTGTGGTTTTATTTTTATGAGCTTACGTTTAAAATGGAATATAAACTTTTTTATTAAAATAAAAAAGGAGTTTATGTTAGTTTGGAAAGAAAGAAAGAGAGAAAATAATTAATTGACCCATGAAGTTTGAACATTATCACATTGCTGTTTGTAGACAGGCAAATATCCTATTAAATCCTGACTCACTCTAGCGCATCCATTTAAAAAAGAAAACGTTGCCCGACACTAGGGATATCTCCAGTGTTATGGGTGCGTTTACAAACATAGAAACTCAAATATACAAACCACCCGGAACAACTACCTGCAGGCCATTGTTCACACGGTACACAAGTGTGTGTTGGCCACAAGTATTTGCTCCGTTCTGGGATCGAACCTGCGACACGCTGCGCAGCTGTCGATCACTTAACCACTGTGTACCTGAACAGCATAATTATAGTAGTCCACAAACAACTACAACCATTTCTCTAAAATATAGGTACTTTTCAGTGTTCATAGATACAAAACTATGTAATGCACGTATCAGCTGCATGTATTTTTAACCCAACGGGTTGTAGTGAGCTGCCGAATTATTATTCCGACCAAAAAACCCGACACAATTTCTTTACTGACTTCCATAAACATAAACTATTACACAAAGGGTATGTAACGCAGCATTTTTGAATCCCCGGATTATTTCAATAACATTTTCTTTCTGAACGTTTGCCAGTGCACCGTTTTATTTTCTTATCTTAAGGAAATGTTTCCCTGGCTTTGTCTCCTCTGCAACAAAGCGCGCGCATCAGCCGTTGGTCGACCTTCAGGGAGCGATTTTAAACGAAATACTAGATCCCACCCCTGTTTAACCACTTTTAAAGAATCCACCCTACTAAGGGAGAATATATAGTTATTTCGCTACATTGTACGTGTATATTAGCTTCTGCCTGTATCGTAAATTCTGGTAAAAAGTGTCACGACTTGTGAAAGTTAAGAAACTTGGGATACTTACTGCGGCTTTTCACTTTGTCGACAATAAACTCTTCGAAATTGAATAACATACATCAAGTAGAAATAGTAATTGAATTTCAGTTCGAGGAAACTTCGCACTGGTCGGGGATATAAATAAAAAATGCGCATTCAGTGTCGTTATTTTTAATGCCCAAACATTCAGAAAATATATTTTGTTAATCTTATTTTCATGATGTTTGGATATCCAAACACGTTTATAGATTTTCATTGCGGGTGCTGTAGGGTATAAAAAGACTGAATCTTTTGCTTATATTGTCGATATCATAAAAATAGAGTACTGCAAGAACATAGAATAAGTAAGCACTTGCAGCAAAATACAATGCAACATAATACGTGATACTGAACTGATACTTTGGATTTTATAAGTAGCTAGCACTTCGATTACCTTTCTTGGTGATCACATCCATAGCTAACTCTTTATACCAAAGTACTATGCACTGGAAAGATTTGGTAACCTATCTATTAAGCTTATCATGGAAATAACTACAAAAAACCCTTCATAAGCAAAAAAAGTATTGTTTATAAGCCGAACCCCAAAACAGTGAATTGGCTCAACTCTTACAAGGTGTATAATACGTAAACGTCTGCCCACAAGAAATACGAGAAAAGCTAATGACGCTATTTCCTTTAACCTCTACCGCACTGCAGCTACATTCCAAATATAATTTTCAAAGGTGTTCGCCGTCGATAGGTAACACATAAATTTAAATGGCGATAGTAATAGGCTAGTGTTGCTACAGCTTTGATTTAAGACTGGAGCGAGCTGAAAATGCAGACGATATCCAATTGCGGATTTGCGTTCCAACTATTTATTTTTTCCAAGGAAATGCTGAGCTTTTTACGTGAGATCGTGTTAATTGATTACGAGAGTTAACGAGGGTTAAAAAAGTTTAGTCGCCTTAATTATGGGGAAAGTGAAAATTTAACGCCGTTTGCGAACTAAGAAGAAAGAAAACAGACATTTCCCATCATTAATGTGGCACTTAAGGGTTCTACAAAAGAAGCGGTAGAAACTTGAGTATGTAAGAGCTCTAACGTATCCAAGATAATTTATTTCCCGAAACTTTTACAGTACATTTCCTATGAGTATACGTTTTACGTTGTATCCTGGAGAAAGGTCTAGTCCCTATAGCGTCTAGCCCCTAATACAGTGAGCTCTTGGATGGCCGTAAGTGGTGTTTTGCACAGCAAACAAATACTCCGTGAAATTAACTGCGCCCGCCGCGCCCCGAACGTTTCGGACGCCTCGATTTCGCTTAGCCAGGATATAGAGCGGCTGGAATAGACTTATAACAGAAATGTATTAAGGAAAGAATTAAAATAATGTTGAATATGTACTATGTAGCTATATCCTCAGTAAAACTATTTTCTTCTCTCACACAAACTGTCGAAAAACTTGCTATTGTTTTAAAAAGTAATGAAAAATAGTTAGTACTTAGTATTATTTAATTATACTACTAACTATAGTAGTGTTATTATATTTATTTTGAGATATATATCTGTTAAATTATAATGACTTTTACGTTGTCAAAGATAGCGTTCCTACCACTCAGTATACAGCACAGCACACTGATAACACATCCAGTACCTTCTAATGATCCTTTCGAGAGCGTCTACTTATCTTGCTACTGTCGGCCAACACTTTTACAGAATCTCGACAAGTTTTATGTTGTTCTCTGTAGATTTTGTCTTAAAGTAAATATATTTCGAGGACCGAGAAGCCTTCAACTGTTAACCTATTGTACTTCTCTGTTGCACATAGACGCTTTTCCAAAAAGGTGACAACGCGAGGACTCGCCTTTCTTGCTGTAAATGCAGAACATATAGAAGTATATTGAAAAACCAAAGTTACCTAACAAAAATACAAAAAGGTCACACACAGGTATCAAAGTTTCAATTTATTCAAGTAAACCACACAAGACTTAGATTGTATCGCATAAAAAAGTTTTTTAAAAAAAATGTAACCGACTTCTAAAAAAAAAACAACCACTAAAAAGGGTAAAATAACCTACCAAAAAACTTTTTTTTCGGAAGTCGGTGGCTTTGCTTTTTTATTTCATTGATTTTTTTGCCACAGACTTCCGAAAAAAAAGTTTTTTGGTAGGTTATTTTACCCTTTTTAGTGGTTGTTTTTTTTTTAGAAGTCGGTTACATTTTTTTTAAAAAACTTTTTTTATTTTACCCTTTTTTAGTTTAAATATTCAACCGAAATTCTTGTCAAAAACATAATTTTCTTACTTATGCACTAGAATTTTATATTCCTTAGCACCGGTTATAACATCGCCCATGTACACAATAACCAAGAACACCAAAATAAATGATTTTATTATGGGACCAAATGGCAGGTATACTGCATCGAACAATAACCCATATGGGTCATTAGTATAAATGAATTAAGTCCAAATACAAGATAGCTGCTGTAAACCGTTAAGGAGTTCCCTGAACTGTTCTTCGTCTTCATCATCAGAACCCTAATGACAGTACCAACCCATCTAGGTGTAAAGTTCTCATCAATATAAATGAATTAAGTCCAAACACAAGGTAGCTACTATAAACCGTTGAGGAATTCCCTGAACTGTCCTTCGTCTTCGTCATCAGACCCCTAATAACAGTTACAACTCATCTAGGTGTAAAGTTCTTATCAATACAAATTAATCAAGCTCAAACACAAAGTAGCTGCTGTGAATCGTTGAGGAGTTCCCTCGACTGCCTCTCGGCTCCATCATCAGATATACTCCAGACCTTTATTAAATTGTAGTGCTTTGAAATATTTAATGAAAAAAAATAATTTACTAAATCAATCGACGCCAACTCCTTACTGTTAAGGAGTTGTTGAACCTTCCATCATCAGCTCAGCTACATGAGATGATGATTACTATACGCAAGTACACACATCAAAAGTGTCTAGGGATCAAGCATTTTTATGCGGATTTCTTGAGATTGAGATGTGGCTTTGTAATAAATTTATGATTTTATAAATTTATATGGATCCTTTTTGGTGCATTTCATAATTTGAATCAGGAACTGTGAATCAAATTCGAGTAAAAGATGAAAATCAGCTGTCAATATTTTCCCTATAAAAACATACAACGCATTGAAGACATTATTAGTGCTACTGTTTCCCTACTACTGATTAAAACCAACGTTATTATGGAGCGGCGACGTCATTTAAGCAGGGAAGAAATGCTCAGAGCCGTGGGAATGATAGAAGCTGGTTCCCGGCAACGTACTGTGGCTTTAGCTCTGAATACAAGTCAGAGTGTTATCAGTCGACTTTGGACACGTTACCGAAGCACTGGTACCGTGGCTGAGCGCCATGGAGGACGGTATCGCTGCACCACACGGAGACAAGACCGATACATTCAAATCTTAACTCGAAGAGCTCCAACAATAACCGCCATGATGTTAGCCGTGAGGCTTCATCACTCTTCAGGGAACTTAATTAGCGACCAAACAGTCAGAAACCGCTTGCATGAAGTGAACCTTCATTCCCGAAGACCGCTACGGGTACCACCTATAGCAATGCACAATCGTAGGATTCGATATCAATGGGCTCTTGAACACAGAAATTGGGCAGAAGAACAATGGCGTTTCGTGTGCTTTTCTGATGAGTCTCGTTTCGGTATGAGACCGGATACAAGACGTATACGACACTGGAGAACCCCTGGACGCCAACAGCGATTAAAATCCTGCCAGGAAGTCCATCCTTATAGTGGTGGAACCATCATGGTATGGGCGGGTATTTGGATCGGCGGAAGAACTGAGTTGATTTGGATCAGAGGCAACCTCAACGCTCAAATTTATGCTGAGACGATTGTATCAGACGTCATCGTTCCTCTACAAGTGCAAATCGGTCCCTTATTTCAGTTAATGCATGATAATGCACGACCGCACACCGCAAGAGTTGTAAGACAGACTCTCGCCGCAGCTAACATCAATGTCCTGCCCTGGCCTGCTCAGTCGCCAGACTTGAATCCGATTGAGCATGCATGGGATATGCTACAGAGAAGAGCTCTGCCGAATATGGAGGGTATCCAGTCGCAAGAAGACCTTTTTTTGTTGTTGCAACGAACATGGGCGGCCATTCCACAGCGTGATTTGGATGAACTCATTTTGAGTATGCCAAACCGATGTTCTTGTGTTGTTAGTGTTCGCGGTAGAAACACGGATTATTAATTGTTTAAGTTACCCAATAAAATTTTAAAGAAAACTGTTATTTCAGTCTTTTTTTCGAACTTTTGTGTTAGTGGTTCAAATGTCAAAAATCCCTTTATTAGGAAAATGGCAAATTTCTTTATTAATGCAAAGGTGACTTGGTTTATCGTTACTGTGACATTTTTTTTTTTTTTTTTTTTTTAGGGTGGCAAAATCATCAAATGAGTCCTTCCGCCCTGGGTGGGGCGGGAGGGACTGTCAGACTCTTACTGACTAAAATCCACCCGTGTTCCGTCGGATGCCCTTTACGTTCCGGGGCCACGGTATCCTGGATTAAGAAAAAATCCGCGACCCCGGCAGGCATTTGGCCCCATAAGGGGCCCCGTCGGTGACGCGTGAAACACGACGCGCCACCGACCCGGGCTTGGTCCTTGGTCGGACGGCGAGCATACCCATTACTCACCGTCCGCAAGCCCGCTCCGCCGCTGTGCCCTCTGCTGTTCAGAGGGACACGCGTTGGAGCGTCCACCCGACAGGCTATTTGCATACGGGCAAAGAAACCCCTTAGGCACACAGTGCCTAAGGAGAGTTTTTGCCCGCATCCCAGGGTGCACCGGCCCGAAAAACTGGTCTTCCCCCCGGACGTATCCGAGAGGGAACTCCAGTCCACGGGCGCACGTGGAGGTTTCCTGTCTTAGCACCCCGTTACTGTGACATACGAAAACACTTTATTTGATGAATCCTTAAAGAAAATTTTAATTAATATCAATCAGGAGAAAAGTTATTGCAAAAATATATGTTGATCCCTAGACACTTTTGATGTGTGTACTTAAATTACTTCATAATATTTGCGAAAAACGATGTGTGGGCCTATAAAATTTGAGGGTTGCCCTCGATATCTCCAGGATCCAATCATCAGATATTGAAATGGTGACAATGGGACCACACGGGAAGCACCAGCTTTCGAATAAAAAAAGAATCATGAAATTCGGTTCACCCAGTCGCAAGTTACGAGGTAACAAACATAAAAAAAAAAAAAATACAGTCGAATTGATAACCTCCTCCTTTTTGAAGTCGGTTAAAAAAAATGATTTGACTTTCATAGCGAGTGACAGATTAACCGTTTCGATAACTATTTCTGCATGGCACAGCAGCGCGGCAAAGAATACGACCGATGCAATAAATTAAACCTCTCAGGGACTGACCCGTCTACGGGTTTAATTAACTTTTCACCAGGCATTTTTAAATGAAAAATAAAAAAAAGAAGTGAAAGGCAATATGGTTGCAGAATCACACGGCTTGATAAAGTTTTGTACGTGCGACTCGAATGTAATCTAGGTGCCTGAAAAAAATTGGATATTTTTGGCTGTCGTAGAAATCTATAACTATGATTGTAGAATTCAAAATGTGGGTTTTGGCAAACGATATTTCACACCATTGCTTATTTATTACGGTTACTGTTTTTCAGCAGGTGGGCCGCATCTTTGTTTGTCGCTGTTATTTTTTAATGTATTTTAATAATAACAAAAAATAAGCAAAAACGCTCACAATCTAATGAAAAATTCTAAAAAATATTGCGAGACTTGTCCAAAAAATTGTGACATAAAAATAAAATGCTTGTAATATTGCACCTGACTGCTAAATTTGACATGGGTCTTCTTGCATGTATCACCTTGACAGGACGAGTAAATTTCTGTCGCATGCCTGAATAAATAATCACATCGTTTATGTCACAAGAAACCATTGAACACACGGATAGGCTCATGAATATTCAAGTTATATTATCATCTTTAACATTATGCGCTCATGTTGGGGACATGTTTTCTTTATTACATTTTATAGAGGGGCGGTTATTTTTAAACGACGGTTCTCTAGGATGTATTTTTTTTAAGATATTTGTGTCAAGGACAGAAACTCTGACCTTATAATTATGACATAAGGTCAGAGTTGTCGGGAATTAAATAATATCTATTAGATTAATAAAACAATAAGTCCTAAGAGTAATAACCTCTATACTATGCAGATAATTCTCTAGAGTTATCAAATCCAATACTTTAAATAATGTACACCCATTAAATTAAATATTCTAAATAAGAACATATTTTGTCACCTACCACGCTAAATTCTACCAAAAAACTAAAAAGGTCACGTTCAAAAAATCTAACGAAACTAAAAAAAGTTCATTAATTTAAAATCAGGTGATTATTTTTTGCGCTTCCAAGAAGCCTCCAATTCCTAACATGAACATTCGCCTAAGAAATTAAAAAGCTTTTATTTGTTAGTAAACAAAGTGGTATAGTGGCAAACAGAGACGTTTTGGCTAAGGCACAGTAATATATTAAGTGCTAGCACGCGACCTCGCAATAAGTCTGCCTCGCCTACTTCGCCGCTAGATAACAATTATAAATCTTACTAATACTTCTCACTGTCCACACCGAGCTATTGTTTCGTAGTTTTGATTTTATAAAATAGGACCCTAAAGCTTGATAATAGAGGGTATATTCCAATGTGAAATACTTCACGTTTCACGCAGTATTAAACTTTTAACTAGAATTTGAGGAGTCTATTACCGAAGTTTGCCATATTGAGTTTTGCATCAAGTTATTTAGGGTGAATTTCGACAATGAAACAAAACGCTTATAGCACACAGTCTAAGTGGTATATTAGTTCTGACTGAAAAGCCGATGTCTTTTATTCAAACAGTTCTTCTCTAGGCACAAATCGTACGATAATAATTATAACTACCTATAAAATCAGCTCATCAGCTGCATTATTTTAAATACTGATGATGAACTTATCTACCAAGATGGCAAATTTTTTGAACAGTTAAACTCTTTCAAATCAGATTTCATTCGGTATTAAAACGGGCTATAAGCTTTTTCTGGAGTGTTGCCCAAATCTAAGTGCAGTACTATCTAACACGAATTAAGTATTCAGTTCAAGCAATCCAAATATTTACCACCAAAAAGTTAGAATGCAATCTAAAAGTTCAGCCCCCACAATTTTATCTCCACCAAAAATAGACTTGATTTATTTCAATCATTCATTGCAAATAAAAAGAAAAACCAATACATTTCCTTTATGGTTTATGTTTGAGATGTTTTACATCCCTCGACTACTAACATTCAACCCCTTCAATGCCGCACGTAGCAAAGTAATAAAAAACTATGTTATGTCCCAAAATATTCGGCTCCGTTGTCGTGGACAGGACATCATAAAAGCATCAAGAAGCCATCAGAGGTAGTAACAGGTTGTCCCCGCATACAACATTCTTTACATTTTTACCCATTTGTGTAAGATAAATGGTGTGTTTCGGGAGTGTTACATTACCGACATACTGAAGGATGTTATTTCAGATAGAATTAATCCCGATACATTTAGGCGCCCATAGAAAAACAAGACAGAAATCCGTATTAAAGAACAAAGTTCCCTTGTTAATCAAGAAATACAACAAATCATGACCTTCAAATCGACTATTCGTTTTTGAAGATTATCATAACTTTATTCCGCATTTAATAAAAACACTGTTGCAATTCAGGGGCAAAATAACTTAGCCAGTTAACGGGCGGTTGGCTCTCAATGTTGGAAGAAGGTTAAGAGAACGCCTGAAACAGCGCAAGAAAATAACAGAGATACTATTGCCTGTAAGAAATAAAAATAAGACCTCCCGGTCTCACGCAGAATGGTTGGCAAAGTGAATGAGAGGTTAACAAATTTTGCCAGGTAAATGAAACTAAAAGAATCGTTCAATACCAATTGGTGTTCCAAAACAAGCTTCATCCGCTGCAGTGATTAATATCATCATGTTTAAGTTACGCAACAGACAGACAACTTTTCCAGCAATTAATGTACGTCCTTTCCCAGAAATCAAAACAAAACTTTCATAATAAACTCTCGCAAAACATTAATTTTATAGAGAAGTGCGAACTGTCTAGTCTAGGTGACTCGGTGCAGCGGAAGTGTTGCCGCGATGACTCGGCAGGTCGACCGACACGATGCGACAACAGAATAAAGTCAGACCACAGAAGGTCTGCTACCACCAGTAAGGAATTTTTGACTGACTGTGGCCAATGAATGCAAGTCCCGAATGTAATGACTATTAAAGAGCAACCATTTGAAAAAAAATAGCTAATGGCCTGTTCATGAAGTTTGCCGCTGCAAGCGCTGGAAGATCAAATGTAAAGAAATGATTGAACATGCCATACGATACGGCGGTCATAGCGAAAACGCGCTCGGTTTCCTCCGAGCGAAGACCAAAATCGTGAACGGGGTGTTAAGAGTACTCACAACTCATGCGATGGACTGTAGACATGATTGCACTTGCCTACGTCCAAGTGAACTAAATTGTACGTACATACGTGTCAATTTATGCGTACGTGTTTATACGTTGTACGGACCTGTCTTTCTGTCCCTACTTATTATGCAACACGACGCTCTTCACGATGTTTATATCAGTTTAAAAGGCGACTACACCGATCGGAGCGTTTCCTTTTGCGACAGCATAAAAGAATTTCCAAGAAATAACGGCTGAATTTGAATAGCGGTATAACATGTTCTAGAATGCTTTTCCCCGGCTTAAAACAGCAATAGTGCTCTTTTGAATTTTTCTGTAAACGTATTTAAGTTGTAATATTCTGATGGTGGTTGAGTTTGTTTGTTCACTTTGTTGCACTTGTCGATAAGTAATGCTTTTGAATATTCGTAGAATATAGTATACAATTTATTTTGTTAAAAACTATGACATAAAACCAATTAAATAAATTACACTATTATAGAGCATCGAAAAACTCATTCTCAACGCTGTCAGCTGGTAATGTGCCCAAGAGACTGGCGGCGTTGCCTCTTTGTATGGCTATACTTAGCCTCTGACCAAGGTAAAAGCCAGCTCTTTGGTCACGGGAAGCGTCAACAAGTCTTTTCGAAATGTCTTTGAAGAGGCTGTGAGCACTCGGACCCCATGGCCCTATAGTTTCAACCCCAAACGGCTCAAAAATAAAGTTACTACTTAGGTTACCATATTTACGCCGCTTGAGGTTTTCAGCAACCACAGCAGCAGCGCCAGCAGTTCATAGTTTTTTTTTTTTTTTTGTAAATATTTAGATTTAATTAATGTATTAATGCAAGTAAGACTTCTTTGAATTAAAATTAATCTCACTCAAATGTCATTTATTTTGTTCAATAATTTATGTTTTGGTACCTAAATTATTTGCAAAATTAATGAGAACTAAAGACACATTTACAATTCATTTTAATAAATAAATTGTGAAAAATAACCAGCGAATAATTTTAATTAACACACAAAAGCAATAATTGAAATTACAATTCAAATATATTTTAACAATGTTTCAGTACAAAACGATTCATTCATTTTCAGTGAAAATTTTATACTTATTTGAGTGTAAGTAATTTAAAATGACAATAAAGGCAACCAGTTTTTTTTTTTTGTACAACAGGACAAACGAGAAGGTATTCTTTCTCAATAAAATTGTTTTACATTGAATAAAGCTTTTTGTATCGTTGTAAATCTTTTAAGGATTGCTTTTTTTGTTCTGTGCTGTCTACGAGGATTATTGTGCTTGCAATAAAATGTACACAAAGCGAAACTGGGCTACAATATTTATAAGACAATACAATATTTATAAGATAATACAATATTTAATTTAATTTAACAATTTAATGTATTAATTTAATTCAATATAAATATGTCATGTAATATGCATTCTATATGGGTAATTACCTGAAATAAAGAAATTTTAATTTTTAATTTAATTTTTAATAAGAAACATGCTTTAGGTATTCTCATTATTAGGTACATTTGAAATAATGGACGTTTAACCGATGATTGATATCAAGGAATTGAATAGAAATAAAATAAATATTACTGTTTTTCAAACGAATTGACACTGGCTAATGTTTATTTATTGTTGCGAAGATTTAATTCTTGTAGAGCACAAGAAGTAAGGTTGGAAAAAGAAAAGATGTAATGATTAAACTCAGTACTTAATTTTATTAGTTGTTTCTCTTATTCTTTATGTAAGGAGTTTATGTACTCGTATGTGTGTTTCTGTGTCTTTGTAAATGCACCTTCAACACAGGAGAAATTCTTAGAAAGGGCCAACGTTTTTTTTAAAGCATAAAATAAGAAAAAGATCATTCTTCGTCTTTTAATTTGTAACAACTCATCTTGAAAAATAACTTAACCACAACACTCTAAACACTCACATTCTAAACTCCAATCAAACAGGTAAAAAAACAGGGTATCCTTATTAATTTTAATGATATCACCAAAATATCGCTGAGCACGCCACTTGCTTGAAGTACGCTTCTTATAAAGGTCGCACGAGTGCAGGCACAAAGTTCACCTGAAGATAATCACTTGAAGAACCCCACTTCAAATGGCACACAAGATAAACGAGATTTCCCTCATTTTTTCAACAAGTACGGTGGGAAACAACAGACGTCTTTTGTGTATAGATTGCCTAGATAACTATTCAAGGTTTGACTAGGTATTGAGGGTTAAATGAAAATAGATTTTAGATTATTCTGTATTTAGAGTGGTCCTTTTCATAGATGGATTTTGATAAGCAAAAGAAGACCAGAGTCAAGCGCAAGGCGAGTTGTTTGATCATTAGAATCCTATTCAATTTACAATCATTTATTTTAAAAAATATGGGATTTTAACTAATCGCATGCCTATCTACTAATCAAACAGCTCATTCGCCCTTTTTAGGGTTCCGTAGCCAAATGGCAAAAACGGAACCCTTATAGATTCGTCATGTCTGTCTGTCCGTCCGTATGTCACAGCCACATTTTGTCGAAAGTATAAGAGCTATCCTGTTGAAACTTGGTAGGTAGATGTATAATGTGAACCGCATTAGGATTTTCACACAAAAATAAAAACAAAACAAATTTTGGGGGTGCCCCTCATACTTAGAATAGAAACACAACATTTTTTTTTTCACCGAACCCATACGTGTGGGGTATCTATGGATAGGTCTTTAAAAATTATATAGAGGTTACTAATATCATTTTTTTCTAAACTGAACAGTTTGCACGAGAGACACTTCCAAAGTGGTAAAATGTGTGTCCCCCCCTGTAACTTCTAAAATAAGAGAACGATAAAACTAAAAAAATATATATAATGTAGATCTCAACAAAAACTTCCAACGAAAATTGGTTTGGATGAGATACAGTTAGCAGTTTTTGAGATATAGCACATTTTCGAAAACCGCAAATATAACTTTGTCATTCATACAAACACTATGAAAAACAAAGTTATTTTTATTGTTTGTGTATATTACTAACTAATCTCAATATAATTATATCCCTAATCTATGCTTGCTACTACGGAACCCTTCATGGGCGAGTCTAACTCGCACTTGGCCGGTTTTTTTTACGTGATATAATCATCAAATGAGTCCTCCCCCCTACTGTCAGACTCGTATCTACTGACTAAAATCCACGGTGTCCTTCAATAGCCCTTTACGTTCCAGGGTCACGTTAATTTGATAAGTCACGCGACCAACTCATTCGCCCTTAGCGCAAAAATATATTTAAAAACGTAAGTAATATGTACCCAGTGATTGTGTTTGTTTTGATATCAGCTCTATGAGACAAAACGTTTGTATAAAAAAACACAGATTTAAAAAACACTATGTTCTTTTTAAAAACAAGTTTTTATTATTTAAAAAATCTTACCATAGACAACTTACTCGTCAAGACGACTAAAACGAGTCTAAGCTCGATGGGTTTTGCGGCGTTTCATTACAGAGTTCCTATGTCCACCTTCCAGCTCCATCATCAGATCAACTCCATGTCATGATAATATTGCTCTGTCACGCGATATACATATACCCGCCCTGGGTGGGGCGGAAGGGACTGTCTCTTACTGACTAAAATCCACCCGTGTTCCTTCGGATGCCCTTTACGTTCCAGGGCTACGGTATCCTGGGTTAAGAAAAACCCGCGACCCCAGCAGGCATTTGGCCCCATAAGGGGCCCCTTCAGTTTGCTGACTACTCCCCGAAGGCACGCGCGAAACACGACACGACGCGCCACCGACCCGGGCTTGGTCCTTGGTCGGACGGCGAGCTACCCATTAAGAAGAAGAAGAAGAAAATAAGTTTATTTGGCACGCATTTGGCACACAGTTTTCACACAAGAATACAATAGAAATAAAAAAAATAATCACAAAAAGTAGGTACCGTGTGCCTCACGGCTGTGCCAAATAGGCTCAGTTCAGCATAAAGCCAGGCACAGGGTGCCTGACGCTGGTTTTCTACTGAGCCTTGTGAGACGTTACAGATGTAAATCAGCTTTGTAGTGTGTAATAAAACATAATTAAATACCTAAAAAATAAGTATGTGTAGAAAAAATAAAATAAAAATATATAAAATAAAATGTACAGGTATAAAGAAATACATAGTATACATAGATATATGTGGTGTGATAAAAGGAACTAAAATTTATCATTACTCACCGTCCGCAAGCCCGCTCCGCCGCTGTGCCCTCTACTAATCAGAGGGACACGCGTTGGAGCGTCCACCCGACAGGCTATTCGCATACGGGCAAAGAGACCCAAAAACTCTTCCTTAGGCACTGTGTGCCTAAGGAAGAGTTTTTGCCCGCATCCCAGGGTGCACCGGCCCGAAAAACTGGTCTTCCCCCCGGACGTATCCAAGAGGGAACTCCAGTCCACGGGCGCACGTGGAGGTTTCCTGTCTTAGCACCCCATCAAATATTACTTACGAGATTTGTTTATAGACAACGGGACAGGTGAAAGTAAAAAAAAGCTTGTAAAATGAAGCAATAATAGTGTTACGTCGATCGTATTGCGAGACCAATCTACAGGCTTCTCGAAGGTTCTACAAGGTTCTCGTCTATTCTACTGAAGATTGGTCTGGAAGTTTCTAAAAAAATCTACCCTAATCTGGATGTTTCGAGATGGTTCTGGAATGTTCTAGAAAGTATGGGACTGCGTAGAAGTCTATGGATGTTTCCAGAACATTCGACCATCTTCTAGAAACATCTAGTTTTGACTACGATCGAGGCGACTCAAAAGCGAACTCGAAGAAAAAGTGACTTTTACGTGCATGTTGTAATAATTAGTGATTCGTATGTCAATAAAGTTTATTTAGTTTTAATTGGAGTTAATTAATTTATCCCCTACCCAACTCGTAACAATAGTATGCTTAGAACATAGCAGGTTCTATTGTTGCTACCCTTTCTCACGTGGAAATGGGGTATTATAGAGAAAAGATTGTACAAACAGAAAACAAAAGGTAAACTATATTGTTATCATTTTATCCTCAGTAATTCTTATCCGAAGCTGGTGTGGAATTAGAAATTAAATGTTAAGACGTGTAGCAACGCCATTTATCAGGAGGAAAATATAGATCTAGGTTTATTCTCCAAGGATCTGTTCGAAGTTGCGAGAAATATACCGTGCAGCATCCTTCGTAGGTTAAACCGGCTATAAATAAAGGTGCAAACATTGTAACGTGTTCGGAATTTTTAAGTAATCTTCCTTAGCTTTAGTTGTTAGAAGTTTTCAAATAATACAACAATATGTGTTGTTACATGTTTTTAAGATTGTTAAAAGTTTTACACTGTTATTTTAATGATGAAAATCAGCCTTTTTATTAAAAGTTATTCTGTCAACCAAGTTTTTGTTTCATCACTTTGAAAAAGTAGACACAAAATAAAAGTATCGGAAAAAGAAAAAAAAAATGTTAATTATGTACTCAGGAAAAAACAAAAATAATTATCAATAAGACAAATATTGCCTATTTTTTTTAAAAGGGCAACGTTTTTCTTTATACACTAGGAATTTTTCTTGTCTTGTGTGTGCGTTTACAAAGATAGAAACTCACTTTCACAAACACCCACATGTTATTATTATCGAATGAGTAAGAAATTTCAAAAAAAAAATAATAGGTAAATCTAATTCTAAAACTGCACATTATGACTTCAGGAATAATAACAGAACAACCATATTCTCTTCATTCATTCATCTCCAAAAAATAACCAACAATTTTCTTTGCAAACCGTACTTCGCGCGGGGAAGTGAAAACATCAGTCAGGCCAATATTGAATTATTTATAAACAGACAGTATTGAATGGAGTTAAGGACTATTCTGACACTGACTATTGACTGCATGCTTACGATGAGTTATGACTTCTGAATGATGGAGCCTATTGTGCTTTGTGCCCCCAGCCTTTGTTACTCTTTATAAATGATTCTTTATATTTCTCAAATGGCTTTCTTATTTAATATCTGTATTTTGGTTTAAGCGGTTTGATATTGCTTTATATTTATTGTATTGTTCGGTTTCATATTCCATTCAGTCTTTATTAACTTTTGATGGTTAAATTATAATAAAGGGTGCATTTAGAACTCATACTGAATCTTCCTTCGTAAAGAAAATTGATTGCAGTATTAACTTATGTACGAGTATGTTGATTGTATCAGAGCCGTAGTGTGACAGCCTATAAACTTCCTCTAGACTTAGATATCCGTTTTTCCTGAGATTAGCGCGTTCAAACAAAGGTACAGTCCTGCGCGATCTCAGGGCAGTATGGAGGGAGCGACTGTCGCAACCTAGGTCCGGGCACGCCGCAATCGCGGCGGTAAGACCCCTCTTTGAGGAGTGGCTGGATAAGCGTCACGGCGTCCTCATAGGTGAGGACGACCTGCGTCAAGCGGTAGGCCGCTTGTCGCAGGTCCTCACCGGTCACGGATGTTTCGGGAGGTACCTGAGACTGATGAGGAAGGAGGAAACGTCTGGGTGTCATCACTGCGAGGATCGCCCGGAGGAGCATATGGTGCAGGACTGCCCCGCTCGGGCAGAGCACCGCCGTGTTCTCACGCAGGCGATAAGTGACGACCTGTCGACCTCATGGACCATACCCGTGTAGGCGGCGCGTTGTGTTCCACGCGCGCCTCAAAGATTATCAGCACAATGACGCCCCCCCCTCCCTTAGAGGGCCAAGACATAGGCACCGGGGTCGCGGGACACACGTATACCGCGACTACGGTACATGAGGTGTCAGTACGAGTCTGACAGTCCCTCCCGCTCTGCCCTCTCTGGGAGGACTCATTTGATGATTTTACCACGTAAAAAAAAAGACTTAGATATCCGACTTTCCTGAAATTGGCGCGTTCAAACAAAGTAACAACAAATAAAAACTTCTTTATTAAAGTACTTAAATATATAATGCAAAAATATTAAAGTAAATCATTTTAAGTTAATAATAAAATAAAATACGTCTAACTAAAACCACTACGTAGACTTCGTAGCAATCTCGTAGCGGTTGCGCTACGTATGCTACGCTGTCGTAGCAAATACGACAGCGTAGCATACGTACGTCGCATGCGTATGCGACGTACTACGCCGAAGACCGTTGTTGCGTATTGGGAAAAGGTATCCTGCGTATTGTTTTGTGATTTTATATTTTAGAATATTATATTTGTAAAATATACTTAGTTTTAACTTTATTATCATCTTCCTGCCCTTATCCCATTTTACTTGTGGTCGGCGCAACACGTTTTTTTCTTCCATTCTCCCCTATCATACGTCACAGTATCATTTACTCCTTTTTCATTCATATCATTCCTTAGACAATCCATCCATCTTTTCTTTGGCCTTCTTATCTTCTTATCTTGACTTAGTTTTAACTTTATTAACGGTACTGAAAATATTTGAAAAACGTTTAATTGAATTGAGAGATTAGATCTTAAAGCAAAATATTTTAATGAAATAACTGATACTCAAAACAGTTCAAGTATCTGATAAACCAGCTATGAATTCAGACACCGCTTGAAAAGATCCCTATTCACTTGAAACAATTCATCTTTTAAGTGCAAAAAATCCGTTCCTTGTTCAAGAACGAAAGCAATCCAAAAGCGTGTGAATGGGAGCAGGTGGTGATTCACACTTCTTTTTTTTTCTGTCGGCCTTTAAGGTAGCTATTCAGACTTATTCATGTATGGGAAGCATACTTAAGTGTGCCATTTTCTGTGTTGATCTTAGTTGTTTTCTTTCATGCTCGATTTGAGATTAACACGATTTTTTATTTTATTTTTAGTAATTGAACGAGCAATGTTGGCCCAGTGGTATAGGCCCCGACCTTCAAGGTAAAGGTCGTCGTTTCTAACCCAGCCAGGTGCATTACTTTGTGTCATTCATCACCACTGTTCCCAAAACGGTGAAAGAAAACATTCGAAAACATGTGACATTTACCAACCCACAATGGGCCCGTGAGGCGGATTATGGCCCACTCCCTCACACAGAGAGGAGGCCTGTGTCCCAATAGTGGGAACATTGTACGCTGACGATGAAAGATGCTTAAAAAATATTACAATAGTATTTTTTTAATAAATTGAACAAATGACCTGTGATGTTAGAAAGCGACCTTAAATAAATAATTACAAAAAAAAGGTAAAAATATATATGGATTTAAGATAAGATTGTATCCAGTTTTTAGCTGTAAACAGCATATAAAAAATAAATGAATAACCAATGATATTCTAATATACAGATATGTTATACATTTACAAAACAGCAGAAAAAACTGTTCCGCGCCGAGTGGCAGCACACATACACACCTTTTTATTCACACATTACATTTCACTACAAGTAAAAAGGAACAGACTAAAAGGAATACGTCCCAATTAGGATGTTTTCTAGTCTTCACGTTTTGCGGGCTCATAACATATCTGTTTACTAAAATATCATTGTGAATAACAGAAAAATTCTACGCGGCACCGGTAAAGCTATTGTCTAACAGACAGGCGAAGCGAATGCGATCCGAATCCTGTCATATAGAAAAGCGAAAGCGGTCCGATAGTCTATTGATGGATAATGAATTCATTGATCAAACAAAAACTGCAATGTGCTCAAACTTGGATGCAAGTTCTTGCATGTCTAAATGGGCCTTTACAGTTTATAATATACCTAAATGTTACAACAACAAGATCACATACGTTACATCTAACGTGGTTACATCGACGGAACTCCAGAGGATTTAAAGTGCACTTTATTTGAGACGTATTTACATAACTCGCTCATAAGCCACTTTATGTTTTACTAGTAAGCTCTCGAGGTCTTTTAATATGCATTTACCTAAAACTTTGGGTTCACGTGTCTTTATATTATAAGTTGTTATGACCAATTTAATAATCATTAATGTTTTTGTGTTTAAATTATATTACAACATCGATGATTTTAACATTACAGACAAACTACATAATAACACTAAATCTGACTTTTTACAGTTTGACCTATATTTTTGAAAATGGCTGAAGTCTTTAAATTGTTTTTCCTCGTAAAAACCAGAATGGATAATCGAAGCTTTGGCTTGGATATGTTTGCATAGATTCTGCTACTTGTAGACAAATCTATCGCAAACCGACGCTCTATGATCGGACCGGCCACAAAATTCAATTACGTGGCAGACAAAATAAAAACGTCCCAGGCAGAGGCGTATCGTTGATTTGTTTTCACTTTGTTGCTTCTCTTTCTACCAACACAACACACGGAGTCGTCACCAACAAAACTAGACCTCTGCCAAGCTTAAGTCTTTACTAAAACTGCCTAAATAGGTAATGAATCAGAGACCATGTTGTCTGGTCATATGAAAGGCCGAACCTCGACATGAGACATGACACTTTTGTCCAGATTTCATGAAGTTTAATTAAATATCTCCCGCGAGATGATATTTCATGATACAAGTTGTTTTGATTGACTAGGGGAAATTACGTAAATTATTAATGTTTAATGTAATTTATAGAATATTTATTCATGTTTTTAAACATTACCAGACGACGACGTGTGTGATAAGCATTGTAATAAGTAAATGTTTTACACTAAACTTATTGTCAATGTCAACTACATGACCACAAATCACTTTTGAAAAATGTTTTTATAATTTGTAATTTCCATACCTAACAGCTTTTAGTTATTATTTTAATATATTTATCAACTGAAAACAATGCATTTTAATGATACCAAAAACTTAAAAAGGTCTATAAAAAGAACAAAACCTTGTATACAAACACACTTTCATTCAAACGTTTCTTGAATTTTGTAGTGGAATACGTTTGTACGCTGTTGTGCTATAATTGTGAAATATGCCATGAAAATAATGGCTGACAAGTTTAGTAGGGGATGCTGTTCCTTCCGTCAGATAGGACCAGGATATCAGCGCTGGAATTAATATCTGATATGAAGGAATTTCTTGTAGACATACCATTAACCGTGGGTGAAAACTTGAGAGTTTTATTATCGATTCATAGATTTTACGTAACAAATTATCAACTGTTTTTCCATTTATTTATGTTTTGAGAACAAATATGCGACTATCACTATTTATGCTACTGTAAGCTTCAATAAATTCTCATGGGATTTGTCATCGGTCCTTTGAGACGTAGACAGTTTTTTGTTACGGCCTGTATAATAGGCTGTTCGGTTTGGGCCGTTTAAACTAAATATATTTTAGGACATGCTTGCAGTTGACTATTATTTCAAAATGTTTCAGTACTTTGAGAAAAAGGAAGATTTTTATTTGGATTCTCTCGCTATTTCGTAACACCTACCAGCACTAAAAAAACTTGACACAACACATTCAATCTGTATACCCATTTACTATCTCTAAAAGTACCCTATTTTCCCACGTTTTTATACACTCACTTTTCTTGTTTGTTTATTTATTTGTTTGTTTGTTTGTCGTTCCGGTTGGACTTTTGCAACTCAATTTTGAGGCACTTCCCGATAAGCTAGCAGGCTGAAATTTTGCACACGCTCTAAGTTCTGATGACAATGCATGACTAGCTAAGAAACGTCATAACAAATCCAATATGGCGGCCTCCCCAAGATGGCAGACTGGCTGTTTGAAATCCACCCCTATGATATGGGTATCAAATGAAAGGGTTTGCTGTCAGGAATACGAAAAAAATAGTCACGTGACTTCCAATATGGCGGACGTCCAAGATGGCAGACAGGCTATTTGAAATGCACCCCTAAGATATGGATATCAAATGAAAGGGTTTGCTGTCAGGAGTACGAAAAAAATAGTCACGTGACTTAAATCCAATATGGCGGACGTCCAAGATGGCAGACTGGCTGTTTGAAATCCACCCCCATGTTATGGGTATCAAATGAAAGGGTTTGCTGTCAGAAATACGAAAAATATAGTCATGTGACTTAAATCCAATATGGCGGACGTCCAAGATGGCGGACAGGATTTGAGGCACTTCCTGATAAGCTAGCAGGCTGAAATTTTCAGGGTTGCTTCAAACCCGATGTCAAAAATAAAAATATTAAAATAATTAATAGATTTAAAAAAATCTAAAAACCCACGTTTTTAAATGTCCTAAAAATAAGAAAATAACCCTACGGGGCTGAGAGAGGGGCCACTCAAAACGTGGGGGCGTATCTTTGCAAGTTACACCCACGATCTATTATATCCCATAAATAATCCCTTAAATAATATACGCCCCCACGTTTTGAGTGGCCCCTCTCTCAGCCCCGTAGGGTTATTTTCTTATTTTTAGGACATTTAAAAACGTGGGTTTTTAGATTTTTTTTAATCTATTTTCTTACAAAACTTTCAACACAACCTATTTTCCAAGTAGAAAATTCAACTTAATTTTTCGTCGCCAGGTATCTAACTTAATCCTACCTACAGTGCTTGGAGGAAATGAATTAATTCTATTTTACACAAGAGTTCTTTAAAATAAGGAGCCTTTCTTGCAGTGGGAGAAATACCCCGTGAAATTAACTTCAGGTTTCAGTTCACACTGGACACCGCGCAGGTACGAGAGACAAATGGCTGGGGGGCACACTGTATAGCTATGTTCCTTTCATGAATGGCATCTGAAAAGATTGTTTATGTAATTATGTTTCATCGGGAAATTGTTGGGAAAGTTGTAATAATAATTATGTTGTGCTGAAGGTGTGATATATTCGGGTGTGTGCTTCACCTGGTTTCATCACCTGGGTAGAACACGGAGACTACAGATCCACTAGAACACAGATGGGCAGAAATAGCAGTTTGTTTTCATAATAAAAATAGTTTTTAAGCTATTGCATAGCTTTTGTCGCGGGCTCTGAGCGCGGCGCGGCGCGGCAACCGAATCAAAAATTTTCCAAAAATCTAACGAAAAAACCTAAGGAAAAAGCCTGACACCACGCATCGTCTAACATCGTTTCAGTTTGGGAGACTTCGGCAATCATAAAAATATCCGTCATAAAAACAATTTACTTTTTCTTACTGATTCTAAACGGCCAGCTACAAAAGGAGTTTTCACAATGAAGCCTACTTATAAAATTCTCCTACAACAAAGAAGTTCTTTATTACAGTATTGCACCACAAACATTTTAAATAAATTATATTCTCGTTTAATATACGCGGTAGGCGATTTTATTCTTATAAAAAAAAGTTAGCAATAGCTTCACCGTGGCAGTCTCCGAGTGCCACATGTATTTTTTTTATAAAAAATAAACCATGTATGTGACCTTTTATTTCAGTTTATTCATAGATAACACCATGCTAAAACAGAGTCACTAATACAATTTTCTAAACGCATATTTGCATGCAAAATACGCACTTACGCATCTAACAACTCTATTAACAGCTACCTATGCATTTTATTAGGCGTTATCATCGGCCATGATTTACGAACACGCCCGAAGCGTGTAATTTTAACGCGATAAAACCGATGATACATTAGCAAGATTGCGCTTAAAACTGACCTGGGGTCCCTGGGACCAGTATTAGTGCTCAGATCTTGCCTAAGTGACACAGTTCACGTGAATACTTTACGTTGTCGTGGGGCGTTCATAAAAAAGACAATTTCCCTTATTGCCGCAATCTGTGGCACATGTGCCGTACAACGTTATGTCCCGTGCACGGTTATGTCTGCACCCGCCCTCATAAACGACAAAGTAAACCATAATTTATTGCGCATATTTAGGGTCAAACACATGACTCATAAATTGCTTTAGTATATTATTTGCGATAACTAGCCAGTAACTAATGGTAGCATATTACGGTGTGGTCGTGGTTGCTGTGTTTTAAACTCTAAAATTTATTGTTAGTATAAATAACAGACCGTATTCATATTTTGGGTCGTAATAATTTTATAGTCGAAAGTAAACATGAACTTTACGTAATTTTGAAGAAACATTTTATTTGCAAGGACTTTAAAGGTTAAAATATCAAAAAACTTTCAAGAAAATGTAATATTTATTTTCATTCAATATTTTCGTTTCTAAGAAATAAAATACAAAATATTAAACAGCGACTTTCCGCGTCACGAAATGAATAAAGTACTGAAAACCAAGATACCACGTTTATTGATTCAAGTTTGCACTAACGACCAAGTTGCTACATGAAAAATGTAGGTATCGCTTTGAAAATACTGAATGAACTTTTGAAAGTCTGAAACATAGCTCTTCTTTTATTCATGTTCTGACATGTGGCGCTCTCCGTTGTGTACAGGCTTTCTTCCTTAACAAAATAAACAACATTTACTTGGAGTTAGGTCCTTTGAGAGGCTGCCCTGTACTTATGTTTTATGAATGAGCTCTTATGCACTTACGTGTGTATGTTCGTATTGGACACCATATGAATGGAATACGAATACGTAGATCTTACACTGATTTCGAGGTACTATATACTAGAGAAAAATATATAACAAATCACATAGACACACGTACCAAAACACTATATTCTCATACAGATTCTTAGAACATTTTAAGATCTCCCCCACCACTGCTACGTGTAGGCAGTTCCCTTTATCACGAAAAACTATCCGTCTCTGTCTCGCAAGGAAAAATTTCACGCGTTTTCTGACGTGCCGCATGGTTTTCATACTTTCACTGCATCGCCACATTGAGCTCTGCTGCACAGTTCAAACGATCCAATATTCCGTAACCAGAATATCGCCACTGCATACCTTTTATACTCTCGCTAAAGAGCCTTCGGTTCGCCAACGATTTGAAAGGTCATACGTAACTGTTTCACGATGGAAAATGAATTCTCTATCGTGGCAATAAAGTTGATATTCTTGTGCATCTTATTTGATTTTGTGACCTTTTGTATCTGAAGATTCAGTGCAAAACTTGTAATGTAGACAAATGGGTATGTATAGACTGTATCGAAACAAGCCTTCAGTCGCGGCGCGCACATGCTCGCGTGAAGTTGGACTCAAAGCTAGGTCCTTGCGCGAAATGGCGGGAACTTTCCGATAACTTTCGTATAGTAATACGCAGTAACATATCTTTGTAAATTCAGACAAACTATTGAAATTAAGAGTGTTAATAGCTTATTTACTGAAGTTTTGTTGTAATTTAAATAGTGTTGGAAGATTGATTGAAATCTACGGAATCCTGTAGGCACAACTTTTT
The DNA here is from genome assembly GCA_950005045.1 of Agrotis exclamationis. NCBI lineage: Eukaryota > Metazoa > Arthropoda > Insecta > Lepidoptera > Noctuidae > Agrotis > Agrotis exclamationis. The sequence goes on along the minus strand of OX465425.1, from coordinate 12,852,981 downwards.
CCGCAAGTACGTAAACATTTTAGTTTTTTTTTTGAGTTAAATTGACTTACGTTCTGTTGCTCATATTTATCGCTATCTTTGCTCCATATGTTTTTGGAAATCATATTGAAGTATTTATATTTTGTCCTGAGATGACGTACTCTCCTGCTCTTTTCACAAATAGAAGATATTCAAAATAGGTTTCTTTCATCAAGAAAAAAATCCCTTTTCGACCTTTATTCCTGTCATATAAGTCGTACTGACACCTGTACTTTCATTATTTTGGTCTTTATCAATTGTTTTATTACTTTAATGGCTATTCAAAGTTGCTGGAAAGTTTCAAAGAGTGAAAACATTACCAAAAATCCATAGGTAGTCATAGCAGTTTTATATGTACCTATGTGTTTAAAATTTGTTTAAAAATGCCCAGTATGATCGAACATTAATATTACAAATGCGAAAGTTTGTGAGGATGGATATTTTTGTTCTTTCACACAAAAACTACAACAATATGTCCATCAAATCGGTAGACAGATATAGTATAAAACTTTAATCAACTCAAAGAATACTTTTATCCTGGCATTATGGTGCTGGCAACAACGAGTCATAACCTAAGAATAAGCAGAACCATTTTAATACCAATAAAAGTACGTGGTAAGTTGAGAACAACCGCAATTATTAAAATTAAAAGCCGGGTAATTATGAGATTGGCTGCCCTTTAACCTAAATTCAATTAAACCGTGGTTATACAGGGAGGGATTAACCCGAGCATTATAATAGAATAATTATTAACCCCGTTATAAATAATTGTTATCAATATTTTCTTGTTCAGACAGGTGTATTAATTTGTTTTTTAAATTACTGGAGTTCTAGTATCAAAAATTATAATAAAAGAGATTTTGTTTGTTTGTTTGAATATGAATATTTAATTAACACTGTTGAAAACTATAAAAGCTACATTTTCATTGAGCAACATGCTTTTTTCTTTTTTTTTCGGATGAGTTACATAAATATAAAATTTAATAATATTAAATTCGTCCACCAGATTTTTATTGTACAGCTTTGTTATTTATTAAATTCCTATAGAGAAGTAGTGGCGTCCAGCTGCGTCTTCTTGTTCTTAATCGCCCTGTCACTGAGCATAATCGTGACTTCGTTTTAGCGAACTGCGCCTGCGCATGTGTAACTTGATTGAGGTTTATCAAGCAGCTAATTAATAACATTAACATAAATGTTTGGTAATATTTCACCGAGTTATTACTTAGTATAAAATATAACCTACAATAAAATAAATAACACTTTGCTAATCATTGAGAAGTACTCTTCAACATAATGTGCACCCCCTCTATCAAAATTACATTATAAAATATGAATGTTGGTGGGTAGGTATCATATTTCGTCAATCCGGTCAAGGCTTTAATAAAAAAAAAATTAAATATCCTGGTCCATATTTTAATAAAAAGGATTAGAAATTACTTTAGTAGCTACTACTAATCAGTTTATCATTTAAGGTCTGGTACAAAAACAAACAAATCTGTAGTAGGCAACTAATCCAGGCCGTTAATCAAGCGAAATCACAAAACGAGGCAGTCATAAATTTAAACAAAATAGTGCCGGCAAAATTCCCCGTGGAAATAATATTCGGACAAATGAAAATTCCGACCGATGCATTCGGGATCGTGAACGGCGCTCGGAGGTTTTAATTCCCTTGACTGTTGCGAATCGGCGCATGTTTTTTCATTAAAACGCATTCAATACGACGACGACGTGGCTTTGAAAAAGCGGACCTTTTCAAAAAATATTTTCCTGACATTCCACTGTGCACTGCGCTCGTTTCATTCACGGCCTTTTTGTAAAGTCTAATTAAAAAATCGACGCTTTTAATGTCTGCCTTGTGACAGGTACGTAGTAGATCCACGTAATCCAATGATGTGGTGGAGTCGCCAATGATATTACATTTTTTACTTTATTCATTATATTCTTTAACAGTGATCCCCAGAGAAACTTTTTGATATGCGATGCTATTGTCTGTATTTTATCTCCTATTGTATTTATGTTATATGGAAAACTTTTGTAAATGTTCAATGCAGACTTTATAGTCTTCGTTTTTTAATGAAAATGATGAATATTTCTGTGACCTCATTTCACCACAGATGCATTTTGACAATCATCGTTATCCACTCCCCAACAACATAATAAAGAAAGATTGAGAGGGTAACCCACATCGCTGCAAACTGTCATGCATTTTCCCCCTTCTTGGCTACGATTTAGTCCAATAGATACAAACTGATATAGACATTATCCAAATGAAATACACTTGGCCACCAATGAAATAAAAGACAAAACGTTCCCAAATCTAATATCTTAATTTCATATATAGAAATGTAGCACTAAAACAAAATACACGTTACAAAAGTTTATCAAGTGCTAATGACAGTCTTTTCTTAGCTGTCATTCGGACCTCGCTGAAGTGGTCGTGTTGTGGTCTCAGTGACACCCTCACCTCTCCATTACTGCGCCTTGGAGCAGGGTTAACGACTCGTTCGCGTGATGCCACACAACTTTACGCTTATTTATACTATGAGGCGAACAAACTCGACGCTCGACATTCAACCGTTACAACATGGCCGGCGACATATCAAATCTCCATTATCAGCGGCCGCCGGAACAAACGATGGCCTTGCTGATTTTTTTTAAAGTTACCCTTTCGGTTTCATATTTTTAGAAGTTTTAAGAAAGTCCATTAGCACCCAGAAATTTATTCCAGTTTCTAACCCTATAACTAACAACAAATACCATATGGTAAAGGTGCTTAATACAAAAAAATTCTTCCTATTTTTCTCATAAAGCTATTTCTCTATAGTTAAAAAATAAATAAACGGTTCAAGTTTCTCTCAAATACAAGTTCCTACATAATATCATGAATCTACAAGGGGACGGCTCATTGTCACAAAGCCTGTAAGCAAGGGGACATTTACGAGCGAATAATCATGCTCGTAAATGTTCCCCTGCTGCGGACTAACGTCTGAAGTTTACACTGTCAGTTCTAGACTATTTAAATGTGTAAGTAATCAGTAACTGAACTAAAGTCTCCAATAATTAATTATTCAAAAATAATGGAGAGGAAAAGTTTGTAAGTCTAGACATAGGATAATCTTGGGATCAGTAATCCGATTTCGAAAAATCTTTCAGTATCGGAAAGCTTGATAATCCTCGAGTATTAATAATTTATTTAAAATATTTATGTGGGATGATTGATGACTCGAGCGAAGAAGCGGGTAAGAGCTAGTCTTACTAATATTATACAGACGCAGGATGTTTTTTGGTCTTTCACGCAAATACTACTACCTAATCGGATTTAAATTTAATTTGGTACACATAGGTACTCGTAATACATAGTTTGGTACACAGATAGGTTATAACATGGATTAACACATAATTATGATATTTTAATCCCCATTACACAGGGTATTTTTTATGTAGTTCGGATATTTTAGAATGTTATACATTTACGAAAATTAATAAAGTCAAAGTCAAATCATTTATTCCAATTAGGCCATCATAGAGGCACTTTTGAACGTCGATTATTAAAATTAAAGGAAATAGGAAGGGATGGGATTGAATCTACACCCATTCGCAAAGGTAGGTTTGTATGGAGAAGAATGGGCAAGAAACTCCATACTTACTCTTTTTCAAAAATGTTTCACAATGTTTTGAAATAACAAATTTAAAAAATAAACACGTAAATTATACGTAGTTACTGATCCTATAGATTTTTGTTACGTTCTCATACAACGAAAGCTTATTAATAAGTCATAACTCACAATAAATAACAAGTTGGTGACACATTAACGACTGCATTCAAGAACGGCGTTTCGACTTACATGAAAACAATTTTCGTGCAAATATGTCACGTTATGTGGAATCGAATAAAAGGAGAAAATATAAAATAAAATCTCTTTTGTGTGAGGAGGTAGACACCCTTTGGTGTCCTGGGAACACCACAGACCTCTGACATGACTTTAGACTTAAATATTTATTATGTAAATCCAGGTTTCTTCACGATGTTTTCCGTCTTCGATATTAGAGATAAACTAAGAAGGCACATATAATATGAAAAAAAAAAAACACATAGACACATTATGTTAATACGATTCATGTAGAACACCTAAGTTGTGAAGATCCTACGCATTAAATGATGAATGACAATCAGATGAGCGGGTTAGATTCCCGCACGGAACAATTAATATTTGTATAACCTTCTAAGTCTGGGTATTTGAGTATGTGAGTTCCTATGTTTGTAAACGGACCCACGACACATGAGAAATTCCGAGTGGGGGCAACGTTTTTTAAGCTATTGCATAGTTTTTAGGCTTTGAGTGCGGCGACCGAATCAAGAAATTCCGTAACGAAAATAAACCTAACACTGTCACATCTGTCATGTCAACGTGAATGAATAAAATTTGAATTAATTTTTTTCTCGACGTTTCACTTGATTGACGTGGCTGACAATAGCCTAATTAATAGAATAACTTCCCATAGAGCAACGATGGGATGATTTTCTCGTTAAATATTCGCGGTAGGCGATAATCGATTTTTCTTTTTTTTTTGATAAAAAATGCTATGCAATATCTTTACCGCGGCAGTGCCCTAGTGCCACACGTATTTTTTTTTTTAATAAAAAGTATACTCATGAATGAATCAAGTTGTTTGCAATCTGTTTTGAAATTTTTTATCACTGACTAGCCTTAGCTTTCCAAAAATCAGGAGAGATACCTAATACCAGGTAATGGGTTGTTCCCATTTCGCACAATTTCCAAATGTTTGCCTACTGTGGCAAATGGGACGTTGCGGTGAACGTAGGCACACGATGGACGACCAATCGGCCACTGCGCTACTAACCCAGTATTGACGAAACTGACTCATTATTACTTTAAGGGTCATCACTAATTATCTGGGGGAGAACTAAAAAGTGACCCTGATATTTTAAGACAATTGTCTTTAAATAAATAAAAAAAACTACTGTCTAAAAGATCTGTTATAATACATATAATTCCAAAATACTACTCTACTCAGTAGTATTTTCAGTTCTAAAATCAAAAGTTATTCATTAAAATAACACCTATCGGTATTTGAGAATCGACTTACGAACAGAATACAATGCAAACTAAACTAGTAATAACAATAAATAAAATCTAACTTATTTTATCTTATTTCAAAAATCCAAGAAAACGGCCTGTGTCAAACAGACAGGCGATAGCGAACCGAACCTTAAAAAAGCGAAAGCGATCCGATAGTCTATGTGACAGCTCAAACAATTCCATCATTACAAACAAAAACGCTACACCACGGATTCGGTTCGTCTGTCAGTTTGACAAAGGCAGTGGCATACTATAGGAATACGTATATTTTTATAAGTTTTACAAGGACTAGAACCACTTGTCATTTTCTTCGGAAACTTCAAGAAAACATAAAATCACAACTTGAGACGAGTAATCATTTTCTTTTGTTTCAGGTGCAACCATGAAACCGAGTAAAAAGGAACACTCAAAGTTTTCTCACTGAGGGCTATTCAACGTTTTATTTCTATCATGAAAAAGTTAAAGAAGGAAGAATACTACAGCGGTGAAATGTAAACAAATTCCAATGCCGGGTCTGAAAGAGAACGTGTCATAGACAATGCACAGCCTCCTTGGAGCGGCTGTAGTGTCGGCATTACTGCAGATACTGCTGTCCTACACCGGTAAATATGAATTGTATTACGTTTCGGGTAAATATTTTGAATAACAAAATTCTTCTAACCTACAAAAAAAATATATACTTACTTTACTGCGATCTACTACGACCTTTAAGTCTAGATTCTCGTTAGCTCAACATTTAAAATGGACATCCATTCCGGTACATAATTACGTGTTAACAGTTTTCGTCATTATAACAAGTACCACCAAAAAGAAAATAAGCTCCAGGTCAACAAAAACAAAGTGCAGGTCCGTAATTAGTGTTTTTATCGTAGCTTCGTTTCTCCCCTTGCGGTTAAGCAGCAAGTAAAATATTTCACCATAAAATAAAATAAAACATACTTTATGAGTCTGAAAATAAAATACCTTTTCGTAGTTTCAGCTTTATGAAAGTAACAGGAGAACTACGGTTAACATTATTGTATGGTAATCTCGTTTCAAATTGAAACTCTAACTTTAGAACAAACTTGGGGATTACTTCTCTAGTGCGAGGATATCGCTATTGTGAGTTGTCGACAAATCCTGAGTAATGTGTAGAAGTGGGTTTTATGTGGGAATTAATTGCCGTCACATCTTGTAGGTAGTTTACACTAGTAGCCAAGATAATGTAATTCTTTCCGAGCGGCGAGCATTAGCAGGCGCCGGCGGCGGTGACAGTCATCGCGGAGACAGGCCGGTCGGACCGGAAGCAGCTGTGTCGTTCGCGTGCTGTTTGCCAATTTATCACTAAGCTGATTATATATAGGATCGTCCTTGTGACGTGCTTTATGACCTTGTTTGCTCTCCTCCCATTGTATCGCACTCCCTTATTTACACACCTTTTAAGCCAAGACAAAAATTGGCGGAGAATTTCTCGTGTCAACATCCGTTCTCGCCTTTTGTTCTAACACGTGTGTGTTTTTGTTATTACTGTTTACGTTTTCTTGGTGATGTTGTTACCAAAAATGTTTTTCGAAATTGTATCGTTACAGCCAGGCTCATATTTTGGGGTAAAGAAACCACGTATCTATTTAAACATTCAAAGACTTAACAACTCTGTTCCCTTTTGTACCACAGGATTGTTTTAAAAGTTAAATAATTTAAACAGTTCATAATAAAAGTTAAACAAATAAGAAGAAGCGGAAGCTAATCCCAAAGTCTTGAATACAATTAATTTCGAAGTTAATAACACTTCAGCAGCTATCCGACAGTGCCAAACTTTGGTTCACATAGTCAAACAGTCGTAAAGTCCTAAACTTAACGAGAAGTGCTAGAAACTTCACATGTATCTTCTAAACATGATATGCGGACATAGATCATAAAGTCATAAAGCCAGGATATAATTGTACCTAGGTGTTATACAAATGTTTCACAACATGGTTCTGATTCTGAATTCCGCTCTTTCGTCATTCTCATTTTCACGATCGGCAAAGATAGGAGAACGTTCGTGATATTATGTTTTTGTCCATTTTTGTGGACACTATTCCATACAGTCATCATTTTAGTGCGTACAAAATTGTACACTCACTAAGGGATGAATTCAGAAAAAATCACTTTCTGGTCATCATTTACCTAGCCTTATCCCAACTTGAATGAAAGCAATTGAATGAAGGAATTTAACATTTTTATTTAGTTTAAAAATCATCTCACAGCAACTATCCTTCGTTTCCTTTGCCTGATTTCTTACACAAAGATATGAAAATAGAATCGCTTAAAATAAAATGCATAAAGTAAACAAGAGTACAAAAGGCGAGCCACAAATTGTGTTTTCAGTGCTAGGTCTGAGCGCAGGTGGCACAGCCCGCCTTAAGCTTCGGCGGACCGCAGCCAAATCCGCATGTGACTTTAATTTAACTTTGCTTCACTGAATATTGTCCTTACATTGAAATTTGAATTATGAGTTCGAGCTAACGTGACGCTTAATGCAACTCTGACTAAGTTTCTGCTTAATCTCGAACAAGTTGGACTGATATAATGTATGTAGATTAAAGTTATTTTGGATTCTAAGAAATATGGTTGCAATGTGTTTTGATGAATATTCAGTTTCATATACTCTTTTCAGATTTTTTCACACAATACGTACGTTCCCGTTATAATCCTTTTTATGCGATAAAATCATCAAATGAGTCCTCCCACCCTGCTTGGAGCAAAAGGGACTGTCAGACTATTACTGACTAAAAGTCCATCCTGTTCCAGTTGCCCTTTGCGTCTCAGGGCCACGTTATCCTACTTAGAAAATCTTTAATGTAGGTACCTATTTCATATTGTTTTACTTGTGAATAGCAATTATGCATTTCAAAAAACAACTACCAACAAACATCGCAGTTTCGTAGCCTACAATGTTCTAAACAAGCCTTTACGAAAAGACACTGAAAAATATCATAAACTAAACGTATGAAAATGTTCAAACGCAATAGTAAGGAATTTGCATAGGTAGACGTTATACCGCATACGGTGCAACTCGCGATACCGCTTGAATACGTAACATGGTTCATACCGCGAATACTGTTGGAAAACTCAACTCACTTTATGTCAAACCCGTATGATCTGGTGTCTGGTGGCACTTGAAACATAGATCCTCATTCCAATTAGTGTCTATCAGTTCCCTAATGTTACAATGCTTTAGGGGTTACATGGAGGAGGAGGAGCAGGGATTAAAGTTCCTAATCAACGATTAAAAAAACCCCCGACAAAAAACCAAGTTCCCTTTAAGAAGTAATAAATAATAAAAACAAATAAAAAAAATACGTCGCGTTGGGGGACCGCTTCAAATTATTTATTATCTACGATTTTTTTCGGTCCCCCAACGCGACGTATTTTTTTATTTGTTTTTATTATTTATTACTTTTTAAAGGGAACTTGGTTTTTTGTCGGGGGTTTTTTTAAATTTTTAATTTTTTTTTTATTTTATACTTTTTATAGGTAGGTACATACTTATTTTATATCATTTTATGTTGAGCGGTTACAGCACATTGACAAATCATCTTTAACAGAATTACAAAGACTGAGATTGTAGTAATTGACACTCTCACTTGACCATCGGATTTCCATTTCCCAATTTCCCCAGCACCAATTTTCTCATCAAACCATGCTAAGAACACTCTCGATTAAATCATAAATATTCCCATTCAGTGCGCTTTCATTTAAAACCCCACTCGAGTTTATTTGCAAACCTTCGGTTACCCTTCCCCACTTTCACCCCCATAACTTTTAAACGGCTCAACCGATTTTCATCAAACATGTCTAAGAACACTCGCCCGTAAATTACCTTTAATACAAAAAAAAACTAAATTGAAATCGCTTTATCCGTTCGGGCTCTATGGTGCCACAGACAGACAGACACACAGACAGACAGACACGTCAAACTTATAACACCCCTCTTTTTCCGTCGGGGGTTAAAAAGAGAGGATCCTCGGGGTTGTTATGTCTAGTGGGCTCATCAGTTGTTGATAGATTTTTCTCTCTAAGAGAGAACTGTATATAGGTACTCGTATCACAATGCAGGACTTTGTTTAAGTTTTCATTTCTTCGGACAAGCATACAAGAGAATGTGTTTGGTGCGGGAATGTCTTAAGTGGTCTTAAAGTCTTGATGTTACCGCGAGCCAAGAACGCAAAGGGTAACTGTAGAAACAGGGTTGTGTTTCGTCAGTCAAATCGAATTGTTCCTTCATTTCCACCAAGACGCCACCAGTACGATCCTAACCTACTCCTTTTACTCTAGAACAGTACAATAATAAAGGAAATTATGAACATCATTAAAGTATGAAACTAGAACTAAAGAGGAATTAAATGAAGATATTTCAGTCGAGGCACGTATGACTCGCGCGGACAGAAGTTTTGTAGCATTGTGATAAAGTGAGAATTCAAAATAAAATTAAATTACCTAACTCAAAATTCTCTGGGGAACTAGCAAGCTGTGAAGAAGAATAAATCATTAATGTTTCAAAAAAAATAAAATAAAAAAAAATGCAGATAAAAACTTCACGATAACGATCCTTGATCAAGACCAAAGATAAACCATCGTTTTATTTGTTGCATTGTTAAAAAAACAAACGTTCAAACATTTTAACACATGCCCATATATTACAGCTCGAAACCATTTCATTCACATCAGCAAACAGAAAAAAAATCGCATTAAAATCAGTACATGCGTTCGAGAGTTATGACACCACTGACAGGCAAAGATACCATTGAACTTTTAACACCCCATCTTTTTGCAACGAGGTTTTAAAACGATTAATTTTATTAGTACTCAGTGAACCAACCGAGTAAATAACGATCTACCCACTCGTAACAGAGTTAAAACCTCTGTGGCTCTGCCGTTCATCAGCTACACCCACGGGAACGTGCTGTGGCTATTCCTAACCGACGACTGAACAGTTAAATATAATCTGAATAAAATTAGTAAACAAATGAATGCAGTGACCCATGTTTGCTGAACTCAGATTCCTGTTCTTCTGATGTCATTACTCATTTTAAGAGCACCGTCACACTAGCGTTTGTCCAGCGTAGGCGTTCGATAAACGTAATATGCGCAGCGGAGACGCCACGACAACCCGGCGCATGCGTCGCGTTGATACGGCGTTTCCTCTGGAGTCCATTGAAAGCTGTGCTAACGCCGCGCAGAAAACGGACTTGTGTGTAAGCGCCGCATCTCCGCTGCGCATATGTTTATCAAGCGCCTACGCAGGGCAAACGTTAGTGTGAAGTTGCTCTGAATCCTGTCTTGCTTGTCCTGTCGAATATTCTGATGGACAATTCTGAGAGTGCTAAACGGGTAGGGGGTTAATTTCGAGCAGTGACTCATAAAAATAATACCCACTTTAGTTAATTATTGCATAAATAAGAGTGATTTTTCTGGGCCATCAAAGATTCCAGAAAAAAACCGGCTAAGTGCGAGTCTTTTATCTATAAAAACGGCAAAAAAATCATATCTGTTGTATACCAGCCCTCTAAAATATTAATTCTATTCTGTTTTTTAGTATTTATTCTAGCGGCAACAGAAATACATCATCAGAATCTATGAAAATTTCAACTGTCTAAGTTCATGCCTGGTGACAGACGGACAGACAGACAGACGGACAGCGGATTACTAATAGGGTCCTGATTTACCCTTTGGGTACGAAATCCTAAAAATCAAGAAATGCAGATTCAAACATCACTCGAAAATTCCCCACAAGTCCTAAGATCGACCATTGTTTTATTCGTTGATTTAGTTTCCAAAAATAAAGAAACTTACTGTAAATAAACAAAAGCGGCATTATTTAAAGCTCAACAGATCACATTGCAATTTCACACCCGATCCGCAAAGCGATTAATTGAGTCGGATCGCATCGGACCAGACGCCCGCCAATGGACTTGACGTCCCGATCGATGTGTGAGGGCCTTAAAAGACAGGTCCGAATGTAAAATTCTCAATAAAAAGTCCGTGTGTTTTTGTTTATTTTAAAGGATCACCTTTTTCATCGTGTTAAAAAAAATACCGACCGAATTGAGAACCTCCTCCTTTTTTTGAACTCGGTTAAAAATCGTCACGTTTACATGAATCTAGCAATAACATTATTTTTTTAGCGTTGTAAAATCATCAAATGTGTCCATCCACCCAGGGCAGGGCAGGAGGGACTATCAGACTTGTACTGACTAAAATCCACGGCATCCTTTAATAGCCCTTTACGTTCCAGGTTCACGGTTACCTGATGAGACAGTCCCGCGATCCCGGAAAGGGTAACCTCTGGAATAGTCGGTCGGATTTGTTATGCGTTAGTTAATGCCATGTGGGCCAGTGGTGAAAAAGTGATTGAAAAGTCAATCCATCTGAAAGTCACTGCAAATATGAAACACTTTGGAAGTGATTGCCATTTGTCCAAGTACTCGTATAAGTCATTTTATCGGGGAGTACGGTAGTGCCCCCGCCATATTATATTTCTTTATTAGTTGTGTGACTTGTTGGTCTACTGGTCGTAAGTGCGACTCTTGCGCAAGAGGGTCCGATTCCCTGGTTAAAGGGTTGTTAAGTATTTCAATCAAGAATTCTGCAGCATCAGTTTTGGAGCCTGGATTTCTACTCGGTGGATGGCAATAGAAGCGTCCCTATATGGGATTTTTAAACATAAGTGCCAATTTAACATAAGTAGTATTATGTAGACCACTGCCTCCGGGGATTACAAGCTTGATGTTATGTATGTCCAGCATAGCAGGTCAACCTACTCCAATCTGTCAGATTTAAAAAACGAACATTTTCCACTATTGTAATAAGGTTGAAAATCTATTAAAGATATTTGACAGATTGAGGTAAGTTGATGTGCAGGCGTCTGTACAAAGTGTCGACAAGAATTAAAAAAAAATAGTTTGCGAATTTCTCTTGAACTTTTGCAGGTCGAGTCGTGCGTAGTAAAAATAACAGATTTTTGTCATAAATGATCCAACATAATATTATCTAGAAATTCTAGATAAGTTGGATCATCTAGTAAGTATACTTTTCTGACGATTTTAGACTAGAATCGTCTAAAAGTTAAATACTGAGTATAGCCTGGAGTCCGTGACTGTCTAAACATGTAACCGTGATCCTGGAACGTAAAGGGCTTTGAAGAAACACCTTGGATTTTAATCAGTACAAGTCTGACAGTCCCTTCCACTCCCCACCCAAGGCTGCAGGAGGACTCATTTGATGATTTATCCATGAAAAAAATATGTATGTACTAATCAAAGTGTAACGCCATGTTTTCCCTTTATCGATAAAGTAATTTGTTATTTCTATTAATAAAGCATATTCAATAAAGTCAGATTATTATCAAGTTAATATAATTTGTGTGACGTACGATTACCTGAAAGAAACCAGCTTATTTGTCACAACCTTCTTTCAGACATTTTACTTTCCAAGAGATAATGAATCGAGCACTGTTTTGATAAAAACAAAGAGAATAGTTATACCGTCCCACGCATTCTTTATTTGGTTTACTTGTAGACTAAACAAAGATGAAAACATGAAACTCATACCAAAGAAAAACAATGAAAACTTGATATGTTTTGTATCTATGGACTATGGTACCGTTGAAATTATTCCTTTATTGTAACAAACCTAATTGAGTTCTACCTCAAACCTAGTTGATTTTAAGGCCGAGTATTAGAAATATTAATAACTAGCTTTTCCCAGCGGCTTCGCTCGCCCCCCCCCCCCCCTTATTGCCTATGTCACTCAGGACCAAAGCAGCTTTCAACTGGTGAAAGAATTTTTGAAATCGGTCCAGTAGTTTTTGAGTTTATCCATTACAAACAAACAAAAATACAAAGTTTTCCTCTTTATAATATTAGCTATTATAATATAATAATAAAGCTAATATATAATATTAGCCCCCCCACCCTTAAGCCTAACTCAACTTTCTACTGGTGAAAGAATTTTTGAAATCGGTCCAATTATTTTTGAGTTTACTCATCACAAAAATACAAAACTACAAATCTGTCCTCATTATATTATAGGTATAGATTTATATAACATCACACGAGGAAAGTAAATCGTTGTCTACTTTTTACAACGATGATATCATGTTGGTGTGGTATGTAAAAGCACTCAGCGCACGATTAAAATTATTCGCGCGAACGAAGCTTTTGTTATGCGGACGTCGGCACTAGTACGCGATACGACGCGATCGCAGTCTTGCACATCCACGCAAAGAACATCCAATGCACCGTGAAATTGCCTATTTTCCACGTGATTTTATTTATTTATTTCATACATCGATGACATTTCCATTCGTTCTATCACGGTTCAATGCCTCGGAAAATCGTTACGGAAGTCTCGATGCATCCGAATCATCCGTGTTTGTTCCCAACCGTACTTCAGCAGCCCACGGAGCAAACTCCTTAATTTTAATTCCCGAACATTCTCGAACTTACGCTATGCATTTAAAATGTACGAATAGTACAATGTGTCTACAAGTAGTGCTTCCTGTTTAAATTTGTTAAGCCTGCAGTGCATTGAACGGTTCCACGTAGACAGTAGAGTCCCGTTTGGAATGCAAACGTAGACACATATATATCATTTGCCTCACTCGAAACGGAAACTGATTCATTTCCGATGCATGGTTGAAGCTCTTTGTGGAGTTCGTCGGCCGCGAATTGCTCACGTTTTCAACATTTGATTGCGACATCAATACCTTTGAAATATTGTTGATTGTAAATTACTGTGCTTGACGTAATGCGGAAACTATGAAGCGTCTAAAAGTAACAATAAATCTTCGCCTCACTGTAGTGTAAACAGAGTTAAACATACAATAGTAAATAGCTAAGTATTTCCCGTGGGATTACGTTAGAAGGTGTGCCGACTTCTAGACTCTGTCGAGCCTTAAAACTAAGCAGACGCTGACTGGCATCTCCCGCGCGAGCACTTTCCTACTTCACGTAGCAATCGCGTCTGCAAAATGCAACAATGCATATGAATTCAATCTCACGTTTGTTTCGATATACTTACTTGTGTACCGTCGACAATACTGAATTATATTCTGTATTCACACTAAACAATTAAATGGAGAAGAATTAGAAAGGAAATATCACCTCAAAATCTAATTTTATAAACCTTGATATTGGTACAAATATACTAATATTTCCAAGATGTTATAAGGTTGGTCTGATGTTGTTATTTTAAAGTTGGGTAATTCATAGATTGAACGGGAAGCGCGCGTAGCCTCAGGTGTTGTTTTCGACACTAAAGTTGCTCTAAGCCGCACTGAGCTGTACTTAGTGTCCATGCAGGCTTGCGAGCTCACTTAATATTATCTCTGTTACCGAAGTTACAAAGCAATCATTATAGTTTGCTGAATATAACGAACCAGGACACTTTGAGCACTAATAACTTGCTTCATTCTATAAAATCTCTGTACTTACTATTCTAAAGCAGCATTAAAAACAAAAAAAAAACTCATGTTACTTCCAATTTCTATATTCGCAAAAGCAAAATAACGTATGCAATATATTATTTCAAATAAACGGGGCCGTACTCCGTGAGGCTGAAGTTTGTTGAGTAGCATTAAAAGATTAAAAGTCGACAGTTCGCTCAAGCTGTATCGAATCGAAACTGGAAACGATCTCTCGACTCGACTGTAACATATATTTGCGATGCAGGCGGCGCGTCCGTGGCGAACTTCGCCTGGCGAATGCAAAAATTTAAATTAAAAACATAAATCAGCCGTGTATCGAGTAACTTTCGAGATTGGTGTATATTTCGAATGCACGTTTCACTACACGTATTATGATATTTTAACTGCGCTGATTTTTAATTAAAGTGAACGTTCAATAAATATCAAGTTGATAATTATAACAGCTTCGTGACAAAGGCAGCAGAAGAGTGCACACTTGAGTGAGGAAATCGTCGGAGGCACCAGGAAAAGATTCTCTCGCAAATAATTAAGGCACAAGAATCTCTACACAGAGTATTTTTGAATTAATTGCTTTGAAATTATTATGAGTATCATAATCTCATAATCTTAATTAAGAGAACTTTAGCCAGCTCAAATTAGAAATTTTAATCTTTTGTAAATCCTTCTCCCGTTGGCCGGTGGTGTTTATGAAGTCGGATTTTTAGGGTTTGGTGTTAAAAATATTTAAAACGGCACATACAGAATAACCCGGCTGAAACTAGTCATTTAATGGTAATTGATGCATTTTGATAATAAATATAACTCTTGCCTTACTTTGTGAATTTTGAGCACACGAATGTTTTAGAAATCAGACCAGTATTAATAAAAAAAAATAATAATAGGGGAATTAACTACTAATGAAACAGTATAACGAGTTTAAAACATATAATTCTACAAGTAGGGCCAACAAGAATAAAGCTACGTCAATTTTGTTGAAAGTTGTTGCAAGGAAACAAAACGATTTGGAAGTGTTTGTATTTTGTATCAACACGCCGTTTGTATAAAGGAACTGAACAGCACAACGCTAAAAAAATCGTCTTGAAACAATCTTACAGACAAAGTTCAAGCACCTTCAACTGGTAAATAGGTACTTAAACACAAACAATAGCGGGCGTCAAACATCGCACCACGTCAAGGAAAAACCGTTTTGTTTCAAAAGAATAACGCTTTTCCGCTCCATTGGTTCACTCATTTCATTTCCATTGATTCACTTGAGGAAAACAGGAAAAAAGGAAGATAAAAATTGAATGTAACACAAAACAAATGATTTAGCAGATTTTTATTGTGAAGAAAATACTTCATCTTACGACTTTTTGTAAACTGGACACAATTCAGCAAGATAATATTTTGAGAGAATGTTTCACAGTCAAACTTTAAAGCTACAATTCTAATTAATGACATTGTAAAACTTAAAGGAAGGTGGTATTTGTTATTTTGATGTTAAACACGTACTTTTCAAGTATAATTGAATTTGATCAAATGTCCTGGTGTTTAAACTTGTTCAAAATTACAAACGTAAGGTAAAAATTGCGACAGAAAATCTTGAAAGTCGATTACGATTTAACCGCAGCCAGGCAATATTGAGATTCCTACCTTGCTCAGTTTCCAATCTCCCACGTATGTAAGATAAATCATTCGTACACTTACTTCCCGAGGACGACAAACTGGGAATAAAATCACTCAAGTTATAACAAGGAGTGGTGTTCATTTTGTGAATAGTGCAGACTTAATTAGAGTCGGTGTGATTGCAGCCGTAGACGGCGTCAGCTGGGAGGAATGGTGGACCTACGACGGGATTTCAGGTGAGACCCATTTATTGTTCATGTCATTGTTAAATTTTATCGTGTTATTTTAATATTTATGAATAGTTTGCGAGCACTATTTGTATGCGGGTCCAGAAATGAATAAAACGCTCGTGCATTTTTAGTGTTAGTTGCACACCCGTGTTTTGTTTTTATGAAAGAAGACGTTTGTTTGTCTTTTGTGTGATGTTTCTTTTGTTTTAATTAAAATACTCTTATTAATTATACTTTTATAACTAGGACTGCTTTATATCTGTTAGTCATAGAAATGATTGTTCAGTTAGACAACTCCACATTATGTAAATAGGTATAGTAATAAGAGCAAATCTAAAATGATTCCTGATCAAATGATCATTTATGTAAATTTTGGAATGGACTGGAATGACTTTACCCAAATGGACAGTTAAAACTTTCAATAATTTTGAATCACTTCTATATGGAAACACACAATTATTGAAGAATGGACACGTCCCTCATTGTTTTATGCAGTTTATTAAAATAATCGATCAGTTGTTCGTGATTAAACATACGTGCTCCCAATTGCATAATTTATATTAAATAATGACCATTTTGCTTCGCAAATAAAAGGTCACGTATGCTCGTAGGAATATAATAGGTTGGGGAAAAAGTTTCTTCGCATTTTTTAAGAAAATTCAAAACATTTTTTAATAAAGTTTATTTACATTTAACTAAAGTATGTAGGTACCATTTTGTTCGATATATTTTTGCCATCTTGTAGGTAGGGACATGATCCCATTGCTATAGAAATTTTGGGACTTCTGGTCAAAATACCGCGACAAGTGGTTTTGGCAGTCCTCTCGTGATGTTAACCTGACACTGCCTAAAGAATTCTGAAGAGACCGAAACAGGTGGAAATCTGAAGGTGCAAGGTCAGGACTATACGGCGGATGCATTAACACCTCCCAGCCAAACTTTCTTAATTTTTGTTGGGTGGCTAAAGATGTGTGAGGTCTAGCGTTATCATGATGAAAAACCACACCCCTTCTGTTGATTAATTCCGGCCGCTTTCTTTCAACTTCTTGCTTTAATCTCATCAGTTGTTCGCAGTAGAGTTCAGAATCGATGGTCCTGCCTGGTGGTAACAGCTCATAATGAATAATGCTCTTCCAATCCCACCACACACGCAGCATCACCTTGTTGCGAGTTAACCCGGGTTTCGCCACAGTCTGTGAAGCCTGACCGGCCTTTGACCACGACCTTTTTCGCACGTTCTTGTCATACGTGATCCACTTTTCATCACTAGTTATCAGCTTCTTCAAAAATGGTTCGGTTTCATTACGTCGTAATAAAGAATCACAAATGAGTACACGGTTCATTAGGTTTCTTTCAGTGAGCTCGTGAGGTACCCAAATGTCAAGCTTTTTTGTGTACCCAGTTTTTTTCAAATGCGCCAAAACTGTTTTGTGGTCAATTTCCAGTTCTTCAGCTACGTCGTAACTACTGGTATGCCGATCTTGCTCCACTTTTTCAAAAATGGCATCCATTTTATCCGTAATAGGGCGACCAGAGCGACGTGCATCTTTGACATCAAAATTTCCGGATTGAAAACGCTTAAACCAAATTTGTGCTACTCTCACAGACACTATACTAGGTCCATAAACATCGCAATTTTTTTCGCGGCTTGCGTTGCATTTTTACCTTTTTTGTAGTAAAATTTTAAAATGTATCGAATTTCTTCATTAGATTCACTCATCTTGATGGTACGAAAAACAAATGAAAATCACACATTTTCCTAATTTGAATTTGGAATTATGTTCTCTAAAATTTAAACTTTCAATGATACCAAAACCAGCCAGATACAAATAGTATAGTCAAAGAGATTTTATTACAAGTTCATACATACTATAATGCGAAAAGACTTTTTCCCCAACCTAATATTTACTGTGAAATATAATTATTATACTGTATTTATATAATTGATTACTGAATTACAAAATTAATTAATTTAATATATAAATAGTCAGCTTCCGACTTCTCGGTTTAGGTTACTTGTATATCGTTTCAATTTTGGACTTGACAGAAACGTATTATTCTATTTATTTATTTATACTCTGCCCTTTGGCAAAATTTGAGGTAATTGAATTAAACCTAACTACGAACCTCCATAATTATGTTTGTAGCATTTTTTTTTTTTTTTGTAATATTTTGTTAAACCCCCCACTATGGGCCCCGCCCAAGAGGGCCAAAGCCTGCCGGGGTCGCGGGACTTATCTCATTACCGTGACCCCGGAACATAAAAGGCTATTGAAGGACACCGTGGATTTTAGTCAGTACAAGTCTGACAGTCCCTCCCGCCCTGCCCGGGGTGGGAGGACTCATTTGATGATTTTACCACGCTAAAAAAAAAAAACTCCCACTATAAGTAACTAAAACATAAGAATTAATGAATCTGTAGTCGAACCCAAAACACGCAAAACAGTGGTACACTACTTAAAATAGTTAAGTTGTTGTGATATTTCAACATAAGAACGTACACAGAGTAGAAATCTCAATTCATTGACCTACCGCAAAACATATTTTGTCCTGTGCGCCGTATCAATTTCTCTGTGCCGATAACATTTTTGCCGGTTTACGTGACACGCAATTTATACGGGCGATTTATCTTGTATTCATATTACGTCATTCGCAAAATAAAATTGTGAGGTGTGTTATCGTGTGTTCGGAACTGATATTTTCATGATAACTTCCGTGCATTTTATGATCGTCTAAATTTTTTCCGGAGTGGTCTCAAAATTGGTGTGAATATTTCAGTCTGTTGAGTGGATTTTGTGCTACCTTTACTATGCCTGTTTTAAGATTTATATGTTTTTCTTAAGCTTTCGATACCGTTAATCACACATTCCCCTACCCATTCTTGTAGAAGTTGATATTTTTTCATTATTTTATAATTAGATTTTATAAAATATTCTCTGTTGCTAGAGATACGTGCTTTGTCAGATTCTAACTGGGGTGTGAATACTAGTATACATAGTCAGAGAAGGTGGTATTCTTCTAGGCAGTATACTCTGTCTCCTCTTATTTCATATCATTTTATCTTGTATTTATTACCAATGGTTTAAAACATAATTATTCTAGATGTTTGTCAACAACCTCCGCTGCGCAAATGGAGTTAGATATCAAGTTATTTTATCCATTGAATATTTCACAGTTAGCTCTCAGATTTTACACCGACATAATAATATTACGGGATTGATAAAATTACCTAGAAACCGATCGATTGGTAGAAAAGAGATAAAAAGGACATGGCCAATTTTTGTATGGGCGTTTGCATAGTTATTGAATTCAATGTACACTAATGATTTTTGGTGTTTTATATTCGTGAATATTCGTACATTAAATTGCAGTAAATAAAACACATAAAGAACTTGTCATTACCACAGACTAGACCAAAACAGTTTCACTAAACCTTTAGTCAGATTGCTGGCAATAAGCTCATAGAATAGGATTTGCTATAATAGAAAGGCGCTTTAATGAATTATATATTAAAATCTGACAATAATAACCAAGTATCTATAATAGAATTTAATGTTTTTCTTTAAAGTGTATTTTTATGGGTTGCCTAAAAATATACTTTTAAGAATTATTGACCGAAAAATGTTATTGACCAATTAACAAGGAAAATACAAATTAAACAAAAGAGTAGGTATAAATAATTATTTATTTTTTACAGAGAATAAATAAAATTATTTTGTTACATTGTAATATACCTGTCCTAGATGCCTACCTAGATAACTCTTACGTTAAATGATGAGTTAGTGTTAAACGAGTCACAAGTCAACTTTAGATAAAACTATATTTTTAAGGTCGTCCTTTATAAGGTCGTCTGCCCATCTTGTTGGTGGACGTCCTACGCTGCTCTTGCTAGTCCGTGGTCCCCCCTCTAGCACATTTCGACCCCATCGGCCATCTGCTCAAAAAATATACAGTGAACATATGAGATTGAAGCTCACTTGTAATTGGGTAATAATGTGGTATTACTTTCCCTTCGAAGTGGATCACTTTGAAAAGGCAGTAATGATGGTGGCTCTGGTGGGCTAATTACTTGAACGTTAGAGGTGCCGCATTGTTGTCGGAGGCCAATTATGCTCGTTGTCTAAAGCCAATTCTTGCATGATGTCTGAAACCAATTCCTGCATCTTGTGTCAGAAGCTAATGCACTGCTTGTCTATTTGCTCGCATCCAACACACATGACAAACATAGTTGTTTCTTGAGGGCTGAAAATAAACCCCAGTTAGAATAAACACATATAAAAGCTTGTTTTCAAGTTTTATGTTTTTGTACAATGAGAAGTATTATGTTACAACATGCCTACTTTAAAGAAGTATATGTAAAACATGGAAAATACATAACGATATATATTATAATCACACAAAGATACTAATATTTTTATAGATTAATTCTTAACTAGATATTTAAAATAATGAATTAAAAACAAAATGCTTACCACATTAATGGTATTTTGTGATATTAGGATAGCGAGCAATGGACACTCCATACTGACATTATGTTGTCTTATTTTTCTGACTGAGTCTCTCATGTCATCACCAGTTTCAGTATTCAATAATAAGAAGCATGGTCGACAAATGATCTAGAGACAACTGAAAAAAAAATGCAATATTTAAAATCGCATACCATGAAAAACATAAAAAAAATCATTTTATATATTTTACTATTCCAACTTCATACCTGGGTTTGAGCATTGGTTAACCAACGCGAAAGTTTTGATGATGGTGTGCAGAAAGCAAGGATATGAGATGCCTCTGCAGCGTTTGTATGGCTATTCCGCAGTTGATGCCCCTCATAGTAATCCACAAAACAAATCCAAAACGCAAAGCAAATCAGAATCCAGTATTATTAGCAAGGTAATCGTACGGTAGAAGGTATCAGTCCGTAGGGGGTCAACAATATCAGAAAATAGCCGCAAAACACAAACACAATAGACGTTGAATCTGATATTACAGAGCGTCTGCACTGATATTCAAATTAAATTGACATTTGACGTAAACAAAACCACACTAGCAAACCAGTAAACTCGTTACGTTGTAAAGCTTTTTTGGGTGAATTGGATGAAACGCATTAAAATATATCATTACGATACGAGTATTTTGTAAAACGTAACAAATACCAATGAATACAGTTTCTACCAATGAATACATGATGAATGAAATGTTCCTAATAGTATAACGCATTTGTCGACCATATCTATCACACGTTTTGTACAAGTACTTCACGTGGTTTGGAACATCCTTTATTATATTTATCTTTCTCTAAGATACATTAGGGCGGAACTTGACAAACGGTATTTAGAATTCATTTTGCATTACTCAATAATTTTTGAACTTAAATACAAATAACTTTTCTTTCAGAAGTCGGTGGCTTGGTTTTTTATTTCATTGATCATGGCCACCGACTTCCGAAAGAAAAGTTATTTTACACATTTTTTTGTTTCGTTTTGAAGTCAGTTCCTTTTTTTAAAAAGTTTGTTATTTTACCCTTTTTAGTTTAGATATTCAACAAAAATCTTCATACTAATCGGCGTCTTTGATAATCTACAATCCTAGTAAGCAACAAAAACGGATCTATGTGGGCCACTTCACGAGATATCCATTATTGTTATATACTAAAACTTTCCTCAGAATGTAACAAATACTTTTCTGAAAACCGCATCAAAATCCGTTCAGTCAAACGCGAGATAATCGCGGGCAAACATGCAGTGGTCACTGAAAGTCTATAATTGAAGTAAGCAAAAACGGATCCACGCGGGCAACGTCACAGAATATCCATTAGTGTTATATATAGAAACCTTTTCAAGAATGTAATGAACACTTTCCTGGAAACCGCATCAAAATCGGTTCAGCCAAATGCGAGATAATCGCAGACAAACATGCAATGGTCGCTGAAAATCTACAATCCAAGTAAGCAAAGACGGATCCACGCGGGCAATGTCACGGGATATCCATCAGTGTTATATACTAAAACTTTTTCCAGAATGTAATGAACACTTTCCTGAAAACCGCATCAAAATCGATTGAGCCAAACGCGAGATAATCGCGGACAAACATACATACAGGTTGAACTGAGAACCTACTTTTTTTTGAAGTTGGTTAAAAACTGACAAGTTCAGAGAGGCTAAAACCTACGTAGTAATTTATTTTTATATTTTTACTTTATAATGGCATTTACTATGTACGTGTACATGGAATTGTTATGGAATGCAATTTTTGGCCATGTCTTTTACATTTCTATTTAAAATCTATCAACAGCGACCGAAAACTAACAAGCAATTCTTTTAAGTCATTTAATATTGTTTACGAAATTTAGTTTCCCCTTTTCATCCATCCGTTTCGCTCATAGACGAACTAATCAAGTCACGGTACAGTTCATGCATTAAAAATGTATCGAGACACGTCGGGCCCTGTCCAAAGTTAGCAACTCAAGTTGCGTGCTGCCACAACACTCCCAGTCTCATCCAATATTCACTGACATTGGTAATCACCACAAACATTGATTTTCGTAAACGTATGATTGAATGAAGACCATACAAAGATTTCAAAGTAAATGCTAAGTTTTTCTTGTGGTTTAGACTTAGTATTACACTCTGGTTTAAGATCAACAACTTGATATACTTGACTACATAACACTTTTGATACTGCTGACGAGGATTCCTGAGTTCCATTCCCGGTTCGGAAAAGTGTCATGATGACCATAACTAGTTCGATGGGCAAAAAAACATACCTATATTTAGGTATGATTTTTTACCCATTTATGTTTTCGCCCACTCTAGAAATTTCTCTTATATCGCGGGTGCATTTAAAAAAACTGAAACCCACAGACAGAAGCAACCAGATCCGGAATAACTACTTATAGATCATCATGCAAATATTTGTTACGTGCGGGCATCGAACACACGAGACGCAGAGCACAAGTCGATCTCTAAGATACAGCGACAACCGTGACATCGACTGATTGAAATTGAAAATCGCAACCGAAAACCGGTTATGGATAACGTTATTATGAATTTCTTGTATTACTTTCACTTTACATTGGCTTGAAACGGAATGGCAACGATCTTAAGTGACAAAATTGTTCAAAGTAGAAGTACAATGCACCTTATGTCACCTCTGAAACGTTCAAACTAGAAATACGGTTGCATTTTTATTCTTGAGAATGCGCCTGAATTATTCGGTAGTACCTATCAGTTTTTTTTTCTCTTTATTTTTGGGTTTTATCACTAAGTTTTTATATGATATGAAAGAAAAAGGAGTAAATGATACTGTGACGTCTGATAAGGGAGAATGGAAGAAGAAAACGTGTTGCGCCGACCCCAAGTAGAATGGGATAAGGGCAGGAAGAAGAAGACCACTAAGTTTTTATATGAAACTAGCGGCACGCCCCGTGCTTCGCCACGTGTTACAAAAAATGTGATAAATGAAGAACCGCTGTACCGATTTTGTACAAACTTCACATAAATAATCTACTAAATAGTCTGAACAAAGCCTAAACATTTGGTTTGGAAAGGTGAGCCCGTTCTTGAGTTATAAAGTTACAACGAAAAGTGGCATTGATTTTTATAAATGCTGCTCCTCTCTAGAAATTGGTCTTATATCGTGGCCCGTGGCGTGGGTGCGTTTACAAACATTTTAACTAACATACAAGCACCCAAACCAGAAATAAGTAATAAAATTGTAGATCAACCCGCGACACGTGCCTTCAATTGGAATTGGATCTTAAGCAACTTAATCTATCACAAAAACCCATACACTCTTAAAACCTGAACGAATTTGGTTGGTAATATTTCACTGAGCAAGCCAAATAAATGCATTGTTACCGTTTGAAACTGATGTTGTGTCGTAAATCTAATATTGACAGTATCTGGCAAAACTGTAGATACGTGTGTTTGCAAATTGAAATGGTTCTGATATTTTTATGTGGCGTAGTTTTAATTTATTTATTTATTAAGTTACAAGTCAACTGTTCTTAACATAATGTTATTTTAAATACCCAGATTGTCCTTCATCTTCTTCTTTTTTTATGCTCTTCAAATATTGGTTTCTAGTTTTCAAATTATATATCAAGTGTTGTTGAAAATAATGGTCTCGTAAAATAGTCGTTATTAGAAAACGTAGATTAGTAGAAATAACATTAAATAGCACCGCTGAAATACTCAATGGTCATTGTATTCACGATTGATTTACGGGCTGTAACTGAAAAAGTCCTGATGTAAAAACCTATAAACACGGTCTCGGAGTCGACACCTCAATATAAATATTTGTTTCATAAAATGCACAGTACCTATTTCCCTTATGGGTCCAAACGTTAAGTCCCAACGGCTTTTACGTAAACTGAAAAAAAAATCCTTTTAGGCAAAGTTTATCTGAGACATTGCATGCCGCAAACAGTGCCAAAAACAATAAAAAAATGCATGCATTAACGGAAAGTTCACTTAACGCGTGGCTATAAAGTGGGCGTGACCGCAACCGCTGCGCCGCCGGCTTACTCATGCAATTTTCAAGGTCATAAATAATAAAACCGTGAATACGATCCAAAGCACTTTGGCTACTTTCACGCCACTCCCCGCCAATATTGAAATACCTTGGGAAAATAAATGTGTGCGGTTTTTTGGAACGTTAATCCCTATAAAATAGTTTTGTTTGGTTAATAATACTGGGTATAAACATGAGCGGTTAATTGGGTGTTAATTACCTACAATAATTTTACTGTCATTAGCGGAGGCTATTGTTATGTGAAAATATTGTAAACGATTTGGGTTTATTCAGGAGTTATGTTCTGAAAACTACTATAATTCACAAAACTCAGTAATTAGTATTCTTCTAAAAACGAAAGTGATTTAGAAGATCGTCCTCGTGACAAGACGAACTTACATTGCTGAAAACACTGTAGCAACAAATTAAAAAAAATACATCTCTAATTTCCAAATCTCAGGTGCAGTTGCTAACAATATTCTCTGATTTCCGTTAAAACGGCAAGCGCAGGTGGACAAGCAGCTTAAAGCTGAAGTAAGGCTCGAGCCTCGGCTTAGAACGGTACCGAGGCCGGCATGGATACGAACCTCCTGTGTTGATTATTTAGGGACATGCTAAAAGCTGTATTGGCTAGAATGGTAAGGGAAAGGGATTTGTACTATAATACTTTCCATGAAATATGGGCTAAGATATACGATGGTGTAATTATAATAAACCAGATCTCAATATGAATATGATATAAATATAATATATGATTTAAGTTTGGTAGTCGTTTACAGATTCTTAATTTTCGCCAATACTAGCTAACGCTCGGTAATTATCCCAACAGAACTTCACATCGGGATACAAAAACATCCAGAATCAGTATCAAAAACTACAAATTTTTTGTGTTCAAGAATAACAAACATCCATTCATCCGTTATAATATTGTCACAGTCCCATTCAAAAAGAAACATCAAATAATTTGGGTAATCAGTCAAATGCAAAACCTTTTCCATTTCACCCCAGTCCCTTATCTACTTCAATCAAATTAATATTAAGTTTTCAGTAAAAAAAAGTCAGTTCAAAATAGGCTAAAGAATCGACTTTACAAACTGCTGTCAAATTGAATGAACACAATTTAATGCATGAGAAAATTTAAATATCTTTCATGTGTACGATATTCACATCATACCTACGCTGAACATTTACAATAAAGCCTTTGTCATTTCGATAATTAACACAGTAAGTACCACCTGATATGAACTGACAGTCGACATTTATAAAATACATATTATTTTGCCTACTTACCTAGATTTTATGCGATAAATATGTCAATAGTTCTCATAAACCGACTGAATTGTGTAATGACTCGTAACTATACCTACTGACTTGTTACAGAGCCATATAATTAGGTATTCATTTACTAGCTGTGCTCAGTGGTAAAAAAATAACCAAATTAGCCGTCCCCAAGTTTTGTGCTTAGCAACACTTTAGTCTATCATTTCATCAAATCATCATTTTTATTTTAATTAAGAAATCTTATGTGTTCTTTGTGTAGTAACAATTACCGAGTTTCATAACAATAAACACATTTCAGTTAGAAGTTTTTTCATTTTGACCATTGAACAGGCCTGTTGGTCTAGTGGTTAGTGACCCTGACTGCTATGCCGGAGGTCGTGGGTTCGATTCCCACCCAGGACAAATGTTTGTGTGATGAGCACGATCATTTGTTCTGTGTCTGGGTGTAATTTATCTATAATATGTATGTATTTAGAAATATATAAGTATGTTTATCAGTTGTCTAGTACCCATAACACAAGCTCTGCTTAGCTTGGGACTAGATGGCGTTGTGTGATAGTTGTGGAATATTATTATATTATATTGGACGACCAGAAGTTATCTTATAAAACAAATACAACAACATAAAGTTACTTTACCTTCAAAAATACATTTTACATCAATATGAAATTATCTCTCAAATCTTCAGTAAACAAGAATCGATTAACAAATCAACGACAAAAACCCAATTTATGACGCTAAAACATTTTTTTTTTCGTTCCCCGTGGAACCAACTCAATCCAATTGAGTCTGCTAGTTTCAAGTTGATCTGAGTCAACGTTTATTGAACTAGGTCTTGATTCCATTACTTTAAAGCTGCGTGCTGACTGTGAATACTCGCGTGTAATGAACGGATCGACAGCCAACATTTTATGCAGTGAGGACGATAGATGATGTTCGTTCACAAAGTTGGTTTTATTTATTGGTTGTAATAAAAAGTACCTACCTTGCCATAATTACAAAAGTTGTAACAACATATTATGTAGCAATATTATCTACACATAATTATGTTCATTTTATATTTAATGATAGTAATAAAAGCGGGTATCGTACTAACTTGTATCAGCTATTTTCGCTCGTCAAATTCTGTTATCTTTTTTTTATTTACTGTTTAAAATAAAATTAAAACACGAGGCTAATAACAAAAAGTTAAACATCTTTTAAACACTTGTCTAAAAAAACTGTCAACTGCAAAACGGCATTTGTCGTTGATATAAAGGTCGTTTTGCAGTTACACTTTTTTTACACAAGACAGTGTTCAACAGATGTTTAAGCTAGGGATGCATCGATACGCCATTTCGCCGATACGATACCGATACCGATATTCTTACAAAAATATCGGCGATACCGATACCGATACCGATACGCTTCTTATGAATTAAAAAATTAAGATATAATAAATAAATCACTAGTCATTTTTTTTAATCTAAAGTGGTGACATAGGTTGATATTAGACATTATGAATTTTTGTAATTAAAATTAATATTAATAAGATTTTTGTTTAAAAAACAAAGTAATCTTAATTTTTTCGGAGAAAGGCGCTTTCGAGAGTTTGTTTGAAAAAGACCTGCGTTGGAAAATAGTCTCTCAGATGCGTCAGAACTCACTTGGAAGCTTTGGAAGTACTTCTGCTCATTTTTAGGGTTCCGTACGTCCGAATACAAAAACGGACCCTTATAGGATCACTCGTGTGTCCGTCTGCTGTCGCTTACAGTCAATTATCTCCGAATCTACTAGACCGACTGAGTTGAAATTTGGTACACATATCAATTCCTGTGACCCAAGCACAGAGGTAGTGTGACGTGAATAGATGAAATCTGTGTGGTAATTTTTGGGGAGGAAGGAGAAAAAAAAATTCAAAACTGCATTGTGTGACATATCAAATAATGAAAGGCCTTGTTGAGACAATCTTAAATGTATTTTTTTGTAATTTTAAAATAAATAGTTTCCAAGTTATTCAAGAAAATAGACGAAATTTAACCATTCCCCCCCCTTATCTCCGAAACTACTGAACCTAAAATTTTGAAAAAAAATACAGAAATTAGTTTTCTACTTATAGATTATAGGAAAACCTATGAGAAGTCCATATCTGTATATGGGAGGTAATTTTTGGGGGGGAAGGGGAAAATTAAAAAAAAAAATGAAAAGTGCATCGTGTGACAATTCAAATGAAAGGTCTTGAGACGATCTCAAATGTATGTTTTTGTAATTTTAAAATAAATAGTTTCCAAGTTATTCAAGAAAGTAGACGAAAATTGACCATTCCCCCCCCCCTCTTATCTCCGAAACTACCGAACCTAAAATATTGAAAAAAATACCGAAATTAGTTTTCTACTTATAGATTATAGGAAAACCTATAAGAAGTCCATGATATTAAAATAACATGGTAAATCACTCAATATTGTGCGTACCAATTTGGGTCAGATTAAAGAAAACGTGATAGGTAACATCGTACGGAACCCTCTTCACGCGAGTCCAACTCGCACTTGGCCGGTTTTTTTCTCATTAGACGTTTTTAAGACGTTTGGGTATAAGACGTCATTTCGCCAGAAAACGAATGGATCTGCATCTCTCGATATATTGGGAGACCTTAGGTATCTCTCGACTTCTTCTGTGAGAGAATTACAGCTTAGAGTAGACAGGGGCTCATCTTCCCACAAACACTCTAAAGCCCGCCAGTCGTAGGCATCTCAGAACTTATAGTTGCAGTATCTACTGGTTTTCGCCGGGCATAGTTCGTGCCTCGTTTACAACGAATAGACGAGACAACATTCTCGTTTACACTACATTTTTAAATTAAAAAGTATCGTTGAATCGGTCATAAAATATCGTCGATACCGATATATCGGCTAACCCGAAGTATCGCCGATATATCGGTATCGGTATCGGTATCGGATGCATCGCTAGTTTAAGCCTTTGTGGTACAACGGAAAACGTTTACAGGGTTTCAGTAGCAATTTTATTTTACTTTATATTGAGTATTAGGTTATATAATAACACGGCCTTTAATAACACAGTGTAATACATATTTAGGTCCTGCATTCTGGGGGTTGATCAACCCAGAATGGTCGCTGTGCAACAAGGGTCGGCGACAGTCCCCGGTCAACCTAGAACCAGACAAATTGCTGTTCGACCCGAACCTACGGTTTTTACACATAGATAAACATAGGGTAAGTGATCCTTATTTAACTTATTATTTTGTTTAGTCAAACGCTTAAGCTTTATTTAACTTCTTCCGAGGTTGGCTGTTTGTCTTCTAAAAATAAGAATGTAAACAAATTACATGCATCAACCGCGATTGTTCCTTCAAAATAAAATTTGACCAATAAATTGGGTTATTCAGGATTACCAAGGTAGTTATAATCTTTATTTACTTATTCATATTAAAGGTATATGTATCCCCAAAGGATATTTTTTTCCCAACAATTTTATGACTGACATATTCTAACAAAGTTTCTTTTCTTTATCAGATAAACGGCCTGATTAGCAACACAGGCCACTCGGTGATCTTCACGGTAGAGAATGAGACGAGGCACCACATCAACATCACTGGAGGCCCGCTCTCCTACAAGTACCAGTTTCATGAAATACACATACACTATGGTCTACATGACCAGTTTGGATCTGAACATGCCATCAATGGATACACATTTCCTGCAGAGGTAAGTTTTCTATCCTGTATTTTTTATCCAGCTTTACGACTTCATCATATTAATTTCTAACTCAGCAAGTTTTCCTAAAAAATGTATCGATCGGCTCACTAGTTTTAAGAAAGTTAATTTCGCTAGGAATGTACTTTTATCATTTACCCTGTAGCTAAATCACAAAAAGACAATAGAAATATTTCTTTATACGTTCTTCACGTTACCATATTTTTAAAAATATGTCTAATCTTGAAGTAATACATAAATAATTCCCCTTGCCTAAAGTACACAGTGACGCAGATTCATATCCTCATAAAGTCAGAGATTCGCAACACTCATGATACATTATGTAAGCAACCGAGGATAAAACCTAAGTGAAGCGTCGAATAAACATGTAACGTAGATAAACGTTAAAATGTTATCAGGGATTTCTTCGGAAAGGTCTCAAAAGAAAGCGTAACAGATGTTTTCACACGCATCCTCGCGCCTTCATCGTTGAGACGTTCAAATCCCAAATGTAATCCCGACGAACGACTTGACTGCGAACCAACTCAACCATGCCTCCTGTTTATTTATGTGACAAATTCTTACGAAGCCATGTTAAATCTAAAATCATGTACCTACTCCATCCGTTGGAAGTGGCTTTTAAATTTTACATGTTCATTGTGACGTTTTAAATTCATAATAAAAACTGGTTTGTTATGCAGTTACGAATAATAACTATTTCTGTAAAACAATAGCGTGACGGGAACTAACGACTCAAGTGTGAATTTAAATAAGATTTATAATTAAAATTGTTCATTTCCATGTTCTAAGATTTTTTTTTTAGAATATAGTTAACGCATGCACATGCACATCATGTTGTTAATTAATAATAATTACACCGTTGATTTCAGCACTTGTTTTTCATATTATTAATAGTTAAGAAGGTGAAATAAATTACATTCTGACCTTTACGAGAAGATCTGCTGACGTCAAGAAAACTTTAACAGTCAATTTAAATTAACCTACTTCAATAAACTTTTGCAGAAGTAACTTAGGACAAAAACCAAGTAACTGTTATAATTTCATTTGTTCCAGATTCAGATATTCGGTTTTAATTCACAACTGTATTCCAACTTCTCCGAGGCTCTGCACAAAGCTCAAGGAATTGTTTCTATATCGCTATTGTTACAGGTAATTACATTTATTAAGTCATTCAAATGTTGAGAACACCTTCTCGGTATTGTATTTTTGTATAAATGTCAAGGATCAAGGAAAGGTCAGAGGTCACTATTGTCATTAACATATTAGTGCAGTCCACCGTTGGGGTATGCCCAATTTATAATATACTAGCGGCCCGTCTCGGCTTCGCAAGTTCGCACAGGTTGCCTATGTTACTCAGGGTGAATGTAGCTTTGTAATGGTGTTTTTTTTTTAATCGGCACAGATATTTTTTGAGTTTATTCATTACAAACACACGCACACACACACAAATACAAATCTTTTATATACAACTTAATTTTTAGTATATGCGAAACAATATACGTAGTTTGTTCAGAATCGATTCCAATAATTTTTACACAATGTTATATTTTTTTCAAAAATATTTTAATTAAATTTTATTACCAGTTAATTACAATACAATCACCGTACGGTTAGGTACCTATTGCCAAACTATTATCACGAGTGTATAACAGAGACGCGATTTACGCGGGTGTGCCGCTAAATGAGCATGTTTTTGAACGGACAACCGGGTAATAAACAAGTTTATAACTTTGTGATTTTTTATGATAAGGTTTTAAAATTTTGTACATAGATTCTTTACACAAAATACTAGACAGGTATATCGGCTTTCGCATAAACAAAAAATAATGTTGTATATAGGTAGTGTAGATTAAGCATGTAAATTGAGACAACTAACAGGTACCTGAATCGGATTGTTTTACATTCGATTTTCGTTTCGCTACGCTATAGTTGACTTATTATTTATTATACGACAAGAACTATGTGTTGTTTTCAGTACAGTAGTAGAACGTAACAAAGAATACATTGCACCATTTACTGTCACATTCACAAAAGGAAGACAGAGTTCACATAAGCGTGTGAAAGTACATGTGACGCGCGACTTAGGCAAAAGTTTGCAGTCAGAACTCACAGCGATCGCACTTTGGCATTTCAGCATGTTTGTAATGATCGTCTTTAGTTGAACGTGGGACTTTCTAATGATTTGTATTATAAGCAACAAGCTGCTGCGTAGCCATGCATATGGCTATAAGTAGTCGTAAATTAAAGAAAATTTATAGGAAGTCAATTCCAGTCGTATCGTAAGAAGGCCTCTCCCAAGTAGTATTTCATCACCTTCATATTGCATCACATCATCACTCCATTCTTCGAAATTACAGCTTTATTGACGCAGTGGTTGAGCGATTCACTGCTACACTCACGGATTCGATTCCCTTACGGAATAAATATTTTTATTACCTACAAATAGTTATTCCGGGTCTGCCTCGCTCTAGGAATTTCTCCTTTCGTAAAAATAAACAGCTGTTTACAATCCAGTATTCCTCATTACTGAGGTTTGTGATTCCACTGCCATAAAGTCATCTTCATCATCATCATCATATCAGCCGTAAGACGTCCACTGCTGAACATAGGCTTCCCCTTTAGACTTCCAATAGGACCGGTTGTAAGCGGCCTGCATCTAGCGTGATCCTGTGGACGTCCTACGCTGCGCTTGCCGGTGCGTGGTCTCCATTCGAAAACCTTACGGCCCCATCGGCCATCAGTTCTGCGTGCTATATGGCCTGCCCACTGCCATTTCAACTTGCTAATTCGTTGGGCTATGTCGGTAACTTTGGTTCGTCTACGAAGTCATCTTCAGCCTGACGCTATTCTATTATAGCATCCATTCTTGTCATTATGAAGCACATCGTGAAGGTTGCGACCTGTCGCCTAGCTACAGCTTCTTCAAAGCTTCGATACATTACATCTCACGCCAGTCATTTAAGCTCCAAATGATTTTCAAATTACAAATAACGCAGGGAGGTGTTTATTTAGGTACTTAACCGTAATTATATCCAACGAAGTGTTACCGGCCGCGCCTCTTCATGGCGTCAAACTGAGCGCAGTTAATTAAGGAAATTGGATTTTTCTGTGCGCCATTGGATTAGCCAGTAAAGCTATTAGTTCAAATTAAGTAACTGTCTGAGCTGTGGTAGACCGTCACCACTCGGGGTCAACATGGACGCCCAGTGCTTTCAATTAATTGCTACCATTTAATATTATCTGCTTCATCAATATTTGCATAAAGGTCAGTTTACGTTTGCGAGGAATCAAGGCTATTTTTTGTTTCACGTGACTTAAAAGGAAGCCTATCTGTAAATGACCATCGCTTTAAGTTTTTCATCTGATTGGGAAAAGTTATTCTGCAGCTTACGTTAGTCCTATGCAATTAATTTATTTGTTTTTACCGCTGATACATAATATGAAGCTTGGTCTAAGGTCCCTCTGATCGTCTCATCTATCTGTGCTAGTTCCAAAAAAAATATATTTAAGATTAGTACATTCAAAAGCATGTCAGCAAGCAGATGTTACGATATTTTCGGTGCAGGTAAAACTAAATGTTAACCAGGACCTATTTTGTTTTCTTACACCGTCATCTTAAGAGAGGTTATTTTCGATCGTTTTATGGTTTTCCTTAATGAAGGCCAGCGCCTGTGTTAGCACATCCCATCCGATGTTGTCCCAAGGGGGAACATGTTTGCCGACACGTTCATATTTCGCTTGTGGCCGCAGTTAACTGAAACTTTGCTGAAGCAAGCTATTTCCCCACACGACAAACAATTAGCGCTGTGTCTCTGGCTTTTCTTTTTATTACAGAAGTTCTCGGTCTTGGATAACACTCGGTTTAAGTCGTAAAGTCGAGAATTCCTTGATTCTAGTTTAGGATTTTCGTTTAAAACATGTTGCGTATGATTGCAGTCACTATCTTATGCTTTTCATGTATCTCTTTGGATTTTATAAAAAAATACACCTATCGATCAAAGTATTCACAAATTAGGAAAAATTATACCTATGTATTAAAGATGAAAAAGAATTGCTTTTAATTGTAATTGTGTATTGTTTATTAAATATCAATGTTGTTTCAGCTTGGTGATTTATCAAATCCTGAACTAAGAGTTCTAACAGAAGAATTAGAAAATATCAAATACGGTGGTAAGTATAAGCAAAAACTTTTCATATAAGTCTCAAAAAATACACAGACCAGTTAACAGTTTTTTTGCCCGTTTTGGAGTTAAATACCAACAAGAGAAGATAGAATAAAATTCACGTTGCAAGTAACCCTAAACTAGAAAAGAGGAGGAAACTTGAAAACGTATTTATTGTGGAGTGCTCAGCCGATAAACTACTTTCTCTATTACCTATCTTGTAAAGTACTTACGCGAGATAAAATTCCTTAGCTCCAGTTTAATACGGAGCAGTATAGTTTGTGTTAAAAATAAATTTGATATAAGAAATTCAAAACTTAGCCATAAATCAAGATTACCATAGAAACAGTCAAGGTGAACTAAAACCGCAAATAGTAACGGCAGAGCCTCCCACTTCTAGTGACTGACCGCAACGAATTTAATAATTTCTATGAAATCCAGAGTGAACTTCGTCATGTTTGGGAGCGTTTTCGTGAAATTACCAACATAGATACTAGTCGTGAAGCTATTGCGTGGCTTTACCCGCACCGTTTACTGTAGCGGTTACATTTGAAATCGTATACCTTTACATTAAATACCCTCGTCCACGTAAAGTCTCTTGCCAACAAGAATATACTCAAGGTTTGTGATGGGTTCCGTAACCTTCAATTTTATAATAGCACAGTTTTAGTTGTACCTTCGTGTTGTCCCTGAATTATGTAGCTTTCAGATCTATAGCAGTAAAGGTGTCACAGTATCTATGGATCGATTGTAAATCGATGATAGAATGAACCAGTCGGCTGGCGCTTTCACAATACACGGTAACGGAGCGACACGGCTCTGGCATATCGTTCTCTCTCTCTCACTTTCCCTAGAAATGTCTAAAACTACCAATTCCGCCGATATCGTGTTCCATTGTTGTCTATAGGTGACTTGGGCATACGGTAAAAACTCGCCAGCTCGTTTAATGCTTGCTAAAACACTATCCAATAGCCCAGTTTCTTGACTATAACACCTTGACTTTCTACTCCATACGTCACGAAACTTTTATATTTTGTGTTTTTTCATATTCATAGGTGCTGAGATGCCCGTGAATAAGTTATCAGTACGAGGACTCCTGCCTGATACAGACTACTACATGACGTATGACGGCTCGACCACGGCGCCCGCCTGCTACGAGACAGTCACATGGATCATCGTCAACAAGCCCATATACATTACCAAACAACAGGTAAGCTTACTGCTATTTACTTACTTACAAGCCTAATGTTTTCATTTAAAATAGGCCCATGAGGGCAATGTCTGGTAAAATGGCGACGAACAGGTGATCGGTTTGGGTTGGTCGTTTCTATTGAGAAGAACCACCAATAAACTCCATGGTTACTCTTTATAAAATATTTTTGGTTATTAAAATCACAGTGATACAATAAGTTAGGAATCAGACACAACTTTCCGTTTTTACAAACTTTCAGTCTAAGTAGAACATATATTAATTTTGAGTAGTTTTATGATCCCTATATTTTATGAAAATATAAATACGAGTACTAATAGGCAGCAATAGCAATCGTTGCAAATTGTTGATCTTTGGATTGGTAGAAACTTGAGTAACAGCTGCATCTCAACCGGCACAAGTTCGACAAGTCACCAACAAACTTATAGAAACTCATAGAAAAGTCATAACGGGTTGAGATTTCATATAAACAGCAATTCTATAGTCGATAACATTAAGCATTTACTATCACTAAGAACATGTATTTCTAATAATCTTGTATTTTTACTAGGAAATTCAAATAAAAAAATGGATTCCGGTGTTATATGTTTCCTTCGTAGTCGTAAGGTACATTTTTCTTTGAAACTAACAAACTTATCAATGTCGACCACTTCCAAACATCACTCAAAACCCTATTAAAAGTTCTTTCAACAAATCATCAAAAGTGCATTAGGGAAAATGCTCAATGCTCAACACAACTCAAAGCAGTGGGTCAGTGCTAACAATCAATATGTGCGGTAACTGCATCCGTTCAAGTTCGCCGTTTGCATTATACGCCTCCCAACCCGCCTTGTTCCACTACAGATGTCAGACTTATGGAAATGCTTGCTTGGGAATTTAAGTTTTACGTTATTAGAAACTGAATTTCGATGGAACATGAAATCTGTTTGCTTAGCTTGAGTTCACTTCGAACCTTAGCCCTCGTTTCCTTAGGCGATTTTAGTTCGAAGATAAATTTTAGCGCGATTGGATTTTGAACTCATGGTGCAATCCATTGAAAATTCAGTACACTATAAAGAAAAAGTCGCTACAAAAATCGCCCATGCTCATTTAAAATTCAGTCAATTGTCAGCATACTAGTCAAAAGCAAATTGTTTATTATATAAAACTAAATAATGTAGCAGATTACTCCACTCTAATTTTACTAATATAAAGAACAGTTTCCAGAAGGAAAATATGATCGTGTAGTCAAAATGAATAATTTACTTAAAACAGCCTTAATTATTTCTTATCTCAAAACCAGAATGTTGCTAAAGATAAGAAACTTTTCGAAGGGCGTTGAAGAATCAACTTTCCCCTTTCCGGGAAAACAAACTTACGTTGTTACGAGAGACTTGCTTAGCTGAAAGTGAGTAGACGTGCGTATACATACAATGTAAACTAGCATAAGCTGGTCCCTCGTAATTTACACAGTCAACATATTTCACGGGTCCACTTAGCCTAACTACAGCATAGTTGGCCGCGCGGCCACCGCATCCAGTCGAAGACAAGTATCAGTGTAGTCAAGCGTGGTTGGGGCAGCGTAATAACATTTTCATTTGTGCCCACGCTACAATAAACAACTCACGTCCCTCGCCTTTAGACAAAGACTCCGCCGTGAATTATGTACGTGTTAAAAGTAAACTGAAAGTGCCGCGTTGTGTGGCTGTTATTATAAATCATTGTTTATGTTTTCCGTTTGTGTTGGTTGGAAAATTAAGTGCTAGTGGAAACTGCTTGCAATCTCGCGGGGAGTTGAGCGAACGCCATGTGGTCGCTGCTTGAAGCGCAATTTACAACGCCACTAACATGCTTAGTTTTATGTTAATAAAAATCCCCACACCTTTATGATGGCAGCAGTCATAAAACTGAAATAAAAGTAATAATACGTGTGAGCTTAACGCTAGAAAATAAACTCTTGATGCTGGTGATGCCTATAACGGGCGTCAAATAGCTATTTGCCAAATTGCCCATAAAGGGGAAAGCATGAGAATACATTACCACACATACATATGCATTGTTAATGTACTCCCGTTTCCTGGCCACCACTTTTCTGCTATCAACACTTTTTTTCTACAACACTAATGAATATTAACTTCCAGTTACCGTGAACCGCAGTTGGACGACTACAATAAAATCCATGTGTAGTTCAACAAAATCAAACAAAGCCTTCGCACCCAACACCACAATACAAACCAAATTACAGTTGGTAAAATCAAAGTTTAGGCGGAGTCTATAATCAGAATCAAATTGTTTAATACAGCGTAAACAACGATGCGAATCAGATAGCCGTGGTCGCGTGTTCCGCGCCAGTTAATCCGACCGTGGAAACAACATACCTAGGCTATACGTACTCTATGGTAGTCACCTAACATTATAAAAGGAAGAAATTTCAATTTACTTGAAATAGCACTCCACCTAAACACTTGTTTACGTTATAACAGAAACTGAACATCGTGTGCATTGAATTTTCAAAATTACTTCTACAAGTCTTCTAGCTCTATTGTGATCATTTTCTTTGTTCTCTTTTCTTGAAGAACGGTATCGTCTTCTAAAATTAGATAGTGTGTAGTGTAGGTACAGATTTTTAACGTTATGCTTCTGCCTCTGAAAAATATTACTCCCTAGAGCAGTTTTCTCTGTAACGTGACCTCAACAAAATAAGCAGCGCATCTCCCGTATAATATTTGGCAAAGGCTTCATAAATTCCAAATAGGGTTAGTCATTTTACTTTCAAGAACTTCAGTGTCAACATAATTGAATTTCATGACTGTAGCTGCACGGCTTGAGGCGGCTGATGCAAGGCGACGCCAGGCACCCCAAGGCTCCCCTCGGCAACAACTTTCGGCCGCCCCAGCCTCTCCACCACCGAGCCGTGAGGACCAACATTGACTTCGATCTCAGCAAGGTAAATTACACCTTAAAGGAAATTAAATTAAGCACAAACTCCTCTGGAGACACGCTTAATAATTCATATTGTATGCTAAGCTGGGTTCCTAAGCGATATACTCGTACTTAGTTCCTGCAGTGTGTGTGTTACTGTAAAATGGTTGGCTGTACTATTAGTATAGTATTAATGAATCGTGTTCGCGTTGTCGGTGCTTTTGAAGACAGCGTTTGTGTTAATAGTTTTTTTTTTTAATTTTCAGTATCCTGGGAAGACTTGTCCAAGTATGCATCGAGACATGCATTACAAAGGTAATTATAGCCTTAATTTCTTTTCTCTATCACTATTTTCATGATTTTCCCAGCTTGTAAGAATTTTCCAATCAAACAAAAATGTTAGCAAGCTATTCTATTTTCCATCGAAGCCTACAGCCATTACAGACATAAAGTATCTGTACAATCACCGAGCAACTGGTGTTAGTAACAGTAACCTATGTAGCGATAACGATAATTTCATAGTTATCGCGATTGCAAATTACGTAATAGGCGCAGTTACATTTCGTGTTCAAATATGAGGGCGGCTTTTGTTATACCGAGAACGGGTAACAATGCCTTTATTAATTTAAAGAGCAGTGTTGTGAAATCTATCCAAAGAATTGTTGTACAAATCTTCGGATTGCAAATACTTTTCTTATGAAAAAACCTACCTATCTAATAAACCTTGATCAAGCAGGTTAATTCCTGAATAAATTTTGTTAATTTAATTATTACTGTTGCAAACTCTTAGCACTACATAATAATATATTGTTAGTAAAAATAATATTATTTTTATCTTCGTCAACATAATACATGTATTTTTAACTTTAGCCACGATAAACATCAACAAACTAAAACAATCAAATGCATAAAAAAATATATTTCTTTTTTAATATAACGGATAAAAAAATCTATAAAACCTTCGTAATATTTCACTACCGCCACACATTACAATATGAATCTTTATAGTATTATTTTTAGAGTCGCTTTTGTTTTGTGTAAATATATCCCTCTCCGCTCATCCAACCCGCTGTCACTCCGACCCCAGCTTCCACACGTTATCAAGGTTTTCATTTCTGTTGCAGCCAAAAGCTGGACACAATATTGAAGCTAATTCCACTCCGGTAGGCATTCACATAGCAGCTACGTAGACATATACTTTAACTAGGTCATAAGTTTGTATATAACTCTTGTACAGTCTTATTTACATCCCGCTTATGATAAATGGAGCTACAAAATAAATTTTAAGTGTAATATATTCATATATCTTAACTTAGCGCTGATGTTAGGCCTAGAATAACGTGATGAGTGAATTTCGTTGGGTAAAGGTTACCTATAATATTTTATTACGGCCTCTGAATAAGTAGATTAATAATAGATATTTTCGGATAGAATGTTCGAACCATGCCATCGGTTTTGCTGTAGTAAATTGTATACTTAACGTAGGAAAATTTATCCATAGCTGTAATTAGGTATGTCGAATTTAAAATAAATTATATTTTATTGAAAATTCTTACATATCATTTGAAAAGTCCGAAGTTTTTAATACTTAAGTTGCAATTATTGAGTACATATCTACTAAATGAATCTGTTGTAAATTGTTACTTTTATAAATGTTTGTATAATTGTTTAGAGTCTTCTAGTTAAATAGTATTGAAATCAATTAACGAATGAATTTAGATATATAATCATATCAAATTATATGTACTAATTGTAAGGTCTCATTTGAAGGTACTAGGTACTAATATAACAATATCTATCGCTGTAAGACGTCTATAGCTTTAATAAACTATATCTAGTGTTTATATTTCATTGCGTATTGTAAGATGAAACCTATTCCATGATTATGAAATGTATATCGCCTGGCTTTCTTGTAAGATCTATTAGAATTATTATTTGATTAAACGATATTCACTTACGTTCATTTTATTATTTATTCAACCAACTGTAAGCAATACCTTAACTGGAAAAAACCGCAAGTTTTATAGGCGATAAAAAATTACAGGGGCAGTATAATCTCGTTAAGCCCCCGTAATTTTTTGTGGTCGATTTTAAATCTGCAAATGTGCGCATTCCCATATATCCCGATACCCATTGGCAATCCCAATAAGCTACCGGATGATAAAAAGCTTGCAGTGCACGATGGTGGTAAGTCGTAAATGCAATGGTTTTTTGCAATGTTTTTACACGCCAGAATCGAATTGTCTCATAAGCAAAATGAAAAGAAACATACACCCATGGTTCAACTGAAGTCAAAGGTTTTTCCTTAAAATAAACAATATCCAGTTTTTCAAAATAAGCGGGAGGTATATGTCCCGATGCAATGGAGTAAAACCGTCTGTTTTAGTGTTTCCTCCAGTCTTGTGTTTGAATAAAAAGCTCATTTGAATTCTATGAGAATCGAAATTGCTCTCCTTTTCGCTGTAGTAACTTAATTTAATCGAGTTCCATCACAATGTCTTTTACCTTTAGATTAGGTACTCGCTATAATGCTGATAAAAGTGGAAAATAAAATTTATAATACTTTTCCTTTTGTTATCTCCAGACGTTCTTTTTCCCAAGTTGGTAGTCACGTATATTTTATTGTACAAGAGTCAAATATAAATTATTTTTCCACGCGATAACGTGGAGATTAAGATTGTAAAATAAATTGCTTGATTTTCCGCATAGAGGTCGAGTTTATTGGAAAAGTTGCCGTCGGCGGGTGTTGATAGACTCACGCAGATTACGTTCATTAAAATTTTGTAATTATCGAGTTTAATAAAGGTGTTTTAATACGTTTATGCAGGATTTGAGAAGCAAATATCTACAATACATCAATCGTAGTTTATAAATGTAGCAAATAAATAAATTAATTTCGTTTCATAACATTTATAACATAAAAACTTTTTAAAAAAAAGAACCGACTTCAAACCAAACACAAAAAAGTGTAAAATAACTTTTCTTTCGGAAGTCGGTGGCTTTGTTTTTTATTTCATTGACTATGGCCACCGACTTCCGAAAGAAAAGTTATTTTACACTTTTTTGTGTTTGGTTTGAAGTCGGTTCTTTTTTTAAAAAAGTTTTTATTTTACCCTTTTTACCGACTTCAAAAAAAGGAGGTTATCAATTCGACCCGTATGTATGTAATATTATCAGAACTGCCCAGTTTTCATATATGTTAGTCTATATCAGCGTCTGAACAAATGTGCCAAATTTCATAAGTGTATGTATGTATGTATGTATGTATGTATGTATGTATGTATGTATGTATGTTTTTATGTTTGTGCACGCATATCTCCGGAACTATAAGTTCGATTTAAGTAATTCTTTTTTTGTTGTACTAGGTATTGTTCAACTTAGGGTACACTGCAAGTTTCATCAAAATCGGTTCAGTAGTTTTAGAGATATGGATTTTTTATGTTGTGACGGATTACAAGATTAGTGCATATGTAAGAAAATTTTGTATTTTACAAGAATTTGGGTTGAATATGTAATAAATAAACTAAAAAGGGTAAAATAAAAACTTTTTTTTAAAAAAGTACCGACTTCAAAACAAATACAAAAAAGTTTAAAATAACTTTTCTTTCGGAAGTCGGTGGCTTTGTTTTGTTGTGTCATTGACTATTGCCACCGACTTCCGAAAGAAAAGTTATTTTAAACTTTTTTGTATTTGTTTTGAAGTCGGTACTTTTTTAAAAAAAAGTTTTTAGTTCAGATATTCAACAAAGATCTCCGTATAATCGGGTCTTTATTAGAAATCTATAATCCAAGTGAGCAACAAAAACGGATCTATGCGGGCAACGTCACGAAATATTCATTACTGTTGTATACTAAAACCTTCCTCAGAATGTAACAAACACTTTTCTGAAAACCGCATCAAAATCGGTTCAGCGAAACGCGAGATAATTGCGAGCAAACATTCAATCGACTTAGAAAATCCACAATCCAAGTAAGCAAAAAAAAAACCATATCTCTAAAACTACTGAACCGATTTTGATGAAACTTGCAGTGTACCCTAAGTTGAACAATACCTAGTTCAACAAAAAAAGAATTACGTAAATCGAACTTGTAGTTCCGGAGATATGCGTGCACAAACATAAAAACATACATACATACATACACTTATGAAATTTGGCACATTTGTTCAGACGCTGATATAGATTAACATATACGAAAACTGGCCAGTTCTGGAAATATTACATACATACGGGTCGAATTGATAACCTCCTTTTTTTGAAGTCGGTAAAAATAAAAAGATAAAAAAGCAATTATATTTAGATCGTGATACTAAACTATTTACTATATTGAATAACTTATAAACTCCACGTATTTGCAAAACAAAGTTAACAAACTAGTTGAGATGGTGCAATAAACTATTTATTTCTTTCGTTCTCGTTCCTCATAGTTTTACTCGACGGCAGTTGTGAACTAAGATGCGTCTTACACATACGAACTAAACTTTGCATAATACGTTACCCGCAATCTTGCATCGCACAAGTTAATTTATAAACAGGATAAAACTAGGTA
This sequence comes from Agrotis exclamationis, assembly GCA_950005045.1. Taxonomy (NCBI): domain Eukaryota; kingdom Metazoa; phylum Arthropoda; class Insecta; order Lepidoptera; family Noctuidae; genus Agrotis; species Agrotis exclamationis. The sequence continues at coordinate 12,810,251 of OX465425.1, read as the reverse complement.
CCCTTAAGGTGGTAGCCCACTAAAACTGTGTAGCCGTAGCCCGCATCAGATACAACAGTCCCTTCTTTTAGAGAAGTCTTCTATTTTTCATCATACCTAATAACCCGAAAAGAAAAATTCCCTTGTTCTACTAACTAGATCCAAGTGTCATCGAGTTGTCATGACTCATTAGTCATGACAACTCGATGACACGTGGATCTAGTCCCATTGGACCTTTACACGGCTCGATTTTTCGGTCGATTTGCCTGGTGACTAGCCGTACGACTAGTCACCAGTGGCATTGTCAATTGTCATTTAAGGCGCTCCCTCACCGCGAGCATTCACCTGTAATGTAACACAAAAGTGCGTAATTTGATGCTCTATTGTCTTCGAATGTTCGAATCTGTAACGTTACATACATACAGGTGAATGCTCGCGGTGAGGGAACGCCGTTAGATGTTACACAGTAGATTTTTGCCGCTCGGCAAGCCACAAGGCTAGTTTAGCCAAATTCAACGAAAAACTGTGAATGCCCCATTAATACCTATTAAGTTTATAAAGATTGAGTAGGGACCTCACCGCACATAATATTGACAAGCTTCTGTCAGACTTGTACTGACTAAAATCCACGGTGTCCTTCAATAGCCCTTTACATTCCAGGGTCACGGTAACGGGAAAATAATAATACCGCGACCCCGGCAGGCTTTGACCCTCTAGAGGGGGGGCCCGGTCATCTTGCTGACGCTCTTAGGCGCGCGTGGAACACAACGCGCCGCCGCCGTCGACCCGGGCATGGTCCATGGTCGGACGGCGAGTTGCCCATTACTCGCCGCCCACATGCCCGTGCCTACGGTGGGCGGAGATCGTCTTGCGACGTCGGTCGCCGTGGGCGCCTACCACTGCGGCTGGGGCGGAGGGAGGACGCTGTCCTCTCCCTCTCGGGGCCCGCCTCCTCCTTCGCGACCACTTCTCAGAAGGAGGCGATATATTTGACAAGCTTAGGGTTATTTTTTTGGGTGCACGGAACAAATATTTGTATGATCTGCAAGTATTTATTCCGGGTCTGGGTGTTTGTATATGTGAGTCTCTATGTTTGTAAACGCACCCACGAAACAGGAGAAATTCCTAGTGTGGAGCAACGTTTAAAAGAAAAGCTCTATGAGTAAGTCATCTTGAATAGAAATTACATCGACAAACGTACTATTTTGTTTGGGTTTTCATTTTCCCTATTCACAGCGAAGGTATCTCTCTACTCTGTTGGAGCCTATTTCCGTGTACGGCAGCCATCTGCCGCGTGTTTGTTTCATGCAGTTTCCGTCGACAAATTTCTTGATGTCGTTCTATTTTGTTACGTTTTCTACAGATGTGTATGTCTACGTTTGTTGTTTGTACGCTGATCTTTATTTAAATACAGGAAGCTACCAAATTCTAAAAATCTGATATAGTTAGACCAGTTTAATTTTTGAAGCTTCCTGTATGGAAATTTTGGACGGATGGATGCATGGATGTTTGTTATTCAATCACGTCGAAACATCTGAAAGGATGATGATGCGTTGATGAAATTTGGCTCACAGATAGGATATAGTTTAAAATAACATACAGCGTACCACACCGTTTGTGCCGATGCTTTCTTCCTGCGGGATAATTTTCGTACTTCTTACCGTGTCGATGAATATAATATTAATTTGAAATGATGTTTTCATTCCAAATATTATGTTTCATCCAATATTCACACCATGCTCACTGATACAGTCATAAGATCGTCAAGTGTACAAGTGACAGAGCATACATTGCAGGATTGAAGGTGAACCATTGTCTGTCGACACACGCCACATACGAGTATACACTTGAGGTCTCAGCCGTCCGTGTATCCCCATTTGTGGAGATTATCTTTGCTTCGACCGACTTGGGTTCGCAGTCTATTAAGAGATTTCCAAGTCGGCCACGGCAACACGTAACCAGATGGAAGGCTTTACACAGTCAAAGAGTCATGCAATACAAATAATAGGTTGTTAATTAAAATTTAAGCAAACAAAGTCCTTTTCTGGGACTTTAATTTTATTGGTATTAGTTTCAGACTATACTGAATGTTTTCTTATAGCAAAGAATACAAAAAAAAATCACAAGAAGGTATTGTTTACACAGTTTGCTAAACACTCGTCGAGTGCCGCGTCTCGAGAGCTCGCTTCACACGAGTGTGAGCTCAAATGTACTCGAAACTCGAGTTTATTTGCTCTTTATTGAGCGAGTGACAAGATTTGACGCCGCGTCTCGCGTGTGCATTGAGCTTTATGCTACAAATTGAGTAACATATGTACGACAGAACGGAGTATATCGGAAGAATAGTGTCGTATTTGAAAGAAAATTGGTTTTATTGTTGAAGTAGTAGGGTGATTGCTGTGAAAGTGAAAATGATGAAGGTTCCATAATCTGGTAGCAGCCGTCAGGTTTTTTAGGTATACCTTAGTGCAGGATATAACATGTTCCTGAAATACTATCTTAAATACATATCCTCTTTTATTCTAAAAATGGAGTACAAAACTATAAGGAGATCATAACATTAGTTAAGTAGTGGAGCTGAAAGTCAGGAAGTATGTGTGTAGTGCTTTAATTTGCGTCAGCTGAATGCTGTAGGTACCTAATTCTATAATTTGGTAAACGAAGACACTGAGGACGCTTCTTGTCCATCGTCCTGATTTACAGAAATCCCACGTTTAACAAGCAATAATAATTGCTTTTGGTCAATTGGCCCTTGGTCCGTTCGGCTTGGGCTGTTCAGAATAAGTAGATACCTAAATAGCTCACTGAAGTAAAGTATATTTAATCGGTAATAATAAAATGCAGTTCAGAACAACTATGGAGAGCATAATTATTAAAAGCAACTTAAATCATCGGTCACCTTAGATATTCTAACACATCATCTCTACAACTGGACAAACGGCTCAAAAACTTATCTTCGGAAACGCAGAGGAAGTTTCGACGTGTAATGTCGAACAGAGCTAGTTTAAAAGTTGCATTACAACAGTGACACACATCGTTGAAGCCAATTCGAGTTTTATGCAAATATGTGTTTTGTGCGGAGCCGAGTCCGGGCAGAGTCACGGCCGTGGCTTGTGGTCACTTGTTGGCAAAACACAGATTTGAGAAATTGTGTGTCATTTTTGTATTGCTTTAGATAAGATTTGTAATTCGGTGCATGGAACAAACATTTGTATTACCTATAAGTAGTTGTTCTACCTTTCGCTGTTTGTGTATGGGTATTTAAATGTTTGGTGATGTTTCACTCACAATACAGGAAAAAAACCTAGTCTGGGGAAAAGTATTTTACAAAAAATGACAAATCACTATTATTATAAAAACATAATGTAATTTTTTTAAATACTTTGTCACTTTACTTTTACTTTGTAGTGCGTTTATTTTTTAACTATGCGCCAAATTACACTTTTGTTGTTTGCCGATGTTTAACTTTTTTTATGCAGCATAAAATTGCACGTCATGAAAATAACTATTGGTTTTAACACGTATTTTCTCAGGACTGATATTGCCTAAAAGATCAGGTGTGTAGTACCCGCAACCTGCGTTCGTGTATGATGTGATGTGTGAAAGTAACTGAAGCAAAAGGGGTTCAGGATTGTAGCAGGTGGCATCTGTGCTTCTGCCCAATCAAAGGGCATGAGTTTATGTTTGTAACTTGATAATTTACGATATTTTTACTTAAAATAAAACCAACTGGTAAGCAAATCCAGCATGCCATGCATGATTGTTCTAGAAGTAGGTTCGAATCAATTAAGCAACAAAAGGTATTCGCATCTTCATCTATACATATAATAAATCTGTAGAAGGGTCAATTCTGTACATTGAAAATATTGAAAAAATAAATAGCAGGGGGTGTTGCTGGATCGATACCAAACCCAAATATGTGATTAAAAAAAAATTGTCTGTCTGTCTGTCTGTATATGCAGGCATCACGTGAAAACTAACGGTTCGATTTCGATGAAACTTGGTATAATTATACCTTATTATCCTGGGCATAAAATAGGATACTTTTTATCCTGGAAAAATACGTAGAAAAAAAATCTGTAACAAACCTTATTATGGAACCACTGGCGACACCTGTTATCAAGTAGAACATTACGCCACGCCTGCCTCCATTGATTTCTAAAAAGGTTCCACCACTCACCACTAGATGGCGTTGTGCCTATGACGCGCATTTCTGAATCGCGGTGTTAAGATTCTCCGAGAGTTAATGACTACCGCGACTTTATTATTTTTCTGTGTTACTTTACTAGCAGTGCACTTGCGGGCTACGTCCTTATTGGAATAGCTACACAAGACTCGGCTACTAAGTTTTATCATAAAGTTAAACAGTAATTCAATTCTGTTATTTTTGGTTTAGAGGACCAAAAACCCCTGCCTTCGTCCTCCCTGGGAAAAGGTGGTCGGGACTTGTCCTATTTTATACAAATAATTTGTACGTTGTGGACAATAAATCTTTGTCAAGAAACCGAACTTCTCTTCGTGCCGGCAACGGTGACTAACATCCCTTAAAAATCTTATTTTGCAGTTTTATTCATAGACGTTGTTCTGTAGAACCGCGAACACACGTTGCATTACCCGCAGTGGATTCAGCGCCGTAACCTGTAGCGCCGAAAGTCGGATTTGGCTTGAACCGTTTGCGGCACACGCGGGCCACGCCTCTCCGACTCCTATATAAGGAGCCGCGTTCCGCGCCGCGCGATCCATGTAAATTCTGAATTTTGATACGAGCGGACGTGTCCAGTGAGGCGAGCGGTCGTCCGTGGAATTAATATTGTATGCGTGTAATTTCAAACCGTGCTTTTCAGCGCGACCTTTTTGATTACTGTTCCGATCAGTTATTTGTAAATATAAGGTCGGAATTACTATGAAAAATATACTTACTACAGAACGCGAGCTCAACAGCAGTAGCTCAATAGATCTCCTTAATTATAGGCTTAGCCGTATTTGGGTCCAATAGATATTTATAAGATGTCATTGTCAGAGTTACTCAAAATGGAGAAATAAACCATCCACGCGAAGACCGACATCCGCGCGGACGGAGTCTCGGGCGGAAGCTAGTAAGTAAAATAATCCACTGTTCCCACTTCTGGGACATAAGCCACCTGTCTGTGAAAGAGAGTTGGTTATAGAATACCAACCACCACACGTGCCCATGCGGTCTGGTAGATGTTATACGTCTTCGAATTTTTGGTTCTGCCGGTTTCCTCACCGTTTTGACAGCAGTCGTGATGAAATAAATTACACAAAGTAATGCGTCCGGTTAGATTCAAACCCACGACCTACAACACGTAATCCGTTACTAGGACCCCCTAGCTAGTAACGGATTACGTGATACACCACTGCTATCTGCCCTCGATTACTTTACAAAAATATACAGGGTTATTTGTAAAACATAAACAATCTTTCGTGGGCTCAAAGTTTACTTTTGAAACCAAACATAAAAAAACAGGTTTTCATACAAAATGAAATATTTCTCCGTTGAAAATGTATGAATCACCTGTTTTTTTTAATATCTTTTCACTATTTTACAAACTAGGTGTATGTTTGACATGTATACAGTTACACAATTTGTTTCCAAGTAGAGTCCGAGAGTGTACCAGTCATTGAATATTTAGATTTATTTGTCCCTCCCGTGTAAATCATAACCCGAAGTATATCAAACAAGTAACCACTTGGGACTTCGCTCCCAAAGATTTTATGTACTTTGCGATAGGTACTCAACTTTCCAAGGGCTTGTGGATATTATGAATTTTATATGAAACGTATAGTGTTATAAGATTTATTCGACCTATTAAATCATTAGGGCTTATATCCCTACTGACGTTACTAATGAAAATGAGTTTGTGTTTCTTCAAGATCGGACTAGCGGTGATTTTTCTACATAGGTAGATAGGTCCCTGGAGACGGTTTTAAGCCATAGATGTTAATTTAGATTACATTCGTCTTATTCTCTGGTATAAAAAATATTGAAAACTAAGCATTTTGAATTTAATGTCAATATTCAGGCAACGAACAATTCAAAACCATTACCAGATCAGCTTGGCCGCTAGCCGATAAAAAACCAGCATAATAATAAAAAAGAAAAACAGAAAATTTACTTAAAATGTCGAACAGCCAAGAATGTTTTCTAAAAGTTATTTCAGAAAAAGAAATCCGCTTTCATATCGGAACTAACTCTTTATTTGTATGGGTGATCCCTCGCGGGTACAAGTTAAAAACAGCTTTCACCGGCCGCCGCGTTTGAATAAGTTTCGCTGAAGTTTTATTGAAGTTGTAACCTTCGGCCCGGTTTGATATATGTACTTCTCGCATCTGTACTGAACGGGTCCCGCCGTGCCAAAGTTAGTGCACTCGTAAATTATTCAACCCCTCTGTATACATGTGCTTGTCGTAACCGAATGGTGTTCAAGTCACAATGTCATATTGTGTGTGTATTTTTTTTTTAATTTACCGATGAAAAGTTTACAGTTTTAATGTCATAAATGACCTCAGATTGTGATCTGATTTTAATCAAATCAAGCCTACACATATCTAAGAATATTTATTTTGGACGAGGGTCCGTTAAATACATCTGGTAAATTAATAACCATATTTAGTTGGAATGTAAGACTAAAATAAGTAGATAGATACTTGTAGCGAAATTTTGGCACCTTCAAAGCCAAAAACAGCCAATTCACAATTTGTTCACAAGCACTTATTTGAACGAACAGCATCAAAGTGTGCGCTACAGCTTATAACGGCAATTGCCAAACGACTTACACATAGCAGCAAATTGCACTAAGTCTAACGACATTGCTTGCTTAGTGCTACGAGCTGGCTACGTCGCTACGTCGCTACGAAAGTCTACGCTCCGGTCTACGGCGTAGCAGACGGCAGGCTACGTATTAAAATAAAAGCAAAGCAGAGTCACTTTAATTCTCAAAAGCGACCCGCCCAGGTGATTTCAACGCTGCAGATTTACTTACGCCGCTCAGTTAACTTTTATTACAATTACTTGAACCTAAACTGTGTACCTGATGTTTTTGTTTTTTTAAAAAATAAAGACAAAGAATTTTTGTAGCTTTAGGTTAGATAACTTGGTCCTTGCGTGAGACAATAGAACGTGTGTTTTACAAGAAAATAAGAAGAGATTTAGCTCATAGTAGATCCGACCGTGGGAAAAGAACACATGCAGGGTTCGCTTTGGTAATATTAGTACGATGCCACATAATTTTATCCAGTCTGGGTCATAAATATAGCACCTAACCCCATTATTGTTGCAAGAAAGTGAACGGTAGAGGCACGGCACGGGTTCGTGAAACCGCTGCTTATTTGTCTATGGATGCCTTATGAAATGTTACAGTTGTGTTATAAACGGCGAGCAGCTGGCGGAGCGAAGTGTTGAAGAACAAAGAGTTGCATACTATTCGCAGTGAACGGAATAAAAATTGGATGGATGCATACACTAAACAAAGCAACGCGCTTTTTGTCCTATAAAGGTTGGTCAGTGTACAAACACTATTTCATTGTGAATATTATATGTACACATTACCGCCTGCGTCGAAATTGTGCGTTTGTAATAATATTGTTGTTGTTTGTAAATTGCAACGATTTTTCAAAGTACTCAATCCCAAATACATTTAATAGATTTTTTCTTTTCGCAGACAAAACACTACTTTTGTCAATTATGTCATCGATTAGACACAAGTCCAAGGCCACTGATATTTTTTAATGGAAATATTCAATAAAATTTAGCCCCATTCTGGGAATCGAACCACCTTTTGCTCAATAGTAGAGCATGGGACCGCTACACCAATAGGTGCGTCCACACAGAGCGAGCAGCCTCGCGAGGCATTTGCTGCGCGAGCTGGAAACTGACAAGCGAGGCTGCTCACTCTCTGTGGACGCATTTATTGTTTTTCGTCCGAGGCACGAAACAATATACGCGAGCATAACAAAAGCCGACACTGGATGGCTCGGGCGCTCGGTCGTTCGACCGCGGCAGCGCTGTCACTTGCCTCGCCCGAGACACGTCCACACCAACCGAGCTGCTTCGCGCGGAAAATGCTGCGCGAAGCTGCGCGCTCTGTGGGGACGCACCTATTGAGACAGAGTAGATAAATACAAACTTACTTCATTTCAGTTGTACATATAATTATGTTTTTATAGTACCGCAAATTATTGCACAAGAATCTTTCATTACTACTTAAAATAATAAAACATAATAGCAGTCAAATTAAAACAATCAAAAAAGAAAAATCTCGCCTAAAAATCACGTTCCTCCCAGTAAAGTTATAACAAAATTGTTTAATTATTCAAAGCGATTGAAAGAATCAAGAGTAATTAAAACGTAATTAAGGACAGCAATGGTTTCAGGTGTCCATTCTAATCTCATGTTCCGAGGGAAGGCAGGTCGATCCCCCGGCGGGATATTCTGACAGCGATACGACTAATTTTAACAACGAAATTATGATAATATTGTTATTATTAATTTGCCTTTGTAATAGCAGTCGTTTTGATTATAAATCAATGATGATTTTGTGATAAATAATGTTATAAATGTAAGAGGACACCATTAGTTACATGGTTTATTTAAAAGTATTACTTTGTTAACATATCCCAATTATGTTGAAATAATAATAAATAATTGAAAAACCAGTCTTGCCAAAGCAGTTGAGTACGAAGAAAGATAAAATACACATACAATATAGAATTCAATACAAATCGTAAAAAAAAACTATGTTAATATGTTATAAAAAAACTATATTCCTCTTAGCAGTACAGTCTAAGTAAATTGGTAATGAAAAATAAGCTAAAATTAACTGTACTACCTCACTAATATCAATCCAGCCATCAAGACGCCTATTATACAAATAAAACCGCCCATTTCCCAAATTGCATTACATGGAGGGTCATTCAATACTCTTACACGAGATAATGATCCTGTTAACACAGTTGCTGATGTCCTACAACCCGACAAGTCTCCGTAACGGATCGGACACCAACCGACCCTCCTACAAGTTACACTCCGGACATGATCAGACACTTGTTCACTTCGGACACACCGCACCTCCGGATCTCCGGATCTCCGGAATAGGGATGCCCCACGTGTGCTCTTTCCCACGCTCCGCCACAAGCATGCGACGTTTATTAAGCACTTCACGTTTTTGTTACCTGCCGAGAGATTTATTACTTTTAATTATTTTTCATTGTCCGCCACCGTTATTCGTCTTAGAGGCATCGCATTAAATTATTATGCTCGGATATGATTTACCGCTGAACGTCGTGTAATTTATGTATTGCAGGTTGATAGCGTGTGGTTTGTCTTACCTTATGAAGAACCGATGTGTTGAGTTTTGTTTACTTTCAACATTTTTTGTAATCTACGAGTATGTATTACGATATTAAATGGTAAAGTATTCTAGCTTTGGCTATGACAAAATTGAAAAACTAATATCTTCACACCAATACGCAAAACCATCTACCTATAAGCTTTACCTTTTGTGCAAAATCCTTTACCACATTAAAATTTCAAAGTTATATGTACTATGTACAGACGCCAGCAGGTCAATCTATCCGAATCTGTCAAATTTTACCAATCGAACATTAAAGAAATTTGACAGATTGTGGTAGCTAGGCGTGCTGGCGTTGGCGTTTTAGGTTATATTTTTCAAAGAGACTGATGCCTTAATGTGCGTCTGTCGCTTGGTTGGGTCAAAAAATCTGCATTCATTCGGAACTCGGTGGCTTTGTTTTTTATTTATTTCATTGACTATGGCCACCGACTTCCGAAAGAAAAGTTATTTTACACTTTTTTGTGTTTGGTTTTGAAGTCGGTTCCCTTTTTTTCAAAAAGTTTTTTATTTACCCCTTTTTAGTTTAGACATTCAACAAAAATCTTCATAAATCGGCGTCTTTGAAAATCTATAATCCTAGTAAGCAACAAAAAGGGATCTATGCGGGCAACTTCACGAGATATCCATTATTGTTATATATTATAACCTTCCTCAGAATGTAACAAACACTTTTCTGAAAACCGCATCAAAATCGGTTCAGCCGAACGCGAGATAATCGCGGACAAACATGCAATCCTCTCTAAAAATCTACAAACCAAGTAAGCAAAAACGGATCCACGCGGGCAACGTCACGGGATATCCATTAGTATTATATACTAAAACCTTCTCCAGAATGTAATGAACACTTTCCTGAAAACCCCATCAAAATCGGTACAGCCAAACGCGAGATAATCGTGGACAAACATACATACATACATACATACAGGTCGAACTGAGAACCTACTTTTTTTTTGAAGTCGGTTAAAAATAGTTATCTACCTACTTCTTGTAAACTACTCAACGTAACAATTTCAATCGACCACAAACCGTAGGTAAGCATCACTCTCTCTCTCAAAATTATGAAATTGAAACCATAAACAAGTACAGCACACAAAATAGGAAAGTTAACTGTACCGTTGCCCTGTAGACCCTTCATCGGTATTCACGTCGGTTATAGTAGGGTTCATTAAAATGCGTCGAACAATAAACGGTGGCCCGTGGGACCTTTTGTGAGTGCGCGAGTTTTAACCGCATTCCAATCTGTTCGTTATTATTTCCTCATTGTTTATGGCTACTGTACTGTGAGCTGCTCTTTTCAGTCAAAACAGCAGAATACAATTTAGCTGGTGTCTGGCTTGTATATGTGTAGGTACGGAATTTACAATAAGCGTTGGGTGCAGTTGAATGAAAAAAAATATAACATTTTTTTAGGTGTTAAAATCATAAAATGAAGCCTCACCCTAGAGTGACTAAAACCTGCCTTGTTCCTTAAATTAACCTTTACGTTCCACGGTCAGGGTTAAATGTTTAGTCAGTTCTGCGAGTCCTGTAGGCGTTTGGCCTTCTATAAGGTCCCCGTCAGATTGCTGACAGTTCTTTGAGGTACAAAAAAAGGTAAAGTATGGAAACAAAGGTTAATTTTGTCAGCAAGACTTTTGCGCAATATACCTACTAATGGGACATTGTTATTATTGACAACATTATTTCCACAACAGAAGCTCTGGTAAAAAACATGCCTAAAAATAGTTCTTTTGAAACTTGAGAACTCTTGGAAAAAATTAAACCATAATTTTACAGACTAGCAGTATTGTTATTTTCATCCAAAACGGCAGTATAAAATATAGCTGTTCTCTAGCTTGTGTATACAAGTATTATATAGTTAGATAGTGTAGGGTTTGTTGCAGCCAGATGAATAAAGTTTGAGAGCTTAGGTGGATTTGTCAGTTGGACTTTTTGCTCACTGAACAATAATTGATTAGGTGCGGCCACACAGAGCGCGCAGCCTCGCGAGGTATTTTACGCGCGAGGAAACTGACAAGCGAGGCTGCTTGCTCTGTGTGAACTCGTATTGTTTTTCGTCTGTGGCACAAAACAATAATATATGCGAGCAAAACAAAAGCCGACACTGAATGGCTCGGGCGCTCGGTCATTCGGCCGTGGCAGCGCGCTCGCTTGCCTCGGCCGAGACACGTCCACACCAACCGAGCTGCTTCGCGCAGGAAATGCCTCGCGAGGCTGCGCGCTCTGTGTGGACGCACCTATTGATGTTGTCGATGATGGTTTTTTAAACAGGAACATTTTATTATTCACTTACTGTAATCGCTTGCTTTTTAGTGGATCATACTCGGGTGAAATTACCTCACAAGACATTTTGAAGCCAAAATCTTCATGTAAACTAAATGCCCACTAATTTAAGGGTTACGTTTGACCTTATTCTTGCAGTGTACGGGTTAATTTATGTGGGGTTACTTCGGCCACGTGGTCGCGACAAACGCCCAGGCTCTGTTCGCCATATCTACGGCCGCCCGCCCTCCGCCGTCCGCCCAGCAGATTTCCATATGCGCCTCGCCGTAAACGCTCATAAATTAACTACAACTATTATAATGTTACTCGGTTATATATTGCGTTGCTTTTGATTAACGTTTCAATTAGTTTAATATACGCTTTCGTGAAGAGCGTAAAAAGTTTCCTGAAAGTTTTGTTGTTGGAAGGTTTTATTGGATTTATATGTAAAATTTTGTAGGATGCGTTTATATTTTTTCGTTACATAATATAAACTGTTTTTAAAGAAATATCTATCACGTTTACATTTTAATTCACTAGTTAATATAACTTCAAAGTATCTGACAAGACAAATAAAATGATTGAATGGGGGCGGACCCGTGCTCTACCTAGTTTCTCCAACTGGGTGGAGCACGGAGACTATCAATTTGTATTTGGGTCCCGTGCTCCAACTGATGACGTTATTTTGCAGTGAAACAAAAACTTGCTTTAGTTGGAGCACTAGACCCAGTCTTTTTTGTAATCACCGTGTTCCACCCAGGTGGACTACTTAGGTGAAGCATGTTTCCGTTCCCATATGATTTTCCTTAATCGATTAAATGTTATTTTTCTATCAATTGATCGAAATTCACTTACATCAGTAGAAAAGGCACTTCAAAAGCCAGAATGTAAATATAGGCAAACTAGTCGATTTCCCAACGCTCGCGCTAGCTGGCAACATATGGGTTAAGATATTCGAGTGAGCTCAGACACGGCCATTCAAAAGGCGCTCTAAACGGAAGGATACGAGCCGTAAAATAGGATTTCATGCATGCGTAGCTTTGTGTGAACAAATATGTACGGTTGACAACGCACGACCTTTGCCGATAACCTCCGGTGAATAAAAAAAATGATTTTCATATTTTCCGTTTTTTTTTTTTCGAAAAGTTGAATGTTTTTTTACATGACGAGGGAAGTAAAGCTGTGAATGGATTAAAAAAAATTGTAACAGAATTCGGCCCTCGACTTTTCATGCATCCATTTTGCAAATCAAATACCAGTTGATTTTCCCATACAGTCGTCAATTCAATGCTGTACTTAAAAGTTTGGTCTTAAAATTATTACCTGTAACACAGAAAAATCATATTACTTGTCTACACCTAAAGTAAAATGAAAAGTACTAAAGATTAATGAGATGATATTTGGTCCTAGTTTGATACCTCGTTGTGAAGCATCATACAAGTAACATTTAACTTAACAATCTGATCTGTAACATTAAAACTTTCTAGCTTCAATTATCTTTTCATGCGTTTTGTTACAAACTGATAACATTATTGTACTACTTTAACAGACTATTTGATGTCAATGTTAGAATGTTCTAACATGTAACATGGGTTTATTTTTGTCTGACAGTCTAATTAGATAAAATTTTTAGTTTCCACACAAATTCTTACACAATTTTCTTACATTCAACAATTTTGAAGCCATTACCCAATTATAAGTCATAAAGAAATTAAATCCCTATGTTCTGCGTAAAAAAAATGATATCAAACGTAAAGTAGAAAAATACCAAACAAAGAAAGAATTTTCCAAATCGTTAATAAATAACGTAGTTCTGAGCTAACCAAGCGAATTGAGAACCTCATCCATTTTTGAAGTCGGTTGAAAACGTTCATAACATTAATTCAAACGAGCATTGTTAAACAAAAACACAGTTTCAAGTTTAAACCAGGGTCCTGCACAGCAAAAAACAACTTTTGCTAACAAAAACAGCAAATTACACACGGATAAATAACACTTTTATGTAAGCTTCAGTGACCCTCACAGATTCATACGGAGAGCACTATTCTCCGAGCAATCAGCCACTCATACGTGTGTCTGCTCGTCCCAAGTGCCCTATTCCACACTCGTTCTGAATATTGCATTTAGCGCTACTATCTCTACGACTTTTAGAATCGCTCCCTGCTTATGCTTTCAGCTGACTTTTTTGTGACATGCAGTTTTATGCTTTCGGAATGCGTGGACTGTCGTGGTAATTGAAACGGGCCCATCTTTTTTTATTTAGTTACGGGAATCCAGCTTGTACTCGTACACGTTTTTATTCTGTTCGTGTATTTTTTTGTAACTTGTTTAGTCTTTGTGAGGTAGTCCGGTAAGGCTCTCATTTTTAAACTGTGTAGCCTTCCGACTGAGTGGAAAATCGATCCTTGTTAGTTGATCTTTGACGTCTATCTACTACACCTCACATATATTTCGTTTCATTTCGCCAATAACGCTTTTTGATGGGATTCAATATACCGATGGACTTGTTTTTACCACCATTTTTAAACAAGCATTTACATTAACAATTTTATAGTGCCTGCGAGCTAACCGAACAACAAACATTATTTTCTCACTACAACTATCATCCAATATTTTCCTCTTTATAACATCATCGGTTATTACGATGTTGGTGAAATGCATTAACGTGAACGAACTTAATAACTCAAGTATCAAAGCAAAGAGTTATAGTTTGTATATAATTTTAGTAGGTACTGTAAAATTTATTAATTATCATAAATAGCTTCAAATCTGAACTAAATAACATACGAAAGACATAACAGTGGTTAGTGTTGGTGTACTTCCAAGAATACGGAATACTAATTAATATACCTAAACGGAACAGAAGGATCAGAAGATATTGTTGGGAGCATTGACATTTCATCTCGCTATAGGCATTGTTTGCATTTCGACTCAACAGTAGTAATCTAAGTTACTGGTTGGATTGTGGAGAAACTTGGACGGAACTATAGAGCTAAGCGTATCCATTTAACTAATGCACTGTCCGACTATTGGTCTTGGTGCAAACGAGGCACTTTGTTCCCTGAGTAACATATTAGCTACGTTACTTACTCGCGTACTTAGTCTTTCCAGTGTTTACAATGTCTGCTACTTCGTAACTTGGGCCGAAGACGAACATTGTGAATTTGTATTAATAATAGACTTTGAGTTGAAGAGCTTACAGTTACAATTCAGACGGTATTAGATTTTTTGAAAAATACCTAATCTTGATTTTTAAGCACAGACTGTGGCACAGATGATCCGATACACGTGAGATTACCTCACAAATGTTGGTGTCACCTTATACAACCATACTATCCAAAACTAATTCTTAACGTAACGTTAACGTACGTAGCGTTAAAGTAACTAGAAAATTGCCTTATTCATGACTTACAACCCGTTTTATCAAACGCCACTGTTGATTTTTTTCCAAACCAATAACAATGTCAACGAAAACAATAATTAATTTTCACGTTAAAGCAATTTAGGGCGGGTAGTTTGAATGCGGCACTGGCAACGTTATTAGTTCCAATTAACGTGGTAACCTCAGCACATATATGGGCAATTAAATGGAGTGATACCTTACTTCCATTAGTACCCCGCGTGTGTTGTTTACATCAATTAACAACCATGTTAATTTTAATGCTGGCATCTGTTGCCCGCTTTGTGTGGCGTGCTTTCACTGACTCGTCGACTTACGATAACACAATTAATTCTGTCGCATAATTCATCTTGTTGTTCTCTTGTTTGTCATTTACAATAAATTCATTTGTTGTAAAATGTCTTTTTTTGGTTGATGTTTGTATAATGATGTTCGTTTATATTGATACACTGGCTGTGACTGTTTTTAATTAATGATATTAAAAGGTTTACGGTACAATAAAGAACTCATTACCAACCTGTCCCGTTCATGAAAGCTATTTTTAATGTAACAAGCTGGGTATAGGGTACAGTTACAAGCTGCTTAATATACAGCCTCCTGGATGTTGTTCTAATATCTAATGAAGGAAACTGGAAAGGATAAAATTACCTAACTGTAGGTTATATTTTTCCTAAAACCCTTCAAAAAAACCAATCAACTCAGCATTAAAAGGCTGAGTTGATTGGTTTTTTTGAAGGGTTGTTTGCGAGTCATAGTCCTCACTCAAAAGGTGCCATAACACAGTGTTCTTCACCAGTAGCATCCAGTCTGTCTTAACCACCATTTTGAGATTATCAATCTGTTTAACTGGGGGGCACCCGACACTGTGTTTCATGACTCAACTCCAAGACTCGATTGCTCCACGGACACTCAATAGTTCCCTAACTGCTAACCCACTACCACCGCAACTTGCGCATTATCAGCATTTGTAATTAAAAAGTATTTTGTCCATAAGAGAGCCTTCAGTATCAGTCTTGTGTCAGTATCAGTTATTAGGAAAGCGATACTAGTATCCCCCAAACGGAGAGAAGGTATGAAATTAAAACCGCACAATAATTATGTCCATAGAATGTCCAGCAATGTCAATGTCCAAACAATACCTGAAGAAGGCATAAATAAAACCGTTCACCAATATATCTTAAGGTTGTATAAATGTGCGGTATGGACGTTAAACTGGAATGCAATGCCACAGGTCGTCGTTTTTACGCTCCCCTTTAATGTTATTTCCTCGTTTATGACACTATAAAGACGATACCGGCCACTACGCGTAATGAAATCTTGTGTTCAATACCTTCCAGACACGGCTAACAAAGGAATCTTTCAGCTATCGTTGGATTAAGAAATTATATGGCTTTAAAGTTTTTTTAAGTATAAAATTGTTAAAGGTTTCTTCAAACTTTTATGTAAATGTTGCTTTTTGCCGTTATCCCTTAAAATGAATATATTATGGACAATGTCATCGCTTCTTTTCTAAAATAATTATTTATTTAACAATTTATGCACTCACAAATAGCATAAGGATACATGAGTAGTTTTAGTTTTGTCATGTTAACAGTGTACGAAACACTGCTTATTACAAAAGGAGAAAGAAATGAAGATAGGTATAGAAGATGAGATGTACCTACTTATAAAATAGACATCTGGCAATATAAGTCAACAACACATCGTCAAGTATTTGCCAATAGTCGATGCACTGCGTACCAACACGTAGGTACATTATCACACACGTCATCTTTGCACTGCGCCCGCATACCTGCTAATCTAACATTCAGGATACGATAGTTCCACCAAAGTCACATCTAATTTCGAAACAGAAGGGCCGTTGCTAATAAACATAAGAAACTTAAATAATGTTTCAAGATGACATTTTCATCCAGTAGTTAGTTTACCAAAATAATATTAAAAACCAAAAAATAGCATTTATTGATGCGTATTAAGCTAAATAAATTAGGGATACATCGCAAACACAATTTAGACACCATGAATAATGATTTTATATTCATTAGGCTCCTCAACAGCAAAAATACAAGCAATAACCGCTAAAACTAGTTTTTTTTTTAAAGTTACTCCTTTAAATCGTGGCTTTTTGAATAATTTATTTTATAAAATTTACACGATTCTTAAGGTAATATCATAACATTTTTATGAAGGTGATAGAAAATTCGCTTAACTTAAAAAAAAAAAACAAATTTCTCCAAGTTATTTGCAACTTAAAAAGTACTCGATATTAATAAAAGTTTTCGAAAAATGGGTTTTTATCTTTAACCTAAGTAAAAGGCTGTATAATATTTTCAAACTGTTACCCATGTTGAGCTAGAGACGAGTACCGGTGTATTTTTTTTATCGATATTTTGAAACAAGCATGAATGCATGGGTACGTGATAGGTGCGATTCTCAATGACCGTTGCTGGTAGTATTTCTGTACATTTCTCTGTATATAAGTAGCGCCTCTCGCCTATTATTTACCCATTAGTTACTTAGGGGTATTACCTAACACTCGAACCGCTGTATTACGTATTGATATTCAATTAATGGTAAAGCTTGAATATCAAACATTACCGAGCTTAGATTCGGCGACGACGGCGGCTATTTTAATACACACACACACAAATGACCTTTCAAAACATCTTTTCAAACATTGTAACGCGGCTTGGTGATCAAGTAAATATCTATCTAATAAATATGACAATCTTACTAATATTATAAATGCGAAAGTTTGTGAGTATTTGTATTTGATAGTCTTTCACGGAAAAAACTACTGAAAAAAGGAATGAAATTTTCTACACAGAGAGTTTATAACCGGGATTAACACATAGATTTCAAAGCGCGCAAAACCGGTGGTAACAGCTACTTTGTTTATGTGACCTTTGAGAACTTTTAGAAACAAAAATAAAAACCTCATACCTAACGCTTCAAATTCTGATCTATTCCCATCCAATACCAAGAGCAATACCATTTGGTATTAGTTTATTTCCGAATTTGTTTTCTATTCCCAACGAGTACCACATAACAAAACCAATACCAAAACAAGTTTGAAGAAATTAGGTACTGTCAGGTTCAGAAGAAATTTAATGCTTTCAGTGATTTTAATGAAGGTGTATAAATGACCTATCAAAGAACATCAAACCTAACAAGGTAGCTCAACGGAGCCCTGCTTAGCGGGGCTCCTATTTCTGTTTGCAAGGTTTAAAGTAACCTAACAACCTTCGAACCTAACCTGTCCGAGGCGGTGCCCGAAGTCCCGAGCTCGCTTCGCTCGCTCTTGCATCGATAGAATGTGAATTGTGTAGCTGACTGTACAAAAAGTCCCGTTTTGGTATTCATTAGTAATAGATTTTTTATTTAAAAAACCGGCCAAGTGCGAGTTGGACTCGCCCATGAAGGGTTCCGTAGCAGCAAGCATAGATTAGAGATATAATTATATTGAGATTAGTAAGTAATATACACAAACAATAAAAATAACTTTGTTTTTCATAGTATTTGTATGAATGGCAAAGTTATATTTGCGGTTTTTGAAAATGTACTATATCTCAAAAACTGCTAACTGTATACAACACTGTATGTAACATTATATATTTTTTTTAGTTTTATCATTCTCTTATTTTAGAAGTTACGGGGGGGGGGGACACACTTTTTACCACTTTGGAAGTGTCTCTCGCGCAAACTGTTCAGTTTAGAAAAAAATGATGTTAGTAACCTCAATATCATTTTTAAAGACCTATTCATAGATACTCCACACGTATGGGTTTGGTGAAAAAAATTTTTTTGAGTTTCAATTCTAAGTATGGGGGGCACCCTCAAAATTTGTTTTGTTTTGATTTTTGTGTGAAAATCCTAATGCGGTTCACATAATACATCTTTCTACCAAGTTTCAACAGGATAGCTCTTATACTTTCGACAAAAAGTGGCTGTGACATACACGGACAGACAGACAGACAGACATGACGAATCTATAAGGGTTCCGTTTTTGCCATTTGGCTACGGAACCCTAAAAATGTGGTACTCGTTGGGAACAGAAAATAAATTCGAAAATAAACTAATACCAAAATGGTATTAGCTTAAAAAGTTTTCAAATAATCGCGAATCTAACCTTCAAAACATCAAAATAAACTTAGGTATCTACTCGTAAAAGATTAAAACATAATAAAGCAATGAGATATACCTACTCGTTTTACTTGTCAATTCAGTACTCAGTAAAACTGTGTATAACATCATTCGATGTAAATTAATACAATCATAATGGTTGTCAAAGTATCGTACGACGCCCTGGAGGCTGTAGTAATGTAACAAGGTTACGAATTTGTTATCCCACTGGGAGGTAACCCAGTGCCGACTAACCTCGGTTCATCCATAGAGGTTCTTAATAATATTTCTCCCACCTATCCCCCACTTGAGGATACGAAGCTGCTCTTAGATTTGTTAAGTTATTTGCGCTTGTCTACATTGGTACTTCGTGTTTTCCCTTTTTCTGTTTCGTAATTAAACAAGGGAGATTGTGTTGTTACGTCCACGCTTGCTGCCCTCATGGGGTTAGGCAGAGGTTCGTTAACTTAAGCTTTAATGTTATGTAGCCTGTTGTGAGCGTTTTGTAATTTTGCTGTTCCCTTGGTCTCGTGGTCGCAAGCACGATTGCTGAGCGCGGGGTCCCGGGTTCGGTTCGATACCCAGGTCGGCAAAAAAGCTAGTGATTTTTTATTAGGATTTCTTATCTTTAAAGAACAGCACTGTAGGTCAGTGATTGTGGATGAGACGGAACTAGTGCATATGGATCATAGCAGGTGGCGCTCTGTGATTTCAACCTACGCTCATAGAAAAACACGTAAGTTTCCGCATGTACCTACTGTGAAATCTGTATAACTGGAGGACCGATAAATTTGTGTAACTTGAAGAGGTATTCCACTTACCCAGTGCTTCGGATATCGAGGTATAAATAAATAACTGTCTCGTGTACAGAGGGCATTAATAGAGGTTGATAATAATGAGAGTATTCTTTAAGATATAATCCCAGTTAAAGTGTATAAATACACTGTCTCAATTACAGAGGTAATTATAACGATAAAATTGAAAGAGTAATTCCAGCCAGCAACAGAGAAAAATCAGGTCTAAAGTGTAGCGTCGTCAGCATGAGTTCCATCTATGTAGGTTACTTATTCTTCTAGGTTTCGCTGTCTTATAATTAGTTATTTTTTCGAATAAAGAATGGGCTATATCAAACCTTTAACTATTTATACTTCTGATAGACTATACTAACTGTACTAGAAGCTATACGTAATAGTTACAACCACCATTTCCTCCTGGATAGCCCGCAATACAGTTTCGGCATACTTAATGAGAACTACGGCTTAAGGGTTTTAACATTGTTGCTTTATGTGAAAATACCTAGAACTTGGGCAGAGAACTAATATACAAGCATATTTCAGTGTCCACATGATAAAGAATACATGAATGTTAAATGGTATAATTATACAGGCACTTCATATACATACATATACCGTCTTACTACAGAAAGTTAAACTTCTGTTGAACACTTGTCTTAAAAAAGTGTAACTACAGAACCACACTACATCAACGTCAAATGCCGTTTCGCAGTTGGCAGTTTTTTAGACAAATGTTCAACCGATGTTTAACTTTTTGTAGTAAGTCGGATAGCTTTTATTTGTATTATTACTAACGGTAAACCAGAGTATCATTAGGTAATCACAACTTGTATCAGCAATCTTATTACTTGCCTGAAATAAAGTATGATAATGAGAGAGAGTGAAAAAGGGGTAAAGTAAAAAGCTGATAACAAGAGTCTGGTTGATCCGACTTTCGGGTTGTAAAAAGTGTTATTAGGTTTTTAAATTATAAGTACAAATATAATCTAGTCTCTCACTACATGAGATTAAGAAATTAAATGAAGCTTTAAAAGTGCATATCTACTTAATCGGCGAAACGGGGTCAGATGATAAGTTTATTACTCAACAAAAACAACCACAAAAAAGGGTAAAATAACCTACAAAATAACTTTTCTTTCGGAAGTCGGTGGCTTTGTTCTTTTTATTTCGTTGTCTTTTATGCCACCGACTTCCAAAAGAAAAGTTATTTTGTAGGTTATTTTACCCTTTTTTGTGGTTGTTTTTGAAGGCGGTTAATTTTTTATTTTACTCTTTTTAGTTTAAATATTCAACCCAAATTCTTGTCAAATACATCATTTTCTTACATGTGCACTAGAATTTGGTAATCCTTAGCACCGGTATTAACATCGCTCGTGTACACAATAAGCTAATAAAATTCCCTATCAAAAACTGCTGAACCGATTTTGATGAAACTTGCAGTTTTCCGTAAAGTGAACTATTCCTCGTACAACAAAAAAAGAATTTTGAAAATCGATCCACAATTGGCGGAGTAATCGCGTAACAAATACACAAAAAAGTAAAGATCATCACATCATCCATCAATAAAAATGCTCACAAAATAAAAAGTACTGAACCAAATTGGATGAAATTTTTATGGGACCAATGGAAAAGTATACTTCATTGAACAAAAAAAGAGTTACACTAATCGGACAGAAACCTCGGAGTAATCGGTGTACATACATTAAAAAAAAACATACCGACCGAATTGAGAACCTCCTCCTTTTTTTGAAGTCGGTTAAAAAAAAAACAAATATTAAACTCTATTCATAAAAGTGTTGACACAAAATGCACACAGTTCAAATAAATATGAACTGTGACATTACTGCAAGCAAGCAAGTTTCGAATGCATCTCTAACATACAGAGCAGCACTTTTAGAATCGGAAAGTCATTTGAGAGAATTCACAGTGTATCGGTATAAAGACGGAGGTGACATTGCTGAACACGTATCGCCGCTAATCCTTTATCCGCTTCGGGGAAAAGTATTGCTTTATGCAGTTTATTTTAGAGCCAATAAAATAGACAAGGAATTTTGTAAGCTTTAAAAACAGTCGAAGCTTCTTAATGCTTGAATTTTTTACTAGTATCATCTTAATGAGTATCAATTCCTGGAAAAGCTTTTCGTGAAAATAATTGAAGAATTTTGCATCCTGTTGTATGAAACTCATAAAATTTAAATTATTCTTAAATTAAATCTAGTCTATTTATCTATCTAGTAGATTTTCAAGGTTATGCTGCGCTTACCGTGAAATCATTACCCATTTTCCTTAGTGTTTTGGGAATTACGTAAACCTTTGGTCACGGCTGTAATTTGAAGATCTTTGTCAGCCGTTATCGGCTAATTATATTAGTGGCCAATCTTACCAAGCGGTATCGGTAAACCTTATGCTGGCTGAGTTTCGGAGGTCTGATGGGCAGTCACTTAATTAAGATATTCAGCTGAATCTGGCTCAACAAAAAGCCAAAAGGTTCGGCAGATGATGATCTTACAATCAATTCGAAAAAACGATTTCTAAAATTTGTAAAATTGTTCTTTTAATAAAATACAGTTTCCATATTCAAAACAGCATCGAACAGCCAGCTAGCCAGCAACGTTAAGGCTTGCTGCATCAACATTCAGAGGAAAAACTTACCATCTAGCAACCCTTTGGGGGTACGAGGGAAGTTTGCCACGGCAGCGTTTCGCAGCGTCGTCGCTACTATTGTACGATTTCTAACTCGACTTCCCCCAGTGTATGTGTACGTTTTTCACTTGTTATGTAGGAATGATAACAGTGTGGCACGAATACAAATGCACGATCGACTTAAGAAACGAATGTATGTGAAGATCAAAATAAATGTTGTTTTTAGATTATTATTCTATGCATGATAAGTTTTATTGAATTTCGGCTATTTGACAAAATAGTCGCTTATTTTGAAGATAATATTTTTCACATGCTAACTTATATTCCATTACTAGCTTAGGACCGCGGCTTCACTTGCAATAAAACTTTAACATTATGTGTAAATACAGTACCCTGAGCACAAGTTTTCCGTATTTGAGACGTAAAGTAAACTGGAACTTTGACAACTTCAAATTGACAATTTTCAAGGAAAAAATTAGTTCCTACTTCGCACACCAGAGGCGCTGTTCCATTTTTTCATACAAGAAACGCTGTAAATACTGGAAAGACGCTGTAAAGTAAAAGAGTGAAAACTCGTGCTAAGGGTACAGATTATAAAATAGGGACTTGTGAGTTAAACAAAAGCCGTCTTACTACAAAAAAAAGTTAGTTCTGTTGAACTTGTTTTAAAAAACTGTCAACGTCAAAACTATATTTGACGTTGATGAAAGGGTCATCTTGCGGTAATACTTTTATAGACAAGTGTTCAACACATGTTTATCTTTTTTGGTACGACGCTAGGTGTTACTCCAATAGTTCTTGCGTGAAAAGATAACAAAAACTGATTCGTTCATCCTCACAAACTTTCGAAAATATGATATGTATTTTGAATACAAGAATACTACTTTTAAAACGAAATACCAAACAAAATGGAGTTCACTGAAATATGTTGACTTCACTCAATGTGACAATTTATTTAATAAATACACTTTAATATTGTTCAGTCGAGTTGCAAATTGTTCAGAAATGTTGAAAGTAATGCAACGTTCATATTTGTTTTCAGTTACATTATTACAGTGCAAAAAAATAAAAAAGGAATTTAATTACTTGTCGCAATATTGTACGACACATTGTACAATGTTTAAAACAAAATTAAATCCCTCAGACTTACAAGATACAGTAAAAATTAAGTATAAATACGTTGGCGGTATGTACCCGCTCAAAGTTTTGGGTGGTTAACTTTTCTGCTCTCTTACCCATGCCAGGATTAAATTTTAAACTTCAACTGACTATCCTCATGAAGTTGAAATGAGTTGAATTTATAGACTGTACTTACGAATTTAACTTGTGCTTAGTGTGACATTTACGAGTATTTTAAAACACCGCAACGGCCAGGAAGCCATATATATAATCGGACTTGTGAGCGGGGTTAGGTAATCTACCCTAACGTAAACATAAGGGATGTGTGTCTATCTGTTGTTTGACAGCACGGTATGGCGGACTGACTAAGCGACTGGCTGCTACCCTGTGTGTCACGGATTCAATTCCCGTACGGAACAAATATTTGTATTGTATACAGTACCGGGTCTAGCTGACAGTGTATGTGAATTTAAATTTTTGTAAACGCATCCACGATTCAGGACAAATTCTTAGTGTGAAGCTAAACTAGTTTTTTGTGTTTAAAGAAAATGAGAGAAGAAATATTTAGTAAAAAGTTTTATTCATCTTTCTTCTAAAAAAAGCGAAATACAAAATTAAATAACCTTTGTTCATATGAAAATAAACTTCTTTTGTTATCATTGTCAACTACTCACTTTAAATTCAATGTTACACTAGAAAAATAACAAACTCAGGAAAGCGTATTTGTCTAGCTTATTTATTTATTTACAAATATACTCGTCAAAACAAAATAAGGGCCACTTTTTAAATTGCACTTTAAACAAGTATTGCTCTTATTCTGGGTACATAATAAATACTAAATATCTTGTTATGGTTTCTTTTAAGTATTAATATTGTTTCTGCTGCATAACTGGAAATTCATAACTTTTTTTAATTAGATATTTGAGATTACTTAGAATTTACGGTATGGTGTTTTTTAATTTTCAAACTTCTAACGGAGTTTTCTTCGACTAATACAGCAAGCAGGCTATAATGATCTTTCAATCTCATAATGTCATGTATTCTGAGACATATGGACGCAAAAACAGCCACTTGGGGTGTCACCTTAATCCAGGGGGCCCATAGTCAGAAAAGATAGGTTTAATGGTGGAATATTCCCAACGAGTGGTTCAAAATGCTTGAAACTGGTCTTAAAAGACGGGTAATATCACCAGACGCCGTGATCAAGGAAGAAAGTAAGTAAGTAAAGCCCAAGAAGACCATTAAGTTTGTTTAACCGCGCACATAGAGCGAAAATCTACTGCGCGGACCATACAAACTCCATTGCGTCGAGCTACAGGCACCCCTATAATTGACTACACTTTCCGAATCGACTCCATAAAGACTAACAATACTCAAGAAGATGCTTGGTTCGCCTCCAGTTTACTGCAGCGTATGGTGCAAATCGTGAAACATTTGCGAAGGAGAAAATTTATTGAACTGTTTTGACTGAGCTTCATTGCTTTTTATTGATGACTCTTGGGTTATTTTTTTTTCAATAAAAACTGATTCATAAGAGTGTAGAGAAGATCTAAACAACAGGTTTCAGATCCTTGCACTCTTAAAACAGACTGTTCTGCCGAGTTCTGAGTTATGCTCTGGGGCGGTTATCCCTATCACGCAAAACTGAGCTCGCACTTCTTAACGAGGGTGCTGTAACTCCTCAAAATTGCGTAGAGAATATGGTGCAACTCCACATTATCCCATTCGCACAGCAAGGAATACGTGAGTTCTTCTTGAAGCAGGATAATGCTCGAGCGAACAGTGCACACATTCCCTTACGCTCGAATTACGATGTTACAGTGGACACTCAGGATGTTTACCTGAGTTCTATTGAGCATTTAGAGATGAGTTAAAGAAGAGTGAAAAAGAAAGTAAAATTCCCATTAACACGCAGCTGGATCTCTTAAATAGTCTGAAAACTTGCTGGTAGGGTATCGCAAAAGAAAATGTTCGGCATTTAATCCAGACCATTCCACCTCCCATAAAATAAGCAGAACAGAGAGCACAGAGTTAACAAAGAAGCTTAAAAGAACACTTTGGAACATTAAAGACGTTATTTTTTCGATTTTTTTATGTTTTATGTAACTTTATACATTTCTGCAATTCCTCACTTTTCATTCTTTTTGGTGTATTTTAACGATTTATTGGAATACATATCTAATTTTTGTGTATTTCCATCTAAAACCATCAATATTAATCAGATTCAGTCATTGTAGCTAGTAATATTTCAACATTATTTAATAAATCGATAAAAACCAGGTGGCCCTTATTTTGTTTTGAGTAGTGTATTTACTAAATTGAAAAAGTCAATATAGACGTAGGACGAGTACTGTATCTATTATGCATTCGTCTGAATCGCAAAGGTATTTTAGGTTATTGTAAATAAATAAGTAATGTAAGAATAAACATGTTTTACACTCGGCTAAAACAAACAGTTATATCAATTAAAATTTTTGTGTAGGTATTTTGGTTGAACTCAACTATCTAGATGAATTTTGAAAAAAGAACATTGTTGAATAATATTCTTTCTACTAACGGTTTACTATTTTCTATCTTCAGGAGTCCAACTATCTCATCTATAAAATTCATTGAAATAATGAGGACGTCGTATGAGTAAAACGTCTGCTCGTTTAAGGGTCAGTACCGAACTATACGGTTATCTATGACATGTTTACTGTACTTATGTTTTATAAAATAAATATATCTTGTATTCTGTTATATAATAATATCAGTAACAAAAATAAATATAATACATACAGATAAACAAGTAGAAACAAGTGTGGCTAGCGACGGGCAATCTTCCCTTTATTATGTAATCGATTGGAGATGTTATTGCACAAGTTCGCGACTTTATTGATAGAGTTGCCAAAGTAATTCCGATAGACACTGCTGTATTCAATATTATTTCCGAGGGAAATAAATATTATATTATATCTGTGGCCTGTTTTTCGTAAAGAATACTTCAAATGTTTGTCATGGTTGCGTAATTCATATTACTACATTTCTATTCTTGCTAAGTCAAATTTATCTATAACTTTGTTATTAAATACTTGAGATACTTGAGAAGTGTCATGGGTCCAACTCCAACCACGAATTTAACATATTTTGTAAAGGTAGGCAAGGCAAGGCAAGGTAGCAGGTTGTAATGTGGGGGCCACACTACCGAGAAATGCTGTCAATTTTCGCGATAATAGACTTTAAATATTCGTATAAAAGTCCAGCATCGCTATAATTACTGGCATTTCTCGTTAATGTGGCCCATATGATAATATTCCCGTTTTTTTTTTTTTTTTGTTGACAAGCTACAGTTAACAGTTGAAATTGTAAAGTACCTTTTAATGGTTCAATTGAGATAAATGGTTTGATTAAGACTAGACCATGTTCATCTAGAATACATATTTTATACCTTTGTGTAAACGCGGGAATATAGAATGTCGAAGATAAAGTAGTTACAATAACTGACGTGTGTACATAAAGCGTGTTAATATCATAAACTGAACTTTTCCTCAAATAATTCGATCTCACCGATACTCCTCTCACTGCGAAGAAATTCCTATCATACAAGAAAGAAAACTAAACTCCGCTCACGAAAAACGTTAAATCTTTAATAAAGTTTTTACTGGAACATATAATGTGTACACAAAATATTATTACGCGATGTAATATTGGCAGTCCTCTCTCAACTATAGTGAGGAGCATTAGCAAACAGCTTAGACTCTCGACACATAGCTCGGCAAACATAATTAATAGACAGCCGTCTCGTTATTACAACGAAGATAAACTTTGGGCAACGGAGCTCAAAGCAAAATTAGCAAAAAGTATTGGAAAAAGTCTCAAAGGGACAAAGAGATTTGTCCTCAACAGTACTAGGTACTATTGACGACAAATCACTACTGCCTAATCGTCTTGAACAAAATGGCTTCGGTGCATTTCAACGGACGCTCTAAAGAATTTCTCTTTTTAATATGAGCATCGATTCCAATTACAAAAGATCAAAGAATCGCCGCGCGCGGCCCACTTCGTCTTTGTTCAAACGAAAGATGAATTATTCAGAGACCTGGAAACGTTTCAATTGGACAGCTATAAAAAAGGAAACGGTTCGTTGCCTCTTCCACTAAATTAAAATTTTTCTTTATTTTCATTTTTAATAAATGTTTTCAGACCATTTTAATTTTGAATAGCGAAGTATTTAATTAGTTATAATCGTATTTATTATGATTTGTATTTTACTGCGCAGTACTGCGCAGTGATACGAATTATTCAGTCAGCTGAAAAATGTGTCTAATGTGGAGTGATGAACTATTCAAAACGTTTAATAAGCCATATTCAATTTAAAATTAGTGATTGTCTCTGAAACTAGGCTTGATTAAATCCTGCACCACAGCAACCTGCCATTACTGTTGTTGTCTTAGCAGTAAAACTTTAATTAGCGTTTGTTATAGCTTAGTTTATGCCACTACCGTTAAATCTTGTAATTTTTAACCAGCCTGGATTTATGAGGGTGACACCTGGCGGGGCTTATGATTGAGAGGGCGGACAGGCTGTACGGGAAATTATTAAAACGTAATAATTTATGCTCGCAATTTGTACGTTACTTGAATTCGTTCCTTGTGTCATTCATCACTGCGGGCCCCGGGATTAATTTTCACAATCATCTGTGAAAACGTTTTTGCCGATTACACACGTCGTTTGAAGCCGTTTTAATAAATTATGAAAGCCCTGAAAACGTCAAGAATTGGGATGAAAAATATGAAACTAATGTGTGTAACAAAAGTATGAAAATAAATTTCAATTTCACAAGACATGTTCCGCAACGAGAATAATTTAACACTATGCTGCAAAACTTTATTTCTTCAGGGATTCGAAGGTCACATCGAAACTTGTAAATTGAAAAGGAACAGTTGACCTTGAAAAATATGTATAAGTTAGTACTTATCCTAGTAAGCTAAAAGGAGAAGACGACATCTAATTAGAAAATAATAAAATATTTCTCAGCAATAAACTGACCCTGAAGACCAAGTTTGTCATTCATAAATACAGCCAGTACACACCAGTAAATATGCTACTGGCTTCTAAACGTACCAAATTTAACGTGAAAACTTTATTAAGATTCGGCTGTAGATATAGATAACTTTTCCGTCAGTGACGGGGCGTCCGCTTCCCGTCGCCTTCCGCCGGGGAAGCCCCCTCGTTAATTTTATTTTTGTTACGCTTCACTTAATCCATTACCGGTTTAGAAATGGCCTGAAATTCGCAAATCTAACTATGACCGTAGTTACATTTGCCTTGGAGAGAAAACCAATTTCTTTCGACCTTAAATTTTATTGAGTTTCCTTTTTGCCGATGGCCGTCTGCGACTTTTGATCACTTGGCAGTCATAACCTAGCACCGGCTAGTGTACAATAAAACCTAATTATTATTCAAATCAAGCCCCCTTTTGTTCATTCATGGGCTGCAATAAAAATTAAATTATACCAAATTTTATTATCTTCCTCTTCGGGCTCATAACTCAGCGAAAATATTCATGAGGAAACTTTTTAACTAGAGATTTGTAATTGTTCTGCAGTTTTTTGTGGGCGTAATTTCATATTGTTGAATAAAATTAGAAATACAGACTTGTACGGAGCTGCAATAGGTCTGTAAAACTTAATTGTAATGTCGAATAATGTTGTTAACCTTTACAACATTGTGACCGCGGTCATACAGAAAGTGAAACAAAAGTTTACATATTCCTGTTTTTCAGTTACAAAACAGGACAAACATGCATATCTTTAAAAGTAATTTTGACATAACAATAAGCAGTTGATCGTACTAGGAAGGCTAAGTTACTATATCTACAAATAAAAATGAACAATGACCTCCTCAGGTTCCTCATATTTTATATTATAAACATGCTTTTCCACATTATAAATATATTTACTCAATTTTCAACTCGTATAAATATGCGTGTTGAAAATAACCACTGATAAACAAATGACAATCAAAACGTTACCTAATCGCTTAAATCCACAGCTAATTAATCTTAATAGCTGTAATAGCTAGTAATCAGGATGACAACGTTATACGACACCACTTTCGAACCGCAACGCGTTGTATACTGTAACCCGCAGTCATTTGGATAATTAATTTGTTTACAAATTAATGACTTGATATCCTTTGGTTTACACGTCATTTACGACTATTAATGCGGTATTATGAAAATAGAGAATCGGTTAAATTAATTGAAAAGTTGCTAAGCTAGTAAAATAAAATAATGCCTTTTTATGTTAATTAAAACACCAATATAAAAACATAATTAGGTAGAAGAGTGTCACTCTTCTAGTAACAAAAACATCAAAATAGGAAGTACTCTTGTATCATGTCTGCATTAAACATATTTTAAATAATATAACTTATACAATCAGGCAAAACCTGAACGAGTATGCACCTATGGGCCAACTCGTTGCCAATAGCTCAGTCAGTACTCCAGCCGTATTTACAAGTGCTTTAGTCTAATATTAAGGCCTTAATATATTCTAACATTTTAATTTCAAATAGTCTTCCTGTATTTCACAATGCTGTTGTGCGCATAGAGTAAAGCTTGAATAGCTATGTATTAATTTGGTCTACAATAAAGTATATTCTATCTATATCTCACTACGTATAACCCATTGTTCAATAATATCTTTTTCTCCTCTTGACATAGCAAACTCACATCATACCATCACTAATTGGCCATACAAGCCTCAGATTTGATTTGACAACTACATAATTGTTTAGACATTATGCTTTGATTCAATTGCCACATTCTCAATAGATACAATTACTGTTTAATTGAATCATCATATGCGAAGGCAATTTACGCTGAATGTTGATTTTAGTGGTTTGAGTCGCGAGTTTGAATTTCGAGACGAAATACTTAGGTACGTATGAGCCCATTTATTTTCTACAAACTATAAGTAAAAACCCACTTTTTTTTTATTTACTTTTGTGATGGGTTTGCTCTTGATTCTAGTCAAGGTTCGAGGTGACAGAGACAAAGCCTACGATGGATTCATTTATCCTGCTTCAACAACAATTTTCATTATGAAATTCTACGTAGCTTAGGATGAAATGTCATTATTCCAAACTTAGGAGTTTAGACTATGCCTGGTCTATACAAAAGTTAACTTTATTTAATGCTTTTAAAAATGTTTACGGAGCCTGTATCGCATAAATTGTCTTATGATGCGACAAGGCATGAATAATAACTGCATATCGCCGCAAAGGCGCTGCTACGCACGTAGCACTAGTCTACGCACGTAGCTTGCACCTACGAGCTACGCGCTCAGTCACACGGCTACGGAATTTTTACAATATTACTAGCTGACCCGGCAAACGTTGTTTTGCCATACAAAATAGAAATTAAAAATTTTGTCTAAAAAATAAAAAATAAAAATTTAGGGGTGGACTACCCCTAACATTTAGGGGGATGAAAAATAGATGTTGGCCGATTCTCATAGATACCGGATAAGCACAAAAAATTTCATCAAAATCGGTCAAGCCGTTTCGGAGGAGTATGGCAACGAAAACTGTGACACGAGAATTTTATATATTAGAAGATGTTTGATACAACATGTTGTAGACAAACACAAGGTGTAGTAAACAATCCCATTTCCTTTAATTTTAATATTCTAATAAACATAGTAAAATTGCCTCTTTGATGACCCAGTAGATTTTTTTTTGCACTATATATTGCAGTTTTGTAGTTTTAGTGCCACTGATTCTAGAGAAAAATAAAAAATTAGATATCTATTACTCAGTCCAATGAGGCCACTTTTCACCACAGGCAGCCGTAGGTAACATATTGACAGTAACAACAGATTTTATCGCGTCAATAAGGGTAGCTTTCGCATGGCATTACTTCGAAGTGAATTGTGATCGGCTGTACTCACACTAACTCCAAAGTAAAATATTGATAGGTATAATTTTGATGGGACTCCATACAAAGAAATAAACATAGAAAAAAAATATTACGCTGTTTACAAAAAAAAACTGGCCACATACTGATAAATAAGTAGACTGCAAAACAACTCACATAAAAAAAAACCCGAAACAGCTAGATTAAGACTTAGCGCTAACACTTTTAATTCGCTTCAAAAGACTAAGTAAAGTCAAGGGTCGGTTAACACCCCAAAATGGCGAAAATTTTCCAATCAGCCCCTGTAAATTGGAAAACTTTTATATGCGTTCAAAAGTCCAGGTGTATTTCTATCGCTGGCAAGTCGAAGGCAAGTTTTTTGTTTCAATGGTGGTGTCGAAAAAAACGCTTTAATTAGCCTCGATTGAAAATTGTTGCCGTAAAAGTGAAACTCATTTATTGAGTGCAAATTAGCTTTCGTTTTTGTTGAGATTTTCGTGGAAACAATGATAATTAGGGCAGAGAATTAACGTTTTTACTGCATAAGTTTGAATCTCCTGAAGACGACGTAATACGGCGACAAAACTTGCCTGATAGGCATTGATACAGATTAAAGAGCTGAAGTCATATATTTCTTCAACACCAATAATTGCTAATAGTAGAAATGAGGTTCGATTTAGTTTGAGGTTAAAAACAATTGTATCTTCATTAGTTAAACTATTTCCAAAATAATCTCAACGCAACTGCTAACAACACTGTAATCGACAAACTTTCTAAACTTCAAACTCAACGAGCGTCTACACAATTAACCTGAGCTCGAACTATATTCTCTGCCAAAAATTCCCCAACTAAGACACGAACTTTAAACCTCTCGATAGCCACTCCGCCATCTCAACACTAGAGCTATAGTGAGTTTAACTGATCGGCAACAACGATGTTATTAGTGTCGCAAATTGGTTTTTGGCTCGGTTCTGCCGCGACCGCACCCAACTCGCGGTCATTACCCATTTTGGCAGCTACAGGAGCATCTGACTTATGACTTTATGAAATTCTAACGCTTTCTAAATTGCTTTCCATGTACGGCATTATTTGATATCATATTAAAAAGCGTTTGTGAACTTATTTCATTAGACTTTTATTGAAAACTAGCGACTCGCCCCGGCTTTACACAATAAAATGTAGATGTAGGTATTATCATATAAGCTTTTTCTTAACCCTCTCTTGAATCAGTCTGTCCATTAATGAAAACATTTCACGACAACTCGCAGCGTGACACGACGCCATCGCTTCTTGTGTAGGATAACACTCGAGAGCAACGAATCCGGGTCACTTAAAGAATGTTAAAAATCTCGGAAACTAAAAATGATAGGTTAATGCAATAAATTGTATTTAATAGACAATGTAATACTCCTTAAATGAAAGTAAAAAAAAATGAGTCACCATACATTTTATTAACACAAAATTACATAAAGAAAAAACTGCTGATCTCTCCTTAAAACAAAAACAGGAAACATGAAATTTTTGAACTTTATTACGATTTTCTTGAATTTTAATACTTTGTATTGCCTCCTCGTGCTTCCATTACTGCGTTTACGCGGTTTGGCATGCTGTACACCAAGTTCCTTATACGATTTTGGGGAATATTCTCCCATTCCTCTGTGAGAGCAATTTTGAGCTCACGAAGCGTGATTGGGGAAGGGTTTCGTTGTTTTACGCATCTGCCTAGCTCGTCCCAAGCATGCTCGATCGGGTTGATAACCGGGCTGCGCACTGGCCACTCCATACGAGTAATGTTCATCTCTTGAAGGTAGTCATTCACAATCCTACCTGTATGAGGTCGGGCATTGTCATGCATAAATATAGCATCCTCACCTAAATTGACCATAAATGGACCAACGTGATCATTGAGGATTTCTTCCACATATCTTACGCTAGTTAAAGAGCCGTTTTCTATGATCACCAGCTCTGTGCGACTTTCAGAAGAAATTCCGGCCCACACAAGTACAGACCCACCACCGTAGCCTACTTTTTCTTCGATGCATGCTTGCTTAAATCTTTCCCCTGGTCTTCGATACACTCTGTGTCTTCCATCGTGCTTGTAGAGCATAAATTTTGATTCGTCGGAGAACATAACTTTTGACCAATCTTCAATACTCCAATTTACGTGGCTCTGGGCATATCTTAGTCTTGAAATACGATGCCCACGCTCCAGTTTAGGGCCGTTTGCAGGTCTAAGGGGTTTTAAGTTAGATTCAGCAAGCCGACGTCTTACTGTCCATGCACTTGGGTTACTTCCTCCGAGGCGTCGAAACTGATTGGTGAGTTCAGTTCCTGTGAGAAAGCGATTTCGAAGCATGGTGTTCACCAAGTATCGGTCTTCTCGTGCTGTGGTACACCTGGTTCTGCCCGTTCCTGGTCTGCATAGGTTAGAACCAGTTTCTTCGTAACGTCGGAGAACTCTTTGTACTGTTGACAGCGACACACCGACAGTCCTGGCTGTATCGCGCTGACTCCGGCCGGTTTCCAGCATTGTAAGTATTCTGGTGCATTCTTCAGGCGTAAGCGACATAATTTCAGCTTGAATAATGAATATAGAGCACTATCAACATGGTTTATGTACCCACATAAATGACAGATTACAAACAAAAGCAAAACCAAATGCTGTAATTTCGTAGTTCCATCTTCGAAAGTGGCCCTTTTTCAAATTTGATTTTTTTTATGATATAACTTTACAATAACTAAGAAGTTTTAATACCTTCATTTAAGGAGTATTACACTGTCTATTAAATACAATTTATTGCATTAACCTAGCATTTTTAGTTTCCGAGATTTTTAGGATTCTTTAAGTGACCCGGATTCATTGCTCTCGAGTGTAGTTTTTAAGTTTGTTATGTAAGATACGTATTAGTTTACAGTTACTGTTTTTATATATTTTATGTATTACTTTTAAGGGCCATAATTTCCAGAAATAAAAGACTTAAATTAAAGAATTATAGCTATTTTGAGTTTATCCCTAAAGTGTAGGTAGTTTAGAAATGACATATGAGCTGAAAAAACGAGAATAAAATGAGATGCAGCGGCAGTACAGTATCAACATATTGAAAAGTTTCCTTATAAACAGAAGTCGTGCATATGTCAAAAGAAGAGTTTAACCCTTGCCTGGGACAATCTTTGAATATTTTGAACAAAATACCTACCTAATAATTAAGTAGTTACTGCCTATTTGCTCCAGAATAAAGGAAAAAATGGAATAGCTTTTCAAAAGCTCAATCTTCATCTACAAACGAATCCTTCATTTGAATTGCGTAGTATAATAAAAAGAACAGCGCGAGCGCTGCTAATGTCTACTGTAGTCTACATTTCGTCTATTCTGGGATATCCATGAGCACTTGCTCCTAGATAGACACGGTGAATTAGTAATGGCTGTTCTAGTCAATAGAATGCGTTTACCCATTAGCTGGTCATTCACAGTTGGAATACATTGTAATACGGGGTGATTGATTTCTTAAGTAAATTACAGGGATACACATTGACTTCTTTGTAATTAATTGGATAGCAATTAAATTTCATTTTATATTGTCATGGTTGTTTAATTTTATGTAAGTTGAGAAGCATTTATTTCTCCGAAAACAAAAAAAAATTAAATCTGTTATGTCGAAGTATCAGCGTATCGGCCAGAGAATTGTGGGATGCCTCCCATCTAGATAGGCCTATGATCTGAAGAAAGAAGCATACTCGATACCATCCGTGATTCCAAGAATCCAAAACCATGCGTTGGCTACGCTTACTCAAAATCAGTAAGTGAAAAACATCCCGGAAACGAAGTTGAAATAAAACTACCTTACCTTAACACAAAAAACAAGTAGATCCCCAACCAAAAGTGCAAACTACCGCCGAAATGACTAGGAATACAGTAGCACAATAAATACTAACGAAGCAACTCAACGTCTGCGGTTTGCTGCGACGAGTATTTTTAGAGCTAATCAACATTCCGAGCACATACACCGCCATGTCTCATTAGAACACCTTTGTCTTTAATTAACAATGTACTGCTAATTATTACACCCACAATAATTATAAGGGCCGGTAACTATACATCGATGCGTCGGATGACATGCGCTGGTTCTATTCAACTCTCATTTGGCACACTGAATGCTCTATTGTCATTGAATTAAATTATGTTGAAGGGTTTCTGTGTTCAATGTTTTGGTGATCTGAGTTATCATGAGTTTTCAAAGGCCGTATCATGAGTTTTCAGTTATTCTGCTGTAAAGTAAACTGGAACTTTGACATTGTCAATTGACAAATTTCAAGGAAAAAATTAGTTCCTTCTTCGCAAACTCGTGATAAGAGCCCTTATCACGAGTTTTCACTAGTTTACTTTACAGCGTCTTCTCAGTATTTACCTACAGCGTTTCTTGTATGGAAAAATGGAGCAGCGCCTCTGGTGTGCGAAGAAGGAACTATTTTTTTCCTAGAAATTTGTCAATTGACAATGTCAAAGTTCCAGTTTACTTTACAGCAGAATAACTTAAAACTCATGATAAGGTCTAAGGGCTCAGTTATTCTGCTGTAAACTGGGACTTTGACATTGTCAATTGACAAATTTCAAGGAAAAAATTAGTGCCTTCTTCGCACACCAGAGGCGTTGTTCCATTTTTCCATACAAGAAACGCTGTAAATACTGGGAAGACGGTGTAAACTAATGAAAACTTGTGATAAGGGCTCAGGTAATCTTTAGCCTTTAAGGAACACCAAAGATTTAGTCAGTATGAGTCTGACAGTCTTTTCTACTCTAATTAGAGCTGGAAGACTCGTTTAATAATTTTAAATGGCGAAATAAATTTGGTTCTAGGATATGCCGGTTTCCTCACGATGTTTCCCTTCACCGTTTTGAGAGCAGTGGTGATGAAATAAATTACACAAAGTAATGCGCCTGGCAGGGTTCGAACCCACGACCTACAACTCGTAAGTTGGGACCGATACCACTGGGCCACCACTGCTCTCGAAGACATGTGACATCTACCAACCCGCACTGGGCCAGCGTGGTGGATTATAGCCCACTCCCTCTCACAGAGAGGAGGCCTGTGTCCCAGTAGTGGGAACTTTATAGGTTGATGATGATGAAATAATTAAAAAAAAAAAATTACCGACTTCAACAACAACCACAAAAAAAGGGTAAAACAACCTACAAAATAACTTTTCTTTCGGAAGCCGGTGGCTTTTTTTATATAATTGAATTTTTTGCTACCGACTTCCGAAAGAAAAGTTATTTTGTAGGTTATTTTACCCTTTTTAGGGTTCCGTAGTCAACAAGGAACCCTTATAGTTTTGCCATGTCCGTCCGTCCGTCCGTCCGTCTGTCCGCAGCTTAGCTCAGAGACGCCCAGCACTAGAAAGCTGTAATTTGGTGTAAATATACGGATTTGTTGCGTCAAAAAAGTGGTTAAATAAAATCTCGTAAAATATTTTTTTTTAGGGTACCTCCTGTACACGTAAAGCGGGGATGTTTTTTTTTTTCTCGCGTACCCCTTAGTGTGGGGTATCATTAAATAGGCCTTTAAAAAATATTGGTAGTTTCCATCAACAATTTTTTGATAAAAAGATTCGTTTGTGAAATATTAAGCTTTAAAGTGCTAATTTTTGCCCTACTCGAGTGTCCCCCCCCTCTACCAGCTAAACGGTTATGTTTGGGGGTGTGAAAAAATTTACAATAGTAGTATATATAACGAAGTTTAAAAGAAAATTATCATGACTAAGTGGGCTTTACAAGTTTACGAGTAATAGTTGACCAACTTATAAAACGTACTGGGATAACATTTTCCTAAACAAAATGTATCGGAGAACAACTGCAAATGTAAGTTTGTCAACTTCATTTTTACAACTATAATAGGTAGTGGAGTGGAGTGCAGTGCAGTGGAGTGTAGTGGAGTGGAGTGGAGTGGAGTGGAGTGGAGTGGAGTGGAGTGGAGTGGAGTGGAGTGGAGCGGAGTGGAGTGGAGTGGAGTGGAGCGGAGTGGAGTGGAGTGGAGCGGAGTGGAGTGGAGTGGAGCGGAGTGGAGTGGAGTGGAGCGGAGCGGAGTGGAGTGGAAGGGAGTGGAGCAGAGCGGAGTGGAGTAGAGCGGAGTGGAGCGGAGTGGAGCGGAGTGGAGCGGAGTGGAGCGGAGTGGAGCGGAGTGGAGCGGAGTGGAGCGGAGTGGAGCGGAGTGGAGCGGAGTGGAGCGGAGTGGAGCGGAGTGGAGCGGAGTGGAGCGGAGTGGAGCGGAGTGGAGCGGAGTGGAGCGGAGTGGAGCGAAGTGGAGCGGAGTGGAGTGGGGTAGTGTGGGGTGGAGGGTCGAAAATCGCTTGAACCTTTTTAACAGGTTCATAGCGATTTTCGACGTGCCTTGACACCTCTCAAGTTTTTTTTTTTAAAACGTCATAAATCGTAAACCTTTCAAAGTTGGAACCAACTACAAGAACTTTTATAGTATGTTATTACTTGCTGCTACGGAACCCTTTATGGGCGAGTCCGACTCGCTCTTGGCCGGTTTTTACTATAAGAATTAGTTAGATATGAAATTGTCGACGCGGCTTTTTCTGACTTTTTTGGGGTCTAACTAGATTTGGCCGAATACAAGCATTTAATATGGAGAGAGAGGCTTGTCTCATTTTCATAACTCAGTTACTGGGTAAAACGATACCTTTTGGTAGGACTAGTCAAATTTAATTAGCAAAAAAAAACCAGATGAAGTTTAAATTAATGTTATCACTTATCAATTTACCTACAACCTTTCTGATAAACATTTACTTATATAAGAATAACTTTTTTATATCATCGTTAAAAGATTTTTGATCTGATTTACAAATGCTTTTAATCTGGTGCAAGAAAAAGATTGCCGAACCTCATCATATAAATTCACAATAGCTATCATATATGGTATATAGTGCAGCAAGAAATGGTTTTATAAATAAATAACTACCCTATCTCGAGCAGAGACTTAGTGTAAGTAGAATATTTTTGTTCTTCATAACATGAACGTACTGATTACTGTTTATGCTGACATTTTCGTTTTATAAACAGGTGAGTAACTCAACGTCACATAAAGCATCGTTCAAGCCTCTGAGTAGTCCTTAAGCTTGCGGCTTTCACAACTTTTTCATTTATTTTTCTTTAAAAAATGTCGTGAAGAGGTTTCTTGGCAATGCTCATTAGTAGAAAATAATGAGTTGCCTATACACAAGTAAGTAGCGATTTTGTGAGTATTTTGAAAGAAATGTAAATTTTGTGAATCAAAAGTCCGTGTACCTTTATTATAATTATGATCCTAATTAATTCATTATTTGTGAAGAGTACCACCTTAATTTATTACTCTGATCACTAGATTCTTGCTCTACTTTAGTCTATATTTTCAAGTGGGCTTACATAGGATTTTGGTGTCTTCCTGTTGATAATTATATTGTTAGTCTTCCCTACACAGGAAACACGGTAAGGCATTATTACCCGGGCACGCCGCAATTGCGACGGTAAGACCACTCTTTGAGGAGTGGCAGGATAGGCGTCATGGCGTCCTGACCTTCCGCTTGACGCAGGTCCTTACCGGACACGGAAGTTTCAGGAGGTTCCTGTGTCTGATAGGAAAGGAAAAAATACATCTGGGTGTCACCACTCTGAGGATCGCCCGGGGACACGGTGGAGCATACGGGACGCGTGAAGGAAAGGACAGCGTCCACCTTACGACCCAGCCGAGCCAGTGGGAGATGTCTACGGCAACGGACGTCGCAGGACGATCTCCGGCCACCGCAGGCGCGGGAATGCGGACGACGAGTAATGGACGACTCGCTATCTTGTCCACGGCGCGTCGTGTTCCACACGCACCTCCAAGAACTATCAGTACAATGACGGGCTCTTCTTACGGGGCCAAAGCCTGCCGGGGTCGTGGGACTAACGAGCTACCGTGACCCCGGAACGTAAAGGGCTATTGAAGGACACCGTGGATTTTAGTCAGTACAAGTCTGACAATCCTTCCGGCCCTGCCCTGGGCGGGAGAACTCATTTGATGATTTTACAACGTTAAAAAAATTCATTGTTTCCAGCTGTCATTTATATAACTTTAACATCCGGTTTAGGTAACCAGTGGCCCAAAGGTCTGACAACATTGGGTTAAATTTAATTCCTCGACATTAACTGAGGTGTGAAGATCAGAGGTGTAGTGCGTGATTTCATCGTAAATAAGTACTTCGATTTTAAAATTGATAACACTCGTTACACATGTAACATTAAGTTTATAGGGGAACAGTGTATAAGACGGGGACACGAGGTATGATGGGAAATCACACACCTAAGGCAAACTTAACACAAAACTAACGTAGCACAAGCGCCAACAGGACGCTATTTCCGTCTGGCCGCTTGCAAATGATGTCCTGATGGCGCTTGCTATAGCAAGCGCCATCAGGACATCATTTGCAAGCGGTATTCACTGGTATCCAGTGAATACCAACATTTATACTAAGCGAGCCAAATGATGAACAATACACATAATAAAAACACCTGCACTGTTTTACAGCAAAATCACAGAAACCCCAAATAACCTGCATGACTATTGGTAAATTTATTTCCATTTCCAATTAGTAACGTCATTTTAAAAATTTAATTTAAATGTCTGCGACTCTGCGTGAATTGAATAGCTCAACTGTGAAGAGATGTTTACACTGTTATTAATTTATTTTGATTTAAGTATACATGCCAATTTACTTAAAACAACCAAGTTTGTGTAGTACTTTGAAGATCATTCTTATGTAAGCAACACCAGAACATACCTACTGGTCTACTGGAACAGATTCTGAAAGCAACACGCAGTATAGGTGGCTTTTTAGGTAGGTAATCTTGTAGCTGTATATTATAAAACCTGTAAATCGTCTTTATTAAAAAACTTAATGCACAAAATAACAATTAGGGGAACAGTGTATAAGACGGGGACGTTAATAATCGCGAGGTATAATGGGGACATACACTCTTTAGGCATACTTAACACAACACTAACGTAGAGCAAACGCCATCAGGACGTTATTTGCAAGCGGCCAGACGCAAATGGCGTCCTGTTGGCACTTGTGCTACGTTAGTTTTGTGTTAAGTTTGCCTTAGGTGTGTGATTTCCCATCATACCTCGTGTCGGTCTTATACACTGTTCCCCTAATTTAAATCAATGACATAAAATATTATAATATGGGCCTGATTACGAATGGCACAGCAGACATGATCAAAGTAGAACCTGGCAATGATCCAGAAAAAACTTAATAATACCAAAACTGCACCGGAAAGCCTTCGCAGGAAGACATTTAAATAAGAATGGTCAATTAAAATCCCCTCAGCACAGAATTCATTGCTACTCCAAGTCCACATCACTCGAAGTGTAGAATATTTAGAGCAGTAATATTATAAATTCTGAATATAAGTGCTCTCACTGAATTCTGAGTGTGTACTTCAGAAAATTACGGGAAGGCGGTCTTATCCACTTGAGCTGCCACTCCCAAAGGTTTGAACTCAAATTATTATCTGCATAGCTCTTGTACAAAATCGTGCTACAACCTATAAGCCACTGATTTCTTCTTTTGATATTTTAACGCAATAGGAAATGATAAAAGATTTTTTATTTTTCTTTATTTATAGAGTTTTTTCGTCAAAGCGATTATGACCATGTAGGTACGAGTATATTAGACTTACTGTGTACAAAGATATAAAATTATTTTTCTGCAAAAATATTAAAGTTTATAACCAATGTGTGTCATTTACATTCTTCACTAACTAGTTTTCATGAGGAATGAATTCTAACTTAATTAAACTAAAATTAACAACCAATTTTTTCAATAAAAAATCTAACATTTACATCAACACATTACGTATTATTTACTCAATTACTATTTTTTACTTAATTAGACATGAATTGAAGCTAATCTTCAAAAGATAATTTTATTAAGACTTCAGACCAGCTGAAGCTCTTCTTTTAACTTAACATAAAAAGCCAGATTTCAGTGTAAAAATTCATTAAGATCATTAAACTTAAGTAAACATTAAAAGAAGTGAAAACTTAGCAAAACCGGGAGCACCACGACATGGCGATAATTATTCAAATCGCCTCCCTTTATATTTTTATTCGGATGTTTTAATAAAAATTAAATTTCACGTAATTTTATTCTTATCTTCAGCGGCAAGACCATATCTCTGAAGAAAATTCGTAAATTATTCATGAAGAAAGTTTTAACGGGGACATGATTTTAAAACCGACATTTGTAAGCTCCGCGGCAATAACTCTGTAGGATTTAAAACGATTGCTGGAACTAACTCGCGGTATTAGTGATGTTCCGTACTTTTATGGCTTGAATATACGAAACGAGAATAAATCCGAATTTTTACGGCCCTTGATTTTTTTTGAAAAACTCTGGCTATTTGTAACTTATTATTTGTATTTGGCCATGATAAAAAGTATGGTTACGTTTTTGTGAGTTGGAGTAAAATAACACTTAGAGGTGAGTGGAAAGCGTAGGCATTCCACTCAACTTTTTAATTTCTAGTTCATTAGGTAGGCTTACTAAAAAACAAAGGTGCCTATTTTTAGAATCAAAGAAAACCTTTGAGACTTAACAAAAATAAGTTCACCACAACAAAGCCTAAAATAACGCAATTTCTCGCGCTGACGTAATACTTATTCACTAAAACTCAAACAAAATTATGTACCAAGCTGAATATCACACGTTAACGTTCTTTAAGACGAACTTACGAACAAGAAATCAAGTTGGCTATGAGTTGCTTAAGTTAAGCTTATGCTTTGTTATAACAAATTTACAAAGCGAAATAAGAAAGTAAACAAGTAAATGGGGAGTTGGAGTCATCGTTTACTTATACACGAACGTTTTAGTGTAAACAGTTAGCTCGGAATACGCTTACAAGCGGCGTTGAGTTGAAAAGTTAGTTTCCAGTGCAAATAGCTGGCAGCGAGCCGGCCCCTACCTATGTTGTTGAGTCTGTACAATGACACGTCATTATTAGTTTAAATCCATATTTTCAAATATTTAAGTGACAAACTGGTTTTGAACTTTTTTAGGACTATGTTTAGTGTTAATATGGAGTTAGTAAAATATTAAGCACTACATATAAACTCAAGTCTTTTTACATGCTCCTTTCATTTCGCCCACGTTTCGAATTCAGGGCAAACTGGTTTTCCGAAAAACTTCACCAATAATATCCTTCTAGATCGTTCTTTCCAAAGGTTACTACTCATATCTGCCTTGTAAATACACGATTGAATATAAAGCTAACTCAATACAAATTCAAGAATAACAAACTGAACATCTAAAATAATTAATAAACCAACCTTTACAAGACCGAACACATACATAAACAACCGGATACAAGAAAAACTAATTCATAATTCATACAAGATGAATACACGGTGCGGAGCCTAATCGCTGGTGCCAGAAATCACGCACAATTCATAGGTATGGTGATTTATATGCAAATGTACTTATGGTACAAGCGATCCCTATTGGAGCAGGCTGCCGGCGTCAATTGAAGACTAATTTGAGCTCCAATCAATTTCTGTTAATTATCACACTGTCATTACGTATGTCTCGCTGTTTGTGCATTTATAAACAGAAGGTGAATTAGTAATGGTACCTTGATACTATGTGTCTGAGGTATTTGAAATGGGAGTCCATATTTATGAAAAATGCCTAGGTTATTTCTCACTTCGTAAAATGATACGATAGAGCTCATTTTGTAAAGTAATTACACTCACATATAAGCAAATAAAGCATATACACGTACGCCATGGGGAAAAGTTTACCAAAGTGACAAAAGAGGGAAGAAAAATTGATTGATTAGAAAAAAGTTTCAACGATCACATGCAAATTGCGACCATACCTACCTAATAATAATAATTCAAAATTAGAAGACTTGCTTAACTTGAAAACAGCTGATAGAGAATAATTTTATAATTTATGTCAGATAAACAACAAATTAATTGTTTAAGATACTTCACAGAAAGTTCCGTTTTCTCGTGAACTTTTCTCGTTACATAAACAGTGTCGAATACCGTCAGTGTTATGATTCACTGAGCTATATTTACATAGCAACAGGAGTTGATCTGTTCCATTGACTTTATTATTACGGCACAATTAAGGTTTTTCAACATTATATTAAAGAGACGCTGTATCGTACATATTTGGATATGAAAGGGGAATTCTGACACATTTCCCCTTCTCGTCTGATCTATCTAAATGGGTATTTTGAACTAGTAATATAATTTAAAGACTTCGAACTCCGACGCGACTCTCAAAACAAATACATGAGAGGCGTTAGTCACCGAGAACAACACTCGTACAGTAAACGTACAACTACCGACAGTTGTACAAACGGCCGATTGGATTTGAAACAAAGCTAACGAACCGTTGAATCATGTAAACAGGGGCCAAGACGACCGTCTTGTTTATCCAAAGAGCCTTTGCTTCATTAGGATCCAATTTACTGTCAACAAATTAATCCCCTTTCAGTGCTATTGTATAACCGATACCATTTAGCTGTTATCTGACGATAAACAATCGTACAAGAGGCATTAAATTTCAGGTAATTTGTGATATAAGCCGGATTTAGTTGGTCGTCTAAGTGCTAACTATTATAGCGTTCATTGTATGGGGGTACCTTGATTATAACCCTAATAGCGCGAGGTGTTGTACGACTAATGATGACATATTCAATTGATTGGGTGATTCTATTCAGGGATTGTCTTTTGAAAGATGTTTTAATAACATACATCACAAAGTATAATATCTAGATCTAAAGATCATAAATGGGCACACGATTAATTCAAAACAAATTGAACCCATCTATTGTTCGGAAAAGCGCTAAGTTAAACACGAAATAAAAATAAACACAGAATCAAA
The DNA here is from genome assembly GCA_950005045.1 of Agrotis exclamationis. Classification (NCBI taxonomy): domain Eukaryota; kingdom Metazoa; phylum Arthropoda; class Insecta; order Lepidoptera; family Noctuidae; genus Agrotis; species Agrotis exclamationis. The sequence goes on along the minus strand of OX465425.1, from coordinate 12,765,740 downwards.
TAATAGTACAGCTGACTTCGAATACGATAAGCAAATTAAATAAACAAAACAGAACAGAACAAGTCCATTCTCTTATTTTCAATAGTCGGCTAATAAAGGAAATCATTGAATAAGTCGAGCAATTCAAGAAAGCAAACGGCTAAACGGAACACAATGCATCACAACTGGGAACTTTTCTATTGTTGACTTAAAATTAATTGCTTTTCACTGAATTTATAAATAGGAGTTGAGAAGGAATGCTTCCTCCACAAAGTGTGCAATCGGCAAAATGGAATTTCAAAACTACTGAGATAATTACTTAGACATCTTTGTAAGGAAATGCTCTTGTTTAATGTTGCTCTGTTTATAAAGTGCAATCGTTGCTGTTTAGACTTGCGATCTGATTAAAAAGTAAACATAGATTTATTTGCTTGTTTTTTTTCTTTGTTGCGTTTAAATACTAAAGAGACGAAAGTTCCTACTTTTTCTCGATTTAATTAATCTTGATGTGTATATCTCCGTGATTCGGTAATTCTGTATAATTTTTTTAGACGACTTGAGCCTTTCAGCAATCTGAACTTTAATCGAATATTGTTTTAAATGGATGAGGATTAATTATTTTAAAAAATATTACAATGTATCAATTAAAATATAATAATAGTTAATTTAAAATAGTTTGTAACAATTTATGTTGCAAAATGAACTTGCTTTCGATGTTAAAAAATCAGATTATTTTTTCTTTTATTTCCAAAAGTAGGACCCAGATAAGACTATTAATTAAAGTTCAGCATACTTGTTTCGAGTAGTGGTGGCCCAGTGGTAACGGCCTCAACTTACGAGTTGTAGGTCGTGGGTTCGAACACCGTCAGGCGCATTACTTTGTGTAATTTATTTCAACACCACTGCTCTTAAAACGGTGAAGGAAAACATCGTGAGGAAACCGGCATGTCCTAAAACCAAAAATTCGAAGACATGTGACATCTACCAATCCGCACTGGGCCCGCGTGGTAGATTACGGCCCACTCCCTCTCACAGAGAGGAGGCCTGTGTCCTAGCAGTGGGAACATTTAAAAGCTGATCATGATGATCATGATGATACTTGTTTAATCTTCCCAATTAATCTGTACAACCTCACAAGACGAAATTACAGGTTTGTATTTGCAAATTAATTTAAAATACGTGAGCGTGAAACAGTCGTTGTTTGCAGTACCTGCAATAAATTGCAATTAGGAAAGCTGTTGTGTCTTGTTATCGAGTTAGCTGCCTTCAAGCCTCTCGTCGCTTCACGAACACTTCAGCATAGCTGTGATGCTGTGAACGGATTTATAGCGAACATTGTTATTACATCGAATATTTATTTAATGTAGAATATAGATGTTCGTTACCGTTATCAAACCGCATAGGACCCGCATGGTGGATTACGGCCAACCCCTCTAACAGAGAGGAGGCCTGTGTACCAGCAGTGGGAACATTTATAGGCTGATGATGAATGAATGAAATAAATGTTCATTACCATACTGCTTACTGACTACTATTACAAATACAGTTTGTGAGAATGAATGGATGTTTGTTAGTCTCTCACGCCAAAACCCCTGAACGGATTCATTTTCGGTACGCATACAGTTTATAACCAGGACTAACACATAGGATAGTTTTTACCCCAATACTACGATCCCGTGGGACATTTATCTTTAAAGCTAGTAGTCGCAAGTAGCTCATTTACTTTCATTTAGGTGAAGAAATTTAGGTGATGGTTCATTAAAATAACTGATAGACACTTCTGAAGGTGCCAAAGTCGAAGCCCAGTTCTGGGCCAACTCAATTTAGCCACTGACAAGCTAAGATAATAAAAGAATTGAAGCATTATGTACAGTAACTACGTCATCTTATTTCCAGGTGCCTCATTTAAAACGGATGCTGTTTATTCTTAGAATTTTGGTTTGGTTGCTTTGGCTTCATAACTTTATTATCAGGAAAATATGGTTTTTATTATTTTAGTCTTCCTAGAACCTTCAAAAGCTTTCATTCAATATTTTCAAAGTCAAAGACGTTGAAATTAAAATTCTTATAGGGGTTCTTTGTATCATAATTTGCTTAATTAAATTCTATTCCTCTACACTGTAACTCTCTAGGGAGTATTTGTAACTATACCAAAATTCATAAAAATCCGTCCAGCGGTTTAGGCTTCAAAGGGATTCAAACAAAAATCACTTTTGTTTTTAAACAGTATAATTTAAATATTAAACAATTAGGATGACAAGATTCCTCTAGCAGAATTACCCGCTCAAGCAAAGGTCGGAATGAATAAAATCATGATAGATCTCCGGAGATCTATTAGTAACCCCGGAGAACAACGACCGCATCGGTCAGCCCCAACAAGACAGCTCCTGATAAATCATAAAATGGTCGGCGATATTAATATATTTCGTATTCAACGTTTCTGCAATCAAAGTTGCCTTCCTCAAGAATGGAAAAGTCACAGATAAAATAAACGCCGAATCTTTCCTCGTAAATCTGTCAGCAAAACAATTCGTACCCTTTCACGAGCAATAAAATGCTACCAAGAAGAGAAAAGAAAAAAGTATCATAAATATAAGATTCATTTATATTCGTTCAGTCGACCCTTGAGGGGGAACTGAGACCGCCAGAGTATCGAAAAAACAATGTGATCAACATTTATGTCAATAGTATAAAAGAGACTGTACATTCTTGCTAAATCGGGAAGCTGTTAAAATATAGTGCCGTGGGATTTGCGGAAAGCCAAAATAGGTTTTTGTACATTACTACAAAATTTAATGTGCAGAAAAATCTACTTTATCACGACTGGGTGGGGCGGAAGGGCAGTGAGTTTTGACTGACTAAAACTGCCCTTTGCGTTCCAGGCCTGTAGTGCCCTTTTAAGATAGTCTCGCGACCCCAGCAGGCGTTTGGCACTAAGGGACAATGGTCCCTTGTATATTCTTCAGCTCATCGTTCGATTAAGGACCCCGCTTGAATCGTCGGAGCAAACTGAATGCAGTGTGCAGACTGCGTCTTGAGATGAGCATGGAACAAGAAGTGCCGCCACCGAAGATTCAAGCCTGGTCCTTAATCGAACGATGAGCTATAATGACGACGAAATATTACCATGATATAGTAGCAATCAAAACAGTTTTATTAAGGGCCGACATTAATTAAAATCTAATGTCGAAGCCTTCAAAACGAAACCGACGTAAAGCAAAGTAATTTTAAATTAAAATCCTACAAAAACCCCCAATCCCTTTCTGACCACCGATCAATTGAATGTTTTCGGTTCTTTACGCCATTGATTTTTCATGCCCTTTGATCTATTCTAATTTATCCGAGTACTTTCTGTGTGATCTTTATGAGAATACCACCGTTGTATCGAACGCAGTGATCTTCTACATGAGTAATTCCTATTTTGAGGATTATTGAATTGAAATAGACAATTATTGCTATTGATTTGCCTTTTAGACAAATATCATAAGTATCATATTATGCCTTATTAAACTATGCGTTGTCTAAAAAAGGCATGTGATAACGATGATATTTGTTATACATGCAAAACTAAGTTAACTGCGAGTCCCACACTATTTTACATGGAAATAATGTTTATTTTCATATATGAACTCCAAAACCTAGTAATTTGGCAAAACGATTCCCTGAGATGAGTGTGTTTTTTCAAAGTAATCAAAAGAAACATTTTCTAAACAGATTCACAGCCGCTACAGACATAATAATATTGATGAAATATTTAGTTTTACTAGCTGTTGCCAGCGGTTTCACCCGCTACAACTAAAAAATCATCCCGTAGGAACATAAAATAGGGATAAAAACTATCCTATGTGTTAATCTAGGTTATAAACTATCTATATACCTAATTTCAACCAAATCCATTCAGTAGTTTTTGCGTGAAAGAGGAACAAACATACATCCATCCAAACAAACTTTCACGTTTATAATATTAGTAGGATTAAGACGTTTTCAAAATCATTCTTCTTCTTCTCGTTCCTCTCCAATCACTGGAGGTTGGTCATCAGACTTAAAAATCTCTCTTTATCCCTGGCGAGGTGGAACAGCTCTGCAGCACTCTTGATTCCGGTCCATTCCCGAATGTTGCGGAGCCAGGACTTTTTTCTTCGGCCAACTCCTCGTTTTCCCGCAATTTTACCCATCATTATGAGTTGCAGCAGTTCGTACCGGTCATTTCTAAAGACATGATCAAGGTAAGCCACTTTTCTCTTCTTGATGGTCTGCATTAAGTTGCGCGTTTGACCTACTCAAAATCATTAATAGTAGGTATTCCATGATATAGCTATAACAGATAGCATTTCTACAAATCCGTTTTGCATAGTTTTCAGCAACGTTTACGTTTTAGCAACATTTGATTAACTGTATGTTCTAAGAATCTCTTTCATTCCGTACAACATAGTGCTCAAACAAACATTTTAACCCTTTGAATGTGGATATGAAATCTTATAACTTGAAGATACGGAAAATTGCTTTTTACCATCATGATGTTAAAGTTTTTTTTTAAAAGAGTCTACAAAATAGAAGCCTCAACTCAAATGGTAAAAAGGAGTATTAACTCAGTTTGTAATGGATTCCTTTTAACTTTAACCGGGTAGTAGGCGGAAACTACATAAAAAGAGTTATTTGGGTATATTTAAACACATTGTAATATGTTACACATCTTCTAACTACAACCATCATTACAGCTCGTTCACGACTTTGGTGAGCGGAGCGACGGGCGACGAGAAAAAGACATTAAATTATTTGGAAGTATGCAAATTCGCAGCAGTGGTGGCCCAGTGGTATCGGCCTCGACTTACGAGTTGGGCCGTGGGTTCAAACCCAGCCAGGCGCATTACTTTGTGTAATTTATTTCATCACCACTGCTCTCAAAGCGGTGAAGGAAAACCTCGTGAGGAAACCGGCATGCCCTAGAACCAAAAATTCGAAGATATGTGACATCTACCAACCCGCACTGGACCCGCGAGGTGGATTATGGCCCACTCCCTCTCTCATAGACGAGGCCTGTGTCCCAACAGTGGGAATATTTATAGTCTGATGATGATGATGCGAATTCGCCATTGGCAGCGCCTCGTGGCGTCTTTCAAACATTTCTATTCCTTTGATCTTACTACTCGTTGCTCCGCGCTAAGTCACCGCTCACAGCGGCATTTCGTGGCCGTAACTTCTACTATAAATTAAAATGTATACAAAGCCCTTGCCATGTAAGTGTTTCATACATGTTTTGTCGCACTTTTATGTTTCATGTATGTCACGATAAAACGTTCTACGTCTGTATGGATCGTAGGCATCTGATTATCCACTAGGTAATTCTAATCTAATTATCTACGGGACCTAACATATTGTTCCGAGTACATTGCACTAACGAATTGTCTACTACTGCATTTAGTATTGCAGTAAGTTAGTATTTTGATGCAGTAGATGAGCGATCGACTACTGGGATGCGTGGCGAGGGTTCAATTCCCGCATGGATCAAATATTTGCGTGATCTACAACACACCCATGCCATATTTTCTATCTGAAAATAATCCCTTCCATGTTGCAAGTGTTGAGTAAATCTTTCCATAATTCAATGGCTTATTCCCGATCCAAATCCCCGATCAGCGTGAAAGTACTTGTAAAACTCCACAACAAGAGTACCTAAATCCACAACAAACATACAAGAAACACACACACGCACACTCGCACGCAGGCAGACGCGTTCCTCGTTCGTACAAAATTACGTCCGCTTGCGCGCTCCGCCCGATGCGACAACATAACAGATGAGAGGACAAATCCGCCGTTAATTACCCATTCGTGTGTAATCTTTTAATTAACTAAGTGTAAACTTATTCGCGTCGCTGACAACATTCCCTTTATGTTTCTTAGCTCGTTCTACCTACAGTATTGGCTTTTGTATGTTTACTGATCTGCTTATGATTTTGGAGGGCGGCTATTTTTAACACGCATATATTAGCTTCACTTGTAACTATGTATGTAAGAAAATCTTGGATCATTTTTTTTTACCCACTTCCCCCGGTCTTCGATTAGGATGAAATTTAGCACACACTCTGAGTTCTGAACTTCTGATGACAATACATGATTAGCTGAGAAACGTCATTACAAATCCAATATGGCGGCCTCCCCAAGATGGCGGACTGGCTGTTTGAAATCCACCCCCATGATATTGGTCAAATGAAACAGGTTGCTGTCAGGAATACAAAAAAATAGTCACGTGACTTAAATCCAACATGGCGGACGTCCAAGATGGCGGACTGGCTGTTTGAAATCCACCCCCATGATATGGGTATCAAATGAAAGGGTTTGCTGTCAGGAATACGACAAAAATAGTTACGTGACTTAAATCCAACATGGCGGACATCCAAGATGGCGGATTGGCTATTTGAAATGCACCCCCATGATATGGATAGGTACTAAACGAAAGGGTTTGCTGAATGGCATACGAAAAAAATTATAACGTGACCTAAATCCAACATGGCGGCTATCCCAAAGTGGCAATTAAGTAGTAAATTAAGTTTGAATAATAAAAAGACTAAAAAGTATATTTTTAGTGCGTGCTAAAAGCGTGTTTTTTAGTTTTTTTTAACTATTAAAGAATTATTGTACTGATACATGTGTACACAAAGGAATGTTGAATATATGACCCTTTCTTCGCGATGGCCATTTCTTGTCAAACTATTTCAGGGTGTGAAATAACTTTTCGGTTGGAATGAGGCAGCGTGGTGACTGAGAGATCCTTATTAACCCGGCAACTACTTTTGTGAACTGTTTTGAAAGACTTATAAAACCTCTTGGAATTTTATTTACAGTGACAGTCTATTTTCTTCAAACCTTTGTCCATGCCGTATATCTACGAAAAAGAATTCAAAGGATGAGGATAAATAAAAGTCTCGTGATGAAATTTAAATCTTATATCAAACGACTCCATAAAATTCCATCCAACGATCTTTATTTTCCATTTCCTCAACAACAATATGTACAAATACAATTGACTATTACAACATCCGTCTTGTGTGAATAGCGAATGTCGTTGCTTTATTGGCTTGCTCGTTCAATATAATGCTCTTTGGTTGGCACGGTGGCCCGTAGCGGGGACACAAAGAGAATCCGCATGTCACCGACCACCGTCAGGTGGCACTAGCAGATTCATGATAGGCTTTGCTCATTGTCCACCGTGTAAGTGCATAATTGTCATCGGTATCTGAGGTATAGGCTGGCGATGTTACGGTTGTAAGTACTTAGTTTTGATTGGAATTCTATGAACAGTTCTAAGTATCGAAATGTTAGCGTTTAGATTATAAAGAAGTGTGTTCTGCTTCTTATTAAATGGGATCACTCAGCATGAAACAAGCATTCACAAGCTGTCTCGCTTCGACTTATTTCCGATTCTTAAGGAAGAACCCTAAGTCGTCAGCCGCGACCCCGTATTTTTATTTCTGAACGCCAGTCCTGTGTTTTACAGACCACAGGTCGTTCGACGTGCGATAGACATGTCCTGCCCATACCCGTTTAAGTTCCATCCGCTTAACGTAGGCATCCGCTTAACGGTTTCGACCCTTATTCTTGGTCATATCGTAAATTCTCCCAGTATGCTCCTTATAAGCTAGTGGTTATAAAATCAATGAAAAAAGAAAAGCTTTTTATAGACCCTAATAAAAAATCAGTTCCACGTGCAGCACTCGATACAGTATCGAAGCTGACGTGTATTCGATATCTGAGCGGGGTCATTACCAACAGGCAATTTATAGCCGGGTCACGCGCGCCCCCATCGCCTCGCCTCGCCTCGCTCGCTGTCTAGACACACCCTCTTAATTTCATCAAAATAAATATCAAGTACTAATTATAAACGATCTGATAACGAACTTTGCAATTTCTGATTAGTTAGGTTGTCGAAAAGTTTTCATATACCTAGATTAAACAATTTATTACATTTTCATATATATCTATATATATAAAAGCGAAAGGTCACTCACTCATAGGACACGAAATCTCAGAAACTACCAGGGCTAGGGGTTTAAAATTTTGCATAGGGGTTCTTTTTAGGACGTAGGCGCTCGCTAAGACGGGATTTTGCGAAATTCCACTCTTAAGGGGTTGTTTTTGGGGTTGATAGTTTGTATGACATTTTGTTACTACAAGTACTAGGAATTTCAAATTTTGCATGCGGGTTCTTTTTAGGAAGTAGGTACTACTTACGAAAGGGGTTTCTTGAAATTCGACCCCTAAGGGGTTGTTTTTGGTGTTGATAGTTTGTTTGAAACTTCGCTATTATAAGTGCTAGGAGTCTCAAATTTTGCATGGGGAATATTTTTAGGAGGTAGATGCTTTGACGGGATGTTGCAAATTCGACCCCTAAGGGGTTGTTTTTGGTGTTGATAGATAGAGGTCTCAAATTATGCATGGGGATTATTTTAAGGACAAAGATGCTCACTAAGACGGGATGTTGTGAAATTCGACCCCTAAGGGGTTGTTTTTTGCATGGAGAATTTATATGAAACTTTGTTACTACAAGTACTAAGAGTTTCAAATGTTACATGAGGGTTCTTTTAGGACGTAGGTGATACTTAAGACGGGATGTTTGGAAATCCAACCCCAAAGGGTTGTTTTGGGGTTGAGAGGTAGAAGTTTCAAATTTTGCATAGGGATTCTTTTTAGGACGTAGATGCTGTCTATGACGGGATTTTCTGAAATTCAATCCCTAAGAGGATGTTTTTGGGGTTGATAGTTTGCATGAAACTTCATTATTACAAATGCTGGGAGTCTCAAAATATGCATAGAGATTTTTAGGACGCGGCCATCGCACACTTTCGCGCATGCCGCAATCACGACGGGCATGCTAGCTAAGGAGGAGGCGGGACGCGTGAGGGAGAGGACAGCGTCCACCTTACAACCCAGCCGCAGTAGTAGACGTACACTGCGAAAACGGACGATCTCCGGCCACCGTAGGCGCGGGCATGTGGACGGCGAGTAATTGGCGACTCACTGTCTGTAGACCACGCGTCGACGGCGCGTTATGATCCACGCGCGCCTCTCAGAGTGTCAGCACAATGACGGGGCCTCCCCTTAGAGGGCCAAAGCCTGCCGGGGTCGCGGGACTAACGAATACCGTGTTCCTGGAACGTAAAGGGCTATTGAAGGACACCGTGGCTTTTAGTCAGTACAAGTCTGACAGTCCCTCCTACCCTGCCCTGGGTGAGAGGACTCATTTGATGAATTTAACACGCTAAAATAAAGATGCTCACTAAGACGCGCCTTTGTTCTTGGAGTCTCAAATTTTGCTCATGGGTTTGTTTTAGGACGTAGGTGCTACCTCAGGCGGGATTTTGCAAAATTTGAACCCCTGAGGGGTTGTTTTTTGATAGAATTTTTGTTGGATATTGATTTAGATTTTCCAAAAGTATCAAGGAGGGTGGCCGGGAGTAGAAATACACAGATAAAAAGTTCGAAATACGCGCAGACGAAGTCGCGGGCGAACTGCTAGTATTATTATAATTTCTAATAGGTTTTGACTCATTTACTTATTGAGGGGTATACCAACGACATATTCACAAAAGTTTACTATTAAATTACATAAATAGTTACATAATTTCATTTAAATAAATTAATTAATTATCCTCAGCATTCGTTCCGTTCGGGCACGCCGCAATCGCGGCGGTAAGGCGTCCTGACCTACCACATGACGCAGGTCCTCACCGGACACGGAAGTTTCGGGAGGTACCTGTGTCGAATAAGGAGGGAAGAAACGCCTGGGTGTCACCACTGCGAGGATCGCCCGGAGGACACGGTGGAGCATACGGTGCATGCATGACTGCTCCGCTTGGGCAGAGCACCGCCGGGTCCTCACGACGGCGATAAGCGGAGACCTCTCACGCCCGGCATTGGTCGAGGCCAGTCTGCGGGGCGAGACGGAGTGGGATGCGGTCGCCTCCTTCTGCGAAGCAGTCATGCTCGCGTATGAGGAGGCCAGCCGCGTGAGGGGGAGGACAGCGTCCTCCCTCCGCCCCAGTCGCAGTAGTAGACGCCCACGACGATGGACGTCGGCAGACGATCTCCGGCCACCGTAGGCGCAGGCCTGTGGGCGGCGAGTAAAGGGCGACTCGCTGTCCGACCATGGACCATGCCCGGGTCGACGGCGCGGCGCGTTGTGTTCCACGCGCGCCTCAAAGAGTGTTAGCATAATGACGGGGCCCCCCTTTAGAGGGCCAAAGCCTGCCGGGGTCGCGGGACTTACCGAATTACCGTAACCCTGGAATGTAAAGGGTTATTTAAGGACACCGCGACCGTGGATTTTAGTTAGTACTTGTCTGACAGTCCCTCCCGCCCTGCCCTGGGTGGGAGGACTAATTTAATGATTTTACCACGATAAAGAAAAAGCATTCGTTCTGTGCAAAACTGCAAACATGACGTCACTTAAATATACGTATAAGACTTATGTACTTTATTGTGAAATTTTAAAACCTTTTGCATAATATTTCTGGTTAGTGCGGTTTCTAAAATATTTGAGAAGGGATGAGCAAAAACTTCAATCCGATTTTCTTTAATACGCTGGTTTCCTCACTATATATTCTTTCACCGTTTCAAGAACAAAGAAGATGAAATAAACAACACAAAGTGATGCATCTGCTGTGTTCGAACTCATGTTAGAAGTATCTCAGTTTATGTGCATAAACACCAAAATCCAGTATGCCTAAAACTCCTCTTCATTAAAGTAAACCGGCGACCGCAACCGCAAATACTCCAAATGGCTGTAACAGACTGCAACAACACGACTGACTCCTACATTTATGTTGTTCTATAATAATATAGAGTTTACAGAAACATTGTTATTAAGTCGTAGGCACAATGTTTCTGTGAACAGCGACACTGCTGTCTGTCCTAAAAAACTAAGTTGCTGTTGCTCTATCACTGTCGATCGCAGTTGCAGATTAGCCGACTGCAATTGTGAGTCTAGTGTCTGTGCGATCGGCTGTCGTTACGTGTCGCGGATTCGATTCCTGTACAGTACCCTTTTTTTTTTTTTCGTGGTAAAATCATCAAATGAGTCCTCCCAGCCCCGGGCAGGGCGGGAGGGACTGTCAGACTTGTACTGACTAAAATCCACGGTGTCCTTCGGTAGCCCTTTTGCGTACCGGAGTCGCGGTATACGTATGTCCCGCGACCCAGCACGAGTTTTCACTCTTTAACTTCACAGCGTCTTTTCAGTATTTACAGCGATTCTTGTATGAAAAAATGGAACAGCGCCTCTGGTATGTGAAGAAGGAACTATTTTTTTCCTTGAAAATTGACAATTTGAAATTGTCAAACTTCCAGTTTACTTTACGTCTCAAATACTAAAAACTCGTGCTAAGGGTACAGAACAAAGGCTAGCAAGCTATAGGTCGTTGTTCCGGATCTGTCTGTTTGTGTATGACAAATTAATTTTTCCAAAATTAACGCACCAGAAAAAACATTACATAACAACCTATTTATAAAAAAACCTACATATAGATATGAATGGAAATATCAAACTTCAAAAAGCTTGTTCAACATAACTAAGCCATCAGAGGCGTCTTTACCTATAGTGCAGAGTGTGCGGTGCACGCGGGCGCCGGGTCTGAGGGGGCGCCGAACGCCCTCTAATGGCTCAGGCGCAAAATGTCGCTTTCGGATTCAAATGTCTCCTGGTAGTAAAATGTCTCTTTCGCAAAATGTCGATTTCTCATAACATCGCTTTCGCAGAATGACTCCTTATCAAAAGGTCGCTTTTGTCACAATGCCTCTTTCGCAGAATATCTCTTTCGCAAAATGTCCCGTTAGTAACTTAGAAAAAAGTTAGCCAAGTTTAAAAGAAAGGTTGTTTTGTCAAAACTTTGCTGCTACTTCTGGGTGGTTTAAAAAAAAATACCACGAAGGGGATGGTGATGAAAAAAAAATAGTGGGGAAGGTGATGGCGGGGTCTGAGAGACTCCGCCATCACCTTCCCCACAGTTTTTTTTTACTGTTTTATTTTACATGTTTATTATAAGTACAGATGTTTCACATACTATACCTACCACTATACGGACTATACTAGATTTTGTAAAGAACTCATAATAAATGTATAAGAAATTAAAAAAAAAACGACCTTTCTTTTAAACCTGGCTAACTTTTTTCTAAGTTAAGAACGCGACATTTTGCGAAAGAGATAGGTATTCTACGAAAGAGGCATTTTGAGAAAGCGACCTTTTAAGAAGGAGTCATTCTGTGAAAGCGACATTATGAGAAAGCGACATTTTGCGAAAGAGACGTTTTACTACCAGGAGACATTTTGCGCCTGAGCCATTTAATAGTAGATTACGCAACAAGGGAGTAAAGCATTGCCTTACATCACGGGCGTATTGAATCCCGAAGGGACACTAAGGATTCTGGGGGTGAACCTCCGTAGCGCAGCGAGGAGGTTCAAGTGTTAATTCCCGAGTGAAACGAGGGAATTAAGTTAAGAATCCTTAGTGTAGTGAGGGTTTCAAGTTAGCCCAAGACAAGGCAGCTTTACTCCCGAGGAGCGTACTCTGCTTTTCACACCTACTGCGATGAAATAAATTCTATTTTTGAAATTTGATGTGGTACGACAACCTTCGAACGTGAAGTTGGCACCACTGCAAGCGATCAGCTGTTGCGGTCACCGGCCGCCATTACTGCTACAACTCCTTGGTATAAGTTTACATAGGTACAAATACCGGCATGGATCTTGAGCGCTGACCTTCACCTGCGCAGAAGTGAGTTATTAGGTCCCTTTGGTAGATGAATGAGGCACGGGGGCGGGGAAAGTGTAGTGATTGGCCCGCGTAGCGTGCCGTAGCGCATCGCGTCATAGCCGCCACTCGGGATTCGTTGTTTTGTGCGTTTTATTTGTTTTATTGTGCGTTTCATTTGTCGATAAGTGTACGATGCGCAAAGCCATCCCCACTCGTACGCCGAGCGCTCAAGAACCGTGCCGGTTACTGTATACTGTTTTATTTGAGGTTCCAAATTCAAATCACATTATTTCCACGGGAATAATGAAATTCAGTACAATATTATTGCCCGGCTCGAACGGGGGGCAGCAATGACGTGCTTTATTCCTTGTTTGCATGACATATAATTTGACATTTACGAGCAAGTGGTGTGAAAAGGCTATTTAAAATTGCACCAGTTGCATCCGAATTTCCGTATGAAAATAAAACTGTTAGTATTCCATTTGATCCCGCTCCTACTAGACTAGAGGGCGCCCGGGTACTGGCTGCACACGGGCGCCATAAGGGCTAGAGACGCCTCTGTAAGCCATCCTGTTGAGACAGATCAGATTTTGATTAAACTCCAGATAAAGAAGTTCCGGACAAGGCATTCAATAACAAAAAAGTTTTAAATCGATTTTTATTCTACAAGTCTTCCTTATTGAAATGAATTTTTATTTAAATTAGAAAAACTAAAGAATCTCCGTTTCCTTGGCTGAGTAAAATAAAAAAGTGAGGGAAATGCATAAACGCGTTCGAGCTCAATTGGCCTGCCGAGGAGAGGAAATCGTGCCTTCGATGTTCTTTTAAATTTTATTGCTATAACTATTACTTAACTTCAGACCTTTCGTAATAGGTATACAGGTTCTTTTTGTATGCAGATGATTTGATTGCATAAACACTTTTGTAACTTTTGAGAGTTGTTTATTAAATTGTCTCCCAGTCACTCATATTCGCATGTTTCTTATCCAGCTTTAAGCGATGTCGTTATTTTAAAAAACGCGTGTTTAACTTTTTATTTAACGTTGTATATTTTTACTTGTGTGTGTTTTGTAATGGACGCATGTCCATTTTTTTTGGTGGACGAAGTGACAAATTGATGCCAAGAAAGTCCCGTAAGTATTCATTGACGTAAAGTTTGTGTTAGTACGAGGGGTGTTGCAGACATTAAACATTTCTAAAAGTGCTAGCTTGCTTTATTAGAAACCACAAACAAAAGTCTTCCGTTCTATTTAAAATTCACAAATAAAACACAAGAACGAGACTAGTTTTCAGCTCGAGTTCGCTTTAAAGCCCTTGAATAGCTTACTGCAATTATAGTTTCCTTCATTATAGAAATAGTTAACTGATGGCCATTAAAATTTATAACCATATTCCACAAAAAATAAGAGAGTACTACATAACTTTCGAAAAAAGTTGAAATCATGGCTTCTTAAAAATACATTTTAATCAGTAAAAGAATTTTTAGAAGATGTGCAATCAATCATTTTATGTTTGTTTTACTTAATTTCATATTTTGCTGTTTTTATTTTTGTTACACTCTAAGTTTTAATTGAAAACTTTCTATAGGTATATGGTTATTAATGTATAACTACTTAATTTGTAAATATTTGTATGCTGCTTTGTGCGTTGATATTATGCTGATCCAAATAATTTTAACATCTTTGTACCTACCATATTGGTTTATTCCACTTTGTTCACCCAGGTGAACAAAGTTGACAGCATTGGTGTCCTCAATTCAACTCGGAAAAATATCAGCGACTTTTTTAGTTCACAAGATCGTAGAAGAAAAGTGCCCTTTGTTCACCCAGGTGATATTTTTCCGAAGTGAACAAACCACACGAAATAAGTCCACTCATATTTTTCTGAGGTGAATTGAGGACACCAAAGCTGTCCACTTTGTTCTCCTGGGTGAACAAAGTGGAAGAAACCACCAAATTAGACGAATAAATGTCTTTGTCTTTGAGGCGGTATTCCTACAGCAGTGAGGAGACAATAAACTCATGTCGTGAACTCAACGTCTATCACTACTGGTAAAGGAAACCCGCACTTCGCGCATCGGGAGACCTGCAAATTAGGAACCTAGATACGGGGTAGGGGAATAGGAATGTAGTGCCGAATTATAATTTGTAGGTTAATATATGAAAATAGTAGTGTAGGAGTACAACAATACGATCTTTTGTCTTCATACATTTAAAGAATGTACAGGCGCACATCGAACTACCTCAATCTGTAAAATTTCTTTGATAGATTTTCAACCTTATCACAATACTGGAAGGGTAATATTCGATTGGTAAAATTTTAAAAATTCGGGCAGGTTGACCTGCTGGCATCTGTACCTAATTAGCTTTTACGGCTTCGCATGCGTTAATTTAAAATTTGACAATCAATTTGGATCGTAGATGTGTGTGTCATCTATTATCATATACTCGTACACGTTACTGTTGCTTATCTCGGGACCAGTGTTTTTTTTTTTGCATAAAATGTCCGTTTTGTACGACTGATAGCGAAAATATAAATTTTTAGGATGATCAGTTGAGCAGTTTGAGCGAGTTGTTTAATTTAATTTTTTCATTAATTATTTCTATTAGTTGAGACAAAATTCGTGACTGTATAATGTATACGTGTACTAGTATAGTTAGTTATTGGGTGTTTATTAGCTACCGAATAGAGTTTCGGTAGCTAATTAATGTCTTTTTTTTCCCACGGGAAAAACACATAAAGCTATTCGCTACATCCTTACATACTGCTTTTGCCTCATCCACGTTCATACATATGGTCATGCACGCGGACGGATCGGTAGTAGATAACACGCATCTTTCAGAAGACCCACACCGACACGGTCAATTTGTGTACCTTTTACGGTGTCTCCCTCCCGCCATATTATTAAGCTATTGCATAGCTTTTATCGTGGGCTCTGAGCGCCGCGCGGCGCGGCGACCGAATCAAAAAAAATCCAAAAACCTAACGAGAAAACCTAACGAAAATACCTGACACCATGCATCGTCTAACATCGTTTCAGTTAGGGAGACTTCGGCAATCATAAAAATATCCGTCATATAAACAATGTACTTTTTCTTACTGATTCTAAAAGGCCAGCTACAAAAGGAGTTTTCACAATGAAACCTACTTATAAAATTATCCTACAACAAAGAAGTTCTTTATTACCGTAGTGCCCCACAAACATTTTAAATAAATTATATTCTCGTTAAATATACGCGGTAGGCGATTTTATTATTAATAGCTTCACCGCGGCAGTCTCCGAGTGCCACATGTATTTTTTTTAAAGATATTAATACCTATTTTTATATTTATAAATAACCCCATTTAATATACTTATTAATAGCCTAATACGCAACTGACTAACCTGATCTTTCAGAAGACCAACAAAGTTAGTATAACCTTCAATTTAACTTTCCAAAATATTAATAACTATAGAGTTTGAGGAGTTTAACTAGCATAATTAGATGACCTTGTAAAAGGGATATTTTACAAAAACATTACCCACGCAAAGTTATGTAAGTTCACCAAACAGCCTATGGCAGACTAACAAACCAAAATATCAAAGATTTAATAGCGTAAACAATCTTAATAAACCACATGCAGTAAGTTTTCTTAATACATACTAACATACCATACTTAAAATGAGGTATACTTACACATATTCTATGGATCTTAAAGTGCAATAAAACACTACACAAGACACTGCAGGCACGAACTAAGTTCGTTTACAGAGCTAATTAGAGCAGGTACAAATCAGCTGGGACTCCGACCTAGTACACACACTGGGGCACTGTAGTACTGAACATTTTGTACAAAACATAACATAACATCAAGTCTGTATTTCCCCTAAGATTTAGATAGACGTGTTGTATCATTTTTCCAGTTATATTTAAATGGGTGCTATTTAAAGCGTCTTCTGTTTAATAGCATTTATGACCACTAAAAAACTACATTGATCACAAAATTAATAAGTCACCGTCATTAATCAAATAAATTGCTTGATCAGCAAAATGTAAAAAAAATAGGCCACCCAAGGCGTAGTCGAGGGAGCCCCGCTGCGCGGGACTCTTTTTCGTGTCTGCAAGGTTCTAAAGGAACCTAACCAAACCGAACCTGGGGGTGCTCCCAAAACTAAAAATGTTCCCGAGATGTAATTTCGTGGTTGAGTTAGTAATTTTGTGGCTTGGATAATTATGTTTTATTATTTAAATCCCATGTAGGGGAGCCTGCTTGCCGTCAATCGACAAAAATTCAAACAGCGAGCTATTGTTTTAAGATATGCCTAATGGAAAACCCCAATATAACTATATAAATTAGAAAACGTGAATTTCGGAGTGGCCCCTAACTTAGGATTGCGTGTCTTCGATCAATTACGCCAGATTACACACAAACAAATTAACGAACAGGCAACTATAAAATTGATGGAAAGAAAGATATATTATGACTCATAGATTGTAGGTCTAGAAACAGGCACGACTTGTTAGTTCAACAGTTCTGAATAATCCTAGGAAGAAAAATGTGTGAAAAAAAAATTACCAAAGAAAAATTATCGCTTTTCAATTTTGATGAAAATGAATAGCTAGATTTAGAAAAAGAGTAAGTACAGGAAATAAAAAGAAGGCAAGTTGGTTTGACAATTACTAACCCCGTTGGTTTCGAAGTTATAAACCGTCATTGCTGTGTAGGGTCTTGTACCTTTTTTGGTTTTTCGATCAAAAAACGGTCTATTATTTCAGAGAGTAGGCCAATGTCCCCGGAGTGTTCTCATGGAAGTCAACAACAGGTGCAGAAAAAAACAAAGAAGCTATTATTAAACAGCCATTTATGATTTAAACTGACAAACAAACACACACAGCAGATATAAATCTAATCGCACACATTTTTCACGTCAGTACACTCTCTACTCACAGTGTTAAAAGCTGTTCTGAACTTGCAACCTTCCGCCTTCATGCCTTGAAGCAAAAAGCAACAGAGTTTTAAAAACAGGAAGCCAACACTTTAAAGAAGTTAAGTGGAAAGTTAGCAGTCTCGGTTTTATTTATGAACTGTTTAGTAGTAGCTACGGTCACTATACTGTAAAACAACCAACAACAGTTTTTTGTACTACGGATGTAAACCTAATTAACACATTGGCTTAATCATCATCATCACCAGCATCCTTTCTGTGAGAGATAATGGGTCATAATTCACCACGCGGGCCCAGTGCGTGTTGGTGGTCTTCGAATTTTTGGTTCTAGGACATGCCGGTTCCCTCACGATGTGTTCCTTCACCGTTTTGAGAGCCTTTTTCGTTATCGGGGGGAAATCTTCTAAAGGCGCCCGGTCTTTGGAGATAAGACCGGGGAGTGTGGGATTTGTACCTCACTAAATCCAACCCGGTGATCACCATCAGCACATGGAAGAGAGATCCGGGACCGCTTAATAGACCAACAGAGAACCCTCCTGTGCAGCGCCTGTTAAGGCACTTTCTCGGGAAGATTGAAGATATCTTCCCTGAGTCTCACTTTGCACGGTAGCACGTGATCACAGTGATACCGTTTTCCCTGAGATCATCGAACCCATGACCTACAACTGGTAAGTCACACCACTGCTCTCATAGGCCCTATAGTCTTTAGTCCAAGATAGAAATAGCCTTCGGGGATAGTCTAATCAGGATACCGACAGGCTCTGGAATGCAAAGGACAACCGTACGAACCAGGAGCCGGGTGGCTACTGGCTGTTAGTCTGCATGTATGAATGACAGTAAGGGACGGTTGACCGCGCCTATTGTTTTGATGAATCTCGAAACTATTCAGCTGTCTTGGATCCTGCAATGAGGTTATAAAACATACTTAAATGATTACTTACAAAACACAAACTCATGCCTGCTTCCCATGAGGCAAGGTAGAAACAATATAATGTCTCCTACTAGAACTCTCTCCCCACGTTCTTACTCGAAAACAACAGCAAATTAAATTGATTTATTTTCATATGAGTTGAACTCACAGTCTTTCACTTGAAACCAATTGGAACAGAAGTCTATGGGAATTTTTAAAGTATCACCACCAAAAAGACGCAAAAAGCATTACAAATTCAACCCATGTCGCGAAACCTATAAGAGAAACAATTTTCTTCCTGATAAATTGAATATAATAATTTTATAGGCTCTTTAAACTCGGTGTGAACTGCTGTTAAAAGTAGGGCGAACACGTTTTATCGGAAGCAGAACCGATGATAATGGTCGCTCATAAAGAACTGGCGAGCGATAGATTTCGCAAGTTACCAACTTTTCGGGCACCTACAGCCATTAGAGGGGCACTAATGCGGTTGCCCCCTCAACTGCCCCAAGACCACATTGCCGATGTCATTACGATTTTGTACCCCACGTATATACGATGTATACCGTTTTTCTGGCCTCTAATGTGTTTCGTTTTTCGGTGTAATTTGTTTGTGACTTCGTGTAAAGTATTTAAGAGTATTTTATACTAATGGATCTTTTTGTTTTAAAAAGTCTTAGTAAGATTGTCTCACTTTCAGCAGAGACTGAAAGTGAGACAATCTTACTAAGACTTTTGAACTTTCATCATATTGAATTAAGTTTAAGACATTAACACTACCTATTACAAAAGCAAAAATAGCTCCAGATAAAACGAAATCTAGATAACCATACAAATTCTGCACGAATAGTACCAACAAAATGTAACAATCTCATCTGATCCATTCAAATTTCCGTTTTCTAGCGACGCAAAGAAGAACATCCGTCCGCTTTGATTCTGTGAACGTATTAGCATTGGATTTGAATAGAACAAACAAAGGGTTTGCTCCAGACAGTGTGCTTTCGTAGGCGATTGTAAATTCAACGTATCGTAAAAATCCGAGTTCCCTCACTACCCTGCCAAGAATAAAAACATATTCGTTAGCATTTTATTTTATAACAGTACAATCTGACGCAAAAACTTGCAACGCTTTTTCCCATTTTTTCAGCTTTACTGGTCACAAATGAATGCTTAGATCTGCTCAAAAATTTGTCACGGTATTATGACACAAAGAAGCTGATTTATGAAATAAAAACCGTGAAACGCTGCAGCTTGACAAATAGCTATGACAAAAGTATAACAAGGGTTTTTGTAACCACCAAACGACGATGTTAGAATAAGCTGTGTTTAAATAGGAATTTTATTAGGATTAATATAATTAAAACACAAAATAAGTTCATTGAATCAGAATAGCTTGTCTTACTATTTATAACCTAGTTTGCGCAGAGGCACTTTAATTTCCTGGAAGCTGCCACTTCTTAGCTCTTTAAAGATTAAATAATCTTTCAAGTTAATGAAGAAGAGTATTAGCAGTTTTTCTTTCCTCTGATTTGATAGAGATAGTTCACTCTACCTCTTTGTTATACACACTGCAACTTTCTTCATAGCAATCTAGTAATCAGAAACTAATATCCACAAATCTTGTAGTGGTATCCGAACATTTTACTATCCGTGTAGTAGTCGGGGGATCTGCCTCCCATATTGATAAATCCTTACAATCGTTCCGGCTTTGCGAGCCGGTGCACGGTGCAACATGTGCCTTGTATTACATTTTCTTTCGTACTTTCTATTGCCAATGTTGTGAAAGCAAATGTAAGGATTCACGCGATTTGCATAAGCCCTTGAATATTCTTGAAGAGTCTTTACCTAGTGTTTTTAGTGATTAAAATCTAAAGTGACATCATCTAATCGTCTACTTGTCCTTGTTGAAAACCCATTGACTTGTTATACACGCACACTTCCTTATTTTTAATGATGCCAAATGTCACAGTCTAGGACTTGTATCATTAAAATGGTTATGTTCTTAAAAATAAGGCACTTAATAAAATAACGAAGTCACAGATATAAGACGTAATTTTATTTTTATTACAACTAAGTAAGTAAGTAAAGTTATCCCACTCTAACGTTCGTGTTACGTAATAGGTACCGGGATGACAACTATATTCAATGTTTCAATCCATGTTACAAAAATTTGTTTGTGCCAAATTTCATTCAAAACCTTTCAACCGTTTTTTCGTGAAAGAGAAAGAATATCCATTTATCCATCCATTATAAGATTCTACATCTTACAAATACAAGTACGTAAATTCAAAACATGTTCGATTTTAAATGTCGATCTAAACATAAGGTTCTATATTAAAAGTTTCCCGAAGCCGAGCGTAGGGTTAACAATCGCCCGGTGTACACAAAAAGGACAATGGACTCAGTCCCTTCAGCATAGACTGTAATAGCCATCGGCAAAATGTGTCTCCCATTTTGGAGGATATACAAAAAACGGTACACCATACGACCAGTGTTACAGAATGACTTTCGCGTTGTGACCCTGTCTGTCACAGACTCCATGTGATTTTTCCGAAACAATATACTCGTGTACAGAAACGAGATTCGGGTTTTACAGATAGAGGCTACACAGATTTTGATTTAACTACGTACAAATACAACCTGAACGAAAGGACGGAAGGCAAATATTTGTATACTTTTGTTTTATGTCGAATCTTAAAACTGGAATAGGGGAACAGTGTATAAGACGGTGATGCGAGGTATGATGGGAAATCACACACCTAAGGCAAACTTAACACAAAACTAACGTAGCACAAGCGCCAACAGGACGCCATTTGCGTCTGGCCGCTTGCAAATGACGTCCTGATGGCGCTTGCTCTACGTTAGTGTTGTGTTAAGTATGCCTAAAGAGTGTATGTCCCCATTATACCTCGCGATTATTAACGTCCCCGCCTTATGCACTGTTCCCCTAAACAATAGGTATTAACTAATAAAGTGATTAGAGTGAACAAGACACTTATTCTGGACGTTGTCTTAATATAATGAACAGCTATGGAATAGTCTGAATGCCTTTTCTATGAAATTCCTACCCGTAATTTGATATTTCCAACGAAAATTATTTCAATAATAAACAGAATTTAATGTACAGTAGCAAACAGTGCAATCTGATGTCATAATGAAATAGGATACTACTATTACGAATACCTTGAAATCAATTAAACTCAGTTCCTAGAAAATTATTCTAGGTATTATATAGCCATAGTATTTATTTACCATATTTTAGACTTATAATTATTTTACTTACCAGTACTGTTTATCACCTTTATTAAAATTTATTAAAATAAATCAATAATTTAACTAAAGTTATTTACCCACTTTTGCAACAAAAACATTCACAACTTCAAACCTTCCTCTAAGTAAATAAAAACAGAATTTCCTAAAGAAACGTACCAAAAAGGTAGGAAATCCTTAGCGAGCCTTTTTACGTGATTATACCTCTGGTGACGGTTTCATAGTTCGGGAGTCAATGGTGAACTTAACAAACGTATCACGTACTAACAAAACGGGCATTCGGTCACACGCCCTCTCACCTTCCAAGTGTCTCCCGGGAACACCGACGATCTTCTGCAGACGGTTAGTATTAAAACTTACCTTTTTTCTCTTTTTAAGGCAAGAATTAGAAAAAGAGTCTCGTGTTTCTTGTGATTTTTCTCCCTAAAGGGAGGAGAAAATAGAATTGTAATTAGCAGTACTTTAAGAATAAATTTTATAAAATACAGACCAAGTGCAAGACTTAAAAAATAAAAGTATTATCGTTTAACTGTAAAATCAGCAATAAAATCACGATTGTTGTATGGATGCCCCTTTAAATATTTGCTTTATTTTAATTCTTTTTTTTAAGTTGCAAATTTTCGTTATAATATTATAACTAAATATTCCGTGACTATTTTAGGCATCTAACTGTTGCCATTATCAATATTGAGCACAAAAATCACGTTTGTTATATGGGAGTTTTATACTGTTTTTTAGTATGTGTTGTTACAGTGGCAGCAGAAATACATCATCAGTGAAAATTTCAACTGTCTAACCATCAAGGTTCATGAAATACAGCCTGGTGAAAAACGGACGGGCATACAGACAGACAGACAGATGGACAGCGAAGTCTGGTAATAGGGTCCCGTTTATCCCTTCAGGTACAAAACCCTATATTGAAGCAATTTAAAAAAAAAATATGACTGATAAGTAATCATCATAGCCCGGGGTAGGTAGGTAAATTGATTTGGGGTCAATCACCTAAAACATTTATATTAATATGCACATGCCTCTCTGGGATTCCAGGATTTTAATAAAGAGATTTTTCCGAAATTTTAAAATTGTTAGGAACATTGTAGGATGAAGATATAGGTTATAAGCCAGCTTTATTTAAAATTTTAGCCAAATCGGTTAAAAATCCCGTAAGTAGGGGAACAGTGTATAAAACGGGGACGCGAGGTATGATGGGAAATCACACACTTAAGGCAAAGGCAGGACGCCATTTCTTAATGGCCACTTGCAAATGACGTCCTGATGGCGCTTGCGCTAAGTTATTGTTGTGTTAAGTATGCCTAAAGAGTGTATGTCCCATAATACCTCGCGATTATTAGTCCCCCGTCCCCGTCTTATACACTGTTCACCTAATGAAATGAAATCTCGGGAAAAAGGCTTATCCATGTTATGATTTCTATGACAGTTCGTGATACAAGTACATAAAATCAATCTACCTAGTCCAGGCTATGGTAATCATACACATATAAACACTATCATTACTCAATCACACAGCACTTAATTTTCAATAGATTCTCCCCTAATACATATCTGCCAGTTATAGAACCAAATGGCAAGACTTGGACAGTTTACACACATTAAGAGGCTTTGTCTCCACAAAATGGGATACGTGAGTCCAATTTCTCAGTCGAGCAGGTTGCGTCTCAAGTTTGGTCCCGAGAAGTTATTGGCCCAACTAATACTAAGTACGTAATAGTTCGCGGTTAACGTTTATAATATTAATGAGGTACCCTTAAGTTCAGGTATGAGTGATTGGATGTAAGTCGTGTGTTACGGTGTGTTTTACTACCGTGTTTATGAGGTAGAAATGCGTGGTTGTTTTTTTTTTGGTATGGTACAATCATCAACTAAGTCCTACCCTAACCTGGGTAGGGCGGTAGGGACTGTCAGACTCATACTGACCAAAAGTCGCCCTGTTCCTTTAATTGTCCTTTGCGTTTCAGGACCACGGTATCCTTTTAAGATGGCCCCGTGACCTCATTAGTTGTTATGTGCCCTAACAAGCCCCGTCAGTTTGTTTTCAGCGTGCTTAGACCAGCTGGGCTTTGACCGGACTGCCCATTACACGTCATCATTTGGAAACCCAAATTTTTGGTTTCTTCATTTATTTCTAGTTCTCTATACTCTTATCATAGATATAATTTTAGGTATATGTATAACATAACACCACATGTGTAATCCCCAAAGATCAAGGCAGAGGTATACCTAATTGGTAACCTTATAATATGTTTTGTATGCTAAAGTGTACGTAAAGTAGGTTGCAAAACGTTTTACGCATTAGTAGTCTACTCTAAATGGCAGGCATTAACACAGTTTCAGCACTTAAAATTCCACCTAGATTCTTCCAAAAACCAGTGTCCCGTAACTTTTTAAACTACTACACTGAAATGCGATAATTAACGTAAGTACGGCCAACGCAATCTGTCAAAACACGCTCCCAGAGATTAGCGGCATAGCTCGGATAGATGAAACCCAGCGGCCGACCGCGGTTGTCACTCGAGGTATCAAATTTACATTGCACGCATATTTGCGGCATCTGCAGTGAACCCACTTCGTGAGCAATGTCTGACATCTGGGAACTTGCTGTATGCCTGTATCCGTAGTATTTGTGCTTAATATTGTTATTTTGGTAATTGTGGTAGCAAGTGTTCGTGGTTTAGATGTCATTAGATTTAGGATGTGTTCGATGAGATCATTCCGTGCAGCCTCTGCTTTGTGATCACTATTTCTCGTCTAACGTTACATCACACTTCAATTCTCTGCGGTGTTAAATGTGTCTTATTCTTCAATAAAAGGAAATATGTCGCAAATCCACATACTAACATCGTCAGAATTGAGAAACGAGTACAAAAAACGTTTTGTTACGTTTTTATTTAAAACTAGCTGAACCGTGCCCACTTCGTTAGGCGGTAAAATATACATGATATCTTAAAGCCTCCTGCAGACACACGCGATTAATCGCACGGGGCGACATGTCGCGGTCCATTCGCAGTATTTTAGAGTGGAAATTAGCTTGGCTCGTTGTCGCAGCGCGATTCATCGCGTGTATCTGCAGGAGGCTTTATAATTTATAGCCTACTCACTAAAAATGTAGCTTTCGACCAGTGAAATAATTTTTAAAATCTCTTCATTACTTCCGGAGATTACCCCCTACATACAAACAAATTTTACCTCTTTATTATATTATAAGTATAGATGAGTTGGCTCTCGGCCTCAATCTGAAGGACCCAGAAGGAAGTGCATCTCCTGTGCACCGACGGAACATAGTAAAAACTGTTTGGCCACGGGACTCGGACAGGATGGTGGGTGCGAGACAGGAGGCCCTGGTGAGGCCTACTACCGGCATTGGGATAGCCCAGACGACACCACACTCACCACAATTTACAGGTAGCCGGTGCATAGTGGTGCCGTTGCCCGGGGAGCCCACTAGGAGGTGGATCTGGACACCACCCACCCGCCACCTTCCACTTACCACCCGACACACAAAAATTGATTGTATGAACAAAATAATCCATAATTCGATACTCGAAAACTTTCCACGAAATTAGCTCTCAAGACTTCATCCCACTTTCCTTTTGAACTTGACTCCAGAAACGGAACGAGTTACAATTTTCCACGACGTTCTCCTTAACCTTGCTAAATCAAAATACAGCTAACATAAACTAATTACTTAATTAAGGAATGTTTATTCAATTAGTCGGCCGTAACGTATGTACTACAATAACGTGCTTACATAATAAACACGCGCTTACACGCGACTCTCACAAGGGAAGGCAGTGTTAATGGAGATGCTGATTTGCATAAACACATTTGCTGCGATTTTGACACCCTCACTATGCCTGACATTTGAAATCTTGACATGAATATTGCTCGGCATTCTCAACGAATTACCATTACGTCTTGACATATTCGTAACGACTGCCTTGTTCTACCGTTTAAACATTAATAAGTTACATCGCGTTTCTGAATTCACACACGGAGCGCTGCGAAAACATCGCTAGACGTCTGATGTTTCTTACGTATCTTTCTTTACGCCAACTGAAATGTTACCTTAAACATTTTCTTCAAAATTAGTTTCCTTTTTTGTTTTAAATTGATAGTTACAATATTTCTAGCTTAAACACGGTCATTACCTACATTCATTACCCAAATAATTCATTCCATAAAATAGAACAACGAGCAGCTACTATAATTTGAACTTAGACGTCACGGCATCTAATTGAACTGTAAATAAATAACAAATTAAAAGCACCTACAAACGAAAGTAATATTCCGCCGGGCGACTTCATTAGAAAAGTTTGTTACCCTCAAAGCCTAGCCCCTACCGGTATTAATAAAGTTTTGTTACCAAGTCGTCCGTTGGAAAAGAAACGTGTTAATTATCTGTTCCGAGTACGGGCCTGGCCATCTGTCACGCGGTCGCAACCCTACGGGACTAGAGGTGGGACATGTTATTGGAAGTTCAAATCTGTGATCTCGTAATTATTGTGGTAGTCGTAATTTGTTTCTATATTTAGTTGGAGCGACCCTAATTGGTGATGTTGGTTGTCATGTCAACATAAGTATTTTGATGGATTCTCGGCTTAGCTTTGAGGTCGAGTTTCGGATTCACTGGAGTGCCTTCGGCAAATTCAACACGACTCTGTAGATTTTCATACTGTTTAAATGTAACCTGTACCTGCACTGCGAATTTCCATGTTCTGTAATTCTCTCTTCCCAAAAAAGCTTTATCAATATCATTAAAAAACTAAGTCGTTTTACTCCGGCGAAAATTCATGTATTATGATGTTGGCTACGCTAGTTTTTATTTTGTATAATTTATAGGTAAAGATTTACTAAATTTTTCCTTGAAGTCGATCAGGCCCTTACCATGATGGATTACTTAGCTATAATGTTTTTGAAATAATTGGTTTATTAGCATTTAATGAATGCATGCAAAACGTACATAAGACATCAACTCAGTAACAACATCAATAAGAAGAAACGTACCTGAGACACTCGCGTGAATCTTAAACCTAAAACCTGTGTGGTAACACTCCAGAGTGTTACCACACAGGTTTTAAGTCTATATTCAGGTACACATTTATAAAGATCGTCAGTAGTTCTTGCGAGTCGGGACTACAATGAGCTGTGTTTATGAATACGAAGAAAGATCTGTTTTTGAATAACTGTCTCTATAGAATAATCCAATACTTAAGAGCGCTTATTCTGAAAGTTGGCAACGTCGCAAATAATTGTCAAATATTAACAAGTTTTAATTATTTCAGAAATGTTACTGTATGGAAATAAGAAATATCGCTCTGTAGTGCACTAGAACATTGATATAGAAATGCAATTAAAGCAATGATGTTGTAACCGTTTCAGGAGTAAAAAAAGCATTTGGAAGGTTCCAAATACTTTTTTTACATGTAAAACTATATATTCGGTGTTACGATATTAATTATTGCATTCCCTAATCAATTTTTAGTGCACTACAGAGCCATTTCCTATTTTCATATAGTAAATTTACCTAATTAATTAAAATTTGTAAATATTTGACAGCTATTTACGACGTTGTCAACTTTCTGGTTATGCGCCCTTAACTACATATTCTGTTTTCAACCATACGTAAAGGTTCTGGAAAATTCCTTTTTATTTTGAAATCAGATATCACAGCCGAAGTTTTGTATACAAACTCTTGTATAACAGCTACCTACACACTTTTTTTTTTTATCGTGGTAAAATCATCAAATGAGTCCTCCCACCCCGGGCAGGGCGGGAGGGACTGTCAGACTTGTACTGACTAAAATCCACGGTGTCCTTCAGTAGCCCTTTATGTCCCGGGGTCACGGTAATGGTATAAGTCCCGCGACCCCGGCAGACTTTGGCCCTCTAGAGAGGGGGCCCCATCATTATGCTGACGCTCTTTGAGGCGCGCGTGGAACACAACGCGCCGTCGACCCGGGCATGGTCCATGGTCGGGCAGCGAGTTGCCCTTTACTCGCCGCCCGCATGCCCGCGCCTACGGTGGCCGGAAATCGTCTTGCGACGTCCGTCGCCGTGGGCGTCCACCACCGCGGGTGGGGCGGAGGGAGGACACTGTCCTCTCTCTCACGCGGCCCGCCTCCTCCTTCGCGAGCATGACTGCTTCGCAGAAGGAGGCGACCGCTTCCCACTCCGTCTCGCCCCGCAGCATGGCCGCGACCAATGCCGGGCGCGAGAGGTCTCCGCCTATCGCCGCCGTGAGGACACGTCGGTGCTCTGCCCAAGCGGGGCAGTCTTGCACCGTATGCTCTACTGTGTCCTCCGGGCGATCTTCGCAGTGGTGACACCCAGGCGTTTCCTCCTTTCTCCTTAGACACAGGTACCTCCCGAAACTTCCGTGTCCGGTGAGGACCTGCGTCATGCGGTAGGTTAGGACGCCGTGACTCCTATCCAGCCACTCCTCAAAGAGGGGTCTTACCGCCGCGATTACGGCGTGCCCGGAGCTACCTACACACTTTGGGGAAATTAAAGTTTGATTTCCAAGTCACGTGGCTCGTAGGCTTTACACATACAAAGATGTGAATCACGTGTCAGAATGAGGAAATCGGCAACATAATATTACAGATTGATTTTTTCGTTCATTACGCGCTTGTTCAACATGAAATTGGTCATTTATTTATTATAATTATTTTACATAGTTCGAACTTATGTCTGAGCGTCAGCCTATAATTTTACTAAAAAACAACTACTGCTGGAACACAGGCCTATCGCCATAGCTCTAGCTAGCCCAGTGCGTTTGGAAGATGTTTACCTACTTTATTGATAAAAACCTCTATAATAAAAAATAAATAAAGAGTTAAAAAAAACTACTGGATTTGGTGCTAGGACATACCAATTTCGTTACGATATTTTCTTTCATAGTTTAAAGAGCTACGATGATTAAAAAATATACTTTACACAAAGTAAATAAAATACTCGTCGTTTGAACCAGAATCAACAAATGTAAGTGGCGGGCGTTACCACTGTCAAAACCACGCTTAAATCTTAACCACCCATTACGTAAAATTTAACATACTATAAATTAACTGATCGTTATGTAACCTAGCATGTCGTTGAAAATTTAAGTAAGGAGGGTGCTAAATGACAACAGAACGGCATACGCAGGTGATAAATCTCATTGTTAATGCCTCCGAGCCAAAAATGAAGCAATTTGTTTTCGAAACAAGAGGAGATGAAAAACATTATTTAGCTGAAAGTTTATTAAATTAAGTAAGGCAAGTCACCAGGTATAAAGCGACGTGTACTTTTCGGCTTTTAATGGTTGTGAAGTATCAATCAACCCTATTTTATTTTAAGTAGACAGATACATGGCACTACAACGACGTTTGAAATAAAAAGGATATTTTTCAGTCGACACCTTCGATCAATAATAAATAGGTCGACACCTTATTCGACATTAAAGAAATTTCATACACAAAACGAACGAATGAAGTAATTGTATTTAAGTTTAACATGATGGTTTTTAAATTATAAGCTTTATCAATCATATCAATATTTCATGAAATTCAGTTATGAACTTAGATAAAGCCTGTCTCATAAATTATCTATATTTATAACTAGCTTTCCCAGCGGCATCGCTTGCCCCCCCCCCCCTTATTGCCTATGTCACTCATGACCAAAGCAGCTTTCAACTGGTGAAAGAATTTTTGAAATCGGTCCAGTAGTTTTTGAGATTATCCATTACAAACAAACAAACAAAAATCCAAAGTTTTTTACTTTATAATATTAGTGTAGAAAATCAATTACTGTTCGTTAGTCTCGCTAAAACTCGTGAATGGCTGGACCGATTTGGCTAATTTTTGTCTTGAATTATTACTGAAAGTCCAGGGAAGGTTTAAAAGGTGAGTAAATATGATAAAAACACGATTCTGAGGCAGTACGGAAGTTTGCCGGGTCAGCTAGTAAGTACTAAAAATTGGGTTAGATCAAAACGTATCGGTCAATGAAGCACGAAAATAAACAGCAAATAAATGGAAAACTACAAAATCAAAACATTTCAACCCATAAGCTTTAAAGAGCAGGAACTATAAGTCCTTTCAATATTTCCTATGACAAGCTACAGGACAGGTAGCATAGCATCGTCTCTGAGGCAAATACCGACCGGTGTGGCATTGCAAACAACGGGAAATTACACCTCCTGTTGTTTCTATTACAACAGACGTCAAACGAATTGATTCTGCACAGTCAACTGAACCCGTGGACCATTTGTAGAGACAGCTTTAAGTTTTGTTATTTATCTGTTGTCTTTTAGCTGGGAATGAAATGTGTAATGATTTGTATGGGTTTAATAAAAGGAGCGGTGATGGCGGAGTTGTAGGGAATGAAAGTTCCGATTTATTTATTTATTTATGGAAATCTTCATCGGCTGTTGATTTATGACAGAGAATTTTTTAATCGTTTGTTAGACGCATTATTATTCATTATCAGGCTGTTTTGTCGAACAGCAGTGATCTATTTCTTCTTTCAAATTTTCTCTATCTTGAACTAGTTTAAATCCGATTCTGTCTGTAAGAATCAGGATTGCTTTTTTTTAAATAGCATGTACAGACGCCAGCACATCAAGCTACCACAATCTGCCAAATTTCTTCAATAGATTTTCAACCTTATCACAATAATGGAAGGTTAATGTTCGATTGGCAAAAATCTGACAGTTTCGGGTAGGTTGACCTGCTGGCGTCTGTACCTACTTAACAAAAAGACATTGCCCTTCACTAGGGATTTCTCCTGTATCGTCAAATTTAAACTCACACACACACTTTCCCGCTACTGAAAATGTTATCCCTGAATTCCTTCTAAGAGTCCTCTTCTTATACCTTCTCAAATGAGACCTTGTGGTATACGTGTAGATTGGCCCGCGGTCTTGCCACCTAGGAATCTCTCTCTGATCTCTCCGTCGAGGAATTAGGAAAAAAAAAACCGGCCAAGTGCGAGTTGGACTCGCCCATGAAGGGTTCCGTAGCAGCAAGCATAGATTAGAGATATAATTATATTGAGATTAGTAAGTAATATACACAAACAATAAAAATAACTTTGTTTTTCATAGTATTTGTATGAATGGCAAAGTTATATTTGCGGTTTTTGAAAATGTACTATATCTCAAAAACTGCTAACTGTATCTCATCCAAACCAATTTTCGTTGGTAGTTTTGGTTGAGGTCTACATTATATATTTTTTTTAGTTTTATCATTCTCTTATTTTAGAAGTTACGGGGGGGGGGACACTTTTTACCACTTTGGAAGTGTCTCTCGCGCAAACTGTTCAGTTTAGAAAAAAATTATGTTAGTAACCTCAATATCTTTTTTAAAGACCTATTCATAGATACCCCACACGTATGGGTTTGGTGAAAAATTTTTTTTGAGTTTCAATTCTAAGTATGGGGGGCACCCCCAAAATTTGTTTTGTTTTGATATTTGTGTGAAAATCCTAATGCGGTTCACATAATACATCTTTCTACCAAGTTTCAACAGGATAGCTCTTATACTTTCGACAAAAAGTGGCTGTGACATACACGGACAGACAGACATGACGAATCTATAAGGGTTCCGTTTTTGCCATTTGGCTACGGAACCCTAAAAACAATTAAAATAACAAATTTTAGTTTGTTTGGGTTATTTTAGGAATTCCTCGACACTCATAGCAAGACAACTACCACTTGTTTGTTACAAAAGCTCTAACGAACACACGATCTACATTAGCCACTATATTGGTTTAAAAAGAAAACACAAACTACACAAAAACAGGACACTATACCTACTTCCAACATAACGCAAGAATTAGCCAGTTCTACGTGTAATTTTTTGCACCAACCTTCCAGAAAAGAAATTGTAGTAATTTAGTTAAGCGTAACGGTGGCTCAGGTGAGCTGAACATTTGGCCCAGCCGGTGCACTGATGACTGTAATCAAAGAAAACACGCTAATTAAGTTTCCTACCCCCGAAATATTTCTTATAGCACCCTTGCGCAATACCTTTGCCCTTTTTACGAGAAAAACTGAATTACTAAAGTCGATGAGTGCGATTTAGCGTAGGTCTTGATTTATTTTTGAAGTGCTAACAGAGTTTTAAAATTGACGTTATTAATCTATTCTAAAGCAAATTCTTATTTGTTTCAAAAGAAAGTCTTTTTTGTTCCTAAGTATTATCTTCTGATCTCAAAGAGCTCTATTCTAATACGAATCAAATGTATCACTATTTTGTAACTTTTTATTTTATATTTCTTCAAAATTATCGTCAAAATTGCAGGGAAAAGATGGATGAGGGACGCGCAGAACCGAAACCAGAACCTTTTTTCTTTACTTAATACATATTAAAGAAAAAAGAGCAGCTTCCCAGCAGTGGGAATCCTGGGCTGAAATGATGACGATGATGAAGAAAATTTTATAATTTACAAATAATTATTAAAAAAATATTCAAACACCCGCCTAAACTTTTAGCTGCTGTTAAAATAGAAAATATTCCAGAACATTCGAGCTTTAAAACGTTATGCACCAATATATTGAGATGCGGGCGGCTCTCCCGGTCTACGGCAGTGTTTGCTCTCAAATCAGTCGTTTAAACAAAACTGTTTCTTTTTTCTCTCGCCTCTGCCAATTCAATTCCCGTAGCACCTGGAAGGACGGTCCGTACGTTTACATTACATTAGAGTGATTTTAAATAATTGTCTTTAAATAGATTTCGTATTCAGGGAGACACGTCTGTAAAAGAGAGATTTGTTTAGATCTGTGGAAATCGAATGACGGTATCCATTTGCCAATCTGCATACACACTGGGTAAGTACTTTACTACCTTTATTTTTTTTTAATTTTGCTATTGTATACTGTCCATCCCTGGGCAAATGCCTCATCCAACTCCTCTCGCCAATTATCATATAGCTTTAATAGTTGTTTTCTGCAATAATATTCAATATGGGGTGGAAGTGATAGATCAAGGAACACAATTATATAGTAGTTACTCATTTCTATGCAAATTCTTGTAATAAGTGTCCCGAATTAAGAAGTTATAAAAATCAAAAACAACCACAAAAAAGGGTAAAATAACCTACAAAATAACTTTTCTTTCGGAAGTCGGTGGCTTTGTTTTTTTATTTCGTTGTCTTTTATGCCACCGACTTCCGAAAGAAAAGTTATTTTGTAGGTTATTTTACCCTTTTTTGTGGTTGTTTTTGAAGGCGGTTAAATTTTTTTTGAAAAAAGTTTTTTATTTTACTCTTTTTAGTTTAAATATTCAACCCAAATTCTTGTCAAATACATCATTTCTTACATGTGCACTAGAATTTGGTAATCCTTAGCACTGGTATTAACATCGCTCATGTACACAATAAGCTAATAAAATTCCCTATCAAAAACTGCTGAACCGATTTTGATGAAACTTGCAGTGTTCCCTAAAGTAAACTATTCCTCGTACAACAAAAAAAGAATTTTGAAAATCGGTCCACAATTGGCGGAGTAATCGCGTAACAAACACTCAAAAAAGTAAAAATCATCACATCATCCATCAATAAAAATGCTCACAAAATAAAAAGTACTGAACCAAATTGGATGAAATTTTTATGGGACCAGACTGCAAGTATACTGCATCGAACGAAAAAAGAATTACAGTAATCGGACCAGAAACCTCGGAGTAATCGGTGTACATACATAAAAAAAAAAAAAAAAAACATACCGACCGAATTGAGAACCTCCTCCTTTTTGAAGTCGGTTAAAAAGAAGCGAAAGACAACAAATTGAAAAAGTGGGTTTTAAAAAAAGATTTTCTTCCAAGAAAAAACAGGACGTACCTAAACATAAAATAATCCTCAAATAAAATAATAATCACAGAAAAACCTCACCATATATTTTATCCTCGTTTACAAGCAAAGAAATTCTCTCGCGCCTCTTATTCGCATTTTTTCGTAAAAGTAATCGTGTCAATCCGTTGTAATCCGTGAAAGATGGCTCGAGATTATTAAGGCTTCATTTGCAAACTCTCGTACGCAAGATTAACTTGTACGAAATCTTCGTACTTAATACTCCTTCATGTTGGCATGACATGGATTTTATCGATAATAATATTACATGACTCGAATTTAAATATGTTGACTTAAGAACAATGTTCTTACTGGTTTATCGGATTTGTGTAAGCTGCCCTAAAATATGTATCACCTAATAATTGTGGAGCTTGGAATGAAGTGTTAGCTAAGAATTAATAGACATTCTTTCTTTCTGTTACGTTGACAGTATGGGTATTGGTAGTGACTAATTTAAAGACACGTAAACATAACGAACTTGTCACATCTACCAACCCGAACTGGGCCCGCATGCTGGATCATGGCCCACTCCCTCTCTATGGGAGTAACCCTGTATCCCAGCAGTGGTGTGGTGGCAAGCTGATAATGGTGATGATGATGAAACATAACGGTTGATTCCGAAAAATCTGCAAAAAATCTGAAGCAAACAAAATTGAACACAACGCAACTAAAAGCTGGAAAAACAACACAGAAAATATACACGTTTTCTCTAATAACGTTACAGCAATAAACAAAGACTAACACGAAAAGACCCGCCATATTAGAAAACGAACACAGAAAATAAATCCGGTACTACATAAATTAGGGCATATGTACACGATAAGCATGTATGGGTGTGTAGCGTGCACATGATTGCATACTGACGTGCCTTCGAAAGAGCTTGCTATCAAAGTGCAGCTGCGAGCGAACGGGTTTAAAAACCCGGTCCCTTTACCGTGTCCACGGAAATAGGCAGGCGCAGATACTCTTTGCTATGAATTCTCTTTGTGAAAATAAAGTAAGTACAGGATTTAAATACAGTTCGAACTTGATTTAGACACGTAAAATGAAGTTGCTATGCGTAGACTGACTGTCACTTTGGCGGACTGGCTGACTTAGTCGGCTTCTCGTCGGTAAAGTTCAGGAGCTGTCGAAAATGACAGAGACGTTTCACGTTATAGTTTAGTCGTTTATATTGAGTACGTTAAAAATGCACTGGATCACACCCCCTGTGCACTTGTGCAGTCGTAATAACTTAACTTTGTTAAACTTTGATAATAGTCGAGATAATGTTTCTCTTGAATTTCGTTAAATTAAAATACGAAACAAATATAATATAACAAACTGTGAAGCTGATTTATACTTAAGTAAAAAAAATAACAAGAAAATAATTGTATAATTTCAGATAATCACCCCAGTCGAATCGGCGCTCTTATGGGATCACATCTCTAGATAAAATAATTTAACATTGACTAAATGTTTCACGAAAAATAGAGATTACACGTCGTATACAAAACCTGAATTAAGTGCGCAAAGTAACCATCATCATTCCTCACAGATAGACCGACAATTAGTATCTTAAAGAGAAGGAGATGTCACTATACTTCCCTTAGATATTACTCTTTAGTAGCCTCCTATGGCCCCCATGGGAAATTATAGGTTAGTTTGTTCGTAACGAAGAGTACGCTAAGACAAATTAATGCCTATCCAATTCTAAAAATAAATCTAAATTAAACGTAATGTCCTAATTTCAACATAATTATCAAAAGCATTCGCGAAACCATAAAACTGTTTAGATTTTACGACCACAATAAATACCCTAAATGAACTAACATTGTGGAAAATAAACGCTTTGTAAGCGACCCCACACTAGCGAAAATTGCCGAATAAAAAAAATCCTATCAATCGCGGAACTAATTTCGTCTTGATAATCGTGATAAAGCAACAAAATAGCAATTTGCCCCACCATAAAAATAATTGAGTTCAAACTGCGTTCAGGCAATAAAAAGCGTGAAAGCAGGCCCAATAACCTTTAGCAGGGGAATCGTGGGAAAACAGGCAGCTGGCAAATAGTGAGGAATAGAGAGGAGGGCTATTAGGAGCTCACACCACGTGAGGCAATGTAACGACCTGCGCCGTTTCGGATGCTCCATTACTAGGATTTAAAAAAGAATGATTGCCAGACTCCCGTTTCTCTTTTCATGAGAATAATGAAATTCATTTCGTCGTTAATGTGGATTGCGAATATTGAAAATGATGTTTATTGAACCCGGAGACAGCCGCTTTTTTGGATTAATTTAACTGCAAGCATTACAAACAATAAAAAATGTGAAAACTTACTATTCAGACATCTTCTACCTAAAAGGTAGGACATGACAGACGAGCTGATGAAGACCACAGGATCGCACTGAATACATGCTGATTTCAACCGGTCCTGTTGAAAATCTTTAAGAGCACCTACATTCAGCAGTGGACGTCCTATAGCTGATATTCTGATGATGACTCAATATTTAAATAGATGATCGTTTTCAAATTTTAATTGATATCAATAGAAACTCTCTGCTTCTAACCTCAAGTTGCTCACACCATCAAGACTACAGTTTGTGCTTTAGTGTATCATGAATTAGTTTGAACCAGACAGAACTCAGTCAAAAGTCATAAGACAGAGACGAAGAAAAGTAGCTTATCTCGACACACAGAAAAGAGGGAAGACGAAGACGGGTCGCGGACTTTTGGCTCTACAGCGTCCCTTTCATACAAAAAGTAGAGAAGCGTCGCGACGCAAAACATACAGAAGAGTCGGGTCGCGGGCGCAACGCTTTTACGTCTGCGCCTGTCCGCAACGCGTCCTCGTCTTACGTCTCTTCTGTCTGTCCTGCGCTTAACAGGATTCTGAGGATGATGGCTGGCAGAGTGGAATGTCCATATATAACCCACTGCTGTCAGTTACATGTGTCTCCGTATCGTGTTGTTTACTAACACTCAATTTTAAGAACAATGTTTCTAACACCATAATATGAGTTACTAGCTCGAAATAAAAAAATTTAATTTGAATAACTCATTTTAAAACACATGCCAAGCAAGTTACGTAAATGTATATTTTCATAAAAATTGTTTCATAGAACGTCTTAACTTATTTTAAACACATCTTGACTGTATTCGTAATCATGTATTCAATAACATTACTGCATCAGCTACAGACAAATCAAAGATTAACCAAACGTCTATCAAATTCAAATGCGTCTGTCATTTAACATACAACTTAAACTATGCATAGTACAAACAAACAAAGACGTTTCACAGGTAACTTGACAGCCTCCTGTATACACACGTTTAATATCTAAGATGCGCATTTCAATCAACATAATTGAATAGTCCTATATTTGCGTAATAATTGAAATTAATCAAGCCTTTAGGTTCGGCGACGTCACGGTCTTCACAAGGTGTCTAGTAATAAATAGAAGAGGAGCTAACAAGCTCAGAATCGATCTTTTATTTTTTCTTCTGATGGGTTACAGGTAGGGTTACCAACTTTTATTAGAAGAAATAGAGTATTTTTGTTTTCAAAGGAGGTAAATAAAGAGTACGAACCTCCAAAAAAGAGTATTATTTATTTAATATTTTTAAAATGGTATTTTTTTATACACAAGAATTTTTCATTGTTTTTAAAAGAAGTATATGACTCCAATTAAACCTTCTAACTCTAGAGAATAAGGGATTATTTATGATAATGGGTTTGCATAATATTACGTGACTGGCACTAGTATAGTAAACATTGTGTAAAAAAGAGTATTTTAGCGTACTCTATTATTTTGTCTCATACGAGTAGATTATAGAGTACGCCTACATGATATAGCGTATAATACTATACTTTAGAGTACGGTTGGCAACCCTAGTTACAGGCCCCCTCTCTGTACCTTTACGTACAAAACGTTTTGCCAATACTACAGCTAAGGAGTGGAATTCCTTGTTGGAGTCTGTATTTCCTGATAGCTACAATCTTGGGGTCTTTAAGTAAATGGTGAAGAGGTTACTTCTAGGCAAGCGTGCTTCACTGTCTAACACATCTTTGCCTACCATCAGACGATATACTGGCAAACGCGTATGGCTAAATAAAAACAAAAATACATGTGGCACTCGGAGACTGCCGCGGTGAAGCTGTTGCATAACATTTTTTTTTTTTTAAAGAAAAAATTATCGCCTACCGTATACGTATATTTAACGACAATATCATTTATTTAAAATGTTTGTGGTGCACTACTGTAATAAAGAACTTCTTTGTTGTAGGAGAATTTTATAAGAAGGTTTCATTGTGAAAACTCCTGTTTGTAGCTGGCCGTTTAGAATCAGTAAGAAAAGTAAATGGTCTTTATGAGATGACGGATATTTTTATGATTGCCGAAGTCTCCCGAACTGAAACGACATTCTTTTCGTTTGGTTTTTGGGAATTTCGTGAATCGGTCCGCGCTCAGAGCCCGCGATAAAAGCTATGCAATAGCTTAAAAAAGAGGGAGTGTGCTGTTATCCACCACGCGGTCACAACTCCTGTGCGGGTTGGAGGTTCACGTTTTTACTTCAAACTTTTTGTTCCAGTACATTTCTTTTCCTGATGATATTTTCTTTCATCGTTTCGAGAGCAGTGCTAATGAAAGCAAAGTTTAAAATGAGTAGTGTGCTGTTGCACAGATCTATGTCTATCAGTAGAAAAACTGCTGAGAACCGATGAAAAATTAAATATTTAAGTTATTTTTTCATTACTACATGGAATACGTTTATATTGCTAGATTTTGATGGTGAATAAAGAACAAAGTAACTTATAATGGTACGCGCAGAAGATACAACGATATAGAGTTTCACTTAAAAGTCTACCCACCCTCATTGAAAAGGAAACTTTAACGTACAGACGCCAGTACATTAACTTACCTCAATCTGTCTTTCTTTAATAGATTTTCAACCTTATCACAATAGAGGAAGGAATTTGACGGATTGGAGTAGGTTGGCTGCTGGCATCTATACAAAGTGCAGCATAAAAGAATAAACAAACTTAACAATAAAGAAGATATCTATGTGTGTACCACTACATATTAACCAAAAGCCAATGTGCCCAAAGAGCGATGGGTCACCAGTGGAATTTATGAAATTAATTATTAATTTACCAACCCTTTGTGTAACAGAGGCCAGAAATACTTGAATATTACACACTAGGTACCTATATGATGCATTATTAAATTTTAACCACATAATAGCAGGTTGAATAACCAACACTGAATTCGATGTTTTCGTAGATAAGGTCCATATTTTTAAGCGAGCTGACTTTACAAAGCTTATTTCGACTATAAAATCCGAAGCAGAGACAAATGCAGCGTTCCCACTGGAAAATGAAGACTAGTGTTAAGGGCATCTTTACAACACGCTAGGGAGACGGCTAACCGTGAGTTATGACGGCCTTTTCTCCACCCTTATGAGGAAATACGACAGTTTCAGCACCGAGACGCGAGGGTCTACTGTATGATTGCCTAAAGTTAAGCTAGGTGACCGTAGTCTATAAACATGCCTATTTTTGCGTTCCGCAACGAAATTGGAAAATAAGACGCGAACTATCAATTGTCATTTGTTTGTCCTTTGGGGGAAGTCTTTTCTTTTACTTGTCAAATATTTTGGTCACAAAGTTTTAGCACAGGCAGAGGTTATGTGAATAGTAGATTTATCTTCTCAGCAAGACGTACAATCACAGTCGGTTGTATTTTGAGCTATTAAAAACTAACGCGATAATTCTACTCTCGAATAAAACACATTAAACTTGAGGAAAGCCAACGACATGAGAAGCATCCCCTTGCAGACACTCATTATGCGTCGTGTGTCGTCCGCACTTAACGACACAACAGCACTACGCCAACACTCCAGCGTTCAGATTTAAACCATCCCGGATAAATTACGAATCAATGGCTGTACCAGTGGTTCCCAAACTATGTTCCGGGAACCACCAGTGGTTCATAAGAGCATAATAATGGCATACGAAAGGTAAGGTACTATTATAAGCTCAAAAATCATACTGATGCAGCTGAATTTCAAAATGTATTTTCTATAACACTAGTCTAGTATATAACTACGAGTATAAAAAACAACTATAAAAAAACATTTACTTATACAATTTATCTTAAAAAAAAAGCCTAATACAATTATTAAGTTTGCTCACAAAAAGGTTGAGAACCACTAGCCTGTACCGATCAGAGAATACTAGAAACTGTAGAAAGCAATTAGGGCTGCGCGTTGCTTCGGTTGCAATATCAAGGCGTATAGGCCGGCCATGATCTAATATTCATCGTCGACAGACGTGCCTGTCTACATGGCAAAGCATAATACGTAATTAGATACAGCAAATGCTCCCAGGGTCTGTGTCCGCCCGCCAACATGCATTATGCACGAATCTAAATTGAATGTGCAGTTAGTTGCGTGGATTAAACCCCGACATACGCCACATGACCATTGCACTTTAGTTAATGTCCTTTTTATAATGTTACGCGTTGTTAAATTTTAATAGCTAACACTGTAGGATCATGTGTTTAATTAAAATGTTTACTTGGAACTGTTTATGGCGGTCGTTTAGACCTAAATATGTGAAGTGCTGAACTATAAATAGACTAGCTCCGTAGTTTCACACGCAGATGACTGAAACTATGTTTTATAGTCGTCCAGTTGCTTCACTCTGACACCAAGTGTCGACAAAAGTGTTTTTTAAAACCTGCATACCCTCACATTGTTCTTCGTTGAAAGAGTGGGTGGTAAAGAAGTAAACACAACTCATAACTTTGTGTATTTTAAACAATCTGATACGTCATTATAACGTAGAAGAAAGGTTCAAACAAAGAGTTAACTCCCTAAACAAGGTAGCCAAACATATTATAAAGCTCGTCCTATATCTAAGTTTATTTTGGGATCGACTTAACGAACGTATAAAAATTCAATAACATGTAAATTGGTGTGTCTGTACGGAAACTTTTCAAAGGAAGTTCTTGACAAAAGCAAGTTGATTGAGCAGCTTAGGAGCACGAAAAGTCAATATAAACGTGTAAAAGTATTGAGACGGCCAATAACCTGCTTGAATTGAGTTATTCATGATGAAAATCTTTTGTTGTTTATTAGTTTTGCTTTGAAACTGTCGCCTTGACTACCTTTAAAGCATACTTTTATATCTGACACACTTTTCAGACGAGAAATTGTGAGTGAGCATCTAATATGTTTGTTAAAAGAAACTTATCTTAAAACTTTCCAAATACTATAAATTAAATAATTAGGTTAATACTTTTGCAACAGTAAGATACTCGTATGTACCTATGGTCTATGTTACGAAAAATCATTTACTGAAGAAGCCGGCCCTAAATTGTTCAGCGACTGAAAAGAACGAACATTGACTGGCTGAACGAAAGCGTGTTCGGTCAATAAAAGCGTCGAAAGACATCTCTCAGATTTACCTTGATGACGTCATTTTCCTGTTTTTTAATTTCAACTTCTGAAAATTGATTCTTTTGTTTCTTCATTGTTCTGAAAGAGGAATTTATTTTCCAAATTAGTCATGGAGCTGTGTCAGTAAATGTTGTGGCTACGGAATATCATAACAAAAGCAGTTTTTTTGCGGCACATAAACATCTATTTATAGTATTTCTGAGAACGTCTACTATATTCTTGTAACAGTATACTTATTTGACAGAGAAATAAAAGAAATAAAAGCACAATAAACCTAATCAATGATTCCCTGAAAATACTCACACTTAGAAAACATCGACAGCTATAAAGATATCGCAAATGAACTTTTCGACATGAAAAATGGTCTTACAATGAAGGTTTTCCGACGAAAATATCATTTTGTGATATAACGAGTTTGATTCCGCTTGCGTATTGAGACCTTGATCGTATCGGACCGAAGATGTCTTAATCAATGAAAAAAAAACATAAGAATAGATACGTGGTACGATTGTTAGATTTTGGTATCGAAACGAATCTAAAAATGCAATCAGAATCCTAAAATTCAACAATTGAGTATTATGGCTGTATGAGGCATTGAATTAAAAAGGAATACGTTTAACCAGACAGGATTTTGTGTGATCACACGTCATCTACGCTATTAAGAAAGATTTTATTGTTTGTTTGTTTTGTATTGAATAGGCTCCGAAACTACTGTACCGATTTCAAAAAGTCTTTCATCAGTTAAAAGCTGCTTTGGTCTTGAGTGACATAGGCAATAAGGTGGGGGGCAGGCCGCTTCTAATAGATAGTTTTCTGTATGTTTAAGCTCTGAACTTTTTGCACTATGAACGATTTGATGTTTTCGTTCTTCCATCGCTTGGGGTTCGTCGAGGATCGCGGGACTGTCTAAACAGGTAACCGTATCCCTGGAACGTAAAGGGCTATTGAAGGAAAACCGCAACTTTTAGTCAGTACGAGTCAGACAGTCCCTTCCGCTCCACTCAGGGCAGGGGAACTCATTTGATGGTTTTATCAGCTAAAAAAATAGGGTTTCTTCAAACAAAATGAAAACGGGCCTGTTTTTGAGCTACAGTTGCTTTATTAGGACACAACACAACTTTTGGCAAAGCCAAATGCTTAGTCGGTAGGCCTTATATCAGTACAATATAAGATTTTAAATATCATGATTGCTTTTATAACGACACCACCTAAGGCTGATTAT
Organism: Agrotis exclamationis; assembly: GCA_950005045.1. NCBI lineage: Eukaryota > Metazoa > Arthropoda > Insecta > Lepidoptera > Noctuidae > Agrotis > Agrotis exclamationis. The sequence continues at coordinate 12,723,402 of OX465425.1, read as the reverse complement.
AGAGTCACGCGTGCGTTTTCGAATACCGAGGGCATAATACACCTGGTAACTTTAAAAAAAGGGAAGATACAACTTACTTTATCGCCCACATTGCTTACCACACGAAAATATGTCCCCAAGTATAAATCCATTACAATAATTCAGCAGCACCCACAATACAGAGGCCTGTGACCGAGCCAGGGGCGCCAAGGCACGCGGCTACCCGAAGGCCCGCTAAATATCCGCAATCTTAACACCCGGCCGCCGTCTCCGTGCAGTATTTTCTCATAGACGCCAACAAGATTGAACCGAAGTAAAGCTATCATAACTCACGGTTAACTGTAGCCAGAGGTAATCTGGGAGCGTGGACGCCGTGATAATCCCCAGCCGTCCATTCTATAGGTGAAGCTTGTAATTTTTATACGTTAACCAAACAAATATTTACGGCGTCTTAGCGGGATTACGGATTCAGGGATGGTCGCGATACTTTCTTAGGTGGGATGAGCCTGGTCTACTAGTCTCGTAGATGTTCCTTTTTTATTACAGGTAAATGAGATATATAATAATATAATCATCAGCATATGCTGAGCCCTTATCACGTCTTATTTACAGTGTCACAGCGTTTCTTGTATGGAAAAATGGAACAGCGCCTCTGGTGTACGAAATTTGTCAATTGATAATGTCAAAGTTCCAGTTTACTTTACGTCACAATAACTGAAAACTCATGATAAGGCCTCTATGTTCCTTGAAAACAGCCCGTGGATTAAATTCTATTAAACGTTAAACAAAACAATAAAAAGTAAAAGCGAACGAACGAATATCATTAGACAATATTGCATGCTTCAATTAAACTAAAAAAAAAATATTGAATTTCTACAAACAACATCAATATAAATATTATTATTAATACGCGCAACGAATTTGAATGATAAAAGCATTCATAGGTATTACCTTTTTTGTCTATTCTAAGTGATTGCACGGCGCTGCATCTATCGATAGTCCGTGTTGCAATAATAATGAAAGCAAAGCAACATGTTCTGAATTTATTTTCCAATTCAAAGTTCATTCAGAATTAAGTTCCGTGCAGGAGAAACGCCCTGCAGCTAAATGGAATTGCGTTGCTGCATCTAGACTGCGAACTTCCTGCGGGAGTATCCGATTAAGTGAATAATATGTTTGTATGTGTCTGTGTCTTATCATTAGAGGTAAACAGATACCTGTCTTCCATAGAACCTTTTGAAAGTATCAATAAAACAGCTATATTTTTTTATAAATGTTTTTGTTTTCTGGCAGATAAAGAGATGTAATTTTCTCTTTCTCTATTGTTTGGTCTCGCTAGGTTCACAAAGAACAAACTTTTGTATGAACCATTCTAAACTCTTCTATTTTACATGCAATATAACAAGATCGACAAAAACATGCAGTAGTCTCCGTTTAAGCCTTTTAACTTTCTGTTTTCCTAGCTTCCCAAAGTCTTTCCACAGCAACAAATATTCATCGATTATACACTATCGCTAGAATAGAACTATTATTATACATATACTAGACCCTTCCATACCACAAAATATTATATTCTATATACAGATTTATGTAAGAGCACCAAGCTTGTATGAACAGAGATGCTGTAAAACGAGCCCCATTAATTAAGTACACGACCGCGTATGCAGGCAGCGGAATATAAACCCGAATTTATAGGAAAACACCAAATGATCGCCTCATTGACCTAGTACTAACAAGCACTGCTTTGCACTATTTACTGAAATGCTTCGATGTTGTTGAGCTTATATATGAACTCGGAAATACCAGTAAAATGCCACTATCTCATCTCATGACGATGATGCACGTATGAAAAAAACCCTTACCGATAGTATGTTTTAAAAACATCTTCCCGGAATGAAACATTCTTTGCGTTATCATCGTAAATGCTATTTCTGTATTCGCAAGATAACCCCAGAACTTACCAATTTCTCACTAAATGCAGATAAAGAAACAAGTACATTCCATTTCAGATACAGCTATCAGTCGAAATACGTATTACATTGCCATCCTCGTTCGTTTTAGTGAGAACTTAGCACGATCGTCGTTAATTATCGTCGAATAACACTCGACGTGGAATTTAAAACGTTGTTGCGATCGTTCGTCGCAACACTTTTATCTGTAGTGACGCTTAATGGCGCAACAATTTCGCTGGAATCTCGCGACGCGACGCCTTTGTTTAAATATGCAGCATGTCACCGGTGGTGACGTCACGGCACTATACTCAAAATATTATAACGTTCGCCCGTTAGCATAATAAAACGAGCAACGCTACGGTGCCGCATTAAGCTGCACTAACGAGGTGTGCGAGGGAATCAAATGTCATTCACTTTGTTTCATAGTTTACACTCGGATGGGTTGTTCCTGGAGGCTGGTTACAGTTTTATGGTGTGACACGTTTTAATTTGATGTTACTCGGAAGACATTTTTAGGATTGAACAATTGGAGGCAGTAGTTGCTTCATTGTCAGTGTGTTTTAGGGTTCCGTAGTCAAATAGCAAAAAACGGTAGATTCATCATGTCTGCCTGTCCGTCCGTCTGACTGTCTGTCTGTCTGTCCGTCCGTATGTCACAGCCACTTTTCTTCGAAATTATAAGAGCTATCCTGTTGAAACTTGGTAAGTCGATGTATTATGAGAAACGCATTAGGATTTTCACACAATATTAAAAAAATATAACAAATTTTGGGGGTTCCCCAATTCCCTATACTTAGAATTGAAACCCATTTTTTTTTTCACCAAACCCATACTTGTGGGGTATCTATGGACAGGTCTTTAATAATGATATTGAGGTCACTAGTATCATTTTTTTTCTAAACTGAACAGTTTGCGCGAGAGACACTTCCAAAGTGGTAAAATGTGTCCCGCCCGCCCCCCTGTAACTTCTAAAATAAGAGAATGATAAAACTAAAAACATAATGATGTACATTACCATGGAAACTACCAGCGAAAATTGGTTTGAACGAGATCAAGTAATTAGTTTTTTTTTTAATACGTCATAAATCGCAAACCGCAATTTACCTTTCAAAGTTACAACCAACTACAAGAACTTTTATATTATGTTACTCGCTGCTACGGAACCCTTTATGGGCGAATCCGACTCGCACTTGGCCGGTTTTGTTTTTAAGGATTTGTTGTTTTTAGTTCAATGCCGAACGATTGAGTATAATGCTGAAATTGTAACTTTTTCACTTAGCAATAGCATCTAGCATGCTGTGCCAATACTGAGCAAAGGACTTCCCCAAGTCTTTTCAAGAGTTATTATCAATGTTACTAAGTGTGAAGAATACATAAAAGACGCACAAAAATCTATGTTAAAACAGCCCAAATGTGTCTTGACAGAAAATCAAAGGTGTGTTTGTAATAAAATCCCCTTCATCAGTTCAAAAGTGAAGCCATCATTGAGAAAAAATCGGCAGAAGATGTATTTGACCCGGTGGATGTGTTTGACAGTCGGGCCACATCGCGACCTGAACGATTTACATATTACGTGACACTTTTACGGAACTCGCCATTGACTTCTGCCTGATAGACTGAGACATGAACGCGATATTGTTTTTCCAATGTAGCCCTCCATTCTGCACGCCCTTCAAGACAACTGTTTTTTATTGATACTGAAAATTCTATGAATGTCTCACACCCTTATGCTCACAAAATCGAATAATACACTTTATCTGCTCCATTTTCCGAAATAAATTTTGTTACGGTAGACAAAGATTATTGATTAAATTACGCGAAAACATGTTGCGCTCCACGTCGACGGTGAGATTAAATTATTTAACATAAAACGGCGGCAAGATTTTGATACTAAGAGATTTACACCTTTGAGACTGCCTTACGTGCTTATGTCATTACAATTAATATTATTTGGTTTTAGCTATTCGCTGTGGGCCTTTGATGTCAAAGCCACGATATACATATTTAGTAAAGGCAAATTGTTTGATGTGCTCCTACTGACTAAACAGTTAAAAATAATTATGCACGTAGTTATTTACCCAAATATGTTCACTTGTCCAGCCTTCTGAATTTGGAATATGTATTTGAGTTCAACTTAAACACTATCCGCAATCGCATATTATGCTATAACTCAATCGAGTAACCTTACAATAAGACTCCTGTAAGTGTTCGATTTAAAATTTAATCTTATTAAAAGTTGCGAAGCGAACCTAGCCAAAGCCAGTGTATTACAACAAACTACGGCTATGCATTCCGACTGCATTTGCTTAAAACTTGTAAATATTAAGCGAAAATTCTAGCTAATTAGGCCAGCGGCTGTGCTGCAACTGAGGAAACTTTCTGTAGTCCCACTTGTACGGGAATACAATCGAGAGCTTATTGGCTTTTGATTTATAAAGGCATAACTTTTAATAATATTACTACTAACTCGCTACTCCATTATTTGAACAAGTAATATCTCTGTAATTGGAGTGGCTACGCAATTAGTGATGCTATTTAAATCTCTTGAAACATGAGCTTCAAATTATTGTAGCATCGTCTGGAAATCTGTTTGTTTAATTAGAGATAGTTTATAACTCTTACTTTAGAGCCAGTTTCAAATTTGTATTTCGTTAGCGATGTATTTACGCGTCTTGATAACTTTAACGTGTAGGTAATTTTCTAGAGCTACTTTCATGTTATTAAAAAACAAAGGTTTTCATTTAATTGTGTGCGTCTGAGTTCCAAACCAACAGCAGTCCATAAATAAACAAAAAAGTACATTTGTGGCCGTAACAAGAAAGTTAAACACACCCACGTACACAGTAACGCCCACAACACAAACAAAAACTCCACTGACTGCAATATAAGTACAATTGATTGCTCCTATTCGATATATTTTAACTATGGCCAAAAAACATGACGGTACGCAACCAATTTAGAACGTGACACCGTACCGATACGTGGACAGATGACTCGTCCATTTGTTGTAGCGATGTCCGAACGCATCGGCTTCGTTTAATTGAGCTATTTGTGTTACTCCGCCGTGACAACGCCGTAACGTAACTTTATACCGCGGCTTTGTTTACCTTTGTTGTATTTATTCACTTTTGATGCGCGACGGGCCGATTGTGCCTCCTTGCGGTAGCCTTGGTTCTGAGTACGTTGAATTAGACTGAGTTCTTGTAATGGATTGTAAATATTTGTAATGAGGTTTGCGGTTTTGTTATAAAATTGTCTTGGATCATCATTAGATGTTGACTGAGTTATTGTAAATGATTGTCATTGGTCATCCTAGAATGTTGAATGAGTAAGTGTAGCAATTGACCTCTATACGGTATTCCAGTTGGGATTATCCTGTTGTCGCCTATGAAAACACGTCAATTCACTGACGTAACAAATTACCTAACTTTAAATACAAACTCTTTGTTTTCATATCATGATTTAGTTTATAATTATATCAAACGAGTTCGCCGACGCCAACTTGTATCGCTTAACGAGTTGCACCTTCATTTATTTCTCCAGGCGAAGGCCAACTATTAGAAGTTGGAACAGCCGAACGAAGACGTCGGGGTTCTTCGCCTGCTGTCGGAAACTTCCCGTTCATTTGCTCTGAGCACTCTGAGCTTCGATAGTTTTCCGCCTGATTTCGGATTGTTGCAAATTTAACATAGAGTCAAAGCAAGCTCGTCTGATCGCAAAGGCACTAAATTAGCTGTCAGTTCCAAAACTGTCCGCTGAGTCTGAATAATTTAGAATGTTGTAACTTCGATAGTAATACTTCCGTGAATTGGTATTACTTAGTTGACAGAAGTGGTTCATGGGACTTAATAGGTTTGAGCATTACTTATTACATAATTTTAGAATGGAATTCCTCTTATTGACTTTCCTGCTATGACAGCCAACTTTTAACAAACTTACTCAGGTTTCAAGGCATTCAGTACCTCGAGCACGAATCACTTTCGAAAAAATATTCGTATCGTCTCCGAAAGCATTTTTTATGGGAACTTGAACAGCGCCTCTGGTGAGCGTAAATTGAACTAATTTTGAGAGCACGAACAAATACGTGTAAGTTTCGTATCGTCTTCATACTTCATTCGAAACGTAATTTGAGCCATTTGTATGAAAATAGCAAGCACGAACACAAAATATGACGGATAGTTTCGTAACTGTCGAAGGCTGGCTTACGAGTTTTACGAATATTTATTCACTTCAAATTTGACAGTGAGAAAACATTCGTCGGGGTTTATTGTATGGATAAAATTATAATTAAACTGATTGTGTTGTAGTATTTTGTTAGAAAATGAATGTGTGCTCCAATATTTATTATAATATGAATGTGTGCTGAAACTTGGACGCTCACCAAGCATATTATAATCCACCGCATGCAAGTTACTCAGAGAGCTATGGAAAGAGCCATGTTGGGCATCTCTCTCTACGACCGGGTGAGAAACACAGAAATTCGTAGAAGAACGAGACTTTTAGACATAGCATGGGTGATAGCAAAAAGAAAGTGGAAGTGGGCGGGCCATATATGCCGTAGACCGGATGGAAGATGGGGAAGGAAAGTGTTGGAGTGGAGACCACGAACGGGAAAGAGGAATGTAGGGAGACAACCGACTAGGTTGACAGACGATCTTGTTAAAGTGGCCGGAAGAAACTGGATAGCCATAACACAAAACCGCCAGCAGTGGAAAGATTTGGAAGAGACCTACACTCAGCATTGGGTGACTAAAGGTTGAAGAAGAAGAAGAATGTGTGCTCCAATATTTATTATAATAATATGATATTTTTCTATTTATGCTGCCATAATTCACAAAAAATAAGCACTTGACATGACAGGATTACATAGATCTTTTAGCAACCGTACCTATCATGTTGCTTCTCAATCATTGCTCGATTCATTGATTGATATTATTGTCATTATTAATAAAATAAATAAAATCATCAAACACAGAACATTCATAAAGTTTTTCTTTATTTTACAATACATTTTTCATTAAATACCATGACAAAATAATTATGCTCCTTAGCCTATTATCGTCTCATGGCCGCACTAAGGTACTCTGTGTTATTCAATATCGGTCTAGCAATATAACGTGAAAGAACAAACAAACTCATATTTGAATTGACTACTATGGATTTAAAACATTCACACTTAAAAATACAAAATAAACATTTTATTATGGACCACAGTTCAATGTATTAGTTAGTTATTTAGGACCTCAAAGATAGGAATTTCTTCATAATGCAAGCCTTATGGAGAAGTACTGTCTTCTCATTCAAGCTCTTCGCCGAATTTCCAAACGAGAGCCTCGTCTCATCATTGAATGTCGTGGGGGATCCTTCTGTTCAACCGGTTAACAGACCTTCTTGATCAGGGTGTCAATTACTTATTTACTCCAGTAAGAATACTTCCGTTTAGTTATCTCAGTTTACTGGAATAGCTTACAGAAAAATAACGAACTATAACAACAAAATCATTGAATATTGATTTGAAACCTCTTGACAGCGGACAGATTTGACAATATAGACATTAGGTATGACACAAGCTTTTTTTCTAAATCAAATTTTTTTCATGGCTTTTTATTTGTGCCAGTATGACAGACGTTCGTTTAGGAACGCAGTCAAATCAAACACAACGTTTTGGTAATTATTTTAATTATTATCTAACGGAATATTAACTGTTTCTGCAGTTCCTTTGTATTGCGTCATAAATTGAACAGTATTACAATTTTAAATGCCCTAAAATCGCTAATTTTCTAACAAAAATCCAGTTTCTGAACGAAACATTCATCCTTATTTACGTTAGTATGACGTCACCAACGTTTTCGTATCGCACCCTCGGTACTAATTCGAAAGTGCTTCGTGCTTCCGACTTTCGTTGTATGCCGTTATTGTATCGACGGTACGATACGGTGGCGAGACGAAACCTTCAAATATTCGTGCTAGGGGTACAGTAAATAGATTAAATAAGAGAACAAGGGGAATCATGCTTATCTCCTGAACAAATTACGACTCATCTGATGAAAATGAGTACCATGTGTCGGATTTGCAAACCAATAAGAGGGCGTTCGATGCTGATATACGCTTTTATGTTTTATTAGTAACAGTAGGGTTTGACAACGAGCAGGATCTACTGCTACTCATATAAACCAGTATACTTACATTGTAAACCTACATAATGTTGTGTAGGGGATCGGAGCAAGCCAAGGGTGATTTCTTTTCGTCGCAGTTGATTGCATTTTACATTGTTTTAACAGGGAAATGCATAATATAAAAAAACTCCAATATATTAGGTACTACAAAGAGGAGATAATCTCTAGAAATATTGTTCTAATTCTATTTATTTTTCTGGGAGGTAACCACATAATTCCTGAGTGCCACTTTATATTTTATTTTTGTATCCTGCATAGTTATAGAAGAGAAATCATAGTTTTTGTTTAGCAAGTCGGAAAAAGTAGCAATAATATTGTGACGCGATAGAACGGAGCCAAAACTTTACCCCTACGAGGTCTCGGGCTTCAGCTAGTTGCGTTAAGCAATGCCTATTAGTAAGGAAATAGGTAAATACTTTAACACGTGGAGCAGAAAACCGAGAATCCTTCCCTGATTTCCCAAAATAATGTTTCTCGGAAAAGATAAACTTGAGTTGTTTATAAATAAAATGGAGCTAACCCACGTTCATCTGATTGGCAGCAGCTGAGCGCTATTATTATAGGTTTCTAAGAGGACTATTGGGTATACTGAAACGTTATAAAATATTGTTTTTTGGAATGATTGAAGAATCAACTGCAACTCATCTTCATTATCACAAATAACTTTCTGCCTTAAACTTTAAAATTTGGACTGATCAAGTAAACCGACTATGAGTAGTAGATCTCCTGGAGGGACACTTTGTAAGTCCGTGAACAAAAACACGGGTACGGATACGGATGTATGAACGTAACTTACCTACGTTAAAATCTACGGACAGACTAAAACTTAGAGACCGCGCCACGACTGAATTTCTTTTTTCGCCGGGCTAGTAACCATGTCATGAGGTACATCAAATTGCATTAAAAAATGCAGTAGCACGAATTATCCGCAGGTGCTCTATCAAATTGTAATAATATCATTCATTCGTTTGGGTTCGATGACACGGGGCGCAGAAAACGCGGGCTTCGTGTTCAGAGATTAGACCCCCTGGTCGATGTTATGTCCGAATGGGTTTGACCGTTTGAACGAGCTTTTAGAATATATTTTTTCTATGAGAAAAAAACTATAGAAACGTTGAAATTTCACCATCCAAAAACCATCCACAAGGCTTTAAATTATATCAGAGTGTCTGTCTGTAGTAGTCGGTGTAGTACTCAGCATAAATGCGGAGGCTATTACAGTGTCAAGGGTAGGCGACAGTGAGGTTTAGAACGGGGTTTTGGTCGCCTGTGTTAGAGGAGACTGGGGAAAAGAGGGCGTTACTTCGAATTTAGTTGGGATTTTTGTTTACTTTTTTTGACTATTTGCGTATTACTACAACTAAATATAACTAGACTCAAACAAAGTAACAAAATGTAGGTATAAACAACAAAGCTAATTTACAAATTGTTCATTAAATTACAATTCAAATATTCAAAAATAAATCTAGAGAAAAAAGCATGTGAAGTTAATTGTATGACGTTCACGTTTTTGAGTTTTCATTATTTATATTCAAGCTTGATAACTGTCAACGTAAATAATTTAAATCATTTCATAATTTCTAATCCTAGTCTCTCAAATCAACACTTATAAGTTTTAATAAACAACAGTTTGTTTACACAAAGGAAAGTCTATATGTTCCTAAAGGTAGTAAAGTACATATTATTACCAGGCGATAAGTGTTTACTTTGAATAATACTTATAAGCATATCTATATACCTACTGACAATATCGCAACCCTGGAACGCAAAAGGCAACTGATGATACTAATGGTTTTTGTCATTAAAATCTGACAGACCCTTCTCGCTCTTGGTGGAGCTAAATAACTAATTTTCAACAAATACCTAAGTAAATACACGTATAATTTGTACTGAGTGTTCCATTTAGTGTGACTCCACCGTACGCAGGACAGGTGTCTCGGTGTCTGCCACAATAAATAGCTATTTACCAGCGAATGCGGCCTGCGGCTCCGGGCTACGGAAGGTGTTCTCAATTTGTCGCCGGAATGAGATTGTCGCCGCTTTCAGTATTAGGTAAGTGGCTTTTACATTTCACTTTATACTGGCAACATTGATTTTGATTCTGTGGACTAATGGTTGCTGAAAGTGTTGTGGTATTTGTGGAGTGTCCAAGTTTGAAATTGTGTTTATGATGACTTTTTTGCTACCTGTGGCATCTTGTAGAAAATTTGGGCCAGCATGTTTTTAAAACTTATATCATAGCTTATTGGAATACTTATTATCTACACGTTTATAAAAAAATTGGTAATACGCTTTAGATGACAAATCGCTCCCTAATTCTAGCAGTCAACTGTAACAGTGGCATTTAAAAGAAGAGTAAGGGTGCTTTTCCACCAAAATTGTCCTATGTTATGTTTGACATGATTTTGATATCCACCAATCATATCCATTAATCCACATTGTAAAGCACTGTAAACGAATTCAACCGTCAGCTAGAGTTTTGAAAAATAAATATGGACATTGGACACGCATTATTTCTTTTGCTAATAGAACAAAATATAAAGGTAGGGAGACATAAAAAGATACGATACGCATCAAAATACGAGAGTAGTGTCTCTTGACGTCAGAAGCAAGTAAAAACTGTACTTGCTTGTGACGCATTGGCAATATCAAAGAATTTTCGTAAATTTTGGTTTACGTAACAATTAAAAGATAAAATATGTGTCTTTGATGGAAAAGCATTACAACTATTATAATTTAAGCCCTGTAGCAGACGTTGATCAAATTGAAAGCGGATTGTTCCTTCTCTTCCATTTTTTTTACAGTGGGCTTGCGTTTTACGAGTACCACTAACTCACCTCGTAGTAAGCGGAGATGTGGTCGACGGTGAAGTTGACTTGAAGATCCTAAGGTTGTACACACGGCTACGCATCAAACTATACAAAATCAGTTTATCGCGGTCTCGTTTTGTATGATCCTTCCGCTCAAACAACGGTCAGCTTATACTGGTTTTGTATAGCTTGATGCGTAGCCGTGTGTACCTAAAAATAAAGTGGTGATTCTGTCGTCTTTAAAACACTAATATAAAAACTCGTTGATTTTCAATCAAAACCCAGCATGTGGTAGTGTGTGATTCTATTAATATTTCTATCGTAAATTATGTATATGAAAACTAATATTCTCTTAATTTATGAGTTATGGAATATTACTTGAATCTTAAAATTATTGCTGGCACTTAAAAAAAATAGTGAGTTCTGCTGGCGTTTAATACCTACTACTATTAGGGTTGAATTTATCTACATCTATGCTAATATTATAAAATTGAATACTTTGTTGGTTAATCTCAGGAAGCATTGCTTCGGATTGAAAAAATTTTTTTGTGTTGGAGAGCCCATGTATTGAGGAAGGCTTTAGGCTATATAACATCGCGCTACAACCAAAAGGAGTCGGGTAGCGGGTGAACCGCGGGGAACAGCTAATTATTTTATTTAGGCAAAATATATATTAGGCCTAGGCCGCACTACGGTTAAACCGCTGTGGTTTTTGATCGCGTGAATTTGTGCCCCTAGAAAACTAATACAAGCGGCCGCACCTGCGGTTTAATCCCGTGAATGATTTTAAAACCGTGATTTGCTACACGTGTAAAAACCGCGGCAAAATTTGTAATCTGTAGAACTTAGTTGACGCGCACGCACTGTCGTTAATCGCAGGCGGTTTTTTTGGTCCGTATTGGGTAGACCGTCTTGCAGAGCAGAGCGTTGGCGCGCAATTTTAACCACCGAGTCGGAGTCTGTTTTAAACGAACCAGAATATGAATTTATGAGGATGGTCTCTTAAGCTTTGATACTTCTTATGAAAGAAACCTTTCTCAAATCTACGTCCAGTAAGTGGATGGATCCAATATTTTCGAAATTTGCGTTGACGTCTTCTTTTTCTATTTCTTATTATCAGAGCAACAACACATATTGCTACCTTGAAATCCATCTTCAAACTGTGGGTCGTTTCGCGATTTTTAATCGTGGTGTGTGTGTCTCAAGCGGTTCGCGGTCGTAGCGATTAATCACTTGCTGAAAAAAATTCGTAGTGCGGCCTCAGCCTTATCCCCAGCAATAAAAATCTATTGCCTACCTTTAAATTCTATATCAAAAGCTAGTCTATTTAACCCACAAAAAATTGCAGCATTGAATAAAACTAACCTCAGAGTTAAAAGACATTACCTACATTACCCTACACTTCACCTCCAGACATGCCTCTCCCTCCAAAGATATCGGCAACAGCTTGTCCATTAAACGTTGACATAAAAACCGGCCACGTGCGAGTCAAAGTCTGTGCTAATTCGACTCACACCAAGGGTTCTGTACGATTTTCTCAATAGAGTGCAAAAGGCCGATCAAAAATGTTATTTGTGTAAAAATATATATAATGTTTGTATGCTATTTCTAAACTTAATCCTTTTGCCCGCGGCTACTCTCGCGTTAATTAGGACTTTGACAGTAAATTTTTTGACATGCGGCGCCATCTATTATCATAAAAAAAAAAAACATTTTTGTTGTTTTCCTCGGGAAAAGTACCTTTTTCAGGATTAAAGGTATTCTCTAGTACACTATATCAACGGTTCAGTGTTGAGACTTCAAAAATTAATAAACAATCTTACTTTCGCATTTATGTTAGTTAAATTATATTAAATTCTGTAGGATTAAAAAAATACGGGTTATATTTTAACAGATTATGCTGGTTGCTTCTCACCGTACTCTAAGAAGAAACAGCCAAAATAAACTAAGAGGTGTGTTTATTAGTTTACACACTTTGTAAAATTCTCAAATGTCTTTATTAATGTTTAATAGATAGGTATAGCTAGAAGGACAGACAGCGGATCATATGTAAAAGTAATAGTAGTTTGCCTAAGATAATGCCAGCTTGAACCTTTGCGCCCATTTTCATTCTGTACGTCACGTCAGCGAGGTTGGTGTAGTGACTGAACGATTGACTACTAACCTGCATGTCAAGGATTTCATCCTCGCACAGAACAATAATTTATTTTATTTATTTTAGTTTATTTAATTATTTGTTTACCTCAGGCTTCAAGGAATTTTTTAACTTTAACTTTATTTGTATGGCCTACAAATAGTAGTTCCGGATTTGCCTGTTTGTGTATGTGAAGTTAAATATTAAACACTCACATGATGCAAGCGAATTTCTTCGAGTAGATCAACGTTTTATAACACAAAAAAAAATGCTTGGTACAGATCTCTAAAAATAAAATGTTACTTTGACAACCCTAAGATCAATGACTTTTTATTAATCTTATGTTCTCTGGTATCTTACCTGTTTTTGCGATCTCGGTGATGACGTGTATGACCACTACTAAATCCTGTATTGAACATAACAGCTGCTTCAAAAACCGGTTTCAAGGTTTACCAACATACTCATTTCACACAAATAGATTGAAGATGGACGTTTAACAAGTGTGAAGAACAAAGATTATTTTAAAATAATCTTAAACTAAGGTTAATCAAAATGTTGAAGTGCTTGGTCTTTGTTTTATGTGCTGTTTCTCTAACTACTATAGTTTTTTGTGCACCAAGTGCAGAAAATATTCGAGGTTGGTATAATTTTTTCCTTATTTGACCTAAACTTGAGGTTTTTGAACTATAATGATGTTTTCCTATGGTTTTAAAGAGTGTTTGCTTAACATTGTGTATTTAAACCTATTAACTGTGTGTTTTGACTGAATATAATTAAGATAAATGTTTAATTATACGTTGTTAAGTAGGTAAATATGCACCTTGTCCTTTAATAAATATAATTGTGATTTACGACAAAACAACTAGCTATAACGACTGTCTTTATACTTAATTTATTGTGATGTGGCAAATATTATAATATTAAGTACATTGTATATCACTTCAAGTATGAACAGAAAAGTTCCTTCTGATGAATTAGGAACTACCTATAATTTTTAAAACCTGTTTATTTAATCATCTTAAACTGCCAAATAGTTGTTAATTTTACGAATTACAAAACTGGTTAGTATCTAATGTTCACCTTCACACGTGTTTGATAATTTTAGCATTATGTTGGAAACACGTGTCTATATCGCTATTGTAAATAGCGGTTTAAACAGAGGATTAAGTACAATATTCTTATTTAATAGACTATTAAAGTGATATTCCTCTTGATCTACCAAAGGTCACCGACATTTGTTGTTTTTGCAAGCAATTATTTTAATCAACAAATACCTTGCAATTTAAATTATGAGCAACATCATAGTAAATTAGTAAGTTTTTAACTCTATTTATCCTTATATATGAATAGGTTGGTTAAGGTTGGCATGTCTTAAGGAATGTGTCTTGAGCAGAATTTCAATATAAAAACATACCCATTGTTTTATAATCTCATAATGTGTTTTGCTAAACGAATGTAAATACCATATATGTCATAGGATTTTCCCACAATTACCTACCGGTTTTGGTATCTCTAATTCTTGTTACTTAATTTACTTTACGATGACGGACATTCATAAAGTATTTAAATTGCATGTGATACTCTTTGACACGCTTATCTTTTTTTATCAGAAAAGCAGTCAACGCGCGAAGATGTGACTGACCAGTTAATCGGTGCTTCAAGACCGAAACGACAAACTGTGGAGGTCGTATACCTCGACGCTTCATCACTAGATACAACAAGAATAAAAGGCTTTCAAAGCAAAGAGCCCCGTCCAGGTCCTGTGAATGTCGGGTCCAATTGTGGGCAAAATTTTCAACAGATACCTAATTCTAATTTGGAGTTGGTATCACAAAACTCGGAATTCGACGTGTACAAGTTACATACTGGTGATGATAATCCTCTGAATGGTTTACCTGGTGATAGAAGGGCTCAAAATTCAAACAATCAGTATTATAGTTATGACAGTGTGCAGTATTCTGGCTACTCGGGTGGAAGGAATCCACCACCACCAGATTACGGAAGGCCGCCTCCGCCACCTCATCGTCATCCACCACCGCCACCACCACATAGAGGTAGGCCACCACATCACCATGAAGGGCCGCCACCTCCACCTCCAGACTTTGGCAGACTAACACCACACGGTGGTGGCCCACCAGACCGTTTTGATCGTGGACCACCTCATCACCCTGGCGGCGGCGGGCCGCCTGGCCGGTACGATGGTAGACCACCTGGTCCCCACGGTGGACCTCCAGACCGTTATGATGACAGACCGCCTCCCCACCACCATGGGCCTCCCGGTCGTAGACCACATCCACACCGTGACGGACCAGACCGTTTTGATATGAGACCTCCTTACAATCGACCTCCGCCCCCTCCTCATGATCACAAACCACCACATGACAGAGAGCCTGACGGCGACGAGCGAGACGAAGGCAACAAAAATAATGATAAACCCCAGAAAGACGATAATACGGAAAAAGTAATTGATGAAACTCAAACTTCTTCAACTACTGAAGCTGAAATAGATGACGACAATTACCAAATTGACGTTAGATTTTCTGATGATGAACAAAAGGCACCAGAAACTATGAAAAGAGCTATACCTTCGGAAAAAACTTCTGCTCGTCTGTTATCACCATCACCCTTTATTTATCAGGCAGCTGCTGTAAGGCCGGAAGATTAGTTTAGTCATACGTTTTTTATTCGCCTTCCTTTTTGATGAAATGAAATCACTGTAACTCACTTTGTTCCTTTAATATTTTCAATAAACGAATTAAATAGTTATATCTGTTTTATTACTCTCTACTTAACTGACTGAAATTACTCAATTTACTTACAATAATAGACCGCTACGACATTGGCCTAAGGCGATTTTCTAATAGAAAGCGACTATCGCGTGAAGACGCTATTGACACGAGTTTTTATATGAACATTAACGAACAAACGCGACTTTATTGACGCGCGAGTAAGTCACACTATACTTAATGTAAACAGTCACATAATCGCGTGATGATCGCTTCCTATTAGAACACACACACAAGATTCATACAAAAAAATGTTTGCAGTAATTTGTACTTACACATACAAAAGAAGATGACTATGCTGTAGTATCAACCGAGAACTAGTTTTTATCAAAACTAGGTACTCATCAAGAATAAACCAATCGTGAAGTTTTTATCCGAATGCAAAAATAGGAATAGGTTGTGTTGTGAATAATTTAATTTTTTGTTGTTAGTTGAACCTATCATCACAGAAGTTCCTGCGACTGAGAGTTAGGACAGACTTAATCAATGTGTATTAATATCTATGATGACTCACTTAAATAAATTACTTGTTTTTATGTTACTTATAGGCAAACGGTCACCTCAAGGATGGGGAAATAATGGTAGAGGAAGAGGACCTCCAGCCAACAGGGGACCTCCACCTAACCGCGGTCCTCCACCCAACAGAGGCCCACCAGATAACAGAGGCCCACCAAACAACAAGGGCCCACCGAACAATAAAGGGCCAAACAAATGGCAATCACAAAATGAACAACCTGATTACGATGGTAATTGGTCTGGAAATAATGGTAATAACAATTACGGCACTGAAGGAGGACCGAATAAGGCACCAGGGAATGATGTCAACAAAGAGCAATTGGTAGAGGTACTGCATGAATATTTTGGTAACCAACAACCAACAGGGGCGCCGACCCAACACCCTCCCCATATATTTCAAGCAGTAGCTGTAACTCCAGAGGAATGATCGAAACTGAACAAGTGATTGAGACTGGTCCACCCAGTGAGTAAACACCAATCCACTGACATAGTCTAACAAAGAATATAGAACTGTAACTAATATCTATCATTGATACATTTATTATTTTGATTAGGAAGTCATTATATTGTATTTCATAAGGAGGTCATATAGACTGCAATGAATATATAGCTTACTATAAGGCTACACATACCATAATCGAAGCGATCGTTACGAAAACTGAAAACGCACACCGGCACCGATAGGCGTGACCGCCATCGATTTCCGAAAACAGTGGCATAAGGATGCAACAGTCGCGTGAACGATCGCTCTGGTTAGTACACGCACTTAGATTTAAGGTCAACTTGCCATTTTTGCTCAATTTTAAGACTGACGTCGAAATTCTTGCCTAAGTATTTGGCATCATGTGTTCTTTAAAAACTAAGAAATAATAAAATGACATGTCTACTGCCTTGTTGGTCTAGTGGTCGAACTCGCGACTGCTGATTTTGAAGTCCTGTTTTCGGTTTCCAAGCCGTGAATATTGTTATTAGGATTTCTCGGTAACAGTCACAAAATTTGGATAATTATAGACTTCTGGACTGAAGTGTGGGTTGTACTATTAGAAACACTTTTTAACTCTTGGCATGGCAGCTGCAGGCGTGCTGTTTACTTATGTTTTTTTTATAAAACATTATTAAAAAATATGACTTTTCAATACAGTGTGTGCCTTATCTACAAGTGTTTTAAACAAATACATACTTATCACGGTGATGGAAAAACTGCAAAGACTCATGATTAGTATTATATAAAATCCCCTTTGAGTGCAACGTGATCAGGAGGAAATCACCAATAGCACTTCAGTTTATTTGAAAATGAATTTTAAATCTTGTGCTGTACAACTAAAGCCCATTTTCCATATTGTATTGAGACAGGAAGTTAAATGAAAGTATGCAACACTTTAATTTTGTAATAAGTTTACTTTATATTTAATTATTACAATATTGATAAACTGAGTTAATAAATGTATTAAAAATGTGCAAGATTTTCATTTAATGTATAACATGTCTAGTAAAATAAATCAAAATAACAATCAATTATTCTCAATTTGAAAGGATGTCATAAAATAACTATCAAGTTACTTACATTGTTACACACAAATAAGATGTAAACGTTGACAAAAAAAAAACAGAAATAAAAATATAGTTACACAATAAACAGTTATTAAGTATTATGTTTAAAAGGTGGGCTTGCATCTGCCGTCAGGGGTTCGCATAAAACCAGTGAGACATGATCCCGAAAAGTTTTCCCTACCGTCTTTCTCTGTTGTAGTACCAGTAGCGGCAGTTGTGGTTGGTACAATTGTGGTCGGAGCAGGTGTGGTTGGACTGTTCGTCACAGGGGTTGGTTCCACCGGCTTCCTTGCAGTCCAAGCAGCTGCGGAGTCTTCCTCCGACTCGTCTTCAACGAAATGAATTACCGACTCCTCTTCTTGCTGCTTTTTCGCGTCCGGATTAAACAAGTTATTAACATCTTGTTTCAACTTATGTGCAGATCCACGAATACGTCCAAAAAGTCCCTTCGGTTCCCCCGCATCAGCACCGTTAAATTGCAGTGTTAAAATAACACAAAATAAAATGCAAATAGTTAATTTCATTTTGTGAAATTATAATGGTCGTGTCGCGCCTTGGCAGATAATTTTCTCTTGACTGAAGTCTCGAGAATGACTTCGGCTTATAAGATAACTCAATTGACCTTTTAAAAATTATCTTACAACATATTCCGAGAACTGATTAAATATCTATGAGTTAATATTACGACCAAATGTCTTTTTTAAATACTTGATATTTTCCTGTAGGCAGTTTTTCATTTTGCAATCTCTGAACACCATCTGAAAAAAAAACCGCCCTTTTTAGGAGTTGTAGGTAAATAAACAATTCTCAACTACATAGATTGGTAAGGTCCCTACTTACACGCATAACAACAAATAAATGCCTTTGTAATTCAGGGTAATTTTCGAAAAATGTATTATTATTTTATATCCAAGCAACATAATTACAAATGTTTATGGATATTTATAAAATGTCACAGGTCACGTAACACATCGTGACTGAATCGCTATATATTAAGTATTTACGCGAGATAGACTAACAACAACGACTACAAACTTAGTAATTATGTGACCTGTGATACTAAATAATCGAAAGTTGTAAAAATAATTAAAATGAGTACCTCTAAAGTCTCTTCCTGCAGGTTCCAAGCAGATCTCGTCTCATTCCGGAGGGGCATTCTAATTCCGGTACTCGTATTATTTGACCATTTTTCACTACAGGAGGTGGTGTATTGGCAATCATTTTAAGTTTCTCTTGCCAATTAAAAATAACTTCAGCTTCAGACCGACATGGCGAACACATGCTCTGAACCATCACTATTAGAAACAACACACATTTCGCGTCCATTTTATTGTAGTGCATTGAGCAAACTACGTCGCAGCTATACGTATACTGCTTGTGCGACTATTCACCATGGTTGTCTACACACTCCGTTCACGTCCACATACCGACCAACTTCACATTTTGGCCTGTGAATATTTCGCGGAACCTCTATCATTTTGCCTTGAGCATCCACATCAGCTTTGTTCCTAGATAAATCTTCTCGTAAACTACTTGTTTTAGGAATTTCCTCTGACTTCATAAATGTATTTTTGAGGTCTTTAATGGGATTTCCGAATATGTCTAATATGAACTGTCCAGAGAATGAAGTGCTGGCGTCACAGACAAGGAAGCTAGTTAATAAACTAAACACAATAAAACGTGTCGCCACAGAAGTCATTTTACAATACTAAAATATATCGGTGCCCGCTGTACGCTTATCACGCCACAATTACCAGGCCGTTACACAAATACGATAACATTCGCCAACATGATGTTAATTTATCTCTATTGAACTATTTATTTAGTTTACTTATACCCGAACACATCGCCTAACTGTAAAATCAATAACATTTAAGAATTTAGACACACATCACTTATAGTATTTTATCTTTATATTTTATACGCTTACGCACAATCTCTGTTGAGAATCGCTGAAATAACCAAACACAAACAGTTATTGTTTTATGGTCAAATAGAAAACATGTCACACGCACGTTCCACCACCAGCAACAACAATGTACTGATCTTGATCAAATCATCGGTTCATCAAAATGTGGGCCAATCCTAGTCTCGAACGCTTACATCTTAAAATAGACCTTATATTATTCTGTTACTGTCTTCTATTTTATTCTTTACAGCAGTCTGTGTATTAGGAGTTTATTTTTCCTCGTCGGGAACGTTTATTACACCGTTATCGTTATTAAGTACTCAATTACTCACTATGTAAAGTCACATGTGTACTTTAAAACTGTAAATAAGGGCGTATCTTCATTAGTTCTTCATTCAACCTATTCTTGTCACAATCCGGATGCATTTCACAGTACACATTGAGCCACATTACCATCTGTTTAGATTTATCAACACGTGGGATCAGAGAATACGCATCGAGGTCAAGTAGCTTTGGCTTTGTTTTGATGATGACGTATTTATTGTAGTCTTCACTGTTATCCCGCAATACTTTGTACTCTTGGCTGTCTTTCTGCACAAGTACAATGTATGCAAATTCAGATTTGTCTTTACTATGCTTGAAGTAATCTAAGAGAGGACGATCGTCAGACTCTTTTATTGTATCAACTTCATAAAAGTTGGTAGGATCCTCGACGACTTCTTGCAAAACTAATCCTTTATTTGGAAATGCGAAATAAGATAAAAAAACAACAATATAAACTAGGTTATCCATTGCAGTGTCTTCACAACGTCTGTCTGCATCTGGTTTCAGAAGAAGAATAAGAAGGGAGACGCAGTGTTTAATCAATACAATTCGCACCGCAAGATCTTTACATCTGTAAATGGACCATTTGATCCTATTACGCCAATTGACTTCTATCATTGCGTCTATTGCCAATTGACTAACAAAAATGCATGCCTACAGTATGTTATGGTTGGAATAAATTATCTTCGAGGTCAAATGCAAAACACTGCTTTCGTGCGTGTTCCTTAACTATCTAGAAACTTGACAATTATAAAAACAAATTATGTGGATGCCAAGTGTAAGATAACGTATTAAAAAAACAACCTTATGTGGTCTGTGTTCGTTCGAGTTTGTGTAATAATCAATCAGAGCTTGTGATTTTTTGGTTTAGGTTCTTGGTTAATTTATCGACCAATTTATGTAATGTTATATTTGCAAAAAAACTGTGCATCTGATAAAATAACTGAAAGGACTCTATGTACAATAAAAAACTCCCTCCGAAACTACGTGCTTCAAAACTCAAAACTAAAATAAAACAAACAGAAGCGTATTATTCCTGTAAGTAATAACTACCTAATTGATGATTACGCTGGTTGGATAAAGGGCTCTCATAGTTCATCATGCTGAAATCCTCGTTAGCCGCTCCCGCAATACAAATCCGCTTCAGTGATTTCATTCGTTTCGTTTCAGAACAAGATAGACCTATTTTTTTGCTGGGAAACTGACCATTTGAATTAAATTTGAAGCCTTTCGGTTCGGATGAAGCTACTCCGTTGTTGCCAACAAAGCGGGAGTGTTCATTAATGCTTTAATGAACTCTTTTCTTTGCACGACTGGTACAAAATAATTAGATATTATTTTGGTTCTTTGCTTATTCACTACACTTTATCTTTTCATTTTTCGAGTCATTGGGTCCGTTTTGTTTTAAAAAGACAGTCTGTGTTAATTAGCCAGTATTTGACTGACTAACTATTTGAATAAAGATTTATTTTACTTCGTAAACCTTTGTGACACTGGTCTGTTTTTTTCGATGCCTTTTGCCAATACTTTTTTATGCGCACAGTTAAGGAGTAGAATTCCCTGCCGGGGTCTGTGTTTCTGATAACTATAACCTTGGGGTATTCAAGTGAAGAGTGAATAGGCTACTTCTAGGCAAGCGTGCTTCATCGTTGACCATATCATGGCTTACCATTATGCAAGATAGAAGTCAAACGCAACCTAGCGACAAATAAAAAAAGCAGTGATTTTACACAATATGATACAGGCAACCTATTGTGCTTTCACATTTATCCTTCCATACCTAGGTACTCTGTATTTGTAAACAAAGGCCCGTTTACATACTGGCATTTATATCGGACACAGTATAAAAGGATATGTACATGACATTTCCTCCTTTGACGGCAAAACTGACGCTAGAGAGTGAAAAATGCCACGCACCGGCCGCACGTAGGCATTTCGTGATTAAAATACCTACCCCAGGCTGTGATATTTTAATTAAACATCACACGATAACACGAAATTATACAAGTACATTATAACGACACAATGCAATATGATGTCAATAATTAAAACATAAATGACAACAATGATATTACAAATAAACCCGGTTTAATGTTTATTACAAGTGCATTGGAATGCACACAAGGATTTGGTTTACCGTGTCATAACATCA
Organism: Agrotis exclamationis; assembly: GCA_950005045.1. Lineage (NCBI taxonomy): Eukaryota > Metazoa > Arthropoda > Insecta > Lepidoptera > Noctuidae > Agrotis > Agrotis exclamationis. The sequence continues at coordinate 12,701,113 of OX465425.1, read as the reverse complement.
ATTTATTAATGAATAATAGAACCTGGTCTGGGTAATTCACAAAACACAATAAACTCTGTGTTTACGAGAATCCTGTGATGAGTGATGACATGCATTCAATCATTGAGCTCATGAAAAAGAAGTGTTGCAAAAGTTTACTCCTTCATATTAACTCGAGATATTACGAGTACTTGATGGAGACATGGTTTCTTTAAAGACGTCAGCAAACCTTCTGTTTACTTGTTTAAGGTAAGGTATTAAAGTAAGTATAAACCTTGTATTAATAGATATTATAGCAATTTATTATAATTCATCATCATCATCAGCCTTTAAATGTTCCCACTGCTGGGACACAGGACACAGGCCTCCTCTCTGTGAGAAGGAGGGGGCCATAATCCACCACGCGGACCCAGTGCGTGTTGGTAGATGTCACATGTCTTCGAATTTTTGGTTCTAGGACATGCCGGTTTCCTCACGATGTTTTCCTTCACCGTTTTAAGAGCAGTGGTGTTGAAATAAATTACACAAAGTAATACGCCTGACTGAGTTCGAACCCACGACCTACAACTCGTAAGTCGAGGCCGATACCACTGGGCCACCATCATTATATGTAATTACTTACAGTTTACAACCCACTCTTACTTACCTTCACCAATCCAGCACGCATAGCATGGCATAGTAGAAAAGGGTTTTGTCGACTTTGACCATTTTAAGCATGACAATGTTTAATATATAGAAAAGTAATGTTCCAATTATTCAATGGTCTACGGATTGTGCCATAATTATGCAAAAAAATACAGTCGAATTTAAAAAAAAAACAATGAAATCTTTGTAGATTCTTGGTAGAAAAGAGATGGAACTGGTAGTGAAAAGTGCAGCAAAGCATCTTCCTCATGAACACGAAGTGTCTCAATCGATAGCAGGCTCAGTCAGATTGAAAGTGCAATTGAAAACCCAGTCATAGTAATTTTCTTCTTCGTGTCGATGATTCCTTAAATTTAAATGAGCTTCGACCAAAACTCTGCCACATTTACGGCTTTGGCAATCCTCGGACAGTCCCTTAGAGTGCAGGTGGAATTACTCAAAGTACAAGTGAGGAGGTGGGCCATCGTTTGTGCTGAGACTTCGCAGTTGCACCTTTCTTCATCATATACTATTCATATAGATGGGGGTACCCTCATCTGACCATTATTGTACTTCCAGCGATCAACCTGGCTTCGTAAACGGTTTAAAGTCACACTAATAGCAGAAATACAAAGTTGATGATCCATTAAAAGGCGATTCAATCAAATAACAAGCATTTATTCAACATTTCTATATCAACAATAAGTATTTGTTAAATAAAATTACAGGTTTATAAATTAATGTTTGAATTTGTACCATTTTGAATGCTGTCATCTCAATTATTATTGTGGAATATTCATGTACTTTAGGTAAAGTTGAAGTGATAATGATACGCATGTAATAATTGTTCAGCTGATATGTATTTAGTGTTTGGATTCACCACATCCGCGATTGAAATGGTTTCCTTTTTTACCCTGAAACAAACATAACAGTATATCCTCAAGCCAGGCTTTAATTCTAATATTAGAAAGAAATAATAATTCGATGATTCTGAAACTTTTATTAAATCGGTGGTACTAGAAAATAGATGTTTGAAAGTAACACGCCAAGTAGGTGGATCATACAACGGTTGTCCAACTTTCAAAGGAGAACATTCTTGCTCAATTATATTTTTGAGTCTTCTCTGAAAGTCAAAGCCAAACAAAAAAATTTGTACTTGTGGGTAGTACTGGTCATTTGGAGCAATAGTTGCTATGGCACACGGTTGTAGGATCGTTCTCGACCAAGTTATACCAGTTCGAAGATTAGTCATTTTCATACATTTTTTTATTTTTGAAAGTGTCGAAAACACAAAAAAAAAATATAAATATTGCTAGAACTAGCGACTTCAAGCAAATTAAGCATAAGAAAACATCACGCCCGTAATCCCAAAGGGTTAGGCAAAGGTCTGCCTAATTAAAATGAATAAATCACTGAATTTTTTGTTAAAAGGAATAAAAATATTTTCAAATGTAAAAACCTCCTAACAATCTCGGCACTTTCAAAAACCAACAAATGTATGAAAATGACGAATTTTCGAACTTGTATAACTTGGCCGAGAGCAATCCTTAAACTTTTGTGCCATAGTAGGGGAACAGTGCATAAGACGGGGACACGAGGTATGATGGGAAATCACACACCTAAGGCAAACTTAACACAAAACTAACGTAGCACAAGCGCCAACAGGACGCCATTTGCGTCTGGCCGCTTGCAAATGACGTCCTGATGGCGCTTGCTCTTCGTTAGTGTTGTGTTAAGTATGCCTAAAGACTGTATGTCCCCATTATACCTCGCGATTATTAACGTCCCCGTCTTATACACTGTTCCCCTATAGCTATTGCTCCAAACGACTAGTACTACCCATAGGTACCTACCATTTTTTTCTTTGGCACTTTCAGAGAAGGCCCAAAATAAGAGACGTCCTTTGTTTCTATTTTCAGATATTTCAACGGGACGAAAAACTGCATTCAATTATTTATTTTAATTTTAATTTCACCCATTCGTAGAAAAAAACACTGATTAAGTAAAACAACCTTTTGTTGATATTTATTTCTTTATTTTTAAAAGTTTCTTATTTTGTTGTTAAAGTTTTATTTATACATTTTTTTTAATGTTAAAACAAGTTTTGTTGGCCCTTTTCACCTTCCCAATCTTTTTCTAATGTGCGAACTCTGGCACATAATTACCCCATAAAGCTGAACCGATCTTCAGAAAACCTTTATCAACGGTGATGTTCTCCATCAGGTGTATAATGGTCCTTATGCATGGTATTCTTAAGGCATATATTTAAAAATCTTACTAACGGAAGACGTGTTTCTAGAATATTCTTCCCAGAATTCGGAGTTTCGTTTTCGTAGTACAAACCTCATAGATGCATATTGTGTTACTCGAAGTTCCGTCCTCTTCGGATGATGACGAGGAGGATGAAGATGATGATGATGACGACGAGGAAGAAGATGATGATGATGAAGAAGAATCTTTGTGGTGTCTTCCCTGAAATAGAGAAAAAAATATGTTAATCTTCTAGCATCCAGTGATCACTCGTCACAATTATTTTGACATTTTACTCTTTCTGCTCTTCTTTTTAAACAGTTTTTTTTTTGAGAGAGAGACATAAAGCTCTTTCAGAAAGTCGTTTCTGCAATATTGTTTGCCCTGACGTCTGATAATAACAGAGATATGTCCTACTATTAATATTTCAAAAGTTTGGATTGCAGAACTCAATAAAGCACGTAAGGACATTATTGAGTAGCAAAGATTCTTCAATACGCGGGCATGCGGGAGGCGAGTAATGGGCGACTCGCTGTCCGATCATGGACCATGCCCGGGTCGACGACACGTCTGTCGTCCACGCTCGCCTCAAAGAGCTGTCAGCAATATGACGGGGCCCCTCAGAAGGACAAATCTGCCGGGGTCGCGGGACTATCGGGTAACTGTGGCTCCGGAACGTAAAGCGCTATTGAAGGACACCGTGGATTTTAGTCAGTACAAGTCTGATAGTCCCTCCCGTCCTGCCCTGGGTGGGAGGACTCATTTGATGATTTGACCATGATAAAAAGAAAAAAAAAACATTCTTCATTCAGGAAGGAAGAACAACTTGACGGATTTAGATAAAATTTGACGTAAAGATAGATTATTGTTTGGAACAACACATAGGTCACTTTGTTTATTAAAAAATGTACGTATACATCCAGTGGGATAACTGTATAAGTTTAATATAGTTTAATCGTATAAAACGATTCAGACATATCAAAAGTATACAAATACAATACATTGTTTTACAGCGGTGGTTTCAGGTTCCAACTGATTTCAATATGTTCACCGAATTTACGAAGTTCACATCGCAATGCGTTAACGTAATACAAACCTTATTTAAATTAAATTATTAACTTTACCTACTTTAAAGGAACTTATACGGAATTAACATTTATTTAGTTTGTGTTTAAAATTGTGGGCATATGTACTTGCGGACTTTTACCAACTTGATTAAAAATATATCAGTATGTTTTCATATGACAAACATAGTTACAATAAACTGAAGACTATTTCAAATAAAAGTCCTGAACTACTGTAATGATTTGAACGATTTTTTGAACTTTAACTATTGCTTTTAGCCCGTGAAAGATATACTCGTTTCTAGATAAGTCCATGTCAGTCTCCGATGAACTTGTATCATAATTAATTATTGAACTGACTATTCTCAAACATTTTTGAAACCTTTATTCTCAAAACTTTTCGTTACTTTGGCAAGAAGGTAGTTGAGTTGACCTGTTTTTAATATATCTCAGGTAGTAAATCCGAGAAAGTCTTCCCTAATATCTGTTAAAGTGTAAAACAAAATAAAGTTAAAAGTTCGGGGAACAGTTTCATCATTATTGCTTATTACAGCCGCAATCGTGCCTCGCTTCAAGAAACTCATGACGGTAACATTCTATGAACAAATTGAAGTATTTCACAGTTTCACTGATTCTCTATATTCTCAGACTACTTAGGATTACCATTAATTCAAGTAAAGCCTGGGTTTATGGCGTGCTAACCGTGTTAATTCACGCCATTTTTTTATGTTGCCTCTTTTTTGCTAATTGTTTTTACTGCGAATTTTACCTCAACATTGCGGAAACTAGGAAAATCTCCGGTATAAGTGGGTGCTTTTATAATTATGTAGAAGTATTTAAACTCACTCCTGATATGTTTGGTACACAAATAGTTCATAATCTAGATTTTTTACACAGGGCATTTTGGTCCTGGTATGACATTCCCGTGCGATATTATTGTAATTGCAATCATCAATTAAAATAGGCCCTTTTTAGGTGGTAAAATCAAATAAGTCCTCGTTCTGTGTGCGGGGGAAAGGACTGTCAGATACATACCTACTGATTAAAATCAACCGTGTTCCTTCAATTGCCCTTTACGTTCCAGGGTCACGGTTATATGTTTAGACAGTCCTGCGAATTAAAATAGGCCTTGAATCACCATTTTTAGTTGATTTAAAATAACCATCAGTGCAACAACCTTATAATTCCTAGAAACTTTTGTCTATTTGCCATTTAGAGGGGACTATGAACATATGCTTATCATTTACTTCTTCAAACATGTACTGCGGTGGCCATAAGCCACAAAATCATTATTGACTTTGGATCTGTCGACTGTTTGTAAGCCATGACAAATTCCTAGTGTGATGTTTTAAAAAATTGCTAGAACAATATATTGTTTTTTAATATAACCAAAATAAGAAGTCATCACATCCAACAGTTATTACAATTTATTATTTACTAAATAAGGGTCACATATAATTATATCATCCATATATTCTGTCCGCCTTTACTATTTATATTGGGCCACCAACATAGGTACAGCCAACAACTACTTTGGGGTCCACTCTACCTCTGTTTAATTATGTCCTTATTTTGTCTTTTTACCTCAATAAATATTGTTCTATCGAATAAAACACTTTTTATGTTATAAAATCGTCAATAGGTGCGTCCCCACAGAGCGCGCAGCCTCGCGAGGCATTTTCCGCGCGAAGCAGCTTGGTTGGTGTGGACGTGTCTCAGGCGAGGCAAGTGACAGCGCTGCCGCGGTCGAACGACCAAGCGCCCGAGCCATCCAATGTTGGATTTTGTTTTGTTCGCGTATAATTAACTGACTCATGTCAATTGATAGCTCCGGGTGGAATCCTGTCAGACTCGTTTTGATCGAAACCCACCCTTCAATTGCCCTTGTGTTCCAAAGCCGTGGTTTTTTAGAACATTCTACCCTTTAAATATTACCACAACCCGTCAAATGACACCCTACGCTTCCTCATTACCACGAATCTGAAGTTTGAAAGATATCCCTGCAAACAAAGAAAAATAGGGGTCTTATATTCAGGGACTTACGTTGTCACCGCAGCATCCACCACAGCAGCCTCCACAGTCACCATCTTCTTCAGAGGACGATGATGATGATGATGAAGAAGATGAAGACGAGGAAGACGACGATGATGAACTGGAGTCACGATTGCCACATCTGCTTCTGGATTTCTGTAATGTGATAAAGACATAGGTGAGTGGTGGAGAAAGAAAGAAAAGGTATTTATTGGACTCACACAAGACAGAGACAACAGATTGACAAAACAAAATTATGTTAAAAGAAAAAAACAAAAAATAATAAATTAACGAAAGTAGTCCTCTCCGAGACTACAAGGCGCGGGCCACATAGAAAAGACGTAAGACGCAGACGGGGCAGAGACATATGTCTCTTCGGCGTCTCTTTCATACAAAATGTATAGAAGCGTCGCGAACGTGAACACACAGAAGAGACGCGTCGCGGTCGCGACTCTCATATATTTTCGCCCGTCCACGACGCGTCCTCGTCTTATGTCTTATCTATGTGGCCCGCGCCCAAGAGCTATCTAAACACGTACCGTGTTTTTTATAAAACTTTTCGTCGCACTAGAAATTTGATGAAAGTGGTTGCGTTTTTTAACATAGAAACTTTCATAAACAAACACCCAGACCCGGAAGAATTACTTGCAGATCATACAAATATTTGTTACGTGCGGGGATCGAACCCGCGACACGTGCAAAAGCAGTCGATCGCTCAGTCACTGCGCAAACAGTGCCGTCAAGAAAATTTGAAAACATATTAATTTTATTATGTTTGGAATTTAATTATCTACCTACTTCATAGCAACTGGCATTTATTTAATTGAAATACCTAATATAAACGATAGTTAAACGCGGAATTCCAACACAAATAAATCTGATATCACGCATTTAAAATTCCATCGATGCGATATCATTGCGCCAAAAATATTTATGCATACATGATACGAAATCATCTGGTTTCATATCATGTAGTTATGTTATGTATAAGTTTGTGGGTTACAATAACAATCGGTACAAATAGCGATTACAGGCGTCAATATATCCTTCACCCATGATCTGGACTAAATTACTGCTAAATATGGGTCGTTTATTCATCATAATTGACTAGACTAAAATGTTTACATTATTAATTTATATTTTTGAGGATAACCAGAAGGTCTCCTGACATTATTTTGGGGGTATGTCGTCAGCAGATGACAAATACAAGGTTAAGTCAGGTGTTTTGACTTCATCAGATGACCATGAGGTCTTGAAACCAATTTGGAATGATTACTTAGTTATGCACTATGTTTTGTAATCCTTCCATCTAATTTCAATGGTGTAATCGTCTGTCACATGTTAAAGCCCGCCACAGACGATAGGTTATGCATGTGCGATTTTGCCTGTTCAGTCAAACTGCACAGGGATGCGCATTTTTCCTGTTCAGTCAAACTGCACAGGGATGCGCATTTTGCCTGTTCAGTCAAACTGCACAGGGATGCGCAAACGAGTGTATAGAAAAACTGTAGGTACATCCTTGAACTCAGATGTGCATGCACATTTAAAACCGTCGCTCATCAACTAGCGTGTTGTGTAGCTTGCTTTATCAAGAGTAAAAGTATTTGAGAGGCACTAATTAATGTTACTAATGCGAAAGTAAGTTTGTTACTCTTCCAATGAAACGATAATGGTGACTTTTGGCACAGAGATTTACCAAAGTGGATATGATTACCCTGGTGATGGTATTAGGCTACTTCTTTAAGCATAAAAAAAATGGAAGGGGATGAAACGGAGGGTGACCATAACCTTAGGCAATACGTTGCACATAATTTCATGACTTAATTGGCCTAATTTTGCTGGTGAAAACCTAAAAACTACTTTAAAACATTTAAGGAAAACAATAAAATATTATGATGCCTGGTCATACTTACTTCGTCACAGCGTGAATGGCTGAAACAAATAAAATCATCGTTTATAAATATTATAATGTTAGAGAAACAGATTTTAGAGACTAATATTGTAAACAATTAATTACGTTTTTTTTTTAACGCTAGGAATTTTTGATTAAAAAGAATCACCGATAAATCGGCTCCGTTATAAAAAATAAAATAGATACTGGCCGAATACATAACCTGCTTCTTTTATAGTTTTAATTAAATTTAATTAAGCCTTTAATCACAGGTGTCATTACAACTTCGTTTCTTTTACCTCAATCATAATAATTTACCTCACTCAAAGCTATAAAGGCAGAGATAATCACCATTTTATTGGCTGCAATTTCAATTCCAATCTTGAAGTGGGGAACAACACGTAAAAACCCAATTACACTTTGCCCGAAGTGGGAATTAGACCTAGCCTTTAGAATCAGGGGTGTGGGCTAAAGTCTGAGACGGTTTCAGTTTAACTTAGAAAAAGTTTTGGTAAAGAAAAGACAGCTTGCCGCATTAATCTGGTCGCAAGTGTGATTTCTGAGCATATTGGTCAGGGTTTGTTTTTCAGAGTCACAAAATTTTGTTAGATTTATTTTTATTAGTTTTGGACATTTGGAAACTAAACTCGAATTTTTACTTTTTTTGTAACGCACACCTACTTTTTTTTAACAATCAGATATTCCCGGAACAGCCACTTGCAGGTCATGCAATTTTTTTTTCTCTGTGTGGGAATCAAACCCGCAGCACAGTTGTCAATCGCCATTGCGCCAACCATTTTTTTTTTTTGCGTGGTTAAATCATCAAATGAGTCCTCCCACCCCGGGCAGGGCGGGAGGGACTGTCAGACTTGTACTGACTAAAATCCACGGTGTCCTTCAATAGCCCGTTATGTCCCGGGGTCACGGTAATGAGATAAGTCCCGCGACCATTGCACCAACCATGCCGAAATCATAACACGTCACATAACCTACATTCTAAAAGATTTTGCCGGAATTTGGAAGACCATTGCCTCATATGTATGTCCAAATAGTCACATAGACAATTTTCCAGGAGGCAATAATGTTATTTCAAAGGAGATTAATGATAATAGGACTTACCAACTAATAGATTTCGCTTCTGTCATTGCCATTATGGCAAAAGTCACCAATAGTAATAATATAACTTTGTTCATTTTGGTTATTTACCTGAAAATATAAAACGTTTTAATTAGTCAAAAGTATTTAATAAATAACGTTACACGTATTTTTGATGAATAATCTCTAATCTTTTACAAAAATTTAAACGTAGATTTGATTTTTTATAAAACATGCATAATTTTACCAAAGGTGTTCTTATTTTTTGGGCATTCAGTGTAAAATCCACAAGTATTGTGTCACCTTGATTTGCACAGTAGTCAGGTTACTAAAAACTGAAGGCTGAATGAAACACCACCTACTCTACTGTACCACCGATCCTGGCCCCACTACTTGTGGTAATTAAAGCATTAGCGGGATATATGTCACCCAGCAACTTACCAAGTTAAGTAGCATGCATACCGACATGAGATTCTTACTTAATTTTGATAAAAATAAGAATGATATCTTAAAACTTGTGTCACAGTGATACAAAAAATAAATAAAAATCTCAGCTAAATTACGAGAACAGAAAAAAAACTCAATATAATATTTCCAACCGCTGTCCCACTGCTGGGAAAATTCTCTTCTCTTACATATAAAGCGAAAATCAAGCTCTAAGCATCCTTAAAAATAAGTAATGATAAATACTAACACAATCTGAATTCCTGAAGAACTTTGAAACAGATAACTTGTTTTCTCGCGAAATTGTCACTTTAGTTCGGTGTATGTACTCAGTACCAGCGTTTTGCATCGACTGAATTTTCGTATTTTATCACTATAATTATCAAATTTAGGTCAAATTTACTTAACTCTTAACTTGAGTCAGTAAGGTCAGTACGATAGCACTGATATTGTAAAGATGCTTGCCCTCAGAAACAGATGCCACTTATAATTTAAATAATATACTTATGTAATATCCAAGTTACTTCGCAGTATATATTATGAAGATATTGTGTTATCAGCATTATTTTGTTGATGTTTTTCCTTAATGCTTAGATAAGGTTACGGCGTAATTAAGACCTCTAACATTTTTTTGAAGTTGTTATTTGTCGCGTCTCATTTGGTCTTTATCAAGTGTATTGTTGAATGAATGTTAACTAATTAAAAAAATAACATACTTTGGTGTTCCGCAGAAGCCCTACAATTTTCAATAATAAATGGATAAAGTTGATTTTTGATGAAAGAAAAATTCAGTTGCAAGTGGGATTCGAACCCGCGTCTTCTGGATAAGTACTCCAGACGCCTTACTAACTAGGCCATTAACACTAATCCAAGAGATGGCGCCACGCTACCGAAAAGCATTCAAACGAGGAATAGAGAATTTCAGCTTGCAGGTGTGGGTTGCAATGGCCTAGTTGGTTAAGGCGTCTGGAGTACTTATTCAGAAGACGTGGGTTCGAATCCCTCTTGCAACTGAATTTTTCTTTCCTCAAAAATCATCTTTACGATGCGCGTCGTATGCGTTAATGTGTTTAAAAAATAATTAATAATAAATGGATAGTTTGCCATAACATCCCCCTAGAAGCGTTGCCAAGAGATTATGAATATAAATATTTACGTAATTAGTACTTTATTATCTTAGTTGTTTCGAAGAATGCTCTTATCAGAATAATAACATAATGATTACTTGAATAGGTACATTTTTAAACAAAAGCTTTGATTAATTAAACTCCTCTAAACAATAAAGGTCGAAGTTCATTTTAGTTGGTATAAACCGGTATGTTCCTAGAAATGCTAGACAAATTCCATCATTTCTGTTGTTTATTTATTCTATATCAGTATTGTACACGCTCAATTCACTCAGCTTTATCAGGATTATTCGATAAACGCTCCACAGTCAGCGAGAAAACAAGCTCCTTACACAAATAGGGGATTTTAATATCCTTAAGTAGTGATGATACTGGCCTCTCGTATAAAAGACTTGCAAAGTAATCCACAGAGGGCGCAGCTATCGCGCGAATCTGCTTGAGTCATCTCATCCTTTTCAAATAAATAGGGTCCGAAAGATGCCTGGAAAGCAACGTTTTATTTTTTATCCATAATTCTATTGCAAACAGTTTTTTTAGGGTTATGTTGATGTCTTCCCTATGTTGTTTTTGTGATACATGTTGTGAGGTTTAAGAATATTTTGTTGTTTTACGAGTACATAGAAACTGTGGTCGCTAATGACCTGTGGTGTTAGAAAGCGACCTTAAATAAGTAAATAAAAAAATAATAATTAATAAACTGACTGAAATCAAATAATACTGTTCATAAAAATTAAGACTAATTAACAATAAACTTATTATCATTTTAATATTATTTACAACGACCTACAAGACCTACCTGACTCAGTTGTTCGGACTTGTTCGTCCGTTCAAGGACAAACAAAGGCGAGTCACAATTTGCATACGGAAAAATATTGAATGAATAAAAATATGTTCGTAATTTTTCCAACAAGATAAATCATTTCCAACCCTTTCCAACCGCGCAGACACGGAAACAGTCATTTGGAAAATTCAGCAGCACAGGAAGCCATACGTCACATTAGGCACGAGGTACACCCGCACACACAGCCAAGTGTCCCGGGAACGTGTTGTGTCCTCTGTTCCGCTCCGCGCAGTTTATCAAACTCATTATCAAACGCCCCCAATGTACGCAAATAAATCGCTTTTATTGTTCAACTCCTACTTATTGAATTTACCTTTCAATACTAAACGTTACGTACTCTCAAGGAAAATTATGAACCGGTTTAAAACTTCTCGATGAAGTGGAGTTCGAAAATAGCATTATAAATTCACCGGTTTACAATCACAGCGCTACTTGGCGAAGGCAAAAAACCTTGGCGGAAACTCGTTCTAACTTTTCCTATTTTTCTGCGTTAATTTCACCTGAACCCATTACACTTTGCAACAATTCTTAGTGAGAACGTTTCTATTAGGCTGTTCAAATTGCATTTTAAATGACTTTCGGAGACTTTGGAGAGGACATCTCGAAGCCCTTTTATGTCAGCTGATAACTTGCTATTGGATGGGATAATAAATATTTATTTTAGTTCAATCAAAAAATAATAATCTTTGCTCAAATCCTTTTATTACTGATTCACACGAAAAGGTGGTCTAGAGGTGAAAGATGTATAATATCTTTTTGAGAATGACAACTAATACAAACAAACAAAGGGCGTAACACAGTATTTTTTATTTATTTGAGATGGCTTTGCTCTTAACTCTAGTCTAGATCAGAGGTGACAGATCTGTAGGTTATGCATTCATTTTACAGATTCAAAACGTTTGAATATCTAAACAATATCTTAAGTTTGCTCACATTAGTTTATATGTATACCTTTTTGTTGTAATAAGTAAAAATACAAACACAAGACTCTTTTTCAGGAGAGATTTTTCTTCAAAAAGAGTCTACAAAAGCGAAGAGCCACTTGAAAGTATTTATGTTATGCAAATACCAAGGGCAGGAGTTAACGGCAGGTAATCATACCGTCCCCATAAGGATGAGACGTGGAAAGTACCTAAAGCGTAAAAGTAGTATCCAAGTTGAGCAATGAAATGTTAAGGATGAATAAGTTAATTGGCCCCCGGGGCGTATCGGCGGGCCCTCCTGTGGCACAGAGGAATGCATTTAAATTGGATTTTAAGAGTAGAAATCACCGGCGTTCTCTCCGCCTGTCCCAGCCTTGTTAGAGCCAATCTCAAAGTTTACGTAAACGAATAAACCTTCGCCGTGAAACCGAATTTATCGGTATCCATTCAAACTATATTTATCTATGATCGTTCGCCCATTTCAATGAATGCTAAGCGTTGCAGGTTGGAGTGCCTATTAAATATTAACGATGCTTTCGTCCTTTATTTTGCATTCAAATAGTAGCAATTATTATAAGTACTGAGAGATTAATTTAATTAAATGACGTAGATTAATTAGGTGTTAACCTCTGAAATTCAGATTATACAACATTTATTATGGTTCCGTAGCCCATTTGGCAAAAACGGAACCCTTATAGATTCGTCATGTCTGTCTGTCTGTCCGTCCGTATGTCACAGCCACCTTTTGTCGAAAGTATAAGAGCTATCCTGTTGAAACTTGGTAGGTAAATGTATTATGTGAACCGTATTAGGATTTTCACACAAAAATAAAAACAAAACAAATTTGGGGGGTGTCCCCCATACTTAGAATTGAAACTCAAAAATTTTTTTTCACCAATCCCATACGTGTAGGGTATCTATGGATAGGTCTTTAAAAATTAAATTATATTGAGGTTACTAATATAATTTTTTTCTAAACTGAACAGTTTGCACGAGAGACACTTCCAAAGTGGTAAAATGTGTCCCCCCCTGTAACGTTCTAAAATAAATAGAATGATAAAACTAAAAAAATACGAATATATGAAAATTGGTTTGGATGAGATACAGTTAGCATTTTTTGAGATATAGTACATTTTCAAAAACCGCAAATATAACTTTGCCATTCATACAAACACTATGAAAAACAAAGTTATTTTTATTGTTTGTGTATATTACTTACTAATCTCAATATAATTATATACCTAATCTATGCTTGCTACATACGGAACCCTTCATGGGCGAGTCCAACTCGCACTTGGCTGGTTTTTATGTAAATGATTAAGAAATCACATGTCTTTTAGGGTAAAATTACCTTAGAGTCGTGAATCTCTCGAATACGTGCATGATTATAAAAATACTCGCAATGTCAAAAAAGTACCAAGCAACAAGAACAGGCAGTCTGCGTTAGGTTCTTGACTTATTTATCAAAATATTTTTTTTATTTTACACTTAAAACTGCTACTAAAAGTGCTAAGCACTTTATGAAAAAGTAGGTAATGTTTAAAAAAAATACATTTGAGAACCGTTTCATATTTCATACGTGAGCGATAATGACATAATTTCAACAACATTTAATTACTTCTGCAGCAAATATTGAAATAATTAAGTGTTGAGAATTTAAACGCGAGAATTCTCGTAATATACCGTTATGTGATGAGGACTTACAAGCGTTTATTTGTACGTAATCATTACGGGCTTACTGGAATTAAGGATTAGGTAAATGGTAGTATTTTCAGGTTTGTGAATTACTATACTGTTATATACGCACTCTCTCATATGGAGAGCAGACATGTCCCAGCAATGGTAACGCTATAGATTGATTATGCATGAAATAATGCCAAGTACATTAAGTATTATAAATTTATTTTTTTATAAAATTTAGACAGTAATTATTATCTTGTCTCATGCTTATGTTCGCGTACAAACACAATCTCCCCGCAGTATACCTACTTATTAACGTCGTAACATTTTGAAAGGCCCTAAGTCGAATTAATGAATGTATCCCCAATGTACATAATTAACATTTGCGAGACATTACTCAAGTGACCTCGCCTTCTATAAATCTCGGCAAGGATCTGTCTTCTCGAAAAATACCTTCTGTATTTTTATGTAAACTCTAAACACTTGGGTACAGGTTTTTTGTTAGTGCTTTTTTGAAAATGGACTGGAGAGATAGACTAATGCGAAACACTTAAAAAGAAAAAGAGACAATTTTCTTCGTAATTTAGGTTAACTAGTTTCACGACACGTATTTGACTATTATTGGACAAGGTTGTCGATGACGATAAATGTGTTTTATGTTCAAACATATTTGAAAAAAAAATTCACAAAAGTATATATTATAATGTAAGTTATATATTTTATCTCATAGTTTTTAACTGACTTCAAAAAAAGAGAGTTTGTATGTATGTATTTTGGTCCGCGACTATCTCGCGTTTGGATGAATCTTTTTTTTTGCGGTTTTCGGAAAAGTTTGTGTTACATTCTAGTGAAGGTTTTAGTATACAACAATAATGGATATCCTGTAACGTTGAGCAGAATCAGAATCAGAAATCATTTATTTCTCTAGTTATAATGTTACAATTCACTTAATTAAATTAAATTTTACAAAATGTATTAACGAGTTTCATTCTGTCCTCGGGGTGGGAGCTTTTGAAACCTATCCTAGTCATGTCCTCATATTACTGATATTTATATAAATGTGAGATGAGGATGACGGTAAAAAGTTGAGCGCAAGGCCTGTTTTTGATGAATCTGATGGCGCATTTTCAAAGACGCTGATTATAAAAGTCTCCTGTGCCGATTTTTGTTGAATGTCTGAACTAAAATGAGTAATATAAAAAAAAATTGGTTCCTTTTTTAAAAAAAAGTTCTTCTTTATGATGTCTTAAGACTGAAAACACATAATAGATGCAATTAAGACATGCAAGTAATTTAAAATCAATATACTGTGTAAAATATTAGGCTATGCCCCTTTGTGAACTCATATTTCGTATGTATATTACACGTACACCCAGTTTTGCATCATAAATTATTCGATGTTAGCTAGACAGACATCAGACTGATCGAGTAATTGAATAACGTTATGGCCGATATGTTCAGAATAGGAGATTATTAAAATATTATGATAATCAACGTGCACCAGATTAATTTGAATTGACATCTGTACATTTGTTCGTTCCAATTGAATTAGGTAATACATAAATCACATATACAGGACACAAATATACAACGCGTTCAAATACCTATCAAAGACATAAACGCCCAATTCGGGAAAAACCGGTTTGGAATTAGCGGACATGTCCAAAGGCACGTCAGGACACCTTTATTCAATTTCTTACTGAAGCATCCAGTGTCTTGTGTCCGCATCCGATCCACAATAGTTGAACCGTACCAGTTTAACTGATCTTATTTACAAAGATGAAAGTCTCGCGAACATGCAATCATTTTAATGAACAGTTACACACAGAATATAGAAACTCCAGGGATTACTTTATCAAAATCCGGATATGCGACATCCATTAGAAAATTGAAAACATGATTTTTATTGTCCACTGAAAAAGGTAGAAAAACTTTTCTATTTTTTTTTATTTTGCCCCGTGCTATTAATTTCTGCTGCATCATGGGTGCGTTTACAAACACATACACAAACGCCTAGACTTTGGACAACTACTCGTAGATCATACAAAATATTTGCTCCGTTCGAGAATCGAATCCGCAACACGCAGCTCAGCAATCCAATCGTTCAGCCACTGCACCAATCGTGTTTAATTATTTATTAATCACATCGTCATATCAACCTGCAATCAATACAAACGAAGCCTTAGGGTCCCCCCACATTTATCGACGCGGAATCGGCTTAAACCAACCCTTACGAATCACACAATTATAGCAATTCCTAATAAATGGCCAGTCGGCAAAGAAAAGCCATTTCGCATAATAATCTAAGATGGTTTATTAGTTGCTTAGTAAGTTAATTAACCGATCACATATAATCTCCGTTCATCTAGTAAGACATTACGGTAATGACTCCCTATCAGCCTGACGTTCGCCGTACCTTGTAATGACACATTAGGACAAGCTCGCACCTTACTGGCTATATGTATGTTTAATTAGCAGTTATTTTTCTGCTTCGTAGTAATTTTGGCGATATTTTTCGGTAATGTGAGAAGTTATGGAAGTGGAAAATTAATCAGATATGAGGCAATTAATATTATTGGGAAATAAGTGGACAAGTTTTGACGTCACGGTTGGCGTGACGCGGGGTTCAATGGTGGGGCAAAAATGTTTTAATGCTATTGTCAAACAGACAGGCGAAATGAAGCGAAGCGTTTTTGTTTGTAATGTACGGAATTGTTTGAAGCCTGTCACATAGACTATCGGACCGCTTTCGCTTTTCTATGTGACAGGATTCGGATCGCATTCGCTTCGCCTGTCTGTTTGACAATGGCTTAAGTGTTAAAACTACTCAGTATGTTATTTGCAGACGTTGCGGCTACTGTGGCGGTCAACGCCTCTCTGCGTAGTGCACCGGTAATATATAATTATCTTCCTACACTGCTTCCACCAAACCGCGCTGACGAGCGGTGTGCTTGTGTTAGATATTCGTGAGATCCGGTTCACCGCCTGACTGCGATGACCTTGCCTAAAAGATAAAAAAAAACAAACAATAATCACGACACAATGCTTTTCCACGGTTTAGAAGCATCTGTATACCTACGAGTATGTATTAATTTCCAATTTACGGATCATCGTCCCCTTGAATATTTTCAGCATCAACTTTAAAGCTACCCCCATGCCATCACTATTGATCTCAGACCTCACTATCCACGCTACATCTGCTTAGCTTATTACATCGACGGTGAGGAGCGGTCTCCGGAGAAATCCAATGGTATTGTTGAATTTTCGCAAATGGCCTGTGCCGTTCACGCCGCACGAGCTATCGTGACAGCTGGGGGAAGCTGGGACACTATTACTTGTCTCATGAATAAGTACTTCAAGTTATATGTGGTACTGACGAGATGGCTACTGACTTCTTGTCATGTTTTTGTGCGTTTTTATGACGATTGACGGTTTAAATCAGTGAGGTAGCTTAAATTCAAGCTATAGTATTTACTTAGGCCAGTCTTATTATCTTTTGCCCGCGATCTCCTCTCGTTAGTGAAGGGACATTATTTGTCGAGACATAATAATATAGCCTACGACATTCTGACATATTTTTTTCCTACTGTATCAGTAGTTCCTACGCTTACACCCATACATTCATACTTACAAGCTCACACTTTACCTCTTTATATTAAGTAAAACTAAACATTTATTTAATACCTAACCTCCATCACAGTGACAAGTTAACCCTGTAACACCAATACATGCCTACATAATTTGTAACCCATTATTCTGCATCAATCTCAAAATATAATAAGAAATTCAACCCACAACATATGGGTCTGACCTTTCATGATACGATATTCCGATTTGTGTTCAACCCCCTGAATTTTTGTTACTCATCCACTAACCTGACCGGGGCCTGTCCACTTAACTTGAATAATGATGTGCGAGGAAAAAGGATCGGTGAGCCGAACCGGCAAAATGCGAACCGCCGAGCAATCCGCCGCCCGCCGCGCAGCCGTCGAACCCCGCGATTGAAAAACTAATGCAGAACTTTCATTTTAATCTCTTTTAAATCTTGAGCTATTCATTTTTTATGTAGAACTTTTTCTCGCTGAGAAAAAGAATAACAAATCTAAGGACGTTTATTTATGGGTACTTTGCGATGTTTTCTGAGCACGCCTAATTAAAAATAAAATCTCGTGTGACATAAAATCTGGATGAGGCCTAATAATAAAATGTAAGCAGAAGGCGGTGCTGTAGTTGCGGTGCGTAACCCCGTGGAAAGAAAACGGCTTTCTTTACGAGCTATTCCGCTGAGCCAATATTTCTCCGCGACAGTGCTCGGCATCATAAAATAAAACGAAAAATTCCAGCGCACTGCCTCCAGCCGCCATGAAATCATAAGAGGCGAGATTTTATGCCCTATCGGCCAACACACTTCGTCAGGTGATTAATATCGTAAATAATACTTAGAAATGAACTTTATTGTTCGCTTTCATGTAATAACATCTTATTATTATATTTTACTTATGGTTTATCAAATTACCTACTCCAAAGCTTCTTGAGACATTTACGATAAATGTTGCTTACGAAATTATCACCTTATGTTTTTTAAATCATCAAAATCAAATATTTTTATTTCACATAGGCCCATGAGGGCACTTACAAAACGTCGACAACAGGTGCTCGGTTCGGGTTGGTCGATTCCATGGGAAGAACCGGCAAGAAACTCCAGGTTACTCTTTACATTTTTGATTTTACAAACCGATTGATAAAATTTTGAATAGGTACTTAGATATGTGAGAAAAACGTAGGCCTAGTAATAAGGGAGCAGTCCTTACGAAAGTTAGCACTACAAAATATATATAAATATATATATACACAAGAAGTATGAAAGAATCTATATAAAAAAGAAAGCTATATAAGCTGCGTTACTTCTATAATATCTTACAAACTGTAACAAGTCTGAACAAAAAGAGTAAAACCTAAGGCAATATAATATTGCAAAACGAACACAATAAAATAAAGTAAAAACTATATACAACAACTATATACTAAATCTATAGGAAAATGTGACAAATTCTTGTTCTTTGAGAAGGAATGATTTCAAAAGCCCAAATCGTGAATTCAAATTATGAATAAGAGCAAACAAAAATAAACATTTACATTCATGCGCCTCGAGCTCGCTCCGACTGCGACTAGGCGAATGGGCGTGTGGAGTGCACTTATTATGTTCTGCGCTCGAGTCGTACGACAAGCGCTTGACAAAATACTCTGCCAATTGTGTCGGAGTACCGCCCTCAATTGTTCCACATGAAAAATGGCCTATTCGGATTGTTCCCGAACAAATGCGTGCCGTGCGGGTCATTACGCTTTGTTTTAGGTATAAGTACGACAAAAAATTCGCTGTGAAAAAGCTGAAATTTTCGCTTCCGCCCTCTTGACTTGTGGGCAAGCAGTGTTTAAACTAAGGCCAATTGTTTCGCCTTGAAAAATTATTTCCCGCAGAAGAACAAACATACCTATTCTTTTATTTTAAAAGCACAATGGAGCTTTATAATACATGTTCCATTCTGTAGTAGTTCTCTATTGTCAGAAGATACCTACATTTTGTGAAATTGGTAGAAAAATATTTAAGATGAAAGTCGACGATGGAAATCATAACAGAGATTTTACTGCTCAACGAGCGATTGGAGCGAGAATGCCAAAGATTGTTTCAGAGCTCGAGCAGGATTGAGGCGATAATAACAATGTCGTCACTTCCTCAATCTAACTTCTTCAATATTTTCTGTCGAACCGATCCGCTATAAATTTTTATCCGTCTGGAATATTTTTATTCGGCGCCGTTTCGGCCGTACTCTTTTAAGTAGGTATAAAAATAGAATTTTATGAGAAACATGTTTAGACGAAATATCCTTTGGAATGAGCTATCAAATAAAGATGGGTGTATAAGATAACCCCGACTGAAGCTAATTTTTCAATGTAATGAAAGATTTTTACAAAGTAAATATAAAGGGTCTCATTTAGCCTTTTGCTATTCATAATTTAAACCTCCTGGAAAATTTGTATCAAAGTTAATGATGTTTTTAAAAAAATATCGATATTGTGTGTGTAATATCCGTTAACTCCCATTGTTTCTCAATCTTATTCCGCAGTCATAGTTTTTACATAATAACCACTCCTTGATTATTTAATAAACTTCAACCACTACACCGCTCCTGGCGTTATCAAAATAACTACTGAACTTACCATAGTCTCCTTTTCACGTTTGCTGTAAAACGGTCTTGATAACTCAAAGTAACTATTATTTTCTTGTAATTAATTCATGGAACTTCGACATGTTTACATGTCATTTTACGGTTTCCGTAATTAAACTAATCATAACAATTAACGTTGTGCTTTACAATGAATTAATTTACGTAAATAAATCAAATGTTTACAGCTACAGTCGACTCTTGATTCGTCTACTTTCGAGTACTTTCGAGTCGACATAATATGATAATTATGTGGGAATAAAATTTTGTATTAAAAAAGGATCAACTTATCGCATCATCACGATTTCAACACATTTTCTATATACATATATTTATTCGTGGTCACTATAAGAAACATTTATAATAATTATGAGTAAAATAACAAATTTTTGTGAAATAGCATTTGTTTGGAGAACATTTGAAAGCTTATTCTAGGAGTTAATAGACACCTTTTTTTACGGCAATTTCATGATAATACGCATATTTTTTATTTATTAAAACTTTACACACAGACCTTAAAAGATTTTGATCAGCTATCGAAAATAAAATAAGCGTCATCTCAAAAAAACATCAAACATAATGGCCATCAATACGACGTAAAAAATAAGGCCCTTCATACGATTTAAGGTCCATAAACGCAAGCTATTTCTTAGTCGTCAGAATCACTTCCCTGTTAACCAAAAATTAAAAGGAAGACAGTTATAAAGTAAGAGTTTTTTAAAGAACAATACCCAAAACGTCCCCACCCTTGTAGCATCTTAAAACCTATATTAATCGAAGGGCCATAACCATCTTATCATTTTATTGTACTACGGCGAAACTGAAATGTGCATCCGAAAAAAGTTATATCGACATGAAGGAACCGGAATCAGTCACAATATTATGTTCCCGATCACGATGGTTTTCTTCTTTAATTATTACCGTGGAATGATTTTGTTTGTTTGTGGCTAATTGAGGACCTCGTGGCTTAATAATTACAGCCGCACAGGCCGATCATTCGGGTTAAGCCGCGCTTGCCGAGGTCGGTCTGTGGATGGGTAACAATCTGTCATAGCGAGTTTCCTCCGTGCCTCGGAAAGCACGTAAAGACGTTGGTCCCGGCCATCATTTGTAGATATTTGACAGTCGTTACTGTTAGTCAGAAGCTCTAAAGTCTGACCACCAGTCTTACCATGAGGTATCGTATTACCCAGTTACTGGGTTGTGGAGGTCCGATAGGCAGTCGCTCTATGTAAAATACTGATATCCAGCTGCATCTGGTTCGACTGGAAGCCGTTCCCAATATAGTTGGGAAAGAGCTAGGAAGGTGGTGGATGACTTTGTTCGGAGTTTTCAAACAACTCTTTGTAACTAGTGACTTCCGCACGGGAACAACTCACAGGACAGAAAAAGTTCAATGAAGAATTCTGTTGAATATCGTTATTGTGAAGTTTTAAAAATGAAAAATATCTTTTTAATTACATTATTCGGTGTTTTCAGTGTCTATTACTCACAGGAGGCTCTCACTGGAGGCTGTGTACAGACTCAGAGTAGCACAGAGAGCCATGGAGCGTTCCATGCTCGGCATAAAATTAATAGACCGAGTTTCAAACGTTGAAATCCGGAGACGAACGAAGGTTTCCGATATTGGTAATCGAGTTATGGAACTCAAATGGAGTTGGGCAGGACACCTGGCAAGGCGCGGTGACGGCAGGTGGAGTAAAGCTGTGACAGAGTGGCGTCCAAGGAATGGAAAAAGAAGTGTTGGTCGTCCGGCGGCGAGATGGGCAGACGACATTGTTGCTATTGCGGGAGTGTCCTGGATGAGGCTGGCGCAAGACCGTGGAGCTTGGCACAAACAAAGAGAGGCCTATACCCAGCAGTGGGTGAAGACGGGCTGTAGATGATGATGATGATTACAATATTGTCCCAGGCACTGGCTGGTCCAACGAAATTCTCTAAATGCCTTCCAACTCCATAGAACCACACGATACTGACAACATGTGCGCAGGCACCAACTGTCCTCATATCCGTCAAACATGAGCAGTAATATGCTTGAATAGCGTGAGCATGACTGCTTCGCAGAAGGAGGCGACCGCTTCCCACTCCGTCTCGCCCCGCAGTATGGCCTCGACGGGCGCGAAAGGTCTCCGCCTATCGCCGTCGTAAGGACACGGTGGTGCTCTGCCCAAGCGGGGCAGTCCTGCACCGTATGCTCCACCGTGTCCTCAGGTCGACCCTCGCAGTTGTGACACCCAGGTGTTTCTTCCCTCCCTATCAGACACAGGAACCACCCGAAACTTCCGTGGCCGGTGACGACCTGCGTCAAGCGGAAGGTGAGGGTGCCGCCTGTGGCGCATCTCCACCCACTCCTCAAAGAGGGGCCTTACCGCCGCGATTGCGGCGTTCCCGGAGTGATGAGGGTATGCCGGGGGCGGCGAATTGTACTAATACGCGATGGATCGTATCGGCCGATGCGATGCTTATCACCAGATTCAAAAAATGCTTGGAAAGGGGAAAGGCGTTTCATGAACTGAAGAATTGTGGGGATTTTAAAATCTAAATGGAGACTATCGTTACGGACATAATACGGGGCTCCCGTGACTTTCCTGAGGAACCGGTTTTCGACAGTTGGTGCCTGCGCGCATGCCATCAGTATCGTGTGGTATTCTGGGGTTGGAAGGCATTTAGATAATTTCGTTATGTATTTGTTGTGATAAAAAGTAAAACGGTTTTATTTGTAATTAAGAATATGTTTTTATTTGAAAACTCCTAAAAACCCGTCAATGGTTACTTCACAATAACGATATTCAACAGAATTCTTCATTGAACTTTTTTCTGCCCTGTGAGTTGTTCCCGTGCGGAAGTCACTATTTAGTTCCAAGAGTTGTTTGAAAACTCCGAACGAAATTATCCACCACCTTCCTAGCTTTTTCCCAACTATATTGGGATCGGCTTCCAGTCGAACCAGATGCAACTGGATATCAGTATTTTACATAGAGCGACTGCCTATCGGACCTCCACAACCCAGTAACTGGGCAATACGATACCTCATGGTAAGACTGGTGGTCAGACTTTAGAGCTTCTGACTAACAGTAACGACTGTCGAATATCTACAAATGATGGCCGGGACCAACGTCTTTACGTGCTTTCCGAGGCACGGAGGAAACTCGCTATGACAGATTGTTACCCATCCACAGACCGACCTCAGCAAGCGCGGCTTAATCCGAATGATCGGCCTGTGCGGCTGTAATTATTTAGCCACGAGCTCTTCAATTAGCCACAAACGAACAAAATCATTCCACGGTAATAATTATAGAAGAAAACCATCGTGATCGGGAACATAATATTGTGACCGATTCCGGTTCCTTCATGTCGATATAACTTTTTTCGGATGCACATTTCAGTTTCGCCGTAGTACAATAAAATGATAAGATGACTATGGCCCTTCGATTAACATAGGTTTTAAGGTGCTACAAGGTGGGGACGGTGTCCATACAATTTTGGACCTTGTTCTTTAAAAAACTTTGTGTAGGACAATCAATGAGTCTCACAATAATTTAAAAATATTATTAGTGTTTAAAATGAAAAAGGTGTATAACGTTGAATAAACGAATATGATAATGATTAAAATCAATATTTTTACAGGATTTAACTTTACCCTTTTAAACAGGATTTTAAATGTCAGATTTTCATTAAATTTTAGGCAACTAGAACAAAATCATAATTGTCATAGCAATATTGTCTCTATCAACAATTTGTCAAGTTATTATCATCTCCAGACCATTTATTGCAATGCTGGTTGAAAAGGCACGTTTGAGTCACGGCTTTGCTCTTGTGGCGGCTTATCGTAAATCGTCGTAGCTAGGCATAGCTCGACGTAGCTCCTCGTAGCTTCTTGTAGTTCGACGTAGCTCCTCGTAGCTCGAAGTAGCACGACGTTGCTCTACGTATCTCGACGTAGCTCTTTGTAGTTCCTCGTAGCTAGGCGTAGCTCCTCGTAGTTCGACGTAGGTTTTTGTAGCTCGACGTAGGTCCTCGTAGCTCGACGTAGGTCCTCGTAGCTCGACGTAGGTCCTCGTAGCTCGACGTAGCTCCTTGTAGCTCGACGTAGGTTCTCGTAGCACCGCGTAGCTCCCCGTAGCTCGGTGTAGCTCGACGTAGCACGACTTGGCACAGCGTAGCACGGCGTAGCACAGCGTAGGACGGCGTAGCACAGCGTAGCACGGCGTAGCACGGCGTAGCACGGCGTAGCACGGCGTAGCACGGCGTAGCACGGCGTAGAACGGCGTAGCACGGCGTAGCACAGCGTAGCACGGCGTAGCACAGCGTAGCACAGCGTAGCACAGCGTAGCACGGCGTAGCACAGCGTAGCACGGCGTAGCACAGCGTAGCACAGCGTAGCACAGCGTAGCACGGCGTAGCACGGCGTAGCACAGCGTAGCACAGCGTAGCACGGCGTAGCTTGATGTAGCAAGGCGTAGCAAGGCGTAGCAACTAGCATGTACCTCCGCTTAGCTTTTACGTGAGTGCTGAGAGACAATATACTCGTCTACACTTAAAAGACTTGCAATTCTCTTATTTAAAAAAAAAAACACAACGTAGTAGATGAAACCAATATACTAGATCGAATTTTCAACTCACACCCGTAATTTCACTTACATACAAACTGAGCTAACCCACACGTCCAACCTTACAACATTATCACCTCAAGTTATCGGCGGAATGAATGGTCATTAATTAATTAGGTGAACCCTTTGCGATGCGTCCCCGAAGAGTCGTTACTTAATTAGCATTACTCATGGGCTGGTCCCGGCTCCACTAGTACCGATAAGATAAATTGTTACCTTACCTTTTTACCTGTGTGGGTTGGTGTGATGGTAAAAGTATGTTATGTATGTTCGATATTTTAGAATGTAACGATATAATCAAAATTACTGCGGCGCGATTTGTGACGCAAATGAAGAACTAACATCAAAATTGATCCCGATATTGTTCTCCGCAAAAACATAGAAAATCTGAAAACTGCTGTCGGGTTAGCAGCCTATCAGACACAATATCACCGGGTTGGTTTGGTTTGAGGATCCTCTCTTTTTAATGAGGGGCGTAGGGGTAAGGAACTTTACATGTTGTTCGTGGTATCCCTAAAACATAAATCAACCCATAGGGGTCGTTTTCTTCCATATCGGGTAACCTAACGGTGCATCCACACCGCCGGTAACATTTGTAGCTCAACGTTTCCAAATGTTACTCGGTAACATCAGCCAACAAAATGTTATTTAATGTTACTAAGTGTTGACGTGTTACTGTAAGTCGAGTAACGTTGCTCAACATTCGGTAACATCCGCCAACAAAATGTTATTTAATGTTACTAAGTGTTGACGTGTTACTGTATGTCGAGTAACGTTGCTCAACATTCGGTAACAATGTTACCCCCATTATCTAACAATGCTATCGATTGTCGAGCAACGTTACTCGACTTACAGTAACACGGCAACACTTAGTAACTTTTTGTTGTCGGATGTTACTGCGGTGTGGATGCACGGGTAAGTAACAATCAACAAATAGTAACAAGGAGCCACAAAAGTTACCGAATGTTGCCGTGTTGCTCCACAAATGTTACCGGCGGTGTGGATGCACCGTAAAACATAAATCAACCCATAGGGGTCGTTTTCTTCCATGTCGGCCCAATGCGAATGTCAAATGTCTTAGTTTGAAAGAAGTGGTGATGAACTAAATTACAGAAAAGTTTTTTGAATTCGAACCCACAATCATTTAATTTGTAAGTTTTGAAAATAATTCTTCGCAGTATGATTCATAATCATCACTCGAAAAAAAAGGATATGGGCCGAACTGAACACAGACTTAAAAAGAAAATAGTATCAACGCAACGGCTCTTAACATTCACGTTTCCATTTACAGTAGACACTATTATAGTAGTTTAAGTGGAAGCACCCTCACGCCGAATATTTATTTTTAAACTTCAGTGGACCGTAACAGGTAACGTATGACCTTGCTTTATACTGCTATTTTTCCTTCGCAGAAAAGAACGCGGCGCTAGCATTATTCAAAGCCAGACTTTACTAATGCATTTTATGGTCGAGGGTTATATTTACGAGGCCCAGGTGAACGCAAAAAACGTACGTAAGCACCTCATCGGGGCCGATTTTAATATTAGTTTAACGCAATATTACTACAAAGCTCATCCCTAGCTTAAAAATACAGTTTAACTTATGAATATAAAAGAAAAGCAAAATAAATAATTTAAGGTCTGAAAAAGGCCATTCTGTAACAAATAAGGAGTTATTTATTATTATCTCCGCATCCTAATTGCTTGTTATCTTTCTTTTAGCACCCAGGACTTAAGAAGCCATTCTATAATCCCTGTATTAAGAGTTATACGTGGCGAGGGATTTGAAACGTGTTTTCCCCTATTTTCGGAGGCCAAGCCGTCGCGTCCCGCTATCCTTAGGGATTTCATTCCGAAAAACCTCCATAAATATTTCTTACAGTATTTGTATCTTCCTTGGAGTATCGTTAGCACAATGTTTCCCTTTTTTCCCTCTGAACCGGGTTAGCATCTGCTCCCACAAACTAGATTGTCTACCTACACACTACACGCTCAGTGCGAGCCGTGTCTACAGTTACTGTTGCGTAACGAACAACTAAAACTATTATTAACGGTACCAACCCTCAAAAAGACCAACATTTAATATCAATTAGTAGGCTGTCGGGAAAAATATGAAAACAATTTATTTCCGTGGGAATAGTCGTCATTTGTTTTGATTACCTCGCGTTGTAATCAACAATTTGTAGATATCATGATTTGTTTAAATGACTGGCTAATAAATGAAATAGCAATGATAAAAAGTTTTTAAAAGCCCCTGTCTAGTTTAAGCTTTAGTAGAAACGTGTACCATTGCACTTATGGCACCTGGCAAGCGTCGAACGTGACAAACAAAAACACTTTAATACATTTGCTCCAACGTCATTACAGTTTATCGGTACTTTGGCGCGAACCCGAAATAAATAGCCGCTATCAAACAGCGATTACACAAACTGTTCACAAGCTCATAAAAAGACAAACATTACGAAATCTCTGATGTCAAAGAAAAATAAATCGGCAATAAAGTTTAACTGCTCTACAATAATGTTATAATGGCCTGCAACAAAACCGATATTTTATAATATTGATCGAACAAATTGACAATTCGTAACAAAATATTGGTATGTATACATACATTTTATAGGTTCTATCATTTTTTGATTTACCAACATAAGTTTCAGTAGCTTTGACTTATGGTGGCTGTGTCTTGACTTTAGTTGCACTACTTTGTCACTTCCCGTGGGCGTCGTAAAGAGGCAACTGAAAATATATCAGAAAGACGGACAGTATTCATTTTTGTGCATACTCTTGCGGCTCATATTACACGTGAAAATATGCTTTACGAGTAGTAGTGAAAGGGTTACACCCTTTACTGCGTAACAATGCAGATACTTTTACCAAGCCTCGATGAAACCGATTTAGATTAAAAATAGTATACACGTTAAATAAAAACCCCATCTCGATTCATAGGATGGATTTGGGTAAAACCAAAACCTAACATTACTCTGCGTTTCTAACATCGGGTGATGCAACTTGCGACACGACTCTAGTGGTAAGGGACACGAGAGTGCGTTACTGTAATAGTTTTACGTTGCAAGTAGCGTCTCAATGACATGCTTTTAACAATTTATTTTTCCTTCGATGTCGTCGCAACACATTTATTCAACTTTTTGCTAGTGTCTAAGCAGTTGCAATAAATGGTAACAAAGTTCTTTCATGGTAAGGCAGCTGAATTTTATTTTCACAACAAAAAAAGCTTATGATACCGTCGCAGGCGGCATAAATAAAAAAAACTAACAACCTAATAATATGACTCTGGATTACTTCAATTACATTATTATTGCATTAATGATAACATGGTATGTGTACTCTAAAGTCAATCACCGTTCAGTATGTCATCTATGAATTGTTAAAAATATTGATGCTGTTCAGCAAGGGTGAACATTGTAAACGATTAGTTAAGATCATGTCAGGTTTACAATTTATAAACTTGAGTGATTTGACATTTATTTGAAATTAGCTTCTGTCCATTGCTTATCCTGCATAGTTGTAAGATTGCAGACTCTTATCTGTCTCTTTGCCAAATCACTTCGAGATTTCACCAGCGTTACTGGACTGGTTGACTGATTAAATTTATTCTAACCATAAACTCTTTCTCTGGGATGTGGTTTTTATTATTTCATCGTTTGGCAGGTGGCAAAACAGGAGGCACACAAGCAGTGGCGGGCCTAGGGTTTCAAAATAGGGCAAGCCCAATAAAATTTAAACCGATTTCAAAAAAAGAAAGTTCAGTTTTCGACTGAGTATGTAGGTACCTACGTATGTATCATCGCAATTTTCTCATAAACTACTGGTTAGGTACAATAAATTAAAAGTGAATTCAAAGTTATGGTAAGTACCTAGTTGCTTGTTTTGTAACAGGACTAACAGGTTACAGACAAAAAAAAAACAAAACAGAAAGTTACAAAACGAAAGTTAAAAAATAGCTAGATAGAATGTAATAAGGAATTTAAATAAATTATTTATATTCTAATTGGAATCGTCTATCTTTCTTAAGAAATGATTTAGGTAATTACATCAGAGTAAAATGTTGGTGATCGTTTTAATTCTACCAACAACTGTTTTTCAATAGCTAAAATCGTATCCCCGTCCCAGTTCTGTGGGTTGTCGCACAGATCAGAAAACAACTCAATAAGTTTACTTTTTTGTTCAAAAACCGTGTTTACTTCTCGCGACATGTATGTCCAACGAATTTTTTGCTGCAATGAGTATCGTAAAAAGCAGCTCGTTTTGTACTATTACTAAAAAAATTACACAAAGCCTGAAGGGCTGAAATAAATAAACTAACCTCTTGAATTCTATTGCATGATTTATACACATATGAAATATTCTTTTATGCGATTTACTAGTCTGAGAAATACACAGATTAGGCGTCGGCGTCGGGAAGTAATAAACTGTTTTTTTTTTCTGAGCAAAGTTTAAAGATTTTACCTTATCTTCGCCAATCAAAACTTGAACGCATTTTAAATCCTCACAAGGTACAATTACCTCCATTGTTGCAGGTAAGTCACCAAAACAATTGTATCACTGAGAAAATCTAACAAAACACACAAAAAACTTTAACAACAAAGCTTTCCCCACTCAAGCAAATGAAACTGAAGTGAGCTACATACGCAGAGTAACAGTGCAAGGTCACGCATACGCGTGCAACTTCATACGCATGCACGGCTTAAATCTTCCATACTGATCGATTTGTAGACGCACAAGGTTCTAACTCGTTATACGGCACAACGCTTTAGGCGCGAAAGGGACAGAGATAGTATTTGAAAGCCCGGTAAAAGCCGGTACGTGTAAGCGAGATAGCTATATATAGATGTTGCAAATACGAAACTGCGCGCGAACAATTGCGATGTAAAGTGTGTGGCGTGGATAGTTTGTGTTATTTTGATAACAATTAAGCGCGCGAACTTTTAAATAGTTCGGGTTTGATTATGATTCTCTGTCGGCTTTTGGGCTTGTATGAAGGAACCGCCACTGCACACAAGATAAAAATAACAAGATCGAAAATGAATAAAAATCATTGAATCTCACAGCTGAAACATCTATAAGTTTAACGATTTTAAGGTCCCTTTCTTTCGTATTATGCCAATTTGCCTACTTTCGCAATAGATTTTGCTCGGAAAAGGTAGTATAAATTTTATTGCATATATTTTGAAGGTATCGAAACTCGAGCTTAATTGCAATTCACGCCATTCACGTTTATGTGCTTGGCAAAAACATCTGGCCCCTTGATTGCTTACGTTTTTATGTGCACTTAGAAACTCAAACACCACTCCCGGGGAAAATGTATCCAGGCACCTAAATAATACAATCACAATGCTTCACATTTATTACCTTCGTAATTTTTATTTAAATTGTGACCCTTTTAACAGCAATGAGCGCTAGATCTCCATGGAATTATCTTAGTTTGGTAGCTACCTATCAGACTTATGATCTTTTGATTGTAGAGCTACAGGTCTGGTTTGCCAGATTACAATCTTCGCGGAGTTTACGCCACCTTGGCTGACTCCATTAGCAAATTAGCTGTATTTCTGATTACATTAATGTCCCAATAGCTTTTCATCAAGTTTGTTGGTCTGAGTGGTAAAATCTTTGCCTATAGAAATTGAGGGGCTTATGGCTATATTATATAGGCGATAATATAACCAGCACAGATCGATCTCCAAGGTTAAGCCACGCTTGCCAAAGTTGGTCCGTGGATGGGTGACCATTTATTGTCACGAGTTTCCTCCGTGCCTCGGAAAGCAAGCGAGTTTGACCTTTGCAGATCTTTTACGGTCGTTCAAAAGCTCTAAAGTCTGATAACCTCTCTTATCTAAGGATGTAGTATTACTGAGTTACTGGATTGAGGGGGGCATATAGGCACTTCGTCAAAAATAAGGAGATGATGAGGTATTTCGGAATTCCTCAATTAAAAATCTAAAAATTCACCACATACATACCTACCTACATACATCGTGTACGATTAGTATTTCTCTATATCACATGTTATGTTAAAAGTTAGTATCTCTAATAATGGTCTCGTGAAAGCGAAACCGTGTATCCCGATCCTTTGGGGATTTTAAGTAACCACATCGTAAGGGTCAACTGAAAGGTTTGACCATACAACAAGCATTCGCAATTGGAACAATGGATATGGAGACAGATCCACTCTAAACATCCGATCCTCATTGTTTTTACCGACTTCAAAAAAAAGGAGGTTATCAATTCGACGCGTATGTATGTAATATTTCCAGAACTGCCCAGTTTTGTTTGTCAGCGTCTGAACAAATGTAATTTTTTTTAAAAAAGAACCGACTTCAAATACTTACTTTTTTTTCAGAAGTCGGTGACTTTGTTTTTTTTTTTATTTCTTTAACTATTGCCACCGACTTCCGAAAGAAAAGTTATTTTAAACTTTTTTGTGTTTGTAGTCGGTTCTTTTTTTAAGTTTTATTAGGACTTTTTTTTCTTTGGCTTCAAAAAAGAATAGCAGTTGATTTCTTCCTCGAAATATCTGATGTAAAATGAAAGTATTTATAAGATATTGTTTGTATATTTTTATGCCATTCAATACCACAACCGACATTCAAATATCATTTGACAATACAGTTTCAACGAACTAGCAAATGAAATATGAATTTTAGAGAGTCATCACAAAAAGTTAGTGCGCCTATAAATTCATTTTTATGACACCCACTAAATAAGTTATCCATACATACATGTACGTCGTTAGTTATAAATACAATTCAGACAGATGGGCACAGGCTACACATGTGAAACGAGAGAACATTTTTTAAGAGCTAAATAATTACAGCCGCACAACCGAGGTTGGTCTGTGGATGGGTGACCATCTGTCGTATCGAGTTTCCTCCGTGCCTCCGAAAGCACGTAAAGCCATTTGCCCCGGCTCTCATTTGTAGATTTTTGGCAGTCGTTATTATTAGTCAGAAGCTCTAAGTCTACCAACCAGTCTTATCATGGGGTATCGTATTACCCAGTTACTGGGTTCTAGAGGTCCAAGAGGCAGTCGCTCCATGTAAAATACATGGAGTGAAATAAAATACATTCAGCTACATCTGGTTCGACTGGAAGCCGACCTCAATATAGTTAAGAAAAGGCTAGGCACATGATGACTAGGTTCCTACACTTTAAAAATAACATAAGTTTATTCTGAGATCATTCACTCGAACAACTCTAGTACTTTGCTTTAAACCTCGTAAAATCAACCAATGAACTCAAACAGAAACACGAGCTAGCATTACGCAAATAGTACCCCAAAACTAAAATAATAAGATGTTGAAGTGTAACAACAGCCGGACACGGGATAAGGGCATTTGAATAGCCCCTAGGTGGCGTTAGTTATTCAGCTCGCGACGCGCCGGCCGCCGCGCTCGCTCGTAAATCAAACTCGCCATTCGCTTATGCATTATACAGTTTTATTTGTGCGAGTCCGCTGAATAGGTAATAAACTATGGCAGGTGAAATGCCCTGCGTGTTCGAATGCGCCGAGAATTTGAAACGTACGCAAATATACGTCTGTTTACTGCGCTGTGGAACAACATATAGTGTTGGTGATTGGATTACGTATGTTGGTGGCTTGGTGACGATTTGGTTTGGTTTTTTAATGGATTGTAAGTACTGATATACCTATTTGATAACAGGTACTGATGTTGATTTCGTGATTGGTTTGAACTAACAATTAGGCGTGAACGTTAAAATAATATTCAAATCTTATTTATTGAAGAGGCCTTTTTCACGAAAGCATGATTGGAAAAAAATGCTCAATAGTTAAGCAGCCGGTGTGTTGTAATAATCTCAAAACGTGATTAATATTTTCAACAATCGATTAATATTTTCAACCGTACCTAAAAACTTAAAGCCTAAAAACCGATTAACCTACTAATTAAAAGCACCATCTCATTTGCTAAACAGCGCAGGTTATTAGGCATTTTCGAAGGTCCCCCCCATCTCTCGGCGCGACGGAGCAGAAAATTCACTGCGGTCCTCATTCCACACAGCCCTGCATACGTACGTCTGAGGCCAGCCTGAGCTAATCCTCTTACTAATTTCATTATTTTAGTATCAACTTTTTAGCTTGTTCTTTTTATTCATTCAATTTAAAAGGATTGTAGCTTGAAAATGTGCTGGGTTTTTCGTACTGCTTCTGTGTTTGTGAGCCATTTTACAGTTAGACTTAATAAGATGTTTTTCAGGCATCGTTATTGTGTCTGCAAAATCAGTACCTGCTACTATTTAAGTATTCAGCGATAAGAAAGCTAGGCAATGTAGTATGAGACCTAGACAGATTTTAATTATAAATTTAAGTTTGTACGACGTTTTTTACGAAAGAGTAGCTGATTTTCAAGTACTCGTAACGAGCATCAACATCAACAGAAAATGAAGCAACAATACATCCCACATTTCGATCAAAAAGCCAGAGAGCAAAATAAGCATTCTTTATAGGTTGTATTGATTTTATTATTATTGCACAACAGATACAATCCGGCCGGCGATCACCATTCATGTTAATGAAATAGCAAATAAAATGATCGTAATTACGGCAACGTTTTTACTGCATTGTTTGGGAGCCCGTCGCCGAATCACCTGGCATTACCGTAGCGACAATATTTCCAACGAATTGGCCATTTATTCAAGCACCAGACATAATAACTTTTGTAATTACAATATCAACATTTACGTTGCATTACCCCCGTTCGTCATACCACTCTGTAAAGAGGGTACTTGATGTATAATTTTGTTATATTTTAAAACCACGAGTTTAGTAATCAGACGCTTATTTTTCTTTATCGTGCTTAAATCATCAAATGAGTCCTCCCACCCAAGGCGGGACGGAAGGAACTGTCAGACTCGTACTGACTAAAATCCACGATGTCCTTGAATAGTCCTTTCCGATCCAGGGTCACGGTTACTTGATGAGACAGTCCCGTGACCCCAGCAGGCTTTGGACCTCTAAGGGGATCCCGCCGGGTAAACAGATGCTGAGATAACTTTTTAAAATCTTATCTCACCTCTAGTTAGATTAATTCTGGACGTATTTTTTCACAAGTTTCACTCACGAAGCTTACCGATACTAAAAGCGTAGCGAGGTGGTCATTAGCGATAATTGAATTAATTGTGAGGAGCAGAGTAACAGCTGATTAAAGTTGGTCCCATGGTCATAACAGGTGGTAAATAGTCGAAATTGTACATAAAAGTGAGTTCAATGACCCCTTAGGATTATGTTTCTGTCAGGTATATAGCATAATTTTTTTAACAACAACTGGCTAAGTAGCGGGCCACTGAAGGTTATCCGCTACACTTCTAACCCGCTCGCAATGACACCTCGCCCCAATTTGTCCTTGTAATATGATATTCAATGCGAGTGACAGGCAGAAACAGGCTATCAAAAGGAATTTAATTGAATTTCACTTTGCCTGCCTATGTCTATGTGCTTCACGTGCGCACATTAGATTACAGACTTTGAGAATAAAGGGAAAGCTTTGTTGTTAGTATTGTTACTAATTATATTAATACTAACCACAAATAATATTACACATGTACGATATACTTTTCTAGTTTCACACTCATATACAAACATTTTGTCAAAAGCTAAAATAATAATATTTTTTTTCAAATAATGTTGGCACGTGTATTATGTTTGAAGGGGTAAGGAGTTTCTCAGTTTTTATAAGAACAATCCTACCACAATATTCCCAAACCCCTGCAACTCCTGAAAGCCAGAATCATCAGTGGCAACCACCAGAAAGCGCTAAGACAATGAAGCTCGACGTGTCCCGGAAAGTGAGAGGGTTCATGTTTTGCTAACAAAGTCTGAATTTACTGCTCCATTCTTGAGAAAAAAACGACTACTTCTACGTCTCCCAATGTTGTGCTTCCACTTTCCTATTCCCGAAGAAGCTAAAGCTATCCAAGATAA
Source organism: Agrotis exclamationis (assembly GCA_950005045.1). Taxonomy (NCBI): domain Eukaryota; kingdom Metazoa; phylum Arthropoda; class Insecta; order Lepidoptera; family Noctuidae; genus Agrotis; species Agrotis exclamationis. The sequence continues at coordinate 12,666,376 of OX465425.1, read as the reverse complement.
CGGTACATAATCATTTTCTCGTGCCCTTATCATGCAGGCGCAGCATGTCTTCTGTAAAAGAACAACCTCTATGTTAGATACTCGTCATTCCAGCAGTCAGCCTCAGTTCCTTTCTAGCCATAATATTGTTCACACCGTCCCTCCATGGTTACCTCATCAGCCTGATCTTCCACTTTTCTACTTGCCAACCACATTCGTATTCAAAAAGTTTCCTCACCTCATCCTCTTCATTTTCCGGCGTCACGTGCTTATATGACGGTATATGATCTGAACAAAACAAAAAAAAACATATTAACATGGACAAAGCGTGTACACATTTCATAAAACAAGCTTGGCCCGAACTGTATATTGAGTGAGGTTTATATTGAAAGTTTGCATGGAGCCACGCGGGCCCTAAGGACACACATTCTACTTTGTTTCTTACACACAACTTTAAGAAGTTGCTTAACAGATGTTCCGCCTGACTTTTGTCCCCAAGTAAGTCATGTATCCTTGTAACATACGTTTTATGTGCGACGAAAATAATGCCTGCTGTCGATGTTTGTAATATACGGTGATAATGTTTTGTAGGCCTTCGGGGATTGTATCCTAAGCCTTTTTAAACTTGTGTATTTATATTTGTGTGCTGAGCAGAGTTGGTTTCTCGGTCTCACTTGAAGAAAGCATGATTACACAAATTGCGTGCTTTAACTACACAACGAGATTGAAGAATAATCAATAATGTATTTATTAATACCCCATTCTAATAATTCTGATGAAAACCGCAGGATCTCGCTGGATGCAAGTCGCTTCCAACCGGTCCTATAAGAAATTTATAGGGGAGGCCTATGTTCAGCAGTGGGCCTCCTACGACTGACATGAATACCTTGATTGATTAAAGATCCAACAACAGATACTTGCCTGATAAACGCAAAGTATTCCCGACACTGCAGCAACTCATTGAGTTTCAGGCGAGACCAAAGCGGGAACTCAAAATAGTGGCTAAACGTGACTTGCCGATATTGCGTCATTTGTACCACATCGCACCGCATCTGCACGTACTCCTGATCTTGAACGTCGCACTGTATCTTTGCCAGCGTATCCTACACTACAATACTTTGTCATTTTGTAGCAATGTTGGCGCAGTGGTTGAGCGCTTTTCCGCTGCGCTGCATGTCGCGCGTTGGATCCCCGTACAAGACAATTACTATTTTGTTTAACCTACAGTTTGCTGTCTATAAACGTACCCTATAAAGATATCCTAGTTTAGGGCAATAGTTTAAAAAGAAACTCTTCACAGAACTAAATTCAAATGCACCAAATTAATCATTCCGCCATTCAGTATCTGATTGGATGTAAATAGAGGCTAATTAATAATAATATTCATATCTAATAGTGGGCGTTTTAGACAGCGACCTAACTAATGATCCTGGTTGGACAGGGTTGTTCGTTCAAGCACGCAGATAAAACTGACAATCAGCTATAATTTTGTAAAATTTTCGTCTCCAATGTGGAAAATAGGCTTGAACATCCTGTTCCGTTATTAAATATCCGGTGCTTAGATATCTATTTTATCTGAAAGACCGGATTCCATAAGCAATTAACCTCCCTACGGTAGATCTCAAGGTGATTTATCAACCCGCAGCCTTAGAAAAACATAATTAAATCTAGTGTAAAATTTTCGGAAAGCAAAGACCTCTTCGAAAAACTCTCTCGTGTAATGGAAATCGTGCCCCTCGGCCCCCAGGGCATCGCGGATTCTCTGCACAAAAGGCCCAACAAAAAGGTCCTGCCGTCACATGAACATTGTAAAACTCGGCCTCGTATTCACGTCTCCACTTACAAACCAATAGCGTCTTAAAAACTTGCCATGTAAGATTCAATTTTGTTCTACCAAGATTGTTCTGTAACAGTTTTTTCCAATCCGATAATGCGACCTTAGCGTCGGGATCATGGTTTACTACAAATTGTATTAGAGTAGTAGATTTAACTATTTACGCGGCGTACGGTCCGGCCGAGCGGTCGCGTGACTCCACCGTACCTTGTGGAATGCTGATTCTTTTGTTATCATACATGACATAAATTCTTTAGAACATCGCGTCCCTGAGAAGCTAAAATAGCATTGGCGTCGTGTAGAGTTGTTTTAGTGTTGTGTTTTACGGAAAGGATTCGCATTTCGAGATTCGAGTTTCCGAAATTCCAATCTCTTTTGACCAAACGGACGATCCTCCTTGAAATGTATATCAGTATCAAGGCTATCGCAGTACATAAACACGGAACTACTACGTCAGAGTAGGATACTCAGCGTAGCTTCATCTCGAGTGCATCTCTCACGATCACGGGAGCTTTTGCCTCTAAGGAATCGATTATCCGTAGACGTCTCGCATTCCTCAGATATCGTCTTCATCTCAGCTCCGATATGACGACGTGCATTAAAATATCTATGTATAATGTTGTGATGCAATCGTGTTCTGTTTAGTTTACGCTGATAAATTATTTAGGTAACATGTTGGTTTTAACATGAAGATAACTTTAAGCAAACGAATTTAATAGGAGATATGTGTCTAACGTACTAGTATGATGGAATGATAACTTGAGCACTTAATATTTGACTGTAAACGAAGAAGATGAACTTTGGCGTCAATTTAGACTTACCCGTTTCAAGTATATTTCTAGCGATCTGTCTCTATCACACGTAATTTTTAGATTAGATTACTGGTGTAGGTACTGCGCCATCATGTTCAAAGTTCAGAGTTGTAAAAAGGATTCTGCTTAGAAGCCTTTTTACAACCCTGAATTTTGTCTGATGCACAGGAAACGTTTAACTTCTTTGAAAATCACACGTTTAATCATGGAATTACTATTGTGTTATAATTTTAACTATTTATATTTTTCATGCACAACGTAACTCTTGTGTGTGAAAATACATTTGATCAATCAATATCAATATTAGCTAGGTAAACATGAATAAAAATTCAAAATATTTCCGGCACTGTACGTGAATTCTTGCACAATGTTGATGTTTGATTTGGATTAATGGCCAACACTACTGTATCTTGAACTAGTTATTCCAGGAAACGTTTAGCTACTTTTAAGTAAGTTTAAAAAAGAACTCTAGAATAATGTATTGTGTTGTTCAATTTGATTAGGTAAGTACTTAGGCCTTTGTCTTTGTCACTTAATTTGGCAATACATTGCAGGATAAAATAATAGAAATAGTAGGCCAGGAGTGGCATTGGACAGCCTACTAAAAAACCTAAGGTAATCGCATTCCTATGTTTCACAACTACGTACGTAGTTTGATGTCTCAATAATTATTTAGTACACTCCGTACATTTCTTAGAAATACATTGCTTAGCAAAATAACACGAAAAAGAAAAAAAAATAAACTCCTCCTTTCTGCGGATGAGAATCTTACCGTCCAAGTAAACATAAAGCCATGAAAACACAACAACAAGCATTATCTCGCCAAAATCCTTGTATCGAGTTCTGGAATCGTTCGCATTGTTGTCCTTTGTGTTCCCGTTCGCATTCGTTTTCCATCGTACACCATTATTCACATTAAGTGGACAGATCTCGGGTCAGATCCAGGCATAAGAAAAGCACAAAAAGTGCCCGCTTTATCCGAGCATGATAAATCTACTTCAAATCCGAGAATAGCGTCTTTTATGAACGAAATTGAAATAAACCGACCGTGCGGATAACGGCTAAGTAAGAAGATCGAGATCCTTTTAGAATATATTGGTGAATCATTTTCATTCATCAAGCCTACTTAGAATACCGTCTATCTACGTATTTGTGTAGGAGGGCCTTTTAAAGTAGTTTTGCTTTTCATTTTTCGTAGAAATGTTTTGCTAATCAGTTTTCAAAAAACTATATCTGGGCTAATTAATTGTTTGACGGCAGGTTCTCGCAGTGACTGCGACTGCTGCTACATATCGGGGGTTCGATCCCCGCACGGAACAAGTATTTGTATGATCTTAAAGTACCTAGTTGTTTCTGGTTATGGATTGTGTATTGTAAGCGCACGCACGAACGATACAGGAGACATTTCTAGCGTGGGGCAATGTTTAATAAAATCACTTTTTACTTTTCCCAAAGTTTGCGCAATCAATAGAAATATGACACGTGTTCAGAATATCCCAACAGATTTCTTAGGTTTAATAGTTTAATCCCGGGTCAATAAAAAAATTATGCCGATCAGTTCAACATGAGTTCTGAATTCTTTTCGGTTTCATGGGGTAGGTAGAAAGACTACAATACTTTTTTAAGGTTTTCAAAGAAGATTCGTTTGAAGGTAAGTATACAGCAACTAGTTTTCTAAACAACATCGATACAATAAGCCCATCATTGAAAGTAGGTAATACGGCCCGTTCACGACTTCAGTCTAAGCGGTGACTGGTGAGGCGGGCGGCGCGAATATGACATTAACTAATTTGTGAGAACGCGAATTCGGCACTGGCGGCGCCTCGTGGCGTGTTTTAAACATTTCTAAACCTACATTTAATCTTACTGCTCGCCGTCCCCCGCGAATCGCTCATAGCTGCAAGGTAAACGGACCGATACGCGCGTTAGCAAAATTTTCTTATGTTGAAGGTCCCTCCTCGCTGCCTCAACAAGTCGAGGCGCGGCGGGAAGAGCTCCGGCGCGATGTCATGGCAGTATGGAGGGAGCGCCGTCGCATCCGACCTCCGGGCACGCCGCTATCGTGGCGGAGGCGGTAAAACCCCTCTTTGAGGAGTGGCTGGATAGGCGTCACGGCGTCCTGACCTACCGCATGACGCAGGTCCTCACCGGACACGGAAGTTTCGGGAGGTACCTCTGTCTGATAAGGAGGGAAGAAACGCCTGAGTGTCACCACTGCGAGGATCGCCCGGAGGACATGGTGGAGCATACGGTGCAGGACTACCCCGCTTGGGCAGAGCACCGACGGCGTGTCCTCACGACGGTGATAGGCGGAGACCTCTCGCGCTTGGCATTGGTCGAAGCCATGCTGCGGGGCGAGACGGAGTGGGAAGTGGTCGCCTCCTTCTGCGAAGCAGTCATGCTCGCGAAGGAGGAGGCGCGCCTCGTGAGGGAGAGGACAGCGTCCTCCCTCCAGCCCAGCAGCAGTGGTAGACCGATGTCCGGCCACCGTAGGCGCGGGCATGCGGGCGGCGAGTAATTGGGGACTCGCTGTCCGACCATGCCCGGGTCGACGGCGCGTTGTGTTCCACGCGCGCCTCATAGAATGTCAGCATTATGATGCGGCCCCTCTATAGAGGGCCAAAGCCTGCCGGGGTTGCGGGACTAATGAATTACCATGACCCCGGAACGTAAAGGGCTAGTGAAGGACAGCGTGGATTTTAGTCAGTACGAGTCTGACAGTATGGGTGGGAGGACTCATATTTTGATGATTTCACCAAGCTAAAAAAAAAGAATGTTGAAGGTCCCATCAGGTAAGACCCGCTTATGAACTCCTATGAATTATTGGTCATTATTATAGTAACAACACCTATTAAATAATTCAAATAAAACCGCTAATACATAAGTAAGTAAACTTGAACAATCCTTAGTTGTTTGGGATTTCCGCCACATAGCTGATAAATTACAGAATATTTTTAATGATAAACCATAGAAACATTACACACACCTTGTCCTATGGAGAGAGGCAGAAACCACGGAATGCCACCTGCTACAATCCTTACGTATCTATACTCCTTTCGCATCGTCCACGTTCACACATCCTGTCAAACAATGAAGGTCCTATTAAAAAAGTTTCAACATCAATTTCAAACATGCGTCATCAAATGCGATCCCTTATCTTTATTTCACACTAAAAACATTTATTTTCGTTTTCTCTTATTCCACATAATAGATCGTTCGGAAGATATGTCCCTATTTTTAGTGGTAGAGATGAAATCGACCGTGAAATGGTTACCACACGGAGCGGTTGTCTCGTGAACAAACGAATACTGGATCGCCGTTTGCCGCCGGGGCGCCGGGGCGTTTGCCGGAAAATTGGCTGGCACACCACTACGCTCCGGCTTAATAATAACAATGTATTGAATGTCTGCCCTGTCCGTGATGGCCAACTATCTAATACAATGCAACGATCTTGCTAGATAAATTGTAGATACTGATAAATTAGTTATACGTTAAGTTTAGGCAAATCTATCCTTATTGGCGCTTGCAGATTCTTTAGTTTCTGATAATCTTCTTAAGAATTATTTTTACTTATACATTAATTATTCATTAACAGTTTATTTTATTTTGTTTTAGGCAAAAATCTGAAAAAAATTGAGACAGAAATCAAATAGTTAATCCAAATATTACGCGGTTAGTAGGTAGGTATAATTATTGTCTTTGAATAAAAGTTGTCCGTTTTCATTTTGTATCCATTGACTTGTCAATTTAGAAGTCAATTTTGATGCAGTTTTCACTGCTTTTACATTTTTTTACAAGAATTATTTTATATTTTTAATTGCTTTTTCTTTTTTACAACAATTTGATAGGTAAATCTCAGATGGTGTACCTATTATACTGACTAACGTAGGTATAGCTTTTAATATATGCTTTCCATCTCTCTTATCAAATTTGTAATTCTGAAAAACACACTTTTGAATAGTTTCTGTACAAAAGTACTGAAGAAAATCTAAAACTTCTCCATGAGTGATGAGATAGTTGGTCCTGGCGAGATGCGTAACGCTCTCAGTGCAATCGCAAATGAAATACAAAGGTATGTGTGAATCGATTAAAATGCAATGTTACTATCTACTATTTTACCCATACCCGAAGGTTTGATTCATGTTTGTTACTCTTCCATACAAAAACGAATGAACTGATTTGAGGGTAGTTCTTCGAAATTCGATTCTTTGACTGATTCATATGGTCAAATTTTAATTTCACTTTCAGCTTAGTAACACATGTTCATATAAAAATAGATATTCCAAATAACATATATTTGTATGAGGGACTCGTTTTTACAAAGTAGTTTTTAAGATATCGACGTTTAAAAATTTAGTGCCCAGATGAATCAGAATTTTATACTGATGAATCAGGAACAGAAATAAAAATGGGCTCTGTATTAAGAAAATAATCGAAATATTATAACATCAATAATATTTTTTTATAAAAACAATCATCAGTGATCATATCAAGGAAAAAATCTGGTCAATTCAAAAATAAAATTCTTGTTTTTCAGAATAAAAATAAATACTTACTGAAAAGCGAGAATTTTGTTATAAATAGGTACCAGATAGTCATTTTAATGCTACATTATAATATTCTCTCAGTTTACTTTGGTTTTTGGTTTTTGGTAACCCTTTCTTTTCAAATATAATTAATTTAATTTCCACGCAGCATACTCGTCTGGATCTTTTCTTATTTTCCAATTTCCATCCTAGAAGGATAAAAAATTCGTAGGTTCTAAGAGTCTCTTTTTCTCCTTCTTTTCTATTGTTGATAGTGGCATTGTTGTGAACTGTAATATCAAAATAAAAGCAAACAGATAGAGTTTGACTTCTGAATAAATACCGAAGAATAATGTTAAAATTGTCTCACACACACTCTACTGACTTGGAAAAGTAAAATAACGTAACAAAAGTGTTCCTTTCTTGCTGGAAAATAGGAAAACTAATTTATTTTCAGATTCATATGGGCTTTTGAACATATCAATCAGGCACAGATGAATCATGATTTTGCCTAAATTCATGCTTAACTCATAATTCATACAGACTTCAGTATTGTCATTGTTCTACACGAATCTATAACCCAAAAGCATCACACGAAACTCAGATTTAAGTCTTAGAACAGCAAAATTAAATTAATAAATTAGGCGTTGTAATCAGGAAGGTACCTAAACCAAGCACAGATGAATCAGATATTTACCTTTGTTTCACTGGGTTCTAAGCCAACTAGCCTCACGTCCGCTTTCTAGCATGTCCGTTGTACGACAGGCTTCCCCCCATGCGGTATCCCAGACTCTCATTATCATTCCTCGACCAAGTACGGTCAAGCAAAGCTTACTCCATATTAATCAGTATTTTACGCCGGACACTTCTTATTTACTTAATTATAAATACACTAACGTAGTTACAACTATTACATATTTTTTTTGTAAGAGGTCAATTCATTACCTTTCGATATAACTTTAATTTATATTGATGTATCAAAGGGAAAATGCGACACTGACCATTTTGTTCCGGAAAATGGGAAACGGACGCCCCATATGAATCAGGAGAACAGACTTCAAAATTTTTTATTTTGTATCTAGATAGCTACTATTAAAAAAATATAATTTGTCCTAGTTAGATCTAAAGCTAAAGTATGCAGAAAAAAATATTTCATGCCGTTTTGTTAGTTGGTTACGGAAATATAACCACAGACATCGAAAATTTTGTCTCTGAAGAACTACCCTTGAACGAAATTAAACACTCGATTAAAACTTTAAGGGCCTTACTTATAAACATTGATTAGACGTTACTTATCTTAAATAGCTCTTAAGTCACTTGCCATCTCTATTCATTAAAATAGAAATGACAAGGACAGGTGATATTTAATCGGTAGCTAAGTAACACAAGTTTTTATAAGTAAGGGGGTAATTTTTTGTATCCCGTGGAACAATTACCGAAAACAGGAGAATTCAGGTTGTACGCCTACGACGACCGGTTGTTGTGAGCCTACGACTCAGAATCTAAACTATAGAGATTCTTGACCATTCTTCTGCATAGGACATGACCGAACCACGTATTTATCTTTTGTTGGAGACGCATTGCATCGCATCAAGGCATAACAAAATTTACTTTCTCAAGAGAGTAGTACCCCACCATGAACTTAATATTTCAGTCATTGCCATAATTTTGTTGCTTGCAGGTTTCACGAAAAATCTGACACTACAAGCAAAGCCAATAATGCAGAAACATTGAATAAAGTTATAAATTACAAGTTCGCTATAAATGTTAGAGATCTCAAAATAAAACACCTAAAATCAAGTTTGAAAACGGCATGCGGTAAGTAAAATTTAAGTAGTGTGAAAATGGTAGATTTTATTGATGATGATGATGATAAATGATGATTATATGATCCGACCGATTTTGGCCAAGGCTTTAGCTCCGCTGTTGTTGTCGTTAGTGTGCTCGCATGTGGCTTTGTAATCAATTTTTCTTTGTGAAGATCCTTGCACATCGCGAACATAGTAGGAACTGAATAAAATTATGTTCTAAAACTTTAGGAACCTGGCAATAACAAACAAACAAACACGAGATAGTGGATTTTTAGGGTTCCGTACGTCCGAATACAAAAACGGAACCCTTATAGGATCACTCGTGTGTCCGTCTGTCTGTCGCTTACAGTCAATTATCTCCGAATCTACTAGACCGATTAAGTTGAAATTTGGTACACATACCAATTCCTGTGACCCAAGCACAGAGGTGTGACGTGAATAGATGAAATCTGTATATGGGAGGTAATTTTTGGGGGGGAAGGGCAAATTTAAAAAAATATATTTGAAAACAGCATCGTGTGACATATCAAATGAAAGGTTTTGTTGAAAAGATCTTAAATGTATTTTTGTGTAATTTAAAAATAAATAGTTTCCAAGTTATTCAAGAAAATAGACGAAAATTGACCAAATTGACTAAATAGTTTCCAAGTTATACAAGAAAATAGACAAAAATTTACCATTCCCACCCCTTATCTCCGAAACTACAGAACCTAAAATTTTGGGTGTAATTTTTGGGGGGGAAGGGCAAATTAAAAAAAAATATATTTGAAAACAGCATCGTGTGACATATCAAATGAAAGGTTTTGTTGAAAAGATCTTAAATGTATTTTTTTGTAATTTTAAAATAAATAGTTTTCAAGTTCTTCAAGAAAATAGACGAAAATTGACCAAATTGACTAAATAGTTTCCAAGTTATACAAGAAAATAGACGAAAATTTACCATTCCCACCCCTTATCTCCGAAACCACAGAACCTAAAATTTTGAAAAAAAAACAGAAATTAGTTTTCTACTTACAGATTTTAGGAAAACCTATAAGAAGTCCATGATATTAAAATAAGATGGTAAATCACTCAATATTGTGCGTACCAATCTTCAATTTTTCGTAAATTTCAATTCATCTATTTATTTGCGGTTAAAATTATAGGTAGGCAAAAAATAAATCGTACGGAACCCTCTTCACGCGAGTCCAACTCGCACTTTGCCGGTTTTTTTTTTTATACTTAGACTGATATTTATTTTCTAACACCAATATTTTCTGCTAATTTAGCAATGAGCAACAATGACGATTTTAAATTTATATTTTCAGCCGTGGCAAAAACAGTTTCGTTGGCTAAGGCATCTGAAATAGCGTCACTTACGAAACATTTGAATGATGCAAGAAATCAATATTTTGATTTAGAACATAAACTTTATGAAAAAAATCAAATTATGAGCAGCTTATGTAAAGAAAACCACGCTCTTCGTGATCAACTCGAATTTTTCAAGAACACTATTCAACTGGGTTATCAGCAGCTACAGGGAATACGAAATGAACGCATAGAAAATATTTCTACTGTCGAAAAGCTTAAAAACATTATTTTTTGCTGTGGACAGTACCACGCAGGTCAATATAATGAGCATGAGAAGTGCATTCGATTGCAACAGAAGAACAGTTTTCTAAACTCCAAAATGATGATTATGGAAAATAACTTGGCAGCAGCCAGAGATGAAGTCCAAAACCTCCGTAATTGCATAAAGCCTTGTAACAAGGAGAAAAGAGAGGCATTAAAAAGATCACGGAAAAGTATTGATGTCGTATGCTCCGAGTACAAATTAGGCTCACATCAAAGAAACTTTACTAAACTAACAATGACTAAAGTTGAACTGACCAGATGTTCATCACTAACCAACGTTAGACAATTGGATCTCAAGACTCATGTAAAAAAGGTTAAGAATCTTCTTAGCGATCATGATAACCTGATAAAAGATTTGAAAAGCCTATCGAGAGTAATAACTTTTAATAAACACTAAACTGTCGCTGTCGTACCACAAAAACTTTTAAACGTCTGATGAACACTTCTAAAAAAATGTCAGATTATGTCGTTGAATTTGAAATAAGGTCCGTTTTGCAGTCACACTTTTTTTAGACAAGTGTTCAACAGATGTTTAAGTTTGTAGTAAGGCTGTGTGACTTTAATTTAGTAACGTCGTGTATTATTAACGTTCTTATGAAGTCACCTGCTAGCCCACGACTTCGCTCGCGTTAATTTAGAAATACCTACACAATTTGGTTAAGTAAGTTAAGTACACGTGGGCCATATACATTTTTTGCCTACTCTGTATAATCTAAGAGCGTTAGGCTGCTTTTCCACCAGAGATGCGCTATGTAGCTGTGCTGCGAGGATGTAAAAGCTGAGCTACGAAACTGTGTGACCGTTTCCACTGATGCTACGCTATGTAGCTGTGCTGTGAAGATGGGTAGCTGCGCTACGTAGATGTGCTGTCACAAGGTAGCTGCGCTATGAAGATGCGCCGCCACAAGGTAGCTGCGCTATGAAGATGCGTAGCTGCGCTACGAAGATGTGCTGTCACAAGGTAGCTGCGCTATGAAGATGCGCAGCTGTGCTACGAAGATGTGCTGTCACAAGGTAGCTGCGCTATGAAGATGCGCAGCTCGAGCTATGCGATGTATCGATACTAGGGAAAACGACCCATAGCACGCATCCACAGCACGCAGCCTTAGCACGCAGCCACAACACGCAGCCATAGCACGCATCCTTACATATAAAAAACACATCTTAGTTGAATCCGTTTCCACCAGTGCTGTGCTATGTAAACCAGTGAATATGATTGGTGGATATCAAACGCATCCGCAGCAACGTAGCATAGCGCATCTCTGGTGGAAAAGCAGCCTTACACTAGCGCCCAATTCATACACGATAAGATGTACAAAAAAATACATAACGTCGTGCCCTTTTCTCATGGAGGTTGGCAAAACCACAGAGTACCACCTGCTACGATTCTTACGTAAGTAGGTACCTACCTACTCCTTTCGCTTCAATCACATTCATACATCAAAGCACGCCAATTAATTGAGAGTATTACGCACCCGACCTCAGTGTAGGTCGTCCCCTTCCGGCAGTGCTGAATTAAGCATGTGCTGGCTGGGCCCGTAGCAAATTCCCATTCCTTGATTCCCATTTTTCAAAAGAGAGTTTCAGCCTCTGCACATGACCGAACCATCAGTGAAACTCTTTTTAATTTCTTCACTACCTACAGCCTATAAGGTGATAAAAAAACAACTGCAGGAATTTCGTGTGCGTACTCGGTAGCAAAGACCAAGTACATTCAAAAAAAATTTTTTTCAAGCATTTTTTTTACCATTTTAATGAATTTGGTTGCTCTTTGAGGTCGTTCACCCATGTGTAGCGCTCACAGCTGATTCCAACTTTCCCATCACATTTTGCAGAGTATGGACTGGCAATTTATCGAAATAATTACAATCAATGATATAAATTAGAATATCATTGCTTACAATTATTTTATTGGCCATATTAAAAGCCCAAAAGAAAAATGCTCGAAAAAAAATATTTTTTTATTTGAAATTACTTGGTTTTTGATACCGAGTACGCACACGAAATTCCTGCAGTTGATTTTTTAACATCCTATATAGTTTAAGCTAGGTTCCTTTTTTTTTTAAATCATGGGCATGCTTCATGAACGGACGGTGAGTTAGGTAGGTACTCATTACTCGCCTCGTAGACGCGTTGGAGGGCCTTGGCCTCCAAATCCCAAGGCGGTTTGTGTTACCTACGTCCTCTTATATTCCGAAACATTCACACATAAGGTTCATAAATGACTGTTATTATGGAAGTAACGATTTTTGAAAAATCTTAACAATGCAAATAATTAATACAATCTCTTGTAATGAATGAATGATGAATACAGAATGTATCTGTAGTGGCTAATTTATAAGATTCAATATTACAAGTGATATTTTCAGTTGGAGCAGTAAAAATATTATTATATCATCATCCAATATCGACCCTTCTTACTAATTTATGAGTAAACTAGCAGTTCGCCCGCGACTTCGTCTGCGTGTATTTCGAACTTTTTATCTGTGAATTTCTACTCCCGGCCACACTCCTTATGGGATACTTTTGGAAAATCTAAATCAATATCCAAAAAAAATTCTATCAAATCAAAAACAACCCCTCGTGGGTTCAAATTTCGCAAAATCCCGCCTGAGGTAGCACCTACGTACTAAAACAAACCCCTAAGCAAAATTTGAAACTCCTAACTATCAAGAACAAAGTCGCGTCTTAGTGAGCATCTTTTTTTTAGCGTGTTAAATTCATCAAATGAGTCCTCTCACCCAGGCAGGGTAGGAGGGAGGACTGTTAGACTTGTACTGACTAAAAGCCAATTCAATAGCCCTTTACGTTTCAGGGTCACGGTATTCGTTAGTCCCGCGACTCCGGCAGGCTTTGGCCCTCTAAAGGGAGACCCCGTCATTGTGCTGACACACTGTGAGGCGCGCGTGGAACATAACGCGCCGTCTACCCAGGCATGGTCCATGGTCGGACAGTGAGTCACCCTTTACTCGCCGTCCACATGCCCGCACCTACGGTGGCCAGAGAAATTCAAGATTTTTAAATTTGGCACTAAGGTCCCGTCCCCATCAGTTCCCTTGAGCGCGTGGAACATGATGCGCCGTGACTTGGGCCTTGTCCTCGGTCGGACGGCGAGCTCAGCGAGCCCATTACACCCCGTCCGCAAGCGGTTGGATATGCCCCGCGATTTATATTTCACGAATTTTGGAACTATTTAGTACGTACCTCATTTTGCCATAGCAAAAAGACAAAATAGTAGGAAGTCTATGGGCCTAGGCTGTATGGGCTTAAGCCCTTTGCCTTTTCCGTTAGAAGCAAAGAAAGATACCAAAAAAAAAACTATGGGCCTGTTGCCTAGTAACCAATGCTGTTGATTAAATAAGTCAGAAAAATCTTGTTAGAGCCCACGATAAATCAATTTTAGTATGATTCCCAGATGATACTTACATATAATTATATAGAAGTATTTGTAATAGGAGTAATGTAGATGAATAGGTTTGTAAAAACGTCCACAGGATACTCTCCTGTTTCTGTCGTGAAGTGTCTCAACAACAAACTTGGTAGTGTCCACGAATGGATTAACACATCAAGCGATTGTGTCATGCCCAGCCCGTAATTTTTTTTTTGCGGTAATATTTTAAAACTGTGATAGGTATCTCCTAAGATATTCATTGAAATCAAATGATGTCAAGGGCATTTCGTTCAAAATTAAATGCTTGTGATGATTAACGAATTTATTTGGATGAGGATTCATATCATGTTAATGAAAATACCTTCGCAAATAATGCATTATTTTAAAACAAATTTGATTTCCATGAAAAAGGTTATAGTGACTTAACCTTAAAAGATAGATATATCCTCTCGCGGACTTTATTTTAGGACTTTTTATGAGGAATAATTCCGTAATACATATTTTTTGCGTAACTCTAACCGTTTACGCAGCGCACGCAACGGAAGCTCTCGAAAAGGAATACATTTTCCCGATTTTGAAACATTTTTCATTGCTGCTCCGCTCCTATTAGTAATAGCGTGATGTTATATAGCCTATGTTACTCGCAGATAATGTAGCTTTCTAATAGTGAAAGAATTTTTAAAATCGGTCCAGTAGTTTTTGAGTTTATCCATTACAAACAAACAAACAAACAAACAAAAATACAAAGTTTTCCTCTTTATAATATTAGTGTAGATTGGAAAAACACCAATAATTTTATCTTTTCGATAATAGAGCTCATTAGAGCTGTCAGTAGCGTCAGTGTCACTATGATTGCGTCTTGCGTCACTGTCACGCACGTCGCCGATGGTAATCCCCCTAAATTTGGGGTATTTTTAAGGCACGGGGGTTACATTGGGGAGGCTGTATTGAAGCTGGAGGCACAGGCAAGATTTTTTTTTGGGCGGATAGATGTGTGAAATCTGTGTGAATTATTTCGTTGCCTTTTTTTAACGTTAACGCTGTTCTAAAATGAGTCTTCTCCCAAGTAGCAATTTTAGAAGACAATTTTAGAACCCCGATCTGTCAACTTTCTTCATTAGATTTGTTTTTTTTTTGCCATTAATAAATAAATGTTTTATATGTTTTTGGGTTCTTTTTTTCCTTAAAACCTGAATTTTGGGGGTATTTCTGAGACGATTTGGGGTGAACACCAGATAGTAATCTAGCAACATTGGCGCTTGCTGCGACCTGTGTCCAACGTTGCCAGACCGTACCAAAAAGAACGGTTTTCCGTACTATTCATCACACAATCGTACCACAACCGTACCTCAGTGTAGACCGTACCTACCTTTTTCTATACTAGTGATTTATTTTTCACAACTAAGGGTAAAAAAAAAGTATTTTGGAATGAAGCAAAGCATTTCTACAGACAGAATGACACATATCGAATCTATTGGAGCTTCAAGCATGTATTAGCAAGTTATTTATTTATAAACTCGTGGTAAGTTAGGTAAATTATTATTTTACGATTACAGTCCGTCGAGAAACTAAAAGAAAATAATAAGACTCATACTTTCTTCAACTTTCTGTCACATTTGGCACTAAAATAATGGACACAAATTACTTAAATGGAATTTCCTTAGTTCCAAAAACATTTATTTCATTTTTTTTTTTACAAACAACTTGTTTTCGCTGTAGAACATGAGTAGATTATAGCATTTTTCAAAATTCTAGCCATACCGATTCGATTTACAAGGTCTTTTAGCACCTAAAAATATCAAAATCTAAATCTAAAAATTTTTACCGGTAGGTATTATAATTCAATTAAACAAAATTATTGTTATTTCGTTTCAAGTTTCTGACAGGTAGGTATGTAAACAACAGAATTTTGCACTTGTTTAAAAACAATACTTTTTGTTCCTTTAAATATACCTACTTAGATAATAATATCGCTTCATATCTGAACTTCCTCATCACATTATTCTTATGATAAATAATTATCAAAAGAAATTATTCATTGCATCATTAACGAATTTAATGACTTTACTTCATTCTATAATTGATTTACTAATGAATTTGTTCGATATTGGCAATGGGTAATAATGTTCTACTTTACCCTAACCCCTTGAATATTCGATTCCCTATCGCTTTTTTTTCCAACCTATGGTCGCAGTTAGCCAACTCGAAGAAGGAAAAAACTGATCTAGTTCTTGCAGAAGTATCTCGACCTCAGAACAATAACTAAAGCATCTCGACCCAACCGTACCTTGAAGTTAAAAACCATACCTTTTCAGAAAGCCAACCGTCCTTTTTTGGGAAATCATACTGGCAACACTGCCTGTGTCCGCCTCTCGTCAATTTCAACTTTGACATTTTGTGATTTTGTTGTCGCACGTGTTTGTAGGAGTGTTGGAGTACGCTATATGTAGTTTTGTTTATATATTACGCTACAATATACCTACATACATTTTATAATTACATTCGTCTATTAATAACACCTTTGTATGTTGCTTAAAGTCTGTACAAGAGCGATTTTGAAACACAGTGCTGCAAGTATAAAGTTAAGCCGGTATTGTAGAAGTGGGAAAATGTCTTTAGAAGAAGCGAAACAATTCGCTGCTCACCGGGCAGTCGATGAATATGTAACAAAGGATTGCATTTTCGGTGTTGGAAGTGGATCTACTGTTATCTACGCAGTCCAACGTCTCGCAGAACGCGTTGAAACTGAAAACTTGAAGGTGACCTGTGTGCCTACATCGTTTCAAGCAAAACAGCTGATCATCAAGCATAACCTTACATTGGGCGAGCTCGATACAAATCCTGTGATTGACGTCACTATCGATGGAGCAGACGAAGTGGACGCCCACATGACACTAATAAAGGGCGGCGGCGGTTGTTTACTGCAAGAGAAAATAGTAGCATCTTGTTCCAAGAAACTCATAGTTATAGCTGACTACACTAAAGATTCTAAAAAGCTTGGAGACAGATATAAAAAAGGAATACCAATTGAAGTAATCCCAATGGCATATGTACCTATTCAAAATAAGATAGCAGCCATATATGGAGGAGAGGTTAAGTTACGCAAAGCTATTGCTAAGGCTGGACCTGTGGTGACTGATAATGGTAACTTCATCCTTGACTGGATGTTCACTGACCAGGACTTGGACTGGGAAAAAGTTAATAATGTTTTAAAGATGATTCCTGGTGTTGTTGAGACTGGTTTATTTGTAAATATGTGTGAAAAAGCATATTTTGGACAGCCTGAAGGCAATGTAATTGAGAGGATCGGTGTGTAACTGAATAGATTCCCAATTCCCTAAGTTTTAGCTCAGCTATTAAGAAAAGTGCATATAGGTATTTTAGTTGTAAGGATCAAACATCAATGCTTTCAATGCTAAAAATAATGAGGCACTTGTAACCATATTTATATGCATAGTATGAAATAACACTTATAAATTAAGACTATATTTTCCTTACGTACTTACTATACCAAAGGGATTTCTTATAAAAAAAAGGAAATATATTTTCATATCAACATTCGTAAATTGGAAGATTATCTGTGATACAAAAAGTATGTTTCATAAAATTATGTAATATCAAAAGGGGTATTTTATCAGCATATTTTTTTTTTATCAGTAAGAAACATTGAACTACAAATGCCTTCATGGGTGGTTAACCCTTGATAAGAATTGGCTTCACTGATAAAACTAAGGCAACAATTGAGCAATACTTAAAAAAATAGCAATATGAACTATTAATATCTACTACAAATTTAGCTAAGTATTCTAAAGATATTCTTAAGTACAAAGTATTTGTTGTTGGTCTTTCCTATTTTGTTTGATTGCAGACTTCCCTCCAAAATTATAGCTGTGTCCATAAAATGTCATAATCTAATATATAAAAATCAATGCCACTTTTCATTGTAATGTAACAAGACTCTAGAACAGGCTCTCCTATCCATACCAAATATGTAGGCTTTGTTCGAACTATGTAGTAGATGCTATATGTGAAGTTTGCACAAAATCGGACAAGCGGTTCTTAATATACCCATGCGAAGCAGGGACGGGCCACTAGTAGATAATAATTCAAATATAATGGTTTATTATCTTTTAATATTATGTGAAAATCTAAGTCCGGTCAGTGAGCATTTGTTATGAAGTGTACTCTCATTTATGTGTATAACTAAAAAAAAGACAACTATATTAAAACGAAATAGCTTTCATACATCTTTGATTTAATCAAATAATAAACACTTTTAGGTAATAATTAACTTTGGCAAGTACCAAGTTGAAGTTCTTTGACAAATCAAACCATTATAAGAGGTAGAACATTGATAATAAAGAAATTATGTGATTAGGCCTTAAGATTACTTAATCTTATTTTGAAACTTATCTTTATCTAAGAAAATTTTGTGAAACTATTTGCTTAGAAAATAAGAAAAACAGTGTAATTGTGAACGATCCATGATATTAATTCAGATCTTTATTCATATAAAACTAGTTTGTATCAATATTAATGTCCCTAAACGAGCATATTTTAATATATATATTTGGAATGTAAAAGACGCTATTTTAATAAAAATCAAATGCATTTTATGTTGTTTCTTCATTGTCTTTAAATCAAGTAGCAATTAAAAAACTAAACTAAAAATCAAACAACCCAAAACAATCAATTTGTGCAATTTGCTTAAAAATAGATACCAGATTGATTTTTAATAATAATTGCCATTATGAGTAGCACTTTGTTCATAAAATATAAATGAACTGAACACATTTAACACCTACAATACATTATCTTATAAAAACTATTTGCTATAAAAAAAATACGTGTAGAATCTTGCCTATATCATTGTAGCAATAGTAGGCTAAGCATTAGCACTGAAAATACCATTTGAAACAGTACATAGCCTTTGTGAGCATCTGCTTTGGGACATGTTTCTAGCAAGTTGTCTTTTAGAACAAAATATATTGATGAAATATACTGACAAGTTACGAAACATAACTTGGATAGCTAAGTACACTATTAACACTTTCACTGTCCTAAGACAATAATTATCGATACAATTATTGCACGTCCAATAGTGAGTTATATACGATGCATGGACGTATGAACTTCAACCGCCGACCAATAGTGTTGTCCAAGTTGTTAATAGTGTATTGTATGTCATGCACGAACGTACGGAGCTAACTCATCAGTGCATTACATGTAATGCATGGACAGTGAAAGTGTTAAGTATATGCTGGCTAAGTAAACTTGAACCCACTGTACTGGGTATTTTTTTTACACAACTCACTTGCATGGTATTTACACCTAGAATATTATAAAGCTTAATTTTGGTGTCAGTTACATAAAACTTCTTTCTCTGATTAGACAACAATTAAACTGACACACCTGTGAGAGAAAAAGAAAATGTACAGGCATCAGCACCTAAACTTACACAAATTTTCCTAAAAAAACATGAATCAAAATTGTTTCATGATAAAGTTGCAAATAGACTCAAGGAATTTGACAGATTCAGATAAGTTGATGTACTGGTGTCTGTATATTCAAGTGTCAATAGAGGAACTACAAGTATATTTATCCCTATCTATACCATTTACCATTTAGATATATTTTTTTAATAATAATTGTGGGCAGAGAGCTGAGTTAATACAGAAAAACTGAAAAATAAAACCTGATACCCTGTAAAAATTTCAGGAAGGTAATTAACTGGACTTAAAATTCATCCTTCCCCTCGTAAAATCTTAAAATAATTGCATTGTTTTATCACTAAAAAATAAAGTTACAGTCAAAAATAGTTTGAAAGTATGTGTACCACACTTAATAACAAGTTCTGTAAATATTTAATAGAGGCTAGTTTTTTTCATGATGCGCAGGAACTCCTCTTGATTTATCTCCCCATCACCATCTCTGTCAGCCTCGTCTATCATTTCATGAAGCTCCTCATCTGTTAGGTTTTCGCCAAGTTCCTTTGCCACCCTCTTAAGATTTTTAAATGATATCTTACCTGAAAACATTGAGTAAATTTTTTAACAAAAAACTCTTTATCTAATTTAACTCTTTATCCTTCTGGCGCAGTCGGGTAAAAAACATCAAAACTCTCTATTAATAGTTTTGATGTATTCAAGGTTATTGATTTGACTCAGCACATGATTCAACTAGACATGTTTGAACATGTTGGAACTTGAACAAGTCTTAAAATAATCAACTTCCAAATAATGAAATTACTTTACCATACTTTCAATTTACTTCTGAGGTTGTATGAGAAACCATTCCCTTGCTGCACTATACATAATGAATTTTAGTAACCTTGGGAAATAACACTCGGTTAATTTTCAGAGTGGATTTTGTCTCAACCAACCTTCTTTATAAAGATCTAAGAAATATACAGAATACTTGTACCCACCAGTCTCATCATCATCAAATAGCTTAAATGCCTTCATTATCTCTTCTTTTGTATCCTTTTCAGCCATCTTAACCGTCATCAACTCTTGAAAATCTTCAAATGACACTTTACCATCTCCTTTATCTATTTCAGCAATCATCTTTTTAATTTCTTCCTTTTTAGGTTCAAAGCCTAAAGCTCGGATAGCTACCTTTAATTCTTTAGTATCTATTTTGCCAGTACTTTCTGTGTCAAAAAGATCAAATGCTTCTTTTATGTCTCTCCTCTGTTCGTCTGTCAACTCAAACTTTGGTCCTGACTTCTTGCGGACTCCTCCTGTGTTGTTGGAGCCCACAGACTTCTTTTGAATGTTAGCTACAACAGTTGCCTGTAATATTTCAGTAAGCACATTATTGGATGAGTAAGAAACATGGGATAGTCAAGCTATCCTGCTATGTTATAATATATACTGCTAACACTTTTTAATAAATAGAATCTCGTAAAAAGCCTATTTAAAAGAAAACATAGGTAATTCATAGTAAACAAACAACCGACAGGTATCCAATAAATCAATATGTGCAAACATTCACTTACCATTATGATAATTGGGAAAACAATATGTCCAGGAAAGTAATAAATACGAAGCTATGACTACAAGCCACGTATCATTTCTGTAACTCGCGAGACAGAGGAATCTATTTAGTTTATCGATCCAACTTGCTATTTTATTTTGAAATCATAACATTGAATTATATTGTGAATCGTGGTGCAGGCTGCCTTGCTTTTCTGTTGACAATGTTGACATTGACAAATTGACTATGTCTATGGATATGAAAAACCAAAAAAAAAAAAATGTCTATGGATATGACACTTAAGCATAGACATTATAATCCTATCGTAAGACAGTCGAGATGGATCATGACAGTTAGGGCTGCACCCATTATTTACGGACGGACAAATCAGACTTGGCTTAGATCTTCAAAAATACAAGGAAAATTCATTGGAAAATTCAAACAAGACTAGGCTGTATGGCTCTGTTCCTTTGCCTGCCTTTTGGCGAATTTTATAAACAACAATAATTACGGACGCCATAGATTATCTCAATGACGGTCGGGGGCTGAGTCATAGACCTCGAGCATCGACTGAGCATTGCCTGCTTAAAATTGCCTACCACACGCTCAAGCTTCACCACAGTTCTAACTACGTAAGCTTCACGGACGGCATAAAGGCGCGGGCCCACCGCAGCGCATGCTGTGCAGGGGCACACGGCGGTTAATTTAGTTGACAACGTAGTGGATCTATGTTTCCACTGGTTTTGTTCTTACCTCTTTCATTTTATTCAATACTAGCTTTACCCAACAGCTTCGCTCGCCCCCTCCCCCCCCCTTATTGCCTATGTCACTCAGGACCAAAGCAGCTTTCAACTGGTGAAAGAATTTTTACAAACAAACAAAAATACAAAGTTTTCCTCTTTATAATATTAGTGTAGATTTTTTCGTAAACATCGTTCTTTTCATTTCGGTCGGAATTATCCCTTGATTTAATTTTCCACCAGGGGCGTAGCTACCGCCGTATCTGCCGTATCAATTATACGGGGCCCCCGGGCCACAGGGGCCCCCAACGTGCGTAAACAAAAATTAATAAAAACTTAATGATTTATTAAATGAAATAGTTATTTACTTTTACACGATTTATTTGTCTAATCCATCTCTGCTGTTTTTATTATAGTTATATGTAATACTGTTTTAAGCACGAGATTGCCGATTAGAAATCCCGGGAAGATCCATATTAATATCAACATTTCGATGCAAGTATTAAAATAACTACCTGATTCCGACCTCTGGACTGATCAGTCGCATCTTAAATTTCTTTGATGACCTTTGTCCAATTTTTTGTTTATATATTTTGGCGTAGATACAGAGAAATGCATTTTTTTTCTTGGGTGATAAATCTTTACCCTACCTAAGGGCCCCCAAACAAATTTTTATACGGGGCCCCGCCAAGGCACGCTACGCCTCGGTTTTCCACAATGTAGGAAGAGATTTATTATTTAAAGATTTATAAATTCTGTCCAGAATTCGCGATTGCACGTTCATAAATCTGCCATTTTTGTCTGACGGATGTCCATGATACTTACCTTGCCGAACGACGACTGTGGCTTGAACCACACGCGCAAGCTTCACCCACAGAACATATATACTTCTAACGGAGGCTTCACCACAGTTCTAACTGCGCAGGCAATCGCGCAGACCGCGCTGTGGGATTTGCGCGAGATACAGTTTTACCAACCACACGCACGGTGTTCCGTGTACAAACTGGCTTGCGCAGCCGCAGGCAAAACTGTAAAGTGTGTAAAGCTTGTGCGTGTGCGTGTGGTAAGCCCATTACTCTCTAGAAAAAGACCAATCCTTTATTTATGCATTACACAAGATAGAGAAAGGTGTTTCTGAATAATTGTTTATACAGCAGGGCTATTCTATTGGCTAAATTGTTAGTCACTGACCCGCAGTTGTCCACTGAACTTGGATGGCTTGATACCTGTTATGAGGCTAAGTTGAGAAATGGAGTGCCTCAAGAGCGTTAGAACAGTTGATTTTAGGGAACATTTACATTAATTATCAGTTTCCGGTGCGCCAAAGTTCACCTAAATTTTCAACTCCGATAATTGGAAATCCGAAAATGTTCTTCCTAACATTTTTCATCCTATTATTACCACAATTCCTAACTACTCTGTCTATGTTCATAATTCCGAAGCATTCAACTTCATAATGTCAGTAGCAATAAACATCTAATAGACTTTTATTAGTTTTCCTATATTTTCTTAACATCTTTTACACTATTATTCAAAGTCATATCTATTTTGTTTAGTTATAAAAGGATGCTACAGCGAGGGAAGCGAGCTCGGGACTTGGGGCACCCCGACTCGGACAGGTTAGGTTCGAAGGGGATATGAATGAAAAATTTAGTGTCTAAACACACTATGCCGAAGTTACGCAACCGAAGTTCGGTTTACCAATTACGCCTGCAATGCTATTTAAATTACTGACGACACACTATGCCGAAATTACGTCGCGTCATAGCGTACAGCGTAACTTCGGTCGGGCGTAAGTTCAGCGGCAACTTATTCTGTGACCACACATTATACGCGACCGAAGTTCGGTTCGATTACCGACGAAGATCCGGGGGCGGGGAGCAGCAGGGAGCCGCCCGCGCCGAATTTCTGCCGCGTAAGTTCGGCTCTAATGGTGTGTCATATCAGCCAAATACGTCGGAACGTGAAATCAGCCGCCGAACTTCGGTCGCGTAACTTCGGCATAGTGTGTTTAGACACTTAGGATGAAACATTTTAGGAAGAGTGATCATTCGGATTACAAATCGTTAGGAAGAACAATTTCGGGTAAAGAACTTTAGGTGAGCCAATATGGACCCATCAGTTTCATTGCAAATGCAAAAGCCATTACGAAATTTACCTTTTGACAGCTATTTGATGGTTACCGCATAGGCATAGAGATACGCAAAAGGGCAAAAATAGGTCTGGCAATCGCCCTTGATTTTGTTACGAAGTCACACTTTGGTGTTGACCAACCGAGTCGTCAATACGTAAACATTCATCACATGGTAAACTTTTTATGCTGTCCTTCAGTTCCCAGTGGTTCCCAGAGCCCTGTAAGTCGGTACCACTGAATAAAACAACACAATTATATAAAAAAACGTCATGTTTTACAATTTATTTGGATGCGAATAAATTTTATTCAAATAATAACACGGGACAATCGTAAACAATTATTCATAAATAACATTTAGATCTTTAGGCGGTACACCAGTTTTAGGGTGCAGAAGGCATGGTGCCTATGGACTTCATGAGGTGGTAGCAGTGGGGCAGGCGGCTCCTGTGTCCGATCTTGTGCAGCGTGGCGGCGGCCTGCGCCAGCATGCCGGCCCGCTCGCCCGGCGCGGCCAGCACGGCGGCCGGCAGGTGTCTGCACGCCATGTACAGCGCCACCGCGCGCTCGCCCTCGCCGCCACCGCCCTCTAGCGCACGGTCTGACAAATATTTACAACTCATTAACATTTCCAGTTCAAGTTTCGAACAACTAGTGAACTAGATTGATCTGCTATTTATGAACTACTTACTGCAGTTCATAAGTAGCAGATCAATCTAGTGTATTGTACTACTGTTAATGTCAGTTATAAGAATCGCTCTTACTGCCACGAGATTAAGGCATTGTCAAATAAAATATATAAAATTGTTACCAAAGATGTGTAGAGAATTTTATGGCTTGAATAACATAATTATGTTTGTGTTTTCTGTTTTGAACGTTTAAGTCTAAAAAACTGAATCAAATATCAACAAAAACAGAAAGCCTCTAATCAAGTTATTAAAGTCGTTTTTCATTAATACCTTTGCCGCAGATGATGGACGAGCGATTGAGCCTGGGTCTTAGGCTTCCATCTAACAGCTGTTGAGTGCGTCGCGGCGCCGCACCCGCCATCATACGACAGACCGCAGATTGCAGGAACACGCGGGAAGTCACCCACTGAAAACATTTCGACAGTTTTTTTTTAGCTTGTTGAAATCATCAATTGAGTCCTCCCAGCCAGGGCAGGGCATGAGGGACTGTCAGACTTGTACTGACTAATATCCACGGTGTCCTTCAGCAGCGAATCTCTAATACAAAACGATTCCTATCGAGTTCCCTTCCGAAATATGACAATTTGGCAAATACTAATCTTTTCAATTATCATTAAAACAAATTAATTACCTATTCAAGTTACTTTGCAGGTATAACCTTATTGCTTATGAAAATAACAAAGAAATAAATAAACGCCTACCATTTTTATCCGAGCAATTTCAACTCGCGCAAAACAGCAAGGAAGCCGCAACGCGAACCAGGAATTCAGTCTATCTAATTCATTGCATTTCTTTTAGCTACCGTGAGCTCATAACTCGGCTAGTTTAAGTAAGTTATAACCCGCGATTTTACGGCTTACGATAAGGACAGAGATATGTAATGCGTACGCCAGAATGAGATGGAATGATACTGGACTTCGTAATTCGTTTAGATAGTATTATTTGGATGACAGATTCACATTCATTTTTTTCGCGCTTATTTATAATTTTGTATGTTATTGTTTTCATCTGTACATTTGCATTTGATTTGGTATTATTGTTGAAATTGATAAGTTTTGCGTAGTGAGTGCAGTAATAACAAGGTTAGTTCAGTTCAATTGTATTCTTTGATAAATGTTCACCGTAAAACGGTGTTATGTTAGTTTCGAAGTTTAAACTAGATGGCGTTGTGCAATTACGTCACGATCCTGAATCGCGGTGTTAAGATCTGTAGGCGATTAGTATAAGGTTTTGTGAACATGAATTCACACTATTTTAGAATTTTTTTTTTTTTTTTTTTTTTTTTTGCCAAAACAAAAAAAAAAAAAAAAAATTCTAAAATAGTGTTCAAAATTAGCGTCCAATTTGTTAACCGGCCACAAAAAAAGAGGTGACCCATTTCGTACACCAGGTCCGGTGTACAATGTTGTTTTTTTTGTTTGATTGTTCCTTGTTCGCGATATAACTTCGTCGTTAATGAACCGATTTTGATGATCTTTTTTTTTGTTGGAACTTGGAAAGAGATATTCCAAATGTGGTCCCATGATAAGAAAATCAGAGTTTGATGATGCAAGACCAGAGAAATCGAGTGGATCTTTTCAAAAATCTTAGGGGCGACTAGTGTGTTTGTAAGTTTTTTCATTAAGTATTTCAAAGCACCACAATTTAATATAGGTCTGGAGTATAATATCTGATGATGGAGCCGAGAGACAGCTGATGGAACTCCTCAACGATTCACAGCAGCTACCTTGTGTTTGAGCTTGATTAATTTGTATTGATAAGAACTTTTCACCTAGACGGGTTGCAACTGTCATTAGGGGTCTGATGGCGAAGACGCCTGCCATTTGGTCCCATAAAAAATCATAGTTTGGTTCAGTAGTTTTTATTTTATGAGCATTTTTAGCTTATTGTGTACATGGGCGATGTTATAACCGGTGCTACGGATAATAAAATTCTAGTTCATATGTAAGAAAGATATGTAGGTATTTGACAAGAATTTGGGTTGAATATTTAAACTAAAAAGGCTAATATTAGGCCAAAGCTGTAGTTACTGGAATTCACGTTTTGGTCCGGCTTCACTTTCAAGAATATTTACCCTACGCCACTGGTGTCCTTCCATAGCCCTTTACGTTCCGGGGTCACGGTTGCTGTTTAGTCCCGCAGCCAATTTCGATACAATTTAGAACTGATTTTCTGAATGATATCATGGAAAGGAAGATATAAAATAACACAGAGGACAGTAGAGGTGCAGATGTTTACCCCATAAATGGCTAGTATAAACTACAACCACACAATCTTAATCGTCACGGCACAATCAGTATCTTTTAATGCGGCATATTAAAAGTGACACTTTTATTACGTCATCTCAAACTTTTTCGTCTGTGTGTTGCATGTCGCGTGACGGTCGGCCGCGGAGTAGGGATAAAGTCAAAGGCGCTCTTCAAAGCAGCCGCGTCCAATATGGCGGCGCCTATAGTTCGCATCAGCATCATGTAGTGTATAGACTATTACTCATTTGTGCCAGTGCTCCACGCTATTTTGTTTATATTTTTTCGATTTTTTTAAGATAAATGTCTATAATGTGAAAAAGTTTCAATTTTACCGTGGTTTCATAAAACCACACAATCCTTTTTTTTAGGTGATAAAACCATCAAATAAATGTTCCTGCATTGGGTGCAGCGAAAGGAATTATTAGACTCGTACTGACTCAAATCCATCTTCTCCCTTCAATAGCCCTTTACGTTCCAGGGCTGCAGTTTCTCGATGAGACAGTTCCGCAACCCTTCATTACGACATCAAATGGAATTATGTGCAATCATCCGTGCAATGCGATAATGTGATAGTTAATTAGTTGTCGAATCAACAGAAGTAGCAAAGCTTTCATTAAATAAAATTAGTCATTTTCAACACAAAAATAATGATTATCAAAATGCAATGAAATAATAATTATTTAATCAAAATTATCTATGGTGTCTCTGATATGAAATAGCCATGGTGGTCTAGTGGTAACGGCCTGGGGGGGTATTACAACGTCTTAAAACCAGGCTTATTCCGGCGAATGAAAGTGACAGAGCTATACAAGTCGTCTAGCGCCATCTCCTTCACTCACTGGAATAAGCCTGGTTTTAAGACGTTGTAATACCCCCCCTGGACTTACGAATTATGGTTGGAATCCAGTCAGGCGCATTACTATGTGTATTTTTTTATCACCACGGCGAGTTAAATAATCGTGAGGCAACCAGCATGTCCCAGAACCAAGAATTCGAAGACATCTACCAACCCGCCCAGCCACATACTCTCACAGAGAGCAGGCTTGCCTCTCAGCATTGGGAACATCATAGGGTTATTTATTTGATTATGCCACATAGTGTCATGGTATGTCTATTAGTTTTTGGTTAGTGAAAACGACAGTCCAAAAAGAACACGAATGTCATAGTGGATAGGGTTTATATCGGATGTTCGTGAAATATTATTTACCTCACTTGCTCCATTGCTAACATCAAACCCGTAGTCAGGGCGCAATGATCCCTCCGAATTCTTGTCGTGAGAAATAAAGTGGATCAATAAGTTATTGTTAGCTTGAAAGATTAGGCAATTACATATCAAAATGATCTTAAAAGTCCATGTGTGTATTCCCAATAACATACGAGCAGATCTCTTCGACATGATTGTCTGTCACGCGACTGCATCACCGATGCTACTTGTATATCTATTGCTAAAGCGTGCATTTTGCGTTTGTGTTAATACCAATTATTGGATATTATAAAGTGTCAGCGTTGGCGGAGGTAAATACAAGTAATGAGCGTTTTTCCATTAGCCGGCCCGGCACCGGTACGGCACCGGCATGGCCGTGCACCGGCACGGTCACGGGCCGGAGCCGGCGCCGGTAAGTGCAAAAGCGAGCCATACATTTTCATACATTTTGCTTCCCCGGCACCGGCACGGCGTCGGCGCCGGTGTCGGTGCCGGTGCCGGGCCGGCTAATGAAAAAACGCTGAATCATTACTATAAAGACGAATAAAGTAACTATTACTTTTTAATTTCAATGAAATATAATTAGACAAACCAAATTTAAAAAAGTACCTACCGGCAAGTTCTGCGAGATCCTCCTCAGCGAGTGCAGATCACGTTGGAAGGCCCGCAGCTGCGCGTGCGGCGCTGGTCCGCAGAATGCGTCCACATCGCCCACACACGCGCGGTCCGCGCTCGCCTCCCACACGCCCGCACGGACTTCCAACAGCCAATCACAGCATAGCACTTGCATAAGCTGTCAAAATTGACATTTGTTTCAAAATAATGCAATGTTTTTTTTTTCGACCAGTTTTTAGAGTAAACACTTTCTAAGACTACTTAAAAAAAAAGCAAAAAAAAGCACAAGGGAAGACCCATTTAGATTCCGATTAATTCATGTCGGTTTGTCGTATCGATACCCTATAATTATTATGCTAGTGTCGAATTCTTCACAATGTAGGCTTAGATGGTAAACATTTTTCAAAAGAAACCAGTGGCGGGCCTAGGGTTTCAAAATAAGGCAAGCCCAATAAAATTTAAAACGATTTCAAAAAAAGAAAGTTCAGTTTTCGACTGAGTATGTAGGTACCTACGTATGTATCATCGCAATTTTCTCATAAACTACTTGTTAGGTACAATAAATTAAAAGTGAATTCAAAGTTATGGTAAGTAGTTGCTTGTTTTGTAACAGGACTAACAGGTTACAGACAAAAAAAAAAACAAAACAGAAAGTTACAAAACGAAAATTAAAAAATAGCTAGATAGAATGTAATAAGGAATTTAAATAAATTAATTATATTCTAATTGGAATCGTCTATCTTTCCTAAGAAATGATTTAATTACATCAGAGTAAAATGTTGGTGATCGTTTTAATTCTACCAACAACTGTTTTTCAATAGCTAAAATCGTATCCCCGTCCCAGTTCTGTGGGTTGTCGCACAGATCAGAAAACAACTCAATAAGTTTACTTTTTTGTTCAAAAACCGTGTTTACGACTCGCGACATGTATGTCCAACGAATTTTTTGCTGCAATGAGTATCGTAAATAAAGCAGCTCGTTTTGTACTATTACTAAAAAAATTACACAAAGCCTGAAGGGCTGAAAAAAAATAAACTAACCTCTTGAATTCTATTGCATGATTTATACACATATGAAATATTCTTTTATGCGATTTACTAGTCTGAGAAATACACAGATTAGGCGTCGGCGTCGGGAAGAAATAAACTGTTTTTTTTTTCTGAGCAAAGTTTAAAGATTTTACCTTATCTTCGCCAATCAAAATTTGAACGCATTTTAAATCCTCACAAGGTACAATTACCTCCATTGTTGCAGGTAAGTCACCAAAACAATTGTATCACTGAGAAAATCTAACAAAACACACAAAAAACTTTAACAACAAAGCTTTCCCCACTCAAGCAAATGAAACTGAAGTGAGCTACTTACGCAGAGTAACAGTGTTGTCATTTAGGCAAAAAAAGTCGCCAGGTATATGAACAATCTAGAGAGATGTCGCATTTTTTTTATTTTTAAGATATTGCTTGAATATTTAATTTCGTTATTTTAAAAAGTCGCTAGTTCTTGTTGTTGCTAAATCTTAAAAAAGTCTCCAAACTCGTTAAAAATCTCCAAGATCTCACAACGTCGCTAAAACGGCAACACTGCAGCGTGCAACTTCATACGCATGCACGGCTTAAATCTTCCATACTGATCGATTTGTAGACGCACAAGGTTCTAACTCGTTATACGGCACAACGCTTTAGGCGCGAAAGGGACAGAGATAGTATTTGAAAGCCCGGTAAAAGCCGGTACGTGTAAGCGAGATAGCTATATATAGATGTTGCAAATACGAAACTGCGCGCGAACAATTGCGATGTAAAGTGTGTGGCGTGGATAGTTTGTGTTATTTTGATAACAATTAAGCGCGCGAACTTTTAAATAGTTCGGGTTTGATTATGATTCTCTGTCGAGCATTTTTAATAAGGCATGCCGGGCTTTTGGGCTTGTATGAAGGAACCGCCACTGAAAGAAACTGACATGTAGACTTATCATGTGTAATCAAGCACTTGCAGTTTAGCAGCTCCTTTATGAAAGTAAGCATGCAGTACAAACTTGAAGAGTAATTTTCGATTTTGAATAATTATGTTGCGTTCGATAAGGTACGAACAATTCTATCAAAACATATAGGTACATACGGCTGTTTGATTTATTTTGAAAATATATGACGTCACAAAGGATTTATATGCAAGTGTCACTCATTCGAAAGCGTGGCCAAATGTCTTTTTTATTAATTGTAGACGCGTTCCCTAGTTTGCTTTTATGAGAATTCAAGTATAGTAATAATGCGAGTTGCCACATACTTTAACTTGCAGACAATTTAACTACTTATACAATACTTAGCCCGAAAATAAAACTAATTATCTACAACAAATAATATAAAAAAGCAATAAAGTACAAAAAAAATAATAAACCATGCAAGAACACCTTCGATGCGATGAATGCAACTAATACGAGATTTGCCTTGTAGTAATATTGCACAACTCATGTAAACCAGTGCAATGCAACTACAATGCACTCCCGTAATAGTTATGTCTTCAAGCTCCTTCTTAATATGATTCAAAGAATAAAACTGAAAATGAGCATAAAAATAACGAGCAAAACAAAATTTTTATATGAAATAATTATTCAAAAATATAAATTATTCAAACCCCTTTGGTTAGAACTTACCAACATAAGCTGTGTGGGTTTTCGGCAACAGTAATATGCCAAGGAATCAGCTAACCTGGTTCCGGCAATATCACAGACCTGAAAATTCAATTAAGATAGAATTAGAATAAGTTTCAAAAAAATCGGACCCCACCTACGAGTTGTAGATCGTGGGTTCGAACCCAGCCAGGGGCATTACTTTGTGTAATTTATTTCATCACCACTGCTCTCAAAACGGTGAAGGGAAACATCGTGAGGAAACCGGCATGTACTAGAACCAAAAATTCGAAGACATGTGACATCCACCAACCTGTACTGGGCCCGCGTGGTGGATTATGGCCCACTCCCTCCCACAGAGAGGAGGCCTGTGTCCCAGCAGTGGGAAAATTTATAGACTAATGATGATGACACGAGAAAATGGAAGAAGTAAATGTAAGTCCCAAGTGGAATGGGATAAGGGCAGCAAAATGATGATAAAAAAAGTTATTGAATTGATTTTGAACACCATTATTATGTATCGTGTGATTCACGTGTCTGGTAGTTTTCAGAACAATGAAGCTGTTTTGATATTAAAACACTCCTATTGTTATTAGATCAATCAAACAAGCTGCATGGTATACATTATATTTTTGCTAATCACAAATTCTCAATAAAATCTATCAAAAGACCGTTTAATGTAATACTAACACTGTACAAAAACCTTTTAAGTAATCTATGAAAATATCTAAAGTTATACTATAATTTGGGTGTAGTAAATCTCTAAAACTGCTGGTTCGATTCCGAAAAATTATTTCACTAGTAGCTACATTATACCAGAATGTTGTAAGCTAATTATTTAAAACGATGACCCATGGGATAGTTAACGAAAAATATGGCAGCAATGCAGTGGGCGAAAGTTAGAATCATAGTCACTGTCCCAATATTTAAGAATAAAAGTCCCTTCATGAATTTAGAATCATAATAATCACTGTCCCAATATTTAAGAATAAAAGTCCCTTCATGAATTTTCACCAATGTAGACTTCACGAATTTATAAAACTATCGCTTAGCCAATATACACACAGTAAAATAAATGTGCACATACCTTGAGTATCGTCTCTGCAGTCCTCTCGAAGGCACGTTCATCCCGACACTGAGCGAGGCTTAACAAGCCGCGCCGGCTTTTGTATGCCATATGCAATGCCCTACGAATAATAGTACAATAGATATATTTTCATCAGCTTATGTTTATGCTATGAAAGACAATAGTTATTAATACAACAACTATAAACTATACACTTTTGTTTTATAAACACCAGTGCGACTAGAATTTCTAAGTTTTCGCATGTATGAGAATCCTCTCATTGTTAATTAGACTGCTGTTGAATAGTAATTTATTTTAATTTACATGTTATTGACCTGTATTTTATGCAGAGACAATTTATGTGTTTATGTTTAGTTCAGACATTAAAATCATTATTTTGGTGGTAGAAAAACATTGTGGTACACTTTATTAAACTTTTTTTTTTCGTATTTTACTGCTATCAGAAACTCGTTCCTAATGAATGTAAGTACACAAATATAAATACATAATCACTTTTAACTTACTACAAAATAGAGATCTTGGAACAGATTAGTTGTCACCAAGTTTTGGGTACTAGTCAGTAAAACCCATAAATTATATCCATGCACACTGGCTCCTGGTGGCTTACCATGACGTAGTTCCGATGTGGGAAAGTGACAGAGCTATACAAGTCATCTAGCGCCATCTCGTTCAGCGTAACTACTCACGCTTTAAGACGTCATGGTAGGCCCCCTGTTCCTTTTATACATACCCTGGTAAAGGATCTTCACAGTTGGCGAGTGGTTCGGGCAGCATGTTCAGACGGTCACCAATTTCTACGGCTTTGCCAGTGTCGGCCAACAACCATGTTGCGGCCACACCCACGATGTTGGCCCACCACTCCATCACGGGATCCCAGCAACCTATAAGGTTAGTATCAAAATATGAGAAAACATGTGTTTTATAAATAACACTCCATTTTTAGGTAATAACGTAGACGACGATCCATGTATCTTCTGGTAAGTGCAAAATGAACTGACAATAAGGTTTCTTCCAAAAAAAGGCAGAATTTTGTGTCTTTTTTGCGTTTGTTTGAGCTAAATAGTATGTTTTTGTTAGTCTCTTAAGAATAATACTTGCACGAAAAACATGCTCTGGGGTGTTTTATACCTAACTCACAAAACTAAAAAAAAAAAAAATAGGAAAAACCAACGAAAAATTCGTCCAGAATCATGTCCTGGATCCAAGGTATCCGTTTGTGCGTCGATGTCTCTTACACCCTGTATAAATTTCTACTGCTGGTTTTTTTTATTATTTCGGCATGAATTGAAGCTGAACGTAAGGGCGGGCTACTTACCAGTATGATGTGGAGCATCCGTGGACACGTCATCAGTAATCAATTTGATCAGTTCCAGTACATCACGCGTGTTGCTTCGCTCATCGGCACACAGTAACATCTGCAGGCTCTTTTGAAGAAGCTCCAGATGATACGCCTGGGAAAAGCGGAACAAAAATGAGTCTTGTCAATTCTGCCTGAAAGATATAGTGAGGATAGACTTTAATGAGAAACTGGATGGCTTTAGTGAAGAGGTAGAACAAAAAACGATGGATGGACTGAATTGGACTGTGTAAAGGGTACAGCTGAAGAGAAGGCTGAAATGACTAGTAATACAGAAGTATAGAAAAAGCTGTTCTGACCCCTTTGTATTAAGCTGGGTATCCATTACGTTCGCGAACCTCTTGTGCTCCGCGCTCTTGCAACAGCTCCGCATAGTGGATACGTTTGCGAACTTGGAGCGCGAACGGTGCGCGCTCCGCGCTCAGCGCTCCGCGCGGTGGCGGTGGCGGTAAATTGGGCGAACACAAAGGGGAGCTCAGTCTGTTCGTGGACAAGTCAAACGCGTACGTGTCGTATATCACGCTCCGCGCTCGGTTATTTGTTAGTTATTATGGAGTGGTTATAATTATACAATGGAGTGGTTATAATTATTAATTATACAAATATTCAAAATTAGATGAAGACATTCGCATGAAGTTTTTATAATGGCCACTTAATTCTTGAGATTTGAGTTCCAACACAAATGAATTTGGACGTCTTTTCTTGTAAATGTCAGATTCCCAAAAGCGAGGAGGGCTTCTATAGTCTTCGAGTAAATAATGAAATAAAATATATGCTGCACTAGCCACTAATGGTGACGACATGTTCGCTCAATGTTCACAAGAGGACTGTGGAGCATGCCGTGTTTCTATGGAGATGCGCGTACCGTCTCCATCAGAGCGGTTACGGGAGCGCGGAGCGCAAGAGGTTCGCGAACGTAATGGATACCCAGCTTTAGGTAGCTTAATCATCAATCAGTCTCTCGCGCTCCAGGAAAGGAGGACTCCTCGAGCGCGAGAGACTGTCACGACGCGTACCGACTAAAATCCACCGTGATTTTTAAATTGCTCTTTACGTTCCCGAGTAACGGTAGCCTGTTTAAACAGTCCCGCGACCCTGGAAACAGTCTCGCGATCATGGAGGCAGTCTCGCGACCCTGGAGCAAGGCCCGCGGAGGGTATAAAGTACGATATCCACGGGTTCAATTTGTGACCACGAGACCAACGGGGCAGTCACTAATTGTATATTATATAGTTATACCCTCAATAACATTACCATTTATGTGAACTTGGCGACATGGAAAAAATTAAAAATCCCTTTTGGTGAAGTGCTTCAGAAAGCCCGGGTGCGTAGTACTCGCAACGAGCGTGCTTGTATGACGAGATGTATTAATGTAGATGAGGCGAAAGGAGTATGTAAG
The DNA here is from genome assembly GCA_950005045.1 of Agrotis exclamationis. Classification (NCBI taxonomy): domain Eukaryota; kingdom Metazoa; phylum Arthropoda; class Insecta; order Lepidoptera; family Noctuidae; genus Agrotis; species Agrotis exclamationis. Next base: position 12,631,338 of record OX465425.1, on the reverse strand, counting down.
GATCGTAGGAGGTGGCACTCTGTAGTTTCTGCTTACCCCCATGGGAAGAAGGCGTGAGTTTAAGTAGGTATGTGAACTTGGCAGTGTTAAGCTTATCATAATTCATAATGCCCTCATTTATGTAAACTATATAAGCATGGATAAAACTATTATGTCATAATATTGATAGCTGGAAAGGAAACTATGCAAGCCGCTATTAGTTGATTCATTCACGAGTGTAACAATAAGATTGTTTAATTCATTAGATAATACAGCTGTCCGTGATGTCATATTCATTACAAACAAATGTTAGGTGCAGGTCTACCGTTATAGTTATTAAATGCTGTTAATTTAGATGTAGTGTTAATGCATTTGTCTTTACAACTTTATAAAGTACATGGGTTCGACATTGTAGTCAAAACAGGTTCTGTCTAAACTGTTTCCAAATTTCTGTTGTCTGTGGAATTTTTGCCTTTGAGTTTTTCACTTATATGATGCTTTGATAACTCTCTATTGTGTCTGCTTTCACTAGCTTTTGACTTTGACAAGTCGAAAAGGGAGTAAATACCGAAAAGTTCTTTTTGTAAACTTGTTCACTTACATTATTTTATTCCAAGAGCGCAAATATTTTTGTTTACATAAATAACGTTGCCCCAACCTAGGAATTTCTCCTGTATCCGTATAAAACGCACCCAGCGTTTTCAAACATAGTAACTCAGATACACAAACACCTAGACCCGGAAAAACTACAGATACTAGAGAACTAGAGACTAGGGCCTAGAGCACAAGTCCACTGCTGAACATAGACCTCCTCATTAGACCGCCACACAGAACGACAATTCGCCACTTGCATCCATCGGTTGCCCGCGACTCTCACAATGTCGTCGGTCCACCAGTGTCACCACTCGAGAACTTTAAGGGCAACCTTAATTGTGCTCTAACGTTTTTCCGTCTCCGTCATCGATGTTCTTCATGGCTATGTCATCATAAACCAACAACTTACCCTCATAGCATAAGCCAACGGATCAGCGGGGTCAGGCAGACGACAGAACAGCGCCGCAGTAGCAGGGTTACGTTCATATGTCCAACGACGCGTGCGCAGGAACCGCATGCCGCGCGCACTGCCCACCCAGCGCAGGCGCACCGGCCACTCCGACAGAGAGTCTGTGCATGTGACGCGGCAGAGACTCAGGTAGTATCTGGATGATAAATGATGTTAATGGTTTGACTATCTAAATATGGTATTTTGCTGCATAAATAAATTGAAAATCTGTTTAGTTCGTCAGTTAAAATATTGAAAAATAATGGACACGTATTTTTTTGTTTTTTAAAAACGCTTCCAAATTCGGGAGTTGTGACGTCTTAACGCTTGTAAAATTGTTCCGACCGACCGAGAGTAGCTTTGTGATTTTAGAAGCGTTGTATCTTCGTCAATTTTGGTTTACGTAACAAAAGAGAAATACGGCTCTATATTTTTATTATTACCTATATTTCGGACTAAGAATTTTTTTTGAGTAAAACAGCCTATTATAATTAAACTTTATTTTAGCATTTATTTAGATTATTAAAAAGAAGAAGAAAGTTCAGTTGAAGAGATTATCATCATATCAGCCGCAGGATGATATCCACTGCTGTACAGCAGCCTTCTGTATAGACTAGGCTTCCAATAGAACCGGTTGGAAGTGGCTTGCATCTCGCGCGATCTTTTAGTGATCACAAGATCGTCGGTACACCTTGTTGTTGGACGTCCTATGCTGCTCTTGCCGGTACATGTTTTCCATTCGATTTGAATTGTTGTGTTGTTTTATTTTTCTTTGGCTACTACGCGTTCGTTTTAAGATTATTTTGTAACAAACATCTGTAAGTACCTACCATTTAATGTGACTAAAGCCTCCTGCAGACACACGCGATTAATCGTGCGGGGCGACATGACGCGGTCCATTCACAGTATTTTTAGAGTGGAAATTAGCTTGGCTCGTTGTCGCAGCGCGATTAATCGCGTGTGTCTGCAGGAGGCTTAACAATGAATAACACAATCAACAATGTAATTTCCATTACCATTCATCACAATATACCTACAATTTACCTCGTTTGAAAATTAATTACTTTATAAAAAATGAATACACTATAATTCCTGCAAGGACAGCTAATACCTATCAACATTTCATCATCATCATCAGCCTATTAATGTTCCCACTGCTGGGACACAGGCCTCCTCTCTGTGAGAGGGAGTGGGCCATAATCCACCACGCGGGCCCAGTGCGGATTGGTGGATGTCACATGTCTTCGAATTTTCGGTTTTAGGACATGCCGGTTTCCTCACGATGTTTTCCTTCACCGTTTTTGAGAGCAGTGGTGATGAAATAAATTACACAAAGTAATGCGCCTGGCTGGGTTTGAACCCACGACCTGCTACTCGTAAGTCGGAGCCGATACCACTGGGCCACCACTGCTCTAGTCGCATTTCATGCTTTATTAAAATTGTTCATTCAATCAATATTAATTCTATATTCCTTACCCACACAACCAGTTCCCAAACTTCGGCATATAGTCTTTGAACACCAACGCAGCAGTAACATAGGTATCAGCCAACAGATGTCTGTTGCCGGCCACCTCAGCCAGATTGACGGCTTGTAAGGCTAACAGGACACGTTCGCTTCTACCGCTGTGGCTTGACAAGATCTCTAGTTGAGCCAGACGATGGGATACCGCTGATACTTCGCCTGCCCAGTGTTGCGTGGCTCTTCTTGAAGGACTGGAATTAAAGTTTGTTGTTATACAGTTTTATTTAAAAAAAAAAATACACGAATTATAAGACCCCATAATTTATTCAAATGTGAATTGACGGATTAGGTATTTAGCTAAAAGTTACGAGGGTACAAAGCATACAAGTCAAAAACATCCTCTTTTTCTAAGTTATTTCCATTTCTAACATATATTACTAGCAGATTGAAACGCTTGCGCCTATCAAGCATTAGTCTTTGACTTTGCTCACAGATTTTTTACAATAAGAGAGGTCTAGGCAAACGGATTATGCAAGGATATCAGCGTAGCAGGTGAGTATCGTTTCTGCCTCATTCTATTTTTTTTTAGCGTGGCAAAATCATCAAATGAGTCCTCCCACCCAGGGCAGGGCGGAAGGGACTGTCAGACTTGTACTGACTAGAATCCACGGTGTCCTTCATTAGCCCTTTACGTGCCAAGGTCACGGTAATGGAAAAAGTCCCGCGACCCCGGCAGGCTTTGGCCCTCTTGCTGACGCTCTTTGAAGCGCGCGTGGAACACAAAGCGCCGTCGACCCGGGCATGGTCCATGGTCGGGCGGCGAGGCATGGTCCATGGCCGGGCGGCGAGTTGCCCATTACTCGCCGCCCGCATGCCCTGCCTCACTCTATGGAAAAAATACGTAAGATTTTTTTTATGTTGCCCCTCACTACGAATTTCTCCTGCATCGTGTGTGCGTTTACAAACATAGAAACTCACATACATAAACACCCAGACCGGAACAAATACTTACAGATCATACAAATATTTGTTCCGTGTGGGGATCGAACCCGTAACACGTTGCACAGCAGTCGATCGCTAAGCCAATGTGCCAAACGTATCGTCAAATGTATAAGTATTCATAATAAAATAGCATTAAGCATGTACTTTAAATATCAGTATGAATAAAAAGCATAGTCCTACCTATCGCGGGGTGCTAAGACAGGAAACCTCCACGTGCGCCCGTAGACTGGAGTTCCCTCTCGGATACGTCCGGGGGGAAGACCAGTTTTTCGGGCCGGTGCGCCCTGGGATGCGGGCAAAAACTCTCCTTAGGCACTGTGTGCCTAAGGGGTTTCTTTGCCCGTATGCAAATAGCCTGTCGGGTGGACGCTCCAACGCGTGTCCCTCTGAACAGCAGAGGGCACAGCGGCGGAGCGGGCTTGCGGACGGTGAGTAATGGGTATGCTCGCCGTCCGAAGGACCAAGCCCGGGTCGGTGGCGCGTCGTGTTTCACGCGTCACCGACGGGGCCCCTTATGGGGCCAAATGCCTGCCGGGGTCGCGGATTTTTCTTAATCCAGGATACCGTGGCCCCGGAACGTAAAGGGCATCCGACGGAACACGGGTGGATTTTAGTCAGTAAGAGTCTGACAGTCCCTCCCGCCCCACCCAGGGCGGGAGGACTCATTTGATGATTTTGCCACCCTAAAAAAAAAAAAAAAAAAAAAAAAAAAAAAAGTCCTACCTATCGCTCCACAAATCACCAGCCCGTCGTGCAAGGAAGGATCCAAATGGTAGTCTCTGCAACATCTGTCGTAACACGGCAGCGATGAGGGCCGAATACTTCGCATGTCCCTGACCGCCCGCCTGCACGCTCTTCCCCGATACTGCTAAACTTCGATGTAGTTCTAACCGTGCGTTTGTCAAGTCACCCTGAAAAATAATACTTAGTAAAAACCCAGTTTTTTTTTTCGGGATAATCCCGCCGCCCTATTCTCGCACTGCAACTTCTGCGAGCCAGAATCATCAATGGGGTCCACCAGAAAAGCACTAAGACAATGAGGTTCGACGAATTCTCGTAGAGTGATTATATGTATAAATACCTACCTTGTTACTGGAATAATGATAGTAACTCTTTTAAACATGAGTGAAAAGTATAATGTTGTAGTTATCTTTCATACTACGTGTACGAACCAAAAAAAGCGAAAAACACGTGTTTGTTTGTTCCGGTTCGTTTGTTGTATTCTTATTATTGTTCTTACCACTAAACGTATTTGTATCAGTTAGTGTGCCGGTAAATTTAGGTTACGCATTCTTTGATCTTTCTTGTAGCTCAAATACATAATGCAGTACATAAATAGAAGTATTAGGTGCAAATTCGTCTTTTTTTTTTGAAAATTCAAACGCTTACCTTTTTCAAAAAGTTGTCAGCTTGTCGTTTGTGTTTATAAAATAGTCCAGCTTCTTTAGACTGTGATTTCGGTACTGAGTCTCCATACACAAGTAATTTGATCAAACAGCCTCCCAAGACGAAAAAGTTTATCATGTATATGAAGAGAGTACTGAAAAACCATGTTCCCCATGATATTCCAGTTGAACCTAGAAAAGTAAATATACCATTAAAAGGATAGGCATGTGTACCTATCATAAATTATTTATGCTTGACTGTTTGCTCGATTCGTATGGACCAAGCAAGACGTCGCATAGTCGTCGGTAGCGCGAATTACTTGACCCACTTTAACATAATTCTGTCGTATCAGATAGGGTATATGGGGCTCGCTCGCGACCACCACGGTCTAGTATGAAATCTTCCTTTAATTTAAATATATTAGGGTGTAAAAAATCCTTAACAAATCCGAAAGTCATAGTGATTATATTAATTGTTCCATGACCCTTAGTGCCTTACTTCGAGCCCTACCATAAAACCGTAACCGTAATTTTTTGCTCCATCAAAATGTAAATTCCTAGCAATAATTTTACTGCAATGTAGCTTAGTTGATATAATTATTCTCTGACGGTTTCATAAAGGGTTTGGTGACACCTTCATATGCATATGCATGCATATTTATTTCCTCAATCACTACATAGTATAAAACGAGGTTGCTTACCGCTGTCTGTCCCTATGTATGCTTAGATCTTTAAAACTACGCAACGAATTTCGATGCATTTTTTTTAAAAGATAGAATGATTCAAGAGGAAGGTTTACATGTATATAACATGCATAATATAGTAGAGATTGCACCAGTGTGGAGCCGGGGCGGGTCGCTAGAACTTAATAAAGCAGAGTTGTACCTAATATTACACCTACGTTTCTGCAATTTTGTTTACATTCCATGCCCATATAGGGTGCAAACCTGTTACTGTCAATCCATAAATCCATACTTCATTGTGGCTACTGAGAAATTATTAATGGAAAAACTTTACTGGTGAAACATGAGTGTACTATTAGGTACACCTCTGCCTAACACTTCAGTGTATCCAGGAGTTGTGTAATGTATACTTACTAAAGTCATCATCAGCCAATATTTTCCTATGATCCACTCTAGCAGAGAAATCTGTGACAGATGACTCCAACATGAAGTTCCCAAAGAAAGCACTGAATGGGTTGAAAGTTATCAGACCAACCATGAAGGCACATAATGCTAACCGGGAACTATCACCCATACCCATGACTATTTTGTTCGAATATTTATCTTCAACCTGAAATCAGAACATAGTGGCTTAATGATGTTAATAGATCGCGTGTTGATGTCGTCAATACTTGCAATAGGGTTAATTCACACCGTAACGCAGCGCCTACATTTTTATAGATATTACTAAACGAAAAGATTCACATTTCCAGTGGCAGTATCTTTGCATGGTGTCGCGTCTCGGTGTGAACTGAACCTTAATGTGCTCTCGCGATAACGCTAGACCAATTAGAATACGTATATGAGATCTGTAGCTATAAGGGTACGTTCATATCTGACGGAACATCCATCGAGCAGATCGTCAATCAAATGTTCTTTTTTACGCACTAACGGATCATCGGTTGAGGGTGAACGGTCAATTGTTTTTCTATACATTTGTCTGCTCTGGCGTTCCGCGACCGATGATCCGCGACGAAATTCTAATCTTAATAAGTGTAATATTTCTACTTTATGAATTGTTATTGCAATACCAACCTTATATTCAGGTGATGAAGGTGAATCACTATCAAACCCATGTGGTGAACTGGATGGTGAAGAGATGTCGCTGTGTGGAGGAGTGTATGTTACATCGAACTGTGGTTCCTTCACTCCAGACTTCTGGAAGGCCAGTTTCAGAGCCATGTTCTCTTGCTTTAAACGAGTATTCTGATTCTGTAGGTACTTGATGTATTCTATTGTTTTTCTTAATATAGCTGATTTGTTCAACTGGAAAATAAAGTAGAGTATAAATTACATAAAATATTAATTTATTTGTATTTTTCCTTCCATTTGTCGCTTCCATGGACTCTTGGAACTACAAAATAAACTTGTTCTAAATCAAAGTGATAGCCTGCAATTTAAGAGATTGAGAAGATAGCATCGCAACTCTCCTAAAAAAGTTTATCTAACTGGAATCAGAACACATATTTCAAATATAGGGTTTTAAATTTAATTGCCATAATGTAAGCTCATATATTTATATACAATAATCAATAGCAAAAAGTAATAATAATAATAACTAAATTAAATTATCAAAAAATAATAAGATGATAATCTAACTAGAATAAGAAAGTAGCAGTTGATTATGTTTATCATTAACATGAGAACACCACATGTTATGTGATTATTGCATCATACTATCAAAAATGCTGATGCAAGATTATTATTTTTATATAACAACAAAAAATAAAATAATACATACTTTCGCTTCTTCTCCGACCAGCATATTCTTAAGTTCCACTATCCTATCATTAATACTAGTTCTGTACCGTCTTTCGATAGCATTGTGCGCACTTCGTTTCACTTCTTTAACTTTTGGGACTCCCATATTGGGAGCCTGACTTAATGTTATCTTTTCTCCTTCAAGGACTACAGGTATCCCTGTCAGGAGAGTAGGTCCATTGTTGCTAGTAAAAAACGTGTGTATTGGGCGGTTCTCTGTATTCGCTTTTGCATTTGTGATTATGCCTTGTGTTGTTCCTGGAAGAAAAAATATTAATTGTTATTAGATATTTAGCCTTGTAACTAAAACAAAGAATAACCATATAAGATATTTCAAAGAATAGTAAGAATCATATTAGAATTTACCTTGTACAGGCGCACTGGTGTACATAAAAGTTTGAGTTTCAGGGTTTAGGATATTTGACTGTAACACAACTGGAGAGAAATTTGCATCAGATGTTTTCAGAATAAGCGGTGTCACTCCTTTAGCATTGTTTTGTAATAGCAAAGGTTGACTTGGAGGCTTAGGTTTAACCGGCTGCTTCATTTGTGTGGAACCATCCAACTGCATCAATGATGCCCTGCCATCTGGAATTGGCTGCACATTTGGTGCCAAGTTCACATAGAGTGGACTTTGTACTACCTGTTGCACGAGCATGGGGGTTTGTGCAGGTATTCTCTTGCGCCCATGCTGCGTGACGTCAGGTAACGGCGCGCCATCATTTAGTGTCAAATTATAACTTTCTTCTCTAGCATACACTCCTTGAACAGGGCTACTCTTGGCTTGTGGAGTAGTTATTGGGCGTGTATTTGCTCTGTGCGTGTACTGCGACACCATAGGGTTTCCGGTGGGATTGTAGCATGGTGACACTTGGGGCTGAGATGTAACTTCGGTTTTAATTTTCGTGTCAACGCTGAGAAGTGGATGATCATCGACGCGAGATAACTCATCCTCCAGTGTCTTCATAAAATCTCCATCACAACCACTGAGAAAGTCTGAAATTTTCCAATTATTACATAAAATTACTCATACTTTTACGACGTAAGACGTCGTATTTTTCTATGATAAATAAACAAGTGTTACCTTCTATTTCCGCAATGTCGTGGACGTTAAAAACATCCGAATTTATAAATGGATCGTCTTGCTCCATTTTGAAATCCATTTTTTACAAAATAAACCATTAAAACGATATTTTACACATTAAAAATACACTTGTTTACGTTTTTTTGGCATTTGGTGACTATTACTCATTTGACATTTGTCTGATGATTTCTTTCCACCAATCAAAAGAAAGAAAATAGGTGGTGTGATACGACGTCATATGGGTGCGTTCGGAAACTTATCTCTATAACATGCACGATAACATGGAAGATCAAAATCTGTTGTGCTGAAGTCTATGGTTTTGCCTTATTCTATGGCCTTAAATCTTGCGATAGTAGGTCCTATTCATTTACGGCCGAGCTCAATAACGTACTGAAGTTTAAACTCGGGTAGCTACCAGAGCTTAACTCTTACTTCTGATCTATCTGTTACTGCCGTCTCAATAACAAAATTTGCGTATCGCTAACTTTAGTTAACCACAGATCGGTCCCTAACTGCAGTTTGGACACAAAAAAGGCGGGTTTCTTTTTTTAATGCCGTTCGACTCTGTTTCAGGTAAGGATCTTTCATTGAATAGGAAGAAAAAAACGAGATCTCGGAACATTGGTCACATTAGGAAACATTATAATGCTGTTTTGATTAGTTTCACGTGAGGATGATTTTATTGCATGCTATGGAAAAAAGTTGGCCAAAAAGTAAAGTATTTTTTCATTTCATCATTAAATTAGGTCTAAAGTTTTACTTAGTAGTAGTCAATGTTTTATAAGATTTGAACCACTCCTGCTACTCAGAAATTATCCTTTCCATACAATGAAATTATCCTTACATAAAATTAGGTAAGTCAAACGGTATCATAAAAAATTGGTATTTTTTTTGTTCATAAATTGTATGAAAAAATGCATCGTGCGCTCATCAGATGTATAGTTACCGCCAAATAAATAAAATACACCGGCCACATCTCATTATCACGGAAAAAGCCATTATTTTAATTAAATAAGTTGTAAATACTATTGCTACCAGCAGTTAAGCGCCCGATTTCGAGGGATAGCTAATTTGTAACTGACTGTAATGTAAACAAACTAAAGTTAACTGCCAAAGTGCTATTGAGACGCTCTACGTTTTTTTTCTATAGCTTTACATAACTACGGTAAGCGGCAAGCTCCCCAAAGATAGATCAATGGTAAAGGTAGATATTCTTATCTATCTTGAGTTTATTGTAACCCACAAATGCGGCTACAGCTACTAAAGATTGGTAATTTAACAGATGGTTAAATGTAAGTGCGTTATTGAGATCGGCCGTTAAATACATAGATATAGTATTTGCGATGTTCAAACCATAGGACCAAAAATAGCTCGTTCAAAACTTCAATCAACAATACACCGGCACCGCTGTGACTAAACTTTTTTGACCTTTATTAACCGAGGGCGCTTATAAATAAGATTTGTATAAATTCTTTTATTTTTAATATGTATTTTCAAGTTATTAAACACATCATAATTATTGAAACATTATAATTTATATCCCTAATATTGTTTTTTATTGAAAATTAATCAACGAATTATACGTTTATCTACCCCCTGATAGATGGCGCTTTTTGTATTATATTCAATCAATTATTCAAGTATAAAGAAAATTTTAAAACCACTTTTTGGCAATAGGTACGCCGCCGCGCCACCAGTACAAAATAACACACGCATACATGAACCCGAAGTTCATAATTATATCTTTTTAATAATCGTATAAAGCTGGAAGCGCCATCTGCTTTTATATTTCGGAACTCCCATGCATGACGCATAGCAACAAGCGTAGCGTGTCGTAGCTAGCCCGCTCGTAGCCGCGCGCCGCGGGTCGTAGCGCTCTGCTACCAAATTGCATAGCACTCGTTTACGTTCGTATCTACGGGATGGCGATTGCGTAGCTGTAGATCGTCCCTCACTTTGCTATAAAGTTAGGTACTGTGTAGGTTTTGAGGTGTTTTCTATTTTTTTATTACTTTTGATTGGCGTTACTGAAAATATTACCAATGACAATTATATTACTGAAAATATATTACCAATAATTTACTCTATACTATACTTTATATTATAAAGCTGAGTTGTTTGTTTGATTGGTCGCGCTAATATCAGAAACTAATGGTTCAAATAGAAAAAAATGTGTTGAACAGTAAAATTAGAGATCATCGCGCTACGACCAATAGGAGCCGAGGAACGGGTGAACCCGCGGGGAATAGCAAGTTTCTAATAAGTTCGCCTACATAAACTGCAAGCACACGCCTAAGAGTAAATCATAGTCTATCTTAGCTCCCTCAAAATCGAATGCAGTTAAATATTTTGAGTTTTCCTTTAGTTAAGGGCAAGAGATCTACCGTAGGAAGTGTTTGAGTTATAATATTACGTACGAGTACCTAACCTAAGTATCTACGTACGTTACTTTTGCATTTCTCCACAAAGGTGACCAGCATAATCGGAATTTAATCTGCTTAGGTGCTCTTTTTTTATTTCTTAAACTGGGTGCATTTATAAAATGTCTTTTCAGATTTGTTTTAAAAAGTTTGGCTTTTTGCGACGTTAGCAAGAAACAGTACTTAAGGGTCTTGAATGAAGTTCAAGGATTTTTGGTTCGATATAATGTTGTGAATAAATAATTGATAGGGTGAAGTTTGTCTTTCTATTCGTAAGTACATCATTAAATTTAATTTTACATTATTAATTGACTTTCATTCGTAATTAGACATCTTTGTACCTAGTTATTAGAGTTTTGTTTAATTAAGTAAGCCAAAGGCAAGTGGTTATCTATACTTATTAATTTTAGCGGTGGTATCCTGTTTGACGTTCGAAGAGGTCGATTTTTAGGATATACATCGAGAATCCTCTGTCTCGCAAAGCATGTGCTGATGTGCCGTTAGACCAGCTATCATTTGTACATCCTTGGCATGGCTTGGCTTTGTCACAGGTAGTTAGTAAAACGAAAGTCAGACAACCAGTATTGCCGTCTTATAGACAGTCGCTTCATGTTAAGTAGGAATTAGAATTTCAGCTACTGATACTGGTATCCAGTTAGACTAGAAGTTGACCCCAACATAGGAAAAGCCAGTAGATAACGCATCAAAACTCGACAGTGGGGCTCATGACGTCAGAATTCAATAAAAAAAATACTAACTTGTGAGGTATTGACAATATTGAAAGCGTCATATCGATGTAAATTTTTTTACGTAACCAAAGAAAAAATACTGCTCGAATATTTTTTAATATCTTACTGAAGGACTAATTATAATTTTTGTAGTCAAATAGCCAAATGAAGGGAAAATAAAATATATCATTGATATTAAACGTTTACTTTATATTTATAACATTATATTATCTGTAAATATAGAGTTCTTACTATAATAATATGTAGTTACGAGATAAACAAACTCGATCTAATATAACTTAAGTGTATACATACAGTACAACTACATATTAAAGTACATACGATATTTTCAAATTCCAACTTAATTGATGAACTATAGTGCAATAACATCATACTTAATAACATATATTTATAGGCACAAAAGTGGATATATAATAATTATATTATAACATTCGATTTAACAAAAAAGTGAGGTATTTAATTGTAATGGCAGGCAGACATTTGTAAGTATCGCCAGGAGCTCTGGAGCTCTGGTCCTACGCCTGATGATAACCACGAAACACAAGAGTGCATAAGGTACACCTACTGGAATGTCCTAACATAGATAATGTTTTAATTACAACAAACAAAGGCACAAAATAGTGAAACCTACCAAAGTGTAGCTTCTACACACACCATACGTGATTTAAATTAATTTTAATTACACATTTGCATTTACAAAATTTTATTAAAGTAGATACATTCGTAGATATCTATGGCATTTTCAAACTAGACTAAAGTAACAAATCAGTCTTCCAATCAATTACCAAATAATAAGTAATGTATTTTTTTAACTTAAGGATAGTATAAAATTATATGGTTTTTCTTAGGACTTTAATATACATGGGTATCTACTTAAGAAATCAAGTTTTAGAAGATGTGATAGTTACACGACAGGAATTACTGAGAAGTAAAAATGTGCAGATTTGTACATTTGGATATATTTTTCTAATAAGAACAAGAGCTTATACAACGAGCGAAACACACTGCATTACACTCATAGGTCGAATATGAAAATATAAACTAGACATTTTACGTATAACAGCGCATCGCGACGATTTTTCCATGTTACCACAAACCTAATATAACATTGAGCATTCTTAACTAAGTGTTGATGAAACTCTTAACTCTAATATGAACCACCGTGCTTGTGCAAAACTTTTATATTGAGGATATGGTGAGCACAACTAGGTATTTAACAACGAACACTTATGGCAACCGACGAACAAATTAATAAATTAATCTAACCCGTAACATAAGGAAACAAAATAATAGATCGGTATGTATGCACCTATATAGATACGAGTACGTCGCTATCCGCGATGACATGTGCGTCGCACGCAAGGTTTCTTCATCATGCAATTGTCAATAAAGTGAGGATATCTTATTAACTGTTTCACGTGGAGGTATGGCATGGTGCGACGCGGTGGACTAGAGTAGCTGTAGCGAGCGTGAGGTAGTAGCGGCATTTCAGTCTATAAACATCACAGTCGCGGACAACAAATTGCACAATAACTTGTCTGGGCGAACCCGCCTGGGGCGCGGCGGCGTGGCCGGCGCAGCCTGCTTGCCCTTCGGTCCTACAAAGTTACCAGTCCAACTAAGACAACATTACATGCTAGTTAAAGCTAACTTATTCTGCTATTCATTAACAAAGACGTAAATGTTATAAAACAAAAAAAGAAGAAAATAAACAAAAATAAAATCACAATAGAGCGTCGTCCAGCATCAAACGGAAATTTGATTTCGTTTTTAAGCTACGACGACACTTTGAAATAAATAGAGAAGAAGAGAGGTAGAAGAAAAGTGGCCGCGGGGCCCATTGCAATCGCCCGGCCGGAGCGCCCGGTCATCGGCGGCGTGCGCACGCGGCACGGCCTACCAGTTAGCCTACCAATAAGTGCCTTACTCCTAACTTTGTACGCCTAAGTCAGTCTTTTCGAATATACATTCCACGACGTGTTATCGTTCAATCTCTTTCGCTACCACAATCTAATGCAAAGTTACGCGGCGGAACAATAACCCCAGGCGGCTGGTCTAGGTCACGTCGACGAGGTACTGACAAGTCTTCGACGTGATCGTCGTCCTGCACGGGTGAGCGCGGAGAGTGCGGCGGTGATCGAGGTGGCGTACGAGGAGCTAGCGCTGCGTGGGCGGCAGCGGCCAGCGCCATCGCGTGCAGGGCTTCTCGGCCTCCGTCTCTTGTCGCTCCCTCCAACGCTTGCTGTAGGAATGATGGATCGATAAGAGGAGTTGATGGATTTCCATCTTCACCTCCACCTCCTGTTCCACTTAAACCGTATGGGAATGCAGCGCCATTTGACTCTCTCTTGATCCCTCGGCTCATTGGCCGACTGGTCGTTATTCCAAGTTTCTTCACTTTATCATACAGTGTACGTGAAGGAACGCCATATTTACGCGATGCTTGAAGTGCGCTCATTCCATTACGCACACATTCGATAGCTGATAAAATATCGGATCTCGTGTATTGTTTATATCGTTTCCATTCAGGTTTCTGTTGCGGAGGGACGTATGGCGCTAATCCGGCTCTCACGTCTTGTTGGAAATTGGTTGGTGGAGGCGATGGATGGAAAGTGCGTTGGCTTTCATCGTCGAAGGATCTTTCAGTGTACGGAGAGTGAGCATCTTCTGACCTGTCTGATCTGTTGTAGTGGGGTGAAGATGCTCGTGAAGAAAGTCTACGAGGGCGATAGTCGAAGGGACGATGCGGGCTCGCGGCTCGTTCTGATTCATGTGCCGATCCGTTGGAGTGGAGGCGAGGTGGTGCGTGCTGATTAACTGGGTGACACACGAGGGACATAGGTTGCGAAGAATCCACGGGAGATGTTTGGGCTAGAACGTTTCTTAAAATGGGAGTGTCACGAGTGGCCAGCATACTGGACAGTTTCTTACGCTTGAGAGGATTCATGTCAGACGAGTCATAGGCGGCAGAGAGGACGGGCGTGGCGGGTGGTGGTGGCCAGCGCGAGGGGGGCGCGGGCGCGGGTGGAGACACGCTAGATGGCGCGGCGGGAACAACGCGCGGGGGCGATGCCGCCGGCGCACGCTCTGTGCTGCCTGGCCGCCGCCTCAGCTCCGTCATGTCGAACAGACCTTTTACCTCCAGCTGCTCAGCCACCTTCATGATGTGTGGGATGTGAGCCTGCGTCACGTTCACCTCACCCGTGTACATGTACTCGAGGAGGGCACGCATCTCGAAGTCCTTAACACCAGGGAAGAGGATGCTGCAGTGGTCCATTGGGACATCAGCTAATATTGATTGAAAGTATGGAGAGTTAGCAGCTAAAACAACTCGGTGCGCTTTGAAGGTCACCTGATCGTCGACCACTAGTGTGCAGTCGACATAGGTCTCTACCTTGATCAATGCTTCCAGGATCTCCACTAAGTTTGTTTTGTGGTGATTCCATTTCAAACAAAATGTTTGAGGTCCTTCGACGCTCCCCATTTTTCTGAATTGTGATTCTGTAAAAAATAAAGAAAAATCTTTATAGCTACTATATTATTAAACGATATAACTGTGGGATGAATAGTCAACCGCTTGTCGGTAAAACCGGTTCAATCGCGAAAACCGCTCTTATTGCTACGAAACAAAGCCGTTACTGCGACAACATTGTTATGGACGTGTGTTTCATAGTAATTGTATTGTAATTTAATTAATGGCAAGATCAATGATTATATTATAAATTACATAAAAAAAATCATAACACTGATAACAAATATTCTAAAATAAAAGTCATCAGAGGAAAATTAATGGTCGGAATGACCATTAAGTTTCCTCTGATGATGGGTGAATTTCTACCGATTAAAAGTTTGCTTTTCTTATTATTTTTGTATGCGCATTTCAAAATAATTGATTAATTAATTATAAGCACAAAAATCAAACACGCAAAGCATTATTTTTTTAACATCACAAACAATCTATATTGTTTTTGTTCTGTTTCACCTATATACAATGTTTCAATACTATAGTAATCAAATTATGATAAAATAACAAAAACATCGATAATAAAAACTTGAATAAATTATAACAAATATTTTTGAAATATTATAAAACATATACCTGGCACAGTATCGTAGTTGGTGGAGGCGGGATACATCGTGGAGAAATTTTCCAAGTCACGCACTAAAGTCTGTCAAAAGTGATAATCCTTGCGAACACAAAGTTGGTGCGTAGTCAGCGATGCTCATCGCCCTGCGCCCAGCACTGACTGACGACGTATGCCGCGGCCCAGCGCGACTGCCCGACTGCACCGCCCTTCCCAATTTACATATTACGCTCTATAGCCCTTCCATACTGCCAAATTGACTTTTTACCTTTTATTCGGCAGGCAGGTATAATCGAAGTTAGGGGACCGATGAAAGCAGTAACGCCGGATTCCCTCCTGTTGTGTTCTCCATAAATTTTGCACCACACCGGCTTACCTATTTTCATCTTTATGCCCACAGAACTATGCACAAAATGCGACAGCAAAATTATGGCACTTACTTAATTCATACAAACCTTGAATACAAAACAGGTCCTGCATTATCAGCCCGCTACGAAAGCGTAGCACTGCTACGAAAGTAAAATTAACAAACAAAACGGTGAAACTTACCTCAAAGAAAATTAATCCAGCGTCTACACGTCTACTTGGTTGTTGTTGAAAATGTTTTTATCAGGAAAACTCATGTGAAAATGTCCGCACTTGCACTTAACAAAGTTCGTAGCACGTTCGGGGTTGTTTCGCGCGAGTGGAGTAGTGGCTACGCCCTGTGTGGGGGCGGCGTGCTCTCGCGAGCGTCTGGCAGTGACTGTGTTGGTGGAAGGCGGCCGGTCGCGGCTGCCTGTGTGCCTGCCGCCTCCTCCCCGCGCCTCGCGTGTGCGCTTTTTACGCACGCAGCGCAGCGTGCCGGAGTGCAGTGCAATTGCGTGCGGAGGGCACGGGGGCGCGGGGCCCGGGGCCGGCGCGCCGACGAATTGCAGCGCGCTGAGGAGGGCTCGCGAGCCTGTGTGCGTGAGTGCGCGCGCGCATGGACACAGCAACTCTCCAAGTGTGCACCGCGAACGCTGCTACTCGGCGTCAACACGATAAAATAAAGCCGAAATCAGCTTATAAAAAATTAATGCCGCGCCTCACTGCGCCTTTGTATGTTAACGTTGAACTTCGCGTCATGCCTTCGGAATCAGGAACTTCATCAGTGGTCTTATTAACATTTTGTATAAAAATCTAATGGAAGCCCATTTGGTATTCCATATTGAACATATTATGATATATTACGTTCAGGTACCTAATTTATTTTATGCAACGCAATATGTCACATCACAATTTATACAGACTTCATTACTTAAGTACATACATCTCATATTATTAGGGAGATATTTTTTCAATATTCATTCTTTTGTATACATTTATTTTAGACTTGTAGGTTTGTGATTAAAGTCTAATGTGTCCATAAAGTTTCACTTGAGATTTTTACTAAGACCGTAATAAAACCTAATACAGAACAAAGACCGCCTCTAATCATGAAAATCGCTGAAAACGTACAAATGAATTCCGGCGCGCAAATGCTTCACATTTCGATACAAACATGACCGTCCTAAAATTCCCCAAAAATGAGTGAACAACGCCACCAAACGAGGTCATTGACACATTGCTTGCGTAGGGAACGCCAAAATAGCGCGAAATGCACTCAAAAATAGACCAAGCTGTGTGTGCAATATTTTTTGTCAAGCGATGCTTGTCTTGTCTTGTCTTCCGCCAAACTTTGGGGGGACGCGTCTTTGTGAATACGTCATTTCTATTATTTTAAAATATTTTTGAACCAAATACGGGAATAGAACTTTTTCTTTGTAGTTGACATTTGTGCATCTATCTATTTCGACACAAAGAAAAAATAAAAAGGAAACTGTTTAATAAAATGTATTGCTGAATTGTTTTAGTTGATTCATTGCAAACGACCGATAATATACAGAGTTATAGTTGCCAATTAAAGATGTTTAGTAGCTAAAAATCGACAATAATCTGCGTTTTACTAATTAAATTATGAACAAAGTTCGTAAATGTACAACAGACAAATTGAAAATCATAAAAGGCTCACGGAAAGTCCATGTACTGCCAAGAGAAGTTAACAAGTAATAATAAATGATAATGTCCACATTTATGAAAGCTAAATTCACCACACATTAACAGAATAAAACGTCAATCTTCATGATCGGGGTTAAATATCCCACAATCAAGATGATACGGGATGCGAGAACATCCCCGACAATACAATGAAAAACATATTAGGGTCTTAGGGATAAATTAATGGCATTAGATGTCACATTAATGGCATAGTGCGGGGAATTAAAGACCTTGCAGTTTTTAGATATTATTTTTAGAAAGTTTTATTCCTTCATAGTTTTATTGATTGCGGCTTCTTCCGCTTGGATAACGATTATTGACCCATAGTTTTGTACTACTGGATTATCAAGTTACAAACTACCTGTGTGCAAAATTTCATCCATGTCTGTTGAGTAGTTTTTGCCTGAAACAATAACAACAATTGCATTTGTAGCATTATAGTAGTTTATGAAACTGTCACATAATGAATACACGAGTGTGAGTTTAAAAAACGAGCGAAGCGAGTTTTTTAAAAGTATCACACGAGTGTATAATACCTAGTTATGTGCAGTTTCATACACTACTTTATCTACTCTCATTGAACACGAATATAATTATCAAATAAAAGATAAAGATTGTTAATAAGTGTTCATTTTGTATTTAGGTATAATTGAGTATGAAATTGAATATGGAATTGTGTATCGTTGGCGTTAGACGTACTCCCAAAGCGCGCACAGCCACAGATAATAAAATAAATTCATGTATCTATGATCTGTAATCCGTATCGTAATGAAAAAAAAATTTATTATAACATTATTTTGTTAGAGAAATAGTGTCATAATTTAATTTTTTAATTTCATTTCGATATACTGTCTGTAAAGTACGTCATTATAAACTCGTTTTGAATTTTGAATTTAACGATATGAGAGTAGATAAAAACATTTTCCTAACAGCGAACATTTAGGAACATCATCATTATCATACCACCTTCATCTTCACAGTTAAATTATGGCTTGTTTAAACGGTAGTCCTTTTTCGTATTTTTTTTTCTCGTTGCGTTGGTCACCAGCTGCAGTAGATACCTACATGTTTTTGCGGAGCTGCATTTTTCAACACTTATCTAAAGAAAACAAAGAAACACAAACTCGTCGGTTAATAAAATCCTGATACTGATAATGCATTTTATGGCAGAAGCATGGTTGTTTTCAATAGACAAAGTTTAATTGATTTTATGTGCATAAGCAAAAATATCTCTGTTTTTAGCGATGTTCTTTGTTAGGTAAAAATTAAGATTTATTTAAGAAGACCTTTAATAATTAAATTAAAAAAAATGTTTTACCAAATGAATTTTTCAATCATTCTTGACATCTTCTGGTCTATGATTTTCTCACGAATTCATGCAAAACCCAAATTTCTTGTTATACTCGTAGGTAAACAATGGCAGTGAATGCCGGAGCAATTCTCGCGTATCAATGGTAGAGTGTGGAGTGCACTTCAAGCCTTGAGTGAACCATTTGCATATCGATACTGGCCTCGGTTCCAACCACCGATTATTATTAATTCGATTACGTATGAATGTGGGAATGTTTTGGTGTTAATAGCGCTATAAAACTGTGTGCAAAACAGGTTATCTTTTGGAAATAGTAATCATTTTTTTGATGAAAGATACAAAGATTTTACTAGATCGGTGTTCTTAGGTAGGCACTGTAGGTAGGGATTTATTTATTCCCTGGAATTCACAGGTAATCATTACTGCTAACGATACCAATAACTGTAGGTAGCGAAAAAAATAACTATGAATACTACAAATCTCAAAGAATGATTCCTACAGGAAAAAAACACAGTATCTGCGCTAAAAGACGAGCTATACATACTCATTTGTGTAATTTGCGATAACCATTAGCTAATTCAGATATCTTCAAACAAAACTCACATTAAAGCAACATAATGGATAAACAGATGGCTGAATGGACCGACAGACAAACAAACAAACTGATTACAAACATATCGGGACTGCAATAAAAAGGGAAACCCAAAGCTCCGGAAATAAAAAATATAAATTATTATTAGTACAGAATTAGCAACTATTTTATCATATTTTGCGGACAAAGGTTTGCACCAAATTAGGTATATGAACAAAACAAAAACTGTTGTAACGTCAGCGGTCAACCACACGACCGTTAAAATTTCACGATAATTTGGCTATTGCTCCGGAAACACGAATGCAAATGTGCCATTGTCAATACTTAACAGTTATGACCTTTGATTCCAGCGGCGGCGTCAGTACCTAATTAGTTTAGCGATTCGCGGAAGATGCCTCATTTTCGACGAGGCTATTAAACTTTACAAAAGGGTCCACATTAGCAATTCACACCAAAAAGCCAATGAACTTACCTACATTTAGCGACAATTGATATACAATGCTCTGTGAGGGATAAAAGTGCATTATGCTAATACCAGCATAAACAGAAACACATCGCGACCTATCCCACGAACGCACGCGCAACAAAAACTGCGAGACAGGGGATAGAAAAAAGCTAATAAAAAAGCAATAATGCGATCCCGCATGGTGGCTCGTTGAGATCCGAAATTGACGAGACTGATGAACCGTAAGGGATAATATTGATGTACGATAACTGAAACGTCACATGAGAGTTACAATTAAAAATAGATTCCTAGAAATTGTCCTAATGATAAATCAGCAAATTAAATTCTATTACAACATAACATTTTTTGTCCACTATCGGTATTTTCCAGAGTCATTTGCGATACGCACATTCGCAGTTTTGAAAATAATCACGTAACGGCGAGTTAATGATATAAATACTTCATACATATAATGATTACAATAAACACACACAGTGGTACAATAAATGCGTTAAGTTTGCATAATGAGAGAAGGGTTGCCAGCATAAAGAGATAATTGTAATTTTACGCGTCCTCGTCATTTGTCACCAGCATCCTGCCACGCGCCCTGGCCCTGAATTTATTATTTTATTATTATCTGGGGTGCTTCTACCCTTATCTACAATTAACTATTAAGAGATATTAAATAATAGACTGAATAGAATCCTTGATTTTGCACACTTCATTATTTTATTGTGGCCAGTGATATTATAAGTAAAAAAGGTGATTGTGGCCATCACTATCGTCTGATTTAGAAGATATAGGTAGTGTATCTTATTTTCCGTACCTATCTGAATAATGTAGGTATTTGTAACTTTTTTTTTAGCGTGGTAAAATCATCAAATGAGTCCTCCCACCCCGGGCAGGGCGCGAGGGACTGTCAGACTTGTACTGACTAAAATCCACGGTGTCCTTCAATAGCCCTTTATGTTCCGGGGTCACGGTAATGAGATAAGTCCCGCGACCCCGACAGGCTTTGGCCCTCTAGAGAGGGGGCCCCGTCATTATGCTGACGCTCTTTGAGGCGCGCGTGGAACACAACGCGCCGTCGACCCGGGCATGGTCCATGGTCGGGTGGCGAGTTGCCCTTTACTCGCCGCCCGCATGCCCGCGCCTACGGTGGCCGGAGATCGTCTTGCGACGTCCGTCGCCGTGGGCGTCCACCACCGCGGGTCGGGCGGAGGGAGGACGTTGTCCTCTCCCTCACGCGGCCCGCCTTCTCCTTCGCGAGCATGACTGCTTCGCTAGGTATTTGTAACTTTGAAATTATTAAAGCAAGAATATACATATAATTTTTTATTTTTTTATAACCATTGTAGTATATGTATTCTTAGAATATAGTTTTCACATTCTTATTATTTTATTCATATAGGTAGGTAAGTACCTAGGTACTTAATAATTTACTAACGAATAAATTTAAGATATAAATCTTCAGCCAAGCCCTAAAGACCGCGGTAAGTATAAAGCACAGTAAATAAGCCGCATGGAACTTCCACGATCACAATGATATCAAGGGACATGATGGCATACCTAATATATTCAGTTTGGGTCCGTGATCGTCGTCCACGCCCGGCGACCCCGGATGCGGTTCATTGTAGCGAAACTCCCGGACCCCGAGGTGAAACAATACACTCTTTCCTTCTATTGTCTATTGCCCGCCCCGCACAAGCATTTCTATTCATATTTTTATGTTTAATTTGTATACATGAACGCTAATGCGAAATTATAACCCAAAGTAAGGGACATTTTCTCAGAAAGATATAATTTAGGTTCCTACATGGTTTTTATTTTAAACCTCTAAAAATACCATCCTTATTCAGTTATTTCTATTTAAATTAGAAAGATATAATCATATTAAGCACCCCAAAATACAATAAACATAATTCAACTCGTAGTAACGAATATGTCATTTTTTCATTTAGAAATAACATCGGTTCGCTCAAAAACGGGTCAAGTGGATATAGAAAAAAAGTATTAAATTAAAAAAATGGGCGGTTCTGCTAAGTATCGTTGTCAAAATATCGGCGAGCACCTGCCTGGAGCAGACAGAGCGGCGCGTAACGAACTTATGAATCTATTATATTCCTTTAATAATACTAAACTACCTTTTTGCTTTTAAAAATAAGCGAAATATCTATTTAAAAAAATATGACTTAACTTTTTAAATTTTTACAATGCGGCTTAACCGTTAATTAGACGCCCAACTCAAAGCTTTACTACAACTATGGCTAAGGCTATCTCACATTTTACGACACTTAATCTTCATTTATCCGGCACCGCGTGATAAACATCTTATAAAGTATATCCAGAGATAATTCGCTCCTCTCGCGGCCATGTTGCCTTCGACCGCGGCTCGATAAAATAAAACAACCGCGAGCCGATGCTTTTGGACTTTTTTTATACAGGATCATTTTTCTTGCCGACTCGGCCAAGGGATTATCTATGATAAATGCCAATAAAAAATGGTCCTTCGGTACATGGCGATAAGGTTGTACGGTCTCTGGAGGCTGTGGAGTGGACGTCCTTGGGCGGACTCGATCTGCTAGGCGAGAGATCGTCCCATCGCGCTGCGCTGGTCGTTGCACCGAAACTATACTTTTAAAATGCATTGGAAAGTAGAAAACTTATTCGTGTGATATTTTCGAGAAACTTCTGCCCAATTACCAGTTTGTGCGGGGCGTAGCATTTTCAAAGTATGTATTGACGTAATGAATGTACGATGGAAGAGTTAGGAAGCGAATAATGCTAGTAGCAACACTTGAACTATGCTTGCTAAAGCAATTATTTGTGAGAAGATGTCACTTGCTTTCAACCAGCCGATTTTTTCTCATTAACGTCAACAATCCGGGGCTATATAATATACTGACATAAATATGCAAGGGACTGTTTTGTAACTGTAAGCAGTTTGTTTTAGTTCGCGCCCATCGCTAATGAGTCAAAATGTGTTGCCCTCGAATTTACGACTTGACGATGTCGCTAAATGTTGAAAAAGCCGCCTCATGTCGTAACAACGAACCAAACTGACATCATATGGGTTGTTATCTACTGTTTTAGAAAACAACTTTCGCAATTCACTTTGTTAAAATACTTTGAAAACGCAGAAAACATTACGTTCGTTGGTTGTTAACTGCCAAAACTGCAGTCAAGTCGGGGACATTACATCATCGAGTCTTTGATATACATCTGAAAATACGTGAAGTAAGTACACATTGCAGTACCTATACCGTCATATCTAAATACGCAAGATTTATATTAATAGAGTACATTTCTTTCATTTTTATTAAGTGCCAACTAAGTATCTATTAAAAGCAGCTTATTTTTTCCTAGGAAAAACCTGAAATATGTTGTCAATAATAACAGACCTTTCCTAATTAAATCCAGTTACTTGTCTTTCAAAACGTTTCGCAAAGAAAACTACTACCCTAACTTGCACATCAATTTCAGTCAGCTGAAACCCACAATTTCTTGTTCTGCCACGCAAAATATTAACACAAACAAACAAAGGGGGTGAAATAAAATAAACAAACGACAGTCACCGATAGGGTTGTGAATAGTAGGTAGTGTGTTTTAGCAAAATCAATAGCATGTTATGAGGTACCGTTATTTCCGCCGTGTATAATAACTGCATGGAAATGGTCGGTGCGAATAGATGGTCAGTGCGATACGTTGTCGTGGGGACTAATTACGGGTATCATTTGCAATAAACTCGTCTACCCTGTACAACGGACACGTGAACGAAGTTCCTGTATGCGAATAGAACTAGCATTGTGTGGATGAGTAATTACTGGGTTTCATGTAGGAATTGCATTGGGTTTTTCTGTCTGATGAATGAGGAATATTGACATTTGTTTACAACTGTTGTTGTCTGTAGAAACTTTTATATCTACACTACAATCTACATAACTCTAGGACGTTTTTTTGTTAGTCTCATTTATATGGCACTTAACTGATTACAGATTGGAATCATCCTTGTTTAAAGTAATTCATCAAATTGCTTCGATAAGTAACTCAGCCACCAATGATCATATTTTTTTGAAAAATGATGTCCCTAAATTCACCCCACGGGCACCCACGGGGTTCACTCTAGACAATTTGTAGAACATTAGTTTTATTCCATATCAGGCTTAGAATAACAGTCAAAAACTGCAATTTGTATTGGAATACCGATCAAGCTCCAATAACATATGTCAATAGTAAACCCTACAATGTTTACGGGTTTTATGCTCGCTTTATTCGCAACACCCCTCGCCGGTTGCCATGGGGTTGTGGTCAAAATTGTATTTTTATTATAATTGCTCCGTTTTATTGAGAGCCCGTAGAGGGTAAATATTGTACTATTCCAGTTTGGCTACGAAATTTTTATGACAGACGGTACGCATTGTACTTTAATAATTGGATCGATGGATTATAACGATGATTAATCCAATGCCTTAGATATTGTTATGAACTATCTAGGCACCATTTAGTAATTAAACATAATATTTTAACAATAGCTATGAGTCAAAACTTAATAAATACAAATGATAATGCAAAGTTCCAAATCCAACCAAATTGTAGTTTATCTCCACACAAAACGATTGCGCAGCAAAAATACAAAACACGAAAAACAAAAAATAAATATCATTTAAGCGTAAGATAAAACTGACAGTTTTACTATTCAAATAATAGCAAAAAAGCGAATACGTCCGCCTGTCCATACTCAATTGGACCCGCATCAAAAGGCTTAGTATAAACCCCTTTTCTCATTTTTATATCACGAAAAGATTGCCCATGACTATTTTGTTAGCAAATATGACTTGATCCTATTGTCCGTATAAAACTATTCGTGTCGAATTTAAATGTTGTTGCTGGCACGGTGAAATTACTGCTCAATATGACATAAAAAAGAAATAAACTGTTTGGTTCA
Source organism: Agrotis exclamationis (assembly GCA_950005045.1). Classification (NCBI taxonomy): domain Eukaryota; kingdom Metazoa; phylum Arthropoda; class Insecta; order Lepidoptera; family Noctuidae; genus Agrotis; species Agrotis exclamationis. Next base: position 12,606,298 of record OX465425.1, on the reverse strand, counting down.
CTCCATTCGTAGGTATCCATTTAGGGGTTTTGTAGTTGGATCAAAGAGAAATTACTGAGGCTTTCAAATGAAATGTCACTGAAAATACGAGTACGCATCATATTATTATGTCAGAGTCATCTAGCAAAATTGTAGATCACGATTTTTGTTCGTTCTGTGCAATATATTTAAATGTTATAGTTTCCGACGCATACAACCATCATTGTTATTGACAATAGCTATGGTTTCTGCCCATCTGCCGATTTTTCTGCATTCTGCTCCTAATTAATTTCATAATTACTGTTGACCATATTTCACAAACGTCCCAAGCAATTTATTTAAACGTCATATCGAGGGGCTTATAAATCACATTCGTACGTCGTTGTTGTACCAATTTCACCATCGATATTGCAATTTGTCATTTCGTTATCTTCTATTATCGCAATGCATTAGGTTCTGAGTACAGATAACGTTATCTTTAACTAGAATTCGCCCAGCTTGATTACAGAACAGACGGCAGCGCACATGTAATGCAGATTTCTATGATTCAAAACTTTTGATTATTTATGTACCTTTTGTTTGTAAATGAGATTATTAAGGCTAGTAACCTATAATGAGAGTATTATCGGATAAGGTGCACGATCGCAATCAGACCTCGTCTGGGTGAAAAACTGAAAACGCGGGAACTTATCTGGTAAGGCGTATCTATTTCTTCGGTTACAAATGCTAAATCCATTATTTTACAAAATACCTTATGGTATCTGCTACAGTGTATTTTGAGATACGCGTATCGCCAGTCTGTGTACGTGCTTATTACCATAATTGCATGCTTATATATTCGCATTAAATGGTACCTACCAGTGTCTAATTCAGGTATATCCATGCTAACTGACTATCGATATTATTCATTGAGTACCTATCTTTACTTTGATGTCAGATATGAATCATTAGCCCTAACAATTATTAACGCAGTTTTCCAAAATGTATTTTGCATCAAGCAAGTAGTGGTGTAATTATTTTGAATGATAATGGAATAATAAGCATTTTATGGTAGCCCTATTTATTCCGTCGTCTCCAATATTTTGTAATTGTATTAGAATAGCATGTTCAGAGTCTAATATCTATAACGCTATTAGTCAACGTGCAGCTATGCCTCGTATCATCAGTTTCACATGTGCGTTACGCATGGATTTCACAATCAATCTCACGTATTGTGAATTCTATAAAAAATTGGTAATTTGTTTGCGAAAGTGGCATTTTTATGCAATGCACATAATGTGGCATAGGAACGTGTGACGTGACGAAGTGCGTATCGCGCAAAACGCAAGCGCACGCACGATTCCTACGCGCAGATACAGTGCGTACGCCCGATAACGCAAGCCAGCAGCAGCGATAACACACTATCCGTGTTCACTATGCATATAAATTTGCTCAAAAATACTCCGCTGGACTTTTACCCGCTTATCTCTTTCTATTTAAAATCAATCAACCAGCATACGAATATTATACCGCCATTGCCAGTCAGTGTAACCAACCGAAGTATCTCAAATATTCCGTAGTCACAGACTACGATTATTTATTCGAGTCTGCCATTCACACATGCGAATATCAACTCGTACAGACAAGTGGTTACATACACAAGGACAATGCTGTCTACAAAGATTCGCACAACGTATGAATCAAGGGGTATCCCCGACCTACAAAAAAAATGCAAGCTCGCATTTATAATGCGCAGTCCACTTTTGTGGTGCAGTCACCGTAATGATGACATAACAATGACGAATGTAAGGCGCGTGCTCTTGCAAAAAAGTTTACTTTGTTGTAGGCGGGCGTGAAATTACGTCAATTTCGCACAATTGTACCAGGAGATTATGAAGTTACAAGAGGTGTTTTTGTTGTTGCGAATAATGGTCAGCCTTGTGCAGATTTGTTGCCAATGTTACCATAAAAAAGTAATGCTTGCATTTTTTTTTCAATAGCATTCATTCATACTGTTGGAAAGTCAATAAACCTTTTTAGAATGCAAACAAAAGCTATCGACTAGTACAATTAATTTAATAAGTCTATTAATGTAATCTTTGGTAAACAAATCGTTAGATCTACCTATAAATTTTACTTAAGTTTTTGTTGCTTAACATTGTGTACTGTGATATTTTAGATGCATAGGTAACTAATGAACATCGTTCTCTTCCTTTTTATGAAGAATGATAAATATAAATAACTGTTATAAATATAACACTAGTTTACTGCTGATTTTGAAGCAAATCTCAGTGGAGTTTCGCGTAATTTCACTAGGAGAACATAAATTGACGAAACTATTCGCGGCAACAAGGCATTGTCACACATTTACATAAACCGTAAAAATAATTACCTTCTAGTTATATCTACAATAATTACGCACAAGTATTTCACAATGTAATACATCAAAATTAATATAATCCATGAAATCGATAACGTATCAATTCATAGAGTTTTTATTTCTTTAGAACTTATTAGATATTTTGAAAATGTTGCCAAATACATAAAATGTGTAAAACATATTTTTATATCTTCTGTATAGAAGAGCACTATATGCTACAAATTCTCATTCAATAATAGTCCGTAGATAGAGTCACTACATTCGTTGACAAACAAGGAATTCGAAATATGAAGTAGAGTAATTTTCTTCATAAACCACAAAATGTATGAACAAATTTCTACCAGGGTATTAGGACGTACCAGGAGATGGCTACTAAGAGGTTTACTTTAGAGATAAACGTACTATGTATACATAATGAATCCGACGCTTATATAGTAAGAATTATAGCTATCAGCCGTGACGAGTGATGACGATGACTCATTTTGGCAACTGGGGCCTTAGCACGAGCTCTTAACGCGATCCTGTTTTGGCTGTGGGAAAGAGACAGAGCGATACAAGTCGTCTAGCGCCATCTCGAAATTCGAATGGAATGGAAACAAAATCAGAATCGAATCAGTTTCGGGAGTAACACCGCTGGTTGGCGAGGAGGCGTTGCCAATTTGCTATCTCACACATACATGAATTCGCACACACTGACAAATTCCGTGATAACAAATTCTGTTACCCTAGTACTTAGTATACCTACTGCTAATCGTAACGCTATTGGTTGATAAAATAAATATTTCTACAATTTAATTTCATAGTATTGTTGTTATGTAAAGTTACGTTTTAAAGGAACTGAATTACCTTTGATAAAATCACAAGGTTTTATTTGTAAATTGATACTTTTATTCCGTTTTGTGTTTCTATTTACTATGTTTGTTCTGAGAAACATCTTCAATGAAATAAAATAAGTTGAAAATACGTGAATGTGTATTTTTTATCTATTCCGTTGCGATATTTTTAACCTAAACAGATTGTTAAACAGCGCTCTCGAGGCTGCTCAGATTTTGAGGCCAAGGTTTAACTGCTAATATGTATTTATTTTATGTAAGATAAATATATATCTGTATTTTGAAAGGTTGAAAAACTGGTACCATTCATTTTAAACCTTAAGATAATGTAAAGTGTGCATAAAATTAATGGTAGTTTAGCATAATGACGATGTTATTTTACTTTGAATTATTGACCTGGTAGTGAGCGCGTGTCATGTCCTCCCATGTATGTTTTTAGTTCATTAATTCGTAAATCAACCCCTTGACTGTGGTATATATTGATAGTTTGAGTGAAGGGACGGTCGTGGGCCGTCCACGTCGGTCCGCGGCCTCGTGACCAAAATACGCGCTTTGAATAATTGAACATAGGGCCACTACCACCTCGCACCCATACCCCCCTAGCTCGACGGACTTTTAGTTTTTATCGGTTCATTATAATATACCGCGAATTATTGATGATCGTACGCGTAGCTACAATGAGGAATCTCAAGTTAAGTAATTAAATTATTTAAGGATGTCAATGCCTTACTTACTTAATATCAGTGCCAACAACAAGTCTCAGAACAATTGAGTTGCAAATATGTACTTACGTTTAAAGTTAAATGTAGTCAGCCCTCAAAACTCTATGTTTTAGCAACCTACGCGAGAACCAACTCTACCATGGTGATCAATGGCAAACAATTGACATGAGTGTGTCATTATTTCAAAGAAATACAAGACTGCTATTTTTTATTCTCTAGCCCATGATGTTCCAATGGTGTGCTTAAGCCTTGTAAAGTCTTGGGGGAACCAAGTTGTTACAAAAGCTCTTGTCCTGCGCCACCAGCCCTCACAAAATGCGTCCATTTCGTCTCGTCACTTTTTTATCAAAAACTGAATAAACATAATACCTAAATACAGAACATTCCAGTACCTACTAAACAGAAAGCAGTAAATTGACAACAGTCACCCACCAAATAATTGAGGATACATTTGTCTATCAGTAATTACATAGAAAGATTCGGCTGTCGTTGGTTCAGCCACTATTTGTCTTCCACACGCAAATGTGGCGGGGAATTAGTGTGAATAATTGATACGTGTCATTTGGCAACCACCCTGACCGACCACCCCGTGTCACCAAACTTAACATACCCACGCTTCTGAAAGTACTACTTGTTACTTGTGCTTGGAACATTTCTTTAATAAGTTTTGTTGGAAAGAGAATGATTTTCGGAAGAAGTTTAATGTACTATTTTGGATTTATAGGCGCTTTTTTTGGGTTGTGAATTCATAATGAGTCTTCCCATCCTGAAGTGAAACGGACTGAAGGTTAGACTAGAAATCCACCCTTTTCCTTCGGTTGCCGTTTGAGTTCCAGGGTCACGGCATCCTACTTTGTAGAAAGTCCCACGAACACGCTTACGCTGAAACTGTCATGTTCAAAGATCTGGTTTAGATTATACTGCAGCTGCTTTATCAAAGTGACTGCTTAGTGAATCAGTATTGAGTAGCTGAATATGACAGAGTATGACATAATACACGCCTTTATGACGTGTTCTTCCTATGCAGATGTGAGAAGTACTTAAGTGTCCAATTAAACTAAAATATGTACGGTTCGGTATAGAAGCGAGGTCGATGGAGATGTGGTGTTGTCCACGCACTTCGGTGGTGGTGTGGTGGTGATGCCCCACATCGATATTTCGTGCATTATTGAATAGTCGCGTGTGGCCTCCCGAATTTCCAATGTTTGGCGATTGATGTGTAGATTGACTTTTGTCATTTGCCTCGGCCATGTCAAACAGTAAAATGTTTTTCTATGCCTTCTCCACAAATTGTTGGATCGAATCGTAATGGACAGCAGAGTGATTGAAGTATATAAATATTTTTTGTCCCCCCTCCGCACCCCCCTCTATCTGATTGGCACGACGATGGATGAAAGCTGTCCGTTGTTTTCTTTATTCACGTGATCGATTAGTCGGTGTTTTGTGGGTGTTACGAATTTGTTCGCGATCGATGATAACGAAATAATGAGGGGTAGAAACAAACAATGCCTAAGCGATACCTCCACGTATGCCCTGCGTGTGCTTTTTCCACAAAATAAAGCACTTACACGCATTCTTTGTTACAATGCAGGTTTATCTAACGATGAATAGATTAGTATATAAAGGATCTTTTCTTCACAGAACCTCAGGTTCATTGTCTAATAGGTTAACGGCTATTGTGTGAAGGTGTTGAAAACCGCTATGCAGAATGCTCACTGATAAGAGTTACGTAATGTTGTGCAAAACTAGTGGGTGGTCGGCGAAAACTTTAGGATAGCCGTAAAAGCGGCATCTTCCAAGCAATGATATAAAATTGCGGCACCTTTGTGAGTAAGCGCCAGTGCGGAATCTTTCAAAAAGAAAGTTTTATTTCGACGAAACAGTTACGTGGTCCTTTGTAGAGCCGCTTCGTGAATTAGCAATCGCAGAAAAGGATTTTTAAGAGAAATGTACTTTTTAACAGGACTTTTGTTTGCATAATAGACTTGTGTGCAATTGTTGAACGCTAGTTAGGCAGCAAACGGATCTCGAATAGTTTTGGTATTCGCAGTCCATAGGTGTACTCGTAACGTAAGAATATTTTACATCATTTCGACAAATTACCGGCGACTTATATAGCAAAATTTTATTTTTACAGGAAGCGCTTTGTTTTTATATATTTTACTGTTATAAACGCTATTTACATATTTAACACTTTATCACGATTATTAGAGTCTTCAAAAATCATAACAGCTTGTCACTTATGCGAAGTCGGTGGATAATGTCTCGATATGGTATTTCTCAAAAGTATTTTTCAAAGGACAAGTATCGTTTCTCAGCAGTTATGTTAGATTTCTTAATAGCTCAACCATGTATAAGTGCAGCATTGTCGTGAAGACTTTTACTCAAACACTTACCATAACACACTTAAAACATTTCGACTCCGGCTGTAGTACTTTCCGTGATAAATATGACTCGCGTGAAACATTTGAGTTATCTGTCGGGTATTATTTTACGAGCCTTCCATTACTGACTCGTGTAAAGGAGAAATGCTTTCACAAAATACCGTTACGGTCCTCGCAGCATCAAATAAAAGAGAAACCCTAACCCGCAACAATTAACCCTTTTGCGCACGTTTTCTGCGGAGAATAGCGTAAGCACAGCGCAATTTTATAGGTTTACAACTCAAGTCAAACGTTGCAGAACTGTCCGCAAAGACGCCGACACAAAATGATAATAACTAAATAAAGGGGTACAATAAAAACAAACGGAAAGGGTTTACAACAATGCGGAAAAATTACGCAATGACTAGTTTTATGATTGCGTAAAAACAACTTCGCAGGTACGAAAAGGGTCTTTTGTTGGCCCAACTTTGGGTTGGCGAGGAGTTGAAAAAAGCGATCCGAGCTGCGAATACAAGTGCCATTCTTTGGCACAATGATACTGTATGCAAATAGGTGCGAATGTTTTTACGACACTTCTTTATATTGTAACAATGAAGGTATTGTGCGATCGGGCGGCGCTACCGAATTCGATTATGTGTATTGTAAACGCATTATTGATTCCGGAAAGTGTTTTGCTGTGGTGTTCATAATTGTAGCGTTTCAGATTTGTCATTAATTGCTGAATGGATGGGTCATCGTGGGTCATCACAAATGATTTTTCCATGAACTCCATGAGTTTTATATTTTTCTTGCATATCCAGCCAGAGAGAGTCGCTGTCATTATTTTAAAACTCCTTTCACGAAAACATCGTCTAAAACCCATATCAACAGCATGATGTTTGCCCCTTTTGAACTTGATCTTTTTATCAAGTGTGGCTTCGAGCCCAAAATTATATCAGCGCTTCGTCGCCGCATTCCGCGTTCTCTCACCCACACATGTATACACCCTACTTATATTAACAACGAGTATGCACACAAATGCAGTTTAGTCAATAACATGTATGTCACATTAGTTGTTGATCTAGGGAAAAAGTTTGGCCGTAATTAAAGATTGTATGAGGAAAAAAATGGTGAGCGTTATTAATTTTATGGCGTTATTTGGGTCGGCTGTTTGCAGTAGATCACAAGGAAAAATATGTTTTTTTTTTTGTGATTAGGAAAGTACAATAATTGTTTGTATCAAAAACAGGATCACTGGGCACAAAACTGTAGCCACGTTTATGCTAAATTCGAACATTAAAACCAATGCTCTATCTCTCCACCTGAAAAAGAATACTGGTGTCACTATAATACATAGTTACAATACAATATTATAATAAAAGGCAAAGTCATACAACTGATCTAGAAGCATTATTCTGAAACATACTTGCTCGTAAATCGCAATTACTTATTCCTTCGAGCCACGTTTAAAGAATCTTCTTAAATAAAACGATACATTCTTCAATAATTAATTTAATAAATAATAAAACCGCCAATACCATTCAAAGATGGTGTGAGACAGCATTTAATCTATCAACAAGAACAAACACATGCAATGAAACTGCTACAAGACGATGCACGCACACACGCACACTCATGCACGCTGCGTAGACGCTCGTAGCACGTACTACGAGTTCGTAGCCCAGACTTTTCTCGTAGACGCGGTATTTGATGTGAGTTTTTCAAACGTAACCACACGTAACTCGATTGGAGTGTGTGTTTTGTGTGAGTTGAAGTGTTGTATACGTGTTTTGTGCTCGTGGTAAGGTGTCGTGCATCTATACGCACACAAGGGGATTGGCTAGACACGAATATTGCTCGCTATGCTAATGCAGCGGAGATTGGGCAGGTCGATGGCCGCTCCCGGACGCCGGAGTCATTCGGCAGAACCCGTCGGCCACCCTCGCTCGCCCTCACAATCATTTAATCGTCTCCTTGATATCTCTACCTACAAATTCTTGGGCGTTTTCTTTGGATTTTGCTTGAAATGAAATATTTTGTCTTACTGAGATAAGATAATTTAGGTTTTTGATTCATGGTTTCTTTTAATAGGACTGTAAGCAAGGTCACTGCAGATTCATCTTTTATACATAAATAAATGAAATACCCTTTATGTAATGAACGGTAGAGGAGTTATTAATGTGCAGAAATTAATTGAAAAAGAAATGAAGTAAGGGCAACTTGTGACATGATTTAAAATCAATTTTCCAATGTTTATCTTTACTTTATTCAAAATTGCTACAAAATCCTTTGTTAAACATTTTCATTAGACTCTCTTTTAAGTGTCCTCAATGTTATTATTCGTCTTTTTAGTTTCACCTTAATTGCTAGGCAAAACATCCAAAATCCCAAACGGATAATAATGACAAAAGTTAAAATAGTGTCCGGGCGGCATGGCGGCAGTGGCCAGCGACCTTGAGTGGTGCGCGGGCGCAATAGATTAGTCAGGCACACACGACACACACACGCACACCACACCCTATTGCGACGCAAGTGTGTGTGTGCGAGTACTTGCATCGAGTTAGGGTGAGGCCTGCATGTTTTTTAAATCCAGATGATTTTGATAGCATGAGAATTTTGATGATAAAAATGCAGATGTCTGTTGCGTTATTGGTAAGGGGATCCGAACCTACCTCAATATGATTCGGAAAAGGTTAGGTTAGGATAGGTTTTCCTAACCTAGCTTTTTTCGAATGACAGGGCTCGTCAAAGAGCAACTAGTTGGATAAAGTGGTTTCATAAGCATGAAATATTAATTAATAACCCCACTTTTCCACTAGAAACAATCGTTTAAACATTTTCTAAACTATCCGAGAATCAAAACTATACAGTAATTTACTGCATAGGTATTATCTTCAGAAAAAAATGTTGGTTGCGTGGGCGTTTTGACAGGAGAAAAGACAGCCGACGACGCGCCGCATAATGGATGCATAATAATGGTGAGTGCCACATCTCGTGAAAGTGCATCGTGCCCGCTGCAGTCGCTGCAGCCTTGAGCGGAGCCTTTCCCTCGTCCATCAAACGGCGGGTCTCGCCTCTTAACATAACACCGTACATTAGGCTATCGAGCGACATTTATCGCGCAACCGAAACTTCATTAGAGATGAGAAGAAATGAGGCGACTTAAAATCTACTTTCTAGAAACGTTTTTAAACCAAGGCCTTTAAAAGTTCTGTTAGTCGTCACATAATGTAAATTAATGCCAAGAAAATTTGAGTAAAAACTTTTTTCAGAATGGAGGAGGGTGGACTTTTCAAATACAGTCATAAACAGACGAAGCTTGGTATAAAACATGACTAGCTTTGATTCTGAAAGGGTTCGTTGTTTACAAAGTAACAAGTAACAGAACTCCCCTTGCGGTGGTGCGATAGGCGTGCCATGCATGGCTATAGAGTACATCCTGGAGTGCGCGGGGGCGGGGAGCGTGGGTGCGGGGAGACACACAAGCGGTTATTTCGGTATGCACATTGCATGCGGCGCAGGCGTCGCCGGCATAAGCGCAGCGGCGCACTTGCCACTCGAAATAGTCAGGTCAGGGACCGCGAGTATCGCCTCGATCCTGCCCCAAGGTCAAGTCTCTGCAGCACCGACACCTACCCCCCCTCCCTGCCCTCCCACTCCTACCCCGACGGCGCGTCTATGCACATTAATGTAAACGCCTCACGAGTCACGCCTGGCTATGTTCTTTACACCGAAATTCGGTTACCGGGTCCATTTTAACGCTTCATTTCATTAATAGACACGTAGCAGTGATATAATTTTTAAATAAAAATTATTCGAACCAGCTAGATCGTCGCCCAGACATGTGTTATATTGCAAACGCAGAAGATAACAAACAAATGCATTTATGAATTTGTTATCAGAATGAATGTTGCTAAACGTGACCCAATGAAGTTTTAATCGATTCTTAATTGCGAAAATTAATCAATCATTAAACGTCGCGAGATAAAACCGCGAAGTGCGCAGCGGTCGTTAGGTTGGGGTCACAAGACTTGCGATAAATATCAATCAACTTTGATAACAAAGAAATCACAAAATCATATGACTTCATGTGAATTTAGCCTAAGGTCAAGAGTTATTCTAAAGTCCCAATATTTAATCGTCAGCTGATTTCATCCCAATCCCATAAGCATTTGTTGAAAGACAAAAGAGTTTCAGTTTTTTTATAATCATCTTGCTAGTAGATTCTTAATATTTACCTGAACCAAAGCCATTAGTGATAATTGATTGATTTCAAATCGCTCAACTAATTAGTAGCTATCAAATCCTTTTGCGAAATGAAAGTCACGTGTATGACCTATTTTGTTTCAAAGTCAATGCTAGACAGACATAAAACAAGAAAAGTACAAATATCTAGGCCGAAAACAATAACATTAAGGGTGGATATCTCCGACATTCACCCTGTTTTCACAAACCAAGTTCTACATAAACTAGTTTTCATATAGATATCAATTTAGTCAAACTGACATCACCAGCAACATTCGGATTCAGTCTCGCGGCTCGTGGACGACGAAAAATGAACTCATAGATGTTCATCACAGATAACAGTTTTTTCATCTGTAATAAATAAACTGAATTTTGCCAAAAATCAATTCAAAATACATCAAAACACACCAAGTTGATAAATAAAATTTTGACTACCGTGGTTAGCTCGGTTCATAAACTCAATTAAGAGCAAAAACTCGGTTCTCGTTTTCGAAACTTTGGCTGCAAAGAGATTATATTTCTCGATGTCTAAAAAGAAAACCATCAGTAAATCATGTAAGACATAGAGCATATTAGAAGTAAAGTTACTGCTATATACCGGAATACCTAAGTAAACCATCGACGAAATGCTGGTCCGGCCACATAAACAATAACAGGATTCACCCTCATGTCAGTGACATTGTTATGGCTTCAGCTTCCCTCAGGTTTAGTCATCGACACCACACTGTAGGGGAACCCACGGCCAAATGTCCTTAATTACGGGTGTGACACACCTGAAAGCTTATATTGGCTTCGCTATAGATAGGAAATTGCGAGAGAAATTTAGAATTCAGCGTAATTGAAACTAGAAATGACGGAAGAAACCTAAATATGGCGCAATCATGACTTACTGATGATGCTAATTTGTTTTTTATCGAATAATTGCAAGTTAGTGTGAGATGCGGTCACAACATTGGCAACTCCGTTTGCTTTGTTATAATGTCACAAAACATTAAAACCATTTATCAAATCTCATCAAACATGACATCATAATTCCCAAATCAATTAAACTCAAAACAAAACCATCGAGAACTATTTCCATTATCATATGATCAATTGTCCATCTTTGATCTAATCTTGGCAACTGCAAAGGAACAATTTTGTTTGAAAAAATGTCGATGTTTCTAGTCGAGATCAAGGCGTCCGTTCGTTGGCGAGGACATTGCACTTCGTACCTCCGCCCCCCCCGGGCTCTTTGGTCCTTCCCCCCACTGGCCCTGCCGAAACTCGCTAACCAGTGTTACTAGCCGGATTAGTGTGTTTAGTCAACCGGGCACCGTTGCATTCGGGATGTTTGGTTTATGTACAAAAATGATCAGCCCTATGTTGTAGGGAATTAAAGTTATGTCAGTCGTTATACTTATGAGTCAGATAGCATTGATGATAGACATTAATTGGCTATAAGATAAGAATATTTAATTAAAACTTAATTAAATTTTATATTGGATTCAATGACTAGAAACATCAGGAATAACTAATTCCTTCTTTTTGCGTTGTTACTGAAAAAGCTTTCGCTTAAAAATCAATAAAAAATAAATAATACGTTATTTTTGTGATCTGCCTGTCTATAAGAGCTAGCTCTATAGTACGAGTATTGAAACTCTACCAAAACATTTTAAATCCACCATGAAAACGTTTGCCAATAGGCAAACATTGTTACTCATCGATTAGATTTGGTAGTTTAGCCCTTTAATTTCTTAATTATTTTTACAATGTTTACTTAAACTGGCCACATATTAAATCTTCATTATTTTTATTTCATGTACCGTATATTTTCTGTACTATCAATACAATCAAACACATTCAGAGATAGTTATCTCTCTGGTCAGTTCTCAATCAGGGAAGTATCCATTGAATGGAAGACAGGATTGCATCAACATCATCGCATTGGCTGCAACAGGCGCAGACGCAACGCTTCCCGTTACTTACTATGTAACAAGTATATAGCCGGTATGTACTTATTACTCTTGTACCGGTCGCAAAGAAAGTTATGTTTTAATGTTGATGATTTTATGTAGTGGTCAGCCAGCCGTTTGCTCATGAAAATAACGAATGGGTATTTATTGTACGATTGCCTTCTTATTGTTCAAGATATTCATTTAATATACTTACAGAAGAACGACTGAAAAAATAAACGGATGATTCAATAGTTATCGCAAGTAATCATTTTAAAATCTTTGAATGTTTCTTCTTTCTGAATAATTCTGATAAGTGTGACCAGTACGTAGGCACTGGAGCTCTGTCTTCGCCACATTCAAAATCTGAAGAGTGAAATTAGTTGTAGGTATAAGACAGGTGATGAGAGTAGCTATATTCTTTCAAGCCAGATCTGCAGCGGTCAACTGGAGTCCCGCATTTAGTACAAATTAATATTTCCTCAAATCGTCAAATATCATTAATTACAGTCTCAATTAATACATTTTTTTTGTAATATTGCTCACTTTTGCTGTCGCTACGTCCACAAGAGATGCAGCGACGACTGCGCGGGGTGCGGGAAGCGGGCGGAGGTTCGGCCTGCCTCAACACGCCGCGCGTTCTACGATGAGCTTGCGCACCGCGTGACGTTGGCGTTTCCTGGATCGAAAAGTATATACCTTGCATTTATATTACTTAGCATACATTTACTAGAAGGTTCTTACATTCTTGCTTGTTGTTAAAATGTCAGCTGGGTTTTTTAAAGGTGGTATAACATTTTCTATGTCGGCGATTTTGAAGTCGAAACCAGACGAAGAACATACGTCTGTTGATAATGGCTATCATCTTTATCGGAAAAGCTAACGACGTGCCAGCAGATATAAAGAAAAGCTTGCCTATTCATCATCAGGTAGAAACCTGAACCATGTAAACCTAAAAGGGCAAAGGTATGATATGATACTTCAAAAAAAAAACAAATACTGTCCAAATAATGCTAAATATAGGCCAAAGACAAAAAAGGCCAGATAAAAATAGAAAACCGAGATGTCCCACTTCGGTGGAAGTGGACCGTTCCCGAAACGAGCCACAAGTTAAAATGTTTACCGAGCCTTGTCCAGCTGATTGAAATAACCTGCTCCGTTCGAGTACTGTTTTAACTAGTTATTAAGACCACAGTGTTATAAGGTCCTATTCTCTAACCAATGGTCAGCCAGCCCTTCTTTTAACGGTGTTACAAATAGACACATGCATATAGACGAAAAGAAATGTGAACGTGCTCTTCGCTGGCGATCCGGGAAGACAGTAAAAAAGATATAAAATATATATTGGGTAGCTGTTTATTGATTTCAATCAGGTAGAGTCAAGTGCTTGGCAGTGGCAATCAAACGTAACATCGATTTTAAAAAGTAGTTGACGAATATTTGTCCGACTGCAAACCGAAAAGAGAAGAGAATATGATTATGCTTTCTAGTGCTGATTTTTGGAGCACTGGGCCAAAGTTGGCTAAACTAACGTCACCCATAACGGCGGTCTTTAAGGAGACTTTTGATTCCGTGATAAAATTTTATTCAGAAGACCCAGATATGTACAGTTGTGCAACAGAACAATTGCAAGTAAAACTAATCAAATACAAAATGTAGTTGTCAACAAGTAATTGGATTAATGTGTGAATGTTAATAAACATTTACAATAGATTATAAGTTTACAAACATGACTTTCTTTGTCAGCGAAATGAATATGACGATCTATTAATTAGTTGGACCTGTATACTTGACTCCATTATTTATCTATTTGGCACATCCATTCTTCAATTTAATAGAAGCTTGAAGAAATTAAACATACCTTGAGGAGCGATACATATATGCTCTAGTTACATATTCATTCTCTGAGTACAATTTTTAGGGAAACTCGTTAGAAAATGAACTTAAAACCTTTAATATAATAATAAATCTTGAATATTTTTGTCGTTAACAGTAAAAACCGCTCAGCCAAATACCACAACCACTGCAATTCAAAACCATTTTACTATTGCCCAAAATTTACCGTTACCGATGGGGTTTACCAAACAGAATTTTGTTAAGAATTGAATGTCTTTGAGTCGGGATATCAAAGCCATTATTGTAAAGGGTTAAAAAATGAGTTACTATACTAAAACGTTAGTGATTCTGACTATCCGGATAATTAGGCAGATTTTACACTTCAAATATGTACTTAATGAGGTCAATAATAAAATTATTTACAATATCGTTAGCTAACAATTTGTACATTTGATAATAACGGACCTACCACAACAATGACCCCATTTATTCATATTTGTGGAGCATTTACAGTGATAGTGCTATCACTCAATGCAAATTGTCACTGCGCAGCCAAATCGCTAATTAAAGTATTTTGTCATTACTGATAAATAAAACCATGTAACAATTTGTATTTATTTGATATCAGATAAAAAGTTTAGTTTTTTCACTTTGGTTTTTTTCATCATTATTACAAATATTTAAACATTGCCCATAGTGAATTCAAGAAGAGTCCAGGGGCCTTACCACGAGCTCTTAACGCGATCCTGTTTTGGCTGTGGGAAAGAGACAGAGCTATACAAGTCGTCTAGCGCCATCTCGAAATTCGAATGGAATGGAAACAAAATCAGAATCGAATCAGTTTCGGGAGTAACACCGCGGACTTGTACAACATTTATACGCGTAAGACTTTGTGCATTTAGAATTAAGTAAGTTTTCACGTGGTTTTTAATTTTGGAAAATTCCTATGTAACCTATGTAGACTGTAAAGAAAAATATGCTAAAGATAACTATGCTCTTGTAACATCGAAAGTCCTAACAAGTTTACAAATTGCGATCCTTATATGTACCTATATTTATTTATTCATACATTAAATATATAAGGTCCAGAATTCTTTTTCCACAAAAAAATTATAATTAATTACAGGGACTAATTATGTTTGCTATGCATTTATAACTGCGTCTCCTAGAAACGTCTACGTTCTTCAATAAAATATAAGCAAACGTAGTTCCCCCAGCGGATGGAGCTCAGTAAAATCAAAAAGAAAAGAGTTCAATTATATTTAGCAATCTCCCCTGTAATTACAGAGCAAGTTTCCTTAATTACAGTCCCCAATAAAAGGATAGGTGCTTCCTACTTCCCACGTATGGGGGTGGGCAGAGCGCATGCGCGACATGTGAACGATGCGGCTTATTATTAAATAAATATAGCATAGTATTTACCTGCGTAGAGTTAAGAATCTTACGAAGATCTGACAACAGTCATGTCATCGATTAAAATACTTTTGTTGTACGAAATATTTCTGATTCTATAAATCAATCAATAAGTAAAGTCATTAAACAGGTTTTTGATAAAAAAACAGAAAAGAAAAAGGCAAAATCTAGACTATCTTTTAGTATCAGTTATTGTTAGTCTAAATACTGTTAAAGTGTGAAATACCTGCTATAATCAACAACACCGTCTTTGAAACACAATATAAAATGAGTAATAACAAGCAAAGATACTCGTATATCTGCATTCTTCTTCTTCTCCAACCTTTCGCCATATTATGCTGAATGTAGTTCTCTTTTGAAACTTTCCACCTTTGAATGACAGGCCTGTTGGTCTAGTGACCCTGACTGCTATGCCGGAGGTCGTGGGTTCGATTCCCACCCGGGACAAATGTTTGTGTGATGAGCACGATCATTTGTTCTGTGTCTGGGAGTAATTTATCTATTATATTTATGTATTTAGAAATATATAAGTATGTTTATCAGTTGTCTAGTACCCATAACACAAGCTCTGCTTAGCTTGGGACTAGATGGCGTTGTGTGATAGTTGTGGAATATTATTATTATTACCTTTGGTAGTTAAGTGAAATTTATCAATTTAAAACAAAAATTGGGTTCAGACGCCTCTACCGCTTCTAACTCTGTATTCATTACAGTATGTGCGTAAGTTGATATAAAATAAGAAGAGTCCACAGTTCCGGCTGCACATTAAGACCTGCGACAGACGGTCTTCATCTGACGATTAATTGATCACGTCTTACATTACATCAAGTTAATGTATTTATAAACATTGAAAACTTTATAAATAGTCATAATGTTTACATTACATTGGGAAAGGTAAAGGTTTTAACATATTCAACTTTAGTGTTCGTGTTACTAGGACACAGGTCTCCTCTCAGTGAGTGGGGCTTTAATCCATCGTGGTAGATATCACATGAGAACAGTGGTAACGAAATAAATTACACAAAGTTATTTGTCTTTCTGGGGTCGAATCCAAGACCTAAAACTAGCCCACCAATGCTCTGCTTACGTTAGTTAAAGTATTATAAAATTTCACTGAACACGGTTGAACAGAATCAGAGATTACTTAAAAGCTGCAACGTGGTGTTATACATATTTAATAAGTAGATATTTAAAAAGAAAATAATTATTTGACCTGAAGAACCAAAGAGCAGTTATCTCTAAGATAATACTCTATTACAGACTGACTAAATAAGACATTGGACAAAAGATAGAAGAACATAGAAATTCACATTTTCTATAGATTTCGTTATTAGATGGGTTAGTAGCGGAAGGGTTGATATGGTATGAGGAATATTAACTTACCATAGATATTACAGAAGTGTCTTTAATTGCTACCTTAAAAACAGGTGGACGGAAAATTTGTAGATAATTTGTGTATCATGTACGTATATTCCCATTAAGTAGTTGTGTTGGTTTATATCAAATAAAATAAAAAATCAGGAGTTTTAATAAGACTTAAAAAGTTTTCAAAATATAGCTGACCCTTGCTAACTTTCCTTGGCGTTTAATTAAAAAAAAATATTTTACGACCTATTTGCCTCTATCAAATTTATAAAAAGAAAAACATTGAAATCGGTAGAGCCGCTTCAATAGTGTGCATCTATAAACACTGTGTATGACACGAGATTTTTATATTAGGTGATTTTTATGATAAAATTTTAATGTTAAGTGATATTATCATCTTACTCACACTTCAAGTAATTTTATAGAAATGCAAAAGCATTAAAAATTATTCGAAATTAACCTTTCAAGTTTTTCTTAAGTGCGTTAAACTCTTTTTGCAAAAACGGTAATAAATACATAAAATGAAAAACAAAATTAAAACTTCAGGCGTTCGTTTATACAGGCCAATAAACTTGCCTTATGCTAATGTTTTTTTACGATTTAATGTTCACTGTCGCCAAAACGGCCTATTCTTTACGTAGGTAAGTGAGTTTCATAAGTGAAAATGGAAAAATGATTCATATTTCTTGATCATGCAACGAAATACAAATGTAAATTACTGTAGGTAATTAGATTGGGACCGGGAGCTCTACTCTCAATTAATCTCTCAATCTCGCTTAGAGAGTAGACCTCCATATGTTAAAAAAAACAAACTCCATGTTTATATTATTAAAAGTGTTTTTTTGTTTTAGTATAAATATATAAAAATGTAAAGAATAAGAAAAAAAACGAATAAAAAATAGTACTATCACTTGAAATAACGTTCACATGATATCATTTTCAAATGGTATAAACAGTAATGAGTGTTCTAAAGTACTAATAACATTTAGTATAATCTTTTTATTTAATTTCCATTTGACCTGATTTTCACATTGGCTAATTTTCAGCAAAAAATCTGCAATAGGTGCGTCCACATAGAACGAGCAGCCTCGCGAGGCATTTGCCGCGAAGCAGCTCGGTTAGTGTGGACGTGTCTCGGCCGAGGAAAGCGCGCGCGCTGCCGCGGACGATCGACTGAGCGACCGAGCCATGCACAGTGTCGGCTTTTGTTTTGCTCGCGTATATTGTTTCGTGCCTCGGTCGAGAAACAATTGCGCGTCCGAACCGAGCAAGCAGCTTCGCGGGGCATTTGCCGCGCGAAGCAAATGCCTCGCGAGGCTGCTCGCTCTGTGTGGACGCACCTAATGAATAAGTCAATGTCAAACATCATACTGTGGACCCAATCGACTATCAAGAATTCATTATATCATTGATCATTATGGTAAAAGAAAGTTTATTACATGAAAACATTGGGCAAAGGTACGGGTTTCGTGCTTAGATAGTGGTTACCCCCATTTAAAAAGGACCTTGCTATTTTAATAGGCAATTAATTTATACTATTTCTAGAGTGAATGTCGCTACTACAACTTGTGAGAAAAACTACAAATGGCTTATGGAATCGATCGTTCACACCTTGCGTTTATCGACTTATTATTGCAATGTCATCGTTCTAAAAATAAACTTAAAATCAATTAAAAGTAAACAAATGCACATCACAAAAATATATTATGATAAAGAAAGAAATCGCGAGGAAAGAAAACACCGTATTGCCTAATAGTATTAAAATCCAAAAACATTTATTATGACATTTATCTAACAAAATAACTAAAAAAGTAGTTCTTATTTTCTGGGTAAAGGCCTTCCTCATATATTTCTAGTACTTTTTTGTAGACCCTTGACCAATTTATGGGCCAGCCAAGAAAAAAAAAACAAATGAACAAATGCACATCGGAGTGGCCAAATGACATTTAGTAGCCGAAGTGGCAGAAAGTGTCACACCGATCAATGAACCTCATTGTTGTAGCTTGCGAAACTATTAACATTCCAGTAAACGCTTATAAAATGCGAATTTCATTAATTAATACATTGTTAAAATTCCACTTATTCAAATAACTTGTGATTTGAATAAGTGGTCTACCTTTAAGCTGCGTGTTTCGCGCACACTTTCATAATAAACAGTGCCTTGTTTATTAATAGATTCATTAATTTGCCAGTTAACTTAGGAAACGGGGTAAGTGGTAGGCTCGTAAATGTATGCCTTAAGAGTGTAAGTCTTAAGAGCCTCTAAATTTAGCTTCGAGCGATTTATCCTTGCATGCATTTTTATTAATTATCTACTTAAAAACATTATTTACCTGTCCTCCCAAAGAGTTAAGACCTAATTGAACCTGTATTATGTGTATGTCTGTATTTCAACAGATATGAGTATAGAATTGGTTTTTTAATCACAATTTTCTGCAGTCGCAGCTCAAAATATCGCATCTCTTAATACGTCTTACTTTTTGCTAGAAGTGTCTAACTTTTTAAAGTAACTTCTTTTGAAAACCGTCATTCCTGAAACATAAAAACTCGTTATTTTAGAAATGTGCACCTTTTTATGCACTCCAAAGGTATAAATAATAGCGTCTCCATATAGCAGAGGGATGGTCAAGTCGTTGGCGGGTCAGAGGTGACCAACGTTCGGGACGGACCCTGCACCCTTTTGCAATTGCATTCTACTCAGATGGCCAAGAGAAGGATTTACTGACCGTTTTTTTTAATTTGTAATTTTAATAACAAAGAAATCTTTTCATTGGGTTTTCGATTGATCGTTGCACTTTTATGTGAAAAAACAGTTATATGAATGTGAATTAATAGGTGAACAGGGTATTTTTATAGTAACGTTTACAGAAGTTATCTTTACCACAGATTTTTTGACAGTAAGTACCTAGTTATGGGTTTTTTTTTATATTTGGAGGCAAAATCAACAAATTAGTCATATACCGACCTGGATGGAGTGGAAGGAAATGTCAAACTCTTACTGACTAAAAATCCACCCTGTTCCTTTTGCCCTTTGAGTTCCAGGGTCTCAGTTACCTTTACAGACAGCCTACTCGCGACCTAGGTAGTTAAGGGTCCAGTTGAAAGATCGATTCAATTCAACGCATAGATAAAATAGAGCCAAATTTTTTAAAAGAGTTTACCACCTAAAGTTGTAACAAAAACATATAAATCCATGTTAAGTTCAATGTCAGTGTTGTCGAGTAAGGTAGGTGTACCCCGCTGTGTAACCAGCAGTGGATCCCATGAGGTCACCGGTCAGCGGTCAGGGGTGACCAACGGCCTTCCAAGGGGTTGCAAATAAAACTATTTGACCGTGACCAAATACATCTTGTTAGGAGTATTTTTTTCGTACCATTTTTTTGCTTTTGTATTTCTGTCGAGATTTGTGCTGTGATTTTAATGAAAATTTGGTTTAGAAGTAGAATTTGTGACCTAATGCTGACACCTTATAGATAAGTACAGAAAACCAATGGTACAGAATTTTACAAAAAAAAAATACATTATTGACAGTATGCGTTCCATATGCTTGATGAAAACATATTGGTACTAATGTATCTCAATTAAAAGTATTAGCTCATCACAACAACAACAAAAAAGCGAAAGTTTCGCTGACATTTGAATCAAGGCATCCAATGTACCAACACAATAACTTAGCAGTCTTGCATAACAGATTCGCCGACTACACAAATCTCTTATTGTTTATGATACATTATTATATTAAGCTATTAGTCATCGGTGCGAAGTTCAATGTCAGTGCAGGGATTAAGTTCAAGTTCTCAGTCTCATGAGGTCAGCGGTCAGCGGTCAGAGGTGACCAACGGATCGCGAATGTCCGAGCGGTCTTGCGAACCCTTCACTATGCACTATTCAACCCCACCTGTTCCCAGACACCATTGTCATAGATACAATAGCATTTTTCGAAGTTCTAAAACTCATTATCACTTTGCAAATATTTTCTGTGTTATCAGTCCGTGTTTTAGCAAAACAATGTGAACACTAATGGTGCTAGGCGAGATAAAAAACATTTTTATTTTTAGCAATTCCGGAATTCGTAAAAAAGCAACAAAAGACTACTCCGGTTACCTCATTGCTAAGAAATTCAACATGCGAATGGATAGAAAATTACCTAGTTTTTTCAAAAATATCCCACAAAATTGTTATGTGAATTTCTTTGTGGAAATAAATAATAATTGAAGAAAAAGAAGAAGGGAATGCTAGTTGATTATAAGAGAACCGGGTTTGTCTGTCCGTTCGTCACCTCTGACCCGCGATTGACCGGTCTCTCCCTAAGACGATCCGCCAATCTTTGAGATTAGCAAGTTCACACTAACCGTGTCTGGCTTATTATTACTTTATTAATAAAAAAAAATTATTACTGCAAAACAGGATTTAGATAAGAAATTGCGTTGTTTTCGTCTCGTCTCACAATATTTATTTTCAGCACAGATAAGCGTTATCTTTAATGTTTTGGTGAATCGGAAGCGAATTTTCGTCGCCGTCAAAACATTACTTTGATCACGTACCTAGTTATTTTAGCAAAGTGTTGTTTTTAAATGTTCGTGAAGGAAATAGACTTTAGCACTAAGGACGTCTGCTGATTACAAATATCTTATTAAGTAAATATTTTTTGTTTGCAATGATACTCGTATCGTAGATTTTTATTATATTACGATAGCAATTGATTGTTTTATCTCTGTTTATTAAAAGTAAGGGACTAGAGTAAACACGATAAAATTCGCGAATTTTCCACGAACTTTTTTAAATAATTTATGTAGATCCCTGAAGAATGTCCTTCAGGGACCTACATAAATTATTTAACAAAGTTCGTTTAGAAATGTTGTGTGATATGTATAATGTAGATTTTGCTAAAGATTTTCTCTACTGTGTTTCTGTAAGCTGCTTCATTTTACTCTTTGAGGATTTATACCAGAAATCAGGAATATCTTTTGAAATCGAACTTAAAATCGACTATAAATTTAGTCTTGGAGTTTTGTGTAAATTTTGGGGTTTGAGACAATCAAAATACATTTTTACATATATCCATTTAACAATGTTTAACCAAAGACCAACGTTTCGTTAGCTCACCACAATACATTATTCCATCATTCAATAAATAAACGTCACATCAAATTTCACAGTTTTGCGCAACACGTACTGTGCACTGGACAGCGGTCAGTCCGATTTACGGTTCTTTTATTTACTCTTAGCTTATTAAACCCTATCCATTGTGCATATTTTTAGGGTAATTAATTGTGGTGTATTGTGCAAAATATTCTTTGTTCATCGGTGTTTTTGCTTTGTTCGGCCCTTGCGCATTGTGTTCAGTTTTGTTTAGGCGATCATTAGCCCAGTGGGCAGTGGGCAGTTTCGCAGACTGGGGAACGGTCAAGGTTTTTTTTTCTCACAGATATAAGCTACCACGACCGTTATGTTTGATTAATTATATGCGATTATATGCATTTTGACGTTGACTCGTCAATTTATTTTTAACTTGCGTTATTTTTAAAAAGTTTTATTAAATAATATTTAGAAAAAATACATACACTTAACTAAAATAATAAGTAGGTAATATCATTTTTAGAATTTAATCTAAAAATTACATTACTTTTAAAAAAATACCTTCGTATTAACATCAGGCATTTAAAAATAGTAATTTCCTGCGTCTGAAAAACATACAAAATCAACGAGATCCCTGCATTTTATTAAATATTCTTTACTTTCAACAATACCGAAGTGCATTGAAATCAAGCAACTGCCCACTGCACATACGCACTCGGTCCGTGATGACCTCTGAACTAAACGTTCTTCACCAATCCGTTGAGCAATTGTGCAAAGACTGGTTCTCAATCTTCACATAAAACGCGTGTGAATCGATTGATCATAAAACCGTTCGTAAAATAAACTAATAGTAGCATAATAGAATCGCAGTCCAAAACCGGACGGACGCTGCGACATTAACATAATTTTAGTTCGAAAACCTGTAAACTGTGATTCAAGATAAACCGACCTCTTTGTAACGGTAAATGAAAACTCACTGCGAAAATAATAACAAACATCTCCTCAACATATAGTATATTATGTTCGCCTGATACCACAACTACATACACAGGTTGTATATAACACACTGACAAAGATAACGCAAAAACAATCCTAATGTAGAGACAGTTGCGTATGTGTGGGTGTGTAGGTATTTGCGCAGGACGCAGGCGATTTGCCATAGTCGTGCATGTAGTGGTTCGCGAATCACATCAGACGAGAGGAAGGAGGATCGCCCTCCCGCGCCGCCAGCCAATGGGAGGACTTCCCGCCGCGGCCGAGCTCCGTATCGACTTGTACCGATATCGCGAATATATTAGCACATGTACTAACTTCCTTTTACATACCGCACACTGTTAAAAGTATTTATATACGGTTTAACGATACCCTATTGGTTGATTAAAGGTTCAATGAATACATAACGCTTATGTATTAACTGAATTAAATACCTACGTTGTCAGTGACGCAACTATGAATGAGACCTCTTCCGTATTATGCGGCCTTGGTACCGGGAGGCGAACGCGAAGTTCTCTACGCGGCTATTTGGAACAATGGTTTACGTCAAAACGTCAAACATCTCTCAATTCCCGACCGGAAACACAAAAACAAAAGGCGAGGGGTGAATTCTATTAAGAATTGGGAGGATTACTTCTAATGAGATTCTAAAACGCGGCAGGGATTGGACTATGTTTAGCAAAGCAATGTGCAACCCTTCTCTTTGTAAAATATCTCAATTTAAACGTTTAAAAACACGTGTTCGACCGAGCACTGATCCCTGGAGACGTGAACGGGATAACACATTGCTTGTTGCACTTAATTATGTGGGCTTAAAAATATGAAGCGCTTTTATACCTACATCAAACAAAATGTTGCATGCCAATGGCACTTACGTTAATTAATTAAAACGTTAACATTAGATTCAAACAAACGTGTGTCAAATAAATCGAATTTAAACAATGTTCAATGAGAAAACTGCCAGTATTCTTTGTTTGTTATATGGGTCATTGGATAATTGTTTACATTCAGAACTTTGACAAAAATTCCTCTATCTCTTATTTAAAAATCTAAACAAATTATTATTTATGTTTACGAAGCTTCACATTATAAACTGAAAATGGCACCAACACCAAATGTTGAAACAATTACGGCATACCTACAAGCTATAGCCGCAACCCCTTTATAATTTATGGCAAAAAACCTCAGGGGATGTCGCGGGATTAGCCCTCTATGTCGCGAAGCAAAAACTCAATGCACATGGGCGTATTTCAATTAGCTGTCAGTTTGTCAACTACACCGCTATTCTTTTTCAGAGGACGTAGCAAGCTACCCCTTCCCTCAGTTCAGGAGGTTTTAAAAATAATCTCAAGTATCTTTAAAAGCTTTGAGATACTTTGCATGAGTGTCGATTTGAGCTTTGGAGGTGCATTGTTTTTAAAAATAATTACGTAATAAAAGTCTAATAGAACGATCTATACGGCTTCTTTTGGGTTCTTTTTGACAAAGGCATAAGAATTTCAGTACCTCATAGCTTAACACATAACTATCTTATTAAAATTATCCAGTTTTACATCAAGCTTTAACTGAAAAGAACAAATTAAACCATTTCAGTATGGCGAAGTAAAAGCGAATTAGATTTTATTGAGAAACAAAGGACCATCATCGACAACAGCACACAACAATTCCAAATATATTATTATTAATTTCATCCTTACCCTGTAATTAAATATACCAAGACTTCATTATGATAGGTATGTTAACCTTTTTAAAGTACAGTTTAATCACAGCTTCCTATAACGATTTCACATCCTTGAAAACAAATCTCTGTTGATTTTTTGCCGATCGCGGATATTCCATTTAACCCTTTAATGCAGAGGAAGTGTAGGTAAGTAGGTCAGATAGTACATTGCACATGTTGTGAAAGCGGGGTAAAAAATACCCCTTTATTGCGCTTTGTTTCCACACGTGAAAAAAAACTTTGATTATTGCCTGCAATTTGTACCCTCGATACCGTGTAGTAGGGTTGTTTTGAATTGACAGTTGAATGGCTACGATTTAAAAGTAGGAGAGAAAATTATAAACACTACTTAAGTGGAGTTCACGTCTAGCAAATCGTTTACAAATCTGTAAAATACTGGCGAAGTGCTGTTCTGTTTTTAGGGATTGTTCATTTATAATTTTCATCACTAGGGTAATTTATTTGATTCAAACATGAATTATTTACTCGCTTTGATCGTCCTGAATTAACGAATTAATTAGAAAGCTTAAGTTATCCTATGTCGCCAATACTACATAGGATAACTTAAGCTTTCTAATTAATTCGTTAATTCAGGACGATCAAAGCGAGTAAATAATTCATGTTTGAATCAAATAAATTACCCTATGTCGCCAATACTATAGGCGGAGACCTCTCGCGCCCGGCATTGGTTGCGGCCATGCTGCGGGGCGAGACGGAGTGGGAAGCGGTCGCCTCCTTCTGCGAAGCAGTAATGCTCGCGAAGGAGGAGGCGGGCCGCGTGAGAGAGAGGACAGTGTCCTCCCTCCGCCCCAACCGCAGTGGTGGACGCCCACGGCGACGGACGTCGCAAGACAATCTCCGGCCACCGTAGGCGCGGGCATGCGGGCGGCGAGTAAAGGGCAACTCGCTGCCCGACCATGGACCATGCCCGGGTCGACGGCGCGTTGTGTTCCACGCGCGCCTCAAAGAGCGTCAGCAAGATGACGGGGCCCCCTCTCTAGAGGGCCAAAGCCTGCCGGGGTCGCGGGACTTATCTCATTACCGTGACCCCGGAACATAAAGGGCTATCGAAGGACACCGTGGATTTTAGTCAGTACAAGTCTGACAGTCCCTCCCGCCCTGCCCGGGGTGGGAGGACTCATTTGATGATTTTACCACGATAAAAAAAAAAAAAAAAAAAAAAAAAAAAAATGTCGCCAATACTAAACACCATGACTATACCTAACAAACCAGCATTTTATCAAATTTTTTGCTCTCTCTCGCATACGTTCAACCCTTCCCGCGATCTTGGCAGCCATTCTTTGCCTACCAAATCATTTTTTGTTCGTTCCTTTTTAAATGGCACATGCAGTGAGAGCCTGTTTTTTAGACACGTTAACCAATTTTACTAAAACGCAATATCATCAGCCTACCTGGACTGTCTCGGTGCCTATTCTTTTAATAGATCATCCTTAATCGATTAAAGCTTGACAAAGGAGACGTGCTCCTCAAGATCATACAAGGGTCTTACGATTTTCTTATAGGATTTTTGGAAAGTTATAGTAAGACAACATATTTGGGCGTCTCGATATTGTGTTTAAAATATGCCAGCATCGCGGTAACATGAGAAACCTTTCACCAAAAACAAAGTTTAAAAAACCCTAAAACTCTACGAAACCTTATAGCCTCTGTCAACATTTTTTTCATGCCAACTAACAGTAAACCCAAATCCAGGGATATCTCCACCAAAACAAACGGTCTTGCAAAATGTCAGATTCAGTGGATTCCAAAATCGGGAACAAAAAATGGCAGGTAAAAAGTCATATACCGGTATAATTGTCACAAATTAAAGCAAAAAATTTCGAACAAAAGGTATCAAAATTCTGCAAGCCACACGAGCAGGTAGGCGAACTTTTATAAAATAAAGTTTTTTTGGGAGGAAATTGTGCAAAAGCGTGGGACGGGTCGCAGAGTATAACTGTACTCGGCAAGACATCGGCTCGATCCGGAACATAAATCTTCTGTCTGATTATACAATGAAGAATGATACACGGCTATATTTTGCGTTTTTTGTTAAATTCACATTTGTCTATCCATGATGCAGCTTTTTAGGTAAGTTTACGCAGCAAGTGTCTATAATATAGAACATGGCTTAACATAATATATGTATTTTAAACGAACCAATTTAACTGAAGTCGAAAAATGTAGAAAACTAAAACTACCCACAGATTCTATTTATTTCCAATTACAAACTATTCCAAATTCTCTTCGAAAAATATTTTAGAACACCCAAACAAAACATTAATTGGCAACACAATATTCATCGACACGAATCCTTGCGTCTAAAAACTTGCCAAGTTTACTTTTATCATAAAAGTAAACAATTCAGTCAAAAAGTGCCTCGCGATAGTTTTTTGTTAGAAAGAATTTTGTGCAAAAACTTTTAACAAAAACCAAAATCTGCTCTCGCGGGGTTCGTAACGTGATAAGTTTATTTTGAAATGGAGATTGAAGTTTATCGGCTTAGCAAAACTTTGTATTTTTAGCAAAATTAACTAGAACCATATTTAGGTGAATGTCAATCCCTATTACATGTAGATAGTCTTTCTAGACCAGACACCTAAGTGTTTGTAGTCATTCCAAACCAGGCTGCCGCTAATTCGAAGTTGCTTGCAAATGTGTCATGTAAAACAGATGAGGTATTTGTATTTTATGTTGTTAAGACTTTAATAAAGGTTGAGCCGTTTATTAAGTACCAGCAACACCCCCCGCTATTTATTTTTTCAATATTTTCAATGTACAGAATTGACCCTTCTACAAATTTATTATATGTATAGATAAGCCTAAAAATAAAGCATTTATGACAGAAAAAGAATAATTTTAAAAAATGTGAACGGCTAATACGAAAGACAGCTTTTGCAAGCTCTCAAGAATAACACATAAACTTTTCAAGAATCGCAATGAACACCATGTGCAAGTAATATTTTCTTATTCAAACAGCGTTCGTTAGTTTAAACGTTGGTGAGGGCAAACGAGAACATTTGCGGGGAGTCGATGAACCCTCCTGAACAAAAACTCCCCCGAGTTTCAGTGAGCTGCGCGGGCGCAGACGCGGCTGTGTTCTCACGCCGCAACTGAACTCTGACACCGGTAAAAACTTGCCAAACGTATACATTTAACGTATACAACGGAGTATAAGTATAGCTTAGCATATTTCTGTAACTTAAACTGCATTAGTCACATTTGTATACAAAACTGAAATGGCAAGATTAAAAGAACGAACTGCTATTTCGGTTCTGTCCTATGATAAGTTTTTGTAGGAAATCAAAAATTAGTAAAAATCATGCAAAGCAAACAAAGTTGCTTGATTGACATTATATTCACAATTTTGTACTTACATTTTGTCAAGCATTTGATTTACCTTAAAATTATAGCCTCTATGACATAGAGGCTAAAAACATAGAGTCTATGTTTTTAGAAAGAACACTTTATAATAAAACATACATTGTGTTTAATAAAAACACAAACTTAATAATCATAATTATGCCACTGTTTTATTTCATGCAAGAATCTACCTACAAACAATCATTGACTATGACATTGGTCGCTAATTTCGCTTGCCAGACGACCCTGTCGCGGCCCGAGTATTGGCTCATTAGACATCACGAAAATAAGATAGTTTATAAACACCGGTTTATACCTACATCTGTCGAGATTTGGAAGCCTTTGGCAATGTAACTGGTATACAGTAGTTGATTAATCTATACTAATATTGAACCAGACTCACCGACATAGCTCATAAAATTTGCAAGTTGAAGTGGCAATGGGCAGGCCACATCGCTCGTAGAACTGACAACCGATGGGGAAGAAAAGTTCTCGAGTGGCGACCACGGATCGGAAGACGCAGCGTAGGCAGGCCTCCCACTAGGTGGACCGACGACATCGTGAGGGTCGCGGGCAACCGATGGATGCAAGTGGCGAATTGTCGTTCGGCGTGGCGGTCTAAGGGGGAGGCCTATGTTCAGCAGTGGACGTCTTCCGGCTGATGATGATGAATATTATAAAGTTGAAGAGTTTGTTTGCCTGAACGGGGTAATCTAAGGAACAAGGTACTGGTTCGAATTGAAAAAAATCTTCTTGTGTTAGATAGCCCATTAATAAAGGAAGGCTATGGGCTATTTAACATCACGCTACGACCAATAGGAGGCGAGTAGCGAGTGAAAACGCGGGGATCGACTAGTTGATGATAACACATGAAGCATGCTACCGGAGGCTTACAACTATTCTGCCCTCTTAACTGAAAACATAGTAACAAAAGTCATACGTTCGCTGAAGTTACCGTGGTTTTAGTCACGAGGACAAAAACTGTAGTTCATATAGATGCTTTTTTTATGTAAAATGGGTTTGCTCATGACCTTAGTCTAGGTCAGGAATGACTAAGTCGACGATGGAGCGAGCTTACCCAGGAGAAGCCTGTTCACTCTAACTTTGAAGAGATTAGGGTTGTATGCGTTCGGAAACAATCTGCCTGCGTCTGGCAGGCCGATTTTGTCAATCTTTCCCTATAAGAATTGCAATCTTATAGGGGAAGATTGGCACAAGGTGATAATAATGACTTAAATCATAACTTAACTTTCTTCTAGGTATTTGTTATACCATTAAACCAATAACTCATTCCAAAACTCAACTGAACAATACTGCACTTCACTGTTAAGGCTGCGTTTCCACCAGAGATGTGTGAGGATGTGTAGCGAGGAATGTGTTTTTAAAGAACCAATAGAAGCGCTTCATTTACCTCGCCTCGGTCAGCACAGCTCTAGTGGAAACGGCTCAGCGGAGCTAGATTTTTGTACTTACATACAAAACAAGTGAAGGATGTGCGCGAGGGATGTGTACGAG
Organism: Agrotis exclamationis; assembly: GCA_950005045.1. NCBI lineage: Eukaryota > Metazoa > Arthropoda > Insecta > Lepidoptera > Noctuidae > Agrotis > Agrotis exclamationis. Next base: position 12,576,579 of record OX465425.1, on the reverse strand, counting down.
GAATGAGTACGAGGGATGTGTTGCGAGGAATATGTGTTGCGAGGTTTGCGCATACTGTACCAGCCAGTCCATAGACGGAGTTTGTCACCGCAACCCCGTCGACACATTTCACAGCTTCGCAACGCATCCTCGCACCACACATTAATGCGCATTTTCACAGCTCCGCTTCACATCCTCGTAGGCACATTTTCATCGCACAGCTTTGGTGGAAACGCCCAAACATTTTCACAGCACAGCTAGAAATCCTCGCACGACACATTTCCATCAAACATCTCTGGTGGAAACGCAGCCTAAGACTGCCGATCTTCTTTATTAGTCGTCTAATAAATAATATCTTCTGTATTGGACGATCATCGTAAATGACGGTTACAGATTACAGCTTCCGAGCAGATTGATCGATCTATGAGGTCAATTAATGTTGACACGATAAAGTCTGCTTGCCTTTAAGAGCGAAGCTTCTCCAAAGTTAGACGAATAAAATAAGTGAATTAAGGATTCAAATTATTTCATCTCTTTATAAACTGAGAGCGAAATGATATCAACTTGTAATTGAGACACGGAATGACACCAATATATAATACGTGTCTGAGCAAAGTTGACAAGATTATTATTATTATATCAGCCCGTGTCCCACTGCTGGGCAAAGGCCGTCACCCACTCCTTCCACTTATTTGCGACTGTGGTACCCTTTTGGTAGTAAATCCACTATCATCTCATCATTTTTGTTTGGGCATAATTATTAGATACAGGATACAAACTACACTCAAAACCATGGAATCACTTAATTGGAATTGATCCGGGAGCTCCTTAAATAATGGCGTGATTTGAATGAATTTGGTATCAATTTAAAGCTAACAATTAAACCGATTAAAATGGCACCATTTTTGTTATTCTTAACTAGTTATTAAAAACTGAAGATCCTGCGGAATCGGAGTAAGTGATTCCATCGCTCGCGAGTGTGGAAAAATAAATGTTTAGTGCGACAATTCGATTACAAAATAATAGTTAGCATGTGGCTTCACAGGAAGTAGTTCGACTGCGAATGCCGTGTTTCCTGCGCCCTGCCGCGAACTCTCATTATTCTTTCAGCAAATATGTTGTGACTACCCTTTACTTGCCTGGGGCGGACGCCGCAAATGATCTCCCTTGCCCTCATAATGATACAATCATTATCGATCATTAAAGGGTAGACAGTCACCACATGGCGGGTAGTTTGACGCCACAAGGTGGATTAAGAAATTTTACTGGTTTTATTCAATTTAAAATTAATGATTAATGGCACCTACAGGTAATTTAGGTAAAGGATTATGAAATACAATATTTACTTACAAAGTTATTTTAATTTTATGAACCTTTTTTCTTATCGATTTCTGGCCCTCTCCTAATCTGTGCTTGTGCTAATCATTTACATAGTTACAAAAACTTGCAAAATCACAGAATTGAAGTTTAAAAAAAAATTAAATCCCGAATCTCTACAATGAAAAATGTACCAATATGTAGGAAATCATATTTTTTGCACAAAGTAAAAAAACACAAACATTGTCTAACCCGTTAGGTGCTTCCATAGAATTGCGCACTGCAATAAAAATTGTGCACCTTGCAAATACATTGTACGGTATCGCAATACCATTCATTCGTGCACAAACCATAACGGTAGTAATCTATTGAACCATCTATAGCTGTCATCACTTCCCCGATCGTACAAAATTGTGGGAACAAATTATCGCAAACACTTCTGACGTGCGCAAAAAAGTGTTGCACAAAGTACTGTCGGCAAAAAAGCGAAACTCCCACGCTATGAAAGGGTTGAACATGCACCTGACCTATATTGGATTGTGTAAAAAATCTGTGTTTTCTTTATCGTATTTTTTGCTCATTATTCACATTGAAGATATCAAGAGAATGCATTTAATTCAGTGTTGTAACCATGCTTTTTGAAAATTGTGTAACCAGTTTTATTTTTTGCAATTTTGCAGCAAATCTATTTTCACTACTATTTGAGGAAAAACAGAAACTGTACGATTGTTGTTTTTGTCCCCAATTTAAAAACTATTTTGCATAACTATTGCTTTCTCTCTCAATGAAATACTTATGTATATTGTATATATTTTTTTCGTTATACAATAAGAATAAACATGTGCACAGGTTGCATAGATAACAGATCAACGTAAAGTGTATTTACATAACAAATAACAACAAACCGATTTGTCCGGCACTAGTTTACATTATGCTCACCCCACTTGCGCAGGAGTTGCGCACAATGCGCGCATTGTTGGCGCTCCGCAGGTAGATGCTAAAGGGTTATCCGCTTATGCAAAAAATATACTAAAACTATCCGATTAACACCACTACAAAACACGACTTAAAAGCCTTAGATCCCTTGTGATTATTGTGTTAATAGTCTTAACTTTCCTTTATATCCTAGAAGTGTGCAGAAGAAAATATCATAATATTTCAAATCTAAAAGGTCTAAGCTTTAAAGTTCATACTCACGACGTAATCGTATCTAACAACATTCAAATCCATTATCAACTTTCGCTAAAACAACAATGACGCAATTGCACATATCCAAAAAATATTTTTATTTCGCTACCTTTAGACGCTCGATTATCATCGACTTTCTCTATAAAGCGAATAATAAATAAATTGCCGTACATGAAACGGTGTGCGTGTCTGTATTTTGGTTCACGCCTCAACAACATGGGGTTTCGTGAATTTGGCGGCCTTTAACGGAGGTGCTTCATTAAGAATTCATTGACGAGAACGCGTGAGCCGACAAGGGAGGGTGAAAAGGCCGACAGGCGATGTGTTGCAAAATGAATAAATACTGGCGAGAAATAGGGGCAGTTCGCTAAGGTAACGACCGGTGTAACTCAATAATGCAACCAAATGTTCTGTTTCACACTGAAAACCTTGTGTTTCAGGTAAAAGCTACGAGTGTAGCGGTCTAATAAGACTGGTCCTGAAAATACAACGCGAAACAAAGCCTCGGTAATGAGAAATGCTGACACGATAATGCCATGGCAAACAGTTGCAATCGACAGTTCGCAACCGCCCCTTTCTCGGCAAGGCTTGACTATTTAACTATTACGTAGGTTTGTTTTGTTCCACGTTTTGTCGAACTCAATAACTTCATTTGTTGGTTTTGTGTTTTGAAATGCGACGTCTGTTATATGGTATCTACATACATACTTATAATAAGTAAAAAACTGCATTAGACAGATATGTGTGCGCAAATGTATAAAAAACTCAGTTTTGAAGCACCATGTGCAGTCGCAGGTGCCCTCCGTTCCCACACAACCCTTTCAGCGACCGACCTCTGGGTTCGCACCGCCCCCGCCCCACTGCAGCCCCTCAAAAACTGCATAAAAACTACTAATACAAACAATATAATACAAAAACTACCAAGCCTCTTCAACATAAGGTTCAGTTTGAACTGTCAAAAGCTTTGGTTTATAAGTCCCTTTAACACGATGCAGTCATTAGTTCCAAATTCTACCTGTTCCGATTTATAGAGGCTGTCGTGTCATTAGATTTATTGTGGATATAATGCAATCCTCTCCATATTTTTTGCTTTTGATTCGGACTAAGTATGTGCAGTTCTATGTAGAAAAAGTTATTTTAAATGGTTGTTAAATAAATTAAGTATCCTTTTCTAGGAGTAATAACTCCATATTTCTTCTTATTCTAATGCGACCTCATCCCGATTATTCATGATTTTTAACTATAAATTCTGTTTACTTGTTGTTGTTAAATTGTTTTAACTATAAACTCTGTCCCAAAATTCAGTCATTTTACCTAACAGGTGATATACTACAAGAAGTCAGAACAGCAATTAAGCATTTATTTTTTTGCCAATCCAAATTCACTGCATCCAGATTGCGGCCAAAGCAAAAAACAATCATAGAGATAAAACACAAAAACTCCTTTGTCCCGTTATCTGTGTCTGTTTTTGTAAATAGGATGTGTTTTGTAGCCAATTAAAGGTAGAAAGGACCCGGCTGTCGGTCCGCAATAAATCGCAACCCTATACACGAAATGTTTCCGGCGCGACGACTGGCCAGCCTGTTCCGTTTTAAAAGTGATCATTTGCATTGGAAATATGTGCTTTTGGACTTTTTCGGTGGTTATGTAACTTGTGTTTAACCAGTGCTTATGTACTTTTGTTTGCGTCTCTATAATTATGTACAACAATGTTTCTTTTTATTCACCAGGCGTATTGTTGTAGTATATATTAACATACTTAAAACACAGTCTTGCTATGACTTCTCTTTCTACTTCATTCAGCAGTGAGCACACAAATATCTCAGCCGATAATTGGAAGACAATTTCTAAACTATTTCTGAATGAACCACTGTATGTACTCACTCAATACGTTTAAATCCTTGACAAAACCTTGTTTCATACACAATAATCTGCTATGTTTTAGCATCATCGGCTGGCCGCTTTTGAATTTTCAACTATTTCAAAATGAAAAACATCATAAAAATAGATACTAACATAAAATACTTCAGCACATTAAGATAATCCTGTATGACAAAATTGTAAAGCCACTTTTATCTTTATAACCCCATACATAGGTAGGTCTAATTTACAAAATGCACATTTTTGGGGTAAAAAATATAAAACGTGTTATCAAAAGCCCCTAGACATTTATAAAGAGTGGTGAATTAATTCGGTTTGCGTGAAGCAACGCGTCCCCATTGGTCAGCGCGCACAAGCTGCGCACGATTGCAGATCATGACGATATTCAGTCTTCACATCTGCCTAGCTAGCCTGACCCGTAATTACTTATTGATATTTATTGCCCTCACACGGTAAGGGTAAGTATGCATGCCGATTAAAGTTGGTGGATGATCGAAACTCTTTTGTTTGCAACTCATCGAAATCAACTCAGATGGTATTTTTTATCATAATTATTAAAATCAGCAAATGAATCCTCCCATTCAGGGCAGGACGGGAGGGACTGTCAGACTTGTACGGACTAAAATCCACTGTGCTCCTTCAATAGCACTTTACGTTCCAGGGACGGTTACCTGATGAGACAGTCCCGGTACCCCGGTAATCTTTGGCCCTCTAAGAACTTATAGGGGTGGAATCAGTTTAGCTCCTTTTAAAAATGTCTTACGCAGACCTTTTCAAACTCTAAGCTGTAAACTTATAGTGTTCCCACTACTGTGAGTGAGACACAGTCCTCCTCTCTGTAAGAGGGAGAGGGGAGAGACGGAGTAGACTGTAATCCACCAAGCGGGTCCAGTGCGCGTTGGTAGTATTAGAATAGATTTTAGGACACACCTGTTTTCTCACGACGTTTTTCTTCACCGTTTTGAGAGAAGCGGTGGGGAAAAATTACACAAAGTAGTACCACTGGCTGGGTTCAAACCCATGACCTAGAACTAGAAGAACCAATCGTGTCTTGCAAATCGAAGAATACATCTTAGCAGTTCATTCATCTTTACATCATCAACTTCAGACAAATGAGGAGCACGCTTGTCTATTTATAAGAGTGAGCAAAGTAATTTGTTGCAAATTAGGTCACCAGGATTCTCGTAGGCGATAAGTGGAGTACTGAACTGGACTTTATGAAACAGTTAATGATATTGACTCTAGGCTAGACGTGTCGGTCTATCTAAAAGCGTTAACACATAATCATTACGACCAATAGAGAAAATATTATTTCATAGACATTCATTCACAACTGGTACATTGTTTTAATTCTTGGCAGAATTTCTCAAGAACGTTTAGTCAATATAATTTTAATCGTCATAAAACTATACACGTACAGTCGTGTATCTCCCTCGACAAGATATAAAGCGAACCCTGAAACGAAGGCCGAGATAACATCAAAGCAGAAAGATTATTCACAGCAAGTACTCCTACTGCATGACAAAAACCAAAGGGCGACATCAAATATTTGACAATACTACGAGTATATGCATTGGAGTGTTTCCGTAACCGATATTTCTCATTAAAGCAGTTTGTTTGACGTTCGATAAAAAAGCTGTGGCCGATGATGGCCGGTGGCCGCGGGAAGGGTTAGCTATCTCAACCCTCCAACCCTGAGGAGGCAAACAAGCAGATGTTCACAGCTACAATTACATAATCAACAGTTATCGTATTCAAATGGACTAGCATTGATTTCGGCCACAAATCATACAAATATTGAATGCGATCCCAAACGTTTCATACATTACTACCTTCAACGGACTGTCTAGCCCCGATAAGATTGGGTTTCTAAATAAACAAAGATTTAGTTAATTGTTTAAACGAGTAGCAAATCAATCTTTTGATTGTTGGTTATCGTAGCATCTCATCATTCCGATTGAAATGTGTTACCCAATAATTGAAATTGAAAGTTGTAAAGAAAGCAAGAGATTCATATTATTGTAAAGTCACTGGAGCAACGGGTAACGATTGTTACATTCGTGCGGCAACTAGCCACTCAGTTTGGGGGTCCCTACTGCGGCGTCGCCAGCGCAACGACGCGAATCACAGTTACTGTTACATCGCCGAGTTTGAACAAGAAAGTTCTACCATCTGCTTCGAGAAGCATCAACGGATGATTGGATACTTGAGTTTTTTGTGTAGTTTTGGTGTATGGTAATAAAAGTGATGATCACGATGCGCTCTGTAAGTAACGGTGCAATGGTGTCTGAGTCACAGGGAACTGACCTACGGGCATGCAGCCGAGTGCATTGACGCCGCAGCCGACGCACTTATCACTGGCATGCCTCTTAAAAGATAATGTTTAGAACATGCCCTTTACGACTGATGCATAACACATGTTTCACGTAGTCATGTCTGACTACCCTGAATTACATTTGAAGGTCAAAAACCACTGTGTTTATCAAATTATAGCATTGAACAAAATGTTTACAATGTCTGCAAGAATTTTAATAACAGCCACAGTCAAGGATTCAGTGGGTAGAGGATAATATCACGGAATTAATGATGATGAATTTTTCCTCAAGTTATCATGAGGAGCCATGGTAACTAATAAGGGGAAACCTCTTGTAATTTACCACACTAAAATATATTGCCCTACAATAGTAACCAATTCAAATTCAACCCTTCAAACAGTAAATTTAAAACTTTTGATAGAACGAAAATATTGATCAACTAAATATTGGCAACGCACCGTGCACCGTAGCGCATTATATGTAGAATTTGCGTAGCAAAATGATTCGCGTAGCGAAAACTCGCGTAGAAGGTCGCGTAGCAATTGCCGTAGTAGATTTTGCGTAGCAAGGAAATTTGCACAGAAGCTACGAATACATATTCACATTCACAGTGAAGCATACGTAGTTAAAAAGTATTGATTCATACAATAAAATACCTACGGCAACGGAATTTTTATCATGAAATACAAAATATTAATCGTGAAATCGTCAACTTGACCGTAATTCGTGTGATCTAGCCAAGGCCCCGTCGGATGATAAGGCGTGTGTTTCACAATAGCAGAATTATTTGCGGCGGAGGGCCAACCGTCGCCTTGAGATGCGCGCACAAACAACTGTAGCGAACGACTCCGCTGAAATGTTATACACTGATGCACACAAGTGGTTTAATGGAATCAAAAATATAATTGATTTTCTCCAGATTGTTTATCTTAACTGTAATTGATGCCGCTTTTACTGCCAGAATTGGCAGTATTCTTTAGGGACATTAACTTAGACGCATTTGAGGATTTCAGAGGTGTCTTTAAATTCTTGAAATGTATTCTATAATAGTGACTGTTTTAGAATTAAATCCTAGACAAAAAATCTGAATAATTGTTGTAAGAATTAATTACCGTAACTGTATGAGACAGAAGTTTATCAGCCAAAATAAATGCCAAAGTAGGTGTACGTGACAAGCGTACTCGCGAAGGGCTTCCATTGGCGATTGTACGAGGTGCGCACACGCAGTGTAGGTATGTGTAAGTGGGTCAATGGCGGCGCGTGACGCTGACGCGGCCCTTTGCGAGCCGCAGGGCTTGCCTTGAACCGTCCCACTAATACCGGCAGCTTCTCTGTATTAATTTGCGCTCGATTTTCTGCTAAAAATAAAAAAAAAATAAGAGTCTAGGCCGCAGTTGTGACAACATCCGCCATTTTTAATTTGTTGATCGTCGTCGCCTTGATTGTACGCCTATTGTTAGTTATTTTTGTCTGGTTATATTGAACGCATGGAGGAAAATGATAGCATGCTAAAAATAATAATTAAGTTTTTATTTTTCCTGTACGTAGCCTTTTTTCGGATGATTCAAAGCAATAAAATTGGTAGTACAAGAGGGTCAGTGTCCTACTACGAGTACGTTGTCAAAGCTAATAAAGCGAATTGAGTTATGATCCTGTGATATATTTGGGTACGGACACTTGCAATCTGATACTTTAAAACTATGAAGATATCATAATATAGGATCCTTGCATGAATTGATAACTTGCATGAAATTCTGAGGTCGTGATGTCTCGTGTTAGTCAAGGTTCTGGTTTTGATAAGCAGAGTTAAATGGTACTTCAGTTATAAATAGGTTTTTGAGGAATCTGACTAAATTAATATTTGATAAATTAATCATTTTAGTCGACTATTTCTGTTTTTGCAAGCTGATATGAAAAAAAGTATATGTCGTATATTCATAATGCGATTTTTTTTGGTGGTAAAATCTTCACATGAGCCCTTCCACTCTCTATGTAGTGAAAGGGTCTGTCAGAATCTTAACCCTGTTCCTTCGAGTGGCCTGTGTTCCAGGGCCACGGTATCCTGCTAAGACAGTAATGCCTAATGTTAAACGGCGGTAAACGCAATAAAAAAACTGATAATTATAATAATGCTTGTAATTTAGCAAAACCTAACTTTTTTTTTTAGGTGGTAAAATCATCAAATGAGTCCTTCCGCCCTGGGTGGGGCGAAAGGGACTGTCAGACTCTTACTGACTAAAATCCACCCGTGTTCCTTCGGATGCCCTTTCCGTTCGAAAAAAGTATTTTAAAAACCTCATAATTATTGTGTGCTGTTATTATTTAACTGTTTCTTCACAAAAAGTAGGTTGAGACACCTGAAACAGTAAAATTATAAAAAGATTCTCTCATTTGTGCACAAACTGTAAATTAATATGCTACCCCGTTAAGTATAATGGTGCTTTCAAGAAATAGTGTGCGGCACATTAATTCGCACACTTCAGCAGTGTCCATACTAAGCTGGTATCGCGTTTCCTCTCTGTGTCCACCGAATGTATGCGCGAACATTTTCACTGAACTAAGTCTAGCAATGTGCGCGCACAAATAAAGAATCCACTGCTCATGTGTTCTCACAGAAGTATCCAGGTGTGAATGTGTTATCCAAAATTTGTTCGTGATTGCTTGTCCACCAGAGCGAACATTTGTGCCGCACATCGTTGGAATCGCATCTTTGCCACTTTGGAAGTTGATACGGTTTTCGAGTGTTCTTTCGTAACATCAACTAATTTTATGAATCGTTTTCGATTCACGTCATCAAGTGTTAACCGAGGTCGTGGTATTTAATATGTACTCAGTTGAAAACTGTATAGGTATTTTTTAAATTTCTTTTTTTTTTTATTTAACTACATCTTTTTCTGATTTGGAAATAAATGCAGTCAAACTCTTACTACACCTTGTATTACGCACAATATTTTAGTAGTGACTATATATTATATGTAATAGTATTAAAAAGCATAGTATTATATATATATAGGTATATATTTTTTAGTTTTTTTTTTTATTTTTTAGTTTGTTTTACTAGTTTTTTTTTTGTACCCTACCACATTTTTGTCTTACACCCAAAGGTTGACTGGTAGAGAATGCCTTGTGGCATTAAGTCCGCCTATGTACCATGGATTTGTACATGAAGTCTAAATAAATAAATATTATATATAAGTCAGTCGATTAAATTCAAAATTTAAAAAAATACCGTCAACGCAGAACAAAATAACATAACCCATAATTTGAGGTGGACAGACGATCTGATGGACACCACAGGATCGCGTTGTATGCGAGCGGCTTCCAACCGATCCTATTGGAAATATACATATAGGGGAGGCCTATTTTCATCCTATTTCTATATGCTTTTGATTATATTAAAATAAAATTGCTTACGACCTTAGAAATGACTGAACGAATTTAGACAAAACATGTCTACGAACCATCACTATAATTCTGTTTTAAAACAAACACATTAAAATCTGCTCATTCGTTTAAGAGACATGGTATGATAAACAAACGATAGACACATACATAGCGGACAAACTTATAACACCCTTCATTTTGCATCGGAGGTTATTAAAAATAGTATCTACCCACTCACGTTCATTAAATTCAAATGCAACTAAATATCCTTGATATTTCAACAAATTTTATTAACAAAAACACTTCTATTTTTTTATGTTTCTTGCTTACGTGTTCTGCTGTCTTCATGCCTGTTTCACGAAAATCTGTTAAGCAAATATACTTGGCAATTTTCGCAAACATACATTTTTTTGGCGTCTGACCTCATACATACTTTAATATTAATTCGCAAGACAATTTGAATACGCGTGAACAAATATTCAGAAAGGCTTAGGGTATATTTGTACTGGTATATTTTCCTGCATCTCTTCAGCGAGGTTGAGACCAGGAAATCATGCTCAAACGACGAATAGTCACGGATTGAGCGTCCGAATTGAAGGTTCGTTAGCATGATTGCAGTATAATAGTGTACAGCATTGAGTTAGATTACCGGTAGTAAAGTTACGAGTAAAGCAAGCACGCGCAAAGACGATTTGCATAAGGGCCGTTGTCAATGTTAACACCGGTGGGCAATGGACAGAAGGTCTTATCGACCTTCCACCGCCGAAGCGAGGCCCTTTGATTTGCCATGACGCCACTTAGCGCTCCGATAAATTATTGTGGAAATACCTTTACATTTATACAAGAAATAGCGCTATAAATGTGATTTAAATAAATTTTGCAATTGAAATTCCTAACGGAAGCTGGAATATAAGAAAAGGAGGATATGCTTTCGTTCAAAATATAATTTCACCGATTTTATTACACACCTTAACCTAGTTCATTTATAGGATCAGTTTCATCGTCAGAATGGTTTTGTGGTGGGTGAGAAATTTTCCACCATAGGCTACCTGTGACGACTGAGTCCCACTGGTGGTACCTGCCTCACCAAGCCCGACTTACTCGCGACCACCACCCTATATGAGTCTGACACCAAACAGTATTTTATATGTCCCGTTGGAGCGCAAGAGTTCCAGTTCTCTCTGTACCCTCATCTTTTCTTCTGTTTACATAAGGCCCTAGAGCAAAACAAAACAATAACCTTGTTTTTCCATGACAATTTTTGGTAAAACTAGCGTAGGACCTATGCTGTATAAGTCTCCATTTTATGTCCTAAGATGTTAGTGATGACCGAAGTTTTTTTTTTATATTCAGAAGGTTATTTATTGGTCTATCTCTTATTGGATTGTGGCATACGATATGAATATTGTACGTCATGGACGATCAAGGCCCATGACAAATATGTTGTCTTGTATTTGGCGCCAAATTAGTGACACACATTTAGTCATTTTCTTGGAAAAATACGAGAGAGTTCGAAAAACATGAGGGACGAAGACCTCTGCGGAATGGCGTTTTGAATCAAATATTGTACTATCTATAAGTCTTGTTGGTATCATGATTTCGTCTCTGCGAGAATTTTCACATTACTGCCTGCATGCCCATTATGCTTGGAAAAAATACGTCGAGAACATTAACTTAACTTTTTGTACTTGCAAGTATTTTTCCGCTCGCGGTCTTACAAAATTACTAATTATCCCTAGAAAGGAAAAAAAGAAAAACCGGCCAAGTGCGAGTTGCACTCGCCCATGAAAGGTTCCGTAGTAGCAAGCATAGATTAGGGATATAATTATATTGAGATTAGTATGTAATATACACAAACAATAAAAATAACCTTGTTTTTCATAGTTTTTGTAAGAATGGCAAAGTTATATTTGCGGTTTTTGAAAATATACTATATTATCTCAAAAACTTCAAACTGTATCTCATCCAAACCAATTTTCGTTGGAAGTTTTTGTTGACACTATATATTTTTTTTTAGTTTTATCATTCTCTTATTTTAGAAGTTACAGGTGGGGGACAGACATTTTACCACTTTGGAAGTGTCTCTCGTGCAAACTGTTCAGTTTAGAAAAAAATATATTAGTAACCTCAATATAATTTTTAAAGACCTATCCATAGATACCGCACACGTATGGGTTTGGTGAAAAAAAAAATTTTGAGTTTCAATTCTAAGTATGGGGAGCACCCCCAAAACTTGTTTTGTTTTTATTTTTGTGTAAAAATCCTAATGCGGTTCACATAATACATCTACCTACCAAGTTTCAACAGGATAAGTAGCTCTTATACTTTCGAAAAAAGTGGCTGTGACATACGGATGGACAGACAGACAGACAGACATGACGAATCTATAAGGGTTCCGTTTTTGCCATTTGGCTACGGAACCCTAAAAATGTCACCAAGCGAACACACCTCACCTCTAAACCTAAAATTTATCAATCTCCTCGTAACAATCTTCATACGAATCTCTGCGCACAATCGTTCTCAATCATCTTACGATTGGGGACTTAAATAACCGGGTCATGTCCACCATATCCTGGCTGGAAGACTGTTCCATATATTCGCGACTGCAAGGTTGTATTACACAACGCGACACGTTTACACGTGCCCGCTTCGGGCTCGTCGACCTCTGCCGAACACTTCCGATTCGCATGCACAACTAGTTTGTACATACTTCGGATATTTTGAAAGCCGAAGGTAATCATCACACATATACGGAACCTTACATCGCAAGGCTATGCGGTAAAAAGATTAATCACATCTTAATTATTATATGTATACCTCATTATTGTTTTTTTTTTATATGTAAGATGTTGTCTATTGTAGTGCGTAGTTGAATTTAAAATGTAAAGGTTTTCCTACTTCACTTTGTCCTTACTTTGTTTTTTGTTTTCAGTAGAGTTTAATAACCTTATTTTTAATCTAATTGAATTAAATTAAAGGTACGTCATTATATAACTCTTTGGTTGTTTGTTCGTAATTTAAAGGCCTAATTAGATATACACTTCCGAACAGTAGGAACTCACATGAACTTTCAACCTTCAGCACAATCGATCGATCAGTTAAAAATAAAAATAACTTGACTATTTCATTGATTAAGGCAGAATATTATAGTATCTACTGGTAACTACGTTTTACTTGACGTTCTGAATTCACAACTTCGAAGAACTGGATTTAAAATGGGTCAAGAAAAACCACAATATGTAATATGAACTGAGATGGAATTTTCTAATGCGTGTAAAACGTTCAAAACACATTAACAGATTTTGAGTGACAGCGTATGCATTTGGGTTGATTGGCAAACTTGATTTTACATAAACTGTGAGATAAACGGGAGTTATTAACTATAAATCATTTGTTGAAATCTGCGCGTGAGTCGCCATCTCTCGGCATAACCTATCTGCTTTATTAGCGCGCATGCAAATTCGAGTGTGCTGTGTGCTGACCTGAATTCAACGACAGCGCTATATGGATCGCTCGGCGTAGCGCGTAGCACTGCGTAGCGGAACGTCGTAACCGACACCTACCGGAGTAAAGAGCGCGTATTCTGAAAGTTGGCAACGTCGCAAATAGTTGTCAAATATTAACACCTTTTAATTAATTTGGCAATGTTACTGTATGAAAATAAGAAATATGGCTCTGTAGTGCACTAAACAATTGATAAGGGAATGCAGTAATTAATATCGTAACACCGAATATATAGTTTTAGATGAAAAAAAGACTTTGGAAACTATCCAAATGCCTTTTTTACACTTGAAACGGTTACAACATCAAATTCAGTGTTTTAATTGCATTCCTATATCATTATTTTAGTGCACTACAGAGCCATATTTCTTATTTTCATACAGTAAATTTACCACATTAATTTAAACTTGTAAATATTTAACAACTATTTGCGACGTTGCCAACTTTCTGGTTACGCGCCCTTAGCACTGATAACGCATTAGGTGACCTAAGGGCTTGCTACGCTGGATTGCCTAACGCAACGTGCGTCCTCTTTATCAGCCAACGTGTCCAGCTGTTGCCTAGCTATTTTTGCGTTATCAATCCTAGACCTAGACTAGTCTGAATGGCGTCTGTGTACGTGTCCATTTATAAATTACAAAAGACAATATTATCAAAATATAATTAGCACTTTGTAATTGCCATTGTTTATAGTTCAGACAAAGGTCGAATATTTTTGTTTAGAGGGCCAAACCCTGCCGGGGTTGCGGGACTACCGCATTACTGTGACTCATTTGATGATTTTACCACGCTAATAAATAAATAAAAAAGGTCGAATATTTAAATTGAATCATTCAAAATGAACACGCATTATTTTGGTTTTTTTTTGTAAAGTTACTCTACTCTAGCAGAATAATGGGTTTCACCTGATTAAACTAAATTTAAAAAAAAACTGATTTAAGAGCCAATCGGAAGAAGTTCCACGTCTGTAAGACATTGGACTTGTTCTACGAACAATTTGTCAAGCCCTAGAAAAACACCATAAAAATATTATGCAATAAACCTCCACACAGGGTCTCAAGAACCTTAAAACGCTTATACAACAACCATCACCATTGATATTTCCAATAACGAATTCTCAACGAATCGCTGAATATTTATCAGTCATTAATTTCTGGACAAACTTCAAAAACGTTTCTCGCATTCCATTAGCGAACGAGCTTGGCCGGCCACACTCCTCTAAATCGGGGTCTGCCAATGTCAAGTTGCCGAGTCGCGCATTCTAAAGACTTGCTGTTCAATAACGGGACAATCCACATACCTACTTACATGTTGACGTGCAACTTACTGGTTCTGCACTACGTGATCCAGTTTACATCAAACGTGTGGACACACGAAATCAGCAATGGAAAATACCTAAATGGGACCACTTTAGGGCTAGTGCGCACTTGAAAAACGTTTTACATAAACACGTAGAGAAAACTCGTGGAATATTGCGCGTTTTATCGATATAGGTCATGTAATCTTGTTTTCATGAATAACGGCTTGCGGCTGAAAGGTATATACGTTGTAGATAGCTTATTTTAATTAAAGGATCTGTGTTTAGATTGGAAGCCATATTATGTGCAATTCACAGTTTAAAATCTTACAACCATAGTGTTATTTCGTTGAGTAAAAACACACAACAGTCGAACTTAGCTGTTGAATAAATAGATACGAATGGTGTTTACCTACCTAATCTGAAACATAAGGGACAAAATCCTTCATCGCATCAATTAAGGAAAATTCAAAGCAAACAACTATTTATCATCAAATTGATCAGCATTGCGGTCAACTGCTATACAGTTGAAGCCCTTCAACAACACATGAAAACAGCGTGTGCGCTGCGCACACAATCGTCTACACACACAAGGAAAACAAGCGCAGAATCGACACAAACAATATCTATGTACGTGTATACGTTAACACACACACATACGTGAGTCGAAGACTTTCACCGGTATTCATGAACATTACTATGAGGTCTCACAGGGCGCGCGGACGCACAGGGTCACAAAAACCTATTCATAAACGGCACTTGAGGGACGAACGACACTATGCGCTTACTAGAATGAACGCACAGCTAAAGTAGCTCGCTAGCTACTTTACGCTACGCATAGTGCGACAGTCAACACAAATGTCAAACTGGCATCGGGTATTAGGTTATGTTTGTACGTTTGTAGCGATTTGTAATTGTGATACGCTGATATGTTTTGTTTAATTGCGATTGATTACAGCAACCAAGATGATTTTGTTAATTATATTCTTGAGAGGATAAATACACAAAGAACAATCAGCACAAGAAAAGTGATACGTGACTTTCAAAATCCTTTCGATTATTACAGTGCTGATGAATTTAAAAGACGCTATAGATTGTCGAAAGATGTCGTTTTATATACTATTATGCCTCTAACCTCTAATAAATGCAGTTGTTTTGAAAGTTATCAACAGAGGCCTTCCAGTGCCTAGTTACTAGTGAAACAAACAGAAACATACAATTTAATAGTTACCATGCTTTGGGTGATTTCGTACTCAATAAAGGCAAGCAACTAGTATTCATTTTGAAAATTTTATTATTTATTATGTAAAACTTAGGAAACAGTTAACAAAACGTGTAAATAAAACAGTGGTCTTATTTTATTTATTAGGTCTACTAACAATTGTTTACACTCATACAAACAATAGTAAAACGAGCATTCCAACTTAACATAGTGCAACAATTACTTATAGGTAAACACCACATGATCATAAAAAAAGAAACAACAATAATAAATCACTTCTGTCTTGATTGACGTTTTTTCTGTTAGTCAGTCAACCCGAGTGAAGTCGCGTCGCAACGTTAACCAATCACAGCGCCCCATTCAATGCTAAGTGTCCGCACAGCAAAGAGTCCATTAAGTATTGTTTATGAAATGAATGGCCTGCCATGACGAACGCAGTGAGAAATGCCTTACTTAGCATAGTGTTGCTGCCATACTTATCTAAGTAGCGTTCTTGAATACCAGTGTTTGTTTTGCTGTTGAGATTCGCGCGTGCAGTTGCGCAAGCGCCGGTGGAGGCCATTGACTCGCGGCGGCCATGTTGGGTGCGCGGGCGCGGTAGTGGAGCGCGAATCCAGCGACTTCTGTTCCGCGGCATGTCGTAATCGTGTGTTTACGCCTCACCGACGCCGATGCCGATCGTCGCCATTTGCTAGATAACACGATGGCCTGCTAAATGACTACTCTCTTTGACCGACATATTCGATAGAGTTTATAGTTGTCTATTTGAAACGCCAAAAAAATTATGAATGAGGGCATTGTATTGAAACATAATTCTTTGCGCACCTAACCATGTTAATTACATGAAAACTGAAAATATTATTTACGTTTTAGATCAATACATTAAAATAAGTTCGAACTAAAATCTCCAATCTGAAAAATAGGTAGGTAGGACAGGGAAATAGTTGGCTACTACCGGCCTTTAAATTTTCCTATAAGTAGGTACCTACTGACCACGACACTTTTTAGTCCAAAATATGAAAAAGTACGAGTAGCTCAGCTAACTAACTAGGTAGCTTGCCAACAACTGTAACAAGTAATACTTAATTACCATGTCAATAAATCCGTATGTATGGTTTTAATACCTCAACTCATAATGTGGATACTTGTTATCATTACTTCTAATCAAATCATAAAGTTGGTAAAAGGCTTTTTATAGACCATTAATTATCATGGAAGTGGTTTTTAATGTGGATCTAAGAATTTCACAAAATAATTATTCGATAAAGCCTTTTGTTGTAATGCAATCCGATCCATTTTAAAACCAATAAAACACCTACCTACTTATCAGAGTTTCAGGTGTTTTACGACTAGTTGTCATTAAATTTGACGTAAAACGTGTGTCTTGTCTCTTTTAAAGCCTGAACAATCTGTTACCTTGTGCTGAAAAGCTTGAAACCTTCAAAATCTATAAGATTTCAACCGCCGCTTACAGAGAGTCAAACATGTAATTTAATAATTCGTGTCGCATCGATTAAGTCGGTTTTCAAGGCGATTTATACTTCGTCGACGGACAATAAACGATGGTCTTCGGAATCGAAGGAAAATTCTACACAAATTGATGGTCATTTTATCGATTGGATCGTTTCAAAAACGTAATTTGCTCGAGCAAAATAGAAACTTATTTTGCTGGTTGTACATTGCGCAACTATATTCGCGAACAGATAACGAAGTAGGTATGTATAGCCCCTCCGTCCTCGCAGAATCCGGTCTCATATACGTCTCTCTCGCTCACTCCCACGCTATCACCATATATTTGTCTCGCCATCACTATGACATAGATACCATTTGAGTTGCGAAACAGCGCGGATTATATAGCAGGTGGATTGTGCCGTAAACGAGTTTAAATAACTGCTTTCACATGGCTCTGAATACATAAGCAAACATAGCACGCCATTTTATATGTATCAAAAAACAGAATATATATAAAATGCAAATCTGACAGTAAACTCTAAACCAACTCAACTTATTTGATAGAAGCACGTTATAAACGAAGTCTTTTATGCGCCATAAAAATAATACAATATTTGTTTTTCGGATTTATATGCAAATGTTTATAAACTGAACTGCAGTAAATAATGAATTTTAAATTATAAATAACCAGAGTACACCTGCAATATAGTATGTTTCTTGGTTTCTTGTGTGAATTCGAACTCTAGAATGTAGGTAGGTACCAGGCGCACAGAATTCCATGCGGTATCGATAACAAACGGTAAAGATAAAGCTATAAACTACACCTATCAATAATCGTACCGCGGTATCGTAGTACATGGCATCATCTACCATATTGTCTTATCAACCTACTTTGTGAAAGCATCGCATTTGCAACGCAATTTGCGAATAGTGACATCGGAGGCGGAGTTTGCGACATCCAATGCAAGGGCCAGCAGGACGCATGCGCTATGTACAAAATAGTGCTGAGCCGATGCGTGCTTTTTGATTCCCATTTATTCGAGGCGACACGCCACCGATAGCCGGCGATAAGATAAGCATAATCGATATTTTCGCGCGATTTGCCGCCCGCAAGCACGAAAGGTCACTCACGTTGCGAAATAATGTAAAGAACGCCAATGTTATAAACACACGAATGCTGATATTATCATGGAGTTATAAAGCTAAAACCTCAAATTAATATGTTAGTTTGTTGAGACAGGAAAATGCTGTGACGATAGAGCGATTTCCTTTTGACCTACATTCAAGCATAACTAACCTTTAGGACGCATTTGTTTATTGCGTCAAGCATACATTACTTTTAAAAACCCCACAGGTAAATACAAACAGCACACAAGATCGCCAATAATTATTGGTGACCTTGTGTGAACTCTTTCCATATAGAATTTTAATTATAGTTAAAATTTCAGGCTTTATCAAAATTTTAACCACGCTGGTAGATGTCACACATCTTCCTTTTTTTTTGTTCTTGGACATTCCGGTTTCTTCGTGTTTTGTTTCACCGTAGTTAGACCAGTAGTAATAGTAACAAAATATTTTGCACTAAGTATGTGCCTGTCTGAATTCGAACCCATGACTCGTAAATTGGGACCGTTACCACTCAGTCCCGACCGTAACCAATATGAAATAACTTCATCTATTCTTGGTAGAGGAACATATATATTACAAAAATATAGTAAAAACGAAACTAAAGTATTACAGACCATCGAAAAATTCCTCCTCAACGTGGTCAACTGGTTATGTGCTTAAGAGGCTGGTGGCGTTTCCTCGTTGTATAGCAATGCTTAACCTCTGGCCAAGGTAAAGCCTTGGGCCACGGGAAGTGTCAAAAAGTTGTCTTAGAAGTATCCCAAGAGAAAACCGCTATTGAATTATGATTAATATTTTATGTTTCTGACTACACAAGCAACCACACGCTTTAAAAGTGCAATAAATGTCAGCAATCCAACTACAAAGGGCAATTTACTTTTCAAATTGCGCTGTCAGCACAATATCAGCTGACAAGTTCGACCCTACAATCTAAGCACATTATTACATTATGAATAATATATCAGGTCCTATATAGCCCTGTCTTAACTTTTCTATTTACTGAACAATTATGCATCATGTGCCCTAGGTGGGTAGTAAACCGCAACCACAATTTCTATGTGTAATATTAGAACGCGAATCGTAAATAACCAATGACGGTTGGGGACGAGTGGTTCCATGAAACCTATGAAGTAGAGATGTGCCGACTGTGACTTTGGCCGACTGGCCGCGATTGACCGACTAGTCGGCTACAAAAAACTGGCTAGTAGTCTAAGCCGATTATACTCGTCTGTAGATCTTAGAGACTATTGAAAATGGCAGTGACGTTGAGTGTACAGATAGGTTGCTTAGATCGAGTATCGTATAAAAGGAACCAGAGCACACCCGCGGATTACACTACAAATTTCTCATAAATCTTGGGTGCGTATAACAAACATTGAAATTCACATTCACAAACACCCAGACCTTAACCTGCAGGTCATACAAATATTTGTTCCGTACGTGGATCGCACCCGCAACACCCTGCGATCACTCAACCACTGCTCCAACCGTATTGTCACGTCATGTTGAAATCATATTTCTCTTGAATTCATTTATTGAAGTCAATTCATTTAATAATTACAAGAAACAAATTTCATATTAATCATCCCACCCAACTGGCTGGATTTACCGACTAGTCGGCGAGCAATCGGCACGTCTCTACTGTAAATGTAATGCAAACCATTTCACTTGTCTCAGCCGCTGACATTGACAAGCTGCATTATAGATGAGGTAATCACGGTAACTAGCGTGCAATGCTTGCCTAGAGGCTAGACGATAGTCTGCACTATTTCAGTTCATTGGACGTTGTTAAAACTAAATGGCTACTGGAACATTTTAGTTCTGTTCTACTTTAAGGAAAAGGGTTATTTTATGAATCTATGTTTTACTAGATTTTTCTATTGATGACATGTTACCTGTCTTATCCGTTTTCTCAAATAGGCATAGTAGAATAGTACATCATAAACAACCAAATCTCTAGAATCTCTACCGCATTCATAAAAAAAATGTATTTGCGATTTCATTTTAATTTACTTAATAATTTTCAGTGATTTAGATTGAGGGAGTCAGATATGCAGCCGCTCCGTGTAACACCCTTTTTTTCAGCTGCATCAGGATAAAATGGAAATTGACTTCGAGGTCCTTTTCGCGAGCGACTGCCTACGTGACATCCACAACCCACGGGTAATACAATATCCCTTCGTAAGATTGGTTGTCAGGCTTCGACCTTTCGACATGACGTTGATAAATTTTCATTCTAACCCAGATGTCATTTGTCCAAATTGACGAACTTATGTATTTTTCTAACGGCACATAGGTCTGAATTTTTTCAGTATTCCATATTAACCCAAGTGCAAAATTAAGAAAAATACACCTACTCAACTCTCAAGAGCTTATGCAACTTTCTGAATGGCCCTTAAACGTCTATATTTCCCCAACATGGCCCATCGTGGCCATCGTCGCATCCCAATCATTAGCGCTACCGAATAATTTACCATTTGTAGCCGAAGTCGGGCCGTGATTAATGACCACTGTTACTTAATGCGGGATTTGCGATATTTTTTGTTTACTCACAAACATATAATTGAGTGATTTATGAACTGAAAACCATTACATTTGACACGGCTTGTTGGCGAAGTGTTGAAAGAACCCGTCATTTGCAGATGCTTCGGTTTTGCTATCATTACATTTACTAAAACAACATCCCAGTAAATGGAGCCCTACTTTTTTTGTCGATGAGTATTTTCAAATTGGTTCCTTGGGTGAGATTTTGCGCAAATTCATTAGCCTTCCAAGAATGTTGTATGAGTGAAAGGTTACATTTAAGTAAGAAGCATGCTTCATTGTCGACAACATCTTCGCTTAAAATTAGGTAAGAGAGTGGTCAAAAGCGAGTCTATGTAAAAACATTTAAAAAAACGTTGTAGAAAATACAGTAATTCTGCTTAAAGATTGATCGCATGATATTCGTACCCAAAACTTATTCTTATTTAGGTATTTGGTAGAGTCCCAATTAAGAAACTTCAACAGCCAATACAAATTAACACAAAGGAAGGTAGTACTTAGGTACCTATATACCACCGCCACGGCCTGAAAAAGTACAATTGCGGCACTTAAAGATAGTGCCTTCTCAAAAATGTATCGTTATAGTCCATTTCAGTTGGATAATGAATATGCGGCCATACAATATGGCCGCATATTCAGGGTCGAATTGGTGCGATGTCGATATGAAAATACAACAAAATGTAGGGTGCATGAACGATTGAACATAATGGTACTCGTATTTTTTATTGTCAAGCACGTTATGTTATGTTCATAATATTTTCACACATCTTTTTTCTACCAAATGAATGCGTCTTAGGCCACTTATACACCCAATATGAGCTGCTGACTGCTCGAGCAGTTAGCCAGTGATCAACATACACAAACTGCTCGACCAGTCCAATTCAACAACTTGAATTGAAGCAGCAGTCTGTATCAACTGCCCCTGTAGCAGTTCGACTGCTTGACCAGTTCCGTATAATATGTATGTTCTTTAGATTGCTATGCAGATGCAGATTAAAACAGTCGATACTGATTGCTTCAAGCAGTAAGTGTCCTTCGGCCAACATGCATCCGTTTTTAAATCTGTCAAACATGCGAGTACCCAGTTAGAGAACGATAGGTTAACTATAGACATATATATCTGATTAGCACATAGAATACTAGCTGACCCGGCAAACGTTTTGCCATGTTTTGCCATAAAAAATAGAAATTAAAAATTTTGTCTAAAAAATAAAATTAAAAAATTAGGGGTGGACTGACTACCCCTAACATTTAGGGGGATGAAAAATAGATGTTGGCCGATTCTCATAGATACTGGATAAGCACAAAAAATTTCATCAAAATCGGTCAAGCCGTTTCGGAGGAGTATGGCAACGAAAACTGTGACACGAGAATTTTATATACTTATTTGATTCTCCTCCCTCTAGGTAAACATACCGTATATGAAGTATGGTTACGCTGCTTACAAAGAATTTAAACGAGGCGCTTCATTATCTGTCATTTTATTGCTAAGCTAAGGGTTTGTGACTCTGAAAACCGTGCGTGACAACTGCTTTAGTTAAAACTTTAGAATTATTTCAATTAAATACGATTACATATTTTTAGTAAGTACTAGAAAGCGCAGGTGTCTAATGGATCTCAACGTGGATAATGATGATCCTCCAAATGAACTACATAATTTCCAACACTGTCAGTGCAGTGGCTTAGGGATTGACTGCTGCGCTGCGTTTTACGGTTCGATTGCCACACGGAACAATTTTTTTTTTAAAAACGTTGCCCCACACTAGGAATTTCTCCTGGTGCGTTTACAAACATAGAAACTCACATACACAAACACCCAGACCCGGAATAACTACTTGCAGATCATACAAATATTTTTTCCGTGCGGGAATCAATTCCAACTTAGAAGAAGAACAACAAATATTGCAACTAAGTATTCTAAAGCTTCATCTTCTACGTCAATATCGTCGAGCAACGATGAACACATCGTTTGCTCGTAAGATCATTGCCAAATAGGACAAAGCCTAAGAATGCTCTACATTACCTTTTATCTTCATTTTCTAAGATATCGGGAATCAGGACGTTTGTTGTTTATAAGTGAATTGTTATTTCAGCGATATCAAAAACTACAGAAAATATTACTGACTGAACACACAAAAAAGGTGACAAATAAAGCTTATAAATAATCTCGGCCAATCTTGCGTGACGGAGTGGCCGAAAAGTTTGTACACACAAAAAATACGAGGAACGCACATTTCCTCCACGAAATAAATGCGCGCCTAAATGAAAAATATAAGAAAATATATAAAACAACATAAATTATACATAAATGTAGTCGACTTTAGTCTTAGGACCGTATTATAGAACGTAGAGAGATTTTGCTTGTCCAGTAGTATGTCATCGAAATATGACGTAAAAGCATTGGACAAGCTCAAACCTACCGTAATGGCATAGCCGAAAAGCTTATTTCATGCCTGTCAAAAAACGTTCTAGAAACACAAAATGCTTGGAAATCGATTTCTACATACACCCATGGACAGAAACCATAAATACATGAAATATAAAGTTAATTAATAACTATCCTAAAAAACTCTTAAACCTACCTTAAGACACTCATATTGTTCTCATAATAAAGATTAATTCAGCATGACAACGTGTACAAACATCGTAAAAATAACTACTCCTTTACCTTTCAGTATAATGGCATGGCTTAGCTCCATATGTTACCGATAAAATTCAAAATAATTAACGACAATAACCAGTTACCCTAATAGAATTTATTCAAACAAAACATGCTCACTTTCAGGCGGTTTCAGGGATTACTGAGATGTTGAAATATAATATATTATGTGTTTACTTAATTGTATGTAGTGTTATAAATATGTCTTAAAATTATAGCTAAAGCTAATAAGAAGTATATGATTGTGTCAATGAATTAACTTACTTTATTAAAGTCCAGTGCTGGATAATAATAATATTCACATTATTATAAATGGGTCTTTGTAACCTGAAAAAATTGTTTTATTTTGTTTTGAATATTTTTGTAACATTTTTGCATTGTTTTGTAAAGTTCAGAAACTTGCGTCTTGTTTTATATTATCCTATAGTGTCCCAATGCTAGGCAATGGCCTCTCTCTACTTCTCGCTGCTACCCGAGATCGTGGTCCAGTCTTTAATAAAGCATACCAGACCATTTCGCCATCTCCGCATGGGTCTGTCATAACGCCAAGTTTCTCTAATTTGGCACCTATACTTATGTTCTTTTTTGTCCTGCAATTGTCTGAATAAATAATAACTGGTGTAAAGTTTCTGAAGGACGCCGCCCTAAGAGCAATCAACCTGCTGCGTTTGAATTATTTCTCCAATTAGAATGTTTTCCTAATAGGCAATTTTCTTTCAAGTTACGCAGTGGATGACGTTATCAATGTGATCTACCTGTTGACCGGATTCGGACCTCAGCCACTATTTACTTTTTAATTTTATTCGTAAATCACACACGAGTTGGCGGGAAATCTCGCTGTCGTAGCATCCAATACGGAGAGCAAGTTTTTATCGCGTTTTTTCATCGTCTGTATACAAGCAGGTTGACAGAGACGAACTGAGAACGTATCCACATATCGCTCCACGTATTCACATATTTCTGCCAATTCACGTAAGATTCAAAATCTACATTGCTATTCAGGATACTGAACTTATGAAAATACCACTGAAATATTTAACTACAAAAGCCAACTTTCGAATTTTTAATTGGCATACTTTAATCGCACGGCAAATCGCGCTGGACAAAGCAGCTTTAGTATAAAAACATGTAAAATTTTTGTCGCTAACGTTAATTAAACCGTAGGTATTATAATTTCAGCGGTATCACGATCACGAATCCGCCCCGCGGTTCTGTTGAGTTATTTAATAGTGTTTTTTGTGCGGTGGCGGGCGATTGCGCTCTGCCACCCTCGGGCTTCGCGCAAAAAACCCTCTGCTTCACAAATACTTAGAATGTTGTTTTGTAGGAGTGCGGGGCGCGGGAGGAGGGGCTCGAGGGGCGCGCGAGATCGCTATCGCACGCACCCAATGCACGCACTATCCTAAAGCTAGCCACTTAATTGTTATGTATGACGCGAAGCCTAAATAAAAATTCGCCCTCATAGTTTCGGACGGAGAACTTTGACGGAAACCGAAAGTTGAAATAAAAAAATAAATAATCATGAGCAAACGATTGTATCAGCTGCAATATCAATCACTTTCATAATCAATCACCGAGTAGATACTTCCCGGGATTACACGATCTCAGTTGCAAGAACTTCTCAAGATTTACAAAGTTGCTTTCACACAAGACACTTCACATTATGTCGTACGAGATCTCGACAAATTGATTCTGCCAATGGTTATTATAGACGTCTAAGAATCCAATAAGAAATTGGCGGCTATATTTAAGCCCTTTTATCTTGTTATGTCACCGTCGAATCGAGAGGTTACGTTACATCAGCACATGTTGTCATTCGACGTACACATAGTCAAGGAGCCAAATATCATAAATTCACATAAAATACTCACGCATGTGAATAGACAGCAGACATCACGACAGGTGGGTGCATAGCAACCTGTTCTCCACTCCCCGAAAATGACGGCAAAAACTCTCACTAACCCTTTGGATCTCAAATTAAAAATGTCTCTACGACTCGACCATATTGCTATGTAGAGTCATCTTTTGTTTAAGGTGACTGCAAGATAAAAGTTGAAGAACTTTGAGGTCCAGATTCGAATGGGTCTTGGGCTGCGAATTGCAGACAATCAAGATAGTCGTATTTTCCAGTCTAGTTATTGAACATTTTCTCCTTCATTGTAAAGGTTTTCAAATTGGATTTCTTAATGAAAGCATTTGATGCAAATGCCTTGCACTAATCAGATAACCTTTAGTCTTAATTTCGAAATGGAAATACAAATCGCGCATTGCAAAAGTTTGAAATCGTATCGCATTGTATGCGTATTAGTTGCATAAATATTGAGTAGGTACTGGCTCACTGACACCGGATGTAAGAAGACCATCAGTCTACGGAAGTGTCACCCCTGGCCGCTAATGCCCCTTCGGCATTAAGGTGGATTATTAACATAAAACCTAAACTTTTTGTACGAGTTCGTTAGCCATTTGCAACATTTTTTCCTACATTTGTATCCTTGACGTTTTTCGTGTTGTTAGGGGTAGCTGCACAAAAATGCGTATTGGTGCGTGCGTGTCGCGAGAAGCCAACGGGGGGAGCTCATTAAGGTAAAAAGCCGAGTGCAAACGGCGACTAATGGCGAATTACACGAAGGGGAGCAATAGCCGACGACGTTTGACGACCAGCGTGCGTAGTGTTCACTGTTTCCCTGCGCTTTTTTGGGCAAAAAGATTTGTTCCAGTTTTGATGACTTCGGATTAAGCTCAAGTTTGATACTAGGTATACTTAATCCGCAAAGGTAGACGTATCGTTCCTGTAGAAAAGACTAACTTGAGGTAATAGGTGAGGTAAGTAGAGTCTTTAAAGATCCTCTAAATAGGATTAAATTCAGTAGTACCTAAGTTGAATAGATCAAAACAAAGTAGAAAATACAACAACATGTTACAATTTTTGCTCAATCTGCAAAAAATTACCAGGTCACCTTACTTTCCTAAGTATTCTTTATTCTAATACCTAACTGGTTTGAAGAACTGTTTGCCGTTAGTGAGTATTTCTTATGAAATTCTAGCCTAGAGTCGTTTATTTGCATTCTACAACCTGTGATTACGAAGCTATAATTAACATTCGCCTGTCCGTCAATATCTAATCGAAAATGCATGATGCGCGCGAAGTGTCCGCTAGAGGCTAGACAGTAACAGCCAGGGTGCAGCGACTAGACAGGAGTGGCGGGGGAGGAGGCGCGCGGGACGGAGGGCTATCAGCATTTCGGCGCGTCCGCGCTCCCCGCCCGCACCGCGCCGAATTCGCCCTGCACTACCCGCCACGTTCCCCTCCAACACAACCTAACCTTGAAAATAGTTTTTACCGGCTCGAGGGTATTCACCCCGAACCCAAATTCCGGGGCCTGTTGCACACTAGCCCCGTTCTCGCTACGCGACTCATTCTCTAATAGGAATCACATTGCTTTCTCACAAATCGCCTAGTGTGGAGTGCTTGCAGTGAGTTTACGCGGACCGCCAGGCAAAGGATATTTGACTATGTAGTTTTTTAGGCAAGTCGTGAGCTCGCTGCTTGTTGGCGGGATTTGTTTGTGACTCGTTGTACCTTTTATTCGGGCAAGGAATTTTGATGCGATCAAAATAGCCAATCATATTTTGTTATGACAACGTTGGGGAATGTTGCATTCAGAGTCTGTATTGTGCGACTTTGAATGTACAATTTGGTATTGATGAATTTTGCCGGGCAGGCCTCGTAATTAAACCTGAGGCCTCCTAGTTCAGGATTTACGCCATGTCCATTGCATCATAGAGACAGTTTACTGCATGTAGGTATACCTACTTATTTTCTGATTAATTCTGAAGTAGAAGAAGAGAAAGTGGGTAAACAATTGCCAAAATAGATCTTCCCCATATAATCAAGATAACTCTGATTGTAAAATTGTATCCAAGCCTAAAAATCCAAGCCTCCAATTTCAGCATAAAATGACCCTTAATCCTTTAATCAAGGCCTGATAGGCGTGGACAATATAAAATTCATCCGAGTCGAAAGAAATAAGAAAACGTGGGTCACTATTTACCTGCAACTTGCATGGTTAGAGTAAAAAAGACGATCAGCTTACATAGTGAGGGAAGGGTAGCTTCGCCTCGCGGCTCGCGGGCGAGCGGCAAAAAAGGCATAAAACAACTGCGCGGCCAGCAACCGCCTACGCGAAGCGAAGCGGAGGCGAGACCGGTGCCGCCCTCCCGCGCTTCATTATAAAATGCAAGCCGTATGCATCTTACATTGGAGGCTATAGGTATGTGCTGCTTTCACTATAGGTAGGTATGTCTACTACGACATGAATAACTATGTAGTAACTAATTATCAATCGACGATATACCTATACCTACCCTGTTACAACTTTTTCAATTACGCAGGCTCGCAGATTGCTCGCAGACGTTTATTCTGACCACGCGTCCAGTGTGGTTGGCTAAACCTGCGCTAGAAATTGTACCAGCTGATGATATTACGTTACTCTGAATGCGAAATCGAGTACCAAAGCCATTGAATTGTTCCTATTCTAATATCGTGCACGTGCATTTGGCGCATTCACTTCTCCCCACGCATTGTCGAACACTCCTTGAACATACGGTGTGCATTTGCCTAAAATATAAACAAACAAACAGTAAAATGCGGGTTGTATACCCATCCGATGATAATGATATCCAATATATTATTGACATATTGCAGTTATCGATTTATGCAAATCATTGTATATGATAGTAATTTTATTTACAAATAGGGTCACTAAATCCGGTGGCTACTTACTCTCGGTCAATGTGATTGTTCACCTCTAAGTACGCACTTGAAAAATCATTCAATCAATCAACAAAATCCATGAATCGAGCTGTCACTGGCGACTTCAAAAGCGAATGGTCAAAGGCGAAGTCTTCTATCAAAACATAGGATAGCCATGAGTCGGCAATTAAGCAGCAACCCTCACTGCACAATGCACATTTTGATTGGTGGGCAGCTGCCCGTAACGGCAAAAAACTGCTTTCTAAATTACTACTATCAACCGCGCTCGTATCTAGTGTACACCCGCCGCCTTGCTTAAGATCATAATCGGCGTCCAAAACCATACTTCCGTATCAAATATACGTTGGCAAGGCGAAGAATTAACGAACTTTGTTAAAACTTACAACCGTTTTTAGTGAATTCAAATGAAAACGAATAAGAATCTAACCAGAAAATGTAATCATTATCACTTCCTTGAGCAGCAGTCTCAAGACCCTGCGCTTGCTTATTATTATTTGACTGTTTTATTTTTATGCATACGTATTTACTGTTTATCACTTCCTGCATATTGAATGGCAATGTTGGAGTTAATTTACTCAAATGTTTTTACAAGCATCGCGAGTAGGTACATATAAACCTTCATAGTTTATCCACCTATAGGTCAAGAAATCACCTTGTTTCCATTGTAAATATCGTACTTCAGCTAATATCATACTGTGGTCTGTCGTCTATCTACTAAGTTGGTACAACGTTCGTTTTAGATAAAAGCTGCGAGTGACTCGCCGGCTTCGTTGCAGCGAAGCTCGAGATAAGGAACTGTTTACACTGCTTGAGTCAATGTCCTCCTCCTGTGTACACACAAGGAAAACCTTGGAGTAGACAAAACAGTCTTCCGCATTAGCGAACGTTTGAGGGCGTTGATCTATCATTGCCATTGATCGAACATTAATCGCTATGTGCTGCTTTTATAAATACGCAATTACTATTACAATTACAAATGGTAGGGCTATACTATATAACTGCCTGACATTAGGTCGCCACAAACAATGCGAGTATCGGCGATTATGTTGATAAGGGCGAAACGACTTAGACAGGACCATTTGAGTTGTAATGATAATGGCTCCATAATATTAGGTAATTCACGTATTGATTTACTGTAAGTATAGCCATAAACTTTAGATACAAATTAGTTTAGTGGAGCTCTTGCAATAAGTTTACCATCAGACCTAGAACGCTGAAAGGTAGATTGGAAATAAATCGATTTTCTAGATTTAAAGTAGACGAATTTCAAGAGACCTCCATCCGAAACATACGTCAATATAAGAAAAAATATCACTATTCTAAGGCTACTCCATCGTAGAGCATCGTCTATGTTGCCATGCGCCCCTAGCGACTGACTCGTAAATAAATTGAGCCTGCATTAGTGGCAATTGTTCGCTATTGCCGCCGCCGCCCGACGCTGGATGCACCTTCCTCGCCAGTCGACAGTCACCATGTAAACGTCACTACAACTTCTAACCGAATAAAACTGGAACTCATCATCATTTAGTTGTCATAATAATATCATACTGTTGGATGATAGCGTACCAAGATGATTTAAAATTTAAACATTTAGGGCATTAGAAACTACTAAAAATACTGACTGTGTGTAAACTAAAACTATCCAGTATTCAATCTTTAAGTTTCTATCGCAAATCATACAATAAATATCATGCGTGAATGTTGTCAGTAAAGCAAAGCTGCTGCTTCAATTAGTCTGTTAGCAAGTCATATTTAGGTAACTCCCATGCATTAAACCTAATTATGTAGATATATTTTATGCGAACCTTTTTTATCAATCGGATATTCGGATACAAATTCAAACACCGGATGCTGCTACATCGATATGTCATAATTTTCTCATTCTAGAGAATTCTTGCCACCAAAAACCATAAGTTCATCATCATTTAAAAAATTAAACTTGCTTAAACAGAAAAAAAAAACCGCTGGATTATACAAAATAGCTGTACTTTTATAATGCACACCGTACTAATTAACGAACCACATGCAAAAGATTGGCATTAATTATAAAAGCAGTAATAGAACAATATTGTTATATTAGCGTGCTGTATGTAGATAAGGACTACGTCTAGTATACGAAAAACCTGTACCTACTTCTAAAGGTGCAGACCACACTATCTCACGAACTAAATCAATTTGCTACTCATAATTCACCAGTATTTTTGGATTTGACGACATTTTGAAGATGTCTGGATTGTAGAAGAAAGGTCGTGCGTCTAGGTCTTTGGTCTTAGAGGACGACTGGACGCGAATGCCAATTGCAATATGTTAATCGATACCTAACTTAGAACAGCAAAGGGCATTGAAAAAAGTCCCAAAAAATCTGCATCAAAATCCGATCTGACCCTACAAAATGTCGAAGTCATTGTTTATTATAACGTTTCCAATCTTTTCTAAAGCCCCCACTGAGCCCAATGAACTTAGACAAAATGATAGACCATCGCAAAAAAAGGGAATTCTTCGGAAAGAAATCGCAGATACGCTGCCATTAACTTTTTTAGTTATTAAAAAAACATTTCAGATATAACGGGACCGGCTAAATTATTGCGTATAATCTTCTGCCTTTGTTTTTTACTTTGCACTTTTAAAAAAAAAGTTTGGTTCCCACACTATTTTATGATTTGAGTTTGGAATCGTTTTTGCTGAGTGCCTAATTATGTACTTATTATCTCTGTGCTACCTTAACCTGACCGGCTGACCACCAGGTGAATAAGATGAAGAGGATGATACAAAACAGAGTTTTTGGTAGCGACGAAGCAAGAATAGATAGTGATGGGCAGAGGATAAATACTCAGAGGATAAATACTCGAGTATTTATCCGAAATGGATAAATACTCGTATTTATCCGTTTTTATCGGATATTTACTCAAAATGGTGGATATTTATATTTATTGCGTATTGGGTGTTTTTTTTTTCATTCAAAATGACTAGTAATGTCAATAAGGCTTTCCAAAACACAACAATATAACATTATTATTAGTTCTAATGTCAAGACAAAGCAGCGCGCAAGCATCGTGGCTCTCACTGCGCCCTATCCCGCTCTCTTTTTGTCCCGTTTCTTTTGTCTCTTTTGTTTGTCTTGCTCTCTATCCCCCCGCGCCGCATGTCCTAGCAGTGCATAGATTTTCGTCATAAAGAGCACACGCGCGTGTTTGTTTAACTACAACAAATTGATACTTACGAGTGTGAATTATAGGAAACGTAAACAGGATGCATAAACATTTAATAAAATGCTTCAAGTGCCTGGAAATAATTCGAACAGAAATGAAAGAAAACTAACTCGCCTTCTAAACGAGTGCCGTTGCAAACAAATTCAGAAAATGTACCACCAGTGGGCGATCAGTCATAAGATTGTACGAACGAAGCACCAAGTAAAATTAGTGATTACTCAAATATGAGCGAAACTCTGAAGAAGATTAGAGAAAGAACTCCAAGACAAATCCCTGTGGAACACCGCACGATACCTCTCGCCGGTTCCATTTTCCCCGGTGACCGGGGTAGTTGACGGCTCTGTCCGTCAGGTAGTCCTCGACTATACGACGGAGGTAGGTCGGCAGTTCGGCACCCGGTGATACCGGAGTGCCTCCCTGATGCAACTCCAGGGCAGGGTGTTGAAGGCGTTGGTGATGTCCAAAGACACCGCCACGACGACCCTGCCCCGGGCCACTGCATCCCCCGTCGTGAGGGCTCTCAAGCGCATGATGGCATCCACCGTCGAGCGCCCCCTGCGGAAGCCAAACTGGCTCTCTGCAAGGGCCGGACCCACCCGATTCAGGTGCCCGACGAGGCGGTTTGCAATTACTCTTTCAAAGAGCTTGCCCACCTCGTCGAGCAGCACGATGGGCCGGAATGTGGACGGAGAGTCCGCAGGGCGCCCGGGCTTCTGGATCAGGACCAGTTTCCCCGTCTTCCAGCGAAGCGGGAACTGGTCCCTCTCCAGGCACGCGCTGAAGAGCCCCCCCAGTCGAGGCCCGAGAGTCCCGGAGGCCAGGACCCAGGCTTTTCCTGGCAGGCCGTCGGGTCCTGGGGCGATATTTTTGGCCTTGAGCCGTAGCACCGCCACTCTCAGTTTTACCTCAGTCACCTCCGGAGCGTCGTAGACGTTGTCGTCGCTGTGGTCCGCGTTTGCGCCAGCTTCACCGTCAGGTTCCGTCGGAGACGGAGCCATAGGCGGGGGAGTATGCTTCCCTCGCGATGGGAACAGGGCGCTCACCACTTCCTCCACGAACTGAGGCCAGAGACTCCGCATCAACGGGGGAGCCCAGGGGCGGAGCTTCTATTTCGCCCACTTGTAGGGCCGGCCCCATGGGTCCCCGTTCAGAGACTCCAGCATCTCCTTGCGGGCCAATTCCTTGGCCCGCCAGATCTCGTCACGGAGGACGGCCTTCGCTGCCCTGTAGCCTTCGCGCAGCTCCGCCTCTACAGTCGCCGCATCCGGAGGTCGGGTGCGGCGCCTGCGAAACCTGGTGTACCGACGTCGCGCTGCATCGCACGCCTCGCGCAGCGCTGCCAGCTCGTTCGACCACCAGTACAGCTGACGCCGGGCGCGTCCTTGCCGGACCCGGGGCATGGCCACGTCGCAGATATCCGACATGGCCTCCCGGAACCACTCCGCCTAGTCGTTGATGTCGGCAGGCCTGTCCGGTGGTGACAACCAGGCCTGCACGATCGAGGCTTCCAGGAATAGCTCCCGGTCCAGCTGCTTCAGCGCCCATCGCGGACCACTTGGGTTCCGTCCACTTGGGACCGGCGCGTCTGTGGTCTGGGCGGAGACGTCAAACCGGATATACCGGTGATCGGAATAGGTCTCCACCTCCTCCACAACGCGCCAGCCGGTGACGCGCGGCGACAGGTCTGAGGTGGCGAACGTAACGTCCACCACCGACTCGCCCGTCCACCGCACGCCCGTGGGGACAGAACCCCGGTTCTCGATGACCAGGCTCTGCGCCAGGGCCCAGTGCTCGAGCCTTCTGCCCCGCACAACGTCCGTAAACCGGGAACCCCAGGCCACATTTTTGGCGTTGAAGTCCCCGAGGACGAGCGCGGGGAACTTTGTCAGTACTTAACGAAAATTTTCGTTATTAAAGCGATAAATATACCTTGGTTCAAATCTATATTTTCAGATTTTTATTTATTCCCACCCTTTTATTCATAAAACAAATAAAAACCCGTGAAATAACGGAATTAAAACTGTAAATAGTTTTTATCCACTGTTTTGAGTAAATACTCGAGAAGAAACGGATATTTATTGAGTATTTATCCATTTTGAGTATTTATCCGGATAAAAACCCATCACTAAGAATAGATCATCTTTTATTTACCTTATGATTGTACCGATAAGTTATTCAAACAATACGGGAAGACAGAAACAAATATGAATCTTATTAGTCAAATTTGGTTTCTCATAATTATGCAGGTAGATAATTATATCAGTGTAAAAAATATCTCCAAAGCGGTAGCCGCGGTAGCAATTAAAGCTAGCTAAGCCGATGCGTATCACCAAAACCAAAATCTTTTTGACATCCCATTTATGTAGTAGTTATACGCAAATTAAAATAAATATTGTGAATAGAATCCCGCGATCCCACGGCGTTGCACAAAGAATGCACAAGTCACAGCACCTGTGTCCCTGCTGATCAAAAGGACACACGAAATATAAAAGATAACAAGTGCCATTCGAATAAAAAAAGTCAAAAGCCAAACTTGTACAAATTCGAAAGAAATAAAATTTGATAGAGCACTTAATAACGAGAATATTGACAGGTCTATTGCGTACGCCGTAATAGTACGAAGGGTATGGAATATCATGCGAAGCTGGTAAATTCATTTTATATTTAGAAATGAAGAATATTTCAATAGCCAAGCAAAATCAATCGATAATGGGATCGTGTCATCAGTATCGAAATGTCCTCAAACCTGCTTTTAAAAATTTAAACTGTACAAAGATCGGACTGAAATAACTAAACCTGTACACTGCTAAAACTGCACACAATAATTAGTAAGGGTACCACCCTTACTAATTATTGTGTGCAGTTTCATAAATGCCATCGTAAATCTACAAAAAAATATTGGTTTGATAAATCTACGCACAGAAACACGAATTTAAATTTCGAAAGACCCGTCCTTTTAAAATTGGGATGTCTCCCTTTTATGTTAGGCGAATAAAGTTTATTAGGAAAGTGGGATAAGGGTTTGATACAAAAAATCTACATTGTAAAAGGTCGCCCTGTGTCGCTTCACAAAAACTATTGCGTTATCGTAGGCCTCCACTCATTTGTGTTTTTTTTACGTTTTGATAGAAGCAGGCAGGTAGATGAGTAGACTCGCAAACATTGTACATTTTATATACCTATAGATAGGGTTACCTATGCGAACGGACTATCTCAAAAATATTATTTGGTTATTCTTGTATTTAGATACCAAGGTACAATACTGTGTTCTAACTTTAATCCTCAGTGGTAAACTCGTAGGGTATTCTACTTTAAGCAATGAAGTGACAAAATAATTATAGTAAAGTAGGTACATAATCTATATACAGGGTGATTTGTTATTCGATGCGGTCCTTGAAATGGGTGATACTAGACCTTATTTGCAACAATTTTAACCCCGACAATATGGGGTCTAAACTGACTGGTTTTAGAGATATCGAACTTTAAAGATTTTTCGAAAAATTTCCACCTCTCCCTCATTAAGTGCTTATTGTTAGAAATTAACGATAGTCACCACTTAGAATTTATGCTTTTCTGATAGAATATGAACGACTGAATCTAGTGAATACAAGTTTGTTATAAAAATAATCATATCTTGGGAAATTAAGTGTCATAAAGTTTCCATTTTGATGATTCCTGAAAACTTTCCTTGTCTTTCAAAGCATATTTTACAAAATAAATGTATGACACTTGGTGTACAAATTACAGAAAAAACTACCTTGTCTCATCACCTTTCTAAAATGGTGCCACAGTATCCACTTTTAGTTAGTGTTTTACCACAAAATTAGGGTTGTTACTAACAAAGTAGTAAATCAAATAAAATCGGTTATAATGTTTTTTCGACCCAACATTTTTTTTCTGTGGTTTTTGTCCAAACTGCTGTCTGATATTAGCTTTTTGAGTCAATTCGCTTAATTTTGGTCGATCATATCAAACAAAATCGGTCTATATCTGGAGTATTTTTACTTGTCCTACAAGTAGGGTGACCCAAATTTTATGCATGCCAGTTTAGTTTTTTTTTTTGCATAACCAGGGCTTATAAACATTCCGTCATTGTACATTTGTTTCAAGTAGCTGTTTCAAATGAAAGAAAATTGATGGTTTGACTATCTGGTCCATACATAAAAATACTCCAGATAAAGACCGATTTTGCTTGATGCGATCGACCAAAATTAAGCGCATTGACTCAAAAAGCTAATATCAGATAGCAGTTTGGACAAAAACCACAGAAAAAAAATGTTGGGTCGAAAAAACATTATAACCGATTTTCTTTGATTTACAACTTTGTCAGTAACAACCCTAATTTTCTGGTAAGACACTAACTAAAAGTGGATACTGTGGCACCATTTTAGAAAGGTAATGAGACAAGGAAGTTTTTTCTGTAATTTGTACACCAAGTGTCATACATTTATTTTGTAAAATATGCTTTGAAAGACAAGGAAAGTTTTCAGAAATCTTCAAAACAGAAACTTTATGACACTTTATTTCCCAAGATATGATCATTTTTTACCAAACTTGTATTCACTAGATTCAGTCGTTCTTAATCTATCAGAAAAGCATAAATTCTAAGTGGTGACTATCGTTAATCTCTAACAATAAGCACTTAATGTGGGAGAGGTGGAAATTTTTCAAAAAATCTTTAAAGTTCGATATCTCTAAAACCAGTCAGTTTAGACCCCATATTGTCGGGGTTAAAATTGTTGCAAATAAGGTCTAGTATCACCCATTTCAAGGACCGCATCGAATAACAAATCACCCTGTATAGAAAAGAACAGGGTTTTTTATTAAGACTCGACTACAGCCGAAACCGCTTAACGCAGTAACTTGAATTTTGGACAGCAGTTGCAGTCTACCATGTAGGGAAGCAATAAGACGGGATTTTGCGAAAATCCTCCTCTAAGGGGGTGAAAAGGGGTGAAAACGTTTGTATGAAAAATCTTATTCCTTGGGTTTATAAATTTGAAACCGGCCACGAATAAGAACACAAGTAAATGAAAAAGATTGGCTGTATTATTTTTTTAAAATTACCCTCCATTGGTAATCTAGGGGGTGTTAAAGTTTGAATGGGAAAATCGTAACGCGTGAGGTGATTAACCCGTCCAACATCCCCTTGAAAACATTAAAATCTCCAAATGTCCCGGGATCATCGTAATTACGCGAACATTTTTTCATTTTTACTTATGATCCACCGGGTGCTCATAAGGACGTTTGAGGGGTTAATGTGAAAATCAGTATTTATATACTAGATCAGAAATAATTAAATACGTGTTTTTGGATTTTTCGAAAATCGCCCGCCAAGTTAGTGAAAAGGGGTATTCAAGTTAAAGGGATAAAATCTTTAACCGCTAAACGTATAACCTGAATTTTGGTCGATAGTTGCAATTTATTATGTAGGTGAGCACTAAGAAGGGACTTTGCGTAAATCCACTTATAAGGGGTGAAAAGGGGTGAAAACCTTTGGATGTAAAATCTTATCCCTTTGGTTTATAAACTTGAAACTTGGTACGAATGTGAGTATAAGTAAATAAAAAAGATAGGCTTTATTAGTTTTTTAAAACTACCCTCCATTGGTAATCTAGACGATATTAAAGTTTGTATAGGAAAATTGGTACAAAGGGGTGATTAAGTTTTAAGGGAAGAATTTTACTGCTTGCTTCGATAAGCTCAAAACTGGGCATAAATTATCTCTCAATCGAAGGATGCGTATTTATTTATAACTCAAAAGTCAACCCCTAGCGGGGTGAAAATCAGAAAATTATTTTGTCTACAGTAATATTTCAAAAATGGAAAGATTTTATTGTTTGTTTGAATAGGCTCCGAAACTACTAGACCATTTTTAAAGTACCTTAATGGAGGGTGACCGGGCATTAAATTCACTGAGTTTGAAATTAGAAACACGCGCAGACGAAGTCGCGGGCGGAGTGCTAGTAATTATCATAAAATTTTTCTTTTTTCTTTCGCTTGCCCCTGCTTTCCGTCTCCATCCTCAAACCCTCGATGGCAATGATACTCCAGCTAGGTCTAAAGGTCTCATCAAGATGAGTGAATAGTCAGCCCAAACACGATATAGAGTGGTGTTAACTGTTGAGGATCTCTTGGAACTGACTTCACAACATAACAAGCAGATCCTTGTTATGTTGTGAAGTCAGTTCCAAGAGATCCTCAACAGTTAACATTTGATCTGATGATAGCGACATCATTATAACTCCTCCAAATCTCTGCTCTATAGTGGTGTCCTCCTCAGAACTACGTTTTGTTATCTTCATTTCAACATTCTGTTGAAATGAAGTTAACGATTCACAACTGAAAATTCTGTAGGAAAATTGACAATTAATTCCTTTTTTTCTACCCTTAGACCCCTTAGAAGCCCATTTAATTTTACTTTTGGAATTTAAATGGGACCAACTTTGAGTTATATCCTGTGGTTATATCTAATAAAAACAGATTTTTTTAAATCGGACAACGCTGATGGACAACGCTTTTTTTTTTTAGGGTGGCAAAATCATCAAATGAGTCCTCCCGCCCTGGGTGGGGCGGGAGGGACTGTCAGACTCTTACTGACTAAAATCCACCCGTGTTCCGTCGGATGCCCTTTACGTTCCGGGGCCACGGTATCCTGGATTAAGAAAAATCCGCGACCCCGGCAGGCATTTGGCCCCATAAGGGGCCCCGTCGGTGACGCGTGAAACACGACGCGCCACCGACCCGGGCTTGGTCCTTGGTCGGACGGCGAGCATACCCATTACTCACCGTCCGCAAGCCCGCTCCGCCGCTGTGCCCTCTGCTGTTCAGAGGGACACGCGTTGGAGCGTCCACCCGACAGGCTATTTGCATACGGGCAAAGAAACCCCTTAGGCACACAGTGCCTAAGGAGAGATTTTGCCCGCATCCCAGGGTGCACCGGCCCGAAAAACTGGTCTTCCCCCCGGACGTATCCGAGAGGGAACTCCAGTCCACGGGCGCACGTGGAGGTTTCCTGTCTTAGCACCCCTGATGGACAACGCTAGGAAAAGTTATGCGTGGTCATCAATGATATTTTAAGTAAAACAGGTGTAGATACGTTATAGGCGCTCAAAAACAGACGCGCTCAAATGTGGTTGATTCACAAACCTTGACCTCAGTCCGACGTTGCCAGCGACAACGGATGCACTTCACGTACTACAGAGTGAGTCAAAAGTAAAAGTGACTCAAAACCACCGAAAATGCCGTCGTGTGTGATGAGATATTGTACAAATTATACAAGCAAGACTTCTAAAAGTCAACGAATCACTTATCATTCGTAAATATATTATTTATCTTAATATTTTCACAAATAAAACATTACGTTTCTATAATATGGCGTCGTAAAAGAAAGAAAGCGAGTGAGAGTGCGAGTGAGATAAAAGAGAGAGCGACACCATCTAGCTGTCCCTTTTTTTCATATTGGTTTTATCAAGCTATCCTTTTTACTTGTAGTGAAATGTAATGTGTGTGAATAAAAAGGGTGTATGTGTGCTGCCTCTCTGCGCGGTACGCTTTTTTCTGTTGTTTTGTACGTGTATAACATATCTATGACTTATAATATCATTGGTGGTCATACATAAAAAAAACAATATAAAAAAATTCAAGCTATGTGTTGACACCAGTATTGGTATATAATAATTATCTATTATTTTTGCCAGGTAATAAGCTTGAAACTGGCATTACAGCGCCATCTCTCGAGCTTCATAATATAAAAGACAAGTAACGAACCGCACACACCTTTTTACCTCGAAATTGTATTGCAATATGAAATTGTTAAGTTGCTTGAAGAAGTCTCCATCTAAAGTATTTTAAATTGTACTTCGTTTTTAGCCCGAAAGCGTCAAGCTTTTAATTTACAATTTCATACTTTTGAAACAATAGTATTTTTAAATTTACCGGGCCGGGTGCACTGCTTTTTTTGTTATTGTATTTTTTTCTAGCATGGCTTCAAATCCTTTACGCCAAGGTGCACTGCATACATAGACTTAAAAACAATGATATTATAAGTAAAAAAGGTGTAGATACGTTATACGCGCTCAAAAACAGACGCGCTCAAATGTGGTTGATTCACAAACCTTGACCTCAGTCCGACGTTGCCAGCGACAACGGATGCACTTCACGTACTACAGAGTGAGTCAAAAGTAAAAGTGACTCAAAACCACCGAAAATGCCATCGTGTCTGATGAGATATTGTACAAATTATACAAGCAAGACTTCTAAAAGTCAAAGAATCACTTATCACTCGTAAATATATTATTTATCTTAATATTTTCACAAATAAAACATTACGTTTCTATAATATGGCGTCGTAAAAGAAAGAAAGCGAGTGAGAGTGCGAGTGAGATAAAAGAGAGAGCGACACCATCTAGCTGTCCCTTTTTTTCATATTGGTTTTATCAAGCTATCCTTTTTACTTGTAGTGAAATGTAATGTGTGTGAATAAAAAGGGTGTATGTGTGCTGCCTCTCTGCGCGGTACGCTTTTTTCTGTTGTTTTGTACGTGTATAACATATCTATGACTTATAATATCATTGGTGGTCATACATAAAAAAAACAATATAAAAAAATTCAAGCTATGTGTTGACACCAGTATTGGTATATAATAATTATCTATTATTTTTGCCAGGTAATAAGCTTGAAACTGGCATTACAGCGCCATCTCTCGAGCTTCATAATATAAAAGACAAGTAACGAACCGCACACACCTTTTTACCTCGAAATTGTATTGCAATATGAAATTGTTAAGTTGCTTGAAGAAGTCTCCATCTAAAGTATTTTAAATTGTACTTCGTTTTTAGCCCGAAAGCGTCAAGCTTTTAATTTACAATTTCATACTTTTGAAACAATAGTATTTTTAAATTTACCGGGCCGGGTGCACTGCTTTTTTTGTTATTGTATTTTTTTCTAGCATGGCTTCAAATCCTTTACGCCAAGGTGCACTGCATACATAGACTTAAAAACAATGATATTATAAGTAAAAAAGGTGTAGATACGTTATACGCGCTCAAAAACAGACGCGCTCAAATGTGGTTGATTCACAAACCTTGACCTCAGTCCGACGTTGCCAGCGACAACGGATGCACTTCACGTACTACAGAGTGAGTCAAAAGTAAAAGTGACTCAAAACCACCGAAAATGCCATCGTGTCTGATGAGATATTGTACAAATTATACAAGCAAGACTTCTAAAAGTCAAAGAATCACTTATCACTCGTAAATATATTATTTATCTTAATATTTTCACAAATAAAACATTACGTTTCTATAATATGGCGTCGTAAAAGAAAGAGTGCGAGTGAGAGTGCGAGTGAGATAAAAGAGAGAGCGTCACCATCTAGCTGTCACTTTTTTTCATATTGGTTTTATCAAGCTATCCTTTTTACTTGTAGTGAAATGTAATGTGTGTGAATAAAAAATGTGTATGTGTGCTGCCTCTCTGCGCGGTACGCTTTTCTGTTGTTTTGTACGTGTATAACATATCTATGACTTATAATATCATCAGAGGCGGCCTTACCCATTGCGAGGCCCCGGGCAGCAGGTCTTTGCGAGGCCCTTTGTCGTTTATAAAAAGTATGTGACGCGAAAGTAGGTCTGGTTGTTTGGTTTAGGTATTTGTCATATTTGAGGAGAAATGCTGAAGTTATAGCATTAAATAAAATTTGAGTTTTAAAATATTTTACATTTAGTACAAAACTTTCAACATCCGTGTTTGAGTTAAATCTAGTAGGTAGTTCTAACATTTGCCAACTTTTTTTAAAAACGTTGCCCCTCTGGTTTTTCTTTCTGTATCGTGGGTGCGTTACAAACATAGAAATTCACATACACTAACAACCAGACCCGGAACAACTACTTGCAGATAATATAACTATTTGTTCCGTGCAGGGATCGAACCCGCGACACGCTGCGCAGCAGTCGATCGCTCAGCCACTAAACCGACCGTCTCGTCAAAATGTTTATGATGTTGGTCCTCCAAAGAATAATTCAAGTTTGAGAAATCGAGCACCGAACGCAACTTTGTCAAAAATCAAAAAAACACCAAAAAATTTTGGTATTTTTGGCGATTTTAACACTAAAGGACAAGTTTTTGATAAAACTTAAGCACGACGGACGTTTTGAAAGTAGAATAAATTTGCTGCAATATGAGATTAAAATGGTTTCGGTAGATCCAAAAGCTTCCAAGACAGAGCTATTAAAATTAATCTTTTTTTCGAACTTTGCAAATCCTGTCAATTGTTTAGACACATCTCGAGCAACTCTAGTGGCATCTCAACGTTATTTTATTTACAACAAATGTAGAAGAGGCAAAGCAACAGATGTCATGTATTCCAACATCGCTTCTTCAAAATCCCCATTGGCACCAGAGGTTTTTCTCCATCTAGACTTTGGCGATACGAACCCTAAAGGGGTAGTTTTTGAATAGTACCTAGGTATCATCTTTTATTAACGTATCTCCTTTCTAAAGTGGACTAAATTTGCTTGATGATTCCCAATTTGTCCACCACTGGTAGACAGCGAAACTTTTTATACTAAATCTTCTTCTTCTTTCTTATATATAAAAATCAATTGCTGTTCGTTAGTCTCGCTAAAACTCGAGAACGGCTGGACCGATTGGGCTAATTTTGGTCTTGAATTACTTCTGGAAGTCCAGGGAAGGTTTAAAAGGTGAGGCGGTACGAAGTTTGCCAGGTCAGCTAGTTTTATATAAAAATCCCCCTGGCCGCCACTGGTGGACAGTGATACGAATTTTATTAAATATTACCGTTGGCCACCACTGTCCACCACTAAACAGGGGGTGGCAAGAACAATTGGTGATTTTGATGTTCATAGGTAGGGAAACATGTCATCGGGTGTTTCTCAGTAGCAGCCACCGATTTAGACGGGTCAAGACCCCTCTTTGAGGAGTGGCTGGATGGGCGCCACGCCGTCCTCGCCTTCCGCTTGACGCAAGTCCTCACCGGACACGCAACTTTCGGGAGGTTCTTGTGTCGCCCATCGCCTCCTCTTACAGAGATGAGGCCTGTGTCCCAGCAGTGGGAAGTGGGAACATTATAGGCTGATGAAGATGATGAGTGACTAGAAATATCCCTGTAGACCTAATTAATAGTCTCCGAGATAAACCCTTCAAAGTTTTTTATTTTTTTCTAAAAAAGTTGCTTAGTTCGAAAACATCCCAACTGATGTCATGATAATATGATGCTTTGCCTCTTCCACACTTGTTGTTAAAAATAACGTTAATTTGAGATACCGCTAGAGTTGCTCGAGTGGTGTCTTAAATATTGCAAGAAATTGCGAAGTTATTTTCAAAAGTTCTATCTCGAAAACTACTGGGTCTACAAAAATAATTCGATCTCATTAGTCTTAGTCCTGTAGGGTCAAAAACGCATTTTTTTTAAAAGACCGAAATTTTCACGTTTTTTGTTTACAAAGTAGCGTTTGGTGCTTGAGGTCTCAAACTAGGATCAGTGGCTTAGCGAGACTGAATCTAGGAGGGAGTCAGACGCATCTGCGAGGCCCTTTTCTTTCAGGACGAAAAATATTACTTGCCTCCGCTGCTCGCGCGAGACCCCCTTGTTGTAAGATGACTTGGTTAATATCAGCGGCATTGCGAGGCCTCTTTGACTCTACAGTTTCCAGTTACAACGTAACCAAGTTATCTTGCAACATTGGGCCTCGCGCAAGCAGGCGAGGCGCTAGACCTAAATGTGATCAGCACTTCGAAGCCTCTTGATTTCAGTTCCCACCCATCGGATTGTAGGTCATGTTTATTTCTTATTAAAAGTTAAGTAGCACTACTTTACTGACTGGTTACAAACTTGATCATCGAATGTGACCGTTGTTAAGATTTTTTTCTTTTTTTTCTCTGAGCGCGGGGCCTCTTCAGTTGTGAGGCAGGGGGCTAGGGTTCGCTTCGCCCCCGATTCATTAGGCCAAGATCACAAACAATTAGTCTGCAAAATATCTGAACTACCAGATTTAATGTAAACTAGCCCGTACATTCAACCGATAAAATTATTGTACTACTTAAAAGATTTACAAAATTAACGAATTCTGAGACGATAAATTTAAAAATCGATGATTACGATTTTTCGTAAAGCTGAGTACTTAGTTATGGTCAAAATCAAAAGTTTTAAATTAAAAATAAC
Source organism: Agrotis exclamationis (assembly GCA_950005045.1). NCBI lineage: Eukaryota > Metazoa > Arthropoda > Insecta > Lepidoptera > Noctuidae > Agrotis > Agrotis exclamationis. The sequence continues at coordinate 12,532,545 of OX465425.1, read as the reverse complement.
TATTTTTTCTTTTGCTTGGTTTTTGCGCGAGGCCCCTGCAAGCGCGGGGCCCCGGGCGGTTGCCCGGTTCGCCCCCCCCTAAGGCCGCCACTGAATATCATTGCTTAAAAAGATGGCCTGCACCTTCCCTAGCCAACTGATAGATAAAATTAGCCATACTCTAGGAGAGCCACTACCTATCTCTGTCCTGTAACAGAAATATAGGACCCGTGAACACCTATTGCGCGGTCCATACGTTAAGCCCCCATTCGCATGAGCGCTTTTTTTTTTGGCGTACACAACAAAAAGGTAAATTGAACTTAACTGTCACCGCCCAGCATTTAAAATCAAATGAACTTCATATCGACAAAATCACCGCGTTTAAAAGAGCAGAATGTATGGTAAATAAAAGAAAGTAGATGGTCATAAACCACTGACCTCTATAATTACCACTGGACTGACTGTTCCATAGGTTCGTTTGACAGCTACCTATTGAAAGTGTGCCTATTTGAAGCGCCACTAGCGGGTGTTCACAGAAATAATTTTGACGTATAATTGCAAATGGCTGCGAGAGAGAAGGGCTGTACCAAACAATGTAAACGAAATATCGATATCGAAGCAATGTATGGGGTACATAGCAGGTTTTGTGATTAGGATCTGAAACGTAAATAAGTTTCAGTTTCGTTAGTCTATTTAAAAAAAATTAGAAACATTGTCTGAAGAAAATGAATATATCATAACGTCGTTATTGAGGTCAGATTTTAATCATTATTTTTAATATTCTATTTACATAAAGTTAAGCAATTACTAAAGCTGTCAACTGAATGCACGCGAATGTGTGAACGGTCAGTTCGTGTCGCTATTCGTGTCCTTTGATTCGCGTTCAAAAACCGCTCTCGACGCGAACTCACGAATAGCGAGGCGAATGACGAGGCGAATAACGAACTTACCGTTCACACATTCGTGTTCGTTATTCGCCTCGTCAATCGCCTCGCTATTCGTGCGAATGTGTAAATGCGGTAAACGTACCAAGGCGAGGTGAATGACGAGGCGAATAACGAACACGAATGTGTGAACGGTAAGTTCGTTATTCGCCTCGTCATTCGCCTCGCTATTCGTGCGAATGTGTAAATGCGGTATAATGAATTAATGATTATAGAGGTTAGTGTCATATACAGGGAAGACGCAGTCCAACTTCTAAATCTATGGTGTCGATGAAATCAGCTTGTTCCCTTTTTCCGGCAAAAAATCATAGGTAGATATTGATTTTTGCATTTTAATTTAGAAAAATAGGGAGAAATATCTAAGATATGAAAAGCAACCAAAAAAAATTATTCGATTTTATACTACAGCTTTAAAATTCCCCATGCGTTATACATTGTTTGAAAATTGAATAAACGAAAAAATTAGTTTTATTTTTTTGGGGAAAATTCAGAGACCTGCTTTAGCAACCCCGATAAAACTGTCAATGTCAAATAACAATATTCAATTTGAGATTCAATTCATGGTATATTATTATACTTTTTTTCATTGTGCGGTTGAGTCAGGCTGAGTGCAATATTACATTCGAAAGAATTATTAATTGAAAATAAATGGTCGCGCACTGAAAACATTAATTGCAAACCGCTCAAGTTATTTGTAAAATGAAGGATCAAAACCCTGAGTACGTTGCGAAGGTATATTTTGTAACAATATTTTCGAATTATTCTTATTTTTGTTTAAATTACCATACTAACTACAAGAAAATTAACAGAATTTCCCAGAACTGAAGAATGATAGACTACTGCGCGCTGCACTGGGAAAAGAAGTCGACAAAGTGCCTGTTTGGGTGATGCGTCAAGCTGGCAGATATCTTCCAGAGTTTCAAGAAGTGAGGGCAAAGCACGACTTCTTCACAGTCTGCAAGACACCTGAGTTAGCGTGCGAAGTAACCCTGCAGCCACTGAGAAGATATCCACACTTGGATGCCTCAATTATATTCAGTGATATTCTTGTGATACCACAAGCACTTGGCATGACTGTGGAAATGCACCCTGGGGTGGTAAGTACACTGTTATTGGAGTAACTTAACCCCACTTTAATGTGCTATGATCTTAAAATTTGAGGAAGAAAAGACATTGATGAACAAATAGTTAACATGAATTCAGCACATTAATCTTGACTCCAACTCTTGAAAGTTTGGTTATTATAGAAATAGCAGTTTCCTACTAAATTACAATATTTACTGGGTACCAATGCATAGAACTGTATTTTTGAATGCCTAAATTTTCAGGGCCCTGTATTTCCAACTCCACTGCAAGATCCAGCTGAAATAGATAAGTTGCAAGAAGAAGGGGCTGTCTCACGACTGGCATATGTTGGCAAAGCCATCACGTTAACTAGACACAGAATTGAAGGCAAGGTGCCCTTGATTGGTTTCACTGGAGCACCGGTAAGTATAATATTGTAAAGCAATATTGTCAAGTCATCATTACAATTAGAAGCTTATCTGTAATGTTTATAAAATAATTGGAAGACTCACAATGATGTTAATGAAACGCTGTAGATTTTAATTAAATGTTAATATTTAGTAATCATTATAAAATATTTTTTATATTTCAGTTCACATTAATGGGATACATGATTGAAGGTGGTGGCAGCAAAACAATGTCTAAAACAAAGGAATGGATAGAAAAATATCCTCAAGATGTTCACAAACTGCTTGCACTGCTAACCAGAGTCATTATAGACTATCTTCTGATGCAGGTGAAGCTGCTACTTATTTTTCATAACCTATTTGTCCTTTATATAGGTGTCCTTTGAAACTATCACACACAACCTATTCAGAATAATTTTTGTTTTGGTAAGAGTTTCATCAGGTTTTAGTTCCGGATGTAATTCCCAACCCCAAAGAAATAAATATCTTCAATCACTGATGTATACTAATCACAATGACCTCTATAAGATAGGAAGGTTAGAATAATCTTAGTTCAAAATTTTTAATTATTGTTATTTTTTGCAATACTTTTACTCAAATATTTATTTATCAAGGCATATAATACAAATAAACAAAATATATGTATGGTCTACTAAAAGTAGTTTTTCAGGGTCTGGATGTTTCTATAAAAATATGTGAATTCTAATTAATCTATCTGAACACCCCCAAAACATGAGAAATCCCTAATACTCCACTACCATCAATATAAAAAAGGAATAATACTTTTCAATAAAAAAGATGTTTATTCAGATGTTCATTTTGCAATAACTATGTTTACAGGTGGAAAGTGGTGCTCAATTGCTACAAGTATTTGAGTCAAGTGCTGATCATCTAAACAGAGAACAGTTTATAGAGTTCTGTGCACCATATCTAAAAGATATTAGAAGTGGTGTCAAAAAAGGCATTACTGAGAAGAATTTGGAACAAGTTCCTATGGTAAGCATAGCTTTAAATTATAATATTAGAAAGTGAGGCTTCCTGATGAATTGGTGTAAGTTTTTCACATAGGTGAGGTGTGTGAAGTACTTGCAATAGCGAGCTTCTTTTATCAGATAAATGATTATGGATAAGGCAAGAAGTATGTAAGGATTTTAGCAGGAAAAGGCGTGAGAATATGTATGTTTGATATTTGTCGAGATAAGAATTCTGTAATGGCAAAAATATACTAGCAATCAGCAAGTGAGTTGGTAGCTACTGGTTGCTTTGAGTTTTGAGTGCACATCACGTTAGAAGACAAATGTAATGTTATCTAAAAATAACAATTGAATAATTTGTTTGTTCATATGAGCCATACATAATATTTATTAAATTCTTACAGACTGTATTTGCAAAAGGTGGTGGACCAGTCCTCGATATTCAGACTGAATTAGGTTATGAAACTATTGGATTAGACTGGACAGTAGATCCAGAGGAAGCCAGAAAGATTGTAGGCAATGATATTACACTACAGGGTAACCTGGACCCACAAGACTTGTATAAGACTCCTGTAAGTATATTAATGTATTTCCCAAATCACAAACTAGAAATTAAAATCATACTACTACGACATAAAAGACAAAATACAATTTAAACTTGCGAATGTATGTGGATTGTGGGTCTGTAGTAAAAAAACAGGCTTCAATCTCAAATCAGTTGAATTGCATCATTATGACGTAGTAGTAAGGGTGATTTTAACTTCTAGTTGGTCGGCGATACAAAACGTTCGAATCGCGTCATGAGTAAAGGGACAGAATAATGTAGACCAAAACTACACAACATCTTTTTTTAATTTCAGGAGGAAATCACAAAGATGACAATAGAGATGGCTCGAAAGTTTGGCAAAAAGAGATACATAGCCAACTTGGGGCATGGTATTACACCAAAAACCCCTTTGGAAAGTATGAAAGCATTCACAGAGGCTATTCATGAGGCTTTGTAAATATTTTGTTGCATTTATTGGACCTGGTGTCTATTATTTGTTATTGTTTGATATTCCATTTAGATATTTTAAGTTTTGTTACATAAAGACGGGATAGGGATTATATGAATGTGTAACTGCAAGACTGTGTTTTAATTATAAACTATTTAATAAAAAATGAGTATCTATTTTTTACATAGAATAAGTAGTCTTGGAGTTCTGACTGGTGGCTGGGATATCTTCGTCGTGGGTTCCTACAGATTTCTTGACATACTGAAACAGTGAAGACACTAATTAATTCTGTGTGACATTAAGATTTTGCGAAAGTTATAGCGCACACAAACAACCTATTTAAGTTTTTGCTTATTTTTTAGTAGTTTTAGCAAACAATTTCAGACTTTCACGTGAGAACAATAAGGATCAATTTTCGATGGTTGGAAACTGAACCTTATTGTCATACTTGGGCCGCTTAATAAAATGTGAAGTATGAGTTAACGCGTACATAACAACGTCCAGGCGCGCAGAGATCGTAATTAACTAACGTCAGAAACTAATCTTCAAACTTGGACAGTCAAATTCGGTTGTAGATTGGTTACAGACAAAGATTTAACTGCTTATAGCAACCAAGGTAGATTACTAACTTCTAGCCTAAGAGACCATAATACGCTAAATGCTAGGCTAGATCACTTCATAACCCGAAGCGAAGAATAAGCCCAGATGGCAAAACATCGTCAAACAAGTGACGACATCACGTCGCGTCAATCAGTGGATCATGGCCCTCAATACCGAGGAATACGCGCCCAAACTACACGACATACGTCGGCAAATATAAAAGAGAAACCCACCTGAGGATTAACTTGTATCTGTTCGTCCATCTCTTGAATGTACTGGTGCAGTTTTGTGCAAGCTGCCATTTGTTGTTCTAGTACACACAAAGTTTCAGGAGATGCATATTTCTCAGGACTGTCCAGGAATACAACCATACCGTCTTTTTGATTTATCATCGCGTATATTTCACCTTCTTCAATCTAAAATCATTAGTAAAATGTGCTTTTATGTTGGTTGTCTTAAGATGCGATTTGATCGGTATGTGGCACAAATGTTCGCCCTGGTCGACTCACTCAAGTGAACACAACAATGACTTACCATATTGAGTATGTAGGTTTCAGCTTGTGAAGGACCACCTAGTTGCACTCGCGCAGCTACATCACTTAATGACAGCGTTAAAAACGTCTTGGTCAGCCTTTGTATGTTCTTCTTGTACATAGAACTTAAAACCTGTAAGAATACAACACTTGATTATGAGATAAATAGTACATGCGCGAAATAAAGAAGCCAGAAATTCGCCACTTTTTGAGTTCGCAGTTCATATGCACACCTACCATTTGATTAGTTTACTAAATTCATGATATTGGCTTCTTATATAAAAGAGTTTCTACTGTATAATAAAATTAAATGCATTTAATTCGAGTGAATATTTGGCTAAATAATACAGTAGATTTTTTTTTAAATCAGGAATGCCTACATGTGCGGAGCCATTTTCTAGTTGCAATCTTAATACTTTTTATTATGTTTGTATGCAATTGCAGATCAATAGAACATAGTGGATGGCTAGCCTTGAAGCTTCATTAATAAAGATGTATTTATTACAATGCTATGCATTATGATGTGACTAGGTTCACCTAGTCACATCATAATGCATAGCATTGTAATAAATACAAAACTAAATAGTTTCTGTATAGGTTCCATCCAAACTGGTAGGAGGATGCATGGGCTCACAAGAAGTGGAGGAAGTCTTTTGCCAAGAAGTGCTAATGAAAAAAAAAGTTTCTTACTTGATTCACTAGTCCCATATTCTTGTCCCTGATGAAGGTCTCGCGATGTTTGTTGGCCGCATGTTGGGAGGTAGCTAACTCATGATAAGCCACCGACAGAGGCTTCAGGAAACGGCACACTACTTGCGAAGTGTATTTCGGCATAGGTTGTAACTGCTAGAAAAGTTGTATATTTAGTTACATACAAACATTAATTAACGCCTTCTCCCAACCTGCCCAAAAATTACAGAATGCGTACCTAAAAAATTTTTCTTAGTCTTTTGGCCTGTTTCACACTCACACATCTGATCATTGAGGAGTACCAGTTGCGAAAGTTACGCACATTACCTTTCAGAAGACAATAACCAGAACAGCTTAGGCAGGCAGGCAACTGGTCCCAAGGAACTTTCCGACCGCTCTCCGCGCGGTCCACAGAATGTAGTGGCGACATCCAAGCGTGTTCGACACAGGAACCTCCCAGAACATTAGTGTTCAGTGAGGACCTGCGTCAGGTGGAAAAGGAGGACGCAGTGGTGCCTGGAGAGGTAGTCAGATCCTCTCTTCAAAAGTAGGAGTCTGAGTGCCACGGGTTGCCCAACAATTTTATAGCTAACAAAATTCTGCATCATCAATTCTTAGCTACTCTCCTCTACATGTTGCTGTACCAGGGTTGGAAAAAAAAACAGTTTTTTTTTTAATTTTATAAAACAAACAGTTCAAAATGTTTTAAACAAGTGTTTTTTTTTGTTTTTTTTTAGTTTAGGCATTATTTCTAATTAATTCGACTTTGTTTGTTTTCTAGACTAGATCTTTATAAACTCGCCATAATAAATTAAATATTTACAAAAAAAACGATAAATAGATAACATTTATTTGTATGTTGCGTAATCAAACGCTTCACATTCACCCGGTAGGTATGTTCTGATGTTGATTTTAAATTGAGCGACGCCGACGTAGAATAGTTCATTGTTGTTTTTGGGTCCTATATTTATCATTATATTTACCAACGACTTAATAAATTATATAAATAAAATTTTACCTGACTTACGACTTGTAGTTTTTGCGGATGACACTAACGCCATTATTGGAGCAAATAACATTAAAGAACTTACCGATAAGGTTAACATGGCACTTAGCCACCTTCATTCATGGTTTTCGATAAATAAGTTAAAAATTAATAGTACAAAGACTAAAGTAATGCTATTCAAAACGACTGCTCGCAATAAAGAAACCATGGAAATTTTACTAAATGAAGATAAAATAGAACTAGTGAATGAAGCTAAATTCTTAGGATTACATATTGAAAAGAATTAGCCGCCATAGATTCATATACAGGGTGATTTGTTATTCGATGCGGTCCTTGAAATGGGTGATACTAGACCTTATTTGCAACAATTTTAACCCTGACAATATGGGGTCTAAACTGACTGGTTTTAGAGATATCGAACTTTAAAGATTTTTCGAAAAATTTCCACCTCTCCCTCATTAAATGCTTATTGTTAGAAATTAACGATAGTCACCACTTAGAATTTATGCTTTTCTGATAGAATATGAACGAATGAATCTAGTGAATAAAATTTTGTTATAAAAATAATCATATCTTGGGAAATTAAGTGTCTAAAAGTTTCTGTTTTGAAGATTTCTGAAAACTTTCCTTGTCTTTCAAAGCATATTTTTAAAAATAAATGTATGACACTTTGTGTACAAATTACAGAAAAAACTTCCTTGTCTCATTACCTTTCTAAAATTGTGCCACAGTACCCACTGTTAGTTAGTGTCTTACCAGAAAATTAGGGTTGTTACTGACAAAGTAGTAAATCAATTAAAATCGGTTATAATGTTTTTTCGACCCAACATTATTTTTCTGTGGTTTTTGTCCAAACTGCTATCTGATATTAGCTTTTTGAGTCAATGCGCTTAATTTTGGTCGATCGCATCAAGCAAAATCGGTCTTTAATTGGAGTATTTTTACCTGTCCTACAAGTAGGGTGACCCAACTTTTATGCACGCCAGTTTAGTTTTTTTTTGCAAAACCGGACGTTATAAACATTCCGTCATTGTACATTTGTTTCAAGTAGATGTTTCAAATGGAAGAAAATTGATGGTTTGACTATCTGGTCCATAGGTAAAAATACGCCAGATAAAGACCGATTTTGCCTGATATGATCGACCAGGATTTAGAGCACTGACTTAAAAAGCTAACATCAGATAGCAGTTGGGACAAAAACCACAGAAAAAAAATGTTGGTTCGAAAAAACATTATAACCGATTTTCATTGATTTACTACTTTGTCAGTAACAACCCTAATTTTTCTGGTAAGACACTAACTAAAAGTGGGTACTGTGGCACCATTTTAGAAAGGTAATGAGACAAGGAAGTTTTTTCTGTAATTTGTACACCAAGTGTCATACATTTATTTTGAAAAATATGCTTTGAAAGACAAGGAAAGTTTTCAGAAATTTTCAAAACAGAAACTTTATGACACTTAATTTCCCAAGATATGATTATTTTTATAACAAACTTTTATTCACTGGATTCATTCGTTCATATTCTATCAGAAAATCATAAATTCTAAGTAGTGGCTACCGTTATTTTCTAACAATAAGCACTTAATGAGGGAGAGGTGGAAATTTTTCGAAAAATCTTTAAAGTTCGATATCTCTAAAACCAGTCAGTTTAGACCCCATATTGTCGGGGTTAAAATTGTTGCAAATAAGGTCTAGTATCACCCATTTCAAGGACCGCATCGAATAACAAATCACCCTGTATATCGTCTGCGTGCTATGCGTTGCGAATTCTTCGAGATGAAATAAGCGTTGAACAACTAAAAATCGTATATTATGCGTTAATTGAGTCAAAACTAAGATATAGTGTGCAATTTTGGGGTAATAGCTATGACTATAACTGTCATAGAGCGTTTGTCCTTCAGAAAAGAGCTATACGTACGATAGTCCGGATATCGCAAAGAGAGAGCTGTCGTCCTCATTTTACTCAATTAAATATCCTAACAGTACCCAGCCTCTATGTTTTAGTACTCCTGACTAACCTCAAAAAGTACCTACATGAATTCGAAACACATGAAGAAAGATTAGTTAGAGAGGAATCACGTAGAATGGATCTGAGAAACAAGATAAGTCCCCATTTCAACGTTGTGAAACACAGTCCGCAATACCAAGCAGTGCAAATATTTAACAAATTGCCACTTCCCTTTTTTTTTTTTTTTTTTTTTTTTTTTTCGTGGTAAAATCATCAAATGAGTCCTCCCACCCCGGGCAGGGCGGGAGGGACTGTCAGACTTGTACTGACTAAAATCCACGGTGTCCTTCAATAGCCCGTTATGTCCCGGGGTCACGGTAATGAGATAAGTCCCGCAACCCCGGCAGGCTTTGGCCCTCTAGAGGGGGGCCCCGTCATCATGCTGACACTCCTTGAGGCGCGCGTGGAACACAACGCGCCGTCGACCCGGGCATGGTCCATGGTCGGGTGGCGAGTTGCCCTTTACTCGCCGCCCGCATGCCCGCGCCTACTGCCACTTCCCTTAAAAAGTTTGATTTACACATCTACATTTAAAACAAAGCTTCGGGCGTTCCTGTTAGATAGATGTCTCTACTCAGTTGAAGAATTGTAGGTTTAAGTGATTGTAGCACCCTTATTAATTTAATTAATGTGACATTGGTTTTATTATGTAACATAATTATGACATGATCCGAATTTCTTTGCCATTTTCAAAATTGAAGTTTTGCCAGACATTTTTAATATGACGCCTAATTGACTTCCTTGCTATTATTAATGTATTGACTTTTAATGTATTAACTTATAATTAAGTACTTGAATTATGTCTGCACCTCTATTCTTTGTATATATTGACATTTAATTAATAATTTATATGTGGTATTTATGTTCAACACAGTGAAAATTGTTATGAATAAATGAAATGAAAAAAATATTGTACATAAGGTAATTCACCGCGCCGCGTAACGGGGAATTACCTTATGAGCAATGAACTATTCTACGAATATGAGAAACACCGACCTACTTATTTTTCTAAAAAATAGGGGAATAACCAAAAATCCTTTGAATTACTTTCTTTCGACAGGCGACATTAGGGATCGAAGTTTACGTTTTTTATATGACTAATGTTGTTTATTAATTTTATTAAAATTGTTACAATTTTAATTGTTTTGAAATTATTATGCTGATGTTTAAAAAAACAGGTGTTATCTTGTCTCATACAAATCCTGGTACTTAGATGTTTGTTTGATTGAATGAAATACTTAACATAATAATGTTGGCGGGGCTGGGCATTTGTGTATGTGAGTTTATCTATTTGTAAACGCACCCACGACACGGTAGAAATTCCTAGTGTGGGGCAACGTTTTATTAAAATAAAAAATGTTTAGGTAAGTTAATTACAATGCCAATGAAAGTTCAAAAATGTAACAGCAATAGAATTGGTTTTATGTTAAACTATTCAGACTCAAATATTATTTTATTTTCATTTTATATTCAGTTATTATGCGCCATGAAAAGTAGTTTTAAAACATGTATTTTTTGTATTGTTTTAATCTTTGTTTTTAAACATGTAATAAAAAACACTGTTTAATTTCAAACTGTTTTAAACAATGTTTTAAACATGTGTTTTAAAACAACTTGTTTTAATCATGCCAACCCTGTGCTGTACTAATTGTCATGGGTCCATTTGGGTTTTGCATGGTACATAATGAATTGTATAGCCGAAACATAAAACATTGAAAACACACCCATAATACAGAAAAATTTCTTAATGCAGGGCAGTATTGTTTTTAGGGTTCCGTAGTCAACAAGGAACCCTTATAGTTTCGCCATGTCCGTCCGTCCGTCTGTCCGCAGCTTAGCTCAGAGACGCCCAGCACTAGAAAGCTGTAATTTGGTGTAAATATACGGATTTGTTGCGTCAAAAAAGTGGTAAGTTAAAATCTCGTAAAATATTTTTTTTTAGGGTACCTCCTGTACACGTAAAGCGGGGATGTTTTTTTTTTTCTCGCGTACCCCTTAGTGTGGGGTATCATTAAATAGGCCTTTAAAAAATATTGGTAGTTTCCATCAACAATTTTTTGATAAAAAGATTCGTTTGTGAAATATTAAGCTTTAAAGTGCTAATTTTTGCCCTACTCGAGTGTCCCCCCCCCTCTACCAGCTAAACGGTTATGTTTGGGGGTGTGAAAAAATTTACAATAGTAGTATATATAACGAAGTTTAAAAGAAAATTATCATGACTAAGTGGGCTTTACAAGTTTACGAGTAATAGTTGACCAACTTATAAAACGTACTGGGATAACATTTTCCTAAACAAAATGTATCGGAGAACAACTGCAAATGTAAGTTTGTCAACTTCATTTTTACAGCTATAATAGGGAGTGGAGTGCAGTGGAGTGGAGTGGAGTGGAGCGGAGTGGAGTGGAGCGGAGTGGAGTGGAGTGGAGCGGAGTGGAGTGGAGTGGACCGGAACGGAGTGGAGTGGAAGGGAGTGGAGCGGAGCGGAGTGGAGTAGAGCGGAGTGGAGCGAAGTGGAGCGGAGTGGAGTGGGGTAGTGTGGGGTGGAGGGTCGAAAATCGCTTGAACCTTTTTAACAGGTTCATAGCGATTTTCGACGTGCCTTGACACCTCTCAAGTTTTTTTTTTTAATACGTCATAAATCGTAAACCTTTCAAAGTTGGAACCAACTACAAGAACTTTTATAGTATGTTATTACTTGCTGCTACGGAACCCTTTATGGGCGAGTCCGACTCGCTCTTGGCCGGTTTTTTAGATTAATAAACCTTGAAAAAACATACCTTTCCATGTAGAATAAATGACACCAGTATATATTTCTTGTAAGCTTCTAACATGATGTGGGACACAACCATAGCTGGAACTGTTACTACAACTTCAAAGAAGTATAGGGCTCTGTCATAGTTCTTCATAGCGGTATAGATCATGCCTCCATAGTAGTAGTAAAGAAGGAAATGCTTCGAGTCATTGTTGCCTCCAAGCTGGAACATGAGTTTCATTATAATTATATTTAATAGTTCTATGAGAGTTAGATTATTTTGTCTATGTCAGGTTCCAGGTCTGACTAATTGTGAGAGTTTAAATTTTTATTAATGCAGCCACGATACAAAGGATTCCTAGTGATAAAATGAGCAATTTTATTGATAAAATAAAGGCACTACAAAAAAGTTTGCCTCAAACTGCAGTACAAATAGGAGACATTTCCTTTAAAATTTGTTATACATATTATTGCAAACATAATAAACCTAAATTATTTTACCTCAGATCCAATTCCTGTGACATCAGTATCCAAGAACTCCAGTGCAGGTTTCATACACTTGGAGAGCAGGCAAAGTTGGCACAGATCGGCATGAATAGATGTCAATTGAGAATCAAACAGCTGTATTTTCCTGATAGCTTTCTTCAGTATCTCAATGCCTCTGATTGGTTGTTTAATTTCAACTAAGTAGTTTGTTAGCTGGTGGCATAGTTCAGCATCTGTGGAATGTATTATTGTTTTTCATTTACAGTATTATTAAGCATTTCAAGTTTTGCAGTTGCAGCCATTTATGGCAATTCGTATTGGTCCAAAATGTGATAAATGACAGCAATTGTGAAATGACAATTTGCATACCCTCAAAAAATATTACTTTTAAAATATTAGTGTAATTAAAGGCATAATGATATTGTGTTTCGGATAAATTAAGTATGGAATGGAAAATAACTAGATTCACTTAATTATCTTAATATGTTTATGAACAAAATGTCAATAACTTACATAATTCTGGTGAGAACCTGACTTGTTCTCCATTGCAGTTTGTAATAAAGTCATGAATCTGCTTGAACATTGTAGACTTGTCTACATCGGTACCCTGGTTCAAAAAAGAATTTAAAAAAATATATAAAATCAAAAAAAGGCACACAATAACATTTTTTTTTTCTAATTTTATTTCAGTCAATAACAGTTGATACAAGCAGTTATCTCTGCTCTGTACTTCTAAGTGGGACTATCCTCTTTATCTTTTCATAACAAATGAGTAACAAAATTCTACACAAGTAAGCATTAACTTGTTAAATGCCCAAGTCCACGGCAACTTTGCCAAAATTAATAAGCATAAACAATTTATTACAATACCTGTGGCAAAGAAAACTTCGCAACAAGGACCGCTAGGACGCCTAAAGAATGCTGCTGAATATCCAGTGTTTCCAACACTGTGGGAAGGTGAGCACTGTTTCTTTGTAACACCTCGTCAGACTTCCCAATGACTTCACATAACTCACGAAACGACCCTGTAATGAGCATTGGAGTTAAAAAATAAGTATTTCAATATTTATGTAATAGAATAGGAAACATATTATCCAGAAGAATACTTACCTGAAGCCGACATGGTCCTGACATTGTCCACGAACTGTTCTAATGGTGAAGCCATTTTATTCAAAGTTTTTATAGCACAATAATACGAACTGAGAATCTATTAATGTGCCTTTAGTAAAAACTAATTAACAGGTTCGCTTATTTCAAATGTTTGAAAAATGCACCACAACAAATGTGCAAAATAATATGTACGGAATGTCAATTTCTTACGTTTGACGTTTGATGGAATTTGCAAAACGACTGAGCGTGTATGTATTGAGATATTTTCACATCCACCATAGTTAAAAATAACCCTTATACACACGAGCGTTTTTTTTCGGATGTTAAAAAAGGGCTTTTCATGACTGTTTCTTTAGTCTTATTTTTTTAGGTCTCCTCTATTTCTACGTCTGAAGCACAGATTAAACAATCTTGAGCTGTCAATCTGTCATTATATTGCCTTTGACCATAGACATTTCATCTCAATGATGCCTTTGACTGACAATGACATTGACAAATTACTGTAAAGATCGATGATGTGCATTCAATTTATTTTGTGTTAAACTAAGAAATCTATTTTTAGTTTTTAAGATATCAAGCCCTATCACAATGGCTATTTTACATAGAGCTCTATTTACTTGGTTTATTTTCTTAGTTTTTTTAATATTACTATGCCTCAGACTAGAATCCAGGACCCACTGGAATTGGTTTATTGTCTTCATACCAATGTGGGTTTACGACAGTATTTTACTAATTTATGTGTTGTTTCATATGATATCTCACTGTAGAAATGGTCTAGAAAGGTTTAGAGGTACTATCAACAAAAATGTGTGGTACATAGCTGCTATAGGCTTGAAAATGGCAGCTCAAATCATCATATGCATCAAATTGGAATACACTCGAGTTAATCTACCAATATATGTCGTTATGACTCCTATTTGGATGTTACTGCCAGTTCTATGTGTTGAAGTTTTCATGCATTTAATAAAGCATTCCAGTGGGAGCAGTAGATACTAAAATGTACCTGCAAAATATGAACTCATCAGTTTTCTGCTATTTTGGACTATAATAATCTCAACTGAAGGTGAAACATGTGACAAGGAGTGGTGTAGATAATTTTAAACTTGGCACACATTCAGCGAGACTGAGTATGTTTGCACATATCAAATCGTTTGTGCCTGCGTTGAAATATTTGGTGATATAATAACTCTATTGGAGGTTTAAGTGGAAAAGGACAATTTCAAGATGTTTTCCATGGGTGGTAGTGTTCCTGAGATAAAACAATTGACAGTGAAGGAAGTGCCAGCTGGAAGTACAGCAGTACTGAATTGTCACAGCAATGATGTTGACCATAACTTCATGTTCTGGCTCTTCAATGGTACTGATGTTATTGGACCCGGTAATGTTTATAATGAACAGAAGTACAAGTACAATGTACTCTCTGGGAAACTCCAAATTCATGTAAGTTGATAAGTGCAACAATCATCCTACAAGGTCAACAAATGTCACTAGTTAAATTTAGATTGATATACTACATTCATTATGGTGACAGCTTTTTGTTTGTATTTGCTAATTAGTTTTGTAATTTATTTGTTTTAGGATGTGACTGCTAGGGAGTCTGGATACTACCATTGTGTCTCCAAGAAACTCAATGGTGAGGGCTACACTGTGGGGCAGGTTGACATGTTGGTTACCGGCTCAACATTTACACCAATAGATGCAGTGAAGTTAACAGCTATTGTGGTGTCTATTATTGTGATAATTGGCTGTGCTGTGTTGTATTACAAGATGAGAAAGGACTGGAAAAGATATGAAGGCAGGGGAGTCATACCAGGTAAGATGTATTATTTGTCTGAATATTGGTTTATTGACCATGTCAGCAGTGTAAATTTGCTTTAATCCTGTTATGTTATTTTCAGTGGATGAGGTAGAGGATGATGAGGGAGATGGAGATGAGATCTACAACCGCACCACCACACCAGCGCAAGTACAAGCACAAGCACGGCAAGTTAGTCAACCAGCTCCTGGCCCAAGTAGAAACCTATCATCTGAACATCTTCTTTACGGAATAGACAATCAAGGCTTAGACACAGACTTCAACTCAGTATTCGAAAATATTCAAATTAAGTCACCACAAGGAAGTCTGATTTAAATGTAGCTAAATTAATTTTGGTAACTTTTAATTTTTGTGATATTTTGAGCATACTTTAGACAATTCAACAATATTGAAATTTTCTCTCAATAAGAAAATTCTCATTTGTACATAAAATATTATGTAAGATGTAATCTAGTAGTAAGATTATACTCTGTAATAAAATGTTTTTATTTTAGTTTAGAACTGCATTTTAATTGGTTTATTACTTACATTCAGACAGTTAAAAAAAAACATTAAGTTGTTTTCAGAAAGTAACATCAGCAGCAGTATCCTCACTTGTATTTTGTTTTTCAGTTGTGGACTGGTCATTATTAGTACTTTGAGATTGTGTTGTAGTGTCCAATGTTTCATCCTCTTCATCATCACCATCAATTTCCATTTCAAACACTCTCACTTTTCTATGACTTTTCGACAGAACAACTGCTACTTTACGACCCCCAGAAACAGCAAGACGAAAACCATCCATTTTATCCAAAACCTTGAAAACACCAGGTTCTATCAAAGGCGATATATTCTTTTTAATAACTTTATCATTAAATAAAAACTGCTTTGGTTTTAAACCATATTCAATGGCATTTATCTGAATTATTCCTACTGGAACTTGTATAAATATAGAATTTTCTTCAATGTGAGGATGCTTTGTCAGTACAGATAAATATTCAGCAGAATAGAACTGTAAATCCAAAATGGAAATGTTTTCATCATTTGGTTCTTTATCTCCTTGTAAAATACTTGAGAATGTATATTTCATTGCAGTGACTGAGCATGATGCTCTTTCTTTCATTTTTATGGACATGTAATGAATCCCATCATTTAAATTCATAGAATCTATAAATGCCATCATAAAGCTATTTTCAGATCCAAAGTAAGCTTGACAAATTCTTAAGTTTTCACTAAGTTTTCCATTTGATTTGTCTTCATAACATTTTATGGTGAATAATGCAGAAAAATATTTTTCTGTTTCTTTTTTAGAGACATCAAAGACTTGGTTTATGGCACTTTTTAAATGGTTTTTTTGTTGCACAAGTGAAAATTTTTTGAACTCAAACAAGGAGAATATAGTGTCATTGTCTTTAAGTAAGCAAGAGTTGTCTTTCAGAAATTTATGCCATGGATTGTCTTCATCATCAGGCAATATTGTCAACTCTTGGTCTTCTAAATATTGCCCTAACCTTTCTAAGTTGAACTTCACAGGTTTGTCTGGTAAGCTTTCACCACCATCAACTTGTGCATTGTCAAAGTTGTATAGGAATTCAGCAATATGACCAAGTTCTTGTTGAGTGATTTTCACTATTTCAGTTGGTGTTTGTTCACCTACTAATCTGACTATAACAACAAAGAGCCATCTGAAGAATGCTTTGTAGTTTCTCATTGATGTGTCAATGACCTGCTGTAGTTCTAGACACTTATTCAGGAATGCACAGCTAGCTCTTATTGCAGCTGTTACTGTATTTTCTTCAATGCCCATCACCTGAAAACGCAAAGATCATTTTTAGCTGGAAATATAAACAATGAGTTGAGGTAATGATAGAGCTAGAAATTGTAGAAGATGCAAATCTTACCTTGTATCTATCTGGTATTCTTGTTAAACCCCTTAGTTCAGAGAGGTAATAAGTAAGATTCTGTCCCACAATATTTAATTGTTTTAGAACCAGTTTCTGTATAGTTGAATAACTCAATTCAATTGAGTTACTTAACTTCTTCAAATCATTTACTGTAAGCTTCTGCAGAAGACAAAGTTCTAACTCATCTGATGGTGTTCCTGTAAATATAATAAAATTTTAGCAAACTATGAAAAAAATATTGAACTTAATATTGTAAGACTTGTAAAAGTAAAAGACAAACCCAACATAAGTAGTTCTAATAAATCAGCAGAAACTCCACCCAAAGGGACAGATGCAGCAAAATCCGCCATTTTTGTATCCATCTCCAACAAAATATGCTCCCAGGCTTCAATAATTGATATCATGGTTTGATCCAGGTAACAAGTTAATCTTATAATTTTACTGTGTTTTTTAGCTACAATATACATTTCCTCAGCAAAAGCTGACAGGACACTTGTGTTTATTAGTGATACAAAAAGATTATTGGTAATTCTATCTATGTAGAGAACTTGCATGAAGCTGAAGTCATCTGACATACAGATATCAAGTACTTTGTACTCTCCTAGATCATCCTTAGCCACTTGAGCAAGATGTATATTTCCATAGGGATATCTACCGAATATATTCATGTAAATATAGCCTGTTCCATAGCCCACCATTAACATATTTAACTGATTTGGTGCTGGAACTTCTTTGAAATTTTTCACATTCTCATCAGTACTCTTGTATTCATTTGAAGGTAAGTGTTGTAAAAATATTGAAGCATTATCCTGAAAAGATTTTTTTTATTTCATATTACAACTTATCTTAAATTATCTTGTTGACTAAAAGTTACAGCTAAATAAGTCACAATATTATTACTGCTTATGAATTATTAGTGTAGAAGCAATTAGTAAAATGCTTACATAAATGCTTTGGTGTACCGCATTCTCCAACATTTCAGCTCTTACTGCCCAAGTAATACATGTTATACCATACTGTTTAGAGTTGTCAAATTCATCAGTTTGCTCCTGCTCCAAATCATATTTATCAAGTATATCTTTATCTTCAATATCCACAACATACACAGCTCCTGAACTGTAACCAATGGCTAAAGCCTGAAAAATAGAGAATATTAAGTGTTTGTATTATAAAACATATAATTATGTATTAATAATTATAAATACTATGATCTGGACTAGTTTAATTGCTAACCCTTCTGATTGGGTGATAGTTTTATTTTAGTAACGAGATTTCAAGTGGTATTCATACTAACATAACAGGCAGTTGGATCTCTTGCAGTGCATCAGTCCACCTCTTTTAAAACTACATACATTTACTTTAATATCAAATAAACATTAATAAATAATCCACCTTTCCATCAGGCCTCCATGCCATTGCTCGAACAGTAACATTTTCCTTAGGGGGAGGCAAATTCCACACTTTCTGCCAATGGAGTCGATGAATCTGGACTTCACCTGAAAATAAATAGTGTATTAATTCTACTTCTGTTTGAGTACACTGCACTAACCATCAACTTCCTGCTGTTATTTGATGTTTGTGTACATAGCTCCTTAGTTATTAATTATGTGATACAAAGAAGCTGCACGTCATGTATCATTATTATGATGTTGTAGTTTTTATTCAGCTTTCCTTACTTATCATTAACATTTTTAAATATTTTTACAAATTAGAAAACAAAAACATTTAAAAATATAAATAATAGTGGCCCACCGGTATCGGGAACAGGGTCCAAACTACCGGCGGTCAGGGCTCCAAAGAAAGGAACCTCCTAACAATGCGCGCCGTATCCAGAAGAACTGCTTTCTGAATCAAGCCCTTGATCCAGCTGCCTAACGAGAGCCTCCTAAGATGTTGGTCGAGGCTCTTAGCAATTAAGCCATGGGCCGACACGACTATCGGCACAATGATAGCTGAATCCACGTCCCACATATCGACAACCTCGCGAGCCAAATCAAGATACTTGATTTGCTTATCTTTTTCAGCTTTCACGAGGTTCTCGTCATGCGGGACGGTTATGTCAACAATCATTGTGCGCCGCTCTGATCGATCCACCACCACTATATCAGGTCTATTGGCTACAATAGTCCTGTCAGTGATGATGGATTGATCCCAGTACAGTGTGATATTGCCACTTTCAAGAACTGGGTCGGGCACATACCTGTAGTACGGCACTTCCAATTCCACAAGGCTGTATTTCAGAGCAAGTTGCTGATGGATTATCCTGGCTACAAGGTTATGACTATGCAAGTATTCTCCGTTAGCCAGACGAGAACACCCAGAAATAATGTGACGGATTGATTCGCCAGGACGGTGGCATGCCCTACATATGTCAACCGTGCCATCCTTCACAATAAATCTCCGGTAGTTATTCGTCATCATAACTTCATCCATAATTGCACAGATAAAACCCTCGGTTTCACCAAAGAGGTCCCCGGATCGTAGCCAGGCCACGGACGCTGACAAATCTACATCGGGCCCATGTAGAGCCCGGAAAAAGCGTCCGTGAAGCTCCTTGCTCTGCCATACCTCCATGCGACCATTAGTGTCAAGCACCGCAGGTTTGCGCCAGTTCTCTTTCACTACATCTCGATGCATTCCCACGTCGGCTTTTAGGAAATATTCCCTGAGATTGCATATCTCGCGATTGTGTAGAGTCTTAGCGTTTAGAAAACCTCGACCTCCACATTTTCGCGGGATATACAATCTCATAACCGAAGACCGTGGGTGATGCATTCGATATGCAGTCAGCAATGTACGGACCCTCCTATCCAGGGCATCAAGTTCTGTTTGAGTCCATTTGAGTATGCCAAAAGAGTACATCAAGACCGGCAAAACCCAGCCGTTGAAGGCGCGCACCTTATTACCACCTGATAGAAGGCTATTAAATACTTTTTTCAGGCGGCCAAAGAAACGCTCCTTCAACGATTGTTTCATTCCAGTAACATTGATGCCCAACGCTTCCGACATACCCAAATACTTATAGGTTTCGGTTGCTGAGAGGGATCTAAGGTTTATGGAATCCGAGAGTTGGGTGCTCACGGATTCCACAATCTCCCCTCGCTTTACATGTGTTTGGGGTAGGTCTCTTCAATGAAAGTGGACTGTATTTTGATGATAATGGTATAATGAACTGAAGTTACATTGATGAAAGATGATATTACAAAAAATTGTTTTATAAAATGGCGGAATGCCCGCTCGCTTGCGAAATTGAATTGTCACTGTCGGCCGCCGGCCGCGCGCGCCGCGCGCCGGCGCGGCGGCGGCGAGTGGCGCAACGTTGCCGTCCCGCGTCCCGCGCCTCGCCTCCCCGCGCTTGGTATGGGTGCGTTCGCGCGTGAACAACATGCATGACCGCACATTTGTCCACACCAAATTCCATCCTGATGGCGCTACTAAAGGTTTCAGTTACCTTCAGTAGCTTCATCAGTTGCAAATTGTTGGGGGCAAAGAGTTTAAGGTCATCCATGTAAAGGAGATGAGATATAACCTGACGGTCTCTCCTCAACCGATAGCCAAGACCTGAATCCTCCAACAGTGTGCTAAGAGGATTCAGGGCCAAGCAGAACCAAAGTGGACTCAAACTATCACCCTGGAAAATACCTCGCTCTATCCTTATCGGTTCGCTAGTTCTCTGGATATGCCGACATCCTGGATAGCGAAGGACTGTCCTCCATTGCCTCATACACAACATCAGGAAAGTGCACAGAGTTGTATCAACTTTATACAACTCCAGCACTCTCATGAGCCATGTATGTGGCACCATACATGGCTCATGGTTTTCATTATTATTATTATTATAATAAAAACAACTGTTCAGAGGCATTATCATGAGTTTTCAGTTATTTTGACGTAAAGTCAACTGGAACTTTGACATTTTCAATTGACAAATTTCAAGGAAAATATTAGTTCCTTCTTCATACATCAGAGGCGCTGTTCCATTTTTCCATACAAGAAACGCTGTAAATACTGGAAAGACGCTGTAAAGTAAAATAGTGAAAACTCGTGATAAGGGCTCAGGTTTGCATCAAAAACAGCAACACAAATCTAAATCTCAATTATTATTATAAAAATAAGTTCAAAGGCACAACGACTACTGAAAAATCACGCTCTATAAAATACAAATCAATATTCTCATCTGAAATTGTTAAGTAGCTTGTCCAAGGAGAAGGCAATGTAGACCGGGACATAACACACCGGATCAAATCGGGATGGATGAAATGGCGACAGGTCACAGGGATTACTTGCGACCCACGGATGCCCCTCAAGTTAAAGAGGAAAATATACAAATCCATGATTAGACCTGTCGTATTGTATGGATCGGAATGCTGGGCTGTGAAAAAGATGAATGAGAAACGATTGCATGTAGCGGAGATGAGGATGTTGAGATGGATGTGTGGAGTGACCAGTATGGATAAAGTAAGGAATGTGTTTATAAAGGGAGGTTTGAATGTGGTGCCTGTTACAGTAAAAATGAAAGGGAATCGTCTATCCTGGTATGGATGCGTGATGAGGAGGGATGACACCCATGTGATTAAGAGAGTGATGAGTATGAATGTTGATGGATGGAGAGGAAGAGGAAGGCCAAAGAAAGATGGATGGATTGTCTAAGGAATGATATGAAAGAAAAAGGAGTAAATGATACTGGGACGTCTGATAGGGGAGAATGGAAGAGAACGTGTTGCGCCGACCCCAAGTAGAATGGGATAATGGCAGAAATAAGAAGAAATTGTTAAGTAGCTGTAGTATGCTTTGCCCAAAAGTTATAATCGCTTTCCACTGTGAGAATTTGTTGTTTGTTTATTAACTTCGTATTCTGCTCTATTACAGGATATTGCTTAAGCTCTTGTTAATTAATTATCCTACCTTTAAAATTGCTCAATGCTATGAGATCAAGCCGGTTGCTCCACACCATAAGATCAACTTTGTAGGCTACATGCCTTTCTCCAACTTGGCGCATTCCGCAGTGGTACATATTGCTGGGAGTTGAGGCACAGTTCAACATATAACTGTTGTCTTTTTTATTATAATATAAAACGCAGTATAAGCCGTTAATAATCTATTGCCGCTCGACCATTGTACATAAGCAGCTTCACACACATAATTTGAGCATCATTAGTGACATGACATTGACAACTGACGCCTGACAGTGACACTCACGTGACACTGTGACACTTGAAAGTGAAGTTTTTTTTGTTTCTGGCATGGCTTCAAGGCCTTTATGCCAAAAAGTGAAGTTTTTCTCTTTTGGCGACAGATAGTAAAAATTTTTTACCAAACCAACGAACCTGAAAAAAACCCCCATAGATATGCTACGCTACGTTAATGTGGATGCGTTTGATATCCACTATTAGTTTACATAGCGTAGTATCAGTGGAAACGGACAGTTTCGTAGGTCAGCTTTTACATTCTTGCAGCCCAGCTACATAGCATATCTCTGGTGGAAAGGCACCAAGCCAGGCGTAGATGATGTCGATGAGTTAGCAGAAAATGATCAGAATATTACGAACCCAGAATTTGTAAAAACAAAGAAATATTATAATAATTTATGATGACGCATTTATTCATATAATGATAAATAATAATAATAAAAAGCCTTTATTATTTCCCATCACCTAAATATTACATGTATGTCCAACATTTTAGTTTAAATAATAAATTAATTTTGGATAGGAACCCCTGTTTGGGTATAGGCCTCCTCCAGTTTCATCCAATGGGGATGGCAACTCAAAGCTAATCGTAGATGTCACTGCGATCGTTGTCTCATATGTCAGATTACTGTATAGCTTGTACAAAAAACAAACACGTATTTTGTTATAAAAATTGAGTTTATTCTAAAAAACAAATATCGGAAATTATTCGTCAATGCAAGTGCATATACTAAAACCAGAACTAAGGCGCCGCGGAGCATCTACAAGAAGAAAAAAAGTGATTTAGTTGAGAGGCTAGAAATTTGATTCTACTACATTTACTTGTAGTAAGGATTTAAAATTGTATTTTTTAAGTAGGTATTACATGTGCTAGCCTCTACAAAGATTAAAGTACTGCTTCTGACATTCTATATTGAGAAAAATGTCATCAAGCTTTGTGTTTGTCTTCTTCATCTAATTTGACATCTATTTTATAGATTGGAGCAAAATGATAAGAATTTTAACTTTCTAACACCACAACTATCACAAATCTCGGTCCCGATGATAATTCTTCCACCAGAAGAACCATTTCATGATATAAAGAGCGATGCAATACTAAACCTCCAATAGAAAAGTAGATATTATATTCAATGGTGTATTCGATTGTTTAGTTGTGGTATAATCATAGAATTTCATTAATAAAATATGAACAAAAAAAGGAACAAAAAAATAACATAAAAAGTAATTCCTGAAGCTTTATGAACTTAGAGCGTTGTATTGATGATTTTGTTGATTATAATTCTGTAACTACATACGTCTTACAGTCGCGATCAATATTTTAATCAACATACAACCTAGCACTGGCCTGCAAATTGCAAAAAACCCAAGAAATTTTGAATTTCGCGGGCTACCCTGGAGCATTCACCTTAAAAAAAAAAGTGCTGAAACCTCCAAACGGTGCAAATGATAAATGATATTTATTTTGTAAGTTGGTTATAAAAAAACACTTTTACACGTCACAACCAATATTTTTAAAGCTAGATGAGGCCGGTGTTTCGTATCTGATTACTCTAATAATAATAAATAATAAACCGGAAATATATTGTCAAGGACGGTACGGTTGACATCTGTCGGGCATGCCACCGTCCCGGTGAGTCGATCAGACACATTGTTTCCGGTTGTTCTCGTCTTGCTAACGGCGAGTACTTGCACAGACACAATCTAGTAGCTAGGATTATCCACCAGCAACTTGCCCTGCAGTACAACCTTGTGGATTCAGAAGTACCATACTACAGGTATGTGCCCGACCCAGTTCTTGAAAACGGTCATGCCATATTGTATTGGGATCAATCTATCATCACTGACAGGACTATTGTAGCCAATAAGCCTGATATAGTGGTGGTAGATCGCCGAGAGCGCCGTGCAATGATTGTTGACATCACCGTCCCTCATGACGAGAATCTCGTGAAAGCTGAAAATGATAAAAAAATCAAGTATCTTGATTTAGCACACGAGATTGTCGACATGTGGGACGTGGACTCAGCAGTCATTGTACCGATAGTCGTTACGGTCAATGGACTTATTGCGAAGAGCCTCGACCAACATCTTAAGAGGCTCTCATTGTGCAGTTGGCTAAAGGGCTTGATACAGAAAGCAGTTCTCTTGGACACGGCGCGCATAGTGAGGAGGTTCCTCTCTCTGGAGCCCTAACCACCGGCAGCTTGGACCCTGTTCCCGATGCTGGTGGGCACCTATTTTTTATATTTTTAAATGTTTTTATTTTTTTGTAATAATATTTAAAAATGTATCAAATATGATAGATAATGAATAAAGGAAATAAATAATAATAATAATATTCCACAACTATCACACAACGCCATCTAGTCCCAAGCTAAGCAGAGCTTGTGTTATGGGTACTAGACATCTGATAAACATACTTATACAAGGTGTTAAAAAATCAACTGCAGGAATTTCGTGTGCGTACTTGGTATCAAAAACTAAGTACATTCCAAAAATTTTTTTTTCTTTTCGAGCATTTTTTTCAAAAAAAAAATTTTTTTTTCAAGCATTTTTTTTTGACCCTATTTATGAATTTGATTGCTCTTTGAGGTCGTTTACCCGTGTGTAGCGTTCACAGCTGATTCCAACTTTCCCATCACATTTTGCAGACTTAGGACTGGCAATTTATCGAAATACTTAAAATAATTGAAAAAAAAATTTTTCAAGAAAAAAATAATTGAAAAAAAAATTTTTTTTTTTTTGAAAAAAATGCTCGAAAATCAAAAATTTTTTTTGCAGTGTACTTGGTT
Source organism: Agrotis exclamationis (assembly GCA_950005045.1). Lineage (NCBI taxonomy): Eukaryota > Metazoa > Arthropoda > Insecta > Lepidoptera > Noctuidae > Agrotis > Agrotis exclamationis. The sequence continues at coordinate 12,507,318 of OX465425.1, read as the reverse complement.
TTTGATACCGAGTACACACACGAAATTCCTGCAGTTGATATTTTATCACCCTATACAGGGTGACTGCTTATTAGTGACCGATATTTAAACACGAGATTGTACTCATGATTACAAACAACTTTCCCAAAGAAACTTTTTTTGTATACTCATTAGTTTTATTTCTATCACTATAACAAAATTACTGGCGCGCGTACAAAGTTCAAACTTCGCGCGCGCGCCGTCGCCTTATCAGCTGTTAGCGGCAGGCCCCGCGCCACCCCGTGCCCGCGTTGTCGATGACGTAGGCACTCTACATGTTTCGATAAAATAATATCCAAGACGTCTAGTATTTTGGTACTTCACTTTACTTTTGGTGCGCGCGCGCTACAATAAATACATAATCTTTTTAACTAAGACTCCACTTAAGTACCTACTAGGTACTACTCACAAACTAACTACAGGAATCGCGTTTGTTTTTGTTACCTAAACGATGGATTAGAAACGGCTTAAAAGATAACACTACATTATTAACTGACTCGATACCTACTCGACAAGTCGACACTGGGCATGATTCAAGTTATTCCAAGTTTCCCATCACACTTTATCTAGGCTTTGGACTAGCAGTCTACATGCAAAACTTAGGCATTTTATTCTCGTTGTTATAACTTCGTATTAGACTAGTTTAAAAAATTGGAATCAACTTGGCTATTTACAATGATAAATTATTAGTTATTACTAAATCAGATACCTACCTAAGTATTAATCATGATTTTAATCAACTAAATTTTATCTCACATTAATTGTTGGATGTGTCCACCTTGCACTTCAACACACTTAGACGCACGTTTTAAAATGTGAGCCTGGACTCGCCGTCGCCGCAGAGTAGTGTCACTTTTCACTATTTCGAAACAGTTTTCGATTCTAGTTTTTAGTTCATCGGAAGTATTCACTGGCCCATCACGATAAACTAGGTTTTTAACGTGCCCCCATAAAAAAAGTCTAGTGGTGTTAGATCGGGTGGCCGCGGTGGCCAAGCAACTGGACCCCCTCGACCTATCCACCTTTCTCCATAAGCTTTACACTTAGGCGCTCGCGTACTCGGCGGCCTTGCTGCTTCACCATTACCCCCTTCTGAATAGTAGCATATCACCATATCACTGTACTCACTCGCGGTGTAATTGTACGGCATCGCGCGCATGGGCGGGACGTCAAAAAAATAAAACAATGCGCACGCGACACGCTTCCCGGAGCAACTGTTTTTTTTACCTGCGTCACTACTGCATGGCACGGGGTGCGGTGCGGGCGGGGGATAACGGGCGCGGAGCGAGCGGGGGGGCGGTATGAAGCTCTCTAGCAACATCGACAACGCGGGCACGTGTCCGTTACCCAGGCCAGATGTTGTCGAAAATGGTCATTTGAATTTTATAGATAATTAGTTTTACGGCTTCTATAATTGTTGCACACATTTTTAAATTTGTTGCGCTTATAGTTTCTTAATTATTTCACAAAAACATTTCCTGCTGGGGTAACGTTACCCCAGCCAGACCTTTTTCTTTCTAATGGGAATATTTAAATAAATACTAGCTATAAAATTAGTTGTCTAGATGTAGTAAATGTTGTGCCTTATTTTGTATTTATTCTTTCTTCGGTTGCGAAGTTATTCGAGATTTTGCTGGGGTAACGTTTTTGGTTTTGCTAGATCTTTGAAATGGTTAAGCGGATTCTTATCATATTTTGTACATGACTTCTTAGGAATCGGTTTAAATTTGTTCTGCAATAAAAAAAACCAAAATAATGCATAGCTTAAAGGTTATTTCATTAAATAGAAAAACACTTCAATTGGTCCCAGCACTCTCAATAAGAAGTCTAAAGACTAACTTTAAACGTTATTTTAAAGCTTGTAACTGCCTTCAAATGTATGTGAAGTTTCATTAGTATCCTGTAAGTATTTAACAAGTTATGATGATATTCAGTTCTTCACGAGCACGGTCTAGATGCGCGCGGTGTTATTTGGCAACTGGATTGGATATATGAACTGAATGTTATGTCAATTATTAGTTTTTTAGTTCAGTTGTATATCAGTAAAATTTCAGCGTAGTACATTGGATAATTAATGAGATAATACGATTAAAGTCATTAGGAAGTGAATGACCGTGGTAACCCGGCCAAGTTTAGGTGGTTACGAAAAAGCGAAAACGCAGAACATTATACTATCTTTTGAAATGTTTAGTATAATACACCTTACAATTTCGGTACAGACGCGTACACTGTTGAATAATAATACAATAATATCTGTACTATGAAAACATTATTATTATCTTCCAGTTGCACCAACTTATCAAAAATCACCGATATAATTATGTCGTTCGGTGGGACGTGGGAGGGGTGGGGTGAAGGGGTGTAATACATTGTTTGCATAACGCACTAAACATGCTCCATAATCACATAATTCATCTTGTAGAGTGCGCGTGCACTTCGGCAGTTCCGTATCCTGTTTTTGCAAATATTTATCGAGTGCGTGAGAGCTATTATATAATAATAAGTGTGGCGAATTACTGCTAATGTAGAGTGCTTCTATTGATGATCATAAATATGGTGCAGGCTGCTTGATGAATTCACGAACAAGGTAAGCTTGCATAATGTAACTACAGAAATAGTAGCAAAATTATTATTAATATGTACATGTTGTTAGGTACTTATCTTAATATTTGAATTTAGGAACTTACTTATTATTTTCTTTTTTTCGTACTCAGTTATTACCTGGACTGGAATTCTCAACAATGATAACGACATATTTATCCTTCGCTACATAGTGCCTATAAAAAAAGTCGCTTCCCGTTTGTCTGTCCCTGTTTGCTTAGATCTTTAAAACTACGCAACGGATTCTGAAGCAGTTTTTTTTAATAGATAGATTGATTCAAGTGGAAGGTTTTTGTGTATACATTATCAACATATGACTTGAAACTTGATTAATGAAATTCATGACTTAGCGACCGATTTTTATCGTTATCAATGTCGGGAGTCGGGACTACCGCAACAGGTAGGTAGGTACTCATTTCCACAAACTCCTTGGACACGTAGACTTTAAGAAATCCATAATTACCTTGTTGCGATACTCGCGTTGATATAAACTTGCAAATAGATGACGATGCGAGTTTCAAATATGTATCAATCATTACACATTCCAATAAGTGTATATTTAAATAAAAACTGTAACTGTGTACTGTGTATACTGAAATCTATAATTTAAATAAAAAATAATAAAAAATTTCAAAAAAGCAAAATTACTATCTGTAATTTTAATCTGTGAGTGTTTTTAAGTATAAGTTTATTAAACTTTAAAAGTTCAATTTAAATGATTATTTTACCTGTCAATAAAAATTCTTTAATAATTATGTAGTTTTTTTTTAAACTTGTGTACATGACTGTACTAAATTTGTAACACTATCCTACATATTTTAGAAGGTACCATAATGTTCTGCGTTTTCGCTTTTTCGTAACCACCTAAACTTGGTCGGGTTACCACGGTCATTCACTTCCTAATAACTTTAATCGTATTATCTCATTAATTATCCAATGTACTACGCTGAAATTTTACTGATATACAACTGAACTAAAAAACTAATAATTGACATAACATTCAGTTCATATATTCAATCCAGTGGCCAAATAACACCGCGCGCATCAAGACCGTGCTCGTGAAGAACTGAATATCATCATAACTTGTTAAATACTTACAGGATACTAATGAAACTTCACATACATTTGAAGGCAGTTACAAGCTTTAAAATAACGTTTAAAGTAAGTCTTTAGACTTTTTATTGAGAGTGCTGGGACCAATTGAAGTGTTTTTCTATTTAATGAAATAACCTTTAAGCTATGCATTATTTTGGTTTTTTTATTGCAGAACAAATTTAAACTGATTCCTAAGAAGTCATGTACAAAATATGATAAGAATCCGCTTAACCATTTCAAAGATCTAGCAAAACCAAAAACGTTACCCCAGCAAAATCTCGAATAACTTCGCAACCGAAGAAAGAATAAATACAAAATAAGGCACAACATTTACTACATCTAGACAACTAATTTTATAGCTAGTATTTATTTAAATATTCCCATTAGAAAGAAAAAGGTCTGGCTGGGGTAACGTTACCCCAGCAGGAAATGTTTTTGTGAAATAATTAAAAAACTATAAACGCAACAAATTTAAAAATGTGCGCAACAATTACAGAAGCCGCAAAACTAATTATCTATAAGATTCAAATGACCATTTTCGACAACATCTGGCCTGGGTAACGGACACCGCGGGCACGGGGTGGCGCGGGGCCTGCCGCTAACAGCTGATAAGGCGACGGCGCGCGCGCGAAGTTTGAACTTTGTACGCGCGCCAGTAATTTTGTTATAGAGATAAAAATAAAACTAATGAGTATACAAAAAAAGTTTCTTTGGGAAAGTTGTTTGTAATCATGAGTACAATCACGTGTTTAAATATCGGTCACTAATTAACAGTCAGCCTATATATTTCTAAATACATACATATTATAGATAAATTACACCCAGACACAGAACAAACGATCGTGCTCATCACACAAACATTTGTCCTGGGTGGGAATCGCACCCACGACCTCCGGCATAGCAGTCAGGGTCACTAACCACTAGACCAACAGGCCTGTCAAAAGTCACTCTGCAAAGAAACAGCCGAAACAAACTCAGAGGTCACAGTCTCTTCTAAAGTCCAGACATTGTTTAGCTCAGGTCATACGAGGACCATGCGGGAGTCTGAGATGGTCTTTTGAGGAAAGAACCACACAGATTTGAGTAGACCTGTCCAGTCAGTGCAAGTATTTGTCGGTTATCGTGTAGCTCGACTCAGAATACAAGGAGCTCAACGACATGACGAACAATACCAAAGAAAGGACATTTGGGTAGGCCGTTTAAAGTACTCAAATTGTCAGACAGTAATAGTACATCGTAGTTGTATCCAAGGCGTGAAAGTTACTTATTTACGTCCCAAGACGGGGTTTGGCGCCCGTAACGTAGTGAGGGCGCTAATAGTTCGAGGGACTAAATAAGTAATTTACCCGAGGTAAACACTGTGCTTTTCATTACGAATACGAGGAAAGTAAAATTAACAACATAAAGAACATCGGTCAGATTGGACTAGAATAAAAAAAAATTAGACTCTAGACGAGACTGTCACCAATATGTAATGCATTGTCAATATAATTGCCGGATACCAACAGTTTATTTTTAAAAGCATGGAAAATATAGAAAACCAATTTAATAATAAAAATTCTTTATTTTCGGACAAATTAATCCATTTGGTTAGTATACAAATAACTTATTGTTGAATTATTTTGGATGGAAGGCTATTGTGGAAAATAAAATAACGAAATTCAACAGCAGCACGTCTTTACTCGACATCTTAATTATAGGGAGGTGACGTCACAGGATGGAACAGTGTTGTAGACAATACAGATATAAAACATCCTAGACCACAGATAATATTTGTTGTCTTCTAACACCCCCCCTCAACAAATATTTCTCAACTAATTTACAAGTTGGAATTTTTCAAAATAGTTTATCACTTACAACTTAAACATTACCCTTATATCATGATCACATATTATATAAATACCATGTTTACACTCTTACAATTCCGTTTCCAAGACAAAATCAAAAAAATACTTATAATAAGCACTACACTTTTACAACTTTCAGTGTAATCTCTTTACTTTAATTAAGCTATGGAATTTCTATAAAATTTTAAGTTGCTACTGTGACTTCCTTACAATAGAGCTTGCTAACTCTTAGGTATACTTACACAAAACAAAATAAACTTATCTATTATCTTTGAAACAAACTTTAAATACTCCTTTCTTTATTTAGCAAAGAACATTGTATAACTATACTAACACTTTTTACTCACTTATAATTAACAGAACACAGTGTTATTTTAACATATTAATCTTAAATTTATCAAACAATGTTTTACCCAAAGGTTTAGTTAGTATATCTGCAATGTTTTCTGAAGTATTTATATACTTTAATGAAATTAATCCTTTATTTACTTGTTCAACAATGTACCTGTATTTAATATCAATATGTTTCAATCTTTTGTTGTTTTCTGAATTATTTGCCAATTTAATTACAGATTGATTATCCTCAAAAATGGTTATGTTATTACAGTTAATATTAAAATCAGACAAAATACTTCTTAACCAATTTGCTTCAACAATACATAAACTCAAAGCGACATATTCAGATTCAGCTGAAGATAGAGTTACACACATCTGTTTCTTACTAGACCATAAAATTACACTTCCAAATAGTTTAAATACATATCCTGATGTAGATCTCCTGTCATGTATGTCACCAGCCCAGTCTGCATCAACATATCCTTCTACTAACACATTACTAGAGTTGTAAACTAAGGAAAGTTGTGATGTGCCCTTTATATACCTTAATATCCTTTTCAGAGATTTATATAGCGACTGACTGGCGCAATGCTGAAACCTACTCAAGAAACTGACTGCTACACAAATATCTGGTCTTGTACCGCATGCTGCATATAATAAACAACCTATTAATTGCCTGCACTTTGTTTCTATTTCACTACTTTCTGACCTTTCTCTTTGTAAAATTTGAAAATTAAAGTTTTGATCTATGGGGGTAGAAACAGGGTTACAATCCAACATTTTGTACCTCTTTAATATTGAAATTAAATATTTTTCTTGATTCATGGTAGTTACACCATTTTCTTGACTAATATTAATACCTAAGTAATTTCTTGCCAACCCTAAGTCTTTCATTTTAAAATTTTGAGATAACTGATCTTTAAAGCATTGTAATTCCTGTTGTTCTGATCCAAAATAGATAATATCATCGACATAGAGTAACACATACATATATTTACCCTTTATATTTCTGAAATATAAGCAAGAATCATTGTTAGATCTTTTAAAACCTTGTTTTATCATAAAACTGTCAAATTTCTCATTCCAGTATTTAGGGGATTTCTTTAAACCATAAAGAGATTTATTAAGTTTGCATATCTCTCCTGTATGTAATTTAATATACACTGTTTCTTGTATATCTCCATGTAGAAAAGCACCAACTACATCCATCTGATAAACAGATTGTTTTAATTTATTTGCTACAGCCATGAAAATTCTAAATGTCCCTAGTTTAGCAACGGGTGAATACACATCTAAGTTCTCATCCTTTTGTTCGAACCCTCGAGCTACTAACCTAGCTTTATACAGTTTTCCTTCCTCAGTGTCTTTTACCTTGAACACCCATTTTGTAGATATTATGTTTGTCCCATTTGGTATTTCACTCACCCTGGTAAAAGTATTATTCACATTTAGTGTATCCATTTCCTTCTTGATTGCTTCTTGCCACTTCTCTCGATCAACTCTTGTCATAGCCTCTTCATAAGTCAACGGTTCATTATTTGTTGCCATGAAACCTGTTTCATATTGATCAAACCACTGTGGTTTTGTCTTTTTTCTTGATGGTTTGTTTTCTTGTACTTTCTGATTGTTTTCTTCTTGGTCATGACTATCTGATTTACTCTTCTCTTGACTACTTTGTAGATATTCTGGTTCTTTTTGTATTGTTTCTTCTTGCTTTTCTTGTTCTTCTTCCCATTCTTCTAACTGTTCTTCTATTATTTGATCATGCATCTCTTCTTCATAGAAACTATGATATTCATCTTCCAAATGTTCCACAGGCCATTCAGATTCTTCTGAAACATATTCTATGTCTTTCTTTTCAGTTGTCTCGGTACTAACCTTAGTTTCTTTCAAGAAAACTACTTCTCTTTTGATCTGGACATCATTTTCTTCTGGTAGAAACACACGGTATCCCTTAGTTGTCTCTCCAAATCCCACAAAGAAACCTGTTTTAGATTTAGCATCCCACTTTAATCTTCTTTGATTTGGTACTAATACAGCTACTTTGGAACCAAAGGTTTGCAATTTTTTAATATCAAATAAATCCTTGTTATGCCATAACTCATATGGTGTTTTGTTTATGACCCTACTTTTACCTGTCCTATTTAAGATATAGACTGCAGTGTTAACTGCTTCCGCCCACAAACTTTTATGTAAACCACTACTCAAAAGCATTGTTCTAGCACACTCGGTGATAGTACGCATTTCCCTTTCAGCGCATCCATTTTGTTCAGGAGTGTATGCTACACTAGTTTGATGTATGATACCTAAATTATCCAATAATGATTTCATCTGTTGATTAATAAACTCTTTACCGTTGTCAGATCTAATTATTTTTACTTTATAACCTAAGTTATTTATGACATATTTTAAAAACTTCTGAACACACTTTACTGTTTCTGATTTATGAGATAAAAAGAAGACTGTTCTAAAACGAGAGTAATCATCCTTTATCAACAAATAATAATATGCACCACCTAATGAACCAACTTCCATGGGTCCACATAAGTCCATATGTAAAATTTCACCGGGTCGTTGACCTCTGACCTCACTTATAGGGAATGGTTGTTTATGTAACTTACCCTTTAAACAATCCTCACATGTAGACTCACTACTATCAGGTGACACATTGATATCACTTCTCTTCAAAATATTTTTAACCTGTTCAATGTCCTGATGACCCATTTTACTATGCCACTCTGACAAATTGTCATTAACTTTACCTACATAAGCCATATCACTCTTTTTGTACCTAAATTCCATTATATATAACTTATCTTTCCTGTTAGCTACTGCACTTGGCTCTTTGTTATAAATTTTCTTAAAAATGCATTTATCTTTATTCATATGAATAAAATAACCCCTATCTGTTACTGAACTGACAGAAAAAAGGTTTAGCTTTAAGTTTGGAACATACAATACCTCTTTTAAAGTTGTTTCTATCCATTTATAACCATTGTATGCCTCTAGGTATATATTCCCTATACCTTCTGCTTCAATGACATTACCGTCTCCTATAATTATCTCCTTCGGTGAAGGAAAACTTACATAATTATTAAAATATTTAATATTATGGCACATATGCTCTGAAGCACCGCTGTCCATAATCCACACATCATTGTTTTGATACATTTGTGCATTCAAGGCTGGGGACATACACACATGAAACACATTACTAGTTTTATTTTTATGACTTGACATACCTTTTGAACCTTTTGATTTATTATTTTTAAACCAACACTCGCTTACTAAATGACCTGGCTTCTTACATATAGTACAATGTTTATTATTACTATTACTTTGAAAATTACCTTTACATTGAGACTTGAAATGGCCTTCTTTGCCACACCTGAAACATTTTCGCCCTTTCTTTATTGCTTGGAACGCTTCTGAAGAATTAGTATCAGTCTTCATCCGCATTTCTTCAACCAGCAATCTCGAAGATAGTTCCTCTAGTGTGCGCCTCTCAGTGGGAACAGATTCCCAAGCCGATACAAAATGATTAAACGAAGAAGGTAGTGATGACGTGATTTTGGTGACCGCCATACTCATGCTAATTTCAACACCCAATGACTTTAAAGTTGCTAGGGTCTCCTCAAATCTACCTAAGAAGTCTGCCACGGTCTCCTTCTCTATGAACTTGAGATTATAAAACTTTTCTTGTGCGATGTGAACTGATAGGTTCCCTGTTTGTTCAAAAATTGTGTGTAACTTATCCCAGACTTGTTTCCCTGTGGTACAGCTTAAAACTTGGTTAATGGTTTTCTCAGCTAACCTGGCTACAATGATGTTCTGCGCCTTGGCGTCGTTATCTGCCCACGCCGCGAACTCTTCTTTAGCCTCATCTGGTTTTGGACTGGAACCGTCCACGATACTTAGGACTCCCGCCGCCCTTAAAAGTACCTTTACGCGGTATTTCCACGCCGCCCATTGCTCCGGGCTACGAAGTTTAACCTCGTTGTTGACCTCCATAATGTGCACGACTCTGCACGCAAGCTTAACCACGCGATGAGAGTACTCTGACCACCGAACCACGCGCTTGCTCCAATAATGGCCGCTCCTGTTACACGTCGCTTTACCACGACTTTACTCGATGCTTTACCACACCGTATTTTCACAATAACCTCCAACAAACACTTTCAAAGATTATAAGCATGACTGGGCCGATAACCTGTTGAATTATTTTGGATGGAAGGCTATTGTGGAAAATAAAATAACGAAATTCAACAGCAGCACGTCTTTACTCGACATCTTAATTATAGGGAGGTGACGTCACAGGATGGAACAGTGTTGTAGACAATACAGATATAAAACATCCTAGACCACAGATAATATTTGTTGTCTTCTAACACTTATAAACTATTGTTAGTACTTAAAAACTACCAGAATAAACAAAAACACAATCATTATTTTACGCCACAATGGCATGCAGGCGTATCCAATGCCCCAGTATATGACTGTCCCATGTCCGCTATAGTCTTCAGGATGCTGTTGGTTAATGGGGATGGCAACTCAAAGCTAGTTGTCCCATAAGTCAGATTACTGTATAGCTTGTACAAAAAACAAACACGTATTTTGTTATAAAAATTGAGTTTATTCTAAAAAACAAATATGGGAAATTATTCGTCAATGCAAGTGCATATACTAAAACCAGAACTAAGACGCCGTGGTGCATCTACAAGAGAAAAAAAAAAGTGATTTAGTTGAGAGGCTAGAAATTTGATTCTACTACATTAAATAAACATTTACTTGTAGTTGGGATTTAAAATTGTAATTTTTAAGTAGGTATTACATGTGCTAGCCTCTACAAAGATTAAAGTACTGCTTCTGACATTCTATATTGAGAAAAATTTCATCAAGTTTTGTGTTTGTCTTCTTCATCTAATTTTACATCTATTTTATAGATTGGAGCAATATTTCATGATATACAGAGCGATGCAATACTTAACCTCCAATAGAAAAGTAGATATTATTTTGAAAGGTGTATTCGATTGTTTAGTTATGGTATAATCATAGAATTTCATTAATAAATTCAACCAACGGCCTGTCCCGGCTTCGCAAGGGTAGATATTAGTTTATTATATAGCTTTTCCTTATTGATAATACAATTTTTGTTCTCACAGCAGTCAGGCAGCTACCCATTATTTCTTAATAGTGTGAATTGTCGGAAATTTGTATGTTCCATCATTATTACAGCCTTTTACACAACATCTAGTCATTTTACATCAATAAAACGCTTTTTCTCAGAAAATTCCTTTGATTTGACAGTTCTTTTGGGACACAAATGTCACTTTTCACTTTGACACTTGCCTTCCCCATTCTCCAAAGTTAACCTTAACCTCTTATTTCTCTCGCTATTATTGCCACACAAAAAAGAAAACCTACATTGAGAAAATAAGGTTATTTTTTGTGGCAAAAACTTGAAGTCCGCGGTCTAGATTATTTTAATACGTCTAAGCATTAAGGCATTTGACGTATTGTCGTTTGGCACAAAGGCCTAGAAGCCATGCCAAAAACATTTTCAAAAAAAGACGTATTGTCGTATTTTGACGTTGACATTTTAGTGGCAACTGGTGGCAAAGTGAACGGGATAAAGTTGTGATAAAATAAAAATAAACTTGTTTTAATCATTTCATATTTTTGTAAAAGCAAAACCTTTATTTAAGTTAAGTAGCGTTATCAAAAGTGCTTAAGTATAATAATGGCTGAAATTTCCAAAAATACAATGAAAGATGTTTATGTTGATTGTTTATCGCAACAACTAGAGGAGTTTGAATTACTAAAATCTATGTATCCTAACCAAGGAGAGATTGTCCTAAGCGATAAAGATATTTTAAAAGAAATCGCTGACTTTATAGAACACAGAACAGAATACATTCCTTCGCATTTAGATTTCAAACTAAATCTTTATATTGATGGACTGAAGTTGGAAGTTTTTATTAATTTGCCTAGCTCTTATCCAGAAGAAGAGCCAGATATATATGTAAGGTGTAATAAGATGAATAGACAAAATGAATCAAGTTTAAATTCGGAACTTTTAGAATATATCAAAGAAAATCATGTTGGTGAAGTGTGTCTTTATACTGCAATTTCGTGGCTGCAAGAAAATGTTGATAAATTTGCAACCATTACACAGGCTAGCAATCTTCCAGAAACAAATTTAACCCAGGAAACTAAAGATGAATTTGCAAGGTTTTGGATTTATTCTCATCATATCTACAACAAAAGAAAAAGGGAAGAAATTGTTAAGAAAGCTAGAGAATTGAAATTAACTGGGTTTTCTTTGCCCGGGAAGCCTGGCATAGTTTGTATAGAAGGTCATCACAGTGACTGTAAAGAATGGTGGAAGGATATTAAATCAATGACTTGGAAGAAAATAATGATAAGGAAATCAGAAATCTTTGACCCAAGTGAAGAAAAGACTTTCAGAAAGTTTTCGAATTTTGAAGAATTGTGTTTAAAAAATCCTGTACACAATAAACATTCTAACATGAGTGAACTATCAAAGTTAATGACTGAACTCGGCTTGAGCCAAATATTTAATGATTTATTCGGGTTGTGTAATGATGAATAAAATTCAGAATATGATTACAAAACCATGTAAATTAAATACTCTTCTATTGGGGCCATAACTATTTTTAATTTTTATACTATTGACTTTATTTTTTTATGAATGTTATTTTGAATTTGTGCTATTAAATCTTTTTATTCAACTTTATTTTTATTTTCTACAACCTACTCTACCGCGGGCATGCGGACGTCGAGTAATGGGCAACTTGCCGCCCGACCATGCACCATGCCCGGATCGACGGCGCGTTGTGTTCCACGCGCGCCTCAAAGAGCGTCAGCAAGATGACGGGACCCCCCCTCTAGAGAGCCAAAGCCTGCCGGGGTCGCGGGTCTTATTCCATTACCATCCCTGGAACGTAAAGGGCTAATGAAGGACACCGTGGATTTTAGTCAGTACAAGTATGACAGTCCCTCCCGCCCTGCCCTGGGTGGGAGGACTCATTTGGTGATTTTACCACGCAAAAAAAAAGCTTTTACCTATTGACCGACGAATTTTTTTATCGCGTGATTGAGAGATGAATAAGTTCACAACAGTATTGAAGAAAAGGAAAGAACACAACTTTTTTCGGACCTTTACTAGTGAATAAGTTCATGGTGCTAACTGCAAAGCAATCTAATGAATGACAGTGATTCTTCACATGTCCATCGTGTGCGCATGAAGAAGCTACGCCAAATACAGTCATCGATAAATAGGTAAACAACTTCATTAGGTGATTAGGTCAGTTTAGAAATTAAAGCTTATAAAGCCACACACAGGACAGATTGGAAGGTTATGGGGGATACCTTTGCCCAGCAGTCAGCAGTGGGACAACATAAAGGCAGTGTTGCGGGCAGCAAGTTTCAATTTATTCCGATTCCTCATCTCAAAAGTTCCGATAAGTTCCGCCCGAGTAAAATAAAAAAAAAACGATAATAAAACACACCTTTTTTTTTTTATCATTATACATTGATATTATAAAGTCATAGATATGTTCAGGGCCGTCTTAAATATATTCTGCGCCGGGGTGCGGGACTCAGCCTGCGCCCTCGTTTAGTTTTACAAAGAAATGAGCTAACGAATTCAATTACTCGGCATGGTCCACGGTGGGCGGCGAGTTGCCCTTTACCCGCATGCCCGCGCCTACGGTGCGGTTGGGGCGGAGGGAAGACTCGGTCCTCTCCCTCTCGCGGCCTGCCTCCTCCTTCGCGAGCATGACTGCTTCGCAGAAGGAGGCGACCGCTTTCCACGCCGTCTCGCCCCGCAGCATGGCCTCGAACAATGCCGGGCGTCTCCGCCTATCGCTGCCGTGAGGACACGGCGGTGCTTTGCCCAAGCCGGGCAGTCCTGCACCGTATGCTCTACTGTGTCCTCCGGGCAATCTACGCAGTGGTGACACCTAGGCGTGTCTTCCTTCCCTATCCGACACAGGTACCTCCCGAAACTTCCGTGTCCGGTGAGGACCTGCGTCATGTAGTAGGTCAGGACGCCGTGACGCCTATCCAGCCACTCCTCAAAGAGGGGTCTTACCGCCGTGATTGCGGCGTGCCCGAACCTCGATACACTTTATTGACTTAGAGATCGTTTTACTTCAAGTGCGGGCGTCCGTGTGACAATGTCAAAGGGCGCAATTGCTCGCCTATGACAGACGCACTGATTCAAGTAGGAAGTACTGTCTAATACGTAGAATTCGTGCTAGTGCCTCATAAGGTGGCGCGCCGCGCGCCCATTTCGAATGAACTTACACTCTATTGACTTTTGACTTAGAGATCATTTTGCTTCAAGTGCGGGCGACCGGGCGGCAACATGTCAAACGTACATACATAACATACACTATTCTCAATTTTCAATGAAATATCCAAAAATTCAGCGCTTGACAGGCGCCCCAGAGCGCTCCGCGCCCGGGTGCACCGCACCCCTTGCACCCCCTGGTAAAGACGGCCCTGGATATGTTATACACGTACAAAACAACAGAAAAAAGCGTACCGCGCAGAGAGGCAGCACACATACACACTTTTTATTCACACACATTAATTTGACTTGACCGTTATTCGAAGCTTATTTAATTGAGATAGGCCCTGCGTTTCTCGCTCTTCGTATTTCTATATATCTGTCTCTTTCTAGTACGTCACTTCCGCTTGGCAGTGGTAGGGAGGCTCGTTAAACGAGACGCGCCATTTTGAATTCATTGGCGTCTTGTTTCTCGCTGTGAACGGTCGTGTCCTACCGACACTTAGCTACCTTCAAGTGTTATAATATAATTTAAAAGAGCACAAGTGCGTGAAAAAATCCTAACGGTTTTTATTCGAATTAAAAAGTGAATAAAGTTTAATCTTTCGATATTCAGAATGGAAAATTCGTGTGAAAACGCCGATAAGGCGGTTAGTGAAGTGCTTCCAGTGCTTCTTCCCCGCAAAAGCGGCGAGCTAGGTCAAGTAGTTCCAGTAGCTCAAATTCTAGTAGCTTGAATTGAGTTCCAGTAATAGCTCCTCGTCTAGCGGAGGCAACCCAGAGAGAAGTCGCCGCTACAAAAAAAGGGGAGGCAAACACAAGCGGAGCTCTAAACGTAAGGTTCGAAAATTAGCCATAGAGGTACGTAACCTTCGACGGCAAATGGATTGCAAAGGCACCGGTCAACACGTGAGTACTAATTTGGATTACGATGCTATCTCACTATTGTCAGGTGTTAGTGAAAACCGTTACGAACAAATGCTTGATGTTGAACCTGATAATGCTAGTGCACGTGGTGATCAAGAATTTACCTTAACTTTTGAAACTAAGCTTAAGGAGCCTACGGTGCCTAAGACTTCCGAAAACTATTTGATGTTATTATGTGATTTGCAACATTTAGTTAGACTGGAATGAAATAAGGTATTCCGAAACCCAAAAATTGTATAATTATTCGCCGGGTTATACAGATATTGAAATGAACGAGGAAGTTAAAGTATACGAGTCTCCTCGTCACCTCATTCATGCTGATAAGGCTTTCGCAGCCTTGACCATGTGTGTGCTCCAACAAAGAGGTTTTGCAAGGAACTTTTCAGGAACTATTGTTATGGACAAGGAGTTATGACTCTGTTAATTCTGACGCTCTGCTTCAAAAAGTAAATGACCTTTTTTCCACAGGGGATTTTAATAAGTGTTCTTCAGACTTATTACAGGTTGTTTGTGGACATCGTGCTGAGATTTTCCAAATGAGGAGAGATTGTGTTATTAAACAGGCAAAGGACCCTTTGATGAAGGCCAACTTAAAGAAAATTCCACCGACATGTACCAATCTGTTCAATGCTGAGAAGTTTACTGCCACTGTAGAAAAAGCTGGTGGCGTAAGAAAATGTTTTTGGCCATTGCAAAAGGCTCATACAACTTCTACCTCGCAGGTGGATGCAAAAAAGTTTCGTGGCCCCTCGCAGGGGTCAAAGCCTTACAATAAGTCCTCGCAGGGCTTTGCTCATACAGCTCAGGCTTGCCAACACAATAAAGCACATTCGCAATCTGCTAGCAGTAACCCACCTCCGCAAGGTGGTTGCAGCAGCGGCAACCCACCTCCGCAAGGTGGCTGTAACGCTCGTCATGCTGTTCAATATAATTCGGTCGCACCGAATAATCGCAATAGCTTTCGAGGCCGACCTCGGCAAAATAATCAACCAAGTCATGGGCGGAAGCGCGCGTCACCGGCCCCCCAGCACAATAATGACAACAAACGACGTAAGTATTGACTCTTTCAGAGCAGACCGTGTCCTTCAGTTTCGAGGCCAATGGTAACAAATGAATGCACCAAGTTACATTCTAAAAATAATAACAGGGTATCGCATACCCTTTTCCCAGAAACCACGTATGAAACGTGGTCAGGACCAACCTAAACGTTCCAGAATCTGCCGCAATGACATCTGTAATTAACAAAATGATAGAACAATGTTCTGGAGCGAGCCAAGCTTCCTATCATCGATGTTTCTTGTCCCCAAAGGCGACGGCTCAAATCGGCCAGTATTCAATTTGAAAGCTCTGAATTCTTACGTCCTAACAAATCGATTCAAGCTAATAAATGCTTATCGCATTCCCGATTTTCTACAACCATAGGATTGGTTGTGCAAAATCGACTTCTCGCAGGCGTATTTTCATTTACCTGTGGCTCACAGACACAGGTTTCTGCGCCTGATTTATCCAAGACCTTTGCTGCGCTGACCAATTGGATAGATCAGACACTCAGACAACGAGGTGTCAGAATAGTAGTTTTTATCGACGATTTCTTAATCGCTCACCAGAACGAAGACCAGCTTCGGAGTCATGTGAAAATTGTGCTCGACATTCTAGAAAAATTAGGTTGGGTGATCAATTACAGGAATCCATTGGGATCCATGGTCGAATCAGAAGTGCCTTCCCGAGGAGAAGATTCCGGGTCTTTCGGACAAAATCAATCATTTGTTTTGGAAGCAGAGCACGACCCTCAAAGAGCTCCAGAGCCTTGTTGGTCTGCTCAATTTTGCCAGCTTTGTAGTTCCGAAAGGAAGACTCAACTTTCAAGCGCTTCTGAACCTTCTGAACGAAATCTTGAAGTCAAACCACAGGCTACTACACATCTTACCTCGTACTGCCATAGACGATCTGATATGGTGGAGCCAGAGTTGTCATCTTCCGTCGGCCATTCATATGTCGCCTCCTGCTCATTTCCTCACAACAGATGCGTCAGACATCGCTTAGGGAACTCGCCGGGACAATCTTTCTCTCTCAGGTCTGTGGTCAGGAGCCGAGAAAGATCTTCATTGGAACCAAAAGGAAATGTTAGCAATCCTTAGAGTTTTGGAAGATCATTATCGGCTCCTGAGACACAAGACAGTTTTGATTCAGAGCGACAACAAGTCGGTAGTTGCATATCTCCGTTACGAGGGCGGCACCATGTCGGCTCCTCTCCTGGACTTAACTTACAAAGTCTTCCAAATAACGGAGAATCATCAAATTCGCCTGAACGCCTTTTATATACCAGGTATATACAACGGCCACGCGGATCACTTGTCGAGGCTTCGTCCGACTCCAGAGTGGCATCTGTCTGCGGAATACACGAGCAAAATATTCTCCAAATGGGGAGTTCCACTGATCGACCTATTTGCGTCCAACCGAGCACATGTAGTGACCAATTACGTGTCCTTAGACCAAAATGACGATCAAGCCCTGTTTTGCGACGCGTTTTCCCAGATATGGAATTACAACCTGGCGTGGGTGTTCCCTCCACCCTTTCTGATCCCCAAGGTGCTAAGTCATCTCAATCAAGCACAGGGAACGTACCTTCTAGTAGTTCCACGATGGGAGCGAGTATTTTGGCGACCCGACATCAAATTGCGTGCCCTAGCAGCCCCATTTACACTATACCACCTAGACAAAGTCCTGATCGACACGACAACAGGACTGCCTCCACCGAACGTCCACAACATGACTCTGGAAGTGTGGAAATGTGGGGGTGGTCTGGGATGCTAACATCCTGGATTAGTAGTCAATTAGAACTTCTTGAGAAGTCATGGCGTCCCTCAACACATAAGGTTTATAGCGTTGCTTGGAAGAGATGGCTAGTTTGGTGCGAAACACACCATGTTAACCCCTCAACCCCGGAAGGGAGCGATTTGGCTAGATTTTTATCTGATCTCCATTTAATTAATAACTTATCGTACAATTCGATTTTGTTACACAAATCTGTGGTCGCAACCCTTTGCAACCCAGAGTCATCCGGCCAGTTAAGCTCAAATGTCCTAGTAAAACATGTTCTAAAATCGATCACGTGCATTGCATAAACCGGTCAGCTAGTCAAGCCCCCTGTTTGGAACATAAACGAACTTGCTAATTTCCTAGAGAGCAAACGCATTGATGAAAATAACATTTCAAGTGCAGAGACATACAGCTGCTCAATTTCTGTTATGCTCTGGGAGAAGAATCCACGATTTAACTTTGCTCAGAGTTGATTCTAATCACTACTGTAATCAAAATGATGGATTAGTTTTTTTGACCGATTTTTGGAAACTGATTTTGCAGATTACAGACAATCTGGTTGGAGGTTTATTTCTAATGAAAATAACAAAAACTCAGATCCGGTATACTGAGCCAAACATACGATATCACTTCTTGAGAATCGTAGAAATGCTGCAAATTGTGGTAATTTGTTTATTAACATTAGAGGTGAACCTAAACCTGCATCGAAAACCCTGATTGCTGGCTGGATCAAGTCCTTACTAGTAGAAGCCGGTATTAAGGCATCTCCGGGGAGTTTTAGGTCAACGGTGGCCTCAAAATTGGGTGGATAATTATCCTCTTCAGGAAATTCTAGCCAGAGGTAACTGGCGATCACAAAATACGTTTTGCAAATTTTATAGACGTGAGGTTAGACCCACTGTAAATCATATTTCAGTGACCGCTTTATTTAATCCAGTTGATTAAAAATGATGTCTTATAATTAATGACCTGATTGTACTGTTATTATTAACTGTTACTGTTACACCTATAAAAGGTGCTTTGCATTTTAGATACAAGTAACTAACTATTTGACAAAATCATACCTACAGTACATTAATTTATTAGTAGTCATACTAGCTCACATTGGCGTCTTCGTCACTTCCACCAGGCGATAACAAACACGTCTCAATTAAATAAGCTTCGAATAACGGTCAAGTCAAATTAATAGAAGCGTTTTACCTCACAATAAAACGCATATTAATTTACTTACCTTATTCGAAGCTTATGTTCAAGCTCTGCCTGGTAATTAGACTCAATGAATTCAAAATGGCGCGTCTCGTTTAACGAGCCTCCCTACCACTGCCAAGCGGAAGTGACGTACTAGAAAGAGACAGATATATAGAAATACGAAGAGCGAGAAACGCAGGGCCTATCTCAATTAAATAAGCTTCGAATAAGGTAAGTAAATTAATATGCGTTTTATTGTGAGGTAAAACGCTTCTATTACAATTCACTACAAGTAAAAAGGATAGCTTGATAAAACCAATATGAAAAAAAGTGACAGCTAGATGGTGAAGCTCTCTCTTTTATCTCACTCGCACTCTCACTCGCACTCTTTCTTTTACGACGCCATATTTTAGAAACGTAATGTTTTATTTGTGAAAATATTAAGATAAATAATATATTTACGAATGATAAGTGATTCTTTGACTTTTAGAAGTCTTGCTAGTATAATTTGTACAATATCTCATCACACACGACGGCATTTTCGGTGGTTTTGAGTCACTTTTACTTTTGACTCACTCTGTAGTACGTGAAGTGCATCCGTTGTCGCTGGCAACGTCTGACTGAGGTCAAGGTTTGTGAATCAACCACATTTGAGCGCGTCTGTTTTTGAGCGCGTATAACGTATCTACACCTTTTTTACTTATAATATCATTGTTCGCAGCTTAATTCTTTACAACCATCAATTTAGTCCAGACGATCTGAAAAGAAAAATGCTCTAAAAACATTTGTGTTATGTGTGTCATGTCTATGGCCTCGGACACAGAGCATGGCCTCGGATAATAACATAGACATATAATCCTATGGACTGGAAATACCTACACCAAAAACGTGTATGCCTACAAGTTCGCTGGTCCCATAAAATGGCGGCCAATGCTAGAGTTGTGCCAATCAAGAAACATTGTGTTAGTGTAACGAGTATCGATACCAGTATCCCTAGTACTTTTAGGATTACATAATAGTATTACGACTAGATACCACGATTGAATTATAATTCATGTAGTTACGTAAAAATAATGTTTTCACATTTGCGTTATCGCTTGTAATTAAATATGTCGGAATCGAGACGTATTCGGAACGCCAGCGCCATCCGGTGGCGCTCGATGGAGTTAGTGTGAGGCGCGCTAGCGACGGTCAACGGCACTTCACTGTTGGCAGCCGGCGCGAGCGGATCACTAAAACCATCCCGCGATCTGAGATACGTATACCTACATTTTTTAAGTACAGTTATAGTGCAGTGTTCATTAGTGCTAAATAGGAAAAATAAACCAAGATGATTTTCAAGTGTAACGTAAAAACACTGCTTTCTTTATCCAACACTACCCACCGATGACGCCCACAGCAAAGAGGACCTACATTGTGTGCCAATAATGAGGATGGAGACGGTTATCCTTCGACATCAGAATTGGGATACGTGTTGGAAAAGAAAAAAAAAATAATCGAATCCAGCATACTGTGAAGAACTACCCGCATTCGATTCTGAAAAACAAGGTACCAACGCAAGATTATGGTACGCGACGGCAGATTTGTGTTTTTGTCGAGAATCCACCAAGCGGGGGTTGACTTGTTCTGGCTGCAAGGTGCTAAAAGGTGAAGCATCAACCTGGCTATCTCAAATAGGCTATTTGCGAAGGAATTTAAGGTATTTTTTATAACACGATTTATTTCGCATTGGCGGGTACCCTCATTAAAAAAAAATGAGCGGCGAAAAACCAAGTGATAAAGAAACGTTGCCCGCGTTTGCCAGTCGTTTCATATCTGATGCGAAAAATGAACACCATCTGGGAATCATCGAATACAAGTGATACCAAGCGAGGAAAAATAACGTCGATTAAGCGTTATAACTGCAGTAAAACGGTCATAAGCGTATTGAGTGCAGAAGTAAGCTAATGGACACGAAGGGAAGACCTGTAAAACCTACAGCATCATTGAGCCAAGTGACGCAGCAGCCGGCATCGAAGACCTTGGTGTGCTTCAAATGTGGCTAGCCAGGTCACATAGCCGTGTGCTGTACGAGCAGTGGTGGCGGCAGCGGCAGCGGTAGCAGTCAACGGCACGGCGCGACGTCTGAGTTGTGCAACCACCATCAGGCAGGTTACAAAACAGGTGAATTGTTTCATTTTTACTTACGATTCTGGTGCTGAATGCTCGTTGGTAAAAGAAAGTTTTGCATCGAAATTTTATGGTAAACGTGTTTGTAATGTTGTTGCTGTGACTGGTACAGGTCAGACACGAGTATTCAGTCCAGAACAGATTTTATGTTGTGCAGTGATTAACGGGTGATCATCCTCTTGAAATTTTGATACGTGTTTTGCCCGACAATTATTAGCAAAGTGAGGTCGCGAATAATTCAGGGGTTTTTCTGTAAACATGCCGTTGACAGAAAAATGATTAACATGTTTCCATGGCAACTGAGCTTTCGTTAACGAAAAGTCCTTTGTGTAAATTCAGCGAGTCATAATAGTGAAAACGCATTTCAATCGGATTTAACTGTTATCGCGACGGATATAACGAGCAATGACAAGTTTAGGCTTTTGCAAACGCTTAAAGAATTTTCTGAGTTTTTCATTATAGTGTAGGGAATATGATAAAGCCCGATTTGACAAAACAAAGGCAAAAAAAAAACGCTAATTGCAAGATTTTGTGTTATTAGAAAATGAAGAACGAAATCAGTCTTAGTTAGATGCAAAGTTCAACGGTTCGTTTAGAGTGATAGAGATTTTGTATGGTGACCGTTAGACATTGAAACCCTTGAATTCTAAGTGTACCTACAAACATGCCAACGGGTCATGTACCAGTCGAAGTTACCATAGATTCTGATTAAGTTGTTGTGAGAGGTCGAGTAAAGCGGTCTATAGGCCGTATTGTTTTCGACCGTACCAGTGGTTATTACGTAGTCGTAGCCCGGTAGAAATCGGTATCTCTTGAGGCAACTCAAGTAGACCGTGGGTAAGCGATAGGCGTTTAACCCTGGTGGAGGTCGGGGTCTTGAGAGACCATAGTGTGTAGTCAGCGGGTGATACACACGGGCGATCCACGTGGTGGATGCGCACAGAAGTTTTGATCCATGCGTTGGATGTGTGAAAGCAATGTGATTGCTGGTCGGCTGGAGAGCCGTGGCGTTAGAGGTTTTACTCGAAAATCGAATGTTACTGGAAAATTGGTAGTTTTTTTGCAATAGAGTTGTGATAGTTGATGCGAACGACTGTGGTACATGGCCTAGGGTAGTTGTTAGTGGCATCGGAAAGTTGTTAGTGGCCTAGGGTAGATGTTAGTGGCCTAGGATAGATGATAGTGGCCTAGGGTATGTTAGTGGCCTAGGATAGATGATAGTGGCCTAGGGTATGTTAGTGGCCTAGGATAGATGATAGTGGCCTAGGGTAGATGTAAGTGGCCTAGGGTAGTTGTTAGTGGCATCGGAAAGTCGATAGTCGCCTAGGGTAGATGTTAGTGGCCTAGGGTAGATGTAAGTGGCCTAGGATAGATGATAGTGGCCTAGTGTAGATGTTAGTGGCCTAGGGTAATTGTTAGTGTCCTAGGGTAGTTGTTAGTGGCCTTGGGTAGTTGTTAGTGGCCTAGGGTAGTGATTGTTGTGTTTTCAATTACCTGTTCCCAATGTTTGATTAATTTAAAGAGTATTGGTTTTATGATACAGTAGAGTTCTGAAATTTACTTATTTTCACCGAAGAACTGAATCTAGAGTTTGGTCAGGAATGACCGAGTGGAACAGTATTCTGTCGTGGACTGTTTTGTGTTTCAGAGTGATTATCACACGAGGACGAGTGGAAAGAGTTGAATGAGGCCTACACCAAGATGATAAAAAGGGGATGAAGAAGAAGATCACACGAGGACGTGTGCAAGCAGGATGGCCGTGTCGGAATCGAGACGTATTCGGAACGCCAGCGCCATCCGGTGGCGCTCGATGGAGTTAGTGTGAGGCGCGCTAGCGACGGTCAACGGCACTTCACTGTTGGCAGCCGGCGCGAGCGGATCACTAAAACCATCCCGCGATCTGAGATACGTATACCTACATTTTTTTAAGTACAGTTATAGTGCAGTGTTCATTAGTGCTAAATAGGAAAAATAAACCAAGATGATTTTCAAGTGTAAAAACACTGCTTTCTTTATCCAACACTACCCACCGATGACGCCCACAGCAAAGAGGACCTACATTGTGTGCCAATAATGAGGATGGAGACGGTTATCCTTCGACAAATATTATACACCGTGACTTTTTAGTCGTCTTACAAAAGTCGTCCACTTAATGTATCCGACCTAAAATACCTCTAGGCGAGTTTTTTTTTTTTTAAATCGTTAATAATAATTTTTATTTTTAATAAATAGGTACATTAGAAATATGAAACACCCTGTTAAAATGTTTACGTATCAATCTGTAGAGTGTACCTACCCAGCGCAATAGTCGGGTAGATCATTCCATTTCCATTTTCTATGAGACAAGGGCGTTTCTAACTACGCCTTGTGTCATAATAACCAATTAAAGTTTTATGACAAAAATTTTCAAATCTCATAAATACATATTTTTTTATTAAAAACGTGTTCTAGTCATTGGATACATGAACTAGGCTGCTTTTGTAAGACGACTAAAAAGTCACGGTGTATATTTATGTGTTAGCGTTAATTTGTTCCCACACTGTTCCCACACATTGATGGGTCAAC
This sequence comes from Agrotis exclamationis, assembly GCA_950005045.1. Lineage (NCBI taxonomy): Eukaryota > Metazoa > Arthropoda > Insecta > Lepidoptera > Noctuidae > Agrotis > Agrotis exclamationis. The sequence continues at coordinate 12,483,435 of OX465425.1, read as the reverse complement.
TGCAATGGTGCCTCCATTACGGTAGACGGTTCCTTTATTTATTTATTTAAACTTCATGTACATAAAGTGGTACAAGGGCGGACTTAATGCCACAAGGCATTCTCTACCAGTCAACCTTTGGGTTAAATAAGAGAATATTGTGGTAGGGTACAAAAAAAAAATCAAAGACATATATAAATTAATATAGATACTAATACATATATTACTGATAAAATAAACTAAACAATATAATAGAATAAATGAAAAAAAAAAATATATATACATATAACTTAATAATAACTACTATGACTAGACTTGAAAAGAAAAAGAAGAGAGCTATTTATTGTGACTTAAATAGAGGTTACGTATTTTTTTTTAAAGTGAAATCGCTTTCAGCTTTTTTAATGCTATAGCGAAAGAATTAGACATAAAACCGGTGCGGTGTGAAGGAATTTGGAGAAGTAGTTTTTTGGAAGCTCGAAGGTTACAAGTATGAGAACTGCCCAACACTTTAAATTGAGTTTTTAAATAATCAGGAGCACGTGGATCGTTCATAATCTTGAAAAGCATGCAGAGAGATCTGAGGGATCTCCTGAGTCGGATAGGCAACCATTTAAGCTGAGAACGGAAAGAAGAAATGTGATCATATTTATGAAGGCCAAAAACGAAGCGAATACAGCTATTGAGAAGTCGATCCAATTTGTTAAGAAGTTCTTGGGATAGATCAGAATAACAAACATCAGCATAGTCAATAATGGGAAGCACAAGCGACTGGACAAGAATGAGTTTGGTGCTAGATGGGAGGAAATGCTTGAATCTATAGAGAGACCGCAGCGAGGACTTTATTACACTAGATTGTTCCTCTATTACAGTAAAAGTACAAGAAACACCAGATTCTTGAGTGTTACTTGTTTCACAGAATACAAATGACTCTGGAAGTTGTTTTTTAATGGATGTCTGAAAAAAAATAATTAAATACACATTACTATTTATATAACTTCTTAGGCTAAAAAACCAGGCTGTTATTTAACAATAATTTTAATACACACTTACCGAAAATATTGTAGGTACAGAGTTCTTATGTAACCTAATAACATCAAGTGTTCTGTTAAAACATTTTTATTCAAAGTGAAGTGAACATATAAGCCAGTCTTTACTTCGTGGACTAATATTTTCCACATCGATAGAGTCCAACCACTTTTTCTTCAATCTTTCATTTTTGGGAAACCTGTAAATGATTAGTATATTTGTATCGATATATCATTTGGTAACAGTTTCAGTGTAACGAAGGACTAGTATCGGGAACTATTACAGCAACGGTACAACACTATTATTATTGTAAACAAACGAACGAAAATAAGAAATGAAAAATATTGTCTGTAGGGCGGAAATAAACCCAAATATTAATACTCTAACCATGAAAATATGATCACATAGCGATTTCTTTACCGAAATTGTTCTAATTCATGTAGTTTTGCATGAAAACCTGTTACTAACCTGTGCAAAGTCAATTCAGGCTGATTTTTCTTTTTTCTGGCACGACAATACACAATGGAACATCCAGGCATGTTGAATTACTGTTTGTTAATGGTGACACGCACTTTTAAAAGAAAACACTCCGTAATTTACTCAAAAATCTAAATTCAACAAAAAGTAAAGAACTATTTGACAGCAGAACTACCACGAAACTCGGCCCATAAAATGGCGAAATGGGCACGTTTCTGTAACTGTGGGAAATATCCCAACAAAATATTCCATTTTGAGCAACAACCGAAATATTGTTGTCTCTTTTGTCAAATATGATTACTGCATTAGAAAGAAAGAGACAAACCAATATTTCACTCTCTGTCTCATGTTTGACTCATATTTGTATAAGCAAAATGTATGTATAGAACATCGGGGCGTCTCCATATAACTTTATCTCAATGGATAATAATGTCAAAATACTATGGCGTTTTGACATAGTATCAAAGAGTAAGCGTTATACCCGAATAAACGTTTCACGATAAAATCGTGGCGATTTAACACGCGCGATCATTCTTTTTCGTGCGAAACAGTCAGAAGTGCGTATCTCATATATTCTGTGGTATCGCTACTTGCGATTGGTCGAAACGGAAATAAAATAGGTACCGCGCGCGTTAAATCGCCGTGATTTTATCGCCAGTCTGTTCGCAGTTTGCATTTGGTTTGCATCGTGAATCTAGCGCAGATCATTTTGTATAATCAGATCATCGATTTACGTGTACTTGTAGTAATATTCAGTATTTATTTATTACAACATTTTACAATATTTTCTACAAATAAGTGTATTAAAATGATACCTTAGAGTATGTAGTAGGTATGTAGTAGACTACAGACCAGCGTAACGTAACACCAAACCAATGATATGCACTAAACCAGAAAAAACAAACGGCAACATTGATTTCTAGGGGTACAATCTTCTTTATTATTATATCTATGGGTACACTCCAACAAAGTATTTTACATCTATTTATGGATAGACATGTAAGTGAACAACGAAAATATCTATAGCATTGAGATGAAGTTATATGGAGATGCCCCGATGTTCTATACATACATTTTGCTTATACAAATATGAGTCAAACATGAGACAGAGAGTGAAATATTGGTTTGTCTCTTTCTTTCTAATGCAGTAATCATATTTGACAAAAGAGACAACAATATTTCGGTTGTTGCTCAAAATGGAATATTTTGTTGGGATATTTCCCGCAGTTACAGAAACGTGCCCATTTCACCATTTTATGTGCCAAGTTTCGTGGTAGTTCTGCTGTCAAACAGTTGTTTACTTTTTGATGAATTTAGATTTTTGAGTAAATTACGGAGTGTTTTCTTTTAAAAGTGCGTGTTACCATTAAGAAACAGTAATTCAACATGCCTGGATGTTCCATTGTGTCTTGTCATGCCAGGAAAAAGAAAAATCAGCCTGAATTGACTTTGTACAGGTTAGTAACAGGTTTTCATGAAAAACTACATGAAATAGAACAATTTCGGTAAAGAAATCGCTATGTGACCTTGTTTTCATGGTTAGAGTATTAATATTTGGGTTTATTTCCGTCCTACAGACAATATTTTTCATGTCTTATTTTCGTTCGTTTGTTTACAATAATAATAGTGTTGTACCGTTACTGTAATAGTTCCCGATACTAGTCCTTCGTTACACTGAAACTGTTACCAAATGATATATTGATAAAAAAAATACTAATCATTTATAGGTTTCCCAAAAATGAAAGATTGAAGAAAAAATGGTTGGACTCTATAGGTGACGAAAAACTTTGTCCTCGAAGTAAAGACTGGCTTATGTGTTCACTTCACTTTGAAGAAAAATGTTTTAACAGAACACTTGATGTTATTAGGTTACATGAGAACTCTGTACCTACAATATTTTCGGTAAGTGTGTATTAAAATGATTGTTAAATAACAGCCTGTTTTTTTAGCCTAAGTTATATGGATAGTAATGCATATTTCATTTTTTTTTCAGACATCCAACAAAAAACTATTTCCAGAGTCATTTGTATTCTGTGAAACAAGCAACACTCGAGAATCTGATGTTTCTTGTACATCTATTGTAATAAAGGAACCATCTACCGTAATAGATGAACCATCTAGTGTAATGGAGGCACCATTGCAGTTGACCCATCAATTTGTGGGAACAGTGCACAAAGAGGTATGTAAATGTTGATTTTTTAACCGTTTTCTGACAAACAGACGGCAGCACATCAAGAGCCGCAATTGTCAAAGACTTGTTAACTGTCACTTGAAAATAACTTTTAGCAATAAAATGCAATATGCAAATTATTTTTTAACAGTGCATAATTAAGTTATTGGTTAATAGTGCTGATACATTTGGCATGTTCGTGAAAAGGCGCTGTCAGATGGGACTGGTCATCTCTTAGCTGCCACGGTCTATTTTAATTTTTCATTAATTTTTTTTTAATATTAACTGTGCACTTAACTTGCTACGTTGAGTGTAAAAAGAGTGTCCATGGAGTTTCTTGTCCGTTCTTTTCCATAGAGATCTTCGCTCTGGAATGGGCACCTACGGTACTTTCACAGTTATTATGTCTTGTGACTACAACTGTAGCACCATAACAATTTTGTACTGATTTATTTTTATGTCTTTTGACCATTCAAAAGTGCCTGTAATTATTGGCCAAGTTGAAATTTTGATTTGATTTAATTATTTATCTTTTCTATTACAGGTTTTACAAACTGGAAGATTAAAGCCTTTAAAGAAAAATATGTCAAGCAACGGACAACAATTAAACGCCTCAATGAAAGAATACGAAGGAAAAAAAAATTGCTGATTTGAAGGCTGTTGTGATAGAAGACTTGGCAGGACCAAAAGACTTTTTAAAAAGACAAATTAACAAGTCCAAAGGTTTACCTGTACAATCCGAATTAATCGTCAAATTTTAAATTAACGCTAACACATAAATATATGTATAATATTTAATTACAATCAGTAGCGCAAATGTGAAAATTTATATATTTTTTTACGTAACTACATGGATTATAATTCAATCATGGTATCTAGTCGTAATACTATTATGTTATCCTAAAAGTACCAGGGATACTAGTATCCATACTCGTTACAGTAACACTATGTTTCTTGATTGGCACAACCCTAGCATTGGCCGCCATTTTATGTGCCACGGCGAACTTGTAGGTATCCACGTTTTTGGTGTAGGTATTTCCAGTCCATAGGATTATAATGTCTATGATCTATAGCTAATCCTGTCAGTCGAGTTTATTTTATATATTATTTTAAGCAAAGGAAACTGAGTCCATACAGCCAAGTCTACGACAAATATGATGATGGGTAACAATTATTGTAATAAAATTATGACAATGTCATTCCAATGTCGCTTTTTGTTGGTTGGTTTGTGCCAAAGTTCCGAAAAGTTCCGCCAAAGCGGAGGTTCCGCAAAATTTCCAGCAAGGGCTTCAAAGTTCCGAATTCGGAACAAAAGTTCCGCGCCGGCAACGCTGCATATAGGGGACAACGTAAAAAAAACCTTTTATTTGGTGCTGGCAAGGTCAACTACCTATACTTGCCAACTATAAAAAAAATATGCCAAACTGTCAAGGTCAACGTCAAACGTGACAAACGTAGTCAAACAAACGTCAAAACCTGTAACGTTGTCGTTGTGGTTGTCGTTGATCAATCCACGATTTTCTGCTGGCATGGCAATCAAATGTTTACAAGTAAAATTAATACATATTTGGCCACAACACAAACTATTAATAGAGAAATAAATGTGCATTTACGAGCAGTTCACAAAAGTTGCGATTCTTGTGACGTAAATGTGAATTAAAGTGAAATATAGACTGCCGGCTTGTTTACAATGATTTCTCAGATAGTTGTTATTATAACGACTGTAAAATTATTATTTATTCCACTCTAGTAAGTTATAAAAGCCCTGAATACTAAGTCACGATCGTTTGTAGGAAAAGACGCGTGTATAATAACTTTAAACACCGTATTCTTAACGTTCCCTGATTATCAAAGAGTGATTACAAAGTGTGAACCTGTATTTATCATGACATTGTATCGGGCGTCATTATCCTCAACATTGAAGATTGACCTATACACTTTTCAATCAACCATGTTTCTACTTTTCAGTCATTCAACAGACTTCGAAGTACACCGAAACTGGCTGGCAATCACACACAATTTGACATTAGACAAGTGGTACTATGATAATACATCAGAATGGACCTTGGATTACCCTCCATTCTTTGCATGGCTGGAATTTGTGTTGTCATTTGTAGCAAAGTACTTTGATCCGGAAATGTTGTACTTAACCAATTTGAATTATAAATCTGACATGACTATACTGTTTCAAAGATTGTCAGTTATTGTGCTGGATTTTGTTTATATTTACAGTGTGAAAAGGTTGGTATTCTTGGATACAAACTGAACAATATGGGGTTTAAGTCATATTTGTTTAAATTTCTCCAAACGGATACAATTCACTTAATATGAGAAATAAAAGGGAATCTATACTATACTAGCTGACCCGGCAAACATTGTTTTGCCATAAAAAATAGAAATTAAAAATTTTGACTAAAAAAAAAAAATTGGGGTGGACTACCCCTAACATTACATAGGGGGATGAAAAATAGATGTTGGCCGATTCTCATAGATACCGGATAAGCACAAAAAATTTCATCAAAATCGGTCAAGCCGTTTCACACGTCTTTTAAAAGTTATAAATTATGCAACTTCTATTTTCTGTCTTGTTACAGATTATCAGGCTTTGTTGGTGATGGAAAGCTTCTGGTATTCATATTGTTGGTGACTTGCCCTGGTCTGCTGATGGTGGATCACATACACTTCCAATACAATGGATTCTTATTTGGAATACTTCTTTATTCTGCATCACATATCATAGAAGTAAGTCAGAAAAATTAAGGGATGTAGGTAAACTATTCTTTTAAGCAATTAGAAGTAATACTGATAAACATTTAATAATAGTATCACATTGTTTTAATAGAAATCTGAAATTTAAATATGGCCAAAAATATGAGGTGTTCTAATCTAGAATCATGTAAATTCTAATTTCAAACTGGCTAATAAATATTTATTAAAGAAATCAATACCAGAAAAAAGTATCAAATCAAGCCTGAAAAAACCTTTACTAATTTAATAAATGTAGGTATACCTAATTTACCTGTACAAATTGATAGCAAAAAAAATATATTTATGTTTCAGAATAATTACCTAACAGCAGCATTTTGGTTTGCCGTGCTGTTGAATTTGAAGCATATATTTTTATACATTGCTCCTGTGTACATTGTGTACCTACTAAGGGCTTATTGCTTCACAATATCGTCTGTGGATGGTGTCCATACTCCATGGTACTCATTCTCTGTCACAAATCTGTTCAAACTGGCATTTACAGTTCTTTCAGTGTTTGGACTCTCATTTGGACCTTTTATACATCATCTTCCTCAGGTATGGAGATTGAATTATGAATAAATAATTTTAGATTGATATATTACCATTTTTATATACGCGCCTCGTATGCAATGCAGGCATCTACCTACTGCAGTTTTGACTTGAAAATATCGGAATTTTAATTATTTATTTTTTGTAATAATGTAATTTCGTTTTTAGGTGCTGTCAAGGTTATTTCCCTTTAAAAGAGGATTATGCCATGCTTATTGGGCACCTAACTTTTGGGCGATATACACCTTTGTTGATAAGGTGTTGCAACATCTAGGTTAGTATCAATGTAAGTTATTTATAAATTACTAGTAACCCGCCCCCTTCTCCGCAATCTCTACTATATTATGCATGTTATATACCCTTATACATATAAACCTTACTCTTGAATCACGCTATCTATTAAAAAAAAAACTGTATCATAATTCGTTTGCGGAATTTTAAAGATCTAAGCATACTTCATAGAGACAGACAGACAGTGGGAATAGGGTTACCAGATGAAAAAATCAAAAGTCCGGAGAAAAGGCCTGATTTCCATTGTTTGAAATTTTTTTCTCAAACGTACGTACTTAACAATTTTAATTTTTCATACACTGCGGATTTCGCTCACGCGTTGCACATTTAAAGTCTGGAGATACTGTCTGAATTTCAAACATTAAAATTAATAGGTTTAAAAAATCTAAAAACCCACGTTTTTAAATGTCCTAAAAATAAGAAAATAACCCTACGGGGCTGAGAGAGGGGCACTCAAAACGTGGGGGCGTATATTATTTAAGGGAATATTTATGGGATATATTTACATGACGTGTATGATCGTGGGTGTAACTTGCAAAGATACGCCCCCACGTTTGGAGTGGCCCCTCTCTCAGCCCCGTAGGGTTATTTTCTTATTTTTAGGACATTTAAAAACGTGGGTTTTTAGATTTTTTAAATCTATTAATTATTTTATTATTTTTATCATTGTTTATCGGGTTTGAAGCTACACTGAAAATTTCAGCCTGCTAGCTTATTGGGAAGTGCCTCAAAGCCTGTCCGCCATCTTGGACGTCCGCCATATTGGATTTAAGTCACATGACTATTTTTTTTCGTATTCCTGACAGCAAACCATTTCATTTGATACCCATATCATGGGGGTGGATTTCAAACAGCCAGTCTACCATCTTGGACGTCCGCCATATTGGATTTAAGTCACGTGTCTATTTTTTCGTACTCCTGATAGTAAACCCTTTCATTTGATATCCATATCATAGGGTCGCATTTCAAATAGCCTGTCTGCCATCTTGGACGTCTGCCATATTGGATTTAAGTCACGTGACTATTTTTTTCGTATTCCTGACAGCAAACCCTTTCATTTGATACCCATATCATGGGGGTGGGTTTCAAACAGCTAGTCCGCCATCTTGGGGAGGCCGCCATATTGGATTTGTTATGACGTTTCATATCCAGTCATGTATTGTCATCAGAACTCAAAGCGTGTACAAAATTTCAGCCTGCTAGCTTATTGGGAAGTGCCTCAAAATTGAGTTGCAAAAGTCCAACCGGAACGACAAACAAACAAGAAAAGTGAGTGTATAAAAACGTGGGAAAAAAAAAATCCAAAGATTTTCTCGAGTTTTACAACTTTGTCGTGTGCGCAGTGCGTGCGGATAGGTTTCTACCATCTATCTCTTCCATAGGTTTCATAGATTTTAAGGTTCGATTTTATATGTGCAATCCCCAAGACCAAAATCGATTTTAAAATTAGTATCAATATGATAATAATGTTATAGAAGCTTATTATTTGTCTGTCTAATAAAAAAATCTGCAAATAGTATTCTTTGTGAAAAGTGAAAAAAAAATCCTGGGATTACTTAAATCCGGCCGCAATCCTGAGAAAACCGTAAAAATCCTGACTTCTCAGGATAAATCCTGAGATATGGTAACCCTAAGTGGGAAGCAACCTTATTTTATACCTACTATGTAGTGACTAGCTGACCAGTGATCACTTTGCTGTGGCGTCAAACATGTTTTTTTGAGAAAATATTTCACGACTTATTAAAATACCTATTTTATTTTTTAGCGAACATTTTCGGGTTACTGCGAATACCGAAGTCCGAAGCATCAATGACTGGTGGTCTTGTGCAACAGTATGACCATGCAGTGTTGCCCACAGTCACTCCTATGGTAACAATGGTGCTCTGTGTGTTGACAATGTTGCCAGCACTCGTCAAACTGTGGTATTTGTGTGCTGACAGGAGATACAGGGTGTTGAGTTTTATTAGGTATGTTTTTTTTAATAAAAAAATATAAAGTTATGTATGACATGTTCGACACTTCGACAGAGAGTTAATATAGAATCACATTTTGAGAATGTTGTATAATAGCCTTGCATATTTTATGGATTCAGTTTGCAAGTTAACCGATTCATGGCCAATGACGCCTCTGGCGCGTTATAAGGAAACATCTTGGGTGGCCCATGACGCGCGTGGTGCGTCATTTTTTTTTAAATTAACTTAAAACAAGCTTAAAAATTATGAGATTACGAAAACCTTCATTTTTTATCCTACATTTTGAACATTAAAGTAGTTAGTGAGCCTGGCAATTAAGTTTTAATATTTAATTTAATAAAATAAATGACCTAACCAACAAATGTTTCCAATATGTTTACTAGTCCTGTAGCATTTTAGTGAAATCAATAAATTCTACCTTGAAACGCCATATTTCCTTCGTAATATCAAAGAATACGAATCTAAATCTAAAAGAAATCAAACAGACACAAGATAACGGAGAAATACGTATAAAACATCACAAGAGGCCCGTGACGCACCTGGCGCGTCATATACAAAACATAGGGGCCTGGCTAACTAATGTGGTGGTGAAAATGAAGGTGGCATAAATCGGTTAATGGTAAACTGTTGATTTACACAAGAGCCTATTGTGGCTGTTATAAATATTATTATAGCAGTGAATAGCTATGCTAAATGTGGTCAACACGATATACAACACAATATTTCAGGTTCCTGTATAAGTTTCCATCTCGAAACACGATTTATGTTGGTCTCGGTTGTCGTTCGTAGATTGTCGATATTAGGTACTTTCTATGAAATCTGAAATTCATTCTCTGATTCTCACCAAGTGGTATCGAAATGGTTTAACCCGATTATTGGTTTATGGTAGTCACTCTGTTAAAATATTGGTAGATACGGGATACCTATTTAGATTGAGAGACGATCGGGGTCGCGGTTCGCGGGACTGTCAACCGTGACCCTGGAATGTAAAGAGCTATTGAAGGACACCGTGGATTTTAGTCAGTACGAGTCTGACAGTCCCTCCCGCCCTGCCCTGAGTTCCAGGACTCATTTAAAGATTTTCCACGAAAAATTAGATGATTATTCGACATAAAAATATAAAATGTTATAAATTCATTGGCATAAAATATTAATTTGCATAAAATATAGGCATATAGAAATAAGATGTTGTATTGTGTAAGAGGTAATATATGATATAATATTTTTATTTATGTTGTAACAGGTGCATGGTGATATGCGCGTCATGTTCGTTTCTGTTTGGTTGGCACGTCCACGAGAAGGCCATTCTCTTGATATTGATACCATTGAGGTGAGTAAACAAACGCTCTTTTTACAACCTTGCGGAAATCTATAGTAATATTATTATAAATAAAGGTGAAGAGTTTGTTTGTTTGAACGCGCTAATCTCAGGTACTACTGGTTCGAATTGAAAAAAACCTTTTGTGTTGAATAGTCTGCTTATCGAGGAAAGCTAAGGCTATATAACATCACGCTACAATCCGAGCAACAGGGGTGAAACTACGGGAAACCTAGTAGATTATGTAAATTAGTTGACATTAAAGATTGAAAAAGATAGTTAAAGTAAAGGTGTACCTTTAGGCGCATGGCTATTTTGTTTGTAAAGTATTTACAAAACTTCCATCAATGTTTACAATTATTGTGCAAGCTATACATGTTTATCCCATATCAATACAATGACTTTGTATCACAATCGAAATCGCTGTGGTTAACATTCCGGTTACAATAACTGTTGCGTTGTAACCACTGAAAAAGTAGAACATGTAGAAAACATAAAATAATAATGACCCTTATTGTTGTTACGGTATGGTTGCTGTTGACAGAGGCAAAATACTCTGAAATAATTGTGTCTACCTAGCCTCTTTTAATAGGCATAAAAAAATAATTTACAATTATTTTCATTTCAGCTTCCTGTCGGTGCTGGGAGACGTCGATGGCAAGCAATTTTTAATTTTAACTACAGTCGGAAACTATTCACTGTTCCCGCTGCTTTTCCCAAAGAATTTATTTGCTATTAAGTTTTTTATATTATTAACTCACGTAGCTTTAGCTTTTGTTAATGTTCGAACTTTATATGAACCTGCTAAAGTCAAAGGAGGTAGAAGAGTAAGAGTTCTTCGCTTACCCATGTTGAGACAAATGGAATCTTTATACCTCTATGGTTTAATTGTTCTATGTGTCTATGATAACGGGATTCACGTTATCTGGGGCTTAAATAAAACGTTGCCTTTCTTACCACTGATGCTTACTTCTGTGTATTGTTCTCTAGGAGTGATATATGTTTGGCTTCGGTACTACTTGTATTTCTTAACGTTCAATGTTAGTCAGGTACCTACCCTATGTTCAGTTAACTTAATAGAGAAATATAAGAAGACGAGCTAAATATGTATTAGATATTAAAAAACAATAAAGCTGTATTGCTACCGCAGCATGTGCGACTCGCATGAAACACGAAAATAAAGAGAGACAGACATAGAAAATACCTCTATTGTATCTTATTCTTTATGCTTTCAAAACCATAAGGAGGAAACGTCTGGATGTCACCACTGCGAGGATCACCCGGAGGACACGGTGGAGCATACGGTGCAGGACTGCCCCGCGCGCGGCAGAGTACCGCCGTGTCCTCAGGGCGGCGATAGGCGAAGACCTCTCGCGCCCGGCATTGGCCGAGGCCATGCTGAGGGGCGAGACCGAGTGGGAAGCGGTCGCCTCCTTCTGCGAAGCAGTCATGCTCGCGAAGAAGGAGGCGCGCCGCGTGAGGGAGAGGACAGCGTCCTCCCTCCAGCCCAGCCGCAGTGGTAGACGCCCACGGCGACAGACGTCGTAAGACGATCTCCGGCCACCGTAGGCGCGCCATACGGGCGTCGAGTAATAGGTGACTCGCTGTCCGACCATGGACCATGCCCGGGTCGACGGCGCGTTGTGTTCCACGCGCGCCTCAACGAGTGTTAGCATGATGAGGGCCAAAGCCTGCCGGGGTCGCGGGACTTATCTCGTTACCGTGACCCCAGAACATAAAGGGCTATTGAAGGACACCGTGGATTTTAATCAGTACAAGTCTGACAGTATGGGTGGGAGGACTCGTTTGATGATTTAACCACGCTAAAAGAAAAAAAATGCTTTCAAAACCATAGAGGTTTGTAACATTCCGTCGAATAATAGCGCCACCAATGCGAAACTACTTTTTCAAAAATCCTTGAACTTGAAGAAATAAGTATGAATAGCGCGCTGAGCATGAGCTGCGGTGATAATACAGTCTGTTATCATTCCACAACTAGTCCACAGAGAACGAAGAAGTTAGTAACAAATTATTACAGTAGTACCAAACCAATTATGCGCCTCGACAATGTTCGTTTTTCTCGAGTACTAATCAACTACCGACACGAAACACATAATTATGATACTTATTCATATTTTAAAAGATAATCAAGCTGCATAAATGGTTTCTTACTACTTATAAGCTTATTCGTAGTCAGAACTGAAAAGATTTAAGCTAAGTTAAATATCGCTTGTAAATGAATTGATGTGATAGGCATGTAAATATTGCTGTCTTAAGACAAAAAGAGGCATAATAAACGTTTTATAAATGAAAAATAGTTTTTTTCTTATTTTTAGTCTCGGAGCTGGCGCAAACTTTTTTTGTTGGTTATTATACTTTTCGGTACTTAACCGCCAACGTCGGATATATCCGACTAATATTTTCGGGCCAATACGCCAGAGTCGGATATATCCGACAGAGAATATTCACGATTTTTGTTGTTTTGTTCGATTTTATTACATCTATTCTTTAACTCTCTGTTAATGTAGATAGACAGATAGTATATTTTTATTGTACACCATAATATTTTACAAATCGGAGCTTAAGAGCAGCAGAAAGAGAGGAACTTGTGTTTCACCGATTCGTACCCTGGCGCTAGAGGCACGGCAATTGATATTTAGGCCCGGCGCTTAAAAGGTTAACTGTCATATTAAGCACTTTCCTACATTCATTTAAAAGTTTCTTTTCTTGTTGGTGCATTATGCAATAATTAGGTACTTACCATAATTAAAAAACCGGCCAAGTGCGAGTTGGACTCGCCCATGAAGGGTTCCGTAGCAGCAAGCATAGATTAGAGATATAATTATATTGAGATTAGTAAGTAATATACACAAACAATAAAAATAACTTTGTTTTTCATAGTATTTGCATGAATGGCAAAGTTATATTTGCGGTTTTTGAAAATATACTTATATCAAAAACTGCTAACTGTATCTCATCCAAACCAATTTTCGTTGGTAGTTTTGGTTGAGGTCTACATTATATATTTTTTTTAGTTTTATCATTCTCTTATTTTAGAAGTTACGGGGGGACACACACTTTTTACCACTTTGGAAGTGTCTCTCGCGCAAACTGTTCAGTTTAGAAAAAAATGATGTTAGTAATTTCAATATCATTTTTAAAGACCTATTCATAGATACCCCACACGTATGGGTTTGGTGAAAAATTTTTTTTTGAGTTTCAATTCTAAGTATGGGGGGCACCCCCAAAATTTGTTTTGTTTTGATTTTTATGTGAAAACACCTAATGCGGTTCACATAATACATCTTTCTACCAAGTTTCAACAGGATAGCTCTTATACTTTCGACAAAAAGTGGCTGTGACATACACGGACAGACAGACAGACAGACAGACATGACGAATCTATAAGGGTTCCGTTTTTGCCATTTGGCTACGGAACCCTAAAAAACTTCCAAAAGTTGATATTGATATAAACAAAACCGATCTGCAGAAATGATCAGTCGTGGAGTGGATTACGTAAAGAAATCATGAACGCTAAAACATGATTTAATATTTTGTTGGGTAAGAAAGCCCTATCTAAAATATAAACAGAAATAAGGCCCCTATACTGTTATAAACAACACTTTCTACGTCTGTAGGTACCTAATTATAAAGATGCAACCATTTGTACTCTGTAAGAACAACGGAGAGTGGCTTGTATTTGTCTAATACAAGACAAACTCGAAGGGACACGTACGCGTGTTTACACGGAATAAAGTGAAGGAGTACGTCGATCGCGCCATGAATATTCATAGCGGCCTAAACACAACCGACGCGCACCTTATTACAGGCAAATTTTGTGGTGCGAAGTGACAGTTATGTGTTGGCATTGATGCTAATAAGCTATTATCTTGTGAATCTGTTTAATTATTTGACATGGCATTTGGGAGGAACCAAGGAAGAACTAAGAAATCTACCTACCATATACAAGATCGTGGAACGGAGAAGCGAACTTAGTTAAGTTGATAAAGAAAAAAAATCTAAATGATGTCAATAATAGATTTAGGTATGACATCATTAATAGATTTATGTTAATTGTTAGTATTGAATATTTTGTTTTAATACCTAGATAATTACTTATGCGCCTGCCAGACTATGCTTCTTGCGCTGCTCATCGCTATGCTCCTCGCGCTGCCGTGATTTGCCGCGATGTTGCCCTCTCTGCTCACACACTGCTCTACTCGTGCAATTAATCGCGACGCTCACTTGTCATTTGCCTTGGTGAGACGATGGACGTTGAAACGGTGGCAGCGTGCGCGCTATGCATTTTTAGTATAGCTAATTATATTAATGTGGTAAATAGAAATATACATCGTCGTCGTCGTCCTCGTCTTGCGCGAGCGCTCGATGCGGACTGCGACCGCTCGATGCGGACTGCGACCGCGCAATTATGTGGCCAGCCACTCGCACTCGTATTGCCGGTCCTTTGACTCGCGCGCAAAAACCGACAAAATAGGGAGCAGTGGGCAGGACGAGGAGCATGACGTGTGGCATGACGAGTAATGTTGCCACACTATGTCTCTGCCTCCTTTCCTCGTTACTTCCCATGCCACTCGTCGAGTGTGTGGCAGGCGCATTAGACTAGAGTCAAGAACAAACCCATCTGAAATAAAAAAAAACTGGCCAAGTGCGAGTTGGACTCGCCCATGAAGGGTTCCGTAGTAGCAAGCATAGATTAGGGCACAGAATACTTAATAGTACTATAGGATTAGGGATATAATTATATTGAGATTAGTAAGTAATATACACAAACAATATAAATAACTTTGTTTTTCATAGTGTTTGTATGAATGGCCAAGTTATATTTGCGGTTTTTGAAAATGTACTATATCTCAAAAACTGCTGTGTCTCATCCAAACCAATTTTCGTTGGAAGTTTTTGTTGAGGTCTACATTATATATTTTTTTTAGTTTCATCATTCTCTTATTTTAGAAGTTACAGGGGGGGGGGACGACACACATTTTACCACTTTGGAAGTGTCTCTCGTGCAAACTGTTCAGTTTAGAAAAAATAGTAGATTATTGCATCGAGCACAAAGTAATTTATTATTGCACCGAGTGCCCGATTTAGAGCCCTCGCTAACGCTCGGGCTCTAATCTAACAGGCACGAGGGCAATATAAATTACTTAAGGCGAGGTGCATAATCTGCTTTTCTTTCAACTATTACCTAAGTATATGAATAGTAGATAAAAAAACTCATATCAAACACTAGTTAAAATAGAGGTTTCTATAAAACTGTCGGCTTCATTTAGAATGTTTTCCGGAGTTAATGTGTCGCTAGATAAGATAATTCCATTTTAATTCGAAGCCGAAGCACTCAAAATCAGATAGTATCACACTTTATCGTTTCAAAAAATATTGTCAAGCAAAATTACAAAGTTCCCGCCAAATCACTTTTTTAAATTTCTTTCATTTTTGAATCAGAGTTAGCAGCAATTTTTTTTTTTAATTTGGAACAAGTAGGATAGAAACGAATAATACGTGTAGGTACGTAAAAAAAAAGTATTGATATCGGCTGGCTGAATAGAGCTAATTGAGGAGCTAATCCATTGAGATTGACACCTTTTGGTGCGATTAAAAAAAACCGGCCAAGTGCGAGTTGGACTCGCCCATGAAGGGTTCCGTAGTAGCAAGCATAGATTAGGGATATAATTATATTAAGATTAGTAAGTAATATATACAAACAATAAAAATAACTTTGTTTTTCATAGTGTTTGTATGAATGGCAAAGTTATATTTGCGGTTTTTGCAAATGTACTATATCTCAAAAACTGCTAACTGTATCTCATCCAAACCAATTTTCGTTGGAAGTTTTTGTTGAGGTCTACATTATACACCGTGTTCCGGATGATATACATAAACTTCGACCAGATGTTCAAACCACGGAAGTAAGCATTTTTCATTATGGACACATTAATAAATTCTTATTTTTTATTTTTGTTAATTTTCATACAAACTAAATACCTAGACGTAAATAACCCGATATGCATGCCTCTTTATCCGAATTGGCAACGTCGTATTTTCATTCATAACATTTGGCGGGCTGAAACAAATGAAATGCAAATAGTATTTGATAGATTTCAAATTAAGATACTTTCTCACTGCATAGCTCAATTAAATTTCATTAAATGAAATTACAAATATCTTTGTAACGAAGCCTTTTTAAGTACTACTTCCTTTGTTGGATTTGATTTGTAAAAGCCATAGAAGTATTTGCTAAAGTTTATGGATAACGTGAAGAACACGGTGTATATATTTTTTTAGTTTTATCCATCTCTTATTTTAGAAGTTACAAGGGGGACGACGACACACATTTTACCACTTTGGAAGTGTCTCTCGTGCAAACTGTTCAGTTTAGAAAAAAATGATATTAGTAACCTCAATATCATTTTCAAAGACCTATCCATAGATACCCCACACGTATGGGTTTAGTGAAAAAAAAAATTTTGAGTTTCAATTCTAAGTATGGGGGGCACCCCCAAAATTTGTTTTGTTTTTATTTTTGTGTGAAAATCCTAATGCGGTTCACATAATACATGACGAATCTATAAGGGTTTCGTTTTTGCCATTTGGCTACGGAACCCTAAAAACCTCACCCAAACAATACAAAACTGGTAAAAATAGTTTTGGGGTACATTTCTGCCTACTACTTTGTGGTTTAGAGACGTGGCATTTTGTTTTCATTAACATACAAAAACAAATTAAAATAGTGGCATTAGAAAGGTAAAAATATAAAATAAAAGTGATTAAACAAAATAATAATCTAACGAGCTCCTGGATAAACACTAACGTACCGAAATAATTCATGGTTTAATAATCGTCCAGGAAACGTGAATATTTTTCCCGTTCACACATGAACAGATAGGTAAAGTTATTCGTAATAGGTTCAATCGCTCGATTCATTGGATTGGAAGTTTGAAAATAAAAGGGAAATGGAGCGGAAGGAGTTGTTCGTTCAGACTGTGATTCAGCAATTTGTTACTTAACTTGCTGTTAGTTATTTCAATGAAAACAATAACGAGTTTCCAATAGCTGCCAATCGGATACACCCACAGAACAGATAAAAGAGGTTTTATCTATTCTGTGGATACACCCACACACTAGCTGTATAAACGCAAGTTATATGACGTAACTAACTAGATTTGAACCTCGTATGGGGTAGTGGGGTGCAGTCAAGAAATTTAATCGGTATTTATTAAATAATAAAGCTTAAGAGTTAATACCCAAACCAATAAGCAAAGTAAACAAATTGCTTAGGGAATCACCTCTCAGAGGGCACCATAAACCGGTCCGAAAAATAGTTGCTAGGAGCTGTGTGTTTTGGGGTACAAAACCCCGCGAAATCTCCGATACCCCTAGACAAACCAAACATGTTCCAGGCAAAAAACTTAAAAAAAGAAATAAGAAAGCTAATGAATAAATCATTTAATATTAACATGTAAGACATACAACAAATTCCTATTAAAGTATAATTAAAGTAAAAATACAAGAAAATGAAAATATAATGACTTGAGATTCCAGACGAGTCATTAGAACTTACCTAAAACACTTAAAAAACTTAAAACAAATTGACAGAATAACTGTCCCGGTTTAAATATGTTCTAATGATATTGTTAGGACATACCTAGTTTAAAAACTTAAATTAAACACAAGTTTAAGCACCAGTTTACTTACTTCGTATGTCTAAACTTGTGGACCTGCAGTAGCGGCAGCCCTGGGTGGGTGTGTTAATCTCATCAACCTATTTTGCCAGCGCCGACGCTGTGTCTGACTCACCCTTATTACATCTTCGGGGATCTCAGGGAAGTCTGATGGCAAGTCCGAGCTGAAAAAAGACAAGTACCTACATAAAAAAAACTGCTCAGATGTTCTTTTTGTTTATGGTAGGCTGGTTAACAAACTAGCCGATTGTGGACCCCTGGTTGTTATCACCTTTGGATTCTCTTCTCACTTTAAATAATTATACACATTTCAAAAGTTCGAAAGTTCCGAAATGCCTCTAGGACCTTTCATCATCATCATTCCTTCTAACATTTATAGGCTGATGATGTTTTCACATTTTTAGTTCTAGGACATGCCGGTTTCCTCTCGATGTTTTCCTCCACCGTTTTGGGAGCAGTGGTGATGAAATAAATTACGCAAAGTAATGCGCCTGGCTGGGTTCTAACCCACGACCTACAACTAGTAAGTCAGGGCCGATACCACTGAGCCACCTTTGCTTTTCAAAGACCTTTATTGCGACAAAAAAGACGTACTTTAAGTATCTTTGAAATTCTATAGGTTTTATATTTCCGGCTTCTCCCCAGCCAGGCCCACAATTTTGAAATGTCAGCCAGCTTTCGGCCCACTAAGACCACGAAGCGATGCGGGGTTCCACCAAAAGCTTTTTTTTTGTTTAAAACCATTGCCCCACACTACGAATTTCTCCTGTGTCGTGGGTGCGTTTACAAACATAAATTATAAGCTCACATACACAAACGCCCAGACCCGGAAAAACTACTTGTAGATAATACAAATATTTGCTCGGGTGCGGGAATCGAACCTGCGACTGTAGCTGTCCGACCGTTCAGCCACTGCACTAACCGTGCCGTCTATCTTAAATAGTGCACAGGGGACATGGCCTCGCACTGCCTCGCAGGGAATCATTTTCAAAGAACATAACTATAAAAAGGTACGAACATTACAGGGTCTTTATCTGGTAATACAATTTCAGGGTAGATTCTGTGAACCGCCAGCGACGATTTTCCCGACATGCTTTTCCCGCTAGCGCCATGGGCCGACTTGACCGTTCCCTTCGACCTGTGTGAAAATAATAGATAACAACCAAAATCGCTACAAAAACATTGCACTATTTTATATAAAAAAAAACCGGCCAAGTGCGAGTCGGGCGCGGACCCGATGGGTTCCGTACCATTATCTGTAAAAAGGCAAAAAAAGATCATGTCTGTTGTACGGGAGCCCCATTAAACAAAACAGAGGTGTAGAAGCAGAAAGGTGAGACTTGCTCCGCAGTGGGCCGTAATATTGTCACAAATTTGAAATTTGTTTTCTTTTTTATATTTAAAATGGGCTTGCTCTTGGCCTCGATCTAGACTAGAGGCAAAAACGAGGCCTACGATGGAGCGAGCTAATGCTGAAGGAACTAGAACTCTTGCGCACCGACAGAACGCAGTAGAAACTGTTTGCCGCCGGACTCAGACAGAATTTACGGTAAAGGCAGAACGCGATGCGATCTGACGTCGGCAGTGAGGAAGCACATTATGGACATCAATAGGTTATAGAGATCGCATGGATAGAGATCGTATCGCTAGAACGGATTGCCGGAATGGATCGCGCTCTGTCGGTAAAGGCTTTTAAACACATATTTTGTATTTTAATTAAAGTAGATAAGGTATTTTTTCAAGTAAATGAAGGTGTATTGCACATCGATACTAACACAGATCCTCTAGATTTGTCACTTAGCGCTGCAGGAGGGTTGATGCGACGTAGCATCGTGTCGAATAAAGATCGTCGCAGCCCAATAATACCCACCGATATTTCCGCCTCACATAACATATCCGTTGGACCAGCCACAACAAGATATAAAAGTCGAAGTCGTTCAGTTATACTTAAAAAGAAATGACATATTATTAACTCGACAAATCCTTATTGTCTTACTACAAAAAGTTAAACATCGGTTGAACACTTGTCTAAAATAAGTGTAACTACAAAACAACCCTTATTTCAACGTCAAAATGTTGTATTGCAGTTGACAGTTTTTATAGACAAGTGTTGAAATTAAGCTTTTTGTTAAAATTCGGTGTACAGTTCTTAAATAGTTGACAATACTTTGATCAGCTATGTCCCGCCCGTAGGGCATACAATAATCACATAATTATAAATAAGCTGTTTAATTCAATTATACTAAAAAGAAAAGAAATAGGTAATTAAAGTCTGTACTTAGGTCATCAAACACATCATGACTGGGTGGGACTATATTTAAGCAAAGAGTTCAACCGATGTTTAACTTTTTTGTAGTTAGACGGTTAAGGTTTAGATCATAGATAGTTATATGTATTGTACGAGTATGTAGGTACGTCGTTCATAATCATTCTTAAATAAAAAATAAGTAAGAGAAAAGCTGAAACAGATAAAAGTGGCTGGTGGGCTGAGCGATTGGCTGCTGCGCTGTGTGCCCTCGTCCGTTCGATACCCGCACGAAAAAAATATTGGCCTACAGTTAGCCTTTCCGGGTTAGGCTTTTTTTTTTTGTGAGTTTATACATTTTAAACACACTCACCCACCATACAGTTAACAAGACGATTTTTAATATCTACCTATTCTAAATAAAATCGCAAATTACTTACTTCCTGAAATCATAATGGACTTAGTTTCGCAGTGCTATGAATTGCTTACAAACTTGTGATATTTTCGTATTGTTTTTTTTTAATGTAGGTAGTTCGCTCTTAGCCCACGTTGCAACGTTTAAGAAAAAAATGTACCTATACAACTTATTAAAATGCAATAAATTTACCTTTCATACTTGATTACTCCTAATCCCATTAGACGATAATCAATTGGTCGGTGACAGAACACTTCGTTCATAAGCGGGGAGCGAGTGTTGAGCTTCTTCTCGTGGAGCACGCAACGCCCCAGCAAGACATTGTGCTCCTCGGGAGACAACTGCGCCGGATACCCTGTTTTATACGTGTGCTCAGCTGTGTTAAATATTTCCGACTTAAACACACGTTGGCATTCCAATTCTGAAATTAATGGAGTTATTTAAAAGAATTAAGAAAAAAAAAAAAGAATTAAGAGCGCGTATTTTGAAAGTTGGCAATGTCGCAAATAGCTGTCAAATATTTACAAGTTTTAATGAATTTGGCAAAAATAAGAAATATGGCTCTGTAGTGCATTGAAATGTATATAGGAATGCAATTAAAACAACGCAAGAACAATGCCCAAAACGTCCCCACCCTTGTAGCATCTTAAGACCTATGTTAATCGAAGGGCCATAACCATCTTATCATTTTATTGTACTACGGCGAAACTGAAATGTGTATCCGAAAAAAGTTATATCGACATGAAGGAACCGGAATCAGTCCCGACGATGTGACGATGGTTTTCTTCTTTAATTATTACTGTGGGATGATTTTGGTCGTTCGTGGCTAATTGAGGAGCTCGTGGCTAAATAATTACAGCCGTACAGGCTGATCATTCGGGTTAAGCCGCGCTTGCCGAGGTTGGTTTGTAGATGGGTGACCATTTATAGATATCATTTGTAGATCTTTGACAGTCGTTATTGTTAGTCAGACCACCAGTCTGACCACCGGTCTTACCATGGGGTATCGTATTACCCAGTTACTGGAATGTGGAGGTCCGATAGGCAGTCGCTCTATGTAAAATACTGATATCCGGCTGCATCTGGTTAATTCTGGTTCGACTGGAAGCCGACCCCAATATAAGCCCGGTGACAGTTATCAAAGCATTCCGGCAAATCAAAATTAAACAGACAGAAGATTTAATATATGGGGAATGTCTGTTAAAGTTTGTACATCCATAGTGGACACTGTAGCACCTTACCTAGCTTTAATTTTTAATATGTGTGTAGATCAAGGAGTTTTTCCTGATTTGATGAAGTTCAGTAAAGTTGTGCCCTTTTGTTAAATCTGGGGACTCTAAAGATACTAACAATTATAGACCACTATCCGTGTTGCCAGTCTTTCGCAAGGTATTTGAAAAAGTAATGCTAGATCATCTGATCTAGCATTACTTTTTCAAATACCTTAATCACTTTACACCAACAGAATCTTACACGATCAGCAGTATGGTTTCACCAAGGGACGTTGTACAACTGACGCCGGTGTCACCTTATTAAAGCACATATTTACTGCTTGGGAAGAGGCCCAAGACGCGATAGGAATATTTTGTGACCTCTCCAAAGCATTTGATTGCGTAAACCATGATACATTACTTTTGAAAATAGAGCATTACGGACTAGGTAAACTTGCACTTAGTTTAGTAAAGTCATATTTGTGCAATAGGCAACAGCAAGTTCAAATAAACGGCGTAAATTCACAGAGTTCAATTGTCAAAATCGGGGTTAAGCAAGGCTCAATATTGGGTCCTGTCCTATTTTTGGTATACATTAATGACCTACCCTATCTATTGGATAACCAACCTAACAAAATGGTGTTATTTGCGGATGATACTTCCTTAATTTTTAAGATTAATAGACGGGCTCAAAATCTAGATGACCTAAATAAAAACCTTATGTCAGGTCTACAACTGGTTTACTGCTAATAACTTGGTATTGAATGAAAATAAGACTAAATGTATACGATTCGCTCTTCCAAATGCCAAAAGCACTAATAATGTTATAGTATTGAATAATGCGACACTAGAATTCGTCGACAAAACAGTTTTCTTGGGGATTACGCTTGACTCAAGGTTACAATGGGGTCCTCATTTAACATCTCTAGCAGGGCGCTTAAGCTCAGCAGCATATGCCGTCAGAAAGATTCGTCAGTATACTGACGTAGATACTGCGAGACTTGTATATTTTAGTTACTTTCACAGTATAATTTCATATGGAATTATATTGTGCATTGTATAAATTCATATTTCTTCGAATTATGTAGTTGCATATATTGTGTGAGTTCTATATGCACAATGCTATTCACCAGATACCTACGTCTTAATTATTATTATTTATTTTTTGACATGAATTTGCTCTGGCAGTTGGGAGTATGTCATGCTCACTCAAATGTCTCGCTGATGGTGGCGCGTGTGTCGGATCATTTAGTTCCCGTCAAAATGGTTGAGCTGAATGGTGCTGATATCATGCGTCATGTTCGTGAACGGGCACTGTCAGTTGAGACTGGTCATCTCTTAGCTGCCATGGTTTATTTTAATTATCAATAATTTTCTGAATTGTCTTTTTTATATTTCCTATGGACACTTTTTACTTGCTACATCGTTCTCACATAATGTACCATCTCAAGTTGAATGATGTAACAAAGATTCTGTAATCATTTTGGCGATTGAAAAAGAGTGTCCATGGAGTTTCTTGCCCTTTCTTCTCCATGAGATCTACGCTTTGGAATGGGCACCTACAGTACTTTCACAGTTTTTATGTCTTGTGACTGGGACTGTAGCACCGTAACTATTTTTAAACTATTTTTATTTTACTTTTGACAATTCAAAAGTGCATGTAACTGGCTTATTTGAAACAAATTATTTGATTTGATTTGATGAAATACTCCCGATTAGAATACGTAAACGGCATTGTTTACATGAAGCTGCGCGGGCGCGCGTACTATCGAAGTGACATACGTGTTTTTTACTGCGCAGCGGATTTCGGGCGACTAAAGTGGGTGCGGAGAGTGACGGAGATGGTTAGAGCGGGAATTGCGGGACGCGGGGAGACGCTGTTATCTACTCATGCAACGCTGCGCGCGCGGTACAGTGCGATAGCGAGCTACGAACGAAGCCATACGTACAGTGAACATCAAAATGTTTTACAAATTGATTTTTTTATGTAAAAATAAAAACGCTCGAAATATTTTTTTTCTTTTGGAATTATATTTGTTTTTCGATACAGAGTACGTACATGAAATTCCTGCAGTTAATTTTTTAACACCCTATATAGTAAAATTGTACCTATAGTTAAGAAATAAACAAATGTAGGTACCTATATTAGCCATGTTAGATAAAAGCAAGACCATAAGAAAATCATAAAACACACCTTACTTATTAAATAGGGTTTTTTTTATCAGGTTAGTAACCTCATAAAAAAGCTATCAACATAGGTAAGTAGGTAATAATTTAATTAGTTTAATAGGAGGTACATAAACTTACTTGGTAAATTGCACATTGCCATCTTTTTCTTTCGCTTGTTTCAAACAAGCGACGCAAAACACTTGGTCACCCAACACTGTTCGTTTTTTCCTTCAATATTAACAACTAACTGAACAAAATAGGTCCAACAAAAACTGTGTTTGTTTGCTGATAACTTGGACAACACAGAAATTGTAATGTCAAAGAGTTTCGTTTTATAAACCTCTACGTCTAGTCTCGCCATTTAACCAGCATTTATTATCGTGCGTTCGGTTTGGTCAACGTTTTAGATTAAACTGAACGCCACACTGAACGCCGCCCGTTCGGGTTCGGCGCGCCGGCGTCTGCGGACGGCAGCGGCGGCGCGGGGGGAATCACGGCGGCGTCGGCGCGCCGGCGCGGCGCTCATTATCATATCTATATTTTTAGTCATCGTATACACTCAGTGTATACGATGACTAAACATATACAGTAGTAGGATACTATAATATTATAGAACACGGGTGGTAAGTGGTAACACAATGTTCTTTTTACTTCTAAATTATAAATAAAATGGTAATTATTATAAATTAGAGTTACCCACCAATTTGCCGATAGTTTTTTCTTCCCAGAGCCAAGTAAACAATTTGAATGGTTATAATCACGAAAGTTTCAAATAATCGTGCATCTTTGTCCGATAAAGATCGTCCCTTTTTATCCGAACCCATATGATGGAACTTTTTTAAATCTCCGCCGCCTGTACAGTAAAATGAGATAAACCTAACGGTGCATCCACACCGCCGGTACCTAACATTTGTAGCTCAACGTTTCCAAATGTTACTCGGTAACATCCGCCAACAAAATGTTATTTAATGTTACTAAGTGTTGACGTGTTACTGTAAGTCGAGTAACGTTGCTCAACATTCGGTAACATCCGCCAACAAAATGTTATTTAATGTTACTAAGTGTTGACGTGTTACTGTATGTCGAGTAACGTTGCTCGACAATCGGTAACATTGTTAGATAATGGGGGTAACATTGTTACCGAATGTTGAGCAACGTTACTTGTCGGATGTTACCGCGGTGTGGATGAGTAACAATCAACAAATAATAACAAGGAGCCACAAAAGTTACCGAATGTTGCCGAATGTTACCGTGTTGCCTTTTGTTGCTCCACAAATGTTACCGGCGGTGTGGATGCACCGTATTTTATAGGGCGTCCCACGGCTATGCCACATGGAGGGAAAGTACCTTGAATATTGAAGATGGAACATTTTACTGAACGAAAACATTATTTTTATTTAAAAAACAATTTAAACTGCATTCATAGATTTAAAAAAAAATACATGACTGTACCGGGAATCGAACCCGCTACACGAGAAAAATAATTACCCTGTAGTTTTATCATACCGATCGAAAGGCTTCATCATAAGGATTATTTTTTGCTAAATAACATAGTGTCAGAAATAAGAGGAAAACCATGAATTTTAACATTTGATGTGAAATTTTGTTCAGAATAAATTAAAATGATGTTTTCTTTCTTTCAGTAAAATGTTCTATCTATATTTAAGGTACTTTCCCTCCATGTGGCATACCCGCGGGACGCCCTGTTTAATAAAATGAGTATACAAGGTCTTTATTTGAGCAAGTAAATACTAACCGTCTTACCACAAGAAAGATAAACATTTGTTGAACATCTTGTCTAAAAAACTGTCAACGTCAAAACGACATTTTCACGTTAATATAGGTAAGTAAGGGTATTTTTGCAGTTAAACTTTTTTTAGACTAAAGTTCAACAGATGTTTATCATTTTGTGATAAGGCGGTGTAACTTGACGATGTTGAAAAACCACGTACCAATAAGCAATACACAATATTCCTTAGCCACTAAAAGTCTAAGGTCGGACAAGTTTTCTCTGAACCGTGTTTCCAAAACTTCGCAATGATCGGTTCTTATTTTTGTCTCGCATTCCAACATGCGATCGGCCATTTCGTCTGCTATCTAAGAATGAAACAGTTAATAAATTATAATTATCAATACTAATACATGCTGAGTATTTGTTTACCAAAATCTTAATTAAAAGAGGCTAGTGTATGTGTGTGCTGTTTTTGTGCAACATCAGGAACTAAGTACTTTAAATGAGGGAACTTCTAAAAAACGGGCCAAGTGCGAGTTGGAGTTGCGCATGAAGGGGTCTGTCTGTAACATTATGAGTACTTAAAAAAAAACCGAATCGCCTTCAAAAACCACCACAAAGCCACCGATTTCCGAAAGATATATTTAGTTCAGTTATTTTACACTTTTTGTGGTGGTTTTTGAAGGTGGTTAGTTTCTTTTTTTTTTAACTCTAAAATGTTTAACTTATTCTGTTTTTTAGTATTTGTTGTTATACTCGTAGCAGCAACATAAATATACCATCTGTGAAAATGTCAACTGTCTATCAATCATGGTTCATAAAGATACAGCTTGGTGACAGACGGACGGACATCAGACAGACAGACGGACCGACAGCGGAGTCTTAGTAATATTGTTCCGTTTTACCCTTTGGGTACGGATCCCTAAAAATGAACATCATTTATCATTTAGTTGGTACCTGTAAGTAGTAAGCACAGCAAAATATAAGTGCTCTAAGAAATCTTTCTGTGGTTGGCATGTGCAGCATATCAATTAGCATTGGACTCAATATGTGGACGGGTGCAGTATAAATTGCTAAATCTTTAACATCCTGAAAGAGTAGAGATTATGAAAACAAAAAAAAAATACATTAAAAAGCATTTTTAACCATATTAGCCACCCTTCGCTATTTCGATTTTAGTCGCGATGAATGATCTGATTTGAATGCATAGAGTACACCTGCTTTTTGTTCCATGCCCAAGTAACACATCAAAACTCAGCATCACGGCCGACTTACAGCATTTCTGTGACGTCTTGGTTTTTTGAGTTAGCCCTTTACGTATACTCCTTTGCCAACTTATACAAAATAATTCAAGTCTCTCTACTTGGGGTGCTAAGACAGGAAACCTCCACGTGCGCCCGTGGACTGGAGTTCCCTCTCGGATACGTCCGGGGGGAAGACCAGTTTTTCGGGCCGGTGCGCCCTGGGATGCGGGCAAAGACTCTCCTTAGGCACTTGTGCCTAAGGGGTTTCTTTGCCCGTATGCAAATAGCCTGTCGGGTGGACGCTCCTACGCGTGTCCCTCTGAACAGCAGAGGGCACAGCGGCGGAGCGGGCTTGCGGACGGTGAGTAATAATAATAATAATAAAATTCTTTATTATCAGACCAAGAAAGTCCATAAGTAGTTAGTGGGTTAGTAACAGATTTTGCTTATCCTAAGTTAGAGTTATTAGTACATAAAATATTTTATCAGTTTATTTTATCCTATAGAACCTATACTTAATTTCATCCAGTGATTTTGGATGGGGCAATCCGGCCTACTAGCAATCATTTTCAGGATGCTGTTATGAGTGTTACGCAAGCGCTGCAGTAAGGAAGCCGCTTTCTTTCGCATTATGGCTTGAAAGCCATCCGTGCGAGCTTCAGCAAACATTCCTGATGCACTACAACGCCGCGGTAACCGCAACAGCATCCTGAAAGCGTTGTTGTATTGTACACGCAGGACGTTGTAAGCTCGGCTTGTATATGACACCCACAGGCCGCTCGAGTAGAAGGACTGACAGAACGCCTTAAATAAACTCACTTTGACGTCTGCCGTGCAACGAGCGAACCTGCGGGCGAGCATATTGCTCCTCACTGCCAACGCCCTGCGCTCCCGTTCAATGTCCCCATCATCACGCAGATCACTGGTGACAACATGACCCAAGTATTTAAAACTGTCAACCACTTTAAGTGCCACGCCGTTCAGATATATGGGAGGTACACGGCGAGGGTGTTGTTTAGGTGCTTTGAAAATTAGGATTTCACTCTTTTTACCGACTTCAAAAAAAAGGAGGTTATCAATTCGACCCGTATGTATGTAATATTATCAGAACTGCCCAGTTTTCATATATGTTAGTCTATATCAGCGTCTGAACAAATGTGCCAAATTTCATAAGTGTATGTATGTATGTATGTATGTATGTATGTATGTATGTATGTATGTATGTATGTTTTTATGTTTGTGCACGCATATCTCCGGAACTATAAGTTCGATTTAAGTAATTCTTTTTTTGTTGTACTAGGTATTGTTCAACTTAGGGTACACTGCAAGTTTCATCAAAATCGGTTCAGTAGTTTTAGAGATATGGATTTTTTTATGTTGTGACGGATTACAAGATTAGTGCATATGTAAGAAAAATTTGTATTTTACAAGAATTTGGGTTGAATATGTAATAGATAAACTAAAAAGGGTAAAATAAAAACTTTTTTAAAAAAAGTACCGACTTCAAAACAAATACAAAAAAGTTTAAAATAACTTTTCTTTCGGAAGTCGGTGGCTTTGTTTTGTTGTGTCATTGACTATTGCCACCGACTTCCGAAAGAAAAGTTATTTTAAACTTTTTTGTATTTGTTTTGAAGTCGGTACTTTTTTTAAAAAAGTTTTTTTTGAGTTATATTTTAGGCCGTGCACCTCCGCATACGTCTCGCAGATAGCTAGTAGCTTTCTAAGCCCGCCTATCGATGGACTGAGCAGCACCATGTCGTCCGCATAACTTATGTTATTGACACAAGTACCGTCTATGTGACAGCCGACATGTGTGCTGCTCAGCCGCTCTATAAGCTGGTTGACATACAGATTAAACAAAAGCGGCGAGCTCAGTCCTCCCTGCCTCACACCACTTTCCACTCTGTACTCATCCGACATACTACCGACCCATTTCACCCGATTTGTCTGGTGAGCATACCAGTATTTGAGGAGAGCTGTGTACTGCGCCGGCACACCCGTGCCCCTCAACTTGTCCCATAGCAGATTATATGATACAAGATCGAAAGCTTTCGACAAATCGAGGAAACACGCGTACACCGGCGTCCTCCTAGCCGTGTAGTACTTGACGGTGTGTTTCAGGCTAAGGATGGCACTCTCAGTAGATACTCCCGCCTTGAACCCAAACTGGGCATCATGCACCTCCACATATTCCGAAAGGCGACCATATAACAGACCGTCAAGCACTTTAGCCATGGTAGTAGCGAGCGATATGGGTCGATAGTTATTTATATCGGATGTGTCACCCGTTTTGTTCTTAACGACGGGGACCACTATGGTCCGCATAAGCGGTTCCGGCAAATAAGAGTGACCTAGGCACAGAGTGAAAAACAGTGACAAAACTCTCGGAAGGTGAACTCCCGCATGTCTGAAGTGTTCGATACTGAGACCATCGTGACCCGGTGACTTTCCACGTTGCATTTTGGAAATGATTGAAGCCACCACTTTAGCTGGTATTTTTGCGTTACGCTCAGTCACAATGGTCTCAGCACCGTTCACCAACGAGTTCAAAGGTGAACGCATCGAAAAGTGGTCCCTAAAAGCGTTAGCAATGTCTTTGTGGTCGGTAATACCACCGACACTGACCGGAAGACTCGGCTTCACATTCATCTTGTTTGTATTCTTCCAAAAATCCTTAAATTTTTTATTAGCATGATTAGAAGCGAGGAGATCCATTTTAGTAATGGGTATGCTCGCCGTCCGACCAAGGACCAAGCCCGGGTCGGTGGCGCGTCGTGTTTCACGCGTCACCGACGGGGCCCCTTATGGGGCCAAATGCCTGCCGGGGTCGCGGATTTTTCTTAATCCAGGATACCGTGGCCCCGGAACGTATTAAAGGGCATCCGACGGAACACGGGTGGATTTTAGTCAGTAAGAGTCTGACAGTCCCTCCTTTGATGATTTTGCCACCCTAAAAAAAAAAAAAAAAAAAGTCTCTCTACTTACCTGTAAGGTAACATAATCAACTACTCCCTGTTTTGGTTTTCTTTGAAAACGTCGCTTAAATCGGAACTGAGAAAATAAATAAGTTCAGTTAGTTGATTTTTTATTTTTTAAATTGTCATACAGGTACCTACAAACCAACATCCTCCTGCACTGGATGGAGTGGAAGAAACTTGACCTGCTTTATCAGTGTTACTTTGCGTTCCAGGGGTGCGCTAACTTTTTAAGATGTCTGAAAACCTCAGCCAGCATCAGTAAGTCGTTTCGGGAATTCAGGAAAACAAGTTTCACGTGTCACGGCATGACATGAAAGTACCTGTTAGCTGATCTAACTAAAGTATCCGTATTACAATAAAAATACCCTGTATTGTATGTCAAGTGGCCCAGAAGTGGTGGCCCAATGGTATCGGTCACGACTTAGTTGTAGATCGGTTCAAATCCAGACAGGTGCATTACTCTGTGTTATTTATTTCATAACCACTGCTCTCAAAACGGTTAAAGAAAACATCGTTAGGAAACCGACGTGATGTCTTAGACTAGAACCAAAATACGAAGAGATGTGACGTCTACCGGTGCATCCACACCGCCGGTAACATTTGTGGAGCAACAAAAGGCAACACGGTAACATTCGGCAACATTCGGTAACTTTTGTGGCTCCTTGTTACTATTTGTTGATTGTTACTCATCCACACCGCAGTAACATCCGACAACAAATGTTGCCGTGTTACTGTATGTCGAGTAACGTTGCTCGACAATCGGCAACATTGTTAGATAATGGGGGTAACATTGTTACCGAATGTTGAGCAACGTTACTCGACTTACAGTAACACGTCAACACTTAGTAACATTAAATAACATTTTGTTGGCGGATGTTACCGAATGTTGAGCAACGTTACTCGACTTACAGTAACACGTCAACAATTAGTAACATTAAATAACATTTTGTTGGCGGATGTTACCGAGCAACATTTGGAAACGTTGAGCTACAAATGTTACCGGCGGTGTGGATGCACCGTACCAATCCGCACTTGGCTCGCGTGGTGGATTACGGCCCATTCTCTCTCACAGAGAGGAGGCCTGTGTCCCAGCAGTGGGACCATGTTATAGGCTGATGATGAATATATGTCAGGTTCTGTTCTAACCTGTTCAATAACGTCGATATCGTCTCTAAACTCGACAGCACCAGTCATTGCTTTGGTTGGTATTTGTATACTTTCAGCTGTTACCGGAGGCAAATCACTGAAAAAAAAAAGAAAAATTAAATGTAGTTATATATACAAAGGTGCTCCTTCACCGGGACCTTTGTAACAGCTTAAATTCGGAGTGAGAAGAACCGAATATTACCGTACGCAAGCTATTATGATGCAATTTGTTAAAATCACTTGTTCCTATAACTCTATCATAAAATCTTCCATCGAGCGGCCATTTGTTCATTAACGTAATGCTTGATAAAGAATTTTAATTTGTAGAATACAATTCATTTATTTGTCAGAATATTGTACAAGGTTATTGTGTGCATTATGTATAGTTACGATCATAATATTCTGCCGTTTCCGGCGTACAAATATGGTTTTTAAGATTATGGGTCATCAATTCATCATACATTAAAATTAGATTAATAATCATAAGAATTACAAATAATTAAATATAACTTGAACGACATTCATTTAGTCAAGGAGATACATACAATTTACAGGCCATACAATTTATAGGCCATGTAAAATTGAAGAGACTTAAGTATATGATAGGGGATAGGGCTTGTTTTTGTAGTTTTAACACACTGATGTGCCTTTTAAAGTAAAGATTCTATAAAATATTTAAAAATCGGTATTTACCTCACAAACAACAATGCTTGTGTATTCTCATCCCACACCCAGTGTCCATCTTCATACAGCCCCCCAAAGAATTCATCTTCTTCATCCGCCATTGTCTCAAGTTTCTGGCACACTTTTCACGTTGTTTGTCAATGTCAATTGTCGTTTCAAATGTATTTTTTTAAATTCCATTAAGTTTAGCTGCTTTTATACTTTATGGTTGCTTTCGGTGCGGGTTGAAAGTGCTCCATATGCTCGCTACACACGACACAAATAATATTACGCGTGTGTAGCCAAAGATGCCAAAGGCTTGGCGCGACGCGGGGTGGTGCATCCGATTTTTGTGAAGATGAGGGCGAATGCGTCACGCACAGTTAGAAGCCAGCATTATGGTGTGAACCTTTAAGCTATGTCAAACAGACAGGCGAAAGCGAACCGAACCGATTCCGAGGTGAACCCGAAGCGATAGGAGACGTCAAACTGGGTGCAGCGAACCGAGGCGTGACAGTTGTATTAGCTAGCTTTATATGAACGACGCGACGTCAAACAGCAAATACGGGAACGAAACGTGACCGAAGTGTGACCGAAGCGAGAGCGAAGCGTGGTCGTTGTCTGTGTCGTCGCCGCTTCTTCGTTTTCTTTCTTGTAAAACATCAATAATTTGTTGAGTAATTTTATAGAGAAGACTGTATAAATTGTTTTTTAACCGACTTCCAAAAGGAGGAGGTTCTCAATTCGGATGTTTATATATATATTTTTTTTTTGTTTGTTCGGGCATAACTCCGTCGTTTACCCGCCGATTTGAAAAATTATTTTTTTGTTGGACTTCCCGAATGGTCCCATCAAAATTTTATCGAAATCGGACTAGCACTTTTTAAAAAATCATCAAAAACCTAAAAAGTTTTCAACATTGTCTACACCGATTACTCCGAGGTTTCTGGTCCGATTTCGATGATTCTTTTTTTGTTCGATACAGTATACCTGCCATTTAGTCCCATAAAATTTTCATTTAGTTTGGTGCAGTAGTTTTCATTTTTAGCTCATTGTGTAAGAGTACTCGTACATACATGGACAATGTTATTACCGGTGCTACGGATTACAATATTTTAGTGTACTTACATGTAAGAAAATTATGTATTTGACAGTAATTTGGGTTGAATATTGGAACTAAAAAGAACTTTTTCAATAAAAAAATGTAACCGACTTCCCACAAAAAAGTTCAAAATAACCTACAAAAAAACTTTTCTTTCGAAAGTCGGTGACAAAAAGTCAATGAAATAAAAAAAAAGTCACCGACTTTCGTCGCCGTGGGCGTCTACCATTGCGGCTGGGGTGGAGGGAGGACGCTGTCCTCTCCCTCACGCGGCCCGCCTCCTTCGCGAGCATGACTGCTTCGCAGAAGGCGACGACCGCTTCCCACTCCGTCTCGCCCCGCAGCATGGCCTCTACCAAGTCCGGGCGCGAGAGGACTCCGCCTATCCGAGGATCGCCGTGAGGACACGGCGGTGCTCTGCCCAAGCGGGGCAGTCCTGCACCGTATGCTCCACCGTGTCCTCCGGGCGATCCTCGCAGTGGGGACACCCAGGCGTTTCTTCCCTCCTTATCAGACACAGGTACCTCCCGAAACTTCCGTGTCCGGTGAGGACCTGCGCCATGCAGTAGGTCAGGACGCCGTGATGCCTACCCACTCCTCAAAGAGGGGTCTCACCGCCGCGATTGCGGCGTGCCCGGACCTCAATTGCGACATTCACCTCCATACTGCCCTGAGATCGCGCCGGAGCTCTTCCTTCGGATTCACTCCGGCGCTGTGCCTCCACGCGCCACTCATAGACGTGCTGGAGGGCAGTCGCCTCCAGATCCCAGGGCAGCAATCCGACAAGGAGGTTGACCGATTCGCCGGCGATCGTGCGGTATCCTCGGATTATCCGGATTTTTTTGTGTTTTTGGATTTTTTTGTAAATCACCCCCAAGTTATTGAAATGGGGTATTCAAGTTTAAAAGGGAGGATCTTTAACTGCTAAACGTATACTTAACCTGAATTTTGGTCGGTAGTTGCAATTTATAATGTAGGTGAGCACTAAGAAGGGATTTTGCGAAAATCCACCTATAAGGGGGTGAAAAGGAGTGAAAATCTTTGGATCTAAAATCTGAAACCTTGGGATTATAAACTTGAAACTTACGAATATGAGTATAGTTTTTTAAAACTACCCTCCATCGGTAATCTAGACAATGTTAAAGTTTGTATGGAAAAATCATAACGTGCTGACCGATGAATTTGAAAGTGAGTACATTTAAAATAAGATCAAAAATAATCAAACTCATGTTTTTGGGTATTTCAAAAATCACCCCCTAAATTGGTGAAAAGGGGTGATTAAGTTTTAAGTGAAGGATTTTACTGTTTGCTTAGATAAACTCAAAACTTGGTAAATAAATCTCTCAAGCGAATACAGGATATAATTATAAATATCCTATTTCAAAAAACAACCCCTAGCGGGGTGAACAGGCTCTCTGGTGAATAGGCTCCGAAACTACTAGACTATTTTTAGATTTTCCAAAAGTAAAGTACAAGGAGGGTGATCGGGCATTAAATTCATTGAGTTCGAAGTTAGAAACGCGAGCAGACGAAGTCGCGGGCGGAGTGCAAGTGTAATATAAAAAACTTCATTATAAACACATTTAACGAATTGGCATCACTTTTGGCCGGATGGTTCCCAACATATTGCGTTTTAATTTTTTTTTGGCCAGGGGAATCAAAAAACGGTAGTAGAAAATCAAGTTTTATTACTATTTTAAAGTAGCCTCTATACACCGTGACTTTTTAGTCGTCTTACAAAAGTGGTCCACGTAATGTCCCCGACCTAAAATACATCTAGGCGAGTTTAGTTTTTTTTTTAATCGTTAAAAATAATTTTTATTATTAATAAATAGGTACATTTGAAATATGAAAATGTTTACGTATCAAGCTGTAGAGTATACCTACTCAGCGCAATAGTCAGGCAGATCATTCCATCTCCATTTTCTATGAGACAAGGG
The DNA here is from genome assembly GCA_950005045.1 of Agrotis exclamationis. Lineage (NCBI taxonomy): Eukaryota > Metazoa > Arthropoda > Insecta > Lepidoptera > Noctuidae > Agrotis > Agrotis exclamationis. The sequence continues at coordinate 12,448,353 of OX465425.1, read as the reverse complement.
TGTTTTTAACTACTCCTTGCGTCATAATAATGAATTAAAAATGTATTTAAATTTTTTTCAAATCTCTTAAATACCAATTTTTTTATTATAAACGTGTTCTAGTCATTGGATACATGAACTGGGCTGCCGTTGTAAGACGACTAAAAAGTCACGGTGTATAATACTAATCAGTCTCGTTAACAATTTATCACTTTCAGTACCCAACCATAAAACGTTAAAACTCAAATTGCATTTGGAAACGTGGTCAGGGTAATCAACGAGCTATCGAAAACAAAACCAGGGGAATCAAATAATTACGTTCGTAATTTCGTCCTGGACCAACGAGCGGCGCAATCTTCCGCAAAGACGTTCGAAGCTCTACCAGCAGCGCACATGCGACGGCACGGAGACAGTCTTCTAGAAAATTCTACTAAGATATACGAAGATTTGTGTCGCGCCACGGGAATCACTGTTTAGTCTCGGACAAACTTTATATTGTAATTCTTAATGAAACTATCATAAATATACATGGTATATCTTTTTTAAATATATCTACAACAATTCTGGTAGCGATGAGACCGCGGTGTTTATTTTGTTTACTTTCATAAGTAAGAGTTTTGTTGGTATTTTGTTTGCGAAATGTGCAGCGGACGCGCCAGGGGTATCAATATTTAGGCCTTTTGGATTTTTTTTCGACTGTTTAGTACCAAATTAGACACAAAAACTATCGTACTACAGTAAGATCATACAATATAGTGGCATAAAAAAAATTGGTTTCTAATTTAAATACTACGGGTAGTTTTTTTCTTCGGACAGCGTAAAATTAGCGTCTCGAGATTCACCCTTTAAACGAATGACGTCTTAGCTAGATTTGTTCAGCCTAATGAGCACTCTCTGTTGATGTATAAAAATTGAAGATCTAGAACACCTGATGTGAAATTCCAAGAGCCCAGCTACACTATAACATTATTACCTAAGTGTATAGGAATGACGTCTTTGCAAGAGTTGTTCAACCTGATGAGCACTAATAATCTGTTGACGTATAAACATTGAAGATCTGGAACACCTGTGGAAATGAAAGCTATCACTAATTTCACTGTGTAAGTGTGTAATTATAAAATAACATTAGCTGGGAGTACCAGTAAAAGTGGTTGAGTGAATTTCAACAACTACGATTTTTTACCTAATTTTGATGAACATTTTTGTTTCTGGTTTTTTTTTTATATTCGAAGGTTTTGATAAGGAAGAAAAACATGTTTAAGTACATAAAATGTTACAGAAATTTATTTATTCCAGAAAGTTTCTCACATATTGTTGACACCTGAATTGGTAAGACACCAAAATTTATTTTTGACACAAAAATTAGAACTTCTTGAAATATATAATTATATTTTATTACTACAAATATTTAATTTAAAAATAATAAGAACTTATTTGTAGTGAATGTAAAAGTTAAAAAAAAAATAACAAAAATTGAGATCATTAAAAGAAAATAATAATCACCAATAGAACTTTCTATATTTTGTTATTTAATAGATTTAAATTTAATAACACATTTTTCGCTTCTTGTATCATCAATTCTTCATCATCATGATCATTTACGATGTTTTGTGTGGTATTTAAGTACAACTTTTTCACTGATGTATGGAAAAATACCACCAAAATTGTACCATCAAAATTAGAACCATGATTAAAATCTTTATTTAAAAAAAACTACTAAAATATAGAATTTATGTTTGTACAATTCTGAAAGATCTCAAACCCTATTATGCATTTAAATTACAACACCGATTTATTAATAAAATGATTTTCAAAATATTAACACAAAAATTGCAAGTTTTTTGTCCGATCTGGAGGCGACTGCCCTCCAGCGCGTCTATGAGTGGCGCGTGGAGGCGCAGCGCCGGGGTGTATCCCCGCTGCCTCGAGAAGTCGAGGCGCGGCGGGAAGAGCTCCGGCGCGATTTCAGGGCAGTATGGAGGGGACGACTGTCGCTACCGACGGCCGGGCACGCCGCAATCGCGGTGGTAAGACCCCTCTTTGAGGATTGGCTGGATAGGAGTCACGGCGTCCTGACTTACCGCATGACGCAGGTCCTCACCGGACACGGAAGTTTCGGGAGGTACCTGTGTCTAAGGAGAAAGGAGGAAACGCCTGGGTGTCACCACTGCGAAGATCGCCCGGAGGACACAGTAGAGCATACGGTGCAAGACTGCCCCGCTTGGGCAGAGCACCGACGTGTCCTCACGGCGGCGATAGGCGGAGACCTCTCGCGCCCGGCATTGGTTGCGGCCATGCTGCGGGGCGAGACGGAGTGGGAAGCGGTCGCCTCCTTCTGCGAAGCAGTAATGCTCGCGAAGGAGGAGGCGGGCCGCGTGAGAGAGAGGACAATGTCCTCCCTCCGCCCCACCCGCGGTGGTGGACGCCCACGGCGACGGACGTCGCAAGACGATCTTCGGCCACCGTAGGCGCGGGCATGCGGGCGGCGAGTAAAGGGCAACTCGCAGCCCGACCATGGACCATGCCCGGGTCGACGGCGCGTTGTGTTCCACGCGCGCCTCAAAGAGCGTCAGCATAATGACGGGGCCCCCTCTCTAGAGGGCCAAAGCCTACCGGGGTCGCGGGACTTATCTCATTACCGTGACCCCGGAACATAAAAGGCTATTGAAGGACACCGTGGATTTTAGTCAGTACAAGTCTGATAGTCCCTCCCGCCCTGCCCGGGGTGGGAGGACTCATTTGATGATTTTACCACGATAAAAAAAAAAGCTTTTTGTCCGATTGCCATAAAACGACTTTCTCTTAAATTTTTTTAAAATTTATTAATTAAATGTTATATACAAAAATATTTATGGCCTGATCAAGATATGGACTTCTTCTTTCTATAAAAAAATAATAACTTTATTGTTAGTTTGGTTTTAGATACGATTTTCAGCCACGCCGCAAAAATTTTATGTTTCAGAAATTCACTCGGTTACATTTTAGGACTGATTTTCGATGACGACGAATAATGAATAAAAATTTGACTATACGGGCCAAAACTCCTATTTTTTTTTACCCGGGCTCTAGGAATTAGGCATCAGACATTTTAGATCTTCGATTTTGACGAACCCATTATCGCTGGCATAAGCAACAGGATCCGCGTACGAAGTCGCGGGCAGAAGCTGGTTAAAACGCCTCGCTTCGCGTTCGCCACGCTTCACTATGGGACCAACCGGTATTTTCCATCTCAAAAATCGATAACTCTGTTGTTTTGTGATTTATCTCCTTGATTTTTTTTTCACGTATTTGTGAATATCTAGGCAATAAAAGAAATCAAACATCATCATTCTAAAAAAAATATTTTTTCCGAAAAAAAAATGACAAAGATAAAGTTATACGAAATTTCATACAAAAAATCATACAGTTATATTAAAATAGCAATAAAAGTTACACTTATGCTTAAAATAAGTTTAAACCAAATTATTATTATTAAACAAACAGTTACATGACAAAAAAAAATTATTACTTAAACTTATCCTACTCATCACTTTCTATTTCCAACAATTCTTTAGCTTCGTCAAATAATTCTTTGGATATTAGAAAACTTGGTTTATTTAAGCTAGATATATAAGGATAAGATGTATATAACAAAATATGCAGAACGTCTTCGTTTGTTGCTGATCTGGAACACTTCCTAGCGTGATGTAACCTATATTTCTTATAATCTTTATTTCGAGCTTCCTGGGCATCTTCGGATAATTGTCCTATAGGCAAAACTGCATAATGCTCTATTATTTTCGCACCATGTATAAGTACTTTAAGGACCGAAGATGGCATGTAGTACCAGTTATATTTGCTTACATTATAATTGCGCGGTTACCAATGTATACTGACCAAATTTTTCTGCGTTTATAGGAAATCCCGATGACATAGTTTGAAGAATTACATATAGTCTCTTGATTAATTCTTCATCAATTCCGGTTATCTCTGCAGAACATTGGTAATTTTGGAAAAATCTCCTTGCCGTATTACCGTCATTGCTATTACCGGAACCTTGACGTGGTTTATCAATATGCAAGCCAAGCACTTCTCGGAAACGTTTTTGGACAAATTTTTTCTTGTCTTCTTTAAGTTGTTTGTTTTCTGGAGTTGTTGCAGACCACTTCTCAAAACCTAAATTGTAAGAAATATGGAGGATCATTTCCATAAATCTTATCCATGCGTGTAGCGTCGACAATCCGTATTTAAACGCATTTTCATTTTCAACTCTCGTTGTAACTTTTAAAAGATCATTCATTTGTCTGGGAGTTGCTCCACAAACAGTGCAGGTAGCACTGGATGATGTGTTTGTCAACACTTGAGCAACTTTCCCATCAATCATTGTCATAAACAGTTGATGTTTAACTTCGATGACTTTGTCTTCTATTGACACAAGAGTTGGAATCAATTGATTAATTTTGGCTTCAATTTCACTGACAACCGCTGTAGTTTTTTCGGGAGTTTCTTTTGCAAATTCTAATGAAATTGGTCTGCAATATCTAACAGATGAGCAAGTAGGGTTTTTCCATATGACCGTAGAAGTTTCTTCGTCTACTAGTCGCAGTGGTACAAGGGACACTATAAACAAATTAGCGTCCGATATTTGTTCGTTTTCTTCTGGTAGAGTTTGTTTATACTCACTTTGCCCGGAGGATCCATCACATCCCCATTTAGTGAAAAGCTTGAGACGATTGTAAGTCGATCCTGACTTTATCCTTATAATACGGCAGACTGTATGGTCTAAGAGATCTTGCAGGTTGATTTTTGCGCTTATATTTGTCACCGTAATGCTGGATGCAGGCGGATAGCAAGCCTTTTTTGCTTCACTTAGTGTTTGATACGAAGGCAATACAGAACTTAAATTCTTATCAACGAGCCTTTTTCTTAGGTACGCTTAATGTGCTTTGGTTAAATCAGTTTCAATGCATATACTCAATGCTTCTTCTTTTGTAAAGGAAAGTGCGTTATCTGGATTGAGTATGTTATGTAGAATAACTTTTTTCTCTTCTTTTTCCTTGTTTCTGATAATAGTCACAATCGACGCTTCGTCATTTTCCCCATGGATCTTAAACCTTGCACATAAGCGTTACGGATATGTCCCATTCCATACTCCTGGACCAGCTCCATATTTTTTCGTTTCTTTGTGTTTTCCGAGCACTCGTCATATTGTTTTGTTGGTCTTCCACGTTCACCAGAAGTATTCAAACCAGAATTTACAGTGGTTGAGGTACTGCAAGAATTCAATGATACTTTAAACTCACCATTTAACCAATTTGAGTATAGGCTCTCGAACCGGTCCGGCTTTCTTTGAGCTTTGGTCCATTTCTGGTTGCAACTCGATGTTAGATTTTTTTGAATACTCTCTGTTACAGTATTAACGTCAGTTTCCGATAGTTGAAAATTTTCCAATAAATATTTTTTGAGGTCTGAAGTACTTTTCCCTTTTATTATTTGATCACAAAGATCGCGTCGAACACAAACGAATTCAGTCATTGTTAGATAATAATGTTTTTTATGCGTTAACTGTTATTGAAAAGAAGTATTTTAGAACACTTTGATGAATCGTATGCTGAACATACACGGGTATTTAAAGGACTAATATTTTAGTGCCTTGTGCAAAAACCATGGGACAATTGATTATAACAGTTCTCATCGAAATAGTGTAATCAGTACTGATTGTAATTATTTACCACAACAGATAAATAGAACTTCCGCAGCAATATAGTTTATCATACTTGTGGTTAAGGTGACCACCCCAAACAAAATTGCCATGGGAAGATTCTTTCAAATATAATAGCAGTTTTTTTAATTTGCAAATGTTTGTTTTTATCATAGAAATAGAAAAAAACAATATAGACATCAAAGGATAATAACTAAATATAATATTTCATAATAAAAAAGAAGAACCGTAATTTTCGAGGATTTTTCCCCGATTGACATTATTGCTTCAAAATCACCTCTGGCGCAAAAAACGCGCAAGTTTTTTTTAAATCCTCATATTACTGAGTAGATAAGGTCTCTAATAGAGTAATTAACTTGACACCGGCTGCTTTCGGCAACAACGAAAACTCCAATTGAAATTAACAAAAACTAAATTTTCTTTACTTCACTAAAAATATTAAAAAATTAAATAAAAATATTTTTTTACAAAAACTGAACGTGGTTGCAAAGTGTATATTCTAAGCTATCTAATAATGTATAACACTAATATGTTTCCTTGGAAAACTTCCGAATAATTATGTGTTGAACTCCCTTAACGGTAATGTAATTGGCATGAAAATATTTATGCCCAATGTTTGAGGTTCATTTTATAAACGTAAAACTTTATATTTTTTTATATTTTGTAATTTATTCGTAAGTTCCATCTTTTGAGAGTATAAAACCATAAAAAAAAACTTTTTTAAAAAAAAGTACCGACTTCAAAACAAATACAAAAAAAAAGTTTAAAATAACTTTTCTTTCGGAAGTCGGTGGCAATAGTCAATGACACAACAAAACAAAGCCACCGACTTCCGAAAGAAAAGTTATTTTAAACTTTTTTTTTTTTTGTATTTGTTTTGAAGTCGGTACTTTTTTTAAAAAAAGTTTTTATTTTACCCTTTTTAGTTTATTTATTACATATTCAACCCAAATTCTTGTAAAATACAAAATTTTCTTACATTTATGCACTAATCTTGTAATCCGTCACAACATAAAAAAATCCATATCTCTAAAACTACTGAACCGATTTTGATGAAACTTGCAGTGTACCCTAAGTTGAACAATACCTAGTACAACAAAAAAAGAATTACTTAAATCGAACTTATAGTTCCGGAGATATGCGTGCACAAACATAAAACATACATACATACATACATACATACATACATACACTTATGAAATTTGGCACATTTGTTCAGACGCTAATATAGACTAACATATATGAAAACTGGGCAGTTCTGATAATATTACATACATACGGGTCGAATTGATAACCTCCTTTTTTTTGAAGTCGGTAACAATCTATGGATTTACGACTTTCGACAAAACCATTTTTGAGATGGAAAATACTGTTTGGTCCCATAGTGCGCTTGTCTGTTTGACAATAGCTTTATTGTATACTCCGGTTTGGGGTGGTGAAACTATTATTGCAGGCTTGTGAGAATATAACTCACCATATTATATTTTCTCAAATGAAGATTTAATTAAACACTATTATGCTAGATCAGCATAATACCCACATTAATAATACTTAATTAAAAAAAATGGTTGCACTTTCGTCTTCTACGTTTATAACTATTGACCCGATTGTGATGAAAATTTAGCAGTGTGAAAGTTCCTGGCCCAGTTTATTTTATTATCCACTACCGTGGTATCAGAAAGCATGCCGTGTACAGCCAGTTCTCCTATTTTTTTTTTATTTTTCTTTATTGGCCAAACAACAATTATTTACACTTATAACTATAGAATATGTTTACTTATTGTAGCTAGGACTAGTGCAATAATTAATTAAAGGCTAGCACCGCATGCAAATTATAATTGGAAAATAAAAGTTTAAAATAAAACTACATACAAGTTACCCTGCGCCAGTTACAAGTAATACTCAAAATCCACGTGTTTAAAAGCAAACTAATTAATTAATTTGGAAGTGACAAATAGAAATGATACAATATTAAGAAAATAAAATTGGCTTGATCATATAAAAAATAGGAACACAAAATAGGGATATAATGTCAAATATTATCTGCAACGATTCTGTGAAACCTGCCAAGTGAGTCAGAGTGAACGTCAATAAGATCGCTGACGCTATTTAGCTCTTTACAAAGCCGGGGGACAACTGAGCTCGCTCCAAGCACTGTTCTACGTGGTGGTGGATGCAAGGGAGTAATAGGAGCACGAGGGAGCCTACAGGGGACGCGTAGTGGAAATTTACCCAGTAATTGAGGACAGTCCACTTTGCACCGGAGTATTTTGTATAGGAAAATGGAATCGATTATCCTCCTACGCTTCTCTAGGGACACCAGCTTAAAATGAGACAATCTAGCTTCGTAAGATCTTTTCTTTTTGGCAATTCCGGAGGAAAATGCAAGATGCCACAGAAATCGCTTCTGAATTCGCTCCAGTCTCAAACTATGTGTGGCATAATGCGGTCTCCAAATTGTGCTACAGTACTCTAAAATACCACGTACAATGCAATTTTGTAACAAAATCTTCGTACGGCTGCTACGCTTAAAACCAACAACGTTCCTAATGACGAAACCCAACATTTTGGACGCTTTTTGATAACATTCTCGACATGAGCCACGAAAGTAAGAGTGGCATCAAAAATCACTCCCAGGTCTCTTACATGATCTACCTCTTGGATTACTGTATGGTTCACATGGTATGCATACTTTGTTATCCTCTTTTTCCTAGTGTATTTAACGTGGTAGCATTTTTTAACGTTAAGAGCCATTTCGTTATCGTTACACCATCGGACTAACGAGTCGATATCGCTCTGAAGTAACTCGGTATCACTGCAAGATTCAATTGTCCTGGAGAATGTAAGATCGTCCGCATACATGAAACAGTCTGAGAATTTGAGGCATTGTGGGATATCATTTACAAATGCATTAAATAGGATAGGCCCGACATGGGCTCCTTGAGGAACCCCTGAGGTGATACCGTAAGTTTTAGACTGGAAGCCATTGACTGCCACAAAAAAGAGACGATCTTCCAGATATGATTTCAGCCATTTAAAAAGAGCACCGGTGATTCCATATGCCGATAACTTGGATAAAAGTATCCTCCTATGAATTCCTCAAGATTATAAAGGACTTTCTCTAACACTATACATGTGTTGTGAAATTGTCAAACAGATTGAAGGCTTAGCGTGTCCTGGCTCAAGCTATACTTAGTACTGAGTGTAAATATTGTGAAGCAGCGGGGTGCATCTAATAAAGTCGTTCTTCAGCAGACGAGAGGGTACTTAGCATCGAAAGGCTCAGTTACAACTAAAAGCATAAACATGTTTTATTAGAGAGATGTAGTTATAACTGTCCGTTGAAAATCGAACATGTAGGTATTTTTATTTCATATTTGAGTCAGAAATTGATTTTAAACTGCCCTATGTTTCTAGTATTGATTTATTGTAGCGGTTGCCGGTTATGGTATACCTAGTTTAGTTTGTACGATGTTTATATTGCAGATGAGGATAGAACGAGCGAGATTCTATTTTTGCCTAACGGTAAACTTATTTGGGAGTTATACAAAACAGTTGACTTTTTGACTTTTTTGTTTAGTTTTTTTTTGTTATGGTAAAATCATCAAATTATTATTCCCACCCAGGGCAGAATGAGAGGGACTGTCGCACTTGTACTGACAAAAAAAATTCAAAACAGATACCTGAGTTAAAATCTGAAGAGCACAATACATATAAAATCGCGCTGAATAAGGTCACCGCAGATAACGCTTTACAATCGTAACTCAAATCGGAAACTTTAAAAACAGATGTACACAACACTAGCACCCAATGTCTTTCCCATCCGCTTTGCGAGCTCACGTAGCACAGTTTACGTCTGCGGAACACCGGTTTATGACCGTGGAGTAGATTGAACATCGCTCCCGGCGAAGGATTATACGCGCTCGAAACGTGCTTCCCGACGAATAGGTATACTTCATCCCTGTATCAACACCGAGTAGCTTTTGATTTCATCGAATGCAATCGACTCGCTCTTTATTAAATTTCCCTGGCTTTTAACCTAGATATTCTGATGCAATAATATCTAGTTCATCAGTGGAAACTGAAGGTATACTTGAACATTTTATTGGAAACGGCGGCGTGCGCGACGGTGAATGCATTTGTATTTGTAACGACCGCGACATAATATTTTTTAGCATAGCCTGATCACCCAGGTCGATTTTACTTTTCATTTTACATAGTGTCTTTTCTCGTCATTTTCAGTTTTAATATATAAATAGCTGTCCAATATTTAAATCTATACTTATATTATTAAGTTGAAGAGCTTGTTTGTTTGGTTGAACGTGCAAATCTTAGGAACAACTGGTTCTAATTAAAAAAATCTTTTTGTGTTAGATAGTCTGTTTATCGAGGAAGTTTATAGGCTATATGACATTACGGAATTGAAACCGCGGGGAACAGCTAGTTAATTATACTAAATGATTTCAACCATTATTGCTTTGTACAGGTATTGTAGCTTGTGGCAGGGCCGCATAAATACGAATCTTTCGATTATTTCATCAGATTTTTAGGGTTCCGTAGTTAACAAGGAACCCTTATAGTTTCGCCATGTCTGTCCGTCCGTCCGTCTGTCCGCAGCTTAGCTCAGAGACGCCCAGTAGTGGAAAGCTGTAATTACGAGTAGGTGTAAATATACGGATTTGTTGGGCCGAAAACGTGGTAAAATAAAATCTCGTAAAATATTTTTTTAGGGTACCTCCTGTACACGTAAAGTGGGGATGTTTTTTTTTTCTCGCGTACCCCTTTGTGTGGGGTATCATTAAATAGGCCTTTAAAAACAACGCAACTACGGAACCCTACACTGTGCGTGGCCCAACACGCACTTGGCCGGTTTTTTTTTTCTAAAGCTGATCAGTGTATTTCATCATTTTACATAGGACATTTATAAACATTTTTAGCTAAACATAGCATTACCGATCGGGGAATTCAGGCATCATGTTGTGTAACAAAATGTTTCAGAACCTACATCATAGTTTGTTTTACGTCATAATAAATGAATGGAACTACAGTCGAGTTTCCATTTCGGTGGGAATGAAACAAGCGAAATGAAATTGGAAAGAATGTTCATCGAGTTAGAAAAATGTTCGGTTTACCAGTTACATACTGTACGTTTTGTTAGTTCCTAACTGTTAGTTTAGTTGAGCGTCATTCCACCTCGTGTTCCACCTGGATATGAATACTGAAACTACTGGTTTGATTGACTGGAGTGAATGAATCATCATCTCCCTAGCTTTTTCCCAACTATATTGGGGTCGGCTTCCAGTCGAAGTGAATGAGTAAAGAATATAATTGATATTAATGATAGGGTCATGATTGACATCGCCCAGTAACAAAAAAAAAACATTTTTCAAAACAATTTAACCGCTTTCAAAAACAACCACAAAAATGGGAAAAAAACCTACAAAATAACTTTTTTTTATTTCGTTGTCCTATTTTCCACAGACTTCCGAAAGAAAAGTTATTTTGTAGGTTATTTTACACTTTTTTGTGGTTGTTTTTGAAGGCGGTCGAATTTTTTTTGAAAAAAGTTTTTTATTTTACTGTTTTTAGTTTATATTTAACCCAAATTCTTGTTAAATTGTATATCATTATCTTATATGTGTACTAGAATTTTGTAATCCGTAGCACACCGGTATTAGCATCGCTCATGTACACAATAAGCTAATAAAATTCCCTATTACAAAAACTACTTAACCGATTTTAATGAAACTTACAGTATTCCCTAAGTTGAACGATCCCTAGTACAACAAAAAAAGAATTACTTAAATCGGACTTGTAGTTCCGGAGATAAGTGAAATCAATCGATGCCTACTCCTTACTGTTAAGGAGTTGTACCTTCCATCATCAGCTCAGCTACATAAGATGATGATTACCATACGCAAGTACTTAAATTACTTCATAATATTTGCGAAAAACGATGTGTGGGCCTATAAAATTTGAGGGTTGCCCTCGATTTCTCCAGGATCCAATCATCAGATATTGAAATGGTGACAATGGGACCACACGGGAAGCACCAGCTTTCAAATAAAAAAAGAATCATGAAAATCGGTTCATCCAGTCGCAAGTTATGAGGTAACGAACATAAAAAAAAAAAATCCAGTCGAATTGATAACCTCCTCCGTTTTTTGAAGTCGGTTAAAAAATAAAGGTCATCCACATAGCGGTAATCAAAAAAATGCTCACAAAATAAAAAGTACTGAACCAAATTTGATGAAATTTTTATGGGACCAAATGGAAAGTATACTGCATCGAACACAAAACCCACTAATCGGACTAGAAACCTCGGAGTAATCGGTGTACATACATAAAAAAAAACCGACCGCATTGAGAACCTCCTCCTTTTTTTGAATTCGGTTAAAAAATAAAAGTTGTTTGATCAGTGTAGTTTCACTTATATTTTGATAAATCTTATCCGTCTTAACACAATAAAGATAAACATCTGTTGAGCACTTGTCTTTAAAAACTATCAACGTTCAAACGACATTATACGCTGATTTAGGAGTCTTGTTTTGCAATTACACTTTTATTAGACAAGCGTTCAACAGATGTTTATCTTTCCGGAAAACTTGCCTCAATACATTGTTATCCATTATTTCTTTTTTTTTAATAATTTACAGAAAAGGCTAATAATAATTAACTACAGTAGTAGCAGCCCTCACATTTTGCTAAGTTAAGTTATGCTTGTATTAATTACTTTGTTTCGGGCCTCTAAAAGCTTTGGGAGGCGAGCACTAAAACTCAATGGGCCGCAGGTGCCCGCCGGGCTATTACAAAGTGAATGTTTCATAACAAACAGTTTTTTATTGTTTTTACTAAGAACTATTTTATCTACGTACAAGTACTTATTTTAATATGATAATTTTATGATTAAGGCTTTATCACAAGATTTCTGTATTTTATTTACAGCGTACTTGAAGTATTTATGGCGTTTATTGTATGGAAAATGAAAAAGTGCCTCTCGTGGATGAACGAGGAATTATATAAATCTCATTTTGTGCTTATTGGCCTAGTTTTGTGCTGTCTCCTGCTTGAGATGGAGGGAAGTCGAAAGTACGTATTTTTCTTACTCCTCCACTATTCTTTTCTAATTAATTTCGTTATATGACCCAAGTCATTCTCCAGGTCAGGTCGAGCTTCATTGTGTCGGTGCTTATCTGGTGGTGGCCACTGTTGATTCTGGCTTTTAGGAGTTGCAGTGGTTTGAGAATAGTGCGGTGTGATTGTGCCAAAAAATACCTCCACAAGAAAAATCAGAGTTTATGTTTACATGCATGTAAGTATTTAACTCCGCAACAGTTTCAGTTAAGCACTCAAAGTTAAAAGAAGTGGAGCGTAAACGATACATAGGTACATAATTTACTTTGAATGTTTTAATGGTTCCTGGTTAGTACCCGCGCTAATCCCCAACCGTGTGCCAAACTAAGTAGATACTCATTTGATCACATGGCAGAGCGCACACGATCAAAGCAGCGCATCGCAGCCTCCTGTGCGATCGTCTGTGTCAGCCAATTCAATGAATTAACACAAGCACAAGTGACATACATGCTCAAAACTTTACATTTATCCTAGTAAAATGTATTGCAAGTAAGGTTATTCACTCGCAACTTTGAGACATGTTTGGTACACTTTACATGTCTGAAACTCACTTTGTTTTTCCGAAGTTTCCATCCAAATGCGGGTGGAAGTTCTAAGTGATTTTATTGTCCATCCTACAAAGTAAAGAATACGAGCATGGACCGATAAGTAAAGTAGCACTATGCACTTATTTAGTTTCTCGAAACTTCCGTACCTAGGTTTATTGAGCTATTTTTCTGTTTTAGTTTAATCAGTAAGCTAGATCAATGGTAAGTTCTTTTTTTGTTTGGTCTTACATTCTAGGTTTATTGGCTGTACCGCATACATTTACAAGAGTACATTTTAGAGCTTTTACAGTTTGTAATACACAATCGCGAGTTCGGTCCGTTTACAACATAAACACAATAGCTTTCATCCCGAATTGGAAATAACTTGAAGCATTTTATAAGTTTTAAGGTCCGTAGTTGGATGCACTAGTAACATTAACATAACTTTATATTCAGTGAAGTCGAGAGCAAACTTACTAGTGACGTCGTAAATTCTACAAAACTTACAAACACGTTGGATGGAGATTCCGATTTGCAAGTTATAGCTGTCCATGAATTATAATCATGAATAAGAAGTTGAAATATGGAAGATCATAAGTCACGCAACGAAGGATCTTAAAATTTTTGAGGAAATGCCATCTCTGTGGTAGTCAATACTTTAAATTGAATAACTGAAATAGTTGCAGAGCCGTTTTATCATAATAAATCTAACCACTTCATTAATCAACTCAGCAGTCATAGGTTATCCAGACAGCTATGTTGTATCGAGAAGAATTGCTTTTTTTCTGTAGGATCTAATGTAGCCTATCGATACTGAGATAGCCTTATGAGTCTGATACTGAGATCTACCTTAATTTTTTTTTGTGGCGAATTCACGTCCTCACAAAGTAGGTAATTAACCTAACCGCTTACAGAGTGATTTATGATTTTATGTTAAAGTGATACCTACCGAATAATCTCTTTGGTTTAAATTAAAACAATACCAACGCGAAAAAAAATTGAATTGTCAAGCCAACAGTGACATTTTTGTTACAGCCCCTCTTTGAAATATTTAGATGTTGTGATAATTTTGTTCTTGTACTTTAATTTTATTTTCATAGTAATTTTAATTTGTTACTAATATTAAATATGGCAGATGATGAAGACGAAGGAGTATTTGGAGGAGAGTATGAGGATGGACACTGGATTTGGGACGAGAATACACAAGCACTAATGTTTGAAAGGTATGGATATTTGGTTCCTGCTACTTTTTTAAAACCAGTAGTCTTACCAACTGGTCGCTGAATTAGGAGAGTAGGACGTCTTCAGACAGGGTTGGTGGATCGCAGCAAGTAATTGACAGTAGATAACTGCATGAATTTCTGTATGTCTTGCGGGACTCATCATCCTTTAAGGATTTGCAGACCGACTTATATACCTCAGATGGTGAAAAAATGTTGGCAATTAAATGCAATATAATATTCCAATGTTACAAATGTCCGGTTTTCATGCGTTTGTAGTTTTAACGATATTTTCAACACCGAATGAGCCGTTCGGTATCCTTCTAGTAAAGTGTCTACTACCCCAGAAGAAGCTATTGCTACAGAAATGTCAAACTCGCGATCATTGGCCAAAGTTAACGTATCAGTGTTGGTACATGAGGAATGACTTCCCAATGCCACTGGCACATCTAGGAAAATAAGCCAACAGCTCCATCTTTAATTGACTTCATTCACGGATCATACGTTACTTGAGTTTGTGGTTCAACAATAATACATTGTTTACTTTCGTTCGAACTGATTGGTTCAATTATCTATGTGCATCATTGAACTGCTTTTGCTGATAACTTGTACTATGACAGTTTTCTTTTTTTACAGTGACCTGCCTCCTCAACCTGTAGAATCTATACAAATTCATACCAAAGCACCAACAGGCGCCATAGAGTTTAGAGATGACGTTGATTTAATTGAACAGGTGACAGCTATTATAATTTTTCTGCAATTGTAGTAAAATATATCTTGCCTGGTTACAACGTACCGTGTGTCAAACTCTTATTGAATAAAGATCCATCTCAGATTTTGGGTTACCCTTTGCGTTCTAGAGGCAGGGTGTCCTATAAAGACGGTCCTGAGACGTAAAAAATAGGTCCCTACGAGTATTTTATGTGAGGTAATATTTTACACCACATTTTTCCAGTATTATATTTTTGCACAGTTTTAAATTTTACTTAGTTTGAAGCACAATACCTGGTGGACTGCTTTATGAAGGGTCCGTTTACATTCGTGAAATTAGGAATTGTTGTTTGCTCTTAGATGTCAATTATCGTTATTTTATTAGGTGATAATGGTGCTTTTTTAGATCCGTTATCGTCGTCGCTATCAAAGAAAGTTGTTACCAGGACAAGCAGACGTAATTACTCTGCAGGTGAATATTTATATTAACATCTATGTATTTACTAAATGTAGAAGGACAGGTGGGTTAGAAATCTAGAAACAAATCAGCAGACGTTGTGAATAAAGCCTCGTGCAGACACACGCGATTAATCGCGCTGCGACAACGAGCCAAGCTAATTTCCACTCTAAAAATACTGCGAATGGACCGCGACATGTCGCCCCGCGCGATTAATCGCGTGTGTCTGCAGGAGGCTTAAAGTAGCTAGGAGCGTTGTTCCCACACTTAGGGCCTTTTCACATGACATCATTTGTTCGCCATGATGCCGCCGCGGCCGCGGCGACGCGTCTTGTGTAAGGCTCTATATAAATCCTAGGTTGACAAATACAACCACCTATACCCCATCATTAGTGAAATAACACTTAGTTCTAGAATTTTGGCAACGACGGCGACGGTCGGCATAGACGCGAGACATATTTCGGTGCACAAAATGGGGATGGCAACTCAAAGCTATTCGTAGATGACGCTGCGATCGTTTGTCCTCTGGTGATAATTCTTCCACCAGACGAACCATTTCATGATATAAAGAGCGATGCAATACTTAACCTCCAATAGAAAAGTAGATATTATTTTGAAAGGTGTATTCGATTGTTAAGTTATGGTATAATCATAGAATTTCATTAATAAATTCAACTAACGGCCTGTCCCGGCTTCGCAAGGGTAGATATTTGTTTATTATATAGCTTTTCCTTATTGATAATACAATTTTTGTTCTCACAGCAGTAACAGCAGCTACACATTATTTCTTGATAGTGTGAATTGTCGGAAATTTGTATGTCCATCATTTTGACAGCCTATTACACAACATCTAGTCATTTTACGAGTACATCAATAAAAGCGGTTTTTTTTCAGAAAATTCCTTTGTTTTGACAGTTCTTTTGGGACACTAATGTCACTTTGACACTTGCCTTCCCCATTGAATGCGCAAATACAGAATATTCCGCTGTGCACTGTCGTTTCTCTCACTCTCGCATACTGAAATGAAATTGAAATTAACTTTCAGGACGTAAAGGATATAGCGCTGTACACTGCACCCATCAATATTTTGAGCCCAATGCTCATTAATCTGCTTCATATTCCAACTACGGAGAGATTCCTAAGAGCACTCATTCTTTGCTGCGCTTACTATTTGCAGGTATTGTCTAACTACGTAGTAATTATTTACAATTACATATTTTTGATTTGTTGTCCTCTTCCGGAGGAGCTGTAATCCAACGCCAATTGAGTGATCATTTTATACATTAAACCAGGTGGCAGATGAAATGTCAGAGCGCATGTTGGAGCTCCAAACAAAAGTGAGAACTCCTATGTGTGACCGAATTGAAAATGTTTTCCGTGATAACTTAGCTGACCTACGAATTTTGGTTGCTAAAGAATATTGTATAATGCTTATTGGTAAGTATATACTGCTAATATATAGTTTAAATACTGTCTGTTTTAAATAAGAGCGGTTACGCACTGCTTCCGATCCGAATCCGTGAAAATACGTTCCGAAGTAGCTGTAGAACTAATTGTGTGGTAGTTTTCGAAATATATCCAATTTCCGTCATCCGTGAGTCTCTAATTCGGGACAGAATGTCATAATGACATAAGTTCCAAAAGAAATACTTGTTAATTACCGAATTTCGGGGTTTCACGAGAACTATCAACATAAAAATATTCTAAAGATGGCCCTTGAATTGCTGGGACTATGCAAGAAAAATCGGTATTTAGGCCAAGTTTCTAGGACTAGATTCGTATTTTAACGAATTCGGGTCAGATGCAATGCGGAAAGCAACCCGAATTACTTTCCGAGTTTTTATATCCATATTTTCACGGATTCGGATCGGACGCAGTGCGTAACCGCTCTAACTTATGGTGTAGGCGGAGCGGAGACGAAGAAATTTCATCACATGGGTCCTCAAAAGAAACGGCGATCGCTATCGGATAAAGACGCACGATTGTTTGAAACGTTACTACGAATGAGCATACAGATTGTTTGGCTGGCATTAGGACGCAGCAGTTTTAATCGAATTGGTGATTTATTATCTCTTTATTTCCAGTTTGAAAAACATTTAACTAATTGTAATCGAATGTTGTACTGGTACATTTTCAGAATTAGAAACTAATCGTATTTTTAAGTCTGAAATATTTAACAATGTGGAGCACACGTTGAAAACGAATTACATAGCGCAAATGGTACCGGCAGAGCAAAATGTGTTACTGGGACCCTGTGTGCGACGCGACAAAAAGCTAAACACTCGCTCACCGCTCATGAATGAGGTGGGTTGTCACCGGTCAATAGATTACCGTTTAATGGGACTTGGTGTTGTCAATTATCCAAAGTGAGTATAATTTATCATCCATCTGTAAAATATAAGGCATGTAATGTAATCTAAATTAAGTCGACCCAGACCTGTGCTGCTAGCTTGTCAGCTTCGGAAGTGTTCACCGAATCAGTTCCAGTGATGAACAATGGACAGAACACGCCTTTTTTGGGTGGTAGGAATTCATCAATGATCACATCAATGACTTCTTCTGCTTTGGGTGAAGCTAAAAATAAGACCAACCATTTTTCTGCACTTGCCCATTGCGTTACAGAGCCGCGGGTCTTTCCAACAATCCCGCAACCGACAGGTTTCGCATAATGGAACATCCAGATTGTGGCTGCTATTGAAAATCTTAACACTTTACCGGACTAGGAATATTGGCTTACAGATCCACCGACTTATTTGTTCCAATGACGGCACACGGCGTTGCCAGAGTTGCTGATCTTCCAATTTGCTCGTCGGAACAGCTAAGTTGGTGATAATGTCTTGTGCTTATTGTCAATAACAGATCGTTTGTTCCCAAGGCTGACATCCCGACTAAATTATTTACAAATCGCGGTCGCTGAAGCGGAGGAAAAGTTGGAGATATCGAACTTAACACTGGGCATCATTGGATTGCCTCGTTCTAAATTTGATACGATGCTGAGGCCCGTCGTTGTAGCAGAATCAATTAGTAAATCCAAAGCTTCTGTGTAAGTATTTAAACAATGACATCAATTTGTGGTTTAATCAGCTGATGTCCGTCCGCGATAAGGCCGAAAATTTAAACCAAACATTTAAAAATATACAACGTGTAACGTTAAATGCGCAAAACCTCTCGTGGGGTAACTCAGCTCATGTTACTGAACAATTTTTGCTATAAGACTTTTGGAAATTCGCAAAAAAAAAAAATAGTTTTTCATACAAAATGAGAAATTGATCGGGCTCATCAGTATGAAAAATCATATTTTTTTTTTCATTTTCTTAGAACAAACTTTGTTCAGTAACATGGGCTGAGTTAACCCACGAGAGGTTTTGCGCATTTAACATTACACGTTGTATATCTTACAAGTATCAGGTTTCAACTGTTCATTTATATATGTTTTAGTCTAGAAGTTAATAGCAGCTTTTTTTTTTAGCGTGGTAAAATCATTCAATGATTCCCCGGGCAGGGTGGGAGGGACTGTTAGACTTGTACTGACTAAAATCCACGGTGTCCTTCAATAGCCCTTTATGTTCCGAGGTCACGGTAATTAGATTAGTCCCGCGACCCCGGCAGGCTTTGGCCCTCTAGAGGGGGGCCCCGTCATCATGCTGACGCTCTTTGTTTGAGGCGCGCGTGCAACACAACGCACCGTCGACCCGGGCATGGTCCATGGCCGGACAGCGAGTTGCCCTTTACTCGCCGCCCGCATGCCCGCGCCTATGGTGGCCGGAGATCGTCTGCCGACGTCCGACGCCGTGGTCCGTCTACCACTGCGGCTGAGGTGGAGGGAGGACGCTATCCTCTCCCTCACGCGGCCCGCCTCCTCCTTCGCGAGCATGACTGCTTCGCAGAAGGAGGCGACCGCTTCCCACTCCGTTTCGCCCCGCAGCATAGCCTCGACCAATGCTGGGCGCGAGAGGTCTTCGCCTATCGCCGCCGTGAGGACATGGCGCTGCTCTGCCCAAGCGGGGCAGTCCTCAGGGCGATCCTCGCAGTGGTGACACCCAGGCGTTTCTTCCTTCCTCATCAGACACAGGTACCTCCCGAAACTTCCGTGTCCGGTGAGGACCTGCGTCATGCGGTAGGTCAGGACGCCGTAACGCCTATCTAGCTACTCATCAAAGAGAGATCTTACCGCCGCGATTGCGGCGTGCCCGAAGTTAATAGCAGCTTAGCTCAGATTAGATAATTTTGTATTTACTTGCGAATACATAGATGACTTCTTATACAATTTTCATTTATTTAATTCTGTGTTTTGTATAGATCGCATTCGCACGCAGGGGTTAGTCAAAGTACTCATAGCTCAAAAAGCACTGTGAGAAAAAAAAAGACTTTATTATACCCACCTATTGTAATACCAGAAAAAGATGCGGCGCAGTAAGTAAATTGTGTTATCATCAGAGGTCGGAATTAGGTAGAGTTATTTTACACAAATAAATTGTGTAATAAAAGTAAATAACTTTTTTATTGAATTAATCACGGGATTTTTCTGCTCTTTAAAAGTAATTCCGGGTTTTACGGAATGTCTACCAGCTACCTTATTCTTTCGCTGTATGAAATCAGTGTAACTCTACCTTATTCCGACCTATGGTTATCATACATGTTTGGCGCTTGCCACCTAAAGATACTTCATATTATACGAAGCACTCAGGGCGTGGGCGTGCGTCTAAGCGAGCTTGTTCATGACGTGATTCGTGCGATTTGCAATTTCTACTATCTAAAAATTGTCCTTGCTACTACGACATATTGATGCAATTCGACTGTTCTGTTTTTCATCTACCCGTAGATAACCGCATGTTTTATGTCATATGTCGTAGTGGTAAGGATGATTTTCACATTTAGTTGAAATCTGTCGAATTGCGCCGCATCGCGTCATCAGAAAACTTGCTTAGTCGCGCTTTATTGTGTCGAACCAACGACCATTTATATCTAGACTCCTAATCACAGGCGACCGATGTCTGTCAACACATTAGGCAAAAAAGTCTTAAGTTCGTATTAGTTTCGCACACTCCTGTTAGTCCCCTCGTCGCAATGACCTTGAGTTAGCCAATCAGAACGCAGTACCCCGTCCCCCTCGCTTACGTCGTACCTCAGCGACTTGGCAGAAAATTTTCGTTATAGTCAGATCGTGCATGAGGCGTCTAGATATAAATGGTCGTTGTGTCGAACATTCTTAGTTTTCCTGACCTTATCCCATTCTATTTGGGGTGGGTGCAACACGTTTTTTTCTTGCATTCACCCTTGTCAGATGTCTCGGCATTCACATACTTCTTTTTATTTCATATCATATAATTTTTTAGACAATCCATTCATGTTTTCTTTGGTCTTCCTCTCTATCCATCCACATTCATGCCCATCAGTCTCTTCGCAATAACGCCTTCGTCACGTTTTCGTAAAGATTTTGAGGAAAGAAAAATTGAGCTGGGAGTGGGACTCGAACCTGCGTCTTCTGGATAAGTATACTACAGACGCCTTACCAATTAGGCCATCGCTACACACTCGTTTGAAGCTTGAAGCTGAATTTTTCATTCCCTTGTTTTTGAACGTTTTTCACATTGCTCCATCTATTGGAAGAGTCTCAAACTACTTCAAACCATAACGTCTGACATTAGCCAAATCAATGTTGTATTAGGCGCCATTTCCACGAGCGAGAGAATCGCGGCGAGTCCGTCCTTCTACGAGCGATTATTCCGCCAACGTATCGTCACGACTCGCAACGGAATCGTCGCGTGCCCGCGACGACTCGCAACGGAATCGCCGAGTGCATAGATTTGTTTTGTTTCGCTACTGATAGCGCGCCCGCCGCGTGCTCGCGTGGCGCTCTCGCAGCTAACGCGCGGCGGGCGCGCTATGATACCGCGGCAATACGCCGTCGTTACGCTCGACGCTCGCACATTGCCACTCGTCGCATCGCCGCGATAACATCGCCGTGTGGAGACGCGTTCATTGAGAGAATAATTATAGAAATACGTGGCACGACGATAATATCGCCGCGATTCTCTCGCTCGTGGAGATGGCACCTTAGATAGCGACTACTAAACAAAGCTATATCTATAGACTGACCAGTAATAGACCAAAGTCAAAAGAACTATACGTATTCAGTTAAACTTTTTTTTAGGGTGTACTTCCCGCCGTCATTTCCTGACGAAAATTTTAAAAGTAATCCAGTCAGTAAAATCCAACATAAGCGCTGGCTGAATAGACTGACAAAGCTGCTCGGCACACCCCATCACGGTCATCACTAGAGATTTCTGAATGATTTTAATGGTTGGTAGTATTTTTTTAAGAATTTTGTTTTTAGAACATTTTTATTTTTTTATCCATTCGAAGTTTCTTGGACAATCAAAAAATTTGAATAATGCATGACCCATTTTGACTATAAACCGTTTGAATCCGTCAAAAAAAAGATCAAGGTCGTTACGATAGTTAAGTATGTTTACGAGAATATGGACCTAAGGCTGCTTTTCCACCAGAGATGCGCTATGCTACGTTGCTGCGGATGCGTTTGACATCCACCAATCATATTCACTGGTTTACATAGCACAGCACTGGTGGAAACGGATTCAACTAAGATGTGTTTTTTATATGTAAGGATGCGTGCTATGGCTGCGTGCTGTGGCTGCGTGCTATGACTGCGTGCTGTGGATGCGTGCTATGGGTTGTTTTCCCTAGTATCGATACATCGCATAGCTCGAGCTGCGCATCTTCATAGTGCAGCTACCTTGTGACAGCACATCTTCGTAGCGCAGCTGCGCATCTTCATAGCGCAGCTACCTTGTGACAGCACATCTTCGTAGCGCAGCTACGCATCTTCATAGCGCAGCTACCTTGTGGCGGCGCATCTTCATAGCGCAGCTACCTTGTGACAGCGCATCTTCGTAGCGCAGCTACCCATCTTCACAGCACAGCTACATAGCGTAGCATCAGTGGAAACGGTCACACAGTTTCGTAGCTCAGCTTTTACATCCTCGCAGCACAGCTACATAGCGCATCTCTGGTGGAAAAGCAGCCTTATTGTTTAAATGTCTGTAAAAATGCTGGGTCATAATTCTTTGTGGATTGTACTTAGATATTTCTTTCGTGGCCATTGATTATGATTAAATGAATTCCTAGAAAGTAAATAATACCTATTAATACTTGTGGTTTCTTTAAACTTTATTGGATATAACCCCCTTGTACTATGCAGTTCAACTATAAAGGAGAATTGCTGACGCCATATTGTGACGTCATGCACGCCTTATTAACTTGCACAATTTAAATAAACAATTATCATTTCAAAATAACTCTAACAAGATAATAAAGATAATTTACGCTATTAAAAATTAATTTACACAATGTATTTTATACCTAAACGTTATTCAAGTGACAGTTGACAGTAGGAGGTCATTGACACTCTCCTTCTTATTTGAACCGCATGGTACTTACGCACAAAGGACTCAGTATAACGAAGATGCCAGACCTGTCGGTAACTTTCGTATGCGTTGAGCTAACATGTCAACGGCATTGGTGCCTAGTGCCTACCTAGAGTCTATTAGTATACAGGCACATCCTGATTAAGTGGGTGTCTAAAAATGTAATTTCATAATATTCTGTTAAGCCGTTTGGCGTGGGGTGCTAAGACAGGAAACCTCCACGTGCGCCCGTGGACTGGAGTTCCCTCTCGGATACGTCCGGGGGGAAGACCAGTTTTTCGGGACGGTGCACCCTGGGCATCGGGCAAAAACTCTTCCTTAGGCACTGTGTGCCTAAGGGGTCTCTTTGCCCGTATGCGAATAGCCTGTCGGGTGGACACTCCAACGCGTGTCCCTCTGAATAGCAGAGGGCACAGCGGCGGAGCGGGCTTGCGGACGGTGAGTAATGGGTAAGCTCGCCGTCCGACCAAGGACCAAGCTCAGGTCGGTGGCGCGTCGTGTTTCACGCGTCACCGACGGGGCCCCTCATGGGGCCAAATGCCTGCTGGGGTCGCGGATTTTTCTTAATCCAGGATACCGTGGCCCCGGAACGTAAAGGGCATCCGAAGGAACACGGGTGGATTTTAGTTAGTAAGAGTCTGACAGTCCCTTCCGCCCCACCCAGGGCGGGAGGACTCATTTGATGATTTTGCAACCAAAAAAAAATAGAAAAAAAGCCGTTTGGCGTGATTGTGAGACTAACGACCTAACTCACAAAAAACTTCCACGTTTAGATTTATGCAGTTAACAATAAGTACGTTTTATTGCCCGAAATTTTATTCGGTAGAAGCAAAATCTAGAAAACAGGTAAATAGTGAGTTTAGGTAGGTACAAACGCCAGCAGATCAACCTACCCGGATCTGTCAAATTTTACCAATCGACTATGATACCTTCCACAATTGTGATAAGATTGAAATTCTATTAAAGAAATTTGACAGATTGAGGTAAGTTGATGTGCTGGCAGTCTGTACATTACAAAGTAGAAGACAGAGGCCTTCACAAGATTTCTGTATTTTATTAACATCGTACTTGAAGTATTTACTGCGTTTATTGTATGGAAAAAAGGGGGCCTCTAGTTCACGAACGAGGATCTATTTTTTTTAAACCAAATTAACAACAAACTTTCAGTTTACTTTATATCACAAAAAATGGGAAAACTTGAGAGGAGTCAAGGGACACCCGGATGGAACGAAGTTACTGTAAACACTCAACAAAAATAATCGTCGCGAGCGGCGACACCACACTGTTCAATGCGAAATAGAAAGACAAAACGAAAATATCTGGCTTGCTTTTTATAATAGAGAGAGAGAGAGAGACAGACAGAGAAACATGCGCACGCCGCACGGCTTACAATAGCTTACTATAGCAAAAAGTGTCGTTACAACTTTTCATCTTAATTTTTTCCGTCTTTCCCGTTCGAAACGCGCGGTAAGGAACTTCGTTCCAAAAAGTTATGATAGGGCCTCTGCTTTCTAAGTCTCATTCCATGTAAAAATCTAGTCTCTAGATTTCAACAAAAAGTCTAAAAGTGACTAGATTTATTTGGGCATCAAACATGGGAATCCACGCTCTGGAAATTTGTTTGTTTCTCTAACAACCAGGCTCATGTAATTCATATTGATCCATATAATAAGTTCCTGAGTATTCAAGGTCTCCTAATTTCTAGTATCTTGAATTATGTATTACATATCAATTTGCTGTCGACACGATAATTGCGTCTTGAGCAGCCGTCACGCTATCAGGTTCAGCTTTTGACGGATTTCTGAAACTTCGACATTTAGAATTTATCGTGAATATTCGGTAATTCAAAGGATAAGAATGACGTAACAATTTATTATTGTAGTAATTATAATGTTCGTGGACTCGTGGAGGCCTGCTATGGACCCCCTGCCACAGCCAACGCACTGCCGCAATGCCTATGCAGCTAGTAACAGATTGAAATTCGACCACACGTTTGGCGCAAATGGTTAAATAAAAGTGATCGCCCGCTGTGCAGCGTTTCACGGGTTCGATTCCCGCATAGAAAAAATATTTGCATGAATTCTTGGTCTGGGTGTTTATGTAGGTATTTTCAAAGTTTGTGAACCCCGCGATACTGGAGAAATTCCACGAGAAGGGCAACGCTTTAAAAAAAATGGTCTTGCTGGAATACGCTACTTCTAGAAAATCATTTGCCTTTAACATTCACAATTCATTTTTTCAATGATTTCTTCATTGTGTAAGGTCGATAGGTATGCGATTCTTGCGCACGAAACGTTGTATGAACATGTGAAGACTGCAAAGTCAATAAGGAATAAGAGGCCATTCTCGGAACTAACATGGTAACATCGCCAGATTGATCCAATTTCAGCATCAATTGTTTACTAACAGCGTCCTCCTCGAAGACAATGTTATTGAAGCGCCAATAGAGCCATGTTGTACTATACAGATATTTCAATCTATACCATAAAAAAGAGCGAATTCGATCCTGAAAATTAAATTGTATTCTTGTCGTTGTTGCGTGTCGTTAAATTCAAATTGTATCCAACCAATATGTACCACTAACACAGCACTAATAGTTATTGCCTCCTTCTAATATTGGAAGGTGCTGGTCGTTTGGCAGGATGGTCAGAAAAGGAGGTGGCATATATCCTCTTCATTCATTCATTCAAAGGAGGTGGACATCTCCTGCTCCACACTGGCATTGTATTTGGGATGGATTTAGTATAGGTACCGCATTATTATTATAATTTCGTTTTTTTTTAAGCGCACCATCAAGAAGAACTCTATTTGCATTTCACTAGCATTCCGTCCTGGCTTCGCATAAGTGCAATTTTAAAATATAATATAGCCTATGCCACTCCAGAATAAAGAAGTTTCCATACGGTTAAAAAATCAAAATAGGTTCAGTAGTTTCAGAGGCACGATTAACTAATGTTTTCTATCAAATTAACGCCAAAGTTCCCTTTTACGTTACGTCACAAAAACATGAAAAGTCGGTAGAGCCTCTTGTTGGCAATACATACCAATAATTAAACGTTAAAACCCCCTTTCCTCTTGTCTCTATGAATCCCTGCTTTTTCAATCACCCCGTTAAACCTGGTACTACCTAAAATCTACATCGGCATGAAAACCCACCAAAAAAAAAAGTTACATAACTGGTCAAGTGTAACTTCGATACTTGTAATTGGAAAGTTCTCGTCATGATTTAAGCACACAATAAATATAAGCTGTGGATGATACACGAGGGTGAGGGCAGGGCTAAGGGTGCACTTTGAAAGTGTTTGTTGGACCGTAAGCGAGACTCACTCGGCCGGCGGTGAACCGCTCATGGGTTCCTAACGAATTCATACACCACCGATGTAGTGGAAACTCGGGCAAGGGCGAAATCATATTATTAGATACAAACAAGAGTTCCATGAAATTGGATTAGGCATGTTAATAATTTGCGGGCTGGAACAAGGTCAGTAATTTCTAATTGAAATGTACGTTGAAAGGGCTCTTTTATGCTTGGATGATACTTCTTCTTGTATTTTATTTTATTGAAGATATAGTTGACCCGACAGGTCGACCGACCCGAGAGACATGCTTTCTTGGCCAAGCTAATTTTGCAATTTTCGTGCGACTTTTCCATTTTTCTGCGGTTGTCTCGTGTTTGGCCTCTAACGCGACTGATGGTGAGCGAAGATGTGTTCGATGCAGCACGCTTGCCTATAATTAGCTAATTACAACCAAGAAAGTTATAATTAAACTTAATATTGTCATTTGCTTATCACTTACGCTATCTTCCTTATCTATACATATAATAAATCTGTAGAAGGGTCAATTCTATACATTGAAAATATTGAAAAAATAAATAGCGGGGGGTGTTGCTGGATCGATACCAAACCCAAATATGTGATTAAAAAATTTTTGTCTGTCTGTTTGTCTGTCTGTCTGTCTGTATATGCAGGCATCACGTGAAAACCAACGGTTCGATTTCGATGAAACTTGGTATAATTATACCTTATTATCCTGGGCATAAAATAGGATACTTTTTATCCTGGAAAAATACGTAGAAAAAAAAAACCTGTAACAAACCCTATTATGGAACCACTGGCGACACCTATTATCAAGTAGAACATTACGCCACGCCTGCCTCCATTGATTTCTAAAAAGGTGCCACCACTCACCACTAGATGGTGTTGTGCCGCATTTCTGAATCGCGGTGTTAAGATTCTCCGAGAGTTAATGACTACCGCGACTTTATTATTTTTCCGTGTGACTTAACTAGCAGTGCACTTGCGGGCTACGTCCTAATTGGAATAGCTACACAAGACTCAGCTACTAAGTTTTATCATAAAGTTAAACAGTAATTCAATTCTGTTATTTTTGGTTTAGAGGACCAAAAACCCGTGCTTTTCAGCGCGACCTTTTTGATTACTGTTCCGATCAGTTATTTGTAAATACAAGGTCGGAATTACTATGAAAAAAATACTTACTACAGAACGCGAGCTCAACAGCAGTAGCTCAATAGAGGGATCTCCTTAATTATTATAGGCTTAGCCGTATTTGGGTCCAATAGATATTTATAAGATGTCATTGTCAGAGTTACTCAAAATGGAGAAATAAACCATCCACGCGAAGACCGACATCCGCGCGGACGGAGTCGCGGGTGGAAGCTAGTTACCAATATTTTTATTATGTTAACCCGCGATCCTGGCGTTTGCAACAACGTCGAACTATCTGGAGTTCAAATCAATAAAAAATCACGGAAGATATCCCGTAAGGGACAAGTTTATTTTGAAACGGAAAGCTATAAAAAAAACAGTGTTTTCCTTTTTTTCTTACAAGTTAATTTTGATTATTCAACAGAAGTAAAATAAAAAAACTTTTTCAAAAAAAAATGTAACCGCCTTCAAAAACAACCACAAAAAAGGTAAAATAACCTCCAAAATAACTTTTCTTTCAGAAGTCGGTGGCAAAAAAAACAATGAAATGAAAAAAAAATAAAGGCACCGACTTCTGAAAGAAAAGTTATTTTGTAGGTTATTTTACCCTTTTTTGTGGTTGTTTTTGAAGGCGGTTACATTTTTTTTTGAAAAAGTTTTTTCATCCCCATAAATGTTAGGGGTAGTCCACCCCTAAATTTTTTTTAAATTATTTATGTGGCAAAACAACGTTTGCCGGGTCAGCTATAGTATTTTATATGTCTAGATTAGATTAACTACTTTTATAAATGATGGCTCAGTGGCGACTATTACAGAACTGGTATATAATGCAACTACCAACGTACAAACAACTAAATTCACAACTTTCACGACGTCCATCAAAGACAGATGCGGCAGTTGTGTCAATGAGCCATCCCGACGTATAATTCACATAAGGCAGTGTTTAAGCCGGCACCAGGGGTACTAAACATTTACGATACGTCGCGCGTCCTCCATCCCGGACAAGTCCAATCAAAGTTGCAAGTCCGAGGACTTAGACCAACGATATTATGTATAACCCTGGATTACCAGATGGGGTGTTTGTGTGTAGGATGCAATTTCTGCTAGGCATTTTGGCTATAATAACGTAGAAATGCTACAAAAAGTTTGGCTCATAAAACAACTTGGGGTTATGGTTAAGAATCGTGTACGTATCTACATTAATTTCGGGATACATATTATAATGTAACCGTGTTTTGTGTATTTCCATGATAGTTGGCTCTGGTAGAGGTCTGGGCATCATCATCCATTGACTGACTTTACCCATTGTTACTTGTGCCAATTTTCACGTTCCTGTGGCTGAGGCTGATCCAGGTTATACCTTTTATAAACGAAAGTGTGGTCATCCAAAACTTAAATAAAATGAACTAAGTACTCCCATTTCTAGTTTCGGTAGACATGTTTGTTAACGCCATAACTTACCTAATTTTATATTTCATGCCTAATTACTGGCAACTCTAATTAATATCTGTAACACATAGGTAATTCCTTCCGCTTTCCTCTCCCTTCCGCATTCCTTATAATACCTGAGCGAGAGCGAGAAGGAAGAAAAAAAATGGCGCAAACGCTGCCGCCAAGAGAAAACCGCTAGTCTTTCAACCGACATCGACGCTTGTGGTTCAAAATTAACCTAAAGTCAAAAAGAGACTCAAATTTCACCGCAAAGAACGAGGATTGTTATTGAATTGTGCAAGTGTGTGTCTGTGTGTTGTGGAAAGTGCAGATTCTCATCGGTACGTGACATCCTGGACGGGCCGCCGCCACGTGGCTAAGGAAACCCTTCTCATCGAGTCTCCGCCATAGCTCAAGCAGGTACCTATCTCATCATTTTCCTACACCACCAAACCCCTACTTGTGTTACAGAACCGCCCCTGATACAGTCCACTAAGAAAATTTCGATTTTCACCCCAAGGCTTAGGCCGCCGCATCATTTTTTGGTCCTACGATCACGGATACCTATTTTCTTTATCCTCTCCGATAAGAGATATAATTATTCTATCCGTATATCATCATCTCGCAACTACATTTGATTTCAATCTTCGTTCCCTAATCTCATAAAATAAACCGCATTCATTTATTGCAATAGATACCTACATTGTCATTGCGTACAGTCAGGTAGGTATTTCGCACACCGCTCATCATTATAGTAGGTAGGTAGAATAACATATTTTCATTCACCTACCGCTCGCTCGCTTCGCCATCGTTCGGTACGATATTCGTAGGTAACCAACAATTCCGCACCGCACGCAGCTCGCCGTAGTTCGCGATCTATTTAAGATATACCTACTTAATTAGTTTATATACCTACAAAATATCGAAAATGTCTAAGAAAGTAACTATTGAGTCGGATGATGGGTTAGAATCCGCCATTCAAATAGCACTGTCATGTCGTAATATGATTTTTGCCCGTATGCAAAACATTTACGATTTAATGGAAAAAATCAAGTCCGGAAAGGAACCGCTAGAGAAGTTCATGTGTGCGTGTGTCAATATCGATGCGATGCGCACCGAGTTCCTCGAGGCGTTTAATGAATATAACTCGTTACTTCTTAAACAAAACCCTAAAAATACGTTTGATGATCAGTCATGGATTAGTTTTGAGGAATTATATTGCCGAATTAAATATAATCATTCGATTTACTCAAATTCAGCAGCCACATCGACTCCTACTCCTAGTGGTAGTGGTGTCAGTAAACAAACAGTTCGCTTGCCTCCTATTGAAATTATGTCATTCGACGGCGACATTCGTAACTGGCCTCTGTTCTATGCTAATTTTAAAAGCACGGTACACGAAAATAATACATTGACTGATTCGGAGAAATTATATTACTTGATGGGAAAATTGACAGATAAAGCTCAAAACGCGTTCTCAGGAGTTTGCCCTAATGGCGATAATTACCAATTAATTTTTAATTCACTCGTAAACAAATATGAAGACAAGCGCATGCTGGCTTCTAGTTACCTTAATCGGATGTTTGAACATAAATCTTTTAATACCGCATCTATTCAAAATTTCGAATCCTTTTCTGATAATTTTGTGTCCGCCGCAAACGCATTAAAAAACCTTAAAATAAATGATTTATCCGATTTGATTTTTTTCCATGTCGCTATAAAGAAGGTAGATTCTGAAACCGCTCGACTTTTCGAAATGAACTCAAAAGATGAAATTCCTAAATTCGACAACTTAGTACAGTTCATTAAAAATCAATCTCGCATTTTACAAAATACTAAAGCTTTAAATAGCTCGAGTTCCGCTCAGTCTAATAATAATTCTAATAAAAAAACATCCAAAACTCCGCAACCGCAATCCTACACTATTATTGATAAATCCGCGAAATGTTTGTGTGATAGCTTTGTCCATGAACATTTATATAAATGTCCTGCCTTTTCTAAAATGACACCAAGTGATCGTTTCAAATCTGTGAAGCAAAATAATGCATGCACTAACTGTTTAAGTATTAAACACAAGGCCAAAGTCTGTCAGTCTGAATCTAAATGTAAAGCTTGTAACAATAAACATCATACGCTTTTACACTTTAATCGCGAATCGCATGCGACTATAATATCGAACGATGTTGATAATACCGCACGTAAACAATCGGATTCAAACGCCACAGATCGCGCTCGTGACAGTTCTACTGCCACCGCGCAGCCGTCCTTGTCGCACGCACAGGCTCCGAGCGAGCAACGTACGCCCGCCGCCGCCGCTCAGAGCGCCCCGCAGTGTAACGCGTCCATTGCTGCGTCGATCTTTTACGACTCGAACTCCCGCGCATCGAAGCCGCGATGTAACACGAATACTACTATTTTGTTGTCAACCGCTACTGTTATAGTTCGAGATGCATTTGATAAAGAACATCTTGTTCGTTGTCTATTAGATAGTGGCTCACAAATTAATTTTATTACCACTGAATGCTGCAAACGATTAGGTTTGACTAGACATTCATCTGATACGCCTTCCGTTAAGGGTATCGGTGGTACGGAAAAATCCGTTAAGGGTTCCGTACAATTCACTTTCTCTTCCCGCTTTAATCCAAACGTTACTTTTAATGTTAATTCGCTAGTTGTCGATGCAATCACCGACAATCTGCCTACCGCTCTTGTAGATACTTCCGCCTTGCCTTACTTAAAAGGTTTACCGCTCGCCGACGAATCGTTCGGCACACCCGGTCGCATCGAGGTGCTGATCGGGGCTTCACTTTTCCCGCATCTTCTGCTGCCCCGCGTAGTTAGCAGCAACTCCTCCGCGCCGCCAGCCATGCAGACGGTACTCGGTTACGTCATCATGGGCGCTGTGCCCGCGTTGCCTGTACGTCGTAATAAGACTCCACTGTCTTGTTGCTCATATGTTTCGCACCCATCTGACAAGGACTCGTTAGAATCGGCATTGAAAAAATTCTGGCAGGTCGATGAAGCGCCCGTCGCTCTTTCGACGAGCAAATCGCTCGACGAACTTGAGTGCGAGCACTTTTATAATTCGACCACGGAACGCAATAAAGACACAGGAAGATACTCTGTAGCCCTACCGTTTCGCAGCGATGTGTTCTCACTGGGGAACTCACTCGATATCGCGAAAAAACGTTTTTTCTGCCTAGAAAAGAAATTAGAATCCGCACCCGAGTTACGTACAGCATATGATGACGTCATTCGCGAATATATTGATAAGGGATATTTATCACCCGCTCCTCTCGATAGTTCAGACAGTAGTTGTCCCGACTATGTAATTCCGCATCACGCAGTTGTACGTTTGGATAAGACAACAACCAAATTACGCTCCGTGTTAGACGCTAGTGCTAAAACGAGTACTGGTGTATCTCTTAACGATATTTTACATAGTGGCCCAAATTTACAGGGCGACTTATTTACTATAATCTTGAATTTCCGCTTATTCGCATTCGCACTCTCAGCTGATTGCCGACAAATGTTCTTACAGATTGAAGTAAGAGAAAGCGATCGTCGCTTTCAACGGATCTTATATCGGTTCGGTACAAATGATCCTCTGGTTCTATATCAGTTTAACCGCGTCTGTTTTGGTCTCAAGTCAAGTCCCTACCATGCGATCCGCACAGTGCAACAGTTGGTTCAAGACGATGGTCATCGCTTCCCGCGCGCCAGTGCTGTCATCGCGGACTCGCTGTATATGGATGACATAGTCTGCAGCGTAAGCACCGAATTGAGTGCAGTCCAGGTTTCCGACGAACTGATTAAACTCTTTAGAGGAGGTCAGTTCGAGTTGGTCAAGTGGACTAGCAACTCTCAAACTGTTCTAAACAGTATTCCTGCGTCGCATAGGTTGACCGAACAACTAGAATTTGATAAGTCGGTAGAGCAAAAGGTCCTAGGCTTGCGCTGGTGTAGGTCCAATGATTGTTTTGAATTTCTTATTTCCGCACCGCCAGATACGTGTACTAAACGCGCTATACTGTCGGCCGTAGCTAGACTGTGGGACATCATGGGCTTTGTCGCGCCTGTAGTCCTCTATGCTAAACTACTTATCAAAGAATTATGGTTACTGAAACTAGATTGGGATGACACTCCCCCGCGTCACGTCATAAATATTTGGCAAACTTTTCGCTCTGCCCTCCCGCTTTTAAATGATTTTAAAATTCCGCGCCATTTAGGGATTTTTGAAAATTGTATTCTTCGCCTAATTGGATTTTCTGACGCCAGCGAAGGCGCCTACGGCGCTGTTATCTATGCGCATGTCACTCGCAACGATGACGTTGCCGTTCAGCTGGTTTGTGCCAAGTCGAAGGTATCGCCAGTGAAACCATTGACTATCGCTCGACTGGAGCTCTGCGGTGCCGAGCTCCTCGCTAAGCTCCTTCGCCGTGTTCACGACACTTATAATCCGCGTTATAATGTTACTAATATTTACGCATTCACCGATTCAAAAGTGACTCTTTGCTGGATAAATTCTTCTCCGCATCGCTGGCACACGTTTGTGGCCAATCGTGTCGTTCGCATCGTAGACAACGTCCCCGCGGAGCATTTCTACCATGTAGCTGGTACTGAAAACCCGGCGGACTGTTTGTCACGTGGTTTAACACCTGACAAATTTATTGAGCACCCATTATGGTTGCACGGACCCGCTTGGGCTAAGCGCGACCCTTCCGAATGGCCCATGCATAAGGTTACTGACTTAAATTCAGAACCCATTCCGGAAGAAAAGGTCCATGCGCACCCTATAGTCGCGGATTCAAGTTCGGACAATTCGCTTTTACTCGCACTCGCAGAACGTACGTCGTCGTGGACCAAGTTGCTGCGTATTATTGTTTTCATATACCGCTTTATAAAAAACCTCCCGCGTCGAACTGACGCCGTCACCGCTAGCGATCTCGAGTTCGCTGAAACCATTTTGCTGCGTCATGTTCAAAGAAAACACTTCATAAAAGAGTATTCAGACTTGAAAAATAATAAAATATGTTCACCCGCTCTTATTAAACTCAAGCCATTTGTAGATGGTGATGATTTAATCCGCGTTGGGGGTCGATTAACTCATTCGGCTGAGGCCTATAGTACTAAACACCCCGTAATGTTGCCTCGGCATGATCGCATAGTTGAAATCCTCGTAGACTATTATCATAAAAAATACTTACATGCAGGTCCGGAATATATTATGTCGTTGTTGCGCCATAGGTATTGGATTTTATCCGCTAGACGAATTATTCGTCATAGAATACACAAGTGCAACGCATGCCACAGGTGGAGACCGCGACCTCATGTTCCGCCGATGATGGGCGATCTCCCTAAATCTAGAGTAAATGTTGCTACCAAAGCCTTTTCTCATACAGGGTGTGATTACGCTGGCCCTATACACTACGTGCCTATACGTACTCGAGGTACGAAGAGTCGCAAGGGTTACTTATGTATCTTCACCTGTATGACCACTCGCGCGATTCACATCGAGTTAGCTACTGACCTTACAACTGTTTCATTCATAGCCGCGTTAAAACGATTTTTGTCCCGCCGCGGACCGGTACAATGTCTGTATTCGGATAACGCGACGAATTTTCGAGGAGCTAATTCGTTTTTACGCGACTTGTATACTTTCATAAATAAAGAATACCGCCCGCGCTTTGAAGAGGAGCTCGCTGAGCATCGCATTAATTGGCAATTTATTCCGCCCGCGTCACCGCATTTCGGTGGATGTTGGGAGTCCATGGTGAAGGCCGTGAAGACTCACCTTTTCAAGACAATAGGTCAACAACTTCTCTCTTATGAAGAATTAGTTACAGTTCTTTCTCAAATAGAGTGCTTGTTGAACTCCAGACCTCTTACTGTTCTTAGCGCTGATCCGGGAGAGCCTAAAGCTCTTACCCCTTCGCATTTTTTACATACTGTGCCGCTTAACTCATTGCCTGCCGCGGAAGTAGGTTCATCGTCTGATAACCTGCTTCAAAGACACTCTCTTATGGATAAATTAGTCCAGTCGTACTGGAAAAGATGGCGAAGCGAGTATCTTCATAGTTTACAATCGCGCTTAAAATGGAATAAACCCGATGGAGACATGATTAAGGAAGGCACTGTGGTAGTGATTGTCAATGATAATGCGCCTCCTCTATCCTGGCCTCTAGGTGTTATTGAGAAACTGCATACGTCTAAAGACGGTAACACGCGAGTCGTTTCTGTACGCACTTCTAATGGGACTCTTGTGCGACCTGTGATCCGCTTATGTCCCATTCCTTCTCAGTAATATCTTATTCGGTCCATTCCCTCTTTAGTTATATTTAAGTGTAATATCTCTGTTTAGTTTAAGTTATTATTGTATTCTTTAAAGGTGACCCTTTAAGGCCGCGAGGATTGTTAACGCCATAACTTACCTAATTTTATATTTCATGCCTAATTACTGGCAACTCTAATTAATATCTGTAACACATAGGTAATTCCTTCCGCTTTCCTCTCCCTTCCGCATTCCTTATAATACCTGAGCGAGAGCGAGAAGGAAGAAAAAAAATGGCGCAAACGCTGCCGCCAAGAGAAAACCGCTAGTCTTTCAACCGACATCGACGCTTGTGGTTCAAAATTAACCTAAAGTCAAAAAGAGACTCAAATTTCACCGCAAAGAACGAGGATTGTTATTGAATTGTGCAAGTGTGTGTCTGTGTGTTGTGGAAAGTGCAGATTCTCATCGGTACGTGACATCCTGGACGGGCCGCCGCCACGTGGCTAAGGAAACCCTTCTCATCGAGTCTCCGCCATAGCTCAAGCAGGTACCTATCTCATCATTTTCCTACACCACCAAACCCCTACTTGTGTTACAGAACCGCCCCTGATACAGTCCACTAAGAAAATTTCGATTTTCACCCCAAGGCTTAGGCCGCCGCATCAATGTTTTTATTAAAAATTACGCGGGTCGGTTCTAACTAGGACAGTGGACGTAGGTGAACTTAAATATACACGAGAAAAATTGATCCTGCAGACGAGAACGTGCCGAGTTACTCGAGCGGACCAGTTAACTTTGGAAAGTTTTAAGGCCACATAGAAAAACTGTATTATATTAAATTCTGGCAGCCAAATTGTATTTGATATTACAAACAGAATAAAAGATTTTGTACGTATTCTTCCTGTAATATTTGGTGGGCATTGAAGACTTCAATCGAACAGAACTTATTGTTTGTTTATGCATTTCAAAACATAATGTTGCTAAAGCAAATAATCATTTTATAGAGCAAACACTGCACAGCTAACAGGATTGATATTTATTCAACAATCAACAACTAAACAATAAAAATCATCACGCCAATTTGTTACGTAAAAATATCCAGGGCAGACGCTATGAAAATATTCATGAGCGACGAGTGGCCTTGCATTTGAGTCAATAGGCACATTGACGTATTAGGAGCACAAAGAGACTTACTATTGGTCCCATTTATGAGCCATTAGCTGATAGCCATCTCACGCGACAAACGTACACGTTAACAGTCTTTTATGAACCAAATAAAAAACAAAATATTCTTATCCAAAAGTTAAATAAATAGTGTAAGTGAAAATGGCAGTGGTTTCCGGAAGATCTGTGGAAAAGGAATACGAAAAGTTAAACGTGAAACAAGAAGATATTCAGAATTTGATGACATGGTTGAGTGAGCAGCCGCATTTGCCACATCAATTTATTACTGGTAAAGTACTCAATTAATTGCACTCAATAAAACTTCTACAATATAAAATGTAACCTACTTCTCTTTTGTTTTTACAATAGATTGTTTGAAATCATTTAACCCGGCTTAGCTGAACAGCATGATTTAATAACAGCATAAACATATCAATTAACGTATAATTGTTTGGATTTCCCGGAATATGAGCATAAACTACGGCTAATACAGAGGTATAATTTTCAGAATTGGACGTGGTATTAGCATATCATAGTTGTGCATGCGACGCCGATTTAGCAAAGCAGGTCATTGATGTCAACTACACGCTAAAAACACTGCTCCCGTTCTATCAGAACAGAAGAATTGATGACTGTCTGAAACTGGCGTTACAGACTTGGTATGTATTGCATGGTATACATACATAAACTGACTGATTCTGATCATGTTTTTTTTTTATATTGGGTGGAAAACTTCAAAAGGCTAGCGGTCTTTGGAGATAAGACCGGCGAGTGTGCGATATTTTCCTCACTAAAACCACACTTGTGGTCACCTTCAGCACTTGTTAAGAAGCCCCGTTACCTCTTCTAAAAGTAATAGTAGCTCAAAGAAATAGCAGATGTCCTTTATTAATTCTTTAGAATTCAAATGATAACAGGATCAAGGCTTCGTAGTTATAATTTTTTTTTTCTATGATGTTCTTTCTATTGTTTTCAGGTTAATCTTTCCACTGCCAACACTAACGAAACAGGGTTTTAGACCAATATGTTGTGAACTTGTCGATGCAGATCCTAAAAAGTTCGTCTACAGCGACGTTATCAAGTAAGTAGGTACTCGTACGGTGGGCTACACATCAGGCTATACAAAACCAGTTTGTCTTGGCCTCGCTTTGTATGATCTTTTCATACAATTAAAGGTCAGCTTAAACTGCATAGCTTGATGTGTAGCCGTGTGTACCTATATCAGCTAAATAACAACACGCCATAATCAGCATATTGTAATGTTCTCACTGTTGGGTCACTTCTCCATCAGATACCCAATACCACGCGAGCTCGATAGGATTCGTAGATGTCACGTCTCTTATTATACTTTTATTTAACGTGACAAAATCATGAAATGTCTCCTTCTGCCCAGTTTGGAGTTGAAGGTGGTACTGACTAAAATCCACTGTGTTCCTCCAGGGTCACGGTTTCCTGTTTAGGCAGTCCGCGACCCCGTGTCATAGATATTTTAGTTCTATGATCTCTTTTTTTCTTATTAAATTTCTCAAATAATCTTTAAATCAGAAATACTTAGGCGTACCTATGTAATAATAACATTTCAGTATATTGAAAAAATAATGGCTATCAATATTGCATTGACTAAATTTAACTGATGTTATATCATTATTTCTTTTTTTTTCCAGAGTATTTTTAATGGTAATAGATCTATGGCAATACGAGCAGGGCACAGTACCAGGTGTTGCTCTCATTGTGAACTTGGATAGGGTGTCTCTCGGACATATATCACGAATCAATCTAACAGCGGCACAACAGTTTTTCTATTTCTTGCAGGTACGTTTCATTTCCAACATTATACAATGACAGGCCTGTTGGTCTAGTGGATAGTGACCCTGACTGCTGTGCCGGAGGTCGTCGGTTCGATTCCCACCCAGGACAAATGTTTGTGTGATGAGCACGATCATTTGTTCTGTGTCTGGGTGTAATTTATCTATAATATTTATCTATTTAGAAATATATAAGTATGTTTATCAGTTGTCTAGTACCCATAACACAAGCTCTGCTTAGCTTGGGACTAGATGGCGTTGTGTGATACTCGTAGTTGTGGAATATAATATTAATATTATAAATTCAAAAGTCAGTTTGTTTGTTACGCTTTTGTACGTCGATCTTAAATAATTTTGGTACGAAGACAAATGGTACCTTGGGGACTGTTATAAGCTTCTTATTTTTAAGTGTGCGGGGGCGGGGAGCTTGAGCGAAGACGTCGTCTAAAGCTATATAGTACAAAATAATAGTCTTTCAATCTCAATAAGAAGGTGAAGTCAAATACTTCCAGTTCCAGAACTATCTCATTAAAGTGTGTTGCCATAATAATGATCTTGTATTCTTTCTCAATGTCCAAGACAAAGATACTATCTGACCTACTTTTTACGTACCTCTATATCCACAATCTTTTCATAATTGTTCTTGTTGTTAAGA
Organism: Agrotis exclamationis; assembly: GCA_950005045.1. Classification (NCBI taxonomy): domain Eukaryota; kingdom Metazoa; phylum Arthropoda; class Insecta; order Lepidoptera; family Noctuidae; genus Agrotis; species Agrotis exclamationis. The sequence goes on along the minus strand of OX465425.1, from coordinate 12,409,399 downwards.
TCCCATCAACTTATGTTAATTTTGAAATGCTTGCAACAGATTTACTGCCAGTTAATCTTTTGCAACAACAATAATTTTATTAGTAAGTTAAAGTTGTTATAGAAGCGTAGAGTTTCTCTAGCTAGTTAGAAACTTGTTAAATCTGACCATTCCTTGCAGGAAGCTATGTTTGTATGTCTCAAAGAGTTCCACTTTATCAACGCGCCGACATTCGTTGACAAATTACTTTCCATGGTCAAACCGTTTATGAAAGATGAACTGCTTGATATATTGAAGGTTCATCAAGCAGGATCCAATACCTTGGAGGAGTACATTTCTTCAGAAGATTTATTTAAACATGATAGAAATAGTCTAAAAGGTATACATCGGAAATTCTGTGCTATTTAAATTATAAATCTACTTGAATGTGAATATGATCCTATCGTAAATATTTCAGATGAAATGTGCAAAAAACTAAAAGCAAACCACAAGTTCTTTGAAGACGAGGCACAGAAAAGAGTTGACGAATCAAAGAGGCCGGGAGGTCCCAAAACCTTGTCTAGTTTCTTCCCTGGCATGGAAGATTCTTTTAAGAAACTAGAAATAGATTAAAAGAATCACATTAAGAACAACATGGGAAGACATGAAGAATAAAAATATACAAACTGGATTCAAACACAAAATAAAAGATACACAAAGCGAATATGAACACATCAGACGAAGATATGAATCCCCTATGTTTACTTTCCGATTAACCGCTTTATGATTGCGAAGAATAGTGATTGTAGTACAAATATAGATATAATGCTGCATGTGTATTGGCACTGGTACGTGACAACACGTGCAGGTCGCCGCGCGGTAGCAACTGACACAAAGGAAATTGCTTCTTTGCATAGCGATGTGCTTGCCACCTCTTGCAAAACGACCAAAAATCCGATCACACGTAACATTCGATGGACTTCGCTACGACTTATGCTCTAATGTACTAGAATGGATTATAAAATACTTAGTTGTTTACTTACTTATATTTAAATAGACCATTAGTTGTCTCCATAGTAAAGCTTCCAGCAGACTTTAAAAGCTGTTTATTTGTTTCCAATAAAAAAAGAAAAATAAGTGAGACATCTTCTCCCTCTACTAAAAGTTACAAAATATTTAGTCGACCCGTGTAAAAGTTAGTTTTAATTTCCTCTCGCAGTGTATCGGAGTTTTAAATCTTAGTTTTGATGCTCTTCATAAGTTTGTGAATTCTCGAGAAACTACAAGAATCTTTAGTTGTAGAGTTGGTATTTGCTAACCAACGCTTTTGTCTGGAAAATTGAGGTCACACAGCGCACAATGTATCAACGTTTTCGTCGCATTCGCATTCTATTGATACAATCATTTTGTTCGCAATGGCGTAATGGTCGAAAATAAAATACCTAAAACCGGACTGCAATCGGTGCACCATTGTCCCTAAATAGTGCACAAAAGAAATTCGATTTTAGCGAAAAGCGTCCATTCTCTTGTCGATAAAAGAATAACGAATTCGGTTAATCCCAAATAACTGCTTCGGAACAGATTACTGTGTTTTTGTGTCAGCCCTTTCATGATAGTGCTGAAAAATATTAAGCTATTTCACAATAACAAAGCAAGATTAAGCGTTATAGAAACGTTGAAAAAACTGTGTACTCATGTTGTACCTTTAAAAATGTGCTTTGAAAACATCGTCATCTAGCTTTTACACAGGACGGCACGGGTCCACGTTTCTAAGAGTAATAGTAATACTTTCTTAATTCCTTCACGATTAAATTAAAGTTGATAAAAAGTAATATAATCTATAGATAGAGTGTAGATTTAATTCGAGATAGAACTGTCTCTCCTGAGCCCCCTTAACCTTGACCGACAATGGAATGTCGGTCAAAGTTAAGCCTTTTCAGGATTCCACTCCAGTAGAGGCGCTAAAGTAAATTGCTGTCTAGAAAAAGTCTAATATTTTCGACCTTAAATGTTTACTGACGTGGTCGAATCTTTTTATTGTTTTCGGAAAAATAAACATCTTTATCAGCAAGATCTTGCTGGAGAGTACCTATTGTGTATTTTAGATGAGATTCTAACGACTAGGTAATTCATTGAGACTACTTACTTTCAAAGTAGACGAAATTAGTGTCAGACCCAATTTGCGTACAAATTATTCGTGTTGCCCTATACTTTTAAACTAACGTACACGTGTGTGTCATGACCTAGTCCAGTACATCATCATGTGGGCCATAAAGCAACAATGTCATGAAGTTAGTTGCGAACCCGTCTCATTAAGTATCCCGTCTGAAATGAACCCTTGCGTGATTCAATTATTAATGAAAAGCCACGGTCACTTAGTTACATTAGTTCATTAATGTGGGTGGAACAGCCACCGTCTTACATATAACATAATGCGAGGCCCACCTTGAAGATTGTTCGACACATACTTCGGACCTACATAAATTACTTGCATCTCGACTAAAGGTATTATTTAAAGCGTATTCAGGCTTGCATTGTTTTGTAAAAATACTGTATTCAAAAGGCTTATTTTCATGGTCGTAAACGATGTTTAACTGCGAATAGTCTCTCGTATTGTGGAGTATGTAAATACTAAAAGCGAATTTAACACGAATAAAACGAAAGATTTCAATACTAAAATCGACGGATGGAATAAAGTGCATGTGCTGTTACATAGTAAATAATTCTGGCGAGAGCTACGCCATCCGCACTTGCAATAAAACGAACAATGCAATTTAGCTAGTGCTGCATTCATGCGATGGTTTCTCTGTAAAAGTTGGTTGTTCCAACCGTGCATGGCTCTCGATTACCGACACGGGTAAATATAAAATAAAATACCGGGAATCACAATACGTGCTGTGACATTCGACTACGTTTACTTCGCTGAAAATGCAGGTAATAAGAATGACTGGATTTCGATTGAGATTTCGAGAGCTATGCAAAGCACATTCTAATATTATCTCCAATTATTTACAATGTACTTCGCAGTGAAATAGTTAAAGTTAGTAACTACCGCTGATCGAAATCGTAATGATGAAGAACATAAAATAACAAACTTTGTAGCATACCCTTGGGTTGCACAATCAGTGCTTTTCTACATATTTATTGTAAAACAACAGTAAAGAACGCCATAAAACTACACAACACGGTAACAGAGCGCGCTTCCTCATAAAATGCAGCGACGTCCGATTTGTGGGAATAGCATATAAAAATTTCAAAGAGCCTGTATACGCGTGCAGTGTCCGCGGCGGCATCACTCGCCGCTTGCATAAAACATGCAAATTGGACCACTTCACTGGTGTGGTGTGCCTAAGTTCACTCGCTTTTGCACTTTTATGTAAAATTGTTGCCCATTAGTCATGTAAATATCGTTAACTGCAACTCTGACGCACCTCGACTCTACAGCGTTATTCTAAAAATTATCTTTTATTCTTATGCAAGCGGGCCGACACTAAGCTTTTGTTATTCAATCTCATTTGTTTTAATTATCGTATATGAAAGCATATATAATTTAGAAAATGGGCACCTAAGCAATCCTTTGTTTTGTATATGGTCATGGTGCCTAGTTTTTCAATAGAGTTTTAATTGGCATTGTGGTGCAAAAATGATTTTAATTATAATTGGGAATGCAAGAACACAATAGACCGTTAAATGATGACGGATTGTCGGCTCGATTGTTTAGCGTATGCGACTGAATAGCGAACGTTCGGTGCAGTAATGAGCTTCTGAAGTACTTAATGAATGCCCACTTTACGGTTCTTCCATTCTAAGCAGATACATGACGGTCTTTGTCCTCTCCATCCTCTTTGTTACAATAATAGATGCTAAGCTAGCATAGATGTGTGAGCAGCGGTGTCTATAATCAGAATTACAGCTACGTATAGTTTCACTGCAAAATCAACTACCTACTCGTTTTAGAATAGACGTACTAAATAAAGCTTTATTTGTATTTTAGCGGTTGGCAGGTTCACCCACATAGCAAAATTGTTAGCTGAATGGTAATAAAAAAAGTACTAATACTTTTTCTGATTCCGAGAAAAAATTAAACGGTGACCTCTGCGTCGCCTTGGGAGTAGATAAAGTTTGTCCTGTCGAAGGTGGCTGGGTGGAGATTAACCGCGGCGAGGTCTTGCGTCGACTTCATCAATTATGTCCCGCCCCCCGACTCCCCTCGATCCCTGCTGGCTCGTCCAGAACCGAAGGCACGCCTCCTCGCATCTGCCTCGTGATGACACCGTTTGCAGTTTGTGAATGATTGATCTCGGCACAATAAATAGTCACGTATCTTAAGACAAATGTTGGCTATCAGGAAAAACTGCTTACTCGGCTTTCTTCCGGCTTTTTGTGGCAAGATATGTCAAAGATAATGCGTATACTCGTACTTTCGTAATGGTTTATGATCTCTTAAGCCCTTAGTCTGCTGCTTTATATTATATGGAGTTAACTTTGTGTGTCAATCAGTCTTCACGACTTACTGTACAGATTGAATAGCAGTAACATCCACAGCGTCATAATCTAAACTAACCTTTAGTCCCAGATAAAGCTGAACCAGTGCATACAGTAGTGGATAATGTGCGCTATTTAACAACATCGTATATCTAACAGGAGCGTATGCAACCGGCAGCAGTGATCATTGTTCCATTGTTTATGGTTGCACAATTATGTCGGTATTGGCGTTCAAACCGCCGCTGAAAACAAATTGAATGTATTAAACTCGTAGTACAACTTTATACACAGTTTATACAGCCCGTTTTACGATATACGCGTGTTATTTTGCTTTATGTTGGTATTATGTTGTACGTATACGTGACTAAATAACAAACGTGTAAGGACAACGACTTGTAAGTTCGCTAGTCGCCATTGCTGTCGATAATCACTGTTTATGGAAGCGGTTTAGCATACAAAAACTATTATTTTTGTATGGTAATGGATTTGTCAAAACTTGGCGGGAAGAAACTTTTTCTGACGAATATCTTATATATTTAAATTTCTTCAAAGTGATGCTATGGGATCACTAGTGTTATTTTCTTCGTCAACGGCTAAATACAAATTTATGTTGACGTATGTTAGAGAAAAAGTTATTCTTCATGCTAGTTACAGCTAAACTAAAAACCGATATATTTTCCCACGTCCCCAAAAAACGGTGGTGAACTTTTTTTACATCACAAAAACGTTTCATTATATGAAGAAACTGGTAGGTAGTGTTTGTTTGTGTTGCTTCACTTCTTACTGACCAGAGTGTGTTACAAAGGTTGACTTATGAACCCGGTTGCGGTAACCGCTCACGTAGTCTCGCTCTCTGATAAGACTGGTGTCATGATGCAGCAACAATTTGAAGAATATCCCAAGTTCTTTAGAAATCTTGTGTGGCGATACCTATAGTGGCTTTTATTCAGGATAATGATAGCTTTTAATTATTTTATTTTTCATTTTCTATTAAATAAATAAAATAAGACTATGTAGGACTGCGTTTCGTTAGAAAAAAAAACATTAGTTAACATTAATCAAACACATTTATTTATTAACAAAGTTTAAAAAGTTCTAAAAAACCTAGTTAAGTTCTTTGGAAAAATAAGTAACGGGTAGGAATTGTAACATCGAATGAAGTTTTAGTACACTCCAATTTGCGTAGGAGAGGTGACAACGTAATTTATAAAATTGGAACTATTGATTCAGGAAGAAGGGGGTTGCGGAGGCAGCTGAGGGTTTTAACAAAAATGGCATTTAAAATATTGTAATTGGAGTGGCCGATGGGCCGGTGTGGGGCACTTGGTGGGAGCGCCTCGAGAGCGACCTTTCTCCTCTAATGGATACCGAAAACCTTCTTCACTTTACGCGAAAAATCTTTTTGGAAAATAAATGAATCCATACCGTATGTAAATCGGACGCCTTCGAAAGTTTTTATTGAAAAACTTGAAGAACTGATGAAAATGGGGCCGCGACGTTTAAGATATCTCCGTTCATCTTATGAATGTACCCGCTGAATCCCAAATGTTCTTACTTTTGCATAAGTTACTTTTATATTGGCGGACTGTGCTCGAGGTATGAGTGGTAAATAATGTGCGGTCGGTGCGTGCAGCAGTTCGGTGAGACTAATAAAACATTAATCGAGTTATGTTAAAGGGTTCTGCTATAATTAAGTTATTTAACATTAATTAAAGGCGAGTCGGGCAGCACTCTCAGGCGAGCGGAGGGCTCACAGCCTCCGCAGAGAGCCTGGGTAATTGATAAAGCTAACCCTACCACCCTTAATCACGGTCAGCTCAAAGTTAAACTCGATAAATAGTTATTTATTAAGTTGTCTGAAAACTTATTACTAAGTCTGCGCTTGAATTATGATATTTAAGTTTATGCTTAAGCAAAGTGTGCAGCACTGCTCATAATTATTCGAAATATGATTTGAGATAGTATGGTGTTAAATTAATTGTTTATCTTCTGATTTGTCTTTTTGAAAATTTAATATTCGTTATTTACAACGTAGGTACTTTGGTTCCGAACGGAGATAAAATAATAAAAATAATTTATTTGAATGATCTATTAGGTTATGATTTACAATTTATGCAGTTGAACATAAATAACTGGCCATTTACATAAATTAAGCGAGTTTCGTTTCTGAAGATTTCATGATGACTTGTTTACATTTCTCTATTATTTATGCCACGCGACGTCGTGACTCATATGCTCCACTAGGCTACTTATTAATAAACATACAAAAAATAAACTACCGACTTCCTTTCGCGTGCCTACAGACATAAAAGTTCTTCGTGCGTATCCTAACAAAAACATAAATTAGGTAAATTTATATAAGGGGTCATCCCTCCGTTACAATATGTTCGTAACGACACCGAGGGTCAATGCGCAGTCAAATCTCCCCCGCAAGAATTCAAGCGGCTCCAGATCGGTGAAATTATCAAAACTTTTTAACTTACAACTTTTCCTTGAACGAGTGGAGCGGGCTTTTTCATTCGCTTGGAGCTTTCGCGGGCCAGGCTGTTCCGTGGTAGTGCCATCCTTGTTGCGCGCGGAGCAAGCCGACGCCGACAGAAGCGGCGAGCCTCGGTCGGCTGTTGTCTCGCGTGCCGGTCCCTGCCGGGCCGGTCCGTGTCGCCACGCGAAACATTTTCAGTTCTCGTCGCTGCGATGCCGGTGGCGCACGTTCCGCCAGTCGCCCGCCGACGACTTTGCGTTACCACGATCGTGGCGTACTTCTTTACCAACTAATAAATCAAGCGAACCGAACGAAGTAAACCCTCACGAACAGATTATAACTCGATATGAGATAACAGGCTCGCGGCACCACTGCGGTGATTAATCACAGAAGTCCGTTCAACTCGAATGATCTGAACGGAAGCATAATCTCTCCGATTTCGGTTTAGGTGCGCGTAATGTAAACAGATAAACATTGTTGAAGTTTTCCGGAATCGTTGGTAGACTTGAGGATTGTAATAGTTGGGTGCATTGTATGGACTGATGCGAGGGATGATGTGGAAGTGGGAGAGTAAGGTGTAGCAGTGTGTGCGGGTTGGATGTGGACCATGGGGGGTGGTGGACAATGGACAGCTGGGGTGCTCTGTGCGGCGCTGGCGTGCGTGCTGGCGGACTCCTGGACGGCGTACCAGGAGCAGCCGTGCTGCCGGCCCGTGTCGCATCACCGCGTGAGGCACCACAGAGGTGAGTCATCACTTCATCAGTCATAGTCATTCAAATCCAACTTTTCAAACAAACACTCGAAATACTTTTTGTACAGGTAAGTTAGATGCAAAGCAGTTCATCGGCCGAGTCTATTAGTCACAGCATTATGTAGGACGGTAGGATACGGTATTATTACAACTTTAAATATTTACCAATGCTGTTTGGACTATTCTGTAGATAGCTGTTGTCTATTTGAGTCACTTAAGCAGCATAAACTTGCTCATAAAACTATTAATTTAATACTGTTTATTATAAAAACTAAGAACGGTCATAAACTTTTTGTACACTCAGGGCAGATAGTAGATGGGTCAAATATTTTATACGCCAACAGACATTGGTGAGGGGACCGTAGTGAGAGTATAGTTAATTTTTGACTAATAGTACTACTATTTAAAATAAACAATTGGCCGTCCAATCCACAATTTATGTCGCATATGAATTGAAGAGATAATGGACCTCAAAAGACCTCATAAGACCTCAAAAGCGAGCCGGTAACATAAAAGTTGTCCTGTGTTCTTAGCGCTATAGAGTTGGACGCAAACTTATGTTTATGCGCTGTGGGTCCTTTGTTGGTCCTCGGCCACCGGCACTGTGACACACGAACACTCAAATACTACATTTACCGTGTAGAAGGTTTACACTCGTAAAAACACCATAAATTGATAAAAAGATACGAAAAACTGTAAACAAACCTATTCCAAGGAAATCCAACCAGAATTCTTTATATATCAGATTTTTAATCTATATCGAAATTCTTGGAATAAAAATAAGAATAAAATGAGGAATTTAGTCAAATTGTATCTTTTACGGAGACATCTCAGTGGACGTCTTATCTAAATTTCATAGAAATGTCGATTCTTTGGTAAGATATTATTGAGATTTTTATCACACATTTCCTCACCTTTTCCTCAGTCATCGTGTCTGTAAAGTCTTGAAGTTTATTTAAACTTTTAAAGTAAGTGCCTGTCTACTTTAACTTTCAACTGCCATGAATTTAACCAAAGCTGAAACACAACAAGTTAAATTTTAAACATTGTTACGAGACTAAAATAGTTTGTCCAGTTTAAACAGTGAAACTGTGTCAGTAATTTCAGTTCAATCAATACACATTAATGTTAATTCAAATAAACAAAGTTATAATAATAGGCTTAATTCAGCATTTTGTAGAGGCGCCTTTTAATGATCAGTAAATATTTAATTATATATGGGCACCAGACGGACGTTTCCAAATTCTTTTCGGACATTGAGGGAAGGACTTATTGGCGTCATTAGCACGGACTGAGCATTCCTCAGTGACGCGTCACGTAAAGAACGCGCTATATTATAAAGCTTGATCTCATCTAAATAGTATTTCGGCTATTTTTCTGTTTTAAATATCTTCTCCTGTAACATAAAATAACAAAGAACAATAATTGTATTGTACAATTTTATTCAAAAAGGTGAGAAAGCAATTGTTACGATCAATGAATCTGGTTTGAAAGCCGTTGCAATGTATTTTTTTTTGTAACGGACTGTGGGACTGGTCACGAAGATATCCATCTTAACTGCCTCTTATTTATTTCTTTGGAGATAATTAAAGAATATACCTACCCTGAAAGGAATAAAAGATAAAAATGTGTCTACCAGCCAGACAGAAAAGACTAGATAATAAAATAGTTTGCATAATTAATAATGTAGCAAAAAAATTAATCACATTGCGAATACATAATTTGAATAAGTGTAAATTATATTACATACGTTTAACTTCACAGTGTTAATTGCCAATAAACTCGTATTCACTGAGAATGATTAAGATAATTTTCCAATTATAATCCGTTCAAGCGATTATCATAATAATCCGAGGTTGTTGCTTAAATGCATGCATGTTTTTAAACGAAATGTTAATTGCGTTCTGACTTAATGTTTCGTTTAATGTTTAAGTTACCGGACCGTAGATTTACGTGATAAAAGTTTCAGTACAAGAAACAAGATTATAAAGCGAATGAGGTCTTACAAATCGCAATGCGGCTCAAAGTCTTTAAGCATTTATCTGTATAAAGAGCAGGTATTGTAATATGTGTTGTATCTTATTGTAAGGGGCTTGCTTCTCACAGTTAACGAAGGGGCCCCTTTTATGTGGATTGTGGAGCAAAAAATATGCACGATGGGTGCCAGGGGCCGCGGGGCGAAGGTGAGGGGCGGAGGATCATGTGAACCGGTCCAGCGTGCGCCCGCGCAGGTAATCGACTCGCGCTCCTTTTGACTAGGGCTGCTCACTGACGAACTGTAGTGATGATGTCTTTATGGGTCTTTGTTCAAGATGTTAATGGAGAAGTGCTTCTGTTTAGTTGTCTTTGAGGGTTTTTATTGTTTGTTGAAGCAATTGAGAAGACATTTGATGAAAGTGTGATTAACAATACAAAGGGTTGACGACACTTAAAAGCGTACAAAATAAACGAAGTTTATGCTAAAATCATGGTAAAGAGTCTTGAAAAGCCGGAAAATGCCGTTGTCAAAACATGAAAATACTGGCTCACCACTAACAGTTGGCAACCCTACTCTTGGCCAAATTAAGTAATAAACGAGCCAACATAATCGAAGCATAAGCTATGCCCAACACTTTTTATTATAACGTGCTACATCATTCCAATAGAATGTATCTTAATGGTCGTAACTATTAGGCTAGTCAGGCACGCATGTCTGAACTTCGGCGTTTTTTTCTTTTATTTATGGCTTAATTTACATGTTACGAAGATTATTATGTAGTGGTTAGCGATGAAGATAGTGTAGCGAAATTTGTTAGAAGTAAAATGTAGTGCACACTGACACCTAACTTAATTTATCGTTTATCGGGAAAGTTAAACGTGGAGCGCATGCTTAGAGTACCTGGGGCTTGAATTTTAACGGTATTGTTACACAATTTTGTAGCACAATTTTCCCTTGTTTCTGGTTAGCGAGCTAAGCATAGGTGAGTTACAACGAGGCAGCTTTAACTCCTAATGGAAAAACTAAGTGATTCGAAAGTTTACCTACTTCCGTTTGATGCGCCATTGTATGGTTTGAAAGAATTGGGAAAAGTAGCCGGGTGTATTTCGAAAAGAATAATCTTGACTTGTATAATGATTATACTAAGCAAGGATTATTAAAAAGGACAGAAATAAGCAACGCTGGCGTGTCAGACGGAAGATTAAACAAACGGGAAATAATAAAAAGAGCTGTAAAAGGAAATTATAAAATTAGAGTTAAAAACAAAAAGAGAACATAATAATATAAAGTATTCGGTAAAACGAACAGGTATAAAGTTAATTTTAGATAAACATTTAGAACAACAAAATATTAAAATAAATTAAGAGAAATAGTTTCAAAAAATAATTACCATAAAATAAATAAAACTATAGCCAAACACGGTCTCACCAGCCTCTTAATAAAGATACCAAAGAATTATAAAGCCGTAAAGAAGGTCTCCGCAAGCTCTATAGCAGAGGGACACTGGCCGGGCAGGAGTGGGTTTTAGCGGGTTCGAGTCCCGTACTACCTCGACTGTCTCACGGTCTCTGTGAGACGGTGAGACAGCCGAGGTGTCCGTGGGGATTTCCCACTCCTGCCTCAAAAAAAAAAAAAAAGTTTACCTACTTGATGAGCTATTACGATGTTAGTAATAATTATGTGAGTTTAAGTACTAATGATTGAATTATAAAAAGTCCTGTACCTTTATAACAGTCTTACTTTGTGATAAATTGCAACCCTCAAATTATGTTGACTCTCGTATTTCTTTTTATGTCTCAAACCAATGATATTATAAATAAGACCTCAAACTGAATTTCAGTAACGTTTTCGTTGTTTTTCCTTACACCAAACTTTCGCCCCTTTACTTTTATTTTACAGGCATAAACAGGTACTTGTAAGCCACAATTACTTTACGCGGTATTACACGTCGTTCAAAGGGCGATTTTAGTTAAAGAGAGCGCGGGAACAACAATAAATGTTCGCGTTAGTCGGTCGCCCTCGCTTGGCGTGTGGTCTCATCGCCGAGAGCCGGCAATCGTTCTGACAGCGAGCGATGTTATCGCTATTTAATATAAACCTATTTACTGGCCCGCATTCAGTACCGCTGTACTGCTATACCGTTCTGTAACACCCACAGGTATCGCTTACCGAATTATCTTTGGATAGCGGATCATGCTTGATGCTTAGAGGTAAGAGCTTCGTTGATGTTTTATTCTCACGGTTAGTTGTTGACGAACATTAAGTGACGCGAGTTCAATGTTGAGGTTACGGTTAACGTCTTGTAGTGTTGGAGGAAATTGCTTCTCTATTACTGCTGTTTTCTGAATGACTTGATGAATTCTACTTAGATCTTTACAATAAAAAGCTCTCAGCTTTGGCCTACGACATCGATGACCTAACTGTAGATTATTTTATTTACTTTGTAACAATAAAATCATGAATGATGAACCAAAACCATCTCGTAATAAACTCTAGAGAGATAATTTATCTTTTCCTTGCTAGTACATGCTTACGGTTTTACATAAATCCCTTTACACTTCCAACAAAACTGTAAAACAAAATATTTTGAGATTGTTTTAAGTCATAAACAGAAGTTTGTCGGTTTTGTTATCGTAAAACGGACGAACAAGTACTTTCAACTAAAAATAGGGATTAATGTATTCCGGAAGTGTGAAGGTTTAGCTTTGAACTCGTAAAGTGTTTGCGGTACCCAGAATGCGGCTGAATACAAAACATCTGTCAATAGCAGGATTATTATTTGGATTTATATTTTTATAAACAGCGTTTATTGTAATTTTGGGTAGATTCGAAAGTCTATTTTAAAGTAAGGATTGCGCTTTAAATCCAGTTGTTGTGATTTTTTTTGCCCTTTAGCAATACATTTCTCGACACCAGTCGAATTGTTATATTTTCGATCTAAGACGCTTTCCGGAAAGCGTGAAGAAGTCAAAAAACTCTGTACAGTTTTCCACTACATGAAAGTTAAAATTGACTACTTTTTAATACTCAAAACTTCCTGATAGTATCACTAGATCGTTAGTAAGTAATAATCATCAGAATCTAGGCTTCTAGGTGTTAGTACTAACCTAGTTCCAGAATTTCCTCTTAAAAACGCCGACAATTGCGCTGAATTGAAAACCTGACGCTTTCCGGCAAACCTGTAATGATCACGTCGTCGCCGGGCGTTATAATCACTCTAATTATGTTATCTAGACAACACTGCTTTACCTAGAATTTAACGAGTTCCACGAAACAGGCGAAATTAATCGCTGTTCACTTTAAAACTTGCAGATTGGATTGGATGTTTGTAAGTTCTTTAAGAGGTTTCTTTTCAGCTTTATTAGAGCATCCATTTACCTAATCAGTTTAAATTTAAATTGACATGCCTCTCCCGAATAGTAACATTGATTTATCTAAGCATGACACGTACAGTACTAGCACTATTTTGTCTAGCGCTCAGAATCTTTCCATTTAACTTTTCCGATTTTCTAGTGAGTCTTGATCTGTCTTTTATACTATACTACGCTTCAAAACTAACTCATCATCATCATAAAAAAGGGCGCCGCTGCCCCGGAACGCAAAGGAACAGGATGGGTGTTAGTCAGAAAGTCTGAAAATTACTTTCGCTCAACCTAGGGCCCAGACTAATTTGATATTAATTTGCACAAATAACTATGTCTTCGAGAGTTTTATAATTTCTATGCGTGTTAACAAATTAATAAAACATTTCTATTTACGATCTCAACATTTTCTTGCGTCTCTATCGGCATTTTTAATATCAATATTCTTTAAAATCCCGCACAACTTCTTCAACGTTAAAGCGAAACACGTTAGAATAAACAGGACACTTTAAAACCCGTTCGTGAAAGTCGTATAGTAGTGTACATTATAGCTTTGTTATCTTTATACTATCGTATATCTGTGATGTTCCCAGTAAAGTCTTGCCAATATCGTACGGAGTCGTGTAGGGATTTCCTTGCAGTGTTAAGCGAGGTTTATTGGGCGTGTAGCGTCTCCGGCAAGGCAGGCGGCGGGCTTGTGTAAATCGAACTGACAGACCTGTCTCAGATTGACTGACGTAGCTTTAACTGCGCTGTTCAAGGTATATTATCGTAGCTATACATCTCTAATTCGAAATTGGTATTCATTGGATTTTTTCTGAAGAGGTTTTCTTTTTATTTGTAAGTTAGATGAATTGGGGTTTTGATTTGTTGCTAAGCGGCTGTGAAGCTGTGTTTGAAGAACAACGGGAAGTTAGAAAGGAAACCAATATTCTTTAAAGTTTAGGGTGATTTAGTAAATTATTTGATCTGGTTTACACAGCGTTAAAAATATTTGTTATTCTTTACCAAAATCAGAATACAAAGGACAGTTTATCACTATTCTTTTAATAGTATTTTTCCTAATCTGGCACATAGCCTTCGTATATAAAGTGCACTGAGAACAGGTGCACTCTGCCTGTATGGATAATCTATAGCTTTTTAGGATTTATGGCTGCCCGTATAAAATAAGAGTACATTCTGGTCCCGTTCGCTTTTGTGCATTTAAAAGGGAAGATTACTATGTCCGTGTAAATTGCAGTAGAAGTAGCATTTAGTAGGAAACGAGGGAAATGGCTTTGAATATGAAAACTTATTTATTAAGGCCCGAGTTCACCAACTACAACGTAACCATTGATTACGTAACCGCCCCGTTAACATTTAACAGTTGTTTAAACGAACCGCGTTTTTTTAATGTTCACCATCCATTTGTAAGGAACGGTTAATAAAACAAGCGTTTTTTGAACGAATGGGTCGTAAATGATTGAATGGTATAACATTACTTTGTTAAGATGGTTATGTATCTGCTTAAGTTTGGTTTTACGCGACTGACATCCAAAAATGACAGCATAACATGAGATGAAGTGTCTACTTTGTCAACGATTCCACATCTGCGAGCGAGCCACCTTTTTATGAATAGGATGAACCTTTTTTATATAAATGGGATGAATGCGCAAAACAAAAGGAAGAAACCAAGAAAGTGAAAGTTAAAACGCTGCATACAGGAATTTATTTAGGTACTATTACTCCAAATTACTGTCAATTCAATCAAGCAATTCAAAGGCAATAATATTTGTATAAACAGAATCTTGTACCGAAAGCTTCTTTCTCGTCATCTTCCTCGAAATAATTGCGCTGTACTTGAATTAAACGTAAAGTTCGCTCAATAGCTTCTTAAATCATCTAACACATTATTCTCTTCAAAAATGTTGTTCGAAGCGTCTTGCATTATTATTTTTATCTCCTCAAAACGAATGAAATAACGTTGGGGAGCAAATAACCAATGGTTAAACTATGTCCGCTACTTCGTTTAAGAAAATCAGGCGTTTAACAGTCTTAAACGATGGTTAGTGCTTGGTGAACAGCAAAATATTGTTAAACAGGCGTTTAAGGTTTAACCATCGGTTATTAATTTAAACATCTGTTGGTGAACTCGGGTCTAAATCCTTTTGATACTATATCAGCCATCAGGTGTATGAAACTATGAATAGCCTCGCACAGAAACTAGGTTTAGATTCAGCGATTCAGGTCGACGGGTCAAGTAGCTTTCGCAATAGATGATCCCAAATATTACTGATTGTATTTTGATGTTATTTTGACAGTAAAGTTACACGTTTATCACTTTTCCCAAATGTTGTTTGGCAATAAATACAACTATCACGTGTCTGATTTTTTTTTTGAGTTGTGCGATAAAAAAGATCTATGCGCGTTTAATTTTGCGTTATGTCGATTCCGGAAGCATTATGCTTTAAGACAAAATTGAAAAACTGTCATAAAAACCGGATCGACGTGAGTGAATCCGAGCGCGACCTGCCCATACCTACCTATTGAGTGTATATTAGTGCGTTCCCAAACAAATACCTAACACTATTTTTCTAACAACACCAGATACAAAACTAGTGCATGTAATATTTAATGGATAGTTAGAAGCACTCAACTGTTCTATGTATGATGGCAGTTTAAATATAGTGGTAATGCCATATCGGACATTATACGTTGTATGTAAAGTTTTAAAACTCATCTAAATTGTATAGCGGCAGTGGGCAGGTGGCGTTTCCCGCGCAAGGCGTAAAACTTGACGGACGGACAGATTGACATCTTGGGGCCGATACACTGACAATATCTATTTTATGCTTTATTTGGATATTAAAGCCGGTTTTAGTATTATATCTAATAGAATTATGGATGAGCTTTTAGCGCTATGTGATCCCCAGCTAAGACTATACATTAAGTCAACACCTACGCTTTAGTCCCTTTCCGTGAAAGCTGATTTATGGGTAAAGCAACTTCCATGCAGTTAGATACTAATAAGTAACGGTGCTTTCAATAATAGGGTAGTTTCAAGGGTCAAAATAATTACATTCTATTTAGTCCGTATTTTATATTGTAAAAAAATATTGGACACGTATTTTCTCTTTTTTCGATTAAACAAAAAATAACAAAGATATAGCCCATTAAAGTTATGTGTGACGTCACCGCGCGCGAAAAACACCACGCGGCGTGACGTCACACGTATCTTTGTCATTTTTAGTCTAAGTTACAAATAAAAAAATACGTGTCGCTTATTTTTTAATAATCTAAAAGACGGACTAATTACATTTTTTAGGACAACTAGCCTATTCGTGTACCTACTTTTATTATATCTTTCTTTTTTTTTCAATCTTAGTCCTCAATACATTTAAATTTAATTTATCAGTATTTCCGGACACAGCGTGGTTTTTAGAAGTCTGCTCTGCATAGACCGCGGTGCTAGTGTAGACACAATCTTCGACACGGCGTAGACGCAACTTAAACGCGACGTAGCGCGTCGTAGGCGCTGCGTAGCACATCGTAGCAGCGGCGTAGCGCATCGTAGACACATTTTAAGGGCTACTAAAATGTGTCTACGATGCGCTACGCCGCGCAAACCTGTTTAATTGAAAAATGTTCCCTCAAGGACTTGTCAGCAAACTGACGGGCACCCATAGGAAGAAACTTCTGCCGGAGTTGGTAAGCGGGGTGGTTACCTTGGCCCTGGAACGCAGAGGGCATTTTGACAAGGAACAGTGCGGATTTTTTGTCATAACGAGTCTGACAATCCCTTCCACTCCACTCATTGCGGGGTAATTTTACCACATCAAAAAAGAAAAAAAAACGACATGATAAATATTATGACACCATTACGCGAACACCTAGATAGGTTACAATCAATGCGTAAGCACCCTTAGATCGTGGTACAATAGTATTACAAGTTTTTTTTTAAACATTGCCCCACACTAGGAATTTCTCCTGTATTGTGGGTGCGTTTACAAACATAGAAACTCACATACACTAACACCCAGACCCGGAACAACTACTTGCATACAAATATTTGTTCCATGCGGGGATCGAACCCGCGACACGCTGCGCAGCAGTCAATCGCTCGGCCGCTGCGCCAACCGTGTCGTTGAAGTATAGTGCTGATTCAATTGACTACAAAGAGTAATTAAATAATCATATAGAGGTGACGATCTATTTCGGTGTGACATTAAACACCTAATCTATTTTATTGAAGCATTTAATATCGTATTTCTATAAAAAAATGTCACAATAATAGAAGATGCTTATCTATCGATTTTGATACCGAAACCAAATCGAGTTAATCTAAAACGCCTACGTGCCATAAAACCGTTCGTAATTGGGTATCAACATACCGAAATAAAAACCATATCGATTCTCTTACATTGTCAAAAAGATGTTTATCAACGTTACAAATTACGATCCGAATGTATTTACTTTCACTTTATTATTGACCGTAATGGAAGCGATAGCGTTTATTTACAAGGACGGGTGACTATTGAGTGTGGTATTCAAATATTGGTTGGCTGTCTAACCGATAAGAGAGGTAACATGACATTTTACCGGTATTCGAGGGACTGGGTGTCTGAGAGCGGTCGACACAGAGACTTCGGCACTGGTATACACGGGTCTGCCCCGACACCACTAGCAACGCTTTTATTACTAAGATATTCAATAGACACTATCTGTTACTGTCAATACTAACATTCTCAATAGCTGAGTCGGGACTTATCTAAATCGCTTTACATATAAGTAGTGTTCGTATTTTGTGGTAAGCTGAGGTTCCTTATCTTCGCGTTATAGTTTGGTTGCTACACTTCGATGGTTGATGTGCATGTAAGTTATGTAAAGTAAGGTGCTTGAACAACCAGTTTTTAATTCGAAAATGGTTTTTGATAAAAAAAAAATATGTAGAGGAGAATTTAGTCTGTACCCTTGAGAAACAAAATAAAAGTGAATGTCTTTTACGCTTTCATTGTATGTATATTTGTGAGAGAAAAAAGCGCTATAATATTACTTTGTTCTTATTCTCTTAGCGCTCTGGATATGTTCATGTCGCGCCTCCGCGCCTCTATCTTATGTTAGGGAGCGATACTTATCGCGCATTCCCCAGGTATTATACTCAAAGGTACTCGTTCAAGTTAAGTATGAGCTTGTATGTTCTGACGCTTGATAAAGTGAGACTTAATAGATGAACAACCAGAGGAAATGCTACTAAGATGAAGCTGGTGTGTTCCATAAAAACAGATAGGCAGTGACGGGACCATTTGTTTTAACGTGTTTCGTAGCTGTGTCGTCTGATCCTTTTGTATTTTTAGAATTGGTGATGAATTGACACCTTTCTAAAAACAGAAACGCGGTATCACAGTCTATCTATTTTAACAATTTGTTTTCATCCGACGCCTCATTATTCATAGTCGAATGCCAATAAATATTGTGTTTACAAAGTCTCGTCATTATTTCTGAATACATATATTAATTTACAGTCGTTGAACTTTTATTCATTCACGAGAATTTAATGTAAACGAAAAACGACATTAGTAAAATTGCTGTTACTATGTAATTATAATTTAAAAGCTTAGCTGACCCCGATAAAACGAAATATTTAGATTGTATCCAATCGATAATTTCTCAACATTAAAACATACAGTCATCATTCAAAAGATCTAGATAATAAATATGATTGCAATGAATAAAAAATACAGATAAACGTTTAACTTATTTATCGTTCAATTAAGTAAGTAATGTTACTAATTCCCGGGATGTCGGCGGCGGATGAAAATTAAATGGTTGAGTTTCCGTGCCACAAATATAGACATCAGTTCCGCTGAGCGACACACGCATTCTGTATTCGCGCTGCGTATACGCCAAGTGTACGCGCCATACGCACTACGCGCATATATTGCATTGCAGCCAAACGAATTAAATTTTGATATGCGTAAAAGCAACACAAACAGTAAATTGGCAATTATTTCCAATTTTTTGTGCAATTCATACCCGCCGGGTTGTGTTTATGGGAACGCTTAGTTGAGTGGAATGATTGTGTAAAACTGTTGGATGGGCTCCAACGAGCGGGCACGCGGGTGCGCCGCGAGAAACAAACGCCACAAATAAAGTCAAATAAGTGAGCCAAGCAGAACGAGTGCCCCGCGCCCGATGCAATTGCAGTATCGAGTGTTTTATTGGACCGTGATGAAATATCGATATGAATCATAGACGCGTGCCCGATACATTCCTCCAAACACAACAGGAACAACAGTAATAGCCACTGTTGAACTTAAGTTTCACATCAAATTGATGGTAATGCATTTCGTTTTTGTCGCTGTAAGTCGATGTGACAACAAGTTCGAGGAACGGTCACCGAGTTATTTCTGTTGCGCTGTCCTTTATTCTGAGAACTGGTTTGTGTATGTAAGTATGTATCAATGTGCCATTCCGCATCGGGTCTTGTTGCCTGTTCGCGGTACGATAGGCGCAATCTGACGGAAATGATAGAGGCGGCTGCGGCTTGGCGGTATCTTGTTACCTGAGAAATATCTGCCGTTTGATAACCGAGGATTTACTTCAAGATTTTCAATTAGGAACTGGAAATACCGAGATTCAGTCATTCTCCTTTCACCAATTAAAACTGAGATCTGTTCCCCTTTCGTATTTAACAAGCGAATGAATAAAAATGTAACGACATTTAAACAATGAAGAATGATATGCGGTTCAAATGAAAGTACTTAGCGGTGCCACTAAGTGTCATTGTGTTTGTGTCACATGTCTATTGAGGATGAATTGTCTGGAATCCTGAAGTGAATATTTATATAATTGGCATCAATTGTCTGGCCCGTTTTATGGTTATTAATAGCTTTATCACGTGTCTGCAACCGCTAGTTATCTTTGATGATGTTCGTTTGTTAACTTGTTCTCACGCCTTGTTGAAGAATTAACTAGTTTTTATATACTACTCGTTTATCTTGAAACTGAATTCTTCTATGACTTTATCACAGACACATTTTTTATAATTCTGGAAAACTGTTAAAATAATCGATTCAACTGAAAAACATGCGTCATGTGTAGCCTATACTAGACTCGTACGTACGCTAGAAGTTCAGAAGGCGCGCGTGTAGTGTCGGGCTGGCAGGCTGGCACGGCTCCAGTCGTTTCAATTTGATCCCGCGGCCCGCTCCGCACTGTAAACATCCCTAAATGATAAACGCATAATTTAACGCCCCAACGAAACACGAAAAATTGTGCATCCATTTATTTTCTCGATCATAGGAGCGTGAAGACGTTCATATTTGAAATTTATGATTTGATGCTCCGACATAATAGTAACAATACGTTATTCTGTATTAATATTATACCTACTTTGATATACTTTTAACTTGCCCTAACTACAGTTCACATTTTATGTTGTTTGAAATGGATTATTAACGCTGTTTGGAACGTCAAGCCTTGATTACAGAGCCAATAAAACCAGATAGCAGCAGTTATATTACCCGCCTTTATGAAGTTTTTTATAAGCAGTTAAGAACTTTATTAATCCAGAGAGAGATGTAAAGATTTTTAAGATTATTAAAGGGAGTTGAATGCAGTAAGGAATATTTTATTACTCACAGTGTGATGGTTAATTGAAGGTTGGTTTAATGAGTTCTTATATTGGTAAAGCAATCTAGTGAAGAATAATGCACATACGCGCTTACTTCTAGTTCAAAGTGATATGAAAATACAAGCTTTAGAAGTAAAACAGGGAAATTGTAAAACAATAAAGCGCAATATCAAAACAGAGTCACAAAAATTTACGCAAATTATTCCCGAACCATCAGGCTTCAGGAATATTCAGTGAGTGTTGTGTAAGACCCGATTGCCGCGCGGCGGTAGGTAGCGTCGTGAACGTAGTTATAGCGGGTGAGCCGCGGGTGCGCAGCGTGGTCGCAGCGGCCCGCCGATACCATCGCAGCCTTCGTCGCAGCCCCACATAAATCTAGCTTTGATACATTTTGGTAAGGAGCCAAGAGCGGTGCATCGGCCGGCCCGCGATCCACTCGACCTGTGCATCGCGAAATAACATTTGCTTTTATTTGAACCGCACCTGACTTTTTATTACATTGTCCGAACCAGGAACAATATATTTTATGCCTTTTTTCCACATAAAAGGAACAGAAACTGTAGGCATAGAGAATTGTGTATTCATCTGGAACGACCTACACTGGACTGGAATTTAAAGGCCTACTTAACAATAAGGCGACATTCACCTAAATGTTCCACATTTTACGCACAACTTTTATTAAAGCTCTTATATTAGGATAAATTACATGAAAGAAATTCAGGTTCACGCGGTAGAATGGAAATAAAAGAAACTGTAGCTACACGTGTCCTATCTGATAATATATGTTTGGCCAGGTTCTTCGCTTCATTGTTTAGTTCCAAACAAGGTAGGTACCTAACTGCTTTTGTCTTCTTGACACACGTACACTTACACGTATGTATTTTTGCTTTGACCCACTCAATAAAGTTTCACAATGAAACTTTTGTATTGTGGCTGACAACAAAATTGTGGTGTGTAATCGCTTGTTGGAACTCCAGTCTGTTGAGTGCAGTAATACTGCTGTTTCACCGTGCCGCGATGAGCGCTGACTCACTCGCGCTGTTCATTCGATATTCATATTAAACAAATCCGATTGTAACAAAGATTTATCTTGCGCAATAAAGGTATTGTGTTTCCGAAGCTCTGCGCTTTCATACTCAAATAAATACATTGAAAGTTATTTTATGAAGTGGCTACGGCCATGCAGGTGTAATGAATCACGTGCAAGCATTGACTGATATTATCTGAGCCGGCCCCTGCTGCGCCGCCCATGTTTCTACGCGAATATCTGCCAACTTAATTATTATACGAAGTGGGTCATTTATACACGAATATACTTATTTATTATCATGTCTGATATGAAAATAGCGTAGTATTTTGCTCAGGTTTAAGTTCTTCCTGATTTATTTTGTGTATGTGAGTTTATATGTTTGTAAACGCACCCACGACACGCGAGAAAATCCTAATGTGGGATGAGACACCGTTTTTTTTTAAATTAAACATTTTTTAAGTTGGATATCTAGAAGATACTAGTTAGTTCCTTGTTGGTAGGTAGGTTCGTTACTGCTGCATGCTGCTGTTGCACCGCCACACCGCCATAGGTGCTAACTCCATAACCACAAGAGCTTAGAATACCTGCTTAATAAGCTCTAATTATGAACTTTCTAAACGGCTCTCTGAACCTGGTTTATAACCCTCACAAGCATCAAAGGTCGTCTACCTGGCCAAATGAGTGCGCAGACAAAATGTTTGACGTACCGCATCCATCTCCCCGGCGATATAACTGTTGTTCATAATTAGGCGCTAAATTCTCTCTGGCCGGGTAAAGGTCAGCAATTAGAGAGCTTACTTTTCTTGGATGGACGATAAGTTAGTTAAGTAATAGGGTTCATTTTCAAGTCGGCGAGGTTCGCTCGTTAATCACCGAGTTGCGCGTTGGCCGTGCTTCCGTCGCCGACCGACTCCGGAACACAAGCTTATTTTTGATTGTTTTTGATAAAACAAACAAAGACAAATGAATAAGCCAAATCGTTAATTATAACCGGTTTAAACTAACTTCCTTTCGCAGTACTTACATTTTTCTCGAAGTATATGTAGCTGTTTCTGTTGACTGTTGTTAAATTATGAAGATGCATTTGTTTTTATAACAAAAAAGCAATCAAAACATTCGGTAAAATTCGGTTATAAATCATACAGCTCACTGTACGTATTTTTATTTTATGTTACATCTTTACTAATTGGAACGTTTGACACAGATGTCTTAATAGCTTCATCGCAGGCGTATGAAATGAAAATTGAATGAAACCGTTTTGTAATTTATTAAGTGCATATCACGAGTGAGCTTGTGAGAATTACTTGGGACGGGGGCGAAGCGGTATGAGTGTGTTATGAAAAAGCGATCACCAGCAGAGCTCTGCTCGCTCCGCACCCGTTGCCAAATTAATGTGTCACGAACTGTATCGCCCTATGATATTGATGTTGAAAAATGATGCCATTTGACGTTTGATTGCAATCGTAAATCTCTAGCGAGCTGTTCGAGTATTGCCAGCTCTATTCATAATTGACGGTTTAGTAAATTTTCCGCGAAGGCCACTTTCAAACTGCCTATTGACCTTTTCCCTTCCTGAAACTACGTAAGGGAGATGTTAATATACTATCAAAAAGTAGATATCTAACTTTCAAGGTCTATTACGCTTCGCTAAGATAAATGGGGAGGATAAAAGTTGCGTTATAATGATGTAGATAAAACATACTTTGGTAGCGCTGAATCAGTTGATATGGGTACTAATTCGGTTATTATTTGTATAAGCTATACCGTGGCTAATGATTAATAGTGGCATTATTCGGCGAATGTGGAGCCGAGGCCGAGATTGGAATGATTATCGTGAGGCTCACGCTCCGCTGATCACAGCACAAAATTAATTTACGTATAAGGCGGGTGGCTACACTGTGCTTTGCTATATCAACGGTGTATCTGTATCTTTACGCTCGTTTTCACATGCGGGGTGAGCAGATCTGCGAGGGGTACCGGCATTAATTGCGGTGGGCTCCCTCGGTATTATTTATGTACCAGCCGTCGCATAGTCTAAATCACGGTAATGATATAACAACTCTACAAAACTTTTACAAAATACGATTAAACTACGCACACTGTTATCAAAAGTTCTTTTTAGTCAGGCACCTATTTATTGAGCTGATATTTTTATAAGCACTAATAGTTTTAAAATATCAAAACAAAAGTAGGTTAAAGAATCCAGAAGCATCCATTCCCTTTTTGATTTATTCGTAAATATTATTAGAATTGTATACAGAGTTATATTTTGAGTACGGTCGCCAGATAGTGATCCGGTAACTTGTATTCATAGGCCGGCCTAGTGGCTGTCAGCCTGTCGAACTCGGCTCCAGTGTAGTTGATCTGTAAAATTGATTTCCATTCGTGCTGACGAACAAAGGCATTGCGACTGCCTCGGGCCGGTGCACTATGGGACGAAATGGTCATTTTCTGATTAAAAATCTATAACTTTTTTGTTTCTTGAGATATAAAGTTGAAATTTTGCACAAATATAGAATATTATATAAGAAATTTAAACACTCATAAATTTCTCGAAAACTATGTTTTCCACGCGACTTTACTCGCGTTTGAATTTTTAATTTCTTCCAAAAGCTTTACATTCTTTGAGTTTCGCGGATAAATCATTTCTCTATTCTAAATTATAATGTAGAAAACGTTAATTTTAAACTTTTACATTGTTAAAAACACATTTTTTAATTTTTTTAGGCATTTTACCAAAAGAAATTAAATAAAAAGTTGTAGGTACACGTTTTAATCTTAAAAGCTAATTTGTCGAATAGAAACAAAAAAAAAAAACAAAATAATAGTACTACGTAACAGTATGTTATTGTAAAATATACGGTTTAGCAATATTTGGGTACACAGATATTGGTGTCTTCGAACTAATCTGGACTCAGGATCTTGAGTTGATTAACTTTGAAGAGGAGCAAAGTAACTTCGTCAAGTTCTTTGATATTTTTTTCATAAACTATTGCTAATAATATTTTTGTGTGGAGTAGATGTGTACAGTAACATAACACATCATCATTTGTTGCCCTTCTCTCTTTTCTTAAACATTTTCTTGCATGATGTAGTAGAGAGTAGTAGATTTTTTTGATACTCTTGATCATCTGCCGAGAGTTAACCAATTCAAAAAACAGCAGAATATTCGTCAATAACTTCTTTGAATAATGATCACAGTCATTATTTCGATGTTATCTTCAGAACGTTTCTACTCACGTTGAAACGTTGACAGTGCTGAAACACTTTTACCGTTTAAAATATGAAAAAATAACAATTAACGTCTTCAATAGTTAGAAGAACTCATTATAATTGATATTATATTATTTATCGCCCAAAAATAATCATTGAAAATGATAGAACATTTTTATGAGTAAGCTTTATAGATGAATACAATAAATGAGGGTAGTAAACAAAATATAAATGTACATACTCTCATTTGCTACTCATGTGCAAAACATTATCAGTATCTACACATAATGACAGACAAAGTTGATAAAACTGTTACAAAACCGCAAAAATACCCTTATTTCTTAAGATCTCACGATAATGCATTTTGGACGCCTCGCCACATGATAGCTCATAACTTCTGTGGTTGTACATATTTGCAGCTGATTTCTACATATATCATAGACAGATAGTGTACGCATAATTCAAAGGCAAATTTAAGCGGTAGGCAAACTGAGCTAAGTGTCAAAAGTCTCGTCAAAGTTGTACAAAAGGATATTTTTTATGAAGTTTTTTATAAAATTTATAGCAGCAGTATATTACATCAAAATATAATTTTAAAAACTGTTCTCAAATCTGCAAGCCATACACTTTTTAAATCAGTATCACACAATATAACTTTTCTTGGAAGAAATGCTCCAAAACTTACTCTGAACATTCGGAACCGCTAGAAACAAAATCACAAAATTTCCATAAGTTCGAAATCGAACGTCGTTTTCTCTATGTTATATGTAGTAAAAACATAAAAAATGACATGTTTATATAAGAACAACTTCTTAACAATAAAGTAAAACCAAAAACATGGTCAATTTTTGACACTTCGGAAATGTATTTTTAATCAGGTCATGTACTAGCGCGTTCCATAGTGCGGTGCCTCGCTGCTTCGCTGCACTGTCACACAGATACCGCTAAACCATCTACAACTGTAAATGCATTTGGTTTATTTGAAATGATGTTGGTTTACATAAGGCGTGTCTTGACTCGAGTACAATTCATGATTAAAGGTAGTGAATAAGTAGGTTACTTATGACACTAACATAACACTGCATTGTGATTAAAAGTGTAAAACGAAACCTTTGGTTCAAACTAACGAAATAAACTAGACTGAATGGCGTTTAAATAGTGAGTAGGGAAATGATACATGGCTTACCACATATTTATGTAAGGTATCCTTACTACAATATTTGTATACTTAGGCTTACTCCATATAATAGATGTGTGAATGAACAAAGCCCTCTCGAAATTTAACTGATTTTAGAAGTCGTATATGTCAGAAAAGTGAAACAACAGAAATAACTCCCAGAGTTTCAGTTCTCACATAAACTTGAATATGTTATGATTATTTTGGGATGCCCATTTCAGAAAAAGAAAGATGTATGTCATTTATATTTAGAATGCATTAAACATTTCTGTTGATCGTTTATATTCAGTTTTATGTTTTACGAAACAGTGTAGTGGCATTCAACATTTTTTAATTTTTTCAAGCAGTCGTTTGTATGAATGAGAAATCGTAAAAATATCTATTTATTTTTGAAAATTTTGTATGTACTTACTGATAGACAAGAAGTATATTGAGAGTTTATGACAAAAATTGGTCGACTTTCCAATATTTCCGATAACAATTCCTTTCCAATATCAATTTTATTTTTCGATGTTTGTCAATGTGCGAATCGATTGGCCGTCGGAACGTAGAATAGAGCAGGACGCAATTTTAGAACAATGAGGTGGGAAATTGGTTTCCAGCATGAGTAGGTAGTGGGTAGTTGTGGCGGGTATAAACTGGCGGTATCCTCAGAGTTTCTGATGGCGGTCGTACAACAAAACCTAATCTATCTACTGTGGCTTTGTGAATATTTGTCAGTGGGAAATAGTTTCCGAATCAGGATGAATGATCACGTTATTTTGTGGAGACTTTAGGATTTGATTTTCGACTAAAGACTGAATACCTAGTTGTTTCCGAGTTTTGGAAAAATTGGAACAGTAACAGGTAATGCTACATATTATATGTAGGTAGACCATGCATTATTAAAAGTCCCCAAAACCACCAGCTTGTAAAAACTAACACTCGAACTGAAGTTTTAAATAAAAAATAGCGATGTTTATTAATATTTTAAAGTTATTGCAGCCTATTCTCCAAGTTCCTTAGCTTATTACTTCATAATGTAGTTTCAGTTTTACTTGAATTTATATTCAAGTAATTTATTTATCACACAACAGTCGAAGCCATTTCGCCAGCTAGCCAATCGCCAGCGAAACCACAATATCCCATTTTCCTCAATTGGCTTTTATAAAATTGTACGATAAACAAGTAGCTAACTGTTCAATGTTTTTGATTAAAACTTCGGATAAAAAATTAACCTCAGAAACGCGATCCGTCAGTGGTTAATATTAAATATGTGGTTAATAAATTATTGGTTTATGAAGTTGGCAGTATGATGGTCCATCAATTCAGTCAGCCTTATGACTGAATTGTGGAAAAGTGGAGAATAGTGATTTTCCATGTCCTGTTTTTCTATAAGTGACAGGTATTATCCGGCGTAATGTTGAGGCGACCAATTGGTCGGTTTTCAATTGTCAAAAGAATTGTTAAAAAAATGGCCACAGTTTGAGATTTATAATATCTGTCGTCCACACATGTGCCAGCTGGTAGGTACTATCTTTTAATCATGGTCCCATGTTTTTGCCCGATCGTGGGCAAAGTCGCTAGCAACGGCTATCAAAATATATAAACGATACCTACTGATTTATGAAACACAATTTAATAAATTCAACTAAATATAAACGCGTTTTCACATTACCTTCTAGACTAAAGAAAACACACATGCCGTTCATACAATAATTAAATAGTTTAAGTATCAGTGTTTTAGCCTCATTAAGGCGACATACGTTTAGCTAGAAAATTAACCATCAATTTCTACTTCAAGGCTCTTTACTTAGAAACTATAATTATAGCACGAAAATTGTAATATTGATGCGATATTATAACGGTTATAGGTAGGTACTTTGGGATACAGCCTCCACGTGGGTACGAGCCCACCTTTGATTATAGTTTGTAACCAATAAAATAACATTATAGAGCAATTTGTTTGATAGCGTAGGCGTGATATATTGTTTTTCTCCATGATAGCTTATAGCTATCATTATGTTTTCTAATTGCAATACTCAACGGGATAATGAGAATGACTTATTTAAGAATTAACATAATGGGCTACGCTTTGATTGTATTATGAATTTATATGTGGCGTATAATTCTATCATTAATATACGTTTTGTGGGACGCACAGTTTGAGGTATTTCAATAAACGTACTGGTAAGCTTGTTGGTAATATTTCAAGTGAAGATGTCGTTATATTTTTATTTATTACCGTAGCGAGGTAAAACATGTTATTTTGTGTGTTCAGTAGAAATGAGACCCCAGATGAAGGTGCAAAATGTCGTAAGTAGGCCGAGCTTGTGGTTAATCGTAGGGTTTTGGTTACATAAGCCGCATTTGGCCCGTCACATTTTACGACGGCTGCGGTGTTCTTAGAGGGATAACTCTCTACGGAAACAATATTATCTCAACAACCCGTAAAAGTCTACTGCTGACTAAGGATCCTTTGAGTGAATGGATATACATATATTTAATAGTAATTGTTATCTGCAATCATAAAATAAATGAAAATGTAATAAAGTCTCATAACATCATACAGTAGCATAACAAATCATCACAGTTTGAAGTTTATGCTCCTCGGTTCACAGAACCACCTCCGAGCAAACACCGATATTTTATAAAGACTAGTTTAAATCTATATTTTATTATAAAGCCACGTGCGACATATTGATATCCAAACATTCAGTTGACATGTTTGATAAATTATACAACTTTAACGTTGTCTCAAATCGTATCACAGCAATAAATTATGACATTTATCTGTACATACTTTGTACATGCAAGTAAAACTCGTGACTTGTTTATTAGATGTGACCGCGTAGATGCTCGTATTCGTGAGGAACTGCTATCGTAAATCTGCCTGGACCGGAATGGGTTACAGCATCGAAACCATAAATTGGCCATCCATAGTTTACGATTCGGTGTGAAAGGAACCCGACGGACTTCGCCCTCCATACAGATGGGACATGCACTTAAACTTTGATACTAAAATATTTGGCATCTTTATACAGCCTAAAAGGTACCATCATGAGGAAAATTGCTCATCTCACCTTGGAATTTTAATGTTACAAGACGGCGAATTCTCGTCCGCGAACTTTTAATCTGAACTTAAGGTTCATCAATATAAATTGACGTTAAACTTGTCGTCCAGGTCACGTCGGCGCCTATTTTAGAAGAGTGACAGTTCTTCTAAATTTAGATGACGACGATATTGTGATCGTTGAAGTCGTCGGGGACGGCCGGGTGGCGCCTGTGTTCACTTCCAGTGCTAATTGAAATGTACCCGAGAGTTATGTATATTTCATGGTATTAAACGGGCTCGCGGGCCCACAATTCCGACGCGGCGCCGTCTCTTCATTAAGAATACATTAGTTCATTAAAGCTTTTACACTAAATTTCTTTTCAAACCGTTTCGCTTCTTAACCGCGACTTTCGAATCAAAAATGGTACCACTATGTTGCTCAATTGAACCACCTGAACTAAAAGAGTTTGGTCATACCTTCGTTTTAAAGCTTGCCATAAATTTTTAAAACCTCTTGCAGTATAAAAATACTTAACGAAACCAAACTCTCGTGTTTTGTGCTAAACGATTAGAATTAGATCCTTTGTGAATCTGATATAGGAACGGATTTCATTAACAAAACAATAAGAGCAAATGCTCACACAGTAACAGTAAACGCTAACAGCCAGAGTGATCCTTTGGTGAATCGGAAACAGGCTCGAAATAATTCCGATGCGACGGAATCAATCAAAGCTAGGTGTGCCTTGAGCGCTCATTGATATGCAAGGGATCCATTTATTACTTCGCAATCAATTTGCAAATATTTTCTTAGCAACAGTGAGAGTATTAACTGAAATATTTATGATGAAATAGAACCATCTATTTTATTCGTTGCCAAGCAAGTTACAACGTAGTTAGGGTACCTAGGTACTAGGTATCTACTTTTTTAATAAAGCCGTGCATTCTGTTGAACTAGTAACAGTATTCGTGCCAACAGCCAGCGGAACATATTTAACATTTCGCTTTTGGTATTTGCAGTGATACGAGGGTTGTTTATTTATTTGTAAGGATTAAACGTGAACCGAGCCCGAGTAGCGAGCGCGGTGGTAGTGGTTCCTACTTAAACTTTGCTAAACGGCCAGCTCCGCTGAAAGCCTTCTAAACTCCCACTGCGTTTTACGCTTCCCATTCTGTGTGTTGAAATAATATTGGCAAGGATTACTACACAACTCACGACTACTGTTTGCTTGTTTGGGCACAGTCGGCACAGATGTGACAGTTCGGAAAGTACAGTAATTATGATGCAGACAACATATAAATTAGGTTTGAAAAACGTGACTGACGTACGAAAAGTTAGTTTTGTTTCCTTTAACTAATCTGAATTCGAACTAAACTAACATACACAGAGACTAACTACATTACATATTGATTCTATTTCCATGGTAAACATTTACGAAAATCATAACTGGCATTAACAGTGACTTGTTTGGGAACTTGTCAGAAGTTTCAGATATGATTCTGGACAAGTTGCGCCATTCGTGCAGGCGGGACTGCGCCCGATGCGAAACTGACTGCCCACTGTCCAGATTAGAGACTACTCTGAAACTGCGGGAAACTTTTATTTATCAGTTCTAAGTACTGAAATTAGAAGTCGTTGTTGCTTGCGGTCGCAGTTTTTTTTTACAATTCGGAATGAGTAACTTTCTAAAAAAAAATCGTTTTGTCCTTTGAGTTTAGTTCTCGTTTCAACTTTTTTAAGCTTGCGGCCATGATGATTATACACAAAGGGTAACCATAACAAATATTCTTACAACCGTAATCATTCCCGTCTTGTTATGGCTTCTACTTGATTGATTATATTTTTTATTTTTATTACTCCAGACATGGGCGAGATATGGGACAGAAATGGATTCAAAGAAATAGATAGGCACATCAATAAAATTTAATTCGATGTCGATCAAAGCGTCAGTTCCTGATAGGTAACTGTCAGCTGATTTATTTAAAAGGTGAAAAATGATCCTGTAGGTAATCAGGACAGGCGTGCGTATCTAGTGGGTGTAATAAATCATCGAAATGACTTCATACGGTGCCATATGAAATAGTAATACTGTAGCATGCATTTTAATGATAGTTCGGCCACATGTGGCTTTGTCGCCCGATATTTTGTTTACTTGATTGGAGTCTGAATGTTGACAAAACTGGTGAGCGGTTAATTTATAGATAGGGGCTATAAGTTTATGTTTGTATAAGCAAATAATTGTATGGACCTGGGAAATGATAAGCATCCTGTGTGCGAAGTGAATTGTTCTAATTCTAGTAACACACTTTACCTAATAAGATTTATACCAAGGATGTCCTTTCAATTTATTAATGAACTAACTCTGTATTCACAGAACTATTCAACTTACTGCTTGCTCTTTCTGAATGTTTATAGCTAAGTTAACTCAAGCCACATTATATCGGTAACTATTTACTACTTAACGTATTCAATACGTGCTTCGGCCTCCACTACATTTATTGAAGCAGGTTTAGTAAAATGAGTTTGAATAAAAGTTCCAGATTGATTTATGTGCAGTATTTACACGTGAATGGTAAAGGCACCTGTGGGTTACATTATTGTTTTCAATTGTGATGTTAATGAGCTAACAGGTTTAGAAACAAAATTCACGTCGCTTGCTTGAGCAAAGTTCTTTCCGTTGCTTTCAAGAAATATTTCTTCTAAGTACTTGTACTTATAATAAATCATTGCGGTCTGTTTGCGTATTTGCTTATATTAAAGCTCCACTACAACATAACGGGTTTTCATATGGCTTACAGAATTAAGTGCTTTGTTTATTGTAGAAAGTTTTAGTAGGTTTACAGCACCTACAAAAACTTTAAGACGTGAACACACTGGGTGCAACAAATGACGGCGTTTTACGACACTATGAAGTAAAATTTTCTTACTACATTTCATAAATGTGTCATACTTTGTAGGCATCTGAAAACATCTTATTTTAATAGATAGGTTGCGCACTGTTATTAGTTCCAAAATGACTGGGAAAATTTAAGTTACTAAGGCTTCCCATGTCTGTTATAGTCAGGACAAGTTTTTGATGTAACAAAGTTTTCGGAAAATCCATCAGGTAGGTCGAATATTAAACTAATTATGAAATTTGATTTAATTCCAACTAAACGCAACTATCGCTCTGTAGAAATATTTACACTTTAAAATTATTTTTCATAAGTATTTTATTACACAAAAAATATTCGTACATAATACTTGAGATATTTTCCATTTTCAGACAAAACCATTATAATTCAATCCTATTTTCTACTATTTCAGCGCAGATATCTCATCAATAACATTTGAATTGAAATAGCATTATTTTGGTATTATGCGGTGATAAATATAACTATTGATGAATAGATGGATTCTGTCACTAAACCCATACATCTTATTCTCTATCCAACTTATATTCGAGTAGAGGTGACTTATATCATTAAAAAAAGTTTATAAATCAAACATTGATTAACCATGCCAACAAGATCAGTAGTATTAATTTTCAAGAAGGAAAGGTAGCGTAGTATTTCGCGTAAAAATAGGATTATTTTCTCAAAGCTCTCTGCTTTTTCCCGAGACACGTCTGACTGGGTGACGTATCGGATTACCACGAATAATAAACGAGAATACCTAACTACACAACATACCGTGACCACCTCGTTTACATAATAACTACCAAATCAAGTTTATTAAGTTAACGTTTGAATGCTATTCATGTTACCTCATTTACAAAATTAATTTAATTTGTTTAGTGATCAATTTATCGGTAAACGTATATCTTGTATTTTGATTGAAATATGAGATGCGTTACGATTTAACCAGCTTTTAAATTGTAAAATGTTACGCAGAGTTTATTGTTTGTATTTGCCAACTGGCCGCGATTACGCAACGGTCATCAAACAAGTTACAAGAATGCATTCTGCTGCGGCCGTCAATGTGAAAAGCACATAAAGCTAATTGTGACAACAGCTTAAGCAAACGCTCGAGGTGTGGGACATTGTCCGCGGTCGTAATCACCGCGTACCGTTGACGGCCCTTCCTTACTTTCATTAAAGATACATTACTCCTTTTATTCTTGTTTAGATTGCAAATTCTCTCCCAGTCCTTTGTCTCATTTAGCATTTATTTACGGCGTATTCAATTTAAATACCGCTCCTTTCGCGTTTTATCGCTGTAGAAATTGCCTGAGTTGGACCTCGCTGTTTTATTTATTTGTCAGTTTTGTTCTTGTTGTTGGTAGGCTCCGATTCTGTTTAACTTCGAAGCTTGTCTTTACATTAGTTACATTATTTATTATTGTAAGTAATACTAAATCTTCTTTAAATCTCCTGTTCCATAATTCATTTGACAATACAATGAGTCGATCGAAAATATTACCATTGTAGCTATTGTAAGTTCCGCTCGCGAGAAATTGAAAATAAAATCTGTCGAAAGTAAAGAAAGTTTATTGTGACGAGCACCAATATTATATAATATTACAAGGCAAGTGAAGGAAATCTAAACTAATTTACATGACAATGTCGTCCACATTTCCACCAGGCTGATCATTAGGGTTTTTATAAATACAGCGTTATGTCCGGGCGTAAGTTTGCAGAGGCGTAATTAAAACTTTAAACTTGTATTATGGGGAAAGCGCGGCGGGAATGTGAACTGTGCCAAGTGTCGGATTTGGTACGTGCCGCGCGTCCGCAATGCAAGCGAGCCAGGGAGTGCGACGCGAGGCTTGCCTCACGGCTTCCTCCGCAAGCCACGCTTTACTCACTTCCCCGCTTCCGTTCATCTTACAGTGAGGAATTTTTCGAAATGTGGGTGAAGTTTAACGGGTAGATATTTTTCATTTCAACGTTTGATTTTCACAAAATATTTTAAAGTACCTAGGTAAAGGATATGTTTGGCAATATTTCGCTATTCGTTTCTGCATCTATTCTCGTGTAGGTATGGTACTGGTTCGTCTTTCTCAAACATTTGGTTGAAAATATATAATGGCTATGTATCTAGTTTAATTTTGCTCGAATGAGCACAGCGGTGGATTTAATTTCATCTTAAAGTGAAAGCCGTGTTATATCTAGTGAGAATGGATATCGGTTACAAGTACACGAAGTTATCTAACCTACATTACCAAGAATGCTAGACAGGCAAATACCAATACGTCGCGTCGGTCGATATATGAGTAAAATTCGAAATGATGTTTACTACAAACCGAGATTCAGCTTAGAATGTTATTTTATCGGTATTCTTATTTTTCTATATTACTTAATTTTGGCGGCATTTCTAGTTTTATTTTTCATAGACGACCTCTTTTTTTTCAACAAGGACCAATGAAAAGAAAATCCTCAAAAGAAACTTATTTAATTTCTAAACTTAGGGAAATTGAATAAAAAGTAATGTTGGTATTGTTAAAAGCGCTTTTATTTTTCTACATAAACTGAAGAGTGTAATTTTCTTGAAATTACCTATTTTACAACATTTTCTTTTATGCCAAGCTAACGACATTTTTGCTTCAGGTAAATAACTCTTGTATAAAAGTCCCAAGGTGTGAAAAGGTTAAACTGACATTCTAATCACTTTGAAATGTCCTTTCAAAATTAAATGGAATTTAAACCTTAAAATTGAAGTGGTATTCATCCAGAGTTTCAAATAATATAATTGGTAACCTACTTATTCATTTTCACATTTTCTGCCTAATTATTTTATCTACTGGCATTTTTTAATATTCACATTGAATACAAGTTGTTCATTTGCGGTAAGGTGACTGCAGGGCTAATTAGAAAGTCACGTGGCATGGTTGGGACGCCGACGGCAACGGGCCCGCGACGACGGCGAGACGCCTCCGAGAGCTATTTGCCCTCTCTTATTGCCCTTTTCAGCCCTACAATGTTCTAGTACTCCGTTTTGAACTTTGAACCGGTTCTCCTTTTGTGCAGTCAGTAATGGGACGCACAAACAGCTCACGGTATGTAGATAGGCAGTGAATGCTAGTTTGTTTTGTTGTTTCGTCAAATATGTGCTTGGGAACAATATTTATTTGGGATTTGTTAAGTTCTTTTGTCAGTTAAGCGGATGACAAATTCAGTTCTGCTGTACATTTTTTTTAAATCGATCTGCTTAGTGTACTTGTGCAGCTCAGAAAAGTGTGGTTAAAAATAAATAAAAAGGGAAGAGACCTAAACTCAGTAATGGGTGGAACAGGTCTGTCAATAATGATGATGATGGCATGGCATACTTATTTACATGGTATTAAAGCTTACATAATTTAAAAAATGAGATAATTAAGTAAAATTCTCATAGGTAAAAACTGAAAGTCATTTGGAAGTCATTATGGGTAGGTAATTACAAAACTTAATTTGGTTATTACCTATAGACAGTCTAGTCGTAATGACCTTGGTAAATAAACAAATGATTGTTACGTTACCCATTAACGGGTCATGGAAAATGAACTACAATGTTACGTACATTAACTCCAGACATCCCAAAATAGCAATACGATCGTCTTTATTATACTTAAAATTAATTTCCGTGACTAAAGTTGTTGAAAGTTCGCGTTCGCGCAGTGTACTGGCAACTTATTCTAAGATTAACAATATGCTCGTAGACAGGCGTGGGCGTCTCAAATCCTGACCTTAATGTTTCACTTACCAAAAACCTTGTTCTTTACGGATAATACCTACTGAAATACAGGTACGAACTTTCAAGTCAAACTCGAAATTATTCAACAAAGTGCTCATGTAAATGAAATATTAAATTCATTTCTTACATAAAGGTGGAAATTTGAAACCCGCCGCGTTTTCAATTAGAACGTATTATGTTAACTTTATGCTAAAGTATCTAATTGTATTATGGGTTCAAAAGTTGTGACATTTTAATTAAAATTACAACTCGTTTTGTGTCCGTCCATCGTACGTGTCCTATGTACGTGACATCCATTGTAACTTACTTGTGTGACCTACTGCAAGGAAATAATGGCATTTGTTAATATCAGGAATAAGTTGGAGAATTATGATTTAATTTTAATTAAAACAATACATTTGTTTAATTTTACTAAAGTCGTATATAACGTAAGGGATGTACCTAATTAACACGCGTTATTGTACACGTATTGTGCCATTTAATTAAAGGTATTTATTTAGTTAACAGCTCACTAAAAAGTAAGTAAAATAAACGACTCTTAGGTAGATATTGAATATTTCAGTTACTAAGTCCATGGAGGATAATAATAGTTGACAGTTCAGTAAAGTCACCACAATCGTGGTCTGTAATATCAATCAATTTTCGTCAGTGGCAACAGATCTACCATCTCGGTCCCTCGGGAGGCCAGTTTGGCTCATCCAGAAAAGGAAAGTCACGAATTCATGACGGGACCATTCTAACTCCCAACAAAATAAGTATATTTTGCTGATTCGAGACGAAATTTGCAAGTCTGCCAAGAATATTCGTACCAAATCGTTTTCCTATAATTGGAGTACATGTGAATTTGTATTCAGTGGCGCATCCACGGCGGATGGAATTTCGCCATTTCGTGGGAACCTCGTCCTCCATCATGCGTGCTTATTGAAGTAATTTGTGTAGCCCTGCGTGTATCTGACTGTGTTACTTGAATTTTATTGTGGCTATACGAATATTTGGTGTACGTACTGAGATATGAAATTGGCCAACAGCTCTCCAAAGTGTTCAGTGCTTGTAAAAATTGATAAAACGGAGCGTAGTTCGCAAAAGGCGAGCAAAGTGGAGAAGATTCAGTAAATAGGGTTCCTTGAGATTAGATTCCGAAAGAGCTAGGTTAAAGTTTTAATGATCGTAGTTATAATCTTCAACGCGTTAACTGAGCTGCAATTAGTGCCAAATCGTGACAAAAATACCACGTTCTAAACTGAAGATCGAAATGAAGTAGCACTGTATAGCATCTACAAAACTGTTCCCACCAAGAAAAAAAAACTTTATTATGAAACTAAAATAAAATCGCTAATCTGAGCTGAAGTGTTGGATTAAAGCCCTCAAAAAATCACGAACGCTATTATCCGCTCAATGAGGTAATTATCATCTCATTTTACGGAAGACCTACTTGTTACGAGAAACTTGAATTGCGTTAGGCTAAGTAATGATGGAGAGGGATACTGCTGTAAAATAGCAGTCTAAGAAACAGTAATAGGAAGAAATTATAAATACATAATTATAAGATTATATTTTTACTTACCCAAGACCCTAAAAGTAAGGGCTTACTAAAATCGATGTTTGCTACGAAATGCGTAGACTTTCTGCTACGCACGTAGCTTTCGATAATTGCATTCATTTTCGCCGATCCTGTACCATTTCTCACCATGTTAGCCCGTAAAAAAATCAACCAATCAAAAAATCAGTCACGCCACATGCGGCAAAGATTACTAGAGAATGACTATAAAAATGTCCAAAAAATAATAATGCTGAAAATGTTTTTTTTTAATGTTAACCCTAATGCAGTGGAAATGTCGCAAAACTAAAGTCAATGATCGCTACGAAAAGCGTAGACCGTAGACCTTGTGCTACGCACGTAGCAGACCCTGATTGTAGGCTGCATATTGTACAATGTACGTGTGCGCTTTTGAATGAGCTGAATTAAATTACATACATACTTATATGTATGTATGTGTGGGACGTGTGCTACGCATCCGCTTGGCGGGACATTGTTCCCGCTTTGCCTCAACACTTCTGTTCTTTAGACGTACGACGGAAATGAAAAAGATATTGTATACAACTGTATTAAACGTATTTTCGTTTCGGGGAGAGAAAATAATTACATGTCTTTTTAAATGGCAAAACAAGAAAATATTATGTAATAACATCATGCTTGTATCCTTATAGAGATATATCGATATTTGTACTACGTTATATTCGGCATAAATCTATTGCTATCAACTTATTACACATTCTGCTTTAAGGCTGCTACAAAATTCCTGATAAGGTAACATAAAACTCTTGCATATACTCGTACCTAATTGGACATCAAATCCCGACAATATCCACGGATCCACAGATAGCAACTGCTAAGCCTACTATGACTGGACTATTGAAGTATAAGTAGGCACCAAAACAAAATTAATGGTCACACAATCAAAAGAAGATATCTCACTACCTCTTAATGGATTCTTATCGACCTTTAATCCCAGTGTCATCACCCTTCTTCCCCCAGGAACCCAGGGGAACACAACCAGACAGGGGACTTAGTAATTAATGATCATTAAGGAATGGTATAGTTATGAGTCAGCGGGATTTTTCATGTCCTTTTTATTTTTACTAACATATTACGTGAATGTATGTTGTTATGCGAAGGAGTGGCGAGCAAAGTTACGAAAAGCTTGTTTTTCCTGGGTGGAAACTCACTACACTATTCTCAACAGTGAGTGGAATGGATTGTCAGATTCGTACTGACTAAAAACCCATCCTGTTCTTTCGGCTGCCTTTTGTGTTTCAGGGTCACGGTTACTTGTTTAGATACTCCCGCGACCCCGGCAGGCATTTAGCCTTCTGGGAGTATCGTTAGTTTGCTGACAGCTCCTTGCTGCGCGTGGAATAAGACGCGTCGCCAGCGCGTCTCGATTTGAGCTTGGTCTTTGATCGGACGGCGAGATACGTATTACTCGCCATCTGCAAATCAGTACCTGGAGTCACATTTCTAATGAATACTGCAGTCCTAAAGTCAGTGACCCATACGTCTGCCAACTAGTCAGGGGTATCTAATCACCCAGTAGTAACTGGGTTGTTAAGAGAGGAGGCTTGTGTCCCAGCAGTGGGAACATTATAGGCTGATGATGATGATGATGAACTGGGTTGTGGAGGTCAGACATGCAGTCTCGGAATGTAAAATACCGGTATTTGGCTGCGTCTCGTTACATTGAAAGGCGACCCTAACATAGTTCAAGATTCAAGGGAAAAAATAGACAGATGATGAAGATGATAGCTGCCTAAAACATCACCAATGTGTACTCAATTTCCATTTTTAAAAAGTTCTGTTCTTCATTTTACTTCAGTACTTGTTTGGAGGTGAACACCGCGAGCGTATGTCGCGCCCGGCATAAAGGACCGAAGCAATCAGTGACACGCTTTGCTTACCACGCGTCGTCGCCCGCATCCGCACATGCCATAATTTAATTCCCCTCCGAACTACACTTGGACGTTTTGTTAATTTTGGCTTGTCGAGTCACAAAAAAATCATTGTCTGTGTTCGAAAAGATTTAAAGTTATATAAAGCAATAACTTAAGTTTATTCGTCATATAAAACGTGCAAAAGTACCGAAATCTCAAAGAAATAATAATCATAGTAAATGTTCCGTTTTAAGTTGTATTGGTGTCTTAGTGAATTGTAACTTTAAAAACAATAAACTTGTTACGTAGGATTGAAAATGAGTGGTTTACTAGCAAGTTATCTGAAATAAATCAAAGTTGCAAGTAAATCAGGTATTGAATGAGCATAAATAAATATGAGGAAGCGCGTACCTGCAATAAAACAAAAATACCTGATGGAGTTTATGAAAGAAATTAAAGTTTTGAATTTTTCAGCCTGCATAAATCAATCCATCAATCAATCATAGCTGTCGTGGTCGTTGTTTCATGCAGGTAACCGAGTTCGGACAATACCGAACTAAAGCGAATCTCTTGTAAAAAATAAATAAAAAGTTTGACAACGAAAATATAATTATGCAGTTTTCCGCGAAATAGGTTCCTACAGTAAAAAATAATGTCATACTACATAGATAAAATATACAACAAAAGTCTTTGCAAGGTAAATATGTATTTTTTAGCCTTTACAAACAGTTAAAAAAGTCTTTGTTTTAAATTGCATTTTGATAGGAATAAAAGTGTTGACACGACACTCCCGAAATAAAATGCTGGAATGAATTTTGCAATATTTTAAGTGCTATTTTTCACGTGTCCGCAGTAATATCATTTATTACTGCGGATAAGGCCAAAATATCCCATGTCCGTCACGCTGTAATTTAAACTGACTTTTCTGGAATAACAGCGTTAAAATAACGAATAAGCAAATCAGTTATCGGTAAATTAAATAAACTGACAGTAATGTGAGTGCGTGCAATAATTATGACAATCAGCGTCATCAATGTGGCAATAACACTCACCTCCGTTCTCATTATCTTCAGCGGATTAATTCGATGCTTTCCCGAGTTGACGAAAATTGCTTTGTACAAAATTCAGACGGCAGCCGGCGATGGCGACGCGGGCTGACAGGAGCCCAAAGCTCATTTCACGGCGGCCGCACTCATATTTTACACTATCAAAAAGAGGCATTCTAAATAGCGAGAAAAATCTTGTTTGCTTTCGTGTAAACATTCTTTGTAGCTCCGTTCTAGAGTACAATTTTGCTCGAAGAGGGCATAGGTGAATATACGAAGCTTTTAGTGGTATATCACACAGCGAACTAGTTCGGTTATAATGTATTCTTGCTGGTAAACATGTTGGATTTCGTGGGAGAATCTGCAAAGAATTACTTGGTGCTGCTACAAGAGCTTGAAGGCATAAACTGGGTGTTACATAGATAATGCTATGTTTCAATTAATGGAGACCACAGGGCGTAAGCGTTATACGAGATTGAATTAATTAAGTAATTTATTTAGTTACACAACGTAATCGCTCCTGATCTCAAGGGATTAGGCAGGTGTTCTGTCTCACATATCGTCGGTTACGATATTTAATCTCGTGTGATAAGGGGAACTCAATTGCTAATTTACTATTCATGGGCAAAATCTTAATCCTGTTAACAGAGGTTCTTTACTTTCATGAAAGTAAAGTAGATCAATTTTGACCCGAACTGTCAAAGATAAATAGAATATTCTAACTTCAAGGTGAAGCTATCTTGAAAAAATTTTCTTCAAGAAGTTTGACGGGATAGTTTATACTACCTCTCTAATCGG
The DNA here is from genome assembly GCA_950005045.1 of Agrotis exclamationis. NCBI lineage: Eukaryota > Metazoa > Arthropoda > Insecta > Lepidoptera > Noctuidae > Agrotis > Agrotis exclamationis. The sequence continues at coordinate 12,368,395 of OX465425.1, read as the reverse complement.
ATTAGAGTCAGGTATACAATATACTGTGTGCATAAAGTCATACTGTCAAAGAGCTCGGATGGAGGGTGGACATAACGACAGACTTAAAATCTTGAAAATCTTGCATCACGGGCTACGCTGTATATATGAGTGCACTAAACCGCCTTATCTCCCCTTCTTGTTTAGATAGACGCCGGCTTCTTCCGTAGGATGCATCTTTAAGAAGTTCATAGATAAGATTTTATGTCGAAAATAATGAAGATCAGCTCGAATGGGGAGGGTGCTGCGTGTTGTATTACATTGCAGAGACTATTAACTGCAAGTTCAAGGGTCGTTTCATTGCATATGTAGAAATGGGGATGACGATGTAACAATAACAAAAGTTTAGTATTTGGGGCGCGAGGTGTGTTGCCAAAGCGGGCAGGATTGTCGAGGTCATGACACGGCGTAGCTGAATCCGCTGTCACCTTAGTGGTGCGGGTCCACTCTGCACTCACTGACCTACATCCGCTTTGGCACCGTTCACAATCGCCGCTTCAACTTAATTGTCCCGACACTTTGGCCTTCCTAACGACTGTGCCGCAATCGGCCGATTTAAGGGGCGCTCTGAACACTGCGCCTGCAGCGGCTCGCCCGGCGACATCCATCCGACAACGAGTCAAAGGCCGCATTGGTGATGACGTTATGCAAATCATACCTTTGTAGCAATTCAACGTTTGTTAGCAAAACACTTGTTCCTTCCACAATAATAAAATAACACTGCAGTAGTATGTGTATCTATAATGCATGGTGCTGTCGAATAAATTAAAAATACGAGACATTGTGTGAGTGCCACGTTACGGGAATATACAATGAAAAGAGGGAGGATTACAATTTGCCTTTGTGATGTCGTCGTCGAATTACATTAATCTGGCGTACTTGTGCCGAGGCGGCGCCGCAACCAACTTGATTAAAAATTCTATTAGTTGAAAGGCACAGACATCTTCTTAATAGATAAAGTGCACGCCGCTAGTTGTGGTGACTTGCGGTTACGATCCTTGTTATGGGGCACCCGACATACTTGTGCTAACCTTAATTAGATTTTTCTATGCCATTATCTAGCTAGCTAGTTAGTAGAGCACAGTCTACCTACAAGTACATGTCGCGGGAATGAGAAGAAAACGTTGAATGGGTTTAATGAATACTCTCTGTATTCCAACTTTTTGTTATCCCTTAACTTTTCACGCCTATTGTTAGCTCCGCGCTGGGTAAAGAAACTGCTCGTGCGTATTATTTCGATTTTGTTTGGGTGTAAATTCCATTTGTGACCCAATTATTACTTTCGGGACTTAAGGGAAAGCTTACACATTCATATTAATTTGATTAAAGTTTATTGAGCTTAAAAGTACAAATACTATTACTATGTTATCATTATTGTGAACCCCGCGGGGACGTAAGAGATAAAAGATAATATTGCATAATAAGTCACTTACTTAGTACATAAATTCTGGCCTTTTAAAACGGAATTATCTTTTACATTTCAAGTTTAAATAATCCTACGGCTCATCTGATGAATAACGGTATGGTTACAGCCACTTAACCTGTCTTAAGAGGCCAAGTTGTAATGTGGCGGCAGATTTAAGCCGTGGACATAGCTATTGCTTTCTTAGTACGCTTGAAAAAGCAAGCCTTTGTTGTAGAGCATCAGAGACAAAAACATTTGTAACTGAATTAAGTGAAGCATCGTCACCTCACCGTGGTAATTTAACAGTAAATCCGTGTAAAAACAACAAGGCATGGGCTTGGCCGCCTCCCGGTCTTAATGAGCGCCCCGGGCGTCCGTTCGACACTTCTGGCGCCATATATCTGTATTTTTTGCTTCACCCCTTTATGTAAAATACTCAATTGAAACATTGAATCGAATGCGCAGTAATGTTTTCTCATTAAGTTGTTTTTGCTGAAATTAATTTCAATACTGAATACTTTGGTTCGGGATTTTTTACTTAATTTTGTGATGACTTTATTGTAACTGTGAATATATATGTACTTGTTAAATATTTATTTAATGTAATACAGTCCTACAAATTACGAACAGTTTATTTTAAAGACTCAGCTACTTTAAAACCATACGTCCCATCAACATACCCTTAGGATTTTACCCGTCCCTAAATGTAACTGAGATTTAGACCGTAGCTATAAATGTGCCAATTTTCATACCAATCCTTGGAGAATTGCGGCCTCCGGTTTCGGAGATACATACAAAGTTGTATAAACCGTTATGTTATTAGCGTGACTGTTTGAGATAAACATTATTTATTATACCTAGTCGTAATATTAGATGAAGTTTAAAAGCACTTTAAGCTACATACATTTCTGAAAAATCTAACTTGAAATTGTAAAACGAAATAAATCACAGTATTTTAGCAAAACATGTCAGTGCGGTCTCTCTAGAGTATTTTCTTTTAGATATCAATGTGGAGTACAGAGCCAAACGCGGCTACACAGCGGAGTCTCGGACAGCGCAGATTTACGAACACTGCCGTTATCTCGGACCGCATCTCCGACCGGACGAACGCGCAACTCAAACACGCAAAAAGAATGCAACACATCCCTAACCACTGAAATCACAAGAGACTGAATAAGTACAGAAGTGAGAACCGCACTAGTCCCCACCGCGAACATCACCTACCTGAGCTCTGCGCCCAGCGCCACCATTACCTTCGAGTTTAAAACTTTAAACAATGATAGGGGACACTATACCAGACGCTTAGTAAAACGTTTACTAGAGAATTGTTCTTTTTAAGTACACAGACAACTCTCTCTGCAAGTCGCCGACATTCGTGTGAGCTCTTTGTAAATACGTAGACTTTATTTGAACTGCTGCCTGGTGTCTGATTTACTTTCGGGTTTCGTGTACTGGGACGTTAAACGGGAGTTATGGGACTGTTTTATTACCTATGTAAATTTCTGCTGCGTAAGTATGTATAAATACCATTGCATTTTAAGAACAAAAGGTTTTTTTAATCTTAATTACACACTCTTTTTCAGAAGTTACTGGGGGTGGAGTATCGTGACTCTTCCAACTGGATTTTCTAGTATTTGCCCTGCATTCTTCTTTGCTAGTGCTTTGAAGCTGCGACCGTTATCTAGTATCGTAAATTATTTCGAACATGCTTACAGGGAAACGGTTTTCTCAAAAAGCTTTGGAGCTTCTGAAACTTTATAGAATAATATTTTAAAACTTATCGTTCCAATATTTTCTTTTAAATATCCGGCCACAAATTTTAAAAATAGATGAGCGTTACTGGCACTTTAAACATAGTCAAACAACGAGTAGTGAAGCTGTGAGCAAAAGCTATTTAGTTTAATGCCAGCACGCATGCATAATGCGCTTTAAGCGCTAATTCTCTCATTTTCGAATACATGCTAGGATATTAATACACTGACGTGAATGTAGGGCCAGTGCACACCGGTTACAACTCCGTTGGAATAAAAAAGGAAAGATATTCTGTGCCACAGCTGCTGCGGTCTGCAACAACATATTTAGTTCGCTAACAATTCCTTTTCTTTTTTTACGTTTTGGTTGTTTGTGCTAGTATGAGGAGGCATGTTAAGATGTTAACAACTTAATAAGTAAATTATCCGTGGAGAAATAAAATATTGTTTCGTGGTAAAATTAGCCCGCTTAATAATTTGCAAGATGATTCTTATTGACAGTAAGTCACTAAAGTTACAAAGATAAATTACATTAAGTTAGTAAATAAAATAAGGATCTAACACAATTAGTCCCTTTCAACTACCCACGTATTGCTTTTAAATTTCCATGAGACGCCCACTGAGAACTAAATCATTGGTTTAGTAATAACAAACATCGCATCAACTAAACAAATACCCAGCTTACGAGGGAATATTATATTTTCCATATAAACATACCTCTATTACTTTTCTCTAAGAACTTGGCTGGAAATAGAACAGTCTATCCCTTTCTGCGTGGGAGTTGAGTGAGGTAGACCAGAGTATCTTCAGGTATTGTAGGTAACTGACATAATATCCTTTTGAATAAGTATAAGGCCTGAAGTAATGTCACTGACAAAAAAAAACTTTCATCTACATCAGTGATTCCCAAAGTGGTCCAGGTGGACCCCCAGGGGTCCACGGGAGACTTGCTGGGGGTCTAAGTAGGCGTGAACAAAAAATGGGGGTCCATAAGATGTTAATGGGGGTCCACGTAAATTTATCTGCTTTTGATAGTAAAGAGCAAAAATGTAAGCATAGTTTTTATAAGGGCCTACCTACATTGTTTTAAGTACCTAACTAAGCAGATAATATTTTAATAAGGCAAGCGACTGTTACTTGTCCAAACTTGCGTATTCGATATTACCTTCGATCATTAAAATCAACTAGATAGACGGTCAAATATTTAATAGCTTTTCCCTCCTCATACCTTGTCGAAAGGAGTTTTAGTGCCATGCCGTTACAAACCTCTTAACAAAAAAAGGAGCTAATTAAAAATCACACAGGATTTGCGGTTATTGCTCACTAAAATAAAGCCAAACATTGATCGTTTACTGACACTCTATCAAATACTTACATCCTTCCTATTAGGTAATTAAAATTATGACCTGAACCTATATTACCTTATTAATTTTTTCTTGTAATTCTATTCTTTTAATTATTGTTATAAAATGTACCATTTTTCGTTTTTATTTTACCTATCGGAATATAGGGACAGAACTCAGAAGCGACACAATTTTTATTTTTTGGCGACTTTATGAATGTGGTAGAAATGTAGCAGCAGGGGGTCCACCGAAACCAGTAAAATTTTGAAAGTGGTCCACGAGAAAAATAAGTTTGGGAACTACTGATCTACATTATTGTTTGATATTTAACAGTGTTTATTCTTGAAGTTCTTCTCTGTCTTTTATTTTGAGACTATTTTGGTATATATTTCGCAAGATATTTTATTGTAGATAATTTGCTCTCTCTTTTACATAATATTATTTGTTTGTAAGAAAATTATATTTGTTACTAGTAGGAAAAGCAAAAACTCTGATACTAAGTGACTCATCAACCCTTAGGTACCTGCAAGTTAAAAGTTAAAAAATTTCACTGTGGATTCATTTAAGTATAATATGGATAAAAAATAAATCTTCTCAATTCCCACGAGATAGGTTACAATGGTTTGGCTGTGAAGGGTTAGGCTTGGGAGTAAGGGAAGATTGCTGACAAAGACGCTAGAAAAGTCTTAGGTAAGGGATAATTAAGACCCTGGTCTATTTGTCAATAGTGGTAATTAAGTATAATTGTCCAAATCTACTTCACGGAAATTCCATTTTAGCTGAAAATAAAACACATTATAACAATCTTTGCACTATTCTACTAATGGAGACTTGTTTAATCGGTGGTTAAACTAACTGTTTGTAAAATCGTGTACATTTTTTTGTTAATGTGATAAAATATAGGATTAGTTAGTGTATCTATTGATCAAACAACTGGTAGAGCCAGTCGGCGACTTAAACCAACCTCAACAAAACCGTCAATTATATTGAAACAACATTTCAACATAAAAACAACAGCACGATTGTAGTAGGAACACGAGTTAACCAGTACCGGCACGTTTCAGCAAACAGTCGTCCGCCCGTTAACTTGTTGCGGTATTTAACCCTCCGATGCGATAGTATCAGCATAATGCGGTCGTCATTGCTGCCGACGCGCGATACCTCACCTCGTTATTATGGATTTACATTTTAACCGCACTTCCCCGTATTGCCTATTTGATGTAAATTAATTTATTAACTTTATTAACGTTATTACGTCACTTTGTATGGATATTTAGTTTGGGATCAAGTGTGGGACAGTTTCATGTTTGTCAATTTATAAAATTATTTTTTTATATTTTGTCGTCATCATTAGTTTAACAGACCGACTATGGTCTAAGCGATGAACAGAGCGACGGGAGACGCTAATAAGGCATTAGTTAATAATTTATAAATGCGCGAATTCGCCACTGGAGGCGTCTCGTGGCGTATTCTAAACATTTGTATACATTTGATCTTATCGCTCGTCGCCTCACGCTGTCACCGCTCACAGCGCTATTATAAAGGCGGGAACGGATTTATTACAAAAACTACTAGTTTGGGATCATGTCAATTATTACAAGATTAAAGTTTTATGTTTTGTCATCATCACACAAATATTTACCTACAAATTATTTTACAAAAAATAATAAGCCTGTTTTATAAAAAAAAAAACATTTACCGTTGAACTCGATATAGTAATAAGGAAATTGGTTTTTCTTCCAGGAAAAATACGTTTATGAAATAAATCCTTTGTGTACTTTATTCTGTATAAGGAAACTGTTTGAAGGTTAAGGTCGTTAAGCTTAGTACACACTGCTCCCGATAAAACTTAATTATAAGAAGATCATATGTTCATAGTGCAATGGTATAGCATACGGTTCATTAGACGGGCAAACAATGAGTTCATTAGTGCTGTAATTGGCGCGGTGTCCGGTGGTGTCAACATATCCATGCTTATCACGTGATTCGCTGAGCAAATCATCACAATGCGGTAATTAGCCTTCATTTGTTGGTGATGGAATTTGTAAGGGACAGCTTAAGGGTGTAAAATAATTGCATCTAGCTTCCAATGTAATCTGTATAATCAGCGCTGACGCTGTCAAATCGTCATACCAACGCACTGTAGTTTTGGTACAAACGTTCCATGCAACGCAACGTGTTGTTTGATGTGAACTGTACCTATAGCTTATGCGCTACTACATGAAGTTTAAGCCCCGTTCACGACCTCGACCGATGCGACTTGCGTCAAGTGAAAAAGCATCTATCAATATGGTAGTTTACTGCTTACATAAATTGAAAATCTATTTAGTCCGTCAGAGAATTGAAAAAAAATACACACGTATTTTTTTGTTTTTTTTTTTTTAAATCAATAAATATTGACGAAGATAAAACACTTCGAAATTCGGGTAATGTCATGACGCTTGTAAAATTATATCGACCAAGTGTCGTTTTGTGATTTTTAGAAGCGTTGAATCTTCCTTTAGTTTTGGTTCACGTGACAAAAGAAAAAAATACGGCTCACATGTTTATGGATAATCTAAGTATTTTTCGGACTAATTTTTTTTTTGAGTAAAATAATCTATTATTTTATTCATTTGAAGATCATCGTTGTGACTCATTATCATAGTAACATGCTCTTCATTATCATCATGCATTTAGGTACTCGTATAGGTACTATACTCTTACATGCGCGGTAGTAGCACACGCGTCGCGTAGGTCGTGGCCGTACATTTAGGCAGGGTTCATACGCCTCGTTTATAATCAACTAGCAGGACGAATAAGTAATTGAGGGAGGATCGGACTAAGCCTTTTGATGGGGGAAATAGCTGTCCGCACTTACTTAACTTTGATTCGATGACCGTAGACCTTGCAAATTGAGTGTGAAATTAGGATACGCATCTGTATTCTGTATTTTCCTTTTATAAATGAACGACTAGGATTGTTTTGAGAATTAATATACAAATCAAATCAATAACATCGCATAGCCAGTGTGCACTAGGTATAATTAATAGTAACCGCATATTTTGCTAATTATTTTTAATTCCATGGGTTGTTTAAATCCCATGTACATCGTTGCAAGTACCGGGGGTGCGTACCAGACCGCCGCATCTCCCTGAGAACTCCACTGAGATATCAGACCCAAACTGTAACAATTCAAATAAAATAGGATAATGTGCATAAGGGCTGGAGTCTATTGCTATCAACCGGGCAGAAAACCGGCTCAGTGGCTGCTCCTAAGAAGTTCCTGAAAAACCTAATCACGCTTTGCCGACCTTTTGGAATTGACATCGTATAGTAAGTGACCTCTGGACCAACTTATCATCATCATCATATCAGCCCTGAGACATCCATTGCTGAACATAGGACTCCCCTAATATACTTGCAACAGGACCAGTTAGAAGCGGCATCCAACGTGATCCTGTAGTATTCATAAGATCGTCTGTTAACCTTGTAAGTGGACGTCCTACGCTAATCTTGCTGGTGCGTGGTCTCCATTCAAGAACCTTACGGTCCCATCGGCCATCAGGTCTGCGTGCTATGTGGCCTGCCCACTGCCACTGTCGTTGGGCTCGATCAACTAGGCAGTTATATTTGAGAACGAAGTTATCAATTATTCAATTCAGATATTTGTATAACCTCTATCTATTAATCGCAGGACTGTAGATTTGTATAGTGTTATCAGTTAATCGGAACGAACGGTTCCATAACCCGATAACAAGGCTTTTACATGGGCTTTTACATTATCAGCTGATAAACTTCCGTTACTCAACATGGCTGCTTCAGTCATCTCTGATCGATTTTACAATTGATAAGGGATTTTGCCAACTGCCTTAATATATTGAAATATTTATTTATTAGCAAACAGGAGGCAGCTGCAATGTTGCCCATGGATGTATTTTTGTTACACAATCAGATCCAGAACTGCTGAACGGATCTGGATGAATCTTGGCACGGAGATAGATTATATTCTGGAATAATGACCGGACATTTTTATTCCAGTAAAATGTACGGTCCCGTGGGATAATTTCAAACTATCAGGCGGGCGAAGTTTCTGGCAGAAGCTACATAGAACAATACATTTAAAAATTTAATACGAGATTCTAGAAACAAAGTTATTCCTGAAGATGTGTCTATTTGATAGTGAGCCTAAGGTTTAGTTTACAACAATTGTTCACCAATGCCTCAATTGAAATTTTGGTCTGTAAAACCATTGAGTTCTCAGAACATTTAACAGACTTCATTCAGATTCAAATCGGTCTAATAAATATTACCTTTTACATTAACCATTTTCAAGCAGCAATAGCTGTATCTGATGATATATTGATGGGTCAACTGACATCCATATTAATTATACGTACATTAGTATGTTAGTTTGCATTAAGAGGGTAATCTACGGGATAACTTTATCAATTTTTAAATTTTTTCTTTCATTAATGAAAAGCTACATTGTTACTGAGTCATTTTAAAAAGTCGCCGTAGGATGATTTCCGATGACAAAAAAGGATAAAATAACCTACAAAATAACTTTTCTTTCGGAAGTAGGTGGCTTTGTTTTTTTTATTTCGTTGTCTTTTATGCCACCGACTTCCGAAAGAAAAGTTATTTTGTAGGTTATTTTATCCTTTTTTGTGGTTGTTTTTGAAGGCGGTTAAATTTTTTTTTAAGTTTTTTATTTTACTCTTTTTGGTTTAAATATTCAACCCAAATTCTTGTCAAATACATCATTTCTTACATGTGCACTAGAATTTGGTAATCCTTAGCACTGGTATTAACATCGCTCATGTACACAATAAGCTAATAAAATTCCCTATCAAAAACTGCTGAACCGATTTTGATGAAACTTGCAGTGTTCCCTAAAGTGAACTATTCCTCGTACAACAAAAAAATAATTTTGAAAATCGGTCCACAATTGGCGGAGTAATCGCGTAACAAACACTCAAAAAAGTAAAAATCATCACATCATCCATCAATAAAAATGCTCACAAATTAAAAAGTACTGAACCAAATTGGATGAAATTTTTATGGGACCAAACTGCAAGTATACTGCATCGAACGAAAAAAGAATTGCACTAATCGGACTAGAAACCTCGGAGTAATCGGTGTACATACATAAAAAAAAAACATACCGACCGAATTGAGAACCTCCTCCTTTTTTTGAAGTCGGTTAAAAATAAGCAAAGACGCATACTTACCTACTAAAAACTAGTCAAACATATGAAATACTAGCGTTGGTAGCGGTTCCGGTTTCTCCTGCTACAACTCGAAAATTATTCCACAGGAACTTAAATTGGGATAAAATCTATCCTATGTGTTAATCCAGGTTATAAAGTATGTCTAACAAATGTACATTGTACATTCAATTACATATTACAGACAATATCCCACCCACCATACATACCTATGCAGCTTAAAGTTTAATTATAGTTAAGTAGAGTTCGTTGCAAACGTGACGATGGAGACGCGGGGGGCGGGGGGCGGGGGTGTCACGTGAGATTGCGTGCGCGCCGGACGACCACCTGCAGGCGTAGTATGGCGCCGTAGAAAGGGGTTTTGTCGACTGAAGAATAGACAAAATGACAGAACGTAGAAATAATTTTAGCGTTTTAAGCATGATAATGTAAAAAATATAGAAAATAAACGTTCTATTCTTCAATAGTGTACGAATGGTGTCATATTTGTGCAAAAAAACAGTCGATTTGTTTAGAAATAACGATGAAATAACTTTGTCTTTTCTTCGTAGAATAGAGATAGAATCGCCATGCTACGCGTGCTGCCAATAATCACGGCCTTCTTACCCCCACGTTATTACTACCTACCTTCTCAAATTGCATACGGAATACATTGTTTTGTTTTTAGGGATGTTATTTCAATGTAAAAATGGCATTTAATTTGAAAGAGTTGAAGCAGTCGGGAATTTTCATTTGTTTAATACTAAAAACAATATGCATGCCTTTGCATTTCAAAGAAAATCTACAATTTTAGACAATAAAAATCCACAGAACTTGTCTAACAATATTAGACTAGAAGCTTGTTTACTAAAAAGCTGAAGTATTTTCACTATGCCTCTTTATAGTACCTATGTGTATGCACATTGGCTTAGAAGCATTATTACTTTTAATATTTAACTGTAGAAATTTTCAGTGTATTTCATATGAATAGCTCTCCCTGTCATTTTGTGTTTATGACTCGTAAACAGACACCCAGGGTTCCGTTTTTATTATTTCGTCATAGTGACACAACACACTAGGGCCACTTTTACGTATTTATAAGTACCACTTAAGTTTTTGTGTGGTTTCTAATATCTTCAAGTGAATGTTGACTCGTTAACAAACACAATTAAATCTCTTCGATATATTCATTCGGAATTTTCAATGATCACAAACGCTGCATAGTTTCTCTTTGTGACATACTGTTATTATATTTTATAACCAATTTTTATAAAAATAAGAGAATACTTAAAATTCCATTGAATTAACTAACAGGTTTAAAAAGTTTTATACTTACATAAGTTTAGTTTGTTCATAAATTGTGGTTAATGAAAAAAGACAAGTTATGTTTAATTTACTATTGTAATCTTAAAGTTCTTGTAGTGACTATTCTCTTTGATTTAATTATTTGAACCTTCGATGAATCAGAATTGGTACTGAATATATTTTTTTTTGAGAATAAACCAAACATAGACAATTTTATTTGCATTGGCAACATTTATAATTTTGGTAATTGGTTTTTTATGTGTTGGTAACAATTGTGTAGAAAAATCTTCTCGGTACTATGTACAATCGACAAACTGGAATTATGACCCACAATAAGCTTATTTTCCTGCAGACATTCAAATACAATCAGGTCCAAATTCGCGTAAACATACAAATCCATGGTAACGACTTTGATCTTTGTCAATTTGACGGATTCAGACGATCTATTGTCAAAATGGGTCATGAATCCACTTTGTCTATTGTACATACGTTTGCCCTAATTTAAAATATAAGAAATGTAATGGAAATACAGTTTACTGCTTAAAATATACAAGTATTTTATTGAACAATAATCAATAATGAAAAATAAATAATCGTTTACTTTAGATAAAATATAATTTTCAATTTTAAACCAACTAAAAAAAATTGAGTAAGCGATCCTGACTCACACATTGCAAAAAATACGGCTTGATAAACTTTTAACTTAAAATGTAGTCCAATTCTATATTATAGTATTTAATCAGATGTAAGATCAGGAGAAATACCGCAGTGTACTAAATATGCTTTTCTTTGTTTCAGATCATATAAGAGAATTCTCATGCGGCAGTCTCTTCTACCGCACTTTGTATTTGAACGAAGAGAGAAATACACTTTACGTTGGTGCTATGTAAGTACTACGCTGCACTACAATGCAATTTTATAACATAACTTGTGAACGTGGCCGTAATATACATAAATGAGAAATGTTAGCTCCGAGCTCCGGGTGTGAAGTTTTGCTTTATTTTACAAAATAAAATAAATAGAAATAATATCTTTGCATATATGTATAAAATTACGTAAATGAGAACAAAATAAATATTGGGAGTTAGTTTCTAGTCTAATCGGATGCTGAAACCAGTATTTCACATGGAGAAACTGCATATTTTACCTTCACAACACAGTCAGAACAATGAACGTATAAAATACATCCATGCCTTCTTCTAATGACGTAAAATGTGTGTTTGAACATATTATTAGGCTCTCTATTACCTACTCGTAAACCAAATTAAAATACCTAGTCGAGAAAGTGAAACATCCTACAGTAACTTTCAGATCTAAAATAATTCTAGTATTTTAATCCAAAGTCCACCTACTTTTATATAAAACAACAATACTAAGCTTTTTATATAATTACTCGCAGTAACAAAAATACCTTGCATAATATGTTGTTTGGCTACTAATTATGCCTAAAAATACTCGGAATTTTTTATCAGAACACAATATAAATACAAGGGAACGGTTATACCTGACCACCTGATTAGTGTTGTTACGACGACCACTCGCCGTCACTGTAATGATTTACAAAGGAAATGGGTTTGAGACATGAAACCGTATTATCCACCAATTTCTGTCAACTTTTATTTGTTCATGCTGGGTCATTTTTGTTGTCACTGGGTTTACTCTGTTCGTTTATGTGTGCATTATAATTATTTGTTTTATTACTTTTTAATAATTATGCGAGTATTTACATCCATAATTATATAGGTACTATACTTAGTTTATTTACTAAGAAACTTTGTTCCACACTATTTTTCTTCTGTATCGTGATCCACTTATCTTTTGATTTTTTAAAAATCTTAATATTTAAGGACTTGGTTGTAATTTGGGCTTCCAAATGTTCTATGCCATTCGATATTCTAATATTCGATTTTATAAGAAGAGAATATTAAAAATTTTCGAATATTTGAATTGTAAGCCCTAGTTGTAATATTGTGAAAATTTTAATAAAGTAACTTCATTTGATTTGATAGCGCTGCATTTAGAAACAATTTTCATCAATTTACTTATTCACGTAAATGGGTAAATTTTGACAAACGCCATTTTTCTATCAGTACCCTTAGCACGAGTTTTCACTATTTTACTTTACAGCGTCTTTTCAGTATTTACAGCGTTTCTTGTAAAATGGAACAGCGCCTCTGGTGTGCGAAGAAGGAACTAATTTTTGCCTTGAAAATTGTCAATTTGAAATTGTCAAAGTTCCAGTTTACTTTACGTCTCAAATACTGAAAACTCGTGCTAAGGGTACAGATCGGTGTAAAAATAAATAATTGAAAAAGTACACCAATATGATAAAAAACCGGCCAAGTGCGAGTTGGACTCGCCCATGAAGGGTTCCGTAGTAGAAAGCATAGATTAGGGATATAATTATATTGAGATTAGTAAGTAATATACACAAACAATAAAAATAACTTTGTTTTTCATAGTGTTTATATGAATGGCAAAGTTATATTTGCGGTTTTTGTATTGTTTGTAAAAATGTACTATATCTCAAAAACTGCTAACTGTATCTCATCCAAACCAATTTTCGTTGGAAGTTTTTGTTGAGGTCTACATTATAATTTTTTTTTAGTTTTATCATTCTCTTATTTTAGAAGTTACAGGGGGGGGGGACACATTTTACCACTTTGGAAGTGTCTCTCGTGCAAACTGTTCAGTTTAGAAAAAAATGATACTAATAACCTCAATATCATTTTTAAAGACCTATCCATAGATATGCCACACGTATGGGTTTGGTGAAAAAAAAAATTGAGTTTCAATTCTAAGTATGGGGGGCATCCCCAAAATTTGTTTTTTTTTTTTGTGAAAATCCTAATGAGGTCTACATAATATCTAAATAATATCTACCTACCAAGTTTCAACAGGATAGCTCTTATACTTTCGACAAAAAGTGGCTGTGACATACGGACGGACAGACAGACAGACATACAGAATCTATAAGGGTTTCGTTTTTGACATTTAGCTACGGAACCCTAAAAATGGCGTATGTTGAAATACACCCAAATATTCTCTATTACTGTTGAATGTTACCAGAAATACTCTGTTTGTTGATGCACTTCTCTATAATGTCTATTTGTTTGTTTGTCTGCATGTTTGTTTGCTCCTGTTTTGACAGCTATCCGTCATGTGTCCGAAACTTTGCCGTTATTTCTTCGATCTCACGGGAATGCTTTTTACTTTATCCAAATACGGCCGCGAGTAAAGTAATGCACATTTATGATATTTTTTATATAATTCCCCCGCCCCATGCATATTTCCTTTCCATAGGTATACGCGTGAACTTTTTGCCTACCTCATCAAATAGAGTGTAGTTTTAACATTATGGAATTTAAAATTTCTGAATGCTAACTTTATGGAATTTTTGATAAGTTTATGCTCCGCGTAGCTAGTTATGTTTTATATGTATAAATATGCACTTTGCAGCAAACAATGAATGTTTTATTTTTAATTTAATTGGCAGCAGTGAGACATTAACAGCCAACAAAATTAACCTAAAGATCACTTAGATAAATTAATGAAGAAACTATTTTTTTATTTAATCGGTTTAAATGACATTAAAGCATATGTTTGTATATGAGGGAGTGGGTACTACGTTGTACATAATGAATTAAGTAGGTACTTAAATAAGTATGTAACAATTAGACCACGCCTGTATTTTACTCACCAATCTTTCATTTTATCGATACTTTTATACTGATTTGATTGAGAAAAGTAATAACTTTATTTTATGTCGAACGTTAACACGTAATGTTGGACGTTACGTAACTCGTAACCGCTTCACGCAAGTACTAATACAAGAACATCTATAAATCTTGACTCTCAACTACGATACATTCTCAAATTCTCACACTAACTTTAACAAATACGATGTGAACTTCCATTTATTTTGTTAACAAGGCACACATACTGGTTGCTATAAATTAAGACGTATGTAAGAAACACAACAAGTTACCAACTTACATTTGTAATAAACTTTAATCAAAGGGTTAATAAATTAATTGCTTTGGTACAGGAAGACGTGAATTTATTGAAATGGTACTAAAACTAGCCGTCCATTTTACTCACAAAGTAATAATGTTAAACGGCTTACTATTCTGCATAATTTGTACGATCCGTTGAGCAGATAGTGGACTTAAAAGAAAGAAAAAACGAGGAGGTTGTCTGTACATATGCTACCCGCCCACAAGGACTGAGCTCATTCAATTCCAACGTGGATTGTCTTACTTTTGTTATTTGAATACGTAATGCAGCTAAGAAACTATTATTATCTTGTGCTGCTACTGCATTACGGTTATTACCATAAACAATTTCATTTTATTGTTGTCTTTGTTACAGGGATCGTGTATTCAGATTAAATATGACTGATATTAGTCAATCGCATTGTGAGGTAAGTGGAATAACAATAATTGTATTATAATTATTTGTAGTTATATTTTCTATTTTAACATTGCTTCAATCACTTAATTTCCTTAAGATATTTACTGAACACTCTGGTTAAACAATTTTTTACTTGCTTAGTTCTTAATTTTGTTCTAATCCAGACTTGTACAGTAACACAAACACTCACGGAAAATACACCCTAAAATTAAGTTCTAAAGTTTATTTATAAAGTAAAATGAACCACTCGCTTACGGTTGCTGAATACTAAAGAACACTTTTACGGCACTACACTGGATTTTTAATGCATCTTGCTTTCATATAAGCTTTTTCTATATTTTCACACGTAAGTGTCATACTCTTTTGACGTTAAACCCTTGTTTTGTGTTCTAAAAGAGGATACGTGCCTTTATATTCGCTACTTACGTGAAGTAAACGTATCAAGAATCTATCTACGTGTAAATAAAAATAAAACGTTATTCCTTGTTTATAAAAAGACGGGGTTCTAGACTATTTTCAGGGCGTTGAATCAGAGCGGTTGGGTATTCCAAATGTGTTTAATATGTGGAACTGGATTATTTCTGTATTCCACGTCAACTGTTGTATCCTTGTGCTGCGGCGCGGATGGAAGCTGGTTTACATTGTTTTCATGTCAGTCTAGACATTTATGTAAAGTTTTAATTTTATTCTAGTGCTAAAATTGTATAAAGTACTGAGCTTTGTATTGCAATTAGCACTTTAATGTCAAATGAGTAGAACACTATTTTAAAATTCAAAGTAATATCTTAGACACGCTCTATAATGTGTGCTAACTGAACACGATTACTGAATTAGCAGACACATGTTCGCAGTATCACACGAATTATGCGAAGCATGTGTTTGCCACAATTATTTATCTAAGACACGTGCATGTTCACGGTGAAAGAAAACATTGAGACGAAACCGGAAATGTCTGAACCAAAATTCGAAGACTTGTCTCATCTGCCAAACTATAATAGCTCTCCGCGTTATTATGATACTTTTAAAGAGAAAGATACCTGTATCTCAGCGATGGGACGATATCGCTTACTTTTTTGCTAGAGTGCAGGCTACCTCAACGGTATTTGTGTTAGCTCGTACTGCTGAGCATGAGCTTTTAGGTTCCATTCCTGGGTTGGACAAAATTTCCAATACAAAACCTCTTTAGCGTCATGGTGTCCTAATTTATGGCAAAAGAATATTACATGGGATTTCATTTAGCGAAATGCAGGTGTATCTATCTATATGTATAGTATTAAGTCTACCTTTGTTTAATTCAATTCATTTTTTTTTTTTTGCGTGATGTAAAGCTATGCGTACATTTTACAGAGGGACGCAATGATGTTAGAAGCTAGCAACGTGGCCAGGTGTGTGAGCAAGGGCAAGTCAGAGCCCTTCGAGTGCAGGAACCACATCCGTGTGCTGCAACCTCTGGGAGATGGGGAGAGGCTATATGTGTGCGGGACCAATGCCCACAGTCCGAAGGATTGGGTGGTCTATGTAAGTACATGAGTATAGTTATTTTACATAAAATAAATACATTACAATTTCAACAAAAATTCAGGCAGTACTACTAAAAATATATTTCATTTTAGAAAATGAAATAAATGAAAAATATCATACATTTTTCTAAAAAAGAGATTGAATTTCGTATATCATTTTATTTTACAAAAACATGCCTCATATTTTCTCAAGTTCTTTGTTTAAATCCTTTGTACAACTAGTTTGTTTTTAGTAACCCTGTTAGAAATTATTCGACGGAATTTATTAACAGTTAAGAAGATTCAAAAGGGTTCGATCTCATCCTTAATTTATAAAGAGGAGACGAGATAATCTTAATTGGTTCAGTAATTAAAGTTTCTATCCGTGATTAACAAAGAATCCTTCAGTAATTTAGCCTTTAAATGTAAAGGCTATCAGTAACATTCCGTTAACGATAACCCGTAAAACGGTTAATAGCTTCGATCATCATTAAGTAGTTCGATCAGTAGGGTAGTTTGTAGTTACTAGACCCAACTAGTTACTCCGAAATGTAAGATTGATCTATCTATTCTCCCTCTCATTTATCTTAACTACTAAGAAGTCTAAGTTAAGTTGCCTCGTTTAATCCGTCATTTAGACTTCGATCCTTTATTATGTATCCGATTAGATCCTTATTATGTACAAGGTTCATTTTACGACACGCTTTTGAGGTGTTTGTAAAATGAATTTTATGTATGGTATTATTAATGTATGTTTACATAAAAGAGTTCCTCGTTTTATGGAAGAGCGTACCACGTGTAAATTTTAAATATGGAGCCTATACACCAAACCCAACCACATATCGGCAACTTCAGTACGCGTTATGTTATCTTCGCTTACAATCAGGCGAGATAGTCGTCAAACGCGAACCTATAAATAAATACAAAAAATACATGTGGCACTCGGAGACTGCCGCGGTGAAGAAATTGCATATTTTTTTTTTATTTTAAAAGAAAAAAATTGCCAACCGCGTATATTTAACGAGGATATAATTTATTTAAAATGTTTGTGGTGCACTATTGTAATAAAGAACTGCTTTGTTGTAGGAGAATTTTATAAGTACTTAGGTTTCATTGCGAAAACTCCTTTTGTAGCTGGCCGTTTAGAATCAGTAAGAAAAAATAAATTGTCTTTATGACCTATATTTTTACGATTGCCGAAGTCTCCCGAACTGAAACAACGTTAGACGATGCGTGGTGTCAGGTATTTTCCTTAGGTTTTTGGGAACTCGGTCGCCCGCGATAAAAGCTATGCAATTATGCAATAGCTTAAAAATGTTTTCTTTTTTAAATTACAACGTTGTAAAACGCTACGAATTCTTCCTGTATCGTGGATGTTTTTATAACCATTTTAACATAGCCAGACCCTGTACAACTACATGTACGCCAAATATTTGTTTCGTGCGGGAATCAAAACCGCGACAAGCAGCGCTACAGCCAATCGCTCAACCGCTGTATCAACTCTATCATCAAATAACAGGTATACGATTAAAATACGCGGCAGCTTTGGTGTGTAGGCTCTATTATATTTACATAAACTTCCTCACCTTTCCACTAACTTTCTATTTTAATATCATTTAGCTGAACCTCACACACTTGCCCCGACATGAGTACGTGCCGGGCGTAGGGCTGGGGGTGGCGAAGTGTCCTTACGACCCGGCAGACAACAGCACCGCGGTCTGGGTGACGGATGGCAACCCTGGAGGCCTTCCCACACTATACGCGGGTACCAACGCAGAGTTCACGAAGGCAGACCCCGTTATATTCCGCAACGATTTGTACGATTTCCGAACGGGACAGAAGAAGTTTAACTTCAAAAGAACGTTGAAGTACGATTCGAAGTGGCTTGACAGTAAGTTTGTTTAGTTTTTGTAGCTTCAATAATACAGTAGCCTACTACATAGTATGTCTATTCGCTTATTTCATTTTGAATGCTAAATTTCGATGGCCGGTGCTTAATTTTCTCGTAGTCTTGTTATTATTATTAAACTGTCAAAGTAAATCAAATATTATTCAAAATAGTAGTCCATTGTTTACTAGAACTATTACATTATTTAGCGAAATTATGACCGCAGCTTGCGAATCGAAATTCTCTCCGAAGTTTTCCAACCAATAATAATGATTAATAAGTCATAAACAAGACCACGAACTAACTAAATATTCGCAGTCCGTTTTCTCATTTACAGTTAACTTATTGTATTTATCTTGTAGTAATGGTAATGTAATACAGCGATTGTCTAAAATTTATTGTATCTAGTTTTCTGTCACATACTGTTTAGTAGGATCAGTTGTTGACAGATCAAAAAGTTGAAAATAAATTATATTTTGTACTGTCAACAACTAATGTACAATTTCACAAATACTAAAGAAAAACCAGTTCAATATAAATTGTAAATTTTGTAAATACAACAGTACTAAAATACAAGCAATTTACAAAAAAAAGATTTTGTAAATTGCTTGTATTTTAGTAAATTGTAATTAAATAGCATAAGATAAAATTCACACATCTATGCAAAATTTCTACTTTATTCAATAAAGCAAAGGACGTTCATTATATTAATCGGGATATTGGTTCTTTGTCCCTTATTCCGTACTTTCTTTTACGAGACTACTAAAACCTATAGGTGCTTACTCTTTATCGTAGGAACATAAAAGGAAATAAAGAAGAACCTTGTACAATGTCTGACCTGTCAGCTAAACGACCCGAAATAAAAGCCTACAATTTTATTAGTTATTGGAAATGTTACAGAATTTTATTCGCTAGCGTTTCAGTGTTTCCACAATACGCATTTATTTAGGAAATCGACATTTAAAAACGATAAAACTGAATAGTTTTTAAAGAAAACAAAATGTTTGGAATAACTTCGATGTTTTTATTTGTCGCAGAAACTAATTTCGTGGGCTCTTTCGATGTTGGAGAGTACGTGCTATTCTTCTTTCGAGAAACTGCCGTGGAGTTTATGAACTGCGGGAAAGCTGTCTACTCGAGAGTGGCCAGAGTCTGTAAACACGATACCGGTGGAAAACATATATTAAGCCAAAACTGGGCCACGTATTTGAAAGCGAGGCTCAATTGTAGTATACCTGGAGAATTCCCCTTCTATTTTGATGAAATTCGTAAGTATGACATCAAATTCTATGAATTTTTTAATTGTACACTTTATAATAGTCGTTTTGTAATTCAGCCTTTATAGAATTTAACATTCCTGGCTCTCATTTCATTCCAGCGTTGTAAAGTCAGATTTTATTTAGGACGCAAGTTTGTAGTCACATTTAAGTGCCAGCATTAAATTCTCTGAAAGACTGGCGAATACCTATTTCGCTGCACCTTTATGGTTCTTTAGTTTCGCTATAAGTTAAATAAACAGTGCTCGTTTAGAAAGGCTGAATGTAGGTTGTATACTGGTCTAAGCTGACTTTTATTTTGATCTAACGCTCTTTAGTCTAGTGGACGCAAGTACCACTGCTAAACAAGAGATCTTGGGTTCGAATCACGGGTCAGGCAAAGTTTTATTGTAATTTTTCCTTGGGAATTATTGAGCAGCACCAGTCAAGGAGTCTGTGCCCGATTGACGGCAATTAGCTCGCCCTTTTTAGGGTTCCGTAGCCAAATGGCAAGAACGGAACCCTTATAGATTCGTCATGTCTGTCTGTCTGTCTGTCCGTGTATGTCACAGCCACTTTTTGTCGAAAGTATAAGAGCTATCCTGTTGAAACTTGGTAGAAAGATGTATTATGTGAACCGCATTAGGATTTTTACACACAAAAATCAAAACAAAACAAATTTTGGGGGTGCCCCCCATACTTAGAATTGAAACTCAAAAAAAATTTTTTCACCAAACCCATACGTGTGGGGTATCTATGAATAGGTCTTTAAAAATGATATTGAGGTTACTAACATCATTTTTTTCTAAACTGAACAGTTTGCGCGAGAGACACTTCCAAAGTGGTAAAAAGTGTGTCCCCCCCAGTAACTTCTAAAATAAGAGAATGATAAAACTAAAAAAAATATATAATGTAGACCTCAACCAAAACTACCAACGAAAATTGGTTTGGATGAGATACAGTTAGCAGTTTTTGAGATATAGTACATTTTCAAAAACCGCAAATATAACTTTGCCATTCATACAAATACTATGAAAAACAAAGTTATTTTTATTGTTTGTGTATATTACTTACTAATCTCAATATAATTATATCTCTAATCTATGCTTGCTGATACGGAACCCTTCATGGGCGAGTCCAACTCGCACTTGGCCGGTTTTTTTACAACAGAAAGGGCGAAATGTAGGTTTATTATTACAGCACACACACCTATGCCTAGCTCTTCGCCCTCCCCTTATGATACGCTAACACTAAAATTTATGGTTTAGAGAGCGTGTATCAAATGCCGGGTGAAACGTCGCGCTTCTACGCGGCATTCACGACCGGGGCCAGCGATGGACTGGTCGGCTCCGCTATCTGCACCTACTCCATGGACGACATACAGGAGGCATTCGCTGGGAGATTCAAGGAACAGGTATGCTAACTAAACCATCTTAATATTCCAGAGCTACGTATCTTCTAGGAAATCAATGAAATTCTCATTTAGTTTTAAAGCTGATTGGTAGGAGTAGTGACTAATCGCTGCGAGTGCATTCGCTGCGAGTAAAATTGAATACGCTCAGTTCAAACCGCGCGACCATTCGCTGCGAATAGCCTTTTACATACAGCGAAAGGTCGCGGCAAGGGTGCATTCGCAGCGATTAGTCGCTATGTGTGACCGAAGCTTAAGACAGCGACATACAGACAATCACGATGCTTTGAAAATTTTTGATGTCAAATATATTTTAATTTTAAAACCCAGAAGACAAGCAGAATTCTCCCATGATAATGACCATGGGACCATCCCATTTGTTCCCTCCAGCTTGCCATGTGACATAATATCATATTATAATGTCGTGAACGGATGACCATATCTCTTTTGTGTTTAATTGAATGAACCGCAAAGATGCGATATAATACACATATCAACACGGTCTAGGGATATTTCATACTCAATTAAATAACTCGAAAAGTACTGGCCGCATTGGAATCTTTTATACACCGATTTGTTTGTAATTTATCTCAGACTAATTCCAAATTCAAATTTTTGAAAATTCTTTTGTTTCGGTGGCATAAAAATGTCTTGATGTATAGGAGAGGGAATTTTAATTTGTGCGAAATTTAGAAAACAATACGAATTACGTTTAGTTACATTTTTTTTTTCTTTTTTAAACGAAAGATAAAGTTAAAATTGAGGTATTGTAGCCATGCAACGCCGATATTTTACGAGCTGTGGGAATGCTGGAAGCTGGATCTGTTCAGCGTAATGTTGCTGAGGCCATAGGGACCCATCAAAATGTAATTTCAAGATTGTGGACACGCTATCGTGCCACAGGTGAAGTAGCGGAGAGGCACCGGGGGCCAAGTCGCATCACTACCCCCAGACAAGACCGATTTTTGCAAATTACTGCGCGAGCACAACCAAATGCAACGGCGACTCAATTGGTCCAAAGGCTGCGAGTGGAACACCAAGTGCTTGTGAGTGACCAAACTGTAAGAAGGCGACTGCATGAAAGCAATCTACGCTCTCGTAGACCACTCCGGGTCCCACCTTTACGGAGAGGCAATCGTGGACGACGATTAGAATAGGTTCGGAACCACGTGGACTGGGGCCGTGAGCAATGGTCCAATGTGCTGTTCACGGATGAATCCAGGTTCGGCTTCCATCCAGATTCACGAAGGACGCGTGTTTGGCGAGTTCCTGGACGATGGAGCCGTCTCCAGAACCCTCAGCAAGTTCACCCATACCAAGGAGGAACAATTATGGTTTGGGCAGGAATTTGTCTTGGAGGACGGACGGATCTCGTTTGGGTGCGGGGCAATATGACGGCAGAACGATACGTCCAACAGGTGCTGGGGCCCGTAATCTTGCCCCACAGAACACAAATGGGGCAAGATTTCCTGCTCATGCACGACAATGCCCGGGCACACACGGCGAGAACGGTAGCAGCTTGGTTACATACACATAATGTTAGGGCCTTAGACTGGCCTGCTCAATCGCCAGATCTAAATCCCATTGAGCATGCGTGGGATATGCTGCAAAGAAGAGCTCTGAAGGAAGTTCCTGAAAATCTGGCTACAGAAGATCAACTTTTTGCGCACCTCAGAAGGACATGGGACAATATTCCGCAGCAAGACATTGACAACCTTGTTCTGAGCATGCCGAATCGTTGCCGATGTGTTATGAACATCATGGGCGCTTTCTCAGACTACTAACTTCAAGTTTATCATATTAAGTTTTTACTCACAAATTAAAAGTTCATTCACATACGGATTCCGTCTATGCTTCATTTTTTTTTCCATAAAATCCTGAAATTTTAATCTATACCTTAACCATTATTAAAAATGGTAGAATATTAAATAACGTATCTTTTAAATATATACCTACATGTCATATAAATAATTAACACATTGATAGTAATTCGCTTTTTTTAAAATATCCCTAGACCGTGTTGATGTGTGTATAAATATGTAGAATGTTTCTTAGAAACCTGCTATTTAACGTTGTATGATAATAATATAGGTAATTATAATGAGTAACAGCTGTAATTTCTTGCCAGCTCTGCGCACTGGAATTAAGCTTATGAGTGCGCTAGTTATGAATAATTATACTGTATTTTACTCTTAACTTCTCCCTTTCATATGCGTTCATTTCAAACTATTTCTATGGAGATATTGCTGTCTGGCTTTTTTTTTTTTTAGCGTGGTAAAATCATCAAATGAGTCCTCCCACCCAGGGCAGGGCGGAAGGGACTGTCAGACTTGTACTGACTAAAATCCACGGTGTCCTTCAGTAGCCCTTTGTGTTCCGGGGTCACGGTAATGAGATAAGTCCCGCGACCCCGGCAGGCTTTGGCCCTCTAGAGGGGGGCCCCGTCATCATGCTGACACTCTTTGAGGCGCGCGTGGAACACAACGCGCCGTCGACCCGGGCATGGTCCATGGTCGGGTGGCGAGTTGCCCATTACTCGCCGCCCGCATGCCCGCGCCTACGGTGGCTGGAGATCGCCCCGCGACGTCCGTCGCCGCGGGCGTCTACCACTGCGGCTGGGGCGGAGGGAGGACGCTGTCCTCTCTCTCTCGCGGCCCGCCTCCTCCTTCGCGAGCATAACTGCTTCGCAGAAGGAGGCGACCGCTTCCCACTCCGTCTCGCCCTGCAGCATGGCCTCGACCAGTGCCGGCCGCGAGAGGTCTCCGCCTATCGCTGCCGTGAGGACACGGTGGTGCTCTGCCCAAGCAGGGCAGTCCTGCACCGTATGCTCCACCGTGTCCCCCGGGCGATCTTCGCAGTGGTGACACCCAGGCGTTTCTTCCCTCCCTATCAGACACAGGAACCTCCCGAAACTTCCGTGTCCGGTGAGGACCTGCGTCATGCGGAAGGTCAGGACGCCGTGACGCCTATCCAGCCACTCCTCAAAGAGGGGTCTTACCGCCGCGATTTTGCTGTCTGGCTTTTTTTTTTTTTTTTTTATCGTGGTAAAATCATCAAATGAGTCCTCCCACCCCGGGCAGGGCGGGAGGGACTGTCAGACTTGTACTGACTAAAATCCACGGTGTCCTTCGATAGCCCTTTATGTTCCGGGGTCACGGTAATGAGATAAGTCCCGCGACCCCGGCAGGCTTTGGCCCTCTACAGAGGGGGCCCCGTCATTATGCTGACGCTCTTTGAGGCGCGCGTGGAACACAACGCGCCGTCGACCCGGGCATGGTCCATGGTCGGGCAGCGAGTTGCCCTTTACTCGCCGCTCGCATGCCCGCGCCTACGGTGGCCGGAGATCGTCTTGCGACGTCCGTCGCCGTGGGCGTCCACCACTGCGGTTGGGGCGGAGGGAGGACACTGTCCTCTCTCTCACGCGGCCCGCCTCCTCCTTCGCGAGCATTACTGCTTCGCAGAAGGAGGCGACCGCTTCCCACTCCGTCTCGCCCCGCAGCATGGCCGCAACCAATGCCGGGCGCGAGAGGTCTCCGCCTATCGCCGCCGTGAGGACACGTCGGTGCTCTGCCCAAGCTGGGCAGTCTTGCACCGTATGCTCTACTGTGTCCTCCGGGCGATCTTCGCAGTGGTGACACCCAGGCGTTTCCTCCTTTCTCCGTAGACACAGGTACCTCCCGAAACTTCCGTGTCCGGTGAGGACCTGCGTCATGCGGTAGGTCAGGACGCCGTGACTCCTATCCAGCCACTCCTCAAAGAGGGGTCTTACCGCCGCGATTGCGGCGTGCCCGGCCGTCGGTTGCGACTATCGTCCCCTCCATACTGCCCTGAGATCGCGCCGGACCTCTTCCCGCCGCGCCTTTGCTGTCTGGCTTAGCTTAAAAAAGGCACCATTTAATATATGGGTTATTAGAATAGAATAGACTATTTCATTCATATTTTTATTAGGCTTGACTTGTTGGTATACTTATTTTTTTATTATGTTTCGGTTTCTCAACAACTTCTACTGAACGAGCACTCATCACATCTTGTCCGAAAATCAAACAAAAAATTAGAAAATTAAATAGTAAAAAAAAAGTTGAACGGGTTTAGAAGAGAAAAACGTGCGGCGCGTTTAAAAAAAAATATTTCTTTTGCTAGACTTGGAAATTCATTTTGTAACGGGTATAAAAGCAAATATATTGGAGACGGGTAGCGCCCTCTATTAAAGGGGACGCGAACTAGTAAGAAATGGTTACAGTTGATTCTGGAAAAATAAAATAGGTGGCGTTAGAGAGTAATTCTTTTGATACTTTAAATAATTCTAAATAAAATATAATAATTACATAGATAAAATTCAAATAATTAATTGTAATAGATTTCAGTTGAATTAAGTTTAATTATAAATACAGCATGTTCTAAAACACGAAAGCCTAGCAGCTGATCTGAAAAAAAATTAAAAGGTTGACGTATAACTTGAAGGTTAGTTTTTCTTCTTAGAACCGGAACACGCGATTAAGACGCTAATTAGACAAAGAATATTTTAATTAAATAAACTAATGACGCGAACAAGGCGTGTAATTCAAACATTAATTTAAACTTAATTAATTAAATATAATAAAACGTCTTCTCAACTCGTGGCACATAATATGAAGTAATCTAGAACAAGCTCTGGTTCCAAACCACGTGTTATATTCTGCAAGACACACAGGCTACAATGCCGTCTTCGTTGCACAACAACTGATCGACCTGGATAGATGGTAGTATGTCCTACCCGAAGTAAGTGTTATCTCCATAACCTAACATTATAAGGAAGCTTGACAAATGCTATGTTCCTGTATCATTGAAGTGTGCACCAACATATTAAATAGCTGAGAAGACGGAAGTATCTCTTTTATTTCAATCAACACCTCATGCGAACAGAACCCATAGTCTCATGGCAAATCTACGCTGGCAGCTGGTGGTAAGAGACGAAAGGACCTTACAATTGGCGTATTAATTAAATATTAATATTTTAAATAATGTTTGAAACCCTGAAAGTATCAGAAAAGAAATCTATGAGCATTTCAACCCAAAATCATGGTGAAAATGATGTTATGTAATTGTAACAAAACAGGAAATAATTATCAATACATACGCTTATGCGGTTCCCTTATATTAATGCACTTTCATCTTAGCTGCTGTTCCACGCCTTGTTCGCGTCATTAGTTTATTTAATTAAAATATTCTTTGTCTAATTAGCGTCTTAATCGCGTGTTCCGGTTCTAAGAAGAAAAACTAACCTTCAAGTTATACGTCAACCTTTTAATTTTTTTATAGATTTTTTTTTAGGGATGTGCTTTGCAAGCGGTATCGCAGTCTGTGTGGCTTGTTTCGGAGAGGTAGCATTAAACCAGAGGATTATGCAACCCCAGCGAGTGCAGATGAGGTACGCTTATGCAAGGAACCTATTGAGGAGCTGTGCCTATTACATAGGGATAAAACCGAGGGAGATAGCACCACTATTAAGCGAATATTAGCTCGTTCGCAATATTAGTTGATTAGGATGTCAAGCGTGAAAGATAAATCACCAGAATTAATTGAACTCAAGAATTAAAAATTGAATCGTTAGACATATCTGAAAATATTCAAGATAAATGGTATTTAAAAATGGTAGAAAATTGTGAAAAGTTTCCCCATAAATTTCCAAATTATTCTCTTAAAGATGGTAAATTATTTCGACATTAAAAAAATAATAATAATAATATAATTTAACTTCACAATTCACTTGGAAACAAGTGATTCCCAGTGATGATGTCCTCCTCTATTAAAACAATTTCATGATGATCCCACAGGCGCCCACTTTGGTATAGTTAAAAGTCATAAAAAAAAATTAGCATTTGATTTGTTAGGACTCTTTCCTGTGTCCACTAAAAGGAACACAAATCTCTTAGTATGTCCAGATTAGTTTAGTAAGTATGTTATGTTGTTTCCTATACGGAACGCAACAGGCAATGCTATTGTTAAAAAAAAAAATAATATGAAGACTCCTAGTTTTTCATACATTGTTGTTGTTAATCCAATATTTGCACGAAATTAGCAATAGACGTGCAAATATATTTAACTTGAAGGGTGATGGATGCATGTTGGTAGGGTAAAAGGTTTTTTTTCAAAATTAAATAGGTATACAATTTTATTAATAAGGAATGTTTGCAGATGTATGAAAGAAAACACAATGATTGTTAAACTTAGTAGTATTCGAATGGGACTTAAGAGTGTCACCACTTAACACTTAATAAAACACATATCTACATTAATTAAAGATAGTGTTTACTTAAAAACTTACCAAGTATAATAACTAGCGATGCATCCGATACCGATACCGATACCGATATATCGGCGATACATCGGGTTAGCCGATATATCGGTATCGACGATATTTTTACGACCGATTCACCGATACTTTTTTATAAAAAAATGTAGTGTAAACGAGCGCGTTGTCTCGTCTATTTCGTTGCAAACGAGGCACGAACTATGCCCGGGCAAACCTTTGCCAAACAGACTTGCGAAATCGCCTTTCTCCGGTAAAAGTAAGATTACTTTATTTTTTAAACAAAAAAAATATTTTAATTACTAAAATGTATAATTATCTAATATCAATCTATGGCATTACTGTTAATTTTAATTAAAAATAATTTGACTTGTGATTTATTTACTTATCTTAATTTTTTAATTCACAATACCTAAGCGTATCGGTATCGGTATCGCCGATATTTTTTTAAGAGTATCGGTATCGGTATCGTATCGGTGAAAAGGCGTATCGATGCATCCCTAATAATAACCTATACTTTGTAACTTAATACTTAATAAAACACCTATCTACATCAATTGGAGATAGGGTTTACTTAATAATTTTAAAAAACTTAAATAAGTATTTGCCTATACTTTGGCTTGATACTTTCTAGATAACACTTATCTAGGTTTCAAGGATAGTGTTTATTTAACTTAAAACTTAACTTAATTAGTAAATTAATTAGACTAAGGCATGATTAGTCAATAAAAATTAGTTAATTAGTTGATGTCTGCAGAGAGTAGCTACGTGCTATATGTAGATAGGCAGACATGCGCTTATTATTATATTTAGTTTAGTACTTAGATAGTTTAAGGCAGGAGCAATCAATGTACGAATTTGCCAAATAGGTTTTGTTTCGGAATTGTGCTACTAGCCATTAGCATTTAGCAATTTAGTCTGTAAGTCTAAGGCATTTGGTTTCAGACTGTCTCAGTTTTCAATAGAATGATTTCGAGCTTTCAATGCACATGATGAAAAAAAAAAATTTTTTTGTCAGCAAAAATTTTTTAACTGGGGAAAGATGTATTGTAACGGGTATAAAAGCAAATATATTGGAGACGGGTAGCGCCCTCTATTAAAGGGGACGCGAACTAGTAAGAAATGGTTACAGTTGATTCTGGAAAAATAAAATAGGTGGCGTTAGAGAGTAATTCTTTTGATACTTTAAATAATTCTAAATAAAATATAATAATTACATAGATAAAATTCAAATAATTAATTGTAATAGATTTCAGTTGAATTAAGTTTAATTATAAATACAGCATGTTCTAAAACACGAAAGCCTAGCAGCTGATCTGAAAAAAAATTAAAAGGTTGACGTATAACTTGAAGGTTAGTTTTTCTTCTTAGAACCGGAACACGCGATTAAGACGCTAATTAGACAAAGAATATTTTAATTAAATAAACTAATGACGCGAACAAGGCGTGGTACAGCGGCTAAAATGAAAGTGCATTAATATAAGGGAACCGCATAAGCGTATGTATTGATAATTATTTCCTGTTTTGTTACAATTACATAACATCATTTTTCACCATGATTTTGTGTTGAAATGCTCATAGATTTCTTTTCTGATACTTTCAGGGTTTCAAACATTAATTTAAACTTAATTAATTAAATATAATAAAACGTCTTCTCAACTCGTGGCACGTAATATGAAGTAATCTAGAACAAGCTCTGGTTCCAACCCACGTGTTATATTCTGCAAGACACACAGGCTGTAATGCCGTCTTCGTTGCATATCAACTGTTCGACCTGGATAGATGGTAGTATGTCCTACCTGAAGTAAGTGTTATTTCTATAACCTAACATTATAAGGAAGCTTGACAAATGCTATGTTCCTGTATCATTGAAGTGTGCACCAACATATTAAATAGCTGAGAAGACGGAAGTATCTCTTTTATTTCAATCAACACCTCATGCGAACAGAACCCATAGTCTCATGGCAATCTACGCTGGCAGCTGGTGGTAAGAGACGAAAGGACCTTACAATTTTTAAAAGTATTCTTCGTTTTTATTTTTTAAACCCGTTTTAATTTTTTTACTATTTTTTTACCTACACTAATGAAGCTAATGTAAGAGCAAAATATTCAGAAAATAAGATGTTTATAATTACGAAAATAGAGTTATTATAATAGGATACGTAACGTCTTTTATTCAGGCGTCTTCAAGTTCAGCATGGCTACCAGTGCTGAGGGCACGAGTGCCGGTGCCGCGGCCTGGCACATGTGTCAACAACACTGAGGCACTACCCGACAATGTCCTCAATTTCATCAGGTAAATCAAATTACTACTAATAATTACTTCATGGGCAACGTCGATAAAATGCCTGGTTTGGGTTGTTCCTTTCCTATAGAAAAGAACCGGAACAAAATTCAATGTTTACTATTTTTTTTAGTACATAAAAATATACGTGTTTATTGAAAACCTCTTGCTTTTTTGCGTCGGTTAATAAGATGGAACAGCTTACTCCTGATAATAAGTGAGAACTCCTAAATGTAATGGTGGAACAATTCAGAAAATAAATTGAAGCATCTGAGAATCCGCCTGCAACGTTCTCTCATTCACAAACAAGGAGTAAAAATAAGATATTATACAAAATAATTAATTGTCGAAAATTAGTTTCCGTATCTGCTGTGTAGATACTAATATGTAAATCTAAATTAGCGGTAGATTATCTTTTTCAACCAAAACATTTATTCCTGTAATAAAGATTTATGTAGTACTTAATCCACCTGAGCTTTTAGTCTCGTATCTCTTTTTTTTGCGTGATAAAATCATCAAATGAGTCCTCCCCAGGGCAGGGCGGGAGGGACTGTCAGACTTGTACTGACTAAAATCCACGGTGTCCTTCATTAGCCCTTTACGTTCCAGGGTCACGGTAATGGATTAAGTTCCGCGACCCCAATAAGTCCCGCGACCCCTAGTCTCGTATCTTAGCGATAAAAATAAATATCAGTAATTTACAAGTCTGCACACACTACTGCGTAATAAAGTCTTGTGCACACTTTCAAGATATTGTAAATGTTCGAGTTTAATCTTGCTCTCAGGAGACTAATCTGAGCAAGGTTGGAGGGCGGTAGTTCGACGCGTATCCTTTAATTGGGTCACACATGGCACGCTGCGAGATACCTACTCTATTCTAATTTGGGGAACTTAAATAGCTTTTGGATATTTTGTAATTGACGAAACTACTGAGTATTAGACTTTGGGGAATATAAAAGCGGTTTATTATAGTTAATTTCGTGTTTGTGTAAGTTTTGCTCGCCCTGAGCAGTCAACTTGAATGTTGAACACAGCATGAGATTTTTAAGTTAATTTTTTAACGAGAGACGATAAAAATTGTATCGCCCTGAACTAAGTTTTGCATTTTGTATGTTTTTAGTCACAACAATTAGGGAAACACAATTCACGGTAACGCTAGATTACGAGAAACAAAAAAGTATACACTACAGACGTGATACTTTAGAAGACGTCTGCGCTTATTCTAGGATAGGGCTATGACCGAAGCGTCTGGTGGATTAATTACCTAGTTTGTTCGCTAATGGACAGGAAATCCTAGTGTTGATATGAGTAAAGTTATTTATGTATTTTGACGGGATTCCCATCCGTCTAGTATTCGCAACCGCAGCTCCGTTACATGGTTTTACATTAAGTCCACTTAGTAGCAGGAAACTCGTTCTCAATCAGAAGCTCAACAACTTTCTTAGCTTAACATTTGTCACCATTAGCTGGCGAAATACTATCCACACTCGTTTATGCTTACCAGGGATATTGGCTTGAGGATTTATGAGGTGTATTTTATAGGTCTCATCCACTCATGGACTCAGCAGTGCGGCACGAAGGCGACGCTCCAGCCTTCTACAAACGAGACCTTGTCCTAACTACTATTGTAGTTGACAGACAGTTTGTCGACATGCTGGGAGATGACATCACTTACACAGTATTCTACGCTGGCACCAGTAAGTCTTCAATCACATCGTAAAATATGTCTTCTAAATAATGTAACGAACATAAAAGACGCCATTATTTTTGAAAGCTTAACTCAATCACCTTCTTTTATCGATTTCATTTACTGAAGGCTTTCTGTGGTCATGCAAATTCAACTTAAAGCCTGATTTTATAGCAAAACTAGATTCTGATACGGTGTACTTAAGTCATTTGGATATTAACGCAAGCTTGTTGTCAACATTCAAAAACACATGTTCGAAATGTAACGCTAGTATTCCAGCGACTTACTTGAGTCTATTGCTAGTCCAACAGATTCAGAGAGAGAGAGGGTGGCCAAGAATTCGATTTAGACTGTTGTTCTTACGACTGACCCTGTATGAGTTGAGTAACGGATTTATGTCATCTTTGGCATTACGGTGTTATTTTCATACAAATAGAATGCAACTAGTCCCATTTGCTCATAACTGATTTGCGGCATAGGTGCAGGCGAGGTGTACAAGATAGTGCAGTGGGCAGGGGGCGGGGGAGGTGGCTCTCGCGTGGCGGACGTGTGGCGCGCGGCTGGAGACGAACCCGTGCGAGCGCTTGCAATCTCGCGCCGACTACACGCGTTATACCTGGCCACTGATAATCGCATTCGACAGCTGCCATTAAGGGCTTGCGCGCACCGGTGAGTTATCACTTATAATACTACAAGAGCTTCAAAATTATCGGATATTTCCCGATAGGTTCGTTGCAAACAAATGAAGGAGTCAAGTTTTTCAGGTTAAAAAATCACGAGCGCGAAGCGCGAGTGATTTTTCCTGAAAAACTTGACGACTTTATTTGTTTGCAGGGAACCTTGAGGGAAATGCCAGATAATTTTGAAGCTCGTGTGGTATTCAGGGGATTATTTTTCCGTCCCAAATGTCGGCCAATAGAATTGCACCATTCGACGTCACGTGGTACAACCTACAAATTTTCAAAAAATTATCAGTATAATACCATGTAGGTTGTACCACGTGACGTCGAATGGTGCAATTCTATTGGTCGATATTTGGGTCGGAAAAATAATCACTTATAATACTACAAGAGCTTCAAAATTATCGGGTATTTTCCGATAGGTTCGTTGCAAACAAATGAAGGAGTCAAGTTTTTCAGGTTAAAAAATCACGAGCGCGAAGCGCGAGTGATTTTTCCTGAAAAACTTGACGACTTTATTTGTTTGCAGGGAACCTTGAGGGAAATGCCAGATAATTTTGAAGCTCGTGTGGTATTCAGGGGATTATTTTTCCGACCCATCTCCAATTTTCACAATTGAATTCAACCTGTCAGTTTGACGTGACTACCAGAGAAAATTTTCAAAAAATTATCAGTATAATACCATGTAGGTTGTACCACGTGACGTCGAATGGTGCAATTCTATTGGTCGATATTTGGGTCGGAAAAATAATCTATCTTATCTGCGCGCTGCGTACTGAGATTATGGCGAGTTCTGCGGGCCATGAATGCCCTGCGTGTGCGGGCGCACTGTGGCCTCGAATGATAACCGTCTTCAACAGCTGTGCAGAGGCGGGGTCCGTGCATCATTTCATCGATGATAACATTAATTATGTGTCTCGTCCTTCGTGGAAAATGTGCTGTGGGCGTGAACGTGTTGTATGTATGATGGCTTCTATAGAAAGCGCAGAACAGCTGCAAACAAGGTTGTGCTCGCCAGTAATTACATAAATCTTATCAGAGGTGTGTTTAGGGTCATTAGTGAACATGTTGTGGGCGGTGCTGCTCTTGCGCCGCTTGCATTCTAGTTCGCTTCCTTGTAAACGCATGTGACATCTGCCGGTGTCACAATTAATGTGAGTGTTCATACGATACGTAGGAAGCTCTTGGTCTTATTTAAAGAATGCTCGCTGCATGCTGTAACAAGAAGATATTCCAAAAGTACAATTCTCATATTTTTAGGTGAGTTTATGTTAAAAAATGGAATCATTCAACCTTCCAATTAGCCAACTAATAAAAAGAGGCAGAAACTAACTGCAAAAGGACTACGTGTTTGCATTTTTCTTTTAAATAAAACTTCCATGACGCAAAAGCATTTTAAAACAGTTTGTGGAAAAAATAAAATTATTCCAGCCATGTTCAGTGAGGTAGGTAGTTTAAAATAATAAAAGGTTTTCTAAAATAAATAAAATATAAAACGTTTTAAGTAAAGTGCTAAACGGTTTGATTATTATCTTGAATGTTTTATGAAGCATCATAAAACGCTCCTGTAAAAACAAAATGCTTCAAAATAATAAATTTGCATTTCGTTGTATAGCTACGACAGCTGTGTCCGCTGTGTCCTGGACCCCTACTGCGGTTGGGACAAAGAAGTGGGGGCCTGCCGTCCATACAGCCCTGGGTTACTCCATGACGCTACCAACTCAACGCCCTCGATATGCGAGGCTAGTGCACCGCTGAAGACCGTCAGAGCAGGCTATGGACAAAGTGTCCACTTAGCAGCATATGGGAAGACCCCAGAAGCGTTGAAAGACCAGCACGTGATCTGGTATCATCATTCAAGAGAGAAAGGACGGTACAAAATTAGTTATAAGTAAGTTTACTGCTTTTTTACTCATTCGTTATTGCTCTAGATTATTCTAGAATGTTTCTTTTAATGTCGATTCACGTTTTTATAGTTGGGAGCGAGTTCTGCAGACATCAGAACGTGGTTTAGTGCTTCTGTCGGTGACAGAGTCGGATCGAGGGCGGTACGAATGTTATTTCGGGCCCACGTTGATCGCGTCTTATAATTTGGACATCGATATTCATAGGTAACCCAAAACTCTGTAATAATCTATTAGGCCTTATGCTGCCAGTAAATAAATTCTGTGCTGGATTGTTTCACTGTTTATGTTAAATATATTGTATTGATTTTCTTTTACGAATTGCCCAGAGATGGGACAGTAGGTATATGCTAAGAAAGAAAAAATGGACATGTTTTTAGCATTAGGCGCATAAATACAATTCTATTTTTAGCATAAATGTGAAAAGACTGTGAAAGTCACAGGTGTGGAGAAATATTTTAGACTTCTTTCATGAACTCCTAAACTTCTGAAGTCTCAAGGTCACTTTGTATAACATGGCTGTTCTTACAGATGTACGCAACCAAGTAAGTCGCAGGAGTATAAGCAGGTGTATTCGGACTGGTGCCACGAGTTCGAGAAGTACAAGAGCGCCATGAAGGCCTGGGAGTCGCGCCAAATGGTAAGACTATCGACACTTGTTAACCTTAACTAGTTAACTTACACCTTCGTTCACACATAAAGATGTAATCATGCAGGAATACGTAAGGCGGATTTAAACAATGAAACGGTATGCGTTCAGTTTCTGTGCACCTTGATCGTGATCAAAAGCTGTCACTGTCAATGACAGCACTGACAGCTTTTGTTCACGATGATAGCACCCTGTTGTTTTTTTTAACTCGGTATATTCTCTCCCGTGCTAAACAAAGGCCTACAATTCTTTCGATAAACCTTATCCAACACCACCTCGAACCAACTTCGTATTGTCAGTTCCATTGGTTGAATTCACCCTTAGTATAAAACATAAAATAGCTATTTCTTGAGCCATTACATATTTTTAAAAAGTAATTCGCAAAATACAGTTCTTTTTCTGAATATTCGGGTCAAATCTAATCGTTCTTTCTAAACGGATCATTGGTCATTCTATAAAGGTACTCGCACACTATACGTTCCTCCTGCCATTTTTAACATATCCAGACTAATGGAACATGTTATTTATCCATGTTATATCGAGCGCTCGCATCCCGCCCTCGTTAATCTTGTTTTCAGGCTCTTACAGGGTTCAGCACACAGCTTTGTATGGCTAGTTGCACTTCAGACCTTACGTGACTGACTATAAACCCGCCATTTAACTCGTTCAAATCCTTTAATTCATTCAAATATTTCGTACAAACGTTTGAATCGATACGGCGCGCCGTTTTCTAATTACTCTTCAAAAATTAAGTAGGCCAAAGTATGTACAGTTGTATCGTAATTGACGACAGTATTTTGTTATTGTTATTTCAAGGTTTTTGGTACAATGGTTGGTCAAACATTAAAGAAACGTACTGTCTATTAATCGAATCTTGCTAACTTGGACTAACAAAGTTTTTGAGTACCTAAGTCAGCCACAGAAAGACTTTGAAAGAGCAGTTTAATTTGAATCGATGTTCTAAGACAATTTAGTCGATGAACGTTTAGAAACTCGATAAGTACCTTAGTAACTTTGAAAGAAATACTTCTTTACTTGTTTTAACAATGTTAAAATTTGTTTTCGATTCAGTATGGTGCACGTTCACGTATCCGAATGAAAATTAAACTGTCACTATTTTTCTGTCTGTTGAAATATAACATTTAATCACAGTTCGAAATCCAGTTGTAACTAAGAACTGTTATCAAATCACCCATCAAATGGCACGTGTTTTATTTCCAAAACTCTAGCGCTTTATTAGGGCCAATTTACTAGTTTGAACTTAACAACTCTTGGAATGAATAGTTAATAATATTATGGTGCGTAATTACTTACATTCGTGCTGGTCCTATAAAAATATTTAATAGCTCTAAAAGGAGTCTAAGGGTAAAAGATATTTATAATGGCTTATTTGACCTCTTTTCTATACTGCAAGGTAGGCCTAAAAAGTTTTGATCTAGATCCGCGCAAAAGTTTCTTATCGCGTGTAGAAGACGAATCGCGTCTGTCCTTGTGTTTTAGAGGGTGATATATATATATATATATATATATAAAAGAACAGGGTTTTTTATTAAGACTCGACTACAGCCGAAACCGCTAAACGCAGAAAATTGAATTTTGGACAGCAGTTGCAGTCTACCATGCAGGGGAGCAATAAGACTGGATTTTGCGAAAATCCTCCTCTAAGGGGGTGAAAACGTTTGTATGTAAAATCTTATTTCTTGGGTTTATAAATTTGAAACTTGCCACAAATGAGAACACAAGTAAATAAAAAAGACTGGCACTATTATTTTTTTATAACTACCCTCTATTGGTAATCTAGACGATGTTAAAGTTTGTATGGGAAAATCATAGCGCGTGAGTTGAGTAAAATCAGTATTTATATACTAGATTAGAAATAATTAAAACGTGTTTTTGGATTTTTCGAAAATCACCCCCTAAGTTAGTGAAAAGGGGTATACAAGTTTAAAGGGGAGGATCTTTAACCGCTAAGCGTATAACCTGAATTTTAATCGGTAGTTGCAATTTATTATGTAGGTGAGCACTAAGAAGGGATTTTACGAAAATCCTACCTATAAGGGGGTGAAAAGGGGTAAAAACATTTGTTCGTAAAATCTTATCCCTTAGGTTTACACACTTGAAACTTAGTACGAATATGAGTATAAGTGAATAAAAAAGACGGGCACTATTAGTTTTTTAAAACTACTCTCCATTGGTAATCTAGACGATGTCAAAGTTTGTATGGGAAAATCATAACGCGCTAACCGATAAATTTGAAACTCAGTTTATAGAAATTACATCAAAAATAAACAAACACGTGTTTTTGGGTTTTTCGAAAATCGCCCCCTAACTTGGTGAAAAGGGGTGATTAAGTTTTAAGGGAAGCCATAACTTGTATCTCAATCGAATAAAGGATGTGTATTTATTTATATTTCAAAAATCAACCCCTAGCGGGGTGAACATCGGAAAATCAGTTTGTCTACACTAATAATTCAAAAAAAGGAAAGATTTGATTGTTTGTATTGAATAGGCCGAAACAACTACACCATTTTCAAATTTTCCAAAAGTATCCTTTATGGAGGGTGACCGGGCACTAAATTCATTGAGTTCGAAGTTAGAAACACGCGCAGACGAAGTCGCGGGCAGAGTGCTAGTTTAATCACAAATAGTTACACAGTTTGGTAAGGATCGGGAAAAGGTTTTAAGTTGAGTTTACAGGGACAGAATTGAGGTCTAAACTTCTTAAGAGATAATTTTGTGCCTCCTCTCTTAAATAATAATAATTTACGTACGAAATCTGTCTAAAGACGAACAAAGAGCAAAGAACAGTTTGCAATATTCCCCAGTTCATTATCTACAATTTCCTTATTGGCAACGATTTGTACCCAATCTCTCACTCAAGACGACCCCTTTTCAGGAAAATTTATTGATAGATATTGTGTATTTCAGCAGTGCTCCAAAAGCCTGAATGCATCGAGCCAGCAAAACAGTATGTCCAACGAGATCGTGGCTTCGCTGCGGTGATAGGGCACAGCTCGCTAGTGATTAATGAACGATTACACACACCGAGCCACGCTAACGTAAACTAGCCGATATTTTGCAGACGCAACCCTCATGCCCTTACTACGGTACCGCTCTCGCATACAATATCAATTGTGAAACTATCTGAATGTTAAATAAAGACTTCTTGTTTAGTATTTTATTGTATTGTGTCCGTAAATTTCAATGTATTAGTAGGAGTTAATAATAATAATTGATACTGTGAAATGGTTTTCAGATCTGTCTTGTTAAAAAGCCCTAAGTGTAAGATTTAAAGTTTACAAAATATTTCTCACATAAATTAGAACTGTCAGCATAGTAAGTAGAAACATTCATTCAGCATGAGATGACAGACGAGATTCCGTAGTGAGGGAGCCGAACTAAAAGGGGAACGATAATGTAGTGAGGGGATGATCTGTTAAAATAGATTTGTTGTCCGTTCCGAAGACTGCGCACTGATGGATGACTGACTTCTGTTCAACTTTCGCTCACAACTTTTTCTTTGTTATCAAAATAAAGTATCGTATAGTTTATATTAGTTATAAGTAATCGAGAATAAAATAAAATATTAACGAAAGCGACTGAGTAAAATATAGTGAAGACAATGGTCTCGTCGAAAAAGTTTAGCGCTTCAATAAATGAGTAGTTATACCGTTCGCCTTCGCTATGAAAATCAACTGTAAATATGTCGAAAATTTCAGATTATAAGGGTGTGATGCCACCTATATAAAATGCTGTGATATCAGTTCTCATTGGTCATTGTGCTGGCGCATAAAATAAACAATGTTGTGATAAAATTATTTGCAAACAAAAGTATTAGACAAAATTAGATTGCACAAATATTCAACAAAGATATTTACAAACTTTACACGCCAGTTTATTAAACAGCAATGAAAAACGTGACAGTTCCTTGTGTTAACTAAGTTCATAAATAACATTTAAGTTTTGGTGCAGTCGATGCGAAAGCTCGTACTTGACAAGTGGAGTACCTAAACTTATTTATAGGAGGTCGAGTTCCCTAACTTTGGGAGTGTTTAAAATAAAGAGCAATACAAACGCCAACTTAGATGTAAGATATTATAATGATGACATGCTTGTTTGTACCGTGTCAGCATTGATGCGTAGTTCGTAGAGTATCATTTGTTTGTACTTGTGTTGAAGTAGCGACTGACTGTTGCGTGTCAAACAACTGTTCCACATAGTAGTTATGCGATTTATGTTTCAAAAAGTTGTTATTGATTTGTTGCCATAAAATGTAATTTTAGGCCCGACTTCGGACTTCGAAACCGAATTTAATAGTTGGTCGTGTTTTTGGTTGAGTTTATAATAATCTCGCTAGAATAGTGCCTTGTGAAGCATGCTTACATTATAATGAAAAACTTACTAAAAATTATTGAGTAGATAATATTTTTGTGTACTGTGTAAAGAGAAATTAATGATGATAGTTGTTAAGTGATTCATTCGTAAAATAAAGCAATAACGTTCCACTGAATTAATAGTCACCAGTATTATATTATTATTATGATCTGCAGAGAGTAGATAGTGATTGTATTCGAGAAAATACTAGTTTTTAAGCTAATGAAGAGGTACGATTTATGTCGATGTTACGGCTGTACTGAGCCTTGCTTAGTTTGTACTTTAAATTGTTATTTATTGTTGTGCTAGCCAATGATGATTGGGTTTTATTTGAGCGATGAAAAAGGAGTCGATTAGTTAGCCAGATAATATTACACTAAAATAATTATAATCTTGTATTCTAATGCTGCCTTGTATAAAATATTTACCATACGCGTTTGCATGTTACTGCAGTTCATATTATACAATGTGGCATCAGAGAACTTTGCATTTTTTATTTATTACTTTATATTATTCGTTAAATAAATTACAGTAATTCCCATTACTCAAATGTTAATGTAAAAAAAAACATTGTAAATAATTACAAATGTAGAAGAAACGCTATGAAATATGTTTATTGTAAAAATATATAATTAAGATAGATTGTAAGCAATTGTTTTATAAA
Organism: Agrotis exclamationis; assembly: GCA_950005045.1. Classification (NCBI taxonomy): domain Eukaryota; kingdom Metazoa; phylum Arthropoda; class Insecta; order Lepidoptera; family Noctuidae; genus Agrotis; species Agrotis exclamationis. The sequence goes on along the minus strand of OX465425.1, from coordinate 12,328,386 downwards.
AGAACAAGAAAATAAATTATTTTAGATCTAAACTCTGTGCCTTTGATTTTGAGTTGTTATGTCCTTTAAAGTTTCAGTTTGATAGAAAAAAAACATCTAATTAGCGCTACAAATCTCATAAAGGCCTTCACCTAATTACCTCCATGTCCATCCGAAAGCCAAAGGAAATGTTTATGTTGACAGCTAGTATTGCTGCTGCACCTGCATTTACCTAGTAATTTAATCTATATTCAGGGTGGAATTTTGTAATGCCACCTGGAGGGAAAGTACTCTTAATACTGCAGATAGAAAATTTTACTCAAAGGAAAGATTCCTTTATTTTTGAATAGAGAGCAAACTGCATTCAAAAATTTTCGAAAATTCTCTTCGCCCACACCCGGGAATCGAACCGGCTAAAATCTGAAAAAAATATACCCTGTACTTTTATTGCATCGATCGTTAGGGTCAATTAATTATAACGATGAAATCTCTCTAACAAACATGATAAATTAAATGAAAGGAAAACCAGGAAATCCCAAATTAATTTAATTATTTACAAAAAATGGTAAACTAACTAATTAGTTGCTCGAAATGGGCTCCATTCTCTGGAATCTTTGAATGCAGTTTGCTTTCTATTCAAAAATAAAGGAATGTTTCCTTTGAGTAACATTTTCTATCTGCAGTATTAAGAGTACTTTCCCTCCAGGTGGCATTACAAAATTCCACCCTGTAAATAAAAGAACAGGGTTTTTTATTAAGACTCGACTACAGCCGAAACCGCTAAATGCAGTAACTTGAATTTTGGACAGCAGTTGCAGTCTACCATGTAGGGAAGCAATAAGACGGGATTTTGCGAAAATCCTCCTCTAAGGGGGTGAAAAGGCGTGAAAACGTTTGTATGAAAAATCTTATTCCTTGGGTTTATAAATTTGAAACTTGCCACGAATAAGAACACAAGTAAATAAAAAAGATTGGTTCTATTATTTTTTTAAAACTACCCTCAGAAAAATCATAACGCGCTAACCGAAAAATTTGAAACTGAGTTTATAGAAATTATATCAAAAATAATCAAATACGTGTTTTTAGGATTTTCGAATATCACCCCCTAAGTTGGTGAAAAGGGGTATTCAAGTTTTAAGGGAAGGATTTTACTGCTTGCTTCGATTAACTCAAAACTGGGCAAAAGGATGCGTATTTTTTTTCAAATATTTCAAAAATCAACTCCTAGCAGGGTGAATATCGGAAAATCAGTTTGTCTACACTAATATTTGTATGGAAGAGGCTACGAACTACTAGACCATTTTTAGATTTTCTAAAAGTTTCCTTTAAAGAGGGTGACCGGGTATCAAATTCACTGAGTTTGAAGTTAGAAACACGCGCAGACGAAGTCGTGAGCGGAGTGCTAGTTCTTTAATAAGACCTTATAATTATCATACCTACCATTAGTTGACCGGTCGGACAAAGTCTTACTTTGTCCGACCGGTCGACTAACCGACTAGTCACAGTCGGCACACCTCTAATTTCAACACTTGACATCGGTGGTAGGTGTCATGTCTGATGGGTGCCAATACTTCTCTCATAAAATGTCACAACACGTATCGTCCTGTAAATTTATGAGGTACTTACAAGTCCAAATAAAAATCAAACATTCATAAATTCTGAAAACGCATAAATAGTTTATTGAAAGTGTGAGAAACCACTTTCAATAAGCTATTTACGCCTTCAGAAATTAATTAGTAACTGTATTAATTGCTGCAGTAATATATCTCATTCAATGCTCTTAAATCAAGCTAAATAGATTTACCAGACTAAGATTGCTTGAAATATCGTATTGCAAATGAACTTAATTAACGCTTATACTCTACAATTGTACCGGTCGGGTGGGACAGAAAGCTTGATCGTCTTCTTTATTTTATTTTTGTCTACGGGAGAAGTGCCTACTAATTCTTAAAATACCCAGGCAGGGACCCTCAAAAATCTCGTACATTGAAGATATAAAATCCGATGAACTGTCAACAATCAAACCGTAGACAATATAAAAGGTCGAGTAAAGTGGTCGAGACTTATGCCGAAAGCGGACACTGCCAACAAGCTGGAATAATTCAAGGAATAAAAACAAAAAACGCGTTGAACATTTTCCATTCAATTTAATAAATCAGTTTCGGCGCGTCTGAGCCCCTTTTAATGCGTGTCAACAGCCGGGACATTGATGACATAAAGGCTTACAACGGCGGCACCAAGTGTGTTCAATACTTCATAATGCCATTTAAATTACAAACGAGAACTTTACAGATAAAAATTAATTTTAATTAATATTCATAACGTCAAAAACTTAAATGTACTTTCCTAATTATGACCCTCCGAAAAAATTATGCGCGATTATAACTGGAATTCTCATTAATAAGCTATTCTTATATCTTTTTACGGGCAATGAAACCGTAATTTGGGTATCGTAAACGGTGCCTGTCTTAGATTGGCGAACATCATAGAATTTAATTACTGAGGGAGACTGGAATAATTGGCGACTCGCCTGTAATGGCCGCGCTTTACGGCCAAATTAATAGATTTCCGCAGCGGGACCCGCTGAACCTCCACTGAACTCATTTTGATATTAATTGCTGACCTAAAATCAGCCCACAAATATACTTTAATAATTGAAATGGTCAATTAATTATAAATTGTCCCGCTGATACTGATGCCCGGTGGTTATTGAATCGAAGGATGGCGATGTCCGAGTGTTGATAAGATTAATTATTATTGGTCTCGATATATTTTACCGGGCATAGGACAAATCTAGGTCGGAGTCTCACAAAGCTGCCTCGGCCTATAAATAATTGTATTGATGGGACAATTGGCGCCAGTATGCCGCGACTTTATCGAACATATGTACGTACAAATCTGTGGATATCGGAAAGTTAATTAATTATCCAAACCACGGTTGGGTAAACAGAACAATTATGACAACTGACTGACTTGAATTTATCAAAGGGAGCGTGCGTACCTTTACGTCTAATGTCAATATCGACAGATTGAATAATACCAGGGCAAAACAAATAATTTTGTATTAGTGATTAATTATTTTGTACCGCTACTAGGCCTTTAGTTTTCTAGTAAAATAAATAAATGTTCCTAGTAGAATACTTACCAGCATTAACTAGACGAATAACTATTGAAACTTGTTAAACAATGAGGAAAACATCGAGGTACCTATAACAAGTGTTTTATGTAGCAAGTTATGGCAAAAAAAGTAGATTATGGAAAGGTCCTACGAAAAGCAATTTAAAATCCGCAATACGTGTAAAAACTATTTAAATTCCACCGCCTAACAACAGCTTGAACTATTAAATTAAAACAAGGCAAGGCATGTCGAACTCATTTCGAAGTTTTCATTTTAATGTAGTATAATTAATTCTTATTCCGTATGTTCTGGTTTGATGCAGTATGCAAACAGAACGTAGCGCCTACTTTTTGAATTTGTGTAGCGAGTTAAATAACTTGAAGAAAGCTCTCTTTTTGATGAATCGTTTTTGTTTTAATTTAATATTTTTTAATTGTTTTAACACAGTGACTTTGGCAAGAGGCCAAAAGAAGGTAGAAAGAGAAAAGAGGCTAATTTCTTTTTTTGCCATTTTGCTTTATGTTCTTTAGTACTATTGTAACTTGTGACTTTTAACAATTCTTAAGATTTTCTTTTTTTTTGTTTGAGTATGTGGCTTTCCTCTGGTTTCAGAGTTAATTAAGCCAACTCTGGGAACAACACAGACCTCTGACCTATTTCAGGTCCAGGTCCAGGTTTCCGCCCGATGTTTTCCGTCACTGATGTCAGTGATGTCGAAGATAAACGAAGAAAGTATATATGACTTGAAGGAGACACATTAGTACTTGTCTGGGTTTGAACTCGTAACCTCATGCACAAAAGGTTACAAGTTAGTAACCGTTGAACCATCACGACTACTTTTTCGTTGACGTTATTTATTTTTCTTGAATGGCTGGGGCCATTCAAGAAAAATAAAAATAACTGCAGTGCAAAGGACTTCCTTCCCTGCTTCTGTTTTCTCTGAAAAGGGCCCTTCGGTAGGATTCCAGCTCATCGAACCGTATCGACCGGGAACGGGTAACGTGTTGACATTTTCTATGTAGGATAGCAATACTGTTTAGATATTTTCACCTGACTAAATCTTTGAAACTGTCTATCTATTTTAAGAACTAGGTGTGTCAACACGGTGATTTTTTTTCTAACTCGGACGGAATATTTCGATGATTTTATTTGTGTGTATAAGATTCGTATTTGATGTCGTATGAATTAATTTTCTTTCTGCAAACCTAAAAACAATATAATTACCTATATTGCTCTTTTTTTTGGGATAAAAGCTCATCATATGAATATTCCTGTTCCGGGAGGGATGAGAAGGAACTGAAATGACTAAAAACCACCCTGTTCATTCAGTTCTTTTTTGGGTTCCAGAGATGCTTTTAAGTTACTCCCCCGACTCCAACAGGCTATTGACGTTATCGGGCCCTGTCAGTTTGTAAAAAGCTACTTGAGGCGCGTGTGGAACACCACGTGCCCTCAACTCTGGCCCTGGACTTTTACATACCCATATGCTATGGTAACTATTAGGCACTTTTATATTTATTTTTATTGCATTAAACAGAACCAGATACTACTGGATATACAAAATGCATTGCAGTATGCAACTAAGTTAGTGTAATTGTGCACCATCTACTAGAGTCAAGAACTGGTACAATTTATTAATCACCAGACAAAAACAGTCCATTTGCACAAGTTTCAAGCATCGGCAGTGTGGAAGTTGTAACTAGCTTTACGAGGAAACCAGTGTTTATAGTTAATTTGTACCACTGGAGTAATCAGGAACTTTCCTTATTTACTATATACCTTTATGTTTAGCCGACATGATACTGTTTCTATTATCTACTAACTGGTTAAGTTTGCTTACTGTTATTTTATTAACTTTGCTGAAATTTCTCAGAAATCATTATTATTTAATTTCTTCTTTTACTCGACTACGGAAAAGCAAAAAGGGAGCGGTATAACGTTTGCAGTCCATGTCGTAAGTACATAAGATATCTGTTTCACTATTGCGCATAAATTAATAAGCCGATTATAATAAATGAAGTGTCATTCGATTCTTTGTTACGGGAATAAGTTGTTTGTAAAAACCCATCAAACATATTCACGTAAAAATGGGAATCGAATATTCGTGGTTATCTATTTCGCTGACAAGAGAACTGAGATCTAAATGGGTACCTAATTAAACTAATTATCTACAGAACTCGAAACCCATTTAAATCTGAAATTTATCCCAATAAAAACATTAATGCTAGGTTAGATTTAGTTAGATAGTTGGGTAAGGTTAAAAGAAAGATAATTGACACGTACTCAAGCTTAGCATCTTTTCGTCTTGTCGTATTTTATTTATGTACTTATTCTTTCATATACAATAGTGGTACATAAATGTCATTATCTACCAGTCAACCTTTCGTCAATAGTCAAAATATATCAACATGGCAGTCTTGTAATACATGTGAAAATGATTTTAAATGTAACATAAAAAACGTATTAGTTTCAAACAAAGAAACGGTAAATAGGTATTGATTCATAAATAAACAATAATATTCATAATATCGTTGAACAGAATTCGCAGATCGTTGAACACTCGCTAACTGGGTTCCGAGCTTAGTAATCGACATTAGAGTAGTTTCCCATAACTTGCTCTTGTGCTTAATCCGTTAATAATATCAATTATTCTGCCATGATCCGTATCATAAGCTTCGACTAACTGTTAGTAGGGAATTATTCTTATAGATATCGGTAATCTGTCTATTTATTTATCAGAAGCCATATTTACTTACACATTACACGTGATACAGGATTATCAAATTGACAGGTAAATGAGAAAAAAATAAAATTATAATCTTGTCTAAGCCACAAGACAAAAACTGTGCTTAGTTTGAAGCTCACGAATTGTCACAATTGTAACCAATTTTACTTTTTGTCTAAGAACGGAGGGTAAAAATTGGAAAACTTGATGTTAGTTTTTTCTAGTATAACTTGTATTTTGTTTTCAGTTTCACCTATTTGTAAGTCTTTTAAGTTCGGTTTTTTTTTTGTTTTAAATCACTTTTTTATAGTTTTACAGAGAGTAACTTTACTATTCACCTGCTAGTGTGAGACTTTTGTTCAGCAGTGGACGTCTTTGCTTATGATGTTTATCAGCTGCGGAACCCAACTGAGTTATGTTGGTTCAAGGAATTCTGGCACTTATTTTTCCGAAACTGGACGAACGCTGAAATCCTTTAGTCGCGTCGATAGAAAAACTAGTGTTTTCTATAGACATACTGGCGAAACTCAGTTGTTTAGTTGATTGTTGATTGAGTTCCCATTTGTCTATTACATTACTTGTAACCTCTCAATCGTATTAAATGTCTTTGCTACTGACTGAGTTTCTTACTGACTTAAAGGTTTCCTTCACTTTACCTCAACTTTCTCCGTCTTACTTGAACCAGTTCCGTCTATAGCAGTAACTTTAACTCTTCGAACTATGTCTTTGAGTGCTTTAGTTATAGTTTTTCATGTACCTAATCTGAAAAAGCCATATTATGTATTTTGTTGTTACTCGACTGCGACGCGAACTTAAAATAAAGACCATTTTTTTATTAAATTCCTGTCTTGCTTATATAATAATAGTTGCAGAGGTGTGTTTTTAACCGACTTCAAAAAAGGAGGAGGTTATCAATTCGACTGTATTTTTTTTTTCCAAATACTAACATTATTGGTGAAGTGCTCCAGAAAAGTTGGGTGCGTATACTCGCGTTCGGCGTGCTTGTATGATCAGATGTATGGATGAGGCTCTGTAATTTCTGCCTTCCCCACTAGCATTAGAGTAGTTTAAGTGTGTGTTTGTAGTGGTTTCAGCTTTCATTGTGTACTACAAACACATACTTTTTTTAACTGAATAGTTGCCCTCAGTAATGTGGTGATAGTACAAAAGACTTGACTGTACATTCCACAGTGCAATAAATTAAGTTGCGGTCTTAAAACAAAAATTAACTATCACCACATTACTGAGGGCAACTCTTCAGTTAAAACTCTTCACCTTTATAATATTAGTGTAGTTAGGAAGACTAAAAGATAACACGCTAACTCTTCATTGGTCTAAGCTAAGGTAAAAACCATTTTGATGTTTGTTATGGTGTGTGCAATTAAAATAAAATAAATATGCAAAAGTCAGCTTGGTCGGCTTGATCTAAGACTTTGACTTGAAAATGTCGTCACAATACTAAATTTACTTACGACTCGAAGGTTCTGTCATCATAATAAAATGCAAATTGACACAGCTTTAATCCGGACTTATACCGCGGCGTCTAATAACTGTTAATAATCCGGGAGCGGCGACGCACAGCCTCGGCCGTGTCACGATATCACATACTAATACGTAACACCGATGTTTACTCGATAATCTTTTGATTATAACACCATTCTGGACAAAAAAGCTGCTAAGCTGAAGTGGGCAGCTGGCGACGTTTGTACACCCAATGAACTTAGGACCAAAAGTATCGCTTTTTGCAGCTCAGTCACTTGGTAGATTTGGGCCGTACAAGCTAGACAAAACCGACCAGAGATCCACTTTGGCCTTGGATCGAAAAAAAAAGTAATAATAAGAGGCATTTGCTCAGCAGCAGGATGGAACAGGCTAGCAAAATCAGTTTCTTGATGATCATCACCGGTGTTTTCAGAAACAGAAAAGTTTTCATAAGAAAGATTTTGCCTACTGCCCATAGTATGCCAATAGGACATAGTTCATCAGATTGTTTTCTTTCAAACAAACTAGGAGCACTCGCCATAGAGGTTGACGTGTGTAAATGTGAATAGGATGTTAATAGTGGAAATGTTTCTTTAAACTAGTTAGTAAGACAACAGAGGTTTTATTCAACAAGGTACCTTCTTGCTCTAAATTATTTACATGCAATAAAGGGGCTAAGCAGAAGTCCTTGACAATATTTCATCAAAATATTCAAGGTTTTTCTTCAAAGCAACTAGAAATTGAATTGTTTTTAGAAAGGACAATGTACGATATTGTTTGCTTCACTGAACATTGGTTGAAAGACTATGAAATGATAATTTATTACGAAAACTACAATGTGTGCAGTTGCTATAATCGAAAATCTAAGATGCGTGGGGGTTCACTAATCTTAGTTAGAAATTGTTTAAAAGCTAAGCCTCGTAAGGACATAGTTGATCTATCGGTCGAACATAGCATTGAATTGTCTTGTGTTGAGCTAGATAAGCATGTAATAGTGTGCGTTTACAGACCCCCTAATAATCAAAACTACTCTATATTTGAGTCAGTAATGGAAGATGCTTTGGCGAAACTTGGAAATTGTAAAAAAACAATAATTATCTGTGGTGACTTTAATGTAAATATTTTGGAAAATAATGTACATAGCAGTAGGTTTTTAAATCTCTTTAAATCATTTAATTTGTCGAATGTGTTTTCGGAACCAACCCGAATTATTTTAAATACTGCTACATGTATTGATAATGTTTTTTGCGATTGCGAATGCTTAGATAAATCTATTGTAAATTACTTTCCTTCGGATCACAGCGGTCAAGCGGTTACTTTCGAGCCCAATATACAATTACAAAAAGTTCAAATACAAACTAGACAAATAACACCGAACAACTTAGATAGATTTAATAATAACCTAATTAATAGTTTAAATATTTCAGACCATATTTTTAGTTAAAACTCTGTAAACAAATTTTATGAAGACTTTTTTGAAGCAGTTCGTACGGAATTTAATAATACTTTAAAAATTAAAATGAAAACGATTGGCCCAAAGTTTATTTTTAGTGACTGGGCAACGCAGGGCATTAGAAAAAGTAGGGAACGATTGTTTGAGCTGTACGGCCTTAAGCCTTTTATTAACTCAGAAACATTTAATAGATATGTTGCTACTTACTCCAAAATTTTCAAAAACACTTGTAAGGTAGCTAAATCCATCTTCATTAGCAAGAAGATTAAATCGGCAGATAATAAGATAAAAACAGTTTGGAAAATAATAAACAATGAAACTAACAGAAATAAAAAAAGCAGTAAAAATTTGATACTAGAGACCTCACGCGGTCTCATAAGCTCAGACCAAGAAATTGCTGAAGAATTTGTAAATTTCTTTACCAGTATCCCACTTAAAACAACTGAAACTTTAAATTCATCTCCTTTGCTTTCTATTGACTTATTAAAAGCGAACGTTTCTGCCTGCCCAAACGAATTCAAATTTAAGCATATAAACCCCCTAACCGTCATAAAAGCTTACAAGCAAATCAAGATCAAATTAACTGAAGATCTTTGGGGTATGTCTGTCAAAGTATGTACTTCAATTATTGAGACTGTAGCACCGTATTTAGCTTCGATATTTAATTTGTGTGTGGATCAAGGGGTCTTCCCAGATCTAATGAAACACAGTAAAGTAGTGCCGCTTTTTAAATCCGGGGATAGTAAAGACACTAACAATTATAGGCCTGTATCCGTGTTGCCGGTTTTCAGCAAAGTGTTTGAAAAAGTGATGCTTGATCAGATGCTCAATCATTTTAACATCAATAAAATATTACACAAACAGCAGTATGGTTTCACCAAAGGACGTTGTACAACTGACGCCGGTGTTACCTTATTAAAACACATATATACTGCGTGGGAAAATGCTCAAGATGCCATAGGAATTTTCTGTGATCTCTCGAAGTCATTTGATTGTGTAAATCATGAAACCTTGCTCTTAAAACTTGAGCATTATGGCCTAAGTAAACTCGCGCTTAATTTAGTGAGATCTTATTTAAATGATAGACAACAACAAGTACAAATAAATGGTGTCACTTCAAAGGGTTTACGGGTAGAAATGGGCGTACCACAAGGTTCAATATTAGGTCCTTTTCTCTTTTTAGTTTATATCAACGATCTACCCCATTTATTCAAAAATCAACCTGAAATGGTATTGTTTGCTGACGATACTTCTTTGATATTTAAGATAAATAGACGCGCCACACACCTTGACGACGTAAATAGCGCTCTACTGCAGGTGCAAAAGTGGTTCACCGCTAATAATTTAGTATTAAATGGGAAGAAAACTAAGTGCATAAGATTTTTTCTACCGAATGTCAAAAGTGATGATAGTGACATTGTATTGAATCAAGAGAAACTAGAATTCGTCGATAAAACGGTTTTCCTAGGAATCACCCTCGACTCAAGGCTACAATGGAGTCCTCATTTAACATCTCTTGCAGGACGGTTAAGTTCAGCAGCATACGCTGTTAGAAAAATCCGCCAACTTACTGATATAGATACCGCGAGGCTAGTCTATTTTAGTGATTTTCATAGTATTATGTCATACGGTATTTTGCTATGGGGACGGGCTGCAGACATCGAGTCCATATTTATTCTGCAGAAAAGAGCCATCAGAGCCATATATAATCTATGCAGGCGCGATTCTCTACGGGAATTGTTTAAGGATATCAACATCATGACAGTACCTTGTCAATACATTTATGAAAACATCATGTACGTTAGAAAAAATCTGCATCTATTCAGTAAAAGAGGTGACAGACATAACTATAATACTAGAAATAGGGACCAATTAGTTCAGCCAGGTTTCAGGCTAGCTAAAGTTGACACATCTTTCATGGGGTACTGTCTAAAATGTTACAATAAAATACCTCCTCACATAATAGAACTGAATGAAACAAAATTCAAATCATGTATAAAACGCACACTATGTAGGCAAGCATATTACAAGTTGGAGGATTATATTAATGATAAAAATGCTTGGCTCAATGCTGGTCCTGCTCCACAACAATAGGGTTATTAATTAGGTAGCACGCATAATTATTGAGGAAGCTGCAGAAGACTGTAATATTATCTTTGCATTGTATCGATTCAATTTCTTAGTATTATATAATTTTATTGCACATGTGTGAGTACTATGTACTACTTATTAATTACTATTGACTCGATTTTGCCCTGGTGGTTGAGAGAATGTCATGCTCACTCAAATGTCTCGCTGATGGTGGCACGTGTGTCGGATCATTTAGCTCCCTTCAAAATGGTTGAGCTGATTGGTGCTGATACGTGTGTCATGTTCGTGAACGGGCGCTGTCAGTTGGGACTGGTCATCTCTTAGCTGCCTCGGTTTTTATTTTAGCTATTGATTCTTTTATTTCTGAATTGTCTTATTTTTGTAATTTTTACTCTGGACACTTTTAACTTGCTACATCGTTCTCACATAATGTACCATCTCAAAATGAATGATGTAACAAAGGTTTTGTAATAATTTTGGCGATCTAAAAAGAGTGTCCATGGAGTTTCTTGCCCGTTCTTCTCCATAGAGATCTACTTCTTGGAATGGGCATCTACGGTACTTTCACAGTTTTTATGTCTTGTGACTGGGACTGTAGCACCATAACTTTGTAGTATTTAATTATATTTTTATGTCTTTGACAATTCAAAAGTGCCTGTAATTGGTCTACTTGAAATAAATGCTTTTGATTTGATTTGATGAATAAAATATAAAATTGTTGGTAAAGTGCATGAAGACTTGGATTTCATCACCTTCGAATCCTACAATCCCGATACATGAAAATCGTGACATCTAGAAAACTCGCCATGAATACTTACTCCGATAAACATTGTTGCTTAACACAAAGCGTTATTACTAATTACAAATTGCGTTTAATGCTTGATGAGAAAACATATATTCAACTGACGCCGTCAATAACGTAACGCTCTGGCACGTAAACTTGCGCACTAAGTAGTTCTAACTTAATGCTCTTCTACAAATTAGATATTGTTTGCTTTGATGTAAATTAATTAAACTAAGAAGGCACATATTACCAATAAATTCCATCTAATGTACCAGTTACAGTTAGTTTAGTTAGAATAATCGGATAACTTCCAGCAAGGTCTACTAAACAAGGGAACAGTCGGTCCACAGACTCCAGCAGTCCCGGGTAGGCTCGGTCGTTAACAGGGGCTAAAATAATGAAATGTAAATTAATACGTCATCTTGGATTAGCAGAGGATCGAGTTCTTTAATCCTATTAGCCCGACTTGTCGTTAACGATAGGCCTCTATTACAATATGCCGACAAATTATTCAAATCACTACGATTTTTAATTGGGTCACTTTTGATAAAGCGAGAAGAGCCGAACGAATAATCGAGCAGTTTGAAAGCAAGATGTTGAAATGTACAAACAGATATTTATTTCTGTGCGAAGTTGAGCGCTTTCATTTCTAATGGATATGTAAGGCCTACTAATTAAACTTTTTTAATCTGAGCAGCGCCAGCAAGGTGTCGACGCCTCGAGGCCACTCCGCCTCATCGAGATAGCTCTTTCTCAATTTAAGGATCTCGGCCAAGCCCTCTGATAAGCCCCAGATTTAGCGCTGAGCGAATTTGTTCGGGTAATTTACTTTCCAAGTTGCGAAGACAATAAAAGTTGGCGTCGGCTTTACTTTTGAGTAGCTTTATTTTGTTTTGTGTAATGAAGACTTATTTTACAAGCGATAAGTTTCCTTTTTGTTCAAAGTCTCCATGTACGAGTAAGTTTGGTGTAGTCGCTGCAGATAGTTGGGGAACAATAATGAGATTTAGCAGACGCTATACGTTACCGACTCGCTCTGTAGATATGTATTCGTAGACTGCAGGTAAGTGGCCAATCTCCGTTTGTGTTACCTTGATTTATAGATCTAATTAAATACCTTTACGCAGACCATGAATTGTCTCAGGATCCCCGGTATTTCGTTTCCGTTTACCAATGTAATAAACGTCTACGTGTGTATTAGACATTAATTCAGATATGGTTATCATTCTAGTTCTATTTAAGTTCTGCTGTTGGTAATAGAGTTAGAAGTTATGAGCTAAGTAAACTTACTATACATACGAAAGGGATATAAATTAAAGTATACCACAAGTCTATATATGTTTAGAAGGAACTTTATAGCAAGTACTCGGGTACATGATATCTAATCTGTTTCTTGTTTGTTGGAGCAGTTCAACTTTATTTACATTTTACCTATGAAAATTAAAAAAAGTCTTATTATTTGCTTATCTTTCATGTTAATTAACTAAACAAAACTGCGTTTAATACAGATTTTAAATAAAACAAGATGAACTTGACTTAGCATAATCACAAAACATTTCGTGAAATTGGACAGAGTAGAAATGGGCAGCTGACCGAAAGATGTTTTCGTGTTTCTACTCAAACGTCAGTCGACAGATTGTCGGGTATCGCAGCATCTTCGGATAGTAAGATTAAGGATGCGTATCACGAGCCCTGGACGGCTGGACCTGTCAACGACGACCTCATCCATCAACCCTTTCTCACAGGGGTAAAAAGTGGTAAAGAACTTCGTTTATATACAGTCACCTAAGCTGAAGTAGTTATTTTGTGGTTTCATCTAAGTTTTTATACTTTGTTCGGGTTCAGCACTTACATATCGGCATTGTGAAATTAGGAGTTGTAGGTTTAATAATCACAAGTGCAAGGAGTGGGGCGGAGCAAGCTTAAAATAAAATTATAGACCGAACACAATAAAACCGAAATTAAAGGCCCTTTACGGTTAGAGTTTTATATAAGATCTCAGTACCGATCATGTTATACATATAAACTGAGTTAAAGAATAAAACAACACCTATTAAGTTTATAAAGGTCACCAAACTCCTTTTTTATTCGCCATAATAAAAGAAACAAAAAACTTTGTAACATTTTAACTTGCACAATTATCGTCGAACCCCAAAAATCTCCATGTAGTTACCCTAATTACCCTCTGTTTAACTTTAATAAGGGAAATGTAAGGGTAAGCCGTACTTACAGACCTTAAAGTTGATGTTTTATATCACCACACTTAATTTCAGCGAGGCTTCAGTAAGGTACACTGTTTAGGGCGGGACTGAGGGCGGTCCCCTGCTGACTTGACACATTTCTTTCGAACGATATACATATATTGATGATATTCGAGTCTGCCAAGATTAGCTCGAAGTCAACAACAACAGTTTAAGATAAGTAAGCCATGTGTCATCGAATAAGTTAGCAAATTATAGCCTAGCCTTTTTTTATATTCACAACAACTTATTCTAGAAGCTTCTAAATCAACATATAGTTGAGATTTTTATTTAAGACTAGCTGACCGGGCAAACTTCGTACCGCCTCACCTTTTAAACCTTCCCTGGACTTCCAGAAATAATTCAAAACCAAAATTAGCCAAATCGGTCCAGCCGTTCTCGAGTTTTAGCGAGACTAACGAACAGCAATTGATTTTTATATATTAGACTAGCTGACCGGGCAAACTTACCGCTCACCTTTTAAACCTTCCCTGGACTTCCAAAAATAATTCAAAACCAAAATTAGCCAAATCGGTCCAGCCGTTCTTGAGTTTTAGCGAGACTAACGAACAGCAATTGATTTTTATATAATAGATAACATGTAGATCCCAAATCAAATGGCATTTCCTATGTGATACCTAAATAACTGTTTATATAAACGTGTTTATAGGTATCTACATCTACGTCGTCCCTAAAGACGCCGGTGGCGGCAGTTAATTGTCACTTTAGGCATGACCTACTAAGCAGCTGTATACCTTTACATGACCTGCTAGATTCGGCAATATCTGGAGGCAATTACAGGTGTATTAGTAGATAGTCGCATCGGTAATGAGTAATCTAGCACTGTCATCCAAATAAAAGCCTAAACGTTTAATGAAAAACAAGTACGACGAACAAAAGTCCTCGTTTACCTCATAACATTATTGTTTCAGCATACTTCAGCAGTTAGGCAACTTTTATATGGTAATGAATACGCTTATGCGAGCGGGGTAGGGGTGTCACAGTCACGTGATGTGCCGTGCACTCGCCCGTGGATAACTGCCAATAACAGTATGTTTTACCCTGCCATTAAGTTACGCTATGTTGTATGTCTACGGCTCCGAGTCTGCGTCAAACCTGCAGCCGCATTTAAAACAACCCCTTTTACTGTAATTACTAGATACCGACCAACTTTGACTCACGAACACACGACATTTGTGATTTGGTTCGTTGGAACCAATTTAACACGCTAATGCCATTTCTCCTCGCAAAATATACGAATATACCGGTCCATTACTTTTATACTCGTATTTGTAATAGAGCTCAAAACTTAACGTATCGATCGGCAATAAAATATAGGGTTGGTCGTAAAGAAGCCAATACTTTGACTAGCAGAGGCTGCGAGGCGAATGTTTGTGTGTATCTGGGAGCGTTTCCCGCTATAAATCACCTCATGAGTGTGAGAAAATAGTTAAAGCGGAAGATGCGGTCTGCAAGTGGGCATCGGCGATACGCTCCGTGCCCGCAACGCGCACATTTACATACTCGTACACAAAAATGCTATATTTACTCCATTTATTTTCCAAAAATATGACCGCATTTTCCAAGCACTTTTATATAGTCATATAAAATAAATAGGATATATTTTTCAAGTGTCCACGTTGCAGGTAATCGAAATGAGAGCCCAAGTTTTCGTAGGCACGAACTTTCTGAGTGTCGTCTCATGACTAAGGGTTCAAAATGAAGTATTATACTGTCTCATGAAAAAAAATCACTTCCCCAAGTAATGAAAACTCAAGCTGATGCGCTCGAGTGCTGGTACTCCAGTCCGGCGGATATTACGGCAATATATTTCAATTACACATAAGAAAAAGAACAAGTCGTTTGAAGTAGCTGAAAGGCCAGATTACAGTCGTGGAGGAAATAATAAGGAAGACCCCGCTAACGAGCCGGGGACGGCAACTTTTAAAAAGAAAACGTGTGGGGAGGCAAGACGCTTGTTGAGAGTGATTAAATTTTATAAGTATTATTATTTTCAGGTACTCTGCGCGAGTGCCTGAAAAAGGTAAAAATAACTTTGCATTATTTGTGTTTGAAACCAGATTAATGTGGATCTTTTTTTGTAAAACTTTCCTGGTTTATGTTACCATGGTTTTAGTTGGAATTTTTATTATCAGTTAAAGCTTTTTGTTGGTCGACCGGGCATTACCAAAAAACAAATAACTTTTTAGCTAGTCTGCGTATGTATTTTTGTGTGCAGGGAAGTTGGGCGCGGACGTAGGGCGAAGATTTGTGCGATTCAATGGAATTTAATTACTCGCTAGCGGCCCAGCCATAACGACGCAAAAATATTTATGTTTATTGTCGGGCTAATGCCGAAATGAGACCGCACACGACCTCACCGCGAGATGCACTTAATATACATTTAATTAATGTCCGCAGTTTCACGATGACAGTTAACAAACAAAATAATGATAGATGAGTGAAAACAGCTAAATATATTTCTTAAATCATATTATGGCAAGTCTTAGGAGAGCCTGTACCTGGTTTGTTACGCTTCATGGTTTTTCATGACCTTTTAATGTTTATGATTTCATTAAATTCAAATAATTCAAATAAATCTTAAAAGCAGAATTTTGCCACAAAAATACATGTTAAACAACTAGCAGTTAAACCTATTTTCAATCTCAGCCACATAGAGTTAACGTTAATTTGTTCGAATTTTCAACGAAGAAAACACAAACACACGTTACCCAACACTTAACAATCCACAGTAACCATAAGTCTTTAAAATCGAACAAACGTCACACAGGTCATATTTATTTACGGACTCGACAATTACGGTCATTGGAACTTGAACGTTATGTTTCCACTACATTTCTCGTAATAGCACGCTTTTATATCCAAAGCGTAATGAAACTCGTTTAAATATCACAAAAGTGGTTGGATTACGGCAGCCAAGCACTTTATACAGCTTAATTACAGCCCTCAACCGAAATAATTGGGAACTTGGGGGATTACAGTCGGACTTTACAAGAATTAAAGATTTTGTGAGAATGACGAATTGAATCCGATTGGCTGGCTCCAGTAACCGATTAGAATTGCCGTTTGTCAAGTGATTGGCGAGTTCTTTCGAAGTAATTAATGAATTGCTTCCTTTTTATTGAAGAAAGTCTGGTTATTTGGCAAAAAAATCGTGACTGTACCGTGTTGCCATTAGTATAGAGTGGATCATTAATTCCCTTAACTGAATCCCTTAATGGTCCCTTACGGAAAATGATAGGGTGGTTCTATGCATCGTTACCGTGACTACGATCATAAACGTATTTGAAATACAAATACGAGATCTAAGATAATAGAAGCTGATCTTGTTTGGCGCGCAAGCAAGACCAAAAATTGCCCAAAAGGCTTGGGAGCAAATGCCTTCGCCTGGCAGTGCACAGTTTTAAATACGCTGAGGGTATCCTGGAAAGGTCTTATTTTTATCACTGATACCAAGAATATGGTTCTGCGCGTACCTCCTTTGAAGTTTATCACGTTCTTCTTTTGCCTGTATTAAATGATGCGATCACATTCTGGAAGAAAAACTATGTATCTATGCAGGTAGTTCTGATGGCCCCGTGTTTTTAAACCTCACCTCTCATACATGAGGTTGAGTTCGAACCCGGGCAATTCATAAAAGTGTGTGTTTTTAATACATAATATGTACTTTCTAAGTTTCTCTTGGGTCTGACATCGGTGAAGGAAAACATCATAAGGAAACCTGATAAGTAAAAAGTCATGTCAGAGGCTTTTGCTGTTTCTAGAGGCGGTTCAACTATCTCTGACACCAGAGGGCCGCCCATATACTGTCAAGAAAAAAAAGAAAGCAGGCAACTTCGAAACCCACAGCAGGAAATATAACAAAGTCTTAAAATAACAATCGATTGTTGTCAAAATAGCTTGAGTTTAGCTAGATTTAGTTCGATCGCGAGCTGGAACAATAGATCGAGTGAAATCCCAGTAAGCTGGCTGAATCCATCGGACGAACGACAGGACAGGACATCATTTTGTATTGTTCGTTAACTGAATGGGAACAAATGAGTTCATGATTTAGCATGCGATGTGTATCACATCTGAATATCGGATCGCGCCGAACTTCGTTTGGGCTATGAATCAATAACTCTGTTAAGCTGTGTTTTCATTAGGGATTATTCAGCATTACGAACGTCGACGGTGCGAAATCAGTAGTTAACTGTTTTATAGCAGCTCATTAGTTGCTTGCATTGGGATAATCTTTATCTAAGCCCTCTCATTAAAATAATGTTGTGTTTGTGGCTCTGTTATAAGATTAATTTTAGTAAGTTCGAGTAAGTATTTCAAGCTTCTAAACATTCATGTACAAATACATGACGGAGGTTCGAGCGGCTGAGACACCACGTGTCGCTGTTTATCCGTCATCTGTTGGTCCTCCATTATGATAAGATAAGATAAAATATTTATTTGCGTAAAACATGGTATAAATGGCATGTCCTAGAAACAAAAATTCGAAGACATGTGACATCTACCAATCCGCACTGGGCCCGCGTGGTAGATTACGGCCTGCTCCCTCTCACAGAGAGTAGGCCTGTGTCCCAGCAGTGGGAACATTTGAAGGCTGATGATGATGATGATGATGGTATTGATGGTATAAAAAGGTTTTAAATACAAAATATGGCACAAACATGTTTAGCTACGATAAAAACAGCATGCAAAATTATAAAAGCTTAGTGAACAGGACTGCAACCATTCACATTTTAAAAGCGTTAAATAATTGTATCCAAAAATTCCTTTAAACTGTAAAAACTAGCCTCAAGTAACCATTTATAAAACTTAATTTTAAACAATCTCAAATTCAAAGTTTTGAAATGCCTGGGTATCTTGTTATAAATACGCACACACATTGCAAGGCAGTTGTTATTATATTTAGCTAGTCTAAGTAAGTCATTAAGCACTAATTTATACGGATCGCGTCTATTCCTAGGATTAACATCATTTGCCGTCTTAAATAATTGTTTATTCTTAGCTACAAACATGCATACTTCGTAAATGTAAAGTGACGGTAACGGTAACAAACCAAGTTTCTTAATTATTGGACGACATGAGTCGTCAGGTTTAAGACCACAAATTGATCTCATGCACTTTTTTTGAGCTATGAATGCTCTGCAGAATTCAGTGCTATTACCCCAAATAACAAGACCATATCGAAGTAACGATTCTACGTACGCGTGATATGACGTTACAGCAGTTTTTATGTTAGTCACATTTTAACTTGTTTTAATGCGTATACAAAGGAGATTGAGCAAACTACTATGGCACTCGGTTGCGTTCCTTTTTGACACAGTATAGTAGTGAAAATTGCACACAAGTAAGGGTTATTGACATACATGAAAGCAAAGTTAAATACAGATTGATATTTCGTGGGGTTTTTCCAAAAAACATTACTTACTCAGTATAATATTTGAGGTTATATTAGGCGTCAAAACAATATAATATGTACAACATATATTTAAAATATTAACCATATCATCCGTTGCCTCTCTTATTTGGTGGATGCGATAATAACAAAACACAGTTCACACAGCACGACAGATTGTTTATTATTCAGTAGAAATCAACGTAGACTTATAAATTCACTATAACAGCGCACTATACAGAAAGAGTCCAATTGCTCGATTTAAATCAATGTGGAGGTATCCTAAATAAAACTCTACTCGACACGAATAGAAGTTTATTAGCAGAGAAAAGCAAGAAATAGTAGTTCGCCGGTAGTAACGAAATCAAAACAAAACAAACACGAAAATCATGAGTTTGACTTTGACAATTAACACTACATAAAATAGTGTTGTGACATATCAGTCAATTACGACTTTTACGACAATTATCTTAACATAATCTATTTTATCTTTACTTTTATTATAAGACCTGAATATGTGTTATCATAAAATAAATCATATTAGAATTTATAGAAAAGCTATAATAATGGCTTTTAAGGTGGTCTATAAGGACCTAGTAGATTTTTTAATTGTTTTACGACTTTGTTCTTTGTTTAATCGATCGATTCTGGTAACGTAGCCCTTCACTATACCGGAACAAAATTATAACTGTAATTATTAATATTATTGAAAATAAAAACCCCACAAATGTTTTAAGTGAATTTATGCTAAAACAAATTAAAAATAATAACATTATTTATAGATTTGCTTACGTGACCATACGCTTCAAAAAGCGAAACCATGAACGCTCATTCTCCTTTATTAATTTTAGTGCTCACATTGCCTACGTGTTCTTTCCAATTAACATCTTTAACTATTATTACGCCTAAAAATCTTGTATGTGATACTTCAAAAACGATCCAGGCCCATACCACAATCCAGCATCTCAAGGCTCATCAAAATGTTGTGGACTCTCTCCAGCAGTTCAAAGAGGTAGTTGAGACTAAGTTGAAACCCTCGGAAAATACTTCTTACGCTAGCATGGTGAAGAAAGGTTCTGATAACTTTGTTCGTCCTGCAAACTTGAGATCAGTCGCCATCTACCCCAACGATAAGAACCAAACAAGTGACGCCACCAAGTCACTCGTCCAAAAAATAATCTCTCCCGAACAACTTAAGCTCCATGTCCGTGGTCTGAGAAAAATGAAAAATGGGGGCGTATTGATTAGCACAGAAAATAAAGGTGATATTGACAAGCTCAAGAATTCGGAAAAATTGGTATCATCGGGCCTTAAAATAGAAGAACCTTCTAAACGACGCCCTAGAGTTGCTGTTATTGGTGTCCCCGTTGCCCTCACCGAGAAGGAAGTATTTGACTGTATATACGAGCAAAACCTTTCAGATAAGTTGCCGAATATAACTCGTGAGTCCTTCCTTGAGAGCATCAAATTAAGTCACAAATCGGGTAAAAAAGACCTTACCACCTGCAACTACATAATAGAACTGCCAGCTAGCATAAGAAAAATTTTGATAAACCAAAGTCGAATTTTTATTAATTGGACATCTTGCCCTGTGAGAGATTTCACTATAGTGACCAGATGTTTCAATTGCCAGCAATACGGACACGCAGCCAAGTTTTGCCGAGAACCTAGTACTACTTGCAATCACTGTGGAGAAACTGGACACACCTTTAAAGAATGTAGTAGCAAATCTTCTCCCCCTAATTGTGCGACGTGCAAACGCTTCAAGAGGAAATGTGACCATCCTACTGGCGATGCCAGTTGCCCGGCGCGCAAATACGCAGAGATGAACTACATCAATTCAATCGACTACGAAGACGCTTAAGAGTGCCACGCTATACCCTTGTCTTCATGCACTTATGCAGTAGTTTACCTTATATTTATATTTGTTCGTTTATAATTTAAATTAGAAAATAAAATAAGATTGGCTCATTAGCTGATCTAGATTAGGTAGTTGTTTAAACAATTCAACATCAAACTGTTTGTTTCTAATACTGCAAATTTTTTCACCTAGTTAAAACTGCAATGTGTGCAACCTTGAAAATGTCATACGCGCAACTATTTTGACCCAGTTTCTAAGTAGTATGCAAGTACTTATTTGTTGTTTGTGTAATTGTTAAGAATAGTTTTGAATGTTTTGAATGTTTATAATAGTCAATGAAGAATCTTTATATTGATCTAGTTTACACAAAATTAGCCCCATTTAAATTGCGTTGAAGTGATGGCCTGAAACACAGGTTTTTATTAACTTAGTTCAGGCAGGTCGCTACATATAATTTAAATCCCGAGTTAAATATCTTGTACCTACATACTTTAGTTATACACTAGTTTTTATTTATGCACTAATTAACTATTATTATATAAGACTTAACTATATTACATTTTTGTGGCTATGTTTACACCCATCTTTGTAAAAGTTTATGAATAAAAATTTATTATTATTATTTTATTATTACTTCTTTGATTTCATTAATGTTATTTTTGTAATTATTTGATTGATTGAATTGAATATAAACGGATTTATCTAAATTTATCATCAAATGGTTAATGTCAAGCCAATGCAGTAATTTGTCAATTGTAATGTTAATGTCTCGCTCATGATCTGAAATGGTATTTTGTTTTTTGTTAGATGTCACTATAATAGATATATCATCGGCAAATAATATACATTTATGTTTAGTTATTTTTATAATGTCATTAATGTAGATAAGGAATAGTATTGGGCCAAGTACGCTACCTTGCGGGCCACCATATTATAATGTCTATATTTTGATGAGTAAGATATTAGTTCATTATTTTCATTAAATTTATTGATCATAACACATTGTTTTCTATTAGTTAGATAGGACGAAAGCCACTGAAGTGCTGGCCCTCGAATACCAACAGCTTCTAACTTTTCTAGCAATATGCCGTGTGATACCAAGTCGAAGGCTTTCGATAAATCAAAAAAAAGGCCAGTAGTTATATTATTATTATTAATATTTGAGAGTGCCTTTTGTATAAGAGAAAATATAGCTAGCGCCGTGGATTTGTTTTTTTGAAATCCAAACTGCCCTTCGTTTATAATTTGAAATTGATTGCAAAAGTCAGTTAATCTTTTGTACATGCATTTTTCGTAAATTTTAGATAGGATGGGTATTAAAGTTATGGGCCTGTAATTATTAATATCACATTTAACTCCCTTCTTGAATAAAGGTTTTGTTATGGACAATTTTAATTTTTCGGGAAAAAGACATATTTATTAGATGAGTGAGAATAGGAGTCAGTTCATTACAGCAGGCTTTTATAATTTTTGTATTCAGTTCATCATAGCCCTCCGATCTGCTGTTGGACAGAGACATTATTTCCTGTCGTACCTCGTTTATCAGCATTGGTCTGAGAAACATTAAGTTGGCAGATGTACTTTTGTAGAAGTCTTGCTTAGTGGATTTTTTCTCTGAAACTTGCTTTAAATTTACACAATGGTCATTGAATGTAGTACTTATTCAAAATTACTTAAGTACTTATTTGAAATTACAATCTCATTTAATTTTATAAATTCTATATTGTCATTTTGAGTTTTATTATTCATTTCATTTTTAATAACAGTAAATGTGGCTTTACATTTGTTATCATGAGTATTAATATATTTTATGTTAGCATTCCATCCTGAGTGTAGCAAGGGATTTAAGTTCACCCAAGACTAAGACAGCTTTATCACCGAGGAATACTCTACTATTCGTACCATTTGCGAAAAAATTAACACAATAATAATATAAGATAAGCATTTATTAAAAATAATGACAATTAAAAGTAAAAGTTAACATTCGAAACATTGGTGCAATTATTGATAGAGAGAGTTACATTTTTTTGTTTGGTTCATTTATTGTTGATGAGTTTATTTGAGTATTTCTCTGTTATTGCGTCTGAGGAACTTGCGTTTCATTGTAGATAGTATACGTCGGAGATAGTGGTGGTGGTGCATCGTGAGTTACGGACGAAGATAAGATGCCGGAAGTTGATGGTTGTGGCTCTGATGGATTAAGTTTTATATTTTTGTTAATTTGACTGCTTAATATGGTTTTATTCGCTATTGAGCATTCGATATAACCCTCAGTTACTCCATCAGAGCTCCAACCACCGTGTCTTTTTATTGACATATTCTCTTTCAGTGCGAGTTCATTTAAAACCCCATTCGAGTTTATTTGCAAACCTTTGGTTACCCTTCTCCACATTCACCCCCATAACTTTTAAACGGCTCCCCCGATTTTCATCAAACATGTCTAAGAACACTCGCCCGTAAATCACCTTTAATACAAAAAAAACTAAACTGAAATCGCTTCATCCGTTCGGGCTCTATGGTGCCACAGACAGACAGACAGAAAGACAAACAGACAGACACGTCAAACTTATAACACCCCTCTTTTTCCGTCGGGGGTAAAAAACAGCTTGTCTTTCGACATCAAAACATGCTGTTTTCCATTAGTGTCTCCAGTATTCCAATCTCGTGGTTCCTATGTTCATTTTAATCTAGAGCGAACAAGCCTTCTCTGTGATATTTAATTGCGTATATTATTGCGTATCACCCCGTATTGCGTTTCCGCACGTTCTGTTCTAATTGCGTCGTTGGAGATAAAACTAGGACGTAGTTACATAACTAATCTCAATAATACGTCTCTTCTGTTCTCTTTCAAAGATTTAAAGAGAACAGAGGCCTTTTAACAAGATTTCAGTATTTTATTTACAGTGTACTCGAAGTACTCATGTACTGCGTTTGTTCGAAAAATAAAAAAGAGCCTCTCTTTTAATAAAATTAACGTCATAGTTCCAGTTTACGCCACAAATAATAATAATATTCCACAACTATCACACAACGCCATCTAGTCCCAAGCTAAGCAGAGCTTGTGTTATGGGTACTAGACAACTGATAAACATACTTATATATTTCTAAATACATACATATTATAGATAAATTACACCCACACACAGAACAAATAATGATCGTGCTCATCACACAAACATTTGTCCTGGGTGGGAATCGAACCCACGACCTCCGGCATAGCAGTCAGGGTCACTAACCACTAGACCAACAGGCTCAATCAATACTTGAATAGTCATGCTAGGGTCTCAGAACGAAAACATACGACACGGTTGACGCAGTGGTTGACCGATTAACTGCTGTGCAGCGTGTCGCCGGTTCGATCCCCGCACGGAACAAATATTCGTAAGACCTACAAGTAGTTGTTCCAGGTCTGGTTTGTTCTGGTATGTTTGTAAACGCACCCAGTAAACAGGCAACATTAAAAAAAGAGCGAAAACATAGTAAGTAATGCTTCTGATGGGCTGCGTTTCAAAATAAAGTAAGAATAATTAAAATTGGTCCTTTTTTAATAATGTTTTCAGCGGAACACACGTTCATTGGCACCGGAAAAATGTATGCTATTAAACGCTGCAATATTGTTGGCACCTCTAGTTGCATCGTTACAGGTAGTTACAGCAAAAGTTCGCACTGAAAAATATTGTAAACTAGCTGCTGCTGCTTTTACTCGCTGCCTCAGTATTATTGGTTCAGGTCTATAGGTATTCAGGTCCAACTTCGAGAAAGAGGTCGCCCGAAGAATCCAACTCGGATGGGCAGCGTTTGGGAAGCTACGTGATATCTTCTCATCGAGAATCCCACAGTGTCTCAAGACAAGGGTGTTTAACCAGTGTGTGTTGCCAGTGATGACATATGGCTCTGAAACGTGGTCTCTAACTGCTGGCCTTTTAGAGAGACTAAGAGTCACTCAACGAGCGATGGAAAGAGCTATGCTCGGAGTTTCTTTGCGGGATAAAATCCGGAACATGGATATTCGGCGAAGAACCAAAGTCACCGACATAGCTCATAAAATTTGCAAGTTGAAGTGGCAATGGGCAGGCCACATCGCTCGTGGAACTGACAACCGATGGGGAAGAAAAGTTCTCGAGTGGCGACCACGGACCGGAAGACGCAGCGTAGGTAGGCCTCCAACTAGGTGGACCGACGACATCGTGAGGGTCGCGGGCAACCGATGGATGCAAGTGGCGAATTGTCGTTCGGCGTGGCGGTCTAAGGGGGAGGCCTATGTTCAGCAGTGGACGTCTTCCGGCTGATGATGATGATGATGACATAGTTTATGTTTTCCACATAAACCCTAGGCACACATGTGTCACACTAATAATTGATATGAAGTGTATGAACCACAGTTACCAAGTTTTCACTTCCTTTCTTGCTGTTGCCACCTTTTGTTTTATAAACTTTGCATGTAGGAAATGTGCTTTATGCTCAATAAATCTGTTATGCTTTTGTAGTCTTTAGTTAAATAGATTTAAATGTCAATTTTGCATGAGCTATGGATAGTAAAGGCGCTCCCTCACCGCGAGCATTCACCTGTAATGTTAAGTGTGCAATTTTGATGCTCTATTGTCTTCGAATGTTCGAATCTGTAACGTTACATTACAGGTGAATGCTCGCGGTGAGGGAGCGCATGTGCATGTACTTAACTTAGATGCATTGGCTGCCCATATTTATATCAGTGTTGATAATATTCAGGGTGGAAAGGTCAGAGGTGATTTTTATTTTCTGTATAATTATAAGGACTTTTTCCGGAGTCAACGCAAAATAAGAGGTTATTTCCTGGGGCAGTAACTGGAAGATGTAAATATAATAAGATTTTTAATCTCATTCTGCGCAAAAGTTGGGGACAGTAAAATTTTCTCGGAGTAAAAATGAAATATGGAAGCAAGTCCACGTTTCAAGGTGACCTAATTACGCGTCTCGAATCAACTGACACCCGTGTAATCCAATGAGTGTTCGTTACCCGTGGCCTGGCACCGTGCACGACTTTAGTGCCACCTAGCGTTCGCAAGTTTGATGGCTCTGACCGTTCTATTGAAATCAGATTCTTTAACAAATCACTTGGTTTTGGATTCCATGGCGATCCATTGGCACTGAACAAAATTAAATAAACATAGGCAAACTGTATTTTATAAGAAAATTATCAAATACATGATTAAAATGAGGATTATGATGTTATTTACTTTTTCTCTTCACGGCAGCTAACCATCTCCTGCATTGTTCATATTTCCAAGAACCGCTTGGGAATCAATAAAACTTAAATTTACTATTTCTGCTAATATTCTTGCAGTTTACAACACAACAATTACAGATATTCCGACTGCGCCCCAACACCTGCCGTTGAAGAAACTACGATATCTCGTCAGATATATCGTATCATATCATTGAAATCAAATGATGTCAAGGGCAATTTTGTGAATTAAATGCTTGTAATGATTAACGCATTTATTTGGATATGGAGTAATATTATGTTCATTAAAACATTGTCGCAAAAAATGTATTATTTTAAAACCAATTTGATTTCCATAAAAAGGTTATGATGAGTTAACCTTAAAAGATAGACATAATATGCTGTCGCGGACTTTATTTTAGAACGTTTCATGAGGAATAATTCCGTCATTCAAAACTTTTGCGTAATATAAACCGTTTATGCAGCGCACGCAACGGAAGCTCTCAAGAAGAATCTCCCGATTCGACAACATTTTTCATGGCTGCTATATAGCCTATAGCCTTCCTCGATAAATGGACTATCCAATACAAAAAGAATTATTCAATTCGAACCAGAAGTTCCTGAGATTAGCGCGTTTTTAACAGTTGGCAAAGCTGAATGTACTTTGAGATAATCCTACATTAGTTCTACTATTCGCCACCATGAGCACTGCAATCGAATAGTACTACCCCCACCTAGTACTTCGCACCCAGCGAATAGCTACACTTTCAATGTAATACAAATAATTAATAATTTAACGTAAGTTAGTAGGAAAGTCAGTACTCAGTATCTCTAAGGTTACAATAATCTAACATAAACGAAAGCAATATAATTATATCGGTCCGATATTAAAATTATTTCTACCGTTAAAAAATTATTATACGCCAAATTACTTAAGTTATAAAAAATATTGCTTATAAACTTAATGGTAATATAAAAAAAGTGTATTAGCAAAGAGAAATTGTTCGTGTGGCTAGTGGGCAGCGCAAACTGATTAATTCTCGGCCACTGTGCGAACTCCAGAAATATTAGCTCCACGGATATGAGATTGCTAATTCCACTAATGCAGCGGACAAATATCGCAAGTTCCCCTTACTCCACACTTGCATTTCAACCATTTTGCCAAATCTATTTTGCCAAGCAGTCGGAGGAAGCCAAACAAATACGAAAATTAAAAAGCAATTCGATTATTACATTTGAATTGACTGATTTCACAAAGTGAAAGAATACTGACGACAATGGCTGTATCGATAAGGTAACGACAACAACACGCAGTACATTGCGTGTCATATCGACCTGGTAAGCAAGGAATTTAATTTAAAAACTTCCACATCACAGGCATGTAATACTGATTTTTTGTACGCACGAGAATTCGTAGACTTTCAGTTTTCATATACCAACTAAAGAGTGACATAAAATTGGGCAGGTAGACGTATTGTTACTGAACAGTATAATACGCATCATGCAAACTTGCGTGTCGCATTCAAACAGTCAAGATTTGATTATGATGTAATAATGGGAATAAAACATATGATTATTGCCTTAATAAAAGACAATGTTTCTGACGACCATTACTGAAACTAAGAACAATGGTTGTGGGGAATCGATCCTGAAATAAAAAGGTGTCCATGTAAAAGTTTTTGCATTTTAAATTTAAAAAAAAAACGTCAGTCATACGTAGGTCGCACCCTCACGCACAAGTGCAGTCTATTCATTTGCCGGATGGATTAATTTCCGCCGTGAGATCGTTCCGAAGGGAAATGCGATTGGAACAAAGTGTACGCGACGGGTATAGGGAGGGGTGCCGATATGTAAGGTTTATGTCTGTTTTTCATTGAAAGGGTTAAAACTGCGGGCTTTTATTCAGACCAAACAAACATTAAAACATGATATTGTTAAAGAATCCGTATGGACCTGTGCAAGAGCGTAATATTTTGTTTCAATGGACAGTATTATTATTCATAAGGTCTTGTTATTTCCCCATACGATCGGCGTGTTTCGGGTATTGTTCTTGGGAGTAGCATCATAACATGTTCCTCGCCTTATTTTCCGCGTCGGGCCTGTTGCCCACCGAGATTTAACTTTATTGCAATGCCGGCACACTGCCAAAGCACTACTGGATGATTATTATGAGACTTTTCTTTTTCTTCGAGCAAAAAAGACACGTTTATTTTCCAAATTATCATTTTATGAACTTGGAGCATTTATTCTGATGTATTCTATTTAGATTATGTCCGCGTTCCTATTTTATGCATGTCTTGTTTCCGGCACACAATTTCTATTCATTTTCCGAGTCACTTCGATTTTCTAAATTTATGTGCGCAAGTTTATGATGCATTTTACGATGGCCTCTCGGTCAAACACGCGACTGCTAAGGTTTATGGTACTCAGACTCACGCAGAGTTTATAACATGGCTAAAATAAAGGTTATTACTGACAAAAAAACCGACATAAACCGCATAATGATGAGCAGGATGCACAATTAAATTTGTGTTTTATTTTCGCGCGATATACTGATATTTATTTCCATCCAGTACGTCATCAAGGGGAACATTAAACAAACCACTTTGTGTTATGGTAATTACTTGTGTAGAGTTTCTTTAATGGACTAAGTTACAAAAGTATTTACGCAAGGAACGTCTATTTGAATGGTGTAAACATAATTTGTGGACAAAGTTGTAGATGTAATGTTTTGCGTGACGATGTTGCTAACACAAGCGACCGGATTTAATTAAAACTGTCACATGTTGTTAATTTTTGTAAGGATTCAGAAAATTACACTTTAGCGCCATTACGATTAAAAGTTTGAAACAAGCATTTGCTACCTACGTGAGGTTTTCTTGAGTTTCAGTAATGTACCAAATGTGAATAAGATTCTGTACATTTTATGATGGTAAGATATAAGAGATGATTTTGAATGAAATAAACAATACCTTTCTCGATACATTTTACTACTAGATATAGTCAAAAATATTAAGCCTTCATCCAAGTTTTTTTTTTTTTGTAAAAGAACGTACACCTGCCCGTTTTCAGAAATAACATTAAAATACCCCATCTGATTAGATGATTAAAGTACAAACAGTTTGAGCCGTGCTCCCTTAACTGTCCTACGTTCAAATTGAAGCGCCTGTTCAATTTTAATAGTTATCATCCGTAACGCTGAGTCCCGGGAGCTACGTTGGACACGGTGTCTTTGCTAAAATCCGGCCATACGCCACTGATAGATGACATTTAGTGCAGACAGAGTTGTTCCCCGGAGTACCTTTCGCTCCAAGCCGTTGAACAAGTGCCAATGAGGACCAATCTCCGGGTAAATTTGCAAAAATACGATGAAATCGACTAGAAATGAGTTCG
Source organism: Agrotis exclamationis (assembly GCA_950005045.1). Taxonomy (NCBI): domain Eukaryota; kingdom Metazoa; phylum Arthropoda; class Insecta; order Lepidoptera; family Noctuidae; genus Agrotis; species Agrotis exclamationis. The sequence goes on along the minus strand of OX465425.1, from coordinate 12,298,644 downwards.
TGCTTCGGATACCCAGATACCTTATCTAGAGGAACACTCGTGGCTCCAATTAAAAACTTTCTCACATTTTTATTTTATTTTGTAATAATTAAAATAAATAATGTAAAACATTGGACAAATCCCAGCGGGTTTCTTATTCTATTTTTGTGCGACACGTAAACGTGTTTTTAAAACGATATTTACATATTTTGTTTGCCACTGGGAACATCATTTATTTTTCAATTGTTTGTTTAAAATTACTGTCAAAACGGAGTTAGAAAATTACTACTTCAGGTACTTGGTATTCTTCAATCTGAAAAAGAAGAAATAGTTTCAGGTAGTTTTAAATTAAATAAACTTGAGCCTTTTTATTGTTATTTGCGCTATCTAAATACTGTCTTAGTTCAACGTTTAAAAATAATAATTCCTATGTATTTATATATTATCATTACCATACCTTTGGCATGTCTCTCTGCATTCTTCTGTTTAAGCCAGTGACTACACGTTTTGTTGTTTTAGATACAGGCTTAGAACTGAGCACTTCGTTCTTTTGTATAAAACCATACTGATATGTATTATGTTTCGTCAATGCTTTACTATTTAAGCCATTTGCAAGTGTAATGCTCTCCGTCGTCGTCGGTTCCAGCTGAGAGAGTTTGTATTTGTCTTCGTAATATGATACCAGCTTCATCATTAGGACGTCTTGAAGAATAGCTTTTTGCGTGTTCAAAGTGTTCTAAAATTAAATAAAAGAATAAATTAATATTAGGTACCTATTTTTTTAATAAATAAAATCAAATCTTTTGAATTCTTAATACATTTTTTTTACAAAACATTGCCCCACACTAAATAAATGAATTAAAAGGAGAATGCCTAAATCATCTGTAACCAAAGATACAATTAGCTATACCTAATACATGAACCTGCCTGCATGTGCATACACTTAACACCAATCGATATAAAAAAAAAATTCAAAAAAAATTTAACCGCCTTCAAAAACAACCACAAAAAAGGGTAAAATAACGTACAAAATAACTTTTCTTTCGGAAGTCGGTGGCTTTGTTTTTTTTTTATTTCGTTGTCTTTTATGCCACCGACTTCCGAAAGAAAAGTTATTTTGTACGTTATTTTACCCTTTTTTGTGGTTGTTTTTAAAGGCGGTTAATTTTTTTTTTTTAAGTTTTTTATTTTACTCTTTTTAGTTTAAATATTCAACCCAAATTCTTGTCAAATACATCATTTTCTTACATGTGCACTAGAATTTGGTAATCCTTAGCACCGGTATAAACATCGCTCATGTACACAATAAGCTAATAAAATTCCCTATCAAAAACTGCTGAACCGATTTTGATGAAACTTGCAGTGTTCCCTAAAGTGAACTATTCCTCGTACAACAAAAAAAGAATTTTGAAAATCGGTCCACAATTGGCGGAGTAATCGCGTAACAAACACTCAAAAAAGCAACATCATCCATCAATAAAAATGCTCACAAAATAAAAAGTACTGAACCAAATTGGATGAAATTTTTATGGGACCAAACTGCAAGTATACTGCATCGAACGAAAAAAGAATTACACTAATCGGACCAGAAACCTCGAAGTAATCGGTGTACATACATAAAAAAAAAAAACATACCGACCGAATTGAGAACCTCCTCCTTTTTTTGAAGTCGGTTAAAAATATATGCTCACTTAAACTTGAAAACGAGTTATCCCTTGATAGCTATCATTTAAATAAAACGTTTACTTAGTAAACTAAATCTCACCTGATTCCTCCGAAAATTCTTGATTGTCGGCGTTGAGTACGTATTACGGCTTGACTTTATTTCATTTTGAGTCACATCGAATTTTTTAACTTTGTACACCTTTGATCCCAAGTCTCTTAGAAAGTTGCCGAATTCACTATCGAAACTCGATGATCTATCGTTTTGGATCTGCGTAAATAAATTTATATTAGCTTTTAGGTTAAAGTAACGCCTAATTAGGTACATTACAACATTTTATTTTGTCTATGCGAAAACCGAGACAATTACCGTCTAGTATTTTTGTGTAAAGAATCTATATACAAAATTTCAAAACTATATCATGAAAAATGACAACGTTGTCGTACACTCATTGATAATATGTAGTTTGGCAATAGGTAGGTAAGTACCTAACCGTACGGTGATTGTATTGTAATTAACTGGTGATAAAATTAAAAAATAAATTGTGACAAAATAAAACAGTATTCAGGTTTCGCATAATTATACTAAAAATATTTTTTATGCTAATATTATGAAGAGGTAAAGTTTGTAGGTTTCGATTTATGGGGTAATCTTCGAGACCCTGATCCAATTCTGAAAACAATTTCAGAATCAGCAAGCCACATCTTTCCCCAGTCTCTAAGTAATACATAATTCAATCGTTCTTTTGGGATAATTTTACAACTATAATGGAAGTGAAGGCAGTACAAGTACCTGTGTGTCTGAAGCGACACCGAACTTTAATACAAAAACGAGAACAACACTTATGCACTGTCCACGGATCGTCCTGCTCATTAAAACAATCGAACTGAACAACATGAAGCATCGAAACTAGTACAACAACCTAACACTATAGCCGTTTTCAATTGATAAAGTGTTATTTCCTGCCACAGTTTTACGATCGGCGCTAATCTTACTTTTTTAAATTTTTGTTGCAAAACGTTATAGCTGCGGGTATTGAAATTTTCATTATCGAAAGAAATCTATAAAAAACGTAAAGCAAAAGCGAACCGTCGCGTATGTATCGTGTGTCTAAATGCAAGTGGAGTCAAAGCAAAATCTGAGCGGAGATATAATGGTTTCGCCTTGATCCTGAGCGAGGCGAGAGCGCGCAGTTACACAGCTAGATTTATTAGTTCAATTACCCAGGCCCTGTTCGGAGTCGCTTCGCTTGCTTGAGCGCAGACGCCAACAACTAAATTTTGCTCAGGTTGCAACACATTCTCCGTTCACTTTTTTTTTCCTCATTGCAACGATGTTAATGTACAATACTAACTTAGGAACGCTTTGTTGTTGTTGAGTAAAATTGGCTTTTTTTGCAAGAATTAAGCCATTGTGCCAAACTTTTTGGTGATCGTTAATGTTTTGATAGAATTCATTGTTAAGGCCGCATAACCAGAAAGTTGGCAACGTCGCAAATGGCTGTCAAATATTTACAAGTTTTAATGAATTTAGCAAATTTACTGTATGTAAATAAGAAATATTGCTCTGTAGTGCACTAAAAATAGATATAGGAATGCAATTAAAACACTGATTTTGATGTTGTAACCGTTTCAGGTGTAAAAAATGCATTTGACAAGTTTCCAAATACTTTTTTGCATCTAAAACTATATAATTACTAGCTGACCGGGCAAACTTCGTACCGCCTCACCTTTTAAACCTTCCCTGGACTTCCAGAAGTAATTCAAGACCAAAATTAGCCAAATCGGTCCAGCCGTTCTCGAGTTTTAACGAGACTAACGAACAGCAATTGATTTTTATATAATAGATTCGGTGTTACGATATTAATTATTGCATTCCGTTATCAATTTTCTAGTGCACTACAGAGCCATATTTCTTATTTCCATACAGTAACATTGCTAAATTAATTTAAACTTGTTAATATTTGACAACTATGTGCGACGTTGTTTCAGAATATGCGCTCTTAAGCCGAAAAATTAAATAAGTATAAAGATCTCATGTAGGCGAACCTATCCAACCCAAACCGACGCAACCCAACTTCCATGGCTTTACTGATAACCTGGTGCAAAACGATAATTACGCTTTGTATAGGGGGTATCGAACCCACGACCTAATACTAACGCTACACTTGCGGCCACTACTAGCTTGTTGTGTATAACTATGTTCATTATCAAAAAAAAAAGCAATTGATAGTTTATGGAGGATGACAACTACCGAATGGATCTGGATGATATGTGCCACGCAGCTAGTTCATATTCTGGATTAACTCGTAGAATATTTTTCATCCCATTAGTACGATCCCGTGTGGCAGTTACCGTACTCCACGCGAGCGAAGCTGTGTGCATACGCATAAGCTAGTAAGGCATACAATAACAAAAACGGTGTTAAAGAAAATAAATTATGCAACCGGCTTGGCGTTAATACCGAAGTATAAAATCTTGCAGTTACGAGTATAAGAGCCATATCGTTACGTGATTTGCTTTTTATTGCTAGTAGTAATTAACAAACAATGTTGTAAAGCTGGTGCAGACCGGCGGAGCGACAAGCGGAGCGGGCTGCGACCACAAACACCCCCTGTCGATACAACTTGGCCAACTTTCAAATTTGTGGGTTGGCGCTTTCAGAGCCCGCTTATATGCACTTAGCTTTACATACGAATTAGTTAAGAGATTGCTGAAGTCCGGATATGTCCAAACTACATAGGTAGCTTTTTTAAATAAAATATTTTTTGCTTTAATACACCACACTCATATGAAACCAAGTGTTTATCGTCCCTGGAATCTCATTAAAATAAGTACCTACCTAGGACCTTGATGCATTACCTATTTCAAATAATGGAAGTTATGAGACCTTTACCCAGTGTGCGACCATGGCCCACTGTGTATGTCTAATTACTTAGATAAATTATACATTTCTAACATTCCCAAAAGGCGATTAATTCAATTGTTGACGGCAATTAAGTATTATTTTGTTTATAACTAGTATACACGACTGTGATCGCGTGTTTAAAGTGAATATAAACCGATTACATTGTTCTATTAATTTTCTGACATGCCCAATGGTTTCTTTTGATTATTTAGGGTCAAATAAAGCTACCTTTTTAACCATGTAAACTAATACTAGGTCATTGGGTAATTTGGGTAGAATTTTTTACATCTATAAAGCGCCGTCTTAATTGGGTCATTTTTCCTGCAAATCTTACAGAATTTTACATAATATTTCGTTTCAAGACTTCTAGAATAAAATTTCAAGAACAATCAACTTCGTTCCAACTTTTATATTTCCTGCCACACTTAATAGTTGCCTGAAGTAATTTTCTTTGAAAAAACCTTTAATGAAAACTTTAAATATTCAAAGGCCGGCTCACACTGTTTTATTATGAGAGAAAATTAATCTGGCAGATTTTTCTGAGGGCACTGTGGGTCAGACGGCTAGCTTGCCATCCAACGCGACTAAAATGAGAAATTTTATAGAGAAAGGAGCTGCTAAGGCTATGCAATTAGCCAATCAAAAATTACCTTTAAAACAGGTAAATCAAAATGTAATTTTAGTTTAACACCTAACAAGTTTGGCGCAGATTAGAAACCACGTATATGCAGCAAACAGCTCCCAGCAAAGTTAATAGAGCTATCCTATCCCACTGTCATTGTTGTCAGTGTTCGTCGGCAAAGTTTTACAACCACAAGCACCAACTTCGCATCTGCAATTAAAACAACAATATTACGTGAGACTAAAACTGTTCGCTAAAAACATCATCCAAGTCAGTTTAGTGGCACTTCACGACGAACGTAACGAAATACCACTAAACTTACAATTTTACTGGTTTCGTAATGCGAAATAAAATATCTTGTTCTCGTATCTCATGTTGGGCGTGAGAATTCAATTTATTTCTAGCTTTTACTTATATGAGATGCACATTGGAATCGACTAGGTACAGCTACAACAGGAAATCTACCTTAATGTCCGGATTGATTGCTCAATAAAACCTGAGAGGAATCGCATCAGCGGATTAAGTAACAGAGAGCCTGGAATTTATTAAAGCTCACAGCTTTAATTTAAATAAGGTAAATTATTCGCACATACCTAAGTAGAAATAACTTTTGTTGCCAATAATCGTATTTTCTACTTTACAAGACAAAATATGTATAAAGGTGGTCACTAAACAATTCAGGTCAGCGACTCGTTATATTGATGGAACGGGTCCGAATGTGAGATAGTGTTCGCGGGCTGTGCCGCCCGATAGCCGCCGCGCTCATGAATATTGTAGCAGCACGCGCGTCCGCTGGATCCTCCAGATTCCGAGCCTGTATCAGGAGCTTTATATACCTACACATTTACATTGTTTCCCATGCAATCCCTAAATATAAGTACGGACCACTCGGACCTCTGTACTTCACCGCTTTTTGTTTACCCAAAAAAAGTTACATCTATGAATATTTTCGACGTCGTTTCAGGATAGTAAGGACTTAGTTTATCTTTTTCGCTCAGGAATGGTAATATATTGCGGTGAGAACTTTTTGCGGTTTAGATATTTTAGCTGACTATGATACAGCGGACGACCCTTTCTGGAATGACGATACAAAATACGTAGTAAAAGTTAAAGTTGAAAGGTTAGAGTTGAGTACGTGATGAGTTAGATATATTATTCAGTTCGGGTGTGCAGTGCTCGGCGGCGCGGGCGCGGCGGCTCGCGTGCGGCTCTGGGCGCCGGGCGCAGGCACTAAGTGGTGTGGCGCGACGATAATACGTCAAACCGCCGACTGCGGTTCACCCACCCCGTCCGGCTAAAATTTAATAGTACTCCACTGTAGTACCTAGCCTACGAAGCTACTATCTGTACGGGGAAGGTTAGGTAATGTCGAACTGGCCGCTATGATATTCAGAAAAGTTGTAAGTTCTACAAAACTGCTTGCGTGTAGGTATATTTAACCACAAGAGGTTACGTTCTCTCTAAACAAAAAATAGGTTTCACTGGATTTTGAAAACAAAAGTAAATTGAAACCTTACCCTAACTGGTTAGGCGTTTAATTTTTGTCAACAACTTGAAAAGTGAACTGTCGAGCTCGTAAATAATTTTCAGCTCCGACGCGCCACGCGTACGCAATACGCTATTGAATTGAGTGGCATTTTAACTTTTATTCTATTACGCACTCTAAACCAATGCACGTATGCAGTAGTTATGCGACTATGGGTTACAATTCCCTGCTGTAACCCGGCTGGCATCGACAGCCAAAAATTTAATCTACCTTTCAAATCCGGCACTCAGATAAATTTTAACAGCGAACGCGTTTAGTCCGATATGTCGGTTGAAAGGTTTACCGACGCTATTTGACCGACAGCTCTATTTGTCGGGAGTGCAGACTGCAGGTCATTCGTATGGCACGTGACAGATATAGTATGCAGGTGGAGCGATTACCTACTCTATATGTTCACATAAATACTTCAACCGACTTCGGGGTCGTGTTAGTGTCGGAGTCATTGTGGTAAATAGAGTTTGTTATTCTTTTTTTTTATTTATTTTCTATAGAATCAACATAACAGCAAGGTTCGAGGGTTAGGCAGAGGGTTCTATATTTCGCCAGTCATGTTTAAGTCTCATATAGGCGGTGAACCTTCAGCATATTCAAGTCCTTAGTTGCTGCTAAGGAATTCCTGGTGAAAAACCCAATAACACTTTAATTCTTGATCAGTAGGCAAATGAGACGGGTAGGCATCGCAATTAATCATATTACAGAAACTATGTATTAACATCCTGCAGGTATAACTAATAAGGATATATGTCTTCCCAAAGGAATTCGTTATCCGCCAAACTGGAGTGGATCAACTCGTGCTGAAAAGCTATAATAATTAACCTTTGAGTTCGAACCCTTTAGCAAACGATTAATGAACGACGTTTGCCTTAATTAATCTGTTCTCAGTTGTGGCTCGACCTTTAACAAGATGAATTATATTGTGAAGAAGATTGCATTCCGGCGATATATTGAATTTCGTGTAATGAGTGATTTGATCCGTGCATGCGGTAGCTATGATTGAGGGTTGTGAACGATGCTGTGGGGTGAGATAGATGAAAAAGATGTAATTGTAATTAATAAAATCATTAGTTTTTTCAAGTTGGATTTGGTCTTGATCCTAGTCTAGGTCAGTGGTGACAAAGCTTAACCAGAAGAACCCTGTTCAGGTTAACTGTAACTTTGAAGAGTTTTAGCTTGTATGCGTTCGGAAATACAGACGCAGACAGAGAGTTCCACTTTGCTTGCGCAATGTTAGTGAGATTGGTGGATTGGTGGAATAGCAACGAGGTGAGTTGGCATACTTTAATCTAACTACTTTAATCTAACTGCTTCGCAGAAGGAGGCGGAGCATGGCTTTGACCAATGCCGGGCGCGAGAGGTCTCCGCCTATTGCCGCCGTGAGGACACGTCGGTGCTCTACCCAAGCGGGGCAGTCTTGCACCGTATGCTCTACTGTGTCCTCCGGGCGATCTTCGCAGTGGTGACACTCAGGCGTTTCCTCCTTTCTCCTCAGACACAGGTACCACCCGAAACTTCCGTGTCCGGTGAGGACCTGCATCATGCGGTAGGTCAGGACGCCGTGACTCCTATCTAGCCACTCCTCAAAGAGGGGTCTTACCGCCGCGATTTGCGGCGTGCCCGAAAATAGACAAGCTTAGCATTAACATTTCAGTCTACATTTATTTTATAATTATATATTTATATGCAGACTGAAATCGTACTTTTTTTCATGCAAAATGTGGAATCTTTTCTGCAGCAGCAGAAGATTATTGACAACAGAATATTTAAGCAATTTTAAGTAAAAAAAGTAAGCGCTAAACTGCTTTGAGTAAGCAATTTGAGCCCAATTAAGAACTCGTATTAAATATTTAAAAGCTTCTGGGAACTCATCCATTTCCAATACAGGAAATTCAATTTATACCCGGAGAAATAATGTTTATTGATACAGATGAGTTTCTGGATCGTACGGAATAAGTACTTGCTCTATGAAAAAATATTCTGAGGAAAAAAGTATCGGATAAGATAAAAGTATGGTACAGCGTTTTGCAAACGACAATGCCGCTCATTGCCGCGGAGAGAGAAAAAAAGCAGATTTTGTTACGGTCATCCGCGAAATAGTCTTAGGTTTTTGGGATGTATGGGATCCACCTCACAGTGGTCCACCACGAGCAAAGGTACCACATGCTACCTTTAACTTGTGCTGATGGCTGAGAAGTCCCATAGGCGGTAGTACTAGGTAGGGCGCACAATAATTGGCCCTTTCAATGATTTTTTTTTTGTCTTTAATGGAAAGATCATATATTTGTTTCTTAACAAACTGTTATTAGTTTTTTTATTGCTCTAATTAAGAAGTTATATTAAATTCAAAATCATTATTTGAACTCCGAGCCGAAAACACGACGACAGTGCCCGACGGGGTGGTGTGACGTCACTTTATCAATTTCTATACATCGATAGTACGTTCCAACTTTGAAATTAGAAGCCAGTTGACACAGTGCTAAGGAAATTCTTTGTCATCGTGACGTCACACCCGAGGCGAGCAATTGGGGCGCGTTTGTGTTCACGTCAATTTTGTTCGAATTTTATCACTTTTAAATTGGTCATAATTAATTATTAAAAAAGAATTAAGACTTTTTCTCTTCCATAAATGTTCTTATTTGTGGTGAATTTATAAATTATGGAAAAAAAAAATTCTAAATTCAAAAACCTACCTAATTGTCTGATTAGTGACCACCATCCTGTAGGAGGCGCCAAATTGTTTTTACTGTGTTCCGTATGTGCGTAGGAGTTTCAGTTCCTTCGAGGTCAGCTCGCTGTATCTTGGGCCACATCTTTGCTTTTAGGCTAGATTGAGGCCAACAGTAGTCCATCTATCTTCTTCTTCTCTAATATATAAAATTGAATTGCTGTTCGTTAGTCTCGCTAAAACTCGACAACGACTGGACCGATTTGGCTAATTTTAGTTTTGAATTGTTTTTGGAAATCCAGGGAAGGTTTAAAAGGTGAGTAAATATTTTACGAGTTGGGTATCGGGATAAATTAATTAACACAAATTAAAACTAAATAATCTTTATTTACACACGAATCACTAATTACAACAACCACTTAACACTCCTCAACACTTAAACACTTATACACACATGCTTAACCACACGTAAAAGTCACTTAGAGATCGCTTGAGTTCACTTTCGAGTCGCCTCGATCGTAGTCAAAACCAGACTGACTCTGGTCGCCGATCGGCTACCCTTTTTATACCCCGGCCGGGCCCACTAGATGTTTCTAGAAGGTGGTCGAATGTTCTGGAAACATCCATAGACTTCGACATAGTCCCATACCTTCTGCAACATTCGAGAACCATCTCGAAACATCTAGAACAGGGTAGAATTTTCTAGAAACTTCCTGACCAACCTTGAGTAGAATTGTCGAGAACCTTGTGGAACTTTCGAGAAGCTTATATATAGGTCTCGCAATTCGATCGACGTAACAATATGATCAAAAAAAAAAAGTACCGACTTCAAAACAAATACAAAAAAGTTTAAAATAACTTTTCTTTCGGAAGTCGGTGGCAAAAGTCAATGACACAACAAAACAAAGCCACCGACTTCCGAAAGAAAAGTTATTTTAAACTTTTTTGTATTTGTTTTGAAGTCGGTACTTTTTTTTTAAAGTTTTTATTTTACCCTTTTTTAGTTTATTTATTTATTACATATTCAACCCAAATTCTTGTAAAATACAAAATTTTCTTACATATGCACTAATCTTGTAATCCTTCACAACATAAAAAATCCATATCTCTAAAACTACTGAACCGATTTTGATGAAACTTGCAGTGTACCCTAAGTTGAACAATACCTAGTACAACAAAAAAAGAATTACATACATACATACATACATACACTTATGAAATTTGGCACATTTGTTCAGACGCTGATATAGACTAACATATATGAAAACTGGGCAGTTCTGATAATATTACATACATACGGGTCGAATTGATAACCTCCTTTTTTTTGAAGTCGGTTATAAAATTGATTCTGAGGCGGTACGAAGTTTGCCGGGTCAGCTGGTTTTCAGCGTGACTTTCATTGAGGCAATTAAATGTTTCGTTTATGTTAACTCTTAAACATTAGCTACCTACTACAACAATTACAATCGTAGATCAATTGTGTATGTACAAGTATGATAGTTTCAGTGCAAGTCCGAGCTGAAGTTCAAGTTGAAACTTTACTTAGCAGTAACGTCTACTGATTGCTTTCTCTTGCAAGTTGCAAAACACTAATTAAAGTAATAGGCCGCTAAGTTGTTCGTTTACAATAAGTTTCTGAGCTGTTCAACTATTTGTTATTCGGAGTTTACTTTCGAGTAACGAAATTTTTTATTTTAATAAGGCATAGCTGAATTTTGGGCCAAACATTCATATACTTAACATGAAAATTTGCCATCGACACCCTAAAAAGAAGATTTTAACATAGATTATATTTTTTAAAGTTTTCATTTTTATAACTTGTATCCTACTTGTAAACCAAAGACTATTGTTATCTTGTATGCTAATTTCAATCCTAAAGCTGATCCATATCCTCGGAATATTTTTTTATGTGGTGAACACTGAGAATTTCTCCTGTAACGTGGGTGTGTTTAAAAACGTTTAACTAACATCACAAACAACCATCCGGAATAACTACCAGGACACACAAATATTTTTCCCGTCTTAGAATCGAACCCGCGACACGCAGCGTAGCAGTCGATTGCTCAGCCTATGCTCCAACCATGCCGTCAAAGATTAAGTTTCATCATCATCATCAGCCTATAGTGTTCCCATTGATGGGACACAGGCCTCCTCTCCGTGAGAGGGAGTGGGCCATAATCCACCACGCGGGCCCAGTGCGGCTTGGTAGATGTCACAAATCTTCGAATTTTTGGTTCTAGGACATGCCGGTTTCCTCACGATGTTTTCCTTCACCGTTTTGAGAGCAGTAGTGATGAAATAAATTACACAAAGTAATGCGCTTCGCGGGGTTCGAACCCACGACCTACAACTCGTAAGTCGGGACAGATTCCACTGGGCCACCACTGCTCACAGATTAAGTTTAATTACTATAAATCCGACGTACCTACCTATGTTTGTAATGAATATACACTTTGGTTTAAACACATGAGCAGGAAATTCTAGTCTGTGGTTTTGTACACAATATGTCCTGAAATAGATGCCACATATATTTTAGTTCTGTAACACATTAAAGTTGGCAACGTAGAAAATGGGACACAATAATTTGAAGTGACATTATCTTTCTATTTCGCTTGGTAGTGGCTTCGGTTTCGCGGCGAAATATCTATGTTCACGCCTTTTATAGATCCCTGTGACTTGCGTCGTTGACTTGATGTTTATGTCAGTCGAGGCTGGTTTTTGTTATGCTAAAGTTTTTACGCGGTATAATCGTCACGGGAGGGACTGTACTAATTATTTTTACAGTGTTGGGTTGGGTTAGCTCTATTTAATGAGAATCAAGCGTGTCGAGTCGAGGTGCTCCATAAAATAACATCATTACAATATTTTTACGTGATGGCGGACAACCCATTCATTTAACCCTTCTGAAATAAAACAGCTACAGTTTTATTAGAACATGTGCCTACTTTTTAGGGTTCCGTAGCCAAATGGCAAAAACGGAACCCTTATAGATTCGTAATGTCTGTCTGTCTGTCTGTCCGTCCGTATGTCACAGACACTTTTTGTCGAAAGTATAAGAGCTATCCTGTTGAAACTTGGTAAGTAGATGTATTATGTGAACCGCATTAGGATTTTCACACAAAAATAAAAACAAAACAAATTTTGGGGGTGCCCCCCATACTTAGAATGTAAACTTAATTTTTTTTTTCACCAAACCCATACTTACGTGTGGGGTATCTATGCCTTTAAAAATGATATTGAGGTTACTAATATCATTTTTTTTCTAAACTGAACAGTTTGCGCGAGAGACACTTCCAAAGTGGTAAAATGTGTCCCCCCCCCCCCCCCTGTAACTTCTAAAACAAGAGAATGATAAAACTAAAAAAATATATAATGTAGACCTCAACAAAAACTTCCAACGAAAACTGGTTTGGATGAGATACAGTTAGCAGTTTTTGAGATATAGTACTATCGCACAATGTAATCTCTGCTCACTTTTAAAACAAAATCGCGTGCGCAGTATCCCACATCTGTGAACTGGCCACCTCTTTTATGAAATGGATGACCCTTTTTTATGAATAGGATGAATGGTCAAAACAAAGGGCCTAGGAAGTGAAAGTTATAACTCTGCAAGCAGAAATAGTCTTTACGGTGGTAAGTATATACATTGGGCTATAGTACATTTTCAAAAACCGCAAATATTTCTTTGCCATTCATAGAAACACTATGAAAAACAAAGTTATTTTTATTGTTTGTGTATATTACTTACTAATCTCAATATAATTATATCCCTAATCTATGCTTGCTACTACGGAACCCTTCATGAGCGAGTCCAACTCGCACTTGGCCGGTTTTTTAGTTTCATAAGTATTGCATAAAATCTTTTTATAATATTATGAAGCTGAAGAAATTGATTGATTGAACGCGTTAATCTCAAAAACTGCTGGTACGAATTGAAAAAAACTTTTTGTGTTCTATGGTCTACTTATCAAAGAAGGCTATATTACAGCTTCAACCAATAGAAACCGAGCAGCTATAAAACCACGAGGCAGCCTATAATGTTCCCACCAACTGGGCCCAATGCGGTCTGGTAGATGTCTTCGAACTTTTGTTTCAGTTCGGTTAAGTTAACTTGAACATGACTCTATGTTTCCTCACGAGGTTTTCCTGCGCCTTTTGTAAAGCGGTGATGATACAATAAATAACACAAATTAATGCGCTTGGCTGTGTATCGAAATTCGGGACCGTTACAACTGGGCCACCATTGCTAGTTTCAGGGAATAGACACTAAAAGGTCATTGGTAATACACGACGCTTCTGAAAACCGCCCGGCTAGCTAAATATAAACTTGTATCAGTTATGTATCTTATATGTATATTCGGTACAAATATAAATCCATTTACTTTTGCTCCTAAATCTAAGATTAGGACTTCTCCGAACATAATACAAAGAAAATAAAAGTCTAAATAAAAAGGATTACGCAAGTTGGTATCCTATCTTTACACAAAAGCTGTTACAGAGAACAAAGAGAATCTGACTAGAATTGGTGTATTGTTGCTGAGCTCCCTAATAATGGGAGACAAGAGGCAAAATATCGCAAGCACAATGTCACACATGTCATCCATTGTCTTAGATATTAGAGTTACAATCAATCACGGGTGTGTCCGTGACATGTACGTAATTAGGAGGGAACCTACCGGGGAGGCTGCGCTCTGCGCCTATTCCAATAAGGAACTCTGTCGCAGTTTAGATGTCGATACGAGATTGTTTAGTATGTTGTAACATTGAATGGAGTAATACTTCGTCTATTTTTTTAGGCTACTGTAAACTTCTATCTAAAATATATTTGTAAAGACTAACTCTTGTATAAAAAAAATAGAATATTGAGTTTCTAACCCAAATCAGGCTATTTATAAATGAACATAAATAGATTCGGAAATCTCTGAACATTTTTCAAAATTGGATCAATAAATGATTTCACTTCAAATATGTACAATGCCATCATTTGACGTCATGGTTAATCAATGCCCTTAACTGATGCATTGGTATTAATTGACTTCTTTTCCCCAAAATGTATGATAGAGGCCTCTCTACCTGCCGGGTTTGATGGACTAACGAGCTACCGTAACCCCGGAACGTAAAAGGCTATTGAAGGAGGATTTTAGTCAGTACAAGTCTGATAGTAATGGGTGGGAGGACTCACTCGATGATTTTACCACGTAAAAAAAGGCATCTCTAGTCTTGTTTTACGATAAAATAAGTTTTCTTATCAGAATAAGGTTAACGTCAGTTGTCATAGTAGCGGATGTTGCAATGTTCCAAAGGGCGACGTCGAAGTGAACGTTTGCGCCGCCCTCAACGGGACGTCAGACGATCAGACGTCGACGTCGCGACATTTAATTAAACACTAAGTGGCTTCCCGCATTTCAGACGTTTCCAAAACTTTAATTTTCTGCGGAGATAATATGTTATGAAGGCATTCCGGTTCACGTTTAGTTCCCTTTCACCTTTGTTAAGAGAAGAGGTATTAAGAAAATACAAGAATTGGAGACACAGGTTAAAGTTTTGTTTCTAAGAAATATTAAATATGTTCTCCGCTCCCTTCTATGAATAATCTAATTCTGGTTTTCAATTAATTGTTGCTTTTATGCTGCCAAAATTTTAATTAGCCAGACAATTTTGTGTTAGCTCGTGCGACATAGACTGGTAATAAAATTATGCACTACACTAACCCTTGTTTTACTAAGGGAATACTAACTCCCACCAAACCAAGAAACTCAATAAACTTCACTGCATTAAGTTCTTTCACTTCTGATATTAAATTTTGGGAGTCAATTAATAATTTCGTAGCTTCTAACTTGTCAGTCACATCTTAAATCGAACTTTTACACCGAGAGATTAATATTGTGAAAGCTATGTAAGTATACTTAATCGATAGCTGAAAAACAGGAACGAAGAAAATATTTTTCCAAGTTTATTTTTAAATAGAGACATAATTGAGCGTTAATTTATTCAAGTTTGTATATCTCTGCTTGCGTGCCTTATACGTTGCATTGCTTCTCAAACTAATGTAAACTTTAATTTCCTGTAGACATTAAACGTTAGAGCGCTGTATTGCAAGAATTTACTGAATAGTTTCGTTACAATAGTGCTCTATTTTAAGCATAGTGGCGTTCTGCGCAAATTGAACACAATTTGGATAGCATAATAACTTTGGCAAAAGACACAAACATATTTAAAAGTTCTTGGTCCTTTATAACTATCTAAAAGATCTGAAGGGTCTTAAGAAAAAAGAGAATCACATTTGTACAAATGTCTAGACTCTAACTAATAAAAATAGGGCATAGGAAGAAATATACTCTGAAAAAGCGATTTTAATATTGTTGCTTTCTATCTTAATAATTCGTAAAAGTGCTCCGTTAAGATAATAGGGTTCGCAGATCGTGAATCTTCTTAATTACCAACAATGTTGAAATTAAGCTTTTAATGAGTTTTAATTAACAAGTTTAGGGACGTTGCGTGAAAATACTTAACGATTGCCGCGAGATAATTTAGACAATATCTAACGGTAAACGACTAACGAAATAACAATTACAAAATAAAAGGGAATGGGAGTTTAAATAATATTTTATCATCGTCCGTTCTTTAATCTAACACTAAGAGGCAATTTTAATAGGCCTTAGTGCCTCCAAGTAGAACAATATCCATTCAGTTTTCAACTTGGATGGACTGCGTTGGAACATGAAGGACAACTGAAAAAAACAGGTTGTTTTTTTAAGTGAGTAAAATTTGTCAATCGTTTCGTCGATTCACAATAGATCAACTGAACCATACTGAACCTATAGTTACACTTTTTGGCAAAGAACACAACTTAACTGTTGTTACACAGCAATAATTTCAATAGCTCTATTGACAATAACACACAATGTTAAACATCTCGATGACACCAGGGCAGAGATATACGCAATTTATGCGGAGACAGAGCCAACCGTCCTGGCCCAGGGTGCAAGTAGGTCACACTCAGGAGTTGGCTGCCAACCTGCCTCAGAGGTACCGCAGGTGTGATCTAGAAAAGCCTGATTATGGATCGGCAGAAGTTTTCAAATTTTTTGAGAGGCCATTGTGATTTTTAATTTTGAAGTCTTTGTTTCTATAATAGTGAATAAGAGAGTTTTATGACTAACAATAAACTGGTAACAAAAAATACTAACACAGTAATTCAGGGCTAATTTGTTGCAAAATATACAAAGGTCGTAGATTTTGTTGTTAAAATATGCCGAGCCTGATTACTTGTCCATTGCATACCCCGAGTTTTGTTCTGATATTTTCCTTCTGACGCAAAATAATGAACTACAAAAGTGCTTCCACTTCATTTTCTTTTTTCATACTGTTTCCTGCATTAAGAGAAACACAAAGCTACAACATGAATTCTCGAAATTCAGTTTTCTTCCAATTAAAAATTTTTGATTAAATAACAACGTTCCGCACGCCGATGTACGGATTAATTAACACAACTTATGATTCCAATAAACAACTACAAATGAATTGATTTCATTTAGTAATTGAATACGTGTGCTGATTGTGTGATATATCATACATGAACATCTACTTGATTAGCCTAATTACAAGCGTATCGGGAAAATTGCGTAATCAATCAATTTGTTTTGATTTCCCTAATGAGTTACGGAAAACTAAATAAACAAGGGATGTACTTATACAGTAAAAGTGAAGGTAAATTATACCGAGCGCGTCTCTAGGACGCGACAGGTTGAATATGGACAAATTAGTAGCAATTTGCGTCGCAACGTTCCCGGTTCGAACCAAATGTGAATATCAAATGAGTGTTTAAGCCACCCATTTGGATCACTCTCGGCCGATGCCAATCATTTCAAAATTGATGCTTGCGGCTTTCACTCGACGACTGTTAATTATTGCTAGTGCTATTATTCCAGCTGCGGTTTATTACCTGTTCCTCATATTTTATGCTCTTTATTCTGATGTTATCGTTTTTAATAAATATGTAGCAATTTGTTATACGTCTGTAGCCCGGGAGGCGGCGTGTGGGAGCAAGGTAATCTGGATAATACGAAATTGATTTTTTATACTGACTTGCTGTTTTGACATCGAGAAAATAGGTTTTTTTATATTCTTAGCGTACTTATGAATATTCTACCCTTTATCCTTTGCTAATTTGCAAATATTAAAACCTACTTTAAACCCAAGATCTTAAGAATAGCTCATAATTGACGTAGCAAAGAAAGCAGAACCAGAAAATAAAATGTATAACTTTACATTGCGACTTCATAATCTTAAGCGCAACTTTCACAAAACTTGTTTAAAAGATCTGCACAGAATTCACCTGCTTTTAGTATTAAAGAAGACAGTAAATAGAAAAAGTTGAGAAGAAGTTGTGCTACTGAGCTAAAGTTATATGGAGAGGAAGTCCCCCACAACGTCTTGATTATGTCTCGACCAGATTGAATGCCGGAACAAAGGGGTCTTATTGTTATTCACCCCTGTAGTGTAGCTGTGACAAACTATTTAGGAGACAGCCCTTAAACGGCACAGTTGATTGTTTTCAGGCAAAGGTTAACTACCTGTGTAAAGGAGGAGGTGTTAGACACAATCTATTGCTGTACACAGAGGAGAGGCTTCAGGCTGTATTCATTGTTAGTAGTTTGCCAGCAAGCTCGTTAGTGATATCTCTGATGTTCAACTTTGGACAGTGTTACGAATTGCCTTTCATTTAAGCGATTTTATAAGATGTAATGTTGTTTATGTTTAAATAAGCCACTTTCATTTCGTTATTTACAAAATATATAGTTGAGTTTACAAAAATATAGTAAAAACTAGTATTTGCGCGTTGCGCGAGCTGCAAGCAGCTCGCGGGGTCGTGTTTTGTAGAAGTATTCCTTACCTTTATAAAATTTTGATAATCCATAAGAATCTTTAAATGAATTGGTAAATCCATAGTCCTTAAAAGATTTTGTAAATTATATAAAATATTTTTAATATTTTGAAAACCCTAAGGTACGGATTTATGTATGGACTTCTAAGTAAATCAACTGAATGTTTTTTTTTGTTCCTACAGTTGATTTACTTAAAAGTCTGTACGAATAAACTTCAAAATAATATTCCTTGTAAGTGACTAAGTAAATAATGAAATAAGTTCCTACTTTTATGCTTTTCAAAACTACTCTATCCCGTACTTTTGAAGAAATATACAAAAAAAGGGAGCCATGCTGAAAACGTTTTTCTGGCACGGCCCCCTTTTTTGCGTGTAACTTGAAAAATGTATAGCGTATTAAAAAGTTTCTTAGACGCAAGGAATGTACTCTATTAACACTTTATATGTACCGCAACTGATAATGTGAATTCGTAATAACAAATAATATAATTATTGATGTAGGGGGTCGTGCTGAAAACAAATTCTTAAGAAAATATCTAAAAAAGACAACACAACCTTAGCCAAAAACTATTAAATAATAATTGATGTTTGGCAAGTAACATATGTACCGCATTGGTTTCTCATACAACTTGCTAAATTTGAAAAATAAACCATTGTTAGTTCATTCAGCACGGCCCTCTAAAGACGCCTATATCTTCACTACATAGTATAAAGCAAAGTCGCTTCCCGCTTCCTGTCCCCCTGTATGCTTACATCTTTAATACTTCTACAACGTTCTTTTATTATCCTTCTTTTCACATATACACACACATATTTTCCCTTAACTTCATTCATAACCCTTTTAATCAACATTTTACCTACATACCTACTAATTGCTAGCAATTTCACACATACACACACATACTTCCCCTTGACTTCATTCATAACCCTTTTAATCAACGTTTTACATACTGCTTGCTAGCAATTTCACATATACACACACATACTTCCCCTTGACTTCATTCATAACCCTTTTAATCAACATTTTACATACTAATTGCTAGCAATGGACATAATACGGACTATGTGCGTGCAAAGTGTATGTGTACATGAAAAATAAATAAATATAAATCTATGATTATAACAAATTGTCATTGATAATCATGGCAAATAAACACTCCAACCCAAACTATTCGTCAATTTAAATAAATAAAACGGAACGTAAGGTAGTTCGAGATGAATACGTACCCAATGCGAGGTCGTTATTGAACCATGTTACTGGACAGTAGAAAATCTGACCGACTGTTGATCGGGAATGGTTGGTTGCCCGGTCAACCGAATGATCTGTAAGTAGTTAGGCTTTGGATTCTGATCAGAGTCGGCTTACTGCCGAGAACATGCTCTGGTTGGTGATGAAGTCAATAGAACCGAGTGAATGCAAATTCGTCGTTGAGGTGAGTTGTCGTACCGGTGATGAGAGGTCAGTAAAGTGTGGTCGGTGTTGGTTGATTGCTGGGATGTCTTGCGTTGTCTGTGGCGCGAAAATCAGGATGGGTGTCGATGTCAAGTTGTGGATGCTATTTAGCTTGTGGTGGATCGGTTAAAACGAAAGATATGTCCCTTAAAATGGGTAAAAGTTGTTGTCTAATCAGTAATGAGTCGTAGTGTGCAAAGGTGTGGGTGGAGTCATTGTATTGGTTGAATGAGTTATATGGCATAGAGTTATGAGTTACAGCTTGGCCAGAACGTCTTGAAACGGAACTAATATTTTTATTTGCTGACAACGTTTTAAAATATTTGATATTTGATGTAAACAAAGACGCAGGTTTGTAAGATTTATTATTGTGCCATAAAACTAACGTAATAAGTGAAAATAAATAAAATAAAATCATTCAAAGTGCTCGTAGCGAGAAAACAGTGGCGACTTCCGGTTTTCTACTGTTTTTTGCCAAGCTGTATATGGCAGATACCAAAAGTCTTAGTTAGTTTTTATTAAAAAAAATAAAAAATAATAAGCCGTGTACTGCTGTGTTCCACGAAGGTGTGGGTTTAAACGGCAGATCCTAAATGTCTCAGTTACTTTTAACTGTAAAGTAAAAAATAAAGACCCAGGGACTGCTGTAGTACGCGAGAGTGTAAATGGGAATGGCAGGTACTGAATGTTTTAGTTATTTTTTAATAAAAAAGTAAAAAATAATAAGGCGTGGACTGCTGTGTTGCACGAAGGTGTGGGTGTAAACGGCAGATCCTAAATGTCTCAGTTACTTTTAACTGTCGAGTAAAAAATAAAGAGCCGGGGACTGCTGTAGAACGCGAAAGTATAAATGGGAATGGCAGATACCAAATGTCTTAGTTACTTTTTATTAAAAAAATACCAAGGCGTGGACTGCTGTGTTGCACGAAGGTGTGGGATGTCTCAGTTACTTTTAACTGTAAAGTAAAAAATAAAGAGCCGGTTACTGATGTAGTACGCGAGTGTGTAAATGGCAATGGCAGATACCGAAAGTTTTAGTTTTTTTTTGTGTATATTTTTATTTATGTATATTTAGGTTAAGGTATTTTATCTATGGGTCTTTGTTACCTGAAATAAATTATTTATTATTAGGTATTAAATACACCTCTAGTGTTAACTAAATGGAATATTAATCTTGCATGATATTCCTTTTAGTATTAATTTTTAGTATTACTTTTTAGTATACTTTTTAGTATATTATAAAGAAGTAAATTAAGCAGACCAAAAAACGTATGAATCAAAATGTAACTATTTTCAGTGCCACGCAAGAACAAGTAGTGCTTCAATATGCAATTCTTTTTCTTTTTAAGTTAGTTCCTTAATAATATAAGTTTCGTAGGTTCCATTCAAAGATATAGGTAAATATAAAAAATCTGACCCGTCTCAATTCAAAAGGCATTTATTTACACTTTGACTCGGTTTGGAAAGTTTTCTTTAAGAACCACATTTGCAATATGCTTTCTAGCATTTTTCTTAGCTACCTACTGACATTTTAATATGTATTATAGTTAAAATTTATAAAGAGCAATTATAATAACTACCTAAGTATAGTGTACATATTAGTTCGTTGTTTTTTGTTTGTTTTTCCATTTTTTTTTTGTTTGTTTTGCTTTTTTCTTTTCTACAATCTTGTGTCTTCTGTTCACGGTCAAAGGATGATACGAATTGAGCATCGTCGTCGAAATAGTAAAAGCGTATCCATAGTTTATGTCTATGATTCGAAAGGATGTTCTGCGGATTCTGTTCTGTGATCCATGCAACTTGAATTTGGAGTACGTTCTATGAGTGATCTTGAATGCTTAATTGTAACGACATGAATGTCACCGTGTAAATTTGCAGAATAAGTAAATAGACTATTACGGCATCAATGGAGTTCCATCCAGATCTCGTATTCTATTCTATACAAAAATCAAAGCTGATGACGTAACTAAAAGTATGTTTGTTTGTGAAGTAATAATATAGTGGTCAGGTTTAGTGGATATTCTGCAGAAAGCGACGCCTTGAACACGTTTTTAGATTCTTGTTTTCAAAATTTTCAAAATCTAAATTCAAAGCTGGATCACGTAGTTACAATTTGTTTATGTGCCCTCCTTTCTTTTTTGGATCATTTTCTAAATCAGCACCTCCAAATCACTCGAAAAAATTAGCCATATTATGGCGACGGTTACACGTAAGGTATTTACTGTGATCCATCAGTAAATAATGACGTATCGTGGTATTTAATTAACGTGTAACCTAATGTATTGATGTATGTCATTATTTATTCATGGATTTCTAGATTTCTTGATTCTGTATTGATGATCCGTCGGATTATGATAAATATTGATCGTGTAGCCTCGCGTCAATATTTATCACGTCAGTACGCGTTACGCTAGCAATGGAGGAGGACGACTTTTTGGATCTTGTGGCGGCGGACGCACCGTCGCCGCGTCGTTGTCGCTGCCCCGCACCCTCTCGAAACTTACTAAAGATCAGGAAGTTTTAAAAGAATTTAATCCTAAATTTAGAAGTATTGCCAGAGATATGGGATAGTTCTTCAAAAGATTACAAAATTTAATAAAAAAAGAGAAGCCTGGCATATTGAAGCCGGTGACATTATAGCCGAAAACCTTTATATCTTTAAAGTTCCGTCCCGTTGCCAGGTAATGCAAAGTTAACGCAAATTTTTCTCTCGGGGTAATAGATTTTTACGGTATCTTGTTTGGTTAAAAAAGGTGTTACTATTGTCAGAAGTTCTTCAAAGCAGGGTTCAGGCATTCGAAAATAATTTTCGTAATCATCCATTTCACCATGTAATTTAATTTCTGCCATTAAATTCAAATGTGTGTACCTTTCCCTTTGTTGTAACCAATTTTTTGCCCATCGCTTTCGCTTGACCTTTTTATTTAAACTAAGTGCTAAAATAACCCGGGGTCGCGGGACTTATCTCATTACCGTGACCCCGGAACATAAAGGGCTATTGAAGGACACCATGGATTTTAGTCAGTACGAGTCTGACAGTCCCTCCCGCCCTGCCCGGGGTGTGAGGACTCATTTGATGATTTTACCACGATAAAAAAGTGCTAAAATAATAGCCACGCAACCTTTAATTTTCAGCTCTGTGGCCATTTTAGACGTTTAAACAGCAGGAGACCGGACACAATACTGACGTAATACATATTGAACGTGTAGGCTGGTGTATTAATCCATCAGTAAAAACTGAAATCCATCAACAAATACTATATTGACGGATCACAGTAAATACCTTACGTGTAACCGTCGCCATATTCTGATTTTTGAATAAAATTAAAGTCAGTCATCTTGAATTAAAAAAACGGATGTCATATTCTAAATCAGCACCTCTAAATCACTCGAAAACGATACCCATATCAATATTTTTGAATAAAATCAAGTCTGAGAAGTTGTCGAGAATAGAATAAAAATCAGGATCCTTAAAACATTATAAAACTAATACAATAAAAAAAAGAAACATAATTAAAAAAAAAACAAAAAAAAATGAGAATACCTTAGAATAGTTAAAAGAGTTTTAAAATCCACTTAAAAGATTTTGAAACCCCTTAAGAACCCCCTAATCCAATCTAAAACCTTATTAATAACTCAGAAGGGAGGCATAAAATTAACTTTTTACCCTGATGAGATGCATAATAGTAAGTCAAAAACCGTACAGTTCTGGTATGATACGAAGAGAGAATAAAATAAGCGCAACATAAAAAAAATTTGAACTGCTAGCAGCCTTAAGT
Source organism: Agrotis exclamationis (assembly GCA_950005045.1). Lineage (NCBI taxonomy): Eukaryota > Metazoa > Arthropoda > Insecta > Lepidoptera > Noctuidae > Agrotis > Agrotis exclamationis. The sequence goes on along the minus strand of OX465425.1, from coordinate 12,275,146 downwards.
TTTGGTAAAGTTTACGAAGAGACAGACTGTAATAACGCATTTAATGTATTCCACGACATATTTACGCTCTTCTATAAATTGTGTTTTCCCGAAATACTCGTCAAAAAGACCAATAAACCAATAAAAAAACCAATGGCTTAGTAGGGGTTTAAAAATATCATGCTATAAGAAGAGAGCTTTGTACTATGCATATCAACATGATGCTATAAGTAAAAGTTACCACAAGAAAAGATACCGCAATTACAGTAACATGTTAAAAAATGCATCATAACAGATAAACAACAACAATTTTTTAAATAATTCTAAGAATAAATGCAAAGCGACATGGTCATCATAAAAAATAACTTGAACAACGCTAATAACAAAAACTACTTCAATGAATTATTAATCCATGATAAAAAAATGATCATCCGAATGACATATGTGATCAATTTAATAATTATTTCATTGAGCTGTCACAAAACTCTAATAATAATAATCATGACCTAAGCAACATTGACTTTGACAATAACATAAATACATTATTTTTGACTCCTGTAAATGAAGTTGATGTCTTTAAATTAATTAATTCACTAAATAACACGAACTCGACCGGATATGACGACGTAACCACTGAAAATTACACCCCCCCTTAGCTACCTTATAAACCTCTCATTTGAACAAGGTGTTTTCCCATCTAAACTAAAAGAGTCTATAATTATTAAACAACTTTTCAAAAAGGGCAATTTTCTAATATGGTAATTATAGGCCCATTACGCTGATCCCAATCTTTGCAAAAATTTTTGAAAAAGCATTGTATGGCAAAATAATTCTATTTATAGCCAAATATAGATTGAGACATGGTTCTGGACCCCCCCCGCGTGTTGGAATTTTTCATCGGTTATTTCCTATTTTTTATGTTTTTTTTTTTTATAACATCATTGTGGAGAGTCAGTTTGGTTTCAGGAAAAATTGTTCAACAAGTCTATCCTGTTTTTCCCTAGTAAAACTTATTACCGAAGCTCTTAACAATAAAATGTCTGTTCTGTCTGTTTTTTTGGATATGAGCAAAGCATTTGACTTCGTCTCACATGAACGACTACTATACAAATTAGAGAGGTACGGCATAAGAGGCAAGGCGCATGAATGGCTTAAAAACTACCTGTCTGATCGCCAACAAAGTAATGTTATCGCTAAAATAGTAAAAAATAATTTGCAGACGACACTACTTTGACGATTAAATGCTTCAATAAAACTGACATAGAAAATAATACTAACACTGAATTAATCTATACATATAATAAATCTGTAGAAGGGTCAATTCTGTACATTGAAAATATTGAAAAAATAAATAGCGGGGGGTGTTGCTGGATCGATACCAAACCCAAATATGTGATTAAAAAAAAATTTGTCTGTCTGTCTGTATATGCAGGCATCACGTGAAAACTAACGGTTCGATTTCGATGAAACTTGGTGTAATTATACCTTATTATCCTGGGTATAAAATGGGAAACTTTTCATCCTGGAAAAATACGTAGAAAAAAAATCTTATTTTTCAGTTTTATTCATAGACGTTGTTCTGTAGAACCGCGAACACACGTTGCATTACCCGCAGTGGATTCAGCGCCGTAACCTGTAGCGCCGAAAGTCGGATTTGGCTTGAACCGTTTACGGCACACGCGGGCCACGCCTCCCGACTCCTATATAAGGAGCAGCGTTCCGCGCCGCGCGATGCATATAAATTCTGAATTTTGATGCGAGCGGACGTGTCCAGTGTGGCGAGCGGTCGTCCGTGGAATTAATATTGTATGCGTGTAATTTTAAACTGTGCTTTTCAGCGCGACCTTTTTGATTACTGTTCCGATCAGTTATTTGTAAATACAAGGTCGGAATTACTATGAAAAAAATACTTACTACAGAACGCGAGCTCAACAGCAGTAGCTCAATAGAGGGATCTCCTTAATTATTATAGGCTTAGCCGTATTTGGGTCCAATAGATATTTATAAGATGTCATTGTCAGAGTTACTCAAAATGGAGAAATAAACCATCCACGCGAAGACCGACATCCGCGCGGACGGAGTCGCGGGCGGAAGCTAGTAAATGTAATAAAATGGCTGGAAGACAATAATCTTCATGTTAAGTATGCAGCAAGCTTGATAAGTTTGTATGTGCTCTTCGCAAGTTACGATTAGTGTCTAGTAAACAGTTCTAAATGCTTATCATGGGTATGTTTCATCGGTATTGCGTTACGGTCTAGTGATATGGGGTAATTCAGTGGATATACAGGGTGTTTGGCAGAACGTTGAACATACGAAAATGGTGGATAGGTGGGGTCATCTACTTACTGAGCCCTAATTTATTTGGCCCTGGCCCACTGGATATTTAAAAAAAATTTTTCTTTCTTGTTTCACCGTTTTCTTAACTTTAAAGTGTATTTGTTATTAAAAATGGGTAAAACAGGCAATATTGGCCAGGGCCAAATAAATTAGGGCTGAGTAAGTAGCAGTTGACCCCACCTATCCACCATTTTCGTATGTTCAACGTTCTGCCAAACACTCTGTAGACAGGGCGTTCAAAGTACAAAAAAAATGTATCAGAGTCATGAGCGGAGCAGAATATTTAGACCATTGAAGGCCGTTATTTAAAGAATTAAAAATTCTCCCACTTCCGTGTCTGTATATTTTTGAAGTTTGTTTATTTGTAAAATCCTCATTTATTCAAATTAAATGAACAAGTCTCTGAAAGATTAAATAAAAAAAATGCCGGGAAATTATTAGTACCTCCTCAGAGATTGCAACTTTATAGTAGAAATGACAGTTAAAATTTATAATAAATTACCACCTACCCTGATAACATTAAATGTGTTTTTATTCGGTAAATGAATTTTTAAATCATACTTTCTGACATTGTTCTATTATTAATTTGGCTCTTTCGAAAGTCGGTGACAAAAAGTCTTCATCTTAACCTTATCCTTATCCATATCCTTATCCATATCCATATCCTTATCCATATCCATATCCATATCCTTATCCATATCCTTATCCATATCCTTATCCATATCCTTATCCATATCCTTATCCATATCCTTATCCATATCCTTATCCATATCCTTATCCATATCCATATCCATATCCTTATCCATATCCTTATCCATATCCTTATCCTTATCCGTATTATCGTGCGTTCGGTTTGGTCAGCGTTTTAGATTAAACTGAACGCCGCCCGGTCGGGTTCGGCGCGCCGGCGCCCGGGGACGGCGGCGGCGGCGCGGGGGGAATCACGGCGGCGGCGGCGCGCCGGCGCGGCGCTCATATCTATGATAAGTACCTACTTGGATAAGACAAGCTGTATCCACGAGGACTCTGCCGACAAACTGTACTGCAGTTTGGCAGAATATAAATGTTAAGTTTTTATATATATGTTTGCCTGAATAAATAAAATAAAAAAAAAAAAAAACCTTATCCATATTCTTATCCATATCCTTATCCATATCCTTATCCATATCCTTATCCATATCCTTATCCATATCCTTATCCATATCCTTATCCATATCCTTATCCATATCCTTATCCTTATCCTTATCCATATCCTTATCCATATCCTTATATAGAAAAGAAAAAGAAAGAAAGAAAATGACACATGCCATAAGTACACACAACATAAAGAAAAGAAATGATTAAAAAAGTAACAACTAAACACTAAAATATTGTGTGTCCCACGGCTGCGTGCTGCTGCATGGTTACGCTTCACCCACTCAACCTTCGTTACGCTACAGAGGTCGCCGGCTCGCTTCGCTCGCCACCTCCCCCCTTCGCGCCACTCGGTCTCGCAGGTTCGCTCCACTCAGGACCTACCGACCACCGGAAAGCTATCGTGACCTTATCCCTAGCTACGCTACGCTTCGCTTTACCGCTACCCAGTTTCCGAGATACGATGGGCAGAGGGGTGAAGGGGGGGAGAGAGGGACTTTTGAAAAATGATTTTGATCAACCCTTGATATGAATCTGAAAAAAAATATGTGCCAAGTCTTTTAACTTCCGAGATCCTTCTAAAGGGGGAGAAGGGGGCAAGGGGGGGGAACTTTGAAAAATGGTTTTTACTTTTACGAGCCTCCTCTATACGAATCCGTAAAACAAACAAAACACGGGTCTCTCAGTTTCCGAGATACGATAGGGAGGGGGGGAGGGGTGCAAAAAGGGGGGTTTGGAACATTTCCCCCACTCGTGAAAAATACTTCTTAGTTTGAGTTGCTTGTCGTCACCCCTGAGTTACGCTTCACCCACTCAACCTTCGTTACGCTACGGAGGTCGCCGGCTCGCTTCGCTCGCCACCTCCCCCCTTCGCGCCACTCGGTCTCGCAGGTTCGCTCCACTCAGGACCTACCTACCACCGAAAAGCTATCGTGACCTTATCCCTACGCTTCGCTTTACCGCTACCTAGTTTTTCCGAGATACGATGGGGGGAGGGGGTGAAGAGGGGGAGAGGGGTGAGTTTTGAAAAATGATTTTGACCAACTCTGGGCCCCTTGATATGAATCTGAAAAAAAAAACTTTGCAAGTCTGTTAACTTCCGAGATCCGTCTAAAGGGGGGAGAAGGGGGTCAAGGGGGGGGAACTTTGAGAAATGGTTTTTACTTTTCCGAGCCTCCTCTATACGAATCCGTAAAAAAACAAAACACGCGTCTCTTAGTTTTTGAGATACGATGGGGGGAGGGGTGAGGAGGGGAAGAGGGGGGAGTTTTGAAAAATGATTTTGACCAACTCTGGGCCCCTTGATATGAATCTGAAAAAAAAAATGTTGCAAGTCTGTTAACTTCCGAGATCCGCTTAAGGGGGGGAGAAGGGGGCAAGGGAGGGGGGAACTTTGAAAAATGCTTTTTACTTTTCCGAGCCTCCTCTATACGAATCCGTAAAAAAACAAAACACTGGTCTCTTAGTTTCCGAGATACGCCGTGGAGGGGGGAGAGGGGGGGCGAAAAGGGGAGGTTTGGGATTTTTCCCATACTCACGAGAGTTGCTTGTTTACGAATCTGTCAAAATATACCCACCTTCCCCTTCACCATCTGGGAGAACAATTATGTCAGTGAGTGAGTGGGTGAGTGAGTGGTAATCGAGCTTTATATAGTATAACTAGTATTTGCGCGTTGCGCGAGCTGCAAGCAGCTCGCGGGGTCCTTTTTTTGGAGAAGTATTCCTTACCTTTATAAAATTTTGAGAATCCTTAAGAATCTTTAAATGAATTGGAAATTGGTCCTTAAAAGATTTTGTAAATTATATAAAATGTTTTTAATGTTTTGAAAACCCTCATGTACGGATTTATGTATGGACTTCTAAGTAAATCAACTGAATGTTTTTTTTGTTCCTACGGTTGATTCACTTAAAAGTCGGTACGAATAAACTATAAAATAATATTCCTTGTAAGTGACTAAGTAAATAATGAAATAAGTTCCTTGCTACTTTTATGCTTTTCAAAACTACTCTTTCCCAGAGTAGCATGTGTATTGGGGTGTGCAATATTACCAAGATAGCATTGATCTGGGGGCACGGCAGTGCCCCAGCCAAGTCTCGAGCAAAACGGGCACGGCCGTACCATCTTTTCTCGAAGCGATTCGCGGCTGTTTCGCCCTCCCTATATCTTCGACGTGGACAAAGCTAGGAGTTTAGGTTTTCGGTGAATAATAGTAGGCATTAGAACAAGCTTAAGTTCGAAATTACATGCCAATTGAATTAATAGTTTAGGAGTTACGGTCGATCAAAGTTACACCATTTTGTCACTCACTGACTCACTGACCGATCATCAAAACTCGTAGGTACTTCTAGCAGACTTAGAAACTTCAAATTTTGCACCAAGATAGGTCATTAGCCACATATAAAGGAAAAATTATAAAAACATTAAAAAATAATATACCATAGAAAACAATTTTAAAATAGGTAATAAGGTCCGAACCAGCTTGTTGCGCGGCTCCTACTTTAGTGCCTGGTTAAAAAATAAACGGTTTGTTGATTATCTAAATGCACTGACAGCTGTTTGACGTTGGGTTCGCGCGCGGTCACATCGAATTCCAACGTCCTCCAAGCGGCGTCGCTGGAGTCTATATAACGTTTTGTGACATACTGCTCTATTTCGTTATTTTCATGTTCTACCGGTACGACAGCTACGCGCCATTCGTGAGGACCCTTAGTGATATATTTAAACAAATACTTAACGACCGTGCGTTGCGAGGAGACTTCCAAGTTGATATGAGCATCGTATTTTAAAAGAAGACTTGCGTTATAAGGAACTACCCAAGTATCATTTACAATTACATCGTTACCGCGATATTTTATAATAGCTTCGTTTTTACTGTCTCTACACAAGTTAATAAATACTTTTTCATCAGAAGAAGTGGTGGCTGTCTCACGTTTTGGAAAAAAATTTGAACATTTACTTTTCTCACTATCCCAACAAGGTAAATTAGTTCTGTGCGAGGGACCGCAAGTACCGTGAATCATGTGATTCAGAAAAGCTTTTCGTAATCTTCCCTCTGCCTCTGATGCATCGGGAATGTCTGCTCTAACAAATTTATCAATATCTATATTTTGGACAGGCCCCCACCTTCAACCCTAAAACAAATGTGAGCGTGTGGAAACCTCGCTTTTGAAATTCTATGACGTGCATCATATAAATACATTTGCCAAACCAATTACCACCTCGGATATCTCTCAATAATTCTGCCAGCTTTAAATTAAAAACTCTAGCACACACAGAAGGATTTACATAGGTGCTTTAAGTGGATTGTTGAATTTCAGGCCACTTGTAGCATCACTATATTTTCTTTTCATATATCGCCCCCCCCCCCCGTAAAAGAGCTGGGCCAAAAACGCGACCTGGTACGAATCCCTCTCCCTGAATCGTTTCATCTCGACGAATTTGACGCGCGACTTCAATGCTTTCAACTTCTTGCAGTGGAGCGGACCTCAGTGCATTATCAGATGGCTCCGACAATAACAAGCAGCGAACGTATTTTGCTTGGGTTAATTTATTTCCATTATTATCTACTTTGTTCGAGTACCAACCCTCATTACCCTCAGGATAAAATAATGGATACTGAAAACTTTCATATAACGGATGCATTATATCTACAGTGTGTGGTTTCTTATCACCGTTTTTCCAAACTGCTATGCAATGAGGTATAAAATTTTCGCGTTCTGTACTAATAATGGCCGCGACTTCTCTACCAACAAGTAAATCTCCTAAAATGTTCCCGTGGGTTGAGCGAGACGTTTGCTGAAATTTAATAAAAGCCTGATCGGATGGTTATTAATCGTTTAAAACATTCGATAAAAGGATTGACGTTATGTAAAAAGTTGGTTATGCAACTAATTACCTGCCTATCAAGTTTCATATTTTTTTTGTTCGCGTTCGTTTGTATCGTTAATGGATAGTCCTAAATTATTTACGCTACCAGTGTAAGCTAAATCAAAAACTCTATGATAGACTCGACCTTGAATTTTAAGAAAAGATATTCCCGTTGGTTTTTGGTACCCGTGAGAAACGCCTAAGGCACTGAAGGCAAATAAATTATTGTACCCTCGCGGCTTACTCAGAAACGACGGGTGAGAGTAAAACTTCTCATGAAATTGTGTATGTTGTAGGCGCCCGATCCACAACACCATTGTTTTCTAGATTTTTCTTCTTCAAAGAGACGCGCATTACAAGTTGGACACCTAAAAGTGTCTGAAGAAGGCAAGCACGTTTTTTTTTTTTAAGAAAATATTTTTATTACTTTTAACTCAGTGTCCCTCTTCTGTGCTATTAAGTTTTTAGATTGATGTATCGGTGTGTCAACACGACGGCTGTTTTTATTATATTTGTCAGTGGCTATTTGATTTATTTCAGGGTTCTGCTTAGCATAACGGTGTACAGCATCGCGATTAATTTCTGGATTTTCTATTGTATATTTTTTTACGGCATCGCGATGAATTTCTGGATTTTTCTTGGTATATTTTTTAACAGCATCACGATGTATTTACGGTTTTTTTGTATCATATTTTTAACCGCATCCAAATGAGCGTTTGCTCTAGTACATTTCCTGCCACGTTTTTGTTTTTTGGGTCGACCTCTCATTGTTGACGCCACTTTGGTGTCAACTACTACCGGTTCAGGGGTTTCTTGAAATCTAAACAATATAGATTGTGATTCTGATAATTGACTATGATCTGTTGATGCCGGGCATTGGAAGTCTATTATAGACTCGATAGACGACGGCAATGGCAATGCAGATCATACAACTAAATTTTCAATAGTTTGATAATTGATAACGCGTAGTTTGTGTATTGAATACTGACCTACACCTATATTTCGCATTAACAGCAATCTGACTAATTCGCGAATCGAATAACATTTAAACAAACGTGCTACTCCACATGTAGAATTTAATTTGTTATATTCATCTACTGCATGACTGTTAAATAAATAAATAAAATGCACCATCGAATCTCCAAAAAGAAACTGTATAGTCTTGCCCGGTAAATATCATGCTATCCGTCTCATCATTGTGGTTTGCGTCGAAAACATTGGATTCAATTATGTTTGCAAGAGTTAAAATACCGTATTCATTTTCTGAAATTTGAGGATATACTCCATTTGTAATCCAATTAGCGGTCATATAGGTATATATCCGTAGGCAATTCCTCGGGGTTCAAAAATATGACACCCTTCGGTAGAAATGGTTTAAGCGACATTTATATAAAGTGTCTTCACTTTGGAGAATGACATCGATATCATCACAAGTCAGATTTCGATGTCTGCAAACTGACAATACTGACGCGCAAGCGGACATTGCCACACATTGAGCGTTATTACCCTTATAATTGCTACTCCCTTGGTGTGTAGTTCCTAAAACATTAACAAAAATACAAGGTCAAGTGCAAGGTAGATATAAAGTTACAAGAGGGAGAATATTTGTAATGACAAAACTTGTCCCCATTGATTGGATAAATGGATTACAGACAGCTCGCTGACAGACCGACGAAAATAGGCAAAAAACAAAATAATGTTTATTTTTTTTTATTTATTAGCTTTCCTCCAATTTTCAACTTATTTTTATTATTTGTTATTATGTATAGCAGCAACCGAAATCCATATTCTTGATCATGAACTACAGCCCACTAACAGACAGATGGATGGACGGACGAACAGCAGTCTTAGTACATAATAAGATTCTTTCCTAATTTTGATTTGAATTTTGCACTTCATGAGTCGTAGCAGGTTCTAAGTTTGCTTATATCTCGAAAACAATGCGTCCTATCGCAAAAATAATTAAAAACGTGCCCTCTTTTTTGGATCATTTTCTAAATCAGCACCTCCAAATCACTTGAAAACGATACCCGTATCAATATTTTTGAATAAAATCAAGTCTGAGAAGTTGTTGAGAATAGAATAAAAAATAAAAGGATAAAACGAAGTTACTGTATACAACTTAACAAAAGTAATCGTCGCGACACCACACTGTTCAATGCGACCGAATTACATAAAATGGTTGTCTTGTTTTTTACCGATTTATCCTACTGGTGGGAATCAGTAGGACAAATCGGTAAAACAAGTGAAGGTCGGAAAACATTTGCTTAACTACAGCAAGAAAAAAAGAAACAGGTGCAAGCGATTTTCGACCTTATTGACATTTATGCAAACACCGGATTTTAATAAAAGAGCAATGTTAGATAACGAGAATGTGAGAAAAAACAAAGTAAATTTTAAATGTCAATAAGGTCGAAAACCTTTTTTTAACTTGTTTTACGATAACAAGTTAAAAAAAAGGTTCAAGCGATTTTCCACCCTCCACTTCACTCCGCTCCTCTCCACTCCACTCCACTCCACTCCACTCCAGTTCATTCCATGGTAATAAACACATTACCCTCCTTTGCGTTGCGCAGTCGGTAAAAAGTGTCGTAACAACTTTTTCCCTTAATTTTTTCCGTCTAGGCCCTTCGCAACGCGCGATAAGGAACTTCGTTCCAAAAACAGGACCCCCTAAAACATTATAAAACTAATTCAATAAAAAAAGGAAATAAAATAAAAAAAAAATTAAAAAAATGAGAATTCCTTAGAATACTTAGTTAAAAGAATTTTAAAATCCATTAGAGCACTTAAAAGATTTTGAAACCCCTTAAGAACCCCCTAATCCAATCTAAAACCTTATCAAAAACTCAGAAGGGAGGCCATAAGGGGCAACTGTGTAAAATGTTTTTTTCTTTTCCGAACCTCTATACGAATTCGTAAAAAACAAAACACGGGTCTCTTAGTTTCAGAGATACGATGAGGGGATGGGTGAAGAGGGGGGAGTTTTGAAAAATGATTTTGACCAACCCTGTGCCCCTTGATATAAATCTGAAAAAAAATGTTGCAAGTCTGTTAACTTCCGAGATCCTCCTAAAGGGGGGAGAAGGGGGACATGGGGGGAACTTTGAAAAGGGGTTTTTACTTTTCCAAGCCTTCTCTATACGAATGCCTAAAAACAAACAAAACACGGGTCTCTTATTTTCCGAGATACGATAGGGAGGGGAGGAGGGGTACAAAAGCACTCAACCTTCGTTACGCTACGGAGGTCGCCGGCTCACTTCGCTCGCCACCTTCCCCCTTCGCTCCACTCGGTCTTGCAGGTTCGCTCCACTCAGGACCTACCTACCACCGGAAAGCTATCGTGACCTTATCCCTACGCTACGCTACGTTTCGCTTTACCGCTACCTAGTTTCCGAGATACCATGGCGGGAGGGGTGAGGGGGAGCGGGGTGAGTTTTGAAAAATGACTTTGACATACTCTGGGCCCCATGACATGAATCTGAAAAAAAAAAGTTCCAAGTCTCTTCTGAAATCCGCCTAAAGGGGGGGGGGGAGAAGGGGGAACTTTAATTTTTTTTTTACTTTTCCGAACATCCTCTACATATCCTCTACATACGAATCCGTAAAAAAGCAAAACACGGGTCTCTTAGTTTCCGAGATACGATGGGGGAGGGGTGAAGAAGGGGAGAGGGGGGAGCTTTGAAAGATGATTTTCACCAACTCTGAGCCCCTTTACTGAATCTGAAAAAAAAATGTTGGAAGTCTGTTAACTTTCGAGATCCGCCTAAAGGGGGGAGAAGAGGGCCAAAGGGGGGGGAACTTTGAAAAATGGTTTTTACTTTTCCGGGGCCTCCTCTATACGAATCCCTAAAAAAACAGAACACGGGTCTCTTAGTTTCTGACATACGATTGGGAGGGGAGGGGGAGGCCAAAAAGGGGAGGCTTGGTACTTTTGCCCTACTCATGAGAGTTAGATGTAAGTTTGCTGTCCGTCGGTACTGTTACTTTTCCAAGCCTCCTCTATACGAATCCGTAAAAAAACAAAACTGTTAGTAGTTTCTGAGATACGTTGCGGGGAGGGTGAAGAAGGGGAGTGGGGGGAGTTTTGAAAAATGATTTTGACCAACTCTGGGCCCCTTGATATGAATCTGAAAAAAAATGTTTTAAGTAGGTATGTTAACTTCCGAGATCCGCCTAAAGGGGGGAGATGTGGGGCAATGGGGGGGGAACTTCGAAAAATTGTTTTTTTCGAGCCTTCTTTATACGAATCCGTGAAAACAAACAAAACACGCGTCTCTTAGTTTCCGAGATACGATAGGGAGGGGGGGAGGGGTGCAAAACGGGGGTTTGGCACATTTCCCCCACTCGTGAAAAGTACTTCTTAGACCTTCGTTACGCTACGGAGGTCGCCGGCTCGCTTCGCTCGCCACCTCCCCCCTTCGCTCCACTCGGTCTCGCAGGCTCGCTCCACTCAGGACCTACCTACCACCGGAAAGCTATCGTGACCTTATCCCTACGCTTCGCTTTACCGCTACCTAATTTTTCCGAGATACGATGGGGGGAGGGGTGAAGAGGGGGAGAGGGGTTAGTTTTGAAAAATGATTTTGACCAACTCTGGACCCCTTGATATGAATCTGAAAAAAAAAACTTTGCAAGTCTGTTAACTTCCGAGATCCGCCTAAAGGGGGGAGAAGGGGGGCAAGGGGGGGGAACTTTGAGAAATGACTTTTTACTTTTCCGAGCCTCCTCTATACGAATCCGTAATAAAAACAAAACACGCGTCTCTAAGTTTCCGAGATACGATGGGGGGAGGGGTGAAGAGGGGGAGATGGGGGAGTTTGGAAAAATGATTTTGACCAACTCTGGGCCCCTTGATATGAATCTGAAAAAAAAAATGTTGCAAGTCTGTTAACTTCCGAGATCCGCCTTAGGGGGGGAGAAGGGGGCAAGGGAGGGGGGAACTTTGAAAAATTTTTTTTACTTTTCCGAGCTTCCTCTATACGAATCCGTAAAAAACAAAACACGGGTCTCTTAGTTTCCGAGATACGCCGTGGAGGGGGGAGAGGGGGGACGAAAAGGGGAGGTTTGGGATTTTTCCCATACTCACGAGATTTGCTTGTTTACGAATCTGTCAAAATATACCCACCTTCCCCTTCACCATCTGGGAGAACAATTATGTCAGTCAGTGAGTGGTAATCGAGCTTTATATAGTATAATTATCCATATCCTTATCCATATCCTTATCCATATCCTTATCCATATCCTTATCCATATCCTTATCCATATCCTTATCCATATCCTTATCCATATCCTTATCCATATCCTTATCCATATCCTTATCCATATCCTTATCCATATCCTTATCCATATCCTTATCCATATCCTTATCCATATCCTTATCCATATCCTTATCCATATCCTTATCCATATCCTTATCCATATCCTTATCCATATCCTTATCCATATCCTTATCCATATCCTTATCCATATCCTTATCCATATCCTTATCCATATCCTTATCCATATCCTTATCCATATCCTTATCCATATCCTTATCCATATCCTTATCCATATCCTTATCCATATCCTTATCCATATCCTTATCCATATCCTTATCCATATCCTTATCCATATCCTTATCCATATCCTTATCCATATCCTTATCCATATCCTTATCCATATCCTTATCCATATCCTTATCCATATCCTTATCCATATCCTTATCCATATCCTTATCCATATCCTTATCCATATCCTTATCCATATCCTTATCCATATCCTTATCCATATCCTTATCCATATCCTTATCCATATCCTTATCCATATCCTTATCCATATCCTTATCCATATCCTTATCCATATCCTTATCCATATCCTTATCCATATCCTTATCCATATCCTTATCCATATCCTTATCCATATCCTTATCCATATCCTTATCCATATCCTTATCCATATCCTTATCCATATCCTTATCCATATCCTTATCCATATCCTTATCCATATCCTTATCCATATCCTTATCCATATCCTTATCCATATCCTTATCCATATCCTTATCCATATCCTTATCCATATCCTTATCCATATCCTTATCCATATAATTATCCATATCCTTATCCATATCCTTATCCATATCCTTATCCATATAATTATCCATATCCTTATCCATATCCTTATCCATATCCTTATCCATATAATTATCCATATCCTTATCCATATCCTTATCCATATCCTTATCCATATCCTTATCCATATCCTTATCCATATCCTTATCCATATCCTTATCCATATCCTTATCCATATCCTTATCCATATCCTTATCCATATCCTTATCCATATCCTTATCCATATCCTTATCCATATCCTTATCCATATCCTTATCCATATCCTTATCCATATCCTTATCCATATCCTTATCCATATCCTTATCCATATCCTTATCCATATCCTTATCCATATCCTTATCCATATCCTTATCCATATCCTTATCCATATCCTTATCCATATCCTTATCCATATCCTTATCCATATCCTTATCCATATCCTTATCCATATCCTTATCCATATCCTTATCCATATCCTTATCCATATCCTTATCCATATCCTTATCCATATCCTTATCCATATCCTTATCCATATCCTTATCCATATCCTTATCCATATCCTTATCCATATCCTTATCCATATCCTTATCCATATCCTTATCCATATCCTTATCCATATCCTTATCCATATCCTTATCCATATCCTTATCCATATCCTTATCCATATCCTTATCCATATCCTTATCCATATCCTTATCCATATCCTTATCCATATCCTTATCCATATCCTTATCCATATCCTTATCCATATCCTTATCCATATCCTTATCCATATCCTTATCCATATCCTTATCCATATCCTTATCCATATCCTTATCCATATCCTTATCCATATCCTTATATAGAAAAGAAAAAGAAAGAAAGAAAATGACACATGCCATAAGTACACACAACATAAAGAAAAGAAATGATTAAAAAAGTAACAACTAAACACTAAAATATTGTGTGTCCCACGGCTGCGTGCTGCTGCATGGTTACGCTTCACCCACTCAACCTTCGTTACGCTACAGAGGTCGCCGGCTCGCTTCGCTCGCCACCTCCCCCCTTCGCGCCACTCGGTCTCGCAGGTTCGCTCCACTCAGGACCTACCGACCACCGGAAAGCTATCGTGACCTTATCCCTAGCTACGCTACGCTTCGCTTTACCGCTACCCAGTTTCCGAGATACGATGGGCAGAGGGGTGAAGGGGGGGAGAGAGGGACTTTTGAAAAATGATTTTGATCAACCCTTGATATGAATCTGAAAAAAAATATGTGCCAAGTCTTTTAACTTCCGAGATCCTTCTAAAGGGGGAGAAGGGGGCAAGGGGGGGGAACTTTGAAAAATGGTTTTTACTTTTACGAGCCTCCTCTATACGAATCCGTAAAACAAACAAAACACGGGTCTCTCAGTTTCCGAGATACGATAGGGAGGGGGGGAGGGGTGCAAAAAGGGGGGTTTGGAACATTTCCCCCACTCGTGAAAAATACTTCTTAGTTTGAGTTGCTTGTCGTCACCCCTGAGTTACGCTTCACCCACTCAACCTTCGTTACGCTACGGAGGTCGCCGGCTCGCTTCGCTCGCCACCTCCCCCCTTCGCGCCACTCGGTCTCGCAGGTTCGCTCCACTCAGGACCTACCTACCACCGGAAAGCTATCGTGACCTTATCCCTACGCTTCGCTTTACCGCTACCTAGTTTTTCCGAGATACGATGGGGGAGGGGGTGAAGAGGGGGAGAGGGGTGAGTTTTGAAAAATGATTTTGACCAACTCTGGGCCCCTTGATATGAATCTGAAAAAAAAAACTTTGCAAGTCTGTTAACTTCCGAGATCCGTCTAAAGGGGGGAGAAGGGGGTCAAGGGGGGGGAACTTTGAGAAATGGTTTTTACTTTTCCGAGCCTCCTCTATACGAATCCGTAAAAAAACAAAACACGCGTCTCTTAGTTTTTGAGATACGATGGGGGGAGGGGTGAGGAGGGGAAGAGGGGGGAGTTTTGAAAAATGATTTTGACCAACTCTGGGCCCCTTGATATGAATCTGAAAAAAAAAATGTTGCAAGTCTGTTAACTTCCGAGATCCGCTTAAGGGGGGGAGAAGGGGGCAAGGGAGGGGGGAACTTTGAAAAATGCTTTTTACTTTTCCGAGCCTCCTCTATACGAATCCGTAAAAAAACAAAACACTGGTCTCTTAGTTTCCGAGATACGCCGTGGAGGGGGGAGAGGGGGGGCGAAAAGGGGAGGTTTGGGATTTTTCCCATACTCACGAGAGTTGCTTGTTTACGAATCTGTCAAAATATACCCACCTTCCCCTTCACCATCTGGGAGAACAATTATGTCAGTGAGTGAGTGGGTGAGTGAGTGGTAATCGAGCTTTATATAGTATAATAATCTCTCAAATAAAGGGGTTTGAAGATTTGTGGCATACCTACCGCCGCCATTTTGATTTTTTTTCAAAATCGCGGCCAGCTATGAAACCTTTATAAATCGATAGCTGACATCAATAACAACAAAAAATATTATGACACCAACCCTCGTAAAGTGTCCGGTTTCTGAGATAATAACCGTGAAAGTTGATCACGTGACATTCACAATTCTAAGCTAGTGTATGTGTTCGAATGTATCAAGATGTTAAAAATAATAACTTTTTGAACGTAATATGTATGTTGCATTATATCTGGATGTTATTTAAACATTATACGTCTGACATAATCAACTTTTTGAACTTAATAACTTATTTTTAGGCCGTCTACACTTGTTTGAATGTAATATCTTTATATGATTTAACTATCAATAAGATAGTTATACGATAAATGTTAAACAATGTAAATGTAATACATAAGACAGGTTTAAACATTCAGTCTAAAATACAACTGACAGTACTCGTTACATTTATATTGTGTGATGGTTCTGTGGTTACTACAATTTCTAATTTTAAGCATATAATGTAATAAACTGACGTCAACTCGCGAAAATTGTCTTCTATTGGTTGCATAAACCTGTCTCTCTTTCTAATATACTGGCACAAATAGGGATAGAAAGATAAAAAATCCGTTTTAAGAACATTTTATTGCTTATAAAACAATTTAAAGCGTCATGTTTTTATTAAATAAAAATAATTATGGCATGTCACCTTTACTTTTTGCAATTTTGGTAGCGATGGTTAGATTTTGCCACATTTTTAAATATCGAATTTTCTTGTTTGTACCTGAAGCCATAACTTAGCCGTTACATTGTATCCCTATCATCAACAATTATGACCACTACAGACTTTTTTTTTTTGTCCTCCCACCCCGGGCAGGGCGGGAGGGACTGTCAGACTTGTACTGACTAAAATCCACGGTGTCCTTCAATAGCCTTTTATGTTCCGGGGTCACGGTAATGAGATAAGTCCCGCGACCCCGGCAGGCTTTGGCCCTCTTGGGCGGGGCCCCGTCATCGTGCTGACGCTCTTTGAGGCGCGCGTGGAACACAACGCGCCGTCGACCCGGGCATGGTCCATGGTCGGGCGGCGAGTTGCCCTTTACTCGCCGCCCGCATGCCCGCGCCTACGTTGGCCGGAGATCGTCTTGCGACGTCCGACGCCGTGGGCGTCTACCATTGCGGGTGGGGCGGAGGGAGGACGCTGTCCTCTCTCTCTCACGGCCCGCCTCCTCCTTAACGAGCATTACTGCTTCGCAGAAGGAGGCGACCGCTTCCCACTCCGTCTCGGCCCGCAGCATGGCCTCGACCAATGCCGGGCGCGAGAGGTCTCCGCCTATACCACTACAGACTTGGATTGGCTTGTACCGGAAGTGTATTTACTTCGCGTGTAAAAAAAGGAGATATTTTGATTTCTTTTAATGAGTCCGCGCTCGAATATTCTCGCAGTCAGAGGTAATACAAAAAGTAAAAAATGCCTAATTGTGCCGTATTGAGTTGTAGAAACAATACACAAGAAGTGGGACGACTATGACGAAGTTTGTATACTAAATTACAGTTGTATCATCAAAATATCTATGCAAAATAATTATGACACGCTCGTCTCGATACAAATTGAAGAACATATTGCTTCTATCCAGATATATTGCTGTGATGGCCACAGTAAGCAGAAACATCATGAGGCATATCATCATCATAACAGCCGTAGAAAGTCCACTACTGGACTAAGGCCTCACCAAATGATTTTCCATTGGATGGTTATTGTCATACTCGCCACGCTTGGCAGGCGGGTTAGCGCATTTATTTCATCTTATTAGTCTTCCAACGCTGCTGCCCATTGAAAGAGTTTTAAGCTGAGGGGCTATGGATCTTACATTTTGCCCTATCCCTCGACCGACTTTTACGGTCTGCCCGGGAAGAGAAGCAGCTGGCACATTCTACGTTTTTCTTTTTCTCCCAGACCAGGATTATCAATTACTAAAATATTTTATAAAAAAAATATTAAGCCTTTGTTATTCCGAATTAATGTGGTCAACTTTAACACTTTATATCTCAGAAACCGGACACTTTACGAGGGAGAATTACACTTTACTAAAATTAAGTTATTAAGTTCAAAAAGTAGATTATGTCAGACGTATAATGTTTAAATAACATCCAGATATAATGCAACATACATATTACGTTCAAAAAGTTATTATTTTTAACATCTTGATAAATTCGAACACATACACTAGCTTAGAGCATACGGTGCAAGACTGCCCCGCTTGGGCAGAGCACCGACGTGTCCTCACGGCGGCGATAGGCGGAGACCTCTCGCGCCCGGCATTGGTCGCGACCATGCTGCGGGGCGAGACGGAGTGGGAAGCGGTCGCCTCCTTCTGCGAAGCAGTCATGCTCGCGAAGGAGGAGGCGGGCCGCGTGAGAGAGAGGACAGTGTCGCAGTGGTGGACGCCCACGGCAACGGACGTCGCCAGACGATCTCCGGCCACCGTAGGCGCGGGCATGCGGGCGGCGAGTAAAGAGCAACTCGCTGCCCGACCATGGACCATGCCCGGGTCGACGGCGCGTTGTGTTCCACGCGCGCCTCAAAGAGCGTCAGCATAATGACGGGGCCCCCTCTCTAGAGGGCCAAAGCCTGCCGGGGTCGCGGGACTTATCTCATTACCGTGACCCCGGAACATAAAGGGCTATTGAAGGACACCGTGGATTTTAGTCAGTACAAGTCTGATAGTCCCTCCCGCCCTGCCCGGGGTGGGAGGACTCATTTGATGATTTTACCACGCAAAAAAAAAAAAAAGCTTAGAATTGTGAATGTCACGTGATCAACTTTCACGGTTATTATCTCAGAAACCGGACACTTTACGAGGGTTGGTGTCATAATATTTTTTGTTGTTATTGATGTCAGCTATCGATTTATAAAGGTTTCATGGCTGGCCGCGATTTTGAAAAAAAATCAAAATGGCGGCAGTAGGTATGCCACGCTCCATAGTAAAATCTTCAAACCCCTTTAGCAAGTTGAAATGGCAGTGGGCAGGCCATATAGCACGCAGAACTGATGGCCGATGGGGCCGTAAGGTTCTCGAATGGAGTCCAGGCACCGGCAAGCGCAGCGTAGGACGTCCACCCACTAGGTGGGCAGACGATCTTATGAAGGCCACAGGATCACGCTAGATGCAGGCCGCTTACAACCGGTCCTATTGGAAGTCTAAAGGGGAGGCCTATGTTCAGCAGTGGACGTCTTACGGCTGGTATGATGATGATGAATCTCGCTTATCTTAAAATAAATATTTAATTAACGTGGGTAATAATGGCTCTGCGAAATCTGTTAATCTCTGTTTATCAGGTATTCTAAATAAACATGGTTTACGTTCTCAGATGTAGCTTTAGAAGAAGTATATAATATTACTACAGGCAGATTTTAGTTGGCAAAAGCGGTAATTATTTGGACTGTATTCTAAATCTTTTCATTATTCTATCGCAATGAAGTTATACGCGACGTCCGGCACCATATTTCAGTGCACTATCCTATCTTCAAACATTATACTTTATTGTAACAGAACTTTCAGAGCACCTGCTCGCATACTACTTGTTAACAGTTATTTAAAATTTATAAGTATTTTTCGACGTCCTTGTATCACCAGATGTATGAATAAGTATCGTTGCAGGTTTCATGGAAAAAAGGCTAAGTATTTACTATATTTTGATATCTCCATGTTAGGGATAGGTCACTAAAAAGTATTGTTTGGCCGATTATAAGTTAAGACTTGTCGTGCCAAAAGATGATGTTCATCACTATTTAATACCAGCCTGTTGCTAACCAGTTTTTCTGAAGAAATCAAACAAAGTATCTCTCGTAAATTACCGTAACGGTTTTCGTAGTGGTAAATTATTCATACATATTGCAGGAATTTTCCGATTTAATGAAGAAGTTCTAGTGTACTTATTTTAATAACGCAGCAGAAATATTAAGTAATTAAGCCCCAGACATGTAATAATGTAGAGCCTACGCTCGTTAGCAAATACTGGTCCTTATTTATCTTGGCTCATTTTATCTGAGCTGAGCAAAGGCATAAAAGGAGTACAAAACTCGTTGTAGACATATCGGTTTCTTTGTCTTATTTCTTGTGAAACATAATGTCAGAAATGTGATTCAAATGTAAAAATTATAAATACGTTTGTCTCCGAACATAATAGACGAAAAATAATTGAGAAAACCAAATACGTATTTTTCCACTACGTCAATTATAGGTAGGCCCTCATCGTTTATTTTTTCCCAAATTTTATAGCCAAGAAATTTTTTCTACCTTTATTTTATACCCATTCTCAACGGTACGTTTTTTATTTATTAAATTTCTCGTATCGCTGGGCAAAATCCCTATATAATCTATTCACGTTTATATTGTACCTACCTGTGTAACGCAAAAAGGTCGCGTTGAGTATCGAATTTCTGTTATATTTCATCTCTCAAACACCTTTAGATTTGTTGTTTCAGAACGACGGAGCTGGAGGCAGTCGAATACATAGCCAAGCTGTAAACTTGATTAGGGGATTGAAAGAAACAACAAACAACGAAAGAAAAATCAAGGGAGTAGAAGCCGTTTGCACTGGTACTTACTCAAATAAAGCGAATAAATTCTTTGTTGAAAGGGGATACGAATACGATACGACTTATTTTGATAAATGGAACGAGCGTGTCATCCGAATAGCGGCATATTTTACAATAAGGCGTATGAGTAAAACAAATTACTTAAATTGCGTGTCAGGTGTCGTGAGGTGAGACAAACATGAGCGTAGCCGGCACGGTGCGGCGCCGGCACAACGTCTGTGGGACAGACGCAGTAATTGCACCACACCGGTTCATGTGCCCGCAATAACTAATCTTTCTCTTCTCCTAGCGCCATTTTTTAGCTGGTGACATTTTATTTTGCGGCTCGAAATATTACATCACGAACGGGGAGTCTTCCTGTGTTTTTAGACGTTCTATTACGTTGATGGTAACGAAGTTGTGCTTTCTTCTTGAGTTCAATATAATGTTTGAGTGACCTAAATCACTCTTTCTAAGCACGGCGCGTACAAATATAAAGATTGAATCTGTATGCTGCTAAATATTGATGGAATGTCGTCATAAACTTACCCTCACACCACTAATAGTGTTCAGCAATATGATCTACTCAAAGCTTGCAGAGCAAAATACAGCAAATCACTAGACAAGAAGTTGATACTGCCTTGTACGATACCTTTTACTCCTTTATTCTATGGGAGAAGGCAAACTATAGATCACCACATTGTACGAACCTTACATACCCCTTTCGCCAAGCCCCCCTTCAGACATCTGGTACAAGCGGGTTGTGAGAGCTACGCCACTGTCAGGGTACTATATTTTTATATCAACACACATCAAAATATACAAATCGTATAAGCTAAGAGATTACATTCATAAACAGTACCAATTTTAAAATGGAAGCATCTGAAGAAGCTACCATGAAATTGATCGCGCGTAAGAGCAAGTAGTAAAATAAAACGGGTAAAAATCTCGATCGGTTGCGTAAAGTTGAAAGGAGGATAGGAAAGCGGTGGCTCCGACGACCCTCGGCGTCCTCGAACTTTGACAGTTTATATGAGCCGTGTAATGGCGCCTTAAACTAAATAAAGCTTTGCATTTGGCTCGTGTATCGTAACCCCCGCTACGCTTGCTTTGTCTCGGCTAGATTAGAACTTGCTCCAGCAACGGATCTTCTGTAGGTAACTTTATATCCATTTTAATAAATTCCGCCGTTCTTTCGATTTTCTATTTCAAATGCTGAGCCCGGCTTGATTTATTTACGCTTTTAGCGATACCTTCTATCTGGTTACAAATAGGAATATATATACACTTAATTGTGATCGTATTTACACACCACAAATTAAGTGCAATTAATGTGGACTGTGTTATTAATTACAAATCATCTGTAACAATGATAATAATTCAGCGCACTATCAAATCATGTTTGCTATGTACGAGTACCTAATCAGGCCGCAACAATATGGCAGGTAGGTAAGTAACTGATTACTCGGCCACAGCGGTACAGATAACTATATTCTGTGACCTCAGGTGCCGTGCGAGCTATATATGTGGAGTAGGTGCGTATGTGTGGACGACTAGACTAAGTACGGAGATAGGATGAGTGATGTAGCTGTCATCGCCGCAGGCAGCTTGGACTCAGTCCAGTCACGAATGCAAATTCATACCAGAAATTGACTCACTATGCTTTCCAGGCATATTAGTGCGAAATTCACCGGATTAGCACTCGCTACGGGCCACATGTCGTGGCTTTTGTGTATAATGTTAGATGCTAGTGGATTTAGTACGCATAATGAATGAATTCTAGTTATGTGGCTAATTGGACGAGCCTAACATGAGACTGGATCACAAACCAATATACCATTGAACTAATTGAATTAAACCAATACTGTGTGCCATTCATTAGTTAACGCTTCGTACAGTTACTGACAAAGCGGACAGCACACATCTATTTATTTAACATGCGTTAATTCTGTATCGTTCACATTTAAGGAGGAGAACAATGACTATTACTAGTTAAGTCAGATTAAAAATATGCAATTAAGCATCTATTTTAGATGTCCCGAAAAATATATAAGGTGGCCTATACAACAAAAAGGCACTGCTTCATATTTGATGAAACCTGTATGTCAAGAACCAAAAATGGATTTGGACTTACACACTGATTTATATGCCATCTCAAAGACCTGTGTTGTTTCCAGAGGCAGCTAAATGAAACATAAAAGAAGGAAGAATCAAAAATTTGAAGACATGTGTCTTGTGTGAGGATTAAAGCCCATGCGCTCGCTTAGAGAAGAAACCTGTGTCCCAGGTCCCAGCAATACCTTACAGAAGAAGCATGCACATAAATAGCCTTTCATGTGAGAATTATAATACCTATATGCAACTAAGTTTGAAGGTTAATTGGTTGCTGAGTTCAATAAGTACTAAATACCAGTAGAACGGAAACTACTACAGTTAGAGCCCATGTTGATATGCATCATATCACTTAATGTCTAACAGCAGAGCTAATATTTGGCTATCAGTTGCACTTAACTGCAATTGGCAAGACCACAACGTGCTCTGCAATGCCACTATCTGTTTCCGATAAACAAGTGATCGAAATCAAATGGGAAACATCGGGAGCTATGTGGTTCATAACTTGATTAGTAATGCAGGCTGTAGCCACAGAAATTATCACACTTGACACTATTAGTCGCATGGAGTATCTGTATTTCAAAAAAGTGTGGTCATATTTAAGGGTGTGATAAATCATCATCATCCTTTTTTTGAGTTCAAAAAACTTCAAATAAATTCTGCTGCTCTGAGTGGAGCGCTTAAGGGACTTTTAGACTTGACCAAGTAAAACAACCATGTATGTTCCTTCACTTAACCAAAGGGTAACGTTTTACGTGCACGCCGCTGTCGCGGCGGCAAGATCACTGTTTGGTGTGTGGCCACGGCGTCCTCACGCAGGACCGTCTGACGTTGGTCACTGTGATCCACTAAGAACTGCCCCGCTTGGGTAGAGCACCGCCGTGTCCTCACGGAGGCGTTAGGCGGCGGCGACCTCTCGCGCCCGACATTGGTTGAGGCCATGCTGCGGGGCGAGACGGAATCAGTCACGTCTTTCTGCGAAGCAGTCATGCTAGCAAAGGAGGAGGTTGAACCTGAAGGAGAAGACAGCCTCCACCTCATGATCCAGCCGCCGCAGGAGACGCTCACGGCATCGGACGACGCGAGGCGATTTCTGACCACCATAGGCGCAGGCCGCGAAGGGCGAGTAATGGGTGAATGGGGTCGCTGTCGGATTTATGGAACATGGCCCGGGTCGACGGCGTGCCGTGTTCCACGCGCTCCTCAAAGAGCTGTCAGCCTAAGATCTTCCCGCGACCCTGGCAAGCGTTTGGTTCTATCGGACTCCGTTACTTTGCTGATAGCTCATTGGTCCTTGTTGAAGTGCGAGTTACTTACAGTCAGCCGTCCCATAAAGTTAGATTGAGTAGTTCCAGGAGAAAATTGTTCAATGCAAAGTGTTTCACCCATAATTGAAAAACCCCCGACATAAAAACCAAGTTCTCTTTAAAAAATAAAAAAAAGTATATTAATAATTATAAAAAAAATACGTCGCGTTGGGGAACCGGAAAAAATCGTAGATAATAAATAATTTGGAGCGGTTTGGTTTTTTAATTTTTTTTTTATTTTATACTTTTTATAGGTAAATAGGTACTTATTATATCATTTAGTTAGGCGGTTACAGCACATAAATTACAAGGGACGACAGTTAAAAAAGCTGTGATTTACTTAGGCAAAAGTACTTTCGCAAAAGGCCAAGCCTATGTAGCCTTAAGTAGAATAAAAACCTTGGATGGTGTAGCAATTGGTGTAAAAAATGTGAGCTCGACCAAAGGAAACTACATATTTAATAAACCACATGACAAATCATATTTAACAGCATTGCAAAGACAGAGAGATGAGATGAGTTATTGATACTCTCACTTGACAATCGGATTTCCATGTCCTAATTTTCCCACCACCAGTTTTCTCATCAAACGTCATCATCGTTATAGTCCCGCGACATCAAACGATGCTAACAACACTCTCGATTAAGTCATCAATATTCCCTTTCAGTGCGCTTTCATTTGAGTCCCCACTCGAGTATATTTGCAGACGTTTGGTTATCCTTCCTTACTTTCACCCCCACAACTTTTAAACGGCTTAACCGATTTTCATCAAACATGTTTAAGAACACTCGCAACGTACTCGTAAGTCACCTTTAATACAAATAAAAAACTAAATTGAAATCGCTTCATCCGTTCAGGCTCTATGATTCCACAGACAGACAGACACGTGAAACTTATAACATTCCTCTTTTTCCGTTGGGGGTTAAAAAGAGGAAGGGAGAAAGGAGTAAATGCCAGGAAATGACAGGAAACTAATAAAAGCAGGTAAAGATTACCGATCTCTTTGTCAAACGTGAAGAATAGCTTGTAATAGCATTATCTATACCCTTGTGTTTTATGTTATTGAAAACCCGTTTTCAAGAAGCTCTTACGAAGTGGTATGAAACTTAAAGCAAAAATTTCAAAGCGATGCTGTTTATCTTTTCCACAAAGAAGAATCTAGAAGAAAAAATAGAGTACTTTAAACTCGTCGTTGCAGTATTAAACCGAACATATTTGTCACAAATCTTAACACAGGTCATCTGAAATGAGAAATCTGGCCTGTTGGTCTAGTGGTTAGTGACCCTGACTGCTATGCCGGAGGTCGTGGGTTCGATTCCCACACAGGACAAATGTTTGTGTGATGAGCACGATCATTTGTTCTGTGTCTGGGTGTAATTTATCTATAATATTTATGTATTTAGAAATATATAAGTATGTTTATCAGTTGTCTAGTACCCATAACACAAGCTCTGCTTAGCTTGGGACTAGATGGCGTTGTGTGATAGTTGTGGAATATTATATTATATTATTATTATTATAATGGCCTGAAATAAATAATAATGGAACTGCTAAACAATTTGAAATATTCCAATAATACCAACAACCGATAAGCACAGTTGTTACTTTATTAAACTGAAATAATTTGACCGTAAAATGCAGCGGTTAGCTCTCTAACTTCCGAATCAATTTGAAGAAGATTAAGCGAGCCAAAGATATCTTTTATTTTCCTCGTTTTCAAAGACAGTTTGAAAAGTTTTTCATTTGTTGCCAACATTTACCTACTTAATTCTTTTTCTGTATTTACTTGTTTATTTATTTAACATTTTTTTTTGTATTTATGAATCATTACCTCCTTTGCAATCTGTAACTAATTAATGGAAATCCTATGAAAAGTGTAAACAGTACTGTGTAAACACAAATACGTATGTAAAAAGGAGCAAAACAAAGCAATTTCGATCTCTCACCGCCGGAACTTGATGCTGGCAAACACGAGATTATGACGTGTAAGAAAACATGGCTGTTATACCCTATTCATATTTCTTTCTATTTATTTTGCTAGACAAACACCATTTATTATAGTTGTAAATAAGTATGTTCATGGAAATAATTCTAATTACACATTAACGCCTAAACGCTATACCGATTTTGATCAATTTTGATAGAGAGTAAATACGATCCTGGAAAAGTTTATGAGGTACTTATTCATAAATAAAACTCGAACAGGAAAAAAGGAGAGGGGGCTAGCAAAGCCGTGGTCAAAGCAGTTTAAAAAACTATCAACTATTTGTTAAATTAAAGAAAGAAAATGTACTCTGTATCTTTGCGTAAGAATGAGTACCCTTCCTCTGTCACCCTTGGGTGTCATAAAAGGCGGCTAAAGGTTGGTCGCGTAGGAAGATGACCGCTGCCCTTAGGGCTGCGAAGGTCAACCCAAAAGGCAGCTTAGCAACTAGCTAACATTATGTCAGAGCTTTGTCATATCAATAATGAAAAGGGGTTTGTTTTAAGACGGAGGATATTGTGGGAAAGGTATCTCCTGGATAAATAATAAATGAAGCATTTTCTTCTAGAATAAGTCGCGGTTTTTGGGCCTTAGATGTGCGACCATCTATTAGAATTCGAAATTCCTTCGTGGATCGAAATAGTACTTGTCCAAGGGTTGAAAGTTACTTATTGAAGTCCCGAGACGGGGTTTGGCGCCCGTAACGGTTTGAGGGCGCTAATAGTTCGAGGGACTAAATAATTAATTTATCCGAGGTAAACACTGTGCTTTTCATTACGAATACGAGGAAAGTAAAGTTAACAACATAAATTTTAGCTAAAGAAAAAATGAGTGTAGATCGGATTGTCACTTTGCAGCTTGTTTTTTTTTAATTTTTGTGCTGTGGTCGTCCACACAGGATTTTTCATGTTCATTATTTAAAAATTGGCAAAGATTTTGTCGAAATCTGTGATATTTTAGAGAAATAGTTGAAACTAAATTATTTTAAAGTCATTATTTATGTTCTTAATATTTAACTTTATTTTATTTTAATTTTAAATTGCTCTGTAATTTCGTGGTTGTATGAAAATTTTGAACATGGTTCAATAGAAATGTCAAAATAGAACTAGTTTTTTTTCTTAAATTTAGCAGCTGTCAGTTGAAAGCGATTTTCCCTAGGGCGGCAATGAATAACTTTCAAACGGCTAATCAGACATGTAATGACCTACTTTCAGAGTATGAGTAATGAAAAAAAACTAGTTTTATTTTGACATTTCTATTGAACCATGTTGTAACTTTTTATACAGCCACTAAGTTACAGCGCGATTTAAAATTAAAATAACATAAAGTTAAGTATTAAGAAAATATATTATGAATTTAATATCATTTACTTTCAACTCTTTCTCTAAAAAACATAGACTTCGGCAAAATCTTTGCAATTTTTTTAATGATGAATATGAAAAATGCTGGCTGTGTAGCTGGACGGCCACAGGACTAAAAAAAAAACAAACAAAATGAGCGGGAAAGCTACAATGCGATCAACACTCATTTTCTCTTGAGCTAATAATTACTTTCCTTGTATTAGTCATGAAAAGCACAGTGTTTACCTCGGGTAAATTACTTATTTAGTCCCTCGAACTATTAGCGCCCTCACTACGTTACGGGCGCCAAACCCCGTCTCGGGACGTAAATAAGTAACTTTCACGCCTTGGATAACAATGTACTATTTTATTTGGTAGATGTCAGTTGAAAGCAATTCTCCCTAAGGCTGCAAAGCATAACTTTCAACACGCTCATCAGACATGACTGTATGTACTTTCAGAGTATGAGTAATGAAAAATATTTTACCGTCGGCGGCGGTCAGAGGCCCGATAATTTCACCATCAGTTTTACAAAGAAATATCGTAGTAGTGACTATGTTGTAGAGATCAGAACAATAGCTCCATGTAAAATACTGATATTCAGCTGCATCCGGTTAAACTGGAAGCGGACCTCAACAAAGGAAAAGGCAGATGATAATATTGTAGGAAAACAATGTCGAATAACAAATACAGGATTTGAATCTCAATAGAAAAATAAAGTGAACAGAAATGCTTGAATAAGTAAAGCAATAACAAATAAACATCGGCGGGACACGGCCACAGCGTCTGTAGTGGAGAACAAATACGGCCGGTGCTCACTGCACCTTAGTCCCGCAGCACGGATGTCGCCGTCCCGCTCTTGGGCTTAATGGTGCGTGTTCACCGCCCGATCTGCATGTGAGAAATGCAAATAATATTGATTTGCACTATAAATACTCTAACACAATGGCTTCTTTATTCAAGTGTGCTGGATTTTTCTCTTTGTGTCTTGAAATTTCTCTCTTTGTACCGTTAATACTTAAACATAGACGATTCTTTAGTAGATATACAAATACAAATTGCTGAATGTATGTGGTCCAAGTCCACAAACACCGAAGTACCTAACTTTTTAACCGACTTCAAAAAAAGGAGGAGGTTCTCAATTCGTCGGAATCTTTTTTTTTTTTTATGTATGTTCCCCGATTTCTCGAAGACGCCTGGATCGATTTGGAATTTTTTTCTTTTGTTTGAAAGGGTATACTTTCCAATTGGTCCCATGATCATCAGGTCAGGATCTGATGATGGAATCCCAGGGAAATCGAGGGCAACCTTCAAATTTTATAGGCACATAGTACCATTTTCATATATTTTCTAAAGCTGTTCAAGTATTTGCATCTGATAATGATCATCTCAGGTGGATGAGCTGATGATGGAAGGTACAACTCCTCAACGGCTTGGAGTAGGCATCGACTGATTTAGTTTGTGTTCGCATATCTCTGGAACTACAAGTCCGATTTAAGTAATTCTTTTTTTGTTGTACTAAGTATTGTTTAACTTACGGAATACTGCAAGTTTCATCAAAATCGGTTCAGTAGTTTTTGAGATAGGGAATTTTATTTGCTTATTGTGCACTTGAGAGAGAATGATTTATTTGACAAGAATTTGAGTTGAATATTTAAACTAAAAAGAAAATAAAATAAAAAACTTTAAAAAAAAAAATGTAACCGCCTTCAAAAACAACCACAAAAAAGGTTAAAATAACCTACAAAATAACTTTTCTTTCAGAAGTCGGTGGCAAAAAAACAATGAAATGAAAAAAAAAACAAAGGCACCGACTTCTGAAAGAAAAGTTATTTTGTAGGTTATTTTACCCTTTTTTGTGGTTGTTTTTGAAGGCGGTTACATTTTTTTTTTAAAGTTTTTTATTGTAGAGCAACATTTTGCTACATGATAACGTTAAGTAACTTTTGTTACGGCTTTTGCTTTAATTTTATGTTGTCCGTTGTTGCCAACCGTCACTTACAAACGTTGTTCCACAAAACGTAACTGATGTGAACTCATCTTAAAAGCATAAAGTAATAATAACATTAGAATCACCTCAATAGCTCAATACTAACGAAATCAAAATCCAATCTCTAGTGGTAAACATAGGGATAGTCGTAAACTGAAAACCTCAAATCAGTACCACACCTAAAAGCATTAAAACCCTGCTCACAACACAACACAGAAATAGAGCAACAAAGCAACCGTTATCTACCATTATACCCGATCCGTGAACTGTGTACTCAATCCGTAGACGCCAATTACCTATCCCATAATCAAGGAGATTCGCGAAAGGGTTCGGACGGGGCTCAATCAAACTTTGGCAATCATCACGCCTATCTAATCTCCAGGGTAACAATGTAACCGGGATTGGATACTCAGCGGACCACATTAACTACCTCCTTATTTATATGTAATGATAACAAGCCTAACAGAACAAACCGTAGTTTGCGAGCCTTTTATTGCGCCCACGTAATTATTGTATGAACATTCTGTTTGTTACGGCGACCCCTCCAGGACTTTGTGAAAGTTAAAATTAATTCTATATTCAACTGGTGATCTCCAGGGGTTGTGTCGTTGTAGTTGTTTGCTCTTCAGGAGCACCTGTTCGCTGTTATTTAGTTAGAGTTGTGTCTATAAGCCGGTTTTATGTGACCGAAAATATAAGTCGTTCCTTGTTAACTGCGTCCTCGCGCTACCCCCCAATCACTGTGAACTAATCAAGTAACGCAAGTTCAATTCCAAATCCATTTAGGAATCGTATGATGTATGATTCCCATTGGATATGAAGTAGGCACAGACTTTCTATATAGCTACATTATACTAGACAGTTTTTTAATTTCCGGTGGCCTGGAAGCATCCGCTACGAAAAAGTGTTAATTGAATGTGAACGTTTGCGGAGATAGAAACGGATTTAAAAAACGATGTTTCTGTTGTTTCGTGAATAATAAATCAACAAACGTTCGAAAACTCATGTATTCTACTCGGATTCGGAAAATAAACCATGACTCGATATCCGTAGGTGATGTGCAAACAAAATGTAAGCGCCATGAAGACGTAGATTTTTTAGTCTCTCGATTTATTACGTCGAAACTACGTGTACCTCTAACTAGATGCTTTGAAGTTATAAAGCTACCCATTAGCGAGTAAGCTCACGAGAATATTACTCTTTGATGGTTTAACCGTCATATCAGTCGCACTGACGTGAAAGTAGTTGAATACGGTCATAAAAACCATTAATTAGATATTGAACCAAGTCGACAAAACAACAGAACTGCTAAAGTAGGGTGAGAGTCAGCTAGTAGATTAATAAAACCCGACACCATTTGTTCCCATTATTACTAACAGAAGATTAACAATATCCTTATCACATAATACTATCAAAAATTAATTACACAGCAAAGATAACTATAACCGTTAATGGGAACGAATTTAACCGTTAACGGTTACTGTTATAGAAATACGAATAGTTGGCAAAACAGGATGGTAAAAGAAACGGGGTAGTTGAATAATTCATGGGAGGAACAAATAAAATGGATCCCACAATCAAGCTGCCTAGGAAATGTTTAATTGAATTGTGATGTCGTATATAAAGAAAGGGTCAGTTAGCGTGAAAAGTAGCCTAGAACGGCTGAGTCGGATAGTCTAGTTTAATGAAAACCTAGTAATAGCTAATGGATTGCTTTTAGTCAGAGAATATGTTAGACTGAGTTCTGAATTTGGAGCAGACGCTCAACTTTGAGAATTTCAATGTTGGTTTTTACCCGACTGTGGAAGTCAAAAGGAAGGATTATGATTTTCGCATTTTTGAAATTGAATTATTGACAAAAATGGAATACGAAAAGAACATAGAACTTTTAATTTTTATTTCACAGATGTAATAAAATCTTGTCCACTTTCATTGTTGTGTACCAATCTTTATGTAAAGTTTTACAATTCCATTACCAAACTCAGAAAAGAAACCAATTTATTCGTAGACGCTCTCCTCCAATTTCATCATCCTGTTTACGATTTACATAAATTAATTATACTCTGAAATTAGTAGATGGTATTAGCAACTATGTTTATACTGCTGTAAATGCTGCTGAAATTCAAAAGTTGATAATAATTCTGTGAATAGTGACTTTTGCACGGATGCCATTAGGTCGCGTTACAAATCCTGAAAGCCGATTATATCACAGCGTACATTAGTAATCTGCTGCGGAGTCCTTACTACGGATCCCGATGTAATCTGCACTTTCATCAGTGTTACCAGTAAGTGCAATTTTTCTAATTCCATTAAACAGATGGATGTTTGTATCTAGCGGGTGTCGGGTGCGAATATTTATATTCTGAGAATTTGTAAGTAATGGAGCCTGTCCAAGACGAGACAGCGGAAAGATGACAACAATGCCCCCCAAGGGCAAGCCACTACTTCTTACAAACACGACATTAATATTCTACACCGACCAGTGCCGGTGGTGGAGCTGCTTTTAACTTTATGGGACATCACGCGAATTGAAGAAGGCAGCCAGACAAAGAAATTAACTTTTAAAATTAACCTTTTCACTCGCTTCGCTGAATAAAGCAACGGAGGGGAGAAAATGCCACCTATGTGTCTTTATTTTGGTTTTGGGCACTCAGATTAATAAAAACTTAGTGAATTAAGACAAATGATAACATTTAAACAAACGTTCCTCTTTGCTAAATTATACGAAAAATCTTGTTCAAATAATAACAAGTATCTACTGATCAAATATTCAAGTACTCCATTTAAAGAATATAATATTATCAACGATCGTATTCGGAGTCAAGTCTAAAACATAACTGTAACAGATATCACAAGGACACAATATTATTAGCAGCAAGCAATTTCCGATTCCATGAAAAACATAAACGCCGTAATTCGCGCTAAGTCGGAGCGCCAAAAATCTCGACGCGTGATTTTCCCGAAACGATTTCCCAGGAATCGTAGCTCCCAATAAAAGACAACATAAAAAGCGAAACCCCTAAATATTTCCCGCCAATTGATAGGTACATACAGCAGTAAAGTGGGAGAGCCAACAGCAGATTTATAGGGCGCCAGTCGAGTGCGTGCTTTAATAAAAAAAATCACAAAGGTAATTCGCACGACAAGTTATTACTGAGCTAGAAATATATATGGTTCTCTCATATTCTCTTATGAATAAATGGGAACAATTTTTAGTCTAGTACCTACGCCAAGTTAGCGCGATGATTTATGTTGTCATATGTTTAAAGTTTCGCTTCAGGAGTTTTTAATATTTTACAGGGATTAATTAAATGGTGATATACCTAGTTGCGATTTCGTAATGAACAGCCTATTGGCCACTCTTCCGAAGTGGTCATTTGTACAAGATGTTTCTGATGCACCATCTACCTACCTACTTTGTTCAAATTCTAACTTTGATATTAACTATAAGTCATAGCTAATATCAAAGTTAGAATTACATCTTAATATTGATGATTTAGGGTTAAAAAAAAACAATCGTATATAATTTAACAATAAACCTTTGGATCCTGTCAAAATAAATTAAATATAAAACATTCAAAAACAGACTCTCAGCTCAGGCCAGCATAAAACATATTTTTCGTAAAATTCTAAATACCGGATGAGTCGAGGTCAACAGTGTGTCGATGTCCCGCGTCCGGCGGCGTCCGGTCGTCCGGACTTGTTCAGTAAGTCAAAACTGTCAGGATCACGCGCGCCCGGCTCGGCTGGGCGGACCCGCCCGCCCACCGCTGTATTTCACAACAACCCTACCGCATCAACTTTACTAACTTTTAAACCAAACTTGTTTATTATTTTTATTGGCACAATAGAATTGAATTCAAACAAAACAAACAATAATTATTGAGTAACAAAATAGATTAATTTTAAAGCAAAAACGTAAACAGTTACGTTTTTAGTCTAAAAAGCAATTTCAGTTTCAATTTTGCTCTAAAAGCATATTCAGTGTCCAGAAAAATACAAGATTAACATTTTATATTTCTAAAAGCTAGTCGAGATATTTTCAAATTGCCTGTCCCAGAAATGAAACTGCATTAGTTTAGTTTCCTCACAGTGTGAATTTTTTGCTAAATCGGTACAGAGGAATTTGAGCATACATTTTACATACAGAAAAAATATCAGACTCTTTATAGCGTTAAGAAAGAAATTATGAATAAAATATGCTTTTCCTCTGTCCGCATACCATTTTCCTTTTTGTAAGATTAGGTTCTATTAAATATTCAGAAACAATTCCATTTCATTATACAGCGGAGTAGACGAAACCTCTGGTAAATGAGCTTACCAATGTCGTAAAATGTAAATTTTCTATTAGGACAAAGTTAGCCGCATCGACACTGCGACCCCGGCCACCTCACCGACACATCTTCATTAGCCAGCCCGTAATGTCACCCCGGGGAAATAATATTACGTTATAAGCCGCCTTCGCGAAATAATATGCTTTCATAAACATCTATGTAACGCATCGGTACAGAACAGATTGCTCGAAAAATCACTGTAATACCTGACACGGTTTATTAAATGAGACAAGAGAACAAATTCGTTTACATAAGAATATATATGTTTGTCATTTTTTAGACAGAGTAGGAAGGAAGAGAGAATAGGAAAACAGAATGTACGAAAACATAACGCTTCCTTTACAAAAATTCGTGCAAAATGGCCGCACGTTGGGAGCATGATGTAGCGTAGATGAAGGCACTCTTGAAAGCAGAATGTTTTAACTTTTTGGCCGGATCCACAGTTGGCAGGGGATCCAGATAATGTCACCATAACAGATTATGTCTTGGCACCGAACAACCACTATGAACGCTCAAGACATCACAAAGAGATTATATGTGCGTATAGTTTGCTTTCTTCGTACATTGAAATAATTCGGCTATATACCCCATAAAATTGTGATGAATCACAGCGGGAAATCCGAAGAATTGTTCTTTTTTCGGAAAATAAAAGCTGTACTCTTTTATTCTGATAGCACTTTTAACAAGACTATCTTAGATGATAATAATTGTTTGATAAGCCTAGACGTAAACGTCAACAAACCGTAGTTGCATAACTAGTCAATTTCTACTGACACATTTCACAAGATCACCGAATTCCACAACAACTGATTCCCAGTCACAACTAGTAAACAGAACATGTAGATATCACGATACAATCAACTAAAATTATGCATTCCATCTAGTTAAACATCGTTATCCGCACACCTAGCAAGACAAGCAACCACCTACTAATGTGCTACACATGTCGCACTACATACATACGACATTCCAAATAGTTATGGCTACACCTGCGAATACCATCTATAGGTAATTGAAGTAATAAATCCCCGGGGAGTGGGCAAATCACGACTTATTGCCTCCACTTCCCGCGGAGAGGACAATTAAATCAAGCTGTAAAGGCACGTCAAACTGATGTAACGCCATTCTAAGTAGGTCACACCTGACCACCGATCAGAATAGTCCAGATTCACTAAAGCTAATAAACTCGTAAATAATGTTTGAGCATGGCAATATTCGAGAGAAAATGTTCAATTTATGTTGGTGAAAAAAATCAATGAAAATGTTATCGTGTCACGGAATACTATTTTGTAGGGAAAGCACTAACGCTTTGTGGCACTCATGCACTTAAGGTGTTACGTTGCTTTTGAAAAAAAAAACAGGTGTTGCAACGAAACTTTGAGGCCACCGTCTCTTCAGACTTTAATATAGGTCATCATGTAAAGACTGGAAAAACTAAACAAACAGGCTGCCATATTCAGGCCAGACTGAATATATACTACACAAAAACTAAACCAAGAAAACCAAAACCTTATCTCAAAACACAGTTCCATTTCGTGTTCCACGGAAGAGATAGCTTGAAGATATAATGTATGCCAGTCGAGCATAATCCGGTTAAGTGCAAAAGACGCAAATGCTTCCAGGTGTGCTCCGCCGGGCCAGACCGCGTATAATTGAGCCCATAAATCCGTGCAGGGCGACTTATGTAGCCGGCCGCGCCGAGACGCGACAATTAAATCATGGAACACCACTAATTACTTGCCATTTTATTAGGACATAATGGTCAAATATATTTTCGTTAATTAATTGTAAAGAATTGCAAGGTGTGATGGATTTTTTGACGGATATTTATGACTGTTTTGAGAGCCATGGCTTTCAATTTTATGTTTTGGGAAATTGTTGATATTACTCAAAGAGAACTCTTATGTTATTGTTATAACTCATATAAATTAAAAAAAAAAAATCCAAAAAAAAGGAAATTCTGACGCTAAAATGCCGCATCAACACTCTCGAATAGTCACTTCTCGCAATACGTGAGAACAATGCAATAAATATCTTCAAATAAATTATGGTAACCGACATAACGGCATGCGTGTGCAATAAAATGGCTTTATTTTCGGGTGCTGCGTCATTAAGGGTTCGCCGCGTCGTAACCCTTGATGTCGCTCGTAACTGTTTATAGTAGCGCCTTAAATTAGAAAGCCTTAGGTATGAATAAATTATAGACCCACAGAAGAATCTTCTAGAATACCAGCCAAGATTAAAATGTAATTGCTTCTGTATTTTATTTATCTGTGAACCGGCAATAAAGCCTGAAGCTTTTAATAACGTGTTACAGGTATGTACCGTCGAAGATTGAGGAAAAACCGGTATCCCCTTAAAAGAAATCCTCAGACAGCCTTTTGGCTTCTGAATCTTTTTCGAGGCGAAAAAACAAAGCTTTATTGGCTCTTTTTGGTACACCTTCGTCACTGTCAATTAAGGACGTTAAGTTTATCTTAACACCAATAAGTAATGAACTTAAGAACTTAAAAATGTAAATTGTCCAATTTACTGTGCGATTCGGATTTTGGACAACAAATTATGGTACAATAGTAATTAATGTACCTGTGAGCTCATTAAATGCTTTATTTCAATAGCATAATTGTATTATCGCTTAAACTAATTGGTATTTTGTATAGCTTGGGGTTTGTTAATTATAATAATAATGATTTAATACGAATCACGTAGGTGACCGAGTTGTTTCACTATTTAACGTTAAAATGTTTTTTGGTAATACATTATGTTTAATTTGTGTTAGTGTTCTTTCTTTATTGTGGGCGACCTTAACGAAGAAATATCACTATAATTTGATAGTGCTAGTATTATGTGACATTCACCCTCAAGAACCACATCACTTGGTACTTGGCAAAAACAACAGGCATTTTTTTTAACATCGCTCTGTTCCACTGTTGGGCAAAGGCCTCCTTAAAGCCTCCTAGGTGCTCTTTACCATCTCACCTCTAACAGGCCATTATCACCTTAATTTACCAAAATTATAGTAATACTCGTCTGCAAAATAAACAATGTTATTTTAGGCCTGCATCCCCGGGCACGCCGCAATCGCGGCGGTAAGACCCCTCTTTGAGGAGTGGCTGGAAAGGCGTCACGGCGTCCTGACCTATCGGATGACGCAGGTCCTCACCGAACACGGATGTTTCGGGAGGTACCTGTGTCGGATGGGGAAGGAAGAAACGCCGGGGTGTCACCATTGCGAAGATCGCCCGGAGGACACAGTAGAGCATACGGTGCAAGACTGCCCCGCTTGGGCAGAGCACCGCCGTGTCCTCACGGCAGCGATAGGCGGAGACCTCTCGCGCCCGGCATTGGTCGAGGCCATGCTGCGGGGCGAGACGGAGTGGGAAGCGGTCGCCTCCTTCTGCGAAGCAGTAATGCTCGTTAAGGAGGAGGCGGGCCGTGAGAGAGAGAGGACAGCGTCCTCCCTCCGCCCCACCCGCAATGGTAGACGCCCACGGCGTCGGACGTCGCAAGACGATCTCCGGCCACCGTAGGCGCGGGCATGCGGGCGGCGAGTAAAGGGCAACTCGCCGCCCGACCATGGACCATGCCCGGGTCGACGGCGCGTTGTGTTCCACGCGCGCCTCAAAGAGCGTCAGCACGATGACGGGGCCCCGCCCAAGAGGGCCAAAGCCTGCCGGGGTCGCGGGACTTATCTCATTACCGTGACCCCGGAACATAAAAGGCTATTGAAGGACACCGTGGATTTTAGTCAGTACAAGTCTGACAGTCCCTCCCGCCCTGCCCGGGGTGGGAGGACTCATTTGATGATTTTACCACGCTAAAAAAAAAAAAAAAAAAAAAAGGCCTGCATCCCGGATGATATTTAACAAATATCTTATCGCCAATTCACACTCCCCTATTCAGAAATAAGTAGGTACCTAATTAAAGCCCACTTTATGAAAATCTAATTACACAGTCGTGTTATCATAACGGCATTTACACGTTCAACCAGATTTAATGGGCCACCTTACCTGCTTCACGGAGGACACAGGATACTATGCCCACTTGCCCAGGGGAAACTTACCAACCATTTCTGTTCCCATTTAGATATCGTTGTGAATGTAATGTAATGTGGCTATATTAATGTGAACTGTCGTGTTAACAGCTTTTAATAACTCGGATAGCGTTTTGAGATTTGTAATTTAGGTCGAAAAGTTTAAAGGTTAACGTACATCTTTGTGTAAACACCGTACGATGTCAGTATCGTCTTGAGCTGTTCTAAGAAGCATCTAAGTTCAGCATCACCTTTTCTTTAATAGCTTGTTCTGTCCCACTGCTGGGCAAAGGCCTCTCCCATATCCTTCCAATCATTTTTGCATCTTGCCTTTTCTGGCCAGTCAGTCACGGAGTGTAGCTCGTCGCGCTACCATCATCTGCGCTCAAATAATTGAGGATTCCTACTTGAAAACTCCATACTGCAACGCACATTTATTTCAACACACGTTCAAAAGCATTGCATGAAGTCAACATCGTTTTAACCCAAACCGTTAAGGGTTCTTTACGCTTACATTGTAACGGCCCTAGATCAGGCAGTAAACAGAAGTCAAAGCGTCGAACTTCTTCTATTCGAAATTCACTTGAACCTAACATGGGGAAATACAGTTCGGTTGGCCACTATTGGAAGAGATATCCTACTTCAGAGTAGCACCAGAAGAATCAACTAAAAGGCGGAACAGACCTCCACGGTATGCTCCACCGTGTTATCTGGGGCTGAACTGACCCTCAGGCTTATTGTCCAGCTGAATCCGGAATAGGAACCTTCCTAAACAACCATGGTGTGAAGCTGCGTGAAGCGCAAGGTGAGGATTCCATAACGTGTCTCTAGCCAATCGTCAAAGAGCGGACTTTTTTTTATCGTGGTAAAATCATCAAATGAGTCCTCCCACCGAGGGCGGAACGGGAGGGACTGTCAGTTTTGTACTGACTTAAATCCACGGTGATCTTTCAATAGCCTTTTACGTTCCAGGGTCACGGTTACCTGAGGAGACAGTCCCGCGACCTCGGCAGGCTTTAGCCCTCTAAGGGGGGCCGTCAGTTTGCTGACAGCTCTTTGAGGCGCGCGTGGAACACGACGCACCGCGTCGACCCGGGCACGGTCCATGATCAGGCGGCGAGTCAAAGATGGGACTTAACGCCGCGATTGTGGCGTGCACAAGATGAGAACAAGTAAGATTTCTACCTAAGTCCATAAACGGTTGGAACAAGGAGTATCTTAAGTCTTAACGTGTCGCATAAAGAGAAGTCAGTGAGAAGTCAAGTGTTCTAACTTGCAAACTTCACCTGTTGCCAAAGTTACCAACTATTCCAACTCAAGCAAGAGAACCTTAAGTAATATTGTTACTATTTTTCTGCCACGTTCTGTAACAGAATTACGTGCATGATTTATGGCACGTTACTTCCTTTGTGCCGATTGGCCGCTCATGAATCTCCGGGGACGGAATGATATGTTAGTATTGATACCCGAGGGGATTAAACGGTAGTTTAGGGTCGTAATAGTCTAACATAGTAAAATTTAGTTTAAAAAAATAAGATTTAGTAGAAAAAATATTCTCTAACATTTCAAACCCATCCAAAATTTTACACAATCCATAAAATTTTTAATTTCCGGGCTGAAGTATCATTACACAACCAAAAACTATTACATTTGGCAAAAACAACGCTTTCCGAAACGGTCGGCAGTCGGTTAATGTTTAAGATAGAGAGGCTTCGAGGAGCGCGTCCGGTTTCCGGAGCCGTCCCTCCGACGATTCAATTTAGTCCGGCCCGCGACAAACTCCATTGATTGTTTCGATATTCCGGTCACAAACGGCGGAAACTCTAACAATTTTTCTAGTTCTGGAGGACAGATTTTTATTATGTTTAGTTGTTACACGCGTGGCCATGTTCTTAGTTTCTGCGGATGCCTATTGCGTATATACTGAACTGAACTGAAAAGCTGTTTTACATCGGTGACGTCTCGCAAGGCTCAGTTGAAAACCAGCGTCAGGCACCCTGTGGCCTGGCTTTATGCTGAACTGAGCCTATTTGGCACAGCCGCGAGGCACACGGTACAATACATTCATTGTATTCTAGTAATTTTTAATTGTAATTGTGTGTTTAAGGCTTGCCAAATAAACTTATTTTCTTTCTTTCTTTCTAACTCAATCATGTTGCGGGTACCTATTGCGTTTAGACTATAAATGTTAACTCAATCATGCTCGTAGAAAAATCGTAATGTTTATTTTTACGGAACATTACATACAAAAAAGAAAATATGACATAACAAAAGTGGGAATATTTGTACGGGGTTGGTAATAAAATTATATGTGTTAGTAACTTACACACATTTTAAAAATAATTAACACATCTTAATATGTGTGTTCTTTAAAGACAACAGAATAGAGGTGATTGGGTCGGAAAAAATATCAATTCGATTAAATTTTTAAATAAACTAAAACTGGACCAGAATTAAACAAAATCAAAAACAAAGAAAAAAAATTATACTCATCCTAGAGTTTGTCATGATTTGTTGCTGTGATGTTTTGATTTTGTCGCAAGCATCAAAATGTGCGGCAAACCGCATAAACAGTGTTTTTTTTAATTGGGTTAACTACTTTTTAACCGACTTCAAAAAAAAGGAGGAGGTTCTCAATTCGTCGGAATCTTTTTTTTATGTATGTTCCCCGATTTTTCGAAGACGCCTGGACCGATTTGGATAATTTTCCTTTTGTTTGAAAGGGTATACTACCCAAGTGGTCCCATGATCATCAGGTCAGAATCTGATGATGGGATCCCAGGGAAATCGAGGGCAACCCTCAAATTTTATAGGCCCGCACATCGTTTTTCGCAAATTTTATGAAGTAATTTAAGTACTTGCGTATGATAATCATCATCTCATGTAGCTGAGCTGATGATGGAAGGTATAACTCCTTAACAGTAAGGAGTAGGCATCGACTGATTAAGTTTGTGTTCGCATATCTCCGGAACTGCAAGTCCAATTTAAGTAATTTTTTTTTTGTTGTACTAGGTATTATTTAACTTACGGAATACTGCAAGTCTCATAAAAATCGGTTCAGGAGTTTTTGAGATAGGGAATTTTATTAGCTTATTGTGCACTTGAGCGATGTTGTTACCGGTGCTAAGGATTACAAAATTTTAGTGCACATAAGAGAATGATTTATTTGACAAGAATTTGGGTTGAATATTGAAACTAAAAATAGCAAAAACTTTAAAAAAAAAAAAGTAACCGCCTTCAAAAACAACCACAAAAAAGGGTAAAATAACCTAAAAAATAACTTTTCTTTCAGAAGTCGGTGGCAAAAAAGACAAGGAAATGAAAAAAAAAGGCACCGACTTCTGAAAGAAAGTATTTTTTTAGGTTATTTTACCCTTTTTGTGGTTGTTTTTGAAGGCGGTTACATTTTTTTTAAGTTTTTTTTTTTCATTGCTCCAAGGATTGTAGACCTGAACATTTGATTTTAATTTCAGCTTGACACCTTCACGCGTTCCTGAGAAAAAGGGTCTTGACAGGCTGAGAGAGTGGATAGCAACATGGTGATGTTATAAGGGTTCCGTTTTTTTATTTTTTTTGAGGTACGAATCCCAAAAAACATAATAAATGGATGAAACTATATTAATATGCTTTCTCTATGTCTTTTTACAGTGCTGTCCGTTTCCGGATATACACGTTTTTCAGGGTACCTAGCGTTGTTTGTAAAGCGTGCGCGAATCAAAATAAATGTGAAAAGTTTGTGATTGAATTGTTCAGCGCGAGTTCTGCTTACCAATGACCTGGCTATAGGTACCATAATATAGTTTATTTTATATCCGGAGAGAAACAAGTTGTCCCCCACATACGCTCGCTTTCCGCCGGCGCCGCACAGGCACAATACACAGAGCCTTCAGTGATTTAGTTTTATTGTCGTGCACCCTCCATTCGCTGCGATATGCATCCAGATTATTCACTAGAAGGTGATTTTGTTGTTTTAATATCAGTCTTCTAAACCTCGCCTCAACTTACTTAGAATATCTACATAATATGCAAAGCGTCCCAAATTGGGGTCATTGCTGTATGAAATCTATTTAGTCGTAAAGGTGACGTTTGATAAACTTGTAACGATGTCCCTGGCACTCATCCGTGACGAGGGATGATAAAAGGGTCATGGCACAACCTTCACGTGAGTACAAGCGGTTTACCTCGCATTGTAATGTGCCCTCCGCGCTGGCCAACTCCTTTGAATAGTAATTTCATAGACGCCACCCCTATTATTAAGGGTAGTATAAACCCGACTGCTAGTCGCCGTCTCAGCGGGTTAAACAGACGAAGAGAACCTTTAAATTAGATGCTTTGTGCATTGCAGTCGTTTCGTGAGCGACTGTGCTGTTCTGTCAGAGATCCTTTTATCTCTGCTGCGATATCTTCTGTGTTAGTAATATTTGAGCTTCTTGTTGCATCGAGTCTGAGCTCCATTAAAAATAAATTCTTCATAATAACACCGTTTAAAAATGTTCATACAAAAACGGGAAATGTATCGACCCCGTCATAAAATTGTTCCGCCGAAATCATAAAACGATCTTCTCCGTCGATGAATCGAGGCTGTTAACCCATATCGCGCGAAACGGCCACCACTCCATCCGGGGACGATCTTTGGGCGAGACGTGACCGAGCGGGCCAATAAAATCTTTCCGAAACGCTAGCTGGTCCTATGTTGTAAAAATTGTCGGACGTGACAAAGACGAACCATTGATCCTCCACCGACCTGCCCCTCGCCGCAAACTGGAATGCTGATACGGAAACGAGTTTCCGTGTTTTTCTTTATTTTCGATCGTTGCAAACAAGCTTTGTGTGAACTGCCTAGGTAAACTAAAATAAATGGAATATTGAAAACCAGACGTAGTGTTTTGTGGTGTATCATCCACAATCTTTCGAAATCATTGTTGTTCTACATTACAAAAGGAAAGAAACGAAATTTATTTCTCCAATCGTATTTCAAGGAAAACCTTTGATTCGAGCTGAGCCACGAAGCTTCGTATAAAATAAAGCTGGAAGTTGGTTGGTAATAATTGTGGAGCTACGCATGGCGGGGCTTGTTCGGAGAGACATTCCGATGGCGGATAACAATAAAACTAAATCATCGGGAAGTTATCTATCTCCGTAGTCGACGGGCCCGGGAAGTAACATGTGCACCAAATGTATTACACGGGATAACATGTTAAATGGTGCAGCGTCAATGACTCCTGCTGTTCCTAATTTTGTTTCCTCTTTTGTTTCAGTTTTAGTCATTAATGTGGATTTACTTGAACGTGTGCCTACTCAATAAATTGCCTAAGCGATGCACGAAACATTTTTAATTTATCTATATTCCATTTCCTTCCCTACATTATGTGCTACTACTGCATTAGAAGTTCCTACAAAAATAACTTTGGTAAAAAAAGAGATTACAAAAAGCTTGAAATTAATAATGAGGAGAAATCTGTCTAAATTCAATATCGGCAGAGTTGGGAAGAAATTTTACTAAACCAAAGTTTGAAAATCCCCAAATTCGACGGAAAGCCCTTATCTAGATTCAGGTTTCGATTATATAACGGGCCTTCGGATATTTTATCTGTAGGGCTAATGAGGCTCGAATATGATCGGTTGTCTACCTACCTATACCTACCTATGTACTTGATCCTTAGGGTAGCAAATTTGTGCCGAGCGATAAAAAAACATCAAAAATGTCGTGTATATGATATTTACACAGGACGACATTTTTGCAAATTACTGATCCCATTAACTTTCCATTAGGGATAATTGGGGCTGGATTTGAAGACGTATTTATTTATTATCAATTTTTCTTTTTCAAAATGTGAGTTTCAACCGACATTGATATTCTTTAATTTTCATATCCATCCACCATGAAGATAGAAGACGAGTTTAAGTTTATGAAATGTACTAATTCATTTTCAAGTCACGTGGCATAGCTTCAATTTATACTAGATTATGAATCCTAGGGTTCGCCAGCGCGCTCTGCGAAATGTACGCCCAAATTCAGTCAAAGTAAACAGGATCCAATACTTTAAGTTATTAGAGTATCGTCTGTAACACGACAGTCACGTTTTACAACACAATCATCTCTCATGTTTTGCTTGATCTTTGTTGAGCTAGTTATAGATATATAGAAATTTTCAGGTCACGTAAAACAGCTAAAGCAATAAAGGGTAAATACTAATTCAAAAAGAAATGGACAATGGACTAAAATTAAACGAAAAAGTTAACTTCGAAATTCTTTATACAAAACTTTCATTCCACGAAACAAAAGGAATGGTATGCTACCGCGGTTCCGACTAGGCAGATAGGTATAAATGAGTTGGTCAGCTTTAATTATTGCCGAAATTAATAGTTAGCAGATAACAGCGCTAGTTACGTTTTCTTTCTCTAATAAATAACGTGTGCCGGGCGGTTCTCGTCGATAACTTAATTCAATCTTGGCTCCCCTCGTCATCTTGCTCACAATATGCTTCCACAAAGAATTGTTAGGTGATGAAACGCGACTTTTCCCTTCCACCTACACACAAACATGTCTATTCCGCCGATGAATTATTTCATTGGAATATTTTCATATCGCGTATTTTCCTTTCTTGTTTTTTTCGTTGGTAATTTTTCTCTTGTATTGTTTTCCTAAATGGGTTTACATGCTTACTTGCATTTTTATGAGTATTAGACGAAAGGTCGTGTAAAGGTTTTGTATCAAACAGCAATATTATTATACCGGGCTTGCTTCAGTCAACAAATTTTGTAAAACACAGGAGACACCTAAAAAGGACTTAATTAAAATTATAGATGAAGAACTCACTCGAGAGACGTTACGGAATCTTAGTCACGCTTCCAGTTAATGCAGAAATATTTGCATACTAAAGACGTACAAAATAAGTTTTAATAAAACTTTTGAACGATTGAAAAAGCCACATGTCAGCGAGCAGACAGAAATAAAAGAGCTTGTTCCACTGCCAATATGAAATATGAAGCTAACTGCGTTCAGACTTGGACGCTACGCGACTCTTACTCATCTTTGAGCTACA
Source organism: Agrotis exclamationis (assembly GCA_950005045.1). Classification (NCBI taxonomy): domain Eukaryota; kingdom Metazoa; phylum Arthropoda; class Insecta; order Lepidoptera; family Noctuidae; genus Agrotis; species Agrotis exclamationis. The sequence continues at coordinate 12,230,612 of OX465425.1, read as the reverse complement.
TTGAACTGCAAAACTTTAAAATGCTAATAACAATTCCAGTTCATGCGGTTATATTTAATCCTAGAATTTATTTAGAAGAATTTGGTTGTAAATTTCGAGCAAAACTTTAATTCAACATGGATAAAATTAAAACGAAAACGAATCAGATTGTTACATAATTTAAATTAATTATTATATTTTATACTACTTTAAATAAGCACGGTTGCTCATGTCGCAAGCCAAGGTTTTCTTTTTAATTTAATACAATTCTGCTGACAGTAACATCGTGTTTTGGTGGTCATCGTTCAGGCCAGGGTCATAGGGGACAATAACTGTGACTCATGTATTTTGATTCCACCTCGTCATCTCGTTAATTACTGATCGTGTGGCCCACCAATGTGTTAGAACGTTCAATGAGCCTATATGGATTGAAACTGACAATTTAATCGAACCAACCAACGTAGGCGTTTCTATTGAGTTTTTGTCGTTGTAAACGCTAACATTATTCATTGCGTTGTCGTTGAAATTACACCAATTTAATTTCAGAAATGAAATTTTAAAAAAGCTTTTTTGTTCTACAGCAATTAAATATTCCCAAAATAAATTCCCAAAATCCTGTTAAACACAATATAAACTATAGTCCCATTTATTTAAAACCTACACCTCAATTTTGTCATGTACTAAATCTTTGGATCCATTAAAATGGGAAACGTACTTGAAACAAAATAATTTACCGTAGAATGGGAGTGCGGGATTTTCTGAAATCAAATGGCCGTGTCGAGGAAGCCTTCGCGTTTCTTATTCAATTTGAAGCGAAGACGGCAAGGCTCGGGGCAACTACTAGGCCGAAACAAGTCTGGGTGTAATCCCTCAAATCCAAATTAGATTTTCTTTCACTGCCTCTCACTATTGACAGGTTTCCGGCATCGGGCCTTGTGCTCCGTGTCTCGACGCTCGGCTTAACTTTTATCCTTACCATACCTCAGTAAGACAGCAACTTGCGACTAATTGGAAAAAAGGAGACGACAAAATTAAGAAGATACTGTCCGATTGACTGCACTGTCGGCGTTGTTTGCAAACTGATTAGGGTTTAGAAACAAATTTATTAATTGACTGTCGTTTATGCAACTTCACCTGTTTATTCTTTGAGACAAATTGATATTTAAAATGCTGGCCTTGTTACCTACCAATAAGCTTAAAGGTGATATTGTTTACACTACCTTCACATATTTCGGTCTAAAGACTAACAAGAGGAAAACCGACCTAATTAATAAGATAGAATGAACAATTAATTAACTTAACAAACAGGTCCCTAATATAATAAATTCAAACATTAAGCCAGAAACATGACTAACAAGCAAAAATACTAGCACAAAATTAAATTCATACGTGTATATAATTGGCTATAAATTTTCATTGAACAAATTTTAAGGGGTACACGAAAATGAAAAGGCGTTGTTACAAGAAGAAACAATAAAATAAAACGCGATGTTAATGAATAGGTTGTACTAATATTGGGCCAGATTTAACAGGGTGTAAGTCGATAGCGGGGCAGGCGATGTGGCGTGCCTGAGGCCCGTGAGCCCCGCACGCACCGATATAGACATCACTTACAATGCCCTACACTTGTACTATATAAATATTTGATACAATTAATACGCACGCGTAAGCCTAATTGCTCGTTACAAGCTGCTTGTTTTGTATAGCCATGTGTAGGGCCATGGGTCTTTAGCAGAGGTTTATGTCTTGCAAGAATCTGGAGACGCGTAGACGGCAGATTGGTACTGTGTGATTTGAATTAATCAGGCAAGTTGACTAGGAGACAGGACTTAACTGAAAACCATTATTAATATCTTCCTAAATTGCTTATCAAACACACAAAGTGCCTATTTGTATACATTTGTGTATGTAACATATCTTCAACCGATGTTCTTATTTAAAAGCAAATAGAATAAAGAGCGTATCTAAACAAATCCCGTAAAACGCTACGTAAATGTTCGTATTTTCGCCAAGTTAATACATGTTTCTGTTCGGAAAACAATTTTCGTAAATAAATTCTCCTTTTTACGATCCGATATAACGAGTTCATTCTCCTAAAGTAAGGGTCGCCTGACATGCATCCCTCAAAGAATTAAATTGAATATGAGAGGAAATTACACGGGTTCATATCAACGCCGTCTCTTGTTCCAATCGAATTTCCCTCTGAAAACAATGCCGAAACGGAAATTAAACCGATGTATGAAAATAACTGAAATCTTCAAATGGACGCAGATTTATGTTTTTAGGTTTTGAATGTGTACGAATTTAATCAGTTTTGGAATTGTTATTCGATGAATATTGAACGGTAATCGTTCATTGAGCCGTTTAACTGAAAAATGTAGCAATATTAATTTGCTGAAAGCCATTAGCGATGTTTATCAAATAACTACGTGTCTGACGGCGCTCATAATTTAATATCTAATAAATAATGTTATTTTTTAATAATAAAATGTGCGGGTGGAATAAATGAATATTTGTGCGAGTAAGTTTCAGTGTGTTTGCAGAAGATCGGGTGTTGTTCGAGAGCTAAGTGATTGTAAGTGGAGGCGAGTTCTGGCGCCTCGCCGGAAGTCGTTCCCACGTGACGGACGCCGGAAGTGACGGCGCGCGCCGGATCGCGTTCCTTCGTTATGTCGCCTTACCATCACTCTCTGGAGCCTTTTATCCGAGCCGTATTCAATAGATGCCATACTCGTATCTAGGAAACAGAGGTAAATTGAGGTATTACATTTGTATTTGATGCGTGTTCCTATCACGGAGATTGCGGTGTTTTATATAGAAAATATTCCGATTCTGAATATTTTCTGGCAAAGAAATATTGCGATGACATTATTGAGGTTTTCTCGTAAGGCTGTTACAACACTTATCTATCTATCTACCTATCTTCTATTATATAAAAATCAGTTGCTGTTCTTCAGATCAAAAATCAAATTCTGTTGTTAGTCTCGCTAAAACTCGAGAACGGCTGGACCAATTTGGCTAAATTTGGTTTAGAATTATGTGTTTTATCATAAACATGATTATTCAGTGCGTTGAGATAATACGATACGCGAAAGCTAAATATCAAACCTAGCGAAAAATAAAAATGGCAGCTTTTATTCCATTTATGTAGTGTTTTGTTTTGTTTACAAAAAGGTAACACTCCCAAATTTTATTTGGTAGATGTTTCATAAAAGAAAACGTGTCTCATAATCAAAAGAATTTATTCTTTAAAATATATGCAAAAAATTAATGCTAAATGCGTAAATACGTACGATAGACATCATAACGAAGCTAGCAAAAAAATAGCTGGTATTAAAAGGTGGAATATAGATTACACTAAAATGCACTCCCAATTATTATTTAGCAGGTGTATTATAAAAGAAAAGCACTCTTACAATCAAAAGAAAATTGTTTTCTCGTAAGTCTGTTACAACACTTATCTATCTATCTACCTATCTTCTATTATATAAAAATCAGTTGCTGTTCTTCAGATCAAAAATCAAATTCTGTTGTTAGTCTCGCTAAAACTCGAGAACGGCTGGACCAATTTGGCTAAATTTGGTTTAGAATTATGTGTTTTATCATAAACATGATTATTCAGTGCGTTGAGATAATACGATACGCGAAAGCTAAATATCAAACCTAGCGAAAAATAAAAATGGCAGCTTTTATTCCATTTATGTAGTGTTTTGTTTTGTTTACAAAAAGGTAACACTCCCAAATTTTATTTGGTAGATGTTTCATAAAAGAAAACGTGTCTCATAATCAAAAGAATTTATTCTTTAAAATATATGCAAAAAATTAATGCTAAATGCGTAAATACGTACGATAGACATCATAACGAAGCTAGCAAAAAAATAGCTGGTATTAAAAGGTGGAATATAGATTACACTAAAATGCACTCCCAATTATTATTTAGCAGGTGTATTATAAAAGAAAAGCACTCTTACAATCAAAAGAAAATTGTTCTTTAAAAAGACAACAGGCTGCAAAAATAAGTGACGAAATTAAGTAGTTGGCACTGACAAAATGTTGAGTAATACGGGTTAAAGTGCGTCGTTGTTTTTGTAATGCCTTTTCTTATGACTGGCCCTAACGATTATTCGTCCCATTGTGAGCGGCAGGACGTTGCCAAGACCCCGCGGAGAAAGAGCTAAACTTACAAAACTTCCCGACTTGTTCAAATAGCCGGCTTTTGTTCGAGAGAGACTTATTGTTCGGGACAGATTGCTGGGGATCAGCACTGTGCGACATATTCGGGGTTTTTCTGGTAGCAATAATATTGACTGTTTGTTTGTTTTTTATTTTTGTTTTTTTTTTTTTTTTTTTTAAGAAATTTGTATAAATTTGACTAGATTTTACTAGTGTTATCAAGATCATAAGTAGATGAAGAGCTGTTTGCAATTTTAAGTATGATAAAAGAAGTTATGTATTGCATTTAAATTTTTCTTAATTTAACTCAACTTAAGAAAATTGACACATTGCGTTTATGAAATATAAACGCCATTTATATATTTAAATAACGTAGAGCTACGACTACATCACTAAATTGATACACATTTGTTAACTATTTTTATTCAGAAGGTTGTGAAACAGCAAAATATATTCTTTTTATATTTTTCCTGCATCTGAATACAGCGCAGTGTGCGCCGCAGACCCGGCGTCTCGCCGTCGCCGTCACGGGCCGGTTACCGGCAAACCGACCCGGAGCACCCCCCAGCTAAATCTTTGCACACTTTACAATAACGCTGCCCTTTTATTAGCCCCGTGTTTGTAGCCTCGTAATTAATTAATGAACTTTCAAAATTATCGTTGTTATTATAAGGGAGCGCAAAATGCAATCAGGATTATGTCATAAATGGGAAACATAAAATTGTGGTCACCAGCCACTTTAAATACGACCTTACTACTGCCTACACTGTTATAACACAAATGAATTAATTATTATCAAAACAGAATATGATCACAACATGAAGTATAATATTTTTTAAAACGTAAAACTGTTTTCTGTTACCTTGTATGTTACCTCATATGTCAGTTTATTATAAAATAGAATAACTCCCCGTCAGCTCTTCCTATCGGCAACTGAGAAATTTGCATTTTAACAGCGGGCACAATGGCATTTGCGATGCGCTCAACGATATTTATTTTTGCTTATAAAGAAAAGCGTATTATCCCATATAACTCTGAAACGTGTAGCAATATATTCAGTAATAACGAAATAATATGTTTTGCGAGATAGAATTCATATTTCATAAGCACTCATACGCATAAGATATTACAGAGAGAGTGGTGCTTTTTCCTTTATTTCATAGTGAAGATAAAGGGTAGCAGCCGATACGAGGGAGCTAACTGACTCCGCGTCAGCCTCCTTCAGATTCATTCCCTAACATTTGTGTCACATAATATTTCACTGCGGGAGCGACAAAATTTTATATGCATGAAGACAACCGGATTTTATCGGACATATGAAGGCAGTTTATTTTATTCCACCGGAGCCATATGCACTTACGTGCCTATAAATATGTTATTGTAATGCTCCTATGTTGTAGCGATATCGTTTTATCACACGGGCATTACGCTCGCAGCGCGACCGAAAGAACTTTAATAAGTTATCTAGTTCGCGAAGCTGTCACGTTTTACTTTATAATTTTATGTGTTGAAACACATTTAATATTTGATAGTAGCGTCAAGGAGAGACGCCATCAGTACAACAGTAAAGTGAGCGTATTAAACGATATTACTAATTCAATAGTTGGTTCCAACGTCTGTAAGGGTTATGGCGCCTATAAAAAGCTCATTTGGGCGGCGGTTTAATGATCACATCTCCGACACGTTGTGTACCGAGAGTACCGCAACAAGGAGCTGTAGCTGCTATATTATTAAGAACCTCAAATTAAATATCATATTTTACCTTAATGCCGTAATTCGGTGCACGCCTCTTATAACAAAAACATTCTTCTAAATCCGGCGAGATTGTATTAACATAACCGCTTTGTTAAATGGAGTCAAGATAATTTGTGGACGAAGTTCGGCCTGTAATACCTCGCAAATTGCCGGATAAGACTGTGTGAGACAACTGTTAGTTTTAATTAAACTGCTGGTTGCGCTCGCGGGGAGTCCTCGGAATGAGAAAATTATTCTAATCTTATAAGCCTGTCGGTGGGCCAGAGCGCGGCTCGGAATTAATATCATGTGGGTCGGCCCGTTGACGCGCCCCGTTGCTAACACATTCGCAGCACCGCAGTGCAACAGCGCCGGTGGGAGTGCGATCCGAACATGAAAACCTACGACGAATGTAACTCTTAAGGCGATTTGTGGAGAACGTCTGTTCAATTTAATGAAAAGTATAAAGCCACGTCGAAATCACCGGAATGAGATAATCTGCGGTATCAATTTGAGGGGAAACGTGGTAGTAGGGTGTCTTGGGAGACGTATTTCATTAGACGTCGCGGCCGGTGTGCGAGCACCTGTGCTCAGAGCTTCCAGCCGACTCTCTCCTCGCTGGCCACGTTAAACTTTTGAAATAAAATTGATCCAAACTTTTAATTCCTTGTCTGGAAGTAAGATTATTTTTTTAATAATAAGTATCTTTTTATGTCAAAATTCATTTCTATCTGCATTAATAGTAGATAAGTACCTCGAGGGTGATTGTCTTGCAACCACGCTATGCAGAATTATTGCTAGCGTAGTTTAGTGAGTCGGACCGCTTGTCAAACTTTGGTAATTTAACTTCAAAACAGGTTCCTGTCGGTGTACCAGGGCCGAACATTTGTTCCACCGCGTAGCGTTTGGGATGTAGCCTGCTCTATGACAATAACGTCAAAGACACTTCGATTGAAAATATTGAGTACAGTTTTAGCGATTTTGCTTCAAATGAATTTAATGTAGCGCTTGATCACTATCACGAATCTGTAAAGTTTGTATTATACCTTTTATAAACGTTACTCTTGTAGACGATGTTAAAACAAAATGAAAGAACTCATTGTTATTGGAGAACTACACATCGTAAAATGTGTTGAGTTTGAACATAATCTTATCTTACTAATATTAAAAGTGCTAGTTTTGAATGATGGATATTTGTTAATCTTTCACGCAAAAACTACTGAACGGTTTTTTGAAATTTTGCACACAGATAGTTTATAACCTGGATTATTACATAACATAGTTTTTATCCCGATTTTATCTCCCCGTGTGATAATTATCGAGTTGAAGCAGGCGAAGACGCCGGTAACATCTAGTATGTACAAATACTTAACAATTCTTATCAAACCTAGTCTCGACGACGGTATCTACAAGTCTAGTAGATTTATTTCTCACAAGTGCTGTAATAATCTTTATCAAGGGGCTGACCCTTACTGTCCCTAACAGGTTTTATGATATGTATTTCAGAACTTACACGTCTTTTGCAGGTCAACTTACTAGAAACATTTGCAGCTTTTATTTTCAAAAAATATCTTCTTGAAGCTAAGTAATTTATATTTTTTCTGTCATATCAAGAAGATTTATATTATACGTGTAACAATAAAATAGAAAATAAATCTCACAGTCGTAATAGACCTAATAAACAAAAACACTAAAGCACTAAGTTCTAATTTCATTTCCCCTTTGCTACCAACAAAGCGGTAATACCGAATAGATTTGTGACTGCACAGAAATACACAGTATTACAGTAACATATAACAATTTTAGCGTAGTAGGTGTGCGTACGAGAATACATTATTATGTATTCTCGTACGCACACCTACTACACTAACTTATTTTTTCTAGCTGTGTTCAAGTCGGCTTACATATTTGTAAGCCGACTTGAACACAGCTAGAAAAAATAAGTTATAAATAACTAAAACCGGACTACGAAAAAAACACGCACTGAAAAGTGTAAAACAAGAACAATATTCATTTGACCGATATTGTGCTAGCCGTGGTCGTGTGCCACCTGCGGTTGTTTCACACAATCTTTATTGGCTAGGTGGCATACGACCACGGCTAGTTAGCTAGTTATTTTTAACTTATTTTTAATTTACAGTGTTTTGGGGTTATTTGACATAATAATAAAAGCAAAGTAGCGAGTGAATTTGAAATGAACTCATTAAGCCTTTTTATTTGATACCCATGTTGACACTGTTAGAAACAGGCAAAGTAGCGTAAAAGCTAATGTAAATGAGCACATTTGAAATATAAATATAATGTATATAATTATATTTCAAATGTGCTCATCAAGTCCTTTAATTTGATACCCATGTTGGTACTGTACGAAAAAATATTTTTTTTCGGTTACGACTTTACATCCCCTAGAGCCCCTAGCGCCATATTGGATTTGGTGACACGTCACCTACCCTATAACCAGCGGACAATTGAGACGCTTCCAACGACACCTCATTTGTCATGTAATGGTAAGTAGTTTAGAAGTTATGAGGGAACAGACAAACATACATACATACATACATACATACCGGTCAAAATCATAACCCTCCTTTTGGCTTTGCCGTAGTCGGGTAAAAATACACTCGTATTTCACACTCTCTTGTATTAGAAACTGATCCAAAGTGTCAAGCTTGCTACGATCACGACTAAGCTTGCTCCACACACGTAGCGACTAGCAGCTACGCATTTACTACGACTTTGCTACATGCATGCAACGAACTTGCTACGCATGTGCTACGACTTTGCTACGCACACGCAACGTCCTTGCTACGCATGTGCTACGACTTTGCTACGCATACGCAACGAACTTGCTACGCATGTGCTACGACTTTGCTACGCACAGGGGGTAAGCTTGCTACGAAAACGCTACGATTTTTTTAGTATTTTGCTACAAGTTTTCTAAACCGAACTGAACTTTTTACTTAAAGAAACATTTAATAATCGCTTGGCTGCTAATACGCTCACAGAGCGTAACTGTGTTTATACATATATGCGTATTACTCATATCAATTAGATGTACATGTTGAGTTTCCTGAAAAACAATTTACAGTTAGACGATACACAAATTCGTAGCTTTCAGTGGAATTAGCACATCACAGAATCCATTAAGATTAATTATTACATTCAATTAATAATTAAGCGTATATGTTTTTTTCAAATAGTTTAGTTACTGAACAATTGTTTATTCTACTAGATACGCTTAAATGGAGCCTTTTTGTTTGGTTGCCCTGTGACGGAGTTCGGTAAAGTTTTTCAAGTTAGTATGAACAGAAAGGGCTTTTGTTGTGACGCTTCGGGTGCAGAGAGTAAAAGCGGCGACATGGATTAACCTTTTGTCATAACCCACAGACTGTGAATTGATAATGGTCGTATAGTATTTGTTGTTTTGTGCTGTTGACCCCAGCGTGAACACACATTGTGTTGGGGGACCTACAGGTAGATAAATTAGGTGGCTACTTAATACAATTACTTTTCGCTACAGCAAAAAAAAATACAACTGTCGTGATACGTGTAAGAGATTTATAAAAACAACTGAGAAGCTTTACAAATATTGTAGTAAGATTTACAGTTTACACTAACTTACTACCTACTGCGATTAATCGTAAGTTCGTAACTAACTGGGTTCTGTAATCAAGCCAACAGGCTGCAACACAACATTTGCGTAATAAACTGTTCCAATATCGTATCGCGAGCCGCGCCATCAATCCTGGTACAGACTCCGCAGTTACCTGTCGCTTTTAAATCATATGAAACAATTTGTACAAACAAAGACGTGGTCGCATAAATTTATTTTACGCAGCTCTGCAACGCTCGCCGAGCGACTAATTAGAACATAAATCTGTCTTAATACAAATCCGTACTTTTTACGACGGAATTCCGTGTCCGTATGAAACTCTAGTGGTATGTTCTCGGTAACGTTTTCACACGTCTAACTCTCACATTTTTATTCTGAACTTAACGTTGTACGCGCACTCGTTCTAATTACAAAAGAGTTTAATGCGGCTGCTGGGACTAAAATGTCGCACAGTGTGAACAGTTACTTACCATGTAGTATTTTAGTTCCAGTGTAGCTGATTGCTAGACAATTATAAAATATTTTTATTTCTCACATTTTTTTATTTTCTGTTTCTAATCATTAACATTCCCGAAGATTTAGTTATAAGTCACGCAAAGATGTGCTTAGCATGATGGAAGGTTTATTTATTTTAATTTTCGCCAATTTATTTGCTCTTGTTATTAAATTACATAATTAAAGCATTTAACGAAGTTAGAATTTTATAAGATTATTTTCTTAAACAATTTTGTAAATAAATTGTGATCCAACGTATCCAATAAGTTATTTTAGATTTGGTTCGCTCGTTCATCCTCTTGATGTATCTCTAAAGGTTCCAGCAAAAAAAGGAAAAAATAAATTCAGAAATTCTTCGGGTACCTACATTCGGATTTTATTATTTAACTTCTCTATAACACACAACTTTTCGATAGAATTTATATTTCCAGAAAGAAAGTGGAGTGATACGCTTTTTTTCATCAAGCTAAAACGTTGTAAGTGGTAAGTATATTTGTCAATAGGTAAGCTGAACATTTTAATACGATGTACGTTTTATATTCAGGGCACATGTACACGAGCGTGCGTTATTGCAGCAGGGTGGGATTTATGACGGTGCTCATTTTAAAAATAAAGCTATTCCTTCTAAAATATTGTCATATCTGCTTTAAATTTTTCACTTTATACGCCCCGTAGGCCACATTACAAAATGTCGGCCGGGTAATATGAGTGAACGCGTGAATTTTTGATTTTAATTTTATTGTCGCTTCCATTTCTGAATTCTACGGCCCGATGCTTTAAATACATATTTAATTTTATGGCTGTCCAATTTGCATTCCTTTATTTTGTGCTACTCTGTTTTGAGAATATACCTAATAGCTTAAGTATCATTTTGTGCACATAAAAACTGTTGATCGTTCACCAATTACTTCGGCTCTTTCATTAAAGCAGAATCCTTTTTATTCAGATTTTGATGAAGTAGCTCAACAGAATTATTTAATTTTTTGATAACAAAGTAAATCAGTTCATCAGTTTACAAAAATCTATGAACAACGCAAAGTTCAATTAAAAATAAGTAGCTTAGTAAACATGGCCTCAGTTTTAATCTAAAGGAGCGCCCATGGGCTACTAATCTTTTTAAATTAGATACGAATTTTCATTTACTTTCGAACTGAGCTTCTTTTCTGATAGCTACTTATACAAATTAAACGCGTACATCATATTAATGCTGCATAATGTACATAAAAGCGAGTTGAGCTATCTACATAAAATATTTATTATTCACAGGTGTTGTTTATTGTAAAGACAACCACATAATTGAATAATCCTATCGTATTTGTAAGGAACTGTAGCCAGTAGTTGATTAACTCGTAATGGGTAGTTATATTATTAATAAGAAGCAGTAATTAACACGAGATAATAACCGGCAGCTAGTTATTATTATTATGGCAAGAAACATAAAAGGGGAGCACGTTTTGTCGTAAAACATCTAATGTTTTAATTCCTGTTTACTTATTTTGTTTATTACACTCTCTCCATAAAGGCTGTGCAGGTGTAAGTATTCTCACGAAGCAATTAACGTCCAAGTTGAAGGGTTGCTCTTGAACCTCAAAAAGGAAGCAAAGAAAAACAGTAATGTGGTCTTAGCCATTATTTTGTTGTTTCCAAATGTTTTTTCACTCAAGGTATGAAAATAAACGTGTAACCTCATTACGACTTGGTCGTAACTTTTGGCTCTGTTTTTCACCTAAATATTTTTGTTTTGTTTTCTTGTGGTTTTTAACGGTAGTGTGCGCTAGCCGAATTAATGCCGCGTGTCATGAATTTCTGTAGGAGGTCATAGAGCGACCGCGAAGTTAGCGCATGCAGTTGTGAGAGTCGGCCATAACTTTACACGCAACATTAAGTTGGGACGCAGTCGCGACACGAGCTCTAATGGGAACTAGGCATTGTTCCACTGGATAAGACCGCTCTTTTTAGTCTGCTTTCATACCTACATGCCTTGTTTAAATGGAACATTTGTTTTTTTCTCTTTGAAAAAAGTTTTGCTCTTTGTTTTACTTTAACGTTTCTTACCTTCCTGTCTTGATTAGTTCCGACATGTTCTAAATGATGTTTTTAGAGGGAATAAATATGGCCTCGTGACTAGCATAGTTCTGAGCACAATATTTTCTAACAATATTACCATTTACTCTCTTTTTCTTTTGATTTACAGATAAAATATAGAACTACCTGTTATCACAAAGTAAGGTTTTTTGTGTGTGTTTTAATCAGATTTTCCAGAGAAAGCACCAATTGCTTTTTCCTTTTAAAATGTGTCGCGTGTACCGTTCGATGACTAATTTTAACTGTACACATTAACAATTATTTTGTTCAATAAACAAGAAAAACTGAAGTTAAGTATGATATAAAAACGCAATATATTGTTTAATAGAGCTGGACAAGTGATATTATTTTTCCGATATGAAGACATTTTGTAATACAAAGGTATTATTACAAATACAAAGCAAAGTAATACAAAGGTAATATTATACAAGTCAAGTCAGGACAGAAAAAAATGTGATCTCGTTTTCACACACAGAACATGAAGTTTCTTTTGAGTATTACTCGTATTTTAGGCACACGATACACATTTACTCGTATAATTTCATGTCTAAGTTCGTAACAGGTACAGGAGCGATCGTCTTTACTGGTAATGTTGCCGTAATTTTATTCACAGGCGACACACGATCCGACCCTAACAAGATACATTAAGAAAATTAACGTTTGACTCAGTTCTCTCTTTTGACACGGAATTCCTTGATTGGCCTGCTTACGTTACAGAAATTTGATTATCGTGTGTGCTATAAAAATAGATGGAATTAATTCTATGTTGGGTAACTGTATTTGGGGAAGTTTTTTGTTGAATTTGTAATAAAAATGCCTGAGCGCAATTCCCTTTACGTTATGTTACTATCTCTTTTTATATTAACTAGATGTTTTTGATATTTTTTTGCTGTGTAATTATAACTAATAAAATAAAATTATATACATACTTGTACATACCAGAACAAAGGATCGCAGGAATGTAGAGAGTTCCGAGTTAGCTTAAAAAAAAACGAATCTCTCGAGATAAAAATCGAAATATTTTATTTCTAAAATTAAACGCATAGATAATGTGGATGATGCGCACGCCTTAAGTTATTAATATTTTATCAGCGTGAAACTGAATGACGTCGATATTATTAGATATCACAGAATATAATACCATGAATCATATATTTTAATTTGAAGAGCCTCTCAGGTATTAAAGGTAATTTTAAAATAGGCGATACTTTAAGATTAGTGTGTGTAACGAAACAGTCGGAGTCCCGACGGGCTATCGTTTAAACTAAGTGCCTATAATTCGCTGGAGTTTGCCCTGCGCTGCCGCCGGCCGTAGGGAATGCTCCGACGCGCTGAATTATTTCTAACACATAAAGGTACATAATAGTAATCCCTCACCTTATTCTAATTTTCCGTAACATCAGCTTATACTTTAAGTGATAATCCAGGATTATATTCTATATCTTTATTACTGACTGACATTCGTGGAGTGTCCGAGACTTACATAATTATTCTCAAAAGATACACATTTAAACTATAATAATGACACTAAACGTTGTTCTAGATGTATTCTGCTGTAATCAAATGTGTATTCTACTGTAAATCTACTGAAATACTAAAGCATTTACAAAAAAAAAACAAAAATCTCGTTAGCTTTAGGCAGCTGACATTGTCCTGTGATTATAGTAACTCTCATAACATCGTAAACCTGAAAAGGAATTTTGTAAAACTTTCATTATTAAACGTGTTCCGAACTTACTTATTGTGTTGTTGAGCCCTAACATGGCAAGACATTACACATTCTTCTTTCTTATAAAATATCAAAGGCCAATTATTCATATAAAGAGATTCTTTACTGAGCGTTTTCCTGCCAAGTGACACAGTCACGGCCCAATTCCCGTTTCAAAAAGCTCTCGCTGTTTGAATAATTATTTTGTGTAGTTTGACGCCTTCCTTAAAACATCTTGATGAAAAAAAGTTTAAATAGTTCTCTTTGAAGATCTTAAAAGCAAAACTACCTACCAGTCTTCCAGTTAAACCCATCAGTGACCGTAAATGCGTTCAACTCTTGTCAAAGCGCTTGTGTAGTGTGTAGGTTAACAGGTTCAATGTATGCGTTTATCGGAAGGCTAGGGGTAAGTCCGGCAGGGGTGGCGACCAGTCGGCCGGTTTTATTGGCGTTACTAATGAGTTGCTAATTCAATTTCATGGACGCAGGGCCTGTGACGCGTCGGCCGGCGTGCACGGACCCGCTCAGCCGCTTGGCTGCCGCACGCCCCACGCTTTAACAAGTCCTACAGCGCTTTGTGTTTAAGTGTGCTAGTGTTTTGTTTGACAAGAAGAAGAAGAATATTTTTATTAGTTTGTAGTTTTTTTTATCGTGTTAAAATCATCAAATGAGTCCTCCCGCCCCATACTGTCAGACTCGTACTGACTAAAATCCACGGTGATCTTTCATTAGCCCTTTACGTTCCAGGGTCACGGTTACCTGATGAGACAGTTAGCTGAGTTAGGTTTGAAACTACTTTTTTCATCACAAATGTCTAACTAGAAACACGTGAGTATCGATTGCAGTTCTCAGTCCGTTTAACTCATTAAATTGTTGGTTGCGTATGACTGGGAATACCTATACATATATGATTTACCAGTCGAACAAATAAAAAAGAGGCTGTTGTTAGTCACTATAACTGGCTACCATGTATCAGGCAACTTGCTACCGCCATGGGCGGGCGGCTTTAGGGCGGGTGGCACGAACAACTTCCCGGAGTTGCCGGAACACAGCGCGAGACGAGATTTGATTGATTTTTGGCGCTGCTTAATTTATGGTAAAAGGGCCTCGCAAAAGTTAGCCGACTCGATAGTCGCAGAGGCAAAGTCGAAATTGAATGTGGCCGAATATAATCGTGGAAAATTAATATTATTGAATAAATATGGCTGAATTCCAATAACCTCACCTGGCCTTTGTTCAAACTTTCATCATTTTCATTTTGGTAATAAAATTTAAGTTACCTAAGCTTTTTGACAGTGAAACTTATTTGTTGTTAAAGTAAGGGTCGTAGCACACTTATCAAAACGGAAAGGGATCGTAACCGCCTCGCCTTTCTCCTCGGCGTCAAACAGTCGTCCACTTTACGTAACCACGTAATGTAAGCGGATCAGAAGCTCCGCCCCATCGACTCGGCTACGGATAGGCAACGCCGCGCTTACGGCTCGCCGACCGCTGGTTGACGGCTAGACGTTGTTAAAGAAAAAGAAAGTTTTTATTCGTATTTTGGTTTAAAATAAAATGAAAAACACTTTTTTACGAGTGTACATGCGCGAACGTTCGCAAAGGCAAAGGCTAACTTCACGGTCGCTTCTCTCGTACAGCACGTGCGGCGACGCAGACCGCGGGCGGAGAGTGGACGAAGATTCGTAAGCTAGCGTACGGAGAGCCGTAAGCGAGGGTACGGAAAGCCGACCGCTAGTCGACCGCGCACTGCACCGCGGTGCGTGAGCTTGTCCGAGGGGATGCGTTTACGTTACGATTCCGATTAGTGTGCGTTGCAGTAAGGAGTTTCATACAAATAATACTGAACGGCTTGTGTTGATACGGTGACGATCCCTTTCCGTTTTGATAAGTGTGCTACGACCCTAAGTAGTATAAAACAAAGTGAAAAATTAAAAGTTTTTCACAGAGTTTAAGAAAAATACGTCTTTCTAGTCAACATGTCTTGTCAAAACTTAGTAATGGCTACGTATGTCAGCTTCTCATCCATTTACTTAATGCGGTCAATAAAACCATTGTGTTATTTGGTTTATGACGACCTGCTCGTCCGCTACCAAGGAAAGTTCGGGAAAATGAAGGAAACTTTTGATTCCCCCGCACCAAATCATTGTGGCGAAAATAAATAACCTTTTTGTCTAATAGGTAATGTTAGGAAAAGCTTTGTGGCAAAACTCTTTTGTTCACAACAATAACCATAAAATCGTTTATTTATTTTCATCGCATTTTCGGAAAAATTGTGTCCCATTCTAGTTGAGGAAAGACTGGACCTCCGATCTATAATGAACGAAATACTTTCTTGAATAAAACAACAACCTTTCTTTGGCACCTTTGTAGGTCAATTGACCTTTCAGGGACCCTGAGTTATTTTCAATGAATGTAAATGTTGGAGAACATTTGACAGTGTTCGAATAGTAACTATCTGTTTAGTACATGTCCACTAGAGCCTGAAATAATAAAATCGGCCGGCACTCAACATGTAGCCTTTATAAAATCAACATAAAAATGTCGGAATGCGTGACTAGTATGTAAGATAGAAATAAAAACGATAACAAGTTGTGACATTTGTCCCAATTTGTTTTATTCAGTTATGTCTTGTTGTAGGTGTTTATAAGTAATAACAAGTATCGAGAAGTCAATACTACGCAACTGTCAGTTCCGTTCAACAACAAAGTTACGCCTGAAAGAAATAACACACTTTAAAGTTAGTGAATTCAATCGCTGGAAGACGGTAACTTCGTACAATTGTTTTCTTTCTCAAAGTGTTGCACTTAGACGAATTTGTAGAGATACTGTGTATCGACTTGCTCCTGCCGCTCTGTTGCAAAAACTACCTCAAATGGATTGCAGTAGTAATTCTTGTACGAAATACTACCTTCGATAGCTTAGAGTTTAGTTTACGAGTATAGTTTGCTAACAATACTTGGCTCTGTTGCTTTCAGGCAAGTTTGGATTACACAAAATACAGTTCGAGACGCAACTCTTGAAATGTTTGGTTACTGTGGTTCTGTAACTCAGATAACATTGTTAAGATCCAAGTTTGAATAAAAGACAGGTAGGAATTCGGAGAAGACTAGCTACGTATTCAGTTATACAGTCCTTGTTAGCTTGATTCATAATTTCTTAATTCGCAAGGCTTTTAGTTTTAAAATCCTGAAACACTGAAACATCCTAGAGAGCACATCATAACTTCCGATATGCCGTTACATACATAAACACCATTTCCCGACGCTCTCCACTTGCGAGTTAGTTTGAAGCCTGTCTATCGTTTACAAGCACCATTTAAGTTAACCATTAGGTACCCTCGGTTCACGTTAGTCGAACAAGTTGCAAGGATGATAAACAACAAGTTGCTAGTACGTTTTACCTTTAAGTTTCTGTTTCATCTCTAAACTGGCATTGACAGTTGTGTAAACCACAATTTGCTGAACGATTTAGGTTTGTTAAAAGTCTTGCTTAAAGTTGGATTTAGGTTGCAGGAGTTGAACTTGTAGTGGCTACTGTTTTCTCAGATCAAAATAAGCCTCATCTGTATATTTCCCCATCTATTCCAATTCTATTGTCATACAAAAGGACAATAAAACCGTTATAGTCACTTATTCCGCACTAGCCGACGTACGAGTATAATACAAGAATTCGTCGAATGCAAAATAGGAGAGCAAACAATTGTATGCGCAGGCACCATGTTTCAGTGCCAAGAAATAATCTCTTACGTGACATTAACATACATCATGTGCAGAACAGCTGCCAAAACTGTCTGCCAGAGGTCTCGCCCCGCACTACTTACTAACTAAAACAATATTACTTAGCCGAGTTATTCTGGCGCATCGCTGGAGTTCCCGCTCTCAACTCCTGACTGCCGTGCGACAAGACCGCGACACAGCACGTGCGCCACCTAACCTTTGTGACTTCAACTAGTTAATTGTACAGATTGCTATAAACCAAGAATTAGGTTGGTGCTTTCTATGAGAATATACTGCAAAGAGGCGATTGTTACGAATTTTCTGAAAAAGAAATTGTTAACCTAATTGGGCACTAAGCTGTACATAAAAATATACCAAAGGCTATAACAAGAGTGAAACATGAAAGTGTAAGTGTTACAGGCCGTTTACAATATAATATTGAAGTCTCTGAAAAACTTACAGCCAAAAAAAAAATAAAACGACACACTTCAGTTTTACAAACTCTATTCTGCCTACTGCAATAACCAGCCTTACCTAAAATTCATTATGTACTTAGTAGCAGTTTGCATGCAACAGTTCGTCCGCTGTTGCATTAAAATGTTGGCATGTGCACGGTCCCTAAGGCAGACAGTAGCGGAGCCAGCGCCATTGACCCATTTATGTAAAGGTATACATTTCGGTGGGATTCTGTGGTATCAACAGGGATTAATCCCACGCAAATCTCTATTTTAGTGGCGCGATCTGTGCTCACCCAAACTGGGCCAATTAGAGCTTACTCGCACTAATCAGAATATCGATGGTGCTATATTCCTTGGATGTTGCGTATTTGGCTCTCGCGTTGTGTGTCTCAGTTAAACAGGGCGCTTGGGTAATTCACGTGTCGCACGTAATCGTTTTGTGAACGTTGAATACGTAATACGTTGGTTTATGAAGGATTTTAGTTTTTGAATGCTAATTGATAAAACATGTCATCTCTTTTATCATTTTTTATCTTGCCTCGACATACACATCTGATACGATACTTGGTATTGGATATTTCTTAAACAATATCTTACAAAACAATTAATACTTTAACATATGAGAGAATGCTTAAGATGTTACGGAAATGTTTCAAAAAGCCATTTTTTTATCCGACTTATGTAAACACCTCGACACAAATTCTTACGCCTCCTACAAATAAAACAAGTCGTAAAATTAATGGCTTAGAAAAATTACGAAACACAGCCGTAACAGCGAACTGCTGAAACGTTATCGAATTTACAGAACTTCACTGAGCAGCCACCGGAACAGAATTTCAAGGAGCAACAAGATTTACTAAATTCGCGAACTATACGGAAACACAATAAAGCACATTAAAATCAAGCAATCCACCTGCTCATTGTGTTTAGTTGTATTTCCATTAACTTTTACCAGCATAATACGTTACCATCTTCCCAACAAAACAAGTCCACCATTCAAACAGAAACAGATGAACAGAAAAAAAGCAAAAAGAAAAATAAGGTAGTACGTTATTTACCAACTAAGTAGGCAACGTAATTATCCCCCGAATCCCGGGCCAATTCCAGTGTTTAAGAAAGATAAACGAGAAGGAAAGGAAACTGTTCTAACAAAACTTGTAACTCACCCCAACTGGGGGTGAATTACTTAACTGCTACCTGATGAATGGGGTTATTGGATTTAACTTTAATTTAGATAGTTATCATCCTATTAAGGCTTAATCTTTGCGTTCGTTTTGGCTTATGACGTAAGCTGATTATTAAGCGGTATCTACATTTTGGGCATCGATGCGAGGGGCAATCGGGAATCGTTTAGCTTCAACAATAGCCCGTTGTTTTACAATGTTGGTGTAATGAAAAGGATTAGAGGTTTTGTTTTAAACTCCTCTTACATGGTAATTCATAGGAGCAAATTGCATTTTCACAGTCCGCGCTACCTGTGGAAGGGCCCCGCTTTCGAGCTACTAAGTACGCATGCTGCCTTAACTACATAGTAGACTAGAAATACTCAAAATTTTAGCTTAGCTAAAATGACGTACTCGCAGCTCGTATTTACGTCTGGGGGCTCTGGGATCTTTTTTGCTCTCAGCATCATCATCAGGTTATTCATAGTAAAGAACATTTTCTTTTACGCTTTTGCTTTCCTACGGCTTCGGACATGGCGAGGTGATTTGTGACCACCGTAGGCACAAATATGGATCATGGACCATAGAGAGACGTCAGCAATCTGACGAGGCCCCCTTAGAGGGCCAAAACCTGCCGAGGTCGCGAGACTGTTTTATCAGGTTACCGTGACCCTGGAATGTAAAGGGCTATTGAAGGAACACCGTAAATTTTGTCAGTCGAGACGACAAAATTTACGGTGTTCCTTCCGTCTGATAGTGCGGAAGAACTCATTTGATGATTTTATCACTCAGGGGGAATTGGAAGCGGACCTCAGTAATGCGAAGGAGGAGGCGGAATACGTTAGGGAGAGGACATAACCCAACTCACGACCCAGCCGCCGCGGGAGACGCTCAGGGCAACAGACGTCGCGAGGTGATCTCTGGCCAGCGTAGGCGGGCTTACGGGCGGCGAGTACCTAATCGGGTCGTCGCCGCCCGACTAAGAACCAAACCCGCGTCGACGGCGCGTAGTGTTTTAAGTGCGCCCCTAGGAGTTGTCAGCAAACTCAAGAAATACCCTGGCAGACGATTGGCCCTGTGGGGGCACAGGGTCAGACGCTACCGGGGTACCGTCTATAAAGATAACCATGAACCTGGAACGCAAAAGGCTACTGAAGGAACATGGGGGAATTGTTAGTCAGTAAGAATCTGACAATTCCGTCTACTCCACCCAGGGCTGGAGGACTCATTTGATGAATTTAACATCTTACAATAAAAAAGCCTGCTAGCAAACAGATACAGATTAAGAGTAATGCGCCTGTATAAAATTCCATACAAGCATAATTTTGCTCTTTGCATCATGAAATTTCCAGTAAAATGTATTTTCAGAATTTGGACCATAGGGAAATGTTCCTTTTTATTTTGTATGGATTTACTCACCCTTTTGGGACAGACAATGTGCGTAAATACACATCCATTCAATTAACAACAATGATATATGAGGCCGAACTTTTTAATATTTAATTATCGCACTCATGAAATATATTTTTCTGTCCGAAGTGGGGAGAGGCTTATAACTTCATTCCGGGCCGCAATTACATTGCAGTTTATTTTTTGCCGAGCGGCCTGTGTGGCATTCGCGAACATTTCAACAACTGCAAACATTCGTCATTAGTTAACATTATTCATTTGGATGCCTTGTTTTTCAACGTCTGCCTTTTAATGAAATGCCATTGAACTTATTTAGGAAACTATTGTTTGAAGGAACCAACTTACTTAATTTAAATGCAAAGTGGACATTGTCTTTAACTGATTTTCTCTTCAAGAAAATTGGAAGCATAACATCTGAAAAACAAATCATAAAAATTGAATCCAATTTCTAGGTTCCTCTAACAGAACTAATTTCCAAGCGACCTCGCCACTTTCAGTAAATATTCGTGTCGGCAATATTCATGGTGTCGAGACGTTATGGGGCGAATAGAAATGCCATTGTAGACACAAACAGGCGTCAGTTAGGGACAGAGCCACTCTAAGTTCCTATGCTGCGTACGTGATTACTCTCTAAATATTCCACTTTATTGTGCAATCCTCTCCTTGTCATGTGAAGAAGCGAAGCTAGGAGAAGCCTGAATAATTTAGTCGGTCGGCGGCGGATGTACCATTTATCCAAATTGTCGTCTCCGACGTGAAGCAGGGGCGAGAGTTAAAAATGAACGAGCTGTCAGTTTCGCGTCGCGCTCACACCGATTTGCTCCAGAAAAATTTGTAACAGCAGGGTTGGGTACTATTTATGTTTGCCGTTTTCAGAGTCAATTTGTAAGCAATCCTGTTTATGTGCTCGTATAAGATCTCTGTCAGTCTCCAGTTTAGGGGAAGTGTGCTCCATCACTATTCAACTTAACTGCCGTTTCGTGAAATGCTAAATATAAAACGACCAACTACCTACTTCAGTACCTACTAATCGTGAATTTCGCTATTGCTCAGTGTCATCTTTCCCATTTTGATCTTTGGGCGCTCGCGCTAGTTTAAGGGTCCACGATACATGTCATGCATGTACGTTTATTTTTACTTGTTTCGTTTGGTTTTTATAATTCAAACGTTTATTTTTATTATTATTGAAATCGAACAGTAAAATTGAAATAGTATACCTTGGACACGTTTCATGAGTTGTGCGTGTTTTATTAAAATAAATGAAACGCTCGTATTACAACCCGGGTTCCGAAAATAAAATCTAGGCTTCGCTCGTTCTTACCTCCAATCGGTTAAAAACGGCCCTGCTAATTATAACAAACTGTGCATAAAATTAAAAGCCTCCTTGTAATGCACGGATACGTGAGCTTTATTAGTTTCTGTTGAAACGAAATGGCTCATAATTATAGCAATATTTGAATTGGTTTTTCCATAAACTACAATCGCATGTTCAGAAACTATTCGAATGCGGCAAAATTATTATTTCGGTGTCTATTTCTAAACTACACAAGTTGAAATAGAACGGTGTAAAGTCACAAGTTTAATAGTCTCGTAAATGCCAACAAGTTTTATTTCACAGAAGATGCAATCAAGATAGAGGTTATATATGTATAATATACAGTAAATATAATAAATAATATACAGTAAATAAACTTTGAAAGCTTGCCAAATATAATCTTGATAACTCTAATGAGTTTACTGTTGTCACGGATCTTTATGTACGAATTCGTTTCTAACTAAATTTATTTTCGGGTTCATGCATTTCAATACAAATAGGACCTACCTTTATCATTATTTTTAAGGTCTGTAATATAAAAAGGTATTATTTTCAGTACAGGGGATAACACTATTGCACCGACATAAAATTGAAGGAGCAGGTAAATCAAATAATAAAGGAAAATTCCATTACTGTTACCCAGGTCAGATAGCCGAAGATTTCTCGCGAAAAGAATTTCATTTCGTTTGTAAGGAAGTTTAAAAGTAGTAAATATAAAGTAGATATTCAATCAGTGCTGGTATTCGATAGGAATATTGAAACATGATTTCGTTTGCGAAGGATTACTGTAAGTAATCATACTTCCATAAGGTAATTTTTGAACGAAAACTGGATTCAATTTGCTAAGCATTTTTAAGTTGTAGCAGCTATGGGATTGGGAATAATTGGGGTATATTACAGGTAGGTTGTATAAGCTATTATGACTTGACGGCACTATTGGCGCAGTGGCTGAACGATTGAGAGCTGCACTGCGTGTCGTGGATTTGATTCCCGTCGTACGAAGCAAAAGGAGAAATTCCTAGTAAAGCGCAACTTTTTTTTTCAATTTATTTTTTTTAATATTTGTTTAAGTACCTACCTGTCCTTCGAGTAGGTATCCAATCCAACAAAATAAGTAAATAAATTCGGCCACCCCAATCAGAGATAATTAAAACATCTAGGTACACATAACACAATATTATCTTTCCCACGGGTTAAGGGTAAGGGTTAATACACACCGAGAAGCTACGCGTCGCGACGACGCACATGACGCGACGATACCGGAAATGTGAATCTTTTCGTGTAGGAAATATTGAGTCGCCCTCGGCCCTATTGAAATGTGCGCGCTATATAGTCTATGTGTGCGCGCTATATAGTCTATGACTATGTGTTCGCGCTACATAGTCTATGTGTGCGCGCAGCGTCGCGTCTCGGTGTGATTTGGACCTAAGGCAGATACAGAGGTTTACGCTAGTAAATGTAGGACGAGTTCATTGCCCTACAGGTAGACACTTGGGCTGGTACATTCTGAGAAATTCCAGCCAAACTCAACGATACTGCTCATCCTAAAGTCAAAATAGCTCTCAATCCTTCCCAAACTGGTTACAGACGCCAGCAGGTCAACCTACCCGAATCTGTCAAATTTTACCAATCGAACATTAACCTTCTACTATTGTGATAAGGTTGAAAATCTATTAAAGAAATTTGACAAATTGAGGTAGGTTGATGTGCTGGCGTCTGCACAACCGTATCACAGTTAAGTCAATAGATTTTTTATATCGCGGTAAAATCATCAAGTGAATCCTCCCGCCTAGGGCCGGACGAGAGGGACTGTCAGACTCGTACTGACTAAATTCCACGGTTTTACTTCAGTAGCACGGTTAACTGATAAGATAACACAGTCCCGCGACTAAGTACCTAAATAGGTATGTTATGTTTTGTGCCTGGAAAATGAACCGCCTTACCACAAAAAGATAAACCGTTAGACGCTTGTCTAAAAAAAGTGTAACTGCAAAACGACCTTTATATCAAGGAGAACGGTCGTTTTGACGTTGTCATTTTTTAGACAAGTGTTCAACGGGTGTTTAATTTTTTTGTGGTTAGACGGTAACAGTTCAACTAAAGCTGTAAATGCGAAGATTTTGGAGTATGACCAAAAAAATAAATAAAGAGGCGACCCTGCAAGATAAGTAGTTGCATTGATTTTCTTTAAAATTTTCAGTAGATAAGTTATTCAAAGCTAGTTGTATGGTGCTTGGATATTACCGTCCGAGCATCGCATGTCAACTTCCTAACAAATTGGTTTCAGCTGAACACACAGCTAAGTAGGCCGTAATATTAGTTAAACGGATTTAAATCTATAATGCAGTCCATTTTCATAACTTCTTGAAACATTTTAAAATTACCTTTACAATTTTTTAGTCGTTGTTTTTTTTTTATTTACTTTGAGAAATATGCCTTGCAAGACAAGGGAAGTTTTAAGGAAACTTCAGTACAGGAACTTTTTTTCAATTTCACAAGATATGGAGTTCCACATCGGTGTTCCAAATCTTCAAATTTGTTCTCTCAACAGAAAATGCTCATCACGTGGAACAATTTTGGTACCATTTTTGTATGTCTTATAGTTTAGCTGGTCTGTTGCGGTTCTGCATCAGGTGTTCAAGTTAAGTGTTTATAACATGTTGCCCAGACTTAATAACTATACCTACAATAAAAAAAAAAAACATTCAAACCCATCCAGTAGTTCCGAAGTTTAGCATGTATAAACAAACAGACAGACAGAATTCTTTTTTTTTTCGATTCGATTCGTGCTCTATTACACTTTCTAAAAAAAAAATTGAGGGGGGTTCCCCTCAATTATTTTTGTTTATTATATTCAATGTACCTATAGATAGCTTTTTTACTGTTTCATTACATTATAGATTTAGAATGTCCTGAAAATAAAATGTACCTACCTACATTTTTTTTCATAAAATCTATACAAAGCTAAGTCGAGACTCCTCTGTGGCTGGGAAAGTTTCAGCAGTCGATTCCAGCTTTTATCGTTCGTAGATGTCCATCAGTTTAATGGGAACAGTCCCATGCTCGAGCAAGCCGACTGCGTGTTCGAGTATGCATTCTACATGCGCGAGCGCGCTCGAGCGGCGGCGCGCCGCTCGCACCAGTCGGTCACTGTTGCCGCAGCGAGAAAACCGTTTGTATGACTATCAACCTACATCAACCTATCAAGCACGCCCGCTGGGCAACCCAGTCCCCAGACCATATTTTCAAACCGAGGTAGTTCCTGTCGTCGCAGTTTACACACCGAATTACGCAATTTTAGAATCATAAACATCCCAATTTAAATTACCATAGTGTATAGAATACGTGTGATATACTTACATTCAATAGAATCCAGTGATGCCGTAAAGAAGCAATTTTTAACCGAAGCGTCCAAAGATCCGCGGTATTGTTATTTTTGATTTACTCCTGTTTTTATTGATCAATTCAAAAATTTGTCGCACAGGTCGATGCCAATCACAATCAGTTACCTATAGCCGTGAAATCTCATTTTTGCTTTTTTTGTAGTTACGCGGTTTTTAACAATGGTAGTTACGCGTTATTGGACTATCAACGACGTTATCTCATTACCGTGACCCCGGAACTTAAAGGGCTATTGAAGGACACCGTGGATTTTAGTCAGTACGAGTCTGACAGTCCCTCTCGCCCTGCCCTGGGTGTGAGGACTCATTTGATGATTCTACCACGCTAAAAAAAAAGGACCACACTAACGAGAAATGCCGTTAAATGTTGGCGTTGATGGACGTCTATACGAACATTATAATAGTTATTTATAATACTAGTGCGGTAAGTTGGTTTTTACAAAAGAGTAGACGAATGTAAGCCCGAGACGAAGACGAGGGCTTACCATAGTCAATAGTTTTTAAAAATTTCTGCACGTGTGTAATACAATGTTTTTCAACACATTTGCGAGAAAACAGTACAATATTTAATTAAACAAACTTTATTTAACAGTGGGAAAATCGCAACAATTTGCAAATGGCGCCACATGCACATGGTGAAAATTAGAACTACATCTTTCGTCTCATTTACTCTTTAGTATTAAAGTGAGACAACGTATTGAGCAAAAGCGCTTCCAAGGAGGTTCGATCTGTCAGGTTGTTTATCCTCATAATGTGAAATTCTTATATTTTTTTTATGGGTATTAAAAAAAACCGTAAAGAAAACGCACGGTGCTATACAACGGGGTATGGCGTAATAGTATATTTTTCATTACGTGCGGAAAGGCTGTCATTGCAGAGTTCCGACCTCGTTCCGACAAATGTCTACCCGAGCCTAGGCGCAGCCGAAGGCGAGAGTTGACAGTCGCAACAAGTTGCAATGACGGTTCCGCACGTGTACTGAACGACTATTTTTAATACAGTTGCAAAGACGACACTCTCACTCACCTTAAGCTGAGCACTAAGAATTAAGATCGGTAGAAAGTAGAAAGATGTTTGCGTTGTTGTTTAAAAGTTCTAACTCAGAAAATAGCCACACTACGCATTCAAGGTCAGCGGTCGTAATTCGCGCGCCACTTTTATACCTACCTACAAAGACACGCAACGCGGGGCCTGTGACAGTATGCAGTAGTAATTGGTCGGTTACTAGGTTGAGTGCAAAATAATAAGGACTGGCTATTTTGCCATAGACGATAAAAATGTTTTAAATATTATTCTTTTTTTTTTGTAACATAAATGTTCAAAAATATAACAATAATAGGTAGAAAAGATAATATTATTATAAATATTATTCCTCACGTAAGGTGCCGTAGGTACCTACTATTAACATTCTGTGTTAACAATCAATAATGTATGTAGTAATCGATGACGAAACCAAAAAGATATAGGCTGATGATAAAAACGAAATTCCTTGAGAAACATTGGTATTTATGGTAATAATATAATTTAACAAATGCGTAAAATACGCATAGGTACCTACCTATTTCTGCCTACACTCGCAAGTCGCAACCCTATTGAGCTTGACCCATAGTAACCTTTTAATGTCGTTGGCGTCAGATAAACCAACATAAACTCTCGCGCGTAATCATTCAGTACATTTTTGCTTGCGCACGGGAAGTTTAGGCTATTATAAAAGTAGGTGGGCGGTACGGCTGCCAGTTAAAATGTACTTTATTCTCTCGTTTGTAGATTTTACATTTGTTTGATTTTTTTTTGTAGTCCTTCTGTACCTATAGTACTATTAAGTATTCTGTGACCGTAGAATATAAGCAGATTTTTTTTTTCACCCATTTTGGTAGTCAAAGGGAACGCCCATACAGCTTAGTCTTCAGTAGATTTTTTTTATTGATATGAAATGAAAATCAGATGAAATGAAACCTAACCTAACAAATCTGACATTGGAATAAATTAGTAGCTTCTTTTTAGAAATATACGTTTTTGTATGAATCACAAAAACTCTTTAGTAAAAACTTCATGGTTGGTTTTTCTTTTTAATAGACATTATTTTGACAGTTGGGAAAGAGAACGCACTGGTGCGGGAAAGGTAAAAAAAGCACTAGTGTGTTATAGGCTGAGGTAATAGGTAATAGCCCACTGCCTGCAATATGCCACTTTTTGAGCAACTGTATTAAAAAATAGGTACAGACGCCAGCAGGTCAACCTACCCGAATCTGTCAGATTTTACCGATCGAAAATTAACCTTCCATTATTGTAATAAGGTTGAAAATCTATTAAAGAATGTTGACAGATTGAGGTAGGTTGATGTGCTGGCGTCTGTACTTAGGTGAGAGCTCGGTGAGAGTCATATTTTACCGCACGTTCCGTTGTATGGTGCGTAATTTTTAAGTTTCGAACAATGAATAAAGGCTTTGTAAATGCATTTTTTGAGCAAATGTGTTGAAAAGACTTATCGCGAAAATTAATGGGAAATGCCGTGTGGCCCGGCTAAAATCTGAAAAAAAATCCGAATGGTTTTCAATGCAGATAACACGCTCAGCACCAAGGCAATTTTTGAAAAAGATAACACAGGCATATTCTCCAGGGCCAATGCTTTTGAACGCCCTACTAAAACGTATGAAACGGTGTATACTGAGGGATACACCGGCCTCCGAAGACGGAGCACTGTGGCACACGTTGAAATAGTGGGTAGATAGGAGCAGCCATCATGCCTTCTAATGACAAGTCATGTGCAGCCAAGGACAGCTTCAAGAGACCAGTAATGAGGCGATCTTATAATAATTTTGGAATTTTGGCTAAGTTGGTGATTTTTAAATAAAAAATAAAGAATCTGTGTTACATTTTTATTAAATTATTAGTTGATACATTATTATCAAGGCATTAACGGCCACTTTAACTAAAAGCTATACGTAAATGAAACTAGCGCAACTCAATTTTTCTGGGATGAAGGAGGCATTAACTCAAAATCAAATGTGACCATGTCATTCATAAAATTACACTTTGTAAATCAAAATACTTATTTAAAACATACATAAAATGTAAATACGGTATGTTTAGTTTTTAAATAGAACTTTTTGTAATCACAAAGAAGAGATTTTGTAATAAAATGCACTCTTCTGTGATGAATAAGCCTAAACTGGTAAAGCTAAACTTAAAGTTATTTGATAAGTTGGTGCAGACATAAAAGCATTCTCTCACTGCACAAAAGTGCAATCATAATACAATAAAAATAAACAGAAGTGGTCGATTCCGTAAAATAACTGGAAACTGAACTACATAGTTATAAGCTCCAGAAAAACTATCTGATAGTTTTGTACAAAATCTATGCAAAATATAGGCATCGAGAGTCGAGACAAATTTTATTTGAAACTAATCAGTGTTTCCTGGTTGGTAGGTCACCCACTTCTACTTATGTTCGTGGTTGAGTATCTAGATTGTTCTATCTAGCAGGGGCGACGGTCGGGTCCACGACGACGCGGCGCTGCCTTCAGGATGTTGTCAACACGCAGGATCATCTCCGCGGCCTCGGCGGCTGACAACAACACCTGACGCTTCACTACGTACGACTCAGTGATGCCGAGTTTCTTCATGTCTCCTACGCGACCGTTCTGCATGTCTGTGGACGAATATGGTAATGTTAATACATTGAAATGTTTTCAAAATGTACTTAGTGATTTGGAGATCACTGCTGTTTATTATCTTAAAAACATTAAAGAATTCAGATGCAATTAAGGACAATAAGGAAGTTTCCAATTTTTTTTATTTATTTTTAAAAAATAGTACTAAACTTACAATGAAGCCCATTGAATTTTTTTTTCAATTATCTTCATAAATGACGAAGTTATGATACTTTTCCCGTCCGCTTTAAAACTTCTCGGCGCGCGGCCGGTCAACAATCTCATGACGTCACAAGTCTCATCACTCGCTCGAGTCGAGTAGTCGTCGATGCGCGGTCACCTCAGACGGTTATTACTTTTGGTTCAAACAAGACGGAACAAATATTATCGTTGTGGAATCATTATGGAAACCGTGCAAACTGATGTGAAAGTACATTATAAATATTGTATCGTTCCCAAGTGTGCCAATACAACCATAACTGTCTGTAACTCTGTAACCATAAATCTGTAAACTACATCAAAACAAATTCAACCTTACACGCATGTTTTAAGGTCAGAATTACAAAGTGTCGATAAAAAGCAATAAAACCGGCCAAGTGCGAGTTGGACTCGCCCATGAAGGGTTCCGTAGTAGCAGGCATAGATTAGTAAGTAATATACACAAACAGTAAAAATATCTTTGTTTTCATAGTGTTTGTATAAATGGCAAAGTTATATTTGCGGTTTTTAAAAATGTACTATATCTCAAAAACTGCTAACTGTATCTCATCCAAACCAATTTTCGTTGGAAGTTTTTGTTGAGGTCTACATTATATATTTTTTTTAGTTTTATCATTCTCTTATTTTAGAAGTTACAGGGGGGGGGGGCATATTTTACCACTTTGGAAGTGTCTCTCACGCAAACTGTTCAGTTTAGAAAAAATGATATGAGTAATCTCAATATCATTTTTAAAGACCTATCCATAGATACCCCACACGTATGGGGTTGGTGAAAAAAAAAATTGAGTTTCAATTCTAAGTATGGGGGGAACCCCCAAAATTTGTTTTGTTTTTATTTTTGTGTGAAAATCCTAATGCGGTTCACATAATACATCTACTTACCAAGTTCCAACAGGATAGCTCTTATATTTTCGAAGAAAAGTGGCTGTGACATACGGACGAACAGACAGACAGACATGATGAATCTATAAGGGTTCCGTTTTTGCCATTTGGCTACGGAACCCTAAAAATTAACGACCGAGCCTCGTCGCTTCAAGGACAAGGAATGATATTATGTAATACCTACGACTTATTAAAAAAAATGATTTTACGATGATTTCTTGATAAAATATCAGTATTTACAATACAGTGATAGAGAACAATTAAATAATGTTAATATTAATACTAAATGTGTATTAGTGATCGATGTGTTTATTATCCAAATACATATTATCAATCAATGGTGAATGAAACTTTAAACAAAACTAGGCGGATTACCTGCACCGATTTAGGTACCTAAAACGAATAAAAGCTGCAGCAAACTAATGAGAAGTTATTCCGTATGATGATTGTTACGGTATAATAAAATTATTATGTAGGACTTAGTAGGTAGGTATAGGAACATACGTTGAAAGTTTCACTCCTCTGACCTTTGCACTTGTGTACAGTGGATTGTTTGCCAGAAAATCCAAAACCATAACCATGTTCACTTTGGTAAATTGTTAGACTGTCCACGCACAAATCCACTCTTCATCGTCTAAATTTTACTTTAATCTAGTTTTTACTTAGCTAAAAGATAGTATATTATACGAAATATATTAATAAGGTTACTTAATACTTCACACAGACACTCAAACACCGCATTCCATGTACTTACTGTGAGCAACAAACCACGAAATACTCGAAACAGCCGCTAAGCGCTACCCGCCCCACCCGCGCGTAGAGACTTGTGACGTCACAGACCAAATGCTCCGCGTGCATTTCAAAATTAATTCGGGATTCAGTAAAAGTGGAATAACTTTGTCATTTTTCAATTTATTAAAATAATTCTTTCACCATATATATTATAATTTCTTTGCCTTACAATTTTAATAAGTATTTTTAATTTTTGTTAAAATGGAAACTTCCTTATTCTCGAAAATAAATGGAATCAACTTCACATTTTAAGCAAATAAATGCCTTATTTACTTATCGTGTGTACACACAAATATTATTTTCGTTATGTTGCAGGGTTATTTGCCAAGCTAATAAAATCTTCATTTACACAAAATGCATATATTCCATGAATAGAAAATAAATCGTTAATCCACCAAGCGTCGATCAACCCGTACCTGTTTTGTGTAAAAAGAGGCCTTTGCTCTCTAATAGCACAATATTTTTTTTTTTTTTTAGCATGGTAAAATCATCAAATAAGTCATCCCACCCAGGGCAGGGCGGGAGGGACTGTCAGACTTGTACTGACTAAAATCCACGGTGTCCTTCATTAGCCCTTTACGTTCCAGGGTCACGGTAATGGTATAAGTCCCGCGACCCCGGCAGGCTTTGGACCTCCAGAGGGGAGGCCCCGTCATCTTGCTGACGCTCTTTGAGGCGCGCGTGGAACACAACGCGCCGTCGACCCGGTCCTATAGGACAATAGTAAACTCGTCTTATTATTCAACTCACCAAGTCCCATAGTGATTTCTCCCTGAGCGTGATGCGCGCGTAGTCGTGAGATGAGGTCGGCAGAGTCGTAGCCCGCGTTGTCGGCCACCGCTGAGGGCAGACGACGTAGAGCGACGGCGAAGGCTTCGGCCGCGGCTGACTCCTTGCCGGCTGTACGGGCAGCTACCCGGGAAACGGCCTCAGCCATCAACATCTCACTGGCACCTATAATAAATGAAATTATATTTATTTATGCAAGTAGGTTCTTTTACGCAACGTCTTTTTACAAACTAGATGAGGCCGGTGTTTTGTACCTGACTATTCTTAGTAGAAACATCCGAAACAAAGTCAGAGGTTAGAGGTTACCGTCTCTTTTAAAGTCCAGATCAACATTATATTGATCATGTCATATGAGGACATTGTAAGGTTGGTTTCTCAGATGGTCTTTTGAAGAAAAACCACACAGATTTGTGTTGACCTATCTGGTCAGTGCAAGCATTTGTCAGTTATCAAGTAACTCGACTCATAACTCAAGGAACTCAATGCCACGACGATATTATGCGTTTAGTTTTGGCATAAAATAGTAATAATCTGCAACTAATTGATGAACCAGCAAAATATTATATTATCACACGATTACTAAATCACAGCATGTTGACGCGCTTCTGAACGAGTCAACCGTTTCTGAACGAGTCACCCTAACACCGCCTGGCAACACTGCGTGCTGCAGCTACGGCCAATAGGAGCCCTCCGCCATGTCGTGAGCAATGCGCCGACCAATGGCGTGCCCCGGAAACACAGCTTCGACGCTCGCGGCTCGCCGGATGACGGCCGGCCGCCATTCTACTGAATCAACTCAATCAAACCATTCTCTCCATTCCATTTTTCTCCACAAAGCTTATATTAAGTCCATTATCTCAAGAAACATTAATAATTGTATCAAACTAAAGCAAATATACAGCGTTTCTAAGTAAATAACGCATTTCTTTGTTCCATCACAAACACAGCATAATCTAGCTAGAGTAACTTATTAGACCAACAGTCTGTGTGCTCATAAGAAACAAGACAACATCATTAAAAAAAGCATGTTGATAATGAAGATAATGATTACCAACCCCCCCAAGGGCATTCGCTCCTGACACTGTCATTCAAACGACAAAAGAAGCACAACACACTCATATGAATATTACTTAAACACTTCATCATCATCATCAACAGCCTATAACTGTTCCCATTGCTGGGACACAGGCCTGCTCTCTGTGAGAGGGAGTGGGCCGGTTTCCTCGGGATGTTTTCCTTCACCGGTTTGAGAGCAGTGGTGATGAAATAAATTACACAAAGTAATGTGCCAGCTGGGTTCGAACCCACGATCTAGAACTCGTTAGTCGGGGCAGATACCACTGGGCCACCACTGCTCTCAAAACGCTTAAACACTTACCTCCACCATAAATAATTTTGGGTTCCTTGACGGTAGCGGCGAGTACGCAGAGTGCATCGTGTAGGGAGCGCTCCGCCTCGTCGATGACTTGTTGTGTGGCACCGCGAATGATGATCGTGCAGGCGGAACCCAGCTCCACGCCCGAAAAGCGGATGAGGCACTCGTCACCAATCAACACCTAGAATATGTCAATCATTTTGTATTAATACTCTTTTTCTAGAATCTACATCTAAAATAAGCTCGATAGAACACTTTGTTTTGCGTTTTAACAATTCGGATGTTTCATTTCAATTATTGGTTAACAATGTTACCTATAAAAAGCAAATCTCAGAAAACCAAAGTAAAAGTTTTATAACACAAAAATAATTAATGTGTCGCCCACTCCAACACTTCCAGCGATACAAATGGAAAATGGCAGCAATACAGTCACTAGCTATGAACTTCCCGCACGTTACTAACACACTGTTGCAAAAAAAACCCGCTTCAAAACCTCGCCATAAGCTTTTGTTTTCAAATTAATGTTAGCTATTGAAAGAGATCTTCATACATAAAACCCAGTTCTTAAGGACTAAAAAATACTGCCATGAACTGAATTTTGAATCTAGCAAACAAAGCCACAGTTTACTAACAGTTGGGTCACTACCAAAAACAATCAAACAAATGTAAAATCTATGCTCGAGAGAATAAAGTACATTTTTACTAGCATCGGCATCGCCCACGTACTTTTATAATAGCCTAAACTTCCCATGCGCAAGCAAAAATGTACTGAATAGTTACGCGCGAGAGTTTATTTTTGTTTATCTGACGCTAACGACATTACAATGTGATTACAATGTTGCTATCCGCGAATCTCAATAGGGTTGCGACTTACGAGTTTAGGAGGCACAATTAGGTAGGTAGGTGTATTTTATGCATTTGTTAAATTACAGGATTAGCATAAATAATCTTCAGGGATTTTTTTTATCATCAGCCTGTATCTTTTTGGTTTTGTTACTACATTCTACATACATTATCGATTGGTAGCACAGAATGTTAATACATAGTACCAACGGCACCTTACATTAGAAATAATATATTATTATCATTTCTACCTATTATTGTAATATTTTTAAACATTTCATCTTACAAAAACAAAAAAGAATATTATTTAAAAATATTTGAAATGTTAGGCTTTGTTGTTTATATGCTTTATTAAAAATATTGGTTTATAATTCCTTAGTTATTATTCTGCAACAAACACTACTTATTTATTTCGCTTTACGACACACAGATTCTAAAACAACAAACAAATGAATTTTAATGAATGATAATGACGCAACAAGAAATGTCAGTCACAGAATACAAAAAGAAAGTCAAAGATTACAAACAAACGTTACTTTTTTTTATTAAAGAGAGGCGAAGGAATCCAAACATACAGCCATCTCGCGAGTTTTTGAATAATTAACCCTTTAACCGGCAGCACTCTTATAATATGGGTACATTCAATTAATTGTAAATACTTTTATGGTTTACTCAGATCTCCATCCCTACGTCACAGGCCCTGCGTTGCGAGTCTTTGTAAATGGTAAAAAAGTCGCGCAACCAATTACGACCGCTGACCTTGAATGCGTAGCTGCTATTTTCTGAGTTTGAACGTGGTCGATATTTTCACCTTTCGACGTGACGCGGTAGTTTATGAAACGTGAGGCTCTTATCACTATTGTCGTTTAAGCAACCAAAAGCTATGCAGTATTTGCTTTTCCTTATATTTTATAACTAAAATATATATAAAGTTATTTCACACAGTACCTAATTAATAATACGACTTTTTATTTTGGTTATTTTCTCTTTCACATACGTAAACGTAACAAAAATATTAAGACACGGAACGCGTGCGAGACGGGCGGCCCGGCATGCGGCACCGTGAACGGTTGTGCGCGTGTGTGCGTGCCGTTTCATACCTACACCGCATAGAGACCCCTCTGTAGTACTCTGTGACAAAGCTTAACTTCCTCTTAAAGTCGGATATATCTTGGCATGTTAACAACCCTAAAATACATGATCAACAAAAAAATGATTGAGCAATCATCATATTGCAGGTGATAACTGATAACACAACAATTACCTGTTCAATAACTTTGCAGTGTCCCATTTTGACTTTGTCGGGTGAGTCAAAGGTGGATACAATTTCTCCTCCGGTCACAAGGGCAAGTCGCTCAATACCATCGAAATCAGCGTGTTCAATAGCCATCACACCAGCATCAGCAAATAGCTGCTCTGGGTAGTTGTAGATAAGTTGTCTGGTGAAGGAAATACAGACATTTACATTTACAGAAATACAGACTTAATATAGGTAAAGAGGATTTTACATACTGTAGTGCTATACCTACTGTGTTTTCTTAAATTAAAATGCCAATAAACATTCAAAAATATAACATAGCATTAGCATTGACTTCAGTGGTTTTATGTCAAGCTATTTAGATTCATATTAGTTTATTTTCATTTTATATCCACTCATGCACCATGAAAAGTAGTTAAAATGTGTGATTTAAACAAGTTGTTTAAAAACCACATGTTTAAAACAGAATTTAAACAGTGTTTTTTGTTTAAATTCTGTTTTAAACATGTGGTTTTTAAACAACTTGTTTTAATCATGCCAAACCTGGACTGTGCATGATTCATGAGACTATTAAAAACAATGAGATTTGTCTCATCAAATCATTAAAATTTTGACTTATCATCATTTCCCATATCCTTTTCAATTACCTGTTGATAAAGACATTGCATTTGTGTGCCAAGATCTTGTTGACTTTGTCCTTCATCTTTTCTTTCTCAGCAACTTCGAGTTCTGCAATCTTGGCCATAGAGTCCACTTTGATAGTTGATCCAAACACTTTGATTTTGTCAGTGTCCATGGGTGTGTTGGCTATCAGGATATTGGCATTCTCAATGCGCTTAGGTTGGTGTACTCCCACCTGAAAAGCAAACATTTTAATTATCTGTATTGGTTTAAATTTGTTTTTGATCAAATAACAGGTTTCCAGTCTAACAAACTTTGCAGCAACAAACAACAATTACATCTACAGATATAGGATATAACAAGCATGATAAAAATAAAAAAACCAGCCAAGTGCGAGTTGGACTCGCGTGAATAGGGTTCTGTACGATGTTACCTATCACGTTTTCTTAAATCTGACTCTAATTTGTTTATGGTAAATAAAAATATTGAGTGATTTACCATGTCATTTTAATATCATGGACTTCTTATAGGTTTTCCTATAATCTATAAGTAGAAAACTAATTTCTGTATTTTTTTCAAAATTTTAGGTTCAGTAGTTTCGGAGATAAGGGGGGGGTCAATTTTCGTCTATTAACAGTCCCTCCTGCCCTGCCCCGGGTGGGAAGAGTCATCCGATGATTTTACAACACTAAAAGAAAAAAAAAATAACCCAGATTGTGAAGAAAAAAAAGAATGGATGGATATGATGACTAATTTTTATAATTATCTACCTTCTTGTTCAAGAGGAAGCCTTCATCCAGGAAAGATTCTTCCAACAAACCACCAGAGATCTTGATTATCTGGATAGCCTTCAGGTTGCCAGAGCCTTTGAGACGGAGCACTGCATCCACAGCTAACTTTGTGAAGTGTCTGTGATAAAAATGTACATAAAAAACATGTTTTAGATGCATATCAATCAACTTTTTATTGACTTATCAATTGTTTTTACTTACTCTTTGTGGTTAGAAAGAATTTTAGAGCTCAATGTTGTGCGAGCAATGTTTTCAAGGTCCTCACGGAGAGCAGCATCATTAAGATTCTTCTCATGGTCAAAGCTAGAATCAGACAGTGCTTGTTTAGCAGCATCAACAGCTATACGCCATCCCGCAATGATAGTCTGTGGGTGCAGCTTCTGTTCTATAAGCTTCTCTGCTTCACGTAGCAGCTCAGCAGCTGAAGAGACAATAAATAATTTGCATTACAGAAAATTATATTAGATTACATTTTTTATTTTGTACTGAATGTATGCTATGTAATACATAACTAGTAACAACCAGTTTATTTGTTTATGAACCTTTGAGTGGATACCGCTAAAAATAAGATGTACCTACCCAATACAGTAACAGATGTGGTTCCATCTCCAACTTCCTCATCTTGCACTTTTGACATGTCTACCAAAATTTTTGCAGCTGGGTTATCGACACCTATGGATTTCAAAATAGTAGCGCCGTCATTTGTAACCTCAACCTACAAAAAAACAAGCAATTTACTTTTAGTTTAACCACTCAAACAGGTTTTTTTTCTCTATCTATGTAAAGAAATAATGGTGCATTAAGTAAACAAAAATTACCTGGCCAGCATTTCTCCCACAGGAAACCAAAATTTTGTCCATTCCCTTCGGTCCTAAAGTACTTTTCACCAAATCTCCAA
The DNA here is from genome assembly GCA_950005045.1 of Agrotis exclamationis. Lineage (NCBI taxonomy): Eukaryota > Metazoa > Arthropoda > Insecta > Lepidoptera > Noctuidae > Agrotis > Agrotis exclamationis. Next base: position 12,193,238 of record OX465425.1, on the reverse strand, counting down.
TGGCGATGGCACCAATGAAGCTGGACATACGCGCTACTTCAGCTTTTTCTTCTTCGGCTTCATTTTTCAATATTCTGATGGGATTCAGTGACACCTGCACAATAATTTCATGTGATCAAGACGCACGTGCAAAAAGAACAACGGGTCGAACACTTCTAGATTATTCACTATTCTTTTAAGTTTTTGTTAACTGAAATACTGCAAAATATTGGCAATATCGAAAATAACACATTACTTCTTACCATTTTGGCTTTTATAACGGTATTTCTTTAAAATAATAAATTAATAAACCGGCGACAAAACCTCTACACCAAGGAATCCGAATTGACTTGACAAGTTGACAGCCCAAGAAAAAAAAGCATGACAATGTTGTCACAGTAAATTAATAGTTTAAATTATTTTATCTGGCAAGTATGTGGCTCTCCTTCTATAGAAGTTCTAGAATAAGGTGAATGCTCCAGGGTAGCCCGCGAAATTCAAAATTTCTTGGGTTTTTTGCAATTTGCAGGCCAGTGCTAGGTTGTATGTTGATTAAAATATTGATCGCGACTGTAAGACATATGCAGTTACAGAATTATTATCATCAAAATCACCAATACAACCCTCCAAGTTCATAAAGTTCAGGAACAAAAAAATAACATAAAAAGTCATTCCTGAAGCTTTATGAACTTAGAGCGTTGTATTGATGATTTTGTTGATTATAATTCTGTAACTACATACGTCTTACAGCCGCGATCAATATTTTAATCAACATACAACCTAGCACTGGCCTGCAAATTGCAAAAAACCCAATAAATTTTGAATTTCGCGGGCTTTGTGTGTTTGACTTTCGGCGGCGCGGCGGCGCGGCACGGCGCGGTCGCGAAGGTATGTTATACACAGCATTGCGGTGCGGCGGCGGCATCGTGTACATGAGCCCTTACTTAGGACACGATACGATAAAGAATTGCATCGATTGACGATATCGGTCAGATATCGGATATCGCATTAAACGTCCGGCGAAGAAAATGTATGGACAATCGCTAGTGTTTGATAAAGCTTGCTTGATTTTATTTGTGAAAGCTTGTATTGTAAATGGCAAATGTCAGTGTAATTGTTGTCACAACTCATATATTAGTCTGTAAGCTCTCGGAACATTAAATAAATAAAGGAGTTGGACGGTAGACCGGTGAAGGGTGAACATCACGCTTTTATATTATTTTGTTTGTGTCGAATATTGTCGATTTAAGTGTTTTATTCAGACGTTAACTTCAATCGATATTATTCTTTGTGTTTGTGTTTTAACAGGTTTGTGGTAATTTTGTGTTTTAACCAATTTTCTTAGTTGTTACGTTTTCACTCGGCGTCCATCATGGACGCCGACAAAGGCGACAAACCACCCGACCCTCCCGATCTTTTTGAGTACACCCCGATTTTAACAATCGACCTACCCAATCCCAACGACAATGCAGAACATGATCCCATGGACGCCGAATCTGCTAGCAGGAAAAGAACTGCCACTTCTCCCACGACAACAACACCGAACCCTCCTAAAGTGTTAAAAAAAGAGACCGGACGGCAGATTTATACGTCAAGGGACAAAGGCCCCTATATAGTTCACGTGTGCTTAAAAGATGGCGAGACCCCGAATACAGTACTACACCCGATTAAATTCGGGATGTTCCTAACTCGCAACAATTTCTCTAACATCCTTCTAGGTAGTGTAAAACGCCTAGGAAGAAACCGGATCTCGGTTGAGTTCCAGTCACATCAGGATGCAAACAGCTTCTTAATTAGCCCTATTTTATGTAAAAATAATTATATTACCTCAATCCCACAATATAATGTCACCCGTCTAGGACTAGTACGAGATGTTCCTACGGAATGGAACGAGGATGAGGTAATACAAAACATAAGGGTTCCTGCTGGATGTGGCGCTGTTATTAAGGCTAGGAGAATGAGCCGTAAGGTAAGTTCCCTTGGTGTGACAGAATGGAAACCCACTCAAACTGTGGTGCTGACATTTGACGGCCAAATTTTACCCAAACGTGTTTTCTGTTTTTACACCGCCCTTTCTGTCGAGATGTATATGTACCCAAGCATCCAATGCTATAACTGTTGTCGATTTGGCCACACACGTACAGTATGTCGCTCAAAACCCCGTTGTTTTAAATGTGCCCAAGATCACCCAGGAGATGGATGCCAAGTCTCATCTGACCTTGCATATTGTGTTTCCTGTACTGGAAACCATTATGCTAACGACAAAGCTTGTCCTGAGTTGGGTCGGCAGAAAGCCATCAAAGCTCTTATGGCTGAAAAATTTATTTCTTACTCTGAAGCTAGCCAGGTCTTTCCACCAGTTTCTAGATCATATGCTGAGGTATCAAAAATATCCCCAAAGAGTAAACCAGTTCCCAGTCCTCCTCGTGCCAGAAGTCCTTCTGTTCCTTCTACCCAAAAATCTTACCGCAAAACTGTATCACTAAAACCCAAATCCCACGCCCCACTTAGTCCCAGTTATGATAAGCAGGCTCATCAAGCTCTTACTCAAAACTATTCCTTCTCCGCTTCCCAAAATGGTTGCGCTTACTCTAGGGAAGGTGCAACCAGTCCTAACCAAGTTTCCCCTCAAAACATCCTAAACATTATATCCAGTATGCTAATGACTGTATTAGCCAATCCTTCCCAATCCCTACCTGACCACGTTGCCAATAAATTGACCTCAATTGTGAACTATATCCACAACGTTCCATCCCCTAACCTTGCTTCAGTGGAATGTGAGGAGTATTACTCCCAGGAAATCTGACCTACTCTACATTATTAACAAATTTAAACCATCAATCTGCAGCATTGCCGAGACATGGCTCCTTTCTGAGAGTAATTTCAGAATTCCAGGTTTCGGTAGTGTTCGTGATGACAGATCAGATGGATATGGGGGATGTGCTTTGTTCATCAATAACAAAGTATCATTCTCCCCAATTCCTCTACCCTCCGTTGGCGACAACATCAATGTTGTTGCTGTTAAGGCTGAGGATATAAATATTTTTAGTTTTTATATTGCACACCCACGGGTGGAAGATATTATTTCAATAAAAAATGTTCTAAGTTCTGTTCAGGGTCCATTACTTGTTATGGGTGATTTTAATGGCCATCACTATAGATGGGGATCAGCAACCTGCGACAGCTTTGGTTTAGAATTGGTGGATTTGCTAGATGAACTAAACTTGTGTCTAATTAATGATGGCAGTGCCACACGCAGATCCGCTCCAGGGCAGAATGCCAGCTGCGTCGACTTGACGTTCTGCTCATCTAGCTTAGCCAGCCTTTTTAATTGGAGTCGCTTAGATATGACCTATGGGAGTGATCACTATCCCATCATGGTAGAAATCCCTTCCAAAACCATCCCTAACAAAACCTCCCCGCCCCTATTAAAATACCAGTTGAACTCAGTAGATTGGGACCTTTACTCTAAAATTTTAGATCTGAGAGTATCAGCCCTCCCACCTATTAACTCTGAGTCAGCTGAAAACTGCTTCTCCTTATTCTCCTCCACAATATCTTCCACTGCTGATGATTGTTTCCTTTCCAAAAAACCGCCATCTGGCAAAATTCCTTCCCCGCCATGGTGGGATAGGGAGTGCTCTGCCATGATTAAGGCTAGAAATGAGGCAGAAAAAAAATTCAATTCCGACATGAGCCTGGAAAACATCATTTCCTTCCAACATATATTGGCGAAGTCCAAGAAATTATTTAAAAACAAGAAGAGACAAGGTTGGCGGAATTATTGTGATTCGCTGAACCCATCCACTCCAGCGTCAGCGATATGGCGTAAATTAAAATCATTCAGGGGCAGTTTGGGGCCTCCCTCCGGGAACATGCTGTCCGCGGAACTGGGTAACCAGTTTTTTTCTAAGCTCGCTCCAGCGTATGTTCCTGGAATAGATGAGTGTGTTGTTTCGGGGTCCCAGCTGACATCGGATGATCCTCTGAACAGTCCATTTTCTCTACATGAACTGAAATCAGTTCTCGGTCATGTAAAGGATTCTGCGCCTGGAGTTGATGGATTCCCTTACTCCTTCATTTCCAAAGCCGGGGACAAGACCCATCAATATTATTTGGACTTGGTCAATTATTGTTTTAATTCTGGTTATATTCCTCCCGAATGGAAGGTTCAAGTCGTTATCCCTATATTAAAACCCGGAAAAGATCCTAGTGATCATTCTTCGTACAGACCAATTGCTTTATCGTCCGTACTTATTAAAACTTTTGAACACTTAATTAAAAACCGCCTGGAATGGTTTGTGGAGAATAAGAAGCTGCTCTCAACGTCTCAATTCGGCTTTAGGAAAGGCTTGGGTACAGCTGATAGTGTGGGTACCCTCACATCAGACATCCGGCTGGCCCTAAGTAGAAATGAGTCGGTGGTAGCCGTTTTCTTAGATATTTCTGCTGCCTATGATTCTGTCCTCCTTCCGGTTCTCAGGCAGAAAATGCAACAGCTGAGAATTCCGGATAGGATATGTCAGATCATCTGCAGTATTTTCTCAAGCCGTACCGTTCAACTTAGGATTCCCGGAGAAAGCTTTGAATCGCGATCGATTTGGCGAGGACTACCTCAAGGATCCGTCCTTAGTCCCCTTTTATACAATATCTATTCTTCTGATCTTCCTTCTTGTCTAAATTTTAACTGCAAAATTCTCCAATATGCGGACGATATCGCACTATTGGTCTGTGGCAACTCTATTGAAGACGCAGCTGGGTCTATGAACATCTCTCTGTCCTCATTAAACCAATGGCTTGCAGATCACGGGTTATCTTTAAGCGCTCCAAAGAGTACGGCAGTAGTCTTCACCCGAAGACGCGTTACCCCACCTATTGACATAAATATTGACGGCCAAAGTATCCCAATTAAAGGAAAGGCCAGATTCCTGGGGGTAATCTTGGACTCCAAATTGTCAGGAGTGGATCACATTGACAGCACAATTAAAAAATGTGAGCGCTCAGTTTCGGTTCTCAAGGCTTTGGCAGGTGTGTGGTGGGGAGCTCACCCATACACCTTAAAACTGGTGTACAATGCTCTAGTCAGAAGCGTGTTAGACTATTGTAGTTACCTAATCGAGCCATGTAACAAAGAAGCCCTACGTAGACTAGACTCAGTCCAGGCCAAATGCTTGAGAATCGTAATTGGTGCCATGAAATCCAGCCCCATAAATGCTCTTCAGGTTGAATGTGCAGAACCTCCCCTGAGCCTTCGTAGACAATACTTGGCAGATCGTTTTTTGTCCAAAGTTTTCTCCCTGTCATCCCATCCTTTACTCCCAATTTTAGATCAAATCTATCTTTCTCTTAACTCATCTTCTTACTGGAATAATAAATCCATTCCATTGATGAACAGGTACAGAGAGCTTAAACACCTCCCTTCACCTGTTTGTCAACATCCCACTCTTCCTGTGTTTTCTTCGGCTTATGAGGTGACCCAATTCAGGCCAAAGACCGTAATGGGACTTGGCATTTCCAAAAATTCCCAGGACGTTAAAGGCGAATTCGACCGGGTCATATCAAGATACTGGGAAGGTTGGAATTTGTTTTATACGGATGCATCTAAACTATCCACAACAGGTTGTACTGGAATCTCAACATATTTACAAAATTCAAAAATTGCTCTTTTATTCCAATGCCCACCACAGACTTCTGTGTTCACAGGAGAATGTATCGGCATTCTAGAAGCCATTAATTTTATTTACACCCACAATATTAAAAATTCTGTAATTTTCTCCGATTCTCTTAGCAGTGTTCAGGCCATTAGTCAAAATCAATTTAAATCCAAAATCCACAGCAAAATTATCATTGACATCCTCAATTTGCTCTACATTTGTACGAACAATGGTTTAAACATTGAGATTGTTTGGGTGCCCAGTCACTCGGGTATTGATGGCAACGAGTGCGCCGACTCCTTGGCTAAATATGCTACATCAAACCCGGTTGATCGGAAACACTACAATTTACATAGTTACGACCTTAGGGCTGATACCAAACAGAAGCTGTTCAAATTGTGGTCAGCAGAGTGGCGAGTAAGTTCGAAACTCAAGGGGGCTTACTATGCTAGTCTCCAGCCTGACATCCAGCGGAAACCTTGGTTCTACAAATGTCCTAATTTATCAAAAAGAACAGTTTCATCCTTATGTAGACTGAGACTCGGCCATTGTTGCACTCCTGTGTTCCTTCACAAGATTCACATTCGAGACAATTCTTTGTGCGAATGTGGTCTAGATGATGGTACCCTCGAACATATTTTTTTTTCATGTCCGTTGAATTCCCAATCCCTAGACTTGTATCATAAGCTTCCCAAAATTAAAACTCCTCTCCCTACTAATGTCAATTCCCTCCTGACTAACTTTTCTCCCAAACTTATCCGACTCCTATCAGATTTTTTAAATGTAAATAACATTAAATTGTAACCCATTCCTTAATGTAAATATGTAGATAGACCATAATGTATTTGAATAGTTTTTTTTTTTTGTAGATAGTATTTTAATCATACTAACAAAAGTAATTGTGTTGTCTTACAGCTACTAACCCATAACGCACACAACTACCGCTGAGTGCAAAGTTCGACGGCTCAACGGGCCCAACCTACTCGACACTGGCACCCATAGTCACCGACTTTTGCCAAAAGAGGGAAAAAAAATAAAAAAAAATAAAGGAGTTGCATGGGTTGACGATATCACTCATAGATCTGCTCATTATGTGCCTATCGAATTGCATGTACAACATGATTCTCTGTTCGAAATTCATTTGCGGATTCACTCATTACTGGCGACATCTTTTGTATTTTGGTTGCAGCGCCTTTATGACGTAGTAGTAAGGTGGATTTTCATCTAGTTCACGGTTGAATAATATAATTGCGGCACTACTCGCTCCATTAGCATATACACAATCATATACGTGCGATTTGAATCGGCTATCGATTCGATAACGTCGTCGCGCCATTAGCAAGCTCGCATAAACAAACAAATCAGGGTACTTCTATTTATTTATGCATTCGCAGGCGGACGATATGATGAAACCAAAGATTTTAAAATATAGGGAGCGAGTGCATGTAACATTAAAACCGTGCCTATTTTTCTTAGAAAGAGAGGCACATACGTAGGTTTCTTTAGCTTTCTTTCTATTGTTGTTCGTAGGGTGACCAATATTATGGATAAAAAACTGACTTCGGAAATAATAAATAGTCTATTAAAAAGTAATTTTAATTAACTATTAAAGGAATAGTTTCAATTGGTCTCGGCTTTCTACTCAGAAGCTCAGAAGACCACCAGTGTTAGCGTGGAAATTCCGTAGCGAAGTAATATAGTAACCAAATTAATAAACGGAGTTTAAAACATTGTCAGCCCATTTTTTGAAGAAAAAAAAACCATCTTGTACCACTATACACCGTGTTCTTCACGTTATCCATAAACTTTAGCAAATACTTCTATGGCTTTTACAAATCAAATCCAACAAAGGAAGTAGTACTTAAAAAGGCTTCGTTACAAAGATATTTGTAATTTCATTTAATGAAATTTAATTGAGCTATGCAGTGAGAAAGTATCTTAATTTGAAATCTATCAAATACTATTTGCATTTCATTTGTTTCAGCCCGCCAAATGTTATGAATGAAAATACGACGTTGCCAATTCGGATAAAGAGGCATGCATATCGGGTTATTTACGTCTAGGTATTTAGTTTGTATGAAAATTAACAAAAAATAAAAAATAAGAATTTATTAATGTGTCCATAATGAAAAATGCTTACTTCCGTGGTTTGAACATCTGGTCGAAGTTTATGTATATCGTCCGGAACACGGTGTATAAGTACTTTCAGTATAAAAATATGACATTTTCCTCAAAATACTGTATCATGGACACTCTATAGAAAATAATAATGGTTGAACGTGTTAAACTCAAAATAGTTGGTATGGTTCGAATTGAATAAATATGTTTGTGTTGTACAGTCCATTTATCCAGGAAGGGTATCATCCTTCACCTAATAGGAGCCGGGCAGTGGGGGTGAAACCACGGATAACAGCTAGTTATTAATCTTTTCTTTACTTAATGTTTCGAATATTTTGCTATACTTCTGATTAATTATTGCAGATATTATGAGTAGGAGATGGGTCAATGAATGAGATATTTTATTCCTCGGAAACTTATGTTCTCCTATTCCTCTAAATAAGTCGGACTGTGCAAAGCTGCAACGTGCTCAATATTTTAACGGTACGTATCTATACCATAGATGTATTATAATAATCTAGATCGCGTTCTTCAAGTTTTTTGCAACACAAAAATGAATCTTATTCCTCACAAATTAGATTTCCTTTTTTGTCTGGCAAAACTAACGAGAGAAATGAGAGGTTAACTTTGAAGGTCGCTATCTCTTTTCCACAATTGCCAGGAGATAAGCATTGGAAGAAATGGTAGAAAATTTTATAGTTTGGGGCTTACTTAATTTTTTTGTAATTTATGTTATTTTTAAGCTACAAGTAAAATAAGTTTGTGAGATTGCTTAAAAATGTGTTTTTCCATATTTTTATAATACATAGAAAATAGTAATCATTACTTTTTGTAAAGTTATATTTATTGTATGACTATGTGGTAGTAATGGGGAAGGCAACTGTCAAAATGGCGCTGTTGTAGCTAGTTCCCAAAACAAGTTAATATTATATGGCGTGAAGTGGTTTTATTTTATTTTTGTGAAAATGACTCGTTGCTGTGTGCCTAAATGCTCTGAAATTGGAGTCCACCATTTTCCAACAGACTCCAAAATTAGAAAATTGTGGCTTAAAGCTATTCGCAGAGTAAAATTTACAATTAAACAGAGTTCGAGGTTATGTGTGAAACACTTTGTTGAAAGTGATTACGAGGAAATAAGCAAACATACTGGTAAATAACACTATTTTCTTTTTATTTTACTTAGATGCTCAACTTTTATATTTGTAACCCTTTACTTTTTTGTTGGCAGGATTAGTACATCAACATAAATATTTAAAGAAAATCGCTGTTCCTTCTGTCTTCCCGTGGACCGAAAAGCCTTTATCGTTACAAGCTAAAGCCAGACAAGAACGATACCAAGCAAGAGAAATTCGTAAGAGTCTCTTCCATAAGCCATCTACGTCAAAAAGTGAAGATGATGTTTTACCTCTTGATGCTGAGGTTGATACTCAAGACATTTCACATGTCATAGAAGTACCAAGCGAAGTTTCTACAGTGGCTGAAACACTTTACAAAACGACAAATTCACAAGGCACACAAACTCCAAACATCTTAAGAATATTTGGCACGGAATTGCTACAAAGCGATGAGGTTTCTGTGAATTATTATACAGGCCTTGAAAATTATCAAAAACTTACATTAGTTTTAAGTACACTTTTGCCAATGGCTTATTCATTAAAATATAGATGGAGTCAAGTAGTAGGCCTGTCAATAGAAGATCAATTTATGATGCTTCTTATGAAATTACGACGTAATATACCAGATTTTGAGTTGAGCCGCATGTTTGGTGTCAGCAAAACGGAAGTGTCTAATTTATTATAATTACCTGGATAAACTTTGTCAATGATATATGGTCTTTGATAGATATTTGGCCTAACCGTCAACTGGTGAATTTCTATATGCCTGAATGTTTTAACCAAGAATTTTATTAAGACTTCAATTGCAACAATATATTTTCTCAAATAAAGAATACTTACTTCTCCTTTTGTTTAAATCTCCAAAACAATGTGTCTTGTCGCAAAAAAAAAAAATTCAGCCAAGTTGTAGCGGGAAAAATCTTATTCCAGAATCTTATGGTCACCCTACTAGAAAGAGACGGTTACCTCCAAATTAGCTCTCTCAGCTGGCACGTTTTTCGGCATGAGAACTCAGTCCAGATTGTTTAATACGTCCGTGATATAAACCGATTTATTATGAAAAGTCATCAATAGTGGCGCCAGCTGGTGAGTCAAAAAATGGAACAAGCCATCATTGGATAACAGCTGGCAACATTTTAGCCAATGATCAAGAATGGATTGGCATAAAGGCCTTGAAGCCATGCCAAAAAACATTAAAAAAAAGGCTGCATGGGCTATATCCCTTTGCCTTCCCGAAAGGGAAAATATAAAAAAAAATAATGGAAGGAAGAAATAATTTCATAGAGTAGTAGAATAATGTGAATATAGCATGGAAAGCACCAATCACAAGAAAGAAAAACCTACTCTACGTTTTATGATTGGCGAGAAATTTCAAATTGTCTTGTAAACGTAATCAAAAAATGACGTCATGAATGTGTCACGCTGATTGTTCTTTTGACTGTCATTCGAGAATTTAATTCGCCGTGCCTTCGCCATATTTACGATATTGAACTGAATTAGACCCAGTTTTTGTAGAATATTCTAATCTTGTTATTGAATTGTGAAACTTCACTGTGTAATTTGAACAAAGTTCAAAACAATCTCGCAAAATGGAAGACCAAGGAGGAAGCTCAGCGCCTAGAGTAAGCGATAAGCGTTTGGCTCAGACTCAAGCCAAAGTCGATGAAGTGGTTGGCATTATGCGCGTTAATGTCGAGAAAGTTTTGGAGAGGGACCAAAAGTTGTCCGAACTAGACAATCGTGCAGATGCTTTACAGCATGGAGCAGCGCAATTTGAACAGCAGGCTGGCAAACTGAAGCGAAAGTATTGGTGGCAAAACTTAAAGATGATGTTGATAATGGGTGCTATTGGGGCAGTCGTACTTATCATAATCATTGTGTGGGCAACGTCCGGCGGGAGTTCGAGCGCACCCGCGCCCGCTCCACCTGCCGTCGAACCCACAGCCGCACCCTCAGGACGATAGTCATTAAGCCAACTTGGAAACCTTTGATATGGATACTTATTTATGCTGCTCTGTACTAAAAACCCGCGAGTTTTATGGCAAAATTGCGACTGAACAGTATGTAAGAAATCTATATTTTGTATTTGAAACGATTAACCAACGCACACATATTTCTATTATAAGATATACACCATGGTAAATGTTTTGATATTTTTCTATAACTTGTATTAAAATAGTACCTAACTGTTGATATACTGTTTTAAGTGAATTGAATTCACTCATAAAAGACTTGTTTACAAATTGTTATACTTCTAAAGGAAAATTAATAGAAAACATTAAACATCAGTTTATATAATGTAATTTATAGTGGCCAACTTTTGTACAGAATCACTTTGTGATAATTACGTAGTATTTAAATATAAAAGATTATTATATTACAAAGCCTACTTCAAACGCTGATTTGGGTTGAAAATAACACAAAGAACTGATATTGAACAGCACAAATTAAATGTGATTGTTCTTGTTGCTTAAAGAGAGGAGCCTCTATGTAATCACTGTTGCAAAATTAATATATATTAAGTTAGATAAATGTTATTCAAAGCCAGTTTTTGTAGCACATTGTATAAACTATTACTAGAGCTTATTTCACATTATGCTGCTTTTTTTACAACCTTCATTGCAAATTCCAGACTTAAATGTTGAGTGGAGTATGCATAGTGTGAAAAAAGTGTTAAGGCACAAATTCATTTAGTTTGTAATTTATTTTAATATGTAATTAGCACATTCTGTTGGTTGGTATTGATCATATATTATTTAGTTATGTCTTATCGCTATGTTTATAATGCATTTTCAATGATAACTAATTTTAACGGCAGTTGGGACCAACTTTGCGCTTAAATTGCACAGCATCCAAGGTCCAGTTTTTAATTGGGTCTTAGCAGTAAACCAGTTTGATGTTGTATGCAAAGTGTATGTAATATCATAATCTTAGTTGTTTTGTATTCTGTAAGAAATAATAAATATATGTATTTCTTCAATATTGTTTGATTTTCTACTAGTTAGATAAGAAAACAGTACTTAATTGTGTTTTATCAAAGACAAGAACCTATTTAAGACTTATCAGTTTTGTAGATGTTGATAAGGTGCTTGTGATTCACAAAGAAATTTCATGACATCAGCTGTTTTGGAATTGCAAAATATTACAATTCGATAAACAAAGATTTTGCCACAAATTATCTAAAACTATACCGGCACTATACCTATAGCGGCACTTGCAGTTGTAGTGTGCCGCGCAGTTGATATGTCGACGGCTGCCGTCGACGCGTCAACTGAAGCCGTCGACGCGTCGACGGCAGCAGTCGACCTATAGCGGCACTTGCAGTTGTAGTGTGCCGCGCATTTGAAATGTCGACGGCTGCCGTCGACGCGTCAACGGAAGCCGTCGGCGCGCATCGAGACGCGTCGGCGGCTGCAGTTACCTCTGCCGTTGGGAACATGCCGCTCGTGTGTAAGAGCTCTTACAGAAGAAATTCCTAGTGTGGGGCAACGTCTTATCAAACACCAATCCCATTATCTCACTATCGAGCAATATTTGTATATGAAATAGGAGCCCCGCGAAGCGGGGCTCAGTCGAGCCAGCATGACAGGTAGTAGGTAATCAGTTATTTGACCTAGGATGCAAGAGCGAGCGAAGCGAGCTCGGGACTTGGGGCACCCCGACACGGATAGGTTAGGTTCGAAGAGACGGCGTCTCCGCCGAAATTCCTAGTGTGGGGCAACGTCTTATCAAACACCAATCCCATTATCTCACTATCGAGCAATATTTGTATATGAGCGGGGCTCAGTCGAGCCAGCATGACAGGTAGTAGGTAATCAGTTATTTGACCTAGGATGCAAGAGCGAGCGAAGCGAGCTCGGGACTTGGGGCACCTCGACACGGATAGGTTAGGTTCGAAGAGACGGCGGGGTCTTTCAGACCCCGCCATCCCCTTCGTGTTAGGTTACTTTAAATGATAAAAACGGCTCTTACGATTTGGTATTTAGGTGTTCAAAGGGGCCAAAAATCAATCTATTATATAAATAAAGGCCCCATGTCTGGGAAAATTCGTTTTCTAGTCCGATCAACGAGGATTTTTTTTGTATGAAGACTCACGAAAAATTCCTCCGGCACTGAAAGGAGAACAGAGCCGTTTTCTGAAAGTTCAACGAAAAAAATTGGTACCTATATCCACGACCAGTTGAAAAATTCACCCTGTATATCCGACTGAAATATCACGACTCGTTAAAAAAAAAAACTACGTAGGTTTATCAGACATTTTAAAGGAACAAAAAAATAATTGGTTAATTAGGCTCACTACACTACCCTCCTAATTAGGTACGTTCGTGATACCTGGCAGGCTGCCACAGCATTTCCATTCTGCATGTGTATAGGTGATGTAAGGTGCCCATCAAATTTTTACTGGCGATAAATCATCTGTAGTCTGGAAAAGATCTGAAAACATGAAAAAAAAAACATTTTAGTTGAGCTAATTTTTGCATAATTTGGCCTACGATAAGATAATAACATGAATAAAACAGCAGTTGGTCAACGTAGGCGGAATTAAATTTATTTATACTAAGCTTGACACCCACATTATTATGATTACGCGATGTCCTTTTTTTTTTTTTTTGCGTGGTAAAATCATCAAATGAGTCCTCCCGCCCAGGGTGGGGCGGGAGGGACTGTCAGACTTGTACTGACTAAAATCCACGATGTTCCTTCAATAGCCCTTTATGTACCAGGGTCACGGTTACCGAGTGAGACAATCCCGCGACCCCGGCAGGCTCCGGCCCTCTTAGGGGGCCCCGTCAGTTTGCTGACAGCTCTTTGAGGCGCGCGTGGAACACAACGCGCCGTCGACCCGGGCATGGTCCATGATCGGACGGCGAGTCACCCATTACTCGCCGCCCGCATGCCCGCGCCTACGGTGGCCGGAGATCGCCTTGCGACGTCCGTTGCCGTGGGCGTCTCCCGCGGCGGCTGGGTCGTGAGGTGGACGCTGTCCTCTCCCTCACGCGTTCCGCCTCCTCCTTTGCTAGCATTACTGCTTCGCAGAAGGAGGCGACCGCTTCCCATTCCGTCTCGCCCCGCAGCATGGCCTCGACCAATGCTGGGCGCGAGAGGTCGCCGCCTATCGCCTCCGTGAGAACACGGCGGTGCTCTGCCCAAGCGGGGCAGTCCTGCACCGTATGCTCCACCGTGTCCTCCGGGCGATCCTCGCAGTGGTGACACCCAGGCGTTTCTTCCTTGCCTATACGACACAGGAACCTCCCGAAACATCCGTGTCCGGTGAGGACCTGCGTCAGGCGGAAGGTGAGGACGCCGTGACGCCTCTCCAGCCACTCCTCAAAGAGGGGTCTTACCGCCGCGATTGCGGCGTGCCCGAACCTAGGTTGCGACAGTCGTTCCCTCCATACTGCCCTGAGATCACGCCGGAGCTCTTCCCGCCGCGCCTCGATTTGTCGAGGCACCAGGGATTCGCCCCGGCGCTGCGCCTCCACGCGCCACTCATAGACGCGCTGGAGGGCAGTCGCCTCCAGATCCCAGGGCAGCAATCCGGCAAGGAGGTTGGCCGATTCGCCGGCGATCGTGCGGTATCCTCGGATCATCCGGATAGCCATGACCCTCTGGCATGCGACCAGCTTCGCTGGTCGCGTCCGCATGCTCAGGGCCCACACGGGAGCCCCGTAGAGGGCCATGGACCGCACGACACCGGCGTACAGCCTCCGGCAGGAGGCGTTTGGCCCGCCGAGATTGGGCAGGAGTCGCCTGAGGGCGGCTGCTGCCCGGTTCAGCCTTGGGGCCAAACGAAGGAAATGTTCCTTAAAGCTCCACCGGCTGTCGAGGACGAGTCCCAGGTACTTCATCTTCGACTCGACGCCGATGAGAGCCCCCCCCACCGTTATGTGGGACTCTGTCCGTGGCGCGTTCAGACGGCCATGAAAGCACATGGCCTCTGTTTTATGCAGCGCCACTTCGAGTCCCAACTGCCGGATCCTGTCAACGACTGTCGCAACCGCTTGTGTCGCCAAGTCGGCCGCCGCCTGATGCGATTCTCCCTGTGCCAGGACAAGCGTGTCGTCAGCATAGCAAACTACGCTGACGCCGTCAGGGAGATCGCCACGCAGCACCCAGTCGTACCCGATGTCCCACAGGTGCGGCCCGATAACCGAACCCTGTGGGACACCGCACGACATCTCTCGCCGGTTCCACTCTCCCCGGTGGCCGGGGTAGATGACGGCTCTGTCCGTCAGGTAATCCTCGACTATTCGACGGAGGTAGGTCGGCACCCGATGATACCGGAGTGCCTCCCTAATGCAACTCCAATTACGCGATGTCCTTAAATGGAATTCTGTCCGGCCTGTGAACAGCTTACTTGCAAATTGGATTACTTATATATATTTTTTTTAAATTGATCATTAAATAAACACACATATCTTACCTTTAAAGGAGGTAACTATGCACTGAGCATTCGGAGACACATATTTTACCTACCTATGTCAATAATGGTAGGTACCTATACCACACAATACTTAGGTAATAGTAGTACGCCTATACCTACTAGGTATGTAGAACTAAGCAGGTAACAGCTTATCCTGGTACTTCCTGGTCCAGCTTAAGTAGATCAAAAGACTTGCCTCCTCTGCCTATCTGTGTTTACCCCTTGGACAAAAAAAAAGCGTGATGTCATGATAATAATATATGATATACACCACGTATTATGTACCTACCTCCTATACCTACATACATTTTACTTATAATATCATTGCCTACATATTATAAATGTTATATGACCTAAATAACATCGATTTATGACGATTTTGCCAATAGCAAAATAACGAGTTTTCTGATACGTTAAAGATGCAAACGTGACCACGTAGTAGGTATACCTAACGTGGATTTATGGTACATAATTATTATTATTCGTTGGTAACTGTTTTTATTTACATTGACGGAAACGCCCGTGTTTTCAAAAACAAAGAGCAGCTATTCCAGGCTAAAGTTCACAAAAAAAAATTGAGTTGCAAAAGTCCAACCGGAACGACAAACAAACAAGAAAAGTGAGTGTATAAAAACGTGGTAATGAGTGCTAAGTAAACAGTTTTGATCATAAAAACACATCCGACGAAATTAAATGTGGTATCACCGGATCATTTCAGACTAGCATGGCCCTTCGGGATGAGGGCTTTTTGGACGTCTCATTGATAGGGCAACCGGGGCAGGAGGCGTTTGGTCCCCCAGATCCCCAGGGAAAGTAGCCGCTTGAAGGCAGCCCAGGTCCGATCGTCTTGCACACAAAATCCAAAAGTCTCGTGCCGTATTTTGACCGGGCTATGTTCTGTGTGGTAAGTTTGCTAGATTGTAGCAGTGACTAAAGTAATAATACCTACCTAACTGCAGTTTCTAGTTTTCCATACGGGTTATTAGGTTTGATTACTGTTCAAAACAATTTATTGAAGGTTTGCACTGAGGTGCAGAACTATTACTTAAAACAGTACATTTATAGCTTGCTTGTGGCAGTTGTGGCTGTTTGTGTGTTGTGGCTGTTTGTTTGTAAGCGCGCCCAGGCAGGCAGGACGCAGGAGAAATTCCCAGTGTAGGGCTACAAAAAATGTATAAGCTAATTAAGGACGAAACGTTTTTACCCAACTGCGCAACGAGGGTTATTTTAAAAAGATTTAACTATGGACCTTTTTATTAATTTCTCAGATCAAAGAAATAGTTTATATCTAGACGCCACATGCACGATCTGACTAACGAAAATTATTCTGCCAAGTCGCTGAGGTACGACGTAAGCGAGGGGGACGGGGTACTGCGTTCTAATTGGCTAACGGGACGGGGTACTGCGTTCTGATTGGCTAACTCAAGGTCAGTGCGACGAGGGGACTCACAGGAGTGGTCGAGTCACGACGCTTATAAGATTTTTTTACCTAATGTGTTGACAGACATCGATCGCCTGTGATTAGGAGTCTAGATATAAATGGTCGTTGAGGTATGTTATTATTAAACAGCTAGCGTGGACTTTACAAAAGTCTATAAGGTATATATTATAAGATTTGTTTTTACGTGCTTACATTTTTCTACAAGCGGTGCCGGTGGCACACAGCTACAGATATTTAAGTACGGTACCTACTTAAAAAGTGGATCATCTTGAAATATCGATGAGTAGATAGGGTCATTACGCTGGATCGCGGCCCTGCGTTGTTTCGCGGCCTCTTTGAGGACCAAACTTATAAATATTGCAAAAATAAGAATTCTATCTCACTCTTGCCAACGCGTTGTGGCACTTTTAAAAGATGGATAGTCACAGAATGTCATGCCTATTCAAATTGGTCGGTCAACCTAATCCATGTGCCGAAATTAAAACGTCCATTTTACCAGCCGCGCTGTCAGCGCTCACACGTACGTAATCCTGCGAAAAAATTAGCGAACTAGCCCCGCTTCAAAGGTAAGTATTTCAAGTTACCGATTACTTATTACTGGTGTGATTGTTTTTGAGTTATGATAGTTGCTTGTTTGATGTTATTTTTCATTTGTTTTGGGAGTAAATCACTGTAATACCAGTTTTTTCTGGGGGCCGCCAACCAAAACAATAAATTTTTAGTTGAGTTGGTATACGGCCGGGTGGCCGCGGCACTAGCTCATTGAATGAAATAAGTTGGCTTTCTTTCTTAATAGTGATGTAAATAAAGCTTCACTTTGTGCAACATTTTTCTATTGTTGGTGTTGGTTTAAATGATATAGTTAGTTCACGGCCACCAAAATATAATTTTATACGGATTTATAGCTATCATGTGGCCGCAAACTAACACATGATAACAAAACAAATCCGGTTTGCGGCCCTCTGAAAATCATATGAAAAATAGAAGGCCGTTATCTGACTCTTTGAGAATAGAGCAGTCAGTTTACGGCCACTTCATTTACACAGACTGTTTTGGTTGGTATTTACTGTATTTAGATATTTTTTGTTATTACAGATGTCTACGAAAAAACCCAAAAAAAAAACTATGACATACACTGCTGAAAATCTATAAAAGGCATTAAAATAAATGCGCGAAGAACAAATCCCAATCAGAGAAGCGTCACGTAAATTTAGCACTCCGAGACGTACAATTCAAGATCGATTAAGTGGCAGAAGGATGGACGCTCTAAAGGAAACATGGCCCCGAGTCAGTGCTTGGAGAACAAGGCGAGAAAAAGGTTGTAGATTGGCTGATCATCATCAGCCGGAAGACGTCCACTGCTGAACATAGGCCTCCCCCTTAGACCGCCACGCCGAACGACAATTCGCCACTTGCATCCATCGGTTGCCCGCGACCCTCACGATGACGTCGGTCCACCTAGTGGGAGGCCTGCCTACGCTGGGTCTTCCGGTCCGTGGTCGCCACTCGAGAACTTTTCTTCCCCATCGATTTTCAGTTCTACGAGCGATGTGGCCTGCCCATTGCCACTTCAACTTTCAAATTTTATGAGCTATGTCGGTGACTCTGGTTCTTCACCGAATATCCATGTTCCGGATTTTATCCCGCAAAGAAACTCCGGGCATAGCTCTTTCCATTGCTCGTTGAGTGACTCTTAGTCTCTCTAAGAGGCCAGCAGTCAAAGACCACGTTTCAGAGCCATAATATGTCATCACTGGCAACACACACTAGTTAAACACCCTTGTTTTGAGACACTGTGGGATTCTCGATGAGAAGATATCACGTAGCTTCCCAAACGCTGCCCATCCGAGTTGGATTCTTCGGGCGACCTCTTTCTCGAATCTTTCTCGAAGTTGGACCTACCTATCTGAACGATCTGTCCAAGGTGTGTCCAAGTATAATGGTCTACAACATCGAGAGTATCATTGCCAACTACAACCGGTACGGGTGCCACATGTACATTCGACATGACTTTCGTCTTGTCCATGTTCACTTTAAGGCCGACCCGTTAGGAAACGATAATGAGGTCGCTGAGCATAGCATTGAGGTGCTCCAACGATTCTGCCATGATGACTATATCATCGGCAAAACGAAGGTGAGTAATGTATTCGCCATTGATGCTGATGCCGAGTCCGTTCCATTCCAAGAGCTTGAAAACGTCCTCCAACGCGATCGTGAACAGTTTCGGAGAAATAACGTCTCCCTGTCTCACGCCTTTCTGCAATTGGATTGGTTTCGTGCTCTCTTCCTGAAGTCGGATGGACATGGTGGCGTTTCTATACAAACACTTCATCACTTCGATATATCTATAGTCGATATGACATCGTTGGAGGGACTGCAATACTGGCTATTTTACTTATTTTATTAGCTTACAAATATAGCTAAATGTGGTTTTCCTGTAAAGAATCAGGACGGTTCAAAAAATATTCAAAGATCTTAAAAAAGCCAAATCCTTTTAAGGATGATCAAGATATAGAAAAATCGGAAGACGAAAATGAAATTTTGACATTTGGCGTAACTAGTTTAGGTGAGGATTTAGGTATAT
Organism: Agrotis exclamationis; assembly: GCA_950005045.1. NCBI lineage: Eukaryota > Metazoa > Arthropoda > Insecta > Lepidoptera > Noctuidae > Agrotis > Agrotis exclamationis. The sequence goes on along the minus strand of OX465425.1, from coordinate 12,173,923 downwards.
TAGTTACAGTTAAAAAGTTAATTAATGGCACAAACCTGTGATACTCAGTACAGAAGACCGCAGGGAGGTATGGCAAAGCAAGGAGCTACACGGACGCTTCTACCGGGCCCTTCATGGGCCCGATGTAGATTTTCTAGCGTCAGTGTCCTGGCTACGTTTCCGTGACCTTTTCGGGGAAACTGAAGGTCTGTGCGATTATGGACGAAGTTATCTTGACGAACAACTACCGGAGACATATTATAAAGGATGGGACGATTGACGTGTGTCGGGCATGCCATCGTCGTCCAGGTGAATCCATTAGACATATTATCTCTGGTTGTTCTCGTCTTGCTAACGGCGAGTACTTGCACAGGCACAACCTAGTAGCCAGAATCATCCACCAGCAACTTGCGTTGAAATACAAACTAGTGGAATCTGAGGTACCGTATTACAAGTATGTGCCCGACCCAGTTCTCGAGAAAGACCATGTCACGTTGTACTGGGATCTGCCTATCATTACTGACAGGACTATTGTCGCCAATAAGCCTGACATAGTAGTGATAGACAGATCAGCGCGCCGCGCAGTGATAATCGATGTTACCATCCCACATGACAAGAACCTCGTGAAGGCTGAGAAAGATAAACAAATCAAATATATCGATCTAGCGCGCGAGGTTGTCGACATGTGGAATGTGAGCTTGGCTATCATTGTGCCGATTGTCGTTACTGCCAATGGCCTGATGGCAAAGAGCCTCGACGAACATCTTTCGAGGCTCTCATTAGGGGGTTGGATCAAGGGCCTGATTCAGAAGGCAGTTCTCCTCGATACGGCTCGCATTGTGAGGAGGTTCCTGTGTCAAGAGCCCTAACCACCGGTAGCTTGGACCCTGCTCCCACACCGGTGGATCACTATTTTTAAATGTTTCTTTTATTTCTTTTTTGTTAAAATATTTAAAAATGTAATAATATGATTGTTCAAATGAATAAACGTCCAAACTTAATTTGTTGCAATATAAATTGATTATAAAATGTTATGTTTTTTATTATTTTATATTGTGTTTATTTCATTATTTGTAGAGAGAGTAATATAATGTGTTTTACAAAGAGAGAAAATTAACTGCAGTATAGCTGATGAATTAAAGTGTATAGTATGGTAGAAGTATGGAAGAAGAATAAATGAATTACCTAGAGGTTAGTTTCGAATAAGGAAAGAAAGGAGGGAAAATAGAGGAAGGAAAGAAAAAAGGACAGAGTGGAAAGAATCACTGCACAAATTATGAAGGTGAGTTGGAAGGAGAAGGTAAAATGCTGTAGAGATTATAATGCCAGAATGACGAGGTAGTAGTGCGTGAGCTTGATAAGATTAACAAATCTTGTGGAAATAAGAGATGTTATAGAAAAGGCAAGGTTATGTTAGAGCACATGAAAGGGACGAATATTGAAGAGAACATGCTTTTTAAGAGAAAAGGCATTTGACTGACAATCGCTATCATATGCCATAATGTGTAATTTTATGATAGGACCATTAGGTATGGCGAAAAGGGTACGTAAAAATTGTATGTAAATCTGGCGGCCGAAAACTAACTCCAGGGTGGCCGCGAACTGAAAAAACTGGCCGTCAACCGGCATTTTGAGTAAATTTTAGGTTTTAATTTATTTAAAAAAAAACTGTTGGAATAGACCTTCAATACTTATGTCCAAAAATAACTTGATGATATCTGCTACACCTGCAAAAACTATCAGAGCCTGAACTATGGACATATAATACTAATTTCAAAGAGCAAAGTTGGGAAGTCGACTAAAAGGCCGCCAACCGGCGCAACGACTATAAATACGTGTAGGTGCAATAAAAATTAGATAGTATCTATTGACTCCGTCGATTCCGGATCAGTGGCATCATGTTTAATCTTATTTCTCATTTCTGTCTGACTTTCCGTAGCACTGAATGCAGTGATGTTAATTTCTAAATATAACCGGTAGGTACGTCAAGGCAACACCCAAGTCAAATGATTTATACAAGCGTGTAAATATGTACGCAATCAATTTATCCTCGCACATCTCAGTACATAGTAACTGGGTCGTGAATAGTGATTAATACTTACAAGCATTGTGCATATAAAGATGTGACCAGAACAATAATGGGAAAAGTCCTAAGTAGTTTGTCTATGTATGTAGGTATAGGTACCCAACAACCTAAGCGACAAGCACTTTTTAATCATGTATGCCATTTTTCGAAAGGTTACCTACCTGTTATAGGCAAAGGTAAAGCTAAGCTAATGTAGACAAACCTCTAGTTAGGTATGTTAAATTCCTTCTAGATATGGGGTTTGGTGAGTAAATTGGAATGGCCGGCAGAAATGAAGGCTGCTACTGAGAAATTCCCGATGGAAAACCGCTGAGCTGGAATCTAACCTAAAGAAAGCCTGAAAGAGAAAGAATGCTGATTAACACCTTCATTTGATTAAATGACTATTGATTTTGATCATGCGATGAACTAGGTTGGCAATAGGCGATCAACAGACGGGCCCTTGCGACTCTTTTCTTGTATCGTGGTAAAATCATCAAATGAGTCTTCCCACCCAGAGCGGGATGGGAGCACGCAGAGAAATGTCTGGCTACCTATACGAGAACTTCTGGTTGCAACCGTGATAGCAAGACTCACTAGTTGACTTTACAACATTTCTAGTACTAAATACTAAGTAAGTAGTAGAGATAACAAGGACTTATTATTTATTACTAGAAATGTTGTAAAATCAACTAGTGCTGAGTCTTGCTGTCACGGTTGCAACCAGAAGTTCTCGTATACATTTCTCTGCGTGAGGGACTGTTAGACTCTAAATTCCAGTGTCCTTCAATAGCCCTTTACGTTTCGGGTTCACAGTTACCTGATAAGACAGTCTCGCGACCCTGGCACCTTATGTGTATCACAATAGGTTCGTATCCCGGGTGACTTATCCAGCTGTTAGGTGGGATGATAGTCCGTTAGATTAACCAACTACTTCCTAAAATGCTTAATATTCTGTTGCTTCTGTAATGTTCTCATTTCTGTCTGAACAATGTATTTATTACCTTATCTCAGTTCTCTGGCAGTAAGTTTGCATCAACTCTATTTTTGTGACTGTATGTCTCCTCAACTGAATATAGAATTTCTGTAATTTTGATGTTTTTACCTGCTACAAGTTTTTACCTACTCCATTTACCTGCATATACCTAACTATTGCAATTAATTCGTCTTTTCAACATGTTTACAATAATAAGCATGAAGTGACTGCACGCAGACATATTATGGATAATGTAACAGCATGGGGCACAATTTCATGTGATGCGGTGATGTCCCACATAAGTGAGCAATGAACCAACCATGATGTCACTCAATTACAGACAGACAAACAAAAACTTGCTTGGTTTGAATTTTACATACGGTATATCGAAACGCATAAATAACTACAGCATTTATCATTAATTCATATCTGAAATAACTAAATAGGTTGTAAGCAATCTGAAAATGTCTTGAGGTTTAAACTGGTATTTTTTTTAGATAAGTACACCTAAGGTATAGTTACGAATGCTACAATTGATTGAAGACGCGGCCTAGAATTAGGTTGTCATTAATCATAGTATCTTCAAACTGTCATTATTAGTTAGTTACTGAGATTGCAGCTGAAACTGCTAATCGAGACAAGTGTAACAAAGCAAGACTGAAAATATAACCAGTCGATATACTTCGTATGCACGTCATTCACACAGCAGTGCTACTTTCTAAAGAATACAGCGCTGTCGCAGCGTTGAAACCGCTGTCTGTCCTCAATACAAAATGCACTAAAGATGGGTTGCGGTTTCAAAGTTGCTTCTTTTGGAGAATAGCACTGTAGGTCACGTAGTATGTTGCAAAAGCTATGTTACGTGTAACAAATTGAAGCTTGTACCTAGTTCCAAGTAGTGTGAGTCCAGTGTAGTAGGCAGGTTTGTAGTCGTGCTGACGCGCAGCAAAAGGACGATTTTTGGTTTGCAGGCAGTAGCGTGTAATAAGCAATGGTAGACTGCGGTACGTAGCATGTATCGCGTAGACTATGATACGTAGCATGCAGTGCGTAGACCATAAAACGTAGAGTGTAGTGCGTAAACCTCGGAGCGTAGCGGTGGGCGTAGCGCGTAGCATGTAACGTATTGTGCAGCGAACGGCGCGTAGCGCGTAGCACGAAGGATGATGCTTGGCGTATAGAGAGTAGGGCGCTGCGCGTACGTAGCATGTAGCGCGTAGTCCGTAGCGCGTAGCTTGTAGTCAGTTGCTGTCACCCAGGGATGGTATGTTTAAAACAAGTTGTTTTAAAGTCATTATTTATATTCGTAATACTTAACTTTATGTTCCTTTAATTTTAAATCGCTCTGTAATTTCGTGGCTATATAAAAAGTTTGAACGTGGTTCAATAGAAATGTCAAAATAGAACTAGTTTTTTTTTTCTTAAATTTGGCAGCTGTCAGTTGAAAGCGATTTTCCCTAGGACGGTAATGGATAACTTTCAAACGGCTAATCAGACATGTAATGACCTACTTTCAGAGTATGAGTAATGAAAAATTATTAAACTCCACGTGACATGTATGTACCTTCTCATAGGAATTAAACTCAAACTTGAACCTGTTAATATACATAGGCATAGTCTTACAGTGCTCAGCATAATATTGGATAATAAACGACTCTGAAATATAGTAAATTATGTAATCGTAAAAATATGAACATCTGTATATACCACGTACACTGGATAAATACATTTTATTTGGTGTTTGTTCAGGACGTGTTTTTGTGATACACTCTACAATTCTACATGCGTTCATTCATTGTGTAAAACTGCAGTACCTACCCACTTATTGGGTATAAAACCGGTTATACCACATTGCTCTTTCATAATTATAATTACATAATTGCGTTAATTGGCGGACAACAAAAACACTGGCATTGTGTGTGGTCTTACTAGAAGCAACAGGCCAAAAACAATATGTTGCTGGTAAATTCAAGGTAAAAAAATGAAAACATGTATGGGAATGGATTGAACCCAAAGTAAGTTTTACTGCTGAAGTCTTTACAAAATTAGGGGTCAAGCAGTCAAATCAAGATAAGGTGGTTAGGCAAGTTCCATTGTTCTAATGGTAACATTCAATTAACATGGTGGTAATTAGTTCAATTAATACGGGGCTAACCGACACCATAGATAAGACAGGAAAAATCTATCACCATCCACGCCCATGTTGGTTAATTAAGCCAAAAACATTTACGTCAGCATTCGACGTACCTACGGTACCTACGTAAGTCGTTCGACGAAAAATAAACGGAACATACCTAAGTGTGATCTTGCAATCATTTATTTTAAAAACAAACGAGCGTCAGGTTCAAATCAAAGTCAGGCTTCAGTTTATGAAGCTGGTGACGTCATCTCTTTTCAAACTGCCTGAAGCAATCAGGGCAGCTTGCGTCATGGCTTTGTTGTTTCCAATCAGAGGCCTACCTACCTACCTTACCTGTAGCACAACATCGAGGGCGTAACTTTAGAGCCCCAGTTTTTGAAATTAGGATTGTTAGACTGTTAGTTAGGTTTTGTGAATATCATAATTTATGTGTGGGTTTATTTATGAAAATGTCGTTGTGCTAACAGTCAATGAACTGTAGGAAACTAAGTAAATATTAATTTACCAAGACAATCTGTTATTTGGATTCTATTAAACTAACATATACACAGTACGGTTTATGTTTTTGAGTTTGTTTTCATTCCTGCTCGGTTTATTGATTTTATTCAGCTGTTTTAGGTAGGTGACGTTAACGTATAAATCTTTCTTGTTTTTGATTTTATCCCGTCATAGGTTGGTATACCTACTAATATCTACCATACAGTCCACACAGTAATTTGAGCTAGAAAATATTCGGTATCTTACCTTTAATCGTTTGTTGTAATTCCTATTATGATGGTTGACATAGGAAGATGGATTTTTCCAATGCAGTTGTGTTGTGTTGATTGTACTCATTCTTATTATTATTTATCACTTATTATTTATGCCATATTAAAATGGCAGGTCAATCAAATCACTTCAATTTTATTATTATTATTATACTTACCTATATTATTATTTACTTACAATGTTGCCCATCCACTTGTTCGCCATGTGAAATCAGACGAACATGATATCGGGTGTCATCGAAACTTTATAGGCTTGTGAGGAAAAATGCGGAAGGCGGCGAACTGACCAGGGTTCCGCTTTCCGCTCTGCTTGTCACCAGACTCGCAGCGTGAGTGTCACTAAATGGACCTAGCCTTGATCTTACCTAGACTATTCGTCACACTTTGTTATACAATACTGAAACAACCTTGGTAGCGTAGTGGAATACGCGGAATGGTCCTAACTGGTGTTTTGCCGATTTGCGACTGCTTAGAAGATCAAACTCTCATTCGCTTTTTTAAGGTTCCGTAGCCAAATGGCAAAAACGGAACCCTTATAGATTCGTCATGTCTGTCTGTCAGTATCTCACAGCCACTTTTTGTCCAAAGTATAAGAGCTATCCTGTTGAAACTTGGTAGGTAGATTTTCACACAAAAATAAAAACAAAACAAATTTTGGGGGTGCCCCCCATACTTAGAATTGAAATTCAAAATTTCTTTTTTCACCATACCCATACGTGTCCTATCTATGGATAGGTCTTTAAAAATTATATTGAGGTTACTAATATATTTTTTTTCTAAACTGAACAGTTTGCACGAGATACACTTCCAAAGTGGTAAAAAGTGTGTCCCCCCCCCGTAACTTCTAAAATAAGAGAATGATAAAACTAAAAAAAAATATATAATATAGACCTCAACCAAAACTACCAACGAAAATTGGTTTGGATGAGATACAGTTAGCAATTTTTGAGATATAGTACATTTTCAAAAACCGCAAATATAACTTTGCCATTCATACAAACACTATGAAAAACAAAGTTATTTTTTATGTTTGTGTATATTACTTACTAATCTCAATATATGATTATATCCCTAATCTAAGCTTGCTACTACGGAACCCTTCATGGGCGAGTCCAACTCGCACTTGGTCGGTTTTTTAGTACGGAGCCGTTTGACGTCATCAGGAAATGCCATTTTATCTCTGAGACGGAAATGGCATTTGGCTATATTGCAAAAATGTTATGAAATGTTTATAACGCGGAATATTAGCTTCAATCTTGTTTTGTAATGTTTACATGTTGCTAATGCTTTGAAAGCTGAAATCTGTCTTGGACGAGATTTATCGTGATATAAATCAGAATTTTCATATAAATCATAATCTACCTGTCACCACAATGGGTTGGCTTTATGCTAGCCTCTAATTTCTCGGTCCACATTATATGCTTATTAAAGGTGATTGTTACATAAAAAACTCTTTTTGTTTATTCCATGTTCTTATGTAGGCACATGGAAGGAATTTATTGTGATTATTATAATGAGTAAGTACCTTTAGTATACGTATGCAATCACAATGGTTCTCATTGTTTGTGTAGTTTGATCTTGATTAAATATCTGATGGTATTTCCTGGTAAGAATACCTTCTTGCGTCGTATTACATCTTATTACCGAGTAAGTACAAATCCTTAGAATGCCAATTGCTCTTTTAAGGTTTCTTTTAAATCTAAAAGCATGTGGATGCAACGTAGCATCTCGCCTGAGGTCCTTATAAAGCCAGTTATTATCACTGTAGCTGTAGGTAGGTAGGTTCTATACCGGCATTACGTCACGATCTTGCCGCGTTCTATTCCTAATCGGTGTGGTCATTCACCCGTGCTTATTAAAATTTAATCAACGTTCTTGCCACCTTTTGAGGAGCTTATCTGAGGAACTGTCGGTACTTTTTTAGTATAATAAAGCAAAAAATAATGGATGATACCATTTCATAAGTTGTATTCCCGCTTGTCACAATGGCGGGATGTGAACGACCTCTAGGTTTATCGCTTTCATCAACATTCCGGCCCAGACAGTACCGTGCAGTACTAGAATAGCAGCAGTTGGCACGTTATTAGGATTTGCCAGTAACATGATGAGTACATTCCGAGATAGAGGTAACATCGGTAAATTCCTTCGAAATGTGTGCACCTGCGAAAATAACACTGAACAATAAAATTAGAAATTATCACTTTGTTTTTTACCATCTTTTCTTGAAGTCCTGAAACATCCTGAGATATAATTTGAATAATATCCAGTCATTTCGGAAAGATGAATTACATATTTCCAACACACTCTTCTTTTAAATAAATCTTCGAACTACACTTTACAGATTCTTATTGTTAACAGACACAAAAAGATAGATCGTAAGATTCAACGGAGCGGAAGGAGTCATTGTTGTATTCAAAGATTCAAACCGATCAACCTGTTATGTTATTCTCCTACAACTATGCATAATTGCTTATTATACTAGAGCCGTCGAAATTAGAATCGAAACCCAAAACGAACATAACTTTACAGGCACCCCGCAGTTCAGATAAAATATATGTTTTAGAAAAAACTACGTTTGCTTAACTAAAACCAGCTCTAAGTACCTACGATTAATTAGGCATAACTTATATTCTTAAAATATTAATTCATCTTCAAGTGAGAATGAAAACTATTTTAAGAAAATGACGTGAAACATACTATTTCACTGCTTCTTTGTTTATTCGTCGTAAATTTAAACATGCATCATTGTTTTTGACGACGACGCGGTCGATTCCTGGACGCTAATGTTTCATTCATATAAATAATATTATTACTTATTGTAATTCATTCATTATTATTGCTGTATACTCTGTGAATAGCTCTTGTCAGTATATCTATCCTATAGCAATCCTATAGTATATATTAATTTATCAGCAACCGCGCGGGCCCGCGGATTCTTTGCAGCGCGCGTCTACATAGTTAGTTCTTGGACATGACAGTTTCATCGCAATCCTTTCTTTCGCAGTTTTAAGATCAGTGGCCTATCTATCAGTCTAATCTATTTAAATGACCGGTACAGGAAATTTTGAGTCAATAAATCATCGTCTGAAATGGTACGGACACTGCGCTAGTTATACAGTCCTCATCTCAACGCAATAAATAGAGCATGCTATGCTAATGAACGCCGCACGATTGCATTATATCACGTCTAGCCTAGACTTGTATATTGAGTTCTATAACGAATGCCTAAATACTGAAACGTCAATTTTAATTTAGTGTCATGGCAGTGGCTGCGTTGCCTACTTCGACAATTTTACTGCGATTTCGCCCTGTAACCTGTACACTGGACGATCTCATGGCTGCATCGGTGAACGGGGTTCGCGTGGCCGACTTTTGGGCCAATCATAATATATGACATAACGACACAAACACAATATTTGCCATCGACTCGCTAAGAAGAAGAAGACTGCGATTTTAACAAACTGTTGTTTTATTGTTAATTACAATTATCTGTTATACTGATATACTCGTATACTACAATACTAAAATTATATACAAACTATAAATAAAAACTTACTAGTAATGTACAAGAAAGAAAAAAGAAAAAAAATCATTCAAAGGGCGTCGAAGATACGTCCACATCGCTGTCAAAGGTAACAGTGCCTAGAACGCTGGCAGCAATGCTGATTCGTTGGCCTAGGAATAGGCCAGCCCTCTGGTCACCTGAAGAGTCGATTAATCGCCTGCAGGCGATATCCTTAAAAACGTTGTGGGCACTCGGACCCCATGGCTCTAGAGTTTTAAAAAACTAAATTCAAATACATAATTCGGAAAGAGCCAATTGTACGGCCATTCATTACTAAGACTCTAGACAGGATACTACTGTTGGCACGAGGCATGAACTGCAGCATAAATTGCAAGCATAGGTACAATTTCTGTAGACGATCTTCTTATAAACGGTAATGCACTCAGTCATAACGTACTAGACTACGTACGGTAAAGTAATAAAGTCCGATCACTCCCGAGTCCTGCTGAGCCACGTTATTTGAGATCGGCACAAGACAAGTGTCTTCCTAGGGCCGGACCGACAGTATATGGGGCCCTGGGCTAATACTGCTTAGGGGCCCTGCCTATACGTATACTTAATTAACGAAATGCTATTTTAGGATGAAGCATCAGTGATACGGTGGTAACTACGCCCCTGATTTTCCATTGTTTTCAGTGGAGACAGGGGGCCCTTTATTTTCACGGGGCCCTGGCCTGCAGCCCAAAGGTAGATCCGCCTCTGTGTCTTCCTCTGCATCCATATTTTGTTCTTTGATTCACTCTTGTTCGAATTGAAATCTTGAATTTTACACCCTAAATTGCATGGATTGTATGGTTAACAATGGTTTTCTTTAGAAAGATTCACTGAAGCACCAGTGTATGAGTGTAATCACTAAAATATAAATTTTGGAAGTAGCTACTTATTCAATAAATTGATTAGCGGTTCGAACAACATATTTTACAACAATTTTTGACAATCATGCAGCAAACGAAAATATTCCGTAAATTGTTAATAAATAATTCAAAACTGAAACAACATAGTTTCCAATAATAATGTTGACGGATTTAAACCTCAAAGGGGCAGAGTAGTTTCCTGTGATAAAAGAGCTGTCAGCGGATATAAATGGAGCATTAAGTGTGGGGTGGAAGCATTTTTGAGGGATGACTAGTGTTTACATTGTTGAACAGTCGGGGGCTCATATAGAATCATATCTATAAATACAGCTCAGCGTTTCAGTACGTTGTCGACAAGAACGGGGATTAAGTTTGTACCTATGCCATTTCTGGACAAAATTGGATATAGGCTCCAGACAACTTTCTGATAGTTGACTTAAAAGTTTACGATTTTAGGGCGGGTCAAATTCAGATGTTGCTTAATTCTGAAACTTGTTAAAACTCACCATGTTGAGGAAACTGTTTTAATTTCAAGTAGGAAAAACTGTTGGGTATAATATAATTTTTGCGGAAAATGGGACACAACATTCCTGAGTCATGCATTGTGAATTTCCCTGAATTATCTGATTAAGTAGGTATATTTTAAAAACATTTTGTGAAAACCCTGGCTTAGCTGGTATTACATTCACAAGTGCAATCCAAGTCCAACCTTGGATCAATTCTTGGGTTGGATTAGTCCAATTCAATATCTACTAACTGAATTCCTGGTATAAATATCTCACAATGATTGATATTAACGTGGGAGTTAGAGTATGAGTAATGTTTTCTATTTGTAATGAATACAACGAATATTACATATTCGCCTACTTGGTTAACGTGGACATAATTGGATGTTTTTGTCTTAACACTCAAGACATGACAAACTTCTGACTCATATTAAGGCATCAAGGTCCACTGGCTGCTTTCATACGACTGTCGCCCTAAACGGACTTTTATTTATTTGGCCATTGTTTTAAGCTCCCCCCAATCCTTGTCAATGGGAAATTACTGATTGGAATCATTGAACAAGACAATGCCAGCGTATTGTTTCTCATTGATATGAAACAATTAAAAAAATCCAAATATGTATATCAAACTGAGAGAATCTTGAAACTGTTAAGTAATTTCCGCAGTTACGTTAAATTCACGTCATAAGGCCAAGGTGACCAGCTAGTGTTTCAACAGTTTTTTTTATAGCAGATCTACAGTTTCTGCAGTACCTACCTACCTAGCTTATTATTGTTGAAGAGGCGGATTGACAGCTAGCGGGTAAACAAAAATTCCACGATGAATAACATAATCGTATAAAGGCAGTACCAAAGCAGTACCTAGTTATGGTGTTGATTGCCATAAACAGAAGAGACGGTGTCAGATGAGTGATTCATCAATCACGTTACGTAGTGGTTGGAACGATGATGTCGTAGGTAGCGCCTATGCATCATGGAGAAGATGGTCGAGTGCGAGCCACGGCATGCCCAGACGTGGAATGAGCGAGAAGCATAGTGTGGGCCGAGTGACGCCGAGCGAGTCTCGACTACTCTCGACGCGGCGTTCGAACGTGAGGCTATTTAAAACTGTGCGCAGGCCCCCTGGCGCCGAGTCGACCGACGACTAATGATCAGTGCTGCCTTGTCTGCCGTAGAGTGCGTAGCGACACTGTGATCCGTGTTTACATAAGAACGTTTCAGTGTTTGTTTAGTTTCACCTTTTCCACAAAAGACACAACTCTAAAATGGCTGACAGTGGTCTGAAAAGGAATATTCCCATCAAGCTTGGTGACTTTTCTGTCATCGACACTGAATTCTCCAGCATCAGGGAGAGGTTTGACGCCGAAATGAGAAAAATGGAAGAAGAAATGAGCAAATTCAGATCGGAACTCATGAACAGAGAAAGCAACAACTTCTTCAAAAGCACAACTAGGTATTTATTAATATTTTTTATACATTATAAATAACAATTTAATTTAACATTAAGTTTAGTCGGCGATATTCGCTTTGATTCTTATAGGACATTTTTATCTAGTCAAGTTCTTGTTTTGCTTTCCAAGTTGGGCATGTCAATAGGTAATACCTACATAGAATTATAATTTGGAAATTTGTCAAGAGGGTGAATAAACCGAGTTGTCTCATGGCTATAATATTATTCCGTCCGTAACAGTTACATTGCCGGGCTTGTTTCCTAAAAGGGAATCTTGAATTAATGAGTTTGGTAGTTTCGCAAGACAGTCGCCCGCCTCGGCTGGGTCGGCTGCTTCAAGAAAGTATATTCAAAAGGTATTATTCGGGATCAGTCCGCGGAACGGCATCAACTGCAGATAACTCAGTCGCCTCCATTTAAAGCGTGCAGCGATACGTAAGCCCGACGCGGGATGATGTCATAAATAGAAATAGCGCCGGTTGCGCGCCTCTAAACCAGAGAATTTTGTAGCTAAAACACAAAAACGCGTTAACTTGTAAACACAATGTACGCGCATGACGAGGGCTTATATAAGCGAACCCCGCGCTATGAATGAGCCAAGGACTATACTTTTACAGCACACAGAGGATCGTGGCAAAAAAGAATCTTGCACTGCCACAGAGCTGCAGTTTTTTTTGTTAACTGTACAATTGTACATACCTACATTCATCTTGAATATCAAGGTTGGAATCGTCGGCATAATAATATGTCAGTTTTTAACTTCTTATAACGCTGCATTATTTAAATTAAGAGGTTATCGAAGATGCAGAGGTTAACTTAAAATTAAACAATTAAGTAAATTCACAATGTTGATATCACACCTTGAAGTATAGGGAAAACGGCTGCATACCGCAGAGAAAACCGGTTTACGATTGTTTTATCAACACGGCCATTGCAGTTATATAGTTTTGTTGGCGCAAACGCACTGAAATTATGTTTACGGCATGAATACATGACCCACTTGGAGCGAGTTGGTTCTGTTTCAGCCGCAAGTCTAGTGATGCAATACCAGCCTTCACTCAGCAGCATTCGACATCTCGCGGCACTGCGTAGGATTCATGCTCGTCAACCTTAATTCATATTCACACATGTGGGTAGTCAAATATGTATAGAGGCAATACAATTTGTATACGACATAATGAGCAAAATAAACAACGGTAGGACTCACTAACACTACGTCACTAATATTTTTAGGATCTTGCTCAATTTCGTTCAAGTGTGGGCTTACTTGTCCGCCCATGTTTCTATGGTTCCGTGTGGGTTGCGTTACAGTAAGAACTGTTTGGACTTATTTGGCGATACAGATGTTAACAAATGCCTTCATACTTAGGAGAATGATTAAAGTTAGGCAACAATTATTTATCACATTGTCTGGTTGTCTTGTGTCCAACGAGACATTAACGTCACTTGCTGTTTGCAATGCCCATATTTTACTTTGTGATATATGTTTGCCCATATTTTATTGTTTGCTCTAACATACGTATTAAAAATAATAATATGTATTTAATTTTACACCCGCTTTCTTATAATATCTATGAAAAAAAATATATACCTAATTAAGTATTTCATATTCATACCGCATTCCGTTTAGGTGTTTAAAGTTTATGATGCTGCGCTTTTCTCTTGTCTGTATTTTATTTACAGTTGTATAACGGTCTGGTTCGTCTCAATGACTATAATAGTCATTGATGATGTAAACTTTATTGGTTTAGTATTATACTCTCATAAAATTTATCTCTGGTTGATTTGATACACCTCGTTTACACCTGGTTTTTTTGACTAGGTATAGGGTTGCCGTTTTGGAATAAATAACATTCATCTGGGAGATAAAAATTAAGATAACTGAAACATCACCTTATGAGGGTCAATGAAGTCATCTAATAACAATGGCCCTACTATTTATTATTCAGAAGTTGTTATAGAACTTACAAATTACGGTCGTTCACTGTGTTCAGGTACGGTCCCTCCCAGTACTCAAAAGTGGCAATCCTACGCTCAATTAACTTAACAGCCGTTTATTCCCCTCCGTCCCAACTTTTATAAACGACGTAGGCTGCTTTTCCACCAGAGATGCGCTATGCTACGTTGCTGCGGATGCGTTTGATATCCACCAATCACATTCATTGGTTTACATAGCACAGCACTGGTGGAAACGGATTCAACTAAGATGTGTCTTTATATGTAAGGATGCGTGCTATGGCTGCGTGCTGTGGCTGCGTGCTATGGGTCGTTTTCCCTAGTATCGATACATCGCATAGCTCGAACTGCGCATCTTCGTAGCGCAGCTACCTTGTGACAGCGCATCTTCGTAGCGCAGCTACCTTGTGACAACGCATCTTCGCAGCGCAGCTAGCTTGTGACAGCGCATCTTCGTAGCGCAGCTACCTTGTGACAGCGCATTTTCGTAGCGCAGCTACCTTGTGGCGGCGCATCTTCATAGCGCAGCTACCTTGTGACAGCGCATTTTCGTAGCGCAGCTACCTTGTGGCGGCGCATCTTTGTAGCGCATCTATATAGCGCAGCATTATGTGGAAACGGTCACACAGTTTCGTAGCTCAGCTTTAACATCCTCGCAGCATAGCTACATAGCACATCTCTGGTGGAAAGGAAACCCTAACTACCAGATATTAAATAATATTGTAAATACTTTGTAGTGATGGATTTCATACACCGTAGTTATGTAAATACTTATTGGAAAGAAAATGTTCTTGTAGAAAAACTGTAATACTATTTTTCTACAAAGGAATTTTAGCTTTGGACAGTATGCCCAAAATCAGTTTCAAGCTTGGCCACTGACAATTAATTGAATGAAAAATTGTTGCCTTTTTTCAAGATATTGTCCACGAGCTCCATCGCTCTATCTACCTGACCAATAAAAATGCAATGAAATTGTTTGAGCTTAAAACTAACAACATACGTTGCTTTTTGCATGTCTTACAATTTCGAATCTGTTTCCTCTGGAGGAGTAACCAAGTCATCGGAGAGGTAAAAAATCTGCTATCAACCTATCTATTATTGTGTATGTAAACAATGTAATTATTAGTATGTAGCATGTTGTTTATTTTATACTATGGTTAAAGTATGTAGGGCATTAATATACCTAGTTGTTGATAATTGATAAATAATCAAGTATTTATGCTTGCATGTAGTCTCGCACCTTTAAAGTAGGTACTCATTACATAACTATCTTTACTTAGTACTACTTTTGTATTGTCACTTGTATCGCATGTATTAATTAATGTTGACAACGTACTGTTAACATTGAAACGTATTGATTTATGTCTACTTTATGTTCTATTCGAAGGTTGTTGAGGTAAAACTAATTTTCAATGAGTGACGAGCGGGAGACCGTAACTAATTTGGGTATTTCTTCTATCAAAAGGCAGATTAAATTACTACTTTATCTGTTTTTTGATGAATTACTTATGTACTGTGGGCTTCATCAATTAGATACCCCAATAACGACCATACCTATATGCTTCCAAGGGGGGTATCATCGTGACGAGGACTGTACCTATTCACCATAAGACAGCGTGATTGAAGGGATACCGTAGACTTGGCTAGTGTATAAAAGTAGATATTGAAAACCACGACTTACCTAATGGATTAATAGTGAAATCACGATTCACGACGCATTATAATTAGCAGTTATATACTAAACGCTTTGAGGCAAATTGTGCCCGTAATTCTATGGTAATTAAAGGTTCTACTTCCCTTTATGATATACATCGAGTACGTAGGTTGCATACATAGCGTGGGCAGTAGGTAGGTAGAGGAAAATGGTGCAAGTGCAAATGAAGCCAGCCGTGATTGTTTAATTTGAGCCTTAGGTACACCAACAACGCAGCCTTTGTGTAGCTGCAATATTTGCAACTAGCTGGCAAGCAAAGAGCTACGACCGAGTCAAGGCTAGACTGAATAGAAAGTAAAATTTGCATTCTGGTGAACAAAACTAGAGTGAGTTACGACTATACCGGGAAACTAGGATTGTAAACCGTTTAATAGACATTAAAGAAAATAAACTTATTTTCTATAACAAACCTGAGCCAAAAGAATCTGATTTATTTCACACATTACAGATTCTTAACATACTTGTTAATTAATTCTGTAAACCGTTCTTGAACGGTGTAGGAATTTGTTTTGTGTGTCGAATGAAACCTAATCCATTTAGCATTGAAGTTATGCGATTGGCTGCCGGCAATGCCTGCACGCGTAGCATGGCGATTCTATCTCTGTTCTACGAAGAAAAGACAAAGTTATTTCATCGTTATTTCTGAACAAATTGACTGTTTTTTTGCACAAATATGACATCATTCGTACACTATTGAAGAATAGAACGTTTATTTCCTATATTTTTTACATTACCATGCTTAAAACGCTAAAATTATTTCTACGTTCTGTCATTTTGTCTATTCTTCCGTCGACAAAACCCCTTTCTACGGCGCCATGCTACGCCTGCTGTTGGTATGTGGCAAACCGTACACCACACACAGGTTGGTACCTCTACCTTGTGGACTGTGGTACGGCAAAATAAATGGTTAACCTACTTTGGTCACATGTGCTCCTACAAGTATGATTTGAGACAAAATTAAGAATGTCTTCAACTAACTTGATCAAATCTTTGTTAGTCTTAGTTCCGTTTACCACGTGGTCCAAACCAAATTCAATGTTCAATAGACAAACAATTTTTTCGTGCCTTACCTACTTGTCCATTGCCTACCTACCTACCGCCCACTTGCACAATTGATCACAAATTACGTCGATACAAGTGCCCCTCTAATATCGATGAGCTCATATTGTTGACAGTGACCTTGTATTTGCGCTGATGACTTTTTTTTTTTTTTTTTTTTTTTTTGCGTGGTAAAATCATCAAATGAGTCCTCCCACCCCGGGCAGGGCGGGAGGGACTGTCAGACTTGTACTGACTAAAATCCACGGTGTCCTTCGATAGCCCTTTATGTTCCGGGGTCACGGTAATGAGATAAGTCCCGCGACCCCGGCAGGCTTTGGCCCTCTAGAGGGGGGCCCCGTCATCTTGCTGACGCTCTTTGAGGCGCGCGTGGAACACAACGCGCCGTCGACCCGGGCATGGTCCATGGTCGGGCAGCGAGTTGCCCTTTACTCGCCGCCCGCATGCCCGCGCCTACGGTGGCCGGAGATTGTCTTGCGACGTCCGTCGCCGTGGGCGTCCACCACTGCGGTTGGGGCGGAGGGAGGACACTGTCCTCTCTCTCACGCGGCCCGCCTCCTCCTTCGCGAGCATTACTGCTTCGCAGAAGGAGGCGACCGCTTCCCACTCCGTCTCGCTGCGCTGATGACTTGAGAATGACATCAGCTGTTTTGTTGAAAAACGTAAAATATGTTATATATTATATGTATAGATTATGCACTGGCTGAATCGTTCACGGGTCATAGATTATTACTTGATCTCAGTCACTGAGTCAGATTGTTGCGTACCTAAACTCTACAGCGCGATACGCGAAGGATACCGTATATGGATTGGAAGTGTGTCTGTTAATTACAAGGAATTTTGAATTTTTATGTTCACTAATTGGAACTGGAATAAAAAAAACGCTGAGTTCAAACCTAATTTATTAATTGACGTCGGTACCTATAAGAATGATTAAAATTTTTATAAACCTCATTTAAGAAAACGGCAACACAAAAAAAGAAACACAATTAAACCTTTTGGAATGCATGATTACTATGTCAGTAGGCATTGTTTTGTAGATAAGGTGCTAAAGAAAGAGAACTACCATTAAGTACTTTTTGCATATTTCATTAAACAAGTTAACAATTAATTATTATTGCATGCAACCCACGTGGTCGATAGTGGATTATAAAAGAATAGCGTGATAGCATTTCACATGCCAGTAATCACTTTTGCTAGACTGAATTTAATAGCAGCCAGGTATTTTTATGTTATCAGAATTAAATTCATTTTCAAATTGCTCCGCTAGTTTTATCAATTTCATGTCTGGGTAGTTTCAGAATCAATATAATACGTCAACGACCCCAGGGCTATGTA
This sequence comes from Agrotis exclamationis, assembly GCA_950005045.1. Taxonomy (NCBI): domain Eukaryota; kingdom Metazoa; phylum Arthropoda; class Insecta; order Lepidoptera; family Noctuidae; genus Agrotis; species Agrotis exclamationis. The sequence continues at coordinate 12,155,554 of OX465425.1, read as the reverse complement.
GTATGGTTGTAAAACTGAATGTAGTTGTGACTAGTTCATACTGTAGTTAGTATTCTTTGCATGTAAGTGTTACGATGTTCTCTTTAGATAGGTACCTATTCCATCTATGTAGTTGATTTGCATACACATAAGCCACTCGGCAATTAAAAACCCATGTAATTATATGAATGTTATCGTCGTGTTTGAATAATTCACATCTACCCACAATTGAGTACTTACTGCACTAGTCTCTTGAACTTTATGTTCTTTGTTGGGACTGTCGAGGCAACGAGTGTCAACGTTAATCAAATTATGTACTTACAACAGACTAGTAGAGCACCCACTTCGCATACATCTACCTACACAATTGTCAATAAACGTCTCTACTTCGCTAAGGTTATCTCTCAATGTCGCCACTTAAATCATACTTACATATTATTAATTTATTATCTTAGTACTACTAACTTTGCAAACACTTGTTAAACACTACGACTCGAATAATGCACGGATTAAGAAGTATTGGTGGTATGTTGGGACATGGGAGTTGGCATACAAACCACCAAACATATAGTTTCCTGTTAGCTTTGAAATAGATATTCTCCAGCCGGTGTTGAAATCGCAGTAAAATACATTTAGAATTTAGGGCGAAACCCAAAACTTCCGTGTTTGGTGGTTACGTAATGGACTCCCCGATGTGTGTTTGTGGATTCATTAAGTAATTTGATCGTTGTGATGTTCGCAGCAGCACCACATCGTCCCAGCACAGTGACAGCAGACAGTTGGCCGAGCCCAGCCATTGGGACAGTCTGAACTCGCCCCTGATCCAGGATGAGGGCGACGGCAAGTCACTGAAGCTCCGCTTCGATGTTAGCCAGTACACGCCTGAAGAAATCGTCGTTAAGACTGTAGACAACAAATTATTGGTAAGAATCTGCACTTTTATTAACTTAAGAGTATGAACAAGACAATAATTTACAATAGGCTCTTACTTACTTGAAATGTATGCTACATCTATTATTGTATGCTTCCCGTTTAAACGTCCTCAATAAATTGTCTTATTCATGCTCTTCCATATAATTCAAAATGTAAATCTAAGTGCCTACTTACCTCGTTATTTCTACCAGAAGGATAAATATAATCGTATTTTGATTCATTTATAATGCCTTCATTGGCAGAACTCGCTCCGCTCCATTAAAGGCTAAAGCTTGATTCGATTAGGTTATTTCGCGCAGGCGGAGTTCAGTTAGGAATAAACGCAATCTAATATTAATGCCAACAGATTTACATTCTAAAATGATCGTATTAATATTTCTACTCGGGCATTGAACTGAATTCATTTTAAAATAAAACATAATATTGCAATCATTTGCAAGAATAATACATTGTGTATCGGAGGATGTAAAATATATTCATAAGGCAGTTACAAATTATATTGCAAAGTAAATTCACAGCCAACGCTCGTTAAATTTATGGCAACTAAATGGTTAGTAGTTCGCGCAATTTGCTCAACTACACAGCACAGATACCTACCGGTGTAGGTTTACACAAATATTTGGCAATGGGGCGGTTTATATCCACACAATGTTCGGTTGCCTCTTGACGTCAGCACTGAATTCCTGACTTATTTTAGGCAGATTTATCACAGCGCCACTGACACGTTTAATGACCGATTTTACCAGAAGCTATAACTGAGAAACATCTAGTCGAGTAAAATGTAACCACTGTTTCGGGAACATGAATAGTTTTTTTAATGCTGACAAAATCCAGGTGTTTATGTAGACATCAATTTAAACGTGAAATTGTACAATATTATAATGAAGCTCCTAGATACTTAATTAGAAGGACGCTACTATCTGTGCTACTATGCATATAGGGTGAGGGCGTCTCAATATACAACATATCAACACTCTTTCACTCTTATTTTCTGTCACGGTCTAATGAAGATAAATCATCTGCGAAATAATGAAGCGTTTTTAGTGTGAGAAAATGCCCGAAACTTCTCAGAGTAGGCACCCTGCCAACATCAAAGTATCGCTATTATGCACACACAAAACATAGACTTTTCTTTTTTTTCGGGGTCAGCGCAGTCGTTGTGCGTAGCCAAAACAACAGATTCTCGAGTTACAATAAATAACAGGAGGTGTTTGGTCGCATTTCAGGTCCACGCCAAACACGAGGAGAAGTCCGACACAAAGTCGGTGTACAGAGAGTACAATAGGGAATTCCTGCTGCCCAAGGGCACGAACCCCGAGGCCATCAAGTCGTCGCTGTCACGGGACGGCGTGCTGACGGTGGAGGCGCCGCTGCCGCAGCTCGCCATCACCGACAGGAACATCCCCATCCAGAAGCACTGAGTGCACTCGCTCGCCGTCCGACATGACAGCAGCTATTCCATAATACTGTTAATAATTTATTTTAATTTACGTTTTATAAATTTAAGAGGAGCAATTGGCGATATTTATTTAGAATCTTTTAGAGAATCTCAAAATTTATTAACACCTTAATAATTTAATTGGTCAATTAGAATTCTCGAAAATTCCAACCAACGACATTGTGCACAGTTTGCATGTGAATGTTGTCGCAGCGACATTATGCTTTCTTGATGAATGATAGGTGTATTCAGGCAATTGTTACTTTTGTTTTTATATTGGGTATTACGATGAAGTTATATTTGTGTCCTATACGATTAAGTAGCTCTAGGATCACTAAAAAATTGGAAAGAAATGGCCTAGAAGAAATATTTCACTGAGCTTACAAGTGTTCACGAATAATGAATTGATACAATTATGTACTTTGATATTATAAAAGGCTATTTGGCAAATAGGCTATGACAACGACGATTAATAAAGTGTCTTATACGTATATTATGTACAAAAGTCCATTTTGCTTAACACAACCTGCAATGAGCAGCAATAACAAGCACGTTATACTACACCAATTTAACAGCTTTTAACATAAAACACATTTATATTTTAGTACAAACAGTTGTTACGAATGTTTTAGATGTCAATAAAATATAAAAAGCTTCCTTTTTTATTTTATTTTTACCTAAAGAGGCGAATATTACGCTGTTAACTAAATTCAGTATTATACTGGATATGTAAACTAGAAACACGATATATAGGTAGAGAGATATTAAAATATACTCAAACACATAGCTAACTAGAAGCAATGCAGCACAAGTTCATATAAAGTAGGTAGGAAGCAAGATAAATACAGATAATAACGTAATTAAGCATTCCTATCAATCCTTGCAATGCATATTGGTAGCAGCTATTATTTTAATAACAAATCTAGTATTTATCTAATACCTACATACCTTTGCTTATGAGTCACGCACGACTGGCTTGGCATAAAGACAGAATACCAAGTGCCAATCATATAAGTTATTTGGACTTCATTCCTTGACAGTTCATTCACTTACTAATAGATATACTTGGATAAACAATTTATATTACTATCGGATTATAATTTAAATGCCTGATAGCATAATAAACCACATCAATGTATACCGAAGGGGTAATCCTAGTAGAAATATAAATTTTGCCAAATGTTGTGGAATATTATTATTATTACTCTAGCAATGCTACAGACAGGCGCCAGCACAAAATATAATCTAGGATTTTCTTTGTCTGCCCCCCCCCCCCCCCCTGAATACAATCCTGGCTACACCTTTGTCTCAAAGTAAGAAGATTAATGTTCAATTGGGAAATTTGGATAGATTGAGGTATACTGATGTGCTGACCGTCTGTATTTTGTAAACAAAATTCAAAGCACACTTAAAATAAAACGACACAAAGGCCCAGCGCACACCGCTGGAAGCGCGGCGGAGCGCTTTTTAAGAATACAATTTAATATAAACCTTATCTGCCTTGATATACGGTCGCGCGCATTCTCTTGTGGTAGCTTGAGGGCACTCCGAGCACCGTGTCCGAATTTATTCTTATATTGACCGTATCTCAAGGTAGTTAAGGTTTATATTAAATTGTTATTTTAAAGTGCGCTCCGCTGCGCTTCCAGCAGTGTGCGCTGGGCCTAAGAAATGGATTACACATTCAAATCACGCGACCATGTGACAAGAGTTACATTACGGACACATATTGGGAACTCATTACGAAACCACACGGCTTAACGCATGCAAAATAAAGGAAACGGACATCGTTATTAGTAACAGTCGGCGTAGATCCTATGTCATGTTGGGCAGACCGGACGGTGACTAAGGTGAGCAGTCAGCCAGTCATTGCGCAACTATTCGTGTCACAAACGAATGAAAAGGTCATTGTTTAATGTAACGCGCCTGACAACTGTACACACAATTACAAGAACACTTCAGAAACATTCTGTGTATTGTTCATTTCTGTTGTGACTACAGACGTACATAACTCAGTTTTCATGTCTCTTTATACGGTGTGTCAGACCGTTTTACCGACGTTTTGTTCTATTCATTGATATGTTAGGCATGCTATTTTTTCTTTTAGTTATTAGTTTGTTAGACAGTAAAGAAGGAAAATTCCTATTAATTTGGTAACTATGAATTAGTTAATAACAGTCTACAATAATATTTAATGAGGTAAAATTTGTTTGTATGTAGGGGATGATACAATTCTAATTTCTTTTTTTCTGCTACGAATCTACTTATTCCTAAAACTTTACGTTTGAGTTTAATTCCCTTACTTAAAACTAGATTCAAGCCATTTGATTGGTTGAAACTAGTTTTAAATAACACTTAAGTTTTGAGGTGCGTTCTGTACTACGGGTCATACAACTAGATTCTGTTTGTTGTTTTATAATTACCTACTCTTATCTGGTTGGAAGGCCCACAAGGGCATTACAAAAGAAATAAGAGTGTTCTGGAAACCAGTCTACCCCTTCATTAAGTACATTTGAAAGTTACATTTTATGAGTCATTCCTCAAGATGACCCAAATAAACACAATTATTAACATGCTCAACAATTAGATTTAGTTAATGGTAATGTCCCTATAATTCTGTCACTTGTGGACCCAACGGAATAAAGACTGTGAAAACATTTATGTGACCGTTGTTATTACCGGTCGAGGACTGATATAGGGAGAGATACAATCTGTTATTATAACAGTATGAATGCACTACAGCTTGTATTAATTAAATTGCTCAGTAAAACTAGTGACCCATTTCTGTTGTCATGTAGTCTAATGGGGGACATTTGTATCTCGTGCATGCTATTATAAATTCAGATGAACGGCGACTGGTCAGGAATAATGAAGTTGCCTAGCAAGATTATTTTTAGTCTTTCAGTCTAAGCTAAACTTTATAGTTTCAAGGATTTTTTTAAAATGTAATTTACATGGAGGTCAGAACAAGGAACAAGTCAGGGGGCCTATAAAATAAACTACGCGTAACAAGTAAAGCCAGAACCTGGGTAACATTCGACCAAGATAATAACTATTGTTAGAAGTTTTATGGAACTTGTGGCTTAGAAGATTTCGAGGTGATTTTAAGGTATGAAATGGTACAATTATTCATATGTTCTACTATCAATATGTTTATAGTGTTTCAAATTTTTGTAAACGCACACACGATAAAAAGAAAGGGAGAAATTTCTAGAATAATTCGTCTGCACATTGATGAAGAGACCTTATCATTGAAGAGATATAGTAAGTTTTTCAACGATTTAAACTTAGAAACACTTGAATGTCGTACCAAAACAATTAAGAAACAATAAAAATCTACGGTAGTAAAGCCGAGTCTAGCCATAGAGCATGCGTCATCGGCGTCATCGCCTAACAAACTTATTATTGGCATGTTCGTCGACCAGATGCTATTGGCGCCACTTGTACCGATTAGCAGCCCATAAACCATGAGTGCTGTCACTGATATCATCTGTGGCTATTCCCAGAACAACATACTAATCTAATGGTTAATGGAAATACATGGAAATATATTCTTGCAATGTATACGACAAAGAAAACTCGTGCGCCTACGTAGGGTAGGCGCACGAGTTAGGTAATTGGAGAGCTTTAGAATGCGCAAGCGTGCAATAAATGGGCGAATGTACCTAGTTTAACAAATAGGACCCAAATTATACTGATTTCAATGTAGATCGGATCCTTTAATGCCTACATTGATGTAACGACAGCTCTATGTTACGGACCGTGCACAGGCCACGACTGCTTTCAACTCCCACGCCTAAACTAGTATTAACTATCTAATAATACCTACAAGGTGTTAGGTAAATTTTTGTTTCTTCGCGCTTATTCAATAACTACTCATGGTTTTCCCACTACGACTATCCTCAAGGCTAATTAACAAGAATAATATTTCTGAAAATATTACAAGGTCTACCTGAGAGGTCAACACTAATTAATTCATAAGGACAAAATAATTAATGGAATTTAATTGTGACTAAAATTATGATCGTGTAACGCCAAACCACGGCCCCAGTAATTACTAAGAAATGTTCTTAATACTGGGATAAAGTCCGCGTCTTGCCAGATATCAGATTGGCCAAGTCGGCCGACTATTGCAATCTACTGGCAATGCAGTATCAACAAAGATTACGAATAATAAAAACAGAAAGGCGCGAGTAATTGATGTTGACGCCGCGCCGGGAGCTATAAGTGTTTTAAGAAATGCAACGTTTATCAAGTGCTTTATTCGCTAAGCGTCTGTGTGAAATGTCGACGCATTTTTGTGTGCTTACGCAGACAATATTTCGGGACGTGACTGCGTTGAGGTCATGGTATAATAATATACTTCGCCAGGTATGGCACTCCGAAACACGTAGGTCACGTGTGATTCACTAGCCTACGTCATCACCGCTATCAATGGTTCTCAAACTTTACAATTTAGGGAAATTCAACATAATATAACATTGACCTAATTATTGCATTACTGCTAACTTTTTCCCGTGGCTTCACCTGCGTAGTAGGTTTACAGTGACAAAAAGCATTATTTATCCATCCTAGGGTTCCAAGCCAAGTCTATTTGTGAGAACAAAGGTGCACACAGCTAAATATTATCAAGCTAGAACATTCCAGTATAAGCTGATCCTGCATTATATATGATTTCTGTACAATGAGAGGTCAGCTTATACTGGAAATTTATTGCTTAATATGAAACTATACTAAAACACATTGTGAAACAGTCGCCTTACGAAGTGATTTTTTTTATATTGAAGATAGGTTCGCGTTAGACCACTATCGCGCGAAGATGTGTGATGTGGTTTAAGAAAAAAATATATCAAACTTGTTAGACGTTCACAAATAAATGTTTGGGAACCACTGTTTACACTGTCACTGAGCGAGACAGGCTTATGCATAAAACAAGAATAGCGATACACGACAAAATGGCGGAATGACAATGAGACAGCCCGTTCCTGTGTTACCAGTAGTGTGTGGTTATAACTCCCTAACCACATTTATTACCTATGCGAATACGATAAAACGTTGTGGTTTTATTTAACAATTGTGTTGGTATACGTATTGAATTGTTTTGTTTGCTAGACTAAACACAATTTAAAAGTTTTATATATTTTTTAAACAGAATGGTGACTGAAAATGTTTCCTCATTTTCGTATTTTGTTGCAAAAAAGTGGCAACTGGAAAGTGACGTAAGCAAGTGAAGCTGCGGGAGTGTCAGACCTTGTTTTTTTAGACCATGGTTGAGGTCAAGTGCAAAGTCAGTGTGTTATGCGCGTCGGTTGCTATGTTACATGAACGAAGATGTTTTGTGGATTAAACACTTTTTTGATGAAAATATTGACGTCGAGAAAAAAATATTTAGGAGATATCGATGAGAGAGAAAATTAACTGTAATAAATCTATAAATATTATAAACCTGAAGAGTTTGTTCGGTTGAACGCTTTAATCTCAGCAACTATTCGTTAAAATTGAAAAACAATATTTGTGTTGAATAGTCTATTTATCTAGGAAAGCTATAGGCTATATAACATCATGCTACGACCAATAGGAACCGAGCAGCAATGGTGAAACCGTCGGGTACAGCTAGTTACTCATATGTGTTGGTAGTTAGACTCTTGCATATTTACCTCAAACAAAAAAGTGTAACGATACTATACCTATGTACTTATACAGAGACAAAACAAAGTTGTGTGCAACGCATGAGTGCACCCATGAACACACCCACGTCGCATCCTAAGCATGAATAATGGATACAAATGAAGTGCAATTAATTATAAACGAGGTCTTATTACTCCGGCCAAGTTCCAAATGCAACTAACTGCAGGTGACAAGGCCGTCAACGGACTGGCAAGTGACACTCATAATTTTTCGATGTACGCATCTAATGTGCTGTGATGCCTGTCCAAATCAATGAATTACAGCTCGAATAAATGTGATATACAATTCTAAAGTGGGCCGACTATGCCGTTGAACGCAACGCTCATTTTGGCTTGTAATTAAATACCTACACGAGATAAGATTTAAGATATTAGTTCTAGATACGCCTACATGTTGAAGGAATTAAAACGTCAGTCAAAATAAAGTTTAAAGTGTGTGTGGTCTCACTGTTATTCTGACTCAATACCGTCAAACATTCTTTCCTGATTAAAGCTCGCCAAAGATAAAAACAAACACTCATTAAAATGTTTGAAACATGAGATAACAAGCGTTATTTGCAAGCCGTACGAATATGTGTCTGTTATTTTGAAAGGCAACGAAAATAATTGTACTTTTAACAATTTGTCCTTCAAATACGAGGAAAAAGTAATGAAACATTTGAAAATAAACCCGTCACGATGTGCCATCTTATGCTACTGTAATTATTCAGTCTTAAGAGAGAAAAATAATACAAGTATTTGGCAAAACTGCAATGTGACTGTTTTTTGTGTTAATAAATCATTTCTGAATATGTTAAAATTACGACACGTTGTGAAACACAAACTACGAAGATTAAAGCGATTTATTCATTGATGACCGGTGGATACGGTCACGACAAAACATTAGTCAGGGTGACCCCTGTTTTATAATTTCTTGAGATTTCTTATTGCAGTGTATTGTTTTGCAAAAAGAACACGGATAGTTCTTTTTCGTATTTTATATTTTCATCCACTGTTATAATTGGTCCTTTCAATGATTTTTTTTTGTCTTAAATGGAAATATATTTATTTCCTAACAAACTGGTTTTCGTTTTTTTTTTATTTGCTCTAATTAAGTAGTTATATTAAATTCAAAATCATTAATTGAACTCCGAGCCGAAAACACGTCGACAGTGCCCGACGGGGTGGTGTGACGTCTTTATGACAATTTCTATACATCGATAGTACCTACGTGTTCCAACTTTGAAATTGTTATTGTAGAAGCCAGTGAAATTCTTTGTCATAGTGACGTCACAACCGAGGCGAGCAATTGGAGCACGTTTGTGTTCACGTCGATTTTGTTCATTTTTTTTACTTTTAAATTGGTAATAATTAATTATCAAAAAATAATTAAGATTTTTTCTCTTCTATGAATGTTCTTATTTGTGGTGGACTTACTGATTAAATAAAAAAAATCTAAATTCAAATACCTAATTCAGAAAGGTCAAGACTTAGTAGACGAAGTGTAGTAATTCAGAACCTCTTCTACCAGTTTGCTGTAACATTAATATTTTGACGGCTATTTACGTCATCTAGTTTCTGAAATTATACTCTTAAAAATCTGGAGGATGTCTACCATACCCACTCGCTTTTTATTTGTAGGGGGTATACTCCACCCCCAAGCGCTATGGTTTGTCGGTTTCATTAATGACTATTAAAATGTCCGTCAGTTCTGCGACAATCAATACAAAGAAACCCTGTTAGTGAAATTTCGAAAGAAACTACTTTTTTTTTTAATTTTTAGAATCTGATACCTACCTAGCTAATTAAAAGAGGGTCTCACTTTTATATCACGAAATTAGTTAGTGGTTAGTCTAAGTAATAAATCCAAAAAATATAATTATAAAATACACATACCTGTACTGACTCCAATGGATACTCCTTTACCCTTTTTCCAATGGATCTTCTATTGTGAGTATACATACGAATTATTATTAAAAAAATGAATGCCAGTTCCGGCGAAGTTTTCACTGAGAGCAAACCAGTTACAAATTAATCTTGAATAATATCTTCGTATGATTGATCTCAATAACGTTTGATTAATGCTAAAACTAAAGACGTATTATTAAAAACAAAGAAGTAAATTGTGTGGCCTTAAAGAACACGCCACGTCGTTTATTAAGTACAAAATACTTAAAAAAAAACAACAATTGTTTGAGCATAAACAGTTCAAAACGAAAATAAGTGCTTTTATCTGGGAACAATCCTTTGGCATCAGATGCATTACTGTAAAAATAACATTTATGTTATACATGCGATATGTTACATAGTAGAGTTTAAGAGTTAACCCTTAAATAATTAAGTGGGCTGGAGTATCTATTTACGACTAGATTGACTACTAAGTAATTCATTCAAACGAAATTCTTCAAAACTGCTTCTTCCTTTACTATGGTAATCGTATTACGCATGTTTGAGTTGCACCATCAATACTTGTTTTTTATGCTTTTCCTTTGTCAATTGATGACATCGGAATCGATCATTATTTTAATTGTTTACGGTGTAACTATAAAGTAAAAAGCACAGAATTTACGTTATCAGATAACAAAGTAGATACCTCCGGGTGTATAATCGCCACTTTAGCAATGTTGCTTACAATATCTCGTATAATGTAATATTCTTTTATTTTGGTCAAGTAATAGAGTAGATCACTACATAGTATAAAACAAACTCGTTCCCGGTGTCTGTCTGTCCGTATGTATGCCTAGATCTTTAAAACTACGCAACGGATTTTCATGCAGTTTTTTTTTATAGATAGTACAGATTGCACCCGTGCGGAGCCGGGGTGGGTCGCTAGTCTATATTAATTAATATTATAAAGCTGAAGAGTTTGTTTGGATGAACATGCTAAACTCAGGAACTACTGGTTCGAGTTGAAAAACCTTTTTTTTGTGTTGGATAGCCCATTTATCGAGAAAGGCTATAACATCATGCTACGACCAAAGACGCCAAGAAATTATTATTAAAGAACAAAATTGCCAAAGTGGCGCTTTAAGACCCACTCAACCCAACCAAATTCAAATCCTTACACATACTAAGTAACAGATATGAGATTCACACATTACTTTTTCACTAAGTAGGAGACTAAGTGTTTAACATGGTAGACCAGCAAACCTACGGAGATGACGAGCACAGCTTCAGTGACGTATCCGGTGACGACGTCTTGGAAGGTCTTCTCTCTGAGGAGATCCGCAGGCTGCGGGTTGCTGTCGGCCACCTGAAATATGTATATTAAGATATAAGAATAAGAAAAACATTCTAAGATTTTTTCATTAATCAGTGCTTTATTACATTTTATTTTACAACATTATTTTTAGTAATGCGAAACCCGATACACCTATCTTATATTTTTGTATGAAGAATCTGTGTGCAAAATTTCACAGAGCTGTATCATGAAAAATCACGTTGCTTGTTAAGTTACCTGGTTGTCTTGTTCAAAAACATGCTCATTTAGTGTTGTACACTCAATGATAACAGTTTGGCAATAGGTACCAAACTGTACGGTGATTGTAGTGTTATTAATTGGTGATATTTAATTAAATTATTTTTGGAAAAATGTAAAACGGTGTTAAAAATATTGGAATCGAATCAGTTACTGATTCTGAACAAACTATGTTCAGGCAGGTTTCGCATAAACTAAAAAAATGTTGTACATTGTTATGTTCTTTAAATATTCCACACTCCAGTAACTTTTGTTGTATCGCTAGTGGGTTTATAAATATTTAAACACTTACAGCCCAGACTCGGAAGTATTACTAGGAATTTTTTTTTTCGTGTGGGAATCAAACTCATGAGCAGCACGGTCGTCAGACAGTGAAATAATAATGCATTAGCAGGAACTAATGATATTCTTTATATTGGATGCAGAGTTTTCAATTTTCAATAACTAATAAGGTAGCTTTGGTGATGGCGACAGCAATTTTTAGATATAGACATTAAAGAGCTTTTGTTTTTAACTTTTCCCCGCTTCTGGAATTTCTCCTGTGGGTGCATTTATATACAAACATGTAAACTCATACACAAAAGCAGGACCCGGAACAACTACTAAAATACGATTATTAATTCGAGTCAGTAAAATGACATTTCCAATGTTCCTGGTTTGTTTCATTTTGTATGTATCAGTGACAGTTGCACTTGTCATTTTACTGACTCGAATTAATAATAATCAAACTATAGTAGATCCTTCAAATATTTGTTATGTGCGGTAATCGAACCCGCGACACGCAGCGCAGCTTTCGATCGCTCAGCCATTACGCCAACAAGTTGGACATTTTGCCAATTATTTTAAGTTGCATATACTCCGATCTTTATTGATGACGAACTCTACAAAACAATGAACAATAAAAAGCAATATTCCTTACCTTTTGCAGCACAACTTTCACTCTCGCCGATGATTTTCTAATACTGTCGATATTTGTGAGCAATTTCGTTGCGGCATTATTTAAATGCAAACGTATGGGCGAGTCTGGTTGTTCAAATTTGATTTGTTCCTGGACTTTCTTATATTCACGCAGGGTGTACTGTAATGTGGCTTCTAGGACGTATATCTGATGGAGGTGGGATCCCAAAGCTGTTAAATAGCCTAGCATACTGGAACAAAATAATGATATGAAAATTATTGAATAGGTACTTTATTGTTGAATGTCGAGAACCTGAAGGTTTTTTTTTTAATCGAAGAAAGAATTTAGATAAAAAAGGCTATCACAAGCTACATGAAGGAAGGCTAATTGATGGGGGTATTACAATGTCTTAAAACCAGGCTTGATCCGGCGAGTGAAAGTGACAGAGCTATACAAGTCGTCTAGCCCCATTTCGTTCACTCACTGGAACAAGCCTGGTTTTTAAGACGTTGTAATAGCCCCGGTGTGGTTGGTATGTCGCACGTATTCCTCATATCCGGGCCACACCTACGGCATTTCCCGTTAATTTTCGTGATAATAGTCTTTAAATGTTCGTATAAACGTCCATTAACGCAATAATCAACTGCATTACCCTTTAGTGTGGTCCTAGTGTTATAGAGCCAATGGGTCTTTTATTTTTAGCTTGGTAAAATCATCAAATGAGTCCCCCCGGACTGTCAGACTTGTACTGACTAAAATCCACGGTGTCCTTCATTAGCCCTTTACGTTCCAGGGTCACGGTAATGGAAAAGTCCCGCGACCCCGGCAGGCTTTGGCCCTCTAGAAAGGGGCCCCGTCATCTTGCTGACGCTCTTTGAGGCGCGCGTGGAACACAACGCGCCGTCGACCCGGGCATGGTCCATGGTCGGGCGGAGAGTTGCCCATTACTCGCCGCCTGCATGCCCGCGCCTACGGTGGCCGGAGATCGCCTTGCGACGTCCGACGCCGTGGGCGTCTACCACTGCGGCTGGGGCGGAGGGAGGACGCTGTCCTCTCTCTCTCACGGCCCGCCTCCCTCCTTCGCGAGCATTTCTGCTTCGCAGAAGGAGGCGACCGCTTCCCACTCCGTCTCGAGCCAATGGGTCTTGGAAAATTCACAATTCGCTGATGACTTTGTAAATTCTATTTAACATACAACTATGCAGTCATTATTTGACTACAACAGGAGTACCAACTCTTACAATAAAATATGATGTTCATTTGTTTATAGTTACCTAAAATTTTCTGGCTTTTGAGCAGTCATTCCGACTGCTTTTATTTTCCAGTTCCTTTTGTGAAAACTTCGTAGTCCGCTCTTAAGTCTTTGTCGTTCGTATGGTAGATGCATGCCCAAATCTATCATATCCTTTTCTTCTAGTAACAGGAAGGTCCTCAAATCCATGCCAGTTTTCATAATGGTGGTGGTGTAATTTTCAAGATGCATACCATACAGTAGATGTGGGATTTCACTCTTGTAATCTGGCCTGTAAATAGAATAGCATTAACACAAAACTCCTTGTAGAAAAATGTGAATGCCACATTTTAAAATATTGCTATTGCATTTTTAACAGGCGTTTTCTCAATTGTATCGCAGTGACGCGTCAGCCATTAAAGTACATTTTGATTGTTTAATTGGCGCTAATTTATTTGAATTGTTTACTTAGTAGCTTTGCTACAAACGTTTTACTGTGGTGGTACAAATGGAGTTTGTTAACTTTTTGAGAATCATGAAAATGAACAAAGTAATTTTTTTTTTCTAAAACTTTGCCTTTGTCTGGCTGTTTAGCCAGACACACAACCAATATCTGTAGGCCATTCACACATTTTTTTCCGTGCGGGAACCGAGCCCCGGACACGCAGCGCATCAGTCGATCTCAGCCACTGCACCACACGTACCGTAAAAAAACCGGCCAAGTGCGAGTTGGACTCGCCCATGAAGGGTTCCGTAGCAGCAAGCATAGATTAGAGATATAATTATATTGAGATTAGTAAGTAATATACACAAACAATAAAAATAACTTTGTTTTTCATAGTATTTGTATGAATGGCAAAGTTATATTTGCGGTTTTCGAAAATGTACTATATCTCAAAAACTGCTAACTGTATCTCATCCAAACCAATTTTCGTTGGTAGTTTTGGTTGAGGTCTACATTATATATTTTTTTTAGTTTTATCATTCTCTTATTTTAGAAGTTACGGGGGGGGGGGGCACACTTTTTACCACTTTGGAAGTGTCTCTCGTGCAAACTGTTCAGTTTAGAAAAAAATGATGTTAGTAACCTCAATATCATTTTTAAAGACCTATTCATAGATACCCCACACGTATGATTTTGGTGAAAAAATTTTTTGAGTTTCAATTCTAAGTATGGGGGGCACCCCCAAAATTTGTTTTGTTTAGATTTTTGTGTGAAAATCCTAATGCGGTTCACATAATACATCTTTCTACCAAGGTTCAACAGGATAGCTCTTATACTTTCGACAAAAAGTGGCTGTGACATACACGGACAGACAGACAGACAGACAGACAGACATGACGAATCTATAAGGGTTCCGTTTTTGCCATTTGGCTACGGAACCCTAATAAGAGTGCCTTCACACTAGCGTTTCTCCAGCGTAGGCGTTCGATAAAAGTATGCGCAGCGCAGACGCCGAGACAACATGGCGAAGGCGTCGCGTTTTCGCGGCGTTTCCTCTAGTCTCGGCGTCGTAAATGAACAGCTTTTCGGTTAAAATATTAATTACTATATAGAATAATTAGATACCTTCGACCTTTCTTAATTCCTGGGTAGAAATCCTGCCAAGGTGTCAAATCCAAGAAATAGGGGTCTTCTTGTTCCTCCGGTATTTGAAGATGTTTTTTTAATATTTCTACAATATTAGTGTATTCATGTAAGTCTGCCAGGTCCAAAGCTGTGCGATTATATTTGTCAACTTCAGTCAATCTAGCTCCTCTGGCTATGAGAATTTCTAATATTTCTGGTTGATTGTGGTGGGCTGCCCAGAATAATGCCTGAAATTTATAGTGACATGGATTTTATTACAAATTTTATCAAAAATGGGTTGTTTGTTGAACTAATTAAGAAATAGCTACAGTAAGTTGTATTATTGTATATTGCTCCCAGTTACATTGTTTTAACTGTGTAATTAGGTACCTCGCTTGTCACAAAATAGCATTTGATGTGTTTATTTTTGTGTTGTATAAAGTTCCAATTAGACAGGTAATATTGCACTCATGCAAAATTTTGTAGAAATAACATAGGTCTATAAGCTGAATTTGGTAAGTCAACGACTAGGAAGCCTCACGAATGCGCGGGCCATCGGCGCTCCGCAGCCACGGGTTCATATCCGCTTCAAACAAAGGACCAATTTAGATGGCTCGATTGGGTTGTTATAAAGAAAAAAAGTGGACTGTTTTAAGATATGAAAAGGTTGCGCGAGAGGGAGAAGACAGCGTCTTCCCTCCGCCCCAGCTGCAGTGGCAGGCGCCCACGGCAACGGACGTCGCAAGACGATCTCCGGCCACAGTAGGCGCGGGCATGCGGGCGGCGAGTAATGGGCAACTCGCCGCTCGACCATGGACCATGCCCGGGTCGACGGTACGTTGTGTTCCACGCGCGCCTCAAAGAGCGTCAGCAAAATGACGGGGCCCCCCACTAGAGGGCCAAACCCTGCCGGGGTCGCGGGACTTATACCATTAGGTACCGTGACCCTGAAACGTAAAGGGCTAATGAAGGACACCATGGATTTTAGTCTGTACAAGTCTGACAGTCCCTCCCGCCCTGCCCTGGGTGGGAGGACTCATTTGATGATTTTACCAATCGTCCATTTTAGGTATTCAATTCATAATATTTTCTTGTTATTATGTTATTAACAACTCGCACTGGCACCGCGTGGTGGATTATGGCCCACTCCCTCTCACAGAGAGTTCTGTGTCACAGCAGTGGGGACATTACAAGCTGATGATAGTGAATCTTATTGTCTTGATTTAAAATTAGGCATTACTTACGGTCCATCCTTGAAGATCTCTAACTTCAATATTTATATCCATCTCTAACAGTTTCTTCACAACGGCAACTCTGCCACACCCAATAGCTTTCATGAGAGGAGTTTGTCCATAGTTGTCAATACAATTTAGTCCACACTTCTTTTCTATCAAGTCTGTCACAATGTTGTATATGGCTTCATTGCTGGCACTGCTGTTTGAGCATGCACTCATGATAGGTGTCATGGAATCTGGAAATGTGTATTTATAATTTCATTATTTACACTGACATACATATTTTGATTAAAATAAATGAGGAAGAAAACCCATGTTGGGCCAGTATTTTGAAGTGAGCACTAAGAAATGTAGTGCTCTCCACACATAAGAGAGAGAGAGCGAGCCTTTTGCCTAAAATGTGTTTCAAAACCTTGACCACATCCACAAGCTTTGCAGTATTGCTTGTGACCACTAGACCAGTGAGTTGGTAGTAACACTTTTACTTTTTTGTAAATAAAGCAGAGAGCTTAGTACTTCAGATAATAATTTTTCCAGAAAAAAGAATAAGCAGTGTCCAATTTATTACAAAATTAAGTTTAGTTATTTGTCAAATGTGAACAGTGGGAATTCCTACTGGGCTAAATTTTTTTTTTGTTTTGTGTATATTGAAACAGGTATGGTATAGTAACACTCGCCAGTAACTGGGTTCAGTCACATTGGAAAAGTTTGAACCATAGAGCATGAAAATGTATGCAGGGTTCACAAAGCCACAAAGAACAGATGTGAATATACAAATGAAGTCATAGTCATAAATATTATGTATTTCAAACGTACCAGCACGATAGTTAGGATCAGCACCCTTATCCAACAGGTATTTGACAATATTATCCTGTGCATGGAAACATGCATGCATTAGTGCAGTCCAGCCGCTGTCCAACCTCTCATTCACATTATTATTTAATCCTGAAATTAATCCAAAAAAAAAACTGTAGTTAGCCTATTTGAATTTAGAAAAAAAAATTGTTTTTAATTTAATTAGTACTTAAGTCCACCACAAATAAGAACATTCGTAGAAGAGAAAAAATCTTAATTATTTTTTTAATCATTAATTATCACCAATTTAAAAGTGAAAAAAAATTAACAAAATCGACGTGAACACAAACGTGCCCCAATGGCTCGCCTCGGTTGTGACGTCACTATGACAAAGAATTTCCTTAGGACTGTGTCAACTGGCTTCTACAATAACAATTTCAAAGTGGGAACATGTACAGACGCCAGCAGGTCAAGCTACCCGAAACTGTCAATTTTTCCCAATGAACCATGAACCTAATGCTCTAGAAATAAAGTCGAAAATCTATCAAAGAAATCTGACAGATTGTAGTAGCTTAATGTGCTGGCGTCTGTACTATCGATGTAAGTATAGAAATTGTAACGATAATAACGTCACACCACCCCGTCTGGCGCTGTCGACGTGTTTTCGGCTCGGAGTTCAATTAATGATTTTGAATTTAATATAACTTCTTATTTAGAACAAATAAAAAAAAAAAACAGTTTGTTAGGAAATAAATATATGATATTTCCATTAAAGACAAAAAAAAATTCATTGAAAGGACTAATTGTTTACAAAATCTTTTCTTACGTCTATCTTGTTGATAACAGCTTCCCAGTCACTATTATTACAAAATATAAATCAAAGAAATTGTGAATTCTCCAACTAAGTGGATGGCCAAGTCTGAAACCATGAGGAGTACAGTAAAACACACAGGTGTTTTGAGGCTGATTATGATGAAAACTGAAACTGAATGACGCATTTTTGCTAATAAGGATCTAATTCCTGAGGGTCTAAAATGCCTCTAAGCATTATTCCAAATGATTCATTTTGTAAATGAATAGTTAAAGACATTGCTGGAAATGCACAAAGTGAATCATTTTTAATATTGCATAAAGAGGCTATTATAGACCCACATGAATTAGATCCTTATTAGTTAAACTGCGTTTTTGAAAATTCCAACCAAGATTTTATAAAAGAGAAAGTAGGTATAATACTGTTTTTCATAGACTTGAACTTTTGGCCACACCCATAAAAATCTTTTGCTTATATTCTATAGGGACTTCAAGTTTGTTTTAGGGATTTTAGCAGGTGAACTTTTTGGTAGATGCCTCACACTCTCATGGGAAAAAGCCTTGATGTGACATCATTATGTTGCCAGTTGTGAACATGTAGTTAGAACATGTGTTTAGTTCAGACCAGGGATCATTAAAAACACTCAGTACTCGTAAACAAAGAACCTTAATGAAAATGATCTGGAAGTTGAAAGAATTGATTCACTCACTTGTAGTGACAATTTCTTGAACATCCTCTAAACTCCCATTGATGATAGCATCCTGTATGTCAATTTCAATCTTCTTTTTCTCACTATGCTGTTGAAATTGGTTGTAATTTCTAGGCTGAAATATTTAAATACATAATCTAATTATTATGTTTCTAGCATGTGATGTTATTTAGTTATCACGATGGTCTCCTGAGCACAAGTTGGGCCGACATCCTGATCCAGCAGTAGCAAGTGTGGCTCCTATATGAAGGTTCTGAGTTTATTCTCAGGTCAGGCATGACGGAGTCTGGACATGTCATTGACTGGTTGATCACAATAGGCTTGCTCCTTATGACATGCAATCTAAACATTATTGGAGAAATGTGACTGATTTTTATTTTAGGTGTACATAAGGATCTTAATAGGTACCTAAAATTATTGTAGTTTATGCCTACAATCATGGTACCCAGGATTGAATTTATGTACATTGTCTTAGTTACATTCAATCTTCAATAAATAACTGATTGAAACATTCAATGACCTTAATAACACATCTCTACAATTCAATATCAAAGACTATATCCATTAGATCTGGAAGATTTGGTACTTCAATGGACCAGAATAACTGCAATTTGTTGCAATATACTATAAGTAAAATTTCTGTGCGGGCAGACAAATGCTACATTGCGACATCTAGTCAGAGTTGACACCTTGGAGCTGGAAATAAACCTGAGATTGATTTAGATTTGGGTCTTACAATAATTAAAAACTCATCTGTATCCAACTAAATAAAATCTTTCAAAAGAGGTCACTGATACACAATTAATTTATAAACATATTATTTGTTAGAAAGATTTGGTGTTTTATACAAAATTACAAGACAAATAGTTACCGGCTTTTCGTAGAAGCCGTATTCGTCGTCAGTGTCCGAATCTGACGCTCCACCAGGTCTTCCAGGTAAAAAGTTAGCCATTATGGTTTTTACTCCAGATGAGAAAGATGTTATCTCGTTCTTATTAATAATTTTTCATTTAATCAATTAGCTGTTTGAGGTTGGGTTTCCGATTCGATTCAAAACAATTTTTTGTTTGATTTGACAGTAGATTGACATTGACACTGACATTAAAAAATAATGTTACCATATAAAATATTAATAATAGTGCGTTCAAATAATTTCAATTCAGTTGTAGAAAATTGTAGGGGTTTAATATTTTTAGGGTTTCGTACCTTATAGAAAAAACGAAACGGCCGCTGGCAACAGCTAGTTCAACTAATGAATTATAGTTACCATTTTATGAATGATGAAGTTATCACAAAATTATATTTATTACGCGTGTCTTTCTCCTGAGGGATATCGATGCTTTGAGCGAATGGGCTCATCATCAGCCTATAAATGTTCCCACTGCTGGGACACAGGCCTCCTCTCTGAGAGTGAGTGAGGGATTGGGCCATAATCCACCACACGGGCCCAGTGCGGGTTGTTGGATGTCACACGTCTTCGAATTTTTGGTTTTAGGACATGCCGGTTTCCTCACGATGTTTTCCTTCACCGTTGCCGTTACCGAGCGAATGGGCTGCCGCCAACAAAATGGAATATAATATCACACTTCAAAATGCCAAATTATGAGCTTCGGCCGCATGCGGAGCCCTATACAGTACGACCTACAGTCTGAACAGCAATTCTATAGCCAGAGTCTCGATTGTAAAAGACCTAGGTGTTCTGTTTGACAGTAAAATGACCTTTCATATCGATGCATTCATTTCATATTAGTGCCAAAGTTAACACTGCCCAACATTAGGAATTTTTCCGGCATTTTTAACCGACTTCAAAAAAAGGAGGGTGCCAAATACACTCATGTTCTTATTCCGTCTCTTTCTACCTAAAACGTGGGTCACAGTTGTATTAAATGAGATCGTTTAGTCTTCCATGAATGTTGTACTGTACTAATGACCTTTTTAGGGTTCCGTACGTCCGAATACAAAAACGGAACCCTTAATAGGATCACTCGTGTGTC
This sequence comes from Agrotis exclamationis, assembly GCA_950005045.1. Lineage (NCBI taxonomy): Eukaryota > Metazoa > Arthropoda > Insecta > Lepidoptera > Noctuidae > Agrotis > Agrotis exclamationis. The sequence goes on along the minus strand of OX465425.1, from coordinate 12,134,817 downwards.
CGTCTGTCTGTCGCTTACAGTCAATTATCTCCGAATCTACTAGACCGATTGGGTTGAAATTTGGTAGGTACACATATCAATTCCTGTGACCCAAGCACAGAGGTGTGACGTGAATAGATGAAATCTGTATGTGGGAGGTAATTTTTGGGGGGAAGGGGAAAATGAAAAAAAAAGTTTTGAAAACTGCATCGTGTGATATATCAAATGAAATGTCTTGTTGAGACAATCTTAAATGTATTTTTTTGTAATTTTAAAATAAATAGTTTCCAAGTTATTCAAGAAAATAGACGAAATTTGACCATTCCCCCTCCCCTCTTATCTCCGAAACTACTGAACCTATAATTTTGAAAAAATTACAGTAATTAGTTTTCTACTTATAGATTATAGGAAAACCTATAAGAAGTCCATATCTGTATATGGGAGGTAATTTTTGGGGGGGAAAGGGGAAAATTAAAAAAATATATATTTGAAATTTGCATCGTGTGACATACCGAATCAAAGGTCCTGTTGAGGCAATCTTAAATATATTTTTATTGTAATTTTAAAATAAATAGTCTCCAAGTTATTCAAGAAAATAGACGAAATTTGACCATTCCCCCCCCTTATCTCCGAAACCACTGAACCTAAAATTTTGAAAAAAATACAGGAATTAGTTTTCTACTTATAGATTATAGGATAACCTATAAGAAGTCCATATCTGTATGTGGGAGGTAATTTTTTGGGGGGGGGGGGGAAAGGGGAAAATTAAAAAAAAATATTTGAAAAGTGCATCGTGTGACATATCAAATGAAAGGTATTGTTGAGACAAACTAAAAAGTATTTTTTTTTTGTAATTTTTAAATAAATGGTTTCCAAGTTATTCACAAAAAATAGACGAAGCTTGACCATTCCCCCCCCCCATTATCTCCGAAACTACTTAACCTAAAATTTTAAAAAATACAGGAATTAGTTTTCTACTTATAGATTATAGGATAACCTATAAGAAGTCCATATCTGTATATGGGAGGTAATTTTTGGGGGGAAGGGGAAAATTAAAAAAAAAATGAAAACTGCATCGCGTGACATATCATATGAAAGGTCTTGTTGAGACAATCTTAAATATATTTTTTTTGTAATTTTAAAATAAATATTTTCCAAGTTATTCTAGAAAATAGACGAAATTTGACCATTCCCCCCTTATCTCCGAAACTTTTATCTATAAGTATAATATGTATGTATTTAGAAATATATAAGTATCTTTATCAGTTGTCTAGTACCCATAACACAAGCTCTGCTTAGCTTGGGACTAGATGGCGTTGTGTGATAGTTTTGGAATATTATTATTATTATCTCTTTATTCGTCTTTTTTTCTTATTAATTACATTTTTAAACATTTTTACAAAAAGAAATAAAAAAACCTTTAAAAATATAAAAAATAGCAGTCCATCAGCATCGGGAAAAGGGTCCGGGCCGCCGGTGGTCAGGGCTCCTGAGAGAGGAACCTCCTAACAATACGCGCCGTGTCCAGAAGTACTGCTTTCTGAATCAGGCGCCTGTTCCAGCTGCCAAGCGAGAGCCTCCTCAGATCTTGTTCGAGGCTCTTGGCAATTAAGCCATTGGCAGACACGACTATCGGCACAATGACTGCTGTATTCACGTCCCACATGTCAACAACCTCGCAGGCCAGATCAAGATACTTGAAGATATTATTATTATTCGTTTTTAGGGTTCCGTAGCCAAATGGCAAAAACGGAACCCTTATAGATTCGTCATGTCTGTCTGTCTGTCTGTCCGTGTATGTCACAGCCACTTTTTGTCGAAAGTATAAGAGCTATCCTGTTGAAACTTGGTAGAAAGATGTATTATGTGAACCGCATTAGGATTTTCACACAAAAATCAAAACAAAACAAATTTTGGGGGTGCCCCCCATACTTAGAATTGATACTCAAAAAAAAATTTTTCACCAGACCCATACGTGTGGGGTATCTATGAATAGGTCTTTAAAAATGATATTGAGGTTACTAACATCATTTTTTTCTAAACTGAACAGTTTGCGCGAGAGACACTTCCAAAGTGGTAAAAAGTGTGTCCCCCCCCCCGTAACTTCTAAAATAAGAGAATGATAAAACTAAAAAAAATATATAATGTAGACCTCAACCAAAACTACCAACGAAAATTGGTTTGGATGAGATACATTTAGCAGTTTTTGAGATATAGTACATTTTCAAAAACCGCAAATATAACTTTGCCATTCATACAAATACTATGAAAAACAAAGTTATTTTTATTGTTTGTGTATATTACTTACTAATCTCAATATAATTATATCTCTAATCTATGCTTGCTGCTACGGAACCCTTCATGGGCGAGTCCAACTCGCACTTGGCCGGTTTTTTTCATCTTTTGTACATAATTTCACATATTTTTAAATATTTTTTAGAAAAACAAACAAAAAAAAAACATTTAAAAATATAAAAAAATAGTGTTCCACCGGTGTGGGAGCGGGGTCCAAGCTACCGGTGGTTAGGGCTCCAGAGACAGGAACTTCCTAACAATACGAGCCGTATCAAGAAGCCTTCTGGCCCTATTATTATTATTATTAATGGTTCGCGGGACTGTCTAAGCAGGATACCACGGCCCCGGAACACAAACGCCAAAGACGGGACTCATTTGATTATAATATAATCTGTAGTAATTTTACAGCATTGAGATGAAGTTATATGGAGATGCCCCGATGTTCTATACATACATTTTGCTTATACAAATATGAGTCAAACATGAGACAGAGAGTGAAATATTGGTTTATCTCTTTCTTTCTAATGCAGTAATCATATTTGACAAAAGAGACAACAATATTTCGGTTGTTGCTCAAAATGGAATATTTTGTTGGGATATTTCCCGCAGTTACAGAAACGTGCCCATTTCGCCATTTTATGTGCCAAGCTTCGTGGTAGTTCTGCTGTCAAACAGTTGTTTACTTTTTGTTGAATTTAGATTTTTGAGTAAATTACGGAGTGTTTTCTTTTAAACGTGCGTGTTACCATTAAGAAACAGTAATTCAACATGCCTGGATGTTCCATTGTGTCTTGTCATGCCAGAAAAAAGAAAAATCAGCCTGAATTGACTTTGTACAGGTTAGTAACAGGTTTTCATGCAAAACTAAATGAAATAGAACAATTTCGGTAAAGAAATCGCTATGTGACCTTGTTTTCATGGTTAGAGTATTAATATTTGGGTTTATTTCCGTCCTACAGACAATATTTTTCATTTCTTATTTTCGTTCGTTTGTTTACAATAATAATAGTGTTGTACCGTTGCTGTAATAGTTCCCGATACTAGTCCTTCGTTACACTGAAACTGTTACTAAATGATATATTGATAAAAAATACTAATCATTTATAGGTTTCCCAAAAATGAAAGATTGAAGAAAAAATGGTTGGACTCTATCGGTGACGAAACAATTTGTCCTCGAAGTAAAGACTGGCTTATGTGTTCACTTCACTTTGAAAAAAAATGTTTTAACAGAACACTTGATGTTATTAGGTTACATGAGAACTCTGTACCTACAATATTTTCGGTAAGTGTGTATTTCGGGGTGCTAAGACAGGAAACCTCCACGTGCGCCCGTGGACTGGAGTTCCCTCTCGGATACGTCCGGGGGGAAGACCAGTTTTTCGGGCCGGTGCGCCCTGGGATGCGGGCAAAAACTCTCCTTAGGCACTGTGTGCCTAAGGGGTTTCTTTGCCCGTATGCAAATAGCCTGTCGGGTGGACGCTCCAACGCGTGTCCCTCTGAACAGCAGAGGGCACAGCGGCGGAGCGGGCTTGCGGACGGTGAGTAATGGGAATGCTCGCCGTCCGACCAAGGACCAAGCCCGGGTCGGTGGCGCGTCGTGTTTCACGCGTCACCGACGGGGCCCCTTATGGGGCCAAATGCCTGCCGGGGTCGCGGACTTTTCTTAATCCAGGATACCGTGGCCCCGGAACGTAAAGGGCATCCGACGGAACACGGGTGGATTTTAGTCAGTAAGAGTCTGACAGTCCCTCCCGCCCCACCCAGGGCGGGAGGACTCATTTGATGATTTTGCCACCCTAAAAAAAAAAAAAAAAAAAAAAGTGTGTATTAAAATGATTGTTAAATAACAGCCTGGTTTTTTAGCCTAAGTTATATGGATAGTAATGCATATTATGCGTATAAATAAATAAATAAATAAATATTTCATAATTTTTTTCAACAACAAACATCCAACAAAAAACAACTTCCAGAGTCATTTGTATTCTGTGAAACAAGCAACACTCAAGAATCTGATGTTTCTTGTACATCTACTGTAATAAAGGAACCATCTACCGTAATAGATGAACCATCTAGTGTAATGGAGGCACCATTGCAGTTGACCCATCAATTTGTGGGAACAGTGCCCAAAGAGGTATGTAGATGTTGAATTTTTAACTGTTTTCTGACAAACAGACGGCAGCACATCAAGCGCCACAATCTGTCAAAGACTTGTCAACTGTCACTTGAAAATAACTTTTAGCAATAAAATGCAATATGCAAATTATTTTTTAACAGTGCATAATTAAGTTATTGGTTAATAGTGCTGATACATTTGGCATGTGAAAAGGCGCTGTGAGATGGGACTGTTCATCTCTTAGCTGCCACGGTCTATTTTAATTTTCAATTTTTTTTTTTAATATTAATTGTACACTTAACTTGCTACGTTGAGTGTAAAAAGAGTGTCCATGGAGTTTCTTGTCCGTTCTTTTGCATAGAAATCTTCACTCTGGAATGGGCACCTACGGTACTTTCACAGTTATTATGAACTTATGTCTTGTGACTAGAACTGTAGCACCATAACAATTTTGTACTGATTTATTTTTATGTCTTTTGACCATTCAAAAGTGCCTGTAATTATTGGCCTAGTTGAAATAAATTTGATTTGATTTAACTATTTATCTTTTCTATTACAGGTTTTACAAACTGGAAAAATTAAAGCCTTTAAAGAAAAATATGTCAATCAACAGAAAACAATTAAACGCCTCAATGAAAGAATACGAAGGAAAAAAAAATGCTGATTTGAAGGCTGTTGTGATAGAAGACTTGGCGGGACCAAAAGACTTTTAAAAAAGACAAATTAACAAGTCCAAAGGTTTACCTGTACAATCCGAATTAATCGTCAAATTTTAAATTAACGCTAACACATAAATATATGTATAATATTTAATTACAAGCAATAGCGCAAATGTGAAAATTTACATTTTATTTTACGTAACTACATGGATTATAATTCAATCATGGTATCTAGTCTTAATACTATTATGTAATCCTAAAAGTACTAGGGATACTAATATCCATACTCGTTACAGTAACACTATGTTTCTTGATTGGCACAACCCTAGCATTGGCCGCCATTTTATGTGCCCGGCGAACTTGTAGGTATCCACGTTTTTGGTGTAGGTATTTCCAGTCCATAGGATTATATGTCTATGTTTTACAGTAAGCGCACTTTGTTTTTTGTTCCAAACGTCCCGACAGAAGCTTGGGAGGGTTGCTAGTATATTATAACTCTATGGTTTGATTGCGCCAACAACTAAAAAAGCTTGAATGAGTGGATGCCTACTTATCTTTAAAAAAAAAAAGCAATGAATCTCAGTCAATTTGAAGAAAGCCGAGTAAAAAGTCTGAAGTAGGTACAATTCACGAGGTTGGGAGTTATTCTCCGCGTCGAAAGGTAAGGATAATAGGCAACAGTTCCAATTAGACGACGAGGGCGTTTGTTAACATTTAATTAACGTCAGGGAGCTATTGTGTCGGCGGAGGCGCAGACACCAGAGCCGAGCTTCGTTGCTATGTCTTGATGAGCTGCAGTCACAATGTTTCCAATTACAACAGTTTTTTTAGAACGCCACATCGCTTTAGTGAACCGTTGGAACAATGGGTGGCTCGATTTTTATGCTGAGACGTTATTAAGCGTTAACTAGAAGAGTTTAATAAACATGTATCTTATATGGAGGTACCTAGGTAAGTTAAACTGAATACTGAATAATGTACCACCGTAAGTAGTGCAAGTTGGGGTCACGGGACTGTCTCATCAGGTAACCTTGGCCCTGAAACGTAAAGGGCTATTATATTTATAATATATATGTCGCAGGTTTTTCATCAAATTAGGTTTTTGATCAAACAACGGATGACAGTCTTCCAGACCCCGCCATCCCCTTTGTGGTTATTTTTTTAAAACACCCAGAAGTAGGAGCACCGCGGAGCTGTTTAGGGATTTGATCAAAACACTAGATTTGTTAAGGGAAATGATAAAATCGTGTTGTTATTTTAACATCATCCGTTGTTTGATCAAAAACCTAGGTTTTTGATCAAAAACCTGATTTGATGAAAAACCTACGACATATATATTTATTAAAGACTAGCTTCCGCCCGCGACTCCGTCCGCGCGGATGTCGGTCTTCGCGTGGATGGTTTATTTCTCCATTTTGAGTAACTCTGACAATGACATCTTATAAATATCTATTGGACCCAAATACGGCTAAGCCTATAATAATACTACTACTGCTGTTGAGCTCGCGTTCTGTAGTAAGTATTTTTTTCATAGTAATTCCGACCTTGTATTTACAAATAACTGATCGGAACAGTAATCAAAAAGGTCGCGCTGAAAAGCACGGTTTAAAATGACACGCATACAATATTAATTCCACGGACGACCGCTCGCCACACTGGACACGTCCGCTCGCATCAAAATTCAGAATTTATATGCATCGCGCGGCTTTTTTTTTTTTTTTGTTTTGGCATCTCGCAGGTCAACCTCTATTAGGTTGTGTACTGCTCAACCGGGCTTTTCTGTGGGTGCCTTAAGAATTTAAGGCCTCCAGCCAGGGGCAACGCGCGGCGCGAACGCGGCTCCTTATATAGGAGTCGGGGAGGCGTGGCCCGCGTGTGCCGCAAACGGTTCAAGCCAAATCCGACTTTCGGCGCTACAGGTTACGGCGCTGAATCCACTGCGGGTAATGCAACGTGTGTTCGCGGTTCTACAGAACAACGTCCATGAATAAAACTAAAAAAAAATAATTTTTTTTCTACGTATTTTTCCAGGATAAAAAGTATCCTATTTTATGCCCAGGATAATAAGGTATAATTATACCAAGTTTCATCGAAATCGAACCATTAGTTTTCACGTGATGCCTGCACATACAGACAGACAGACAGACAGACAGACAGACAGACAGACAGACAAAAATTTTTTTAATCACATATTTGGGTTTGGTATCGATCCAGCAACACCCCCCGCTATTTATTTTTTCAATATTTTCAATGTACAGAATTGACCCTTCTACAGATTTATTATAAGTATAGAATAGATATAGATATAGATTACCATGGATTTCAGTCAGAATGAGTCTGACAGTCCCTTCCGTCATACCACAGGCGGGAGAACTCATTTGATGATTTTACCACGATAAAAAAAGTAGTGCAAGTTATCAATGTATAATGTTTTCATCATTTCATGTTTTCATGTTTAAAGTTTCTATCTAAGTAAAGAAGGGCTTAGTTACCGAATTCCCCCTAAGAATGTGAATGAATCAGTGTTTCTCGTATCTGAAATTCGTATTAAATAAGTACATTACATTTTACGTACCTATTTGCTACGTAACGTACGTACGTTAAAAATGTAGCACAAAAAATATCAAACTGCTGCCCGGCAGAATAGTCACGAATATAATTGTAAGGTAATTTTTTAGTGGTGGTCGAAGAAATGTTTGTGAATGTAATAGGGATTTTTCTCAGCGACGTAGAAGGTAAAAGATTTGATTTATCGTAGTCGGTTGGTGAGGCGCGCTGACCACCCGGCCGGGCCGGCCGCTGCAGGGCCGCTCGCCGCCCGCCCGGACGCGTTATTAAACTTTTCCCCATATTAAACATTCCGGAGACGAATACATTTTATTGTTGCCTCGGACCGACGTCAGAGGCCCCTACAAAGCGAAACTCAAAGACGGCAATTGCGAAATAAATTGAAAGCAATTTGATATTGCGTTGTAAGTAATAGCCGTCAGAACCCACAAGTCTGTAAGAGACATTTTGTATGCAATTTAGAAAAATATCAACGGGTCATTTGCTTGTAGCTTTTCGGTTGAATGGTGCACTGGAGATTTGTGGTTTACTGGTAATAGATGGGTTTATGAGTTGTTACTCTTATTAAGTAGGTATAACGAAATCCTCGATCTTCAAGTTTGTTCAGCGAACTTAATAACATCTGAAGATATTATAAAGCAAACAATCATGTAATTATTATGAACTCAGTGAATGTATACGTACTTTGACTTATATGTACCTAAGTATAGATAAACCATCCAATTAGACGCCGGCTTTGTTAACTTTTAATTAACGGAGTTGTGTATAGAATACTGTAAAGGTAAATGACTGCCAAGTATGTAGTAGGGCTCCTAACTTGTACTACTCTTGTGACGCTATTAGAATGCTGCCTTAGCCATAATTCATTTGTAATGGACATACAATAAATCATAAGATATAATTTGTCCTTTGGAAAACCTACCTAAATAATTGCAGTAGATATCTAGATATTGAACCTGCTCAATGTTTGGTTTATAGCAGAGCTCTTAATAAAAAATAGAATTAATATTCCTATACATATTTCCTGAATTTCTGGATTATGGACCACTGGTTTTACCGTCACTCTATTGTAAAAACCATCTTTAGGTCAAACAATCAAACGGCAGCAGCAATACAAAGTATATATCTGAGCGGGTGATGGGTATCAAAATTTTTGCCACCAGAAAAACCGACGATTTTTCTTACTTGTAGGTAGACATGGGCGCCGCCTTAAAAATTCTCGGCGGCGGCGCGCTGACCAATTTCAATCGGCGGCGGCGTGGCGCCGGCGGCGTAGGTTTTTACTACCTTCAACTAAAACTCAAAATCTACTCCCTATCTTCTTTAAGCCGGGACGACAGGAAAATGTCGTCAGTTAAAAAAAGGTTTTTCCAAAGGGACACTTTAACAACATCGTAAATTTTTTTTCTACATAGACACATAAAATCTAAACATAGATACTAATTCAAGTTACACCGTCAGAGAAGCGAGAACTCAATAAGAAAATAAGCAAGTTGGTACGACGTGACCTCGAAACTACCAATACAAGCCGAATTGAAAAGGCAATAGAAGAAAATCGGGGTGCTAAAGTGTTCGCCCAACAGCTGAAACGCTCGTATCTGACGAAGCTTAGATCACCTATTGGCCAAACCATAACCTTGCTGGAGATCCTAGCTGAGATAGAAGACTTTTATGGCCGGTTGTTCGACAGTCGTGGTCCACAAGCCACCTTTTCAGAGGATAGCCGAGCCACTCTGACCCGCCACTACACCGATGAACTGCCGGAAATAAGCCTAGATGAGGTTGGATTGGCCGTCAGGCAGCTTAAACATGGAAAAGTCCTGGGTGAAGACGGAGTCACTTCGGAGCTTCTGAAATCAGGTGGAAAGCCCGTACTTCGGGAGCTCCAAAAGCTATTCAACTCTGTTTTAGACACCGGGAGAACTCCAAAAGGCATGGAACAGGACTGTTATGATCCTCTTTTTCAAGAAGAACGACAAATACCTATTGAAAAACTATCATACTTATAGTATCGCAACTCTTTTCCTGCTGCACATCAATGACCTACTTCAATCTGGTATTGTTGAGTACGCAGATGACAGTACAGTTTCAAAGAGATACGTGTCCAGCGCAAACACCATCGGGGATGAAGTTTGTTCCTTGTGAGAGGCCATGGTTGAGCGGACAAATTATGCCTTAACCATGTCTATCAGTGGGGTGATGACAATTTGGTCTCTTTTAACGAAACCAAAACACAGGCTTGTCTTTTTACCGCAAAATGGAGTCGTTTGGACCAAATTCCTACTTTTCAGGGTGCATTTATACCTCTGAATGACCGACTCGAGCTCCTAGGCATGGAGCTGACTTCTAGTCTCAACTTTGGAGCCACCATTATGTTCAAAGCCCGACTTGCGGCCAAAAAGCTGGACATCCTAAATAGAGTGAAGCGGTACTTCACGTCGCGGGACTTATCAAATTACCGTGACCCTGGAACGTAAAGGGCTATTGAAGGACACCGTAGATTTTAGTCAGTACAAGTCTGACAGTCCCTCCCGCTCTGCCCTGGGGAGATTCATTTGATGATTTTACCACGCTAAAAAAAAAGCGGTACTTCACGCCTGGACAGCTTTTAACTTTTTACAAAGCACAAGTCCGATCCTGCATGGAGTATTATAGCCACCTTTGGGATGGCTCAGCTAAATACCAACTTGCCGCTCTTGCTCAGTGGAATGCAGAGCTAAGAGGCTCATTGGCGACGTAAAATTGGTGAGAGCCAATCTCCATAGCTTGACTCATCGCCGCAAGGTTGCCTGCCTGTTGGTCTTCTACAGATTATATTATATTTCGGAGAGTGTACCCAAGAACTCCACGATCTCATCCTAACAGGCCCCTTCTATCATTGCACATCTAGACGCACGGCAAATTACCATTCCTACCTTATTGCTATACCACCAATTCGCACTAAGCGTTTCCAAGCGTCTTTTATAAAGCGGACAGCGAAGGAGTGGAACTCTCTGCCTGCCTCTGTGTTTCCGAACACATACATTAACCCTAATCTCTTCAAAGATAGAGTGAACAGGATTCTTCTGGTTAAGCTCACTCCATTGTCGACTTTGTCGTAGTCACTCCTAACCTAGACTGAGGTCAAGAGCAAACCCATTTCACATTAAAAAAAATCGTCCCAAATCACTCCTGAGCCACGTCTATAAACTGTTTTCGAGGGTCATCACAAATCGTCTCGCAAGAAGACTTGACGAGTTTCAGCCTCCGGAGCAGTCTGGGTTTCGCGGAGAATTTAGCACCACACAATGAGGCAGGTTATACAGAAGTCCGAAGAGCATAACCAGCCCCTGTACTTAGCATTTGTGGATTGTGAAAAGGCCTTTGACTCCGTTGAAACCTGGGCTGTTCTGCAATCACTTCAGCGATGTCAAGTGGACTGGCGGTACATCGAAGTGCTGAAATGTCTCTATGACGCCGCGACTATGAGTGTCCAAGTACCGAACCAGCAGTCTAAACATGCTGCTGCGCAGGGGGGTGAGACAGGGGGATGTTATATCTCCGAAACTATTCACCAATGATTGTTGGAATATTAAGTCAGTCATTTTGGATGAGTCAATCACGAAAGCAAATACACGTCTTTACGCCACTCACGCCGCGCGGTGAATGTCGGCGGCGGCGGCGGCGTGCGGAGTGCACACGGCGGCGCCGCGCCGGCGCGGCGCCCATATCTACTTGTAGGTAACCCATGGTGTTAAAAAATCAACTGCAGGAATTTCGTGTGCGTACTCGGTATCAAAAACCAAGTACATTCCAAAAAAAAATTTTTTTTTTCGAGCATTTTTTTTCAAAAAAAAAAAATTTTTTTTCAATTTTTTTTTTCAAAATTTTAAATTTTTTTTTCAAGCATTTTTCTTTTGGCCTATTAATATGGCCTATAAAATAAGTTATTTGTAAGTATTTCGATAAATTGCCAGTCCAAAGTCTCCAAAATGTGATGGGAAAGTTGGAATCAGCTGTGAACGCTACACACGGGTGAACGACCTCAAAGAGCAATCAAATTCATTAATACGGTAAAAAAAAATGCTTGAAAAAAAAATTTTTGCATTGTACTTGGTTTTTGATACCGAGTACGCACACGAAATTCCTGCAGTTGATTTTTTAACACCTTGTATACCGAGATACCGTATAAATCTACCGATGTAAAAGTATTAATTCTGCCTACATTTAATTGTTTTTGCGTCCCAGTCCATCTTGTGGACGTCTTCATCAGACGGGGCGGTCTAATCCGAAATCTCATTTCCGACGAATAATTGTAGGAAATAGAGCGAGCCTCTACAGAGTCTTGCTGAAAAAACCCTTGAGGGGACGAGATACACGTTATCTTAGCTCTTTTCAGGATATTTTTAATAACGAAAAGTGTTGCCAATATCAACATTGAGGAGACCATTCGGATATTGCGAATTTTTAAAAATATTAAAGTAATAATGATGTAAGGTAGGATAAATCCTGAACATCGCCATTCGATTTATATCTCCTTCGACCACGTAGATCCATGTTTGACCACAACTCAAAGAAGCTATCATCTAGATGGAAAACTCATCATTGTAATGGAGCACTGGATATACTTAATTTGATGGAGTGCGAAAGAGGGAAACTCCTGTTATCCAATTCCTCCAACGTCAACCTGCTCTCAATGCAAACATATTCTCAATTCAATAGGAAGTCAAGTCAAGTCAAAACATTAATTGGTTATCCAAATATCCATTGTTATCCTAACAAACAAATTAATCAAGCTTATAACGGAATCAAGATTCAAGATCCGTGTTGTATTGCACGTCAACGATAAACAAAGGCGAGCTTGCAGGGAATTATATAGAGCCTTGTAAATTTATACATGAGTGTAGTAGCTGGCTGGTGTATAAGTAACAGAGGTCCACCTAGCTAAGTGATTGGATCGGTCCATTATCTTGTATCTGCTGATTTCTTCAGAGCACTCCAACTCTTTTGATTCACTCTAAGCAATGAATGTAAATGTGCGGTATTTATCTGTTTTATCTATAGGAAGACTTTATAGGCTATCGTATATACGAGTATGTAGGATATAGTCAGCAGTTATAATGATGTTAGCAGTTATAATGTTCTCTTATCTATTGCTTGAAGGAAGAGTATATTGAAAGCAATGGCATGCCCTCGTTGCTTCTGATTCTAATATCTTGTTCCTATGCTATTTACTAGTTTTATCCGCGACTTCGCTCGCGTTAGTTTAGAGTTTAACAGTAAATTCGAGTTGTACGTAGGTACTCTGCTTCTAGTGTAATTCAATGATGCACGCTATCTATATCGAAAGAACGTTATTGTTGTTGAAAACTGTACCTTCCTACTTTTTTTCAGTATGAAAGGTGTCCCTTTCTGTAGACCTGAAAACTTAAATGCAAAAGTTCAGCATGTGTGTGTGCGTATGTGGTTAAGGCGCACAAGGTAACAAACAATTTATAGCTTGGCCAGAACGTCTTGAAACGGAACTAATATTTTTATTTGCTGACAACGTTTTAAAATATTTGATATTTGATGTAAACAAAGACACAGGTTTGTAAGATTTATTATTGTGCCATAAAACTAACGTAATAAGTGAAAATAAATAAAATAAAATCATTCAAAGCGCTGGTAGCGAGAAGACAGTGGCGACTTCCAGTTTTCTACTGTTTTTTGCCAAGCTGTAACTTATTTACACATCTTTATTAAGTTAACATAGTGTTTGTTTACGGTATGTATAATTTACTTCATGTAGGTGGTAACTAGAGTTTAAAAAAAATATTGATAAAGTAAAAACTCTGCATGAAAAACAGGCTGGTTTGTCTTCTAAAATCAGACAGTCAGCTTGTGAAATTTGATATTTATTAATGTACCTATTACAAAATAACAGCTTCTAGCACTTCTTTTTATGATTTTGTAATTAATTAAGGCCCTACCAATCAATTAATCGATAACCAATAAAGATTTCCACAACCTCATACCGCTCTTAGTTCAATAGTTAATTTATGTGCATACATATTTATTGCTAACGTAAGTACCTAGAAATATTGTAAGAGAAGCGAGAGAGTTACGAGGTAGACTTATGGCTTCCATTCACTGGAGGAGAGATAATGCTTGCAGGCAATCACATAAGTGGATCAAATAGCTGTAGTCCATTTGGATAATGAACTAGCGACTGTGTAGCTCCACTGAGTTCTTTTTATTGTGCACTCCTTCATATAGCTAATATTAACTATTTATTCTATATTTCGAGATAGAGTTCAATGTTTGTAAATGATTGATTAAGCAGATTAGTTGATGTCGTCTTCAATGCTTTTAGAGAGCCTTAATCATGCGCCAATTTAACTAATGGTACTGAAATTATGACTCTGTTTGTCCAGACGTGAATTTTCAGTAATCAATAAAAATATTTTAATAACTTAGCAAGTTGGCATTTTAAGAAAGATAAACATTATAACCACCTTCAATTATGTTTTAAGTAAAATAATACATTAAAACACGTTCGTTTACGAAGTTTTGTTCCCTTAAAAATCATGGTTAGGTTTTATTAAGGTAACACCTTATTAAAACATTTATCAACGCACAAAACAGGCTACGTTATTTAAATCTTATGTACAGTTTCTCAATAAGTCTGTATGTTATAATTTCTCCGTGTAATAATACTGACATTTAATATTAATAAATCTGATTGCAAAAATAACGTTTAAGAACCTTGCCATTTATGGAATTTAATGAAGATAATAACAACATAATTATAGTCACCAATTTTTTTTATTTTCTTTAATAAGTAGGTAAATGGGAAACTTAAGGTTTCCATGCACTGTACTTTCAACATCCGTAAACACGTTTACGTTCATATTAAAAATACACTCTGTTTTAAAAGCAATTATCCATAAACATTGAGCTTAAAGGCGCCAATTAAAAATGAATAAATGAGATCAAGAAAAATGTTGTTCTTACTTTCAAAATTATTTTTATAGCACGCGATTGTAATTGCGTAATCTAGGTTGTATCATAATACCACACCGTGTTCTTAAGTGCAGTCCAAGATTAATTAATTATTTATTTTATTACAGCTTCTGCCCGCGACTTCGTACGCGGATCCTGTTGCTTATGCCAGCGACAACGGAATCGTCAAAATCGAAGATCTGAAACTGGTCTGATGTCCAATACCAAGACCCCGGGTAAAAATATAAATGGGAGTTTCGGCCAGTAGAGTCAGATTTTTAATGATATACCATCAAATCGAAAATCAGTCCTAAAGTCTTACCGCCTTCACCGCGTGGAGGTACTCTCAGCTTAAGTTATTTTATAATTACAGTGAAATTAGCGATAGCTTTGATTTCCACATCATATGTTTCTGATCTTAGATTTTTATAAGTCAACAGGAAATACCCATCAGGCCGAGCAACTTTTGCTAAGACGTTATTCCTATATGTGTTTTGGTGTACCGGGGCTCTTGGAGTTCCACAGGTGTTCCAGATCTTCGATTTTTAGGGTTCCGTAGCCAAATGGCAAAAACGGAACCCTTATAGATTCGTCATGTCTGTCTGTCTGTCCGTCCGTATGTCACAGCCACTTTTCTTCGAAAGTATGAGAGCTATCCTATTGAAACTTGGTAAGAAGATATGAACCGCATTAGGATTTTCACACAAAAATAAAAACAAAACAAATTTTGGGGGTACCCCCCATACTTGGAATTGAAACTCAAAAAAAAATTTTTCGCCTGACCCATACGTGTGGGGTATCTATGGATAGGTCTTGAAAAATGATATTGAGGTTACTAATATATTTTTTTTCTAAACTGAACAGTTTGCGCGAGAGACACTTCCAAAGTGGTAAAATGTGTGTCCCCCCCCTGTATCTTCTAAAATAAGAGAATGATAAAACTAAAAGAAATATATAATGTAGACCTCAACAAAAACTTCCAACGAAAATTGGTTTGGAAGAGATATAGTTAGCAGTTTTTGAGATATAGTAAATTTTCAAAAACCGCAAATATAACTTTGCTATTCATACAAACACTATGAAAAACAAAGTTATTTTTATTGTTTGTGTATGCTACTACGGAACCCTTCATGGGCGAGTCCAACTCGCACTTGGCCGGTTTTTATAAGTTAACAGAGAGTGCACATCAGATTAAACAACTTTTGCTGAAACGTCATTCCTACATATGTTATGGTGTAGCTGGGCGCTTGAAATTCCACAACAGGTGTCCCAGATCTTCAATTTTTATACGTCAACAGGGACTGCTCATCAGGCTGAACAACTCGTGCTGAGACGTCATTCCTTTATATGTTATAGTTAAGCTGGGCTCTTGTAGTTCCACATCAGGTGTTCCAGATCTTCAATTTTTATACGTCAACAGAAAATGCACCTGATGAGCATTTTCTGTTGACGTATGAAGAACTCTTGCTAAAACATCATTCCTTTATATGTTATAATGTAGCTGGGCTCTTGGTGTTCCAGATCTTCAATTTTTATACGTCAACAAAGAGTGCTCATCAGGCTGAGCAACTCTTGCTAAGACGTCATTCTTTTATATGTTATAATGTAGCTGGGCTCTTGATGAGGTGTTCCAGATCTTCAAATTTATTCTCTCAGCAGAAAATGCTCATCACGTGGAACAATATTTGCTATGGCACCATTTTTGTATCCCTTATAGTTTAGCTGGTCTGTTGCGGTTCTGCATCAGGTGTTCAAGATTCCAAGATAAGTTATAGCCTATATGTTGGCCAGACTTAATACCTATACAACAAAAAAATAATCATTGAAATCCGTCCAGTAGTTCCGAAGATTAGCGTGTACAAACAAACAGACAAACAGATAAACAGACAAACAGACACACAGACAAACAGACAGAATTTTTTTTTGGATTCGTGCTCTATTACTGTTTCTTTAACATTAAACAATAACTTAATTAACTTTAACATTGAATATATTATTTTTTTAATATATTCAATGTACAGACACAGTTTTTTTACTGTTTTATTATATGTATATAGATAGATAGATAAACTTTCGTGAAAAATATTCGGAGATTCGCATCCTAACAATAATGACGTAAAGGAAAAAAGCAGTACTTCTAGACAACGTACACAAACATAACTAAATACATTATAATGGCACAGCACCAGTGTGCTCAAAGTGGTAGGGGAACAGTGTATAAGACGGGGACGTTAATAATCGCGAGGTATAATGGGGACATACACTCTTTAGGCATACTTAACACAACACTAACGTAGAGCAAGCGCCATCAGGACGTCATTTGCAAGCGGCCAGACGGAAATGGCGTCCTGTTGGCGCTTGTGCTACGTTAGTTTTGTGTTAAGTTTGCCTTAGGTGTGTGATTTCCCATCATACCTCGTGTCCCCGTCTTATACACTGTTCCCCTATCTGATCAATCCATTAACGCCGCTACTCTGTCCAGGAGCTGTTAGGCCCAAGTTGGCGACACACATTTTCCATTTCCCCCTTGTCCCTACACGGCCCAGTTCCGCTTCTTCGATAATTCAATCCATACTGAATCTATTGTGTGAATATGTGTGACGATAGTACTCCAACATTTAGGTATGTGGTATGTGTTATGTAGAATTTAGGGTTTGTTGTGTGTTGTAGATTTTTATTTTTAACAATCTAGCTGTTTTTAACGATTTTACCCACTACATATATCTCTAAAATATCCCAGTGCAAGATAAAATCAGGATAAAGAACTATCCTGTGTGCTAATGCAGATTAATACTATCTGTGTATAAAATTCATCTAAATTCTTTCAGCGGCGGTTGCATGAAAGCGTTAAAAACATACATACAAGTTAATAGCAGATTAATAAACCAAAGATCTGGGTTTGTACCCACTTGATGGCAATAGGCTTTTTTTTAATCATCTTTCGGATTTACCATCACATGAAGACTGGGGTGGGACTGTCAGACTCGTACTAACTAAAATCCACGGTGCTCCTTCAATAGCCCTAACGTTCCAGGGTCACAATCACGTGTTTAGACAGTCCCGCGACTCCGGCAGGCAAGGCTGGTAATTTGGATTAAAAAAAACATAGATAATTGTCGAAATGTGGATGTACTAGGTACCTATATTAGGTACATCAGTCGGGGTTTAAAGGCTGATATGTTATGTTATATACTTAAAAGTATACAATCTTAAAAAAATACAATCATTCATGTGACGATGGCATTAAAATTAGTTTATTAAAAAAATATCCTTTGTACAAAAAGTGGTGAGGTAGAGTAGGTAGGTACCTGCCCACAATTCCAGGTATTTCGTTTAATTAATTAACTTCATGTACCTTACTCAGCTTTAATAAAAACGTAAAGCGGTAGGCGTGAGAATCACCTAATTAATTTTACCATTTAATTCCAAAAATATTTTCATTATGTTTCGTCAAGTTATTGTTTGAGTTAACAATTGTAAGTAACGTTGTATTAATACAAACTTCCTTATATTTTTACCTACTGAAAAAGTATCAAAATTCTCTTCTCTCTCTTGATTTCCCTTCTGGATTGAGTGGAGGAAAGCAAATGCAGATTACAGTAGTCTTAATTAAAAAGGCATATTCTAGTAATAAAATGAATTACTTCGTAGACAGGCTGCTACGCTGTTACCGCTATAGCTACGCAACGTAGGCATTCTCATAACATCCTTAATAATATTACGAGTATGTTCTACGAACATCTTAGGTACCTATCTAAAAGTCTCGGAAACTACGGCTTTTTTGGTCTTTTGAAACTTGTGTTTAGGTTATACTATTAACCTAATTCTTAAAGAGGTTAGTTAAGATATAATAAATTAGTAAAATCCAATATTTCATTTTACATTTACCTAATTCATGATAATTACACTACAATTTACAAACACGATTGTCGTGACTTGATCACTACAGATTTATTTGAATGACATAACCAAACCATTAATTAAATTAATATTTCGTTAGTCAAGCAAATATTAGCTCTAAGAATATTCAACAACGTCCGGTAATCTATTTTAAGATCGAATGTCCACTCGCTACATAGATATGCACTTTGCTTTGAGTGCTGTTTCACGGTGACATTTCTGCGCCGCTGTCTACATTCAACACGGAAAGGGTTTAATAGACCTGGTCTGATGTGTTATTCAAATTATGTCCTGAAATAGAATGAAAATTAAGCACTTGGATGATAGAACTCAGAGCACGAGCTTATGATTATGAATTTTTGTATGGTTTGTGTGAGTCTACTTTTTAGGAATCAATAATTGTCAGTACAAAAGTCAACCATGTGTCAAAGTATCAAAGTCAGTGTCATCACGTTTGAAGACAGTTTAATCAGAGAGACAGTTAGTATAAAGTTCTAACACACAAAAGCCACATCCATCGCCTTGTTTACTGCAACAGCGTGGACACTCGGTGCACTAACGCACTAGCAGTGTTTCCTTGATCCAGTCTATTTCGGCGGGATCCATTACCTCGAGAGTAGCGGCAAGAAGCAATCTCATTGAATGACCGTCTTTACCCCCAGTGTGGGTACGTGGGGGTACCCACACCACGCTGATCCACACCAATCGGTAAATATGCGTGTTAAATATGTATGCGCTGTAAGATGCTCGTAAGTGTATTAGATTTTGCTTGCTTTTTCATTCTGTCAAGTTACTAAGTACACACACTAGTCGGTGCGTACATAAACATATCCGCGCAATTTGTTTACGCATTCAACGCACGCACCGATTTATTTCCTCGCGAATACTTGGGATACCTAAAAGTATTAGAAGCCATTTCTAATGTATCATTTCCGTTCAAGAAATCCGAGAGGTTGGATTCCCATAACGGATTGGGTCAAATGTATTTGTTTACTCAGCAAAAAAATTAAGAGAGCCTTTTAATATAGCAAAATCGCTGAAGATATGAAATCCATTAGTCGCTTTTAAGAGTACCCATTTGTTAAGCTATTTATCTATACCAACACACTTATTTGAATCTACTTATAAGTCGTTGCCTGCGCAAGACTAAGTAATAACTTCTATCTGGCAAAAGCGAAAACTTGGAATGCACTTCGCACGAAGTGACTAGACTTTTCCATTAGGGGCAATTATCAGGCACAACAGAGGATCCCGTGCTTTCACCAGCGAAGCAACCCCATCCCGGCGACGGAACCTGTTAGAGATAACGTCATAAAGTCGCCGATGCAGAGCCGGACTAACGTCTTTGCTGTTGCGACGCCCTCACCTCGGGATAATGGACCGCACTCCCAGTGTACCACCCCCGGGCCCCTGCCTCCTCGCAACAGGCGCGAATTTGCAATATTTATGACTAAAGATCTCGAATGAATGGTTAGTTTCGATAAATACATATTTGGAACAAATTCTTGATTTACAGTGCTAAGCTTTTCTCTTTTCCTATTGATTTGTTCGGATTTAATACATTAATTTACAGTTTCGTGCCGATATTCACACCAATTCGTTGTTATTTTGATTTCCCGCGAGGATCTTAAATTTTCCCAGCCAGCCAGTTAAATTACCAGCAGTTTAATTTTTCCTACCGATTTGAGGTACCTAATAATAAAGTTATAAAAAATATCAACTTCACAAAAATACATGGAGAGTTGAAAACTGAGCTAAATCAAACTGGTAAGGTTTGAGTAGGTAATTAGTTTCTACACGTTAGCAACAAGCTCTCGTATCTAATATTAATCAGTAGAACATGATATTTAACTCAGCTCTTACGTAAACAATAATTACCGCTAACATTATCCATTAGCTTTTAGAGATGTCCATGTATAGTGCTGTTAAATAATCGGCTCAGGACAGCGTAAGGCTGCTAATGAAGTAATGGCGTATCAAACATCCCGTGCTCCCCCGGCCCTCGACCGCTCTCTGTTAATGGAGCAATGATGGTCCGTCACTCTACATTTGACTAGGCGGCTCTCACAGCGCCGCTCGGCACTTACCTAATGCTAGTGGACTTACACACTATACTAACGTGTCGTTGCTATGTGTATGTACAAGGTATTGTATAGTTCAATCTATGTATCTATCAGGTAGTTGAGGAGATCAAGATCATTTGACGTTATGATTCTGGCTATCGAACCTTGTGAGAATTTCTGATTACTGCTGAAATATTTTACTTTTAATTTTAGTTTTTAAAATATGTAGTATGTATTAAATATATACATAAATAATATAATCATGTAGTAGTTGTATAATTGAATTATAATAAACATACCTAAGTCTTTTTAAATAAAAATTTTACACCAACTAAGTACCTATATAAAAAAGTTGCATAATACTAACTTCTTTAAAAACTTGATGTTCCTTGGAGATCTTCATAGTTTCACGTAAAACTTACAAACAGACAAAACGCAAAAACATTTTCTTAACACACGCCATTTTCTTTCGTACATCGGAAAGAATCTCAAATAGTAAAATCTTTTTAGGCTTATGTCCAGCGTTGAGTGGGTCCACAAATGTCGCTAAAAGGCTGGACGTCATTGTTTATCCGGGCAACATTAGGCGGGTAACCGGACACGCGCGCCCTGAGTGCGCTACAAGTATCCGCTTTCAACTCATTACGGCTCGGACGTGGTGCGTGGGCCGCCAACCCCCTCCCGCCTCACACCCCTCGCCCATCTTTGTCCTTCAATCCCTCTTACAATCTTCGATCCAATTTCGAATACCCATACATCCGTCTAATGTTGGATTCCGCGTTTGATTAGATGACATTGGATGGAAGGTTTGGATGTGAATGGCACTGTAAATAAATTTGATCTATGTGATGCTTTGACACCATCTGCTTTTGTGCACGTGTTAGTACCTATGTGGGTGTTGCCTTTACTCATTCCCTTTAAACATGTTTTTCTTTTCATGTTTGTTTATCGTTAAGCGACAAATATGTACAAAGACTAATATTTCCAACAGTCTCCTTAATAGGTTGTAAGTTAAGTTAATGATATTTGCGCAAAGTTTCAGTAAAACAAAAACTTAATCAAGCAGATTTATTCCAAATTAACAATAAAGAAGATTGCGACCTCATGTCAGATGTAATCGCAAAATAAAGTGACACAAGTATCTTAATCAAGTGTCCATTCCCGGGAGTTAGAGCCGCCGGAGCTGTCCGTTATGGGCGATTCCGTATAAAACTGGACTGGCGTGGACTGTCCGTCCCATGCAATAACAGTTCCGACAAATTGAGTCCGCTGACATTGAAGCTGGGTACGACATTGTAACCGGCCGTTAATATACTTACATGTCAGCTCAATTAACTGCATGCAAATCTTTACAGCATCTGTGGAAAAACTTCTTGATTGCCATCAATTTTATATTGTTCTGCCAAATGATTCAAGTGTTAACATAAATAAGTAAACGTGCTTATTAATAACACAAAACAATATAAATACTCCACCAATTAGGAAAAGTAAATAGAATTAACCAAATAGTTTCGTGAAAGTTATTTTATGAGAAAAATCATGTAGCAAGTTGCGGTCGCTGCGAGCTTACCGACCGCAATAACATAACCGTTTGGACAAATTGTGGCTCGCTCGGGCCCGGATTAGCGGGTTTATGGTACAATTCGTGTATACAATACCATCTCCAGCTTCCTGATAATTGATATCAATGCGCAGCGTCCAGCAGAGAAAGGAATTAAGCGCTCATTTATCTGTGTTTCTTTTTATTACATCGCCGCTTGACTCCGCAAGGCTAATTGAACGAAGAATTGGACAGATTGTGCGAATGACTAATCAAATTAAAGGACGTGAACTATCTACTTTTATTACTGTTTTATGGGAGAATAAATAGGTAGTCTTTAGTAACTTAATTTTAATGATATTGTATTATTAAAGCACTATTAACGATAACATGAAAACAAAGATTAAGAGTGTGTGATAACTTAAATTAAAGTTTTCTTTTCGTGTTTTTTTAAATTACTTGCATACGTAACGTGTATTTAAATAAATCAATCATATTATTATTAATAATAATATAAGTGTATTTAATTAAAAATGGTGGAGCAACCACCTAATCTAAACATCCAATATCAAACATGATTAAACCGCAATCAAACTTAGCCAATTTATATTTTTGAAAACTTTCGCTGTTTTGTAATCAGCTAATTTCATTTAAATCTCAAATCAGATAATACTACACCCAAACAGCGAGCGTAAATTAGTTTTTTCTTAACACAAGCCATTCTGAATAGTAAACAAAATGAATGGGCCACCCTAAGCAAAGTTTAATCCGTTTTTATTACGAAGAAAAGAAGTAATTACTCTACCCTTAACGCTATAGAGGGTTGGAGCCCGAGGTAAAAATTTCCATAGATTTATCATAAGCAAATTAAGTTTATAATTAAAAACAGGAGTTTTGTATAGAAGTAATTTGAATATGTAAATAATATTCTGCATGTTGCTTATTACAAAAATCTGACGCCGTCTTCTAGACAATGGCGGGCTAGTCGAGATGAAAAGTACTACGGCTTGTGCACGACAACGATCATTAAACATTGTAAAAATTGTTTAATATTGTTTTTAAAAGTGTATCGATATACTTTAGGAAACCTACCGGAGGACGTGTGGTCACAGCCTCCACAAGGCTTGTGAATGGAGGAGGGCACGCGCGCCCTCGTAATTATCCTCCTCTCAGCGCCCTAATTATTCCATTAGCTGTGTAAATAATAATAAATCAACTGATTAATAGTTAGCTCAATCAATAAATAGTTCCAGCAAACTAGTGATTGCTATTGAAGTGTTGATCAATGTTAACTTAAGCCCTTTTTTAACATAATATTGTGATATTGAGGCCCAAGAGATATTCTCATGATCAGAAATAAAATGTTATTTTGTTTATATGTAAGCAATTCGGGCGTCACCACATTTACGAGTTTTTCAATTAAATTGTAAAAAGAATTCAATTGACGTTTCAGGGCTGTCCGTAGCTAATATTCATAGGGAAAACTTGTTTCGTCTTGGTTATTTCTGCATAATGTGTAAGTTGGTGTCACATTCTAACAAGTGGTTAAGATAATCTATAACCTGGAAGCTCATAGAGACGTTCAGTAGGCTCATTCATCCTCGGTGAACATTCTCATCCCGAGGTGACGGTTTTATCACTTCATCAAGATACCAGTGAAATCAATTTAAAGCCCGTAAGGCCGAGCGGACTCACCTAAGAGTCCCTAAAAGTCCCGAAGGCGGGCGTCCCTGCCGCCCGTCTCGTTCGCTCGTGCCCGTTTATAAACGGTTTTATTGCTTTCGGAGCAACCGAACATTATTAAACTTTTCCAATTTCGATTTATCACGTAGCTGTCGGAATTTAATACCGCCCTACCTTCGGCGGAGGCGATCGCCCGCCGCGTGATTACAATACACGTCGTTAATAATACGAGTTGAGTGCGACTCAGCCGATTGCGACTGGTGTGACGCGCCGCGACCGCGACCACGCCGCCAGTCGTCACCTCCCGACTGTCGACACCAGCACACCCCTACTACTTCTAGTATACCACTGATACTTTTTGCTTCCTTACAAGTTTTCAAATATCGTTTATTGAGTTCCAGGTGCCATTGAAACTGAAAATAATAAACACGTTTATTTTTTTCTATCGGTTTTGGCCAGACGAGTTTTTTTTCATGAGGTACATCTCTCATCTTCTTTTGTAAACTTCATTAACAATGTTGTTTTTTAACAAAGAAAATTTTCAGGGTCTCTAGTTTATACCGTTTTCATGATTGTTTTTTTGGCGCTGCGCCGCTGAAACGTGTGGATGCTTCTGCTCTGCTATGGTAATTTCTTGCACTATTGGTAAAATAAATGGGAAAAACTAAAAATAAATGTTTTATGAAAGCTACAAGATAATTTAATATGTAAACCGTACCTGCTTTACATATCTGCAAATATCATAACAAAATAAGTCTCTTATATCGGCCTGGGTTAAAATTATGAAGCTAAAACTGTAGGTTATTGAAAACGTGACTTACATTTACATGGGTTAGCATCTACGAGATTTCGTACAGAGATATACAAGGTGTATGTTTCTGTCTTAAAATATGAATGAGCTGGTGATTCTATATTTATTTCTGAACTTGAAAAGGTTAACATTGCTGACGTATCACATTTTAGTCCTCTAATTCTGATTGACATTTTTATTCAGATTTTTTTGTCAATTTACGGGGACCAGTTATTCTGGGGCAGGAGAACAGAATGATGTCGAATTTCAGATATATTGTTTAACCCTCTCCTGATTGGTCAATTCATTGTAAAAGACCATTGTGCTTGATAAATGGAGCTCTTCTTTCAGTTACCAAAGTGGAAGGAAATAAAAAAGTGTGAAATAAATGAAATAATATAAACTAGGGGAGTGTGGTGGCGAGAGGAAGCATCGGCGATCGCGGCCGGCCTCGGTGCAATCTACTCACATTCATAGGGCCAATCAAGCACCGACCCACTGCCATCCGTGCCCCTTAGCTACACCCCGGAGTGGAGCGGATTCTGACGTTAGTTTTTATTATTTTAAGAAATGTTTATTTTATTTCATTCCTTATACATAGGTGTCATTTTTTATGATCTTAGGCGCGGGCCACATTGAAAAGACGTAAGACGAGGACGCGTCGCGGACGTGCGAAAATGTGCAGTCGCGCCCGCGCCCCGTCTCTTCTGTGTGTTTTACGTCGCGACGTTTCTATACATTTTGTATTGCTGGGTCTACATTAGCGGGCTACGGCAAATATTCGGGCTACGGCGATGTATGTGGCCGGGTACATCGTGGCAACACGATGTATTCGCCTGCAGACGATGTAGCATCGGGGCACTGTCGGTAAACTGGCGCGCTTCAAAGGACTTGTCGCGACAATATTCGCTTGAGTGGCCACACCTACGGCACTTCAGTGTCGTCCAGACTTTGAATGCAAAGCCACTGCTTCCTCAATCGTCTCGGCCACACAACTAAACAACGAATATTCGCCGTAGGCCGTTTCTGAATCTTCGCCCGCAAATGTAGACAAGAACATCGTGTATGTTTGACAACGGATGTTTTGCGCGCCAACGCGATACGAAGTTTCGCCCGCTAATGTAGCCCCAGCATATGAAAGAGACGCCGAAGAGACATATGTCTCCGCCCCGTCTGCGTCTTACGTCTTTTCTATGTGGCCCGCGCCTTACAATCAGTCGTAGCATTTACAAGTACTTCTGTACGAATGTACCACAAACCTTTATTAAAATGTAATTTAATTTATGAAAACGAAAATAGAACGATAGGCGATCTCTCTCTTTCTCTCTATGTAGTCATTGCTTCATGTCTAAAGGTCGTGGTCAGCTTTTGGAGCGGTTGATCCGTCTCCATCGGTTTTCCCTTGCCATGGCAAATGACCATAGGTGAAAATGGCGAGCTTCCAGACAAACATACTTTGTACAACTCCTTACCTTTAAGGGATGAATTAAGAAAAATATGTAACCAGTGGTTTAAAATGCGCTGACTGTCAATGTGTTAAGTTAGTAAAGAATGTTCATAATTTTGAAGATTTATTTCTTTCTTTCGGGTTATTTTCCTCACAACATTTTCACTTATGTTCAAGATAAACTTTGGAAGTTCAGTACCCATACCATGAGTTGGCATTACGATACTCGATCATCGATATCGACCGCGTTTGGCGCTCTCATTGGCCCGCTTAAATGTTGGATGAACTCTCAACCAAATGAGAGCGCCAAACGCGGTTGATATCGATGATCGAGTATCGTAATGACAACTCATGGTATGGGTACTGACATAATATGTGTTGAAAATGACATTAGGAATGCGTAAGTATGAACTCACAAAGTCATCTTTGGCTACCACGACAGTTTATTGTGATGCTGCAGTCACTAATTATAATTACCTAACCAAAGACGTAGGTTACGTGGGTACCTTTACGTAGGTTCAACACTTCGTCACTTGACACCATTGTGATCAAGTGATGACAAGGTAACTGTAGTACAGTGAGCTATAGTGTGTTTTGATTTAAAGGCTAACAAGTAACAAGCAAAGTTGAAGGCGTCGTTAGATCCGGCCGATATTAATGAGACTGTCACTCTTATTAAAACTCCTCAGACTCATTCTATGTAGTTAACAGTTTTCAAGAAGCATAAAGTTCCTTATACGTAAGTGCTATTATAAATTATGGAGTTATTAGTCTTTGTTCAGGCTGATGATGTGAAAGAGAAAGGTTTTTTTTATCCCTGTTGAAGTACCTGATATTTCTTTTATTAGACTACTAGCTTCTGCCCGCGGCTTTACCCGCGTCATGTTAGGCGTTGGCCTTGTCTCCCGTCCCCAGTTCCCTTTATTTTAACATATTAAAATCATCAAATGAGTCCTGCCACCCAGGGCATCAGGGCGGGACGGACTGTCAGACTCGTACTGACTAAAATCCACGGAGTCCTTCAATAGCCCTTTACGTTCCGGGGTCACGGTATTCGTTAGTCCCACGACCCCGGCAGGCTTTGGCCCTCTAAGGGGGCCCCGTCATTGTGCTGACGCTCTTTTTCTGACAATCGGGCATGGTCCATGGTTGGACAGCGAGTCGCCCATTACTCGGCACTCGCATGCTTACGGTGGCCGGAGATCGTCGTGCGACGTCTGTCGCCGTGGGCGTCTACTGTGGTCGCTGTCCTCATCCTTACGCGTCCCGCCTCCTCCTTCGCGAGCATGATTGCTTCGCAGAAGGAGGCGACCGCTTCCCACTCCGCCTCGCCCCGCAGCATGGTCTCGACCAATGCCGGCCGCGAGAGGTCTCCTGCACCTATCGCTGCCGAGAGGACACGGGGCGGTGCTCTGCCCAAGCGGGGCAGTCCTGCACCGTATGCTTTACTGGGTCCTCTGAACGATCTTCGCAGTGGTGATCTCCAGGCGTGACTCCCTCCCTATCCGACACAGCCACCTTCAGAAACTTCCGTGTCCGGTGAGGACCTGCGTCATGCGGTAGGTCAGGACGCCGTGACGCCTTTCCATAGCCTCTCCTCAAAGAAGAAGAAGAAGAATACCCACTTGGCAAAATCTACTGTTTATGCCAGCGATATAGTGCGCAAAAGAGTTATAAGATTACAGGAAAATAGTTGAGTTATCTGAATGAATAAATTTATGATTGCCGAGCTTCGTCTACTTTTACAACCCTCATGCAAAAAGACGGCTTGTAAAAATGTTAGATTAGGTCCATTCTTGAACTAACTAAGAAAAGTACTAGATCCAGTCGTCAGAATACGTCCCTGTGTACAGAGCTCACGTACGACCGCTCGTAAGTTCAATGGAGGTGTTGATTAAAAATATTTCCCATGTGCGGCGTATAAGGCCCAATTGGGCAAGCAATCAACCGCCCGCGCCCTGCCCGCGCCTTGCCCGCCCCTCGGCCGCTAATCATGCGCGCTACTTGCCCGCTTATTGCAAGCTTTTCCTTCGTACATGTGTACTTTTTATGTCTTCATACACATTACAGGTGAGGGAAGACAAAGGAGGATGAAATTGATTACGAAGAGAGGATTAAGGTTCAGTGTTGTAGATGTTGCGATGAACTTTGTTGTTATTGTAGCGTAAACGTAAAGAATTGACTTTTAATTATATTTTAAGAGTAGCTTTATGATATGTTTAGCACAATCTAAGCTACAGGTGTATGCTGTGAGTATGCGAAGTAACTGGGGAAATTACTGTTTCGACTCGTAATATTTCTGAATTAGCAGACTGAATAGCATGGGATGCCATTGATGAACAACTGAACTTACTTTTATTATAGTATTGTATTCATATTTATACGTATACTAATACTCGTGAATTTGGGATGAATGCTTTTAAAAAGTAAAATAAGCTTTCCTTTCAAAGTCTGTACGCTCAGGCCTTCAAACCTGAGCAAAACAGCACCAGATCAAACAACAATAACGTTATTAGGGCTGGAAATACTTTAAAACAAAAATGTATCTAATGAATGGCTTTGTTCAAAGCAGCCGAATGTTTGCCATTGCCAGAACCGTTCGGCTTCGACAAAGCGCGTCTGGCCTGCCAGCCTGCCTGGCAAAAACAACTACTTTCCATTCTTGGAGTGCGTTTAATTGGTGCGCTATCTCGAGTGCGTTAGTCTGCCGGCCCATTACAAGTATATAGACAGAATAATAAATAGGCACCTGATTTATATTACACAGGGTTTTAAATTCTTTATGATTTGATCTCGGATCCTCTCCAACCAGAGATCTGGAATTTTTAATGGTATCTAAACCAATATTATGAAACAGAAGAGTTTGTTTGGTCGAACGCGCTAATCTCAGGAAATACTGGTTCGAATTGAAAAAATCTTTTTGTGTTAGATAGTCCATTTATCGAGGAAGGCTAAAGACCATAAAACATCACGCTACGACCAAAAGGAGACGAGCAACAGTGGTAAAACCACAGGGAACAGCAAGTCGTTCATATGTCTAAGTCAGGTGGTTTCTTACCATAATAAAGCAATTAGGAAATCACTTAGCTGTTAAAGAATGTTGATTTCTTGTCAAATAGTAACAGGAAAATACATTCTAGTTACTTTCAAAGAATCGACACACATTACTCAGAGTCATGAGAAAACTTTTTGCTTTATTACTGTTAAAGATCAATTCATCATGTTAAAGGTACTTTTATTCCACCGTGTAAGCGCTTTTTGTTATCGATATAGAGGAAAAGAGGCAACAAAAGTGTGAAGAAACGATTGATTTAATTACTTCTAAATGAATTTTTATGGAGACATTCCTTCTGCGCAAGCAATCTAGAGCTGCAATTCCCGATGCCATATCCAGAACGCCTAACTACCAACAATCGTTTCTTACAAGAATGATGACAGCGTCGTCTGAGACTAAGCAGGATGGCTTTCTTCGTTTTTTTCCCATTGATCTAAATTCATGAGAGCGCGCGCGCACGTTCGCCGTCGTCGCTTGCGCACGAATGTCGCGCGCGGTGCAGATTCCGAGCTTTTTGCGCGCCATACTGTCTAACAAGATTGAAATAACTGCTTGCCTTTGAACAGGGGATTTGATTACTTCAAAGAATGAAATAAGATCAAGAATAAAAGATGAATTGCGTTAATTGCTAGTTGGTTTTGTAGGTCTTGTTTCAGCGTCTACGCAAAGAAGGACTCTAGAAGCTTTCTTTGTTTGCTCCTTCAAAATCCTGAATCACGAAGTTTATTTAGACAAAAATGGAAAAAAGTTTAGAACAATAACGTACCGAGTCTACGAGTATATATTTATTGATTGATTCATCATTATCACCAGCCTATAAATGTTCCCACTGCTGGGACACAGGCCTCATCTCTGTTAGAGGGAGTGGGCCGTAATCTACAACGCGGGCCCAGTACGGATTGGTAGATGTCGCATTGTCTTCGAATTTTTGGTTCTAGGACATGCCGGTTTCCTCACGATGTTTTCCTTCACCGTTTAGAGAGCAGTGGTGTTGAAATAAACTACACAAAGTAATGCGTCTGACGGGGTTCGAACCCACGACCTACAACTTGTAAGTCGAGGCCGATACCACTGGGCCACCACTGCTCTCAATTTATTGATTAGTCTCCTACTATGTATACCCACTCTAAAATCTAAACAACATATTTACCTACTTAGTTTATTATAAATACAATTTTCAGTTGATGAGAAAAGTAAAAGCAATTTAAATTTTTGAGTCTTATCTTCTAGTTAATGTAATATAGTGCAGATGGTTTTAAAAATATTCTGTAAGTAATAAGTATTGATACAGTTTGATACAAAAACATCATAAGATAAAGTGGATTGCTTTGAATTTCTATAGCAAAGATTCTTCTCTAATTATTATTGTTTTACATTCTTAAAGTATTTTTTCCCATGATTATGTTTGCTCTTACACATCTTCCTATTATAAATTATTTGAAATCTTTACTACTATCCTCACTAAGATTAACCCACTACATTTTCAAGCTTCAATACAAATACAGGTAAGGTGACTCCACAGTTTCCTTGTGAAGGAGCCAGCAGCCGTTATACACTAGGTATACCTGTTGCGGGCACAGTTGTAGCAGCCCTATACGTGATTAGGAACCGTTTATTTTATTGAAGCACCCACTTATTGTTGATGCCGACGGTTTTTGCCTCTTCATTCCCATCTCGAGTGCGTTCGCGCAGTGCCACGTTTTATCGCGGGCACGGCATTCAGCGCACTAACGTTGGATTTAATTAGAAACTCCTGCATTTCGACTCTGATGCAGTTTTTTTTACAAGTCCGCGTTGTTTAAGTGGAAACTGAAATGTTGAATTCCATATTCCACCTATCTCGTTAATTATTTGGAGTACTTTTATTGTTCTTTGATTTAATTTAGAGCACCATCCCTGTTGAATATCGAGAGGCAAGCATCCTATTATACTCAAAGAGGAATTCACTAATGAACATTTACGAAATAACGTTACTATGTAGTCAGATTAATATACTAAAGCTGGATGTCATCAAGTTGCGAGAGAGTCAACATACAGACTTGTGTTAACAGGGAAATTACAACTGGCATTAATATGCGGTCCATGTACATAAACTTAAAAGCGGTCATGGCATGTTGTGTGTCTACTTTGCAATGTTATTAAACAGAATATATGTTCATCTTATTCCGGCTGCATTATCAGCTCGGGTGGATTCCAGGGGTTCTCATAAGGCTGCCTTCACGTCGTCGCACCAATAAGCGCTGCAACGATGCAGCGGTCAGCGCTACGGTAATTAAATCGGATTAGGTATTAAAGTTAATATTACAATCGCCTGCAAATGTGATTTTCATGTATTGTGGGTGTTTATGTGCAAAATAATGAACGCCATTAAAATTCTTACCGCGATTATAATAGGATTATTATATCGAACACTTTGGTGCGGAACCCTCATAAAAATTGGGTGAATCTTAATTTATTTGAAAGATGCAAAATAGATTCAGAAGTTCATTAGAGCAATTTATATTAAAGATTGTATTACCTTTAATGATTATGATTTTTTGTTTCGTTTTGTATTAATTTGATCTTATTTTAGAGTTAACTTATGAACTCGTGATAGTGAACAAAATTACAGGTAGGTACTTAGACGTGAAATAATTTATAAATCGGCCGTATCAGCAGTACAATAGGTGCGTTTAATGGATAGTGCAGGCCTACCAAAGTACCTAAAAGTCGGTCAATTTGTATGCATGCAGTTTTTGACTGCATGCATACAAATTGACCGACTTATTAAGGTTGCGTCCATTTTATTCGCCACCCACGTAGATGTCAAACTGAAAATATATTTTCGGAATAAAAATCCACGAAATTGCCAAACTGCGTCTCTGAGATAACAGCTAGTAGGTACCTATATACTTAATACATCCGAGTACGGCGATTCTAAAATGAGTCCAATCATATCATTAAAAATACATATAAAGCAAGGATATTTATTTTTACGACTAATAAATTTTGGCATAAAATAAAAAGATATGGAGGACATTTTTCTGAGATCGTTCTTTCGTTTTTATCGATTTCACTTCTGGATCCATAATATGAGTGATTTAATTAACAATAAAAGTAAAATAATGGTACATCCGATGATAAAAAAGTAATACAGCATTGAATAATTCATAATTGGACATTAGGTATTCGTGTTTGAGTAACGTTAAGTGTATTTGAGCTCAGTGTCAAATCTTGGCTGAGTTAAGAGTGTCGGTCAACTCGCTCACTCAGTTCCTTTATAGCGCTCACTCTTTTACGGAAGTGCTTTGCGACGTTAGAATAGACTGGATGTTACGCGAACTATTTATATAAAAAGTAAAAACGTTTAATTTTGATTCTCAAAAAAGTTGGAACGTGAGAAAATCACATCCATTTTTGAACCGTTTTTTTTTTATTGTTAAAACGAAGCGTTGGTACTGCTAGGTCGAGGGCCAAAGCCTGTCGGGGTCGCGGGACTTATGTCATTACCGTGACCCTAAAACGTAAAGGGCTATTGAAGGACACCGTGGATATTAGTCAGTACGAGTCTGACAGTATGGGTGGGAGGACTCATTTGATGATTTTACCACGATAAAAAAAGGTACAGCTAGGTCAGTTTTCAAGAAAAAAATATTTTTTTTTCAAAACGTTGATCGCCAAAACTTTTTCACTTTGTGACTTCGGTAAATAAAAAATATACTCCTAAGAGGCGTATCCACACCATTCCAAATTATCGCAGCAATACTTTTAATGGATCTTGTGAGTTTTTGCCTTTATTTATACGTTTACGATGTGCGCATAATGGATCAGCAGACGAACACTTAGTAGATATGCGATACTTGTATATTATTGGCATTCTACTCGATTCCCGATATAAAAATTCCTGTAATCGATACAATGTTTTAGGGGCCTCGCTTGCTGAAGTCAAAGTGTTTTAGTAATTTCAAATGGAAGGGCTAGCTCGTCTTGATACGGTAAAGCTATTTCTAAGTATTCCATCGCACACAATACATGTCGGCTGTAAAAACAATTAAACTTGCACAATGAAAGCGCTACACATAGTGCTAAGCGCCAACCCATTGTGTTGCTTGAGTATTAATCGAATAAGTCGGCCGGCTTAGGGCGAAGTGTGCAAATGTGCCACTCAGTGGATTCAGTTCTCAACGGTTTATGACCACTATTTTCTGATTAATCGAATGAAAATGTAGATTTTTAATGTTCATAAACTGAGTGCTTTTAAAAGTTACGCAAGTTGCTTGGACGTTTTTCCAGTGTAGGAAAACTAGATGACGTAATAAGTGGTTGATGCGCGTATTACTCCCGGAGGTGAAGGTGGCAATTCTATAGATTATAGTAATTACCTCTTTATTAAAGTAAATACTTGATAGGTTTATACTATACATACTTACATAGATGTACAAGTAAGCACAAAATGACTACTGCAACTAAATCGAGTAAATTGCCAAAAATGCATGTACGAGCTGAGAATAAACTCATTTCCTTGGTAGTGTAGGGTGTAGTGTCGGGTACACAGCGCGCCGTTACTCGGATAGGTCGGCCCAAGTGAGTTAATTAACTGGGAGCGTGTAAGGCGACGCTCACGGCCGCTCTAATTGCGCGATTATTCCTCCGCGACGCCTAACTGCTGGATGAAATTTAATTAAAGTTTGTTGTTCAAATAGATTTAATTAAAGTAATGTTGTAGCGAGCGGCGCGCCGACGCCGTCGCCGCCGCGCGGCTCAATCCGCGTGAGTGCTGCGCAACTTTTCTAATTCATTACTTCTGAAAGCGTTCCCGTGATGCCGAGCACTCTTAATAATTTGTATTGTGTAGTTATAGTCGCTCGCTCGCTGCTCTCAGATCGGCGAGCGGCGAGCGCGACTAACGTTCGCCGGACGACACTTTGATATCTCGAGCGTCTCACGAGTAGCCGACTGGCCGCTCAATTACACTAATGGATACGTTCGATCTCGTCATTACCCAAATTAAATCAAAAGCTGCGATCTGAGCATTAAGTAAAGCTGAAACACCCAATCGATTGAATTATTCATACATTTTAAAATTTAACAACTAGTCGATATTTATCCATTAGCGAGGCGGTAGTGTCGTCGAAATTACATCGAAATGGTCTCTCGAATACAAATGTATCGTTAAAAGCCACATTAAGATAAAAGCTGTACGCCATAACTCTTATTAATTATTAATAGTATTGTCAATTAAGATGCAATATCGTTCGCAGGACCTGAAAATAGGGAATGCTTATGTATCCAAAAATAACAATCGTTGCGACGATTCGCGGCCGTAAGCGAGGAACGATGTTCGCGTCAATTACGGCTAATGGAAAACTTAAATTATGATAAAAGCTAAAGAGCTCGCGGCGGATGCTGCGTGTCCGTCCGCATCTTCGACCCGTTAATGATGAGGCTGTCTCTTCCTTCTTCACAGCCTCATTCGCCTCCACATTATTATAATACAAGTACAGTACCGATACATACGAGTACGAGGCGAGTTCCCAACGAGTTCTTTAAAAAGAGGACGAATATACAATGTAATAAATACTTACATTATCATTAAATTAAATATTTGAATCTCAGACGTAACCTTCTAAACCTCCTAAATTAACAATTGAAATATGTGGCGTTAGACGTATTAATTCACTTCAGAACTTAAACTTCCTCTAGTTGATATTTGCTGGGCGAACTGCCAGGCTTTGCATCGTTTAATAAATGGCTGTGGTCATTTACGAACGCGTGTCCGGTTTCGTTTGTCATTTTTAGGGTTCCGTAGCCAAATGGCAAAAACGGAACCCTTATAGATTCGTCATGTCTGTCTGTCTGTCCGTCCGTATGTCACAGCCACTTTTCTTCGAAAGTATGAGAGCTATCCTGTTGAAACTTGGTAAGTAGATGTATTATGTGAACCGCATTAGGATTTTCACACAAAAATAAAAACAAAACAATTTTTGGGGGTGCCCCCCATACTTAGAATTGAAATTCAAAAAAAATTTTTTCACCAAACTCATACCTACGTGTGGGGTATCTATGGATAGGTCTTTAAAAATTATATTGAGGTTACGAATACCTTTTTTTTATAAACTGAACAGTTTGCGCGAGAGAAAATGTGTCCCCCCCCTGTAACTTCTAAAATAAGAGAATGATAAAAAAATAAAAAATATGTGATGTAGACCTCAACAAAAACTACCAACGAAAATTGGTTTGGATGAGATATAGTTAGCAGTTTTTGAGATATAGTACATTTTCTAAAACCGCAAATATTACTTTGCCATTCATACAAACACTATGAAAAACAAAGTTATTTTTGTTGTTTGTGTATATTACTTACTAATGTCATATAATTATGTCCCTTATCTATGCTTGCTACTACGGAACCCTTCATGGGCGAGTCCAACTCGCACATGGCCGGTTTTTTCTTTCTGTTACATTTCAATAAATATGCTTCCTGTCTACATTTAAATGGGAAAATTAGTAGGAATCTAAATATTCGTGCATATTGTTACATAACTGTTAGGTTCTCACTCAAATTTTAAATGTAAACGTATCAATATATTAATAATCTATTAATATTTTAAATATATCGATCGTTTTTATCTTATTTTTTTTTTGTTTCACTTTTGCCCATTCAACAATGCCTGAAACAGGCTTACGTGAAATAAAACCTTGATTTTATTGACAATTATAAAAAAATGTAATGCCAAACGCATCCATTCCATCTTCTGTGCGACGAGTACAAGTGCAGGTCTAAAGTGACGTTGTGATCCACGAAAGCTTGGGCAGCTTTCAGTTGATTGTAACTCTCCATCAATTAAGTTTATCGGAAATGTTGATGGTTGACGGCAGATAATACAAAAAAAAAATAGATAACTTCTCTGACTTTCTGGACTCATCTTTTAATGTTGTTTAGTCTTTTCATAAATTCATTAGTTATTTTCAAAGCTATATTAATTATAAATAAAAAGTAAACCGATCAAATCCACAACAAAATACAGGTTCATACTTACAAACTTAATAGACTTGTTCCTATTCCGTTCCGGCCATTCAAAAGCTCTGTGGGGCGGCTTTCAGGCAATTGTAACTTAACTTTATCTTGAGTGTTGGTAGATAGACTACAGATAATGCAAGAATCAAAATTTTAATTTTTCATTTCTTCTTCCATACTTCTTCTCTTTTCTGGCCACACAGTTTCACCCATAAAAATAAACTAAAAGGAGACATAGCATACACAAAGTGCAGGTCTACAGATTTTGCTGTCCTGTCTCGGCCACCCACAAAAGCCCTGTGGAGCAGCTTTCAGTCAATTGTGACGACATCAATTAGTTAATAAATTAACTTAATTCACATTAGCTAAACTTAGTGTTAGAACAGCATAGATAACATCGGCTGTTTTCCCTGATGAGTTGAGTTAGGTATAGGTGTACTTATAAAGGTACATTTCGCCTGCTACGTTTGAGCTTCATGTGGGAAGCTTATTGAGTTATTGCTATTAAAAGGCGCAGAGGTTAAGACTCCAAGGTGCTACTGGGACATTTTAAACCTCGTAATCGATCTAAGGCTTCTGATTAGGTCGCTGGACTGTCTCATCAGGTAACCGTGACCCTGGCACATAAAGGGTTATTAAAGGACCACCGTGGTTTTTAGTGAATACAAATAGGATAGTCCCTCCGCCCTGAGTGGGAGGACTTTGATGGCTTCACCACGATAAAAAAAACGATTAGCAGTACCACTTGCGAACATTGAAATAAAGAGGACTAAAAATGTGCGCTTTTGGAATGAGCAACTACAGTATTTGCTCAGTTATTATGACTCGTGTCTTGGGACCATTTTCTTCTTCATTTTCTTTTTTGTCTTGTTTGTGATAATTCATAAGTTCCTGTAACTGAAACTACTTGAAATAAATGCTTTGATTTTAAGACAAGATAATTTAGATAAGTTATTTTTGTTTATTTTTTAAACTGGTTATAGTTTTACATTATGATTTTTATTCTTATCCTTGGTGCACTTTTTTTTTTCTTTCTAAATATGAATACAAAAATATAGAACAAGAAAACTGACGAGTCTATTGCAATCAGAAAGTACAGGTCCAGTCCACGGGCGCTGTCCCGCCCGGGCGACCCACAAAAGCTCCGTCGGGCAGCTTTCAGCCGATTACCCGCGACGCGGAGCCTAATTTGATTGCCACCCGCCATCAATTACCTCACGACCGCCGCAGCTTTTTATTTACCGACCCGCTTTCACGTCATCTCTTACGACTTTTTGATTATATATCAAACAAATAGATTTATTAGTTTGTTGCTATTGTTGTCTGCTAACTTTGTTGTCGTGTATCATTGTGAGTGATGGGTGGTGCTTTGGTAACCGTCGAAGTAGCTACGGCTAAATTATATTGGACTAAATGGGATAAAGAACACTTGTATCTATAGGTTGCTCATTGTAAATCATCATTTTCACAATATTTTTCACGCTGCTGTTGTCTTGACACTAGTATTTCAATGTAACTTTTATTCCGTGTTAATGGCAGCTAACCACATGAAGACAAACGACACTTTCTAACTTAATTGACACTTCTAAAAACCATAAACCCCTACACTATTGCAGCGTTTTGTAAAAATATTCAATAAAACTTGTTTTGGCGGCAGACGTGATGTTGTCAGTGAGTGCGGAGCACGCGAAGCAATCGTTGTATGGCGAGCGTGATGTAAATAAAGAGTGGATTGCGTTGCGTTGTCTGCCAGTCAATTTCCTTGATGAACTCACAATTACGGAAATTGGAAGCGCCGCCGTCGGACGCCGCCGCCCGCGCCGCCCGCTCTCCCGACACGTCGCTACCAAACTTTCATGTCAGATTTACTGCACATTATTAAAATTACATTTAATCCCTCGTGACTCAATTCCACAAAAAGAAACACAAAACATGAAACATGCATACCTAAAAATTAATTAAACGCCACAGTCCCAACGGTCGGTTGACTCGATGTCAATTAAATTCTTACGACAAGGAGTCCATTTCAAAAGCTGTACTAATGAGAAGCATATGGGCTCACGTCTCGGAACCAGTATTTGTCGTGTACTTTTTGCGGCGGCATAGGCGCAGGGAGTCGAGCAGGCAACACCTATCCTTATTGAAATCTTTACTGGCCTCATTGTTCTATTCTCAATTTGGGCGTCCTTGCAAGTTTACGCATCTCTTTCAAGAGTAAATTGCTCTGCTCCGTCGGAGGAGTCATAAAGAAAATTGCTATACAGTTGATAAATAATTTATCTGAAAGCCCGCCCCAGTCACCGAAACGCGCCCGGGGTAGCACTGCGTCTACTTCTACCTAATATTACTTTCCTTTTGTACAATTTTGCAACAGGGCCGTTCGCACGTTCCCTTGCTTTTATGGGCAATAAGTGGAACGCAATTATATTTATGGAGGAAGAATGGTTAGAAAACTAATTTTACCGAGTATTATTTTATGTAACCTATGTTAATCTCCCAAATGAGTCGATGTTTATTAACTTTAGATCCATTAGTGTTATTGGACACCTAATTTAAGTTGTAGCCTAAATATTACCTTTTTTGTTACTTTCTTAGGTGGGAACAGTAAATTCAATTAGACTCTACTGAACTGTAATATTAATCAAGCTTAAGGATTTTTCCATTGTAATTGGAATGAACGCGATGACGTAGCTGCTAATTGGGAAAGTTAGGTATTCAGTTTCTGGAGCAGTGGTGACTGCTGCCTAATTAGTGTGCGCAGCGGTCTCTCATTACGAGCTCGGTTTTAATTACCCGCACGAACAAACTTAATATGGCGTTTGATTCACGGTATCGTCAGCTCTCTGAGAGTGTTTTCATGTTGTCTATAAACGGATTTTACACGACTTTGCTAACGGAAAGCAAAACATACTGAAGTTGAACGAGGAGAAAAGTTATTTATTACCTTTGCTTGGAAAAAGATAGTCCCATGGATTTTTTGTTGTTCCGGATAAATAATTAATAAATATTAGTTTGGGGCAATACACTATAATTCAGGACCAATACAAATAATGCCTTTAATAATAACATCGTCAACAACGCCCACCCAAACCTTATTATTAGGCCCCCAACTAGTTAACACGAACGCAATAGGTGGAACATAATAAAGGTCTATTACACGGAATTGTTAATCCCCATCCCGCGTGCTGGCGGTTGTTTATTCAGCTGTATTAATTAACAGTCAGGTGGATTACAGGGCAGACGAAACGTGGCCTAATTAGAGAGATGCCTGTCTCGCTCGGTGCGGCGGCGGACAGCCCCGCTACCGGATACAACGCGAACGCAACGCCAGTCCGTGTGAAACGACCTTTATATTATTAAATAACCTAATCTGTTGGTCGGATATCTACATGATGTTGTTAATTAGTTAACTTGACTGTGATATAAACGAAACGTTTCATTTTTATCTTACTCCTGTATTTTAAATATTGTATTCAATCAAATTGTTGTTGTGTACTTCTTTATCAAGTTTATTCAATTGAAATGAATACAAAGTTTAACCAAATTATCGGTTACTCAAGTAAAACAGCAAGTGTTTCTTAATAACTCGGAAACGATCAATCTCGAAAGCTAAACTTTGTAATTTAGGCGTAGATTGATAGTTTCCGATAGTAATTATTTTAACAGTTTACCTATTAGTATGAATAAATGAATCTAAAATATAATCTAGATTCCAATGAATATATGCAAATTGCTTTAATTTGTGAATACTAAAATTACGTATTATGCTGGACTAATGAAAATGAAAGTTAATCAAAGCTATTCAATTCAATTTAGTGTTGTTAAATATTAGCTGGTCAAATATCAGTATTTGGTGTGTGTTTTCCTACATTAAAGAATTTTGATTCTATTATCTTTGACTTTAAATCACTTAACATTTAAGTCCATGACTGCATTGTTATTTGAGGCGACGCGACCCCTCTAATTATAAAAGTTTCAACAGTTTCAAAGATTAATTAAAACACTTAACAGACGACCTAATTGTTGATTTAGTAATTAATCGTCTCTATAATTTTCAAGCTTTGTCTGTTTGTGTCATATCATTTAAAGCACTAATTTATTTTAATAAATGGAAAACATATCTTTGATACAAACAGCGTCACAGTTCATGATTTCAAAAGATTGTTTAATATGTAAATGAGCTTGGGAATCAGAAGAATATGTCTAGTATCGAAAACTGATTAGGTAATTCTTGAATATCTGATAAGTTTGTGTTGGCTATTCCCTTGGCTAAATAACCGCCTGTATATTTAGTGTGAGCGTCTCTTCCACGGCACTATGTGGACGTATCCGTAGCCGACTGCATTAATAGTCAATAAACAGCAGTCTCCGGTGTCGAGTCTATAACATGTCAGCTGACGT
Organism: Agrotis exclamationis; assembly: GCA_950005045.1. Taxonomy (NCBI): domain Eukaryota; kingdom Metazoa; phylum Arthropoda; class Insecta; order Lepidoptera; family Noctuidae; genus Agrotis; species Agrotis exclamationis. The sequence goes on along the minus strand of OX465425.1, from coordinate 12,094,364 downwards.
CGGCGCAGCGAAATCAATTAGGTTCGTTTGCGAACTGCTCCAATAAATACTGCTATCGTTAATTAGAATCAATCGTGGGATTGCGTTGGGGACTATTCTGAAATCAGTTTGTGTCGCGTGGGCGGACGGCTCTACTCTGACAGCAATTGGCTTATTAAGAAGCTAACAAAACGCAATAGCCTCCAACTTGCTGGGATTAATTTATTTTACTTGTATCTCTTTGTATTTGTGAGTGATCGATCTTATTTCGCAAGCTTTAATCAGCTATATTTGTTATTGATTGTTCAGACTTTGTATGGGACTATAATATAAACGTGGGCGATGCTGGTACTTACGGGAATACTTTACAGTTTAATATAAATCTTTGAAACCTTTTTTTGCTGATTCTATGTTGTGCTTTGATTTATAACAATAAAACGTAACTATATCCGTTGTTAACAGTTTATCTTCATCGATTTATTGTCATAATTACTAAAGTGATGCGTCTATACGCCATATTTGTTTTTATTCCTTTAAGTTATTGGATTATAAGAATTTCACACAGTTTCTTGCTGAGAAACCAAGAGAGCTTCAACTGGCAAGAAAACATGGAGCATTGATGCAATTATAAATAATGGATTGGGTTTTGATAGAGTGCTATCACATCCTGCTCTTGATGCAATTATTTCATAAATAGTTTTTATTTTCGCAGCAATAAGTGACTACCACATCGTATATATTAATGGCTTTGTTTCTAAAAGAGAATGTAGATATTGAACGGAAGTATTAATTAAATAATAAATCGATGCAGCCAATCATTTATAAACATTTAAGAAAACCCACAAAAAGTGAGATTGTACTAACAAATATCATGTAATTACTACCTTACCCGCGGTCGCCGCCGCGGTGGTGCAAACGCCGATTAATCTTTCCATTTGCATTGATTTGAATACTGATTGGAATTATACGAGTAGTACAGTCGAGTGCAATCGGCCAGTCACGCCCGAGGCGTGTTTACAACACGTTCGCCACGACAGCTTTACAACTTCGACGTTCCGATTTACTATTTAACACTAGAAAGACCGAAATTTTGAACTACCTATAAAGACCAAGTGGGGTCAAATGACTCATTCATGGGTTGTAATGTTTTATTCGTGTATTATGGTTTTAAGTTTAATTGATTAACATCTTATAGTAAATAAAAGAATTTAATAGTAATTAAACATCAATTACGTGATAAAAAAATGAAAATATTAGGCAGATTTTTGACATTTTAGCTGCTTGTTTACATTACAAGAGCCACACAAAGCCTTTTTAGATCTAATACAAGATTTATTGGTTTTGTTCCTGCATTTTTGCACGTAAACACCGTTTTCTCTTTCTACCACGTTCTTCTTCGGGCTCTGGGGGTATGCTATTATTGGGCTGTGAAGTAGGTGGTGTCATCAGGGAGTGGGTATCTTGTCCGACTAACTCCCTTGCCAAGTCATGAATGAACTTTTTTCTACTGATTTTCCTTGATAAACTGTAAGTGTGCAGGTTTCAGAGTTGTGAATATGTTTTTCATATAAACTAAGGGATGCATTTTTTATAGTAGCTGGAATATCTCTTCGTGTTTTATTTACCGTACCAACTATTGATGTACGTTTTCCAATTAGCTTTTTAGCTAAACTTACACTGGTGAAAAAATTAATAATTAAAAACGATTCCGAGACATGTTTTGTGAACAAAACTGAATACCCCAATTTTTGTCCCAAAGGTCATTCACAGCAATATTTTTTCAGCAGTGGTGGCCCAGTGGTATCGGTCCCGACTCACGAGTTGTAGGTCGTGGGTTCAAACCCCGCCAGGCGCATTACTTTGTGTAATTTATTTCATCAACACTGCTCTCAAAACGGTGTAGGAAAACATCGTGAGGAAACCGGTATGTACCGGCATGTCCTAGAACCAAAAAATCGAAGACATGTGACATCTACCAACCCGCACTGAGCCAACGTGGTAGATTATGGCCCACTCCCTCTCACAGAGAGGATGCCTGTGTCCCAGCAGTGGGAACATTATAGGCTGATGATGATGATGACCCACAACACGAGTATATTCAACAAAATGTAAATATTTACAAAGCACACACGCAGTGATGTCAAATGACCACTGCGGTCTTTCTAGGTAGGTGATAATTTTTAATTAGTATTTATCTTGCTATCGGTATACACATATCAGAATAATGTAAACAATGACGAAATATTAAAAGTCATAAAACGACAGTGACTTCAATGCTGTGGTTTTGATAATATGATTGATCAAAAACTTCATTGGGGTCATTTGACCACTCTGGTCTTTCTAGTGTTAATTTACTAATTAATACGACTGTTATAAAAATACCAATAAATATTTCCCTTAATAAATTAGATGTTAGAGTGTTGTACCCGTAATTATAATTTCATCAGAATTATTATTTTAATTTACAAGTTACAACATATTTATGGCTTAAGTTTTGTGGAACACCTGATACGTCATTTGAGATGTTTGTTGAAATAAAAACGAGTATAATTTAAATAACATGAGTAAATTTCTAAAATGTAAACATCCATAGAATTTCAAAATAAGTAAATTATTTTGTTTATTCATGATCAATCTAATTTACATATATTTTAGAAATAAATAAACTACCAACGCTGATCCCTGACAACCAACATTGTAACTGTAAGATATTACTCCACCCTACATATTTAAATTAAATCTAACAGACAAAGATTGTTTTATTGCGTTTAGACGAATATTTCATCGCAAACACTCAAAACAAACAACATATTCATACGTTATTAAAGTACGTACAGTGTTTTATAACCTTGGTGCTGTTATAACAGGAACCCAGTATATCGAGCGAGCGTGCAATCCCGACAAGTAAACGAGATGAGACGGGACGGTAAAGCCTTCAGCGTTATCTGTAATTAGGATCGAGTGCCGGAAGTGTTCGCCGAGACACTGCCAGCATCCGGCCCGTTGGCGAACAGAGCTGATACCTAATTAGTCATATATACGTCGAGATGCAGATAACGACTACATTATTAATTAGATTGATTGGGAAATTACACGTGTGACATTTTGGCTCACTAAGTTCGAAATCTCATAATTAAAAAATCATGCATGTCCGTAATTGCGTACATAAACAGTTTTTTTTACTTTGTTATTATAATTAGGTAATTTACTACGGAAGTAATAAGCAATTTAGAAAATCATAAAAATCATAATTAATGATTGGCAGTGTTGTGAAGCTGTTGACGATTACGTGATGAAAGCGAGTAGCTCCAAGCGTAGCCCGAGGATATTCTGTAGTTCTTGAGGAGAGCTCACATGATGAAATACTCATTTTATTATTTACTAGCGACCCGCCCCGGCTCCGCACGGGTGCACTGAAAAAAATAAAAAGAGACTTTCTACTGTTCTTGAACAGTAAAAAAAAACGGTTCCGGGAACTTATTTATACGTTAAAATAATTGATTACGGACAGTGCACTGAAATGGGCAAAAACAGTAAAGAGCTAAACAGTTATTTCAACTGTATGAACATTAAAGTCTACTCAAAAAAAAAGATCCTTGTAAGTAACCGACAGTAAAATCTACTGTTATAACTCAACTGTTTTTTTTTTCAGTTAGTTTTACTGCTGTTAGTTTTAGGCTCTATTTTTACTGTCCAAAACAGTAAATATTACCGAAAAATCGGTTGGTATTACTGATTTTTTTTTTCAGTGTGCAATCTCTACATGCATGTTATATACATTTAACCTTCCTCTTGAATCACTCACTCTATTAAAAAAATCCGCATCAAAATCCGTTGTGTAGTTTTAAAGATCTAAGCATACATAGGGATAGACAGAAAAAGCGACTTTATTTTATACCTACTCTTCTTCTTCTTCCTGCCCTTATCCCATTCTACTTGCGGTCGGCGCAACACGTTTTCTTCTTCCATTCTCCCCTATCAGACGTCACAGTATCATTTAGTTACTCCTTTTTCTTTCATATCATTCCTTAGACAATCCATCCATCTTTTCTTTGACCTTCCTTATTATTATACCTACTATGTAGTGATATTCTAATAAAGAAACTTTCACAATTTCTTATATCAGTATTAATTAAATCTAACAGAACAGAAAACTGTTGGACTCGCTCGCTCTGTTACATAATGAGAGCGAGTTTTTTCTTCTGCGTCACGTGACAGGTTGTACAATGATTTGTGTGCGTAAATCTGAGACAGATGCTCGTGCACATGTCATTATTAAGAGCGGCCGAGCCGATCCGAGCTTAATCCGGACTTGACCGGCAACTTTGTAAATTAAATTAGCTCCGCGCTACGTCGACTCAGTGAATTGCACTTCTTATGGCCCCCGTAATCACCAGCTCTGTATAAATGCTCCATTAAAAGTGGCGTCAATTACATTAATTCCTTATATGTATCAAGTTAAATATATAATGTAACTGGAAACGTTCTCTAATTAAATGTCATGTGCATAGCATTTTCCGTATAAACAATCTTGTAGAATGCGAGCAACAGTTACGAGAAGCTAAAGACGATAGAAGAGAGGCAGAAAAACCCAACTAATGGTCGTTGACATGGAAATGTAATAGAATGTAATGATGTGTAACGTTTGTAAGAAATCATGCTTTATAAAGAATTAATTCGTAATTGAACTTTGCTAATATGATTTTAATTTGCGCTTTTTACGTTAAATTAGGAACAAAGAAGAAAAACTCCGATGCACGATAGTAACGACTTCTGTTCAACTTGGACTCGTTTCTTTAATTCGATTAGTCACTTTGGTCTACGTAGGTACTATCCGCAGATTATAGCACAGTGCACATAGTTGAACTGCAATTAACAGTAGATACCTAATCAGTGACAATATAAAATCTAATGACATCGTTAGAAACTGCGGGGAATAACGGTTACAATAATTAATTAACCGTTAGTTTGCAATCATTATTATCATTGCGCATAACTGATGAAATTATCAAATAACGTTTACCCGATATAATTTGCCTTAATTAAGCTAGCATTAAATTCTATTTTCCTGTGAGCATAAAAACAAGGCATACAACCGTGACCGTCCACGAGTAATGTTTCTAGGAAAATGCGTCTCTACTACAAGCAAGAAGCTCATTAAGTAAAACATGAATCTTGATGAAAATTGCTTAATGGTAAGTTGTAAGATTGGCGCCAACGGCGGAACAACCCCGTCCCGCCCCGGCCCGCTCCCGGCCCGCGTCCGTCCCGTCCGCTCAAAGAGCCCCAAGTGGCAAAACGTGCCCAGTAATAAGGAGCAAGTTATTCATTAGTGTTTTGAGAAAAAGTTATTAGTGCCGACAAGTCATGCGAGGCGGCGGTGCGCATGCGTTTGCATTTTTCTCCGCAATTTTCTGGATCAAAATGCAGATGCCAAGAATTTGCATTTAGTTTACAAGTCCCTCGTTACTGACCAATACAGAATGATCATTAAACGTTCTGCTCAAATTATTCATATAAAATTAAACGAACCTGTATGTTGACTACTGAAGAATGTGTGTGTATTGTTTGATTCTGGTTTTAATTTATACTTTGTAAATTAAAAGAGAATGTTGTCTTTACCTATATGGAAATAATATGAATACCTACTTGCAAAAGTTTTATTAAAATATAAAGAAGCAAATTTTTAATGAAGAACTTGACCGTTTCATTAATTGACAACATGGTTGTGCAGCGTTAATTAACGAGAGAAATTGCTCGTTCTGTAATGAGAGTTTTATGGCCAGCGGGATACTGGCGCGAGGCAGCGTTGCAGCGATGCAGGGGAAGCTGCAAGACTCATAGCGCAATTTGCCGTCCGTGTTGAGCTAGCTCCTAATTAATTAATACCTACATCCTACATACAAATAATTGCACAGGCTTTTTGTTCTTATTAAGGAAATTGTTTAAGCATTTTCTTTGGGTTACGTAGTTGATTTTTATAATGTTTGCCATCTAGAGATGGTAGATTTTGAAACCTGGTTGAAACTAAGTGAAAAGCTGAATTAAAAAATGTATAATTAATTAACTTACATATTATTTTATTAAAATCTTGAATATCCAAAGCAAATTAAAAAAGTAGACATCTGCAAGCACAGAATTCATACTACACACTTATTAAAATGTTAATATGACATGTTAAGTGTTTTAAAATTTATATTAAACGAGAATGGACTGACACATAGATAAGAAAATGAACAGTAGCACTAAAGTAAAGACATACATAAATACAGGATTTTGAATAAAATCAATATTTGTGTTTAATAGTAGCTATTTCCGTACCGTATTTTAATAGTTTATAGTTAGAATTATCAAGCAACAGCGTCGAATGAAGCAATAACCATTAAACCGAAGTGGATAACAATGATTATAATTTATACAGCTGTAGTCGTAATAAATTAAAACAAAAATTAGCACAGAAACACGAAGCGTCTTACGTAAAGCGATGAGAAATATATTAATGTTCGATTAGCGGACTGACAAAATAAATGGGCACTTCACACCTGTAGCTGTGACTGTGATTACTCGCGGGTTCGCTCGCCGCGTGGAACCGGTCAGACACACGGCGACACGAGAGCTCCCGAAGCCACCCGATCCTATTATTTGGCTAACGAAGCCAAGGGTATCCCTTGATTATTAAAACGAACTTGGAGCCACCCACGGCGGCGCCTCCCGAGTGTTAATTGGGCCCCCGTAGACAATACTAATAAGGCCCGTCCGCGCCTCTATCTGTCTAATTAAACGCGAAACTTGAGAGTAGCACCCTCGGCGACGAGGGCCTGTTTGCCGAGCCTCCTGAATACACTGTAATAATACCGGCTAAGCGTGTTTGAGTGGCTCTTTTTCGGATCTCTGTAAACCCCCGTTTAATTAGCAGTATTATGCGTCTGAGTGTCGACTACCGGCTTGTTTAATTAAGCTAAGTCAGTAACAACAATCCATTTTTGTTACTGATGTTTTATTTGCCATTCATAAGAATGTTTATTGTGTTTTTATGTAATGTTCAAAGTTACCGTTTATTTCAAATACGCATTTATTTTGTTAAAGTGTTTCACTTCTAAGAAAAGCTGTTAATGAATTAAGGGAAGTATAATAATTTCAGATGAAGATAATTAAAGAAAACCATAAAGGAGTGCTTAACTATCTACATAAAATGGCAAGAGTGCGTGAGCGCATTACGTATTATTTTTACAACAAGCGAAAAGCTATAACACGATAACGTTTTTATTAATGCATCGTTTTGAACAGTAATTTATTAACAACGACGTCTTCACTATCATTATCTTGTTAAATTTCATAAAGATACTTAATTTTGTGATAAATATTTGGATGTACCAAATCCAGTTTTATTCAATACGATTTTATGATTATAACCAAGATTTGCATTCTAATTAAATTTTGTAATTTTCATATTTTGTATAAAACGTCTAGTCTGGTGGCGCCTTTAATTTAATCGACACTACGCTATATATTTTTGTCTGTGTTTCATTGGTTTCAAAACTTTCTACATTTGTTTGGGTCACAGTTCATGCAGATTGAGACCCTTTTATCTAATGTCAAAATATCACACACTAATTGGGTCGCAGACGATGATTGATTCAGTTGACACGCCAACATAAGTTGGAACGAAAATAATGTATCAAAAATAAGTAATCACTGCCAACTGTCACAGAATTTATAAGTATATACTCATCACCGAACTGCTTATCTCTCAGTATAAGATGAACCAGACCCAACCAGCTGCAAATTATATACCATCACCTTTCAGTACACTTCTATTACAACAGTGTAGTTATTTAGTTAATATACATGTATGTGGGTAAAATGTGGTGGTGATAGCGAAAGTATGCATGGAACTAGTAAGTTAATAACATAAGTTGGGGGCGTGTATAAATTCTGGCCGACACTGACACCATCCCGCGTGTAATTACACCAGATAGCGGTATTATGCGCTTAAAACTACGCAATAATAACTACAGGCACTGCCTAAGTTTTCCAATAAACGCGAATGGGAAATTTAATAGAATTCCTTTTACTGGATTGCTGTAAAATGGAGTTGTGCAGACTACTTTACTTACGGACAATATAGGTAGTGGAGAAAGTTGGACCTGCTAGTTTATTTGAAATTAAATTACAAAAATGTCTTTTCCTTTTTTGATGAAAATAAGCAAGAATTAATTTAAATTTCATTCACCTTTTATATAGACGAATTATTAAGTAACTTCGTACTACTTTAACTGCAACAGAAGAGTGCAGTAGATAGTAGAAACATTAACCGACATACCTAAACATATTCTTAACACTAAGCACCACTTAGTCCTGAAAACATTATACTTACTGACTGAACTCATGAAATCTTGCTAATGGATCAGGCGAGGCAATGGTTTAAAATATCCATCTAATCTGTACGTCGATTTAGCTAAAACATTTCGGATCTGTGTCCGTCCACAAGATACTAACAGGAAATGGGATGTGCCGGCCTGTTATGACTACCATACATTTGCTAATATCGTTGCATTGTCGACGAAAGAGCGTTTCGAATTAACACAGACTGACATGACTCTATATTGTTTATTTATTAACATGTTCCACGTTAAACATGTCGATTTCGAGAACGGTTAATCGATTTTGCATGTTTGGATCTTAATCTGGACATACATGCAGCAGGTTTAATTACGTTTCAACATTGAAAACAAGACTTTAAGACCGGTAAATTAAATAAAAGTACCCATGTGTGGGATTAAGGCCGTTTTTAACAACAGATAATTATTTCCTTCCAATTGGTATACTTAAATTTTAAAAGCTCATTCACTGTCAATAAAAAGAAAGATAAATAAAGTTGTAAGTTGCTAGGAAATAACAGAACTTTTAACACCAGATACACATTAATGTAGACATACTATCAAACTATTCGAGGAAACTGAGCTTAAGTGCTCCAAAAAGACCATTACTTAGTGGAAGCTTTGTTGTGTGAATCTTTGGCTGTGTTGACGGCTCTGAATGGGGAGGTGGATGGTATTTATTCAGCATTAGAAAGCATCCACTCTCCGTTGATGCGTCACTGACATATCCGTTAATGCTTTTTCCATTTCCCCGCCACCCCCTCCCCACACCCTCTCACGTTCCGTATAATAGTTTGACCGAAAGCTTCGTATGATTTCAGCATGACATGTTGAAATTGAGTTCCTAAATAGAACTAAACTTTATCCATATTTTTATTTTCGCGCCGTTTAACACCTGACGGTGCTCAGGTCGTAGTGCCGAAATGAAAAGTAGTTGTTGTGTAGCAGGGCAATCAAAACTGTAATTCGCAAAAAGAGACAAAGGAAATCAAGGGGCGAGGGGTGTAGCTCCCTAGTTGCATAGCCCTCCAGTGGTTGCCCGCTGCCCTTTTGATTGCACATTATTCGCGTGTTTATACAGTTAGATCGCTTTCTAGATTGTTGCTATTGTGATAGCGTTTTTTGCTGGCGCGGTTTTGAAGGGGGTTTTAATTAAAAATGTTTGTACAGAGAGCCTCAGTGGTTTCCTTCGTTTGTGGATGTTTATGTACAATTAGGTAGACGTATTTTACAATTGTGATATTTTTTCGTTCACAAAATTGAGCTTTTAGATTATAACGAGATGTTTTATATAGGAGTTCTAATGAATCGATTATATTGAATTAGATTCCAATTACCTAAATGAAAGAGTTTTAACCTTGTTTGAGTCTTAATGGTCATGGCCTGTTTTATGTAGATACTACCTACATTTTTTTTGTAAGTTCCAAATTGTAACGTCTTGTTACGAATTATTGTATAAAAGTTGCTTAATCCAAAAATTGAGGAGGCCCGCCTATCTCGTCCGGCCCACCCACGACGCCGTCCATTCATCTCCCCAGCGCATTTATACATTACTCTCGGCTCAAGTATCCGATTATATAACACGCAAAATTTCAATTACAACTTGTAATTAGTTTTTCGAGAGTTTTTCTTTCAGGAAGGGGGATGTGGAGGCGCGTGAGAGAGGGACGCCTGCATGTACGCGTCTCTGTCTCGCGCGGTGCACTGCAAGCTTTGAGTAATGTCCATGCCACTTATTTGATTATTTTTATGCAATCTGTGCAGGAAAATGAAGGATTTATTTCCCGCATGCGTTCGCTGTTAATTAATTTTACAAAGTCTGAAATGTTTTGCAGCCTGGTCATTAACTGTTTTAGCTTTTTCATTCGTTCTAAAAGTTAAATTAGTTGTGCTCACCAGCTTTGCAGAACAATGAGCTTCTAATGTGTAATAATAAATACAAACTTTAAAACGTATCAGGTCTGATATTAGAATTTAAAAAAAAAACACCTGAAAATCTTATTCTAAGTTTAGAACGAAGTAAAAGATTTCAAAATGTTTGTCAAATAAAGTCAGAAAAGAATCTTACTTAACCCCAAAGTGCAGCACAAGTAACAAAAACAAAGTGAAGTTGTTTTCACGAAGCAAGTTGCACAACAGAAAACGTTGACGTCGTACAGAAATGACCCTTTTCGTGGATTGGCAGCCTCGTCGCTGGCCGCTAATGCACGGAAGCCGGGCCATGCGAATTAATGGCAAGAATAATGGCGATCCCATTATGGATTGCCGCCAACATACTTTAGCCATGAAAAGAACCGAAAGTTACATTTGCGATACTCTGAATACTGAGCGCTCTTGGACGCCCTCTCCCTCCCCGCGCCACCCTCGGGGTGGCACAAAGATTGAAGTGGAGTGGTATTAATAAACCCAGATATTGTTTGGATTATGGTACAAATTAAATAAATGTTCCTTATTGCTTGATGTACTTAAACAATGCTTTGGCATTTGGGTTACTCAGTATCCTTTTATTATAGTTGTTATAATACGGAAACAAAGCAATAATAAGGAACTGAATTCACTGCAGCCTGTTGTCGTTTATTGGTATGACAATTTATGACTACGCTTATTATTAGATTGCTATTTTATTCGATAGTTTTAGTTTCTTCTCCATCTACGTCATTGTTCTTTTGTCATCGTCTTTCATGTGAAAGTTTTAGAACGGAAAAGTCTTTTAAAACTGCTTTCAAAGAAATTAAAGCATTAATGGTCGTTATATTTAAAAGCTATCGTAGTGCGATGTGAACAGATTGACAAGAGTCGAGGACGCGACGTGATCGTGGCGAGGGTTACGCGAAGTTACAGACGTTTTCTGATACAGTGTACCTAGACTGAACAGTGTTAAAATTATGTTCAAGACTTCTAGGCGTCTCGTAGCAGTTTCGTAGCAGCGTCGTAGCCGCACCGTAGCGGCACCGTAGCGCCGCCGTAGCAAAGCATGTTGCCCCCCCGCGTCGTGTCGTCGTCGTCGCCCCGGCGTCGTCCCGCACCTTGAGGGCCGCTCCGCGCGCCACGGTGCCACTAATTGGCAATTTGTTCGATCCTTAGATCTGACATAATGATGCGAGTTCGTTTATTTAAATGATTCGACGGAAACTTCTTGCGCCTCACAATACACTTGTACCTAGTTGTTTCTTAAATAAATCAAGGGTTAATGGCCCATTCACGACTCGCGTACGAAGGTTGAAAGTCTTTAGTTGTTGCTTGTTAATTTAATTTTTTTATAATTGATTTTACTTGAAAGTGGTTTTTGAGGCCGGGACGCTTTAATTAATAGTCGGGCGGATATTAAGTGATCATAAAAAGAGTAAAATAAACATGATTCTCAATTTACTCCGCAAGTGTACCGATTAATTGGTTGCTGGAACATTCTGCTTGCACATATTTATTATTGATCGATCGTACACATCACACCGTGTAAAAGCAATGCATCCATAAATAGAATCAATTTATCAAGTGTCGACTCGTGTATCTTATATGTTTTAGATCTCAATGTGTTAAGTGCACGTTCTGGTACTTTTTGCCGTAGGTATGATAAGTGACATTTGGAGTTAAAAACACGTTTCACTTGTAGTTTTAAATGTCTAAGTGTACTTACTTTAGTTAAATAGGCAAATAATCCATTACCTCTGTAAGTAATGTGGTAAACATAGAGGCAGCATTTAATAAACATGGGAGGTTCCTCCTCCACGTTCTTAATTAGTCTGACATTTTCCGAATGAAATCTAATCTTTTATGGATTACCTATTTATTTTGTTGGTAAATGTCATTCCTATTAGTTTGTATAATAAATCGCCTCATCGATACGGAATCTGTCTGTTAGCTTGCATGTTTATTGTGTTGTACTTACGTAGTCTTTAATGAGTTTGCTAATGTTAAGTTAATTATATGAGGGCAAGCAACGTTGACTGCATGAACTTTATAATAATCCATCGGTCGGCTTAATGACCAGCCGTGGCGAGGCGTTTTCGTTAATTAAACGCAAACAAAGACGGCTGACTTCACTTAGTTATGATCAAACACATTAGCGGGGATTTGCTCGCACTTATAGCTATTTCCTCGAACCAGATCTCGCTTGAATTCATTGCTTTTGTAATGTATTTGTTCAGATGGGACCTAGTTTTAATTCATTTGAGTTCTCAATGTTTTTTTCTCGTAACAACTCTGCTTGTAAGTGACCCAAATCTTGTGCGGTATGTATAAATACGGAAGCTAAGTCGTCATTTATTCGACACGTTACCGGAACAGTTAGTGCGTCGCCGTTTACTGCGATGTCGTAGGGTGCACCGCTCCGTAAAAGTCAATTACGATGGTCATTAGTCTTCAGTGCGCGGACTAATTAATACAACGTTTTGAGTAAAGCTTCGGGATAAGATTCCTTACGGCGTCGACGAGAAAAATCCAAAATTTAATTAAAAAAGTTTAAGTGAGTTTTCACGGGCGAGCGTTCGCCCGCGGCTCTCAATAATTTAGGCAAATTCTATTCTTTCTGCAACCAAATTCTTTTGGGATTGCCTATGAACTGTAATTAACCTTTTGATCCCAACCGATATGCGGCTTTGTGACATTTATCGTAATTGAAACGAATTTCGTTAATAAAAAAAGTCTGGAGATGGAATAAGGATATCATGATATCGCTTACACAGCGATAACATTGGTATTAAAGCTGTTAAAACCTTTGCGAACTTCGTGCATAATGGCAGTAAAAATATGATGATAATCCTGTTAATGTTGAGATAAGCGTGTGCGACAACAGCACGAGCTCGGCGTCAGTCATTATTGCGCCGGCGCAGAGCGTCATCAGTGAATACTCGGAACCCGCACACATTTTTGTGAGCTCATTAAAATTACATTACAGCTCTTATTTAAACAGCAAACAACTAAACGACGCTCGTTAATGCGTCTCGTCGTTGAGAATTTTATGGACAATCCCACCCCGAACAAACACTAAACATTAAGCTTGTTATACACTCGATTAATTGTTAGGGAGAAAGTTTATTTGAAATTAGTGAATGGAGTTTAAGACTAGAATATCTTATAAGAGTTCATAGTTATTCTTGTAATTTTGGGAAGAGACACAAATTATTGAAGTACGGTCTATATACATTGTTTTTCTGGCACCCAGTGAGCGTGACGATTGACGACAAGTTATACAGTCGAGCGCTATCACAGTGTAATTTGTGCAGGCAGAATTAAAAAAAAAAATAGTAAGAATACAATTTCGCAATACGTAGGTATTACGTACGTGTTAGAGTAGTCGGAGTAATATTACATTGTGTCATGTGTTTCACTGTTCATAAAGCATTTTATGATTGTTTCATGTTAATTAAATCTACATTTAGCCCTACATGCAATATTCGGTGTATCAATAAATAAATGCTCTCCAGTTAATATTTATTTATTTCGTCGACGGTATCTCTACTTTCCGCAGCTCCATGTTTTATACAGATATAGTTTGTGAAATCAGAAATGTACTAAGACATCCTAAAGGTAACTACAGAGCTATGACAGGTTTAGAATTTTCATTGGATTTCAGTAGTTGAGTATCAAAATTGAAACATCAATTTAAAATTAATGTTGATTGAGCTTATAAGTACTTTTTTTTTTTTTTTTTTTTTTTTTTTTTTTTTTTTTTTTTTTTTTAGGGTGGCAAAATCATCAAATGAGGCCTCCCGCCCTGGGTGGGGCAGAAGGGACTGTCAGACTCTTACTGACTAAAATCCACCCGTGTTCCTTCGGATGCCCTTTACGTTCCGGGGCCACGGTATCCTGGATTAAGAAAAAATCCGCGACCCCGGCAGGCATTTGGCCCCATAAGGGGCCCCGTCGGTGACGCGTGAAACACGACACGCCACCGACCCGGGCTTGGTCCTTGGTCGGACGGCGAGCTTACCCATTACTCACCGTCCGCAAGCCCGCTCCGCTGCTGTGCCCTCTGCTAATCAGAGGGACACGCATTGGAGCTTCCACCCGACAGGCTATTCGCATACGGGCAAAGAAACCCCCTTAGGCACACAGTGCCTAAGGAAGAGTTTTTGCCCGCATCCCAGGGCGCACCGGCCCGAAAAACTGGTCTTCCCCCCGGACGTATCCGTGAGGGAACTCCAGTCCACGGACGCACGTGGAGGTTACCTGTCTTAGCACCCCAGCTTATAAGTACTTATACGTTGATTTGAATGTTCCAATGCAATCAAGTTGTTTTAGTCAACTTATATTGGGTTGTAAAAGGAAGAAAAATTTTATGAATGTCACAACATTTAAATAATATCACACCATTAATGGCTTTTATTTATTTTTGCCTACCATTTAAACCATAATTAATAAAGTATTTATTGGCGTTTAACATTTGGTATACATGAACTAAGTTGACCTACCTACTTAATTTATTTATGGACATACCTAATCCAATGTTAAATCAATAAGTGTTTTATTACATTTTGGATTTTCTGAAAAGTTTTAACTACCCGAAACTCAATAAAAACTTTTCCAAACCAATTACCTATTGTACTTTGATTTCTAGAATACATTATACGATTTACTTTGTAATAATCGATTCAGTTTAAGTTCCGACTACTAGAATTAAAATGGCGTGTCCACACGTTTCCACGAAAAACGTTTATAGTCGCTTTTTGTGTGACGGCATAATGTATTTTTAAACGAATTCAAAAAGATGTTTGTTTCGGTGTAAAGGCCTCTGGCCAATTAGCACAGTGTGGCACCCCCGGAGTACCTGTGGATACTAGAGTGGTCAAACACCTCGCCACTGCGCATGAGAATTGTTTTAAGTGCTTTTCACGAACGGGGCTGTAATATTTGATCGGCAATCAACTTAAAAGCTTTTGTAATATAATAATGTACACTGACTTTTTGTAAGGAACGCGTGTGGGCGCGTTTGTGTAATATTTGTTGTGATTATTGACTCGTCGAAATTGGGAAATTTTTCGCCGAACTTTCTGTTGTTTCTGCTTATTGCATCTTCAAATGAAAATGCAATAAGCAGAAATAAAAGTGCACAACATCTCAGGTACTGACTTACTGAGATGTACTAAATATTCATACAGGTACTAAATAAAACAACCGCATTAATCATTAAATAAATATATTTATTTACAAGTTAACGGCAAAATGAAATAATATCCTGTCGATGTTTATGAAGTTGAACATATTATAAGTAAATCGGTTTTGTGGTAAGTAGTAAGGATTTAGTATTAAAAATTCACGTAACATTATACATTAGCCAATAGTAGGTACTAAGTAACGACAGTTCAATTTTTTACATAAATACATATTTATCGTAGAAATCTTTATTTTACATTAGGTAATTCTATCTTAGAAAAATTTAGCATTTATCTACATAGAGGTTCCAACTTTTTTAATATTAAACAAAATAAAACTTTAGCATATTCATCTGTATTTCAAGACTGTTACAATTTAATGCGCGAACAACATTCACCGAAGCTCTGTGGCGGAAAGAAAAACATACCACCTTATTGATAAACGCCGTGCGCTGGTTACTGCGTGAGTGTGTGCCCTATAGCACAGACTCGCAAACAAAAGTGACTCTCATTACAATCAATCACCATCATCAGTAGCTACACACCGTTTATAAGTAAGATGGTGTTTACGAAAATGTTAAACAGTTAAACGTTTATATTATACACAGGTACCTAACTAACCATTGCACCACTTCAGAGTACCAAATATATCACTATTAATCTACAATCTTAGCTCATTTGTGTAGACTCTTATTAGAAAACCCTTCTACGGAAACTTATCTTTGGTAAAAAATAACATTAACATACGTAACCAATCAAAAGTAAATAAAAGTAAGAAATTACGATCAATAAAACTTCATACCTTGTATGATAACAATATTTATGTTTAGTACATGTACATACATACAATCCATAACAATGAGATCGATTTTATCAATTAATATTTTAGTGTCTGGACCTGAATCGTTGTATCACGATAAAGAGTACAATCGATAAACAATCTGTTCGCTTTCAAGCGAGGGCGAACCTACCCAGTACAGCGAACGGAATATATTACCGATAATACTACTCCCTAAGTAAAATTCAAAATAATGTATTCAAATAAAGACCTAAGGCTGTGGGCATGTAATGAGCATTTTATCCATTGTCTTATTTATTGGTACGGGGCGTGTCTAAATTGGCTAAGCACAAGATGTGGTACAGAAGGTACAATAAAGTAGAAGCGAGAGCGCGCGCCCTACCCACGCGACGCTGCTATCTTAACATGTAAACAAGTGCTCAAATCGTATACATAATGGAAATATCGTGTTCTAACAACGTTATCGCGACTCATCCCGGACACTTTGTAAAGTGGCCACATATCCACGAGGCGCGGTCGCGTGCCGCCCGCGCGCCCACACCCGGCTAGCCTAATGTACTCTCGCGCACCGCTCGCTCGCACTAATATTTATTCCCGACATCTCCTAGTAGATCTGCACTTTGCCGGCTTGCTATATGGGATACCTGGCCACCTCACACTGTTATTCATATATTATCTTAATATCAAGTACCATTCGAGATTTCATAACAGATTTCAGGTTCGCAGGACTTCATTATGAACTAAATATAAAAATAAAGCATTAATCACTACTCTATTTTCTATGTAAGGTAGTTTTGTAGGGTGATGGCTAGTTTGTATGTGGGGTGAAGAAACGGAACGTCACGCTAGTGTCTATAACTGTGTCGTTAGAAAGACGTTCGTGGATGCCGAGCGTGCTCGCCCAACGTCGGAGGCAGCAGGCGCCCTGCGCGTCTCGCCAACACTCAGTGAGGTTTTACCTGAATAAAACAACACAAATTTATCATTCGGAAACAAAATTCCCATTCAGGTTCATCATCAGCCTTTAAATGTTCCCACTGCTGGGACACAGGCCTCCTCTCTGTGAGAGGGAGTGGGCCGTAATCTACCACGCGGGCCCAGTGCGGATTGGTAGATGTCACATGTCTTCGAATTTTTGGTTCTAGGACATGCCGGTTTCCTCACGATGTTTTCCTTCACCGTATTGAGAGCAGTGGTGTTGAAATAAATTACACAAAGTAATGCGCTTGACGGGGATCGAACCCACGACCTACTACTCGTAAGTCGACGCCGATACCACTGGGCCACCACTGCTCATTCAGGTTCAGTCATAAAAAAAAGCTTCAAGAGTATCCCGGAAGCTCAACTCAAAACAAATTCTTAGAGCTTTCAAGACCTATGCAGTTGTGTTCGCATCTTATCTTGTCCTTTTATTCTATTTCGGGATAACAAGACGGGCTGAGTATCAGTCTAAGTATCAAGCGAAAAGCGTATGGAATCCACCACTGCAACTAGATAGAGATGTGGACTTACTCGTATACTGGCCATTAATAGTTATACGGGTATAACATAAAATAAAGAAAAACAAACGAACCGAGGCGAGATGTCGGCGCTGCACCGTCGGTCATCGCGCGGCATCGCACACGTCGGGGTCGGGCGGGCTGCCGTAGCCGCTGGACGCGTCATCGGCGCCCGCGCAGCCGCCGCCATCCTTGTCGACCATGGCGCCGCCAGCCGCAGCCCCGCCGCCACAACCCGCCACTCCGGCCACGTATCCACCACTTGTTGGTGACTGCACACAAATATTTAATTTATAGAAGAAACTCTTTTAGAAACCTAAAATTGATAAAGAGAGGAACGTGAGGCAATTTCCGTCTGAATTTCAGTCCACCTATGTACCTACTGTCTTGTTACATGTGCATAAAGTTTAAATATATTTCCGGGCTCTGTATTCGAATTGTAGTCGAAAAAGCTTACGTAGCATTTATTTGCTCCAGAACCAACATAGGCTAGAACTGAAGTTTAATAATGGCATATCAGTTTAGAAATGTCATACATAAGTGTGCTTAAGTGCTTATAATCTATTTTATAATTCACTTACGCGCCCAACAGAAGACCGTGCACGCAATCAAAAAGTCGATTAGAAATGTCGCGCGGCTGAATGGGTTCCTCCAGTCGCGCGACTCATAAAATGAAATAGATTCCCCCACATTCGCATTCCGACAAGCGTTCGTACGAGAAAGATTAATGATCACAAAAGAAACATAATAAAGTGGAGATAGAATCTCCCACTAACAGTGTCCTTGTGGGAGTTATTTACTCCGCCGAGTCGACTTTTTCACGTGCCCTTTATTCCGAATGGAGACGTTTGAAAAAATATATTCCTTTCGCTATAGTAATAAAATGCAAACACAATTATGCTCACTACAACAAAGGGCGAGAGAGGCAGAAACGAATA
Organism: Agrotis exclamationis; assembly: GCA_950005045.1. Lineage (NCBI taxonomy): Eukaryota > Metazoa > Arthropoda > Insecta > Lepidoptera > Noctuidae > Agrotis > Agrotis exclamationis. Next base: position 12,075,677 of record OX465425.1, on the reverse strand, counting down.
AGCATAAAATCTCATCATTTTGTAATAATGTGCAAAGCTGTTGCGTACATAATAACCGAATCCGTATTAAATCGATAAACGTATAATAATGTAAATGGTGTGTAGTCGCACCTTGCGATGGCTTATAATAGCACTGGTTTGCGGCTATTAAGTTAATAATAATTTAGTAGTTAAGTGCGAGTGTTGGGCCGCCAGACGCGGTTCAGGCTTTTGGTCCCACACTCGGCATTGGTCCACGTCAGCTTTTCAGGCACGATGTGCAACGTAGCGCACTCCGGCTGAGCCACGTATGCCACGCTGGTGGGAACCGACAATGTGAACGTTTTAGATAATTATACAGCATACATGGCCATTTCTACACACGGCTGTTTCTATTTGAGAAGTACTAGAGTTAAAATATACGAGCATCTACTGTACTAACAAAACATCTAAATGGAGCTGTTGACACCAATGAATGAGGTCAATCAATAAGCAGTGGTTGTTATGGATGAATCCGTTCATAATGGAAGTAGTCTAGACGTTGCTGAAATAGTCGTTCCATAAATATTCACCTGTAGTCCGCTGACTTGTCGGCGGATGTGGGCCAGGCCGCTGGGGTTGGCGGCCATGCTGGCGAACACCAGGCGCTCCTCGTAATCGTACTCGCACAGGATCTTGTTGTCGCACAGGTAGAATCTGTCGCCGACGCAGAACCTGGAACAAACGATCATCTAAGGACTCTGTCAATCAATTTGTCGATGTTATTAACCTCTGATGTACCTACAACCACAATTTGTTATTTTCTCTTTACACCACTTTTCAATTACTTTGTGACATCAAATAAATTAAATAGTCTCCATGTATATTTACGCTAAAACTTGGTTTTCATGGAGTTTAAAAAGTTTTGTCCTCTTACCTATGATTGCATTGTTGGCAAGCGAAGCATTCTAAGTGGTAGACGAAGCTCTTCGCTCGCATCACCATTTCGAAGGCGGGAATGACTTTGTTGCAGGCCACACAGTTGCCTGTGGCACCAAATAACCTGTTAAAAATAACAAGACTATAAACATAAAATACTTACGACTTATAAATACCAAAAGCACTTCACATTAAAGTATTTTAAGTGTAAAACTGTGATGCCACTATAAATTGTTTAAGGTTAGTTACCCAAGAGTGTCAGCACAATGACGGGGCTCTCCTTTAGAGGGTCAAAGCCTGCCGGGGTCACGGGACTAACGAATTACCGTGAACCCGGAACGTAAAGGGCTATTGAAGGACACCTTGGACTTTACCTTGGATTCTATGCTGGTGGGAAGACTTATTTGATTATCACGATAAAAAAAAGTCAGTTACCTAAGGTAGTCTCTTTTGCAGAGCATGAGGTCTGCCTTGTAGTACAGTTTGGAGCCGACTTCTCCTAGGCGGCAGTCGCAGCAGCCGCACTTGAGGCAGTCCTCGTGCCAGAACCTCTCCATCGCCTTGAGCAGGAACCGCTCTGTGATGACCTTCCCGCACTGCGCGCACAGCCGCGCGCCGCCCGTGCTGCCCGTCACTGTGCTGTTCACGGTCAGCCCGTACTTGTTGTCATCCTGTTGACCTGTTCACAAACAGAAAACTTAACCATTTGACGTGCAACACGGAAACTCAACTACGAGCACCACAATTATGTAGGTATGCATATTGGGCAGAAAACGAAAAAGTTCATGCTAGTAATTGTTCGTAATACGTGTCGTTATGGTATTAAGCTAGGCTCGACTGTTTTCTACTGTGTAATTGCGTCAATTAATTCGAGCAAAGGCGCGCCGCGTGTAATGCAGTCGTTGCTCGCTGACGTCATTAAGATGCGCATACGCATTTTTCTCACACCATAAAAAACTGCAACATTGAAACATGCGGACTCATTATGTGCATTAACAGCACCCAATAAAACTTTATGAAGCATTCGCGCCATAAAAGGCTAAGCTACAATTCTTATTTCCTTTTTAACAAATAAAGTGCTACGCGAACATATTTATAACGACTGTATTGCATTTTAAAATCAATAATCAAGTACCTACGTTGGTATAAATAAATAAAGCTTTGGATGTTTAGCAAACAATCAGTTCCAATTTATCGGCATACGGTTCACATAATAATAGTGCGTACGTCAAACCAATCAAGGATCCAATTGAAGGGGTAACTAGGTGGACATAACTCATCGCAATCGATCACTTGCGCATCGCCGCCGCCGCCGCCGATACGTCTCGTTTATTGGAGCCGACGTCGCGACAATAAACTTAATTGGGGTATATTAATGACGGCTCTTTACTAATAAAATAATAAAGATGACGTGTGCCTCCCAGGCGCTGCTATTCACAATTAGCAGAGCGGTATGACGCCGCAAGGGTAAGGTTGTAGAACAACAGGGTCACCCAGGCAAACATCATGGTGTACAATGTAGTGTAATTACGATACACTAGTTAGAACTCCATCATTCATTTTAATAAATACCTACTACTTATTTTATAAAACAAAAACTGTAGTACAAAAACTTTTTCAAATTAATGTCAACTTCTGAATAACAGGGCCTAATAATGTAATTTCCGCTAACTCAACTCAGACGCGCTCACGCGAATTGTAACAGCTAATCAATTCAATGTGGTTTCCCTTAATATTCTCAGAACGAGTATGTGCCGCGGTAAGTTTTCTTCACGGTAAAACATTTAGGTGTTGTGTAATGTCGGTTTTACCCCCTTTTACCTGGAGCTATACAAAAATCTCAGTATTTTTCTTGGGAATGCTGCATGGAGGCGACAGCCAGGCGGTTACTGGCGTGTTTTGACCATTTCAGGTTGTATGCATGTTGTTAGTGCTGTAATTACGTGCACCGCACATCGTTCTAACAACCACATCGATTTTATGCACTTTGTAAATGGACATGTCTGCTTCACATTATTTTGCTTTGGTAATTATAATTATTTTAATTATTGTGAGATTTTAAAAGATTTATTTACAGTTTCGTCAATGTACAATACAAGCCTTCAATCAATTGATATGTGCTTAGGTACCTAATACCCTCTCTGTCCACTCAAGAAACAATAAAAGGCACGTTAATAACATGGAGTGTTCATAAATATCCGCTGGTGGGAAGGCGTTTCGTATTATTTTCGTTTTATTACCTTCGGCTCGAGAATTTGATAGAGACTTGGCTACCGCACTAGCCCGCCAGTATAATTTCGCCGACACAGCCGGTTGGCCGCCGCCAACGTATTAAGGCGCCGAAATGAAAAGAAACCCGGAAATGGATGAAAAGTAATTTATTTTAGCGCGAGTAGGGTGACAATGGTGGTGCATAAGTTGAAACTAACATTTGTGGGGATCTTGGAGTAGTAAATATTTTATGGAGTGTTGACATGTTCTATAACTTCTTCGCTTCATTTTGGACAAACTCAGGGTTACAAATCGCCTATTGTCAGTTGAGCCATGCAATGTAATTCATTATTCCTAAATACTACTTGAAACTTCTAAGTAACAATAATAATTACTGTTTCTGCGGAACTTATCATCGACTTTTTCCGATCACTTTGTTCGTAGAAGAATTCTGTTCCCTCCGCTGCCAGAGAGAGCCCCTCTGACATACTCCCCTGCCTCCGGTAACACAATATTAATTTTCTAATTTCACCGCGAAATTACATCTAAACATGGGATCTAATTGGAATCTGTAATGGACTTTCGTTCAGAAAATCCTTTCTTAGCGACAAAACTCATTTCCGTTTGTTTTGGGAGCGCGAGCAGAATGCGAGAGTTAGTTATTACCTGTTTGTATACTTCACATGAATTTAAGTTATTATAGATGTCACTAGTATGTATTGCCAACTAAATCGCAAACAAAGAAAACAGGAACATAACTTCAAACTTGGGTTCTTTATTGGCCGGATCGAGCTCCATTATTGGAGAATAAAACGCACTTCAATTTACAGTTTGCTATATCGGGAGACTCAATGAATCCTTGAATCGATAATGTAATACTTTCTTTAAAACCTTATTTATAAAGTTGGAATTTAATCAAAAGCAAATTAAAACTTTTCAGTCTGCAGACAAGCTGGTTTAGGCCGACCACACACATGCAAGTCCACAAAAATGTGATGTACCGTCACATTTTCAAAATACTTGTTCTTTAGTAATGCTCCATAAACCACATAAATTCCTTGGATTTAATTAATACCAAGTTATTATTGTAATTAGTAAGAATCACGAGCACTCCGCGTACATTCCGTGTAATTTACAATCGTTCATTACTTACGTTTTGCAATTAGTTTACCATCCCTATATGCTAACGTTACATGCCTACATTGACTATGCATCATTCTCGGAACAAGATTTCTACAAGGTTTTGTAGTAAATGATCGCAATACATATCTACGTAGATTTACAGCAATGATGAAGTTCCTGCATGAAATCATAAAATATGTTAGAAACGCATTTTAATAGCTTATTGCAACATTAAGCTATAGTGTTGTGATACGCGCCCACCATAAGTTTCCTTCCTAAATATTTGCCAGGAAATTATTCATCGCAATAGACACGCAATCAACATTTAGCAATATATTTTGTGGACTTATTAGCATGTTGACATTGTAGAAGAGTGCGCTCGCTTTGTTAACTACCCGCTACTACAATAAGATGCCAAATTGCATCGTTACGACAACTACGTAAGATGTGTTCCGTATTCGCTGATACATTTGAACATTATTATGCAAGAAATTGCTTAAAGGCTGATGTTCTTCTGGCTGTGTCATCTTATGACCTTCTTGAGAGATGGGCCAAGAAATATACTATTGTTTTTGGGCGTTAGTGGTATAAGTTCCACAGTTTTCTTGGAAGAAGTAATTACTTACTAATAAACATACTGAGCGTGTGTTTACTAATGAGTGCACGACTAACGATCACTTCCTTTCAGCAGACGGACCTTGGCAACGTTCCGGAAGACGAGAGAACGAAGAACACTTCTCAAACTGAAATTAATTATCATAAATCTGTTCACCGTATAAACTAAACATACATATTTAATTAAATTCCCATCTAACGTTAACGCAATTGCTACAGCAGAAACCGCTTATTCAATTTAATTACGAAAACAAATATATAATCATATGGTATAATCTAAAGTACGACACTAATGGATTTGTATAATGATTGTGGTTGCAGCTATTCTAAATGGTCGTTCAGTTTATTTAGTTTTAGTCGCCGGTCACTCATTAAACAATGGAGTTGATTGCGTTGTTGCGATATCCATTATGCGGGCTGTAATTAGATTTAACGAAATGCGGGTTTTGCATTAATAGCGATTAAAATGTAAAAATAACGAGCAGGATGTTCGCCCTGAATAACGTTACACACGTTACTGAGTGCAACGATAGCATCTATTGCGTTACACAAATAAGTCCATCACACATGCATTATTTTGCAATTTAGTTATATAAAAGGAACTTATTCATTTATTCTATTAATTTTCCAACTATGTTTCTCTGCCTGGACTCAAAAACATCATTTACCGCATATTGATTTGGGACTCCAGTCTAGAATTTCTGATCTGATTTCTAGAAGCACGAATGAGTTCGTCGTAAAAGTCCGGTTGGATTGAGATTCAATCCGGATTAGATAATTTTCCAGACATTTTATTTTTCCACTTGTGTGGCCGTAGCATATTTGATACCTTTCAGACATTTAATTTTTTTCCAAATAAAAGCCCTTAGTGAAATGTAATATTAAAAGTAATCTATTCTGTAGATGCTCATTACAAAACAAAACATGTAGTAAGTTTCCAAACAAGCAATATTCTTAATGTCCTGGACGTTATTATAGTATTAATCGCAATCGAACTCGTTATGGTAATTAGCAGAGAATAATGTTACCAGTAAATCTCACAAGTTACCCGTAAAGCCGCAAATAACGAGGTGCAAAGGTGAAGGTGCAGACGCCTTATTAAAATTCCGACTGACCTATGGCAACGGAACGCACCCTGCAACAAGCCCCACCCTCCCCTATCGCCGCCATCGTTAACATTTCCGTTATTAAAAAAGTACGAGACTTTGTCATCACAGAAGTTAGTTTTTTTTAATTAAAATTATGAAATTGATATTGCTTTTACGCCGGTGCTCGCTTCCCAGCTCAACCTTGTGAAAGTTTAAATTAATTTTTGAATTAAGCCTAATGGCAGTGGTAAACGATTTCTAAGGAAAGAGTTTTCAGCAATTAAAATTTCAATTATTTGATGGCAGAAACCGTATCTTAATTGCTTTTCATTACTGGTATAAAAAGAGACCGGCTTAGCAATTTGCGAAGATTAATCAGCTTCCACTTCAACAGGAAATTGTTGTCTAAACAAATAGATTTAATTATATAAAAGAATGATTATGAGCGTGTATAGCTCCATTATTGATGAATGCAACAGACCACAAAGAGTGCGTACTTGTTATCTAACACAAAAACTGAACACAGTTACGCATCAAGAAATGTGTTTTCTTTTATAATCATTTCCCCTTGTTAACACAGTCTGCAGATTTCCAATCTACATATTAAATTAAGTAGATAGCAAATGTGTGAGTTTCTATCTACTGTGTTAGTTATAGGCAGTTTCTCATGTTCACGTAGATAACGATAAGTTTCATCAAATCCAAAGAGCTAGTTTTCCAACAATTTCATTGTAAAGAGGCATTTAATTCTTACACAATAACATACAGTTATAATAACTCATTCTCCGCTTTTGCTACCTCTTTTAGTGTTGCTGCCCAGTTGAGTAAAAATATATCGATAAAATTGTATCGACAATATTATTTTGAATATTGTTAATGTTGTACATTTAAGTAACATAGGCATTGTATTATCTCCACCAGTCTTACTAAATTTATTACCTGTTGGAAATATATTACAGGTATGTACTCGTATATCAGGTATAATATCCAAGAACTTCTGTAAATTATAAGACACACACACGGCTCCTTAAACAGATATTGTATTGCTCATTACAATTTACAGTAGTGAACAGAGTGGCAAATTAACTTTAAATGATCATTTTCAATTATATTTTAGGTATGTACTTATTGTTTTTTTTTTTGTGTTTAAGCTTTTTCTTTTTAGTATGGTAACTATCAGCTAAAACATTATTACTTTTTTGTAATATCCCCCAACACAGTCTAACAAAATTTTTATTTTTATGAGTACACCAAAACTGAAAAGTACGTTTATCGGGCACATCACTAGATGATACATCGTATCCCAAAACGACAATCAAACGTATACAAAGTCGAGACAATCTACGTCATAAATTATTTTCTCAGAGAAAGGCTCCGGGCGAAACTTAAGCCTGACATAAGTGGGCAATAAACTTCAGCCAATTTGGAGATTCGCATCTGGAGGCTCTTATTAAAGCCCGAAAGTTAGTCCTTTTCATCCATCACTCGTAATACGTGTGTGAGTTATTGTATGAAAAATTGAAGAATAAATTGAGTCGCTGCAGCAGCGGCGAGACATAAATCCCAACTGAGCCCTCAATATTGTTTTAAAGGGGAAGTGGCCATAAATTTTATCAGGGCCGCCCAGAGCAGCCGCGGGCGCCGGGCCGCTGCGGCCACGCTACGCCACGTTGCCACGCCGCCTCGCGCCCGCACTGTCTCCGCAATTTTCCGCCGGTGCCCGCACTGCATTTGATGCTCATGTGAATCTGTTTTGTTATTTCTGAAGAAATTGAAATCTTCCTCATGGATAACTACGTTATCGTGAAATATGGGGTAATAACCACGCGTGCGAAATTGTCCAATGCGGCAGTCTCCAGCACTGGCAGTAGTAAATCGATGGGCCGTGACATGTTTACACTATTTACTATTAGATACATTTAATCCCGGGGATTTAAAAGGACTTTTAGTGTGTACTTTCGGTTGATATTAAGCCATTTACAAAAAATAACACGCTTTGGGTTTTTTCTGACTAACAGACTCGTTAGCAATATTCAAAAGTCTTTATTTGGTTTAATTGAAATGGATTCTTTGAGTGGACCTTTCTTTGTTATAAAAATAACAAACACTCTTCGATATGAACTATGAAGCATATAATGTATGCTTTCTAAAATGTCTGCTCATTGGAGTAAAAAATTGACAAAAGTGCTCGTTTATAATTTCACAGTGTTTTAGTTTCAGTCTGTGCGACTTCCTGTCAACAGAACTCTATATTGTTCCATCTGGCTGTCGGAAACGGGATCTCGTTTAATGCCGTCATATCAAAAAATCTTTACCATTTTATACCAGCCATCAGCCGCTCAAGAATACACAGACTACAATCAGCAATACTGTGGAAAAACATACTCCGTACAAGTTTGTGGGGCACAATAAAAAATCGCTTATTTTTATCAATACGATCTGGGTGTCGGACATTTCGCATAAATGTGATATTGCAATATCGTTCGTCCCCTTTTTAATATCGCGACGGACGGTACTGGGCGGTTTATGGCACAACCCTTCCCGCGTTTTATTCGCGACCTGTTTGTCCTAATATTATGAAAAAATTGACGTCGGCAAAACGAAAACGTCTCTGCTTATATTTTTTGTTCCTTGATTTACTTTTTTGCGCACTATCGGTTTGTTCTACATAAATGTTACTTGATTTTCCTTTAAATATTCTTATTAAAATAATTATGTTTTTAATGTGTATAAGACTGTTAACAGCTCATAAACACTGGTCTTCAAATTAATAAATTAGTATTGTATGCAAATAAATGTTAAGTTACATTGTATTCACAAATGAGTGCCACAAATAAACACGACAGGTTATCATGTTTTGCATCGGTCGCAAATCGCGTTAAATACAGTTTAATTACAGAAGACAGCTCAGTTCCTGACAATATGATCGTGAGTAATGTTAAAGTAATTACATAAAAAATATAAAACGGAGCTTTTTTCACCCCCGTACTAAGTACAGTTGATTAAAATATTTGCTATACTGGCAGTTAATTTGCAACCACTTCAAAACAACGCTGTATTATTATTATTTTGTTTCATCTTCTGCAATGTTCAGAATTTAAATGTGTATTGGCAGCATGATGCAGAGATGTTTACCTCTCTGTGTACTCTGTAAACAAAGACCTCGTGTATATTTCGTCACCACATAACTTTATTAGTTTTGATACTTCACTGATAATAATTTTAAAAAATTTTAGAAATAAACGCCCAGAAAGTGGTGGTGAGACGACCTAAACATATAAGAGCTGGACCACTACCACAGCTTGGCAAGAGCTGCTCAGTTGTGGTTGACCATAGATTAGATAAAAAAAGGTGTGTACTCACTGTTGGCACTGTCGGGCTTATGCATGGCCGGAGGATCTCGAATCATGGCGCGGTCGTCACTCGCGCATCACACAGCGATACTTGTGTCCTGAAACAATAGAAAATAACTGTCAAATAACATTACAACAGTTATTTAACTGTGTCGTGACTATTCTAGATCAGACTTCGTTAAATAAAATCCGAGGATTGTTAGTGTACAATATCTTAGAATTAAATGTTAAGGTGTAGCTTATCTATGACAAAAATCAGCTGATGCATTATTGATGCATCATTGTGTTAATGACATTTAGTTATTAGCATAGAACGAAATAGGTAGAGCTGTTTTATGCACTTGCCATAGGTTAAAATAATATGGATATTCCCCGAGTCCCCGGATTTGGAGTGAGACAACAAGTTACTGTTGGCAAATATAATTGAATTCTAGAGTCGCAGAAAGAGACAAACACAGGTGCGTCACTCTAGCGACAGAAACAAAGACAAAAAGAAGTTGACAAAAAAATTAAATTCAATAAAATCTTGTAGTATCAGTCGGTACCCGTGGAACATAATAGTCCCGTCAATGAACCTAAATAGCTCTACCTATTCCGATCTATGGTTATTAGATATAATTATGCTGTACTACTTCACGATCTATGCAACAATAGATACAACTTTACACTACTGTTATCTATAAAATATAGTCTTCAAGTCTTCTAGGACAAGTTAAATCATGTGAAAAATAATGAAAAATTCAATTATTTAAAGTAACTGATCCTTTATTATGGACTGAAACAAAATCATCCACATCTTCAGCCTTTGAATTTCTCCCCGACTCCAAAATCAAATTCCCCAAGTCAGTTTGGTGCACTTACGTCCAAATTGTACGTGTGCATCTACATCGACGTTGTATGCAAAAGATGTCCTTATTTACAAAGAATTCCACCCAGAGCTGGAAGGAAGGTAATACGCCGAGAGCGGACCCCAGCAGCACGCGTCTAGCTACGAAACCTCATTAGAATAAACGATATCCTCTCCTTACGTCCACTCCGCGAGACCTTATTACTCCGACAAACTGCCGTCAAACGGTACCAGCTAGCGAACAAGGATTCTACATGAAATCCACTCTATGAACTACACACTAGAGTCCCCTTTCCAATAACCGAACACAACTGGAGCTTCACATAATAATTTTCTATCTTAGAAATACGCCGTAGAGTCCAATTTCAAATGTAACATGAATAACAAACGCACTATCTGGTGGCATTATTCCGTGAAGGTTGAGACGTCCAAGCAAAGCTGTAAATTGAAACTTGGGGAGGCACTAATATCTCTTGCGGCTTGTCTCGTGTGCATATTGGATGTCATCAATTTTCTAACGTCGTGTGGTAACCTTGCACAAGCTTTTGTTATAGGACTTCGATTGGCAGAATTGGTCACAATTTTTATCAGAGAAAAAAAAACAACTAACTCCATAATTCAAAACCTTGTTTTCTTTATCTAGAGGCATTAAAACATTTTAATGTACCTAATATTCAAAAGTTTCACTATAAATCGTCGGCATTAAAAGACAACCCACGAGGGCTGATGAGTATTTCATGTCCGGAGACTACAAAGCGGCCACCAAAAGAGAATCATCTCGTAAATAAACCAAATGTACTAGGAACGCGCTCACAAACGTCGGAAGACACTTCTTTATCATCTGGGCCACTGGTCGCAATGAAGCGATCCATCTTTGGAATACTTTGAAACGATTTATAGGCTTCCGGCGGCGCTGGCGCAACTTACGAGTATTGCTGGTATATTTAATAGACAATACAAACCTATAAAATATGCATAGAATAGTGTTACAATAATACTGTCACAGGGAACTACGAGTAACATGGTATAATATTTTTGCCATAATACGGAATATTAACGCCATAGACTTTCTGCCAGCTTTTTTATGTCGAGAGAAAGTAAACATGTCAGCAGGGGTCAAGCCTTGTGCCAACTCGGTGCACACGTCCGGTTGTCCAACACAAAGTCCCATTAATTATGGTGACACCAGTTATTTGGTGAATGCTTGGCATTCGGCATGCTCACGAAGCCGCTGCTGCCACCGCGCGCCGCATCGGTTATTATGCACAGTTGCACACCATTCATTGATACCTGCCGAACATCGAAGCTACATATTACAATGCGCGCCATTCAGTTTCTATCTTTAACATCAAAGGCTTATATTTATTAGATCACGATTTCTAATGCATAAAAACAGCCAGAGTGATCAACATAACCTAATGAAACAAACTGACAAAAACAACATGAAATAAACTGTAACAAAGAAATGTAAAGTTTCAGAAACCAGTTACAGATTACAGAAATCAGACGCAAAATAAAATACTGAAAATCATCTGTCAAATGTAACATCATGTACCTACAAGTATAAAATATAACAGAATGTGCTATCAAACTTGAGCGGAATGAAAAAATTTTATAACCGCATCGAAATTCCCATCAGCACCTGTTACAAAGGCGGCTATCAAATTACCCGCGACATATCCGCGGAGCGCCGAGCGAGCACGCCTCCATCCATAAATACGGTATTCGTTATGCATTTCTCATATTCATGAATCCGTTTTATTGGCCCCAATAAAATATGAACATCTCAGAATGGATATGAGAGAGCGGGCAAATCTAATATGGATTGCTGTGCGCCGGATTCGGTCCGATCGGCGGGCGGGGACGGACAGCTGCGCCGCTCTCGGGCCACACCAATCTGTAACGTGCCATTTATCTTTTTAACAATACCTCGAGTTTAACCACCCACGTAAAGCCCTTCTTTATGACATCGCAAACAATCGCATCTTGTCGACTTCGTAACAACAATCACACAGAGTGTAGCATCCCCCGCGGTAATCTGTCGCTACTTGTAGTGTGAGACTGACAAACGATCCCCTTGGCAGCTCCCAACATATAATGCGAATTTAAAGGACTTTGCCCCACTAAACCACCTGAAGAAAAGGGCAGTACTCCGTCGACGTGTCAAAAATTCAACAGAGTGCCGGGATAAGTGGAATGGATGACGGGCGTCGCAGTACGGATAAAATATTCTACGTCAAATCGTACGTCACTGGCTCTCGACTTGTTCTCGCCGAGAGTACTTCGCGGAAGTCGATTATTTATTCGCTTTTACGTCAGCTATAATACGGCTCTTTTGTGCCCTTTACGATTTATATACGCCCATCGAAGTGTTTTATAATTCGAGAGAAAGCTTCACCTCTATATATATCCTCTATATATATAGTGGCTAATTTTATCCGGTCGTTTGTCTGACGAGCGATAAGCAGATGGTAAAACAAATTAGGCAACAAAGTGTTGATTACAATAATTTTGAACATGAAACTTTAATAACATTATCAGAAACATTAATTGCAATATCAGACAAAAGTTTCAATTAAATCACTAAAAGTCTTAGTGAAACTTGCGGGGTGTATCGAAAAGCCCATTATTTTGTGGATTTTGTTGAGAGAAGGTTAGTAGTTTGCTATCAGCAAGTAGGTCCATTATGATTATGTTATCAACACGATCAATTAAGCAGCATTATGTTAAAATTCACCCTAGCCATCAATTACGTGGCAGCCGGCCGGCGCGTCGTCAAACACTGCGAGAGGCGAAACATGGACCTACCCGCCGCACCAGTTTATTTAAAAATCATGAATTGAGCAGCTCTACAATACGTAGAGCTATTCAATTCAATTTAAACAAACTACTGCACAGAAAATAATTTATGTATGTTAGGAATCAGAACCATTTTGATACATTAGCATCAACGTTATCTGTTAGACACTCCCTTCTGACTCCGCTTATCGAATTCATTATTCACCGGAGGAGAGCAATTAAAGCTCCACTAATCAATCTCAAACTTCAGGCTGAGCTGAACTCTAATCAAGAAAACTCCTATTCTGTGAAAGCTTTTCGAACAAAATTTAACTTAATTAAAAATGTAAATTAAATTCCTAGTCGCTTCCACAAGCATGACGTCGCGCGGCGCGCCGCCCGCGCCGCCGCGCCCCGCGCACAGCGCTCGGGGCTTTTGATTGCAGCTAAAAGGTTTGGGATTAGTGCGCGAAAGAGCTTTCAGTGCATTTGTAGAGCTTTTAAGTGGGAAGCTTTCGCTTAAGACACTTACATACAATGTAAATTTTATGTAGATAGCTACCTTGTGAGTGTATCTTAGCAACTTTTAAAATAGTCCTCCCATTTAATGCTTTAATACAAAGTGACATTTCGATAAATATTTGGTTGAATTGACAAAGTGGTGTTATCGCTAATTTTGTTTGTTTTAGAAGTGTGTTTCTGCAGACAAACAGCGCTAAGCGAAGGGGTTGTGGGTGTCTAGGGAGGTGGCCAGGCGGCCGGAGGGAGCGGCTCTGACCAAGGAAGTTCGGTGTCCGGAAATAAACCGCCCGTAAAATTGTCAATTCCGAGGGAGCGCCGGCGCCTGGGCCCGACAATTTTGAAGCGTGCGGTTCAACCGGCCCGCTGAGCTCCGGCCCGATTCAATGTTTAAAAGGCATCTCATGTCAGCACTTTATTTTGATTTCCTTACCACTTTATTATTTAAGTAAGTAACAGAACAATACCTTCCTAACATCCGTCTCCACTCCACAGATCCGAATTAAAAAGAAGCAAATGTGAATAAAATGTCGAGTATGTACGAGTATTGCAGCTCACGCTCTACACGTCAGCAAAATGCGCATTGCCATCTGGGTGTGCGCCAAAACAATCACTGTTATTCAGTACTTAGCCGCGCGATACAGTAAATTACACAACATTGTTTCACAGTCATTAATTCAGCGATTTCGCGATTAAAATTTAATTACATCTAACTGTCGGTACACAGAGCCATCAGTTAGAGCGTAGATTGAAAAATGGTTAAAAGCGTTAGAAGCGATGTAAAAGAAAATTGGGCGAGATATATCATGAGTAGCACACGCAGATAACACACGCATAACCCATCCAATCACAAGGAGCAGCGAGCAGAAAGCTTATTATCGAGACGCGGCGTTGCGTCACCCGCCACCCGGGTAATGAGCGGAGCGCGAGCGGGCCGCTGCGGGCGGGCGGACGCGGCGCGGACCCGCGCGGACCGGACTGCACGCGTGCACCCATCCGACGTACAACCCTCCCGCTTTTTTGAACTGAGATCATCGCGACGCTCATCCGTGAAATTGATTCTCGAGAAAAGGAAAGACTAAAAGATAAATAAAAAGGAAATAGGAAAACACAAGCTAAGATTTGGCGTGAAATTGTTTTTCAGCACCCGGCCGCCCGCGCCGCCCGCGCTGCCGACGCGGCTACGGCGGCGGCCCGGCTCGGGAATTTCCCAATTACTGGGTGTGAATGTATCTACTTGATTACGTAATGGATACTTTAAACACCCAACTTGGAACATTCAAGTATTATAGTGTTGTACCAACTTCTTAATTGTACAATGCTCTTCACTACGAGTCTTAAACTAATTTGAAATGTAACCGCACTTAAATAAACATGCTTCGTTTGTAGATAGTTGTTTTGATTTGAATTGACTCAACTTATTAGAATTGATAACATAACCCGATTTGGAGCTTTTGATAGAGCAGCCTGTTAGCGCTATACATATAAGTAGAGGCTATAACTATCTAACGGATCGGTCGAATTGGGATCTTAAAACACTGTGACATCTCATCCACTACGTGATCCATTTGCCGAAGTAAGAAGCAATCTCATTCAATACCCGGCCGCCCGCGCCCCATCCCCCGCGCTAGGGTTGCTAACAATGCGATACTTTGTGCGCGCCCGCGCCCGTGCCCGTATCACGGATCGCAATAAAACTTTACATTCCTCTTTAACTACTTTCCTGTAGTTATCAGCGTGTGATACGAAATGGGGCATAAATACAGAATTGTTTGTTGTTTGAATTTGTTCTAGCTAACTTAATAGTGTGCCCGAAAGTAATTTGATCAAGGTACACTCGCTATTATACGATTTGTTATATAACAACATATAATTGGCTAACCGTCCATCTGTATTGCAAATTACGTCGTCCATATTGACCCGTTTTAGATTATGTTTTGGCAAACAAACAGGTCAAAGAAAACTCGCAACGAAAACTTTTTCAATAACCTTTCAGAATATTCGGAATAATACACAATATCATTCTGCGAAACGCGAGCATCGTCAACCCTAAGAGCAGCGAGTATCGCTTTCCCCGATTGTATTAGATTCAGCTGCCCTTTTCATCTACATGTCGTTCTCTCCTTACCTCTCAAGAGGGTCGCGCGACTAGTGGATGTGCCGCGGACAGACGAGCGTTTCTTACAAACTATCCTTTCGGTTTTTCTTCGCAGCAGTTTTCATTTGCTCACTTGAATTTTGTTTTTAACCGACGAAAAAAAAGGAGGTTTTCAATTCGACATGTATATTTTTAATAATAGGTCATTGTAGATCATTCTGTGTCTTGTGTACGTTTGTTATTTATGTGGATAAAATAATCGAAATAAACGTATTGTTATTCGCTCACCAATTTCATTGTAAATCATTTGCGTGTAAATTCGATCAAGAATCGCGTTTATACGGCATAGCTGTCGCCTATAGGCCCGTGATGGAATTTAGATCACTATCGGGAGGTCACCATCGGCGCACAAAAACTATTTTCATCTAAAAACTCATCTATATTTTGTGGAAAAACTATGAATATGATTATCCACACCATTCCAAAGGCTATCATCCAATAAACCTGGTAGGTACCAAAGGTATCAAATCTTTTTCGTCCGTAGTGAAATTGAATATTTATCCGGGTAGTATCTCTATTCCGGAACAATTTTTATGTAGGGGGAATACAATCTCAAGATATTTGGGAGGGCCACTCCACGAGGATATTGGCAAATACCTTGCCTACATTACCTTTATTGCCTCGCGACGTTGCGTGCCCGATTTGATCGTATCTACGATTATTTGCGTATTATTCAATGTTTCTAAATGTTATTCGACTTGAACTCTAATTCGTTATTCATGAAGCCGATAACAAAGAGTAAGGTTTTAATGCAATATTCATCATTCTTTGTACTGCACTGCTGTTTACGTTTCTTGTCCCCGTATTTACATCGTCAATATCTAATTAAAAATAGTTGCATGAAAACAATACATTTATTTTGACTTTACATTAACCTAAGTTAATGTATTTTTATTCGCATTTAACGTCGTTCGTGACATTTTGTACTGTGTTGTATCGTTAAAGTTTACAATCATTATTGTTGACTAGGTATGTAATTAAAAACGTAAAAGGTCCGTTTAATTGCGTTATTTTTATATGGCGTACTTTTCTATTTATTTAAAACGTTTCTAGTAACAATAATAACCGCGACGTTTGTCATTCACGAACCGCAATTAGTATAAGAAGGTACATAGAGTAGAGGCGTACTCGCATCAAATCGAACCTCTTTTAATCTACCCACGACTCGGTCGAGGCGCGAAACTGCCGGTTGAAATGTAATTTGCGCAAATTAAGCCAGACAGTCTGCATAATTTAGCACATAAAACTCGCCGCCATAAGTCGGACTCTTATAATTGAGTGGACCGGACGTAATGGTGTGTTTCACGCCATCAATTCACCCATGACACACAACTTGTGTAAATGTCACCAATGATTTCGTTTAATATTGTGTTTCATTTGATATTTCGGTCGCATATTCTGTTAACCCGTCATTCAATCTACAATATTATAATTCAGCGTGTTTTAAAAAGGGAATGTATCAATATTGTATTAGTGCCACTCATCTACGGGGTGTTCAATTACGTTTTCAGAATGTGTAGAGGGGATGCTACCTTTTTCGAAATGTAGTTTTTTTTTAGAACTACCTACGTTATGATATAATAGCATTAATTGGATTACTTCTTAGAAGCTATTTCACGAGCATATTGTATAGATAGATTCTATAATGTAGGTACTTTAAAAGCTAACTTGATTATTCGTGTAATTATTTTAAATGACTCAGGCATTAAGAAACCATTCAATCAAGTAAGAACATGAGTATGTTATAATGATAACATTTTAAAAGGGCAGTTTTAATTAATACTACATGTATCCTTTAACTTTTGATATGCACAGAACTCGTTACGTGTCATTTCGAATTCGTGTTTTTCTGATAATCAACTGTATGTCAGTTGAAATTATGCTTAGTCACCTACTGGGTTACCTCATGCTTATTATCAATTTTTCTTTGCGTTGACTGGAACAGATACCAAAATTAGTTAAGAGAAACTCATGTACGAGTACTTGGATGCAACGGTCCTTACTCCATTTAAACAGTTGACAAGAGTGAAGTTACGAGTAGACCGCGCACACATAGCTAAGCGTAGGTATAGATCGCTTGCGGTACAGCTCCCCCACATAATTGTCATTGTAACACGTCGCTGTAGATTCAGCGATAATGTAGCTAATTAACGCGCAGACGAGCGAGGCTGATTGTGGCGCTGCAGCGCTGCGTGGTGACTTAAGCTGCAATAACTTAGCTCGAGTGCAGTAAATAAGTGTTCGTGATCGTCGTCCACTAGGTATTTTAATGAGATTTAATAGCGGCGGTCTGTCAGCCGCTAGCGGCTCCGTGGCCGGCGCACAAGCAACGCTGTCGGCTTTTAAGGCCTTAATTGGTTCCGTACATGTTTAATCCGCTTAATGGTTGTTTTGTCGGACAACACACAATAACAAAATCCGGTTTCTACGCCGATAATTCTGATTGATGTGAATCTTTATACACTTGTCACTAGACATTCTAGTCATTAGGCAAATAAGCTATTAAACAGAAACGAGAGACATGATATTTTACCTTCACAAGGCATTGAGCGATGCGAAGCTGTATTATTTACATGACGGCATACCTACGTACATTTTACCTTCACCGAAACCTCTGAAATAACTGAATAATTTAATGACTTCATTAGAAGGGCGGCGTTGGATGCTAATCGTTATTTATAGACAATAAATTGTTATATTCATAGTGGCCGGAGCGGAAGGCGCATAAATTCGACGAGCGAGTGTCGGGTTGACACCTGTGATTGCATTTACAATGCTAATTCACGGCACAATATCACGTCATCTGCCGCCGCGCTTCACGTTTTCACAATCGCGGCCGCTGACTACACACGCCGTCAACACGGCATGCCGCCACCACGCCGCGCCGCCACGCCATCGCCGCACCCAAATATTCAACTAATGTCACCACCACGTTTTACTTACCTACTATCCGCAACATTTTTTACAATATCCAAGTTAATTACATTATTGGCACAGCACCAGGGTGTGCAAATGGCCCACAACGACGCCAACGACATAATATCCGATATTGACACAACCCGTGGAAATGATTGATGATTTAAATTCATTATTAAAAAGATAAAACGGGGAGTGGGTCGTTACACGTCGAGATAAGCCGGTGGATAAGCGGCCGCAATCCATTATCGAGCAGTTAATTGATAATTACTTTCTTCCATTACGCCGAACGAAAAACGTGGTGATTAACTCAGAATCGCTTTAACGAGCACAATGGGTCGACGTTCAATTAAAAACCCTTGTCGAATGTCGACGGCTTCGCAGAAAAGAGGAATCGACGCTGACTCAATCTCGTATACATGGAATAAGGAATTACTCGCGTGCGGAAAGTTTTTAATTAAATATTCACCCGTTTTGTAATTAAGACGCGATTCAATTGAGCACAATGGAGTTTCGTGGCGCTTTCCAAAGAAATCGGAGACAGCTTTAACATTTTCATTAAATGCTACTTGCTTACAACATAGGTATACCACGTGTACATGTGAGTATTTTACTTAACCTAGCTACATTATTACCTAACTGATTATGAATTATTTTCTATCTCCTTCGTACGCCTGTACCTCGTCGTTACCTTCATTATTTTTTAGAAAGCCTTAGGCCTTTTGCAAAGTTCGTAGCTTTTGAAGCTCAAAAGCTACAATCGTGATTAATTATATTAATTATTTTATTAGTTTGTGTAAGTTTTCCGAAATATTATTTCTTATATGAAAACACATGTTTTCTCCTGCGGGTGTACAACTGTACACGTAGACTTCGCGGTGGTGGAAGTCGGCAACCGGCGCGCGGCCGGCGCGGCCGGCGCGGTGCAGGGAGCAGACGCGCCCGCACCCGCGCCCGCGCCGTGCTCCCGTCCGTACGTCACATGTGCCGCATTTCAGCGTAATTTAAATGCATGCACATTACTCGGGAACGACGCTCAACACAATACCTTAATTTATTATAAATAGCTTTATTACATGACCAAACTTGTCAGTAGTTTTAGAAGAAAATTCGTGCTTTATAACGAGTGTGTTATGTAAGTTTACAACAAAGGCTGGACATAAACTAAGACAGACTAAGAGTGTATTAAAAACAAAAGCTAATGTTTTAGTATGATTTAATTTAATCTAAAGTACTTAAACTTCAATCGGACTAACAGCAAACAAATCGTAATAAAACTCTAGTTAGATTATTAAACTAAATCAGAACTTCAGCTAACTTCGAACTGCCTTTCGAAACGATTGTAAATTATATTTCCTATTAAATGATCTGAGGGAACTGATAAGATATAAATTTAATAAAAGTTTCTCAAAGTAGTTCAATAAACGTCTTAGTTATCTCTGTGTAATCCCCAAACGACCCAACTGGTAATCTCCTAGACGTTTAATTTCGCCGTTTTAAATGAATCGCAGATCTCATATCCCGAAATCCTTCCTACGATTGGTTCGTCCGACCGCGCGTATAAATTCTTAAGGAAAATCATCTGCAGAATTCCAATAGCTGGTTGCTGATGTCCAAAATCGTGATATATCGTGGCTCAGATCGTTTCGGAGCGCCTGTTTATGAGATATTTCATAACGTGCACAGTTCTTCGATCATTTATCATCACTGATTTTATATCGAGCACAAGCTCCACTGCGAGGATAGCATGCTTTTTTTTTTTTAGGTTGTAAAATCATCAAATGAGGCCTCCCGCCCTGGGTGGGGCGGAAGGGACTGTCAGACTCTTACTGACTAACATCCACCCGTGTTCCTTCGGATGCCCTTTACGTTCCGGGGTCACGGTATCCTGGGTTAAGAAAAACCCGCGACCCCAGCAGGCATTTGGCCCCATAAGGGGCCCCGTCAGTTTGCTGACTACTCCCCGAAGGCACGCGCGAAACACGACACGACGCGCCACCGACCCGGGCTTGGTCCTTGGTCGGACGGCGAGCTACCCATTGCTCACCGTCCGCAAGCCCGCTCCGCCGCTGTGCCCTCTGCTAATCAGAGGGACACGCGTTGGAGCGTCCACCCGACAGGCTATTCGCATACGGGCAAAGAGACCCCTTAGGCACTCAGTGCCTAAGGAAGAGTTTTTGTCCGCATCCCAGGGTGCACCGGCCCGAAAAACTGGTCTTCCCCACGGACGTATCCGAGAGGGAACTCCAGTCCACGGGCGCACGTAAAGGTTTCCTGTCTTAGCACCCCGAGGATAGCATGCTTAGCAAGATTTTTGCAATGCTAGTAGATTTCACGCCGCATTGGTTTCCATAATTTCCTATTCATTTTGTAGATACAACAACAGGTCTACGGATAGAAAGTCTCTAAGTAAATAATCGCAAGCCATGCATGTAAGAACTTACACGACTACGAATGTTCCATAAATGTCACTTGAAGCCATTAACACGAATAAGAAAATATTTCTTAACCATGTGCTAATGGTTCGCACACAATGTTGTGATGTCGCTAATGAAACGGTTTCGGCAAAAAGTATGAACGCCGTGCGCCAACAGCTTTTGACAGTCATGTGAAAATTGTTAAAGTGCTACCAACAGCACACGAACTGCTATTAAAATAAATAATTTGGTGATTGTTTAGTTCAGTGGTGAGCGATACGCTGTGGATGGTTCGATATAATTGCAAATGTGGTGCGTGTCGCCACGTGATCGGTCCACAGCCTCGCACGGGAGCTCACTTGCTCCATAAACAGGTTTCCGTATTTTTCAATCAGAGAGCTGTCAAAGCGTTCTGACACCCTCATCCCGTCGGCTCGCACTCGCCGAGCACCGAAATTGGTTTTCTACATTCAATCCATACAAAGTTTAATGTTATTCGTTCGCGATATCACCGGGATGCTGCCGATGTTTACCGACGCGCCAAATCATATTGGATTTGCAAACTTTTGTTTGCGGACTTTATTTCATTTCACTGTTAGTTCAGGCCGAGAGAATGTAATTTTAGATATTGTCCTCGTCTATGTTTTGAATAAGTCTCTTTTATATTTGTATTCCACAAAGTTGAAGAATTTATTAAAATTGCACAAGCATTTTCGATTAAGACTCGAATGAGCAACTTTCTTTGCAAAAAGTGCAAGTTACAAATTAACCACGCCGGATATATCCGCGAGAAAAGAGTAGAGCGCCAATAGAGGCGGCTAAAGGCTGGAGTGTGCCCGCAAGCGTTTATAAATTGAAGGGCTGGTACCTGCGGCTTAATACACCGCCGTTTCCGGTTCATTTCCGGGCGGCGCGCGCGGCGCCGGATATTGCTTTTAAGGTTGCGCCGCACGCCATCGCCCGCATACACACGCGCATTATACGCCACGCTACACGCTCCGCTCTTCGCCACTCAAGCATCACTACCCACTCACAATCACACCTACATTTTAATTAAACGCTGACTCATATCCAGAGTTCTCTACGTCATGCTATTATGGCTTCTTTTTCGGAACATCGTTTCTCCAAGTTAATATCAAAAAGCTGTTCTAAGCCGCAAACAAATTGATATTAATTTAAGATGTACCTACAAAATGAACGATCAGAAGCTTTATAAGAGCTGCATTAAGGCCGTCGGCATCATTACAAATAAAAATACGAGAAACATAATCCCTTGGAGCAGCTCCGGAAATTAAATTTTCCCTTAAGCTTAAAGTTTAATTAAGCAATATCACGCGAGTGCATAGTGACCAGTGCTGTAGCGGAAAACATAAGGCGAGTGGGTTCGGATCCCGCTGACAGCCGTTAGTCCCGGAGGATATGCGATTTGATGGACAGTCAATTTAAGAGCGATGCCGAGCCGGCGACTGTGAGCACTTTAATTTACACGTGAACCGACCGAGAGCGTACGAGCACGCGTATGACGAATGCATAGAGAAAAGATTTGAATCGTTCAATTTCACAGAGTGCTTACTGCTAAAGCTCACGCCAGTATTTTAATACCACTCATTCCTATTAACGAACATAAAAACCGATTTACGTAAAATCGAAAATGTCATTCAATACCAATTCAACCTCAGTGTCGCTCCAAAACGTGCAAACAAAATGTCAACTGAACGACAATGACATTTATAGGTGCATTAGCACAATCGAAAAGTGGGAATTATAAGAACCTGAGTTGACAATACCAACTAATTGGAAACGCTGTAAGGTGCTGGACGCATTTGTCCAATATCGGGATTCCACAATTTTAAGAGCAAAAACATTAATCTGGATGATATTGAGCAGCTGGCGACGATGCAATCGCTTCCTGGCACCTTCACGACTGAGCCGCGGCGACACATGCGCTTTATTAATTATGTTCTGCTCTCACCTTTATGTTGACATACATAGTTACTCGTACGAATATTGGATAATGTAATAGTCGCATTATTTTGGAGCTTTGTCTGTTCGTCTGAAACCATAGAAAAAAATTGCTTCTTTCTATAATAAAAGTCGTTCTTGTACAGTTGGACTTTTTCTACTAATTCGTCATGTGTCATCGTCTTACTCTTTACATTATATATTTACGTATCACTCAATAGAAGTTGGTTAAATCAATAGCTGAAACTTTATGAAATCTATCAATAGAACTTTCACAGCAGAGTATTATGACATAATTCCAATTCAAAGAAATTCGTTTAACCTACTTCTATTGATAGCTTAACTTAAACTACACTTAAAGAAAAACTTGTTTTTCATCGGTTACCTATAATTTTATTTAATAATAAGTTAATAAGAATACCTTACATACATTTCCTTTTTAAAATCATTCCCTTGATTCACTAAAAATTTATGAAAAGAAAAGAAGGTGGTTTCCAAATTGCTATTAAATTTTAAAAACCTGTATTTTTATTATTTAATGTATAGATGTGAGTGCATTGAATAAGAAGTTAAATGTACAAAGAAACGAAATGTGAAAAAAAAACCAAAGGTTTTTTTTAAACAATAGCTTATTTCCCGAATTTCACATAGTTTATTTGTTTATTCCACTCGAAATCGGGTCAGAGCCCATTCGTCCCCTAAAATTCGTACCCCAGCATAAAAGTTGTGGATTCGGCCCCTATATAGGTGCCCATTGGTCTCCTGGTAGGGGACCAATTAATATTTTAATAAAAAATATTATTTTTAAGGTACCCATTCGTCCCCTCTGATATATATACAATATAAGTTAAAGATTCGGCACCTGTTCAGGTGCCTATTGGTCCCCTGAGATAAAATGAGCTATATTTTACATAAGAAACGGTTAACATAGTACACTTGTGAACAGTTTATTAACGGAATTAATTTAATAAATCATAACAGATCATTGAGAAAAGAGCTATGATGAATGATAATCCGTCATGATAATAATATAACCTGTCGATAGGCTTACGATGTAAAATTATCTCTCTACGAATGCCTTGTTAAAAAAAGGGGTTACAAAAATAATGGTGTTTTGTTTGTATGTTATGGCTGCCTATTGGTGGTGGTGGTGGTGACATATTGGTTCTTGAAAGTGACTGCGAATAAGAGACTGTTCAATGTGTCTTTGGTCGTTTATTAAATGAAGTTCGCCTAACGAAATAAACTGTGTAAATGTGTGTAAATATTATAATAATAATATTTTTGACATATAATTGAATCGAATTTTCTCATTTGAATCCTGGAATATGATTAGTATTATTATTGATGGTAATTCACTTTATGGTTCACACTTTTATATATTTTATATTCAGAATTAACGATATTGTATTACATATATATATAATTATAATAAAAAAGAACCTATATATACTACTATTATACTATATTTAAAAACTAAAATTAAAAGTAAAACATTTACAAAAATGACTATATTAAAAATTTATGGTGGAATACTACAGTCATATTTTGACTAAAAAGTCAAAACTAAATTATTTACTCCTAAATATGTATAGCAAATTTTTATCCGCAATTATTATTATTATTTTTTTTATGTGTAATGGGTTTGCTCTTGACCTTAGTCTAGGACAAGAGTGACTAAGACAAGGTCGACGATGGAGCGAGCTTACCCAGAAGAAGCCTGTTTACTCTAACTTTGAAGAGATTAGGGTTGTATGCGTTTGGAAACACAGACGCAGGCAGAGAGTTCCACTCCTTCGCTGTCCGCATTATAAAAGACGTTTGGAAACGCTTAGTGCGAATTGATGGTATGGCAATAAGGTAAGGATGGTAATTTGCCGTGCGTCTAGATGTGCGATGATAGAAAGGGGCTGGTGGGATGAGGTCGTGGAGTTCTTGGGCACACTCTCCGAAGTACAATCTGTAAAAGACCGACAGGCAGGCAACTTTGCGGCGATGAGTCAAGCTATATCTACCATACTATTTGAAGAATATCTGCGATGTAGTACTGTTTGCAGATGACACATCTCTAATCTTTAAAGTGGATAGGAATAGACAAGAGTTTGATGACGTGAACAACGCACTATCAAAGGTCATAGATTGGTTCACAACAAATAACCTTGTACTCAATGCCAAGAAGACTAAATGCATAAAGTTCACTTTACCCAATGTTAGAAATCTGGGTCCCAGCATCGTCCTTGGTAGTGTGGAGCTTGAAACTGTTGATTCAGCCGTGTTTCTGGGTATAACAGTAGATTCAAAACTACAATGGGGTCAACATATATCAAAACTAGCAGGTAGGCTTAGTTCGGCCGCCTACGCTGTTAGAAAAGTTAGACAATACACTGACGTTGACACAGCAAGATTAGTCTATTTTAGTTATTTTCACAGCATCATGTCCTATGGTATTCTGCTGTGGGGCAAAGCCGCTGATATCCAAAATATATTTGTACTCCAGAAACGAGCGGTTCGTGCCATTTACCAACTAGGTGCGCGAGATTCTCTAAAAGATTTCTTTAAAGAGATTGGAATTCTCACAGTGGCTTCCCAATACATATTCGCCAACATTTTATATATCAGGCAAAACATTCACCAGTACAGTAAAAATAGTGATATCCATAACTTTAATACTAGGAATAAGCACAAACTTCGTGTTCCTTTTCATCGGCTTCATAAGGTGCATAATTCATTCGTTGGGGTTGGTATAACTTTTTATAACAAGTTACCGTCCTCTTTCCTAGACTTGCCATTTAACGTGTTTAAAGCAAAAGTAAAAGCTAACCTCTGTTCTAAGGCATACTATTCTGTAAGTGATTATTTAGATGATAAGCATAGTTGGTCGCTGTGTTGAACACAAGACATTGTTCATGTTCTTTTAACAAAATTGCTAGCTGACAGGTTATTTGACTCCATGTAGCTCTGTATTTTTTTATATTTTTAGTTCTCTTACTTTAGATACTTATTTTATTCGTTTTTTTTGTGTGTGTGATTTTTTATTTATTTTTTGTTGGACGGTCGTAGGGTATCATTTGGTACTACTCGTATTGTCGGAGCTGATGAAGATTGTATAATGATCTTTGTATTGTATAGACTCAATCTCTCTAGTTTTATATAGTTTAATAGCAAGCATTGTGTGAGTACTATGTATTTCAGAGCTTTCAATGATTAGATACCCACGTCTTTTAGTGACTTGAATTACCCTGGTGGTTGAGAATATGTCATGCTCACTCAAATGTCTCGCTGACGGTGGCGTGTGTGTCGGATCATTTAGTTCCCTTCAAAATGGTTGAGCTGAATGGTGCTGATACATGTGTCATGTTCGTGAACGGGCGCCGTCAGTCGTGACTGGTCATCTCCTAGCTGCCACGGTCTATTTTAATGATTTATAATTCTCTTGAATTGTCTATTTTATATTTTCCTATGGGCACTTTTTTATTTGCTACATCGTTCTCACATAATGTACCATCTTAAGATGAATGATGTAACAAAGATTCTGTAATAATTTTGGCGATTGAAAAAGAGTGTCCATGGAGTTTCTTGCTCATTCTTCTCCATAGAGATCTACGCTTTGGAATGAGCACCTACGGTACTTTCACAGTTTTTATGTCTTGTGACTGGGACTGTAGCACCATAACATATATAAAATTTTATTTTACCTATTTTATTTTTTGTCTTTTGACAATTCAAAAGTGCCTGTAACAGGCCTACTTGAAATAAATGATTTGATTTTGATTTTTGATTTTGATTTTGATTTTATGGAGCTTGGCATTCACCAATTTTTCGTCGCCAACGAGCCTTTTAGCTCTGCGTTCCACTGAGTCAAGAGCGGCAAGTTGATATTTAGCTGAGCCATCCCAAAGGTGGCTACAATACTCCATGCAGGATCGGACTTGTGCTTTGTAAAGAGTTAAAAGCTGTCCAGGCGTGAAGTACCGCTTCACTCTATTTAGGATGCCCAGCTTTTTGGCCGCAAGTTGGGCTTTAAACTCAATGGTGGCGCCAAAGTTAAGACTATTTTATCATATTAATGGATGTTATTATGTTCTTGTATTCTAAGTGTTTCGTTTTAGCTCAATGTGGAGTAGTTGTCACCCTTTTTAGCCGACTTCAAAAAAAAAGTAGGTTCTCAGTTCGACCTGTATGTATGTTTGTTTGGCTGAACGGATTTTGTTGCGGTTTTCAGCAAAGTGTTCATTACATTCTGGAGAAGGTTTTAGTATATAACACGAATAGATATCCCGTGACGTTGCCCGCGTGGATTCGTTTTTGCTTACTTGGATTGTAGATTTTCAGTGACCATTGCATGTTTTTCCGCGATTATCACGCGTTTGGCTAAACCGATTTTGATGCGGTTTACAGAAAAGTGTTCGTTACATTCTGGGGAAGGTTTTAATATATAACAATAATGGATATCTCGTGAAATTGCCCGCATAGATCCGTTTTTATTGCTTACTAGGATTGTAGATTTTCAAAGTCGACGATTATAAGAAGATTTTTGTTGAATATCTAAACTAAAAAGGGAAAAATAAAAAACTTTTTGAAAAAAAAGGGAACCGACTTCAAAACCAAACACAAAGAAACTGTAAAATAACTTTTCTTTCGGAAGTCGGTGGCCATAGTCAATGAAATAAAAAACAAAGCCACCGACTTCCGAAAGAAAAGTTATTTTACAGTTTTTTTGTGTTTGGTTTTGAAGTCGGTTCCCTTTTTTTCAAAAAGTTTTTTTAATGTACAAAAATAATGAGCGTTCTAACATTAATTATTTACCATTATTTT
Source organism: Agrotis exclamationis (assembly GCA_950005045.1). NCBI lineage: Eukaryota > Metazoa > Arthropoda > Insecta > Lepidoptera > Noctuidae > Agrotis > Agrotis exclamationis. Next base: position 12,047,979 of record OX465425.1, on the reverse strand, counting down.
ACCCTTTTCTGCGCGACTGTACCAGGACTACCAAGCTGCAGTATACACATGTACATGTACTTATATTAGAAGAATGAATAAAAATAAATATTTTTCAGGGGACGAATGGGCCCCTCAAAAGTTCCAGGGGACGAGTGGGCACAGGGTGCGAATCTTAGGGGACGAATGGGCTCTGACCCGAAATCGGGTCAGAGCCCATTCGTCCCCTAAAATTCGTACCCCAGCATAAAAGTTGTGGATTCGGCCCCTATATAGGTGCCCATTGGTCTCCTGGTAGGGGACCAATTAATATTTTAATAAAAAATATTATTTTTAAGGTACCCATTCGTCCCCTCTGATATATATACAATATAAGTTAAAGATTCGGCACCTGTTCAGGTGCCTATTGGTCCCCTGAGATAAAATGAGCTATATTTTACATAAGAAACGGTTAACATAGTACACTTGTGAACAGTTTATTAACGGAATTAATTTAATAAATCATAACAGATCATTGAGAAAAGAGCTATGATGAATGATAATCCGTCATGATAATAATATAACCTGTCGATAGGCTTACGATGTAAAATTATCTCTCTACGAATGCCTTGTTAAAAAAAGGGGTTACAAAAATAATGGTGTTTTGTTTGTATGTTATGGCTGCCTATTGGTGGTGGTGGTGGTGACATATTGGTTCTTGAAAGTGACTGCGAATAAGAGACTGTTCAATGTGTCTTTGGTCGTTTATTAAATGAAGTTCGCCTAACGAAATAAACTGTGTAAATGTGTGTAAATATTATAATAATAATATTTTTGACATATAATTGAATCGAATTTTCTCATTTGAATCCTGGAATATGATTAGTATTATTATTGATGGTAATTCACTTTATGGTTCACACTTTTATATATTTTATATTCAGAATTAACGATATTGTATTACATATATATATAATTATAATAAAAAAGAACCTATATATACTACTATTATACTATATTTAAAAACTAAAATTAAAAGTAAAACATTTACAAAAATGACTATATTAAAAATTTATGGTGGAATACTACAGTCATATTTTGACTAAAAAGTCAAAACTAAATTATTTACTCCTAAATATGTATAGCAAATTTTTATCCGCAATTATTATTATTATTTTTTTTATGTGTAATGGGTTTGCTCTTGACCTTAGTCTAGGACAAGAGTGACTAAGACAAGGTCGACGATGGAGCGAGCTTACCCAGAAGAAGCCTGTTTACTCTAACTTTGAAGAGATTAGGGTTGTATGCGTTTGGAAACACAGACGCAGGCAGAGAGTTCCACTCCTTCGCTGTCCGCATTATAAAAGACGTTTGGAAACGCTTAGTGCGAATTGATGGTATGGCAATAAGGTAAGGATGGTAATTTGCCGTGCGTCTAGATGTGCGATGATAGAAAGGGGCTGGTGGGATGAGGTCGTGGAGTTCTTGGGCACACTCTCCGAAGTACAATCTGTAAAAGACCGACAGGCAGGCAACTTTGCGGCGATGAGTCAAGCTATATCTACCATACTATTTGAAGAATATCTGCGATGTAGTACTGTTTGCAGATGACACATCTCTAATCTTTAAAGTGGATAGGAATAGACAAGAGTTTGATGACGTGAACAACGCACTATCAAAGGTCATAGATTGGTTCACAACAAATAACCTTGTACTCAATGCCAAGAAGACTAAATGCATAAAGTTCACTTTACCCAATGTTAGAAATCTGGGTCCCAGCATCGTCCTTGGTAGTGTGGAGCTTGAAACTGTTGATTCAGCCGTGTTTCTGGGTATAACAGTAGATTCAAAACTACAATGGGGTCAACATATATCAAAACTAGCAGGTAGGCTTAGTTCGGCCGCCTACGCTGTTAGAAAAGTTAGACAATACACTGACGTTGACACAGCAAGATTAGTCTATTTTAGTTATTTTCACAGCATCATGTCCTATGGTATTCTGCTGTGGGGCAAAGCCGCTGATATCCAAAATATATTTGTACTCCAGAAACGAGCGGTTCGTGCCATTTACCAACTAGGTGCGCGAGATTCTCTAAAAGATTTCTTTAAAGAGATTGGAATTCTCACAGTGGCTTCCCAATACATATTCGCCAACATTTTATATATCAGGCAAAACATTCACCAGTACAGTAAAAATAGTGATATCCATAACTTTAATACTAGGAATAAGCACAAACTTCGTGTTCCTTTTCATCGGCTTCATAAGGTGCATAATTCATTCGTTGGGGTTGGTATAACTTTTTATAACAAGTTACCGTCCTCTTTCCTAGACTTGCCATTTAACGTGTTTAAAGCAAAAGTAAAAGCTAACCTCTGTTCTAAGGCATACTATTCTGTAAGTGATTATTTAGATGATAAGCATAGTTGGTCGCTGTGTTGAACACAAGACATTGTTCATGTTCTTTTAACAAAATTGCTAGCTGACAGGTTATTTGACTCCATGTAGCTCTGTATTTTTTTATATTTTTAGTTCTCTTACTTTAGATACTTATTTTATTCGTTTTTTTTGTGTGTGTGATTTTTTATTTATTTTTTGTTGGACGGTCGTAGGGTATCATTTGGTACTACTCGTATTGTCGGAGCTGATGAAGATTGTATAATGATCTTTGTATTGTATAGACTCAATCTCTCTAGTTTTATATAGTTTAATAGCAAGCATTGTGTGAGTACTATGTATTTCAGAGCTTTCAATGATTAGATACCCACGTCTTTTAGTGACTTGAATTACCCTGGTGGTTGAGAATATGTCATGCTCACTCAAATGTCTCGCTGACGGTGGCGTGTGTGTCGGATCATTTAGTTCCCTTCAAAATGGTTGAGCTGAATGGTGCTGATACATGTGTCATGTTCGTGAACGGGCGCCGTCAGTCGTGACTGGTCATCTCCTAGCTGCCACGGTCTATTTTAATGATTTATAATTCTCTTGAATTGTCTATTTTATATTTTCCTATGGGCACTTTTTTATTTGCTACATCGTTCTCACATAATGTACCATCTTAAGATGAATGATGTAACAAAGATTCTGTAATAATTTTGGCGATTGAAAAAGAGTGTCCATGGAGTTTCTTGCTCATTCTTCTCCATAGAGATCTACGCTTTGGAATGAGCACCTACGGTACTTTCACAGTTTTTATGTCTTGTGACTGGGACTGTAGCACCATAACATATATAAAATTTTATTTTACCTATTTTATTTTTTGTCTTTTGACAATTCAAAAGTGCCTGTAACAGGCCTACTTGAAATAAATGATTTGATTTTGATTTTTGATTTTGATTTTGATTTTATGGAGCTTGGCATTCACCAATTTTTCGTCGCCAACGAGCCTTTTAGCTCTGCGTTCCACTGAGTCAAGAGCGGCAAGTTGATATTTAGCTGAGCCATCCCAAAGGTGGCTACAATACTCCATGCAGGATCGGACTTGTGCTTTGTAAAGAGTTAAAAGCTGTCCAGGCGTGAAGTACCGCTTCACTCTATTTAGGATGCCCAGCTTTTTGGCCGCAAGTTGGGCTTTAAACTCAATGGTGGCGCCAAAGTTAAGACTATTTTATCATATTAATGGATGTTATTATGTTCTTGTATTCTAAGTGTTTCGTTTTAGCTCAATGTGGAGTAGTTGTCACCCTTTTTAGCCGACTTCAAAAAAAAAGTAGGTTCTCAGTTCGACCTGTATGTATGTTTGTTTGGCTGAACGGATTTTGTTGCGGTTTTCAGCAAAGTGTTCATTACATTCTGGAGAAGGTTTTAGTATATAACACGAATAGATATCCCGTGACGTTGCCCGCGTGGATTCGTTTTTGCTTACTTGGATTGTAGATTTTCAGTGACCATTGCATGTTTTTCCGCGATTATCACGCGTTTGGCTAAACCGATTTTGATGCGGTTTACAGAAAAGTGTTCGTTACATTCTGGGGAAGGTTTTAATATATAACAATAATGGATATCTCGTGAAATTGCCCGCATAGATCCGTTTTTATTGCTTACTAGGATTGTAGATTTTCAAAGTCGACGATTATAAGAAGATTTTTGTTGAATATCTAAACTAAAAAGGGAAAAATAAAAAACTTTTTGAAAAAAAAGGGAACCGACTTCAAAACCAAACACAAAGAAACTGTAAAATAACTTTTCTTTCGGAAGTCGGTGGCCATAGTCAATGAAATAAAAAACAAAGCCACCGACTTCCGAAAGAAAAGTTATTTTACAGTTTTTTTGTGTTTGGTTTTGAAGTCGGTTCCCTTTTTTTCAAAAAGTTTTTTTAATGTACAAAAATAATGAGCGTTCTAACATTAATTATTTACCATTATTTTACCCTTTTCTGCGCGACTGTACCAGGACTACCAAGCTGCAGTATACACATGTACATGTACTTATATTAGAAGAATGAATAAAAATAAATATTTTTCAGGGGACGAATGGGCCCCTCAAAAGTTCCAGGGGACGAGTGGGCACAGGGTGCGAATCTTAGGGGACGAATGGGCTCTGACCCTCGAAATCATGGTTCACACGTTGATTTTCTCTATAAGAGATATCAACCTATTAATCGAACAAGATTGCCCAAACCAACAAGCGGATACCTACTTAACATCTTTGAATAATCTTACATCATTAGACATAACCGCGGGGCATAACATTAATTAATTCATGGTAATTTCTTGATTTGTCGTAATAGATAGACAAGCTCAAACCTAAATTAAATTTTATGACGTGTGAATTCAATAAATTATCTAATGTATGTTTCGTGTTTTTAATTTTTTTCCCACCACTAATGATTTCCATATGGTACGAGTACATTAAGCGTTGTGTTAATAGACAAAAACGTTGGAACATTGTATTGTATGTACCTACGAACAGTTTATACAATATACGTTTCTAAGGATAAGCATGCGGTTTCAATTAGAGCAGGGTATTACGAAACTTCATAAAGCAATTAAGTTTTATTACTAACTTTATTTACACAGCGTGTTCTTATTTTTAGTTCAATATTTTTTTAATTTTTAAATATAGCAATGTTGCCTATAAAGCGTATTGAAAGAGTTTTTTTTATAAAATAAAACCTTGTTTTTACCAAGTAATCAAAAAAAAAAAGTTTTTATATTTTTCATATTGATGTAAAACGTATTGATACGACAACCACTTTGAAAATTAATGTCTATTTGTGAACATTAGTAAGGAAACTGGTCTTATCGTTCGCCCTGATTCGACTGCATTAAATCGTTTCCATTACTTTAAGTAGAATTCGATGTTTATGTCAAACGCGGCAACGATAATATCGCAATTTATTTTATTAACACATTCACTATAATGGGGAGCAGGTCGGATACTCACACGGATTACATTATAATAATAATAGGTGATGTATTCATTAATTATTGGTAATGCATTTTTTCCACTGGCATATAAAAATTGTGCAAATACATTACCATAATACTTTCCATGACGTGTATTTTTTATGATCTAACCCTACTTTAAAACAAACAACAACCTTAATATGGTTGTTCGTTGTCGTATGGAAAAATATAATTTAATCATGTTATTTCAAGTTAATTTATGGCGACGCTTTAAAGAAGTATCAATTTAATTTCAATCCCACGTAATAACTAATGCATTATGCTAATGTTAGCAATAGCATCATCCGACAAAATGGCGTAAGTAAATAAAATCGTTTATCTGTCTAATTCTCCACTCCATTTAGCAATATATTACAACAGACTCTCAAAAGTTTCTCCGCATACATATTTTATAATACATTATTTACGGAATCACTGCCCACACTGCAGACTTGATTTAAACAATAAATATATCGATTTGAATTTCTACGTCCATTCTCACGATTAAATCGGGGCTATTCACATCGAGTGTCAAGTAAGAGATTATATCGAGTCGATATAGTTTGTTAGCAAAAGTACGCTTGTTTATCAGCCGTTAAATCAAAGCTGTAATAGCGAAGTAGTGTAAGTGGTAATTTACATAAATGTGGTTCATGCAGACTGTTGTGTTCTAAATGCTGAGTGCGGCGCCGACGGCGCGGGGCGAACTTCAATGTTTATTTACTAATTCTGTGAACTTTCAACCCTTTATCAAAAATATATCATTGTAGTTTAATCAAATCTCGAAGTGGTTTAGTTAACATACCGAAGTACTCCTTATGAAAATTAAATAAACAAGAAATGCTATGAACTCCTAACCCCATCTAAATGTATTATAAACTTATCAGCAAAAGATAGAGACGCATTTTAAATTTCCATGTGTGAGAAGATTGGACAGTTTCTTCCCGACCGAGTATACCCTCACGATCCCTTTTAATACGATAATATGCCTCTATCTTTCGTCTGCAGTCACACACGACCCTTGTGTGCTAATTGAATTTAAGGAATAAAATCCAATCGCCCCGATTCTTTATTATTCAAGATCCAATTTGGATAAGGTCTGATCGGTCCGAGGGGCGGCCCGCCTGAGAGGGGCAGTCGAGAATAAAATTGGTTTGTCACTCAAAACATAAGGTTATCAGTTTTGATATGAATGTATCCGTTTATTCTGAGCTTGAACATGGATTGTATAAAATAAGAACTAATCTGTGAATCCTTCTGTTAGAACTTAGAAGCAATTTAGTTGAATGTACAGTATCAATTTTCAATCACGACCCGGTTGCTTAAACGTCACCGATGTTAATTTGAATAAATGGAAGTTACTTACATTTGCGGTAGCATTTCATTTTATCGCCTGTGTTAATGAATGATGTTACAAGGGTGTTACTGCGCGGGGTGAAATCAGTGCGTCAACTATAGACGTTATTTACGACAGTGAGCGAGGCGCGAGAGCGGCGCGTGCGACGCGGTTACCTTTCGATCCGAGATAACAGTGATGACACAGTGCTATCGCCGACACACAGCGACTCCACCCCTGTCACTGTGCAACACTCTCCCTTGAAATAGTGCTAAAATAAATATTTAAACATAATATTGCAATCAAACCATGTGTTGTATGGACATTAAACTTTTTTTGTTTTATGTTTGTTTGGCAATCTGCTTTATTAAAGTTCATTTGCATTCAAAATCTATAAAATAAAATAATATTTTACAAGTCACAAACAAAACTCATGAATATGATAATAATATTTCGTGTTTACATTTAATTAATGCTCTTTTTCTGTATCAATCGTTGCAAACGTGTCAACACGTTGCTATGTGACTGGATTCACGAAATTAATGGAAAACAAACAAACATACAGTGGCTTCTATTAGTGTGTGACGCACTGATTGCTATCGCACAAGATGGATTGGGGCGTGTACTCACCCCATACACACCGTACACCCCTCGGTATGCACTTCTTAACCTTTTGTACTTGGGTTCATTCTTTATTGCTCGTAATTGTACTGAGAAGATTGTTAATACGCTCTCAGTTTAATTTCAAATGATGTCACAGTTAAATGTGCAGTTCAAATGTTTTGCATAATATGAACAAATTATAATAAAAAGGAAATATGGACTATGAGCTATGTTAATTGCATTAACATTTTAATTTGTTTGATGATTATGCTGAGCTCATAATTAATTAACTGCCACATTATGAAACAAAGCTTAATCATTTGTTTTGAAATATTTCCGCAACATAACATGTTCCAAGTAAGCACAATGGAGTTTCGTATGCATACCTAATTAAAATCGTTCCAATACATATGATATATCTATTATGGAGATTCTGTGAAATTAAATTAACAACCAAAGTTTTCGATAAAGTATTAAAAGTTGTTAAAAATATCCATAAAACTGTAATACAGCAAGGTTTCCTAACGTCCTGACCAATCTCCATTTTAAGAGCCGAAACAATGTAATCTGCGTGAACAATCAGAAATAACACAGTCTCAGTAACAATCTCCAGACACGTTGCGAATGCATTTAATTGCCTAAACAAAGTGGATCACTATGCGCAGGAAATCACTCTAACAATCAATTAATTTATAATATGAAGATAAACTATTCAACTATTCAATGTATTTTTTCAGTTAAGACAATACTCAATAACTGTAATTCTTATTTCCAATATGAACTTCAATTAGGTACCCAATCTCGATTCAATTTACCCTTCATACAGTAAAGTAGAATAAATCTATATCCGCCTCTTTTCTGCAAAGCGTTCTGAACATGATAAACAGTGCAGTTCCTTTAGCATCAATCCATCAAATATGTGAACCTTCAAAGTACGATCAGGTGCAAAGCTGGTAACTGACACGAGTTATATAGTTGAATATGAAACGATCATTGAAAGCACGGAAATTAAATAGCCGCTCATATCCGGGCGGTGAAGTGTCGTGTCGGGCCCGCGCGCCGCGCTCAGACAGCCACCATGCACCCGCCAGCCACTTACCTCCTATACTCACCACAGAGCACAAAGGATCAACTACATACTATTTTTATACCGGGTAATTATTAAAGCTAGCTTGCACAAGGGCTCTTAGCTATTAAGGGGGGTTCCGTATCTTAACTGTCTTCTACCACTTTGCCAATCGATAGTAATGAAGAACGATTGCATAGACTATTCATAAGAACTTCGCTTCTTAGGCGTAGACCTTGAAACATTAATAGTGCGAGTAAAGAAATATCTTCTAGCGGAGAAGCAAAAAATACCAGTTTTTATTGATGTGCTACGCAGCGCTACATGCGCTACGACACGCTACGACTTGCTACGCCGCGCTATGCCATGCTACGACTTGCTACGCAATGCTACGCAATGCTACGCAATGCTACGACTTGCTACGCTATGCTACGAAACGCTACGCCGTGTTTTGTTAGCATAATAACTTTATTTTTTGTAGCAGAAACTAACCGTGTTGCAGCATTTGAACGACGCATGCGCTGTCTCTACGAAGCTTCTGCGCGACGTCTACGCAGCATTTATAAAACACCGTTAATAGTATTTTAAAAATATTATACGCATTAACGTATGCGTAGCGAATTTCAAAGCTTTTCATTTGGAAATTCTTATCAAATGAAAAACTGTTAATAGTGCATAGCTTTAAAAAGAATAGGTTAATCTTTTTAACCGACTTCTAAAAAAGGACGTTACTCAATTCGACCGTATACATATATGCTTTTTTTATGTTTGTTCGCGCAGAACTTCGTCGTTTATGAACCAATTTTGATGATTCTTTTTTTTTTGGAAAGAAGATATTTCAGAGGTGGTCTTATGATAAGGAAATCAAGGTTCGATGATGGAAAACCAGATAAACCGAGGGGAACTTTCAAAAATCGTAGGGGCGACTAGTGCGTTTGTTAGTTTTTTCATTAAGAATTTTAAAGCATTACAATTTAATAAAGGTCTGGAGTTGATCTGATGATGGAACCGAGAGACAGTAGAGGGAACTCCTCAACGATTCACAGCACCTATCCTGTGTTTGAGCTTGATTAATTTGTATTGATAAGAACTTTACACCTAGATGGGTCGTAACTGTCATTATGGGTCTGATGATGAAGACGAAGGAGAGTTCAGGGAACTCCTCAACGGTTTACAGTAGCTACTTTGTGTTTGGACTGAATTCATTTATATTGATGAGAACTTTACACCAAGATGGGTTGTAACTGTCATTAGGGGTCTGATGATGAAGACGAAGAACTGTTCAGGGAACTTCTCAGCGGTTTACAGCAGCTACCTTATATTTGGACTTAATTTATTTAAATTGATGAGAACTTTGCACCCATATGCGTTATTATTCGATGCAGCGTATACCTGCCATTTAGTCCCATAAAAAAAAGTAGTTTTTATTTTATGAGGATTTTTAGCTTATTGTATGCGTTTATAACATCGCCCGTGATGTTATAAACGGTGCTACGGATAATAAAATTCTAATGCATATTTAAGAAAATTATGTAGGGGAACAGTGTATAAGACGGGGACGCTAATAATCGCGAGGTATAATGGGGACATACTATAGTATTTATGTATACTTACATACATTATCATCCTATTTATCATCCTATTAAATCATCCTTTTATTGATATTTTTCTTGTGACACTTATGTCAAATGTCAAACTGTCGTTTTCTTTTTCTGTCTAGCTTAGTCTATGATGCTGCTTTTTGGTTTATATAATTTAGTTTATTTTTATCAAATTGATTTCGTTGAAATATTGTATTTAATTCTAATTTAATTTTATATTATGATTGTACTAAATAACTTAATTCTAAATTTTACTTATGAAATTTACGCACACGAAGGAGGTCTGATATGATCGGGTTCCTCTACATTTGAAGAAACTAATTTGAAAATAGAAAAGAAGACTTATTTTGACAACGAGCTGATGGGTATAAAAGCAGAGGCCGTTGGCAGAAGAGGGCTCTTCTAAGTCTTCTATCTCAGACTGTGGAACAGTGGCGCTTTTCGATCTCAGACTTCTGTCCAGTGAACACTCTATGTGCAGTGGAGACTCTATCTTAGTCTTTGTGCAGACGTCTGTCTAACTTAGCCTTCTTGGCAGAATACTATAACTTGCTGGAGTCTATCTCAGCATTTGTGGAGTCGAAGGGAAATATAGTATTTATGTATACTTACATACATTACCATCCTATTTATCATCCTATTAAATCATCCTTTTATTGATATTTTTCTTGTGACACTTATGTCAAATGTCAAACTGTCGTTTTCTTTTTCTGTCTAGCTTAGTCTATGATGCTGCTTTTTGGTTTATATAATTTAGTTTATTTTTATCAAATTGATTTCGTTGAAATATTGTATTTAATTCTAATTTAATTTTATATTATGATTGTACTAAATAACTTAATTCTAAATTTTACTTATGAAATTTACGCACACGAAGGAGGTCTGATATGATCGGGTTCCTCTACATTTGAAGAAACTAATTTGAAAATAGAAAAGAAGACTTATTTTGACAACGAGCTGATGGGTATAAAAGCAGAGGCCGTTGGCAGAAGAGGGCTCTTCTAAGTCTTCTATCTCAGACTGTGGAACAGTGGCGCTTTTCGATCTCAGACTTCTGTCCAGTGAACACTCTATGTGCAGTGGAGACTCTATCTTAGTCTTTGTGCAGACGTCTGTCTAACTTAGCCTTCTTGGCAGAATACTATAACTTGCTGGAGTCTATCTCAGCATTTGTGGAGTCGAAGGTCAACTTCAGTCTTCTCTCTACCTGCTGCGGTCCTGCCTGTTGGGGCCACTACCTGCTGCGGTCCTGCCTGTTGGGGCCACTACCTGCTGCGGTCCTACCTGTGGAGGCCTCTTGCTGGAGGTCATTACCAAGGCCTAACCTTCTGTGCGTGACAGTGAACTGTGTAGTGCTGAACTGTGTTTTGATATCATTCTTGTATTTTATATTCTAAAATAAAGTTTAATTTGTTGTGTAAATATAAACTGTTACAATACACTCTTTAGACATACTTAACACAACACTATATAACGTAGCGCAAGCGTAATCAGGACGTCATTTGCAAGCGGCCATTAAGAAATGGCGTCCTGTTGGCGCTTGTGCTACGTTAGTATTATGTTAAGTTTACTTTAAGTGTGTGATTTCCCATCATACCTCGTGCCCCTATTTGACAAGAATTTGGGTTGAATATTTAAACCAAAAGGGTAAAATAAAAAACTTTTTCAAAAAAAATGTAACCGAATTCAAAAACCACCACGAAAAAGGGTAAAATAACCTACCAAATAACTTTTCTTTCGGAAGTCGGTGGCAAGAAACTTAATGAAATAAAAAATCAAAGCCACCGACTTCCGAAAGAAAAGTTATTTGGTAGGTTATTTTACCCTTTTTCGTGGTCGTTTTTGAAGTCGGTGATATTTTTATAATATCGTATTTTAAAGAACCTTGTGCTATGCTTCTCGTGCAGCTTACTTAAAGGGCATAAGTTATTTTAAATGATCAATTACTGTGACGATTGCCTACGTCACTTTGACAAAGGCTCTAATTACCATGGTTATTTGCTATCGATTTTATAAATAAAAACCGTTTCTACAATAAGCTTTAACAAGGGCTTTGACAACCAATAACCGCCGCCGCATGCACCCTTATATCGGATAATAAGAACTGAGCAAAGGCTAAATGCCGGCAACATTGTCATTATTGAAGTAATAAAGGTCGAGATATATTTTATTTTGTTGATGTGAGGTTGATGTACTCGAAACGCCTTATTTCGATTCGATTTAATAGTTACCATGTTATTATAATAAATATTAAGACGGTTTTAGTGCTTAGAACTAACAATGTTGCTTTGTTAAAATTTGCCAATCACAATTGTACACAATATTTTAATTGGACGCCAAGTAAAATAATGATACAATCTCAGTTAAGAGTCTCTTGAAAGTGTTTTTCTGAACGACTCTTTAAAGTTTTACTCAAATAAGTAAGTAGACAGCTGTTGAGTTGCCCCGAGCTACGAGGTACCTACTCGTAAAATATTAATTAGGGAATGTTATCATAATACGCGGCTTCCGCTATCGGTCGTAGCGCTTGGTCGCGTACTGGCGGCGTACTGACACGCACGCGCAGCCAGCGTGAGTCGCCAATCAACCGGTAAACTCCAATCAATTCAAACCGATGCTAATGTTAACGCTATTCTTTCTTAATTGGACTAATTATCGATATGCCTGGTTATTAGTTTCGTGAATGAAAAACATAAACATTGATAACGTAGGACAGATAATTATTAATTAAGTGGGTAAGTACCTACTTTTTGTTATCTTATTCTTCCAAAATAAGACTGTTTTTCTGCCCGTTTTGTTTTTTCTTTTAAATATTTTCGAATATACTTTTACGATGTCGTTTAATTATCTTATCTTAAATTTTAAGAGCAGTCTCGTAAAACTAATGTTATATTCTTGAGTGCATCGACAAATAAGTAATGTTACGTAACTGATATTTATAATGAATGGACACAAACAGATACATAAAATGAAGGCAGTTCCATTCTAACTTGACATCGATAACCCCCCTAATTCACTTTGATAAATAAATTAAGAAACAGTGTTAGCGTTGACTAGGCGAGATCTGGGGTATCTTCTATTGAGTCCAAACGCAGGTTACGAGAGAATATTCAGCCATGTCTGGTTTCAGCCGCAATGATGTTGTGGTCTGTAAATATAGAGGATAACCGAACTATTGTTGTTTGTGTGGTGTCTTCAAGTGCTTAGCGGGCATGGATTTCCATTCCATTCCATTCAATTATTAGAAGAAAATTAAAATCGTCTTGTAGTTTTAGTTGAATTCCTCTTATTTTTAGAAAAACATATTGTATCTTTAGCCTTTTAAGTTCACTGACTTTATGTAAACGAATAGCGTCGCATCGCCGTCGTCACACAAGAGTCAATCGAAATTTGATCTTAGCAACAAAATATTTCTCGCTTATTAAAGTAAAGAAATTGGCACAGCGTCAGGTGTTCCTGTGGAGTCGGAGCCTATTATAAGTAATGACGATGAGTATACACTTTAGAGGAAAGCTCCTGTTAGTGTAGGCGAGCCAATTAGAAGTGTTAGGAGGTGGCGAAGCACCCGCGCCCCCGCCCGCGCTGCGCCCTCTCCTCGCGCCCCTCGGCTGTCCAATTAAACCCGGTCGGTGCGCTGACGACGGCGCACCCGCCGCCGGAACAGAGTACCACCTCGTAATTGCGTAAGCCACTTCAAAAACAAACCTCCGCTTTTTTGCACCGACGCTAACAATGGAATCATGTCAGACACCACAAGAACACCCCTCCATTCTATTCTTCTACTGTGTAACTATTGAGTTGTTAATTAAATTCGCACAACATAATGGCCACTCACAAGCCGACACGAGCGAGTCGCTATTACAAACACATAGAGGTGATTTCAGCGCAACCCGCGCTTACCGATCCGTACTGATGCAGCTTCTTGTTTAATTACAACAATAGTGGCCCCTAATGAGAGTTTGCGCTAATAAGCACTGCAGAATGTAATCAACATGCTTCGCCGGTCTAATGAGTCGAGTTCCTGGCAAAAACAAGCACCGTCGACATTTTACTGAAGATTAATTAGGCGTTGTACCTATACGGCGAGATAGGTATTCTGAGTTGCACCGGAAGGCCCCTTGTATCTAACGTGTTAGCTGCTTAAGCGATTTTCCTGGAAAGTGTGACGTTAAAAAGCAATTGAGCATCGTGCACCGGTGCCGTATCACGTTCCTGTAGCACCGGACAACTGTGTCGTACCGCGAATCATAGTTGTTTGTGAGTCGTATGACGAACATGAAGAGCGTCGCCTTTGAATAACTGCTATTGACAACAAAGTACACATCCCTGGTAAACGTCGTTAACTTAAATAAGTACGTTTGATTACGTCGTAGCTAGCTACCCCATTAAAACTTAACGAGGGGCAACCCCGGGGAAAATAACTAACCCAATTTCCCTTTGCCGGGAAATCATTAAAAGTCTTAAAAGGGTCTTTTCATATATTTTTTACCCTGAAGCGTACGTGCAAATAAACACATTTTTACATACTCGAACAAACAATTCTCCTAACGAGGCGGGAGCGTAACGAGCGCGCGGCGGGCGCGGGGCGGTGACCAGCGCGGCCCAGCAGCAACGCGCTAATTGGAAGGATACGTCCGGAAATGTGTCTCGTTACACGCGGCGCCTACCTGCCGCCGACGCCTCTACCGCTGTACCGCCTGTACTTCACCTAACGACATCCCTGATTTATCTGAACCAATACATTCAAATTGACAGCCGAAACTCGGACGAAACCCGACAACCACGACGCCGCTCCGCCCGACGCGGACGCCGCCGACGCCCGCTGCTCGCGCGGACATGTCAACCATCAGGACAACATTCAGCGATAAGTCATTAAGATTTCTTTAAAAAAACAACTTGCACTAATTTGAAAGACATTTAAATGTTCGACCAGTCTGTGTCGCATGCTAATTGTTGTGACATTTGCGTCTTGCGTCGGATGTGGGTGCCACTTTCATGCTTTTTATTGGAGTACTCGTTCCAAAGGTTAAGATAGATTGAGATAAATCAACTTCCGCCGTTCTTGTATTTTACTATTTATTAACGCATTTTGAGCAGCATAAATCATTGTTTTTACAAGAAAAATACGTTGGCATTTTTCTTACAGTACACGGTACACTAATTAGCCATATTTATCAGCAGGGACAATTAATATCAATTGAAAGTGTAATACCATCAGTTCATTTAGCATTCTCAGGGATTTCGTGATGCACTAATAGGTAATTTAATTAATAGATTTCCCAATTAGTGTTCGCTGTATAATTAATGGATGTGTGCTGTATTAGCGTCGGATACAATCTGATTCGAGACTCGTCGGCAATTACGGACGACTACAAAATACGTCGAATTCCGCGTAATTGCTGAGAATATTACGGCAGTGAACTTAATTGTTCTCGACTTAATTAATTAAGCTTTTGTTTGAAACTAACAGCAAAGTGTAGACTTGGCAATTCTAAATTGGATCTTGTAATTACCTTACCCTCCCTTTTGCTGAAACTGTATACCTACTTTCAATTATGGGCCAAGCTTTGTTAATGAAATCAATTATAATTGGGACACAATGAAATGAATTCTATTTGAGCCGTAGGAACAATCGATTTCATTAACTAATTAACTCTGTTTCCATACAAACAATAAGGGAGAGAAAGAAGAATGTTTCGCAATAGTACTGTGGGGGAACAGAATAATGATAAACAAACGAATAACGTCGGGTGTTCATTTCATCTGTGTCGGTTAAGTAGATATTGCTGTCTTCATTATGGAGAGTTTGCCATTACGTAGGCCGTCAGCGAATCATTACGGATGCCTCTAATGAGTATCTCTTGTACGCCTCATAATAATCCTTATCGACGTTTCCAAGGCCACTCCGGGGGCGGTTTGTGAACTAATTAATCGCGTTACTATACAGACTGAATTTCAGTTAATTTTCAATGGGTAATAACAATGCACTTATGTAAATCACAGTCATTAACTAGGTTTCATTAAATGTTAATTTGCGTACTGTTGTAACCGAAATTGAATATAATGCCAGTGAATATTTTCAGTGCTAATTATGCGAGTGATTGTAACAACAATGCCGTTGGTACTTTGTTTTTGTACAGTTTCGTTTGCTTTTTTTTACTTTGATGAAGAACTTTGATCTTAAACTTTTATAGTTCTAGTTATAATTAAGTAATATAATTTAGTGACACACTTATCTTTCTCGTTTCTTTGTTCTTAATTAACTTCAACAAAGATTTTGAAGTTATGTTTTAGAGATTGAATATTTCGCAGAGCGATTAGTATAACAAAGTTAAAGTCTGTGGAAATATGTGTTCCGCGAAAAATATATAGATAATGTTGTTTATGGGGAAATCTCTGAAAATACTTATCCTAATAGTTGCTCTTATAAAAAGCAACCTTTATTCGCAGTAATATAGGTTACTCTTCACCTTTTTTGTGCTGTAGGAAACGAAGCCATGCCACGGGAAGACGATAGTAATTCATAAATAAATAACACAATCTCTCTGAGTGTCTATTAGTTATTTAATAATGTATCTGTACAATTTCACTCATTCTAAACATAGAAAAAGCTTTTAGACTAAAACAAATAAATAATATAATAAAAACGGCACAATTAGCGACTTATATTCTTAGCAACACAAATAGAGACACAACGCTACCTAATGCATATTAATTTGCAATTAAGATATGATCGTGATGTAATTAATATCATACTTATATTTTCATAAGAAAACAAAATATAATTTATAATATATGAGGTAATATCTACCTACATTCCATTTAAAATAAAGTCTGGTATTAAAATAATCTAATTTATATTCGGTCAGCGTCATAAATATTTTAACATTTAAATCTTGTTAAGTAACTTATCTATTGAATTAGGTTACCACTTTACATTTATTTATGATGTTAAACAAATTAAATTCTACGATAAAAGCTGAGATAACACTAAGTAGTAATGACCTCTGCATGTTTTACGTTGCATTGATAATATTTGAATAATGTATGCTATCATCTAGATAAGAGGGTTTAATATTAATAGAAGAAATGTTAAATGTTAAGGCGTATAAATTTTCTTGTAGTGAAAACTTGTACCTAAGTAACATATTATATTCGTCAGAGTGGTAGGCAAGGGTTGGGGGCGGCCTCCACCAACTTTAATTAAGACACAATAATTAAAATAACATGTGGCGGGCGTGGTGGCGCATCAGTATGCGAGCTCGTGGGCACCGGGGCCCGCGGGGCCGCATACACGACACTAATCCACCGGACACATACTGCTGACGGCTATTGTGTGGACCCCTTCAATCTTGTTCACAATGATATTGGTAAAGCCGCACAGGGTCAGAGCGAAGGTCACGTGATAGTGTTATGAAAACAAATCATTGGATTACACTGTTTATAATATACGGTAGAGCGCTCCTCTGTGAAAACTAATTAAATCGAAGTTATGAAAGTAGAAGGGAAAACTGTATGAACAAAATTCATAAAAAATTGTGTTGATTAAAAACAAAATGAAATAAAAGCCACTTTATTTTTTTACTGTGTCTGTTTCTAGCCAATTTCCTCTGTGAAATTTTCTTTCAACACCGCGCTTTGATAAAAGCGTAATTAAGCAATTATCGGTAGCATCGGATCTTCCAATTACTCTGAATGGGCACGCACTCACGGCCGAAACATATCACAACGTGTGATAACGTAACGCACACTCGTAAACAATACCCTCAATGAGTTAACTTTCTCGTTTGAAAGCGCACTCTACCTAATTGGTCACTGAATTAGATAATAACTGTCAAGATTAATATGAGTTATTTATATTGCCTGCGAAACTAATTTAATTATGTTTATCAGTTTAATGAATATTTATATCTGAAGGCTCCATCTCGCAAATTAATTAGGCAACCATAAAAGAAATAACATAATTAACTAACACAAGCAGGAAATAATGTTTTATTTAGCTACCTATCTAACTAGAATGTAGAAAAAAAGTAAAGAAAGCATTATTTAATTGTATCTATTTACCTTTAATTTTCCGGTGAAAACAGCAAACAAAACACGTACTTTCCAAAAACTGATCTGGAACCACGGTAAACAAATCCACAGTCAAGAAAAAAAGCACCAAAATAAATTGATATAATCCTTGTCCACTCTAACAATTGTCACTTCAGAAAGATTTACAGGAAATTCGTTTTTCCAAGTAAATTTCCAACACCGGCTTTACGGCGGTTACGCAGTCGATCGCGAGATATTATCCTTAGACGAGCACCGGCCAATTAAAATGATGTATTAAACTTGTAATTAATCATGAAGAAAGGTTTGTACGAGCGGGTCGGCAGTTCGAGTAAAGTTTGCGCGTGTGGTCGAGAATCCGGCACGTGCGTCGTCAGGGAGGACTCGCGGCGAAGTGAGGCGAGAGTGTGGCGGACGGACCGGCGGTGCGGCGGACTGGCGGGTAGGCAGGCTCCGGCCCGGGGTGGAATGGAACAACACTCTAATATAATGACAGGGTCGGAACACTTTAATACTCTAATTGAAAAAGTATACTCCGACAGCTTTTAAGTGTAATTAAGGTTACGCTTCCATATTGCGACTTTACTGGATAGAAAATGCTGATTCGATGTCGATCCTCTTTGTTTAGATTGGTTGTGACGAAATTGGTTTTCTTCTGGCGTTTAGATTAATGTTTAGTAGTACAAGAACTACCTACATTTTCGAACTTTGAAGCTCATAAGTGACAATAACCGACGCAAGCAGTTCTGGTTTATTTGTAAACATTGTTTAATTTTTTATGGGGCCATCAGATGAGTCCTAGTCTTTGGGTGGGACGGAAAGGACTGTTAGACTTGCCCATTGCCTTCCAGGACCACAGAAACCTTATATGATAGTCGCACGACCTCGGCAGGCATTTGGCTCTATTAGAGCCAGTGAGTATGGGGACAGCACCTTGATGCGCGCCTTGGAACACACACAACGCTCTGTCGGTCCCGGCCTGATCCATGATCGGACGGTAAGCTATCTATTACTCAAGCACCTACAGTGGCCAGAAATCGTCTCGTGATGGCCGACGCCAGGGCGACCAGCAGCCACCGAACACGGTACGGCCGTCTCCCGCGGCGGCTGGGGTGGACACGTGAGGTGGAGGATTACCTCTGCCCCACGTTCCACTTCCTCCTTCACTGGAATTACTGTTCCGTTTGTCCTAAGAATTACCTACCTAAGGAGGTACTAGGAAGCTGATGTCATACCTGTTGCTCTTGATGTCAGCTTTAGCCACCTTTTCTACACATATGAAAAGACAAGGGGCCCCCTGTTATACAGGGTGATTTGTTATTCGATGCGGTCCTTGAAATGGGTGATACTAGACCTTATTTGCAACAATTTTAACCCCGACAACATGGGGTCTAAACTGACTGGTTTTGTAGATATCGAACTTTAAAGGTTTTTCGAAAAATTTCTACCGCTACATCATTAAATGCTTATTGTTAGAAAGTAATGATGGTCACCACTTAGAATTTATACTTTTCTGATAGAATATGAATGACTGAATCTAGTGAATACAAGTTTGTTATAAAACTAATCATATTTTGAGAAATTAAGTGTCATAAAGTTTCTGTTTTGAAGTTTTCTGAAAACTTCCCTTGTCTTTCAGAGCATATTTAAAAAAATAAATGTATGACACTTGGTTTACAAATTACAGTAAAAACTTTCTTGTCTCATTACGTTTCTAAAATGGTGCCACAGTACTAACTTTTAGTTAGTGTCTGACCAGAAAATTAGGGTTGTTACTGACAAGGTAGTAAATCAACGAAAATCGGTTGCAATGTTTTTTCGACCCAACATTTTTTTTCTGTGGTTTTTGTCCAAACTTTTATCTGATATTAGCTTTTTGAGTCAATGCGCTTAATCCTGGCCGTAATTACATAATCATATCAGGCAAAGTCGGTTTTTATTTGGAGTATTTTACCTATGGACCAGATAGTCAAACCATCAATTCTCTTCCATTTAAAACAGCTACTTTTTTTTTTTTTTTTAGGGTGGCAAAATCATCGAATGAGTCCTCCCGCCCTGGGCGGGGCGGGAGGGACTGTCAGACTCTTACTGACTAAAATCCACCCGTGTTCCGTCGGATGCCCTTTACGTTCCGGGGCCACGGTATCCTGGATTAAGAAAAATCATCGACCCCGGCAGGCATTTGGCCCCATAAGGGGCCCCGTCGGTGACGCGTGAAACACGACGCGCCAACGACCCGGGCTTGGTCCTTCGGACGGCGAGCATACCCATTACTCACCGTCCGCAAGCCCGCTCCGCCGCTGTGCCCTCTGCTGTTCAGAGGGACACGCGTTGGAGCGTCCACCCGACAGGCTATTTGCATACGGGTAAAGAAACCCCTTAGGCACACAGTACCTAAGGAGAGTTTTTGCCCGCATCCCAGGGCGCACCGGCCCGAAAAACTGGTCTTCCCCCCGGACGTATCCGAGAGGGAACTCCAGTCCACGGGCGCACGTGGAGGTTTCCTGTCTTAGCACCCCTAAAACAGCTACTTGAAACATAAGTACAATGACGGAATGTTTTTAAACTCTCGTTTCATAAAAAAAAAACTAAACTGGCGTGCATTAAAGTTAGGTCACCCTACTGGTAGGACAGGTAAAAATACTCCAGATAAAGCGCGATTTTGCCTGATGTCATCGACCAGGATTTAGCGCATTGACTCAAAAAGCTAATATCAGATAACAGTTTGGACAAAAACCACAGAAAAAAAATGTTGGGTCGAAAAAACATTGCAACCGATTTTCGTTGATTTACTACCTTGTCAGTAACAACCCTAATTTTCTGGTCAGACACTAACTAAAAGTTAGTACTGTGGCACCATTTTAGAAACGTAATGAGACAAGAAAGTTTTTACTGTAATTTGTAAACCAAGTGTCATACATTTATTTTTTTAAATATGCTCTGAAAGACAAGGGAAGTTTTCAGAAAACTTCAAAACAGAAACTTTATGACACTTAATTTCCCAAGATATGATTAATTTTATAACAAACTTGTATTCACTAGATTCAGTCGTTCATATTCTATCAGAAAAGCATAAATTCTAAGTGGTGACTATCGTTACTTTCTAACAATAAGCACGTAATGATGGAGAGGTAGAAATTTTTCGAAAAACCTTTAAAGTTCGATATCTACAAAACCAGTCAGTTTAGACCCCATGTTGTCGGGGTTAAAATTGTTGCAAATAAGGTCTAGTATCACCCATTTCAAGGACCGCATCGAATAACAAATCACCCTGTATACCATAGCCATATCGCTTAGTTGAAACTTAACTTTAACTTAACTAAGGTGCATACACCTGTAGGTCAAGCTACCCCAATCAATCAAATTTTACCAATCGAATACTGACCTTCCACTATTGTGATAAGGTTGGAAATTTGACAGATTGAGGTAAGTTGATGAGCTGGCGTCTGTACAATTTAAGTTTTTCAACAACATAATCTTATCGTTTGGAAACAAATATTATTGTAGGAACTTTGATAAAAATAATAAGGTCCATGTTTAATTATAATTATACATGTTAGTTATATCAACATCCTTCAGACCTAATACACAGGGGTACATAATATCGTACGTTGATATCATATAAATGTTGGCAGAAATCGATACCTAATAAATGTAATCGGCAAGTGCGTCACGTCCCTCTACTGCTACATAGGTAAGAAATATCACAAACACAACCTCGCTAGTGAATTCCGGCCTAAATTCAATTCCACCCCTTTTCTCCGCGCCCGTTCGACTAGGAAACCAATCTTCTTTACATTCCCTCGCCGACAAATTTATACACCTCCATACATCGCGGGTAATGGGTGGCGGCGGTGGCGGCAGCGGCAGCGGCGGCTCAGCAGTGGCGGCAGGCGGCGACACTGCTGCCTCCGCCGTACATTATTAAGCAGGCGCCGGCTGAGGTGACCCGCAAAGAAACGACAAGTGTATGTCCAGCGGCCGCCGTCGCTGAGAATTTAATTTCCACGGCCCGCCCGCCCTCGTCGCCATTGTCCGCCCAGTATTTCATTACGGCTCGAGCTTTTCTATTAATAAATCACTCTTCGCCTCCGCCGTTTAATTACGTCCCGGATCCGGCCAACGTCTGATTACACTTTCATCGAACATCTAATTAGGAGTGCAGCCGAGCCGTGCCGGGCGGGAACGTGTGTATTCTTTGTTCCGCAGATATTACACTCGGCCTATATTACACCGCGAAGCACTGCCTCCCCAGCTAAGTTCGAAATGAACGAACTTTGATTAAAATCGACCGCTTGCACTGCCGCTAAAGTATCAATTTAAATGTAGCTAATGTCTTAACATTCCAGTCATACATGGTGCTCGCAGAAATGTTGTTTCGATACAGCTTTGTGTTTTATATTGAGTTAAAAGTCAATAAGGCTGTATAAGAAGCTGATATTGCTTATCTACCCTTTCTCGTTGATATCGGATATTATTAAAAATCTAACAATATTAAAATACAGTATGTTGTCTGCTTTGGTAATTTAGAGGATGTATTTCAGCAGCCAAAATGTTTAACAGAGCGCTGTTGAGAAAACAGGATCGATTGGCGACAAAAGTATTTTTAGGGAAAGTACAATATTATGAATACTTATCATATCATATCGTTTTGTATGATATATTGCATAATAATGAGTGAAAACACCGAAGTGGCAAATATGACGTCAGTGGCTCAAGACTTTTTTTAATTTCCTCTGGCGGGCGCGGCGCGGGCTCGGCGGCCGGCGCGGGCTGCCCGCCCGTTTAACTTATTGCCACGGTTAACGAGAATACGCCGTTGTGTGCCGGCGAAATTGAAGGATTTACTCCGCGTCCCTCCTTTATTAAACGTATTGCACACTCGCCCAGCGGCCGTGTGTGCGTGCGCCTCTACACGCAGTATGCCGAAATTACATTTCACATGAGTCGTAATAACAAGGGCGGGCGTAAATCACTAGCATTATTAGTTTCTCTTGTTACTGGTGCCATTTGTCACTTTATATTGATGCGAGAATACCGTTTTCGAAAAAAGTTCATAAAACATTAAGGCTGCTAGCCGATAACTGTAAATCAAAGTTGATAATGTTCTCACTTAAACTGGGATAATCGATCAGTGTAAGTGATCGGGTGAGAACGAGTGGGCATAGGTGGGTGGTGTACTTACAGAAGCACTTGTTATATGCGCGAGTGTTATTAGTATCACAAATGAGGGTTTCAGCTCAGTCTCGATTGATCTCCCAACAAACAATAACCGGTAAGCTGGAGTGCGGGCCGCTAGCGGGCCGCCCTTGTGACGGAGCCGGGGCGCGCAGCGTGCGCAAGATACTATACGAATATTGCCGGACTTCCTGTAAGCTGAGCGTATCGCATCGCTTAAAGTTTCGCAATATACGCGCACCAAGCCCGTCCTTTATTAAAAACTATTCTCACATTTTTAATTAAAACTTGTGTTCCCCCACTAAAACTTTATTTAAGCAATAAAGGCGGCGCAATTAGCGGCGCTGTCCCCGCCGCCCGCCGGCGACTTCACCTACTTTTCCTTTGCTTTAATGAGTGTTTTTTAATAAAGCCGGAGACTGGTGCAAGTTTATTAATTTAGTTTAACTCGTGTCACGGCACTGGCCCACGGTATGCCCGCCCTAGCGCTAGCCTGCACGCTATAACCATACTTTTTAATTTAACGCTCAACTACTACATACAATGGTATCACCTAAACATAGCTTCTGTGCAGCCAGTAAAATGAATTGAAATATATTATTGGTATAATTCACTCTTCATAAAAAATTTAAACAATACGAATTCCTAAAAATTATCCTGGGTTCGCGGGACTTATCTCATTACCGTGACCCCGGAACATAAAGGGCTATCGAAGGACACCGTGGATTTTAGTCAGTACAAGTCTGACAGTCCCTCCCGCCCTGCCCGGGGTGGAAGGACCCATTTGATGAAGACTAAAACGTGGAAAGAAATAACAACGTGCAGATTGGTGAAAATACAACACGAAGTCATTATACTATATAAAGCTCGTTTTTTAAATAATATTAAAACCGAACCACCCTTTAATAGCACGTAGGATGTGTATGGGAAAATCTGACGTTTGCCGAAACGTACAGCTACATTACGAATCCAAAGTAACGATCGTTGTCGAGCAACGAACTAAAAGCTTGAATGACGTGAAGCCCTCACTGCACCCCCTCCCCCCGCCAAGTGTTCCGGCCATAATTACATTCCCGTGTCTAACAAATGGAGAATCGGTGTTGATTTGTGTTTAGCTGAGCACGCGTCCGTGATCCGCGCGGCCCTCGCGCCGTCGCCGTCCCGTCGCTGTCCCGCGCTCGCCACGCATTCGCACCGGCCACCCACCGTGCCCAATTGCCCACGTGAGAGTATAGCACAGCTTGTCAAATTAATGTCAGCATCGCGAAGGCTTCCTTTTAGATTAACTGCCGTTAATGTTATTTTTGTGTCAATGTTTTGTATTTTTGGTGAAGCGGGAAATGGAATCAAAGGACTATAGATTTTCCGCTTCCAACGTTACCTATATTAATTAGAGCTTACTTGATCATTTAACAAAATTGGTGGCATTTTCCAAAAATATACAGTATGTTACAGTTAATTGGCAGTATATTACGTTATTATAGGCAGCGTTTAGAATGTGTTTTCGTTTCGTGCGAAGCGAGTAATTGCGCGCATATCGACTAAGTGAAAAACGAAGCTCGCCGGCCAGCCTAAAAGCTTCGCGGTAGATTGCATCAGCACACGGATTTTCCATTACGCGCTAGTTCTTTATTACGAGACTCGAGAACCAAGTTAAGGTCGATGCTTTAACAGGCTATTTTAATTAAATAGGGGCCGTAAATTTTACCCATTTAAGTGTACCCAGTCTACAAATATTATGGCTACATCCAATGGTCCTAAAATAGCCGGAGCTTACAATCAATAGCAGTACATTATAATATAAAATGTTCACAAACTACATAATGGTGGAGCATCGGCTAGTCGGAACGGGGTCGTTTGTGCAATGGTTCGCACGAGCCGAGCAAGGAGTCGTTAGGGCGGTCGTATATCCTCGGATAACCGCGAATATTGGCCGCACTAACAATGTGCGTCTTTATAAGTTTTTAACGAGCTCGGACGATATAAATTATGTGTGGTGCGGGCAGTGGGTCTCGTTATCTCGCTAACGGCGCACTAGCGGAAGCTTAATGTACCGAGAGCTTTATTGTAGCCACTTACGGCCAGCGCACTTCTACTTCAACTAGTTGTACAACACTATTGTCATCTCGTTATAATATTACTTTTAATATAAAAAGTAACAGCTAGCTACTTACTCCAAAGAGAATATTCTGTGATTGGGTAAATTTATTATAAACTGTTTTTCGGTTACATTAATGAAGCTAATGATAATGCCTCTGTATTCAAAATAATAAGTAGGTACTAGGTACATATTTAAGAGAATAATTAATGATTTTTTAAAAGTCATGCGTTTCGCTAAGAACCTATAAATAATTGATCATAAAACCATAATTAATTTACCCTATAGTGGGCTATAATTTCATGTAATACGTATCTAATTAAAACAGCCAAACCAAATCAACAATTCAGTCAAGCTGTAATACGGAAACCATTAAGGGTGGTTGAAAGTTAATAAGTAATAGGTACAGTAATTGCTTGCCAGGGACGGATTCAGGCTAACCAGAATATTTCGAACCAAATCTCGTTATTATCTACTGGCTTACCTACTAAAAAAACCTCAGAAAAGTTATGCAAACATAAAAGATTTATCTGATAAGTATCCACTTATAAAAGTACATATATGTATATTACCATAGCTTTAATGATTTAATTATTGCCAGCCAGTTTGTAAAGGTGAACTTTAACACGTTGAGCGCTAAGCTTAAAAATTGTGTTTTTTTTATATTTTGGACTCCAGAGGTATTAGAATTCATAGTCAAATGTATTGAAATGTGTTTCCTGGCGGACATACTGGCCTACGAATAAAGCAATCGTGTTTCCCAAAGGAAACACGCGGCCTCTAAAGGTGGTACTTTGTGTTTCCAGAAAGATACACATGGCGGTCAACGTGTGTAATAAAAGAGTTCATTATTTTAGTAATTTAACGTTTACTGTGCATATAAAGAAAATTTCTAACATTAAGTACAATGTAGATGCACACAGCTTTTTTAAGTCACAAAGTCACAGGAACAGCACATATAACAAGTTCTAAATTATCTATTCTGTTGTTGACAGTTAAATTAAGAAAGGTAGATCACCAAAAACATTAAATGTAAAAAAAATGCCAAGTCTCTCGATGCAGTCAGCATAATGACGGGGCCCCCTCTGTAGAGGGCCAAAGCCTGCCGGGGTCGCGGGACTTATCTCATTACCGTGACCCCGGAACACAAAGGGCTATTGAAGGACACCGTGGATTTTAGTCAGTACAAGTCTGACAGTCCCTCCCGCCCTGCCCGGGGTGGGAGGACTCATTTGATGATTTTACCACGCAAAAAAAAAAAAAAAAAGTCTCGGTGCATGGACCATGCCCGGGTCGACGGCGCGTTGTGTTCCACGCGCGCTTCAAAGAGCGTCAGCATAATGACGGGGCCCCCTCAATAGTTTTCTGTATATTATAATTATAGTGACCCGAGAATGAATTTACCATGAATTTACCTGTCTTGGATCGGCAACGAAATTAATCGGAAAAGAATAGTGGAGGAGTAGGGAAAATATGTTTCCACTTCCCTCCATGCAAGCAGGAGACAGGACATTATCAGCTATTAATGGTTGTAAGTTGATCAAAGTATTTCGTAATAACATGTGTTTTTTTTTTGTTATAATTATCACGGTTTGAATACGTCACTGAGCTGTCCCTTGAGCAGGCTTCACGGCAAAATGAAGGTTACCTACCCAGCAATTAGTGTTTTACGGTATTAATAAAGAAATCCCTTAATTCTTCCTTAATAAAAGAAATTCTTAACGTATTTGGTGCCGGGAAAATTCATTAGCATAACTCAGTTTTCCTCAGCTCACGATATTAATACTCTTAGGTAAATGTAAGGAACTCATTTTAAACAGATGTTAAAAATGAATGTTAAATTAAAGTAATGGTATTTTTAGTTAAGGATAAAGTATTACCAAAGCGCTCGTCTAAATACCTTCGCAGGAGATCCCGTCGACGCTCAGAGAGCTTTGATTAAAAATACCAATTAAGATTACGAGCTTTTTATTCCACTTGTAATCAAGCAGTTAATTAGGATTTAGCGCGGGCGGTGGCGCCCCGCGCCCGGCCGGCCCTGAGCGCTGCTTACCGACATTTTCATAATGATAAAATTAACGTTCTACTAAATGAATTAGAATATTAAACCCTGCGCACAAGCAGTATTATTTAACTTAGTCTTTACTAGTTACAAGACTTCATGGCAATGTTCCTTAGAAACTTGCACAAAAAGCTAGTCATAAATAGGTCAACTTATTTCCAGTTATTTCCTAAGAGACAATAACTTCTACTTGTTTTAAATATAGGAACGAACATGAAAGCCAAGACATATCTCTCCCATTTTAGGAGCGGCGAAGTAACAAATCAATATTTGGAGTGAGTGCTTTTTCGTGCTATGGAGAAGCTTTTATCTGGACAACGGTCGGATGGCAGCACAAACAGTCACACGACGGACACATTCACTTTAACATAAAACGCTGTATCTGTCTCACTCGGGGGACTTTGGACGCTGAATCAACTATAATTGTCTTTTTAAGTTACATCATTAGGTACTCCGATGGTCAGGATAACCTATAGACCAATCTTCTAGATAACATCTGACTCTTTTTAATATACATCCGTATCTCGGAAATGGATGCAAAAATAAAATTAATTACTTTATTATGTTCAGCTACCTAATTATACTAATGAATGATTCGCACTTTTTACTTTATTCTGTTTTATGTAGAACTCTACATGCGTCATTCAAATAGAATAACAAATATTGGTACAGAACAATACGAAATAAGTTCATGGCATGGGAAATTCAATGATATAGGTCTATTTATTCATAAACAAACATAAATCAATGAAACATTACAAAAACAAAGCTCAACTAATTCCCAAGCAACTAATTCCCAAAGATAGGAAACATCTTTGACAATCTAAATCCTTTATCTGCACTAAGCTTAATCTTATTTTAACAAATTAAAAGGGCCGGAAAAACATTTAATTAACGTTGCCAATGGTATAGTGAGGTTTAACCAATACAGACTAAGTGGAACTTTACCGCAAGCGTTAATTATTATCTGCGAGGAGTGCTCTTTGTTTAGTTGCTAACTCTAAATTAGTTTTCGAAATGGATCATTCACACCCCGGCAATCTCCCCCTCCCCCCGTCACCCCCGCCCCGCTCTTAGTAATTGGAACGTTCTGAGATGACACCACTCGCCTGCCTCTAATCAGTTAACAAGAAACTCAGTGTACACCATTGTGATCTGTAATCACATGCCACACGTCACGACGAACTTGAACCCCTTGATTGTGTACCGCACTTGTGTTTAGAACCTCTTCGGCCAAATGAGACGAGAATGATATTCAATGCCATGTCGAAAATTGGGTAAAGGTAAAGGAAATGTCGATGTGAAAACGATCCACATTTATGCAACAAGATGATCCGTTTTAGGAAACAAAAAATGAACAAATCATCGAAAGTGCACTAGATTAATTTTGAGTTCATAATTATAATGGGCGCAGCAGGATGAGAAGTGCCGCATGACTATCTGCCGACACTTACAGAATTAGAACGTTACTTAGGCAGTAGTCGTTTTGTTTCAGCCGCTCAGTGAGGGTCTTAAGTAAGCACTTATCTTTACAGTTCCTGCATTAAGTCGTCAACAATTAAGCCTCATTAAATTTCATTAGTGGAACGGTCCCGCGAGTGGTGGCGCGGGGCGGGCGGACTCCGGTCCGACGCCGCTTAGACGGATAATCTCCAGCTGTCAGCCGCTAATGCGTTTTAGAGTACGTAATTTGAACCGTCGAGATCGGTGGTAATTAACGGCCGCAATTAAGCTAAGTGATTATTAGTAACTATGAGCGCAAAACGATGGATGCACTCGTCATGACCACTCATTGAACCAACTTAATTGGAATCTGATAGTGAAATGTTTGCCCAACGTCTTCACAATGAGCGACTCATTATGTACAATATAATTCTAGTCCAAGCTTTCAACGTTACTTACGGTCGAGAAAATATCCTCCAAGTTTGTTTTTTTTTACAACTACAAGTGGGATGTTTCAGCTTTCCAATAAAATGTAATTTAAGTGAAGATACACATGAGAGCAGAGTGAAGGCTTTACGTCACTTCAATTTTGTGTTAAAAGTAAGTGTGCGCGCCTCAAGTAACCCGGAGGCAGGGGTAATGTATTCCCATATATACATAAGTGAAAACATTTTAAGAAGCTCCACGGACCCACTGCATCACCCCCGGGGTTAGGGCCTAAAAGCACTATCTCGGAGCCAAAGCCTTACAACTCTTCTCAAATTCAACTTACTTTGCTCTGTGTGGAGGTGCCCGTACGTATGTTGTATACTGTACCCAACCGTCTTGATACGTCGGATTTATTACGAACATTTAGGTATGTTTTGATAGCTAACTGGTTTGACAGTCCAACAATTTCGACTTCAACTAATTTCCTTGTTTTCCCTACGTCAAAAATTTAAACAAAGAAATATTTTTTTAAACAGTCACAAAATTAGAAAACTTTATTGTCTGTTGACATTATAATTAATAATATTCCACAACTATCACACAACGCCATCTAGTCCCAAACTAAGCAGAGCTTGTGTTATGGGTACTAGACAACTGATAAACATACTTATATATTTCTAAATACATACATATTATAGATAAATTACACCCAGACACAGAACAAATGATCGTGTTCATCACACAAACATTTGTCCTGGGTGGGAATCGAACCCACGACCTCTGGCATAGCAGTCAGGGTCACTAACTACTAGACCAACAGGCCAGTCAAATTATTAGTTGTTTTATTAATTCACATTCAAAAAACGAATAGTGAAATCTATAGCCGGCGACGAATGACAGACTACCAATCTAATCTAATGTATACCTATCTCATTCTTATTTTCTTCATTTTTCAAAATTTTAAACCAGAACTAAATTTGTATTTAATCTTGTAATTGTTGAATTATCTAAATAACCGGAATTAGTCCGTTCGCATGTAAACATATAAGCCACACAAATAATAATATTCATATTTTGTAAAACATTATTATGTATCGCTGTTGATTACCGAAATAATAAAATAATTCATTTTATGGTCCGGAAAAGTTAGCACAAAAAATAGGGTTATTCCAAACGTGTAATGATATTTTTTCAGTTTTCTGCAGAATCATGTCGCTATTGACTTTTTGAGTAAGAGTAGCCATACACCATACTGCCTGTCGATGTCGTCCAATCGGAATGACACTGCCAATTTGATCAAATTGGCAGTTCGTCCATATACACCATACACCATACTGTCCATCGTCCAATTGGCATGACGACGATTTGATCAAACGTCAAATCGGCAGCGACGTTTATACACGATAGATTTGATCACATCGATTTGACAGGTGATCATGCCAATTTGATAGGTTATCATGACGATTTGACAACCTATCAAATCAAAATCAAATCAAATTGGCATGTCTTGCCAATTTGATGGATTCCACGCCCACACACGGTCAATTCTAACTGATCCAATCGGCAACGTCATGCCGATTGGACGATAGGCAGTATGGTGTATGGCTACCATAAGGAATACCTACTGTTATTTTAATTTCGCAAACTTCAGCAAATTTTCAATAACTTTATTTCAAAAACGGTAATTTTTATGAAAAAAATTATTGGTAGATATATTTTTATGATAAAACCTTCCATTTGAATGAAAATGCAAAAAAAAAACAAGTTTTTGCAAACTTTGAATAGGTATCTTTTTTGTGGATATGGAATCAATAGGCAGTTTTAACATATCTTTTAAATTGATGATATTTTCACCGGAATATTAAGGGTAGGTATGTTATGCTCATCACAACGTAAGTGCTGACAGAATTACGTTGTCACTTTATTTGCTTGAATAAGGAACGTATTAATAATAAGTAAAAAAATAGTTATTTACTATAATTCTTTAATTAAATTAGTTTGGTGGCGCGTCCAAACCTGTTTTACTAGGAATTATCATGGTTTAAACAAAACTGAGAGCAGTGGTGGCCCAGTGGTATCGCTTCTGACTTACGAGTTGTAGGTCGTGGGTTCGAACCCCGTCAGGCGCATTACTTTGTGTAATTTATTTCATCACCACTGCTCTCAAAACGGTGATAAAACATCGTGAGGAAACCGGCATGTCCCTCTCCCAGAGAGGAGGCCTGTGTCCCAGTAGTGGGAACATTATAGGCTGATGATGATGATGATGATAAAACAAAACTGCAATAGTTTAATAGAAATTACTCATTTTAATTGTATTCAGTAATAGTTTTTCTATATAATGTAAATTTTACTATAACATTTAGTGGGATATTTTATCCAAGAGAAAATAGGAAAGTCGCGTCCGCCGGAAATTTATAAATAATTAATTATAATTCGTTTAGCCAGATGCTAACGTGCAGCAGTAACAGAATTGTATCATCATAGTGTGATGTCTTACCAATTCAGGTGTCAACAATATGTGAGAAACTTTCAGGAATAAATAAATATCTGTAACATTTTATGTACCTACCTAAAAATGTTTTTCTTACTTAATCTCCAAAAATTAAAAAAACCAGAAACTTAAATGTTCACTAAAATTAGGTAAAAAGTCGTAGTTGTTGAAATTCACTGAAAAAAGGTGAATACCAAAAACACCAATACGATCTAGTGTAGGTAGGTAAAATGACATACCTACACTAGATCAATCCGCCAATATTTGACGATCTGAAGTATCAAAAATACTCAGCCATGGTATATGGATACAACACACGTAACGAATTCAAGTTTAGTGTCGCACAGGGCTGAGACCGTAGAGCCGTGGTTGCAATTGACCGGCGGGCAAACCACAGCATCACCGCACACGCGGCTTGCTCCGAGTTACGTCCCTACACCCCTCACTACCCCACAAACATCCAACAGTAACCCTCAGTTTCTTCTTAAAAGCCACGAGTCAAACGACTCCAAGTTTGCTTTCTTCACGTCACGAATACGCGGCTATGCTCGATTTCATATAAAATAAATTGAAAAGTTTTGGAGTTTAATTCCGTTCCTCAAGCCGCCATCAGTTCGCGCTCGCGGCGGCGGCGCGCGTGGCGGAAGCGAATCTCGATGTTTTGTAATGGAGCTTTTTAAAATGGAAGTCGAACTTTTGTCAGACACTTTTAGCCGCGCCGGAGATACATTTAAGCTTTTTAACTTTTCCACTCCGGTAATGTATCCCACACTTTCCTACGTCTGTAGTGTCGATGTCGTATAAGTTTTTTTTACTGAGTAGATAGATGAAGTAAGCAACTTTTTTATTTATGTGACTCAGCTCGTCCCCAGTTGCTTGCAATAATCCTGCCAAAGAGCTTCTCTATCCGACTTCGTACTATTTGTTTTTTTCGTGTTCGACGACAGTGTAAACATTTTGCCTACGATCCATTAAGTAAATGCACTCTGGCCGCCACTCGGCACTGCATTAATATTGCATTTCTAACTCCTCCCTGCTGCCCCAAACCCCTCGATTGCGAGCCCTCGATGGACATTTACTTGGGCAGCTTTTTAGAAACAAAGCTAATGGACAGTGTTTTACATATCGCACGAATATTAATTTACAAATGGACAAGTAATCTAAGTCCTTTTAGATTTTAGGTATATTTCAAAAAAGTATACCTACTACCTTTTAGTGAGCCAGTGTGCTGGCTACAGCAGCGGGTCACATCTTGTACAACAAGTTATTTAAGTCGTTGACTTACCATATTCAACGCAATAAATGTAATGGTTCTCGTACTGTTGACTACGTAGGTACTTGATGACTGATTTTCACATCGTTGTCCTATTTCACCCATTTACGGCACAACAAATCTAACTCCTTTAAAAGACGTAGCGTACATTTCTTACAAATTATATCAATCTCTCAAAATCAATAAGTGTTTGTAGCTAATGTAAGCGCTTAACGAGCCGCGAGCGGGACTCCTGAGCGGATCAGCAAATGGAGTGCTTCATGCATAATGTAGCGCAGGCTGAGTGTTGTTTTGAAAAGCGTTCTGAATTTGTTATTTTCGTCACACCAGGTGATGCCCAGGCACCTCATGAAACATTTAACGACATATCGATGTACATAATGTTGTTTGTTCGACAGGCTTTATGAAGATTCCACTTGACGGTAGATATACTTTAGTATCTCGTCTAATTATCAACTTCGTTTCGGTTATGGTTATTTTTAGGAGTCATATTTTACGTGATATGTTTTTAGAAGTCGTTTACATTAAAAAAAAAAACTTTTTTATTTTACCCTTTTTAGTTTAAATATTCAACCCAAATTCTTGTCAAATACATAAGTTTCTTACATATATGCACTACAATTTTAGTATCCTTAGCACCGGTTATAACATCGCCCATGTACACAATAAGCAAGAACACCAAAATAAATGATTTTTTTATGGGACCAAATGGCAGGTATACTGCATCGAACAATAACTCATATGGGTCTTAGTATAAATGAATTAAGTCCAAACACAAGGTAGCTACTGTAAACAGTTGAGGAATTCCCTGAACTGTCCTTCGTCTTCGTCATCAGACCCCTAATAACAGTTACAACTCATCTAGGTGTAAAGTTCTTATCAATATAAAATAATCAAGCTCAAACACTAGATAGCTGCTGTGAATCGTTGAGGAGTTCCCTCGACTGTCTCTCGGCTCCATCATCAGATATACTCCAGACCTTTATTAAATTGTAGTGCTTTGAAATACTTAATGAAAAAAAATAATTTACTAAATCAGTCGACGCCTACTCCTTACTGTTAAGGAGTTGTACCTTCCATCATCAGCTCAGCTACATGAGATGATGATTACTATACGCAAGTCTTAAATTACTTCATAATATCTGCGAAAAACGATGTGTGGGCCTATAAAATTTGAGGGTTGCCCTCGATTTCTCCAGGATCCTGATTGGATCTCAGATATTGAAATGGTGACAATGGGACCACACGGGAAGCACCAGCTTTCAAATAAAAAAAAACTGGCCAAGTGCGAGTTGGACTCGCGTGAAGAGGGTTCCGTTCGATGTTACCTATCACGTTTTTTTAAATCTGACCCAAATTGGTACGCAAAATATTGAGTGATTTACCATGTTATTTTAATATCATGGACTTCTTATAAGTTTTCCTATAATCTATAAGTAGAAAACTAATTTCTGTATTTTTTTTTTAAATTTTAGGTTCAGTAGTTTCGGAGATAAGGGGGAGGGAATGGTCAAACTTCGTCTATTTTTCTTGAATAACTTGGAAACTATTTTAAAATTACAAAAAAATACACTTAAGATTGTCTCAACAAGACCTTTCATTTGATATGTCACACGATGCAGTTTTCAATTATTTTTTTTATATTTTCCCCCCCAAAAATTACCTCCCATATACAGATATGGACTTCTTATAGGTTTTCCTATAATCTATAAGTAGAAAACTAATTCCTGTATTTTTTTCAAAATTTTAGGTTCATTAGTTTCGGAGATAAGGGTGGGGAATGGTCAAATTTCGTCTATTTTCTTGAATAACTTGGAGACTATTTCTTTTAAAATTACAAAAAAAAATACACTTAAGATTATCTCAACAAGACCTTTCATTTGATATGTCACACGATGCAGTTTTCAATTTATTTTTTAATTTTCCCCTTCCCCCCAAAAATTACCTCCCATACACAGACATGGACTTCTTATAGGTTTTCCTATAATCTATAAGTAGAAAACTAATTTCTGTATTTTTTTCAACATTTTAGGTTTCTGTAGTTTCGGAGATAAGGGGGCGGGGGAATGGTGAAATTTCGTCTATTTTCTTGAATAACTTGGAAACTATTTAATTTAAAATTACAAAAAAATATATATTTATGATCTTCTCACCAAGGCCTTTTATTTGATATGTCACACGATGCAGTTTTCAATTATTTTTTTTTAAATTTTCCCCTTCGCCCCCCAAAAATTACCTCCCACATACAGATTTAATCTATTCACGTCACACCTCTGTGCTTGGGTCACAAGAATTGATATGTGTACCAAATTTCAACTCAATCGGTCTAGTAGATTCGGAGATAATTGACTGTAAGCGACAGACAGACGGACACACGAGTGATCCTATAAGGGTTCCGTTTTTGTATTCGGACGTACGGAACCCTAAAAATCATGAAAATTGGTTCACCCAGTCGCAAGTTATGAGGTAACAAACATACAAAAAAATACAGTCGAATTGATAACCTTCTCCTATTTTTGAAGTCGGTTATAAAGGAGACAGATTACAACATCATACACATACACACGGGAGTGCGCAGATTAAAGAAATGAGTAGGTACTACACCTCAACAACATAAATATCGTTGAATATATGTCTTCATGAATGACTTCAAAAAAAGGAGGAGGTTATCAATTCGACTGTATTTTTTTTTCGATAGTCAAATGAGTCCTCCCGCCCTGTGTGGAGCGGGAAGGACTGCAGACTCGTACTGACTAAAATTCAACGTGTTCCTTTGAAGGAACACATTGAATTTTAGTATTGCTATTGATAGCACTTTACGTTTCAGGGTCACGGCTGGTCAGGAGCCGGGTGACTGTACTGTGCCATGAATATGATTAAATTTTAATTTTTTAACAGAACTGTAGTGTGTTTTGTATTATTTTGACTGAAATAGGCTGTAAGACAAACGCGACCACGAGTTATCCTGAGCACGCGAGGTTCACTGGTAGACGACACGACGATCATTGGTGATAACTCGGCGTCCACTCGTGGACCACCTGTCGACAATGCGTGGACGCCTAACGCCGATGCCGCCGCCGCCGCTGTGCTGGTCGGGTGCCGGGTGGTTCTAATGAGCTATGCCCATAAGTCTCTTACGGTAAACATGCACAACGGGTTTAAAACAGCTACTTTGATTCACTACGTGAATGAATAATAGGAGAATATAGCCCATGACGTTTGCTGGAAATAAACGAAGTGAATCATTCGGAATATTGCTGAGTGGCCGTTTAAGACCCAAAGATTCAGATTCACAGGCAAAATAAGGTGGGTCGTAAGGTCTGCAAAGGTAACCGTGACCGTGGAACTTAACAGGGTGAATTTTCGGTCACTGAGAGTCTGACCGGCCCTTCCTCCAGAACCCATTTGTTGATATTACCAACCAAAAAAAAATAAGGTACCCTGCTGAACTCAATACTGCTGTAACTCAATCTGAGAAAACAAAACTCAGACTGTACAGAACGGGTCCTGGGCCTAGGACCCGGTCTGATCAGTCTGAGTTTAAGACTAGTCTTACCATTTGGTAAGATTTAACAGAAGATTTAGAAGTAAATTTGTTACTTCATGTTAATGAGGGCTTGAGGTGCAACTGCTCTGGAACTGCTATTCTGTTCGAGAGCAGAGTAGAGCAAGAGCCGAGGTTTTTGACTAAAAATGGCCTCAAATATAAAGATAAGGATAATAAGGCACATCATCATCTTTTCGCAGCCGAAGTACGTCCACTGCTGAACATAGGCCTCCCTCCCCTATAAATCTCCAATAGGCGATCCTGTTGGAAATCTATAGGGGAGGCCTTGCTGGAAGCGGCTTGTATCTAGCGCGATCCTGTGATCTTCATCAGATCGTCAGTCCATCTTGCAGGTTGAACTCTCACGCCTTACGGTCCCATCGGCCATCTGTTCTGCGTTATACAGTATGTTGCAAATTATTTAATGTCATTGATTTCCGCAAAGAAAAGCCAGATTCAATAACTTATGTAGGTAGGAAGGTAATGATGATTATGCCCCGATTTTAGTGATGGTCAGATTATAGGTATGCAACAATACTTAAGACATAACGAATGCAAGAATGATAAATATAAAATGAATAAGTTGGATTCATGGGTACGACCTCAAAGCAGGAATAATCTCTTTGCCGTAAAGCGAAATTTCTATATCCTTACGTAACTTTATTAAATGATAACAGGAGATAACCGGCACCTCAGAATTAATTAATCCACTCAGAGATTGCATCTAAAAGCCCGCTGCCCCCGCGCACCCCACTCCACCCGGGGTCGATCCGTTTCCAGCCACTTAAACTTCACGCGGCGCGCTCCTAGCTTCCGTTTTAATTACAAAATTAATTCAAAATGTAATTAAAGTTAACAATAAGGCAGCAAACAATTGAAGTTATTTATGTTAGTTTATGCTTTATGGCGAGTACTGCTACGTTGGAAATGCGATTTACTCAAGCCGAGCTGAATATGCTGACTTCAGTTGTTACGTCTTTAGTTCTACGTCTAAGGGCAATATCACACAAGTAGAACTCGATAACTTGTGAGGTGGCTTAAATTAATTAGGTAGATATGTGTTTCACCTAACAAAAATTGTTTGGATTGGAATTAACCTCTTTATAATTTTATGCTCTATCTATTTTCTCTATTATATGTTTGTATTAGGCACTTCTGATTTTTATGTTTGCGTAAGACCTAGCATCAATACAAATGATCAAGCTAAACCTTTATTTCAGTGAGGTATTAGGAGATGAGCCGCATCGTGGACTGATCCATTCGACGTCGCTATACAGGCAATAAAGCTCTGTTGAAAAGCACTTAACAGGATTGATTCAGACCATTTACCATTCTATAAACAAACACAACCTTTCCATTATGGTAAATTATAAAACCTTTTAGCAAATCGAAATCGAAGAAAAAGGAGCGGTCTGCTTTGACGCTATTGGATATTATTATTTAAATAGGTTGGTATCTAGCGCTGAATTCTTTACTTGCTTTGAAATTACTCTACGGGTATTTTATAATAAAATATGTATTAAATAGGTTGTTATAAGGATTTTTTCATAGATGTTTTTTTACAAACCATGGTCAAAACCTGAGCAGTGAGAGCAGTGGTGGCCCAGTGGTATCGGCCTCGAGTTACGAGTTGTAGATCGTCGGTTCGAACCCCGTCAGGCGCATTACTTTGTGTAATTTATTTCAACACCACTGCTCTCAAAACGGTGAAGGAAAACATCGTGAGGAAACCGGCATGTCCTAGAACCAAAAATTCGAAGACATGTGACATCTACCAATCCGCACTGGGCCCGCGTGGTGGATTACGGCCCGCTCCCTCTCACAGAGAGGAGGCCTGTGTCCCAGCAGTGGGAACATTTATAGGCTGATGATGATGATGATGATGCCCAAAACCTGGATTTTCTCCTGTATTGTAGGTGCGTTTATAAACATCCAGACTCGGAAAAACTCAGAAAAACGTCGTCGCTGCGCACTCATTTCAATAGAGCGACTTCTATAAATAAAATAAAATAAAATCTAACTTTTTTTTACCACATGTAAAGATAACCAACCTACACAATTTCCAGTAGATATCGTCTCGTCACACTGCATATCGCAGGTTTGATTCCCATACGGAACAAGTAGATATTATTTATTTATTTATTTAAAACTTTATGCAACACCAAAGGTACATAGGCGGACTTAATGCCTGAGGCATTCTCTACCAGTCAACCTAGGGTAGTGGA
The DNA here is from genome assembly GCA_950005045.1 of Agrotis exclamationis. Taxonomy (NCBI): domain Eukaryota; kingdom Metazoa; phylum Arthropoda; class Insecta; order Lepidoptera; family Noctuidae; genus Agrotis; species Agrotis exclamationis. The sequence goes on along the minus strand of OX465425.1, from coordinate 12,009,229 downwards.
GAAATAACATGGCAGGTGCATAAAAAGAATGAGATTATTATAGGTAATAATTAAATTTAAAAGAAAAATATTATAAATTTATATTTAAATACGTAAATATATGTATAATGTATAAATAAATATATATATATATATTATATATATAAATAAGAAAGGAGATTGAGAAGACTCTGCTAATGGTGTAGAAAATAACGACGCAGCTTCCGCTTAAATGCAAATTGACTGGTGGCCGTCCTGATAGCGAGAGGAAGCGCATTCCAAAGAAGAATGGACTGAATGTGAAATGAAGAATGAATAAAATCAGAAGTATGAGAAGGGCAAAGTAAGAGAAGATTATTAGAAGAACGCAGATTCCTAGCATGTGAAGTACATAGATATTGAAAGTGAGGGATAAGATAAGAAGGAGGGGTCGGAGAATTAAGTAGGGAGAAAAGAAGATTATTATTATTAGAAAAGGAGAGAAGAAGATTATTATTGAAATTATGATAATATGACAACTTTGAAATTAGAAGCTAGTTGACACAGTGAGCTAAGGAAATTCTTTGACATAGTGACATCACATCCGAGGCGAGCAATTGGGGCGCGTTTGTGTTCACGTCAATTTTGTTCGAATTTTATCACTTATAAATTGGTCAAAATTAATTATCAAAAAAAGAATTAAGATTTTTTCTCTTCCTTATAAGTTCTTATTTGTTGTGAATTTATTAATAATGTAAAAAAATCTAAATTCAAATACCTAATTGTCTTACACTACTTATATCCCCTTCTTAGGGTTCCGTAGTCAACAAGGAACCCTTATAGTTTCGCCATGTCCGTCCGTCCGTCTGTTCGCACCTTAGCTCAGAGACGCCCAGTACTAGAAAGCTGTAATTTAGTGTAAATATACGGATTTGTTGGGCCGAAAAAGAGGTAAATAAAAATCTCGTAAAATATTTTTTTAGGGTAGGTACCTCCTGTACACGTAAAGTGGGGATGTTTTATTTTTTTCTCGCGTACCCTTTAGTGTGGGGTATCATTAAATAGGCCTTTAAAAAATATTGATAGTTTCCATTAACATTTTTATGATTAAAAGATTTGTTTGTGAAATATTAAGCTGTAAAGTGCTAATTTTTGCTCGACTCGAGTGTCCCCCCCTCTACCAGTTAAACGGTTATTTTTGGGGGTGTGAAAAAATTCACATTAGTATTATATATGTATAACGAAGTTTAAAAGAAAATTATCATGACTAAGTAGGCTAGCAAGCGCAGCGTAGGACGTCCACCAACGAGGTGGAAAGACGACCTTATAAAGGTCGCCGGAAGACGCTGGATGCAGGTCGCTTCCAACCGGTATATGTGGAGATCTAAAGGGGAGACCTATGTTCAGCAGTGGACGTCCTATGGCTGAGATGATGATGATGATGATGATGATGATGAAGTAGGCTTTAAGTTTACGAGTAATAGTCGACCAACTTATAAAACGTACTTGGATAACATATTTTCCTAAATAAAATGTATCGGAGAACATGTTTTTCAACTGCAAATGTAAGTTTGTCAACTTTATTTTTACAGCTATGTGTATGTTTTGGGGATAGGTAGGTTTTTATTGTCAACTATTTTTAACTAACTTCAAAGAAAGGAGGAGGTTCTCAATTCGTCGTAATCTTTTTTTTATCTATTTTCCCCGATTTCTCAAAGACACCTGGACCGATTTTGAAAATTCTTCTTTTGATTGAAAGAGTACACCTTCCAATTGGTCCCATGATCGTCAAGTCAGGATCTGATGATGGAATCCTGGAGAAATCGTGGGAACTCTTTAAATTTTAAATCATTCTTGAAGCAATTTGATAACAACTCAATCCCGTCGAGTTTCGGCTCGTTAGAGTCGTCTTTATTACATGGACATTGATGCTGGATGATGTCCATGGTCTGATGATAGAGCTGGAAGGTAACCATGAGTTCTTTCTTATACAACAACTCAATCCTACTGAGCTTAGGGTCATTTGATTCGTCTTTACATAGACTTTAGTGCCGGATATTATTGTACCTAATAAATGTTAATGTACGTAAATTAAATTAAAATTAAATTCAGCGAATTAGTTTAGTTAGTTCACATAAGTATTTTGATGGGCAACTACGGAACCCTACACTGTGCGTGGCCCGACACGCACTTGGCCGGTTTTTTTAATGGAAACCATTGATTATAGTTAAGAGGAAATGATTTTTTCTTATTTGCTAATGGATCTACCACACGCACAAGCTTCACCACGTCTGCCTGCGCAAGCTTCTCGCAAGAAAAACAATACACGGTCGGCAAATCTGAACGCCCAACCACACACACATGCAAATACGCGCAGGCTGGGCCTGTGCGTGTGGTAGGGCTAAAAGGCAGCCCCCGCATTCTCTATAGTAAAATCTGAGACATGTAAACATCTTAAAACTCCAAATAATGAATAAAAGGCGCGTTGCGGCGCTGCCCGCACCGCAAAATTTTCGCTTAGGGCTGCGTACACACAGGGTCAACAAATGCCGTCGCCGTCGCTGACCGTCCACCACGAGTTCGATCGAATGTTTCAATTCCTTTGATTTTACCGCCACGCTTCGGATTGCCGGCAAACGCCAACAAACAATCGTTGCCGTTCGGTAAGCCGTCCATATAGGACCAACGAAGGACAGATAGATCATTCGTTGACTTTCGAAGTCTCGGTGAGTACGTGGCATAACGAATGTGTGTCAGTCGTGATTCGTGCCTGCTAGCAAGAGGCCATTCGCAGAAGCGCTTTTTTTAAGGGCGTTAAAAAAACGCTGAGTTTTAACAAAAAGGTAAGTTGAACATAACTGTCACCACCCAGCATTTAAAATCAAAGGCAGTTCCATAAAACACGCCGAATTTTAAAAGCGCTAGCGTGTAAACAGATACATGAGAATGCATTTGTTCTATTTCCGGCGCTTTTATAACGCCCAGAAAAAAACGCTCGTGCGAATGGGCACTAAGCCATTTGTGGCGCGGCCGGGCGGCGTCCGGCGCTACACGCGGTGTGCGGTGTGCCATGACGTTTGATATACAGAGTCGCGTTGATTGCATGTTCCGTGAGTTTTATGATTATGCTACTTGAAAAAGAATCCCACGACTAACGACATCTACAATATTTTAATATTACCAAAATAATTGCGCGAAAACTAATATTTAAGTAAGGCAACACCGAACACATTTAGTCAGTGTCTCTGTCTTGTCTCTGTCAGTGGATTCTGTCAGTCAGTGTTGCCAAATCTACCAACTTGTAGGAGATCTACCCATAGACATTATAATCCTATGGACTGGAAATACCTACACAAAAACGTGTATGCCTACAAGTTCGCTGGTCCCATAAAATGGCGGCCAATGCTAGGGTTGTACCAATCAAGAAACATTGTGTTAGTGTAACGAGTATCGATACCAGTATCCCTAGTACTTTTAGGATTACAAAATAGTATTACGAATAGATACCACGATTGAATTATAATTCATGTAGTTAAGTAAAAATAATGTTTTCACATTTGCGTTATCGCTTGTAATTAAATATTATATATTTATGTGTTAGCGTTAATTTGTTCCCACACATTGATGGGTCAACTGCAATGGTGCCTCTATTACGGTAGACGGTTCCTTTATTTATTTATTTAAACTTCATGTACTATCGAACAATGTAATCTCTGCTCACTTTTAAAACAAAATCGCGTGCACAGTATCCCACATCTGCGAACTGGCCACCTTTTTTAAGAAATGGATGACCCTTTTTTATGAATAGGATAAATGGTCAAAACAAAGGGCATAGGAAGTGAAAGTTATAACTCTGCAAGCAGAAATAGTCTTTACGGTGGTCAGTATATACATTGGGCGATAGTACATAAAGTGGTACAAGGGCGGACTTAATGCCACAAGGCATTCTCTACCAGTCAACCTTTGGGTTAAATAAGAGAATATTGTGGTAGGGTACAAAAAAAAAAATCAAACACATATATAAATTAATATAGATACTAATACATATAATACTGATAAAATAAACTAAACAATATAATAGAATAAATGAAAAAATATATACATATAACTTAATAATAACTATTATGACTAGACTTGAAAAGAAAAAGAAGAGAGCTATTTATTGTGACTTAAATAGAGGTTACGCATTTTTTTTAAAGTGAAATCGCTTTCAGCTTTTTTAATGCTAAAGGGTGGCGCGTTCCAGAGTCTTATAGTTGCTATAGCGAAAGAATTAGACATAAAACCGGTGCGGTGTGAAGGAATTTGGAGAAGTAGTTTTTTGGAAGCTCGAAGGTTACAACTATGAGAACTGCCCAACACTTTAAATTGAGTTTTTAAATAATCAGGAGCACGTGGATCGTTCATAATCTTGTTCTAATAACATCAAGTGTTCTGTTAAAACATTTTTATTCAAAGTGAAGTGAACATATAAGCCAGTCTTTACTTCGTGGACTAATATTTTCCACATCGATAGAGTCCAACCACTTTTTCTTCAATCTTTCATTTTTGGGAAACCTGTAAATGATTAGTATTTTTGTATCAATATATCATTTGGTAACAGTTTCAGTGTAACGAAGGACTAGTATCGGGAACTATTACAGCAACGGTACAACACTATTATTATTGTAAACAAACGAACGAAAATAAGAAATGAAAAATATTGTCTGTAGGACGGAAATAAACCCAAATATTAATACTCTAACCATGAAAACAAGGTCACATAGCGATTTCTTTACCGAAATTGTTCTATTTCATGTAGTTTTGCATGAAAACCTGTTACTAACCTGTACAAAGTCAATTCAGGCTGATTTTTCTTTTTTCTGGCATGAGAAGACACAATGAAACATCCAGGCATGTTGAATTACTGTTTGTTAATGGTGACACGCACTTTTAAAAGAAAACACTCCGTAATTTACTCAAAAATCTAAATTCAACAAAAAGTAAACAACTATTTGACAGCAGAACTACCACGAAACTCGGCCCATAAAATGGCGAAATGGGCACGTTTCTGTAACTGTGGGAAATATCCCAACAAAATATTCCATTTTGAGCAACAACCGAAATATTGTTGTCTCTTTTGTCAAATGTGATTACTGCATTAGAAAGAAAGAGACAAACCAATATTTCACTCTCTGTCTCATGTTTGACTCATATTTGTATAAGCAAAATGTATGTATAGAACATCGGGGCATCTCCATATAACTTCATCTCAATGGATCTACCTACTTTGCCCTCAGTAAACCTGTCTACCAACCTAAGCCTCAAATCTACCTATTTTTCAAAATTTTCAACGCCATTATTGAAAACATTTTAAACGATTAGGCGGTGATATTATAGGCTTTGTGACTTAGCTTAAGGGCGAATAAAAAAAAACTTACGATTGACAGTGGACATATAATGACACATCAGATATTGATATTTTCGAACCGCGTTCACGGCATTCGAGTGGAAATATTGAAGCAATTCAATTCAATATTTTGATATTGAATTGAATTTTTTGGTAAATGTGATTTTATTTGTTTTTGTCTAATTTTGTTACTTACTACAGAGTTGTGAGTTGTGACCTGCTTCTGCTTCTAGACAACTAGAGTCTAGCTCGAAGAGCAATGGATAGTAGTGCCCATGTTGAGAGACTGTTTTCTTAATAAATAATAACGTATACGGCCCGTAGAAGCGCTCGAGCGGCGCGCGCTTCGGCATTTTTGGTGAGCAACGGAAAACCTGCCAAAGAAATCTAGAGGGTGTAACTAAAAGATTTATAACAAAGAAAAATGGGCAGCCTAGTCCAGATCATTTAAAACATGTATACACATAAATAATAAATAAATTCAAAAAAGCTTTTCCGTATTTTTAATTTAAAAAAAAAACCTACTAAATTAAGGTGGTACCAATTTTTCATTTTGGTTTCTACCAATTTCTACCGATTTTTGGCACATTTTCTACAGATTTTCTAAAATTAGAGTTGGCAACACTGCTGTCAGTAGTGTCAGTGTCACTGAACTGTCAAACAGGCGTGATTATTTTGAAGTTGAAGTTTCGGTGTATTTATAAATATTATTTGATTGAAGTTGCGACATATTTAGTCGGGAATCAAGTGACGCCGTTATTTAAAACATAGTACTTGTGATACACCGTCAAAATTGTTCAAGGTTAATTAGCTTAAGAGGCCATGCCTACTACTAGAAAGAAAGTGATAAAAACTGTCTACAAAGATGAAGAGAGTGAAGCAGAAGACGGAGATTTCAGCGATTCCGGTTCAGACGCGAAATTTTCTGCTGAGGAAGAATCTAGCTCTGAAGGTGGAGAAGCTGACTGCGTACCTTCGTCCGGAGACGACTTCGACGAGAAAAGCAATGTTAAACTTAGTGATAAACGCAGAAAAAAAGTAAAGGTGCCCGGCAGAAAGCCGAAATTTGCCCAAACATTACTAAAGAAAATAAACAAACAATCGTCTGCAGGCGATGAAAATGATGATGAAATTCCCACCTCACAATTTTCAGTAAAAGATCTCACTGAGACAGATAAATTACTGCCTTCATTTCTTAATTTATCAGAAAGTGGTAAGTTTTGGTGGAATGTCTTACAAAACAAGCATGCTTGTTGAACAAGTTCAGACATGTTTGGATTTGTCGAAACATGACTTAAACTTTGATTTTGGTTTGTGTTTACCTAGGTTTTCAGTATTTTTTTCTAATGTTTCAGACAGTAGTGATGATGAATATCCAAAAGTATCGAAAAAAACCACTATTACCTCAGATCTGCCTGCTGAAACAGATAAAGATCCAGGCAGTGAAAATGATGTTGACATGGAATATAAAGATGTAAGTACAATTTAATATTAAAACCCATAAATAACCTTGTTCGGAAGGTTAATATTTTTCTAGGGGTAGAAAAGTTTGTTTAAAAACCTAAAATATAACAAGAGCATGTTGTTGCTTATCAGTGATAGGTAAGCGTAATAATTAAAAATTATGTTCAAGCATTTTTTTGGTACCTTAGAATTTAATCTTCTCTATAATATAGAAATGGGTAGCTAAATGTGTTGCTAAGCCCATAACTTGAAAACGGCTGGACCGATTTGGATAATTCTTTTTTTGATGTGATTTTTGATTTGTTATTGTTCTTTAACTTCCGCTAGTTATTTATAAAATTAATTACATAAGTTGGCTACATCTTTATGAAGCATTTAAAATAAAAACAGAAAGTATCTAGTCAGGCTTTTAAATTAAAATTAAATAAATCTATGTGTCATGTGTAATAATAATGTGGCAGAATGATTTCTAAATTGTAACTTTATACCATTTGTACTTGTTACTCTGTAAATAATCATAAGTATCCTTGTTGCCCCCATTGTTGAGACATAGAGTATTGGTTTCCACTTTTTTGTGCCTTACAATTCTTTGTAAAAGATAATATTAATTGGTTAAAAACTTAATTGTAATTCTGGAACACACTATGTTGTAAAAATTATTGAATGAATATTTTATGAACAGGTCTGGTCAAGCAATATCCAAGATGATAGTGAAGAAATTGCTAAAAGGACATTCATGGAGCTCGAACAACATAAGTCCAAAGTTGAAGAGACTAAAGCTTCTCTTCAAAACTACAAATTGAAAGTTAATTCAAAAAAAGAATCTGATGTTAAAGATCTTTTGGCGATGGGAGAAGAAGCAATACCAGAAGTACCTGAACCCATTAAAGTTAAGAAAAAATCCAAATTGAGGAGAAAGCAAGATGATAGTGACTCAGAAGAAATGGAAGACTGGGAGGAAGTTAATGGTTTGTACCAAAAATTCCATGAAAATACCCCATTAAATCTAGAAATTAACTAGGCATCTACTACAGTGGAAAACAAAAGTTCCGACAAATTTTCCCTAAATAATCATATTAAATATCATTATTATACCTACACTTATTTAGAGAAGTGGCAGTAAGCATGGCAAAGGCATGAAAGTAAGATGAATGCTATTGGTGGAAGTGCATTCCATGGAAACCATGTGTAGTGAACCTTTAAAGTTAAACAATAGATTAAGGAATAAGGTTGTACCAGAATAATGTGGAATAAAAAAAGGATAATATAGTGACAAATATTTATGGTGTGGTCATGTTAAAAGGATGATTGAAAGGTGACTAACAAACAAAGGAAATTTATCAGGCAGTTGTGAGTAGGGCATGTACCCGGTTCTACCCAGTTCCGGTATACCCGGGTATTGGAGTAAGTCTATGGAAGCGGTTCTGAGAGCGATGGAACCGGGTTGACCCGGTTCTGATAAGATTATAATTTTGCATTAATTGCATCGAATTGCTATGAAAGCTGCCATGGGATGAAGGGAAGGACCCATTGTAAGCTTTCATAAAGCGTAACACACACTCACAATACTTTGGAGTGTTAGTACGTACTATAAGAGAATGGTGAATATAATAATATTCAAGTTAAAATATAGCAAAACATCATTTTTGCGTTTGTTTTCGACTTAGCTGACAAAGAACGGGAACGCCGCATTCGGGGCGGTAAGACCCCTCTTTGAGGAGTGGCTGGAGAGGGACCACAGCGTCCTCACCTTCCGCCTGACTTTGATGTATTAATGTGGACGAGATGAAAGAAGTATTTAAGGATCGTAGCAAGTTGTGTTCTGTGGTTTCTATCTACCCCCATGGGAAATCTTTTTATTTTGTAATTTTTTCAGAATCAAAAGCTGAATCAACTCAACAAGGTATACAACTTTTTGTAAAATTCCCTGAGGCAGCAAGCAGAAACAAAAAAAAAGTTGATGTTGAAATGATGATGAAAAGGAAAATGAATAGGGTAAAAAAAGAGCACCAAGTTTACATGCATAAAGTACATGTTTTGTGTTGGTTAGGCCATGGCAATTATGTCAGTCGAGTTTTGAATGATCAGGAGCTTATGGCAGCTGTATTATCTTTGGTGCCATCCAAAGATTGCTATCCTGGAGAAAGAGTAGACATGAAATATGTGGAACAAATTACAACTTGGTACAAAGATAAACTAACACTAAATCAAGAAAAAAATGAAAATAAATTCAAACCAAAAGCCCCACCTCTTAAAATGATTCTCTTAGATCAAATTACAAAAAGAGTGGTTACAACTAAGAAATATTTAGTTTTTATATTTGTTACTATGTTAAGAGCACTAGGACTTCAGTGTCGTGTTATGTTTAATTTCGTAACATTGCCTATAAAACCACCGACTGACGAACTGTGTTCCCTATCTACAAAGCCAAAACAAGAAAAGACAGACAATGTTGACAAGTCCAAGACAATTGTTAAAAAAGAAGAAATAAGCAATGAAAATAGAAAGCCAAAACCTGGTCCTTCCAAAGCTAAAAAGCAAAAAATTGCACAAGTAGATGGAAATGATGACAGTATATTTTACAGTGATGATGATGAAAATATAATGCAAGTCGATGGAAGTGATGACACCAGAAAAACAAGATCTGTAAAACGTGCAAAAGCAACTGAAAATAATACAGAAAAATCCGAAAACGAAGATGTATCACCACCAAAAATAGCCAAGAAAAGAACAGCGCGCGCATCATTTAAGCCAGGTCCAGAAAAAGATAAAGTAGCAGATGATAAAAATCCAACACAAAGAGGAAAAATTACAAAAGAATCTAAAAGTAAAGACAGCTCTACAAATTCAACTGATGTAATTAAAGAACGAGCTAAAACCTTAACACGTGGACAAAAATTAAAAACTGAAAATAGCTTTAAAACTTTATCACAAACAAAACAATCACCAACTAAATCTACAACTACAGATAATAAACCTAAAACCCCTGAAATTGACAATATATTGGAAACAAAGGACACAGCACTAACTAAAAGCTTAACTCGTGGCCAAAAAGCTAAAGCTGAAAACAATAAAAAATTACCTCAAACTAAAAACGATGAAACTTCAGATATCAAAAGTGCTGCTAAAACTAAAGGTAAAGGTTTAGTGGATGCAAACACTGGAAATAAAATAAGTGTACCGAAAATATCTGTGACAGATGAGAATGCAGAAGAAGTAGCAAGCAAATATTTTGAAGAGATAAAGCCTACTGCTAAAACTAGCAGGCTTTCAAGAAATCGTTCACAAACTGCTAATCCTCACGGTTCACAGACTACTAGCAAAGTAGAACCCAAGGGCAAAACAAATACCAGAACAAAGAGTGCTGGAACCACTGTGGAAAAGAGCAAATATTTTGAAACTGAGCCTAAAGAAACCACACCTAAAAAATCTGTAAAACAAATAAACAAAGAAATTAAAATGGAAGACAGTCAGAGAGTGAGCCATAGAGATCTTGTAAAAACTAAGAAAGGGAAAGGTGATGTAACACAAGATCTGGTAAATATTATTAAGAGTAGAGTAAAAGATGCTAAATTGGAAGCAAAGAAAGGAATAGTTAAAGGTAATTTGTATGCCCAAACATTTTTTTTTCGTTTTATCTCAAGTTTTACGCGGGTAAAACTTTTACTCGCAATTTCGTGACTTTCTAACTCAAGCAATAATATAAGTAAAAGTCCTTTTCAGTTACGACATATGACATAAATTCAGATGTTCCCTAAAACGATCATTAGAACTTAAAAACGTGATATTGATTATGTTAATTATTTTACGATATTTCGGCGCTGTTGCAAGTGCTACAATCAGTGCAGACTGATTTATATAAAGCATACTCTAATTTTCAGGTAAAAAAAAGAAAGAGTCCGACGAGGACAGTGATTATTTACCAGTAGAAGATCCCAAAAAACGCAATTCTGAGAGCGAAGACGATTTCAAACCTACGAAGATTAGTCCCAAACCTGGCAACAGCCGCCGAATAGACCGACGAGTTTTATCGTCTGTTTCCAGTGATGAGCCCAAGAAGAACAGAGTCGATGTGTGGTGCGAAATATTCGTTGAAGAGCTAGAACAGTGGATTTCTGTAGATGTCATCAAAGGGAAAGTTCATTCTACTGGTGATATTTATGTAAGTATACAAAACATACTACTGCAGAGAAAAGGCCTCCCTTCTTTCCATATTCATTGAGTTCATGCTGCTAAATACCCTTGTTATCTACTCCATAGAATAGTGCCACTCACCCTGTGTGCTACATTGTTGGTTGGGATAATAACAACTACCTGAAGGATCTGACTCGTAAATATGTACCGCATTGGAACACGGTGACTCGCAAGCTGCGTGTTGAAACACCATGGTGGAATCAGGCAGTACAACCCTGGCTGGGGCCAAAGACCGCTAGGGATAGAGAGGAAGATGAATATTTGGACAGGATGCAACTAGAAGCGCCGTTACCCAAGAGTATTGCTGAGTAAGTTCAATAAAATTATGTTGATTTTATCTATCACACGAGATAACAATTCCATTATCTGTGATTTTTATTAAGAACTGCTGTAACATCCATTTCAAGTAGGTATCATTCTCCACCTCCATTAATAAGACGTTTCCCTAAAGATATCTACAACTCATAGTAAAGATCCTACTTAGATTGAGGAAACATAAACAGAACACAGCTTTGCGTCGAGAACAAATGCACCGTAGATACCAATTGCAATGTCACATGTCTTTAATTTAAGCCTACTGATGAACATAATATATTCTTACAGGTACAAAAATCATCCACTGTACGCTTTGAAGAGACATCTACTGAAGTACGAAGCTCTGTATCCTCCCGACGCAGCCGTACTTGGATTCGTTCGCAACGAACCTGTTTATGCCCGGGAGTGCATATACATCTGCCGGTCTAGGGACACGTGGCTCAAGGAAGCTAAGGTCGTGAAACTGGGGGAGCAGCCATACAAGATTGTTAAGGCACGCCCAAAGTGGGACAGAGTAAGTTTCTTCTAGTTAACCACTTCTTTTTAGAGACCATTTAAATGTTTCGTAAGCATTTGCTTATTTTTGATGACAGGGCCGAGGGGTCCTAGACAGTGTTGGTGATGATATGTCAGAAATGATTTACCTTTTCCAATATTTACATGGCAGCCCACTACTACACTACCACTGGAAATGAAATGCATATTCAGGGTTTCGCACAAATTGTTTAAATGAACATTATGTGTGTTGAAGTCCTCTATCCTAAGCAATTCTTTAATTTCCAGCTCTCAAATAAAGTGATAACTGATAAACCTTTGGAAGTATTTGGGCCATGGCAAGTCAAGGAGTATGAACCACCAACAGCAGAGAATGGAATAGTTCCTCGCAACGCATATGGCAATGTTGAACTCTTCAAAGACTGCATGCTGCCTAAAAAAACTGTTCACATCAAATGTAAGTTATTATTTCATTGATTTGCAAAATCATTGATTTTATAATGTGAACATACAATCCTAATCCCAAAACGTAACATACAAATCATAACAAAAAACTAACTGAAAAAATAACACCTCTTTACTACTTTTTCTCATGAGAGTAAACACTGCTGTCTGTTTTTTATTCAATCTGGAGGAGGAGGGACTCTCAGACTTGTACTGACTAAAATCCACGGTGTCCTTCATTAGCCTTTTACGTTCCAGGGTCACGGTAATGGTATAAGTCCCGCGACCCCGGCAGGCTTTGGCCCTCTAGAGGGGGGCTCCGTCATCTTGCTGACGCTCTTTGAGGCGCGCGTGGAACACAACGCGCCGTCGACCCGGGCATGGTCCATAGTCGGGCGGCGAGTTGCCCATTACTCGCCGCCCGCATGCCCGCGCCTACGGTGGCCGGAGATCGTCTTGCGACGTCCGTCGCCGTGGGCGTCTACCACAGCGGCTGGGACGTAGGGAGGACGCTGTCCTCTCTCTCTCACGGCCCGCCTCCTCCTTCGCGAGCATAACTGCTTCACAGAAGGAGGCGACCGCTCTCCACTCCGTCTCGCCCCGCAGCATGGCCTCGACCAATGCCGGGCGCGAGAGGTCTCCGCCTATCGCTGCCGTGAAGACACGGCGGTGCTCTGCCCAAGCGGGGCAGTCCTGCACCGTATGCTCCACTGTGTCCTCCGGGCGATCTTCGCAGTGGTGACCCCAGGCGTTTCTTCCCTCCCTATCCGACACAGGTACTCTCCCGAAACTTCCGTGTCTGGTAAGGACCTGCGTCATGCGGTAGGTCAGGACGCCGTGACGCCTTTCATACATAACTACTGGTCATAAATATATAAAACTGGCTTCTGGCCGCACTTCGTTCCCGTGAAGTTTTGGCCTATCTAAAAAAAAAAAACAATAAGCAGTAGTTTCTGAGATTAGCGCGTTCACCCAAACGAAACTCTTCAGCTTTATATCTAGACTTATTACTTTGGTACAACCAATGCATGCATAATGTTTACACATGGTATTAATTAAATATTCATTTGATATTACAGTACCCAACTTGAACAGAGTGGCAAAGAAGTTGAACATAGATTGCGCACCTGCGATGACTGGGTTCGATTACAACGGTGGCTACTGTCACCCTGTGTACGACGGATTCGTAGTATGCGAGGAATTTGAAGAGATCATCACAGAAGCATGGGTCAAGGTAAAATTAACATTATCATTTGCCTTAACTGCTTCCCTGATGGGATTTACCGTCGGCGAAAATATAAATTAATTAATATATTTTTTTAAAGCTTAAGTCTTGATTATAATACAGGATCAAGAGGAACAAGAGCGCAAGGAAAGAGAAAAGATAGAAGCAAGAGTATATGGTAACTGGAGACGTCTGATCAGAGGATTAGCGATCCGTGAACGTCTAAAGTGTAAATATGGGTTTGAGGAACCTACAACATCAGAAACTACGAAAAAATCTAAAGGACCAAGATTGGTTGTGAAGAAAAAATGCTGAGAAAGTATTACTCTTTAATTGGTTTTAAGATTACAACTAAATGCATGATAGAATTAATTATGTTACAAAAGAAAATGCCCAATGATAAGTAACTGTAATATGATTACTAGTTACATTGGGAATGAGAATTGTGTCATGTTTTGCATGATTATACTAGTATTACTTAATTTTTAGACAATAAGGTTGTTATTTGGTTTCAAGTTAATTTTGATTTGATTTTAGTTTAAGTTGTTATTTTTACACTACTAACTTAAAATTTACTACCCCTTCTACCTCATTTTATAATCATCACAAAATATTTAAGTGATATCAATTTTTTCGAAATAATTGTGATATTTCTAGCAAACTAAGGTTATTTTCCTGTTTATACAAAAGCTGCTGCCTATAATTGTTTTAATTTTACCTCATTTTTTATTAAAATCCCATACAAAATTATTTTTGTGTTGAGCGATTTAACAAATAAAATTTAATTTTAAAATAATGCATTTTATTTACCTTTATGAACTCAAATTTTAAATATCTGGATATGTTAAAAAAAAAACAATAAATATCGTATATTTATTTAATAAAATTATAACTTATACAAATTTTGTTTAATATAATAATAATAATGCAAAAAGCTGCTTTAATCTTTAGATTATCCTCATAATATGTTTTCGTTAGATATATATAGCAAAAGCTCCAAAAGCGTAATACACGTAGGTAGTTAAAATTTAATTTACTGTAGCATAGCTACGTGTATTAAGTAAATTACAAAATTATGTACAAAAATCTTTGGTGTATAAAAATATGTATAGACACTTCAGATCTTATACACTAAGATCTGGTCGGTCGAAACGATTGCACTTATTTGCAATCTTATCCGCGTTTACAGGATAGTTTTTGTATTGCACGCACCTTCATATCACAATGATAAATATAAGGTACATGTAATCACAATGCCATATTTTTTTTTTTTTTTTTTAGTTTTTATTTGCTGTTTAACAAATTATTTATACCTCTTACATACCTACATTAAATCTATTACCTTATGTACTACAATATTTTATAACGAATATGTAAACTAAGGGCCCAGACACATTCATCACAATTTGTACATTATTTTATGAAAGGAATGTAACCTTTAATTTATACTTTCGTGACAAAATATATGTGCTCAAAGGCTCTATTACCATTTATTTTATTAGTCTCATTGAAAGTGAGTATCAACCATTATTAAAGCCAGTTTAATACATGGTATGATAAGTCTGCCAAGCTTGGTAGCATATACAGTAGATTAGATTCCTTTCATGCTACCATTATAACTAAATGGTTCCTATAAAGACCAGCTTCATAGTTCACATTATGCCATGGTCAATGTGCCTGCGCCCATACCGAATCCTACTCCCTTAGGACCAAAGTTCCTGCCGTAACAACTTCGGCAGTAAATTTCTCCGTTAGGTCCGTCATTTAAGTTGGTAGAATCCTGAAACAAAATAAATTAGAGTTAGAAGAATAATTGACAAAAAAAAAACAACGACTAGGTAACACTTCTTTGTTTTACTAGTAAGTAGTACTAGTACTTTGAAATACCTACATACCTAGCAAACAAAAAGAAAAATTGTTTTCGTTGCTGGTTTATGAAATGAATCATTAGGAATAGGTCTGTGTCAGGTTTTAACTTAATCAAAATATCATTCGCGACAATCAAATAAGTATTGACAAAATTAAAAATACATTAATCAATACATCTTCATCGTCTATGTTGGTGCTTGGTTTATTCCGAAATCTGAACACGAACATTTGAATTTCGCGGGCTTTATTCAATCACCCTAGCACAGCATAGCAGTCTGTGAGTTTTTAAATAAGCTTAAAATTTGTTTTGCAATACTTCTTGGATGTGAATAAATAGTATATTATGCAACTAGTGAATTAAGAGCGGATTTAAAGCGAGGGCCTTATATGAATCACGAGCAAGCGAAGGGTTTTAATGACTGAATCACGAGCAAGCGAAGGGTTTTAATGACTGAATCACGACCGTAGGGAGTGATTCATGATGATTGAATCACGGGCGAAACAAGTGATTCAAATATTTAAATCCTGAGCGACGCGAGTGATTCATTGCCCTCGATATAAATCCGTTTTATTCAAGAGTTGCATACGATATACTTTATACCATCACCACGAGAAAATGAAAGATTTAAGCTATAAATAATTTAAAAGATATTAAAGAACAACAAAAAGGTTTTTTTATTAAGACTGCTCCACACTGTTAATGTCTCCTGTACCGTGGGTGCGTTTAAAAACATCTAAATTCACAAACACCCAGACCCGAAAAACATAAATGTAGATCATATTTATGAATATTTCTTCGTGCGGGAATCGAACCCGCGACCCGCAACGCAGCAGTCCAATCGCTCAATCACTGCGCCAACAAATTAACGATAAAAATATTGGAACAATGATTTAAATTGAGAGTAATATTTTCCTAATAACACGGGGGCTGACCGCATCAATGTGTTCTAAATTCAAACACCGAAACAGTGAGTAAAAGAGCTTTTTACTCCCTGTTTTCAGTGAGTAAAAGTAACTTTTTAAAGTGAGAATGGTATAATAGTATAATATATGCAACTAGTGAATAAAGAGCGGATTTAAAGCGAGTGCCATATATGAATCACGAGCAAGCGAAGGGTTTTAATGACTGAATCACGACCGTAGGGAGTGATTCATGATGATTGAATCACGAGCGAAGCAAGTGATTCAAGTATTTAAATCCTGAGCGACGCGAGTGATTCATGGCCCTCGATATAAATCCGTTTTATTCAAGAGTTGCATACGATACTTTATACCATGACCACGAGAAAAAGAAAGATTTAAGCTTAAATACCGTAATTTAAAAGATATTAAAGAACAACAAAAAGGTTTTTTTATTAAGACTGCTCCACATTATTAATTTCTCCTGTACCGTGGATGCCTTTAAAAACATCTAAATTCACAAACACCCAGACCCGAAAAACAATAATGTAGATCATAAGTATGAATATTTGCTGCGTTTGGGAATCGAACCCGCGATCCGCTACGCAGCAGTCCAATTGCTCAGTCACTGCGCCGACAAATTAACGTTAAAATCGGAACAATGACTTAAAGTAAGAGTAATATTTTAATATTTTATAAAGTGGTAATGGTATAAAAATATTTCTTTTATTATCACATAAACTGAAAGAAATAAAAACAGTTCAACAATTGAATCTCAAAATACTGCTATCCAAACACGTTTAAAAAAAACACGGTGCGTTCAGTAGACTATGTTTCGTGATAAATTGAAGCCTAGTTATTCGCTGATTTATTCTCTCCTATCCGAAAGGAAAAAGATCGCAAATGTAAACAATTTTGATGTCAAACTGTCAAAGTCATTAGTCTTGTCATTAATGTCATTAATCTCGGAGCACACGTCAGTCATGCGTCAGTCAGTTAGTGAAATCAGTGAAATGCAAATGGAATTTATCTAAACTGGTGGAAGTACTGTGTTTTGTACGTTCAAAACTTCCAAATTAAGTGATACAATGAAATCGAAGATGGTTTCAACAGCAGCGCTGTTCATGTGTTTTGCTACACTTGTAGTGCATATCAGTAATGCCGAGTTCACTACCGAAGATTGTGCTTCCCTTGGATTTATCAAAGCGAACTTGTTATGTTCTTCCTGTGATCAATTAAAAGATTTTGGATTGGAACAACTTATGTCTCATTGTAAAGAATGCTGTCACCAAGATGAAACAGCTCCGAAAGAGAAAAAATATGCCCGTGCGATTCTAGAAGTTTGCACGTGCAAGTTCCCGGCTTATCCTCAAATTCAAGCGTTTGTGAAGAGTGACAGGCCGGCTAAGTTCCCTAATCTACAAATAAAATACGTTCGAGGTCTTGACCCGATTATCAAATTACTGGATAAGGATGGTATTGTTAAGGATACAGTGGCTATAGAAAAGTGGAACACAGACTCTGTAGAAGAATTTTTAAGGACTCATCTCGAAAAAGAAGAAGATGAGGAACACGATTATTTAAAAACTAACAAAATTTAATCATAACATTAAATGTATTTAGTAATTACTCATGCATTTTGTTACATTACCCTTCCAAAATCAAATAATAAGTATAAATCAGCGACTTACAAGAGATCTATGGCATTCCGCACATGAGAAGCACCGTTTGTGCCATGTGCCATTCTTGGAGTGCATCTGTTCAGCAGCATAGACTGGGAAACCACAACGTGGGCAGCCCTGGCCTTTAGCTGCTTTCTGGCCAGTGAAAGGCATCTGCTCCATGCTGTAAAATTAAATTGTAATTAATCGTTTTACATAGTCAAAATGTAATGATATATGGGAATCTGTTACTGTGTTTTTATGAGAAAAAGTCTAACACAATAATTAAAACCATTCCAAAAGCTTGTCTTTTAGACGAATTAGACTGAAATGTTTAAACTCATATTCTGACTAAGCTGTATATTTTTTTACTTACTATGTGACAGCGGGTTCTGAGTCACAGGAGACGAGTGTGGGGGCGTGGCCGTATCCGAATCCTCTGGGTCCAAAGAGCTTAGCGTAACAGGCACGACAATGGATTTCCTTGTCAGGGCCATCACATGCCAGCATGGAGTCCAGGGGTCGGTGGCACTCAGCACAGTTGAAACATTTCTTGTGCCACATCTGTAAGCAAATTTGATACCCATAAATATATTGGTAAAGTTGGCCACCTAACCTTAGACAATAATTCATCAGTTCTAAATTCAGCACAGATCAAAGGATCTTGAAAAATGTCTACTTGCTCATAATATCATCTTTGCTTCACTTCCCTTTTATCAAGAGGTACCTATCCTATTAAAATGAATGTGAATGGTGCTGCCCTCGAGGTTGTGCAAGAATACATATAACTAGGCCAAACTGTACAACTGGGTCGGCATAACTTTGAGAAGGAGGCAGCTAGAAGAATACGCTTGGGCTGGGCGGCATTCGGGAGGCTGCGTCATATCTTTGAATCATCGATCCCACAACCCCAAAAAAACCAGGGTTTACAACCAGTGTGTCCTACCCCGTAATGACTTACGGAGCCGAAACGTGGACACTTACCATCGGTCCACAAATTTAAGGTTGCTCAGCGTGCAATGGAGAGAGCAATGCTCGGGGTTTCTCTGATGGATAGAATTCGTAACGAAGTCATTCGCCAGAGAACAAAAGTAACCGACATTGCGCTTAGAATCAGCATGCTGAAGTGGAAGTGGGCCGGCCACGTCGGTAGACGGACAGACGGCAGATGGAGCAAACATGTGCTAGAGTGGAGACCGCGAACGGGCAAACGTAGTGTAGGACGCCCTACTGCAAGATGGGTCGATGATTTAAGGAAGGTGGCTGGCAGTGGATGGATGCGGACTGCCCAGGACCGGGATGGTTGGCGCTCTTTGGGGGAGGCTTACGTCTAGCAGTGGACGGCAATAGGCTGATATCCTATTACCCAGTTACTGAGTTGTGGATGTCAGATAGTCAATCACTCCCAAGTGAAATAGAGTGCATCTGTTTCAAATAGAAGCTGAGCACATTTTGGGGTTGCCATCTCTGAAATACGGAAACCAGGACAAGACGCGTGAAATCCCCGGACTTTAGAGTCCAGAACCCGGACATGAGTCGAAGGCCCCCACCCACCCCCGTGAAGTGAGGCGACGGTGAAGTGTGCGTGTGTCGCCGGCGGCCCAAGACAAAATTTTTAAACCCAGACTAAGAATGAAGCTCCCCCCGCACGCTCCCCCGATGCCCTCTTAACTAGGACAAATCCGGGGAAACCCGGACGGATGGCAACCCTGGTCACATTACACTTTGACATTTTAAGGACTATAGCTTGTGATGATGTATGACTACATGATAACAAAACTTACCGTGCCCTTAGCCAGTTGCTGTTCAGCGGCGAAGACCATGCCTCCGCAACGCGGGCATCCTTGGCCTTTGGGGGCCTTGATGGAGGTGGTGTCGGGGTTATAATAAGGACGGTTGGCGGAAATCTCCTCCTCGCTGTAAAGCAAAAGAACAATACGAAATTAGTGATATTCTTATCCCTTCTCCATTATACGTAAAACAGTTCTAAATCTTAATATTATCAGGTAAATGTTTAGTGGTAGTTCGGTTGATAAAAATTACTAATTTAATTTCCAAAACATTTTGAACCGAATTATCTAGGTACGAGTATATCGGCAGTCGGTCGGTTTTTTTTTTTTTATCGTGGTAAAATCATCAAATGAGTCCTCCCACCTCGGGCAGGGCGGGAGGGACTGTCAGACTTGTACTGACTAAAATCCACGGTGTCCTTCAATAGACCTTTATGTTCCGGGGTCACGGTAATGAGATAAGTCCCGCGACCCCGGCAGGCTTTGGCCCTCTAGAGAGGGGGCCCCGTCATTATGCTGACGCTCTTTGAGGCGCGCTTGGAACACAACGCGCCGTCAACCCGGGCATGGTCCATGGTCGGGCAGCGAGTTGCCCTTTACTCGCTGCCCGCATGCCCGCGCCTACGGTGGCCGGCGATCGTCTTGCGACGTCCGTCGCCGTGGGCGTCCACCACCGCGGGAGTCGGTCGGTTTGCTGTTTTCTTTTTCAACCGAACTACTGCCAAGAAAGTTGCACTAGTGCGGTCAACCGAACTAACAACCGATCCACTGCCACTAGGTATACCAATCTGACTTGATAATCACTAGGTACTCGTAAGTATCCATTGTGTTAAACTTACGTTAAGCCATCTGTCTGCAGAAAACCGGAGCCACACGCAAAACCGTAGCCGTGAGGGCCCCATTTCTTGCCGTAGCAAGTCTTGCAGTAAACCTCAGACTCAGGTCCGTCACAAGCAATGATCGAGTCCAATGTTTTAGTGCAGTCGCGGCACTTGAAGCACTTGCGATGCCATTCGCGACCCTTGGCCAACACCAGCTCAGCAGCAAATACAACTCCTCCACATCTGGGGCAACCCTTGCCGGGGGGAGCTTGAATCGATGCGGTATCGATTACCGTAGTCTTTGGTGCCTGATCACTGTAAAACAAATGAAGTGCCCGGTGTAAAGAGCTTCCAGCAAAACAATGTAAACAGGTAAATACAAATCTCTGTACACTAGGTACTTACTAGTTTTATTAGTACAACAATATTTTTTTTCTAACATGCCACAAACTCTGTTGGTTATAATGATGGTGATTGTAGGTATGTATATGTATGTGAATTAAATGAAGGCAAACTAAGGAGCTCATTGCCTCCTTCCGTGCTCAGTACCTACCTCGTGTAAAGACGTATAGCTATAGGTACCTATATGTTGTTGCATGTTAATTAAATTGGTGTCATGCATGGTCCCGGTTTATCAGTAGACCTATTAATGTAGACGTTATGTACGGTCGTTATGTAGACGTTAAGAATCTCCCACAGATTACATGTTGTAAGCTCAAAACGTGCGGCTATAGTCTCGCCGATATTAAAATTAGTCCGATCGAGAGCGGAGAGCGCGTTCTATTTTCATATTGGCATGTTGCCATCTCTTGTTTGTATTATAAGCTGTTTTTATGAAAGTGACTATGCGATGGAAATAACCTAAACCTGTCATGTAACCTGAGAAGTATACGTAATGTTACCGAAGCTTCTGGCGAAAATAACTTACGCGAAGTGAAACATGTGTTGTTAAGCAGTGAATGTTATGAACGATGAATACTTGGGAAAACGATAAAATAAAATTTGCTAAAGCGGTCTATAAGCAAATGGGCATGTTAGATGATTTGGTTAATCATGAAAACCAGGGAACTTACAGTCCTATAGACTGCCCTTTAGGATCCATCAGGGTATCAGTGAAACTAATAAGTATACCTTTGCCATTCCAAGTCCTTAATATCACACATAAGACCCAGGCTTGACATTCCCCCATGTCCTACACCTCTTGGACCAAATCTTTGTGCGTAGCATCCTACAGCAAAAGCAAAGCGTTATTATTCATCTGAGAGCACACAGCGTTCCACATTCAAACATTTTGTGTTTGAATATACTGTTTTGGTAGATTGTGTTATAAGCTGTGCCCTCGCCAGATAAGTCACACGGCCGATCCTCAAGCGGTTCTTACCCATTGGCGTTAGGGTCACTCTGCAAGACACCAGCTCCGCCTCCGTAACCATATCCCTTAGGACCAAACTTCTTGCCATAACATACTACAGAGAAAAATATTTAATTAAAAACACGACAAACAAAAGGAAACGAACATGCATCACAGTTAATAGAGTTTGTAATCATTCACAAGTAAACATTATTTAAATAGGTATGTTGGGACCTGTACCTTTGCTTATGAATATTGATTATGACGAAGTAAGATTTTTCGAAAGATTATTACTTATATACGGAAATGAGGAGAAAAACAAACCTTTGCAGTAAATGTCTTTGTCTGGGCCCTCGCAACAGTTTGTGGAGTCCAGACGTTTTAAGCAGTCTCCGCATTTGAAACACTCCTTGTGCCACCCCTGGACATACAGTGAATAGTGAGGATACGTCAGGGCATGCAGGGAACATACTAGCCTAGAGGATCACTCGCGTTATTACAATGATACATGATGTTATGGCTCATACAACATATTCATGGGTGGGACATTTATGTAATTGACACGTGGTACATAATTAACAGTTCAGATACCTCTACAGTAAATGTCACCATCTGGCCCATCACAATGCATCATTGAATCAAGGGTCCTGTTGCAATTTAAGCATTTGAAGCATCGCCTGTGATAGCCCTACGGCACAAATTTAATTATATTTAGATTTGCGTAACTAGCATGTGCTACTTATTGGAAAAAGGATTATGAGGTTTTTATTTTCTTTTCTTAAAGCATCTAAAAGCAGCGCAAGCTTACAGATAACGGTTAAAGTTTTTGAAAGTACCTGATTTAAGTGATATTTAATTTAGGTATTAATGTAGATAGCATGTGTGTATAATCTTACCCGTCCTCGGGCTAACATCTGCTCGGCGGCATATACGAAGCCGCCGCATCGTGGGCATCCTTGTCCTGGCGGCGCCTTAGCGATAGAGCGTGGCTCCAGACAAGCTCCGTTAGTCCTTACGCCATTGCTGTATACATGCCCCAAATCAGTAAATGTTCAACAATGGTCAGACTAAGCAACAGGTGAACAGAAGAGTAGTTAAAAGCCTCTCAGGCACCGAAAGAATCCGTGCCTCTACGTTCTAGTATCGGCCACACGGATCGCGGCTAAGCAGTAGATGCCGGCGGCGCACCTCCGCCGTAATGGGAGAAGGTAAGGGCTCCCGGCCGCCCGCTCCGCATCGGCCTCGCTATAGCACTACACAATATATCGACATAGAGGGCGCTTTCCTTATCCCATCACATGTATTGACTATCAGTTAAAGCTAAGACGGAAGCGTTAGCTGAGGGTTAGATAGAGTGTGAGTAGCGAGGAAAGTTATTCAACATAAGATCGTCGGTGCATGCCATCTAGGTGCGTCTGGAGCGTTGCTAAGCCAAGGCTACATATTGGTTTCTCACCGTGGCTCCTTCGTGTGGGGGCACGCCCCGTTGGGGAGGAAGGGATCGATCAGGGCAGGAGCGCGCTCGAGCCGGCGCGCGCCCGACTGCGCGCCGCGGGCGCGCGCTCGCCTCGACCGCGCTCACGTGAACATTACTAACTCAGGGTTGGTAGTCGACTTTTTTTATTTATTTGTGTTTTTTATAAATAATAAATAATACCGATGAACAAATTAAATTAAGCGATAGCGAATAATAATCCTAACTAGAGTAATTTAAAGTACAGTAAGGCGTGCGTTCGCGAGGCGTCGCTGGTGGGCCGAGATGTGTGTCGGCAACCCGCAAGTTCTGCTGGACGGCTCTGCTCGCTCAATTCCTGTTGCGACATAAACGGAGACTGGTCATGCACGTGTCAGGCGGCGCGTAATGTACAGCCAGCGCGCGCTTTCTACTGTATAGTATGAGTATATGTACACGCGGTTAATGTGGTTACGCACGGGCCCGGAGGCCGGCCGGCGTTGCGACCTTAGATAAGGAAAGGCCCTCAGTGGCGCGGGCGGCGGGAGAGCTAAAAGGGGAGGTACTTACGCGTTTTCACCCTTCAGGTGTTCGCCAGAGTCCATGGACAGACAGCCAGCACCACCGCCAAAGCCGTAGCCTTTTGGTCCGAATTTGCGCGCGTGGCACATTTTGCAGTACAGTTCACCTTCGTGTTCTGTGCAGTTGGTGGAGTCGAGCAACTTCTGGCACAGGCCTGGACAACATAAACATGGAACGTCACTTTCATGGTATACTTTAATTAAAGTGGCTTTTGTAATAATGAGGAACTACTACTTTTATTATTGCAATAACGTGTTTTGCAGGTACCTATATACCCATTGTGATAGAATTCTACCCAACCTTCTTAGCTAAGTGATTCATGGGTATTGTTTGTACCTACGCCACACTTGAATTAACAATGCATGTCATATTAATAAATTAACACATATGTGTTATGACGGGGCCCCGCCCAAGAGGGCCAAAGCCTGCCGGGGTCGCGGGACTTATCTCATTACCGTGACCCCGGAACACAAAGGGCTATTGAAGGACACCGTGGATTTTAGTCAGTACAAGTCTGACAGTCCCTCCCGCCCTGCCCGGGGTGGGAGGACTCATTTGATGAAAAACATGATTGTACAGTTTGAAAATATGATTAAATCTTGACATCATTTTATTAAATTTCAATCTGCCTAGGTTCATTCCTGGGGCATTCCTGTTTCGGAATATAAAATTAAAAAATAAATAAAAAGAGGGAAAAACTTGAAACACATGAGTAGATAGGAAGCCTTACATGA
Organism: Agrotis exclamationis; assembly: GCA_950005045.1. Taxonomy (NCBI): domain Eukaryota; kingdom Metazoa; phylum Arthropoda; class Insecta; order Lepidoptera; family Noctuidae; genus Agrotis; species Agrotis exclamationis. Next base: position 11,984,584 of record OX465425.1, on the reverse strand, counting down.
TTATTCCAAAGTTAACTCATCAAACAAACAGCTGTTGAAGTCAGTCAATTATTCTTTTTACTATTTGTTTTTCCTACCAGTGAGTAGTGGTTGCCCAGAGCTCTCTATAAGGATCCAGCTGTAAGTTGTGGGTTCGAACCCGGCCAGGATAATCACTATATGTAATTTATTTCGTCATCACTACTCTCAAAACAGTGAAGGAAACCATTTTGAGAAAACCGGCATGTCCTAGAACCAAAAATTCGAAGACATGTGACATCTGTCAACCCGCACCGGGTACCACCCCGCGCGATTCGCCCTCTTTCGGAGAAGAGGAACATTGAGAAGTTCTGCACCTTATCATCAGCCTATGCCTATATGTTGCCACCGCTATATAAGCGACAACGCGGGCCCAGTGCGTATTGGTAGATGCACAGAACAGGTAGATGTCACCTGTCTTACAAATTGATTCTAGGAACTTTTCTTCACCGCTTTGAGAGCAGTGGTGATGACATAAATTATACAAAGTATAATGCCTGGCTGGGTTCGAACCCACGACTTACAACTCGTAAGCCGGGGTCGATAACACTGGGCCATCACAGCTCTTTGAATATCTTCATATAATAGTTTCTTATCAATAGGTACAGAAATTGTAGAGAATGAGGCCAAATTATGGATGAAACTAAGTAATAATTCGGTCAAAAACAATTTCCAATGTCTAAAATGGCTTCTACATGTAAGTATAACCTTATTTTCATTAATGTTAATTTATGCTCTTTTAGATAAATAAAGTAGTTGTGTACATAATGGTTCATCAACTTACCGCACTTGAAGCACATTTTGTGCCATTTGAGTCCTCCGGCGACTCTCTCCTCTGCTGCGTATACTGATTTGCCGCATTTTGGGCACTTAGGGTTATCTGCTGGTTTGAAAGGCATTGTGCTCGCTTAACTTATCCTGAAACAAAATATTTCTAGTTCAGACAAAATGTCACATAAACCAACTGGACTGGGACGGCGCGGCGGGCAGGCGACTCGGAACTTGACTTCACAACTGTGGCGAGGAAATCCCAGTTACACTTTTACAGTCACCATGAATCCTTTCTGTTCCACTTATCACTATTTATGTAGTAACACATGTAGATAACACGTTAAAACATTATTTGGATTCGTTGTCAAATTGTATTCTAAATGCAACAGCCGTTGGCCGTAGTCCAAGTCGCCTGCACCACTTCAATCTCAACTGAACGGACACTTTATTGCTCAACAAGCACGTTTATCGGGGGCTTCCTGCGAATGCAACGAACACTCGGCTGAAAGAATGTAGCGGAATATGGAACGTCGGGCGGGCGGCGCGTGGGCCGATGTGCCTGCGGCTGCGCTCCTAATTTGGGGCGTTCAGGTAAAGTTACGTCGCTGGAGGGTGCCGATGCAACTCTAATAATAGTTCACATAGAGGAGACTACTATGTTTCACTCGCGGATAGGTTATATTATGCAATTAGAATAGGTTAAATGTCACTTTCACTGGAATAAGGACCTGTTCGTCGAAGTCGCTGCGGGATGATCTCCCGGACGCGTATACAGTTCAGGGCGAAGATGCCGAGACTGCGGTGCGCGAAGTTCGAATGATGCGCGAGGCCAGCGGCCGAGCGTAGTCTATGCGCGAGTTGCACACGGCCCCAGTGGGGGGGAGCGCCGCCCTCGCCACCGCCTGCGCTACACCCTCAGCCATCTCACGCACAACCCTCCGCTACAGGTCCTATAGTCTTCCTGAATTTTGAACCCCGTTAGGACAATTTTGATAGACTTTTGTATCTGGATTTTAAAGACGCCTTTTTAATAATTCGGCATTCCAACAAAAAATTGTCTATATGCCTCTTAAACGATAATGATATCGATTCGTGACAAATATCTCGTTTTATGAGAATACTTATAAGCTCTTGAACCTTCACCAATTGTCTGATGATACGTGTTTTTTTAAGTACGAATGTTCTTACGGAACTCTAAAGACTTCAATAAAGCTTTTATGCCTACCTCTACTACCCTCTACTCTTACTTGTTTGTTACTTCACCACATCAGTTCTGAAACAACTTATATTTTCAAATAGGTACAGTACCATCATCCTGTATCAGCTCAGTCCTTATTGATTATTTTTCTACTTCCTTATTATATCACTATAAATAAATCTAAAGGTACAATTTACTTGTTCGTAAGGCTAATTCAATAACTTGATCATATAATTGGATAATCATGTCAGTGGCTCATTCGTTACAACCTTATTGACTTCGGTTTTGTGTCTTTGTAGTTTTTCATTATGCCCACGAATATTTTTACCTGTACCACTTCATTTGCAAGGTTCTTTTACAGAATCTTTTACCAGAACTATGGGCAAGCTTAGCATATCGCAAAACTACCACCATCTTTCTAGAAAGTTCATGTTATTTAGTGAATGTATATTGTGTTGTATTGTATATTTCCAACATTGCTCATTATAAAATAAATAGATCTTGGCACACCTTATACGGCAGAATATGACTTGAGTCATATCTCAGACATCCGTTTCGTAAATAAAGGAATTGATAATCAATCACTCATAGTGCTTTCATCATCGGAGAAAGTATTACTAGATAATAATGCCATGCTCGTCGTTGTCACGCATGGTGACAAAACATTAAGGGCAACAGCCCAACAACATTCATTGCGTTGGTAGAATCAATAACACGTGTACAAACAAATACATAGATTTATAATTTCATGACGATTATACAATGAATTGGCAATTTGTTAAAAATAAGCTATTCCTGAAGTTTGCCGTATATCAAGAATTTGATTTTCAATAGAGACACTATATATCGAATAGTGTCATATACAGAGTGTTTTTTTTTCGAAGTCCACGTTTTCGGTTCCCGTAGAAATATTGATTTTTCAAAAATCCAATAATTAATCAATTTTAGTTCCTCATAGTTTCAGCCATTTAGCCATCCACGCCCTGTTGGAAAATTCACCCTGTGTATGAAGCAGTAGTTATTACAGCACTAGCTTTTGCCTAAACTGCTTTGCCAACCTTCCTCTCAGAGCCTAAAACCTCCCTTCTAGGGTTCCGTCTATCCCTGTACCTACCCCCAAAATCCATCAAAATCGGTCCACTTGTTTCTAAGTGAAAACGGAACAGACATACACATTTTCGAATCTATAATATTAAAGTAGGAATACGATTTCTACTTTTTATAATAGACATATTGCTCTACGGATATATTATTTATTATAGGTAAATAAAGTAATACATTAACAATAGGTCTATTCTTTAATATATACCTACGTTAATAAAGATTTCAGCCAGCTCTCTGAAAATGACTTCTCTCGCGTTAATTAAGAATTTGACGATGGATTGGATTGAAATTTACTTGTAATAGGTAGGTAATATAATTGATTCATAATCTGAAAGACACGTCATCGTACCGTTATGTATTATTAGATATATAAATGGTGCCACATATAAGAGCGTTATTGAAGTTTTTTTCGGTATGAAATGTCTTTCTGTTTTTCACCTGACAACGTAAAGATTTATAAGCAAAACTAGCACTCCGCCCGCGACTTCGTCTGCGCGTGTTTCTAACCTCGAACTCAGTGAATTTAAATGCGCAGCCACCCTCCGTAGAGTAGAGAGTAGTATACATACTTTTGGAAAATCTAAAAATCCAACTAACATTCTTTTACATTGAAGAAACCTTCTAAGTTTCGTTTCTTCTTCTGAATTTCGCTAAATAGAAAGTAGAAAAACTTTTATAATATAATTTTACTAATTCGAACAACGTTTGAGAAAATAATCAGTTTGTATACTATCTGATAACATAATTTTCATTTAATCGAATATTTATTTGCGATAACAACATTTGCGCTATTGATCAAAAGGTATAATGTTCATTTGATGTAATGTTCAGGTGGTATAACATTTAGTTTATCGAATATTCGATTGGTGTAATGTAATGCAGAAAAGAAAACATTATAAATATTATTTCCGTCGATCTACCTTGGTAGATGGTAACTAAGGATGCAAGAGCCAGCGAAGCGAGCTCGGGACTAGGGGCACCCCGACTCGGACAGGTTAGGTTCGAAGGGGATGGCGGGGTCTGAAAGACCCCGTTATCCCCTTCGCATGTGCCGTGTTAGTAAAATTGCTAATTATCACCTACCAAGGTAGCTCGACGAAGCCCCGTTTTCTTTAAAGACAAAGAAATGAAACGTATGATTAAATTAACTGAATATTCGATACGATATGTCGACTAAATCATTATTAGTCTAGTGAAAAATTAGTTCAAATAAAATTAGTGCATTTGAAAATTCGGTCAAATGAAATTATTTCAAAGAAATAAATATGTTAATTAAAAATTTATCAATATAATATTAATTGAAATGAATAATTCGACGAAACGACTTTATTGTAACCAAAATTAGCCGAAATGATTTTCGACGACATGTTGTTCTGCCAAACAAGGGTAAACCCTAAAACCCATCTACAACCCTTTCAATGGAAAATTAATTATAATGACCTTTATCAATTACTAAAACAGAAACAGTTTTTGTTTGGCTTTAAGATTTTAACTAAACAAAACGAATAAAATATTTCATACAAACTGATTTTCTGGTTTTCACCCCGCTAGGGGTTGATTTTTTAAATATAGATAATTAAGCATCCTTTATTCAATTGAGAGACTATTTATGCCAAGTTTTGAGTCAGAAAGAAGAGAAAACTTGAATACCCTTTTTCACCAACTTAGGGGGTGATTTTCGAAAAACCCAAAAACACATGTTTGATTATTTTTGATCTAATTACTATAAAAAATTCTAGTATCTATAGCGGTTGTGATTTTCCCATACAAACTTTAACATCGTCTAGTGTACCAATAGAGGGTTGTTTTAAAAAACTAATAATGCCCATCTTTTTTATCTTATACTAGCTGCTGCCCGCGACTTCGTACGCGGATTCTGTTGCTTATGCCAGCGGCACGGGGTCGTCAAAATCGAACATCTGATAAGTCTGATGTCCAATTTCAAAGCTTGGGTAAAAAAATAAATGGGAGTTTTGGCCTGTAGAGTCAAATTTTTATTCATCATCTATAATTAGTTCTAAACTGTTACCGCCCTTACTGCGTGGAGGTACTCCCAGCTTATGTTATTTTAAAATTATACAGTGAAATTAGTGGTAGCTTTGATTTCCACATCAGGTGTTCCAGATCTTCAATTTTATACGTCAACAGAGAGTGCTCATCACGCAGAACAACTCTTGCTAAGACGTCATTCTTATACTTATATGTTGCTGGAGAGAGCTCATCACGCAGATCAACTCTTGCTAAGACGTCATTCCTATACTTATATGTTGCTGGAGAGAGCTCATCACGCAGAACAACTCTTGCTAAGACATCATTCCTATACTTATATGTAGCTGGGCTCTTGGTGTCCCACATCAGGTGTTCCAGTACTTCAATTTTATACGTCAACAGAGAGTGCTCATCAGGCTGAACAACTTTGCTAAGACGTCATTCCTATATTATTTTATAGGGTAGCTGGTCTCTAGGAGTTCCACATCAGGTGTTCCAGATCTTCAATTTTTATACATCAACAGAGAGTGCTCATCAGGCTGAACAACTTTGCTAAGACGTAATTCCTATAAATGTTATGGTGTAGCTGGGCTCTTGGTGTTCCACATCAGGTGTTCCAGATCTTCAATTTTTATACGGAAACAGAGAGTGCTTATCAGGCTGAACAACTCTTGCTAAGACGTCATTACTGTATATGTTATAGTGTAGCTGGGATCTTGGTGTTCCACATCAGATGTTCCAGATCTTCAATTTTTATACGGCAACAGAGAGTGCTTATCAGGCTGAACAACTCTTGCTAAGACGTCATTACTGTATATGTTATAGTGTAGCTGGGCTCTTGGAGTTCCACATCAGGTGTTCCAGATCTTCAAATTTATTATCTCAGCAGAAAATGCTCATCACGTGGAACAATTTATGTTTTGGCACCAGTTTTGTATCTCTTATAGTTTAGCTGGTCTGTTGCAGTTCTGCACCAGGTGTTCAAGTTTCTAAGATAAATTATAGCCTATATGTTGGCCAGACTTAATACCTATACAACAAAAAAAGAATCATTCAAATCCGTCCAGTACTTTTTGAGTTTATCCCGGACATACATACAGACAAACAGACAAACAGATAAACAGACAAACAGACAAAAATTCTAAAAACTATATTTTTGGCTTCGGTATCGATTGTAGATCACACCCCAAGTATTCTTTTAAAAAAATATTCAATGTACAGTTTTGACTTTCCTACCATTTTATTATATGTATAGATATATTTTAACTTATACTCATATTCGTACCAAGTTTCAAGTTTATAAATCTAAGGGATAAGATTTTACATTCAAAGGTTTTCACCCCCTTATAGATGGATTTTCGCAGAATCCCTACTTAGTGCTCACCGACATAATAAATTGCAAATACCGACCAAAATTCAGGTTATACGTTTAGCGGTTAAAGATCCTCCCCTGATTGATGGTTCCCTCCCCTGATGGTGATTTTCGAAAAATCCAAAAAATCCAAACATGCGTTATGTTTAATTATTTCTGATCTAGTATTTATATAAGTACTGATTTCCGCATTAATCAACTCACGCGTTATGATTTCCCCATACAATCTTTAACAACGCCTAGATTACTAATGGAGGGTAGTTTAAAAAAAAATAGAGCCAATCTTTTTTAATTATTTTTATTCATATTCGTGGCAAGTCTCAAATTTATAAACCCAAGGAATAAGATTTTTCATACAAACATTTTCGCCCCTTTTCACCCCCTTAGAGGAGGATTTTCGCAAAATCCCGTCTTATTGCTTCCCTACATGGTAGACTGCAACTGCTGTCCAAAATTCAAGTTACTGCATTTAGCGGTTTCAGCTGTAGTCGAGTCTTAATAAAAAACCCTGTTCTTCAGCATACAACATTATTTTTTGTTTATACACCTGTCTAGTATTTTGGTGTATAAAGAATCAATGTACAAAATTTTAAAACCGTATCATAAAAAATCACAAAGTTATAAGATTTGTATATTACCCGGTTGTCCGTTCAAAAACATGCTCATTTCGCGGTACACGTAAACCGCGTCTCCTGTGTTATAAACTTGTGATAATAGTTTGGCAATAGGTACCTAACCGTACGGTGATTGTATTGTAATGTAATTAACTGGTAATAAAATTTAATTAAAATATTTTTGAAAAAAAATATAACATGGTGTAAAAATTATTGGTATCGAATCAGTTACTGATTCTGAACAAACTATATTCAGGTTTCGCATATACTTAAAATAATGTTGTATATACTCGTAGATGACCGGTTTACTGGCTTAGGCGTGAAAAAGTAACAAACAAACTTACTTTCAATTTAATAGATTTTCAGATTCATGACGTCACCACAAAATAAATTACGGAGGTATTCCAGAAACACATAAATCGTTGGTCAATTACGCCAATTTGATTCCATAATAAATATTGGCTAATTACGATATTAAAATGTGTTTTATGTAGGTACTTCTCGCCCACGAGTAAGTACATCAAATTCTTCACCTAGTACCTAATGAAGAATTTGATTTAAGATGATTATTATCTATGCCACTGCTTGCAGTTTCGTAAATAATAAGAACGGATTAATAAGAACGGTGTATTTTTCTAAATTATAATTGTATTCTTCAGTTTCGTAAATAGCCTTTTATGCGCCCAGTTCGAGCTTCGCTAACCGCTCTAATCTGGTCAATTGTGGTTCTAGTCTGGCCATTTCCGGACCCAGAGGTTCTACGCCCCTCTAGGGACTGCGCCCTGTACTTGCCACTTTTTTTTTTTTTTTTTTATCGTGGTAAAATCATCAAATGAGTCCTCCCACCCCGGGCAGGGCGGGAGGGACTGTCAGACTTGTACTGACTAAAATCCACGGTGTCCTTCGATAGCCCTTTATGTTCCGGGGTCACGGTAATGAGATAAGTCCCGCGACCCCGGCAGGCTTTGGCCCTCTAGAGAGGGGGCCCCGTCATTATGCTGACGCTCTTTGAGGCGCGCGTGGAACACAACGCGCCGTCGACCCGGGCATGGTCCATGGTCGGGCAGCGAGTTGCCCTTTACTCGCCGCCCGCATGCCCGCGCCTACGGTGGCCGGAGATCGTCTTGCGACGTCCGTCGCCGTGGGCGTCCACCACTGCGGTTGGGGCGGAGGGAGGACACTGTCCTCTCTCTCACGCGGCCCGCCTCCTCCTTCGCGAGCATTACTGCTTCGCAGAAGGAGGCGACCGCTTCCCACTCCATCTCGCCCCGCAGCATGGCCGCAACCAATGCCGGGCGCGAGAGGTCTCCGCCTATCGCCGCCGTGAGGACACGTCGGTGCTCTGCCCAAGCGGGGCAGTCTTGCACCGTATGCTCTACTGTGTCCTCCGGGCGATCTTCGCAGTGGTGACACCCAGGCGTTTCCTCCTTTCTCCTTAGACACAGGTACCTCCCGAAACTTCCGTGTCCGGTGAGGACCTGCGTCATGCGGTAGGTCAGGACGCCGTGACTCCTATCCAGCCACTCCTCAAAGAGGGGTCTTACCGCCGCGATTGCGGCGTGCCCGGCCGTCGGTTGCGACAATCGTCCCCTCCATACTGCCCTGAGATCGCGCCGGACCTCTTCCCGCCGCGCCTCGACTTGTCGGGGCAGCGGGAATTCTCCCCGGCGCTGCGCCTCCACGCGCCACTCATAGACGCGCTGGAGGGCAGTCGCCTCCAGATCCCAGGGCAGTAATCCGGCAAGCAGGTTGGCCGATTCGCCGGCGATCGTGCGGTATCCCCGGATCATTCGGATAGCCATGACCCTCTGGCATGCGACCAACTTTAGTGGTCGCGTCCGGATGCTCAGGGCCCACACGGGGGCCCCGTAGAGGGCCATGGACCGCACGACACCGGCGTACAGCCTACGGCAGGAGGCGTTTGGCCCGCTGAGATTAGGCAGGAGTCGCCTGAGGGCGGCTGCTGCCCGGTTCAGCTTTGGGGCCAAACTCAGGAAATGCTCCCTGAAGTTCCACCGGCTGTCGAGGACGAGTCCCAGGTACTTCATCGTCCTCCCGACGCCGATGCGAACCCCCTCCACCGTTATTTGGGACTCGGACCGTGGCGCGTTAACGCGGCCATGAAAACACATGGCCTCCGTTTTGTGCAGCGCCACTTCGAGCCCCAGCTGCCGGATCCTATCGACGACTGTCGCAACCGCTTGCGTCGCCAGGTCGGCCGCCGCCTGGTGCGACTCTCCCTCCGCCAGGACGAGCGTGTCGTCAGCGTAACATATTACGCTGACGCCGTCAGGGAGGTCGCCGCGCAGCACCCAATCGTATCCGATGTTCCACAGGGGCGGCCCCAAGACCGAACCCTGTGGAACACCGCACGATATCTCTCGCCGGTTCCACTCTCCCCGGTGACCGGGGTAGATGACGGCTCTGTCCGTCAGGTAGTCCTCGACTATGCGACGGAGGTAGGTCGGCACCCGGTGATACCGGAGTGCCTCCCTGATGCAACTCCAGGGCAGGGTGTTAAAGGCGTTGGTGATGTCCAAAGACACCGCCAAGACGACCCTGCCCCGGGCTACTGCATCCCCCGTCGTGAGGGCTCTCACGCGCATGATGGCGTCCACCGTCGAGCGCCCCCCGCGGAAGCCAAACTGGCTCTCCGCAAGGTTCGGGCCCATCCGATTCAGGTGCCCGACGAGGCGGTCTGCAATTACTCTTTCAAAGAGCTTGCCCACCTCGTCGAGCAGCACGATGGGCCGGAATGCGGACGGAGAGTCCGCAGGGCGCCCGTGCTTCTGGATGAGGACCAGTTTTCCCGTCTTCCAAAGAAGCGGGAACCGGCCCCTCTCCAAGCATGCGCTAAAGAGCCCCCCAAGTCGAGGCCCGAGAGTCCTCGAGGCCAGGACCCAGGCTTTCCCTGGCAGGCCGTCGGGTCCTGGGGCGGTATTTTTGGCCTTGAGCCGTTGTACCGCCACTCTCATGTCTACCTCGGTCACCTCTGGAGCGTCGTAGACGTCGTCGTCGCTGTGGTCCGCGTTTGCGTCAGCTTCGTCCTCAGATTCCGTCGGAGACGGAGCCATGGGCGGGGGAGTATGCTCCCCTCGCGATGGGAACAGGGCGCTCACCACGTCCTCCACGAACTGAGGCTGGAGACTCTGCGTCAACGGGGGAGCCCAGGGGCGGAGCTTTTCTCGCACCCACTTGTAGGGGCGGCCCCATGGGTCCCCGTCCAGAGTCCCCAGCATCTCCTCGCGGGCCAATTCCTTGGCCCGCCAGATCTCGTCGCGGAGGACGGTCTTCGCTGCCCTGTAGCTCTCGTGCAGCTCCGCCTCTACAGTCGCCGCATCCGGAGGTCGGGTGCGGCGCCTGCGGAACCTGGTGTACCGGCGTCGCGCGACAACGCACGCCTCGCGCAGCGCTGCTAGCTCGCGCGACCACCAGTACAACTGACGCCGGGCGCGTCCTTGCCGGACCCGGGGCATGGCCACGTCACAGATCTCGGACATGGCCTCCCGGAACCACTCCGCCTCGTCGTTGATGTCGGCAGGCCTGTCCGGTGGTGACACCCAGGCCTGCACGATCGAGGCTTCCAGGAATAGCTCCCGGTCCAGCTGCTTCAGCGCCCATCGCGGACCACTTGGGTTCCGTCCACTTGGAACTGGCGCGTCTGAGGTCTGGGCGGAGACGTCGAACCGGATATACCGGTGGTCGGAATAGGTCTCCACCTCCTCCACAACGCGCCAGCCGGTGACGCGCGGTGACAGGGCGGCACTGGCAAACGTGACGTCTACCACCGACTCGCCCGTCCACCGCACGCACGTGGGGACAGAACCCCGGTTCTCGATCACCAGGCCCTGCGCACGGGCCCAGTGCTCGAGCATCCTACCCCGCGTATAGTCCGTGGACCGGGAACCCCAAGCCGGACTTTTGGCGTTGAAGTCCCCAAGGACGAGCGCGGGGAGGGAACCGAGGGCGACGACGACATCTCCCAGCTGCGTTAGGGAGTCTTGGAACTCGGCGAGAGATCGATTCGGGGAGAAGTAAACGCCTACAACGGCGATCTCCCCGAACCGTGCTGCGACGATCCCGCGCCCTCTCTTTACGCGATCGAGGGGCGGGGTACCGGCGGCGGCCGACGAAATTAGGGTCACCGAGCCGTCCAGGTCCGCTACCCAGTCATTCCTGGGCAGGACAAAATACGGCTCGGCGACCACGGCGACGTTGATCAACCACTGCGCCATGCTCTGGAGCAAGAGATCCTGAGCAGCGGCGCAGTGGTTGATGTTTGCCTGGAGGAAGCGCAATGGAGACATTAATCTGAATCCATTGCAGCCTCCTCCAGGACCCTCTCCGAGGGTTGAGCCACGGCGGCGGCGGCGGCAGCGGGAGCGGCGGCGGCGGCGGCGGTGGCGGTGACGGCGGCGGCAGAGGGCCTACCTCTGCGCCTGGCTTTGCTGGGTGGGGCGCAGGACTTGCCCCCAGCCCGGTGATCGGCCGGCTTGCCAACCGCCTCACATGCGAAGCAGTGAGGCGGGGCAGAGCACGAGCCGGCCTTGTGACCGGGCTGACCGCAGCGGAAACACCTATCGCTGCGGTCCACCTCCGAGGTGCAAACGCATGCCGCGTGGTTACCCACTTGGCAGCGGTAACACCTCAGGGGTCTGGGCTCCAGGACTTTTACCTGCGCCGACACCCAACCAACCAAGAGCCTTCGGCCCCCCTCCAGTATTTTGGCCGCCGACACGGGGCAGCTGACCGTAATGGTCTGTAGCCCCGCGAAATCAGGACGCAGGACGCCCGCCCTCACCTGATCGGGAGGGCACCCCCCAGTCCTGGCAACGGCGGCCACCACGTCCTCGACCGTCACGGAGTCATCCAGACCCAATATGCGCACGTCTGCGCGCATGGTGGGCCTGGATACTCGGGCCTCCTCCGCATTTAAGGACGCTCTGAGCCGTTCGGCCAGAGCGTCAGCGATGGGGCCACTGTCCGCACCGGGGAGCTCCAACATCCGAGCTCCCGTTGCAGTGACCCGTAAACGGAGGCCCCCGGCGATGCCGAGCTCCGTGAGGTCCACCGCCTCTTTTGCCTTCGCGAGCACGTCGCGGTACGACACGCCCCTCTTGACCGCGTCCGGCTGTAGTGTGATCACTACTGCCGCGGTCTTAGGGGCGCGCAATCGCGCCGCGACGCCGCGCTCCTTACGCCGCCGCCGCCTCTCCCTCCGCCGTTTGGACCTGGCCGCACTGGCAGCCTTCCTCTTCTCTCCGGCCACTTGCCAGTCGGCGCTGGCCGGAGGAGTTTTAGGAGGAGGCTGCTGGGGTGGTTGGCTATCGGCCTGGGCGCCCTTCTTTTTTGCGGCCGACCGTGCCGGCCCCGCAGGTGTCGGGGTCGGAGTCGGCTTGGACGGACCCGGTTTCGCCTGGCTAGGCTTTGCCGGGGCCGTCTTAGAAGGGGCCGTCTTAGGGGCCGTCTTCGCCGCGGCCGCTTTTGCCGGAGACGGCTTGGTTGAGGGCGGCTTCGATGCAGCCACAGCCGCGTACGAAGACGCCGCCAGCGGGGGTCGCAGCACGCGGCTCTCCAATACGGAGAACCGCTGCTGAAAGGCGGCCAGCTCCTGTCGCACCAGGTCGAGAACAGAATTCTCCGCTGGTGTGGGCTGGCCTTTCTCCTTTCGGCCCCGCGGCAGCGCGTCCCGCTGCTCGCCTCCCCGTAGTTCAGCCAGGTCCGCCTTGAGGGCCGCGTTCTCCCTCTGGAGAGCCTCCATGGCGGCAGTCAGGCGGGTGACCTCCGACCGCAGTTCGGACATATCGTCCCTTGCAGCCGGAGCCCCGCCGTAAACGCGCGCGGCCGCCATGATGGAGGCCGTGGCGTCGCCGATCGCACCCTCCTTACTACTCTTTGTCCGCTTCTGGATCACGATGCGGATGGCGGCTGCCACGGCCCCTGCTAGACTAGCCTCGTTAGAGGCCAGATTAGTTTTGGGCTCTCCAGAGGAGATCCCCCTCCCCGAAGTCTTGCCTCGGCCTTTACCCCGCACGCTCGTGGGGATCTTACGGGCCGAGGCAAGCCCTTCCTCCGACGACGAGATGTCGTCCCTCGAATGGGGGCGCTTGAGGAACTCCTTCCTCCTATCTGCGCCCCCCTCATTCCTCCCCACCACGCCTCCAGAGCCCACGCTCTGGAAGCTCACGGCGTCTGATGCCGAGTCGGACTCCGACTCGAGCACCAGCGCCCCCTCCCTCCGCGGAGCGGCACTCTGTGCCCGCTCTGTTGTCGGTGCCGGTGGCGCGGACGTGCTGGACTGATCCAGCGACTCCACACCACGGGCACGTGAGCCTCCCTGGCTCAATGCGGCGACTGCCGGCCCAAAAGTTGGGTAAAATTGGTGTTTGTTGCCCCCCCCAGAGTACGGTGGGGCAGACCGGACGTGTCCGGTGCGGGATTCCCCAGCTGAAGAGCAGCTGGGACCCGCCTGGGTAGTCATTACAAAAACCTTTTTATCCATTTCGTTTTACTTTTTTAGAGAGGTGAGTTCCTCTTTTTTCCCTAAGCCCCCATTTCCCTTCCCTTGGTTCACTTCACGGTTACGTCTGAAGATTAGACGCGTACCGGAAGCGAACCTTTCCCCCCCTAGACCCAGTCTCTGAGACCGGGCCCCGCGCCGTCTAGAGGCTCGAGCTGACTGCTCGATCCTCCAGGCGGCGCGCCTTTCCCCGGTGTGTCCCTCTTGGTCTGGTCTCTCCCTCTGAGCCTGTCCGGCATGAGTGCACGAGTGCCTCTACCGGCAGGGGCCCAGAGATCATCGAGACACACAAGCCCCACCACGACGGCAACGTGGGGACACGTTGGTGGGGTGTACTTGCCACTTGGAATAAATGGTTCAATTTGTTAGTGGTCCAGTTTACTGCGAAAAGAATCCTAAGCTCAAGTCCAGTCATGCATTGCCCTCATATCTGGGACGGGTCTGTCAAATACCAAATCGATGCCCTTGAGACGATTGACAAACGGGTTATCCGCAATGATACTCTGGTCGAGTCAAAACTCCAGACCCTTGAACATCGACTCCGAGTTGCCAGCCTGTCTGTTTTTTATCGGTTACATTTCGGAGAATTTGCAATGGAACTGCACAACTTGATTCCGCCTAACCCTTTCTATCACGGACTACAAGACGATAATACGCCATCATTATATGGTGAACATAGGGATGTTCACCAGTACCTACGTACAAAGCGTTTTCCCAATACTTTTATTGTTCGCATAACTAACGAGTGGAATTCCTTGCGGTCTGTGTTTCCTGATAGCTCCAACCTTGGTTCTTCAAGTCAAGAATGAATAGAATATTTCTAGGCAAGCGTGCTTCACCGTGTCGAACACTATTATTTGCTCACCACCAGGCGTAGTTAAACGCGAACCCGGGGTAGCGGGACTGTCTTATCAGGGAACCATGGCCCCGGAACGTAATAGTACATTGTTATCCAAGGCGTGAAAGTTACTTATTTACGTCCCGAGACGGGGTTTGGCGCCCGTAACGTAGTGAGGGCGCTAATAGTTCGAGGGACTAAATAAGTAATTTACCCGAGGTAAACACTGTGCTTTTCATTACGAATACGAGGAAAGTAAAATTAACAACATATAGCTAAAGAAAACATGAGTGTAGATCGGATTGTCACTTTGCCGCTTGTTTTTTTTTTTTAATTTTTGTGCTGTGTCGTCCAGCTATACAGCCAGGATTTTTCATGTTCATTATTTAAAAATTGGCAAAGATTTTGTCGAAATCTGTATTATTTTAGAGAAATAATTGAAACTAAAGTATTTTAAAGTCATTATTTATATTCTTAATACTAAACTTTATGTTAATTTAATTTGAAATTTGAACATGGTTCATTAGAAATGTCAAAATAGAACTAATTTTTTTTCTTAAATTTGGCAGCTGTCAGTTGAAAGCGATTTTCCCTAGGGCGGCAATGGATAACTTTCAAACGGCTAATCAGACATGTAATGACCTACTTTCAGAGTATGAGTAATGAAAAAGCTATTGAAGGACAACGAGGATTATAGTCAGTACAAGGGACTGTGAGACCACAGTCCCTCCCGTCCTGCCATGGGTGGGAGGACTTGTTTGATGATTGTAAATATGATATGCACGTAAAAATTAGACCTTAAATATAAAAAAAACTAGGTAGGTAATTTCTCTTCGGTGTGGTGACCCGAACGCTAGTTAGAATAACGTTGGCATATATTTATGTGTTGAGTTAATAGTTGATGAATAGCAGCAAGTTATGACGAGGTGCCAACCTGCCAGTCGGTTACCTAACCTGTTGCTATAATATTAACCTCGGCCATTTTGTAGAGGTTCTTTATAAATGCAAATCAGTTAAGTGTGTAAGTGCTGCCTATAAACAACTAGATTTACACTTCTCCCTAAGCCTTCGTGATGTTAGGTCATTAGGTTATGAACAGATAGGTATATTATACAAAATCAGCATTAAATTTTTTATTCAAGAGATATAGATCCGTAATATTTGTTTGTTTGCATGTATGGGTAAAGATTTCGAAAGACAGATCGCTACTAGAAGCCACCAGGTTTGACTAGGAAATACACCCTACTAAAACTTTTAACATAGCAACAAAATTAATCTCAATAAAAATCCTGATCCGTTTGCTTTGAAGGTTGCTTGGGGTTTGTAATCTTTAACTTATTTAAGTATTTCTTTGATCAGTTGTTAAGTAAACTATAACCTAGTTATTATTCAAATCAAACAGCTGGCCTTTTTTTGCGCGCCCTGGGCTTAGCGGGAGGGACTTTCATTCTCTTACTGAAAAAAGTCCAACCTGTACCCTGAGCACGAGTTTTCAGTATTTGAGACGTAAAGTAAACTGGAACTTTGGCAACTTCAAATTGACAATTTTCAAGGAAAAAATTAGTTCCTTCTTCGCACACCAGAGGCGCTGTTCCATTTTTTCATACAAGAAATGCTGTAAATACTGGAAAGACGCTGTAAAGTAATAGAGTGAAAACTCGTGCTAAGGGTACTGTACCCTTAGCACGAATTTTCAGTATTTGAGACGTAAAGTAAACTGGAACTTTGACAACTTCAAATTGACAATTTTCAAGGAAAAAATTAGTTCCTTCTTCGCACATCAGAGGCGCTGTTCCAGTTTTTCATACAAGAAACGCTGTAAATACTGAAAAGACGCTGTAAAGTAAATGAGTGAAAACTCGTGCTCAGGGTACTGTTCCTTCGGTTAATGACCGTTGCTTCCAGAGCCACGATATCCTGACTGCGATATCCCAACTGAAACAACTGGCTTTATAGACTCATATTATTAGCGAATTCGGTCGAGAATTGGTTACAGACCCATCGGGCACCACAAGATTGCAACTGAGATGGGTTTATTATTAAAATATTCAGCGTAAATAATAAATCCATCAGTTACAATAATAACTAGGAGTGTTTACTCTTCAACTATCCAATAACAGAATTGAAGAAAGCGTAGATTCCTACAAATAAATAATGAGTGAACATTACACGCCTGATTACTCCTGTCTAAAATAATAAAGATTCAGGCGAAAATACCTGGTGCTATGTCAATGATATATGAACTCGTAGAAACATTCCGAATCGGGCATCATTGGCCACAAATATATACATGTGAATCATGAATTTGGCAAGCAACATCTGACCATAATCACGTCGGCAATGAGCAAGGGCCGCGCGGACGAATAAACTGCTAATATTGAAGTGTAAACAGATGGACGAACATAGTGGTCGGACTTGCGAGCACGGTGTGCTCACCGAGTACTCATAGCGACAGAAATAACAACAAATATACCTACTGTTTATTATGTTTACAATTAGTCCAGTACCGTGTCACATTGTGGCATAATACTGCTCTTGCCAACTTGCACTCGCACCTGCCCATCTATTAATATTTTTGCATAAAAATAACTTTGCTCAAAATTGAACTCCCGTGCTATGATTTAATCCTCACGTGGTAATGAATAATTGTATTGTTTATAGATTTATGCAATCATCGGGGATATCTATCGATCATTGCGGCGTGTGAAATCATTGACGTATTTGGAATCACATCAAGATTAATATTTGTATGTAAACATAAACAAACTCATCGTTTTTCTGACGTTTTTGGTGAACAATATCTATGTTAAGGATATACATTTAAGTGTGGATGTTACAATGAGGCAACACGACACGAACCTAGAGCTATCTGCACAACGACCTTATGTGTTCGCTGCAAACTGATGAATGATTAAAGAAACAAAACATTACTTACGATTATCGTCGATCAGAATATCAATAGATTTTCCTGATCCTTGATAATTAAGGAATGACTTATGTGCGTATAGTAATTTGTTACGGAAATGTAGGTTGAGCTCTTTCATCATGCAGTTTAGTACCAAGGGGAAAATCTCTCTATTTATATATATCATATCTCTATAATCTATATACTCAATCTTCGAGTAAATATCCTTACATACATAAATAGTATCTTGCTCAGTTTACTATGTTTGGGCTCAGCCATTTGGACTATACGTACTTAGTTATCTTTAAGTTTGCGTGGGCTTAAAAGCTTTCAGGTATGTAGACATTTATTCAATACCTACATGAAGGTCGCCTCCTTCTGCGAAGCAGTAATGCTCGCGAAGGAGGAGGCGGGCCGCGTGAGAGAGAGGACAATGTCCTCCCTCCGCCCCACCCGCGGTGGTGGACGCCCACGGCGACGGACGTCGCAAGACGATCTCCGGCCACCGTAGGCGCGGGCATGCGGGCGGCGAGTAAAGGGCAACTCGCAGCCCGACCACGGACCATGCCCGGGTCGACGGCGCGTTGTGTTCCACGCGCGCCTCAAAGAGCGTCAGCATGATGACGGGGCCCCCTCTCTAGAGGGCCAAAGCCTGCCGGGGTCGCGGGACTTATACCATTACCGTGACCCCGGAACATAAAGGGCTATTGAAGGACACCGTGGATTTTAGTCAGTACAAGTCTGACAGTCCCTCCCGCCTTGCCCGGGGTGGGAGGACTCATTTGATGATTTTACCACGAAAAAAAAAAAAAAAAAAATACCTACATGAAATATTTACTTCTGTCTCTTCTTCCAAAACAGTCGAGAATGTTGTTTGACATTGAAATTTTCTAAGAATGGGTAGATAGGAAGATAGATAGTCGACTAAGGAGGTTGACAATGATTCGTTCATGGACCTGTCCATATATAAGATGATAGGGTTCAGTCCAATGTAAGCGACCATATGTTACAAGACACCGGTTTATGACGTAAGAAAACTCTGGACAACACTGATCTTTTAACCTCACGGAGATTCATATTAATAAATATGACCGAATCAAATATCACAAATCATATTTTTCTTTCAGTCTGAGTCTGCGCTAGAGTTTTCCTCTCTTTATTTTGAAGCGTACGATCAGTTCTTTTGACGCAGGTAACGAGTTATCTAATATTAATTTCAATCGTGAGTCTTAGAACATCGCTATTTTTGCACCCTATTTTATCACGAGTGACATAAATTTTATGGCCGTGAAACGGTCTCCGAAAAATTTGTTACGTGAAATTTCTACGTTGGCACGTTTTCAAACATGTCCGTATCTTGATCGCAACCCCTTTGTGACTCGTCATGGTTTATCGAGTGAGTTAAACACCTGACAAACGTAATTACATCATAATATTTACAGTGACGGTTTTTAATTGCCTTGCAAATTCCTGGATTGGATGAAAAGGCTACATAATGGATCGACTTCTCTTTGCCAAACCTGAGATGCCAGAGAGAAAATTCAATGAAAAATAATCTATTTGCTTCTTCGCAACAACGGTGGATTTTTTCCTTTGTATCATCACCTTGTTACATTTTCTGACACAATCTTCGATCTCGTTTGTCGATGAGTAACATTATTGGTCGATACAATTTTATGTAAGCGGCGTAAAGTTTTAGGAATGTTATGGATCCGGGATTGTGTAACATTCAGGTGTGTGTGAGTCAATCCGTGGCAGGTGTGGTAGCTCCATGGAGCGAGTGGGCGACGCTAAAATAAAATGGAAGCCGCAAGCACCTCCCGAGTGTTACTCATGAACAGAAGTCATAGCGGCGAGCATTACTCATGCTGCCGCCGCCACGCCGTGGGCAGCCGCACTCCCACGCTACAGCAAATTTTCATAGGTACGAACAGTTTTAGACGTTACTTCTACTGAAATACAATCTTAACAATCAGTCTGCCTGTGCGCGAGAGATCGCGTTTAAGACGCCAGTTATACCAACCTTCCTTGTGTTTATTTATTTCTGCACATTCCTACCTAATGGAAGTTTTAATTATTTCGATAAATGAAAATGATACAATTCACCCTAAATCATTTAGTTCAATGAACCTATCAGTACCTTGTGTACAAATATTTACATTTATCATTTAGTAAACAAAAACAACAGTTTAAATAATTTAAATGACTGAAAACAAAATCTTTAAACAATAAATCGTGTAGAACAGTAAACAACAAATTAATTATACTGTCAAGTAAGTATATTCACTCTCATTCGGAGTTCATTCTGTTTATTTTACTGTTGCACGCAACATTTGCTGTTTTTCATCTCATCAATAGTTACCAGTCCGGGAGTCAGTTTGAATTTAGGTAGAACTATTTTGGACGATTCGCTAACTGGGGTACTATTTCAAATTTTTAGACCGTGGTTGTTACCTAGTCCCACCCATATTTCAAAGCATTCATAGACAGATCTGTGGTGCGGTTAGTAGAAAATCAAGGAAACCTACTGCGTTTCGTTATAAAAATATAGAGTACCTACGTTTATTGTCTCGGGGATAATACTACAGGGATAAAAAGTATCCTTTGTGGTAATCCAGTCTAAACTCTATCTCTGTGTTTTTAATCAAAATCCCTTCCACCATTCTGACGCGTTTGATTAACCAAATCCATTCATCCAAAATTTCGCATTTATATTTTAGTAATATTCCAAAAGGTTTCAATATAATATTGTTAAGTGTATGATAATGGCGATTGATGGACAATTGGACATGGATGGTGGCTTATTACCATATAAGTTTGAACCATTGAGGTTAGACTGTACTTTGAATAAAGATGTTTATGTGGTTTATTTATTGTTTGCCGTTCTCAAAACGTCTGTGTTCACTCACTGTCTCTATGAGGACTTGTTATTGGCTCATTGTCTACTAGTATATTTTTATCCCGTTTTTTTGGAGCTGTTTTTGCTCAATTTGTATAATAAATAAATAAATTAGAACACTGGTAATTTGACAAGTTTCCATCAAGTAATCCAATGTAGATAATTTTAATTCCATAGACTCAAATGTCTAATTAAGTGAATATTGTTACGATACGTTAAAATTACTGTGAGAATTGATGCTACAAGTGGAATTATTAAGTTCCTTATTTACTGGTTCCCCAGTACTAGTGGACACACGAAATCTCAAAAAATCCATTAATAATTAAAATAACTCTAAATATACTTTTTTACTGAAAGTTTGTGAATATTCGATCTGCGAGGATAAGTAGCTGCACTTGCCAAGGTCAGTCTGTAGATGGGTAACAGTCCATACACACACATATCTCCCAATTTCTAGCGTGTTTCAGAAAGCGTATTAAACTGTTGGTCCCGGTTGTGATTTAATGATTAATTTTTAGCAGTCGTTACAGGTATTCAGAGGCCCGAGATGCAATATGATGAACAAACATCGTATTAATCAGTACTAGCTGGGTTATGGAAGTAAGATGACTGTAACTCCCTGAAAAATACTCTTTAGTTTCAGCATCAGGTCAGACTGGAAGTCGCCCCCAACATAGTTTCGGAAAAGGCTAGGTGGATGAAAGTTTATGAACATTTTTATATAAGTGCCAGCTCTCTTTTTCATTGCTGAAACTCTAATTTATTATGCGTGGACGCATAAATTTCTTTCAGCGAACTAGAATAATAACCTACTTGGCAGATGCAGCGTCACATACGTAAAGGCATTATATTACAGCATACACTTTTCTCAAGATCAAACAAGTAATTCATTAAATCCAAGAAAAAATATTTTTATTTTACATAGTGGGTATAAGACTATCCTATGTACTTGGCACGTGAAAATGTCGCACAAACTTTTAAATTACTTTTTATTTATAAACACCGCATTTTATATGATAAGATGTAGCTTCATCTTCTCTACTACCTCAAGGTGAAACTGTCAATTTATTTGAAAATAAAGTTAATAGCGAAAGAAAGGTCAGCGGAATAGTATTCAGCATTTTTGAAAAACAAATTTTCAATAGACGCACGACATGTGGATTTTTAACGTTTACAAATGTTTATTTTATCAAACGTATCCATTGACTGCTTCAATTAATTCAGACTTTTAATGTGATTGCGGAATAGCGTTGACTTCTTAATCCAATCCAGAAATTCATGTAATAATCCAACAGAAGCCCACCTCAATATTCTCTTTGTATGCCCTCGTTACTATGCGCGACTAGAGAAATTTACAACTAATAAAACAGCTATTTCTGTCTACTCATCGACAAGAATAGAATGTTCCGCAACAAATATTTCCTGATGGTTGCAACATCAGGTAGTTTATATAAATGTGCATTAGGGATTAGTTTCCAGTGTTATTTACGTTTTTAATCAATATGGCGAAGGGAAAGTTACCTTTGTTCTATTTTGCGGGAATACGGTAACATAATAGGGGAGCATTAACCGACTTTCAGAGTCCTCTGGTAAAATTGGAGCAGGAAAAGAAAATAAAAAGTTTGTTTCCTGCATCGTATCGCTGAGCGCGGGCGCTCCATGGACGTGCCTGCCGACCGGCTCTATTTCGGTCGACAGAATGCGCGGGCGGTGGCCCGCCACTGGAGTCCGATCGTTTCTCGGAAAATCCAGATTATAGAACACATCGCGTAATTCGGTAAGAATACCGGTTAATATTCAGAGAAGAATACGTGAATACGAAATCATTTTCAACGCTAACTCTACTGTACATAGAACTACAGATATTCTGTTAGTTTTCATACCCATATCCTCGAGAGCTGAACAAATATCCAAACAATCATTAGCTCAACACATCTGTTTCATAGGGAAATTTAATTCATTCGTTGCCGCCTACAAATCAGGATTATGTTATCGAGCTTGTTATTCTCCCGTTTTGGTCGAGAAATCTATTTCTGTCGAAGTAGACCGCGCAATAAAATGGAATGGCTCTCAATCCACCCGGAATTTTCCGATGTTGTAATCATAACATAATACTGGAAATGTATAGATTTCTTTCACGGAGCCGTCATGGAAAGTTCTCGGGTTCACAGCGGGACCAGACGGGTTCGTTGACAGCACCTGGATGACGCTGCTGGATGCCTGCCGAGTGCGTCATAGCCAAAATTTGACTTAACCATCAGACGAATAGCTAAACTATTTGCGTTGGAAACCGAGCCAACAATAAGTTACCCACTCACGCTGGTGATTTCACTATGCCCGCCAGGTAGAGTGCGTAAGATATGCAATAACGACTTGCATGAAACTGAAACCGATGTCTTTGTTGCACAAAGTA
The DNA here is from genome assembly GCA_950005045.1 of Agrotis exclamationis. Lineage (NCBI taxonomy): Eukaryota > Metazoa > Arthropoda > Insecta > Lepidoptera > Noctuidae > Agrotis > Agrotis exclamationis. Next base: position 11,961,943 of record OX465425.1, on the reverse strand, counting down.
GCTAGCTAAAATTAAAGAACACATTTTGCTCGAATTTTTGGAATTGACATGATAATTATATATTTCAACAGCCGCAGATAGCTAATTAGTCAAAACTATTTCATCGTGCTGTCTCGGTCCATTACTTTTTACTTTCAGCTTGTTTAAAAATAAAAAGAGTGCATCCACATGCAATATATATCATCATAGTCCATTGAAATGTTATTTTTAAGAATGCATTTGTCGCACTTGGACCTAGTTGTCGGATGACAGAGGACGTCGAATTTCTTTTATAACTTTTCTATTGTGGTCTAAGGACAAAAGTCAAAGTTGTAGAGAATATAATTTGCAACAAAAAACTTCTATACAAAATTTTGTGCTATCAATAGTATGCCAGGTTACTACCATCTGCATCCCAATGGCGGCCGCGGGACAAGCGTTAGGACGCCACAAACTTGAATATTTGCGTCTTTTGAAAAATACAACTCCAAATGTAACTTTTATATACAATGGCTTAAAAGCCGTATCTATGAAAAATTTGGTTGTATCTTCACGAAACTTCAATGTGGAAGTTCTATAATGCAAAAAGGACCTTATGATTGTTTTTTTTTTTTTAAAAAAACGTAAAAACGTAATTCATTTTCTTAAAAAGGAAAATCTGTCGTTGCTGAAATAAATACTATTTGTATCTGTATATTAGAAGATTGAGGAGAAAAAGAAAGGCGTAGCGAGGCTATGGGACGGGGAAACTCCCTCCGCTCTTCTTCAGTGGTTTAATCCTCGCAAGGCAGCCTTATCGGAGAAGAGTTTGATTATGTGGAAATAAAAACGTTGTTTTATTTATTATCCGTTCTGTAAATAGTACCTAATACCCTTCATAACATGAATGAAACAGTATTTGGTTATTTAATCTACTAAATTATTTATGCACTCAGTGTACTGTAAATCGCATGTCGAAGTTATTCCTTTTTTCAGTAACAGGTAATTACCCAATACCTAAACATTTTCTAATTTAATCATCAATGCAAGTCTGCAAGTAGTTTTGTTTTCATCATAGTTGTAACAACAAACTTACATGTACTTGTAATTTTAATATTCAGTCATTGAAATCAGCAACTCCAATAGGCGCGTCTAAACAGAGCAAGCAGCTTTGCGAGACATTTGCCGCGCGAAGCAATTGCCTCGCGAGGCTGCTCGCTGTGTGTGGACGCACCTATTGACTGTTACCTGCCTAGCCTAGCCTGCCATTCTACTTATATTGTATGTTCCGTTTACTCGACAAACCGGCTGAACCGTTTTAATAAAATTGGACCCTCCAGAGACCGTTAAAAGCCATACCATATATAATATAGGTTGGCGGGACGAAGCCACGGTCAATGACCACGCGAAGAACTTGATACCGCTGATGCCGCTATCTAGATTATTTCTAGCGTAGTGTAAAAAACTCTATAATGATTAATCTCTTGTTTTTTTATCACTGGCGACCCGCCCTGGATTCGCATTGTACCCAGGTGAAACTTTAAAATAAATAATTATTTATAGCCTATGTACACGCCACTCAGGGGTATTTATTGTAGTTTAGCTGAAAAAAAATACATGTGGCACTCGGAGACTGCCGCAGTAAAGCTATTGCTTATCTTTTTTTTTATTTAAAAAAAAATTAAATCGCTCACTGCGTATATTTAACGAGAATATAATTTATTTAAAATGTTTGTGGTGCACTACTGTAATAAAGAACTTCTTTGTTGTAGGAGAATTTTACAAGTAGGTTTCATTGTGAAAACTCCTTTTGTAGCTGGCCGTTTAGAATCAGTAAGAAAAAGTAAATTGTTTTTATGACGGATATTTTTTGATTGCCGAAGTCTCCCGAACTGAAACGATGTTAGACGATGCGTGGTGTCAGGTAATTTTGGTTAGGTTATTGGAATTTTTTTGATTCGGTCGCCGCGCTCAGAGCCCGCGGTAAAGCTATGCAATAGCTTAATAATGTTCAAAGTCGGTTCAGTAATTCTAGAGATTACTTCCTACTAACAAGCTTTACTTCTTATTAAATTACTAGCTGTTGCCAGCGGTTTCACCCGCTACAACTCTAAAATCATCCCGTAGGAACATAAAATAGGGATAAAAACTATCCTATGTGTTAATCCAAGTTATAAACTATCTATGTACCAAATTTCAACCAAATCCATTCAGTAGTTTTTGCGTGAAAGAGGAACAAACATACCTACATCCATCCAAACAAACTTTCACGTTTATAATATTAGTAGGATATATTAGTGTAGGTAAAATATCATAGCGTAACATGATACCTTTTCAGTGATTTTTAAATTGGGTATAATCAAAAAAGTTATCTTTAAAATCAAAGATGAATCCTGGTTTTCAATTGCTGAAAAATGGCAATTATATGTATGTACAGACGCCAGCACATCAACCTACCTCAATCTGTAAAATTTCTTTAATAGATTTTCAAACCTATCACAATAGTGGAAGGTTAATTTCGATTGGTAAAATTTTACAAATTCGGGTAGGTTGACCTGCTGGCGTCTGTACATTAATTTTCTGTTTAAGTATATGTATCGCTTCGCCACGCCGCGCCACCGGTATAAACATATTACTCAACTGATTCCCGAAATACTCTAACCCACCATACAATAAATGTTTACTGTTTCGGTGCTGAAAATATATTCAACTGAAAACAAAAGCAGTGCTGAAAGAGTCAAGTGATGTTGGATTAACCAGAAAATATACCATATCTCGTATTATAATATAATTATACGTAATTATAATATGACTAGCTGTTGTTAGCGGCTTCGCCCATAACTCGATATGTATCAGATACATCGGAATAAAAGCTATGCCATGTCTTAATCCAGGTTAACTGTCGGTTTACCAAATTTCATCCAAAACCGTTTAGTAGTTATTGCGTAAAAAAGTAACAAACATCCTTTTATCCATCCTCACAAAGTTTCGCATTTATAATATTAGTTAGTAAGAAGATAAGATTAATTTTCCTGTAACATTGAACACCTTTAATCAGCATTAAAGGAATAGAAAAAGGGCCAATAAGGTATGGTAGATTTCTTGCCCATTCTTCTCCGTAGAGATCTACGCATTGGAATGGACATCTACGGTACTTTCACACAGTTTTTATGTCTTGTGACTGGTCTTGTTTATTTTTGTCTTTTGACAATTTTATTATAATGTGCCTGTAACTGGCCTACTTGAAATAAATGCTTTGTTTTTTTATTTATTGCCATCACAATTTAGACTCATGGCTGATACTGAGAAATCCCTGATCTCTAAACCCAATAACCCACTATTCAACTCCGACTTGAAGCCCGAACCTCAAGCTCAACTGCAGACCTTGCTACCACTCAAACAACGAATTAATGAGTAAGCAGTCACAGCCTGTTTGGAGGGGGTCACTCAACACACTAATAAAAAATAGGTATCTGGATAAAATAAACATGATTGCACAAGACATAAGTATATTTCATAAAAACACCACTAGATGTCAGCAAACTATAAATTTATCGCTGTTAGGGGATAGCTAGAAATTTCCTTTTATTATTTGGCAATTTTTTGAGAGTTTTCAATTTGACTTTAGATTTGGGGGGGGGGGTCATGTCCCCTGAGGACCCCCCTTCGGACTGCGCCTGTCAGTAAGTATTAGGTATTTAATAAACTCCAATTGATGCATACAGTAGGTAACCGCCGAGAAATAATGGAGAAAATAGTAATAAAAAAGGAAAAGAAAAGCATCTGTAACTGAATGTACTGCATGGTGATTGGTGATTGTCCAAAGAACTAGGGAAAACGTACTTTGTACGTATTAGAAAACAAGTGACTAACGATTATAAGGAAAATGATGGATTTATTTTATTCGTGGAACAGTCACGATCGACTTAAAATAACTAGATACCTCGTATAACATTAAACAAAGTTCCAAGAAACATCGTGTTTTGAAAGACATTACCCAGTATTAGGAATACAATAATAATCAAGTAAAGAATGGTGGAAGGTATAATTTAAGACAAACTCTTTGTTACAATGTTTTAAATAAAATGCTATTGATTTTTTTTTGTCAAAAAATTTAATTGCTCAATGCAGAGAAAATAGTCGAGATTAAAATCACACGAACTAGGGTCTACGTCTACGTACCTATCACTCTTAGATAAATAGCATCTCTTCTGGAAGTTCACAGACAGCTGATCATATGATGCTGAGATAATTATTATTTTGTACACAGGTACTTACATTACATAACGCATTCAGAACAAATAACTAGGAATAACTATAAGAGGGGTTAAATAAAATAAAGAGAGGGTAAAATAAAATAATAAAAGTCTGCTTGGAAAGGAAAAGAAATATTCATGCGGAAGTCAACTCACCATTCAATTTTCAGTCTTTCAGTGTTGTTTCTGGTGGCTCTATCTATCGTAAAAGGACAGGAACTAAGTGGAAAGTCGGAGCCCTATAGCTGGACGCTCCATCTGACGAAATTTAATGAAACTAAGAGACTCTGGGCGCACATAGACGCCATCTGGTGTTGAAGGAGCGGACAGCGGTGCGGAAGGCTCCGCGGCCGCTGCCCGACTGAGCCTTCGCTAAACGAACGGCGAAATCGAGAACCATGCAAAACTATTTTCAGGTTTCACGGCCTCGTTAGCCGTTACGCCGCTGGTTGGTCGTTATTTTCGTTAGTCGTTACGATCACGGTTTTTGCACACGGCCGCCAGACGCCGCCGCTGTGCGTCGTTGCTGTGTTATTTTAGTCGTAGCGGCGTTACTCGTTAATGTAACGACGCAATATTTTTATGTATTTACATAGAGAGCTGGGTCGTTATTCTAATTTTGCACTCGGTACTACTTTTGGACGGTAATCATAATACCTACTTTTTGAAATTATCATCATATACCTACAATATTTTAGTGAGTTAATACATACTCTTTAATTAGGTACATTTCTGCAGAAAAATGTGAATTGCAAATCTCCTGATAAAAATTCAAATATTGGTGACAGGTAACAAAAAAAAAACAATTAAAGTAAGTTATACTTCAAAAACTTATAAAAAGTCACAAAATAAAATAATCTTACCGTCTGATCGCTCGTTAAATGCATTGTGTTTATTTCCCTCACTCACTCACATTTTACACCGTTTCAACAATTAAATACAGTTTTTTTTTTATTAGCAGTATCAGCACGAACGTCAATTCACAGCAAATCTTACATTAAACAAAGAAATAGTGTGATAGCCAGGGATAACGGGGTCAATGACACGAAGCCAACTAGCGTGTTTTATTAGAAATCAGTCTCACGCCAAATGCCATTAAATTGAAGGGAAATCGTTTAATTAACAATTGCTAATTCGAAAGCTTACTGTAATGTTGTAAATGTTTTGTGAATAAAACAAGAATTGTTTATTCGTGATCACTAAGAATTTGCGCATCTAGGAAAATTAAAAAGCTTAGACTGTATTTTTTGTATAGGGTAAAGATTTTATTCATACATTTTGAAAAATAAAAATAAAAAGTTGGAATTTTTTAAGATACACGGATACAGAAGAAATTTTTTTATAGAAAATGTTTGGGTTTTCCAAAAAAACTTGGTCCTTACTTCTTTTTAATATAAGAAACTCTTGTTCCAGCTTCTAGCTAGAATTTGCTTTATCTACGCCGTCTACACTTTTTCTGTCATTGATCAAAAGATTATTAAGATTTGTTTTAATCGCTTCGAAAAACTTTCTGGAACACACCCTCAAAATTAAACAATACTTTTCAATCGAGACCAAAGTCAAATTCATTTTTCATAGACATTTGAGCAAAATCAAACGCTTGGGAATTTCCCGGTGCAAGTTTTCCATGCGTTCTGAAAAGTGCCCACAAACCTCAACAGATGGCAGCACTGGTCATGATTGTAAATACATATTCTACTTTGAAATGGCGCGATTTTCGAAGTGTCTTAAAATACTGAAACAATCGGCACGCCGCATTCGCGGCGGTAAGACCCCTCTTTGAAGAGTGGCTGGAGAGACGTCACGGCGTCCTGACCTACCGCAGGACGCAGGCCCTCACCGGACACGCAAGTTTCGGGAGGTACCTGTGTCAGATAAGGAGGGAAGAAACGCCTGCGTGTCACCACTGCGAGGATCTCCCGGAAGATACGGTGGAGCATACGGTGCAGGACTGCCCCGCTTGGGCAGAGCACCGCCGTGTCCTCACGACGGCGATAGGCGGAGACCTCTTGAGCCCGGCATTGTCGAGGCCATGCTGCGGGGCGAGACGGAATGGGAAGCGGTCGCCTCCGTCTGCGAAGCAGTCACGCTCGCGAAGGAGGAGGCAGGCCGCGTGAGGGAGAGGACGACGTCCTCCCTTCACCCCAGCCGCAGTGGTAGACACCCACGGTGACGGACGTCGCAAGACGATCTCCGGCCACCGAAGGCGCGGGCATGCGGGCGGCGAGTAATGGGCGAAAAATCCACGGTGTCCTTCAATAGCCTTTTATGTTCCGGGGTCACGGTAATGAGATAAGTCCCGCGACCCCGGCAGGCTTTGGCCCTCTTGGGCGGGGCCCCGTCATCGTGCTGACGCTCTTTGAGGCGCGCGTGGAACACAACGCGCCGTCGACCCGGGCATGGTCCATGGTCGGGCGGCGAGTTGCCCTTTACTCGCCGCCCGCATGCCCGCGCCTACGATGGCCGGAGATCGTCTTGCGACGTCCGACGCCGTGGGCGTCTACCATTGCGGGTGGGGCGGAGGGAGGACGCTGTCCTCTCTCTCTCACGGCCCGCCTCCTCCTTAACGAGCATTACTGCTTCGCAGAAGGAGGCGACCGCTTCCCACTCCGTCTCGCCCCGCAGCATGGCCTCGACCAATGCCGGGCGCGAGAGGTCTCCGCCTATCGCTGCCGTGAGGACACGGCGGTGGTCTGCCCAAGCGGGGCAGTCTTGCACCGTATGCTCTACTGTGTCCTCCGGGCGATCTTCGCAATGGTGACACCCCGGCGTTTCTTCCTTCCCCATCCGACACAGGTACCTCCCGAAACATCCGTGTCCGGTGAGGACCTGCGTCATCCGATAGGTCAGGACGCCGTGACGCCTTTCCAGCCACTCCTCAAAGAGGGGTCTTACCGCCGCGATTGCGGCGTGCCCAATATTACCACGCTAAAAAAAAACTGAAACAATATTCAAATTTCTTTAACCCTGTATATCACTAACCATTTGTCAAAATAACGACGCGTACCTCGCGTATTTAGTGTTTTCGTAAGATCCCGACCCCCGCCATCCCGCCCGTTTCTAATACCTTCCTAAGTCGCATCACCAGTGACCCACAAACACTCATTTCGGATGCATGCTCATTAGATCAGGATTATGTCGAGTGATCGTCGTAAAATTTACGAAAGGTTAGTATCTACGTAACTATTTTTCAAAGTTGTGCATTTATTTATTTGTCAATTATTTTCAATTATATATTAATGAACATATTATTTTAATGTTATAATAAGACGTAATAATTATTATACTTTATAAATGACTAAAAATGTTCAATGGTTTTTACAACATTTTGACATTTCGTTGTTTTTTGTTTTGTTTGAAATGTAGTTTTTTTATCTTTTCAAATGGACATGAGGAGTCAAAATGATAAAATTTTACAATGGTTAGCTGATTCGGAAACGGAGTCAATCCCCGGTAATCAATCAATTTCAAGCAGAAAATCGCGGAGATCTTGAAAATTGTAGACCCTCAGGAAGGTCCTAGTCAAGACGTTCCTAGAACTCGCAAAACTTGCAGCTACTGTCCTGCAAAAAAACGTCGTCGACTACAAACTTCTGCAAGGGCTGCAAAAAAGCGATTTGCAGGGAGCATATTGTTTCTATGTGTAACCATTGTTCAATGTAGGATATTTCTAAAACTGCTGATATTATTTGATTAAGAGAAAACTAAGACTGCTTATTAAGTTCCTTTTGTGTTATAAATAAAGTTGATTAAATAAATATTGGGGTTACAAACTGTCGTAAAATTTACGAATGGTTAGTAATAACGTTACTCGAAATTAAGGTTAGTGAGCTAGGGACGTAAATCCTTCTTCTTAAAAAGTTTCTTTGACATTTATTAAGTCGAATGTACTTATTATCATTTTGGACATTGTGTAATATCCAGTGTCTTCCTTTGTCTTAAAAATAGGTATGCTGGATAGACCAAACAAAATGGAAAAATAGAGATTGAAGCTGTTATGTAGGTATGCTAAGCTAATATTGCTATGACGCTGCTATTTATTCGGCGCGGTTGGCGCAGAAGCGGAGTCGATCTATTGTTTAAGTGCAGGTTCGATTCCCGAACGGAACAAAGAAATGTGTAGCTATGAAAGTTTGAATATATCAGTTGTCAGTAGCCCGAATATTATCTTTGTACCCAGTACAACTTACTGGATTGTGGAAGTCAAATAGGCAGTCATAATCATCAGCCTACGTTCCCACTGTTGAGATGCAGGGTACGTCTCTGTGAGAGGGAATGGGCCATAATCCACAAAAAAAAAAACAAAAGGCTCTCAATGAACAGACATGCCATAAGCCACTACGCGGGCCCAGTGCGGTACCTATGATATTATATGATGTCACATGTCTTCGTTTTTTTGGTTCGGATATTGTTCCTTCACTATGCTTTTTTTTCACCTTTTCGAGAGTATTGGTGACGAAACATATTGCACAAAGCCATACAGGCGTCGTTTTTTTCACCAACCCATACGTGTGGGTTATTTATGGATAGTGCTTTAAAAAAACTTTTTCAAAAAAAAATGTAACCGACTTCCCACAAAAAAGTTCAAAATAACCTACAAAAACCTTGTCTTTCGAAAGTCGTTGACTTTCTTTTTTATTTCATTGACTTTTTGTCACCGACTTTCGAAAGAAAAGTTTTTTGTAGGTTATTTTGAACTTTTTTGTAACAAAAAAAGAATCATCGAAATCGGACCAGCAACCTCGGAGTAATCGGTGTAGACAATGTTGAAAACTTTTTGTTGTTTGGTTTTTGTTGATTTTTTAAAAAGTGCTGGTCCGATTTCGATAAAATTTTAATGGGATCATTCGGGAAGTATACCCTTTCAAACAAAGAATTTTTCAAATCGGTTGGTAAACGACAGAGTTAAGCCCGAACAAACATAAAAAAATATAATTATATATAAACATCCGAATTGAGAACCTTCTCCTTTTGGAAGTCGGTTAAAAATGATATTCAGGTTACTAATATCATTTTTTTCTAAACAGAACAGTTTGCGCGAAAGACACATCCAAAGTGGTAAAATAACTTCTAAAATAAGAAAAAACTTAAAAAAAAAAATGTAACCGCCTTCAAAAACAACCATAAAATACGGTAAAAAAACCTACGAAATAACTTTTCTTTCGGAAGTCGGTGTCTTTGTTTTCTTTATTTCATTGTCTTAATTTTTGCCACCGACTTCCGAAAGAAAAGTTATTTCGTAGGTTTTTTTACCGTATTTTATGGTTGTTTTTGAAGGCGGTTACATTTTTTTTTTAAGTTTTTATTTTACTCTTTTTAGTTTAAATATTCAACCCGAATTCTTGTCAAATACAACATGTGCACTAGAATTTTGTAATCCATAACACCGGTAATAACATCGCTCATGTACACAATAAGCTAATAAAATTCCCTATCTCAAAAACTACTGAACCGATTTTGATGAAACTTGCAATATTCCTTAAGTTAAATGATACCTAGTACAACAAAAAAGAATTACTTAAATCGGACTTGTAGTTCCAGAGATATGCGAACTCAAACTAAATCAGTCGATGCCTACTCTTTACTATTAAGGAGTTCTACCTTCCATCATCAGCTCAGCTACATGAAATTATGATTACCATACGCAAGTACTTAAATTATATTATTAGTACTTAAATTATAATATTTCTCCAGGATCCAATCATCAGATCACAACTTGGTGACTATGGGACCACCTCAGAAGTACCTCCTTTCGAACAAAAAAAGAATTTAAAAAATCGGTCCACAATTGGCGGAGTAATCGCGTAACAAATATACAAAAAAAAAAAACATACCGTCGAATTGATAACCTCCTCCTTTTTGAAGTCGGTTAAAAATGATAAAACTAAAAAAAAATATAATGTGCATTTTACCATGCAAACTTCCAACGAAAATTGGTTTGAACGAGATTAAGTAATTAGTGTTTTTTTAATACGTCATAAGTCGTAAACCGCATTTTTCCTTTCAAAGTTACAACCAACTACAAGAACTTTTATATTGTGTTACTTGCTGCTACGGAACCCTTTATGAGCGAGTCGGACTCGCACTTGGCCGGTTTTTTGTGGACGAGGATCGTCACAACTTAGCGGCAATGTTTTAAAAAGTTACCGCGGCCCTGGCAAAGGCCACCCATTTGATGGAACAGGGTGATTCTTTGCTAAACCATTCTGTTCCACCCAGAGTGGGTGCAAGCAAATCTCAAAAAACCAAGAATCGTAATAAGGACATGCTGCGGTTTCTACTTAAGTACTCCTATGAAAAAAGGCGAATGTTTATGTTTTTTTTAAACGTTGCCACACACTAGGATTTTTTCTTGTTTTGTGGGTACGTTTACAATCATTGAAACTCACATACACGAACACCCAGACCCAGAACAACTAATTGTATTATACAAATGTCTTCCGCGACACATAGCGCGGAAGTCGATCTTTCAGCCGCTGCGACATATTATGTACCGTCAGGTATTATGTATTCTTCTGGTGGGCCCCTTAGAGGGCGAAAGCCTGCCGGGATCATGGGACTGTCTCGTCAGGTAACCGGGACACTGGAGCACCGTGGATTTCAGTCAGTACAAGTCTGACAGTTCCCCCGTCCGGTCCGGTTAGGAAGATTCATTTTATTACCACGATAAAAAAATTGTACCTATGTATTCTTCCGGTTCAGGGATATGTCCGCTTCAATGTAGTCTCTATCTGCAATTCATCATCATTATCATCATCAGCCTTTAAATGTTTCCACTGCTGGGACACAGGCCTCCTCTCTCTGAGAGGGAGCAGGCCGTAATCTACCACGCGGGCCCAGTGCGGATTGGGATGTCACATGTTTTCGAATTTTTGGTTCTAGGACATGCCGGTTTCCTCACGATGCTTTCCTTCACCGTTTTGAGAGCAGTGGTGTTGAAATAAATTACACAAAGTAATGCGCCTGACTGGGTTCAAACCCACGACCTACAGTCTCTCGTAAGTCGAGGCCGATACCACTGGGCCATCACTGCGCTCAATTACGTGTGTTTAATCCACTACCGACCATTCTTTTTACTTTTCAATGTAGGAAAAATAAATAAACACATGCACATTAAAACGACGGTTACGGTCATTGAAAAGTTTTCCTAATTAAACTTAAGTGACAGACATATTTAATAAAAGTTAATGACGCGAAATGTGCAGCTGCTGACATTCCTGGCGAGTCTCCAATGATCTAGGTGTTCACAGTCATCATGAAACAAGTTTTTTACATAGACCACATGTTCAATGAATGACTTGCTTGATGAATCCATTCAACCAGCTGTCAACGGCAAACATTAAAATTAATTGACACTCACAATGTAGGTATTGGTACTCCTTGGAAGCAGTTCAAAGAAAATAAACAGTTTGTTCTCAAAACCACTAGTTATAAACTTCTTTCACATTTCCGTTCCTTAAATCAATCACGTAGCGGATATCCGCTTAGAAATATCTACGTATGAACAGTCTTCATCATGAATCCAAATTGTATTTTATTTCAAGGTTTTGCTTGGTTTTTATTTAAATAACATTTCGAGTAAGCTTATTCAAAATGATGTCGTCTAGATATTTTGTACTTTTATTTAAATATTATTATGTATTGATAAATAAAAGCAAATCTTTTGTTTTGTATTTTATTATAAAACCATATAATAAAATGGAAATAAATAATTTTATCTTAATACTAGGCACTTATGTACAAAATCATTTTGGCGCTACATGGAGTGTATAACAGAACCCAAGGTATGCAAAGAATGCAAGGTACAGTGCTAAAATACAGCAGATAATATTCCATATCACGCATGACTAGATATTCATAAGGCTAACAGTCTCACATTAGCGTCCATTCATCTCAGTTTTGTACAAAAATAATTATCTTATAAATAATATCACTGGATGAAGGCGAGGTGCTCACTTGCCGAGCAAGATCTTGCGGCCAGCACCCATGTTCTGGCCTGCCTGGGTGGCGCCCTTGTTGGAGCCAGCCTGGAGACCGATCACGGTCTTTCCAGCGTTGAGGACCTCCTCGGAGAAGTCACGCTTGCACTCATCAGAGGGCTTGGGGCCTAGGTTGGGGCCGCTGAATTCAGGGTGCCTGTAGGTCTGTAGACAAAACAAAATCATACATTTAATCAAGAGTGTAATGCCCGCATTCACATTGTAACTCATATTACTCCTTATTGATCAGTGGCCATGGTAGTTTGCTTCGCTTTTGGAAAGCACCTGTAAACGTGTAAGATTCCAACATTGCCCACACGGCCTCAACTAAACAGAGCGACCTTGGATATTTATGAAAACTGAGGTAATGTTGCAAGATGCTCGTAAAATTTGGTTGAACTTGGCAGTGCGCCAACTCCTTAAATTCTAAACGTATCTTAAACCAAACAATCTGTGAACACATTATTTAATCCGATGCTTGGCGAATTCTGTATTCTATCCCGTCGATCGCAATTGTTTATAATAAATGATGGGTATATAAGATAAAAGTATACGTTATTGCGTTGTTAAATTGGGTGCGATAAAATGTGGATGTTTACAAGATTATAAAATCGATTGCGTAACACCATGTACTATATTTCGACAGCCGTAAATTTTTGTAGTATGTGAAATTAAGAGGCCAAAGTCCCGCTTGTTGCGGGGTGTTTGATGGCATGTTTGGCATTATTATGAGTAGTAAAGTGATGGATGCTTACCTCACGGCCGAGAGCGAAGAGTGTGTTGGTGACCTGGGCGATGTCCTTCTTCTCCCAGAGGTCGACGGTCTGGAACACATCGATGTCGGCAACACCGTATGCTCTTAAGGCCGCCTGGAAGCTAAACGGGAAAGATACGTTAGGAATTTTCCTGTTTCTCTGCTTATAAGGATCAATGACAAAATCTTTTTATTTTAGTTGATTTCGTGTGCAAAACTGTAATCGAAAGATATTTACAGATTACTGTTGTAGAACACTTTAGTGACGTTTACTAGAAATAAAGTTTACTACGTTATGGACAGTGAATATGTTTTCTACGAATTCTTAAATTCTGATGAATCTACTGCATACTACAAAAATGTAGATTTATATTTTTAAACTTACTTGGTGATGTTCTCCATCATCTTGAACTGTCCGCCAGAGGTGTTGATTTTGGGAATGGAGCCGGGCTTGATCTTGTTCATGAGCTGGCAGAGGACGGTACCGTCTCTGATGACATCCTCGTAGGCTTCACCAGGGGGGAACTTGGCACCAAGGATGGTTTCGATCCACTCCTGGGCTTCCTTCTCCTGCTCGGGGCTACGCTTGGAAGCCAACTATGGACATCAAGACATTTTTTGTTAGAAATTGCAACAAAGTACGTTTAAGGAAAGTTAAGATTTAAAAAATATACTTTATCATTGGAATTAGACGAAACTTTATGAAAATTCAAAATAAATTCAGCTCTAAAATTATTTTTTCAATAAAAAAGGTTAATAAGAAAAGGAGAATAATTTTGGACGTACAATTTTTGTAAGAAAAAACTGTGTGTGATTTTCTTTAATTAGGAACACTGTAATTTTCTAGTTAATTCTTTTGTTAGATACCTATTTGTTTAATATACGAAACATTTATTTTAATTTACTGAGAACTATAAATTTAAATGGAAAAAAACATGTGTGAATAAAATGGGAATATTTAAATTGTTCTAACCTTAGCGCGGACTTGACGTTCCAGAGACATGTTGTGTGTGTGTGTGTGGTGTGTGTTGCGGCGGAGATGAGGAGTTAGTGCGCTGAGGAAAGCACCGCTAGACTGAACTCCTGAAAGCTGAGTCCACGTATTTATAGCGCGAACAAGATGCGCCCTTCTGGAAAATCGTGCGCAGCGCCCGCCACCCGATGACCAGCCGATACGAAATAGCCATCTGACTCAACAGCCTTTGTGTGAAGTTATTGAAAATATTTATATGATTTAATATAAATATTTATAAGTTAATTGTTAGGGTAAAGCCATTAATATATTTGTTTTGTTTGAGATAAAAACATGAGGTAATAATGTTATTAGGTGTACTTACAACAATTGAAAAAAGAAGTTTCTTCGTGCTAATATATTTTGTTATACAGGGTGTCCAGTAATGAATGGATAACCTTGGAATGGGTCATAGTAGAACTAAAGGCGATTCAGAAAAAAATACAAAAAAAAATCAATACCGAGTATTTCCTAAGATATGTCACTTTTAAACATATTGGTAATTTTTGGTACCCTACTTTACATTCTTGCACACCACGACCACAAATTGATGAATTCCATAATTTTTTTACTGTTAAAATAATCTACATTAACTGAGCTGATAGATGAGCAATAAATAGTAACACTGTTAATACACGGCTTTTCAAAAAATTAACTCGAATTAGTGCTTTAGTGAAAAAAATGAGAAAAAAATTCGTTATGACAAAGTTTAAGCAACCATAGCATGAAAAAAACGTATAGCAACACACGTGACCAATAATTTAAAAATAATGAGCACTTAATGCAGATTTTGAAATAGTATTACTTATCATTGTACCTAATGTAAATAATGAATTATTGCTAATTGTGTTTGAAAGGAGAGAAAATTGCTGCTGAGAAAAGTTTGAAATATTCAGGTATTCCAGGTAAACCACACACATTTTAAGAATTTCAGCAAAGTAAGAAAAAGTCTCATCTTCTAGACGCTTCGAATGACACCGATTTCAAATCTGTTGGATACCTTCACCCAGGTTAGGTTAGCAAATTTCTCTCCTTTCAAACACAAATAGCAATTACTCATTATCTTCAATAGGTACAATGACGAAAAAAACGTATGACAACCCAGGTGACCAATATTTTTTAAATAATATGCACTTAATGCAGATTTCAAAATGGTATTATTCATCTTTGTACCTATTGAAAATAATGAATAATTGCTATTTGTGTTTGAAAGGAGAGAAATTGGCTTACCTAACCTAACCTAGGTGGAGGTGGGTGAAGGTATCCAACAGATTTAAAATAGGTGTCATTCGAAGCGTCTAGAAGATGAGACTTTTTTTTTCTTCGGTGAAATTCTTAAAATGTGTGGGGTTTACCTGGAATACCTGAATATTTCAAACTTTTCTCAGCAGCAATTTTCTCTCCTTTCAAACACGATTAGCAATAATTCATTATTTACATTAGGTACAATGACAAGTAATACCATTTCAAAATCTGCATTAAGTGCTCATTATTTTAAAATTATTGGTCACCTGTGTTGCCATACGTTTTTTTCATGCTATGGTTGCTTAAACTTTGTCTCAATGAAAATTTTTCTCAATTTTTTCACTAAAGTACTAATTCGAGTTCATTTTTTAAAAAGCTGTTTAGTAGCAGTGTTACTATTTACTGCTCATCTATTAGCTCAGTTAATGTAGATTATTTTATCAATAAAAAAATGATGAAATTCATCAATTTGTGGTCGTGGTGTGCAAGAATGTAAAGTAGGGTACCAAAAATTATCAATATTCTTAAAAGTGACATATCTTAGGCAATACTCGGTATTGATTTTTTTTTGTATTTTTTTCTGAATCGCCTTTCGTTCTACTATGACCCATTCCAAGGTTATCCATTCATTACTGGACACCCTGTATATAAATACATTCTTGGATTATTCAATGAACGTACTTTAAATAAACACACACTTATATCTGCTATGGGGTAGGCCGAAACTACAGAATGCCACCTACTGAAATCAAACTTAACAATTTTAAAAGAGGACGATTTTTTACTGATGCCCTGTAATTCTTTTTTATTTGATATTTATTTAAGTTTGTTCAAAAACAGACATAATTTTTTCAGAAGTGTTATTAAAATTTTACAGAAATAACTCGGTCAGAAAAATATCTGTATAAATTAGTAAAGGCTTACATATAATAAAGATGATATGAGAGGGGGAATAGAGTGCATAAAGCAATATTTTTTAACTAAATTTTATGTTTTTTCGTTGTAATATCATCAAATGAGATGAGAACAGTGGTGGCCCAGTGGTATCGGCCTCGACTTACGAGTTGTAGGTCGTGGGTTCGAACCCCGTCAGGCGCATTACTTTGTGTAATTTATTTCAACACCACTGCTCTCAAAACGGTGAAGGAAAACATCGTGAGGAAACCGGCGTGTCCTAGAACCAAAAATTCGAAAACATGTGACATCTACCAATCCGCACTGGGCCCGCGTGGTAGATTACGGCCCACTCCCTCTCACAGAGAGGAGGCCTGTGTCCCAGCAGTGGTAACATTTATAGGCTGGTGATAATGATGATCATCATCAAATGAGTCCTCCTACACAGGGCAGGACGGGAGGGACTGTCAGATTAAAAACCACGGTGACCTTCAATAGCCCCTTACGTTCCGGGGCCAGGGTTATCTGATAAAACAGTCCCGCGACCCCGGCATTTTTATACGAGTTATGGTTGAATTTCAACCATTGGGCGAACATTGCTACAGATTCAGCATCATGAAAAATTACATTCAAACTGTATGTTTAGTTTTTCTATTGAAATTGTTATTCCAGCAAATATAACCAGGGGCAATAACCTCAACCTTTATATTTGAAATAATTTTTATTTTCGTGCTTTTTTTTCAACAAATTGCAAAACTTCAAGCATTTAAACAAAATATTGTTTTCCTGCGCTATGACATGCTAATTAATTAGTGCTATTTATTTCTGATCATCGGCAAATGAAAATTTTGAACATAAACGTGGCATATACAAATGTGCCGGGCACACAAAATAAACGGCAATTTTACTGTGCCGTCCATTAAATAATAAAATAGTGGGTTTTTATTTTACCTAAACCTATTTATTTTTTACAGTTAAGTTCACTGGCCTGCCAGTTTTTTTATTGTCCTCGTGGTATATTAAAATTTTCTTATCCAAAAATCACTGTAAATGTAGGTAAATAAATAGTACCCTACGTAATAATACCAAATAGGCCCGGTTATTTAGAAACATAAGCCTTGTATTCAGTTTAATTTAAAATTAGTATTATGTATATTTACAAATGACAAAAACTTGTTCTTTATTTACTTTAAGATGTGGTTTTCACTATACATAAGAGAATTGAGAAATTGCAACAACAAAGAAGCAGCCGCAATATAGGGTCTCGATGTTTATGTTAAGATTTACGCGAAAACTTACTTTGTACAACAAAAATTGCTGAATTTTCGTACTTCAGCAACACAAAAATATAGCAAGCAGAATACTAAGAGTAACGGGTAAGTAGGACTTTCCATTTCAAATTAAAAAAAAAATAAACATACTTAACCGTTTAAGAAAAAAATAACCGTTCGAATGTCGAACAAGAAAACCAAGTCCATTTTATAAAATAAAACTTTCTGACAAAGCTTTCAACAAAAGCTCCGCGAGAAAAGCTCCTCAAATGTCCATAAAAGGCACTAATGTAGTTCGTAGGCGGGCGCTACGATGACGCTGCGCACACGCCGCCCACTCGCGCACGCCACACAGATGAGAAGTCGCTGAGTTATCATTGTCGCCGTGGCCCACGCGAATCTAACGGATTCTTTACGTGTGAAAATGAAAAATAATATATTTTTACCTCTGTGTCAAATAACTCCTTGAAAAAATATTGTCTGGGAATTAAGTCATTAGCGAAAGCGTCTTTCATACTTTTTTGTTGGACACTTGATTGGTTTTGCGTGTCAACTGATTCATGACGGTGTCTTGTAATATTGTGACAAAACGTCAGTGAATGCACACTGACGTTTGCGCGTACAATGTAGATAGGGTTACGAGCAAAGAAAAATATATCTTTTATTGATAACAAGAATTATTTCCACGGAGGTTTCAATGACGTCTTCAAGCAAAAAGTCATAATTTCCAAGTTTCCGTTGAAACTATCGTACTGGAGGTCAGATGTGAGTGGCAACACCAGAATTTAGCAACCTAGAAAGACATACATTGACCTTATTGGTGAAGTTCTTCAGAAAGATCAGGTCAGTAGTACCTACTTGCAACTGACATACGTGTGGCCAGATGTATGAATGTGGACAAGGCCAAAGGTTATTATATTAGTATCACATCTGGCTTATGTAGTTCCTGCCTGCCACCATGGCACATATTATGAGTCTATGTTGTATGCGTGTGTTAGTGTATGTTGACTCTAAGTAGATTAAAATGTTGTTCATTTTCGTCCGGTATAATTAAATGGCTTTGAATATGAACAATCAAAATAAACTAACCCAACTCACACAAACAACATTACACAAATAGCCGATTGCACTCAAGATTAAATCGAAAATACTTTAAAACAAAAAACCCTGATTTATGTGGTTGGAAAATAATATTCGTTGCAAATGTTGTGACTACTTGGTATGATATCATATGTTCTGGTATATTTCACTGTTATTGCGTGCAGGAGATAATATTTTTACGACGGTCAGCCAAGCTTGCTAGAATTGATGTACGGTAATGCTTCAGACTGAAAGCTTTAGTTAAATAATACGTAGACCAATATAAACTTAATACCTAAGACAGTGGTCTAATTTAAAGAACACCCACACTGCCCTACATATTTTTCTTCTTTTCATTCGTCTCACGTCAAAGGGAACGAGCCTATCTATCGATATTTGCCATCAATCGGGCACGGATATAATCTCAGTGGAACAACCATGCAACATTTTGTTTAAATTGGGAATTTAACCCAAGAAATCATTCTCAACAAACCAATAAGGCAGTCACACTAGTAGGTGTACAAAAAATCTGATATATTGATTGTCTTCAGCATTGCTACAATTTGGTCATAATAATTAAATCTTCATAATCCCATAAAATCTTTCTTTAAAACCTAATTATTAAATACTCACGATTTAAGGGTGAGAACTTAAGTTCGATTCCCAGGCGTTTTTATTCGGGCTAGCACGTGTCACTGTTAAAAAGGAATGTGTTTACCTGAAAACTAAAAGCTTTCAGTAAACATGACATGTCAGTCAGGTTTTCATATTGCGGTAGGTTGGCTTGAAGTTCCTCAAATGTATTTTAAAATATTTCTTTAATTTCTGTAAGTAAGGAAGCCAGTACGTAAATAGTGTATACTATATAGTATAGTAATATATTTATTATAGATGTTTCTTCGTCTTCGCCCGCGTAGTCATCGAAATTATCCAACGAGAATGTAATAAACGGTATCCTATACGTAATTTCAGACTAATCTTTAACATATTATTTAGACCTGTTCAACCGTTCTGACGTCATTTGGGTATAAACATCCATCCATCCAAACATCGAAGCTTTCGCTGTTCTTATACCTATTTGATTATATATTTTGGATCCTCACGTGTTCATTTCACGTGACTTCCAGACGCATCTTGTATGTATTTAATCTATTAGGAACTTCAGTCATTCGAAATAAATATCGTAAAGAACTAGCTGCAATTATACTTCTCACCTGTCTTAGATCATGAGTCTAGACGCCACGTGGGTTGTGATGCAGTTGCTATGCATTTTTTGCTCAAGAGTTGTTTGCGCTATGTGCTATCATAGCTATGTTTAGAACATAGCCGTGACATTGTATAATATCTCTCGAATTCTTTAAAATCCACATGTTTTGTAGACTGACTTCTCGATTTAAGTCGACTTACGATAATCTACCGTACCTAAATATATAATACTAGCTTTTCCCAGCGGCTTCGCTCGCCCCCCCCCCCCCCTTATTGCCTATGTCACTCAGGACCAAAGCAGCTTTCAACTGGTGAGTAGTTTTTGAGCTTATTCATTACTAGCTGCTGCCCGCGACTTCGTACGCGGATTCTGTTGCTTATGCCAGCGGCACGGGGTCGTCAAAATCGAACATCTGATAAGTCTGATGTCCAATTTCAAAGCTTGGGTAAAAAAATAAATGGGAGTTTTGGCCTGTAGAGTCAAATTTTTATTCATCATCTATAATTAGTTCTAAACTGTTACCGCCCTTACTGCGTGGAGGTACTCCCAGCTTATGTTATTTTAAAATTATACAGTGAAATTAGTGGTAGCTTTGATTTCCACATCAGGTGTTCCAGATCTTCAATTTTATACGTCAACAGAGAGTGCTCATCACGCAGAACAACTCTTGCTAAGACGTCATTCTTATACTTATATGTTGCTGGAGAGAGCTCATCACGCAGATCAACTCTTGCTAAGACGTCATTCCTATACTTATATGTTGCTGGAGAGAGCTCATCACGCAGAACAACTCTTGCTAAGACATCATTCCTATACTTATATGTAGCTGGGCTCTTGGTGTCCCACATCAGGTGTTCCAGTACTTCAATTTTATACGTCAACAGAGAGTGCTCATCAGGCTGAACAACTTTGCTAAGACGTCATTCCTATATTATTTTATAGGGTAGCTGGTCTCTAGGAGTTCCACATCAGGTGTTCCAGATCTTCAATTTTTATACATCAACAGAGAGTGCTCATCAGGCTGAACAACTTTGCTAAGACGTAATTCCTATAAATGTTATGGTGTAGCTGGGCTCTTGGTGTTCCACATCAGGTGTTCCAGATCTTCAATTTTTATACGGAAACAGAGAGTGCTTATCAGGCTGAACAACTCTTGCTAAGACGTCATTACTGTATATGTTATAGTGTAGCTGGGATCTTGGTGTTCCACATCAGATGTTCCAGATCTTCAATTTTTATACGGCAACAGAGAGTGCTTATCAGGCTGAACAACTCTTGCTAAGACGTCATTACTGTATATGTTATAGTGTAGCTGGGCTCTTGGAGTTCCACATCAGGTGTTCCAGATCTTCAAATTTATTATCTCAGCAGAAAATGCTCATCACGTGGAACAATTTATGTTTTGGCACCAGTTTTGTATCTCTTATAGTTTAGCTGGTCTGTTGCAGTTCTGCACCAGGTGTTCAAGTTTCTAAGATAAATTATAGCCTATATGTTGGCCAGACTTAATACCTATACAACAAAAAAAGAATCATTCAAATCCGTCCAGTACTTTTTGAGTTTATCCCGGACATACATACAGACAAACAGACAAACAGATAAACAGACAAACAGACAAAAATTCTAAAAACTATATTTTTGGCTTCGGTATCGATTGTAGATCACACCCCAAGTATTCTTTTAAAAAAATATTCAATGTACAGTTTTGACTTTCCTACCATTTTATTATATGTATAGATATAGATAAACAAAAAAGTTTTCCCCTTTATAATATTAGTATAGATAAGAGTTTTTAGCAGTGGTGTTTATGTTTTAACTCATCTTTATTGACAGTAAACGTGCTATCATCGAATAAGCTCCGAATCATAACTATCATCAGCAACCGTCTGAAATAATATATTATAAGTGTAGCTATCGGATTCGGGCTACTCCTAAATGTTATTATTTGAAGTTGTTCAACACTTTAAATGCTTTCAAAATTCGCTTAATGTCTGTATTTAACTACCATGAGGATATTAGAAAGCAGTTGTGTTTCACCTGATTTCATCGTACTTAACATTTCCTCGTTGAAGTGGGCAAATCACCAAGGCACTTTGTAATGCATTTGCAAGCTTTTAATAATAATAATCCTCCATTTCGGTATTATAGCGGCCATACACCATACTGCCTATCGTACAATCGGCATGACGCTGCCGATTTGATCAGTTAGATTTGACCGTGTGTGGGCGTGGAATCCATCAAATTGGCATGACAATAGGCTTGATCATGCCGATTTGATCATGCCTATTTGATCATGCCAATTTGATCAAATCGATTTGATCAAATCGGAATGATCAAACCTCAATTCGGCAGCAGTGATACCAACTTAGCAACTTTATAGCTAGATCTAGCTAATATTCGGTAGCTACTTTTTAACCGACGTAAAAAAAAGGAGGAGGTTCTCAATTCGAAACGTATATTTTTTGGCGGAAAAAATTGTAACGACACTTTTTACAGACTGCGCGACGCAAAGGAGGGTAATGTGTGTATTACCATGGAATGGAATGGAATGGACTGGACTGTAATGGAGTGGAGTGGAGTGGAATGGAGGGTCAAAAATCGCCTGAACCTTTTTTTAACTTGCTATCGTTAGCAAGTTAAAAAAAAAGAGGTTCAAGCGATTT
Source organism: Agrotis exclamationis (assembly GCA_950005045.1). NCBI lineage: Eukaryota > Metazoa > Arthropoda > Insecta > Lepidoptera > Noctuidae > Agrotis > Agrotis exclamationis. The sequence continues at coordinate 11,939,624 of OX465425.1, read as the reverse complement.
TCGACCTTATTGACATTCAAAATTTAGTTTGTTTTTTCTCACATTCTCGTTAGCTAACATTGCTCCTTCATTAAAATCCGGTGTTTGCATAAATGTCAATAAAGTCGAAAATCGCTTGAAGGTCGGAAAACATTTGCTTAACGATAAGCAAATGTTTTCTGAACTTCACTTGTATTACCAACTGATTCCCACTAGGTAGTGGGATAAATCGGTAAAAAAACAAGTCGTTAAAAAAGTAGCTAAAAAGTTAATCCACAAGTTTTATAAAATTGTAGCTGTCGGTCACCGAATAATAGCTAGATCTAGCTATAAAGTTTCTAAGTTGGCATCACTGCTGCCGATTTGAAGTTTGATCAAATCGATCGTCATGCCGATTGGACGATAGGCAGTATGGTGTATGGTGTATATGGACGAACTGCCAATTTGATCAAATCGATCGTCATGCCGATTGTACGATAGGCAGTATGGTGTATGGCCGCTATTACAAAAAACGTATAATAAGGCATACATAAATATGATACGCGATAAAATAGAAAAGTGGAGCACTGGACTAACGGAATGGTATCCTAGATGGATGAAAGAAATCGAAGGAGACAGTACTCTGGGTGTGAAGATGAGACAAAGATGACTGCAGGTCCAAACTGGAAATGGGTCACCCAGGGCAGGGTGCAGTAAAAGTCGTTGGAGAGCGCGATTGCAAATAGGCACGCTGAAACCAGACGTATCTTATAGCGGCCATACACCATACTGCCTATCGTACAATCGGCATGACGATCGATTTGATCAAATTGGCAGTTCGTCCATATACACCATACACCATACTGCCTATCGTACAATCGGCATGACGATCGATTTGATCAAACTTCAATTCGGCAGCAGTGATGCCAACTTAGCAACTTTATAGCTACATCTAGCTATTATTCGGTGACAGACAGCTACAATTTTATAAAACTTGTGGCTTAACTTTTTAGCTACTTTTTTACCGACTTGTTTTATCCCACTAGTGGGAATCAGTTGGTAATACAAGTGAAAGTGAGTTCAATCGATTTTCGACTTTATTGACATTTATGCAAACACCGGATTTTAATGAAGGAGCAATGTTAGCTAACGAGAATGTGAGAAAAAACAAACTAAATTTTGAATGTCAATAAGGTCGAAAATCGCTTGAACCTGTTTTTTAACTTGCTTAACGATAGCAAGTTAAAAAAAGGTTCAGGCGATTTTCGACCCTCCATTCCATTCCACTCCACTCCACTCCACTCCACTCCATCGCAGTCTGTAAAAAGTGTCGTTACAATTTTTTCCGCCTAGCCCCCTTTCGCAACGCGCCATAAGGAACTTCGTTCCAAAAAAATATACGTTTCGAATTGAGAACCTCCTCCTTTTTTTACGTCGGTTAAAAAGTAGCTACCGAATATTAGCTAGATCTAGCTATAAAGTTGCTAAGTTGGTATCACTGCTGCCGATTTGAAGTTTGATCATTCCGATTTGATCAAATCGATTTGATCAAATTGGCATGATCAAATCGATTTGATCAAATCGGCATGATCAAGCCTATTGTTATGCCAATTTGATGGATTCCACGCCCACACACGGTCAAATCTAACTGATCAAATTGGCAGCGTCATGCCGATTGTACGATAGGCAGTATGGTGTATGGCCGCTATTATAGTAAAAGTAGTATGATTTATGATGTTAACGCACGGCATCCTATTCCTCTAACAGAACGTAGATTTAAAATACCTAAGAGTGCCTGTTCGTATAAGATTTATTTATGGTGTGTAATATTAACTATGAAAATGATAAGTTAGATTTAGGGCTGATGAAAATGATAAGTTAGATTTAGGGCTGATTTTTAAATAGTCAGATAACTTTTATCTGAGGAATAAAAATAGCGGCTTGACATTTATTTTCTATAGATAAATTGTCAAACCGCCATTTTTATTCCTCAGATAAAAGTTATCTGACTATTGAAAAGTCAGCCCTTAGTCCTGTCAGTTTTAAATATTAAATATTATGTCCCTCGTTGGCTTAGTCAGGGTGGTAAATTAAAATAATCGTTTTTATAGAGTGTTAGGTGAAAGTTGAACGTATTCAAACGTGAAACGTTTCATGATTATGGTAGTCCACATCTTGAGGTAATTATTTTAAATTTATGTTGAACTAATTTATAATGTGCAGTCTTAATTTATGATTTTATTGTAAATATTATAGGTAAAAAGCAAGGATTTTAGCAGGTATCTCTTGTTATATAATTATGTGTAAAATGAAAACTGTACATGTGGTGTTAGTCAGTAAGTAATTGTTACACTTATAAATGCAAGTACCTATAATGAAATTGTTGGAAATGTGTGTAAACAATTGTTGACTAACCAAATAAATAAATAAAAGTAATCAATTCTACTATATGGCCACGACTCCACTATATGTGTGGGTAAACCTCGATTTCTAATTTATTTTAGTTATTATTCGGACTTCACCCAAAGTGTCTGGAAAATACTATAAGTTATCCTAATAAACCTCGGCTTATCTCTTCTAAAAGATTACCAGTAACATAATATATGCACGTAGAAGTTTCTAAAACATTACAGCCTGTAAAATGGTTAACTAACTGTTTTACTGGCTGTAAACGAGTTTCTTCAGTTTTCTCAGCGAAATAAACTGAGAAACAAGTTTATTTCAATTTTACATTGCTCGCGGAATCCTAAACAACATGGATAGCCACGTGAGTGTGGGACGTAAATAGAAAACTATGAATACTAGCATAAATCATTTCATAATTACTCAAAATCTACGCAGACATCCGAAGAGGCGTTTTTTCGTGTTTACGTATACTAATATTTTACCTAGAGCCGTCTACATATACAAAAACAATGTCATCTTCATTTTAGTGGCAGAGTGCGACGGCCCTTCGCGATGAACAAGGTCAGAGCGGCGTATAACCGGACCAAGGCGCACATCACTCGTGGATATGACGCCACACATAAATATTTGTCCTTTTTATGTATTCTGGATCATTTTTTTCTCAATACTCTTCGTCTTGAAGGTCGTTTTCATGCTTCATCGACCTTTATTGCTATGGAAACTAAGGGGGCGTATTGTCTGAAACTGTTTTTTTTTTAAACTTGGATGATAGATTACTTCAACGTCTATGACGGTTAAAAACATGTCAGGCTTTTTCTGATTCTTATTTTAAGATCTTGTGCTTTACAGTAAATAAGTTTAAAATAACTTCGTCGGCCGGTCGGAACAAATCTTGAAGCTAGAACTTTGTTTTGGCCTGTTTTTAGGTTATTAAAGACTGATTTGAGAACTAGAGAAATATTGAGCAGCAGTGGTAACGGGTGCGACTTATGAGTTATATGTATATCTATAGGTCGTGGGTTCGAATCCAACAAGGCGCATTACTTTGTGTAAGGTATTTATTCTCTACACGGTGAAGAAAAACATCGTGAGAAAAAACATGTCTTAGAAACTAAATTTTTAGATACTGGGCTTGGGTGGTGGATTGCAGCTCACTCACTCACACATGAAGGTAGGGGGCATAGCAATAATTATATTAAATCCGAATATCCTACCTTAAAATGACAAAAACTATGCTGAGCGTTTGCTCAGCATAGTTTTTGTCATTTTAAGGTAGGATATTAGGCACACAATATAACGAAAAAGATACAACTAGAGGCTGCGATATCTGATGAAACACTAGTCACATAAATTACAGTTGCCAGTCTCTTAATTAGGTACTCTCAATATCAAATTTTAACTTCTCTTACTTTAACCATCGCTGCTCTACCTTAATTTCAACCCTAACTACGGCTCTGAAGAGGATTAAATGAGGCACGAGACATTTCCCGGAATAATAATTATTCTTATTACAGAAATATAAACTTTTCATCGTATTTACTTTACAAGTAAATTGAAACGGAAATGATAAACACTCGAAACATTTGCCGTGACTCCGTGAGCTCAATTCGCTTGCAACAGCGTGTGTCGTGCCCTAATTTTAATGCAAAGTACAAGTTTGTAAGCAATCTTGATTTTTTACAAAATATTTGCAAGGATATAATGCCGGGGTGCTAAGACAGGAAACCTCCACGTTCGCCCGTGGACTGGAGTTCCCTCTCGGATACGTCCGGGGGGAAGACCAGTTTTTCGGGCCGGTGCGCCCTGGGATGCGGGCAAAAACTCTCCTTAGGCACTGTGTGCCTAAGGGGTTTCTTTGCCCGTATGCAAATAGCCTGTCGGTTGGACGCTCCAACGCGTGTCCCTCTGAACAGCAGAGGGCACAGCGGCGGAGCGGGCTTGCGGACGGTGAGTAATGGGTATGCTCGCCGTCCGACCAAGGACCAAGCCCCGGTCGGTGGCGCGTCGTGTTTCACGCGTCACCGACGGGGCCCCTTATGGGGCCAAATGCCTGCCGGGGTCGCGGATTTTTCTTAATCCAGGATACCGTGGCCCCGGAACGTAAAGGGCATCCGACGGAACACGGGTGGATTTTAGTCAGTAAGAGTCTGACAGTCCCTCCCGCCCCACCCAGGGCGGGAGGACTCATTTGATGATTTTGCCACCCTAAAAAAAAAAAAAAAAAAGGATATAATGCCGTCTGAAATGCTACATTACGGATTACAGACCTCTCCTTCAATTTGTTATCAAGTAAGTCAACATTAAATATAATATTCATTTATCGTAGCTTAGGTACATAATAGTTTTGTTCAACTGAGTACTTTTTTTAGTAGGTATACATAATTATAATTCAAAGGGCACGAGGAGCTCGTGGCTAAATAATTATAGCCGCACAGGCTGATCATCCAAGTTAAGCCGCGCTTGCCGAGGTTGGGTCTGTGGATGTGTGACCATCTGTCATAGCGAGTTTCCTCCGTGCCTCGGAAAGCACGTAAAGCCGTTGGTCCTTGGTGTCATTTGTAGATCTTTGACAGTCGTTACTTTAAACGGAAGCTCAAAAATTCTGACAACCAGTCTTACCATGGGGTATCGTTTTACCCAGTTACTGGGTTGTGGAGGTCCGACAGGCAGTCGCTCTATGTAAAATACTGATATTCGGCTGCATGTGGTTCGACTGGAAGCCGACTCCAAAATAGTTGGGAAAAGGCTAGGCAGATGATGACATAATAATTCAGTCAATTCACTAAATATTACCATTTTTTTGAGTCTAGTCACACAGAAGATCAGGGTAAAGACAAACAAAAACTGACGATTTATTGTTTGCTTTATTAAAACACCCTCCACAAATTCATCAATAATTACATACACTCGGGTACACCACTATTATATCTAGTATTTACAAATAATTTATTACATATTTACATCACTTATCACCAACTCCGGTATGTTGGCTAATATATCGAACTATTATTCTATGCTCTGAAACAATAAAAAATAATTCGCTTCAAATAATACTAATTTTCCGGTGACTAGAAGAAATACAACGACAAAATTCCGTTACAGTTTGCGGAAATATCTTAAAAATTCATTGGATTAATACATTTATAGTTCATTTAGGCTTCGACGAATAAAATACATCATATATTTTTATAGGACAACATTTAAAATTAATTAATATACCTTTACTTCAATTCTTCACTGAATCAGTATACCTTTATTAAACGTATACAATCGGAATGTTATTTACAATCGTATCACACAAAATCTTCATTACAATAAACTATCTAGAACTAAACACCAGTGTAAGTACATGTAACAGGCGAGTTTCACGTTCAACTGCTTCGTTACAATAAATTCATCTAAAAATTCATTCAGACAGTTTACTTTTATTGCGACAATACATACGTTAATGGACACGAATTGGCACTTGGAATGTTTTACGCGCAATCGAAATCAACATCGCAATCTCGTCACTTAGATATCACTTTGGAAAGTTTTCACTTGGCACAGTGTAACCTGGAATGTTAATGAAATGCAGGCGGTGTGGGTGCAGGGAGCGGGGCGGTGGGGCGGGGGCAGCGGCGCGCTCCCCGTGGACTGGTCGCGCCACGGACGGTGACTCAAGGCGACGCTGCTACGCCCATTAGAAAAGATGGTTGTTCGTTTTGGCGAGGGTGCCGAGGTGGTCCGACAGAAGATAGTTGGGTGGCGCGACTCCCAGGAGCGGGAAGCCGGAGGGCTGTCGCAGTAGGCCGCAGCTGCCGGCCCACTTGCCGCCGCCACTGCCGCTCACCGGTGGCAGACCCACGTCGCCCCCCACGCCGTTCAGCTCCTCGCACAATTTGTTTGCTGAGCAACAAATAAACAAATCAATACAGTTTTATATCATCTAATAAACAAAGTATCAATACAAAGTAATGTGCAATAATTTCACGTCCGTTTAACTTTATTGTCATAGGGAACCTAAATTCAAGTGAATGCTATAAGTGTAATGCTGAAACTCTCACAACTAAATCCAAACAAGCAAAACTTTTGCACACAAATCTGCTCGAATATGAAATCAGACTGCAGCTCGACGGGCGAATATGAAATAATCGTGGTAACACAATTAAGCGCTAATCACCTAATCCTTGCTGCGCGGCTCCGTTGTTTATTCAAGCCTGAGTGACAATCGCGCGCACAATTAGCGCAAATGAGCCGAAGTGAAAATCTGGCGCGGTGGCGGCGGCACCCTAATGTGATTAATACGACCACAAGTCCGCCATTACCCGGTAAACCACCGCGCCTAGCCTATATGAGATGAGACCGGATGTTCTATAAAACATCTGACACTTTCTAGTCATTATTTTTCTATTTTAATTTACGTCTAAAACGAATTATTACATTTATCTAAATATAAGTCTAGCTAGGTGATCATCACAGTAAACTGTAAAGAAATTAATTTTTTTGTAATACCTCGCCTTGAGGAATTTCTCTTAATTATTTAAAGTTAGGTACACAAACACCATATTACATCAGGATTTGATCCGAGATAATGTCCTGAACAACAATGTACCAGTTGTGACTTGGTAGGTTTTGTAAGCGCTTCTTTAAAAGTCTTAACTTGAAGGTTTTCAGTACGTACACCATTGGAAACCTCTAAGTTATATCTTATCATCATCTCATGTCTAAACCTATTTACCATAAAAAATTTCAAATTAAAGAATTGTTATAAAAGATTACTAATAACTCTCCTGGTCATTTCATTTATTTCGACTATGCCTAAAATCTTCTGAAGATAAGTGAATTCATAAATCTTACACAGATGTAACTCACAATATTGTAGTGGTTTCTATTTCTAGCAGAAACGGCGCAGACTTGTTTATTTAAACGGATACCAAGTTCATGGAAAATTCGTCTTGTATTGGGTTTACCTACGTAACAAACTATTAGAGCTTTCATAAAGTTTATAGTCTTCGCGCATACCTAAGTAATATCATCAGCATCTTCCAGTCCGCGGTGTGCTGCCTAAGATTATGGATTACCCACTGGCTCTAACTCGAAGTCTGTGCCCCATTATTGGTAACTAAAAGGTCTGATCATATGCTTATCAGGTCAGTTAAAAACCAGGGTCGAGTACTGGACCTATTTGTCATTTGCACATTTGCACGATTGACGACAGTTTTAAAAGTACATGCATGTTGAATATTATACAGTTTCCTCTTGCACCCATGGATCGTTAGGTCATATTGGTGAGCTCTAGCTATAGTAATTAAGTATATCAACAGTAGTTTAATACAATACTTTTATACCATGCTTTCATCATTTCGAAAAAGGATAAGTTTCGGCTAACTTAAATGGAATGCAAACATAACTTCACGTCTGTTATCCCCTAGGGTTAGACAGAGGTGTACCTCGTGTACCTCACAATACACCCATATCTCATCGGTTATGTTTTAATCCCAGTATATAAGGCCACTACAGACTGACTACTACAGACTGTGATATCGTGATGTAAATCTGGATTTTCCCCCGACATACTGCTATGGTGTTCCCGGTTGACGGGTGTATTTTCCTCGATCTGGGAATTAAACTGATTATCAGTATCTCATACTGGGCAGTTAGTGCTTCCGACCACAAGTCTAGATCAACGAGGCAATTATTTAAATTAATCTTATAAATTATGCTTATGTGGGCACTGAAACAGGGTCTAATTTAATGGTGAGTGACGACATTTGGCTATATAACATTGCTGAAACTACAACATAAACTAATTATATATTACAATAATGGCTGTAATTCATCAATTAGCGAAGATCTAATGTGGGCTAGATTTATTGTCAACTCTGAAAGCAACAACATTTTTAAGAACGAATTTATTTAAATCTTTAGTGTTTTTTATACAAGGTGCACATTCCTAAGCCATGCAGCATTGTATTAATATACCATACAATAGAGTCACGATTCTATATATAAGATCCACTAATTCGAAGAGCTGTATATATTTTGTCGAAAGCAGCCTTGTTGTATTCGCCCACGTAAACATGTGAACTGAAATAGTCCGTCGGGCTCTCTGATTGGTCGACCACCATGACTCACGCGGCTATAATTTCAGCGATCAATGTAACATTGGTACGATATGTTGCCCAAAAATATTTTGTGACATCACTATGGAAGAGAAAATATTTGATTTGACCGTAAAAAAGTAGAAACAAACTTATAGGTACATTTTTTTCTCTGAAGAATATTGTCGGGTTGTGGCAAAGCTATGTAATTACAGCGAAGTGTAAATATTTTTTTCGTAAATGTATCCCACACTGTGTGAATTGCTACTAATTAATCTATCCAAACTGAAACAAAGCGTGCAGACATCTAAATTATTATTTGTCGTTCATTTCCCCTGAAAGCTTCACGGTTCTCAAAAAATGTTCTCATTAATTTCAAACCTGCCTTCAATTTGTTAGTGAAGTTGACATGGCTTTATCTTAAAAAAACAAGTTTATTTTCCCCATTAAAAATAAATAGTAAGTACCTAATTTTTCGCTATCCCAACATATGAATGCTAAAAAATCAAACAAAAATAAATAAGTATTGACTCACATTGCAGACAGAACATCAAACCAAAATAATATTCTAGCAATTGATATATGTATAGTTAATTACATGAATATTTTTTTCATGTCGGATACTAAACATCAAACGGACGCGTTAATGATAAACTTTATTTAATTTCATATCCGTTGTAATTTAAAAAAGTCGTATTAATGAACAGACTTGTCAATCCACATGTATACTCAAATACTTTTTTCCACTTCTACTAGTTGCTGGTTACCTATGTAATGCTAGCTTCATGAAAAAAATATCGTAGGTGAGATTTAAAGTCACAGGATTGTCTTATAAGGTTACGGTGCCATTGAAGGAATACATTGGAATTTAGTCAGTACGAGTCTGACAGACTCTCCTCTCCACCCAGAGTGGGAGGACTCAGTGGATGGCTTAACCACGTAAAAAAAGGCGAATGGTAAGTTTTTGAAGAAAACGCACCTTAAACGCAAAAAATGCCCCTGTAACGTGACCTTAATAAAACTGCATTATGAGTAGGTAAATAATAGTAAATGAGAGCAGTGGTGGCCCAGTGGTATCGGCCTCGACTTACGAGTTGTAGGTCGTAGGTTCGAACCCAGTCAGGCGCATTACTTTTTGTAATTTATTTCAACACCACTGCTCTAAAACGGAGAAGGAAAACATCGTGAGGAAACCGGCATGTCCTAGAACCAAAAAGACATGTGACATCTACCAAACTGGGCCCGCGTGGCACATTACAGCCTGCTCCCTCTCACAGAGAGGAGGCCTGTGTCCCAGCAGTGGGAACATTCAAAGGCTGATGATGATGAGAAATAATAGTAGTAGTATGAGTAGGTAAATGTACTACGCCACATTGGCATCTCTGCTAAGTTGTCTTCATTTCAACCAACTTTAGGTCAAGCAGGATAATTATACAAGGCTATATAGGAAATGATAACATAGTTTATTTTTATTTATTAGATAGAGACGGTACATACATACCTACAGATAGCGCTCCTAATCAATTTCGGCTTCGGGTACAGAAAGGCTCCTAGTGAGTACTGTCTATTACATTTATCGCTAGGTACAGTTAACCTATAAGCATTTAGAATGTCTGGTAAACGCATCTTACACTTTGTAAAAGATTAGTCCTAATTTTCGGATTCCTTATGAGCCAACAGAAATTTTCCTATGCCTATGCGACTGTCTGAAGAATTTGGATATCATTAATGTTTTTGTTTTCTCTCGTGTCGCTAGGTCGCTACTATAACCCATTAACTAAAAAGTCACTAAAGTTATAACTTTAACTGGAAATTGTCACCACAAGCTCTCCGCAATATCAACGATTAACCAAGTGTCCCCCTATGGTGTTTGTTTACTAATTAAACGTTCCAGTTAACTTCATCACAATGTGCGGGCAGATGTAACGTCACAAACAAAAGTCTTACTATTTCCGTCGCCATACCCCTACACAAATAGTTGATCAAATGTGACTTAATGTTGTAACCCGCTAAATCTGGTGATGACGTCAACATCGCGGCAATAAGGTAAACACTGCGTTCGCATCACTACTACTGGTATGCGACTGAAAAAACTGAACGATTTACAAAAGTGTTCTGCGATTCGCTACTATGTACGGTTTTAGACGAATCTTGGATCTGTATGAAACACTATCTCGAATTGCCTCATACGTTACGTCACATTGTGTTCGCCAGATGTTCATGTTATGTGAATCTCAACTAAAACTACACATGAAATCAGTGTTTCAATAAATCATTCAATATCCTTTCTGTAGAGAGGGACGACGGCGTTAATACTAGCTACTGGGACTGAACTTTGTTCCACATTGACTCAGGTCTTTTTAAAGATAAGCACCCATCCAAGACTCCAAAACTTTTCCAAATGTATAAACCTAACATGACAAACAACTTACGATATCTACCTGCTGAGGTGATAGGCTTGAGGTCTGGCGGGGACAGATGCGGGAGAGCATGGTGTGCGGGCTGCGGCGCAGGCGCAGGGGGTGGGTGCGGCGAGGAAGCGGGGGACGAGGGCTTGTCGCGCTTGCCCTCCGCTTTCACAGGTGCCTCACCCGCTTTCTGCTGGGCTAGGCGCTCCTGCTTGCGGAACTTCGCACGCCGGTTTTGGAACCATACCTGAAAATATGAAAAAGACTTTCAGCATCTCTATCAAAGCAGGTCGCATTTACAGGGTGAGACGATAACATTTTTAGGTCATTGACACTGATTAAAAAATATATAATTATGCTCTAATATAGCTACCGCTTGGAAAAACAAAAAAAACTTTAGTCGTTTTGGGCGCCCGAATGCTTCACAAATATGCAAACAAATTTAGATCGTCATAAAATCGTTTACTTTTTTATATACGAGTATACATATAAAATATGGCTACGTTTGGAATTTATAAGACATCAAATCTAAACGAGGTAATTCTATAGAAAACCAACAATGTCGACGTAACTCACAGAATATCCGTAGAACCGGTGATCGCTGGAGAAAGACCATGAGTTGTTTTAAACTTATGTTTTAGTCTTTAGTCTGGTTGAACAACTATCTAAACTGGTTGCTTGTAGAAGCTGGATTAAAAATGTCAAAGGAAATGATGAACGGCTTTAGGATAATAATGATAAAATTATAAAACCAAAACAGCATTGTTTTAGCAAAAGCAATAAAGGTTGTAAAAATGTCCTCGCAGTAAACACTTGTGAAGTTACGTATGTATGTAAAGGTTCTACTTTTAAAAACAGTCAGGTATCCCCAAAATTAAAACCCGAACATCAATGAAGCGAAAAGCATCGTAAACAAAACCGAATTCGTACGTACAATAAAAATATAATGAAAACGCCAGCAGCGGACGTGGGCTCGAATGAGCAAACAAAGTTAGCGCTCGACCGGACTAATGGGAACGCATCCCATGCATCGAGCGCCAAATTTCAATGCAAACCGTTTTATATTCGTTCGGATGCGCGCAAATCCGAATTGATCATAATTCGATTTGGTGCGAAAGATAATTGCAACTGCCACTGGCGCTGATTGAGCACGGAGTAAAAAATGCTCGGTCGACATACGCGGCCGCGCCCGCTCCCGCCCCGCCTACTCTGTGACCTGCACAATCACACGCACCATTGTTTGAACATCGCAGTTCGCTGATGATGTTTGTTCACCTTTATACATATTTCTTAATTTCGCTGCCATCACCGAGATCCACGTAGAATGATTAATTATTTGTTAATGTGTGTACGCTCTCAATGAGCTTCTTTACTGTGTACGAGCGGTACAATTATATAATTTGTAAACTTTTAGATGTACATATTTTCAACTGTAAATAAGAACAGTTTAAAATGGGTAGGAACATGATGCTTATTTTGCTTTAGTCCGAATAATGGCTAGGAAGAGTTGAGTGATTTAACAGATTTACAGCGACAACATAGTTCTGGCGGGCTGGCTTCAACAACATCACAGGGCGACATTAACTCGATACTCGCTAATTGGTTTATTATGATGAACACAAACGAATATTAATAATTGCTCTCCGCCTACATACTCTACGTAAATTCTCCTTGGCAGTGATCATGACAAACGTTAATGACCTGCCTGTGTTCTAGAAACATTTCGAATGCTTTATTACTGTATGTATCACTTGAACAGTTGTCGGCAGATTCCCAAAGCTGGTCTGCTGCTCCGCAAATATTTGGGTATAGAGTATGTCAATTTTCATATGTGTAAAGAATTATGTGGAGATGCACATGTGGCGTGACTAAACGTTCAACGTGTACCATTGACATTGAAACACAAGATATATTGATGCTACTTTTGTTTCGTGTAGGCAGTCAGTCGTATGTCAGGTCGCGCACAGGTGCTGCAGTGCTGGCTGGAGTGCCGCATCCGCGTGCATGTCATAACCCGGTGCTGCACAGACGGCCGCGTCAAGTCAGTTATGACATACCTATTGATGCCGCTCGATCTCATTATAGCACGCTAATGGTATGATGCGGCCCACTCGCAACTCGCGGACGAATGCGACTTACCTTTCATACACATCATCGTGATTTACAAGATGTTTGCGCCAACACTAAACTCGACAAGGCTCATGGCCATCTCTAAAGTTAACAAATAATGATAATCCGCTGACTAATGTGTATTTGACAGTTAATTATTTTCATACGATGTATTCAGTTCCAAATATAATTTGTTGAACAGTGATTGTACTGCAAATCGCTTGGAATATAGGTCATTGTTAGACTTCATCGTCACATTGATTACTCATACAAAAGACCTCGACGCTCAGTAGGTATCAACTAATGCGACGTTTTAGTTCGAAATAGTCAAACCTAGTGCAATGTGTATTTTATCAATGTACCTAAGCAGGACCAAACTACCTAGCCAGCTGAAGTATTATTGTACTTAAGTAAAAGGAGATGCCTAAATAAAAAAAACATGTTTAATTTTGGATTCCTTTTAGTCTTTTCTTGATGGCTTATTTTGTTGTGTATTCAAAAGAACATAACAGAATACGAAACCTAGAACGATCCCATGTATTAAAAGCGCAATACACTGATGACACTACATAAACATGATTTGTTTTTAGTTTCTACCTGTGTCTGTCTGTAAACGGTTTTGAGGCAATTTGTTTAAGATACCGCGAATAACTTAGTTTGCTTGGTGAATATCTTGGCATTCAAATGAAAATAACACCCCAAAAAATCTATCGGAGCAATCTTTGTCGTACAAAGTAAGGTTTTGTTGAGTTGGTTTAATTTCTATCGTGGCGTTTTGGATTTACCACAGTCTAAACTTGTACATACTCGTACATTTCAGTGTATTGTAGATATAATATTTCAGAAACGAAATATTGAAGCTATACATACAATATAATAAAAACAGAGCCAAAATCAAAGTGTACGTGCAGTATTTCGCGGTAGATTTGTTCAACAAATGAAGTCGAAGATTGCTGAAGTTCATCATTTCGTTGGATCTAAGAGAAAATCAGTGCTGCCGAGTGGAAAGGTCCCACGTAGATACGTGCCCGGCTTAACCAAGCGGCAAGCTCGCCGGCGCCGGGGCTAACGAACACACGGCTCGGCTGATTGGGCCGGAGCACGAGCCCCGGCGAGCCGATCGCCCCCAGCACCACGCCTTCCGCATTATTTCCGAATTGGAAAAAATCAAAGCTCCCACAACGTATGCGGCATCCGCAAACAAACAAATAATACAAAAGCCACCGCCAATACAAATGAGTACCGATACGACGGCGAGCGGAATGCGAAGTCGAAGTGAAGCCGAGCGTATGCCCGAGGCAAATAAACGTCCGCCGATGTGTTTGTAGGAATTCGTTGCGATGTTTATCGAATGTGATGCGTGCCCCTAATGTAAATACTTTGCCGAATTTTCCTACCGATATGGGCCATAAAATCATTTTGTGAAGGTGATCCCTCTGAACGAATTAGCGAGTGGAACTTTGTAGTCATAAATCGAATGGCTTTCGATGTATAGCGGCACATAAATGTACAAACAAACGACAATAATAAATATCGGGCGGGCAATTAAGCGCAGGGTTGTTGGGACAATCGAGCGCAGCATCGAAATGCACTTTGCAAATGAACCGAATTGAGCGGCGAGGGCGGCGCGAGGTGCGACCGGCAAATGTAATTAAACACAAGTGCTCACGCGCTGCAGATGCACAGCCCATAAGATACGTGGCACACAATTGAATTGTAATTATCGTGAAATCAATACAATATTCATTAACGTGAATTGACGGGGTTAACCGACGACGCAGATGGAACGATTTACTTTTTCGTAGACATTTCGAAATCAGTTCATGCTTTAGTGGTCACTTTATTACGACGCTTAAATAGTTTTTAGACATAATCTATAACCACGTATATTAGAAAAATAAAGTAAAATAACCGAAACTCAGAAAGTTACTTTACTATGAAAGAAAATGGATAGGTACTGATTAAAAAATTGGTTCATAAAAACAAATCAGAGTAGTTAAGACGGTGACTATCCAGGAACCTGTCGCATGCAGTCAACTAATGCATTGAACCGATTGACAAACTGGACAGTTACTGTCCTGAGTGATGCCAAAGCAATTAGCTTTATTATCCCATCATTAAGCGGATCATAATTTTCCAGAAAACATTAAAATAAATCAACGATCTCTAAATCCTGGTAACCTTGGGGTGTAAACTTGCAACAAGTCCGGACTTTAGCTTTTGGCAATAACTACACAGTATTTTAACACGTCGGATAATTAAAACGGAATTACTCGTTTTACGTCAGCGTTAGAAACAGAGTGCTTGTTGTATGTAGAGTCAACGTGATGAAATAGCTTTTAAAGTTTATTTTTAAATTACTTCTCCGAATAAGAGATGTTAGACGACATTTCTATCTGTCTGATTCTTTTGTTTACGTAAACAAAAGTTCTGCCAAAATAAGTAGATAAGTTAAAGTGGGCGCTAGTAGACTGTGCGAGAAGGTAAAGTTTTACCGATAAACATTTGTTTTATCCAACACCGATAATGATATCGGTGTTGGATATTACAAGGTTAAGATTCCTTTAATTATACTATGATTCAGGAACTCGACGAAAATGATTAATGATTTCCAAATAGGTCATATTCGATTATAAATAATCGAATATGACCTATTTGGAACTAACGCGAACCAAGTAGGTAAATCGGATAATCTACGAATTAATGTAATTTAGACACTTTTTCACTATTATATTTTAACAGCAGGTACTTAATAAAAAAAAATTAAGTTTGAAAATAAATAGCTTTTTAACACAAGTGTAAAGTGAAAAAGGTGTAAAGCTTGTCGGTTAGCTTGAAGTTTTATTCTGACATATACCAGCTCGCCTCATTCAAATCCGTAAGGGGTAGTTTAATACAGTTCCCTCGACAAACAGTGGCAAGCAACAATGGTTGAGTATTAAAATAAACAGAGCGACGCGTCGCCATGTGGCTCGGTCGTGGCGAGCAAACACAACACAGACTAATGTATTCAGAGGCTGCACATACAACTCCCGCACCCGGTGCCACCTCCAACTTCACTTTGATTTACTAATTAACCCATGACTTGCATAACTTCACTTGCAACACAACATCACAATCTAATTCTTGTACCTATTCCATTATACTTACGTATATCATTTCTCATCAAGTTAGCTAGGGGGAGCCGAGAGTCATCTGTTCAGCCCATTATTTGGCGCTTCAATGTAAAAAATATGAGCGCAGTAAACGTAGTGGAAACTAAAACGATTACTAGCAAGTGTAGCGCTGAACCTGCTCATAAACAAATGCGTTTATCAAATAAAATGAAAAAGTGTTTATTGATACTTCACGATACATTTTGATGTAGAAGTGTTGATGTATAATATAATAGTACCTTTCTCAAAATACAGATAAAAACATACTCAAAGGACACAAAATTACTTTTCTATTTGTAATTCTGGTCACTCCATAAGGAAAATGTCAGCCGAAGGCCTTTAAAAACACTTTGGTCTTATTGAGGATCCTGAGTCCTGTATAAATAAATAACATAAAAGTAATTTACTGAAACGCTGTAAAACTCTGAAGAGAACTACCAAGAAGCGTCACTAATTGGCAAGTTAAAGCTATGAGTAATAAATAAAGGCTCGCTCGCCATGTGTCGATGTTTGCGCATTCAACTAGCGTTATGTACAAAGGTTGGAGTCGACACGGCCGTCTTTATTTGACACGTTGTCAGAGGGCGGCCCTCCAGCCCTCTGGCCCTCAGGCGTATGAAAAACGTGAGGCCGCGCGGAATGATCTAATTGTATTCATTAGCCGGGCCAGGCCGCGCAAATATTGACACGAGCGGGACGCGCCCGGGTCGGCCCGAGCGCACCGAGCTTTGATCATAACCGATAGTTACGTACCAGGCTACCAGGTGATATGTAGCTCGGAACTTACTTGTTACGTTGCAACGTAACAAGTAAGTTACACAAACCTATTTGAAAACCTTCCAACGCGTTAAAAGGTTTTCAGATAGGTTTGGGAGTAAAATAAATAGAAGTAATGTGCTTGATTTAGAGTCTAAATTTTAAGATTTTCTTTATAGGCATTTTAGATGAAATTGTAAAGTTTTTTTTTTGTTTTCTTTTAATATTTTTTTGTACATATTACTAGTAAGTTTTTATTTACATTTAGTACTAGCTTCCGCCCGCGACTCCGTCCGCGCGGATGTCGGTCTTCGCGTGGATGGTTTATTTCTCCATTTTGAGTAACTCTGACAATGACATCTTATAAATATCTATTGGACCCAAATACGGCTAAGCCTATAATAATTAAGGAGATCCCTCTATTGAGCTACTGCTGTTGAGCTCGTTCTGTAGTAAGTATTTTTTTCATAGTAATTCCGACCTTGTATTTACAAATAACTGATCGGAACAGTAATCAAAAAGGTCGCGCTCAAAAGCACGGTTTAAAATGACACGCATACAATATTAATTCCACGGACCACCGCTCGCCACACTGGACACGTCCGCTCGCATCAAAATTCAGAATTTATATGCATCGCGCGGCGCGGAACGCGGCTCCTTAAATAGGAGTCGGGGAGGCGTGGCCCGCGTGTGCCGCAAACGGTTCAAGCCAAATCCGACTTTCGGCGCTACAGGTTACGGCGCTGAATCCACTGCGGGTAATGCAACGTGTGTTCGCGGTTCTACAGAACAACGTCTATGAATAAAACTGAAAAATAAGATTTTTTTTCTACGTATTTTTCCAGGATAAAAAGTATCCAATTTTATGCCCAGGATAATAAGGTATAATTATACCAAGTTTCATCGAAATCGAACTGTTAGTTTTCACGTGATGCCTGCACATACAGACAGACAGACAGACAAAAAATTTTTTAATCACATATTTGGGTTTGGTATCGATCCAGCAACACCCCCCACTATTTATTTTTTCAATATTTTCAATGTACAGAATTGACCCTTCTACAGATTTATTATATGTATAGATTTAATTTAATTTTTGTACCTACTGTAGAATTAATATTAGTAAAAATATTTAAAAATAATTGTTAAGTTGATGGTTAAGTAGATAAAAATGGAGAACACGCAAAGAATTGTGAGCCATAAGACATGAAATCAGCAATGGAAATAGTTTAATGTGTATTTTTGTTCGCTCGTAGACTTCGTAGCGCAGTAGCTACTAGGCCTACGAACCAACAAAAAATGAGCTACGAAGCCTACGAGAAAAGTATACGTATCAAACATACAGTTACTTAATAACTGATGTTTGTCCTAAGCTTAGCTGTGTAAAGTTGATTACAAATAAGTATTGATTATGATATACCAAAAGTAAAAGTACATTTATATGCCGTTTATCTCTAAAAACATAATCTTGTACAGAAAAGATTCTTCTTCCATATTTTAAAAACATAAAGCTAATCTAAACATCACGAGCTAAAAATAATTAGATACCAATTTCACAGAAAACAGAGTGGGTCTGCGTAAAGTAAAGCTAATACAAAATAAATCAATCGACAGGCCGACGCGGTCGAGCGCGACCAAACATCGCGAGCACACCCCACTGTTTATACTTAGCGGATGAAAAGGCAACACCGAACGCCCCGGAATAATATTAGCTACCCTCAATAAGCCATTGAAATCTATCAACTGAAACTCTTCCACACGAAACCCAACTCTACTTCGACACGTTACAGTTCAATTTCAATTGATCGAACATTTTCCCTACGACGTTCCGGATTGTGATTGTTTTTTTTTACTAACTGGTAACATGTGTTAACATTTGATGATAATCCAGGATTAACACATCATAATAAAGAGATGAATGTATGGTTTATTCAGGCCGTATGTCAGCGCCGTTCGATAGCGTTTAGTGAATGACAGGTGTGCTGACGCAACTCATCTTATTTGATTGGATTGGATTTAACTGGGTCGCCTAAAGACTTTGCATTAATTATAATGCTGTGATACGTGTTAACAGTTGTTGTTATTGTGTTAATACGTAATTTGCTCGTAGGTTCGTGGTTAAAACGGACGTCCATGAATACTAAGTAAATGACAGTATTTAAATTTTTTGTTTGAAACTTCAGAAGGAACTTCTAAACTATCCTAAAACAACATACTTATTAGTTTTTGCCTGTAAGATAACACTCTGATTCTTTCTTTTTAAGTTTGATCGCTATGTGGGTCTATCTATCTGTCTGCCTGTAGCACCTATCTAGCCTACCTATACCTAGCTCTATCTCTTAAACGGGTGAATCGTTTTTTTAATTAATTATGTTTTTCTAGCGATGGTTCGTATACATGTTTATTGTTTATCATAGCCAGTTCAGCCGTCATTAGCCCTTGTTAAACGTTGGGATTTTGTAACTTTTTCAATTTTTTAACAGTCACAAGTAAAAAATAAGAACATACACGTTTAACCACATCGGTATTCTGATTTCGAGGTCAATAAATTTTGAACTCTATTAAATGCCAATAAACGTTGTCACGTTAATAAATTCTATAATAGCAATGTGAGGATGATAATGACGTCACAGGTCGCGACAGATGCGAGCAAAGCGCACGGTCCATTACTTGTCACCCCTATTATCCCGAGCTAAGTAAATAAACATCGGATCAACCTATTAACTACAAATATATGACGTTTTGATGCACTACCATCAACATTAATAGTTTGATTATTGAATAATGACAGGAGACAATGTAATAAAATATTTTTTTCCTTCTAATAATTTTATAATACGTACAGAGTTTTTAAAAACACTTTATCAAAATACCTTCGTAGAAAAAAACTACGGAAGTTTGTTTGTTAGAATCTTAGTAAGTACATACGGGTCAATCTCGGTGAAGTTTTCCAAAGATTAAGTAGTCAAAATCTATAGTAACATACCTGATATAACTTCTTCATGCAAAATCAATGGCGTTTTAGTAAAATAGAAGTATGCAAAATATCAAAAAATATTTTATCACGTTTTGAATTCAAATAAATAGAAAAAACAAATCCACAGAAATTGTTTGACAGTATGGTACCTAATATGTTTTTTTTTCTTTTTTTATGGCACTGATGATTATATTATTCCGTGTTTAGGTATACTGCTAGCTGATAATGGCGAAAAAAACGAAGAAAAGCCATAAAGTTGTTAAAATTAAAAAATAATGTTTTATGGCATCTGTACATTTTTTCAGAGGAAACTGCCAGTAAAATTTTGAAAATAAAACTAAAGAGATTTTACTGTTCGCAATATATAACGAGAGAGAGATATAAAACGAGATAACACCAAAACGATTAATCATTCGTAATCGATATCTGACTTCCCTAAACCATTGCCTCGCTTCCCTACTGGGTTTTTCAATTAAAAATGTAACAGATTTGAATCGATTTTAACGAATCACCGTGATTGGTCCGAGTGGCCGCTTCCGCGAGACAATGCCCGTAATCAGTTAGATCGTGGCACGCGACACGACAAATAGCTGATACCAATCGGCAGATGTTTGGTTAGAACTGTCTCCAATCATTTGCTTTATAGATTGAACTTTGTATCATTATCAACGACAAACTGCGGGCCCTGCTCGAACGTGTAATGTAAAAATACGGTACATTCAAATGATATCGAATCCAAAGTAAATACTATGCGACAAAAATTACAGAAAACCTGTCAATGACCTCCATCTGTCAACTGTCACTTGAATATAACGTTAAGCAATAAAATACTTTTTGCTAGTTTATTATATTAAGATGTAAAGCACAATCTCAATTTTGTAATGAAATAATAATGTAATCGGAGTCTTAAAAAGGTTACAATCTTGTTATATTTCAATGTCACTCTGGCCATTACGTTGCAAAAAAATATAAAAAACCATAAAATCAAAAGAAAAGAATTTATTAAAAATAAATCCTATTGACATTGTTTTTGATAGCTAGTGGCCAGTATGCTTACAATTATTCCATAAAGGAGGTACAGACACAGTACATACCAACTTTTGTGTAATTAAATGGAAACTATCGATACTTTGAACGGGAAAACTGTGTGGCATATTATGTTCCTTTCGGCTATGTCGGTAACTTTGGTTACGAATCTCCTCATTTCTGAGTCGTTGTAAAATATAATTTTATTTCTTACAGCATTCTTTCCTCCTTGTTTCCCTGTTGTTTTTAATTTTAATAAGATCAATCTATACAATATCTAAATATTCAATTAATGAATATTCATTGATTTAGTATGAAAGAAAAATGCTAAATCGCTTTACTGTTCATCTAAACAGTTTCTATTTCATTACATTAGAACTATCTATGCCTCCTTTTTGGACTCGAAATAAGAACGCTGGCCATTAGCACTCAAAAAACCCAAAGATGCCATTACAATTTTTTTTCAACTACATTTTTTTACTTTCCGTAACAATGACCAGAATGTAGTTGAATTGTTTGTTACCTTATTACAATAAGTACTACGTGAAGATTTTTTTACCTACGTCTACGTGAAGATAGGTATATTATACAAAATCAGCATTAAATTTTTTATTCAAGAGAAATAAATCCGTACAATTTGTTTGTTTGCATGTATGGGTAAAGATTTCGAAAGACACATCGCTACTAGAAGCCACCAGGTTTGACTAGGAAATACATCCTTTTTTTTTTTTTAGCGTGGTAGAATCATCAAATGAGTCCTCCCACCCCGGGCAGGGCGGGAGGGACTGTCAGACTTGTACTGACTAAAATCCACGGTGTCCTTCAATAGCCTTTTATGTTCCGGGGTCACGGTAATGAGATAAGTCCCGCGACCCTGGCAGGCTTTGGCCCTCTAGAGGGGGGCCCCGTCATCGTGCTGACGCTCTTTGAGGCGCGCGTGGAACACAACGCGCCGTCGACCCGGGCATGGTCCATGGTCGGGCTGCGAGTTGCCTTTTACTCGCCGCCCGCATGCCCGCGCCTACGGTGGCCGGAGATCGTCTTGCGACGTCCGACGCCGTGGGCGTCTACCATTGCGGGTGGGGCGGAGGGAGGACGCTGTCCTCTCTCTCTCACGGCCCGCCTCCTCTTTAACCAGCATTACTGCTTCGCAGAAGGAGGCGACCGCTTCCCACTCCGTCTCGCCCCGCAGCATGGCCTCGACCAATGCCGGGCGCGAGAGGTCTCCGCCTGTCGCTGCCGTGAGGACACGGCGGTGCTCTGCCCAAGCGGGGCAGTCCTGCACCGTATGCTCTACTGTGTCCTCCGGGCGATCTTCGCAATGGTGACACCCCGGCGTTTCTTCCCTCCCCATCCGACACAGGTACCTCCCGAAACTTCCGTGTCCGGTGAGGACCTGCGTCATGCGATAGGTCAGGACGCCGTGACGCCTTTCCAGCCACTCCTCAAAGAGGGGTCTTACCGCCGCGATTGTGGCGTGCCCGAACCTCGGTTGCGACAGTCGTTCCCTCCATACTGCCCTGAGATCACGCCGGACCTCTTCCCGCCGCGCCTCGACTTGTCGGGAAGAGAAGAAGAACTACATGTACTATCGCCCAATGTATATACTTACCACCGTAAAGACTATTTCTGCTTGCAGAGTTATAACTTTCACTTCCTAGGCCCTTTGTTTTGACCATTCATACTATTCATAAAAAAGGGTCATTCATTTCATAAAAAAGGTGGCCAGTTCACAGATGTGGGATACTGCGCACGCGATTTTGTTTTAAAAGTGAGCAGAGATGACATTGTTCGATAGTACTTACATACTACGTGAAGACTTAAGAACTACATATAACAATTATAGTATTTATGTATATTTACATACTACCTATTTATCATCCTTTTATCAATAAAATATTTTTACTTGATAATTTTCTTTTTACACTTATGTCAAATGTCAAACTGTCAGTATCTTTTTATTTTTCTGTCTAGTTTAGTCTATGATGTTACTTTTTGGTTTATATAATTTAAATTGATTTTCTAAAATAAATATTGTATTAATTATAATTTAATTTTTATATTATGATTGTACTAAATGAATAACTTAATTCTAAATTTTACATATGAAATTTACGCACACGAAGGAGGTCTGATATGTCCGGTCCGGAATCACTACATTTGAAGAAACTAATATTTGAAAATAGAAAAGAAGAAATTATGAAAACAAGCTGATGGATATAAACGCAGAGGCCGTCAGAAGAATGGGCTTTTTCCATCTCAGACTTTTGTGCAGTAAACAGAGTCTATCTCAGTCTTTTGTGGAGTCGGTTTTTTCATCTAAGCCTTTGTGCAGTCGACAAGTCTGCCTTTGCCTTCTTGGCAGTACAGTATAGTCCAGAACATGTAACTTACTAACCGGCTCGTAACTTCTGGACAGTCTACGTCTGTCTTCTCCCATCCATGCCGTCAAGTCCGTGATCCTCTACCCACTGAAGCCCTACCTGCTGATTGCCTATTCTACAACCTACCTGCTGTGGCTACTACTTGCGAAGCCCCTACCGGCTGCGGCCCCTACCTGCTGAAGGCCACTTCTGAGGCCTAACCTTCAGTGTGTGAACAACTTTACTGTGAACTGTGTAGTGCTGAACTGTGTTTTTCTATCTTTCTTGTATTTTTTATTCTAAAAAATTTTATTTGTCTTGTAAAATAAAACTGTTACACAATGGCAAACGTAGGCACTGACTTTGTCATTAAAAAAAAACTTAATGTCAAATCTCCTTTCACCACGACACGCCATGTGGGCTAATATAACAATAAACTACAAGACTCACTCTATAAAATAAACAGGGTAGATGAGTTGCGATTTTTGCAATGATTTATATTTTTAGGAAGGGGCAAGAAAAAATGAATAAACTGTAGTTAATGTATGGACAATAGAGTCACTTGTCCCTCTGTCGTTGTTAAATGGTTCGTGAGCTTAGTAACGTTTGTGAATGTCGAGCCAAATGTGGGGCGTTAGAGTGATACTACTAGTTTCAACAATGAATATATTCATTGTTGGTTAATCTGGGTCCAGTAGTAGTTCAATATTCAAATACAATATTGTTTAGTTTTATAATATTTATTAAAAGTGAGAAGCAATAGGTGTAATTTTGTTTGAGAAATAAAATATAATCACACTTATTTATTTTAGGCTGATGAATGTTAAATATGGAATAACTCAAAAGGCAGTGACCACAAAGTTGGTTTCTGCTTACCCCCATGGGAAAAGAGCGTGAATTTAAATTTAAAACTTTAATAACTAAAAAAGACAAACAGAATAAGTCAAATAAAAACTAAATTGATTTCCACGGTTAAAATTATTATTTTCGTTTTAGTACAGACGGCTACCCCAATCTGTCCAAATTCTTTTAAAGATTTCCAGCTTTATTATGGTTATTCATATACATGTTCGATTGGGAAAATTTGACAGATAAGGGTAGGCTGGTGTACTGACGTCTGTACAACTGATTTGTTGATGTAAAAAAATATATCCTACTAATCCTACTAATATTATAAATGCGAAAGTTTGTGAGGATGGATGTATGTTTGTTACTCTTTCACGCAAAAACTACTGAACGGATTTTGATGAAATTTGGCACAGAGGTAGATTATAGTCTGGAATAACACATAGGATACTTTTTATCCCGGGAATATGTTCCCTTGGGATAATTTTCGACATTCACGCGGGCGGAGTCGCGGGCAGAAGCTCACTATAACATATACAGCAATGACGTCTTAGCTAGAGATGGTAAACTTGATGAGCACTTTCTATTGACGTATACAAATTGAAGATCTGGAACACCTGATGTGGAACTCCAAGAGCCCAGCTACACTATAACATATACAGGAATGACGTCTTAGCAAGAGTTGGTCAACCTGATGAGCACTTTCTGTTGACGTATACAAATTGAAGATCTGGAACACCTGATGTGGAACTCCAAGAGCCCAGCTACACTATAACATATACAGGAATGACGTCTTAGCAAGAGTTGGTCAACCTGATGACCACTTTCTGTTGACGTATACAAATTGAAGATCTGAAACGTAATATATATATCTTTTCTAATAATATAATCATTACCGACTGAAATAAATATTTTCTTTCTTTTTAAGAATTGTACCTATGTATTTGTTTAAATTCGTAGCGAAAACAAGCAAAAAAATCAAATTCGAAGACAATTTACCAAAAATTACAATATCCACTCTCCCCTAAGTGATCTAGCATTTTCCTCCGATACTCGACAACGGCGCATCGGTTATGACGGCCATATATTCGGTGACGCTAGATAGTTTGTGACAGACGCCTATGCTCCCCTGCCCAACTTCCACGGCAAAATGGACGAACAATGAACTTGCTGTTTAGAATCGCAATGCCTTAACTTTTTGTAAATATGTCATAAATCGGCTTCCGAATATTGAATGACACAGAAATTGTTGTGCAACTTTCGTCAAAAAGAAAATATTAAGTTTTGTGTACAGAACGGTCTTATTATATGCGCAACAAAAAAAAGAAAAGTTGAATGTTTCGTTTACGTAAGGAGTGAATTCTTATTAATTTTGGGTTAGGAAAAACGAATATGACAAAGAAAAAAAAAATATTAGCTCTGGTTTTTTTGATATGTAAATGTGAAAATTTTAGTTTCAAAGAAAATCGTTAATATGAATTACATATACAAACAACATCTAAAGTGTGATTGTACTTTCATTAATGATATTAAAATTCAAAATTCTTTAAAAAACTTGCTGGATGTTTAGATCTACAAAGAATCAACTGATTCCTTTGATCTTTTAGCTTTCCTCTTGTAAGTGACCTCTGGAGCATCTCTATATTTAAACCAGCATTCATCTGCTAGCATTGCTTGATTCCAGCGGCCCTGATTACCCCGTTCCATCACAGAAATATCTTGACGGAACGGGGTAATCAGGTCTTTATGCTCGTCACTGGCATCTCCGCAATAAGGTGGGAAAAAATTGAGATGGGAGTGGAAAAAATGCATATTTAGGGACATATTGCAGCCAAATTGGTGGTATTTTTGTGGAAGTTCTGTAACCTATTGAGGGTAGTTATCATGTCTTCTGTTCCCTAAAAATCCACGTATAACTCTCTTGAAAGCCTCCCAAGTTTCCTTTTCCTTTCAAAATTAAATCGAATGCAATGTACTTTTCAATCCCATTGCTTATTTTGGTTTCCTACCTTCATAATAAAATAATGTTGATATGCAGTCTTCACAAGAGGCATCAAATTTCGTTTTTTTTTTTGTAAGACAAACGTTATTTCATCACAAATGTAACAAAAATTACTAGCCGAATTTACACATTTCCTTGGCATATTGATTTCTCTATATAAAATACCCCAAAACAAGATGATATACACGAAATACTATAAATTTCACCGTTACAGCAATAGTATTACACATATTCTTCTGTCTGACAAATTATTTGTATTTTGAAAACAATGAAGAATATTTCAAAAGAACTATTTTCTGCAGATTGAAAAATACGAAATTATAAAATATAAAAAGTAGCTTGTATCTCTAAAACTAGAGCTGATCGGTTCTTTTAATGGTCGTTTTTGCATTCAGTAGACGAAAATACATAGGATTGGACTAATTTTGAGACCGAAACCATTTTTTTGTTGCGCAGTTGGGTAACTAAGTAAAAAGAGTCGTTCATTTAAATTGTATTTAAATTACTATACATTCCGCGCCACGACTGAAGTCCTTTTGACGCAGTGCTAGTGTCTATAGGGGGTATTACAACTTCCCAAATTTCAGGATCCGATATTTAGGAAAAGAAATTTAGTCGCCGAAGCTCGCGAATACACGTACTAAATCGTGTCCTAATTAGGATGCTACTGATCCTAAATGCGATTATACTTTTCTGAATTCAGGACGTCCTAAATATCGGCTCCTTAATTTAGGAAGGTGTAATACCCCTTTATGTCATAATGTATAAAAATTTAGGACGCTTGCAGAACTTCAGTCTTGGCGCGGCCTCTATATTCAAAATCACATTAAAATCATAAGGTTTTATTTAAACAATTCAATGACAGACGGGCCAGTATCGGGAGAAAAAATGTGCAATGCTATATAACCAAAATGAAAAAAAAAATAAAAAAAATTAAGATGGGAAATTTCTAAAGAAATAAGCAGTACCTTTGTACTTTAGTATTATAATTTAATTTCCTGTAAATTGATTGTGTGTACATAAATAGTTAAATAAATAAATGGCATCTTAAATGTTTTTTAAGAGGTGACAGCCAGTTTCTTAATGCGTAGCCAGTAAGGAGGTACTAACACATTCATAGTTGATACTAATTCTTTCAAATACAGATCTGTATGTAAAAATCACGTCATGTGGGAATAGTAGATTATTAACCAAGGGGATAAAGCAGTGTCTTCTGTCGCGGGTGACGATTTAAATCGCGAGCGTAACGAAGGACTCGAGGTTTACTCCCGAGCGTAGCGAGGGTGTTAAAAGCTTAAATCACGAGCAAAGCGAGGGATTTAAGATGAGTCCTGAGTGTAGCGAGGGATTTAAGTTCATCCAAGACTAAGACAGCTTTATCCCCGAGGAAAATACTCTACTTTTCGTACCATTTGCGAAAAAATTAACACAATAATAATATGAGATAAGCATTTATTAAAAATAATAACAATTAAAATAAACTTAATGTTTATGTATTTGAAGAAAACAAAAACACTGCAAATTCCTAGACTAATATTTTTTTGTCGGAAAAGCAAAGGCATCAAGCTCATAGGGCCTTGTCGGTTTTCGTAATTTTATTTAATAATCATAGGTACATAACTGCATAATAAATGTCTATTCCTTTTTCAAAAAGATAATGCTTTATAATACAAACTCAATGGTGTAAAGTGTAAATACAGATGTAGTTCAGTATAATTATGTATTCCAAATTTAAATCACATTCTCCCCCTAGAGGACGAATGAAATTCAGTACAATTTTCTTTCCCTGTTTTAAACAGATTAATAATGACTATTGTTATGTTCGCTTTTTGTGGCATAGAATGTCACTTTTTTGAGCAAGTGGTACGAAAAAGTAGTTTTTGGCACCTAACTTTTATTCCAAAAGTAATATAATTATGCCAAACCTAGGTTAGGAAAAACCTTAATTCAGTAGGTATGCGCCCTCCTCATTTGCCATTCTGTGGGAAAAGTATAGAACAAATCCCTAGGGCAAATGCTAAATTGTCACCAACACCATGGGAAAAACCAAATTACAATGCCCAAAACATTTTTATACATCCCCTTTATGTCAGAGAGCAATTTTCTCGTATTCGAATTATATTAGTATACCATAGAGACATGATAGTTGCACTTGATCCCACGATTCCCCAAGGACACCACAACAAGTCGCGAGCTAAATGAAAAATAATTGCACGAACCCAACTAAAGGGTGACATATCAACGACGGAGACAGATATACTGAATTTCCATGAGTTAGACAGAGATAACCATATATTCGTACCCTCTAAGCTAGGTCGGAGTTGTATAATCTGAACTAGGTATAAACGCTTTTGTAATTGTTAGTCGGCAAACTTCGATACCTTTGGGACGTTTAATGTGAGAACCATGAAAAGAATGAGTTTCACACGTTTTCGTGCTCATAATTTCATGTGGTCGGCTATTTTAATAAATAAATACATACTATTTATTATTATAGCCATATAATTTGGATGTTTATAAAATTAAAATGTCGTTATTCAAATCAAATTTTAGGACGCCTTCGGAATATTTCACATTAGAGTAATTTGATAGAGTATCTTAGACGATAGCAGACTAAAAAATAGTAATTCTTTATTTACTCCATTTGCTCAAAACAATCACTTTCAATAAGAAAACAAATCATTATAATGTCTTATGACGTGTTTCGTAGCACCGTAGCTCGTAGCGCGTAGCACACCCCCGTAGCGCCTCGGTACCTACGACCTCGAGGCACTTTTTAATCGCTTTAAGTGCTTGCTAGGATTTCCAACACTTATTTATCGTGAATAGCTAAAGAAGAAGAATGGTGTTTTATGTGAGAATAATACCGACTATTGTTCGCTAAGAGGTAGTAAGGCAATTTGATCACGAGTCATATTTTACGTCTAGCTAGTATTTATGTATATTAGTTATACTCGTATTTATAATTTTTACTATTTAACAAAAAAATATGGTTTCTTATAGGCAATAAAAACTTAGGTATAGGTTTCAGACAGAAAGTCAATAAGAACTGTCAAGTGGGACTTTTATTTTTTTCATAAATAAAATATTCTGGTTCCATAGAACGTGTGAAAATGCAAGAGATGTTAATCAATTAGACAGGCAGATTATCGTCACATCACAATCACAACTATGGGAGATTCGCGACACGGTGCGCGAGAGCAATCACCCGAACTCTTCCGATGTTCCCACGGAAACTGCCGAGTGTCGAGCTTGTCTGTGATCTGCCCTCGTTGGTACCGTATCGAATGTCACGCCTCATGTCCAGTTTAACATAGATAATACCTTTGATGATCACAATCTGATACGCTTGTTTGTCGATTTTATGAAGCTGTCGTGAAGTAATGACTTAATATGACACGTTATTTAATGGTAGAAAACGATTACTTAAGGTTAGTTTTTTTACGGACTTGTACTTTTTTCAGAAAAGTTAGATATACGAGTACCTGTCTATATGAGGCATTGTAGCTCAAAAAAAATTAAATAGATTAAAACACTTTTTTAGTTTATATGAGTTACCCATAGTATTTAGTTAATACTGTATCTTTATAGCAAAAGTATCCAGCATTTTAGACAACTCTTTTTTTCGCATATCGAAGAGTCATAAATACGACAGTAAAACGTTATATTCAACTGCACTACATTTTAGATAAACATCGTGATGATATGAGATCAAAACCCATAAGTGTTCGTGCTACCCTACTAACAAAAGCACGAATAACGAGACAAGAGCGTCCCGCCACTAAGTGATTACTTAATCCGCTTTTATCGTTAGCCGAACCGACGGCAATCAACGCGATTAACTAAGGGTTAACACTAAACCGTCCCATTACTTAACGCTGTTGTTTCATTTAGATACTAACCACTTAATATTTGATATTGATAAGTTAGTTTTAGGAAGCTCCCTGCTTTAAACGTGATGATAAAAAAATAGTCATCAAATTATTTCAAATAAAATCCGCTGTTCGGTTCATCTAGTTGCAATGTTTGAGAGGTTTTATCCAGCAATTACATATGATGACGATAGCCTAAGCTGATTACTAATAATTCTCACACCCAAACAAATAAAAATATAACAAAAACGATTTATTAAACAACCTATAAAAACATCCCATCTAACGCAAACTTTCAACACTAGACAATAATTTTCCTTCTACCCGATAATAATATTATTATGGTTCTGTCGCACCATAAAACTCAATTGAAGCAGACAATGGCAGTTTTATTCCCTATTTGAAGTGCAGCGAGCGACAAACATTTGTGGCAAGTGTATCTAATCAAGCGAGCGGCGAGAGAGAGGCGCCACGTGGCTGCCACGTGACGTGCGCGTGGCCCACCTGCGCACACGCAGGGTCACATACTACTCGAAACTGATCATCATGCGAATCTGTGTTAGAATAACAACTACTGATTTTAGACGCCCTTGGACAAAATAAATGGTACTCAAAAAGATCGGGTGACTTGAAACAATATTTTTGGAAGTTTTATTATTTGATGCGAAAGTTATAAATAGGTGGACTAACGATGCGTAGATTCAGTTACTGAAGACTCTTATTCTTATTCTCGAAAAGATGGCTAACATTTTGTCCCACAAGTTCTTAGAGACCTAACTGAGACTAGAGACCTCAGTCACCAATTGTTAACACAATTGCAATCTTATTGCATTCATTCAACTATCGAAATATCCATTATCATTAAAATAATAATTGACAGTCCTCAAATCTTAAACCGAACGTCTCAGACATAAAACCAATTACGTCTGAAAGCAATAGCAGACAGTGCATCAGTCCCGCCTGTCCCCGTGGACTGCAGGCGCAAGATCTTAGATCGAGAGGATTGACATTTTGTTGGCAGATCCCCGCGGGTAGCTTGTCAATCTTTATTGCTGGCTCACGGGCAAGCGAGCCCCTGTCACGTGTCAGGTGACCACTGCACTTGTAATAACAATGAGCTTGATGTTGAATTCTTTAATGAAAAGCACCTTGATGAAAGATTTTATCGGCATGTCAGAAATAGGTACTAGTAATACTGTTTGTAGTACTGTGAGAGGAATTCATAAGAGTAATGTATGTAATTTTTTTACAGTGTTTTTAATTAGCAAACGTATTTTTTTTAATTAAACTAAATAACTGTCAGTGCGTGATTATTATCGTTAGCGTGTTTTTATGCTACTTGCACGAGTTTACTGGCTCGTTACTAAAACAAAAAATACACTTTATACGGGTCATTTTTAGCGATTTCCATGGTGATCTCTATACATATATTTTTACTTAAATTAAAACAAAAAATAAATTCACTGTAAAAAAACATATTGATTTATTTCAGTACATATGAAGGTTTTCAGAAACGTGTTTGGCGAAGCATGCATTGAAGTTCATTAATGAAACATGAACACACAATCCATACCGCCCTTGTCTCAACTCGAACTAATCTCTCGCGCCGCACAGGGATAACAATAAAACCAAAATGGTCTGTGATAATATAGAATTTATTGACTCGGACGCTACCGTGCAACACCGCTTGATGGATTAAATTGCCCTATCCCTATGACAACGTTGGCACAGAAAAAATACGCTGTGTATTAAAAAGCAGCTGGTCATTTTTCAAGTGATTCCTTTTGCTCTAACAGAACAGTTGGCCGACTTTTTGTTTCACATCGGACGAGGTGGCTTATGGCAAATTGTGCGTTTGCTTAACGTTTACGCCGACGAGCAGTGTTTGCGCACAGCCTCTGATGAATTTGGGTAGCGGCCGAGTGTTGAATTAGGACACGTCGCACCGCCGACGACGTTTATATTTTTTAAATGTAAATTCGTCGCTGACCACAGCTACCGTGATTGTTGTTAGACCTATTTGCATAAAAGTGCTCCCATCTATCCAAATTCAACATATTTTGTATTATTATATCCAATGATAAAAACAAAAATGTAAAACCCAGAAGCTTTTTACCGATATTCAGTATTTACAGTCACACTGCAAACAAAATTAATTATTATTCAAAATTTAAAACGCGCCCCTGCCTGCTTAATTGTATATATAAAATACAGTGCAACATTAAATTGATATTTGTTTATTTACCGAAAAACAACCCGCTCGTTGCATTTATCCGGTTTTAATTGTAATATGTGAATTCGTATTTTCCAGGCGAGTTTTAATTATCAGGAGTCGCGCGCGCTTGAGTTACGCGACCGCCCGCAATATTTATGGCGGCACCCCACCATTCCAATACACTTTTTAACGTAATGAGCGCTCGTTGCCGCGGGAGGGTGCCCCGTGCCACCCGCTTATGTACACAACAACGCGATTGTTTATCCATTACACAGAGCCTATATACTCAACCATAACTACATAATATTGTCGTCAGTACAACGGCAACCGAATTGAAAATATGAAAACACGTTTCATGAAAAGAAATGAAACAAAATGTGGGTTTGTTTAGTTGGGGACAATAAGAGTGTCGGTTGCGCCGAGGGCGTCATATCCCGGAATACGTGATCAGGTCGCGAGTCACCGGCTCGCCGCGCTATATACGTGATCAGTTACCCATAAGACGGCGCAACACTCGCCCGATTCTGAATTGCATTAAACATTCAGGAGGAGCACACGTCGCAGATCTGACTCACATAAAAATGAGCGCTTATTATGAAATTAACTAGAGCTAACCGCACGATGTCTACTCGCTTTTTTTTTGTAGGCACCGCCCGTCAGCCGCACTCGAATTACTGGACGCTAATTGGACTGCGGAAATGTGACGGACGGCGCGGGAAACCATTTATTTTTTTCGAGCCTACTGTGCCTTATGAAAATAATCTCTCGAAATCCGTATTTTTTCATCTTCATTTTGGTTTCACCGATGTTAAATCAAAGAATAATTTTATCAGTATATGAAAGTTTTCGGCACACTTCTAGTATAAACATTAAATTTTGTTATAATTTCAGATTCTAGAGAAGAATCATATTATTAGAAAGAGATTTTAGGTGTACTAAAACCAAAATGCCATTTTCCCTGTCTAAAACTTTAAAATCAAATCCGTCAAAACAACGAGCTAGACTGACCTGTACCCTCGCCTCAGTGAGGTCTATCTTCATGGCGATCTCCTCCCGCGTGTAGATGTCCGGGTAATGCGTCTCCTGGAAGGCTCGCTCCAGTTCCTTCAGCTGGGCTGACGTGAACGTGGTCCTAATTCTTCGCTGTTTTCGCTTTTCTGTCAGCGAACCTTCATGGCCGCCGTATACTTTGTATGGAAGACCGGCTGTGGTAGAGAAATATAATTATTGATATAAAACGCGCTACATTTTCAATATGGACTTAAAATAATTCAAAAAGGTTGTGTTTATTTTATTCCGTCGTTAATGTTTATAAAATAAAAATGCTTCTCAAAGGCTAACCCAGATTCAACGATCCCATACTTTATTTTAGGGAACGGGTATGTATAGGACACCTTCAATAATAACTTTTATAACAACTCTATTGAACAGCCGTTTTGCTTTTTCATGATTACGACCATGGGCCCACAAACAAAGTTGTAAGCTTAGACGATCTTTATAGTCATATTAACAGAAGCGATACCAAACCGACTTATATGACAATTTTAGAGAACTCAATAGAAATTACTCGTTCTTAAATTTTAATTCAAATGAAAATTAAGAAATTCAATTTAAACTATAAATCGATGAAACTTTATTGAAAAAAAAAGACTTAAAACCTTTTCAAACACAAAACTTTCGCTAGGAAATCAGTGTCCGCATGGTGTGCAATTTAATGAGTATAGTATAGCCATAAGTAGATCTTAAAAAAAAAAAGTATATCTTTCCATATACAGTAATACACACAATCACACATACACATCATTACACACTCCCACATTCTTCTCACTCACAAATACACATACTTTAAAACTCAATTTACGCATATTAGATTTCTACATGCACCTAAATGAAGAAGAACGGTTCTCCGACACACCTCACTCAACTTATTACTCACATAAGTAAGCAATTTTTTGGCCGATCACTGTCTCTTAAGATACAGATCTCCTAGTTTAAGAGACAGGGTTCATAAATCTGCATGCATTTAAATTTTTGAACTTACTGTGTATAAACGGACCATGCTCAACATTTTGTATCAATTGTTATAAACTTTGTCTGTATGCGTATTTCTTTCTTTGATTAATAAATAAATTTTATTATTATTATTATTATTATTATAAGTAGGTACAACTAGGAGCAAGGTGCAAGTTCGTCGCGGCCATTTTTGTCTCCCCCTCAACGACGCTCCCTGCCTTCTCGATACCTACGTTATGTTCACAACACACTTATAGCTAGGAATATATCTCCTCGAGGTTTCGCTTTAGCATATTTTTGCTGTTTTATCACATTTAGATCGGTTTCGGCTTATTGTGTAATTTTAATTTGTATGAATTTGCATTTCTGAAATGAGACTAGAGTTAAGTTTCGTTACTTGCCTTATTGTTGAAAAATATTTAGTGTTCTTGTAAGCCTATGGAATGTATGAAGTTTACGTAATAAACAGAAAGATGAATTTATGGTAAAATGTTGAGAATTATCGAATATTTTTTGTTTAGTACTTTAGTTCTTTGATTTTAGATTCTTAGACTAATAATAATCTTGCCCAAAATAGTTATTTCTAAAGTAAATTAATATTGCATCTCATTATCGCTAATTAAGATAAAGACACGAAAACTCAGTTACAGAACTTAATTCTATAAATATTTGATTCTAGATTTAAAAGCCTCACATTATTTAAAATTTGAAGCAATATAAAATGTATAGTGTTTACGCATGATATGGGTTATTTTGTAAAAGTTGAGTTACTTTACTAAAAGCGTACTAATTTGATTTAGGATCCCAAAATAACTTTATTACCAATGCACATCGAGAGTTCGAGAAATTTCTACATGCTATTCACTAGATAATCTATATAAGAAGTATCTTGTAATTAAACTCTAACCAGACATTCTATTGCTGCAATAAACAGTTTTGTCTAAACGTAGAAAAACTCGTAGCCTTAGGTTGTCGCGTGGCATAAGTATCGATCGTCGTAGCGCTACGCCGTAGCCCGCTGCTACGTGCTACGTGAGGCAATGGACTCTTTTTATTTAGCGTAGCGTGCAACTTAAATAAATCGAATCGTCCTCTTGTAATAAACTACACAGTCTGAATGGCTACAATGAAGTCTTTGTGCAAGAAATAAAAGAAAGTAGATAATAATAAAACAATTATTCAGTCGATGTTCACTTATTGGTTACTCAGCTAACTTCAACATTCGTCATAATTATTCTTTAACTTTCTCTCTTTCTTATTAGGTATTTTATTTATTCATTTTGGATTTTACCGTTTAAAATATGAGTTATCTAAACTTTAACTTGAGTTCGTGTAACTCTAACGGAACTCGGCGAACCAAAATACCAAAATGTTGTGAATATTGTAGCAGTTTATATACAAAACAACTCGTAACGCTCAGTGGCGATAAAACAAGATCCTGTGAAACCATAACACTAACTGGCATTAGACATTAGATGTGGCAGCGGGCTGCGGGCACAGACCGCAGACCGCACGCGCAGCGACAATTACCTCAAATGAACCGGAATTAATCGAGACTCGCTTCTTGGCCGAGCTGCGGTCTCATTTGCATTATTAATAGAGGCTGCGGGGAGGGACGCTCGGGTAAGGACGGGGGGGGGCTGGTGCTCGTGTCACTGCCCCCGCGACCCGCACCCCCCCGCGCAATTTGCGGGACCTAATGAAGAGGATCTTTGCAAGATGTTTCTGTTCATAAGATGTTTAATTTGAGTTTGCAGTTCGAGGGTCAGGCTTCAGGCAGGGCCGCTCATTGTTATTGCGAACGTTATGTTTTATCGGGAGGCTGCGGCCCGAGAGCCGGGTTTACTAGTGAAGTATTTTTGTACTTTTTCACGTTTAGCAATTTGGGGTGTAGATTTACTTTTTTGGGAAAACCGGTTTGTATATCTCTTCTTATATCTCACACCCTTAATGGTATTTTCTTAAAATATTCTGTGCCTCATTAACTAAAATCCATAAGCTACTCAAGGTTAATGAAGGCAGTTAGCTTGCGAGTCACGTGGTGGCGCGAGGCTGAGGTGCGTGCGAGCACGTGGCGCTAATTAATCGTCACGGAGCGATTAATTCACAGGTGATATGATCCGTGCCCCCTCCATCCCTCCCCCCCTCCCTCCTCTAAACTCCAGCCTCCTGAGACTCCCTGCCTGTTAATTACTGAACGGCGAGACTGCTTGAAGGGCGCTAAGGACTTTATCAGAGGCTGTTTGCACTTGGGAATCTTGTGATTCTGAATATTTTTAGATACAACTTTAAGGTGTGGTGTTTTGTCTTGTTTTGAATTTGTTTAGGTATTAGATAGGTATGTAGCAAAGATAATTTAAAACAGCCAATCAGGGAACCTGTAAGTTAATTCTTGAGTACCTTTTTAGTGTACATAAGATGTGAACAAACATAAATACATTTTCTACTCACGAAAAAGCATGTCCAAACTCCTATCACATGGCGGCTCAAGTCCCGCGAGCTGGGATTTACCCAGTAAATTATATCGCGATCCATCTCTAAGTGAGCCGTGGTTCATTTTTCTCGCGTCACGCGAAAAGTTCGCCGACATCCATAATGCAGGCGATGTCGGCGCGTCATCGCGGCATATTGCGCCACCCCGCCGCCCGCACGCCGCGCCCCCGCCCCGCCGACGCCCGCAAGGCAAGGGTTACAGCTTAGATTAATGAATACTGCCCCGCGACCGTGTTACACGGCTTCCTGACGCCTTCACGCCTCCATATATCAGCCACTTGAGACTTGAAACTTTCATTTTGTTACATGAATCTAAAAATCTTGAAGCCCGCCACTTAAATATAATAAAATGGAAGAAGAGTTATGTGTACATCAGAGTACACTGTGTAATATTATGCAACAGCAATATATTTTATATTACAAATAAACATGTGGGTAAATTTGCGTAATGGCAGCAGTAAAACAGAAACATTTTTGCGTGAAGCTAAATAAAATTGTGCGGGGTGGCGTCACGTGCCCCTCAACGCTCATCTACATAGAATATGGTAGCTTTAATATCGGTACTTATTTTTTAGCTGGCCATTCCGTTGCTGGTGCCAAATGAATTACAGTTTCGAGACAAATCACTTGTTTCCATAATTATATCAGTCACCCACTGTATCTAATTTGTCACTTCTAAGCTTTCTTTTTTTCTTTCTTTGCTACATATTAATACATATACAAAACAACAGTGACTGATCTCTCCTGCCACCGTATACAAAACAAATCTATCAGAAGAAAGTTCAATGACGTAGTAATACTAAAGTCAGTGATATGCCGTCGAATTCTTGTTTAACATATTCACATTTGCAAGAAAACAATAATTTTTTTTTCTAAAAATAAAAGTCAGCTCCCTCGCCGAGTGCGGCGCAGTAACATTGTAGAAGTTACGATCGCGGCTCCGGCTCAGCTCAACTGTGAGATATTGCCTTTTTTATGACCCACTCTACTATACTATACTATACTGGGACAGAATAGATCACATGATACGATAAAATATTGCCCTCGGTCCTCGCACCAAATCGAATTAACCCGTCCACTTGCATACAAAGGCGACATGAGAATAGAAATGGCGATATCGAGTTAGGATACCGACCTGTTTTCCCTCCACAATGCTCAGTTTTGTGGACGTGGGACGAACACATAAAATGTTTGCTGAACGCGAAAATATTCTCAATAGAGATTTTTAAAGGACTACGTTCAAAACTTTCACATTATACAGCGTGATCCTTAAGAAAATTGTTTTTTATAATCAGTACATTTATTAGTACATATTCAAAACTGTTCGACAGAAGTCAGCGATAACTAATATAAAGTTATGTTACAAAATCGGATCATACTCCTCAGGCAGTTAAATAACGGAAAATCTAAAAATTAACACCTACATAACTGACTACACTCAGTTTAATACTCCTAAATATGGCACGTAAACATAAGAGATAACCTCTAGTCAATAAAACGGTATAGGTAACAAGAAAACTAAGGATAAAACAGATAACGTACCGACGTGTATCAGTAATTTACCATACCTTAAAAGTATAAGGATTGTTGTCATATAATAACTCTTCACAGAATGCAAATGGAATCACCGTAATCTTAACCCTGTAATTCTTGTAATTGTACTACAATTAATACACAAACTTGTAATTAATTTCCGAGTGATTAACGGGCATAATCCGGAGTTACTCGAGATTACGTGAGAGTTGCCGCCCGAGGTAAGTTATTGTGTTGCGTGGGCGTCAGAGGGGTAGGGCGCGGAGCTGGGGCGGCGGGAGGGGGGCGCGGGTAGGTCCACGCAGAGCCGTGAGCCGCAAGATGCAGAGAAGAGTCGCTGGAGCTCGGCTGTCCTCCCCTTAAGATTCTCGCGGACGCCGCTGCCAATTAGGGACGCAATCGCTCACGCGGCGAGGACTCCCCCCCGGGCCCGCCCCACCCTGTGCACTAGTCTTTGTTTCGTGACCGACGTCGGCATCGTCGCAGCCTCCCGTCCCGCCACTTGTTCACCAAATGAAAACGGTTTCACTTTGGTATTACTAAAGAGTAAAAGCAATAAAGATAAAGTTTAAGAAAGGTTTTCCACCTTTTTTCCGCTTTGGTTTCCTAAGTTAGTTTCGTCTTTTACTGAGACAGTTTAGAAATTATAGTGATATAAACTTTAGCATGTTTTCTTAGCAGAAATACATTGTCATGATTGATATTACTAGAGTTATTTTATTAGTTTCCGTAGATCAAAACGCAGATACGACTAAGGAGGTCCTTTAAAAAGACATTCATCAGCAAATCAATTTGTTGATATAATGAACTGTTCCTAGATATAATTTTGACTAACTAAAGCAAACATCGCATACATAATAAATAACTTTGTGTAAACAGTAGACAAAACTGTGCTTCGGTGAGGTTGATACTTCTTATTCAAGTACATATAACTCTATTCCATATTAACAAATCTTCCATTTCATTATAAATGTGATATGAAGAAAGTGTTTGTGAGGATGGATGTTTAGATGTTTGTTACTCTTTGACGCAAAAACTACTGAACAGATTTGGATGGAATTTGGTACACAGATAGTTTATAATCTGGATTGACACAAGATAGTGGGATAATTATGAGATGTAGCGGGTGAAACCGGTCGCAACAGCTAGTACAAATAAATATACTTAGTTTCAACCAAAGCCATCACAACCTTCTTGGTAGTGGTTTCTATAACGTCGAATAAATAAAATAATATATAATAATGCTGTCACATGACTGTCTTGTGGTGTTACGTGATTTGACTTGTGTGAATTTTCTTATTAATAAATCACTTTTTTTTTAGTAGCCTGTTCTGTCCCACTCCTGGGCAAAGGCCTCCCTCCACTCCTTCCATTTTCCACGACACTGAGCGTCCTCCTTCCAGTTTGGACGGAACCCGTCTAGTTCGTCCCGCCATCTCCTACGTGGCCTACCACGACCTCGTCTCACCGTCTCAGGGCACCAGTTTTCTGCTATTTTGGCCCACAGTTTGTCCGGCGGCAGAATAAATCACTAACAATTTAAAATACCTATCTAGATTACGGCTACAATGGCGGTTACACGCTTAATGGCAATTCTATTAGACGCATTTAAAAAATAATTCAAATATAGATGCAATTTTTTTCCCTTCTTTCTTCTTTTTATCTTAATTGTTATCTTTTTCTTCTAGACAAAAATTCACCTTCCACGCTGATCTGGGAGAGAAAGAAAAACTTAGAATGTATCAGCTGCTTTTCATCCCGCGCATGTCGTAAAAGTCGACTAAGGGATAGGTTTAACGTTTACTTTTACTTGCACATCTTAAGTAAACCATAGCCAACATAGGGCATGCGAACTGCCACAGTATGCTTTTGGCCTAAGTTGGACAATTGGCGTAAAAACAGGACGTCAATTTAGGGTGGTAGCGGAGGAACATTATCTGAATGTCAACGGTAGCACCCACGGACCGAGCTAGTAGGTTCACTGTTTACCCATCAACCCGCATTAGACAAGCGTGATGGGTTAATTGTCTAATCCCCTTCATTCCATGACAAACAAAAAGAACAACAGGCCCCTAGTGCCCGGCGTCCCTAGTGGTGCTACTGTTGATGACGGTGGGCAGAGGTACCCTAGGGCAGGGGGTGCTAAGAATCCCCGGGCGGGATCGACCTTCCGTCATACGACACAGGCAAAGCGCAAATCGGAAAACGAAAAATCACTTCACATTTTAACATATAATTCACGAACATTGAGAACAGAAGACCGTTTACTTGAGATTGAAAATGCAATAAAGGACATCAAATGGGACATAATTGGTTTATCAGAGGTGAGGAGAAGTGGGGAAGACACGATAGAAAGAGAAAATAGTGTATTCTATTATAATGGACAAAGTGGAGGCCTCTATGGTATAGGTTTTTTAGTTGCTAAAAAATGGAAAAATAACATTCTTGAATTTATTTCATATTCTGACCGGATAGCAGTTTTAAAATTTAAAATATCAGACGCAAAAACATTAACTATAATCCAAGTTTACGCACCAACGTCTTCTCACCACGATGATGAAGTAGAAGATTTCTATGACTTACTTAATAAAGCTTGCGATGATCACCGAAGCTCTTGGAATATTATTCTAGGAGACTTCAATGCAAAAATTGGACTGAGGCAAGACTTGGATAACGAAAGAATCTTAGGACCACACGGACTTGGAATCCGGAACGAACGCGGCTCTCGTCTTATTCAGTTTGCTTTCGGACAACAGCTATGTATAGGAAATAGTTTCTTCTACAAAAAACATCAACGACGTTGGACTTGGATCTCCCCAAATACAAAAACGAAAAATGAAATTGATTACATACTCTCTTCAAACAGACAAATAATAAAAAACATAGAAGTAATTAATCAATTTAAATTTAGTTCAGATCACCGGCCGCTACGGGCAACGATAGTTTTCAATATTAAAATTCACCGGAAAAATCTTTTTAGAAATCAGATCAGAAGATTGGATAGGGAAACGCTGTTTGCCAATAAAAAAGAATTTATTTTAGAACTCAAGAATAATTTTAACTCTTTAAATACAGCTTTTAAAGAAGATAATGACATAAACCAACAGTTTAGTGCCATCATAAACAGCATAGAAAAGGCTAGTAAAGTGGTGAAGCCAACCCGAAATAAAGCTAAAAAACTGTCACCCAACACTTTAAAACTTATAGATGAGAGACTAACTTTAGGTGCAGAAAAGAAAGATTTAAACTATAGATTAAAAGATAAGGAAGTAAAACGTAGCATTAGAAAAGATATTAGAAATTATAACAATATATTAGTACAACACGCATTAGAAAAGAACCGTTCACTCAAAATAGCGAAACAAGGAATAAAAAATAAAAAATCGTGGATTACGAATCTTAAAGATAGTAACGGAAATAAACAAGTCAATAGGGACAAAATTATAGACATATGCACAAGATTTTATCAATCATTATATTCCGATAGACCAATATTAAACACATCTGATTACTTCTGTCCAAACACAATTCCACCTATTTCTGGTGGCGAAGTCCATTTTGCATTAGGTAAAATGAAAAACAATAGGTCATGTGGTGAAGACGGCGTTAGCACTGAAGCCCTGAAAATAGGGGAACCAGTACTTCTTCCCCACATCACAAACCTGTTTAATGACATTCTTCGTTCGGGTGTTTTCCCCACGAACTTTTGCCATTCAAATATCATTTTGTTGCATAAAAAAGGAGACAAATCTGACATAAACAACTATAGACCCATTAGCTTGATCTCTCATGTATACAAAACCTTTATTAAAGTTATAGAAAACCGTATCTCTGGAGAACTCGACAGACAACAACCCCCTGAAC
Organism: Agrotis exclamationis; assembly: GCA_950005045.1. Classification (NCBI taxonomy): domain Eukaryota; kingdom Metazoa; phylum Arthropoda; class Insecta; order Lepidoptera; family Noctuidae; genus Agrotis; species Agrotis exclamationis. The sequence continues at coordinate 11,897,545 of OX465425.1, read as the reverse complement.
AAGCAGGCTTCCGTCCCGGACTTTCTACTACCGATCACTTGCACACCCTTAACCAGATTATAGAAAAATCTCTAGAATTTAATTTCCCACTCTACCTTGCTTTTGTAGACTACTCGAAAGCATTCGACAGTATAACCCACTCTGCCATATTTGAAGCTCTCGGTAAACAAAATGTGGAACCTACTTATATACATCTCTTAAAAAACATATATGCAAACAGCACAGCTGCTATAAAATTGGATCGCATAGGTTCAAAATTCAAAATTCTGAAGGGAGTCAAACAAGGCGACCCGCTGTCTCCTAAGCTATTCACCAGCACCCTAGAACATGTCTTCAGAAAGTTGACGACCGCCTGGGAAGGGAAGGGTATTTGTCTAGGCGAGGCAAGGTTAACAAATCTACGCTTCGCTGACGACATTGTGCTCTTCTCTTCATCAGCTGAGGAACTGGAAAGCATGCTCCAAGAACTGAGCGATGCAAGCCTTGAGGTTGGACTGAAGATGAACATGTCGAAGACTAAGCTCATGACCAATACCACACCTATCAATGTGCATACGGACGGGGAGAAAATACACTACGTCCAAGAATACATCTACTTGGGCCAAGTAGTCTCTTTCCAGGCGAGACAAGACAAAGAAGTGACAAGACGCACGGAAAACGCCTGGAAGAGCTACTGGTCCATGAAATGGCTATTCAAGGGCGATTTGCCTATGCACTTAAAACGCAAGCTAATGGACATGTGTATTCTCCCCATCCTGACATATGGTGCACAGACTTGGTCTTTGACTGTCATTCAGATGTCCAGACTCAGGGTTTGCCAACGAGCGATGGAGCGCAGTATTCTAAATGTTAAACTAACTGACCGAATCAGAAACTCCATACTGCGCTCCAGAACTCAAATAGCCGACGTAGCTCACAAGGCTGCAAGGCTAAAGTGGGACTGGGCAGGTCATGTCTGCCGGATGCCGTCACAACTGTGGGCTCGAATAGCACAGGAATGGAGCCCTGAGACAGCTAGGCGGGGCCGCGGCAGGCCTAGGAGAAGATGGCGGGACGCTTTGGATGGTTTCCTTGTGAATTGGCGAGAAGAGGCACACCATCGAGAGAAGTGGAAGGAATGGGGGGAGGCCTTTGCTCAGGAGTGGGACAAATTAGGCTAGATAAAAAAAAAAAAAAAAAAAAAAAAAAATTCAATGTGCAAAGCATACAAGCATGTAAATGAAAAGCGGCTCTTTATTCTCCAATCTTTTTCCTAGTCGTCTGTATCCTGTCTAATGGACAACTCTCAAAAATTTGCGCACAGGCTTTATGATAATCTTTTGAATCACCTCACTATGTCTTTCCGAGTTAGCTTCGATGGCGCCTTCCATCTTCCAAGACCCATTGCGTGAAGTTTTATCGTATCCTCCTCTTTTACATTTGTAGTGTCCGTTCTGAAGCACATCTTAAACCTTATGCGCAGGCATGCGGACTGCGACTTGCCGTCCGATCATGGTTCATGCCCGGGTCGACGGTGCGTCGTGTGCCACGTACTCCTCAAGGAGCTGTCAGCAATCTGACGGGGCCCCTCTTAGAGGGCCAAAGCCTACCGGGGTCGCGGGACTGTCATATCAGATAACCGTGACCCTGGAACGTACAGGACTGTCAAAGGACACCGAGGATTTAAGTCAGTAACTCAGTACGAGGCTGGCAGTCCCTCCGGTTGAAGATTTTACCAAGATAAAAAATATAACTTATTATAAAACTAAATAGTTTATAAGATTTGTATCAGGGTATCTACTGCCTGAATTCACGGCATTCTCGTATTAATTATGAATTTAATTGTATTTCGAAAAGCATCCTTACGTATTACGAAATGCAACATATCTCCGTCTGTCTGTCCGTTGCTATACGTTCACAACGCGAGAACCACTGATTCAGTTTGCATGCATCTTTTATTTGTAATTCATCTGCTCATACTCCGGATGTCTAGTGGAGCAGTAGTACATACTAGCTTTATTAAACTGTGCCAAGGTATTCGCTCATTAGAACCTCGACTTTAGAAACTGGAAGGTTCTTTATGCGCAAACATTTGCTTGAAAATATATTGTTATTTTTCTAGGTAGGTAAACCTTTAAAAATAACAATATCTAGTATATCTTTTAATTGGTTTGCATAATTATTATGTTACATTGACCCTGTAAAAACGTATTTCAGATTTTAACGATGATCTCTTTTTAGTGCTTTTAACTTTCTGGTGTTTTTAAATATTTTGAGGAATCGATTGAGTGGTGTTTTGTTGCTGAAATTAGGTACTTTAACATCGTTGTAAAGAAACACGGAAATTGTGTTTATTATTGCCTAATTAATTAAGGTGTTCAACAACAAAAATCTGATCAAAATAAAACTGAATTTCTAAATCAAAGTAGCGCATAGCACAGGTATTATCATGTACCATGTGTACTACCATGCAAAACCAAAGAATGGACTATCCAGTAAGAGAACATCCCATCAAAAACATAAATGTGAAATGAGAGCCAAGCTATTGAGCTTTTACTAGATTTCACTTCTTTTTTAGTTGAAGCCAACAACCAAGGCATATATCATAATATTGATTATGATATATACCTTGGTTGTTGACTTCAACTAAAAAAGAAGTGAAATCTAAATGGGTGCCAAGTTCAATGGTCAGTCCTGAAATTTATTTATAACAACATAAAATATATTTCTTATTATAACTAAGGATCATACATTGTACCCTTATTTGTGACTTGGCTATTTCTCATATATATATATATTAGATTTTCGTATTTATTACGCGTTACGTGTAATCAATGCGAAAATCTACTATATTCCTATTTATAAGTACAAAAACGGGAATATTTGGATTTAAAAAATTAAGGTTGGCATTCAACTCGACATATATTCACGTAAAGATCTTAAAATCCACATACAGAGATTTACAGGCACTAATTATAAGTTAAGTGAAAATTATAATAAAACAATATAAAAATACCAGTTTCTGATTGTTTCCTTTTATTCACCTAATTACCTATCTGCATGCCAAATTTGAACTTTCTAGGTCATCTGGAACTGGAATATAGTTTTGATCTATAGGTCAGTCATAAAAATGACGATTTTTGGGCGTTAATAACTAAATAACCGTTTGAAATATGTTTATAAAATTCGGAACATATATGTATCTTGCCAGTCTCAATATATGAGCCAAATTTGACAAGTTTAGGTGAAATAGTTTTTGAGTTATGAGGGGCTAAAAAGTGGGTCCAAATGGTTCGTGTATATTACACACTGTGAGCGCGTTGCTTGGCTCTGACACGCTCCCGCGTGTCTAGATACTTTATTACATGAAAACAAATATTTTTCATAGTCTCTCTCTCTAAATAGTCATAGATAATAATATTCAAGTAGCTGAGAAATAGGTAAAATATTTGCCCTTTGTGAAGCTTTACAGTTATATACTTAAATAAACTCATGCATTTTCCATTACATTGCTAAAAATTAAAAAAGAGGTGTGCATTTCAATGGCAAAAACTGCTGCTGTTTTAAACCTCAGATTGTACCGTATTTCAGAAAAGATTAGGTTCGGCTGTTCGGACTAACGCAAAAAGTAACTTCCAATGTTGATATTTATAAAAAGAAATGCTTTAATCTTTGAAGAATAAAGGAACTTCGAAGATCAACTTAATGATTCTGATCTGAAAAAACTTGCCCGGTGCTTGTTGGACCAACCACAATAGAGAGTTCCGTAATTTAAAATAATTTATCCCAATATTAAATGGTTTAGTGACCTCCATATTCAGATTTCGTCTTTTCATTTCAGATTTCTGCGTTTAAGTCACAGAAATTGAAATGTATGGGCACTAAATTTCAATTGAATTGGTCTAGAGCTAGACAATTTGGAGAAAACGGAACCCTAAAAATCAAATGAAGAGCATAATAATTCTTGTCTAGATTCTTATTAGATTACGGAGGCCTCTTACTAATAATTTATTTTATTTATTTATTTATTTTTCTTTATTTGCACAGACTACAATGATCTATAGTGTTAGTAACAAAACTGCTTAACCTATGTTAGTACTTAATACATAAAACGGAACGTGTTCGGTTCACGTACGCCCACACTAGCGGACTGTCTGCCCGGGCGGCTATCGACTGCAGAATAGTGTTGGGACTGCCCCGCAGCCTGCAGAGTAACGAGGCTGATAGTGATAGTGATAGTTAAACCTTTGTGGTTGCGTGCTTTAAAAACGTGTAATGCCATCGCTCTCTGCTGTCGTTAACCTTAGTCGCTACGCGCGGTCAGAAAAATGACACTATGATAACCTGTCTTACCAATATTTTGTTCTCAGTAGGGTTGTGGATGTCCAAGAGATAGTCCCTCCAAATTAAATAAAGCTGAATTTAGGTTTGACTACAGTCGAAGCTTGAATGCCTCTTTAGAGCCACCACTACTGAGGTCCTGGGTTTGATTCCTAGATCGGGTCAATGGTATTCCATCAAGAATTTATCAGTAGCCATGGAGCCAGAATTTATGCCTGATTGGCATTAGCTTCGACCTCTTCTTAACTCTTCGAGGGTTAAAAACATGATTTCATGTTATGGAAGGCGATCAAAGCTATTCGTATAATTGGGAAAGCTTTATTAGCTCTGGATGCTTGTGCACGTGAGTATCTATGTTTGTAATCGCGCCCACGCTACAAGAAGAAATACCTATAGTGTGGGGTTTGTTTTTATTTTTTAAATGATGTGTGTTAGTGCTTTATCATTTCACTACTGTTCCCCATGATTTCACTCCCGCTGGTCAGCTCCTATTGGTCATAGTGTGACCTTATATAGCCTATAATCCTCGATAGATATCGATCACAAAAATATTTTATCAGTTAGAATTTGCCTGAGATTAGCTCGTTCAAGCACATAAACTCTTCATCTTTATAATTTTAGTATAGATTAATTATATTATCGTTTCAAAACTATGTTGGAGTTAACGTTCTAAATAGATACAGATGAGTACCAGTATTCTGCATAGATCGTATTGAGTAAGAGTGCTTTCAAAGAGAAATAGGTTGTCGATTTGGACAGGTAATTAAGTATATGTAGTATGTAGTGCAGGTAAAACATGTATAAAGAAACCCCAAAATCTGCTTAAAGTAACCATCTTGACTTCCAATTCGTCAGACAACGATTTTTTACTCATAAGACGTACGAATGAGATACGGCTGGGGTCTTGGCACTATCTTAAAACACCGCTGCCCTGGAGCGCAAAGGGTTACTGAAAAAATGGTCATATTTTGAGCTAGGCAAGTCTTTTCCGCTCCACTATGGGGGGATACATTACATACAATTTTTCAAAAAAAAAAGTTCTTTATGGGAATGTGTTCTATGAACTACTGACAGAACCACAAAACAAAGCCGACTTGTCGGTACATCTTTACTTTTTTATAATTTTGTTAATAAATTTCCATAGTTCATTAATTGTGGACATCCTGCACCGGTAAATGCTTAACCCGTATGAATCGGTGCAGGAAGTCGGTACCGACCCGTGTTTATGTGTACAACCTTACTAGATAACTTGGGTTTATTTTGCCTGCTGTATGTACATACAGCAGGCAAAATAAACCCAAAACAAACAGGTGTAGAGAAGTCTGTACGAATAGGTACCTATTCGTACTCGACTTCTCTACACCTGTTTGTTTATAGAAACACCCATATAGGTACGATACCTTTTTTAAAACCGTCAAAATCACTACATCTGTCTCCTGATGGATCGTCAGACCCTTAATTCTTATGGAATTATTTTTTTACTATACTATTATTATTATTACTAACATGTATTGTCCCATGGCTGGACTAACATACCTACAGCCTCTTCATTCCTACCATCATCGGTCACGATTGTGCGCTAACTTCTTCCAATTCTCAAGGAAGACATCCAGTTCGCCCCACCATCCCCTTTGTGGTCTACCGCGACCCCGTGTCGCTGTTTCAGAACACCAATCCTGCGCTTTGTGAACCCACAGCTCATTTGGCATGCAACAAACATGTCCTGCCCTGTTCCATTTAAGTTGGTTATTCTTTTCAGCCACGCCAATAATTGTGTTTTAGAAAGCTATTCTGAATTATTATTATTAAATTCTGACAAACAGCACGGACTAACAAATTAGCAAAACAAATCAAATTGTCCCTAGCTATCAGATCCAAGGCGGTTCCTACAACGTATATCTGGTGCTTAACCTTAGCTTAAACTAAGTATAACTAATTAAAATGAAAAGTAAGAGATAGCGTTATTCAAAGATAACTTATTGATTCGATCAAACATAGTTATGTAGTTGAGACAGCTAACCGTAATCTAATACTATTAATAATTATATTATGTTATAGCTAGCCTATATTGTTCCACCGCTAGGCTCTCTTCATTCTTTTCGATATCATAATGTACATATATAATTGTGTATTATGTCATAGTTATTCTTTACAGACTTTATTTGGAATGATCTCCGTTCACTGCTGCATATCAAAAATGCCTTTTGAGATATGTAAATAGTGTGACACTGGCATTAACTTCTCTATACCTATTCTAATTGCTTTTAAATTATTTTATATTTAAACAATAAAATGTTTTACAAAAGTCTTGAACTGCATGGTTAGGTATTTTTTTTTACAATTACAATTGCCTAAACAAAAATATAGACAATATTTTCAAGAGCAATTTAATAGCGACTTAAGAAAACGAAACCTCTACGCGCTACGCGGCGCCGTAGCCGTAACTGCTACGAAAGTTACGCGGATATAAGTCGTAGCCGCGTAGCGCTACGAAAATGTGATAAAACAAACATTACCAGTTTTTTAGCGAGTTTGTTTTAAGACTTGAATACAATCAATAACATTAGAAGAAATTGATGTGAGAAGATCGAACATTGATAATAAACAAACAGTCTATAAAGAAAAATGCCGTCGGCAAAAGTTTGTTAAGATTACTTACGTTGTAAATTCATGGATGGCGGAAATATGTGGTGGTTTCTCATGGCGGCGTCCTGTGGGCGCGCGCACTGTGGTGGTGGAGGCTGGTAGCGCATGCCCTGGTAGCGGTAGGCCGCCTGCGACATCTGGCCGCACGAGGCCAGCTCGCCCCACGACAGCTCGCCGCCGCCCGAGCCCAGACATCCGCCGTCGAAGCCGCCGCCTGCGCCGCTCAGGTATCCGTACTCCATAGTGTCCGCGACAACACCGGCTATCTACTCAAACACCCGGACATGTGCTCCAACCAGACTCGTAATTAATATTTCGGGTAAAACAACAACAGAGCCGCTGGAGCGCCGCGCCGCGCGGGGCGCGTGCGTCTTGTGTCGGAGGGAAGCGCGCGAAGGCTCACAGCCGCATAATTGGATGAGCCGCGACTATATCGAATTATGCCGATTACAGATGGTATCGGATCCCAACGATAGTTTTTGCCAGCGCGGAGGACCGCGCGCTCGCCCCACTTGAAATCGAATGATAAGCCTAATTCAATAAGGACGATCCTCGAGGACGGGGCGGGGCGCGCACCCCCGGCGGCCGGCCAATGGTCGCGGCCGGCGCCGCAGCGCAGGCTTCTCATTGGTCGGCGCGCACCCCCTCTCCGCGCCGTGACTCGGGGGTGCGTGTCACGACACTTGTCTACTTTTCTTTTCGCCGACAGTTCCTTTGTCATTGAGGAAAATAAAAAAGTTGTAATTAACGATCCAGGTAGGTACCTACTTAACGAATGACTGTAGGTATTTAGTCTATAACTTTTTTTAATGAAATGATACTTAATTAAAATAATATAAAAAAGACTGATGTCATAATTTATTAATTATTCATTCTTATAATAAAGCTGTTCCTGTAAATTTATTTTTTATTTATAATTTTCAATATGTTTATGAAAGGTTGATTACTAATATTACATACTAATATATTAAATGAAACATACACAATTTAATCTAAACACAAAATATATACAAAAGATACTAAATTAAAATTAAAACTAAATTTTCTAAATAAAAAAGATTTACAACAAAGGCAAAGTTTTGTCCATAGAAAAATTATATTCGGCAAACTTATGACTTATGAAAAATATAGATATAGTTGAGGTCATACGGGAAGCTTGCAGAGGACGATATATTACGCTAGCTATTATTTGCCATTACCAAAACTATACTTCAATTGGCCTTAGAAAGTAAATAAATGCCACATTGAATGCAATCTTGTGTAAATAATAATAGATACATATTTTACATTATCATTACAAATAATGTAAGAACAACCCAATTATGCATATCAATCAGAAACAGGGTACCGTAATAAAGCGGAATCATTTCATTTAGTTTGGGATCCTCGGGGATAACTCGATAACTGATAAAAGTTCTTTATGAGAACTCCGGCGTCCTAAGAACTGAGGCGAGCGTGTACGACTGTGCCGGTGAATAAATAAACGTGCGAATGCTAATGTTAGTTTTACGTGTTTTGAGATTTTATTTTGCATATTAAGATCTTGATATTTGTTTTCTATACCTACTATATTATACATTTATCTTACAGAACTAAAAATGTCCACAATGTAAAATCAACTAATAAGTAATAATTAAAAAATGTACACAATATATTTAAATTCTTTTTTTTAACGTTTTTGTAAAAAAAAAATATTTAAATACATAATTATAAAATAAGTGTAAAAAAAAATGAATAAAGATAACCAATATTTACAAAGAGACATAAAATAAAACTAACTACATAATATTAACAAATAGGTATAGCCTTTTAAGAAATATTGTGTCCGATAAGCCTTGTTGAATAAAAGTTTTGTTTTGTATTTTTTTTTACTATTTTACTTACAATTTTCATAGGGTTCGTTTTGTTCGAAACGACTTGTAAACTTAAGTATGTGAGTTAAAATGACACATTATTTCACAACAGTAGATGAATATGATAAGGTAAAGGCACCCTTGAAGGCCCAATTAATTTCAAAGTCTTATAAAATTGTTCTGTTGGGAAAAATAAAGAAAAACCTTCCACAGAATAGTAATTTGTTTAATAATGAAACATAATAAAGAAGAAATCGCATTTTTTTTTAAATTGTGACAGAAATAAAACAAATTTTAAAACATAAGCTGAGGGCCATCTTAGGGAAGTGGTCACTCAAGAAGGCCCGAAGTGTATCAATATAAATGTATGCTTAATTGACATTTTAACACTGTGTTCTGGTTATAATGATTTTGAAATACAGTTTTAATTTTAATAAGTTCAAAAAAGACAAATAAATAATCCAAAATTTGCCTGTGGGCCATGTTAAATCAATCAAAAATGAAAATAGCTATAAAACTAAAATAACTTTCTAAATTGAGATATGTCAAGTACGTAGACATTTATCATAATAGTTTGTAACAAAATAATTATAAATCAGTTATTTAATCAGTCATGGATTTTTTTTCACATTTGTGCATGGGCCTTGTTAGGACTATAAAAAATCAACTTTATTTATTTAAACGAATCTGAGCGTTACACTCTTAACAAAAATAAATCTTTATAAAATAAAAATCTAATACAAAGGAAAACAATCAACACAAAAGTTAGTTTACTTATCATAAGTACTTTGGCTGCTTAATGTGATCTCGTTTCAGTTACAATTGGGACACACAAATTGTTCCTCGTCCTCCGTAGTTAAACCAACACATTGGTTCTTCATTTCTTAATGTACGCCTTGGTATGCCATATTTTGCAGCTGCTTTTCGTTGAGACATCTGTCTGGTATATACTGCTTGAAGAGCTTTCTTTAGTTGAGTTTCTGTCCATTGTCCACGCGGTTTTTTATTTGGTGGCTCCATGTTGGGCTAGGACCAAAAAAAAAATACTAAGCAATCACGACACACCAAACTTGACATATAGCTGAAAGCGCAATGTTCAAAAAGAAGTAAGTACATTATAATACAGTTAAAAAATAGAAAATAGTAATAGTTGAGTACGAAAATAAAATATTTCGTTCCAACAGTTGCATGCCAATATGCGAGCTAAAAAATTATATTTGTGTTAAAATAATAGTTTCAAGCCCGAGGAAACTTTTAAAAGAAAAAAAACTGATTTGTTAGTTCACTTGGAATTTATTGTAAGCTTTATGTATTATTCAATAGTCCTAGAAAGGCCCGGGCCATGTTTGGGAAATATGGGGTGGGCCATTATAGGAACCTTTACCCGAGTTTATTGCAAACTCGAAAAAAGTACAAGAAAAAGGTATAAAATAATAAAACTTACCTGTAATTTAATGTTGAACAGATTGAATAAGTCGTTTCAGTAGTTAAAACAAGGAAATGCGCTTTATATTTGTTAATTTTTGAATAAGTTTACTTGACTGAGGTTAGAAATACGTGCACCGTTTGACACGACAGCGAAAACTGTCAGCCATATGGCAATATGGCGGCACGCTTGGAGTCAAACACAGATGCAGGTTTGACTATGGCCACAGACGCATAAACCCGCGAAATTTGAAATGGTTTGGACGACCATAACTGCTTTTTTTTTTAAGTGGGCCATCTTGGGAGCCGGGCCATCATCGGCCACACTACCTTAGAACAAAATGTAAATGTACATTTACATTTTTCCTTAATTTAAGGATTGAAACTGAAGTAGGTACATACATACCTATTAATAGTAAAAATATTAATAGAAATGGTGAAGTAGTTTTCCTTAATCCGAGGCTGTTTTGTTAAAAACTAAATAAAATACATAAATCACATAAATCATGAACTGTGGCCATTTTTTTAACAATTGTTTTGAAAATTGAATGCCGACCAATTGGTCGCCTCCACATTACGCCGGATAAGGATCCTTATGCACAGGTATTCTTCAAATAGTTGAACAACTTTTTCTGTACTTACTTAAAACTAGAATTTTCTTCTCGGAACTTTAAAACTTTATTTCCCAGTGATGTGTCTTGTTGTTCAAGTAACCTAACCTGACCTAACAAAAATATGTTTTAAAGAAATCATTTATTTTTTAATTAGGCACAAACTTATAATCTGAAATCATTTAACTTATCATCATCATATACACTTCTTCTTTCCGTGACCCCGGAATGTAAAGGGCTATTGAAAGACAACGTGGATTTTGGTCAGTACAAAACGTCTGACAGTCCCTCCCGCCCTGCCAGGCTGTGTGGGTAACATTTGATGATTTTACCACGCTTAAAAAAGAGACGGCTTTCAGTACAACTGGATACAGAATACGGTAACTAATACAACCCATTTTTTTATTTTAAAACGAATTTAACGTAGTTTGACACTTCAACAATACATGGTACCAAACATCACCGTAAGATGTTAGCAAAAGATTGAAAGATTCGAGCTTGCAGAACTTGATTGCGGTAGCTTAGTTGGTAAAATCGTCCGGTGTACTGAATCGGAAGGCCGCAGGTTCAACTCCTGACCGCACTCGAATTTTTCTGTCCACAACCCAGTTGATACTGGATAATACGATACCCTTTGGTTAAATGCTTACATTTATCTTGTAATATTTTAACGTCAAAAAGCAAACTGTCCCATATATTCTGCTAGCGTAGAAACACATCTAAGCCCAGCGGGCGGGCTAACAAGTGCAGGGGATCGTGTGAGAAAATGACGCGTATAATATTCACAATATTGAAATTACAACGTCTCCTGTCCCCAGAGACGCCGCACGCGACCGCGCCAGCTCCGCGACACACAGCCCGCTACCTTATTTATTATTTATATTAATTACACTGTTGCTACTATGGATTTTTTTGTTGTTGTTCTTTTTTATTTTATTACTTTTCCTGTTTAGTTTCGTTACATTGCAATGATTAGCATTGGATGTTTGATTTGTAGTTGAATGATGCATTTCGTTTATTTTTTCCCACGTTTTTATACACTCACAATTCTTGTTTGTTTGTAAGTTTGTTTGTTTGTTTGTTTGTCGTTCCGGTTGGACTTTTGCAACTCAATTTTGAGGCACTTCCCGATAAGCTAGCAAGCTGAAATTTTGCACACACTCTGAGTTCTGATGACAATACATGACAAGCTAAGAAACGTCATAACGCATCCAATATGGCGGCCTCCCCAAGATGGTGGACTGGCTGTTTGAAATCCACCCTCATGATATGGGTATCAAATGAAAGGGTTTGCTGTCAGGAATATGAAAAAAATAGTCACGTGACTTAAATCCAATATGGCGGACGTCCAAGATGGCAGACAGCCTATTTGAAATGCACCCCTATGATGTGGATATCAAATGAAAGGGTTTGCTGTCAGGAGTACGAAAAAATAGTCACGTGACTTAAATCCAATATGGCGGACGTCCAAGATGGCGGACAGGCTTTGAGGCACTTCCCGATAAGCTAGCAGGCTGAAATTTTCAGGGTAGCTTCAAACCCGATGAACAAAGATAAAAATAATAAAATAATTAATAGATTTAAAAAATCTAAAAACCCACGTTTTTAAATATCCTAAAAATAAGAAAATAAAATAACTGAGAGAGGGGCCACTCAAAACGTGGGGGCGTATCTTTACAAGTTACACCCACGATCTATACACGTCATGTAAATATATCCCATAAATAATCCCTTAAATAATATACGCCCCCACGTTTTGAGTGGCCACTCTCTCAGTTATTTTATTTTCTTATTTTTAGGATATTTAAAAACGTGGGTTTTTAGATTTTTTAAATCTATTAATTTTGTTAAATGCGATAGGCGAACTGTTTCGATAAAATTGTAGAGCAATTAGCAAAAAAATACGGATTAACCAATTATCCCAGCAATTACGATAGATAAAAAATCTTTAACATATATTCGCTCTTTAGGTACCTCTGTTACATTCTCAAGGCGAAAGAAAATAATAAATAATTTAATTATTGTTTTCAGATGTTCTCTGATAGGAATAACGTCGTATCTATGGAAAGGACAATACTTATTTGTATAGGTACGGCGAAAAGGTAGGAAAGCAAGCAATTATGTCGACGTTAAATAAGCACATGACTACCTATAAATACGTTTATATTTTATTTTTCAGGAACTGTTTCAAGCAATAAAGAGCTGGTAAAATTAATAATAAGTACATTTTCGTATCAACCATCGGGCGTAATAAAACTTGTAAATTAGAAAGTCCTTGCATTTTTGTATCCCTAAACTGTGGCTAAACTTTATTTTCAGCAATCCGATTCTGTCGTGCAATTCTCACTCGTAAGATATACTCCAGTAACACTTTATCATTACAGAAACCAAAGTGCGTAGACAGGGGTACCGTAAATAGCAGGAATTCTGCGTTTGTCGCGTCTCGCGGGATGAAAAACAACAAGTCTCCGCGGTAAAATATGTGATCACTTAGCAACCTGCAATCAAACAACAACTGCCGCTTAGTTTTTCTCCTTCGCTGTCGACGAATGTACCTTTTTTTCCTTGTTTTTACCTTGTATGTTTGTTTTGTATTCGTATATTTTCTCAAACACAGAGTGCGTTTGAGAAAATGTACAAAATAACTTTTTTTATTACTCTATGAGCAGTGGTGGCCCAGTGGTATCGGCCCCGACTTACGAGCTGTAGGTCGTGGGTTCGAATCCAGCCAGGCACATTACTTTGTGTAATTTATTTCATCACCACTGCTCTCAAAACGGTGAAGGAAAACATCGTGAGAAAACCGGCATGTCCTAGAACCAAAAATTCGAAGACGTGACATCCACCAAACCCGCACTGGGCCCGCGTTGTGGATTATGGTCCACTCCCTCTCTCAGGGAGGAGGCCTGTGTCCCAGCAGTGGGAACGTTTATAGGATGATGATAATGATGATGATTACTCTACGTCCTGTTTCACGATAACCGCTTTAATTATAAAAAGGTACTGTTGTTTAGCACGTCCATATTTATATTCAGCCTGCATTATTTTCGCCTACACCAATTAAATCTAAAACTGTAAATCCCAAAACTTAAGTACATACAATTTCGACCTTGACACACCAAATCAGTACAAGACAAACAGCCTTAGCAAAACATTGCATGTATTTGCGGACGGCTGCCGACGTCGGGACGTCACAAGGCGAGGCACAGGCCGCGGCATCTAATCTGATAATGCGTCGGTTATGGGCGGTGTGCGTGCGCCATTCTCCACTTACCCTCGACTAATTCGATTTGCGCCCTCCCGGCCACATGCCGAGCAGTCGAGCTGCATCGACTGTCCCCATACTCCACTTGTACATATTTTTAATTAACATTTTTGTTACTGAAATTATCCTGTCATATGGTTAGAATTTTTCAGGTACTTTACCCAAATTTCTAGTTTCAGTTCCATGTTTAAGGGGCGAACTTATAGCCATCAACTGGGTTCAAATCAAGGGTTACACAAAGGCACTTCTTCACTACATAGTCTTCAGGGCGTCTCATCACGTGACCGTACCACCTCAGCCTAGCTTCTCCAAGCTTTTCTGTTATAGGAGCTACCTTCAGGCTTCCTCTAATATATTCGTTTCTGACTTTGTCTTTCATGGTGACGCCAGCCGACCAGCGCAGCATACGCATTTCTGCTGTGTGCAATTTTTGTGTGTGAATTTGTTTTGCAGCCCATGTTTCGCTGCCATACAGCATTGCAGGTCTCACAGCTGTTTTGTAAACCCTGCCTTTAGTTTTCAATGGCATTCTAGCATCACACAATACTCCCGTTAGAGAGCGCCATTTGCTCTATGCTGTAGTGATCCTATTTCTGACGTCCGCTTCTATTGTGCCATCGTCTGATATCACAGATCCAAGGTATTTGAATTTGCTGGTTTTAGGCAAAGTTATATTTTCCAGCGTGACGTCTTCATAGGCTCCCTCGGTCTGATCAAAACGGCACACCATGTATTCAGTCTTTGTTCGGCTAATTCGTAGACCATTGTTTTCCAGTGCTTCTCTCCACTGTTCCAAATTTCTTTGTATTTCTTCCTTAACATGCGACATATACTAGGATAAATAAATCCATGTTATAAACTAACTGTCTACCAAATTTCACCCAACTCTGTCCAGCAGTTTTTGTGTGAAAGAGTAACCAACAGCCATGCATCCTCATCAATTTCCTCATTTAAGTTTAATGAGTTTTATTAAGTTAGGTAAAATTGGTTAAGCACCTAGGCAGCTTTCCTAGTAGGTTTCATAAATAAACGTATGTACGAGTTTATCTATATACCTAATTCGGGATAAGAGGGACCATAAAAGTTCAGCAACTTTCTAATGACATAAGCAACCATGCTACTGTTACCAAAAACTACCAAAACATTGTAACTAATATTAATGACCACAAAGTTATGATGTTTTAAGATAACGAGTTAAATATTTGCACATTTTTTAATTATTTACAGTAACGTGATTTAAAACAAACCAGTATATAAAAAGTTTTTTGAGAAATAAATAAATTGGAAATTACAAAACCTACAAAAATAGTGTAGGGATTTGATAAAAATCGATAGATTACATTTCCTGTACTTACTTATACCTATCTGTAGTTTATCAAGAGACCTATAGTAAAACCGACTAAGTGCGAGTCGGACTCGCCCATAAAGGGTTCCGTAGCAGCAATAGTAACATAATATTAAAGTTCTTGTAGTTTGGTTGTAACTTTGAAAGGTAAATTGCTGTTTACGATTTATGACGTGTTAAAAAAAACTAATTACTTTATCTCTTTCCAGCCAGTTTTCGCTGGAAGTTTGCATATTAACGTACATTATACATTTTTTTAGTTTTATCATTCTCTTATTTTAGAAGTTACAGGGGGGGGCACATTTTACCACTTTGGAAGTGGCTCTCGCACAAACTGTTCAGTTTATAAAAAAATGATATTAGTAACCTAAATAACTTTTTTAAAGAATAAAGACCTATCCATAGACACCCCATAAGTATGGGTTTGGTGAAAAAAAAAAAACAGTTGCAATTCTAAGTATTGCAACCCCCCAAATTTTTTTATTTATTATTTTTGTGTGAAAATCCTAATGCTGTTCACATAATACATCTACTTACCAAGTTTCAACAGGATAGCTCTTATACTTTCGAAAATTTGGCTGTGACATACGGACGGACAGACAAACAGACATGACGATTCTATAAGGGTTCCGTCTTTTGCCATTTGGCTACGGGACCCTAAAAAAACCACTGACCCGTTTAATTCTGAAACTATAAAAAGAACTTATTTTAGGTGTAAGTTTGTAAACATAGTACGGTTGTCGTTAGCGCCCGCTGAAAATATTCACAGGAGAAGCTTTTTTACGAAAAGTTTACCAGAAGACAATTCTGTAGTGACGACAGCTATAATTGAAGACTGTGAGCGAGGCCCTTTGACTGTGCAGTGCAGACGAGGGCAGGGTCCGGAGAGGAGGGTGCGGTGCGCGGGCGGCGGGCGCTGGAGTGCACCTGAGCCCGTGATTGATGAGCCTCACCCATCGCCATGATTGCGAGCTGACGCCGCCATTAACAAGGAATACGTGACGTATGTACTGTCTCAAGATGCGGTTTGACGCCTTGTGCTAACGATGTGTTCCCAGGATATCTGTGATCATTTATTACATCATATTTAATTTTAAAAAGTGTTAAATAATTGTGTTACAGTAAATACAATCCACCACACAACTATCGTAGAAGTAATTACAATTATTGAAGTAGTAATACAAGA
The DNA here is from genome assembly GCA_950005045.1 of Agrotis exclamationis. NCBI lineage: Eukaryota > Metazoa > Arthropoda > Insecta > Lepidoptera > Noctuidae > Agrotis > Agrotis exclamationis. The sequence continues at coordinate 11,880,894 of OX465425.1, read as the reverse complement.
CGTCTAATTAGGCAAACCCGCTATAGAGTACGTAGACCACTCTGTTAATCCTGCCAGATTTACGTAAACGCCTATGCAAAGACACCGCCGTTTGTCTAATAAAACAAACCGCGTGTTTACTATCTGCACTCCCGATAGCTCTTTATAGTTAGCGTTAGATCAGCGAAGGGGAAGATCGGTCGTCGGCGGGACGTAGCAGGTCCTGCCGCGCTGCTTGTCAAAGTGGCCGCCGGCGTGTTTGAACAACTAATGAGCGGCTCCCGGGAGACGTCGTGTTTGCCCCGAAACGCCCCAAGCGCTCGCCTGGGTTTTTCGTACAAACGCCTGGGTTTGCAGAGGTCTCTCGCCCCCCACTGCCCTCGCGGCGCACTCCTTGTTTACTCGCCACTCGGTGTCGTATCGGACTTTCGAGTGTAAATTGGAAATTTGTAGATAAACCTTCGTACATAAACGGGATCAAGTATCTGGTAAATCTTTGCACCTGTGTTGTGAACAAATAGAACACGGTGTGAGTTATTGTGAACAGATTTGTACCTTACAATTAACCTTTCAGGTAGTTTGTTGTATTGTATAATTATACCACGATAAGTTTGACTTCATATCTATGTAATTAAAGTTATTAAAAATGTTGTCAGAAAGGCGTACATATCATAATGTATTAATACGATATGTGCGCCTTCTCAACCTGACTGGTGCGATCCACTTGTGGAAGACCAGCCCGACCGATTCGCTATCGTAAATAGAAACAATTCGTACCTGAGAAGGATAGCAGGACTGTAGTTCCAGTTGCGAGTGTCAATCCGGCTCGAAGGACCAAAATGTACAAGCCAATAGCCCGTACAGAAGATTTGTTGTATGTTGGTGTGGTGAAGTTGGCTGTTGGAGTAGACGGGATGTTGACAGGAAATAAATTCGACGTATTGTGTCTGTACTACCGGAGTGAGTTTATTGTACACATCTATAGTACTCCATATTAATATAAATTAAAAAAAACTTTTTCAAAAAAAAATGTAACCGCCTTCAAAAACAACCATAAAAAACGGTAAAAAAAAACCTACAAAATAACTTTTCTTTCGGAAGTCGGTATCTTTGTTTTCTTTATTTCATTGTCTTTTTTTGCCACCGACTTCCGAAAGAAAAGTTATTTTGTAGGTTTTTTTTTACCGTTTTTTATGGTTGTTTTTGAAGGCGGTTACATTTTTTTTTGAAAAAGTTTTTATTTTACTCTTTTTAGATTAAATATTCAACCCGAATTCTTGTCAAATACAACATGTGCACTAGAATTTTGTAGTCCATAACACCGGTAATAACATCGCTCATGTACACAATAAGCTAATAAAATTCCCTATCTCAAAAACTACCGAACCGATTTTGATGAAACTTACAATATTCCCTAAGTTAAATGATACCCAGTACAACAAAAAAAGAATTACTTAAATCGGACTTGTAGTTCCAGAGATATGCGAACTCAAACTAAATCAGTCGATGTCTACTCCTTACTATTAAGGAGTTCTACCTTCCATCATCAGCTCAGCTACATGAAATTATGATTACCATACGCAAGTACTTAAATTACTTCATAAAATTTGCGAAAAACTGTGTGTCGGCCTATAAAATTCGAGGGTTGCCCTCGATTTCTCCAGGATCCAATCATCAGATCCCAACTTGGTGACTATGGGACCACCTCAGAAGTACCTCCTTTCGAACAAAAAAAGAATTTTATAAATCGGTCCACAATTGGCGGAGTAATCGCGTAACAAATAAACAAAAAAAAAAACATACCGTCGAATTGATAACCTCCTCCTTTTTGAAGTCGGTTAAAAATTTAAGTAAATGACATAGTCGACAAAATAATTGAACGCTAAGTAATGTATAAAGTGAAACTACTTAAATTAGGTGGCGATGCTCGTACAGGTGTAAGGCACATAACTTAGAAAATATAATTAATTAAATAATAGAATCAAAATATTTTTTTTACAGAAAGTATAAAGTCACATTTTTAATTTGGTAGGTACTTTTTATTCAATATGGGGATTTTGAGTCTTTCTTTCGGACAAGTCAGCTATTTCAGAAAACCCCGAGGTAATGGAGCTCGACGAAGAGTGTAAAATTAATTACCTGTCTTAGATTCTGCAACGAGATTTAGAGAAAAGAATACCAAACGAGTAGGGAAAACATATTATCAACTTCAGCAAACATAGTTCCTAAGACAATTTAACGTAAGTATCTTTAGAAACCTTTAATGAGATCATTTATATATTTAAGTTAAGGGAAGTTGCTTCCTGAAAGTGTACCCTCGTTCTTAATACAAATTAACTCTTTGAAAAAACCAATTGAATTACAAACTTCGCATTTCTTCAAAACCGGTAAAACGGTCTTAACATATTAAATATCAGTTTTAAAAATAAATTCAGACAAAGTCACGTTTATCAAAGACATTCACCGGTATGACGAAAAAAGTTAAAAATAAACTTTTTCGTCACTGCTGCAATCTATGGGCGAACCGTGGAACCAAATACTATAAAACAAGTTTACAAAACGGTATCGGGGTATCGGTGTGTACCGTGACTATCCCACGGGAAGCAGGGAGCTTTAGTACTTCCCTCGATCCAGAATAGAGGGCGCTAGGTTCAACAAAATAAAGCTTTCGTAAAGTTTTATTCTTAATAAATATTGTATTTCTTATAGATTTGAAAGAATAACCATATTAATTAGAAACGGAAACATTTTTAAATCCCCGTGGTTTCTGAAGCTTTTAAGCTTTCATGCTTGGTAGTCACTAGCGCCATCTATGAATGCGTAAACATTTTTTAAAGGGGCTCAAACGTACTTTCTAGAACGATGGTTGAGCGAAAATAAGTACCTACCTATCCTCTTTCAGATCACACAGTATGTTGATTGGAAGAGATTCATGCTTGTGCATAGTTATGGTGATAAACATCGCCCGTTTTCACGAACACTAGGTAACACTTAAATGTGTAAAAGAATTTCCATGTCATTAAAATGTGCAATAAGTGCTAAGCGCTGCACTGCTCAGTAGTTGGGTAGTTATTTGTTTGCTTATGGGAAGAGCTTATTTAAAGTTTATACAAAGCTTCGAAAATCCAGGGTGTATGGTGTATTCTATGTCGTTTGCTTTAAGTTTAAGCATCGAGCTTATACTTACTTATAGTTTAAGATTCCAACTGCTGCATGCTCATAACCCTTCAAGTAACCCTGGCATTTAATGAAAGCTACGAGTATTTCAATAACCAATCCAAGACGTATGTTGTATTCTATGTCGTTTGCTTTAAGTTTAAGCTTCAAGCTTATACTTATAGTTTCAGATTAGAACTGCTGCATGCTCATAACCCTTCAAGTAACCTTTGGCTTTCAATTAAAGCTATTTCGATAACCAATCCGAGATGTACCTATGGTGTATTCTATGCCTTAGGCTTAGGTTTAAGCATTGAGCTTATAGGTACTTTACAGTTTAAGGTTAAGTGAAGTAACCTCTGGAATTCAATTAAAACTATTTCACCAAGTTGTCTGAGAGGTATATTCTATTCTATGACGTAGGTATTGCTTTTGGTTTTCATAATTATAGTTTCTTAATGGGGAGTTACAACACAACTCATAATTATGGTCATATGTTGTAACTAAACTTTAACTGTTATAAAAATTAAATGTATCATCCAATAATATCCTCTACGGACCAAATCTTACTACTTAGGTAGGTACATACTTTGCATTATAAATGCGAAAAAGTTTGTGACCATGGATGGATGGATGTTAAGGGGTATAAACACACCCACAACAAAGGAATAATTAATATGAGGACCAAAGTTCCTTAAAAGGCTAGGTTACTAGGTTTATTGGTTGGTTTGGTTTTATTTGGAACAGAAATCTAGATAAATATGTACCTGGTGCTTAGTAAATAAGGCTATAAAAACGCTTAAGTGTTTGTGTTTTGTTTTTATTATAAAACTATACATTAAATTATAGCCAACCTATAAATAAGGCTGCGCCATACACTTTTATACATATACATAATAATCATACGTACCTAAATACTATTGATTTTTGAAACAAAACCTTAACTACTAATGAACAATAGCCATTCTGGCGAGTTAATATGAACTCTTCTCATAATTAAAACTTTTTGAAGTAGAAATTAAAGTAGAATTGATTAATCTTTTGAGTACGTTCAAGATGGAAAGATAAACCTGTCATGGTGTCATGTACCCTACCCTACTGCTACTTATATGTAGTTTGTTGTTAACCAACTTAGAATTAAGAGAGTATTGATATAGGAAGGTAGGCTGCTGGCCTGAAGTATAAAACTTTAGCACGTAGGTAAGAAAGGCAGATTTGTGTGTGTTCTAGGTACTTGTTCATAAACTGATAAACAAGTTAAAGAAATAAACAATAAATTAATTCAAACAACAATGACAAAAGATGTACAAACGTAGAAATACTCACAGTATACTTACGCGGGATACACACACCACAATTAAAAGCTAGTCGTATCATGGCAACATTCGTAAGCTGCCTGCCTAATTTCAATTCGAGGTAATTTTATAAAATTACGTGGTTGCATGAACATTCATATTTTTTTTAAACTTATGTGAAAGTTACTTCGAGTCGAGACGGAATAAAGAGAGGAACTTGAAAGCTCACCCATTAATTTATTACAATTAGTATAATTAACATTGCGTAACGTAACGCTCCGCTCGTCGAGTCCACGCTCGCGCCGGTTTATCACTTACTACGTGGTGTTTATGCAAGTCTCTCCCTTACTCCCGTCGACTCCCAATAAATACAGTTACATACTAATTACAAGCGAGGAATTTTATTGTCTTTATATTTACTGGCAGTAGAACTTCTACTGCCTGTAATGAGTATTATATCGTCTTCTGAAACATTTTGCCAAACAAACTAAAACATCTTAATTACTTAAACGATAATACTTACTTCTACAAGTTGATTCTATACATCTAAACATTAAGTTTGGTCGAAAACAGGAATGTGTAAAACGTTTGACTAGAATTTACTAAAACTTAACATCGACCTAAATAAATATTACAACATTTAACATTTACACTCATTATCAGCAAATACTAAACACGTTGCCCTCCACGAAAAGGGAGTAATTCCAATTTACTACAGAATGAGATCTTACAAGTTAGTTACACAGTGACACACAAAACTATCCATACAAAATATACATTACGTCTATTCTATTTGTTTTGTAAGTTTATTTTGTCCTGAAATTAAACACATATTGCTAGGGGGAGTCAGATTTTAGTTAAATGTAAAAAAGTGACTTCATTTTCCTTCAGTCTTTCTACACATTTGGAGTTAATGGAGATCAAAAAGCACAATATTATTTATTTTATATTGTTGAGTCGAACAAAAATATCTTTGTTACAACCTTTAGCAACTCACATATAAATTAATCTATTTCACAATAAATAACATTAATCTACTCTAATGTTAATATTTCACATAAATAATTTGAGATCAATGAACAATAAATTCTCCTACATAACCTTTCTTATATTGTACAAGATTGGCATTTCTTTCAGATAAGGTCCATTTTTTGCTTCTGCGCGGGTCTTCTCTTATAAATCCAGGTGCACGAAATAAAAATGTTCGTAACAATGCAATCCACACTTTCATAAACATTGAGATCTTTGATTTTGGTTGTTGATTTTTGTACGATTTTCTATAGGTGATCCTTGGAGACAATGAAACTGTGTCCAGGAAACAAGATGAATTTAGATTTATGTGATATTAGAAATGTACGTCTTGCACGTCTGTGGGTGTATCTGGTAGTTGCGTCTGGCCGGGTGGGTTCTGCTTGTAGGGGAGTGTGTGACGGGCGCGCGGCTCCTGCGGCTGCGTCTCCCGCGCCAGCACGCGCTCCACGTGGCGTGCCACCAGCTCCGCCGCGGCCAACGGCGTGCGGGTCAGCGCACAGATGTCGCTCACCGACATGCGCACGCGCAGACCTCGTGCTGCCGCCGTAATACACGCAGCAGCTATCAAGGATGGTGGTACAAGCAGAAACTCGGTCTCTGTTGACAAATAAAAAGTAGACTTTAATTTCTAAGTTATTATTTTTCGATATTACTCAGCGCATTATTTTGAATGCAAGCTTAATGCGACCTACACGTTCACCGGCTATTAATAAGGTTGATTTTAAAACGGGTTTCTTGTTTACATGTTTTTGTATCGAAATTTTTGTACACACGGAGGACGCAGGCGCACTGGCGCAGGTAGAGCGTGCACATCTGTTGCGAGATAATTGCCGCGGAGTGCGGACAGGTGGCTCGGACACCTTGCATCTCAGCGTCCTGCCATCCGATGCTTTGCGTACATTATTAATATCTTATAACTTACTGACTGGCCAAGATCAAGACAATCGTCTAAAAATAAAGCAAGTCCCATCACACAAGATAGCTTGTATGCAACAATATGAGCAAAAAAATTGTTTCGATTTTCGACGACGATGTTGAAAAAACGTCGCGTTACATTTTGCACAATACGAGAACTCTTTTGTTATAGTTTGAGAATAAGGAAGGAGAACCGAACAGCTGCCCGATTTGTGCATTGCGTCCCCGTCTGCATCTTTGTGTACCTACCCCAGGACAATAGACGGGGAATAAAGTCGTCTAGCTAAGGGCGCAGCTGCAATTCGCCACGAAATAGGGACTCTATTGTGCGATTTTCAAATGTAACTTCGATCTCAAGTCGACTAATCAATACTACTATCGATTAAATTTAGCACAAAAATCGCTAAATTTTCAACACGTATATTTCACGGCGTTACACGTTAAATGTAAGTGTGTGCATTATAGGTACCTACTAGTATCGTAATGTTAAGCATATTACTAACGGTGTGAGCATTGGAGCGTCACAAGTCAATACAATGTTATAAACTTCAAGTCGCTTTGGGTGTACTACGATGTCAGCCAAGACGGCAGATGTGAGGACACCTGGCGCGACCCTTCCGCTAGCGCCTCCGCGAACCATGCCACTACCGTAGGGTCACTGCCCACCTACTACATGCACCCTTCTTACCTCCATCGTGCCCCTATACGAGTACTTCATAGCTACTCCTTAAGAAAAACTGTATCGCTACACGCGAGCGCGTCATAATATTAATCAGAAAAAGTGCCCACACTTTATTAATGTAACCCAAGTTCACTAGCTCGTGTCTGGCAGGTCAATGAATCCAGACTAGAAATGAACTTTTGGTCCGTTGCAGACGTTACACTACCTAAGCACCGCGCATGTCACCTAGCGCTTGAACTTAATCACTAGCATGCAACGGTGCGTTGTTTAATGTACATTTCTATGGACCAGTAGCTTATTAAAAATCAAAAACGATTGCGAGTGGCCTATCAGGTCTGATCTGGTCAGCATGAGCAGCGGTGCGTCACGATCCGTTGCGCGACAGATTGCCTGTCAGTTGGCGTGCCGACATCTGCTGAGCCGGCCCACGCCGCTGCTAGCGACCCGAAGACTTTACACCCCCGCGTCTTACCCTTCTAATTACCACAACTGCATTGACATTGGCCGTACACTCAACAGACATCGAGGACCGTTAAGTTCCGTTTGAGAAACCTGTCAGTCCCACCATTGGTCCCACCCTAATAGTGAATCCTTACCTAACACAAATAGAATGCAAAAACGCAGGGGTTGCAAATAGTTCGTCTAATTGTGCGTTAAACTGGTTGTGAAAATTTTATGACGAATATTATTGCAGATTTAATGTCTTATTCTAAAACCAGATTAGATAAATTATGTTAAATAAATATCTATATTGAATATATAAAGTGACAGTTTTATATTATAACCTACTTCCGTTTTATTGACAATAGAATCCAATGCAAATAAAAAGAAGGCTTCAAAATGGAGGTACCCGAGTATTTGATCTTGAATCGGATGTTAAAAACGGAAGCTCGAATCTCGTAAGGTAAAACGTTGAGATTGTGTTTGAAGGAGATGTACGGCTTATCGGGTTAGATAGGGTGGTAGGCCGCCAGGTGCGTCCCGAGACGGGTCTTTGTCGCGAAGCTTTTGTCGAGACTTTGGGACAGGGATTCGGGCGCGGAACAATGGCCGCGGGACGTCTTCGTGTATTGTGCCCCAGTCAGCTGGCGCGGTCGCCAAGCGCTCCCCTGCGAACACGCCGACTAGTCTCATAAGTCACCGTAACCGTGACACTACGCCAAGAAATTAGTCCGGTCAAACTGCACATGTTGTGCTCTGTACAAATTGTATCGCCTGCAATAATAATAACATGTAGTCTTCACAAATTTTACGGTTAGCAAGACCTTACTTTTGAATTGGTTAATTGGTAAGTACATATTCTTGGTAGTAGCAATTATGAGTTATTCTGATCGTAATAATTAAAAAGCTAATAAATGGAGATGAAGGAAGTTTAGGGGTCAAGCAATGTTATTAACCCTTTCACACCTCGAGTAATGCACGATCAGTTACCGGCAATTATGCTACTTCCGGCGACACCGACAAAACTTGACGCCCCGCTACACGAAACGTTTCTGTTTACAATAATACTTAATAGATGCAACTGATAGTTGACCTGGTGTTGTATTAACACAAATACACACACATTAGCGAATCTGCTTGAAAAGCGCTCATGTCAAAACATTTCCGTTATATAAGCTGTACTTTCATGTTCGCCTTGCTAGCATAAAAGTTATTTTAGCGGTATTTTTCTTCATTATAAACACTCCGGCTTCTTCATCTTTATTTCATGTTGCATAAGAACCAACAGAACACCAACCAGACAAGAGGAACTTTAAGTCTCGCTAGAAACAAAACGTTTTGTTACGAAATGAAATAACAGATGAAACAGAGAAAACTTAAAAGTAAAGGCAATGGACCAATGGAGGGTGACAGACGATAATCGAGTTGTGGTTATAAATAACTGTTATCAGGATTCGATGGACTATAGGGGCGGACAGGGTTAACTATCACGATATCCTACAATTCGGTTTTCTACGACTTTAACGAGTAATCAAAATAATAACGACTTATCTAGTTGTCTGATTTTGTTTTTAGAAAACACTTTCTATACTGCTGCATGTTACACTGTTCAAAATGTACAGTTTAATCCTGTAACAGAGTTTTGTTTGCGGGATCAGGAGGCTTACTCCCGAAACTGATTCGATTCTGATTTTGTTTCCATTCCATTCGAATTTTGAGATGGCGCTAGACGACTTGTATAGCTCTGTCTCTTTCCCACAGCCAAAACAGGATCGCGTTAAGAGCTCGTGGTAAGGCCCCAGGTTATGTTATAAGTATACCTTAAATAATAACCAATAAAAAAGCCTATGTGGATATTATTGTTTTACCAAAAATATTAGAATTGAAAATCAATTAATATTTTTTTATTAATAGAAAATGCATGTAGGCCCTGAAAAAACAGATTTCACTAACATCTATAAGTCGACGCTGGAAAGCGATTTTGTCGTATCTCGAAAAATGGGATTTTTTTATTGTATATTTGAATTCAGAAAAAAATACTGCGTCGGACAGTCTGATCCATGTTTTCCTAGGAGTTTTTTTTTATGATACGACGTGGACTTTTTCTTAACTTTTTTAAGAAAACATTCTTCAAAATGCTATAAGTACCTACCATAAAATCAGCTATTTTACAAAAACAAATAGATACACCAAAATCAACATCATAATCGTTGTCTAAAATTTCAATACTATTTTGTTGTGCTTTACATAACAACTACCAAGATACAGCAATATTGATGATTCAAATTGAAATACCAATTGCTGTAACTCGCAGAAACTCATGTTAAACCAACTTTAGAACACTATCTTCAATGTTATCTAATAAATTTCATTATAAGAAATATGTGTTCCAAAAACTACCTATCGAATTCAGCTAGTTTACGAGTTATGAATTTTTTAAATAGTTTTTTGGCTCTGGTGTAAAGTTCCACTTTTCGAGATACTACAAGATTGCTTTCTTGCGTCGAAGTAAGAAGGTATGCGTAGGGACATTTAGCATTGCTGAAATAACAACCGGAAATATATAGAATTATTATTATTGCATTTTTTATGAACTGTAACGAAGGTGTTAGGTAAAGGTCAGGTGTTTAGCTGAGTAACGTGTTTAATAAGAATTAATAATTTCCACTAGTTTTTATTGTGTTCAGTGATAGGAAAAGCGCAGCCCTCGCAGGGAGGTAATGTCAAGGGGTCATTGGTGGTTAACGTCTACAGAGGGCACTATGAATGTTTACACAAAGTAGGTATATGAATAGTGACGGATTTTTTTATATACCACTTGATGTACCGGAGCCCTGCGAGGATCGCCCGGTGGACACGGTGGAGCATACGGTGCAGGACTGCCCCGCTTGGGCAGAGCACCGCCGTGTCCTCACGGAGGCGATAGGCGGCGACCTCTCGCGCCCGGCATTGGTCGAGGCCATGCTGCGGGGCGAGACGGAATGGGAAGCGGTCGCCTCCTTCTGCGAAGCAGTAATGCTAGCAAAGGAGGAGACGGAACGTGTGAGGGAGAGGACAGCGTCCACCTCACGACCCAGCCGCCGCGGGAGACGCCCACGGCAACGGACGTCGCAAGACGATCTCCGGCCACCGTAGGCGCGGGCATGCGGGCGGCGAGTAATGGGTAACTCACCGTCAGATCATGGACCATCACCCGGGTCGACGGCGCGTTGTCTTCCACGCGCGCCTCAAAGAGCTGTCAGCAAACTGACGGGGCCCCCTAAGAGGGCCAGAGCCTGCCGGGGTCGCGGGATTGTCTCACTCGGTAACCGTAACCCTGGTACATAAAGGGCTATTGAAGGAACACCGTGGATTTTAGTCAGTACAAGTCTGACAGTCCCTCCCCACCCTGGGCGGGAGGACTCATTTGATGATTTCGCCACGCAAAAAAAAAAATGTACCATAGCCGAAATTAAGGTCCTCATAGGTAGATAAAATTCTAGCCTTATTGAAGTGACAAGTTATTATCAAAATTCACAAAAAAAAAAATTGGGCGCGTGTTACTCGTATCAATAAAAGACCGTAGTCCTTTGTTATTTTACGACTTTACAGCTAATAAATTACGTGCCTAAGTACACATGGAAATTATATGTAAGTAGGTAAATCGCCAGCCACGTGTCCTTTTTATAGAATTTTTACTACACCAAGATTTAATACGCAAACTGGTTTACCATTTGATAGCGTAGTAAGTATTGAAATGTAATGCATAATTTGAAATTTAAAAATGTAGTGAGGTCATTTGTGTATTTACAATGGGAGTGCGAGAGGGTCAGTGGCTGAGGGGTGCGCTGGCGCAAGGTGTGCGCGTTATCACGGCGCACACGGCATGTGCGCGTTCCAATACACGCGCCCAGCCTGCACCCCACACTACATCGCTACACCCCGACAATCACATTCCAAAACAAAGGGAGCCCCATATAACCATTAAGCTAAAACCTGAACAAATTAGTGAAAAAAAATTGACACCGAACGGCACATTGATTAAAGTTAATTACTATCATTGTAGGAAGCGAACTCGACCCGCATGTAGACCAAGTTTCGAAGAAGATTTATTGTTGCTGAAATATGTGTACGTATATTATGTGTGAAACCTGTAAGTACTTTTGAGTAATAAAGATTGTATAAGTACGTACCGGTGTAACAGACTGAGGTGAGCGTGAGCGCGTGTGTCCTAACCAGAGGGTTAGCGCGGCCCCACGGCACTCGTGCAAGGAACGGCTCCACGAAGTCAAATGCCGTTGCAATAGACAACTGCCAGTTCAATCGTTGAAGGAGCATTACTTCCCATTGCTATAACAAAAAAAAATGCAATATAAGGGATAGTCGTTTCGCTTTAGAATATAATTATCCACAAAGGGCACGACCCCGTGTGAAATAACAGTATACTTTCTTATATGTATTTCAAAACAAATTCCCTGTTCTTGTATTTAAAGGAAGGGATGTGCGACCTATTCTTAACAGTTGATACGTAACCGTCATACTTGATGGGTTAGGCGGAAACCGCAAAAAGTAGCGAATCACGTTACAATTACTGTAGAAATGTCATAAGAAAACACAAGGGACAATAGAACCCTTCGCTGGCGATATTTTTCACATGGCCACTGATATAATAAGGGCGGTGAAACGATTCCTTGTTTACATTCACAACAACAAATGTACTAATTTAGATAACGACAGGGTGAACGCCATCCATACTACGAACCTCTTTGGTGAGTCTTGAGTTCATTAAACCGTTCTTCCAGACAGATAACTATGATTTATGAAGCCATGCATATTCAGTATGTTACAACAATAGTCTGTAAAAACGAAAGCTTAAAAAACCCAACATCTAGGAATATGGACATCAAATAAATATTGTAAAAAAAGCTGATTTGGATTCACATTTGAAAGGAAATATTTGTACATGACTAAATTCTTTGATCAATATCATTAAAGTTAATACGTTATGCATAGCATTCTAGTGATGGCATTGGAGAATATTTAAGTAATAGTCCCTAAGTATGGGAAAGTTAGGATCGGCCCGCACCATATGACAACATTATATATGCGCGTTGCAGGCATATCGCGATCATCGCACGAATTAATAGCAAGGAAATACGAAGCATTCCACGGTGTCATACGCACTGAAGGAGAGACCAAACGTTCTCACGGTGTCCAAATGTTATTGAAATACACCATATGGTTCATGTTAGTTATTTTAACAGGAAAGAGGTGAGGAATAACCCAGAAAGTTTGAGGAGGTACCTTTTCAAAAACATAAATGCACCCAGCTCTAGATAACTTCGTATTTTTTGTCGCACCGCATTTCTCTTGAAGTAGCATCGTTTATATTATAGATGTTCCATAACAGGGACATTGCCATTGCATAGCGTGTGAATAAGGTGACAAAGTCAAAATTGATTACAAAGGGCAAGCTCAGAGCGACTACGAATCGCACCTGTCTGTGCGGGTGTGAACGATTATGACAATTTTGTCATTACGGTTAGCTGTGGGAACATTTTCATAACCACATTTCGAGTGGGTGCGTCAATATTTGGACTAGCCCATGAATAGCCCTTAATACCTCGGAAATTCATGAACCAAAAATACTGAGTGCAACAACCTCATCTCATTAAAGACGTAAAATGACGGCTACTTAAATTAGTTCTAATTTAACTGGCCATGTATCGTATCTTGTAGCCCACATTTCCGTCGGAAGCAAGTGAGCGACGAATTCGGTGCCTTACTTCGTCACAGGCTGTGGCTACATAAGAAGGGTGACAGTCTTATGAGCCCTCTTGAGTTTCTCGAGGAAAGGTGTAATTGCCGGAAACTGGCATGGTGTAAGGAAATGTCGCTTTGGGGCGGAGGAGTGACATTTGACTCGACTAATCGAAGTTCATTCACAGTACAATCAAAACAACAATTAAGTTCTGTCACAGGATGTATGGTGCCGGACGTCGAAGACGATAGAGCCACTTGGATTTTTTATACAAGATTGTGTTCGGCGAAGGAAATGACACCTGTATTACACTGACATCTAAAAGAAATTCCAAATTAGGGCGAATCAAATGTAAGTAGTTTATTTATGCTTGATAACAGAAATGTGGTTTTTGCGTAAGATCAAATATCTCATAAGGTAATACATATTTCATAGATAGAACAAGTTTCCATAGTTAGAGTCTGACACACGAAACATGAGCCTGGAAAATAGCGGCAAATTCAAAAAATCTACATCGTTCATCGTCATTTGATACTTCAATCGTCATTTGATACTTGAATTTACATCATGGATTACTTAGTAATCCATGATGTAAATTCAAGTATCAAAATGTATTTTTCTTACTATATGCAGTGATACCAGATGTAGATTTTTTGGATTTGCTGCTATTTTTCCAGGCTCATGTTTCGTGTGTCAGACTCTAGTTCTATAATCAGCCATGTGCTGGTCATTTGGTATACCTATAATCCTTGGAACTGCGAGCACCATAGTACTTACAGGAAACCCTAAATAAACAAAAGGATGCTTACCCTGACTTCATGTGGGTAGACGGAGTTATCGGTGTAAGCACATAGCAGGTCCACAGACAGAGGGTGACACTGACGGAACTTGGAGGCAAGAAGCAAAGAGGTGACGGCGAGGAGTTGCAGCTGCTGCCGCGAGATGGCACGCTGGGCCAGGAACCGGTCCATGTAGCTTACTGCCAGGGGAAACACCTGCTCCTCACATTGTTGCTCCTCGCATACCTGTAGGAAACATAAGTTGATTAGGTAATCGGAAATAACAAAAAAAACATCATTAGGAAGGAATGCCTTACGGACAAATTGGATTTTCTTGGAAATAATACCATAATTGTGTGTTTGTTGGTGTTGTACGATAGATTAGGCTCACGCAGCTACGTCACACTGGAGTGACGGGATGGGGTCATTGTCATCGGTGCGTAAATTAGAAGACGCCGGAGATACTCCAGAAACAACTCGATACTATTACAAAATCATGTTTACAACGGACCATTTTGTTAACTACACATTTTGTTGTTTCGTTCTTAATATTTTTTTAATTAAAAAATATTAAGTAGTACTTTACCGAAGTACCCTTTTAAAGACAGCAGAATTGCTGTCTTTAAAAAGGTACTACGGATTAAGTAAACAAATAATAGGGTTCATTTATTTAATTGATCCGTACATAATAAACTAAGAAATTATATTACATTTCTGGAGATTGGAATACGTCATGGTCAGTAGTACATTTTAGTATCAGCATACCCACATCACACAAAATACTGAAAATCTGTACTTTTATTTCAGATTTCTACTTTTCTTTACATGTTAACTTTTAGCTAGCATTCTGTTCAAGAATGATATTTAATTATTACACTATAAAACTGCTTCATAAAAGGTACTTTCTCACCATTATAAATTGGAGCAACTACGCACATAAATACTAAAGTCAGATATTCAGGTCATTCACTCTAATCAGCTGTTAGCAGCAACCCGATATTCATACGATACTACGATCTAAAATATTATACGTACTTTTACAACTTAAAAACTTATGGGATTTAAATAATTGATGGTATTGAAGCTTACCTCCAACATCCAGGTAGTGACTACCTTCCGCATGAAGGGCTGGATATCAATTTGTACATTTTGGAAATAATCGGTGTGAAGAGCATGTGCCCTCTCCAAAGCCAGCAAGTTGAGGAGCAGCCGAGGATCGCGGTCTAAAGCCCGATCGGGACCTGCAACGCACATGTCGACCATCCTTCCACTTCCACTGTTGTTTCCAGAATTCTGCATATTCTCTCCACAAGACAAATCCATTGCTTGCACTACTCAATTAACACTTTACTGTCCACAAATTGTTTATAATATTTTTCGATAGCAACAACGATAGATATTTTCTGAAGTCCGCGAAACTTTTACAAGTTTGTTTACAAAATGGGTTCGTAATCGTATCTCGAGTGAAGTGACGCACGCGCACCGTACACAGCCGCTCTTGGAGCGGCCTACAGACAAAGTAAATAGGGCTGTGTGTGTCGGAACGCGGCCCCACACCACACCTCACCCCACTTTTGATCTCCGTATTGTGGCCCTTGGTCCTTGACGCGTCTGGGTCTTATTCATAGTACGATCCCGTAAAACTTTTGTGAAAAAAGCTCTCCGACAGCTTTTACTGAGCTTATTTCTGTTTAAAATAATTTAACTGAAAAAAACCAGAAAACTCGTAGCACCTAATTATTTCGAAAAGAAAAAACATAAACCAATTTATTAATAATAGTATTTTAAAAGTTATTACTTAATTACTGTCTAATGATGGTAATGTGTTATTTATTTACTTTCTGTAAATACATACAGCGTTCATTTAAAAATAATCCAAATACATTTTAGTCGAGTCAATCGAAAAACGATACAACATCTTTAACAGTAATAGGTCAGACTTGTATCATTTGTTGTTATCCTTGAATATTTTACGAGTATCTTCACGTGGTGTATATTTGTACTGTTAGTTTAGACGTAACCTTAACGTAGTTGCAATCGCAGCGTAGGTACGGCGTTAGCGCGACGTATGTAGACGTAGGGCAACATAAGCACAGTGTCATCGTCAGCCTATAAATGTTCCCACTGCTGGGACACAGGCCTCCTCTCTATGTGAGAGGGAGTGGGCCGTAATCTACCACGCGGGCCCAGTGCGGATTGGTAGACTATGTCACATGTCTTCGAATTTTTGGTTCTAGGACATGCCGGTTTCCTCACGATGTTTTCCTTCACCGTTTTGAGAACAGTGGTGTTGAAATAAATAACACAAAGTAATGCGCCTGACGGGGTTCGAACCCACGACCTACAACTCGTAAGTCGAGGCCGATACCACTGGGCCACCACTGCTCTCACAGTGTAAGCACAGCATAAGCACAGCAGCGTAAGCCTGAGTTCTTACGGGTTAGGCCCGAGTAGACATGACAGGCTTGCTTATGCATATATACATGGCGTACCTGCATAAGTGGAGCGCAAGTTTTTTACATTCTTTTACTTCAAAAAAAAAACATCATACGAGTCCTCCCACCCAGGGCAGGGCAGGAGGGACTGTCAGACTTGTACTGACTAAAACCCACGGTGTCCTTCCGTAGCCCTTTACGTTCGGTACCCCAGTAGGGTAAGGGCAGCTCGTAAGTCCCGGGACCCCGGCAAGCTTTGGCCCTCTAAGCCTCCCGTCATTGTGCTCATGTGCTGACACTTTACAGCGCGTGTGAAACACAACGCGCCGTCAACCCGAGCATGGTCCATGGTCGGACAGCGAGTCGCCCATTACTCGCTGCCCGCGTGCCCGCACCTACAGTGGCCGGAGATCGTCCAGCGACGTCCGTCGCCGAGGGCGTCTACCACTGCCGCTGGGTCGTGAGATGGACGTTGACCTCTCTCTCACGCGTTCTGCCTCCTCCTTCGCTAGCATGACTGCTTCGCAGAAGGAGGCGAACAATCTTTGACTTATGAAAAATATACGCATTAACGGATGTATTACAAATAGTAAAGATTTTTTCGGAAAGAAAAATTTGTGTGAACATCACTGAAAGATGTTTAACAATGGAATGAAAGGATCTGGAGTACCTACTGATCCAGAAAGACGCAGATTCGAGACCTACACGGAGTATAATTTTTCTTCACGAAATCTTTGACTTACACTCATCAAAAGTGTCTAGGGATCAACATATATTTTTGCAATAACTTTTCTCCTGATTGATATTAATTAAAATTTTCTTTAAGGATTCATCAAATAAAGTGTTTTCGTTTGTCACAGTAACGATAAACCAAGTCACCTTTGCATTAATAAAGAAATTTGCCATTTTCCTAATAAAGGGATTTTTGACATTTGAACCACTAACACAAAAGTTCGAAAAAAAGACTGAAATAACAGTTTTCTTTAAAATTTTATTGGGTAACTTAAACAATTAATAATCCGTGTTTCTACCGCGAACACTAACAACACAAGAACATCGGTTTGGCATACTCAAAATGAGTTCATCCAAATCACGCTGTGGAATGGCCGCCCATGTTCGTTGCAACAACAAAAAAAGGTCTTCTTGCGACTGGATACCCTCCATATTCGGCAGAGCTCTTCTCTGTAGCATATCCCATGCATGCTCAATCGGATTCAAGTCTGGCGACTGAGCAGGCCAGGGCAGGACATTGATGTTAGCTGCGGCGAGAGTCTGTCTTACAACTCTTGCGGTGTGCGGTCGTGCATTATCATGCATTAACTGAAATAAGGGACCGATTTGCACTTGTAGAGGAACGATGACGTCTGATACAATCGTCTCAGCATAAATTTGAGCGTTGAGGTTGCCTCTGATCCAAATCAACTCAGTTCTTCCGCCGATCCAAATACCCGCCCATACCATGATGGTTCCACCACTATAAGGATGGACTTCCTGGCAGGATTTTAATCGCTGTTGGCGTCCAGGGGTTCTCCAGTGTCGTATACGTCTTGTATCCGGTCTCATACCGAAACGAGACTCATCAGAAAAGCACACGAAACGCCATTGTTCTTCTGCCCAATTTCTGTGTTCAAGAGCCCATTGATATCGAATCCTACGATTGTGCATTGCTATAGGTGGTACCCGTAGCGGTCTTCGGGAATGAAGGTTCACTTCATGCAAGCGGTTTCTGACTGTTTGGTCGCTAATTAAGTTCCCTGAAGAGTGATGAAGCCTCACGGCTAACATCATGGCGGTTATTGTTGGAGCTCTTCGAGTTAAGATTTGAATGTATCGGTCTTGTCTCCGTGTGGTGCAGCGATACCGTCCTCCATGGCGCTCAGCCACGGTACCAGTGCTTCGGTAACGTGTCCAAAGTCGACTGATAACACTCTGACTTGTATTCAGAGCTAAAGCCACAGTACGTTGCCGGGAACCAGCTTCTATCATTCCCACGGCTCTGAGCATTTCTTCCCTGCTTAAATGACGTCGCCGCTCCATAATAACGTTGGTTTTAATCAGTAGTAGGGAAACAGTAGCACTAATAATGTCTTCAATGCGTTGTATGTTTTTATAGGGAAAATATTGACAGCTGATTTTCATCTTTTACTCGAATTTGATTCACAGTTCCTGATTCAAATTATGAAATGCACCAAAAAGGATCCATATAAATTTATAAAATCATAAATTTATTACAAAGCCACATCTCAATCTCAAGAAATCCGCATAAAAATGCTTGATCCCTAGACACTTTTGATGTGTGTATTTCAGGATAGCTCAAATCATGAAAGACGCGATTTTATATGAAGGTGGGAAGGTGGTGTCAACAACTATCAAACCCTTTTGGCTTGGAGTGTGAAACATAAGGCGTACGAAGTATCGTTATCAGGTGTATATAGGGAATTACTAGAGTTCTTCCAGAGTTTCGGGATAAATTAGAGCAAAAAAGTCATTTTAACCCATGCCGTGGACTATAATCCATGTTTTAACCTAACTGCTGCAAAAGAATGACATTTGTTTGAATAAAATATCATTAGCCCACATTAGGAATTTCTCCTATAAAGTGGGTGCGTTTACAAACATTGAACCTCATAATGTTCGTAGTTATAATAGGTGTTTCAATTATGTGTACAGAAATGCTTCTGGTAGAAATTAGAAGAGATTATTTAAAGCCTTTAGCCAATCAGACACAGTTGCAGTTGCGGTGGAATCCTGCCGGAGTTTTGTAAAGAATCACATTTCAGTGTTTCGTGATATTCACTTTGTTTTCACTCAGACCTTGGTCCTTATATTGCACACTACGAGTTACCATTTAGCATCACATTATTCAACCAAATTGAAATTATTGGTAATATTATGTGTGCTTCAGTAGGCAGTAGGTGGTCTGTCGGACAAGATAAATAAATGTTTCATCGACACGTTATACTTGAAGGAACAGTTTTGCATTACATCTTTGAAGGCTTTGAATCTAATATGAATTACAATTTTACCTACAGCCTGACATGAAAGAACTCGGTACATAAGGCACGCGTTTGAAAATAAAATAACAAGCTTTTATACTAGTTTGTATTATATTAAACTATTCATTTTGATTGTTAAAGAAGTAATGTTTATACGGAGGGTTTCAGCAGAGGCCGGAGGAGGGCTGACAGCTGCGCGTGCGGCGACGCTGGCCGGCTGCGAATGATCCGGTTGACATTTTATTACAAATCCGAGCACACCTGATGCCAACACTGCTTATTATTGTAATTCCATTATTTTTCCAGATCACTATTGTGTTGCTTCGTGCGCACGCTCCTTGCCCTCTCTTTATTTAAATAACTAGTATTTTTATTAAATTATAACATGACCACCTGTCACGTACTTAACGTTGAATCTTAATAGTTGTTAATCTTTTTCTGGTTTAGGATCTCGGAACTTTTCTGCTCCATTAAAATATGGAATGTATCTGCAAACAGCCTTCCATTCGGTGAGATACAACAGGGTAACTAATGATCCCAGTCCGTACAATGCGGCTGACGTAGTGAATGCTGAAAGTTGCTCGATTTGCTTTTTCCCTAAACCCATAATTGATTTTAAATCTATTTATGCGATTAACTTATTTTTACTGTGTGCTAGTTCATTCAAACTGAATTTATTACGTCATGTCAAATTAATAGACAAGTAATCTAGATGTTACACAATCTACAAAGATACCTAGATATACCACCTACTTATCTTTACCAAAAAAAAACATTTTAAATGTTTAATGAAAGACTCTTTTACCATTTTATTTTAGCGTATTCAATTATTCATATCATCGAATGACTAAAATCCAAGGTATCCCTTCAATAGCTCTTTACGTTCCAGAGTCACACTTACATGTTTAGACAGTCCCGCGACCCCGGCAGAATTTGGCCCTCTATAGGGGCCCGGTCAGATTGATGACAGCTCTTTGAGTCGCGGGTGGAACACCCATGGACGGCAGGCAAGTCACCCATTACTCGTCGTCGGCATGTCCGATGCCCGGGCCTACGGTGGCCGGTATTCTCTCCCTCATGCGTTCTGCCTTCTCCTTGCTTCGCTAGCATGACTGCTTCGCCTAAGGAAGTGACAGCTTCCTATTCTGTCTCGCTTCGTATCATGGTCTCGACCAATGCCGGGCGCAAGAGGTCGCCACGCAAAAAAGTATCTTTTACCCTTACGAATAATTTTGGGGTCGTGAACTGTCTAAGCAGCTTATCTTGGCCCTGAACCGAAGCAACAGGGCTGACTTTTAGTTAGTAAAAGTCTGACAGTCCCTTCCACTCCACTCCGTTAGGAGGACTCATTTGATGATTTCACGGATCCAAAAAAAATGGGGGATCGTTTTTTGATGTGTTTAGTAACATCTTTCCCAATGCATATGTAGGAGTAACCACATCAGTTTTTACTATGTATTTTTAGAAACAGTAGGAACTACACTACAAACTGGGAATGAGACCCAGTCGCCAAATTACGCTGTATTTTATTTGACAAAGGTAAAGGTAAGTACTCATGCTCATGATAATCAACACAGTTAGATTGTATATTGTACAGGGAGAAAATTGAACAAGTTTAAAAAAACCAGTCCTTTATAGTGTCTTGAGTGTCTTGAACTGTTTCAGCACATAGGTCCCGTCACCTACATACACCAATTCAAAATAAGTACATAGGTGTGTAGTAAGTATATGCAGTTATGTTTTGATAATGAATTACTTAATGTCCGTGTGCATGGCCGGAACTGTATTAACATTTGGTTGGTGTCCGTCTGGGATTCTCCGAGTGGACAGTTCCCGCGGTGTTACGGGCTCATCGCGCCACATGCTATACTCAAATTAGACCACCGCACTCTAACCACTAATTATAAAGTTATCAATTTGTCAACTCGTTCCCATCTCGGAATTATTATGCAATAAAATGGGTGGATGAAGGAATATATATTTTTTTCTAAGACATAACTAGGAAAATAACGTAAAAATTCGACTTATATCAGCATTTTATAAAGCTCTTCAGCTTAGATTAAAAAATGTGTGCTTACTTTTTCCTACACTAAGGGCTGATTTTTCACAGATAACTTTTATCTGTGGAATAAAAGTAGCGGTTTGACATATTTTCTATAGATAAGCTGTCAAACCGCCATTTTTATTCCTCAGATAAAAGTTTAATAAAATTATCGACTACTTATTGAAAAATCAGCCCTTAGTAATAAATAAGTAAGTATAGATAACTAAACACGAAAGTTTGAGAGCACAATATAAGTAGGTATAGGTCTATCTACTTTCGCGCAAAAAATTTACAGTACCAATATTAACCTGATTATTTGAAATGATTTAATCAACGCGAGCGTGGCCCGAGATGCAAGCCGTTAGGTTTTTTTTTTTTTTGCGTGGTAAAATCATCAAATGAGCCTGACAGAGGGTGAGTCTGACAGAGGGACTGTCAGACTTGTACTGAATAAAATCCACGGTGATCCTTCAATAGCCCTTTACGTATCAGGGTCACGGTAACCAGGTGAGACAGTCCTGCGACCCCGGAGGCTTCGGCCCTCTTAGGGGGCCCCGTCAGATTGCTGACAGCTCTTTGAGGCGCGCGTGGTACACAACGCGCCGTCGACCCGGGCATGGCCAGGAAAGGAAAGGGCCTCACTGGTGCGGTGAAAAACAATAATCATTTTGAAAATTACGCTTTGAATAGATAGCTGTCGTCAATCTACCACATTCATACTATGAAATAGCGGCATTCCATGATAAGCTCAGGAACTATACTATATACGATCATACAATGACAGAAAATCAGAAAACAATTTTACCACTTTGCCGAAAATTCTCGTAGAATAGCTACGAGGTAAACGAATGTAGTTTTCTGATTACATAATTATATTGAATACCTACTATTTGATTAAAAATAATTCAAAAAGGTAGCGCAGGGCTGGGAAAAGTCTCCGTCCGAAAGCCCGATCCTAATGATGCCAAGGGCTGTCAAGGGCATCTCCCGCGGTGACTGCAGCGTAAGGTGGAGGATTGCCTCTCCCCAGGGCCGTCTTAAATATATTCTGCGCCAGGGTGCGGGACTCAGCCTGCGCCCTCGTTTTTTTTTTACAATGAAATGAGCTAACGAATTCAATTACTCGGCATGGTCCATGGTCGGGCGGCGACTTACCCATTACTCGCCGCCCGCATGCCCGCGCCTAAGGTGCGGTTGGGGCGGAGGGAAGACTCTGTCCTCTCCCTCTCGCGGCCCGCCTCCTCCTTCGCGAGCATGACTGCTTCGCAGAAGGAGGCGACAGCTTTCCACTCCGTCTCGCCCCGCAGCATGGCGTCGAACAATGCCGGGCGCAAGAGGTCGCCTATCGCTGCCGTGAGGACAGGGCGGTGCTCTGCCCAAGAGGGGCAGTCCTGCACCGTGTATGCTCTACTGTGTCCTCCGGGCGATCTACGCAGTGGTGACACCCAGGCGTGTCTTCCCTCCCTATCCGACACAGGTAGCTCCCGAAACTTCCGTGTCCGGTGAGGACCTGCGTCATGCAGTAGGTCAGGACGCCGTGACGCCTATCCAGCCACTCCTCAAAGAGGGGTCTTACCGCCGCGCCCGAACCTCGATACACTTTATTGACTTAGAGATCGTTTTACTTCAAGTGCGGGCGTCCGGGTGACAATGTCAAAGGGCGCAATTGCTCGCCTATGACAGACGCAATGATTCAAGCAGGAAGTACGGTCTAATACGTAGAATTCGTGCTAGTGCCTCATTAGGTGCCGCGCCGCGAGCCCATTTCAAATTAACTTACACTCTATTGACTTCATGTCAAACGTACATACATAACATACACTATTCTCAATTTTCAATGAAATATCCAAAAATTCAGCGCTTGACAGGCGTGGGGCGCCCCCGAGTGGTCTGCGCCCGGGTGCACCGCACCCCTTGCACCCCCTGGTAAAGACGGCCCTGGGCTCTCCCTTTCCCATTCCGCCACGTCCTTCGCTAACATTACTGCTTCGCACAAGGACACATTCCTTCTTGCTCTTTAACATGAAGCGGGTAAATATCCACCGTATGCTCCACCCTGTCCAGCTGGTGCCAATGAGGCGTATCATGCCAGAGAAACCACACATGGCTAAGATACTATAATATATTATATCTTCACGTCTATCTTAAGATACGAAAATATGAAATATATTGTATGGGCGTTAATGACTGCGACACAGTATACAACTAATGCAGTCATTATCGTACGTATTTTATTGTAATGTGTGTTTTTAGTTCCAATAAAAATTTAATTTAATATATTATCTTCGTCGTGTGTGACGGTCCATTGAATAGTATGGCGAGCGATATGGTATCTTAAGATAAAATAGTATAGTACCTTAGCCGTGTGTGATGCTCTTAAGCCCTAATTTTTGCCGCTTTTGGCCGGCTAGTAAAGTTTAAAGTTAATCAGAGGAGGAGGAAGTTCTCAACTCGTCGTTTTTTATGTAGTTCCGATATTTTTTTTCTGTGAATCTATATCACTAATACCTACTGCCGTCCAGGCCCTAAAGTGCAGCATGAGGAAAAAAGCGGTTTCGAGAAAACCGCGATAAACTTCTTGACACTGTTTTTTTTACTATTATTAATGTGTAAGGTGTATATCTTTATTGCTACGACGACTAAGTGACAACAAAGATGGTATTTCCAAAAACAAAAATGTTAATTTAGTTTATTAGATTTTAATTAAAATCGGGTTTTTAAAATCTTAGCAGTTACTGCACGCAAAAAGTTACACATAGGTATATGCAGATTAAAATGCGGTAAAAATACTTTATACCACAAAAACTTTGATTTTTTTGCCATTTTGCAGACTAATTTGCAGCATAAGGCTGCTTTTCCACCAGAGATGCGCTATGTAGCTGTGCTGCGAGGATGTAAAAGCTGAGCTACGAAACTGTGTGACCGTTTCCACTGATGCTACGCTATGTAGCTGTGCGGTAAGATGTGCTATGAAGATGCGTAGCTGCGCTACGAAGATGTGCTGTCACAAGGTAGCTGTGCTATGAAGATGCGTAGCTGCGCTACGAAGATGTGCTCGTGGTGTTCAAAGTTGCTTTAAGGCAATCACTTGCTTAATGCTTAATGAGAATAATGCAAGAATGTGAGAAAAAACAAACCAAATTTTAAATGTCAATAAGGTCGAAAATGGCTTGAATCTGTTTTTTTAACTTGCTATCGTTAAGCAATAAAAAAAAAACAGGTTCAAGCGATTTTCGACCTTATTGTCATTTATGCAAACACCGGATTTAATGAAGGAGCAATGTTAGCGAACGAGAATGTGAGAAAAACGAAACCAAATTTTAAATGTCAATAAGGTCGAAAATCGTTTGAACCTGTTTTTTTAATTGCTGAACGATAGCAAGTCAAAAAAACAGCTTCAAGCGATTTTCGATCTTATTGACATTTATGCAAACACCTGATTTTAATGAAGGAGCAATGTTAGCGAACGAGAATGTGAGAAAAAACAAACCAAATTTTAAATGTCAATAAGGTCGAAAATCGCTTGAACCTGTTTTTTCAATTGCTTAACGATAGCAAGTTAAAAAAAACAACTTCAAGCGATTTTCGACCTTATTGACATTTATTCAACCACCTGACTTTAATGAAGGAGCAATGTTAGCGAACGAGAATGTGAGAAAAAACAAACCAAATTAAAAATGTCAATAAGGTCGAAAATTATAGATAGTCAATATACATATATTGCGTGTCCTATCACTGTCTGTGCTATGAAGACGCGCAGCTCGAGCTATGCGATGTATCGATACTAGGGAAAACGACCCATAGCACGCATCCACAGCACGCAGCCATAGCACGCAGCCACAGCACGCAGCCGTAGCACGCATCCTTACATATAAAAAACACATCTTAGTTGAATCCGTTTCCACCAGTGCTGTGCTATGTAAACCAGTGAATATGATTGGTGGATATCAAACGCATCCGCAGCAACGTAGCATAGCGCATCTCTGGTGGAAAAGCAGCCTTAGACTTTCTTTACTGCATTTTAATTTGTGTCACAGAGTACTACAGAGGGGTCTCTATGCGGTGTAGGTATGAAACGGCACGCACACACGCGCACACCGTTCACGGTGCCGTATGCCGGGCCGCCCGTCTCGCACGCGTTCCGTATCTTAATATTTTTGTTACGTTTACGTATGTGAAAGAGAAAATAACCAAAATAAAAAGTAGTATTATTAATTAGGTACTGTGTGAAATAACTTTATATATATTTTAGTTATAAAATATAAGGAAAAGCAAATACTGCATAGTTTTTGGTTGCTTAAACGACAATAGTGACAAGAGCCTCACGTTTCATAAACTACCGCGTCACGTCAAAAGGTGAAAATATCGACCACGTTCAAACTCAGAAAATAGCAGCTCGATTCAAGGTCAGCGATCGTAATTGGTTGCGCGACTTTTTTACCATTTACAAAGACTCGCAACGTAGCACCTGTGACGTAGGGATGGAGATCTGAGATCGATTAACCGAAGAATCGATTGTTGGAGCCAAAAACTTTTTCAAAAAAAAATGTAACCGCCTTCAAAAACAACCATAAAAAACGGTAAAAAAACCTACAAAATAACTTTTCTTTCGGAAGTCGGTGTCTTTCTTTTCTTTATTTCATTGTCTTTTTTTTGCCACCGACTTCCGAAAGAAAAGTTATTTTGTAGGTTTTTTTACCGTTTTTTTATGGTTGTTTTTGAAGGCGGTTACATTTTTTTTTGAAAAAGTTTTTATTTTACTCTTTTTAGTTTAAATATTCAACCCGAATTCTTGTCAAATACAACATGTGCACTAGAATTTTGTAATCCATAACACCGGTAATAACATGGCTCATGTACACAATCTATACTAATATTATAAAGCTGAAGAGTTTGTTTGTTTGTTTGTTTGAACGCGCTAATCTCAGGAACTACTGGTTCGAATTGAAAAATTCTTTTTGTGTTGAATAGACCATTTATCGAGGAAGGCTATAGGCTATATAACATCACGCTATCACCAATAGGAGCGGAGCAGTAAAGAGAAATGTTTCAAAATCGGGAAAATGGATTCCATTTCGAGAGCTTCCGTTGCGTGCGCTGCGTAAACGGTTAAAGATACGCAAAAATAATGTAAGTACTACGGAATTATTCCTGATAAAAAGTTCTAAAATAAAGTCCACGAGAGCATACATTTATCTTTTAAGGTTAAGTCATTATAACCTTTTTTATGGAAATCAAATTTGATTTTAAAGTAATGCATTACTTGCGAAGGTATTTTCATTAACACAATATTAATCTTTATCCTAATAAATACGTTAATCATCACAAGCATTTAATTTTGAACAAAATTGCCCTTGACATCGTTTGGTTTCAATGAATATCTTAGGAGATATCATAGTTTCAAAATAATACCACAATAAGCATTGCCATCCAACGTGGCAATGCTGCGTCTTCTGGGCACGTTTCCGGATGACAGCGATGCGGAGGAGTACTTTGACGCCTGAGTCTCTGCCTTTTTGTGTTTTTATTTTTTTTTGTATTATTATATTTTACATTATATTTTTTATTATAGGATGGGATAAGATGGGATAGGATGGGATAGGATGGGATAGGATGGAATACGATGGGATACGATGAGACACGATGGGATATGATTGGATAGGATGGGATACGATGGGAAAGGATGGGATACGTTGTGATAGGATGGGATACGATGGGATACGATGGGATATGATGGGATACGATGGGATACGATGGGATACGATGGGATACGATGGGATACGATGGGATACGATGGAATACGATGGGATACGATGGGATACGATGGGATACGATGGGAAACGATGGGATACGATGGGATACGATGGGAAGCGATGGGATACGATGGGATACGATGGAATACGCGTTGTGTTCAACACGCGCCTAAATGTGTCATCACAATGACGGCCCCCCCCCCCCCCCTTAGAAGGCCAAAGCCTGCCGGGGTCGCGGAACTATCGAATTACCTTGACCCCGGAACGTAAAAGCCTATTATAGGACTTATAGGACACCGAGGATTTTAATCAGTACAAGTCTGACAGTCCCTCTTACCCTGCCCTGGGTAGGAGGACTCATTTGATGATTTACGTACGCATATTTATGTATGCTCCATAACTATGGTTTACAGCTAATGTTGTTAATAAAGAAGCACTAAAAAAATACATTGTTGAGTTCCGACCTCCACGCGAACGAAGTCGCGAGCACAGCTAGTAAGCTAATAAAATTCCCTATCTCAAAAACTACTGAACCGATTTTGATGAAACTTGCAATATTCCCTAAGTTAAATGATACCTCTCCTTCTGCGAAGCAGCCTCCTTCTGCGAAGCAGTAATGCTCGCGAAGGAGGAGGCGGGCCGCGTGAGAGAGAGGAGTGTGTCTCCCTCCGCCCCAACCGCAGTGGTGGACGCCCACGGCGACGGACGTCGCAAGACGATCTCCGGCCACCGTAGGCGCGGGCATGCGGGCGGCGAATAAAGGGCAACTCGCTGCCCGACCATGGACCATGCCCGGGTCGACGGCGCGTTGTGTTCCACGCGCGCCTCAAAGAGCGTCAGCAAGATGACGGGGCCCCCCCTTTAGAGGGCCGAAGCCTGCCGGGGTCGCGGGACTTATCTCATTACCGTGACCCCGGAATATAAAGGGCTATTGAAGGACACCGTGGATTTTAGTCAGTACAAGTCTGACAGTCCCTCCCGCCCTGCCCGGGGTGGGAGGACTCATTTGATGATTTTACCACGATAAAAAAAAAAAAAAGTTAAATGATACCTAGTACAACAAAAAAAGAATTACTTAAATCGGACTTTTAGTTCCAGAGATATGCGAACTCAAACTAAATCAGTCGATGCCTACTCCTTACTATTAAGGAGTTCTACCTTCCATCATCAGCTCAGCTACATGAAATTATGATTACCATACGCAAGTACTTAAATTACTTCATAAAATGTGCGAAAAACGGTGTGTCGGCCTATAAAATTCGAGGGTTGCCCTCGATTTCTCCAGGATCCAATGATCAGATCCCAACTTGGTGACTATGGGACCACCTCAGAAGTACCTCCTTTCGAACAAAAAAAGAATTTTAAAAATCGGTCCACAATTGGCGGAGTAATCGCGTAACAAATATACAAAAAAAAAAAAAAACATACCGTCGAATTGATAACCTCCTCCTTTTTGAAGTCGGTTAAAAATATCGATTTTTTAAATTGTATAGTACTGAATGGATTCAGTGATTCGCGACTTGAAACGCGACATTCGATTTTAGTTTTTGCTATAAACCATAAAGCCTCCTGCAGCCACACGCGATTAATCGCGCTGCGACAACGAGCCAAGCTAATTTCCACTCTAAAAATACTGCGAATGGACCGCGACATGTCGCCCCGTGCGATTAATCGCGTGTGTCTGCAGGAGGCTTAAAAGTATTTACAATTAATTGAATGTACCTACCCATATTATAAGAGTGCTGCCGGTTAAAGGGTTAATTATTCAAAAACTCGCGAGATGGCTGTATGTTTGGATTCCTTCGCCTCTCTTTAATAAAAAAAGTAACGTTTGTTTGTAATCTTTGACTTTCTTTTTGTATTCTGTGACTGACATTTCTTGTTGCGTCATCATCATTCATTAAAATTCATTTGTTTGTTGTTTTAGAAACTGTGTGTCGTAAAGCAAAATAAATACTTACTGATTTTTATGTACCTAGTGTTTGTTGTATAATAATAACTAAGTAATTGTACACCAATACATTTAATAAAGCCTATAAACAACAAAGCCTAACATTTCAAATATTTTTAAATAATATTCTTTTTTGTTTTTGTAAGATGTAATGTTTAAAAATATTACAATAATAGGTTCTAATGTAAGGTGCCGTTGGTACTATGTATTAACATTCTGTGCTACCAATCGATAATGTATGTAGAATGTAGTAACGAAACCAAAAAGATATAGGCTGATGATAAAAAAAAAACCCTGAAGAACGTTTATGTTAATAGTGTAATTTAACAAATGCATAAAATACACCTACCTACCTTATTGCGCCTCCTAAACTCGTAAGTCGCAACCCTATTGAGATTCACGGATAGCAACAATGTAATCACATTGTAATGTCGTTAGCGTCAGATTAACAAAAATAAACTCTCGCGCGTAACCATTCAGTACATTTTTGCTTGCGCATGGGAAGTTTAGGCTATTATAAAAGTACGTGGGCGATGCTGATGCTAGTAAAAATGTACTTTATTCTCTCGAGTATAGATTTTACATTTGTTTGATTGTTTTTGGGAAGTGACCCAACTGTTCTAAACTGTGTTTGTGTCTTGAAATAATTGCACATGTAGTATATAACAATTTCTTTCAACTTACGACTATGTTTTAGGTAAGAATTTACAGAAAATTTAACCGAAAGTCGTATATCCTTTTTTTTTTTTTTTGTATTTTAATGACCTGGGGGGGTATTACAACGTCTTAAAACCAGGCTTATTCCAGTGAGTGAACGAGATGGCGCTAGACGACTTGTATAGCTCTGTCACTTTCACTCGCCGAAACAAGCCTGGTTTTAAGACGTTGTAATACCCCCAGTCATTCGGACCTTTAAGTCAAGTCTTATTTAATTTTCCAAAACACTGCACTGTGTATCACTTCACTTTTTAAATTGATTCAATCGTGTTTTTAATATATTTATATAGTGGTTTGAAACTGTTTTTATCTTTTAATAGTTGTATAAGTGGCGGCGGGCGGGATGAAGAATTGCACTTATTGATCACATCACTGAGTTCACTAGCCAACACTAATCTGTCCAGTATGAAGTTTTGACAGTCAAAGATAAGATGCTCCATGGTTCCTTCTTGGGATTCACAATGTGTGCATGTATTACTTCTAATAATACCAAGTCTAGCAAGGTGTGACGGTGCAGTATTATGGCCAAAGCCCAATCTATTTATCGTAGTGATAAAGTCTCGGCTTGCTTCCTTCAATTTATTGTACCAGGGCTTAACAGGTAATCTTTCTTGAATACTTCCATACCACTTTCCTTTGACGTCTTGGTCTTTCTTCCACATTTCTAACCATAACTTACATATATTTTCATTTATACATTGCAGGAAGTCAGTCATAGGAATGTCCATTATATTTCTAATATCAACAGCATTACTACCTTCATATGCGGTTTTATCGACTGCTTCATTGCCAGAGATACCTCGGTGAGAAGGAACCCACAGGAAAGCTATTTGGATGTCCTTACGGTAATATTGATGAATTATTTCCTTGATAAAATACAGAATGTGATTTGACTTAAATGATACTGTAAGATTAGTTAAGGCTTTTATCAAACTTAATGAATCAGAAACTATCAAAAAGTATTTACAATTATTAATTTGGCGAATATGTAATAATGCCTGATAAACCGCATATGCCTCTGCAGTGAATATGGTACATGTATTGTGCAGAACAAAGCTTCGAGAGATTTTCTTTTGTGTATCATATATAGCAGCGTGCACATGATCATTCCCCTTACTGCCATCAGTGTAAATAACATAATAATTTGTGTTATCTGCCAAAAACTGTAACATATCTAAATTATTATTAATGGAATTCTGCAATTGTTTTACAGGATGTGTAATACAATGATAAGAGAAGGAGTAACATGGCCATGGACACTGTTTTCTAATACTAGTAAAATTACTTATTATTTCAGACAATATTTTGGACAATGTTGGGGATTTGCCGTTCAAGAGATCCTCTCCTGTTGTTAGAGGCCCAGGAGTTCCACTTGCAAAAGGTATAATTTTGTTAATTATTTTCCTGTTATTTCCTGCAATTAATTTAAGACAGAATCTCTCTGCAAGTAGAATACGTCTCAAAATTAGGGGCATAATTTTAGTCTCCACTTCCATGGCCCTTATGGGAGTAGAGCACATTGCACCAGAAATTGTTCTCAAAGCCCTGTTCTGCAATAAATCTAGTTTATTTACATGAGTACTATTTATATACACTAGTGAACTATAGTCAAAATGACTTCTCACTATACTTTTATAAAGCATTGACAAAATTTTGGGGTCAGCTCCCCATGAGACACCTGCAAGACATTTAATTATATTTAATCCTTTGAGAGCATTCTTTGATATATATTTAATATGTTCGTCAAAAGTTAATTTTCTGTCTATTACTACTCCTAAAAATTTCTTTGAATCTACTGGATTTATAAATTCTCCATTATAAACTATTTTTGAATTAGTGTTATCTTTTCCAAATATCATAACACTGCTTTTAGAGGGATTAATTTTTAAATGAAGCACATCATTATAATAGTGAAATAGTTGGGATAAGGCTCTATTAACATTGTCTATTGCACATTCTAAATTATAATTGCTACTGTACAAAACAATATCATCTGCAAACTGCAAAATATCTACATTACTATTTACAAATTTACAAATCTCACTTATGTATATATTATAAAGCAAAGGAGATAGTGTGGCACCCTGCATTGTACCCTTAGATGCACATTTTGGACCATGTAATATATTATTGTGTCTTACATAGAGTGTTCTTGTATTCAAAAAATTGTATATCCATTTACATAGTTGACCAGGCACACCTAACCTAGACATAACTTGTACAAGTATAGCTGGATCTAGACTGTCAAAAGCACCTTGAACATCTAAAAATACACAAACAGTGTGTAACTTTCTCTCTTTTGCATGTTTCAGGTCTGAAACTAAGGAAGTGAAGCTGTCTGCACAACTTCGCCCTCGACGAAATCCATATTGTACATGTGGAATGATGCCATTAGATTCCATATACCAATCCAAACGATTTTTAATCATGTTCTCAAATAATTTACCTAGACATGAAGACAGTGATATTGGTCTATAAGAGCTGGCAAGCTCTGAAGGTTTATCTGGTTTGAGAATCGGAATGACACATTGTGTTTTCCATGATTGTGGAATACATTTACAATGCCAAAGTAAATTAAGAACATTAAGAAATATTTTTTGTGCAGATTCATCTAAATTTTTAATAATACAATAAGGGTAATCATCTAAACCAGGTGTTGTGTCTTTCCGAGATAACAAGCTCATTTTAAATTCGGTCCATGTGAAAGGATCTAACAAAAATTTTGAATTTAGATTATCATTATTTAATTCGAAAATATTGCCTAAACTATTAACATCAATTAAGTTGCTATTATCGGTTAATTTATCTAGAAATTGGGAAATAAACTCATCTTTATATGATTTATTGCCAGCTCTTATACCTTTGAACATTTTAAGAAGATTCCAAATCTTACTAATAGGAGTAGTTCTATTAAAAGTGTTACATAAGTTATCCCAACCTTTTCTTTTTTGTTCCGATATGGTTCTTTTTTTAAGTGCATCTTTTCTTTTATAAGCTAAATAGTTCTCCATAGTAGGTTCAGTTCTATAAAGTTTCAATGCATTGTAGGAGGCAATTACACTTTTCTCACAAATGTCATTCCACCAAGGAGTTGGAGGTCTGGTTTTAAAATGATTTGGTTTATAAAATTTAGGAATTGTCATATCTTTTAAAGTATCCAATCGAGAACAAAAATCATTATAGGTTGAAATAGGATCATATAATTTTAGGACTAAATCATTAAATATTGTTTTGGAAATAGTTTTATACTTCTCCCAATCTGCTTTTTTATATGTAAACCTATCAATAGGGGGATTAATATGATATTTATCTATATGTAATGAAATCTCTGTTATTGTTGGGTAGTGATAGCTGCCCATGGCGTCATCATGTACAGACCACTCGCATAATGATGCGAGGTTAGCACTAATAAAGCTAACATCAATTGCAGACGGATTTCGTCTTGGGTTGTTAACAGTTGTAAAACGACCATCATTTAAAATACATAAATCCAAGTCATCAATGATATTAAATAAATCCTGACCTCTGCTTTTAGTGGATAGACAACCAAATGCAATGTGGTGCGCATTAAAGTCACCACTGACGAATATAGGCTTTGGAAGATCATTAATAATATTACGTAGTCTATTAATTCGTATATGCCCACTAGAAGGAGGACAGTATACACAAAGAATAGTCAAACTACCATGCACAGTAGACAAGGACAGAGCAACAGTTTGAATGTCTTCATAAAATCTAGTGTTTAAAACTTTATACCTTAAATATGGTTTAATTAAAATTGCTACACCATTATGAGTATTGTTGGAATTTTTACTATAAATATTATATCCAGGTATTCTAAAGATATTGTTTTTAAACCATGTTTCATTAAGTAGACAAATATCAATATTTTGTTCTTTTAAAAATTGTATCAGTAGGGGTTTTTTACTATTTGCACTTTGAATATTAAACTGAGCAATTCGTAATTTAAGTTGAGTGAAATTTGGATCTATTATTTGAGGTTTTTAACCAATGTATCTG
This sequence comes from Agrotis exclamationis, assembly GCA_950005045.1. NCBI lineage: Eukaryota > Metazoa > Arthropoda > Insecta > Lepidoptera > Noctuidae > Agrotis > Agrotis exclamationis. The sequence goes on along the minus strand of OX465425.1, from coordinate 11,846,959 downwards.
TAATCGTTTTAATGGTAGTAGGGGTTTTATCCCCCTTATTGCCCAACTCCACCAATGTCTGTACTAGGGCCATAAGTAGATCATTGTTGGCAATTATTTGAGTTTTAAGGTCATTGACATTATTTACAACATCATTTACACTACTATTTACAACATCATTTACACTATTATTTACAACATCACTTACACTATTATTTACAGTTTTATTATTCTTATTTATAGACTTAATTACAGGATTATGTACAAGTTGCCTTTTTGGCGGCGATAGCGGAGGGAATTCAGTCATGTTAGTTAAGTTTTTAGTAAGGGTAGCACTAGCATAAGTTATTTTATTTTTCTTTTCAATGATTTTATTCATTTTAATAGGACATAATTTTGAAATTGCAAGATGGGGCCCACTGCAGTTTATACAACAGACCTCAGTTGGTTTATCGCATTCTTTATATAAGTGCTCACCTCCACAAATTGAACATCTTTGCTTACTATTACAAATTCTTGCAGAGTGATTAAATTTAAAACATCTAAAACATTGTTGTAAAGGGGATACATATTCGAAAACTCTATAGGAAAATAAATCATATTGTACATTGTCTGGAAGAATGTTGGAAAGGAAAGTAATGCTCACTGTTTGTAATGGGACACGCTCTTGACCAACTTTTTTTGTGAATATTCTTATTGCGATTATTTCATAAATAGATGATAGCTTTGTATATAGTTCTTTATTGGATATATTAGCAGGAACAAATCTTATAATGCCAGTTTTTTCTATTTGTGCAGCTGGTATGAAGGCCTTCATATTGTGTTTATTTAGAAAAGATGTATTCATTATGAAATTATTTGCCGTATTATATTGCTTGAATAAAATGGCTATTTTATTGGCATTTACTCGTTGAATTGCCGTCACACCTTTAATTTCAGTTGAGAAAATATGGTTGAAATATATTGGGCTCTTGTTGCCTATTTTGTCCTTTCCATTAGATTCAATGAAAACTTTAAAGTCTATGTTGTGCGAATTTTCTGGATATAGTCTTTTATAATTTGGCTTAATGAAAGGCGAAAAAGAGTCAATACGCTCACCACCGCCGCCATCGCCACAGTCAGTTTCTCCCGTTCCTCGCAGCGTCTCAGTCCAAGGACGCTTAAGAGGGGTGGGCGGGTTACCCCCGCCCCCCTCGTTACCCACCATTTGGACGGATTACTTTATATAAATTGACAGTTTGTTACCACTTTTATACTCAAAAAACCCAGCAATTTGTTTAAAATGAATTTTCAAAAAAAAATTTGAACCGCGCTTTTTTCAAATTCCCGCCAGAATCTCAGTCGTATATCCGATTTCTTCGTTTTCCGATTTTCACATATTCGTAAACTGTAATGCTCGATGAGTTCTCATTCAATGGGTGGCACGTACTTTTTTTAAAAATATCTGGCATAGAGTACAATACCGCTGTCAAACTGACATTAACAATTTACGACTATGTTTTAGGTAAGAATTTACAGAAATTTATTTAACCGAAAGTCGTATATCCGATTTCTTCGTTTTCCGATTTTCACATATTCGTAAACTGTAATGCTCGATGAGTTCTCATTCAATGGGTGGCACGTACTTTTTTTTAAATATCTGGCATAGAGTTTTTTTTTTTTGGTTTTTTTCGCCTCTTTGGGACAGGCAAAGGGAGCTGAGCCCATAGGGTTTGACGCATTTGGTGCACTTCTCAACTTGTACACCATGCTCAAATGGTGAACTTAGCAACTGGTGCACTTCTCATATGGTACACTTCGCAACTGGTGCACTTCTCAATTGGTGCACTTCGCAAAAGGAGCACTTTTTAAGATGAGTGGAGATTTGGATCTAAAAATTTTTCTTAAAAATACAATCAACGAAATTATTTTAAACTCTACATAAATAATCCTAATAACATTTTTATTTAAAAAAAAAAAACAAAAATAACGTCACTCGGAAATAATAACAATATAAATATGTAAGAAAAAATTAGATTTACAGCAAAAAGTTATCATAATAAAGAGTCATGATTTAAAATAAACTATAACCTGTTTCTCGAAAACAGGTTATATTAATATAGATAAACCTTTGTTTGTCTGACAGTCCCTCCCGCCTTGCCCTGAGTGGGAGGACTCATTTGGTGATTTTAATATATTTATATTTTTTACCACGATAAAAACTACCCTCATTTAGTTTTATATCGCATGAAAATTCTATGTTTGTTTTATATAGGTAGCATAATCAGTTTGTTGTTATTATAATAGATCACGTTTCTCCAATTATTATATTAGTGATTATGTAATTTAATTTAAAGCTTTATTAAATTAATAATAATAACTATAAAAGAAGTACAATTTAAATTATAATATTATAAAGGTTATTGATATAATATGATATTATATCATGTCTTTATTATGATAACTTTTTGCTGTAAATCTATTTTTTTCTTACATAATTATATTGTTATTATTTCCGAGTGACGTTATTTGTATTTTTGAAAAAATAAAAATGTTATTAGGATTATGTAGAGTTAGTATTATTTTGTTGATTGTATTTTTAAGAAAATTACCCGGCAAAACCAAAGATTCTTTAATTTTTAGACAATTTTTCCCAATCTCCACTCATCTTAAAAAGTGCTCCTTTTGCGAAGTGCACCAATTGAGAAGTGCACCAGTTGCGAAGTGTACCATATAAGAAGTGCACCAGTTGCTAAGTTCACCATTTGAGCATGGTGTACAAGTTGAGAAGTGCACCAAATGCGTCAAACCCAGCCCATACAGCCTGGCATAGAGTACAATACCGCTGTCAAACTGACATTAACAATTTGACAGTCACTCTGACATTTTGTAACTGACAACAACGAATTCCATAAAAATACAGTTTTTGTTTGCAATCCGTTATCCTTGGCAAATTCGAATTAAACAAAGACGTAATAAATCCTTTATCATCAAAATTAACTTCGAGTTATAGAAAATGGCGTCCGAAAAGGATCCATTAGTTAGTGAGCGCTCGGGAACGGTTCGTGAAGTTGGAAATCATGCAATTTGGAGCTTGTCGTCTTGTAAGCCAGGTCAGAAGCATTATTGGTAATTTACTGTGTCCATACTTTGGTAGGCTGGTTCTGTAATTGTCCTATGGACTCCATAGGACGATTACAAAACCAGCCTACCAATTGTCAAACCAGCTGAGACTATAATATCGAATGCTAATCTTTACTTGGCAACCGATGGATGCAAGTGCCGAATTGTCGTTCGGCGTGACGGTCTAAGGGGGAGGCCTATGTTCAGCAGTGGACGTCTTCCGGCTGATGATGATGATGAATCTTTACTTGACGTAATCTATCTTCTGTTACACCTATTGTTTATTTTAAGGATTTATTTTTTAGTAAGATACCTATAAATCATCTACTGTGGACGTCCATTTTGTAATTGTTCTTTAATTGTTATGCGGACCAATTGGTCCGTTCAACATTTAAAGGGATAAACTAATTGTTATATGATTTTAGGATTTGGTATTGATCAACTGAGAGATGACTGTATGGACACTTACTGGCAGTCTGATGGGCAACTTCCACACTTGGTCAACATCCAGTTTCAAAGGAAAACAATGGTCTCCCACATCTACATATACACCGACTACAAGCTGGATGAGAGCTACACGCCTAGCAGAATATCAATACGAGCTGGAACTCACTTCAATGATTTACAGGAAATAGAAGTGATTGAACTCATTGAACCTAGTGGTATGTATTGTCCATGTCGATATATAACTGTCAGTCTGTTTATGAGATGGACTGTAATATCTTAATTAGTTCAAGACAACCTATATTGTTTTTTTTTTTTATTTCAGGATGGGAGATGATTCCGATCAAAGACATTCATGATAGACCTATCAGAACCTACATGATACAAATAGCTGTACTCAGCAACCACCAAAATGGAAGAGACACACATATGCGCCAGATAAAAATACATTCTCCTTGCGAGCCAACATCATTTGATGTGAATAAATTTAGGAATTTTTCTACTGTACAATTTCAACAATATGCTACTATACGTTAAGAATTTGTATGGACTGGAAAAGTAAAAGCACTTTCTCCAGTTGGATGTTTTGAAAGAGCAGGATTTAGTTACTCACCATTTAATTTAAGATAATAATATGATTATTCATAGACTACAAAGATAAGTTCGAATTAATCCTTGATTTGATCTACACAAAGCTGGGTAATTAATGCCAAATAAAAATAAATATTTTTGTAATAAAAATACATTTTTTATTTACAAATTATTCTGATTCATCACTTTCTTCACTTGCTTCTTCAAGCCAGTCGAAAAACTTAACAAGTGATGGCTGATTTGCAATGGGGCTCTCATTTTCTTTCAAGTCTTTGTGCCATTCTATTAAAGAATCTTCATCAACAACATCTGCTTCATATAGCAAATGCAAGATTTGGCCAGACTTGCCATCCAGCCATTCACATTTTATACAGCTATCCTGGAAACAAATAAAAAAATAACATTTAATCTTTATTTTTATACCTATCTTGTCAATACAATTAATGCATGTAATAGTTTTTTTTCATTATCATAATATTAATATCTTCAAATGAAATCAGAGTATTGAAAACAATAATATAATAAAAAGTTGAACTTACTTCTACAGCTCTTAAACAATCCATAATGGAAGATTTTGTTTTGATGTAGTTTGCTAGAACTGGTCTAAAATATTTCAAAATATCCTTAACAGTACTGAGAACATTTTTGTTTTCAGCAAGAACAGGTATGCTCAGCAGAGCTCTTACAACAAAGAAGTTAACTTCATGCAATTGGATATTGTATGCATATCTTGATGAATTGATCTCTAAAATCAGATAATCATTCTTCAGCTTTTCTTCATATCCTCTTGCCAAACTGTCTATTACTTCTTGTAGGAAAACTGTAAGTGAACAGAGGAATGTTGATTTATAAATCTATTCTTAAATATTATAAAGAGGTATTTGTTTATATGTAGTGGATAATCTCTGAAATTAACTAATCTATCACAATTTTTTTGTAGGAAATTGCCCGCGAACGAATTCACGGGCAGAAGTTAGACTTAATTATTTTGATGGCACTTAGCTCTCCCCTATTACGTGGTACTTAAACTTATCTAACATACCACTTGTGGATTACAGGTGTGATGTTATTGTTGTAATTGTTTTGATAAATGTCCATGTTTTACAAAATCACCCAAAATATCTTAATATTGAGCTTAAACATAAACTTACTGTTAGTATCCTCAGGGACAGGAGAATCTGGTAAAGAAGACTCATCACTGCCGTCTGATGAGTAACATGATTCACTGTCACTCCATGACTTTTCAAAGCCAATGAAGTCATCACCACCGCTGCCTGATGACTCATTCTCCCATTCTGTACTTTCTGATGTTGACTTCAACAAAGTTTTTTCTGGAATTTTGAATGTTGCCATTTAGATTTCCACATCAAAAATTAAAATATGTTCAACACCAAACTCCAAGCATATATCAGTTACTGCCCAGCATAATAAGTGAGATGGCAGGTGCTCCACATTGCCTTGGCTACTAGATGGAGAATCTGATTTTAATTATGAGAAATTAAATATGTAAGTCAGTGGAGTGCCGTAAAGCGTAAAAATAGTAAAACCTCGCAATCCAAGGCCAGTCAATGAATCTTCATATAATTTTTTTGAAATGTGGTGCTAACAGCATGTAGAAAAATGTTTAAAAAAAAATTTTTTGTCCGATCTCATTTTTTTTATTATTAAAATAAATAATTATTATTATTAAAATAAATAATTATTATACACTCTCTTTTAAATTGGCCAAAAGGGAGAAATCAGGATCCATAAGAGATACGAGAACTTTCTTGGAAGCCTTTAACTATTTTGATGTTGACAATTTTTGGCGTTTATATTTTTTTGGTCAACTGTGTCCACAAAAATGAGTGAAACTGGCCAAATTTTTTTTAATGATCCTTACATGAAACTAAATCAAATAACATCATAAAAAAATGGCAAGAATTGCCAATTTTTTTACGTTCAGACAATTTGTGTGAAAAAATAGTTTTTATATGTGGTTAAAAACACATTTCAAGAATTAATATGAAGATTCATAGACTGGTCCCGGATTCCGAGGTATAAACCTTACGGCACTCCACTAAGTATATTTTTGTTTAAGCAGAAACCTACCTCTCTCAACATCTGCACTCTCCAGTATATTTCCTTTCAATTGACTACCAGCTACAACAACAACATTTGATGCTATCATGGTACCATTTTCTATGACACTTTTCTCTTCTACTATGCAGCCATCATCAATAAAACTATTAACAACTGTACAATTATCTTTTATAACAACATTGTTCATTATATGACTTCCTTTGATAGTTACATTATTTCCAATGATGCAATTTTTACCAATCATTGATTTTGATAGTGTTGTGTTATCATTTATTTGAGTTTTTGCGCCAATCAGAACATCTTCTACTATTAAACACGACCTGTAAATAAAGAGAACATAGTAATACAACACATTTAATAATATGAAATACAAAATTAAAGAGGCTAAGCTGTATACCAATATGTATTGAATCCAACTGACCTGCTCAGTGTAGATGACTTTTCTCTGAAATTGTGACTGTGCATGGTGATATAGTTGTTTTGGTTGAATGAACCAGCTTCAAAAGTTAAGGGATATGTCCAGTTGTGTAATACATCTCGGCTGTAAAATAATAAAAATAAAACACCATTTCAATTTTCAAGTGTTTTCTATCAATTTTATTATTTTATCTTACCACACTGTTTGATATGTTTTCCAGTTAGTAACAGTTGCAGCATATTGATGACCTTTCAAAAGAGTGTAATATAGGGAGCTGGCAAGAATTTCTTCATTTATTAAAATGCCATGTATGAAATCATCCCTTGTCTGGAAATCAAAGTTGTCAGAGAAAAGTGGAGGCACAGATGGTGAGCAGAGTGCAATGCTTGCATCAGCTAAATTATGATGCAACTTGACCTCAGAGTGGTTTAAGACAATTTCCTGAAACAGACAATCCAAATGTTTAATAACCTTTTATTATATCTTACTATATTCAAGTTTTACTGAATGTCCACATAGGGTTCATTAAGTCTGCTTACCAAGGGTAAATTAATAGTTTTCTCAGTAGATCTTTGTTTATATTTCTGGTGCATAAGTACTTTGTTAGTATTTGCGTCAGCAGCCAGGAAAGTAGGCTTATCAGAGCTTATCAAAGGATGCTCCCATGATACTTTTTTGTAAACAAGACTCATTGCTGCACCTTTATCCTTCTTGCAAATTTGTCTGAAAGGCAAGAATGTTATTGTAGATATTTATTTCTAAACATTTATTATTGAACATGTAGGTATGTACATTCAAAGTAAATTATTTTACTTGTGTTGCTCCAGCAATGATGCAAAATGTATGTTAGTAATGCTGTTAACTCCTGCTAAGATGAAATAGCCTCTAATGAGGCCAGCAGCATCAATTTCACGCATCACATCTCCCATGGTCTGACAAGTATCAGACATCATTACATGAACTTCCATAGTAACACTCCATACTGCCCTTTCTTCAATACAGTTTCTGAAAGTCATTAGCTTCATGTTATTAAGGTACAAATATAATATAACTGAATTAAGTAATTGTATCACTTAGGTGCATACCGTATGTAGTCTTTAATTTTTTGTCCATATTTGCAGCAAAATAAAATTACTTCTCCTACTCCACCATGAGCAAGTGATTCCAATACATAATTTATTAGAGGCACTCCTGCAACAGGTAGTAAGCCCTAAAACATAAAGTCCCGTATTGAATAAGTAAAAGGATGCAACTAGTTATTTTAAAAGTTACAACATTTATTTTAGAATGAACTCACCATAGGTTTGTTGTCACAGATGGGGCTGAAATGGTTATTAAACGTATCCATAATAACCACAGCTTGGACAACATTTTCCTTATCTATATCCATTTTATTTGTGCTTTACAATTAACGGAATAACACTGATAGAGCTATTTCTGGCTATTTCTAATAAATAAATCCAACATAACCTGTACACGAATCTATAATCTCAATTTGACATTGACAGATTGACAATTTGACACTGACACGACACTACGACAGAGACGACACGCACAGGGGTGCGTTTAACTACGCTGGCGAAATTTTCGCCGGATAAAAATTAAACTAGCGAGTGTTCGCTGAACGGAGTCATAGGTTTCTGTCAATGTTAGCTGTCAAATTCAATTGACAGCTCAGTTTATCAAACAAATAACAATTCAATTCAACTTAGCAGTCCGAATATTATATTGTAATCTCCGTAAAATTAGTATTTAACTTGTGATCTCACAGTAAAAATGAACCGGAACATGAAAAATCAATTTGCCGGTGTAATATTAATTATATCCATGATCCACAAATAATATTCACCGAGACGGTGAATTAGGTACTCTCTAAAATAAAAATATTCGTTTTTACGGCGCGAATCGAGCAATAACAACAAAACTCAATGTCAATCAATGTCAATCTGACAGCAGGATAAAATTTAGCGAGGTAAAAAGGTCGCTAAAATTTATCCTAGTCAGGCGAAAACTTATACCACCGGACGACCGTGAACGGGGCAGATTAAATTTTAGTCAGTTTAATTTTTCACCTCGCGGTGTGCTTGAACGGGGTGTTTGACGTTTAGTCAGTATAAATTTTAACGTGGATAATCGACTTAAACGCACCCCTGCTGAAAATCGGGAATAGATTTTGTTTTAATTCTTATGGCAACAGAAATAACAACAAACCAGCAAACATTTTTATTAGAAAAGTTTAACTCATTTAAATAATAATTTTTAATATTAGTTTTAATTTAGTCATTTTTGTAAATATTTTAGTTTTTAAATGCAGTATGTTTAAAGGTATTTTTTTAATAATAATTAGTTAAGTTGTTAAATGTTAATAATGTAATAGCTTTGTATAATAAAGGAAATTATTATTATTATTATTGTCGAATTCAATCAAAGGAATACTTTGCAATGTGAGGTTGTTTTACTATCGCGACTCTGTTTCCCAATTTCATCCCGGTCGAATGTCTCAAATGTACCTACCTAACTAATTCAATCCTACGATAAATTCATAAAGGATAAATTCAGCTTTCATTTAAACATTCCGACTTTTATTTTATTTAAAGTACGAATTCATTGCTTGCGAACTTTATTGTTCACAGCTGTGTACTGTACCTAGGTACTACCCACATACGCTTTTTACCAGTTTCTAGTCTATTGTAGGTACATCTTTTCTGTTTAGCCTCTCGTTACCAAGACATTATCGATTGAGTTTATCGTATGTTTGGCAGCTACAGTTAGATAGTTGCTATTTTTTTTACAGTTTTCTTCAGAAATAAAGCAAAATGGATTATAATTTGTCTCGAATAGATTACACAATATGTGGTATTACCTATCCGGATACATTAAAAATATTGCCTCCTTCTGGGCAAAAGATCGACCAAAAGGTACACTTTAATCTAATTTTTAAACTTCTGAAATGAATCTACATCAGTAAGCTAGGTATCTGCCTACATTTTACCTACCTACTTGTTCCAGTTTGCAATAGGTGACAAAAATGGAGTCCTACAATGCTTGAGTATAAAAGAGGAAGAGCCTGTAGTCCAATTCAAAACATTGCCAGGAAAACCAATTACTTCAGTACAACTGGCCAGTGCAATGGGTAAGCCCTCGGAACTTTTTCCCACGTTTTTTTTTTTTTTATTTTATTAGACACTCACTTTTCGTGTTTGTTTATTTGTTTGTCGTTCCGGTTGGACTTTTGCAACTCAATTTTGAGGAACTTCCCGATAAGCTAGCAGGCTGAAATTTTGTACACGCTTTGAGTTCTGATGACAATACATGACTAGCTAAGAAACGTCATAACAAATCCAATATGGCGGCCTCCCCAAGATGGAGGACTAGCTGTTTGAAACCCACCCCCATGATATGGATATCAAATGAAAGGGTTTGCTGTCAGGAATACGAAAAAAATAGTCACGTGACTTAAATCCAATATAGCGGACGTCCAAGATGGCGGACAGGCTTTGAGGCACTTCCCGATAAGCTAGCAGGACGAAATTTTCAGTGTAGCTTCAAACCCGATAAACAATGATAAATAATAAAATAATTTAAAAAATTGATTAAAAAATCTAAAAACCCACGTTTTTAAATGTCCTAAAAATAACCCTACGGGACTGAGAGAGGGGCCACTCAAAACGTGGGGGCGTATCTTTGCAAGTTACACCCACGATCTATACACGTCATGTAAATATATCCCATAAATAATCCCTTAAATAATATACGCCCCCACGTTTAGAGTGGCCCCTCTCTCATTCCCGTAGGGTTATTTTCTTATTTTTAGGACATTTAAAAACGCGGGTTTTTAGATTTTTAAATCTATTAATTATTATAGCTTATTCTTGGACTACCTTTCTTGCTTATTTTCACTAATATCTTCTGCTTTTCTGTACAATATCGAAGCGTAAATAACCCGTGTCACCTATATTATTTCACCTTTAAATTCTTTCATTTTAATACACACATACTTATGTTATTTTAATACGCTACATAAACTCATGGCTTTTCCCATGGGGATAGGCAGGACCTACTACGATACCTCATACCTAAGTATATGTACTTAATATTTATACTAACTGCTTGAGAGTTGATGACTTAAATACTTTTCATTAATTTAGGAACACAAGCTGATAAAATATTCACAGCGTCAGGAAATGAAGTCAAAGGATATACCCGAAAAGGGAAGGTGTTCCTGAGTATTGAAACTGCTCTAACAGAAACAATCACATCAATGTAAGATATTTTAACTAATTTTTTCCTTATGAGTATGTATTAACTATTAACACAACACTAAGAAACGAATTCTTTTGTTTGCTCAACATGAGTGTTCAAATGTGCTCAAAATGATTATATTAGGCATATTTGACCAACACTAACTTTTGCCGTCTTTCGAGAATATACAGAATGAACTCGAGGAATTTACCAAGTGGGCGTGGAATAACGTGGATGGCCAAATCCAGTCTTCGGGTCGATTTTGATTTATGTGAATAATAACTACATTATTGATTTTAAAAAAAATGTATCATGTCTTCCTAGCCAGAAATGAAACCCATTGTTTTTGGATAAAAAAACACATAAGTAACTAGTTACTCAGTGTGTGTTTACACGATCCGATGGTGACGCTATTAAAGATCAAGTTCTGTGAAATTGTGAAAGATTGGTGGGTAGGTACATCTTTTCGGATTTAGTCATCCACAGAATCCACACCCATTTGCAAAATTCATTCTGTGTTCATTGTCTTATTGAATAAGTAGCTATTATAGCCTTATCTACCATCAGTAGGTATAGTTCATTAGTATTATCCTGGTTTAATATTTTCCAGGTGCATAATTGGAAGTGATTTGATACTTTGTAGCGGTCGAACTGTAACTTATTACAGAGACCTACGTGAATATCACTCGTACGTTTGTGACGATCGAGTGCTCGACATTGCAGCATTTGCGGTACCTAATGTAATTATTAATTTGATTGCTTATTCTATTAAATTTTAAACCTGTTGAAAAGTTATCTATTGTTGACTACAGAATACAAGAGTTCGACTGTTGGTGTTGGTTGCTAATAAAGGAGCGGTACTGTTAGAAAATGGAAAACTGATATCTCGCACAGTTATTTCTTCGGGGCCTACCCGCCTGGCTGTTCCACCTTCCACACACGTAACAGATATCATCGCTATCTACGGTGCCGGTGATGGTTCCATAGGCCTCATTAGTTATGGAGAGCAAGTTACTTTTTTCGTACCCACACCTTCGTAACACTTTTTCCTAGCTCTCACACATTTCTAGCAGGCTTTCCTTTTTAGCATTGTCATGTTGCTTCTTTCTTAGGTACGCTAAGGATCGAGGCAGGCAGCCACATGTAGTAGCGTATCGATGACAAAAAATAATACCTACCTAACTTTTTTAACCTAAGGTTTAACGATATGAACTAAATAAGTTTACTCACCAAGCACCTATTATGTAGCTATCGTATTTTTTTCTTTTTATTTTGTACCTTCTGCAACAAAAGTCGGTTAACTTTTCATTTATTAGCAAAAAAATATAAAGCTGAAAAGTTAGTTTGTTTGGTTGATCGCGTTAATCTCAGGAACTACTTTTTTATAGTCTATTTATCGAGATAGACTAAATAATATCACGCTACAACCAATAAGAGACGAGCAGCGGGGGTGAAACCACGAGGAGCAGCTAGTGAATATTTAAATTCTATTTCATTATTACCTATTAAGTACTTACTATTTTGGGACAAATTATGTACGTTTACTTGCATATCCCCTAGGCTAAACATTAACAATAAAATTCTTACCGACTTCCGTTATTGACTGCAGTCTGCACTCACCATCAACAACCTACAAACCTACTCGTCAATATTCGAAAGAATTAGCTAGCACATTGAAGTAGGGACACAGTTACCTCTACTTCTCTAATTCCCATGTAATTTTAACTACATTATTGCAGATTAACATTATCAAGTAAATGCTTAGTCGATGGTAGAGGTTTGGGATCCGTCGTATGTCTCGGATGGTATTTCAGCAATGGAAACCATCACCTCAGCGTTGGTCGACATGATGGGTCCATCCAGCTTTATCTCATGGATATGGAGAATTTCGGTGAAAAACCACGTCTGAAGTACACTTATGTTTGTATTGATTAAATTACTGTATTGCAATAATTAGTCGATTAAAATTAAGAATATGAGCTGTTTACGTCTAAACCATTTATTTTAGTTCTGCGGAGAACCTGTAACTTCTGTAACGGGTGGATGCGTGGGGACAGAAGAATCGGAGTTACTTGTAGCAACGTTTTCGGGTAGAGTTTTTGCACTCAGATCCAGCCATTTGGTAACTGGGGCTAAAGTGCCTCCAGATATTTTAACAGCGCGACGCGGAAAACTCGAGTACGTTTTTTTTTAAATTTCACCAATAATTTGTAATTTCCAAGTACAACTAACAATGCTTATTCAGGAAATCTTATAATGTTATTTTTTTTTGTGGTAGGATTGAAGTGGCCCGTTTAGAAAAACAAACAGCAAACGAAAGGGAGAAGTATCAACGAAATACTCGTTCTTTACACGCTGGATTATCAACGCCACCATTGCTCGACATTCAATTCGAGGTACTTTATTTAGTACCTAACATACATGTTTAACTTATTCGATTCGTATTTATGCTACAGTGACTTATTACCAAATACCTACTTATTTACAGTTATTAGGAGCTCCAAGTGATGGATGGCAGGAAGTAAGAATTACTTCTGCAGTGCCACTGGATATGCTTTTTATTTATTGTAACAAGAAACTAGAAATGCAAACCGACACTGCTGCTGTCTTAAGCGTTTGTTCTTCAAAGGTAATGGACATGAGTCATTTATAAGGCAGTCCGCCATAGATCTATGGATACGTAAACGTATACTCTAGTTCTTTTTTCTTCTAGGAAACAGGATCCGATTTGCTGGCTTCTGTCAGATGCCAAGCCGGTACGCGAAGAGTATGGGTGAAAATGCGAGACATATCAGATTCTACAGCAGAAACAAAATTCGGAGGAAATCGTGTGCTTATTTACGCTTTACCAGCAGGTGCCCCAAGAGTGGCAAGACTAATAACCTTTAAATTACCAGCACTACCATGTTATTCCAACCAGGAGCTACTAGAAAATGTTGAAAATCAAGGGAGGTATGATCAGAAATCTGCATGGCATACCAATTCGATTAATACTGTCACTTTAAAATTATGTTGCTATCCAGAACTGTGAACCTGATGCTTATTTATAAAATATTTTGATTTAGTTTAACTTAGGTAGCCTTTTATTTATAGAATTTGGTGCCAACTTGAAATCTCAGGAAGCTTTTCTGTAGCTGAAATGACTTCCTGGCTCACAGAAGCGCTGCCGGGTGAACTCCCTAGACCCGCTTCGAATGTATCCTTTACCAGGTCACATACTCTTCTAGATACTGTTCTGATTTGCCAATATCAGTAAGTAGCTTAATTATTTAGTGAAATTATGGGTATACCTACACTACATACATATTTTACTTTTCTATAATTTGACTATTTCACAGGCGTGGTTCAGCAAATTTCAAATCTGACAATGTATCTACTATAGCAACCATTCGAAATATAGTTTCGAATTGTTCAGTCGAGAAAAGCATTCGCATAGAAATATCATGCGGTAATACACACTATTATTACACTTGAATATTAATTAAAAACTGAACACCTAATCAGATTCAGAATGAACTTTTTTTCAGATGTTCCAGACAACTGTTGTTTGAGATCATTTAAGAATCTAGAGAGTAAGTTTAAAGAAGAGTATCAAAAGAATAAAGATCTTATTTTGAAAGAAGCTATCAGGTATGTTTTGCGGGAACCGATCAATTTACCGAATTTTGTTTGTTCGAATTTCATTATACCGAAAACTATTGACCGACATCTCGTTTGCTATATGCATTATTTGACATATTTTCAGATCATCGAAGTATCATTAGCCATAAGTATTATTTTACCGAAGTATGTTCCGCCGATTAACAAAATAACTTTTTACTATAGACCGGAGCCTCTTTTAAACTTTTTTCAATGCCAAATGATTTATTTGCCATATTTTCACCATACCGAAACAACATTTTACCGAAAAATTAAATTAATGTCATAAAAATTCAATATATTGTGCTACAAAACTCTGTGGCGGAAACGAAATGCTGCAAAGCCGACTTTACGTAGTCTTGTCTGCCCTACCCCTAGAGTGTAATTTAAAATCGCGTAGGCGCGGAGGGGTGGGGTGGCCCGCGAGCTGAGAAGCAGGTGGTTAGAACGGCCACCGCCGCGGCTGAGGCTGCGGCCGGCTATCAGCCGAAGCTGCGGTGGTGAGCGTTTAAATCATCTGCGACGATAAGCTCGCGTGGGGCCACCCAAAACCCCGCAGCGCCGGAGCCATGACAGAAACAATGCTTGTTGCATGTTGCACGCTTGCTTGAATGCTGCATGTTGCATGCTGCGTCCTCGCTGCATGTTGCATGCTGCGTCCTCGCTGCATGTTGCATGCTGCGTCCTCGCTGCATGTTGCATGCTGCGTCCTCGCTGCATGCTTGCTTGCTTGCATGCTACATGCTTGCTTGCATGTTGCATGCTTGCTTGAATGCTGCAAGTTGCATGCTGCGTCCTCGCTGCATGTTGCATGCTGCGTCCTCGCTGCATGCTTGCTTGCATGTTGCATGCTTACTTGCATGTTGCATGCTTGCTTGCATGCTGCATGCTTGCATGTTTTGTAGTGCTTGTTTGCATGTTGCATGTCTGTTTGTATGCTGTATGCAAGTGTACCACAATACAAACCTTTTTACAAACACAAGAACAACACAATACACAATAACAAGGCACAAAAGAGTATCACGAATCACACAAAATCCGCAAAAAGATTCGAACACACGTGCTAGCCTGCAGAACACCACTAATATTCCAACTATGTAATTAACAGCAAATGTCATTAATGATAATAAAATACCCGTCAGAGTTATATTATCGTATATGACATTACAATTATTTTGTATTGTCTACCTACATTTCAATCGCGCCTGTAAAAATGTAACAGCAATAATTAGTGTGCACAAATTTCTAGGCGATAAGGCGATTATTTGGTGAAATTAAAATATGGCAATTAAAACAGTGGTATAATGAATGTTTGGAAACATAATACTTCGAACGACCGTTATTTCGAGTAAGTGTAACATCGGTAAAAAGTTTTTCGGCCAAATGAAATGTTGGAGTAACGAAAAAAAACGAAAAGATAATAGGTTAACTGAAACAGTGGCAAACGTGACTTCGATGAAGTCAGACGAAACGAAAATAGTTGAAAAGTTTTAGGTCAAACGAAATTCAGTTAAACGTTTTTCGATCTTATGATAGGTAACATGTTTTTCGCTAACGCACGTGCACGTGCTTTACCTCTGCGAATGACCTAATAATACAAAAACCATGTGTTGCAGCATGCTGGACTTAGATAGCTCAATGAACGAGGAAGGTCCTATACTGTGTCAAGAGTATGCTCGTGTTTGGGATGCCAGGGACAGTATCAATGAGACCCAATTTAATGAGCTTGTAGGTGAGTCATAAAGTAACATAACGTCACGCTTCTAATCTCCGAAGAGTAAGCCAGTGATATACCTACTACCCACGTTTGTATTAAACCAAACATAGAGGCAGTGATGGTAAGTCATAAAAATGTTAACCATTATACTTATAACACACTTTTTTTTACAGAAGCAGTGGTCCAGTGGTATTTGGATTGGCGAGCACTGTCGGTGCATGAAAACTATAGTAATGAAACTTCTAAACTACAAACTGCTTTAGCGGAATGTCAGCTGGATGATATTTATAAAATACTTTCTAACAATACTTCATCTTTACAAGAGTATTAGCGATCCCAACACTTTGGGGCTATTTAAAAAAATAAAACGAAACACATAGTAGGTACGTACAGTCAGCGTCACGTTATGGTTACCCCCTTGGAAGCACCCGACGATGGCGCGTCGTGTTCTACGCACGCCCCAAAGAGCTGTTAGCAACCTGACGGGATCCCCACGAAGGACCGCGGGACTGTCTTGCAGGTAACCGTAATGAAAAGAACACCGTGGATTTTAGTCAGTCCGAGTACAATCCCTTCTACTCCACTCAGGGTGGGAGGACTCATTAGATCATTTTTCACGTAAAAAAAAGTGGGGCTAACCACATTGTGAGACTGACTGTATCTACTCGTACTTAAAATAATAAAAATATGTGTGTTCACCTTCTATTGGTGGCGTGCCGTCAATTTGACACCTTTTAACTAAAACCACTGAATATGTGTCGAACGATTGTTTTCCCTCACCCGCACTTCCCAGTAGCTGCATTTAGCCAAGTTTGGCGTCCGATTCCACACAAATTGGTCGTCGCAAACGCATACATGATCAGATATAGGATACCCGACGTCAATTTGACGTCACATCACCAATAGTGTCCGTAATTTATACTATTATCAAGTTGTAGTTTTTCATTAAAAAATAATCCAAATGGCGAAGATTACGAGTATCGAGTATTAACACTTGAGATTTTAAAACAAAGTAGCAGTGATGAGTTGGAACAGAATCACTGAGTGGAATCTGATCGCAACACCGAAAGTGAGCAGAAAGTCCAGAACCTGACATGGACTCCGAGGATGAGCCTCTTAGTAATTTGGAAAGCAATAGGCTTTTGTTGCTCAATAAGTGCCGCAAAAAAAAGAACATCACATCATGGAGTCAACAAGTCATGGAGACATGATACAAATAGTGCAAGAAGCCTGCCTTTTATTGCCATAGAAAAACCGCTTGTCACCATGATTAATCTTTATATTTTTCTACTGTAGTAGTAGTATGTTAAAACGTTTTTTTTTTCCGTTAATTATTAAAGTATCAATAAGAAGAATACAACGTTGTATTTCATTTTGTTTCATTTATTAAAATTTTATCTAGATTGATTTCAATATCTACGAAAATGCAAGCTGAATATTAAGTTGGTGTGACTAATATACGTAAACTTTTCTATTGTAATAATAGGTATATAAAAGTGTTTAATTTATGAAAGTAGATATCTACTTGTAAATTAAGCCATTTGTTTCATCTCTATGAACTTAGTTGTCCTGAAATTCGGCATTGTAGAAGTACGTCAAAACGACGCCGACGGTACGTCACCAATACTGTTACTCAATTTCAAATCACCAAGGTTAACACCTCACACCAGAAAAAAATTTCATATAGGTGAGGTTAATAAATAATAAGTACATTAATAATATACTTTAAATGTTCTTTTTCATGAAAATTTAAAAATATAAGATGTGAATAACGGAATAATATTACGATATCGTTTTATTTTTCTAAAGCAGAGGCGGCCTTACCCATTGCGAGGCCCTGGGTTGCACGTCTTTGCGAGCACGGAACAGAAAAAAACAGTGGAAGTGCTAAGTAGGCGTGGCACGCGTGCCACAATTAAGCGTTGTTACGCTTAACTTGCGCTTAACCGATCCCAGTGGCGTCACCTTTTTTACTTATAATATCATTGAGTGGCGTTCTCAAATCGCGTCGATTGCTAGTCTCGCGACAAATTCATATTTCCTTATTTATGCCGTATTATTCCGTTTTAGAGTGCAAAAATGATGCTAGGAGAAAAATCTTTAAAATGGAGGTATTTCTTATCATCGGAGAGTACGATTTTCATTGTTTTCTAATAAAAATCTTATTTTGTTTCAATTTACTAAGATAAAATAGAACAGTTAGTCAAAATCAACCTTATACCATTAAGACAAAGAATGTGGAAGAGGTAAAGCATCAGATATCATGTCTTCAGTTGGGGTGTTTTCAAACTTCATAACTTTTTCGAAAAAAAACTCGGAAATTATTAGGTCTACAGACGTATTTAAGGTCTAGAGAGGTCAACAAATGTGGAAGAGGCAAAGCAACAGATGTCATTTATTCCAACATCACTATTCGCTTCTTCAAAATCCTCATTGGAACCAGAGATATTTCTCTATCTAGACTTTGGCCATCGAACCCTGAAGGGCTAATATTAGGTCTTTACCTATGAAATTGCCGTTCTGCAGTACTGGCCATTTCAAATCAAAATAATTTTTGTTTGGCTAAGAATTTTAATTTCAAATTAATTTTATTTAAAAAACATGGTTTTTTTTCCAAGAGTAGTCATTTGTTTATTGATTAGTGTGACATTTTCATCGCATTTCAATCTTTTTCGTCATCATAGATACGTTTAAAATTCGAGTAATTATGGAATATGAGCACCGTCGTGGCAGCAACGCGGCACAAGCGGCAAGTAACATCAACGACGTTTACGGAGTCAACACTACAAACCAACGCACCACCCAAGGGCGTCGCCAGCTTATGACTAAGGGAGGGGCAATGGGGCAAAATTATGGAGGATAAAAATTATGAACGCCGAGGGCATGAAGCGTTACACATTTTTTTTATCGTGGTAAAATCATCAAATGAGTCCTCCCACCCAGGGCAGAGCGGAAGGGACTGTCAGACTCGTACTGACTAAAATCCACGGTGTCCTTCAATAGTTCCGGGGTCTCGGTAATTCGTAGGTCCCGCGACCCCGACAGGCTTTGGTCCTCTAAAGGGGTGCCCCGTCATTATACTGACACTCTTTGAGGCGCGCGTGGACCCGGGCATAATCCATGCGGTTTATGCCTCGGACAGCGAGTCGCCTATTACTCGCCGACCGCATGCCCGCATGCCTATGGTGGCCGGAGATCGTCTAGCGACGTCCGTCGCCGTGGGCGTCTACCACTGCGGCTGCGGTGAAGGGAGGACGCTGTCTTCTCCCTCACGCGTCCCGCCTCCTCCTTCGCTAGCATGAGTGCTTCGCAGAAGGAGGTGACCGCTTCCCATTCCCCCGCAGCATGGCCTCGACCAATGCCGGACGCGTGAGGTCGCCGCCTATCGTCGTCGTGAGGACACGGTGGTGCTCTGTCCAAGCGGGGCAGTCCTGCACCGTATGCTCCACCGTGTTCTCCGGGCGATCCTCACAGTGGTGACACCCAGGCGTTTCTTCCCTCCTTATCCGACACAGGTACCACCCGAAATACCCGTGTCCGGCGAGAAGCTGCGTCAGGCGGTAGGTTAGAACGCCGTGACGCCTATCCAGCCACTCCTCAAAGAGGGGTCTTACCGCCGCAATTGCGGCGTGGTCGGATCTCGGTTGCAACAGTCGCTTCCTCCATAATGCCCCGAGATCGCGCCGGAGCTCTTCCCGCCGCGCCTCGACTTGTCGAGGCAGCAGCGGGGATTCACCCCGGCGATGTGCCTCGACGCTCAACGCGCCACTCATAGACGCGCTGGTGGGGCCGTCGCCTACAGATCTCAGGGTAGCAACCGGCAAGGAGGTTGGCCGATTCGCCGGTGATCGTGCGGTATCCTCGGATCATCCGGATAGCCATAACCCTCTGGCATGCGACCAGCTTTGCTGATCGCGTCCGCATGCTCAGGGCCAAAACATGGGCCCCGTAGAGAGCCATGGACAGCACGACACGGCGTACAGCCTCCGGCAGGAATAAAGCGTTACACTTCGGAAATCTTTGCTTTGATGACGATTGTAATAAGAACGGTTCTAATATCATTGTATAAAACTTCACAAGCCCTCGACAGCACAATAACTAAATCAAACTTTTAAACACAGTACTTATTATTTATTTAAAAAAAAATATATTTAATTAATACATTTGATCTCTAGGGGGGGCAGCTGCCTCCCCCTTCCCCCCCCTGGCGACGCCCTTGGCACCACCTGTTATTGGTTTGCTCACTTCCGTTCTGGAAATTTCGACCTGAAAAATGAACCTCGCGGTCGTCCGAAGACTTTGGTCGACAATGACGAATTAAAGGCGATTGTGGAAGCCGATGATACACAATCTACGCCCTACGGCTGAATTAGCAGCAGTTTTCGACGTTAGCGTCAAAACAATATTGGTCCATTTGCGTCGAATTGGCAAGGTAAAAAAGCTTGACAAATCGGTGCCCCACGAACTCAATGATTGCCAGCGCGAAGTACGCGTCGAGATGTGCCTTGCACTGCTCAACAGACACAAATGAAGGAATTTTGAACCGCATTGTTACCTGCGATGAAAATTGAATTCTGTTTGATAACCGCAAGCGCCTCAGCAAGTTGGTTGGATCTTGGTTCAGCACCTAAACAATGCCCCAAACGAAAACTTAGGTACCCCTAGAAAAGTGATGGTCACTGTTTGGTGGTCTAGCGCCGCCGGTGTGATTCATCACAGCTTCTTACCAAACGGGGTGAGCATTACTGTAGATGTGTACTGTAAAGAACTGAACACAATGATGGAGAAGCTGGCACATCTCCAACCAGCATTGGTCAATGGCTCGTCTCCGCTGCTCCTGCAAGACAACGCGCGACCTCATACTGCACAGCAGACGGTCTCCAAGTTGCAAGAACTGGGGTTGGAAGCTCTCCGTCATGCGCTCTACTCACCAGACCTTGCGCCTACAGACTACTACTTTTTCCAGAATTTGGATAACTTCTTGGCGGGGAAAAAATTCAATACCCCAGTGGCAGTATAAAATGCATTTTAAGAATTTGTTGCCTCCCGTCCAGCTGATTTCTTTAAGAAGGGCATCAATAAACTGCCACTGCGTTGGCAAAGATGCATTGATTGCATGGGTGATTACTTCGATTAATACAAATAAAAAATACATTGAAAAAATTTTTTCATATAAAAATTTCATTCAATTCAATTTCATTTTTTCAATTTCATTGGTACCTATTATTTGATTGTTACCTTCTCTTATTATCATAATTATCTCCTTTCTAAAGTAGACTAAATGTGCTACAATATGAGACTAAAAATCCCCGACTTACGAGTTGTAGATCGCGGAGTCGAACACATCCCAGAATTACTTTGTGTAATTTATTTCATCACCACTGCTCTCAAAACGGTGAAGGAAAACATCGTCAGGAAACCAGCATGTCCTCAAACCAAAAATTTTAAGACGTGTGACATCTACCAACCCGCACTGGGCCCGCGTAGTGGTTTATGGCCCCTTTTACAAAAAGGAGGCCTGTGTCCCAGCAGTGGGAACATTATAGGCTGATGAAGATGAAGAGTGAATAAAAATACCTCAGTAGACCTAATAATCTCAGAGATAAACCCTATTGTAGCAAAAGGCATCTATGAAACCGTTCTGAGAAGTTATTATTAACAACTAGTCCTTTAGGGTCATAAACTCAAAATTTTCAAAAAAGACCGAAATTTTCGAGTTTTTTTTAATTTTTTTACAAAGTAGCGTTCAGTGTTTGAGGTCTCAAACTTGGATTATTCATTGGGCCAACATCATAAACAAGTCTGAACTCAAAGCCCTGAACTACTGGATTTAGTGTAAACTAGCCGTACATTCAGGCAAATAAATCATTGTACTAATTAAAAGAGTAATACATTGTAGACATTCAAACATTTTTTGACATAGACATAAACGGTTTTGACATAGTTGAAGTTGTTAATCCAACCCTGATAAAGGGATGGATTAACAATAGGGAAATGGCTAAATATGAGGTGGTTAATTTAAAAGTATTTAAGGTAAAACAACAAGTTTATTAAACTATTATTACTACAATATTACTTTAAACTAAAACAAAATATTTATTTCTGGAAAGGATAATAATCTAGACCAGAATTATATTTAAATTTATAGGTAAAGCGATTTACTTGTGTTTTTCCAATTTCGATCATCTTCTGTACGTCTTCCCGGTAAGCAGGAGGCAGAAGTTCTTCTTCCAGGGTACAATTGTTATCACAAGTCTCTTGACTTTTAAATACGCGCTGCCTTATGACATCGACGTCTCGGCTATATTCTTCTCTCAAATCCCAAACAGCTTTAGTCGCTGTATCTATTTTAAATACAAAATAATTCGCTTCTCTGTGAACTATCCCGTGAGACGTTGTTTTGTAAGGCATTGGTCTGAAACCCAGGTTTTCTATGTTCCTGATTATGCCACCCCGGTCGAAAATAGCAAGAGAGATTCTTTTAAGAGTGGTTTTGAGCTCTGGTTTAGGCATGGCCCGTAACATTAAAGCAAGCTCATAACTAGGCATTTTGGTGTTCAATTTCACAAAATATTAATTTGATTCTAACTTATAAAGGTTAAGTTTATAGATAGATTGATAGATAAAGTTATCTAGAACTACTCAAAATAGTCAACTGTCAAATCAACTCAAATCGAATGACTGTCAAGAGACATAGTATAACAATCTAGACCGCGGACTTCAAGTTTATTGCCACACAAAAATGAGTCTTATTCTTCACGTTCAGATTTTCTTTTTTGTCTGGCAAAACTAAAATAGAGAAATGAGAGGTTAACTTTGAAGGTCGCTATCTCTTTTCCACAATTGCCAGGAGCTATGCATTGGTAGAAATGGTAGAAAATTTTATAGTTTGGGGTTAAATTTATTTATTTCTAATTTAAGTTATTTTTAAGCTAAAAGTAAAATAAGTTTGTGAGATTGCTTAAAAATGTATTTTACTATTTTCTATGTATTATAAAATAGTAATCATTATTTTTTGTAAAGTTTTATTTATTGTATGACTATGTGGTAGTAATTACATAATTATTCTGACAACACTGAATTTGACGTATGAATGGGGAAGGCAAGTGTCAAAGTGAACAGTGACATTTGTGTCCCAAAAGAACTGTAAAATCAAAGGAATTTTCCGAAAAAAGCGTTTTATTGATGTAAAATGACTCGATGTTGTGCAAAAGGCTGTAATAAATATGGAACATACAAATTTCCGATAATTCACACTATCAAGAAATAATGGGTAGCTGCTATGACTGCTGTAAGACCAAAAAATGTATTATCTATTGATATAGCGAGAGATTAAAGTGGACTGTAAATTTAAAGGAAATGAAATGATTATGATGAGCCGAGGAGGGCTAAAAATTAATGGCGGACGCCCGAGAAACAAAAAAACGAGAATTATATTTCAATAAAGGAATGTGTGCTATATGAATAAGGCGCTCACCTGAGGGTTTCTTCAGCGACGTATTCCAAGGCCAAACCAATCGAGAAGGAACCTTTTCGCTACTCTGGAGGTCTGGCGCCAACTTACCATTCGCTTCAAAGTTACCTTCCAATGGCCGGCTAGATCTAGGAATTTCGCTATGAACACCAATTCATCAGCACACTTTTGTAAACGTGAAGTTAATGTAATTGGCCAAATTATAGGTTGAAGCCCCACGACAGTTTTGTTAATTAAACGAGAAAAAGAAAGCGGTTTTCGGCGCACACGCGCTCACGACAACGAAAAAGCAAAGGAAGAAAAAGTGTCAACAAAATGTTGCTATACCCCAAAAATGGCTTTCAGGGTTGCCATTACAAGGCTCTAAAATTACCATTAACTAAAGTGAACATCTATAAAGAAAAGCTATTATAATAAACAAATATTTACCCTTGCGAAGCCGGGACAGGCCGTTAGTGGAATTTATTAATGAAATTCTATGATTATGCCATAACTAAACAATCGAATACACCTTTCAAAATAATTATATCTACATTTCTATTGGAGGTTAAGTATTGCATCGCTCTTTATATCATGAAATGGTTCGTCTGGTGGAAGAATTACCGCCGGGACCGAGATTTGTGATAGTTGTGGTGTTAGGAAGTTAAAATTCTTATCATATTGCTCCAATCTATAAAATAGATGTAAAATTAGATGAAGAAGACAAACACAAAACTTGGTGACATTTTTCTCAATGTAGAATGTCAGAAGCAGTACTATATTCTTTGTAGAGGATAGCACATGTAATACCTACTTAAAAATTACAATTTTAAATCCCAACTACAAGTAAATGTGTGTTTAATGTAGTAGAATCAAATTTCTAACCTCTCAACTAAATCACTTTTTTTCCTCTTTTAGATGCACCGCGGCGTCTTAGTTCTGGTTTTAGTACATGCACTTGCATTGACGAATAATTTCCCATATTTGTTTTTTAAAATAAATTCAATTTTTATAACAAAATACGTGTTTGTTTTTTGTACAAGCTATACAGTAATCTGACTTATGGAACAACGATCGCAGCGACATCTACGAATAGCTTTGAGTTGCCATCCCCATTCTGGGAAGTAAGGATATCTAAAGCTGGCTCACTCGCGGCGCGAACGACAGCGTAAGCCCGCGACAACAGCGAAACGCGAGTGTAGATGTTTGCGCTTCGCGACAGTGTCGCGTGTGTCAGTTTTTGGCTCGTGACAAAGAATTTGCGGTGCGAGAACGCGAATGCATCCCTACAAGACTGTGAAGCTTTGCGAGTGTTGACGTGTGGAGGGACACAGTTCTCGCACGGATCATGGCGCGAATTCAAGGCTTGACTTCACACGCGAGTGTAGAGCTGGCATTACGATCCATGAAGATTTTGCTTAGTTGCTTAGAATTTGACCATTAGGAGGACCCCATAGGAGGCCCGGGTCGGTGCGCTCTTGTCGCCTCCCCTTAGTCCGCCAGTGTTCCTGACTGTTGATTCCTGTGGAGCGTACAGTGAGCACACTGCATGTACTTAATTAGTCCATGCCACACTAAAGGTGAACGCAGACTTAGCCGCACCGCAGTCTCCGTAGTCCCCGCATTACGAATTCTATGTATGAAGTTCTATGAAACCTCGCCTACTCGCCCGCATCGCAGTAGCCGCAGAAGCGGTAAGAAAATGATGACTGCGGGGACTCTGCAGAGACTGCGGTGCGGCTAGGTCTGCGTTCACCTTAACTGACACCAACTTGAACAATGTTCATTCATTCGAGCAATTATTTCATTCACAATTTCATTCAATAATGAAATCAATCATGGCGACAGCGTGCGTTTTGCTTTGCTGAAATATCATAATTATTATCTGGAAACTAATCGTTTCGTCCGATCTTAAATATGGGGTCGTATGCGAAATTCGTTTCTGATTACTGTAAAAACTGGGAGAAGTCCGGAAAAGAGCAATTGTAAGTTTAATTTTTCTTTAAATAAAATCACGCTAATTCATTGAGTCGGCCTGTACTATCTGTACTGTAGTGTACAGTAATTTTGAAACGGTTACCTATATTTTTGTTGTGATTGCAGTAGGTTTTTTTAAAAAACAATACCTTTGATGGAAACTATAGTAAGTTGGCCGTTGTTGTCATAATTTGCCCATGCTGGGTACTGACTGAATGATTGCAAACAATCAAGTTAAAATGGAATTAAATCTGAATTGTCGATCTATCTTTGCCCTGCAGGTCTAAAACGCCCACTTTTGCAACATCATATTATCCATTACTATAAAATTCCTATAAATAAGGGAATATTCTATTCTATTGCTCAAGCAATAGAGTAAGATGTTATAGAACAATTTAAAACATTGCTAATAAGCAAAATTTTTAGATTCGCTTCAGCTTGATGCTAATGGATTAAGTTCACATTTCCTGTAATATTTATAGTCTTAAATCAGCCAAGACATTGACATAATAATGATGAAATTAACAGGCTATTCATGATGGAAAATTTTGTTTTCATACTAATAAACATGTCTGCCATGCTGAACAACTTAAAACCTTTAATACCTACTAATAACTGTCAATTTGATAATATTGTGAACTACGACATCAACATTGTAAATAGGACATTGCTGGAAGTATGGATCCAATTGTATAGTGGCATGTGCAAGGTTATTTCTTAACTTCATACCTCTGTTTTTCAAAAATATGACCAGTTTTCATGTTCAAATAGGCAACTAATTCCTAGAAATCATCTTGCCCATGCCCCTATTTGTTTGGATCAATACTTACAGGAACACTGTATAAGATAACTAAAATGAAGTGTTTTTAGTGTACACACGGCTACACATCAAGCTATGCAAAACCAGTTTAAGCTGACCCTTAATTGTGTGAAAAGATCATACAAAGCGGGGCCAAGACATTGTATAGCTTGATGTGTAGTGTAGCCCACCATACTAAGGTCTTTTAATAAAGACGAGTGTTTATTATATTTTCAGTGTAAAGCATGTGACCCAATTTCTTAAAGATGATGATAGAAGTCCACTTTTTACGAAGTCAGGCAAACTTTCTGGCTTATCTCAGGCAATTTATGACTTACTGCTCAGTGGTGTTCGCGGAAACCTGAAGAAAGAAGCAGTTATTTCTGTTCTCAGAGACATTTCTGTAAGTTTATATTATACACAATAATAAAACATTTTTAAAGGAACAACAAATCTATACTAATGTGATCACAATTTTGCAGGTGTTGCATGCAGATTTACCATCAATAGTTTTAGATGTAGTTAGTGTGCTTGATGCCGAGACTTGCTCTGTAGAGCCGAGTGAAGAGCGCACAAACTTCTGCTACATTATTAGGGAATTGGAATCTTTTGTATCAGATAAACTTATGAAAGAGAGATTGGAAATTGATACCTTACAAGATGTAGGGACATTGAAAAATAAAGTGTTTTATACTAAATTCATAAAAATCAAGACCAAGTTGTAGTGAGTATTTAAAAAAAAAAAAAAAATTTCAATACTACAACTATTTTCACACATTAATAACATTTCCTTTGATTTTCAGTTATAAGCAGCGTAAGTTTAATTTGTTTAGAGAAGAAAGTGAAGGATATGCTAAGTTAATTGTTGAATTAAATCAGGAAGTAATTGAAAAGGCAGAATGGAAGAATTTATTAGAAATTATCCAGTCTCTAATAGGTAAGTTAATATTAAAAAAACAACAACATAGAGGACAGTTTATGGATCACATAATTTGTGTTAATCATATTTTTATCTTTTACTTGCTTCTGTTTCAGGTTGTTTCAACTTAGATCCTAACAGAGCACTTGATATAATATTGGAGTCTTTCGAGGCCCGCACACAATTAGATCAATTGTTCATGCCTCTAATAAAGAACTATATGTGTGATCCTCAAGCTATTTCTGAAGTTTTGGGCTTCAAGTTAGGAAACATGGAAGTACTTGATACCTACAAGGAACCACCACCTTTAATGACTGTAATAGCTTTACTCTTACAACATCAAGTTATATCTCTTGATGATATATATCCCTGGGTATGTATTTTTTAGTTTAATAGTTATGTTATGTACATAACTTAAAAAATAATTTGATTAAATTATGATTTTTATAAATTCTAGTTGCGTCCTGATGACTCCATAATGGCTAAAGAAGCCGATAAGGAATTGAAAACTGTTCAGGATTATGTTCGTAAACTAAGCATTGTGTCAACCAAAGGACCCCAAGCCAATGGGCCAACTGAATATGTTGAAGAGAAAGCTGATCCTCAGGTAGGTACATTTTATTACTTAATCCATATATTCAGAAAAGTTAAATTTAGTGTCTGGGCTTGTAAAGATCTTTTTGTGTAAACTAGGACTACTGGAGCAATCAGAAGTTGGTGCTTTGTGAAGCATTGCTGAAGGTAAATGCTTGGCGTGAGTTTGCGGCGCTGGCAGCTCGCTTGCCCACCAATATCATGCCACAGCGTCCGGCCGTCGCCCTTTGCAACATGCTACATGCTCTCGTTGAGCCATTGTACAGAATGTGCGTATTTATTTCATTAACAGCTAATGATCTTGCCATAAAAATACATGGTAAAGTAATTCTCATTTATGTACATAATATTATGTAAAAAAAATATAAAAAAAGAACAACATAATATGTTGTTTTTATGTATTTAGTATTTACACAACTGCAAATACTCAGCTTGGGCTCCAATCACTTGTTGTGAACAATGGATGAAACTAACTAATACTTGCTGTTCCCCACAATTTCACCCATTGTAGATTGATGTTATATAGCCTACCTCGATAAATGGGCTAACCAACACAATAATATTTTTTTAATTTGAACCAGAAAGTTCCAAAGGTTAGTGCATTCAACCACACAAACTCTTCAGCTTTAGAATATTATAATAAAGTAGTAGTATAGATTTTGAAAGTGAAACTTTCGATGTATGTTTGTTACTCAATCACATCAGAATGACTGCACAAGTTTTGATGAACATAGCTGCTGATAATAGCTAGTAATAAGACTTAATATTAATATCTTCACTTTCAGTAATTGTCGAGTAGCGCCTAAAATAATAGGTAAGCCCATCTCACCACTCAAGTCCAGTCTTGCACCAGCTGCATGCAAGACTTTCGAGGATATAAAGGAGACCGTCATTCCTGCTCTGGTTTTATTAGGACCATCCCTTCATTATGATCCCATTTTAATGTATAAAGTAAGTTGAACCTTATATCTTATCACAATCTGATAAATGTAATCAATTATATCTGCAATGATTTAGTTGATCTTTTTTTAGATAATTCGTATACTAAGGACTGCACGGTCTCAGAAGGAAGATCCTTTACATCATGAAGCACTTACAGTATTAGACGCTGCCATATTGCCAGCTCTGACTTTGATGGATGGTAATTGTTGCATGGCTGAGGAAGTTTACACCTTGTTGAAATTATATCCATATCAGTGCAGGTAAGCTAAAGAAAATTGAGTGCAATAAATACCTACATGAATTAAACACTATTGATTGTTTTATAATATTTTAATAGGTACTGTCTGTACTCTCGCTGGAAAAATGAAGCCACTGAAAGAATACCATCTTTGATGCGGGTACGCGGCAATTCTTTGCAAAGAATAAAGCACATAATGAAAAGAGTTTCTAAAGAAAATATAAAACCTCAAGGTCGCCTTATCGGGAAACTTTCGCATGCTGCTCCAACTTTAATTTTTGACTACATGCTGCTGCAGGTAAATTATAAAAGAAAATAAACTGAGGAAACCTTATTTATTTGAGATATATTATTATTTATTAGTGACCCGACCGAAATTTTGGTTTCGCTCAAAAATTCTAGTTTTGGCCTTAGTTTCGGTTTCGGCCAAAATATAGCCGAAACTTTCGGCCCCGCCGAAACTCGAGTGTTTGTGCGTGTGTCGTTCAGTAAACTTCGTAGCTAACACGTGCTTGCTGGCCGGCGGGGCCCCCCGGCTCATTTCACCATCGTCCATTTAATCGTCAGTTGAAGTTATGTTTTTAAGTTTACTGCCAAGAGTACTAAGTCTCGGGCACGCCGCAATCGCGGCGGTAAGACCCCTCTTTGAGGAGTGGCTGGATAGGAGTCACGGCGTCCTAACCTACCGCATGACGCAGGTCCTCACCGGACACGGAAGTTTCGGGAGGTACCTGTGTCTGAGGAGAAAGGAGGAAACGCCTGGGTGTCACCACTGCGAAGATCGCCCGGAGGACACAGTAGAGCATACGGTGCAAGACTGCCCCGCTTGGGCAGAGCACCGACGTGTCCTCACGGCGGCGATAGGCGGAGACCTCTCGCGCCCGGCATTGGTTGCGGCCATGCTGCGGGGCGAGACGGAGTGGGAAGCGGTCGCCTCCTTCTGCGAAGCAGTCATGCTCGCGAAGGAGGAGGCGGGCCGCGTGAGAGAGAGGACAGTGTCCTCCCTCCGCCCCACCCGCAGTGGTGGACGCCCACGGCGACGGACGTCGCAAGACGATCTCCGGCCACCGTAGGCGCGGGCATGCGGGCGGCGAGTAAAGGGCAACTCGCTGCCCGACCATGGACCATGCCCGGGTCGACGGCGCGTTGTGTTCCACGCGCGCCTCAAAGAGCGTCAGCATAATGACGGGGCCCCCTCTCTAGAGGGCCAAAGCCTGCCGGGGTCGCGGGACTTATCTCATTACCGTGACCCCGGAACATAAAGGGCTATTGAAGGACACCGTGGATTTTAGTCAGTACAAGTCTGACAGTCCCTCCCGCCCTGCCCGGGGTGGGAGGACTCATTTGATGATTTTACCATGCAAAAAAAAAAAAAGAGTACTAAGTCTTGTATATTCATGTCATAATAAAATGTATTTGTTACATACTAACGTATGTAACTTTTAAAAAATTATGTTTTTATTTTATTTTTTTTAAGAAGAAAGGAAGGAAAGTAAACGTATAATTATTATTCGAAACATAATTTACAGCAGAATTTGAATAACATAGAAAAATATCAAAATCTTAAAAATCAGCTATTTTCTAAGTTTGCCGTATATTATTACTTCCCAGAATTTGATCCTAATATTAGCAACAATATCACATGG
This sequence comes from Agrotis exclamationis, assembly GCA_950005045.1. Classification (NCBI taxonomy): domain Eukaryota; kingdom Metazoa; phylum Arthropoda; class Insecta; order Lepidoptera; family Noctuidae; genus Agrotis; species Agrotis exclamationis. The sequence goes on along the minus strand of OX465425.1, from coordinate 11,816,177 downwards.
TGTAATAATACAGGCGTGATTTTTTTTTCCAAAGTCAGCGGGTTCGATTCCTGGCCAGGATTATTGATTTTTTCAAAATCCAATGAAGCGGCCTCGATACTCTTTTCAATGTTTTTTGATATTCCTCATAGTATCAGATATAGCCATCCACGCCCAGTTGAAAAATTCACCCTGTATAATGACACTTTGTCTTAAAGTTAATAAATGTTTAAAAAAAAACAGGAAATTTCAGAAAACAATCTAAATTTTAAATGTTTTAAAAAGTTTCGGTTTTGGCCGAAACAGAGCCGAAAGTTCGGTTTCGGCTGGAAACTCAGTTTTGGTCGGACACTAATGGCCTTCTACAGAATTTCATTATGAATACCAACTCGCAAAATAACGTCTGTCGATAAATTCATCAGATTCAAACGTACGACAACCTGATCGGTCCGGTGGTAGAGTCTCTGAAGTACCTGACGTCGCTGTCGCTGGACGTGCTGGGCTACTGTCTGCTGGAGGCGCTGTGCGGCGGGCGCGCGGGCGGCGGGGCGGCACACCCGGCCTGGCTGCAGGCGCTGGCCGCCTTCGCCGGCGCCGCCTTCAAGAAGCACAACATCGAGCTCACCGCGCTGCTGCAGTTCGTCGCCAACAGACTCAAGGCACAGCAGAGGTAAGTCACGTCTCTCATAGATAGCAGCAACGGGCCCCCCCCCGTCATCATGCTGACACTTTGTGGAGCGCGTGGAACACAACGCGCCGTCGACCCGAGCATGGTCCATGGTCGGACAGCGAGTCGCCCATTACTCGCCGTTCGATGCCCGCGCCTACGGTGGCCGAAGATCGTCTGCCGACGTCCGACGCCGTGGGCGTCTACCACTGCGGCTAGGGTGGAGGGAGGACGCTATCCTCTCCCTAACGCGGCCCGCCTCCTCCTTCGCGAGCATGACTGTTTCGCAGAAGGAGGCGACCCCTTCCCACTCCGTCTCGCCCCGCAGCATGGCCTCAACCAATGCCAGAAACAAAATATACTTACGTATTTTTTGTACTCTATGGTTCAAACAAATTATTTGTAACTTTATTATTATGCTGTTAATTTGTTACAGTCAAGATCTATTGATCCTGAAAGAGATAGTTCAAAAGATGGCCGGAATAGAAGCAGCTGAAGAAATGACTCCAGATCAGTTAGAAGCTATGGCTGGTGGTGAGCTCTTAAAAGGAGAGGTATATTATATTTATAGATTAAAAATCATTTATATCATCATACATCGTTATTTACTGCAGATGCTTTTGTGACTGCCAATGTTTCAATAAAGTTATCTTTTCCAACAGGCTGGCTACTTTTCTCAAGTCCGGAACACAAAGCGATCATCGGCTAGACTAAAAGAAGCTATAGTCGGAAATAACTTGGACATTTCATTGTGCATTTTAGCTGCTCAACAACGTCATTGCTGTGTTTGGAAAGGTTAGTTCAAATACTTTAATTTTGTTCTTGCTGTGAAATTGCTACCTATAAACTTGTTTGTAGAGAATACATTTGTATATTATTTCAATAATAGTTTTAATTAAGATATTGCTTGAATCAACTATCACTGATGACAATTTAAGCCTTCTGTGGTGTGACGTCTTATGACTGTGTAAATGCATTATAGAGTTATTTTTTTATTTACTTTTTTAATAGAGTATGAAGGAGACTATACATCCAGCAGTGAACCAGCAGGTTCACAACTAAAAGTAGTTGGCCGATTAGCAGACCAATGTCAAGATGCTTTAGTACAACTTGGAACATTTCTGGCATCTTCGCATGCACCTGATGAATATGCCGCGAGATTACCGCCATTGCAGGTAAGTTTTAACTTTAAATATTTACGTTGATATGTAAAAACACACTTTTAAATAACTAAAAGAAAATTTTAATAGACAGTATGTAATTGAAGAGTGTAATTGCTTATGTACAATCGACAAAGTGGAATTATGACCCACCATAAGCTTATTTTCCTCATCATCATCATATCAGTCGTAAGACGCCCACTGCTGAACATAGGCCTCCCCTTTAGACTTCCAATAGGACCGGTTGTAAACGGCCTGCATCCAGCGTGATCCTGTGGCCTTCATAAGATCGTCTGCCCACCTAGTGGGTGGACGTCCTACGCTGCGCTTGCCGGTGCGTGGTCTCCATTCGAGAACCTTATGGCCCCAACGGCCATCAGTTCTGCGTGCTATATGGCCGGCCCACTGCCATTTCAACTTGCTAATTCGTTGGGCTATGTCGGTAACCTTTGGTTCGTCTACGAATCTCCTCATTTCTGAGTCGATCGCGCAGAGAGACTCCAAGCATAGCCCTCTCCATAGCTCGTTGGACTATACTGAGCTTACTAATGAGGCCTACAGTAAAGGACCACGTTTCGGCACCATACGTCATCACTGGTAACACACATTGGCCGAAAACTTTCGACTTGAGGCACTGAGGTATTTTGGACGAGAAAACGTTACGCAGTTTCCCGCACGCTGCCCAGCCGAGTTGGATTCGGCGGTTGACCTCCTTGTTGAAGTTGGACCTACCTAGTGCGACGGTTTGTCCCAGGTAGACATACGAGTCAACAACTTCTAGAACCGAGTTCCCAACTGACAATGGGGTGGGCACAACATGGCCATTGCACATTACCTTTGTCTTGTCCATGTTCATTTTAAGACCCACCTGTTGGGAAACTCGATTGAGGTCGCGCAGCATCGTGCTGAGATCTTCCATCGATTTTGCCATGACAACAATATCATCGGCAAATCGAAGGTGGGTGATGTACTCGCCATTAATATTGATGCCGACTCCTTGCCATTCCAGGAGCTTGAAGGCGTTTTCCAGAGTGGCAGTAAACAGTTTCGGAGATATCACATCTCCCTGTCTTACGCCTTTTTTCAAAAGAATCGCCTTCTAACTCTGCTCCTGTACTCGGACCGACATAGTGGCATTATTGTACAAGCACCTAAGCACTTCGATGTACCGATAGTCAATACGGCATCGTTGGAGAGATTCAAGCACTGCCCATGTCTCCACCAAATCGAAGGCTTTCTCATAGTCCACAAACGCTAAACATAAGGGCAAGTTATACGCTTCGGTCTTCTTGACTTGCCGCAGCGTGTGTATGTGGTCTATGGTACTGTAGCCTTTTCGGAAACCGGCTTGTTCGAGAGGCTGGAAGTCATCAAACCTGCGGTCGAGACGGTTCGTGATGACCCTCGAAAACAACTTATAAACATTGCTCAAGAGCGAGATGGGTCTGTAATTCTTCAATAAGGTGTTGTCACCCTTCTTGAAGAATAGAACCACCACGCTCTTTTTCTATGCTTCTGGCGTTGTACCCTCGAGCAAGACGGAGTTGAAGAGCTTCTGAAGGACTTTAAGTACCGGTGTTCCACCCGCTTTCAGAAGCTCTGAAGTGATTCCGTCTTCACCCGGCGCCTTATTGTTTTTAAGCTGATTAAGGGCCATCCTAATCTCGTACAGGCTAATGGCCGGGATGTCTTCGGTGTAGTGTCGGGTCAGCTTGGCTCTTGGGTCTTTGGCCGCGCTGCTAACAAGTTTTGTGACCGAAGCGTATAGCTGTCCATAGAACCTTTCGACCTCCTCCAATACCTCTGCTTTGGTCGACGCTGTACTACCATCTTCTCGTTTCAGCTTTGTCAGCTGGCTTTGCCCAATAGACATATCTCTTGCAAACACTTTGGAGCCCTTGTTGCGCTCAATTGTCTCTTTAATGTGGTTAGCATTAAAGAGGCGTACATCGTGCCGCAAGGATTTAGAAATATGTCTATTGAGCTGCCTATATGACTCTGCGTCACCGGAAGTCTGCAGTCTTAAAGAGCGTCGTTCAGCCATGAGGTTTAGAGTATGGACGGAGAGTTTTTGAGGTTTATTTGCACGACGGGGTCTAAAGTACTTAGAGCCCACCGTTTGGACAGTTTCTACGAACCTATTATTGATCTCGTCCACCGACGCAGAATTTTCAAGCTTATTTTCCTACAGACATTCAAATACAATTAGGTCCACATTCGTGTAAATATACATATCCATGGTAACGACTTTGATCTTTGTCAATTTGACGGATATAAACGATTTATTGTTAAAATGGGTCATGATTCCACTTTGTCGATTGTACATTTCATTGAAATTGGTTCAACTGTATATTACATTGTGATGGGATTGGAATATGTACATTCTTACAAATACTTTAATTATTATTCATCAGGAGTTACTACGAGATTATCATGTAGATGCAGATGTGGCATTCTTTCTTCACCGTCCAGTCTTGGCCCAAAAAATCAGTGCTCATGTTGACGCTTTACGAAAACTCACTGACAGTAAAACAGATTCAGTTGAAAAGAGCGTCGAAAGATACACCCAGGCTGCACAAGAGGCTCTGGAACCCATTGTTCAGTCAGTAACCCCTATTTTGCCAAACAAAGTTTGGGAGGATATTTCTCCTGAATTTTATGTAACCTTCTGGTAAGTAAAAAATATCACAAATCTTAAATTAACCTCTAATCGCGGTCTGTATAAATATTGAATATTTACAGGTCGCTATCCATGTACGATTTACGCGTTCCGGAGGAAAGTTACGATAGAGAAATCGATCGTCTAAAAATTGCGGCAAATAATGCAACTAAGGATACGTCGCAAGGCACAAAAGGAAAGAAGGAGCAGGAGCGGTTCAACGCTCTTATCGATAAATTGCAGGTGAGTCAGTGTAGTGGGGTGAATGTTAACTTCATAGAAACTGATAGTACTAAGTAGCTGTGTGGTGCAGGAGGAGCGTCGTCGCCAGCAGGAGCATGTACGTCGCGTGCGCGCGCGCCTGTCCCGCGAGTGCGGCGCGTGGTTCCCGGCGCGCGCCGCCAAGTCCGCCAAGAACGAGACCGTGACCCGCCTCATGCAGCTGTGCCTGTTCCCGCGCTGTGTGTTCACGGCCGCCGACGCGCTCTACTGCGCCGAGTTCGTGCACACCGTTCACTCGTTGCGCACGCCCAACTTTTCCACCCTGTTGTGCTACGATAGAGTGAGTGTCCATTTCATAAGGTGACTGTTTAGTTATGAGTTGATTTAATGAAAACACTTTCAATATTTGCAGCTGTTCTGCGACATCACATACTCGGTGATGTCGTGCACGGAGGGCGAGGCGGCGCGCTACGGCACGTTCCTGTGCAAGGTGTTGGGCACGGCCATGCGCTGGCACGCCGACAAGCAGGCCTTCCACAAGGAATGTGCGCACTACCCGGGCTTCGTCACCAAGTACCGTGTCTCCAACCAGTTCACTGAGGCTAACGACCACGTCGGCTACGAGAACTACAGGTACACATCGCCAAAGATAACATAACGGCTTTTATATAAAGTTATTCCAATTGAATCGATATTAAATAATTTAATTTAGTCACCAAATTAAAATAAAACTTAAGAACGAGAGAAAGAAAACTGTCAATAAATTGAGTGCTCGTCCACAATGCGACAACAGGCGCGAAATTTTTAAACATAAAATCGCCATTTTTATCCATGTGTAGTGACTAATGCTGCCGTCTTTCAACTAGAATTCCGTTAAGGCCGCATAACCAGAAAGTTGGCAACGTCGCAAATGGCTGTCAAATATTTATAAGTTTTAATTAATTTGGCAAATTTACTGTATGTAAATAAGAAATATTGCTCTGTAGTGCACTAAAAATAGATATAGGAATGCAATTAAAATTCTGAATTTGATGTTGTAACCGTTTCAGGTGTAAAAAATGCATTTGACAAGTTTCCAAATACTTTTTTATATTTAAAACTATAATTATATTCGGTGTTACGATATCTGGGGGCACGTTAGTGCCCCCTCCAAGACGAGCCAAGCGAAGCGCAAGGGCACTTCCTACCTTTTCTCGAAGTGTTTCGTCGTTTTTTTGAACCCTCATAGAGTTGGTTTTACATGTACTAGATAGTTCATATTCTCAGGATATGATGTCAATAATAGACTATCTTCTTCTTCTTCTTCTTCTCTTCTAAATAATATAAAACTCAAAGGTGACTGATATAGTGATCTATCAACGCACAGCCCAAACCACTGGACGGATCAGGCTGAAATTTGGCATGCAGGTAGATGTTGTGTCGTAGGCATCCGCTCAGAAAGGATTTTGATCAATTATACCCCCAAGGGGATAAAATAGGGGATGAGAGTTTGTATGAAACTTTGTCAATTTTAAACCGATCGGGTTGACACTTTGCATGCACAAAGCTACTATGACGTAGGCACCCCCTAGGAAAGTATTTTGATAAATTCCACCCCTAAGGGGATAAAATAGGGGATGAAAGTTTGTATAGTACTTCTTAGATTATAGACGGATCGGGCTGAAATTTGGCATACAGGTAGATGTTATGACGTAGGCATCCGCTAAGAGAGGATTTCGATCAATTCTACCCCCACGGGGATATAATAGGGGATGAAAGGTGGTATGAAACCTTGTCAATTTTAAACCGATCGGGCTGAGACTTTGCATGCATAAAGTTACTATGGCGTAGGCATCCCCTAAGAAAGGATTTTGATGAATTCCACCTAAATCTTCAATTCAATTCCAATAAATCTTCTTAGATTTTCGATTGATTACGCGAGCGAAGTCGCGGGCAAAAGCTAGTCTAAACATAAAGTCTCAATAGAATAGCTCTAATACTATAGATTTTATTGATATCTAAATACACCGATTTCATCACTGACACACTGATGATCATCAAAATGTTTGTCTACTTCCTGAAGTGAAAGTGCTAGAAAGCTGAAATTTGGTATGTAATCTAAATTTAGTATACAACCAACAAAAAAATCATAAACTTATTACTTTCGCCCCCCATCTCCTAAAATAAGGGGTGGGAGTTTGAATGAGACTTTCACCAATTTTATGAATTAGGACATAGAAGTTGACACGGGACTGTAGACACTAACTAAAATACCTATTAATAAGTACTTACAAGACAGAGAATGGGCTATGAAAACCGGCATTGCTGATGTGCAAGAAATACAACACAATAAACACTAAAAGGACTGCCTAGCAACTTACAAAAAGAACTGAAATCCCACCAAAAACATTTCATGTAAAATTTTGCCAAAACGACCACATAAGGTTTGCCCTGTGAAAAAGATATCAGATTTTATGTAGAACCAAGCTTCTGAATCAACACGGCCTAACTCTACCGACCCTAACTTCACAAATTCTACATATCAGTTGGCAAGACATACCTGACGGTCAGAGCCGTCATCTACTCCGGTCACCGAAGACAGCGGAACCGACGAGAAATATCGTGCGGTGTTCCACAGAGATCGGTCCTGGGGCCGCTCTTGTGGAACATCGGGTATGACTGGGTGCTGCATGCGACCTCTCTAGTGATCTTAGCGTGTGCTACGATGACCAGACGCTTGTCCTAGCGCAGGGATAGTCACACCAGGTGGCCAACGACCTGGCAACACAGGCGGTCGCGATAGTCGTAGATAGGATCCAGCAGTTGGGGCTCGAGCTGGCGCTGCACAAGACAGAGGCCGTGTGCTTTCTTGGCCATCTGAATGCACCACATTACGAGTCCCAAATAACGGTAAGAAGGGTTGACATCGGTGTAGAATTGACGATGAAGTATCTAGGACTCGTCCTCTACAGCCGATGGAACTTCAAGGAGCATTTCCGACGTTTGGCCCCAAAACGGAATCGGGCTGAGGCCGCCTTCAAGCGACTACTGCCCAATCTAGGTGAGCCAAATGTCTCCGGCCGTAGACTATACGCCGGTATCGTGCGGTCCATGGCCCTCCACAAGGCTCCTGTGTGGGTCACGTGCATGCGGAGTCGACCGGCACAGCTGGTCTGAGGGTCATGGCTATCCGGATGATCCGGGGATACCGCACGATCGCCGGTGAACCAGTCAACCTCATGAAATTAAATGGGAAGCAGTTGCCTCCTTCTGCGAAGCAGTCATGCTAGCGAAGAAGGAGGCGGGACACCTGAGGGCGAGGACAGCTTCCACCTCACGACCCGGACGCTGCGGAAACGCCCACGGTAACTGACGTCGCGACCGATTTCCGTCCATCGTAGGCGCGGACGCCGAATAATGGGTATCTCGCGGACGGCGACTGTTTCATGGACCATGTCCGGGTCGATGGCGCGATTTTGTATTTAGTCAAAAATGCATGTAATGTGGTCATTATTTTGACAACCTTGTTTGAGCAAAGTCGACCTTGCCGTTCTGTTTCAAGGAGCGGCCAGCAAAGTTTTGCCGGCCGCTCTAACAGGCCGGCAAAACATTGCCGGCCGCTAATTTGACGTATCAACGTTTTTAAAAAACAAATGCAAAAAGATTTTATTTAAAACACAGCTGTTTGTATATAAAGAGATAGGTACAAAAAGATTTTATTCCATATTTGGCTGTATATTTCCAACTGCCTTGCTAAAAAAAAAACAAAGAAGTAACAAAAGCGCGTTTCAGCGAAAATTTTGTTTTTATTTAGTGACTTTTTTGCTAAAAATGAGCTCTCAAAGCGAAAATTCTTCCGATTCAATGTGTTTAACACCGCCAGACATTACAGAGAAGCTAAATTAGTGGTTGAAAATTTAATACTGCGAAAATCAAAGGAAAAATATACGCTTGCATACGATTTGTGCAGTCAAAGTCAAAGTATCTTTATTGTGGGCATATGTAAGTTACAGGTCTTAACAATATATTAGAGTATCAATATGTCCAGCCTTATAGGCATACAATAATTATGTATGCATATACATTTTGAATTATTACAAGATGGTAATTATAAATATGAAAGCACAGAGAAATTATCACATGGTGAATACTAATGCATGTCAAATACGGTGAAATTAATATTATGGTCAATACTTATACATGTCAAGATATAATGGAACTAATAAATGGTCAACAATTCAAGAAATCTTGGATCGTGTAGTATGCTTTATCAATTAAAAATGTTCGTAATTTATTTTTAAATACTGAAAGTTCCTTAGTGTCTAGAATGCTAATAGGTATTTTGTTGTATATTTTTTAATCCATGCCAAAGAAGCTTTTGTTAAATAGAGCCGTTTTATGTGGTACATTAGAAATTTTTAACATATGCCTTTTCGATTTAAGTTTATCAAATAGATTTTCATTTGTTTTTATAAATACAGCTACTTCATAAATATAAATTGCAGGGAAGGTCAATATTTTTAATTCTTTGAAATATGGTTCACATGAATCTTATTTCAAAGAATTAAAAATATTGACCTTACTTACCAGTACTTTTCATAATTGTCATTTTAATTAAATTTCTAGTTAATTAATATATACTACTCAAAACAAAATAAGGGCCACCTGGTTTTTATCGATTTATTAAATAATGTTTAAATATTACTAGTTACAATGACTGAATCTGATTAATATTAATGGTTTTAGATGGAAATACACAAAAATTAAATATGTATTCCAATAAATCGTTAAAATCAACCAAATTGAATGAAACGTGAGGAATTGCAGGAATGTATCAAGTTACATAAAACATAAAAAAATCGAAAAAATTACGTCTTTAATGTTCCAAAGTGTTCTTTTAAGCTTCCCTTTAACTCTGTTCTCTCTGTTCTGCTCATTTTATGGGAGGTGGAATGGTCTGGATTAAATACCGAACAATTTCTTTTGGGATAAAAAAAGACTAACAATACTCAAGAAGATGCTTGGTTCGCCTCCAGTTAACTGCAGCGTATGGTGCAAATCGTGAAACATTTGTGAAGGAGAAAATTTATTGAACTGTTTTGACTGGGCTTCATTGCTTTTTATTTATGACTGGTGGGTTATTGTTTTTCAATAAAAACTGATTCATAAGAGTGTAGAAAAAATCTAAACAACAGGTTTCAGATCCTTGCACTCTTAGAACAGACTGTTCTGGCGAGTTCTGAGTTATGCTCTGGGGCGGTTATCTCTATCACGCAAAACTGAGCTCGCACTTCTTAACGAGGGTGCTGTAACTCCTCAAAATTGCGTAGAGAATGTGGTGCAACTGCACATTATCCCATTCACACAGCAAGGAATACCTGAGTTCTTCTTGAAGCAGGATAATGCTCGAGCTAACACGACGCGACTGACAGTGCACACATTCCCTTACGCTCGAATTACGATGTTACAGTGGACCCTCAGGATTTTTACCTGAGTTGAGCATTTAAGAGATGATTTAAAGACGAGTGAAAAAGAAAGTCATATTCCCATCAACACGCAGCTGGATCTCATAAATTGTCTGAAAACTTGCTGGTAGAGTATCCCAAAAGAAAATGTTCGATATTTAATCCAGACCATTCCACCTCCCATAAAATGAGCAGAACAGAGAGAACAGAGTTAAAAGAGAAGCTTAAAAGAACACTTTGGAACATTAAAGACGTTATTTTTTCGATTTTTTATATTTTATGTAACTTGATACATTCCTGCAATTCCTCACTTTTCATTCAGTTTAGTTTATTTTAACGATTTATTGGAATGCATATCTAATTTTTATGTATTTCCATCTAAAACCATTAATATTAATCAGATTCAGTCATTGTAAGTAGTAATATTTAAACATTATTTAATAAATCGATAAAAACCAGGTGGCCCTTATTTTGTTTTGAGTAGTATAGTTATGATTTTAGGTCTAGATTATTTTAAAGATTACTTTAACAAAATGATAAATAATATTTATTTTCTTTTATTTACGGAAGCGTTTTTAACTGTCAGCTATACTATCTAAAAGAGCCTTTTGAGATATTTTTTTTATATATAAAATTATCGAAAATGACTTCTGGTTAAGAAGTAGCATATCATCATCATCATTATCAGCCTATAATGTTCCCACTGATGGGACACAGGCCTCCTCACTGTGAGAGGGGGTGGCCCATAATCCAGTGCGGGTTGGTAGCATATATTTTAATTTATTTTACCGATTTTCGCCTGTATCACAAAATGTGATTTTTGTACTTAACGGCACTCTAGTCAAAGGACGGCAGAATGGTTCAGTCACACAGCGGCTAATAGCTGCGAATGCATATTCGCTGTATGTGACAGGCTATTCGAATGGAATAGTCGCTAACTGGTGCGCATTCACTGTGGAGGTACAATCAGTATCTGGAAGTTATTGAAATTAAAGCATAATGTAAAAAACTTAATATGATTTTATTGTTATTCATTTCCAGGCATGTGTGCCACAAGTGGCATTACAAGATAACTAAAGCTATGGTCGTGTGTCTGGACTCGGGCGACTATGTTCAAATACGTAACGCGCTTATTGTACTGATAAGAGTATTACCGCATTTCCCAGTTCTTGCTAAACTGGCTCAAATCATTGAACGGAAAATAGATAAAGTAAGTAGTAACATAATATTTTGAATGCTATTATTTATATGAATGCGTGTTATTATGAAAATAAAATAATCTTATATTAGAGCTTTCGAGATTTTTAAAGCGCCAGACTAAGCATAAATATAAATGTTTGTAGGTTAAGGAAGAAGAAAAAACCCAGCGACAAGATCTTTACGTACTCGCTACGGGCTACAGTGGTCAGTTACGGAATAAAGGTCCTACAATGATGCGAGAAAGTGATTTCCATCAGGTAAATTGATATTTTTATATAACGATAGCATAATTATTATGATATGGACTAGTGATGTTGCGAATGTCTGATTTTACACATTCTCGAATGCGAATGCGGATGCGAATATTCAATTTCAATATTCGCGAATGCGAATATTGACTTAATTCAAATAAAACGCGCTTAAAATAATAAATAGGTTTAATTTAACATTTCATGTCAGACATATTTATACCGAGCATTGCCAAGCCGATATAGTTGAATGAATGAAGTTATACACAGAAAATTTATTCAATAAGTTTAGACTGTAGCTAGATTCCTTTATACATTTTACCGGAACAGGCATGGACAAAGACGAAGAATTTATAAAAAAAATATATTTTGAATATTTTTTTGTTTTCTGAAAAAAGAAACTGATGTAACGTTGCACCTGTTATTAAGGCAGAGTGTACCTAATTGTACACCCAGATTCCGCCAGTAATGTTTGATAATTGATAATGGGCGAGTCTATTGCTATCGACTGAGCAAATATTCAGCGCCGTTACTTTTACTAAAAATATCCTGAACGAAACCCAATAAGACTGCTCGACCTGGACAGATGGACCAACTAGGTAATCAAAATAAATATATCATGTATTTTTGACTTTGTATTTTATTTAATTAAACCTAAATAAAACTACACCTAGATGGGTTGTAACTGTCATTAGGGTTCTGATGATGAAGACGAAGAAGAGTTCAGGGAACTCCTCTACGGTTTATAGCAGCTATCTTTTATTTGGACTTAATTCATTTATACTAATGACCCATATGGGTTATTGTTCGATGCAGTACCTATACCTGCCAATTGGTCCCATAAAAAAATCATTTATTTTTGTTGTTCTTGCTTATTGTGTACATGGGCGATGTAACCGGTGCTAAGGATAATAAAATTCTAGTGCATTTATGTAAGAAAATTATGTATTTGACAAGAATTTGGGTTGAATATTTAAACTAAAAAGGGTATTTTTTTTTAATGTAACCGACTTCTAAAAAATATAACCACTAAAAAGTGTAAAATAACCTACCAAATTATAACTTTTATTTCGGAAGTCGGTGGCAAAACAAAAACAATGAAATAAAAAAGCAAAGCCACCGACTTCCGAAAGAAAAGTTATTTGGTAGGTTATTTTACCCTTTTTAGTGGTTGATTTTTTTAGAAGTCGGTTACATTAAAAAAAAAACTTATTTCTCAAATATGCATTAATGATTTTATGACTATAAAAAAAGTTTTTTCACATTTATTCTTTGTTGCGATTCTGTTAATATTTTAATTGGACTACCAAACCATTTCAATTTAGTTGCCTACTTCAAGACTATTCCATTACATGTAGTTTCCACAGTCAAAATATACTTATTACTAAATTAAAAAATCGTTTTTCAAAAATATTCCCCAAATTTCGCATCGATTCATGTGGATGCGAATGCGAATATCAAAAAACATGTGAATATTTGCGAATGCGAATATTCGCAACATCTCTAATATGAACTATCAAGGGCTAGAAACGCATAAAAAACACCTATGTAATTTATTTATTTATTTTATAAGTATATTATAAAATAAATAAAAACCGGGTCTTAGAATATCTCGGAGAAGCAGTCTATAGTCTGGATTTCGTGACTGGTCTATTGTAGTAAAGAAGACTGGGTGCTTCCCCATGACGCGATGCGATGCAATTCGACCGATTCCAACTACAAGTGAAAATCATCCTTACCAGTACGTCTTATGACATAAAACGTGCTGTTGTCTACGGGTAGATGAAAAAACACGCTCGCCACGACGACGCCGACGTTAAGTCAATGGAATTCCATTGACTTAACGTCGTCGTAGCGAGCGTGTTTTTTTGCATCATTATATCGTAGAAGCAAGGACGATTTTCATTTTTAGTTAGTAGAAATTGCAAATCGCACCAGTCGCGTCAAGGGGAAGCACCCTTAGGGAGGGTTCATATCTGACGGAACATCCGTCGAGCGAATCATCGAATGTTCTTTGACGCACTAACGGATCATCGGTTGAGTGTGAACGGTCAATTGTTTAACTATACATTTGTCTGCTCTGGCGTTCCGCGACCGATAATACGCGACGGATGTTCCGTCAGATATGAACCCTCCCTTAGGGTCTGACCACGTGCGTGAATTTTATTTAACTGTGGGTGTGTTTCAGGTGGGCGACAAGCACAAGGTGGTGGCGGCAGGGGGCGCGGCGGGGGCGGGGCCGGCCGCGGCCACAGCGGCCAGCGCGAACAAGGACGACGGGCCGCCCCGCGCCGACATCGACGCCGGCGCAGACCCGGCGCAGCCCGTTGGTGAGTGTGAGTCGCCACTACTTGCAAAACTGAACATAAATATATTATGGTTAAAAGGAGATAAGATTTTTTACCCAGTTTTTTAATTGAATTTTGTTTCGTCATTTACTATTTTAGATACAGAAAAAAAGGAATCGAAGACCAGTGACAGACGACGCGAAGAGGCCAACCGCGACAAGGAAACAAAACGGGAATCACGATCGTATGTGGCGACAGTTCGTATCATTAAAGTGATATTTAAATGATTCTTAATTAATTACGCAATATTTAAAACTGTTCCAGGTCGCTCAAGGAAAGGGCCAAAGAAGAAATCAGAAGTAAGGATAGATCTCCTCGCGAACGCTCGCATAGGGTAAGAAATATTAATTTGTTTTCTAAATAATTGTCATAAAATTAGTAGTTACATACTTCGTACTTTAATAAGCTTAATTTGTATTCAGGAGGAGCGCTACTTGGAAACAGTATCGCCTCCACATGATCATCGAAGTGTTCCCGATGATATAGAACGAGGTAAAATTATTGAACGAAACTATAATATGTATTATATTGTTAATAGAAGAATATAAATAACTTTAGTAAATATTTGACAGATGTAAAACGACGTAAAATAGAAACCAGCGGCAATGGCAAGGTGAGTATTGTTGTAATAAATCGACCTTGCATCGCGCTCGCACCTGACTGAGGATTGGGCTGGACCGCGATCACGATGTGCCGCACAATCTCTACTAAACTCGTGTTATAAATCAAATCAGTGGTCAAGATCATCGGGACTTTATGAAAACCAGTGCAATATAAACTATAGACTTAATTAAACAGTGCTAATCAAAAGTTAAACAAAAAATAAAAAAAAATAATCATCAATTCTAAGAAGCTGTGAAATATCAACTTCGTTCATAAGGTTTAAAACCTTTACATTATTGGATGCAGTGGAAGATGAAAAGAGATCTGCATGAAGATTTGATTATGTTTTTACGAAAAACGAAAAATAAAACTTCTTTCAGAAGACATCATTAATCACATTTGGTAAATAAATAATTCAATACAAAACAAAATACAAAACAAAATATCAAGTCAACAATTATTTCAATGGAAATGCATAATAGCTGTGATATTTGCCATTGGAGTCTACTCTTACAACTTGTATCTACAACATTATCAAGAAGAAGAAACATGGAATAAAATAAGTTGAAATTAGAAGAAGGACTGTTATCAAGCCTAACTTATAATAATGACGTCAATAAGAAGAATATAGGAGCGTATGAAAATAAAACTATTGAAGAAGTTTTCATGTTTTTGTTGACATATACGCAATATACATCATAAAAAACAATCCCAAAGGAAAAAATATCGTGTGTATCGTAAGTCCATTCAGCCCAGTCCAATAAAATACGGTAAGGCTTCTTACTATTTATATACATTGTAGTCAAAAGGTCCTATGAATAAAGGAATGCCGAGAATCGATGAAGTAAATGAAGATATCGAAGCGATATGTCATCATCATCGCCGTTCTGCTGAACCTCCACCCATTATTCAGAAGAAGACAAGCAATGAATGAAAAATATAAAACAAAATGCCAAAATGTATTATGTATGTACAAGATAAATAAACAAGGTACAAATCATCAATAAGCTGCAACATGAAAAATTTAAAACTCAATCAAAAAGAAGTACTACATGACAAAAAATATCAAAATCACATTATAAAGGCTCTAATCATCATCCTAGCCTTGTATTCAAGTAAAGAGCAGACCTGCAGAGATAGCTGCCGAAATTTATCATGATTAACAGAACATCACCAAGGAAGACTGGCTTAACGGATATCGCGCAATACAAAATTGATCTGATTGCTGCTTCGAACAAGACTTTAACATCATTAATGAAAAGGTGTTTGATGCTGTCGAAAAATAAAGTATTAAAGGACGTCGAGAAAAACTTGAATAAGATGGTACTATTCTAATGCAAGTGGAAGATTGTTCTTTGTTCATAGTCCCTTTTGACTTTTGTTATGGGCTAAAAGAAATATAATTTCGGCTTACTAAAGTAATTCTGTTTAGAGATTTGTGCATAAATAACATTATTTTATTGATCCAATGCATCACATATTCATATTTTTTTTCTGCAAAAGCAGGGTAGCAAAGAGATTGAGGAACGTTCACCAGAAAAGGAAAAACGAAAGGCTAAATTGAGGGGCGATGAACGTAAAGAGCGTAAGATGAATCGCAAGAGGGTAAGTATTAAAAATTAAACACAAACGAAATAAAAATCACGTCGTCAACCACGCATATTCTTAATTTCGAAATTAGATCCCATTTTCACATTAATATTTTTTATGGGACAGATTTTATCGAAAGCCACACGTGCAATAACTGAAATTGATATTTTTGTAATTGCAATTTATTTTTCAAATTTAGCGAAATTGAGCATTGGGCACCCATCGGAGATCCGTATCTTTCAATCGTCACTTAGTTGGTTTGGGTTTTAGTTATTGTTGCATATTAGAATAATACTCATACGACTTGTTATGAATAGAAGGTAGAATAATATTTATCATATTTTTTATTTTATCTTCGATGAACAATAACTAGATATTGTGCCACGTACAAAATTTGAGTGCTGTCCGCGTGAAAATGTACCTCTAATACAGCTACAATTGTTTACAAGTGAACTGTGACAAAAGATTTTAAACAGTTTTATGTTCAACAAAATGACAACCTTGGCACTTATTAATAGTTACAAATCTACAAATTCCTACACTTATGATCATTCATCCACAAAAACCAGCAGAGCAATAAATTTCCTTGAAATAAATGTGAAACCTTGTGTGTGACCCTTAACAGCAAGAAATTAAGTACTTTTTACCCGACTACGGCAAAGCCAAAAGGAGGGTTATGATTTTGACCGGTATGTATGTATGTATGTTTGTCTGTTCCCTCATAACTTCTAAACTACTTATCTCTACATGACAAATGAAGTCGTTAAAATGACAAATGGTGTCGTTAGAAGCGTCTCGGTTGTCCGCTGGTTATAGGGTAGGTGACGTGTCACCAAATCCAGGCGACCTCTAGGGGATGTAAAGTCGAAACCGGAAAAAAAAAATTCGCACAGTATCGACATGGGTATCAAATTAAAGAGCTTGATGAGCAAATTTGAAATATATATGCATTGTATAGCTTTTACTAGCTACTTAGCCCGTTTCTAACAGTGTCAACATAGGTATCAACAATGAAAAGGCTTAATGAGTACATTTGAAATTCACTCGCTACTTTGCTTTTATTATTATATCAAATGTTATTAATAATATAACCCCAAAATGGTGTAAATAAAAAATAAGTTAAAAATAACTAAAACCCGACTACGAAAAAAACGCGCACTGAAAAGTATAAAACAAGAACAATATTCATTTGACCGATATTGTACTAGCCGTGGTCGTATGCCACCTACGGTTGTATCACACAATCTTTATTGGTTAGGTGGCATACGACCACGGCTAGTACAATATCGGTCAAATGAAAATTGTTCTTGTTTTATACTTTTCAGTGCGCGTTTTTTTCGTAGTCGGGTTTTAGTTATTTTCAACTTATTTTTTATTCCATTAATGCCTTGCGACCTACATTGTTTTATTCCGTTTCTTTTTGAGTATTCGAATTATTGGGTAATCTTGGCTGTTAAATTGCTTTTTTTGGGAATTATTATTACAACATTCGAATACAGGCATTGTGAAATGTGAAAAATTGAACCAAACAAAACATACGCGAACATCTCAAATGCGCGTTATTTACGGAGACGTATTTCATGCGCTGACCCTTTATCTAGTTATATTGTTCATCGCAGAATGGTATAATCACTTGTTGTATCTTTAAACGTTGAAAATCTGTTGTCTTAATTGATTAAACTTAATTTATGTAGGACAGAGCTGAAGATTCTGTGATCTTGGAGCAGAAGAGACGGCGTGATGAACAAAAAGGTGCGTTACATAGTATTTTCCCTTGATTTTTAATGCTGGCTTTAAACATACATTTTTTTTAGCGTGGTAAAATCATCAAATGAGTCCTCCCACCCAAGGTAGGGCGGGAGGGACTGTCAGACTCGTACTGACTAAAATCCACGGTTTCCTTCAATAGCCCTTTACGTTCCGGGGTCACGGTAATTCTTGGGTCCCGCGACCCCGGCAGGCTTTGGTCCTCTAAAGAGGGCCCCGTCATTATGCTGACACTCCTTGAGGCGCGCGTGGAAGACAACGTGCCGTTGACCCGGGCATGGTCCATGGTCGGACAGCGAGTCGCCCATTACTCGCCGCCTGCATGCCCGCGCCTACGGTGGCCGGATATCGTCTGGCGACGTTCGTCGCCGTGGGCGTCTACCACTGCGGCTGGGGTGGAGGGAGGATGCTGTCCTCTCTCTCACGCGGCGCGCCTCCTCCTTCGCTAGCATGACTGCTTCGCAGAAGGAGGCGACGGCTTCCCACTTCGTCTCGCCCCGCAGCAGGGCCTCGACCAATGCCGGGCGCGAGAGGTCTTCGCCTATCGCCGTCGTGAGGACATGGCGGTGCTCTGCCCAAGCCGTGCAGTCCTGCACCGTATGCTCCACCGAGTCCTCCGGGCGATCCTCGCAGTGGTGACACCCAGACGTTTCTTCCTTCCTGGTGAGGACCTGCGTCAGGCGGAAGGTCAGGACGCAGTGACGCCTATCCAGCCACTCCTCAAAGAGGGGTCTTACCGCCGCAACGCGCCCGGGCTTTAAACATACATAGCACAATTATTTGTGTTTTAAGTATCAATGAACACAATAGGAAGACACCTGTATTTTTGAAAGACCTATGTGCAGCAAATTAACTATTCCTCCAAGTTATTTAACAATATTGGATTGGATTTAGACGACACGGTTGGCGCAGTGGCTGAGCGATCGATTGCTGCGCAGCGTGTCGCAGGTTCGATCCCCGCACTAACAAATATTTGTATGATCTGCAAGTAGTTGTTCCGGGTCTGGGTGTTTATGTATATGAGTTTCAATATTTGTAAAAGCACCCACGATGCAGGAGAATTCCTAGTGTGGACATTGTTTAAAAAAAAAATGAAAAAGAAATATTTTATTCTGTCTTACGCATTCAGCTCAACCCGGCCACATACGAGGGTGAATAAAAAAGTTCTTAGAATAGCTTACATATAATATTTTTGGAAGCACACACATCAAAGGCTGTTAGGATCAAGTACATGGCGATTGAGCAGGACACAGAAAAGTGATGCGAACATCAGAAAAAAGGGTTTATACTCTAGCGTGGCTCCACAAACGGATGATCACGTTTGAAACAATCCTCTTGGCATAAATCTGAGCACTGAGAATATCCGTAAGGATTGAGGAGCCAAATCAGATATTTAAAATTTGATCTTATCTTTATTTAGCATCAATGTAGCTGGTTTAGCAGCATGACATGCATGCAGCATGAAAAGGGCGACCGTGCAGACCATAGATATAATAAAGAAGGCGTTATGGCGTGGAATTCAAAATGTATAGAAATCCGATGAAGCCACAATAGCCCCTCCATAACGCTAATATTGCGCACACAATTCTGTCAAAACAATACTACGAACAACTGCACACACGCTCCGTCTATAACTCAGTCATTTAAATATAAACCTAATTCTTTACACTACAGCGTACTTTTTCCGTATAATTTACTCACACAAACAATTATCATTGTGTGTTGTCGCGACACGGGGGGCGAATACGACTCTCCCGCTCAAATACAACGGATGCACCATGCGACATTACGGCTTGGTGAGGTATCGTTATGTCAGTTTTACATTGCTTGTCAAGTCACTCAGTAATAGACTGAGGTGGTTGTAAAAGAGCAATGTATTTAATGCAAAAACAATACAGTCGGAGTAATATAGGAAAACAAGAATAAAGTAGTACCAGTGATAGCTGACCGAAACGCTCAACACCAAGGCTTCACCGACACGCCCCCTTGCCACTTCTCCTGTTTTTAATATTTCTGTGGTGCAGACCCTGCTCATTACCGTCCGACCGCCATTACCTCCATATTCTGCAAGGTTATGGAAAGGGTACTGAACAGTAAGCTGCTGACCTACCTTGAAGACAATGATCTCCTCAGTGACCGTCAATATGGCTTTCGTCGGAAGCGGTCAACTGGTGATCTTCATGTGTATGTCACGCACTGCTGGGGCGAAGTCATCGAGAAACACGGTGAAGCACTTGTGGTTTCGCTTGATATCTCGAAGGCATTTGATAGGGTTTGGCACGCTGGTCTACTTAGCAAGCTTCCTGCTTATGGCATCCCTGGGGGCGTATTACAACCTCTTAATTCCTGTCAGTTTACGCCTTAAAGTGAACTGCCTTGCTTAGTCGTATTACGAACACACATTGACGGCCAGTAAACAGTGACGTGACCTCTTACCGACTTCTGCCTGTGCTTGTGCCTAGAAATTTCGTATTACAAACTACATAATGACATTTCAAGGCCGGATTAACTGTCAAAATTGGTATCTCCAAAATCATTCAGTTTACGCCACCTTTAAGTAACTTTTACTGACTTGTTTCTTTTAATTTGTCTTTAAACAGTTTAAACTACCTAAATTAAGCTTTAGAATTAATAATAGAGGCACTACCGAATATCTGGAGAGTGAATACACGATATAATGCTAGCTGACGAGCTTTACAAAGACGACAAAGTTATTACATTTTACGACACATATTCCTACACTCATTTGCTGAACGATAAGCAATAAATAGATTCATATTCTTAAACATTTACTCATATAATAATATACAGTTCTAAATAAAAAACATGTTTCTCCTGAAAAAAATGTTTTATTCTGTCGTAGTTCCATCAGTGTAACAAAAAATTATCAAGAGCTGAGATTTGAGACATGGTGACTGAAATAAGTAATCTTTCGTACCAATGGACTTAGGGTTGAATAAACCGAACAAAATGTATGATAGGACTCAAACCCTGTGTTAAAATTAATAGCCTCAGCATCATTCCTGAAACGGTACAGTCCAATGGAGCCAAAACTTGTGTTCAATTTTTATTTTGGGTACATTGGGCAGACTTTGAAGTATCAACAGACATTTTAAGTTCACTTCCTCGATTGCTTCTGGTACCACAATTTCACAGCCAATTTCAGGAGCACTAACATGGTAAGAACTAGGTACACTGTCTTTCGGTTTAAATAAACGTCCTGGGTTTTATCATTCCTTCTCTTGCTGAAACATTTCTAGCTTCATATCTTAGGCGCCTCTTTGATTTTGGAGCCTCTTGCTTTAAAAATAATAACAACGTTGGTAAAGCTCCGTTTTTCAAATTTTTCCGCTCGTGACTTAGTCCATTGTTTTCTTACTTTCTCTGCGGCAGGAAAAGACTGTACTCCTTTATTATTGCACTAATAAAAAGCACTACATAGTGGCATGATAAATAAATAGAATACGATATTATTATTCTTGTTTGTTTTGTCAATCAAAACCGTCACAGACTAAAAAAATATTGCAACACGATCGTTCAGAAACAAACCCCTTTGCGAGAGTTGAATATTTAGTATTAAGCCTGCCCGGAATTAAAAAAAGTTGTAATACCCCCCCAGGGGGGGTATTACAACTTTTTTTAATTCCGGGCAGTTTTCGAGCAGTTGAATTTACGGCTATAAGCAGGCTTGTTCTATTTCGTATTATGGCGCACGTAATTCTGCAAGGAATCATCCAGGATTATTTGTCTCTGGATGATTAAGATGGGCTAGCGAATTCGTTCAAAAATCGAATCGACAAGTTACCGATGATTACCGGTTTTATAATTGTGGGTGAAAAACTTCTTTTTACATTGTAAATTTAGGAGATATTTGAATTAAACTGTATTTTAATAACAATTTAAATATTTATAATCAACTTGAGCAATATTTACTGTTATTTTATGCAAAAACTGAATACTAAATATTCAACTCTCGCAAAGGGGTTTGTTTCTGAACGATCGTGTTGCAATATTTTTTTAGTCTGTGACGGTTTTGATTGCCAAAACAAACAAGAATAATAATATCGTATTCTATTTATTTATCATTCCACTATGTAGTGCAATAATAAAGGAGTACAGTCTTTTCCTGCCGCAGAGAAAGTAAGAAAACAATGGACTAAGTCACGAGCGGAAAAAATTGAAAAACGGAGCTGTACCAACGTTGTTATTATTTTTAAAGCAAGAGGCTCCAAAAAATGAAAATGTTTCAGCAAGAGAAGGAATGATAAAACCTAGGACGTTTATTCAAACCGAAAGACAGTGTACCTAGTTCTTGCCATGTTAGTGTTCCTGAAATTGGCTGTGAAATTGTGGTACCAGAAGCAATCGAGGAAGTGAACTTGAAATGTCTGTTGATACATCAAAGACTGCCCAATGTACCCAAATAAAAATTGAACACAAGTTTTGGCTCCATTGGACTGTACCGTTTCAGGAATGATGCTGAGGCTATTAATTTTAACACAGGGTTTGAGTCCTATCATACATTTTGTTTGGTTTATTCAACCCATGGTGACTGAAATAAGTAATCTTTCGTACCAATGGATAAGTCCATTGGTACGAAAGATTACTTATTTCAGTCACCATGTCTCAAATCTAAGCTCTTGATAATTTTTTGTTACATTGATGGGACTACGACAGAATAAAACATTTTTTTCTGAAGAAACATGTTTTTTATTTAGAACAGTATATTATTATATGAGTAAATGTTTACGAATATGAATCTATTTATTGCTTATCGTTCAGCAAATGAGTGTAGGAATATGTGTCGTAAAATGTAATAACTTTGTCGACTTTATAAAGCTCGTCAGCTGACATTATATCGTGTATTCAATCTCCAGATATTCGGTAGCGAGTGCCTCCATTATTAATTCTAAAGCTTAATTTAGGTAGTTTAAACTGTTTAAAGACAAATTAAAAGAAACAAGTCAGTAAAAGTTACTAAAAGGTGGCGTAAACTGAATGATTTTGGAGATACCAATTTTGACAGTTAATCCGGCCTTGAGATGTCATTATGTAGCTTGTAATACGAAATTTCCAGGCACAAGCACAGGCAGAAGTCGGTAAGAGGTCACGTGACTGTTTACTGGCCGTCAATGTGTGTTCATAATACGACTAAGCAAGGCAGCTCACTTTAAGGCGTAAACTGACAGGAATTAAGAGGTTGTAATACGCCCCCTGATGATTTTTGTAGCTGGATATCAGACTTCCTTAGTGAGCGGTCGATCCGAGTTGTCGTTGATGGCTGCTCCTCTGACCTAATGGCTATTGAAGCCGGTGTTCCTCAGGGGTGTGTTCTCTCTGCAACTCTTTTCCTGCTGCACATCAATGACCTTCTTCAATCGGGTATTGTTGGGTACGCAGATGACAGTACGGTAACAGAGAGATACTTGTCCAGCGCAAAAACCACCGGGGATGAAGTTTGTTCCCTGAGAGAGGCCATGGTTGAGCGTACAAATTATGCCTGAAACCTTGTCTCCCAGTGGGGTAATGACAATTTGGTCTCTTTTAATGCCACCAAAACACAGGCTTGTCTTTTTACCGCAAAAAGGAGTCGTTTGGACCAAACTCCTACTTTTCGGGGTGCATCTGTACCTCTGAATGACCGACTCGAGCTCCTAGGCATGGAGTTGACTTCTAGTCTCAACTTTGGCGCCACCATTGAGTCCAAAGCTCAACTTGCTGCCTAAAAGCTGGGCATCCTAAATAGAGTGAAGCGGTACTTCACGCCTGGACAGCTTTTAACTCTTTACAAAGCACAAGTCCGATCCTGTATGGAGTATTGTAGCCACCTTTGGGATGGCTCAGCTAAATACCAACTTGCCGCACTTGACTCAGTGGAACGCAGAGCTAAGAGGCTCGTTGGCGACGTAAAACTGGTGAATGCCAAGCTCCATAGCTTGACTCATCGCTGCAAGGTAGTACATCGGTGAGTGTGCCCAAGAACTCCATGGCCTTATCACACCAGCCCCCTTCTATCATCGCACATCTAGACGCACGGCAAATTACCATCCTTACCTCATTGCTATACCACCAATTCGCACTAAGCGTTTCCAAACGTCTTTTATAATGCGGACAGCGAAGGAGTGGAACTCTCTGCCTGCGTCTGTGTTTCCGAATACATACAACCCTCTCTTCAAAGTTAGAGTGAACAGACTTCTCCTGGGTAAGCTCGCTCCATCGTCGACCTTGTCTTAGTCACTCCTGGCCTAGACTAAGGTCAAACCCATCAAACATAATAAAAAAATGAATTCTAGATTTAGCAGCAAAATACTCGTATATCACTAATTTAATGCAAAAGTGGCTCCCCAATCTAAACGTCTGAATTGAGGAGCCACCTGGAACACGTTAAGTAATTGATGAATATTTTTAAAAATTTTGCATCATTTAGCAGCTGCTGCTAAATGATGCAAAATTTTTAGACGGTAATATGCACAATTGCTGCAATTGTGCATATTACCGTCTAAAAATTTTGCTTCTGTACCGCTAAAATGGAAGAAAATACAATACTTATAGTATGGCTCTTCAATCTACACTCAAGAGGTGAATTTCTATTGGATGTGAGCGATCAATGAACAGGTGTTGTGTTTGATGTTGCAGTATAGGAATAAAATAGTAAAACAGAGTACATTTTGTAGATTAACGCATTTTCTTTAGCTCCTCAATCCTGATGTTCCAATTATATATTATGTATGTTTGACTGTAGCCACCTGAGATCTCAACGGAATATAAAGCCAGAGATACTACCTACATCAGCTACATAGCTGCTAAATAATGGTGAGATCAGATTTTAAAAATCGATGCGGCTCCTCAATGCTTACGGACATCACTGAGATTGGCCCTGATTTACTTTGTTTAATAAACGATTTCTGATGGTTTGGTCTCTTATCAACAAGCCTGAAGAGCTGTGGAGCTTCGTAACGGTGGCACTTGTGGCAGTATTTATACTCTGCGCTGCCGACATCGAACTCATACCTTTAAACATTTAGCAGAGATTCTCAAGATTTCGTTTGACAGCATTGCCAACAACACGCCATTACGGCGTGTTGTTTCATCACAATAACACTTCTGGCACGGTAATATTATCATACAGTAGCGTAACTGGACCGCATAATAGAATTAAGTACCTACAGCCGCGCGGTACGTAAACATGCGTTAGGGCTGCCCGTCTCCAGCGTTATAATTACATTTGCCTACTTTCTGTTTCTATTTAGTTTTGTGATTATAAATATACTTTTTTTAATACATATAAACAAATAAAATACTTTTTTTTTAGCGTGGTAAAATCATCAAATGAGTCCTCCCACCCCGGGCAGGGCGGGAGGGACTGGCAGACTTGTACTGCCTAAATCCACGGTGTCTTTAAATAGCCCTTTATGTTCCGGGGTCACGGTAACGAGATAAGTCCCGCGACCCCGGCAGGCTTTGGCCCTTTAGAGGGGGCGCCGTCATTATGCTGACGCTCTTTGAGGCGCGCGTGGAACACAACGCGCCGTCGACCCGGGCATGGTCCATGGTCAGACAGCGAGTTGTCCTTTACTCGCCGCCCGCATGCCCGCAAATACTTTGTATATTGTATAGGAAGTGTTCAATAAAAATGCGTGTTTTTTTATTGGTAGATTTAATTTTAAAAAACATGTTTTTGTTTGAAAAACAAATCGGGCTTATAAATTTGCGACTGAAAAATATTTGCGCCTCGACTGAGTCGTACGAAATGCTTTATTATTAAATTTTAAAGTATAATAAATCCGCGTTCTAATATAAAGCTTAATTAAAAATTGTTTTGGGGAACATGGAACAAGGTGGAGAACACGCGAGCCCTAGATAATAATATACTGTAATCTAAGTTCCTAGATTAATATTCATGTGATGTTAGTTTGTGTAGTACACTGGATATACGTTGATAGTACACCGTACCACTTACCAGTGAGCTTCATTTTCGTGCCCGCCGACAATCCCACCCCACCGTTACACCACGTCTTTACTTTGAATTACCTATACAAACTAACAAAATACACATGCATCGAAGTTTTAACACAAGCGTAAGTACCTAGCGTATCGTGATTCATTCAGAACCGCCTATATATCTACCTTTTTCACTCGTCTCAATAACTTTATTCACTTTATTTATTAATCCAAACACCTTTTTTTTCGTGAGATTTAAGGAAATACGAGTACTTATCCATTAAAAAGACACACATTATGTACCTACCTACCTACTAGTAAGTAAAATTATTTTATAGTCTTACCTTTTAGAGATTCCAGGTAATTAAAAAAAAATGTGTCTGCTGGATGCGTTATTGACTAATACATACAACCAAAAACAGCACAATATTTCCTACTCGTCATATTGAATAAGTACTTGAACTGATTTTTAGTGAAAAAATCGCGCGGTTATTGTTAAAAAAACAACACACCGTCCGTTCGTCACTGCGGTACAGCCGTGACTGTCTGCGCCCCGAGCGCACCGCGACATCGAGGCGCGTAGGTATAGCTCGCGTTTCGTCCGTTTGTATGAAGTCGGAGTACTGTAAGATAATTATACTGTGCTTCTGGTCATCAGTAAGAAGTTGCGCTTCAAATTATCCACATCGCCGGCTTCGAAATATTTGAGCACCCACCATTTTCCCCGAACTTAGCGCCCAGTGACTTTCACTTATTCCCGAAAATAAAGGAAGATATCCCTGGGCATAAAGACAA
The DNA here is from genome assembly GCA_950005045.1 of Agrotis exclamationis. Classification (NCBI taxonomy): domain Eukaryota; kingdom Metazoa; phylum Arthropoda; class Insecta; order Lepidoptera; family Noctuidae; genus Agrotis; species Agrotis exclamationis. Next base: position 11,789,554 of record OX465425.1, on the reverse strand, counting down.
TGAAGTGGAATGAAGAAATAGACTGATGACGTTTTTGAGAGACATGAAACGATTTTTTAATAAGAAATAATAATGTCGGATTTTTTATAGAAGTGGAAGGAGCTTATGTAGATTTCTTTTTTCAATTTGTTAGCCTAAAAAGGTGCATAACAAATGTAAATCTCACTTAACTTGCTAAAAATAAAATTATATCTAAGAGCACGTCCATTGGGTCGCGGGACACACGTATACCGCGACTCCGGTACATAAAGGGCTACTGAAGGACACCGTGGATTTTAGTCAGTATGAGTCGACAGTCCCTTCCGCTTGGCCCTGGGTGGGAGGACTCACTCAATTGATGATTTTACCACGTAAAAAAAAGGCACGTCCATCGCGTTTACTTTGTGTCTGTTATGTAATTTGTAGTAAAGTTGTGTCCATATAAATAGCTAGGCACTAACTCAAACGGCTTAGTCTTTTTCAGCCTTCTTACTATGTTCGTATTATCAAGGAGCTGGATGGCCTCGATATTTACGTGATGATGAAGCTGATGTCCATGAGCTTCTGCATATTTTTGGATTATGCTTCTGCATATTTTTTTTTTTTGGAGAAGCTCGTTGCTAAATAATTACAGCCGCACAGGCCGATCTTCCAGGTTAAGCCGCGCTTGCCGAGGTTGGTTTGTGGATGGGTGACCATCTGACATAGCGAGTTTCCTCCGTGCCTCGGAAAGCACGTAAAGCCGTTGGTCCCGGTTGTCATTTGTAGATCTGTGACAGTCGTTACTGTTAGTCAGAAGCTCATGCGTCTGACAACCAGTCTTACCATGGGGTATCGTATTGCCCAGTTACTGGGTTGTGGAGGTCCGATAGGCAGTCGCTCCATGTAAAATACTGATATTCAGCTGCATCTGGTTCGACTGGGAGCCGACCCCAATATAGTTGGGAAAAGGCTAGGTAGATGGATGGCTTCTGCATATTTTTGGATTATGCTGTTTACGATCTCTATTTTAAGGAGGAGGAGGATCTATATTAACGTATTTATGTAGAATAGTAAAATGTATTTGTTCGAATTTCCTTATATTTCATTGAATAATTTATTTACACACAATATGAAATAATCACGATTGAGAGCAGTGATTCGTATTTTCGTAGTGATTCTCAAAACTGTTTGATTCACCTTCGTATTGGATCATGTATTTATGAGGCCTGAGCTGTGCGATGTGTACACAGGATACGCCTATTTCAAAGGCCACCTATGGTTATTAAAAACATCCTCATACAAGTGTATTCCCGCTGTACCCATTAATGAGCACAGACGGGCAATGAGGTCAGCGGGAGTAAACCCCATGGGCCATTGGTTGACTCTGCCTTTTTTGTTTGGGTCATGTTTTAACGATTTTATCCTTGTAGAATTTACGACACTAATCGACTTTACTGCCTCCTGGTACATCTCTGATAATAATTCACATGAGAACAAGGCTCAATGCCTATGGAATCAGGCTTAACTTTGCTGAAATCCAAGACATTAAATGTTACGAAAAATATATTTATTTTTAATTCCACGACCCTGCATGTGTATACGCGTGAGGGCGAGAAGCTTGGATATTTGCCTTGCGCAATTAAAACTGAATATTTTCCTAACATTTGATCAATGGTTACTGGTTTAAACTTTACTTTTTCGTTTTTTACCAAATGCAAACCAACAATTCAAATGATATAAAATCCTATTTTTTAGCAGTTATTAAAATGGGAAGCCATCAAAATGGTTCGCAAGAAGATCATCACTATGAGAAGTATCACAAAAGGGTAAGAATTGCCTAATTTCAATGCTAAATTAATACTACATTAAACTACTATCAAAGTTGTAAGTTTAGCGTGTACCAGAAATGTATCGTCATATTTACGTTTATGATTTAGTTTAATGGGACTAACATCGTAATCTCGAAAAAAATATCGCTCGCTCATGACTGTACTACTTAGGAGTTAATCGGGACAAAACTTTAACAAGGATTTTAACATTGATTTAAAATGATAAGTTACCAACAACTACTCAATTTTATTTATTGAATAATGCAAGTACTACATTATTTTTAGCACTTGTTGGCAATTTAGGCTGTTTGACCCGGTATCGGAGAGCAGTGGTGGCCCAGTGGTATCGGCGTCGACTTACGAGTTGTAAGTCGTGGGTTCGAACCCCGTCAGGCGCATTACTTTGTGTAATTTATTTCAACACCACTGCTCTCAAAACGGTGAAGCAAAACATCGTGAGGAAACCGGCATGTCCTAGATCCAAAAATTTGAAGACATGTGACATCTACCAATCCGCACTGGGCCCGCGTGGTATATTACGGCCCACTCCCTCTCACAGAGAGGAGGCCTGTGTCCCAGCAGTGGGAACATTTATAGGCTGATGATGATGATGATGACCCGGTACCCAGATTCTGTGTTCAAATAATTTGATTTTATTTAATTTCAATAATAATTATTTGCAGGAGAAGTCGCCCTTCCGAGACCGGTCGCACGAAGAACCCAGAGATACTAAACAATATCCTTTTTAATAGTTCAAGTTTCGGTCTTTCTCTTTGAAAGTTGTCAAAAAATATTTTCAATAAAAACAGTGTAAAAGTTTGTCTAAACGGGCAATATTTTACTGCAATATGTGTCTTCAACATTTCCGGCCATTTCAAAAACATTTTCAATATTACCGGCCATCCATAACATTTTAATGTATCTCGGCAAATTATGTCTGAACCAGAACGGAAAATCTGTTTGTCTTACGGCCAAATCGAAAATGTGTAGTTATATGGCCAGGCCGAACTCAAAATATTGTAATACCAGCTGTTGCCAGCGGTTTCACCCGCTAAAAATAGAAAATTATCCTACGGGAAAATCGGAATAAAAACTATCCTATTTTCATCCAAATCCGTTCAGTAGTTTTCGTGTGAAAGAGTAACAAACACCCATCCATCCACCCAAACAATCTTTCACGTTTATAATATTAGTAGGATAGGATATTAGTAGGATTAACAGGATAGGATATTAGCAGGATTAGTAGGATATTGCATAGTCTGGCTGCAATTGCTGGCAATTGTATTACAGCCGTACATGGCGATAAAAATATTGCCCGTTTAGATGCACCTTTACAACTAAATTAGACTCATTTGAAATGTAATGGAAACAGACATTTCCATTTTTTTTCTTCAATCGGCTTTTTGTGTCCCACTGCTGGGCAAAGGCCTCCTTCCACTCTTTCCACTTTTCAGGGCTTTCTGCGACTGTGGTCCAGTCTTTCATGAAGCAGTCCAAGTCATCTTGCCATCTTCGCTTGGGTCTACCACGTCGTGGTCATTACGTTTTGGCATCCAATCTGATGTTCGTTTTGCCCAGCGATTGTATGGCATTCGACATACGTGGCCTGCCCAGTCTGCTTTCAGCTTGGCAGTTTTTCTCCCACATCGGCAGTTTGCGTCAAAGAACGCAGTACTGTGTTTCTTATGTGGTCTGAAAGTTTGACTCCCAAAATACTGCGTTTCATGCGTCGCTGGCAAACCGCGAGTGTGGATTTCTGAAGATTTGTCAAAGACCAAGTTTGTGCACCATAAGGGTGCCTTTCCACCAGAGATGTGCTATGCAGCTATGCTGCGAGAATGTAAAAGCTGAGCTGATGCTACGCTATGTAGCAGTGCGAGTAAGATGTGCTATGAAGATGCGCCGCCGCACAGTAGCTGCGCGAGGAAGATGCAGCTATCCTGTGTATCGATAGTAGGGAAGACGACCCATAGCAGGCATCCATAGCACGCATCCTTCCATATAAAAAACACATCTTAGTTGAATCCGTTTCCACCAGTGCTATGCTATGTACAACGATGAATATGATTGGTGGATATCAAACGCATCCATAGCAACGTAGCATAGCATATCTCTGGTGGAAAAACAGCCTAACTGAGGACGGGCAGGATGCAAACGTCCATGACTGCTTTAACGACAAGGAAGCTCTCTCTTCATCAGGTCTTTCATGGACCAAAATATCTTCCAGCCGTTTTCGGTCTGACGTGGAATTTCCTTATCTTGTCTCGTGTATGACAACCTCGACGTAAAGATGGCGTTTTGTACTTTTGGTCATAAGGTCTGACATGTTAATTTCTAGTCCGACCTGGTGGCTTGCAGCGTTTAGCTGTACAAGCATCTGCCCGATCTCCGACAACTTTTTAGACCTATCTGTCCTGCATAAGGCTGCGTTTCCACTATAGATGTGCGAGGATGCGCAGCGAGGGATGTGTTTGTAAAGAACCAATAGAATCGCTTCATTTATCTCGCCTCGGCCAGCATAGCTCTGGTGGAAACGGTTCAGCGGAGCTATATTTTTTTTGCAAACAAGCGAAGGATGTGTGCGAGGATGTCTAGCTGTGCTGTGAAAGTGTGTGGTTGTTTCCACCAAAGCTGTGCGATGAAAATGTGCCTACGAGGATGTGTAGCGGAGCTGTGAAAATCGCACATCTTTGGTGGAAATGCAGCCTAAAGCCACGTTTTTACTAGGGGACATGTCACAGAGATGTTCTTTACGTGGCATGTACTTGTGACTTTGCTGGACAATATCGGTCGCCATTTGTCGTGTCCACACTACTCAATGGCGATTTAGATATTGCCGAAGAGAATAATTATGATCTCGCCAGCGACATCCGGTGATATTGCGCGCGGCTTTATATTTCGTGTCGAGCTACAGAGTCGCGGGACAAATGTGCCCTAGTGAAAACGCGGCTTATGCGTATGAAGTTTCGCTAGCATCAGTTCAATCATTATACACGGCCGCTGCACTCCCTACTGTATTTTATATTACAGCAAAACTATCGCTTGTATAGGGATTTTAAATAAATAAACGCTACAATGATTTCCTTAACACGTATTTACTAGGCGGTCGAACGAGTCTAAAATAAGGAGATAAACGATGACGCAAAAGGAAGAAATGAAGATGAAATGGATAAATTTAGCAATTGTGGTACGATTTTATGAATAATAAAATATTAAAACCACAACAAATCGTTTTAGTTGGCGGCACATACTGCGTGTCACTTTGTTCAGGCTCAGAATGTTCCTTTTTCAATATGTCCCTTGGTTTCAAAAAGTTCCTTTTCCGAAATGTCCTCTCCCCATAATGTCCATTTCCCAGAACGTCCCTTTCCCGAAACGTTGTATTTCCCAAAATGCCCAAATTTCCGAAACGTTCCTTTCTCAAAATATCCCTTTCTCAAAATGTTCCTTTCCTACAACAGCAACGCGTTTAAACTAGGAATATTTAAATAACATAAGCCAACGTCGCTTTATTTACCACGATGATAATGCAATAATAGTTTGTCACTTTCTACTTATTTTTCTAATAATGGTAAATAAATTATTACACATTTGTAATATAGAATAATTGTATCACAATTCACATTAGAATTCTGCTAAGTGGACTTTTTAGATCTCCTGTACCTATATTTTATTTAAAAACATGGTTTCATGAAATAGACACACATCTCAACATGATCGAACATTCACCGCATGCTTCGGAAGGAACACATTTCTCATTTAGACGGAAAAAGAAATTGCACGACAGCTGCGTGTAAGTATGACTACATTGCGGTGTTTGTATTATCGACTAAATTCATTGACCATTAAGGTCTCGATGTGACTTGACGTCACATCGCGACACGACGCTGCACGCACATTTCAATAGAGCTACTCAAAATCTAGCTCTATTTACAACACAAAAAGATACACATTCGCAGTATCGTTGCGTCACGTCGCGTCTCGGTGTGAGCTGATCCTAAAAGTCCGCAATGTAATCTTGCGTGCAATTACTTATGTAATTCTAATTGTCTCTTGCCACGCCTATCTACCTTTTACCAATATTATAAAGCTGAAGATTTTTTTTGGTTGAACTGGCTAATCTCAGGAAATGCTAGTTCGAATTGTCAAAAAAGTCTATCGCAGAAGGTTATAACATCACGCTACGACCAATAGGAGCCGAGCAGCGGGGTGAAACCACGGGGAACAGCTAGTAAGTCATATTATTATAGGAGCTGATAACTATAAAGATAAGGATATGACATCTAAAAGGACTGTATGTAGTTACCTACTTATGCCAGTTAAGTAAGAAAATCGTCCGGGTCGTTGATCAACGTAGATAGGTATAAGGGACCAGTGTATAAGACGGGGACGCGAGGTATAATGGGGACATACACTCTTTAGCCATACTTAACACAACTCTAACGTTGCGCATCAGGACGTCATTTGCAAGCGGCCATTAACAAATGGCGTCCTGTTGGCGCTTGCGCTACGTTAGTATTGTGTTAAGTTTGCCTTAAATGTGAGATTTACCATCATACCTCGCGTCCCCGTCTTATACACTGTTCCCTGCTGCTCATTATTTTAACTTAAAACAACGTGGCCCTGGCCAGATTGAAATACTACATAATTATCGAGAGCGCTTTTATGTACTAGGTGAGTAACGAATGTATTAAAGACGACAAACTTTGTCGTTTTCGGGTGATAATACTGAAATGGTCCAGAATAATTTTATTGTCAAATGAATCTACGTTACCCTACAGATGCTTGTTAGTAGTTACAAAACCAGACACACATACACACCTTTGATAAAATTGCGTACCTAGTAGGTGTACTAAACGCCCAGTCATCTCAAGGTTACCAGTCCTTAAGTTTAATTTCATCTCCGTGACAACAACCCAATAAGAGGCAAACAACAACTCAAGGTAAAAAGTTAGATAGGATGTTTACCATTTAACACCGACAAGACCGCGAGTACAAAAAAAGACTATGTACTTTTATTATTACCGTACTTAATACCTACTAAATTAAATTGTTAGATATAACAGGTAAGATCTGCTATTCTTTACAGACATAAAGCCAAACTGTCCATTCTTTTCAAGAACATCTGATTCCAGATTCAGTACAGCGACCTGTCAACGTCATTTGTCAGTCGCCATTTTAAACACCCAGATTACTAAAGTTAAAACCTGTGTGTTTACAAATGGCGGCTTTTCAGGGATTATCATAGATCTGCGTAACTTCCAATTTAATCGGATGCAGATCATAATAATATTCGTAATTAAATAGTAACGATAACGAACGCGAATAACATAATTAAATAAGTTAGACCAATGTCTTTTTTGAGGTTATGTGTAAGCTTTATCTGTGGATTCCTTCTACAAAACTCAGGATATCATTACAGCGTTACTGAATTAATTAAGTACCTACATTATTATAACAAACTAAGTTGAATAATTGAAATGTACCTAATTAAAGCTATGTGCATAAAAAAATCCCATGCTTAAGACATGGGAGAACCATTTAGCATAATCTGTCTGTACTTAATGTTCCTACTGCTAGGACACAGTCGTCTTTTCTGTGAGAATGTTTGAGGCTGTAATCACCTTTCCCTAGAAAACACTAATGAATAGGTATAATGTTATTAATCATAATTGATAGATTAATTACTTTTACTTCTGTACCTACTGCAGTAGACAATTTATACCTATGGATACCTTTATTGTGAATTATCAATTATTAAATAGCGAAATCTTAACTCAAACTTAACACAATATCTAACGACGACATGAACTTTGACACTTCGAACATAAAGTACTCTTCCGACAAATTAATTGTTTATTAGGTACATTAGAGTAATTATTAAATCATTCAGGAGAAAAGTCTAATTTTAATACTCAATTATTAATGTTTCCAATCCAACAATCGAATCGTATATTATTATTTCTAAAGTGTCGACGTTTCTGAACTGAACTCATGTCGACGCCCATTTTTTTCTTACTAATCTGTGGTCTCATGTTGTGAGAGAATTTATTAACCTAAAATGGAACTTATTTAGTAAAATACTTTTATGAACATATATTACCAGACACTAATTGCCAAACAATCGATAAATAATTCAATATAGTGATAAGGATTGTACAGATTAAAACCAGTTAAGTTTTCATTTCGAAGATGCAACGGTGGCCATCTTGTTAACTGCGCATTTATGCTGACTCAATTTGATATGTTTTATTAGGTAAGTGCTAGTCTTTTATTATTTTTAACGCTTCATCACAAAATAATAATATTCATCGAATTTCTAAAGTTTTGTTACATTCGAAATTATACCTAACCTAATAAAATAACACCATTAATCAATACTTTATCCCTCAACCTCGTCTGATTGGGCTACCTATCTAATTATTGTGACTAAAAGTAGGTACGTAGGTAGGGTACCAACTATAGATAATAACTTAAACGTGCTCCATCAACTGGTGCAAATGGGTACGTAAGCGGTTATTTTTTTCGGCTTTGTATAAAAAATGGCTTCGCTCTTATGTCAATATTTCAATAATAGGTACTAACTTATCTAATGCTTGCTTCGCACGGCGCGTAATATTACGCGCCACGCCCCGCGCCGTGTGAAGGCAAAAGCTCGGCGTGGTGTTGTCTGATGCGTCCGATTTTTGTGTGTCGGACCGCGTTCATGGAGTTACGGATGCTCGCGTGTCGCAGCACTCGCAGCGCAATTCGTGATATCACTCGCCGTGAGAAGCCAGCAATACGATACGTACCTACAGGGTGTATACTGCCAAAACCAATTTGCTAAATAAAGATCATTTATCATAACGCTGGAAATTAATAACCTGTCTTTGTTGATATCCTGATCCTTATTTTCGTCTGTAACCAATCATCAACTGAATTTGTCTATCCGAGTTTTAAAGATCAAACCAGAAGCAGCCGTTATAAACAAATGAAAGATTTTAGGATTGAAATAGTGTATTAATTTCGGGTGAAAGTCCGTTTAAGAAGTTTCCATTTCATAGTCGCCCGAATCTTGAAAACGCATTGGAAGTGGCGACAATAATTGTCTAATCTTGTCATTCATTCTTAGTGGGAGTGATATGAAATTTCGAATGACGATATTTCGAGGCACGCGAGGCACGCTATTTCGAAAAAAAAATAAGAGTGGTACGCCAGTTCGAAAACACATTAAGTCGAAAACCGCTATAACGAATGACGTTATTGCGACTCACGCTATTTGAAAAAAAAATAAGGTTGGTACGCGAGTTCGAAAACACATAAGTCGAAAACTGCAATAAAATGTATCATGATTACCTATATGATCTGTAAATCCATACGTATATTTAGAGATACAGGCACTAATTGTAAGTTAAGTGAAAAAAATGATAAAAAATTACCAGTTTCTGTTTCCTTTGTATTCCCCTAATTACCTAACTGCATGTCAAATTTGAACTTTCTAGGTCATCTGGAACTGGGTTATAGTTTTGATCTATAGATCAGTCATAAAAATGACGATTTTTGAACGTTAATATCTAAATAACCGTTTGAGATATTATGTTTACAAAATTTGGAGCACATAAATATGTATCTCGCAAGTCTCAATATATGAGCCAAATTTGACAAGTTTGGGTGAAATAGTTTTATCATCGTAGCGTAGATACCTAATTCTTGGTAATCACACTATTCGCAACAATGGATTTCGATACCAAGACTTATATTAGCGTACCATTCAATCAGTTTTTCGAATCAGTGTGTTCGCGACAACGTCATTACATATAGCGGCTTACGACTTCATCATCATCATCATCTCAGCCATAGGACGTCCACTGCTGAACATAGGCCTCCCCTTTAGATCTCCACATATACCGGTTGGAAGCGACCTGCATCCAGCGTCTTCCGGCGACCTTTACAAGGTCGTCTGTCCACCTCGTTGGTGGACGTCCTACGCTGCGCTTGCTAGTCCGTGATCTCCACTCTAGCACTTTTCGACCCCATCGGCCATCTGCTCTACGAGCAATATGGCCTGCCCATTGCCACTTCAGCTTGCTAATCCGGTGGGCTATATCGGTGACTTTAGTTCGTCTACGGATCTCCTCATTTCGGATTCGATCACGTAGAGAAATACCGAGCATAGCCCTCTCCATAGCTCGCTGAGCGACTTTGAGCTTTGAGATGAGGCCGATAGTGAAAGACCACGATTCGGTGCCGTAAGTCATCACTGGTAACACACATTGGTTGAAGACTTTCGTCTTGAGGCACTGAGGTATGTCGGACGAAAAGACATTGCGTAGCTTCCCGAACGCTGCCCAACCGAGTTGGATTCGGCGGTTGACCTCTTTCTCGAAGTTGGACCTACCTAATTGGACTACTTGTCCTAAATAGATATATGAGTCAACAACTTCGAGTACCGAGTTTCCAACAGAGACTGGGGTGGGCACAACATTGGCATTTGACATAATTTTCGTCTTGTCCATGTTCATTTTCAAGCCCACCCGTTGTGAAACTCGGTCGAGGCCATCGAGCATCATGCTGAGTTCCTCCATCGACTTTGCCATGACTACGATGTCGTCGGCAAACCGAAGGTGAGTGATGTATTCGCCGTTGATGTTGATGCCAAGGCCTTGCCAGTCCAGGAGTTTGAAGGCGTCTTCCATTGCGGCAGTAAACAGTTTCGGGGAGATAACGTCCCCCTGTCTTACGCCTCTTCTCAATGGAATCGCCTTCGTGCTCTGCTCCTGTACTCGGACCGACATGGTGGCGTTATTATACAAACACTTCAACACCTCGATGTACCGATAGTCAATACGGCATCGCTGGAGTGACTCAAGTACCGCCCATGTTTCCACCGAATCGAAGGCTTTCTCATAGTCCACAAACGCTAAGCATAATGGCAAGTTATACTCTTCGGTCTTCTGTATAACTTGCCGCAGCGTATGGATGTGGTCTATGGTACTATAGCCTCTTCGGAAACCGGCTTGTTCGGGAGGCTGGAAGTCATCAAGTCTGTGTTCGAGACGGTTCGTGATAACCCTTGAAAACAGCTTATAAACATGACTCAGAAGCGTGATGGGTCTGTAGTTCTTCAATAGGCTGTTATCACCTTTTTTGAAGAACAACACCACCTCACCCCTGCTCCACGTTTGAGGCGTTTTGCCCTCGGACAGGACGGAATTAAAGAGTTTCTGGAGGACTTTAAGTACCGGTGTTCCACCCGCTCTCAGAAGCTCTGAAGTGATTCCGTCCTCGCCCGGCGCCTTGTTGTTCTTAAGCTGCTTCAGGGCCATCCTAATCTCGTACAGACTGATGTCCGGGATATCTTCGGTATAATGTCGGGACAGCTTGGCTCTTGGATCTCCTACCAAGCTGTCAACGGGCTTTGCGACCGAAGTGTATAACTGTCCATAGAACCTCTCGATCTCGCCTAAAACCTCTGCTTTGGTCGACGCTATGCTGCCATCCTCCCGTTTCAGCTTTGTCATCTGGCTTTGCCCAATAGACTTATCCTTTGCGAACACTTTGGAGCCTTGGTTTCGCTGTATGGTCTCTTTAACACGATTCGTATTAAAGAGACGCAGATCGTGTCGCAAGGACTTAGATATACGTCTATTGAGCTGCCTATATGACTTCGCGTCATCGGAAGACTGCAGCTGTAGCAAGCGTCGTTCAGCCATGAGGTTTAAGGTTTGCTCGGTCAATTTCTGAGGTCTATCTTTACGGCAGGGTCTAAAAAACTTTGACCCTACCGTGCGGACAGTTTCCACTAGCCCGTCGTTGATCTCGTCCACTGAAACTAAGTTCTCAAGGCAAGCAAAGCGATTAGAGAGCTCGAGTTGAAAGCTTTCGGGGTTTTGAATATGGAACCGAGTAGGTCGGAGCGTAGACTTCATCAGGCTGGACCTTTCAAGTCTAACATTGATATTCAGCGAGCCTCTTACGATTCGGTGATCACTACCGGTTTTTACCCTGTTGATCACAGAGACATCACTGAATATCCGTTTCTTGTCGGTCATGAAGAAGTCTATCTCGTTTCTCGTGAAACCATCGGGACTCAACCAGGTCCATTTCCTGTGAGGCGGCTTCTGGAAGAAAGAGTTCATCATGAAGAGTTCCTCTTTCTCCAGAAAGTCGGCCAGCCTCTGTCCCCTAGGGTTCCGTTGCCCATACCCAAATTGCCCCACTCTCAACTCATCACCGCTTTTCTTGCCCAACTTTGCGTTAAAGTCCCCCATAACAACAGTGAAGTGGGTTTTGGAACTATGTATGGCCCTACTTACGTCCTCATACATAGTCTCCACTTCATCATCGGAGTGTGACGAGGTCGGTGCGTATACCTGAATGACCTTCAGCGAATATCTTTTGGATATTCTGAGTATTAGGTATACCACCCTGCTCGACACACTGTCGATGGTTATTATGTTGTTTACGAGGGACTTGTGAACGAGAAACCCGACACCACCTTGGGACTGTTGGTCGCCCTCCCGGTGGTAGAGCAAGTTACCAGACTTCAGGGTTACGGTGTCCTCCCCCTCTCTACGGACTTCGCATAACCCTATAATGTCCCAGTGTAACTTGCTCAGCTCCTCTTCCAGCTCGCAGATCTTTTCGTCAGTCCTCATTGTGCGTATGTTGTGTGTTACCAGGGCCAGTCGTCGTGGGGGTGGGTAGCCGGATCTCTTCCGGAGATTCTTAGCACCCCCTGCTCCGCCGTTACCTTGACCGCTACCCGCCAGTGGCGTGCCTAGAGTTTCAAAATAAGGCAAGCCCAATAAAATTTCAACCGATTTTTATATACAAATACACTGATCTATTAAATTTTCGTTTATGCGATTTACTATTCTGAGAAATACATAGATTAGGCGTCGGTTTTAATGAAGAAATTAACTGTTTTTTCTGAGAAAAGTTTAAAGATTTTACCTTATCTTCGCCAATCAAAACTTGAACGCATTTTAAATCCTCACAAGGTACAATTACCTCCATTGTTGTAGGTAAGTCACCAAAACAATTGTATCACTGAGATAATCTAATAAAACTCTTAAAAAACTTTAACACCAAAACTTTTCCCCATCAAGCAAATGAGACTGAAGTTAGTTACGCAGAGTTGCAGTGTTGTCATTTAGGCAAAAAAAAGTCGCCAGGTATATGAAAATTCTAGATAGATGTCGCAATTTTTTTTTATTTTTAAGATATTTTATTGTATTGTACAGTTCCTCAATTTTTAATATTACCCGAACAATGTTAAATTACCCACAAAAATATTATTTTCTGTGTTCATTGTTCAAAGTGTAAACATGTTTTTGAGATAAATTACGATTATTACATTGCTTGAATATTTAATTTCGTTATTTTAAAAAGTCGCTAGTTTTTATTGTTGCTAAATCTTAAAAAAAGTTTCCAAACACGTTAAAAATTTCCAAGATCTCACAACGTCGCTATAAAACAGCAACACTGCGTTGGCAAGGCGACACAAGAGGCATAAGGACCTGTATCCAGGGCCCCCGCTACCATATGTGCAAAGTGTGCAATGAACACGGGCGCCATCCTTTAGGGGCGCCAACGCCTAGGGCCCAGAAAAAATTTGTAAAAAAAATATCAAAAATAATTTTTAAATACCTAAAAGTTGAGAATTTAAATAGGATTAGGTTTAAGTACTAAAGATTTTAAATATTTGATCTCACTTTTAGATAAATACTTGAAGTCCGTACACGTTTAACTTTTAGAGCTCACTGCGTTCGCTCTTCTATGAAAAATTGCCTTGTCCTATTCCAAAAAGCTAAAAAATTTCGCGCTCGCTTCGCTCGCGCTTCAAATAAAGTTGCCATTCCTTTATCATGGCCTCTCTTTTGATAGCTCATTTTTCAATAGTAATGCTTCTTATGTTAGTTAATCTTGTCGTGGTCTACAAAATTTTAAATTTGTTTTCTCTAAGATGGTATGGAACTCTGGGTGTGAAGTTTTGTTTTTTTTTTTTCGTGTTTAAGTTCCGAGGCGGCAAGCTTAACAGCCCCAGGGCGCTGAATTTTAAAATACGCCACTGACCAACCTACCGTAAAAAAAAAAGATAAATCAAAATGCCTTTAGGGGCGCCAAAATCCTTTTTTGCACACAGGCGCCGGTAGATCTTACGGGGGCCCTGCCTGTATCCATTGCCGTTAATAAATTAAAAAAAAAGGCGACACAAGGTCACGCATACGCGTCCTTAAACAAGACTAGGCTGTATGGCTTTGTTCCTTTGCCTGCCTTTTGGCGAATTTTATAAACAACAACAGCATACGCGTCCAACTTCAGACGCATCAAGCCTGGCTTAAATGTTCCATACTGATCGATTTGTAGACGCACAAGGTTCTAACTCGTTATACGGCACATCGCTTTAGGTGCGAAAGAGACAGAGATAGTATTTGAAAGCCCGGTATAAGCCGGTACGTGTAAGCGAGATAGCTATATGTAGACGATGGCGACGCGATGTGTAGTAGTGTGCGTGACAGTGCGTGTGGCATAGGTACTAGGTAGATATTTTGTGTTATTTTGATAAGAATTAAGCGCGCGAACTTTTAAATAGTTCGGGTTTGATATTGAATCTCTATCGAGCATTTTAATTAAGGCATGCCGGGCTTTTGGGCTTATATGAAGGTACCGCCACTGCTACCCGCGCCAGGGATAGCGGAGCTGCCGGGGACTGGGGGCCTGGTTACTGTGGTTTTCATAATAGGGGGTAATTTGCCTTAAATCGCCACGCTTGGCAGGCGGGTTGGCGATCGCAGTGAGGATGTGCAGTAGGTACACGGAGGACGCTGCTGCCCGACCTCCGGTTTGTCCCTTAGTCGCCTCTTACGACACCCACGGGATGAATTGGGGGAACGCAATTCTAAGCCGGCGCCCCACGGCTTACGACTTAGGGTCAGCTCAAACCGAGACGCGGCGCTGCACGCACATTTCAAGAGAGCTACTCAAAATCTAACTTTATTTCCTACACAAAAGATACACCTTTCGTAACGCAGCGCGGTGCCGCGCCGCATTTTAATAGCGACTCAAAATCTAACTTTACTTACTATACGATAAGGAACACATTAAAAATTTGCAGTATCGTTGCGTCACGTCGCGCCGCGTCGCATCTCGGTGTGAACTGACCGTCAATATGTTTTCGAACTGACGTACTCACTCTTTATTTTTTTTTTTCGAAATAGCGTGTGTCGCAATAACGTCATTCGACTGAATGTGTTTTCGAAATGGCGTACCACTCTTATTTTTTTCGAAATAGCGTGCGTCGAAATAACGCCATTCGAAATTTCATATCACTCCCATTCTTAGTTAGAGCCAACTCATTTTATCTTCACCCGAAACCACGGGTTTTAGCTAATAGAGGATCTCTTAATGCGGGTACAACCAATATACATGTAACATATATACGTCCAGCAGGTCGTGATCGGAAATCTTTCCTCATCAGTGCTCGTCTAAATGTTGACGTGATTTCACGTGACCGTTCTCAATTCTAGCCGACCGACGCCGACGATCACGTTGCCGCTCCTGATATGCCATTGCAAAGCTCCAGTCTACTTAACCATTTCTGAAGAAAAAATAAATAAATGAGTAGGTAGGTAAAGACCTAAAAACACGGTCGTGGTCGTGGTCGTCAAAAAAATGGAGGCACGTTTTTAAATGAAATTACAAATAAGTAAATACTTGTTTATCATTTTTATATATTTCTGCATAATGCAAAAACTGTTACTGCTGCACGTACCTAATTCAAACGATTAGGTAGGTACTAGGGACCACCAGTCGTTGGAGTCCGGCGCCAAACAACTTTTTTAGGTTTTTACTACTTATGTTCCGTTGGTACCCAGGAGTTCCAGTACCTGCTGGGTGATCCGTCTAGCTAGAGCAACGACCATTTATATCTAGACGCCTCATGCATGATCTGACTAACGAAAATTATTCTGTCAAGTCGCTGAGGTACGACGTAAGCGAGGGGGACGGGGTACTGCGTTCTGATTGGCTAACTCAAGGAATGGTCGTTGAGCTAGAGTGATCTTACGGTAATGTCTCATTAATACGTTGCGTTGCGTAGTCGCAGTGGATCAACGATCTCCTCAGTCCGTAGATTAGGTAGGTACCTCAGCTAGTCTCCACGTTTGATCGGAATAAACGTGTTCTATTGTTACTTTTATTGCGCCTGTGCCGAAAAAACGCAGAAACAATAAAAGATTGTGGATGTCTGTCAAGTGACCCTCTAGCAGTAGAATCACAACTAAGTAGATATCCGTCCTCTCACGGAGCTCCGACAACGCAGCATCAGTATCCCCCCGCTGCGTCTCTCGGCCGTCGATGCGTTGTGCGTCTCAATCTCGTGAAATTAACAAGTCTCTAAAATATACAGACTCCAGCACGTCAACCTATCAAAATATAATAGACTAGCAGTTCGCCCGCGACTTCGTCTGCGCGTATTTCGAACTTTTTATCTGTGAATTTCTACTCCCGGCCACCCTCCTTATGGGATACTTTTGGAAAATCTAAATCTATATCCAACAAAAATTCTATCAATCCAAAAACAACCCCTCAGGTGTTCAAATTTCGCAAAATTCCGCCTGAGGTAGCACCTACGTCCTAAAACAAACGCATAAGCAAAATTTGAGCCTCCTAACTATCAAGAACAAAGTCGCGTCTTAGTGAGCATCTTTTTTTTTTGCGATCCTCTCACCCAGGGCAGGGCGAGAGGGACTGTCAGACTTGTACTGACTAAAATCCACGATGTCCACAATTGTACGTGAAAGTTTAAATAAATAAATAAATAAATGTCCTTCAATAGCCCTTTACGTTCCAGGATCACGGTATTCGTTAGTCCCGCGACCCCGGTAGGCTTTGGCCCTTTAAGGGGTGGCCCCGTCATTGTGCTGACACTCTGTGAGGCGCGCGTGGAACATAACGCGCCGTCGACCCGGGCATGGTCCATGGTCAAACAGTGAGTCGCCAATTACTCGCCGTCCACATGCCCGCGCCTACGGTGGCCGGAGATCGTCTTACGACGTCCGTCGCAGTGTGCGTCTACCACTGCGGCTGGGCTGTAAGGTGGACGCTGTCCTCTCCCTCACGCGTCCGGCCTCCTCCTTCGCTAGCATGCCCGCCGTGATTGCGGCATGCCCGAAAGTGTGCGATGGCCGCGTCCTAAAAATCTCTATGCATATTTTGAGACTCCCAGCATTTGTAATAACGAAGTTTCATGCAAACTATCAACACCAAAAACATCCTCTTAGGGATAGAATTTCAGAAAATCCCGTCATAGGCAGCATCTACGTCCTAAAAAGAATCCCTATGCAAAATTTGAAACTTCTACCTCTCAACCCCAAAACAACCTTTTGGGGTTGGATTCCGTAAAATCCCATCTTAGTGAGCATTAAAGTCCTAAACATAACCCCCATGCAAAATTTAAAACTCCTAGTGCTTGTAGTAACAAAGTTTCATACAATCTCCAAGCCCAAACACAACCCCTTAGGGGTCGAATTTCGCAATTCCCGCCTTAGTGAGTAGGTAATTACTTCCTAAAAAGAAACCAATAAGCAAAATTTGAGACTCCTAACTATCAACCCTAAAAACAACCCCTTAGGTGTTGAATTTCCAAACATCCCGTCCTAAAAAGAACCCTCAAGTAACATTTGAAACTCTTAGTACTTGTTGTAACAAAGTTTCATACAAATTATCCATGCCGAAAAACAACCCCTTAGGGGTCGAATTTCACAACATCCCGTCTTAGTGAGCATCTTTGTCCTTAAAAGAATCCCCATGCATAATTTGAGACCTTTATCTATCAACACCAAAAACAACCCCTTAGGGGTCGAATTTCGCAACATCCCGTCAAAGTGAGCATCTACCTCCTAAAAATATTCCCCATGCAAAATTTGAGACTCCTAGCACTTATAATAA
The DNA here is from genome assembly GCA_950005045.1 of Agrotis exclamationis. NCBI lineage: Eukaryota > Metazoa > Arthropoda > Insecta > Lepidoptera > Noctuidae > Agrotis > Agrotis exclamationis. The sequence goes on along the minus strand of OX465425.1, from coordinate 11,771,828 downwards.
CGAAGTTTCAAACAAACTATCAACACGAAAAACAACCCCTTAGGGGTCGAATTTCAAGAACCCCTTTTGTAAGTAGTACCTACTTCTTAAAAAGAACCCGCATGCAAAATTTGAAATTCCTAGTACTTGTAGTAACAAAGTTTCATACAAACTATCAACCCCAAAAACAACCCCTTAGGGGTGGAATTTCGCAAAATCCCGTCTTAGCGAGCGCCTACGTCCTAAAAAGAACCCTTATGCAAAATTTTAAACCCCTAGCCCTGGTAGTTTCTGAGATTTCGTGTCCTATGAGTGAGTGACCTTTCGCTTTTATATATATAGATTTTCAACCTTATCACTATAGTGGAAGGTCAATGTTCGATTGGTAAAATTTGAAGGATTGGGTTAGGTTCACCTGCTGGCGGGATGACATAGAATATAAAAAAAAAACAATCTTTCTTTTACTTACAGAATGAATTTTTGAACTGAGCGTGGATGGCGTTATCCTAAACTATGTTTCTTCTTCTTCTTCCTGCCCTTATCCCATTCTACTTGGCACAACAAGTTTTCTTCTTCCATTCTCCCTCAGACTGACAGAGAAAAATACTGAAAGGAAACTCCTTCCTCGAGGCCGATTCTGACTAAAAATGAAAGTGCATCAATGGATTTTAGAAAAATCAATAATCCCAGGAATCGAACTCGCTGATTTTGGAAAAAAAAAACCACACGCTGTATAAATTATTACACTATTCTGGACAATTTTTCAGAGCCTCTACCGAATCTCACTAATGCAACAATGAGTGTATCACTCTCCCCGTCTCCATATGTAATCACGATGACCATCTGATCTGAGTCAATTATATCACTGCTGTAAAGTTAAATTCAGGCGTCTACTAATTTTGCATTTAGATTTATCCATCAGGTTTTTGTTTGGGTTGGCAAAATCAAACAAGTCCTACCGCCCTCGAGATGTAGCAGAATGGATTTTTATACTCTTACCGTTTAAACACCACCCACCCTGTTCCTTCACATGCTCTTTGCATTCCAGGTCAGAAGTGTCCTTTTTAGACAGTCCCGCCGAATACAGCAGCTACGGTGGAGTTAGAGCTCGTAGTCGCCCTTTTTAACCGACTTTAAAAAAGTGGGTTCTCAGTTCGACCTGTATGTTTGTATGTATACATAGTTGTCCGCGATTATCTCACATTTCGCTGAACCGATTTTGATGCGGTTTTCAGAAAAGTGTTCGTTACATTCTGGAGAAGGTTGTATAGTAGGTATTTAATAATAATGGATATCACGTGATATTGCCCGCATAGATCCGGTTTTGCTTACTTGTAGTGTAGATTTTCAAAGACGATTGGATGTTTGTCCGCGATTATCTCGCGTTTGGCTGAACCGATTTTGATGCGGTTTTCAGGAAAGTGTTCGTTACATTCGGGAGAAGGTTTTAGTATAGGTATAACAATAATGGATATCCCGTGACGATGCCCGCATGGATCCGTTTTTGCTTACTTGGTTTGTAGATTTTCAAAGACGCCGATTATACGAAGATTTTTGTTGAATATCTGAACTAAATAAAAAGGGTGCCTAAAATAAATAAAAAAACAATAGCGAACATGTTACCTGAGGCAAAAAAATAAAATGTATAAGTAATTTGATATTGTACAGTATAATAAAGCCGATGAACTAATTCTATATATATATCTTATATATATAAAAGAAAGTCGTGTTAGTTACACTATTTATAACTCAAGAACGGCTGAACCGATTTGGCTGAAAATTGGTGGGGAGGTAGCTTAGAACCAGGAGAGGATACCTTTTACCTTTTTTTATTTTGTTTTGTTTTATCCCGTTTCCGTGGGACGTGACATAAAACGTGGTGTAATAAAACGTAACTGACATGGAATGACAGCAAAACGAAAAATTTATCAATCAAAACATCAATTGACCGGTCGATGTGTTTGTATTGAGTTTCTAAGCTTATTGAGCCGATATTATCATAATTATCAATGCCATGTCGCCACCGAGACGATCAAATTTTTATCCTGTTTTCGTGAGACGTGACATAAAACGTATTAACATAATCAAGAAGAAAGTGTTAGTGCCTAAATTGAATAAGGGATCTGAACAAAAAGTACTAAGAAAACATGAAGAATATGTTCATGCCGCCCGGTGCCCACCGGTCTTCAATGCTAAAAAAGTATTTCGTAGAATACTAAATGCCCAAAAAATGTACTAGGACTGCATAGATTCAATACAACCATACGACGAAGAAACGCCTGGGTGTCACCACTGCGAAGATCGCCCGGAGGACACGGTGGAGCATATGATGCAGGACTGCCCCGCTTGGGCAGATCACCGCCGCCGTGTCCTCTCGACGGCGATAGGCGGAGACCTCTTGTCGAGGCCCTGCTACGGGGCGAGACAGAGTGGGAAGCGGTCACCTACTTCTGCGAAGCAGTTATGCTATGGAAGGAGGAGTCGCGCCGCGTGAGGGAGAGGACAGCGTCCTCCCTCCACCCCAGCCGCAGTGGTAGACGCCTAAGGTGGCGGACGTCAGCAGACGATCTCCAGCCACCGTAGGCTCGGGCATGCGGGCGGCGAGTAATGGGTGACTCGCTGTCCAACCTTACCCTTGGACCATGCCCGGGTCGACGGCGCGTTGTGTTCCACGTGCGGATCAAAGAGTGTCAGCATTATGCCGGGGCCCCCCTTTAGAGGGCCAAAGCCTGCCGGGGTCGTGGGACTTACGATTTACCGTGACCCCGGAACGTAAAAAACTTTTTGAAAAAAAGGGAACCGACTTCAAAACCAAACACAAAAAAAACTGTAAAATAACTTTTCTTTCGAAAGTCGGTGGCTTTGTTTTTTATTTCATTTGCTATGGCCACCGACTTCCGAAAGAAAAGTTATTTTACAGTTTTTTTGTGTTTGGTTTTGAAGTCGGTTCCCTTTTTTTCAAAAAGTTTTTATTTTTCCCTTTATAATTTAGATATTCAACAAAAATCTTCATAATTATAATCGGCGACCTTGAAAATCTACACTCCTAGTAAGCAACAAAAACGGATCTATGAGGGCAATTTCACGAGATATCCATTATTGTTATATACTAAAACCTTCCCGAGAATTTAACGAACACTTTTCTGAAAACCGCATCAAAATCGGTTCAGCCAATCGCGAGATAATCGCGGACAAACATGCAATGGACACTGAAAATCTACAACCCAAGTAAGCTAAAACGGATCCACGCGGGCAACGTCACGGGATATCTATTAGTGTTATATACTAAAACCTTCTCCAGAATGTAATGAACACTGCTGAAAACCGCAACAAAATCTGTTCAGCCAAACGCGAGATAATCGCGGACAAACATACATACATACAGGTCGAACTGAGAACCTACTTTTTTTTTTAACCGACTTCAAAAAAAGGAGGAGGTTCTCAATTCGTCGGAATCTTTTTTTTTTTTTTTTTTTTTTTTTTTTTTTTTTATCTATGTTCCCCGATTTCTCGAAGACGCCTGGACCGATTTGGAAAATTTTTCTTTTGTTTGAAAGGGTATACTTTCCAATTGGTCCCATGATCATCAGGTCAGGATCTGATGATGGAATCCCAGGGAAATCGAGGGCAACCTTCAAATTTTATAGGCACATAGTACCATTTTCATATATTTTCTAAAGCTGTTCAAGTATTTGCATCTGATAATCATCATCTCAGGTGGATGAGCTGATGATGGAAGGTACAACTCCTCAACGGCTTGGAGTAGGCATCGACTGATTTAGTTTGTGTTCGCATATCTCTGGAACTACAAGTCCGATTTAAGTAATTCTTTTTTGTTGTACTAAGTATTGTTCAACTTACGGAATACTGCAAGTTTCATCAAAATCGGTTCAGTAGTTTTTGAGATAGGGAATTTTATTAGCTTATTGTGCACTTGAGAGAGAATGATTTATTTGACAAGAATTTGAGTTGAATATTTAAACTAAAAAGAGTGAAATAAAAAACTTTTTGAAAAAAATGTAACCGCCTTCAAAAACAACCACAAAAAAGGGTAAAATAACCTACAAAATAACTTTTCTTTCAGAAGTCGGTGGCAAAAAAACAATGAAATGAAAAAAAAACAAAGGCACCGACTTCTGAAAGTTATTTTGTAGGTTATTTTACCCTTTTTTGTGGTTGTTTTTGAAGGCGGTTACATTTTTTTCAAAAAGTTTTTTGAAGTCGTAATGCTATTGAAGGAACCGTGGATTTTAGTTAGTACGAAACTGAAAGTCCCTCCCGCTCTGCCCTGGGTGGGAAGGACTCGCATGATGATTTTACCACGTTAAAAATAAATGTCAGTTGCGTTTAGCCACCAACTTTCCAATTGAATTAATACTCCTTAAATATGCCTGGCTTACCACCGCACAATTTACGAATAAAGGTTGGCTTCGTAGCAATCATGCTTCGAAACATAAACCAACCAAAACTGTGCAACAGAACGCGTTTGGTGGTAAGTAAATTGATGAACAATGTGATTTACGCGACGATACTCAAGGGAAAATTCGAAGGTGAGGAAGTTCTCATTCCGAGGATCCCAAACGATATGCGTTTGAGTTTAAACAACCTCAATATCCGATCCGTCTTGCATTCGCCATGACCATTAACAAATCACAAGGCCAATGCTTGAAAGTTCGTGATCTGAATACAGAAAATCCATCTGATCTGGGATCTGGAGGCGACTGCTCTCCAGCGCGTCTATGAGTGGCGCGTGGAGGCGCAGCGCCGGGGTGTATCCCCGCTATCTCGAGAAGTCGAGGCGCGGCGGGAAGAGTATGGAGGGGACGACTGTCGCAACCGACGGCCGGGCACGCCGCAACCGACGGCCGGGCACGCCGCAATCGCGGCGGTAAGACCCCTCTTTGAGGAGTGGCTGGATAGGCGTCACGGCGTCCTGACCTACCGCATGACGCAGGTCCTCACCGGACATGGAAGTTTCGGGAGGTACCTGTGTCTGAGGAGAAAGGAGGAAACGCCTGGGTGTCACCACTGCGAAGATCGCCCGGAGGACACAGTAGAGCATACGGTGCAAGACTGCCCCGCTTGGGCAGACCACCGACGTGTCCTCATGGCGGCGATAGGCGGAGACCTCTCGCGCCCGGCATTGGTCGCGGCCATGCTGCGGGGCGAGACGGAGTGGGAAGCGGTCGCCTCCTCCTGCGAAGCAGTCATGCTCGTGAAGGAGCAGGCGGGCCGTGTGAGGGAGAGGACAATGTCCTCCCTCCGCCCCACCCTCATTGGTGGACGCCCACGGCGACGGACGTCGCAAGACGATCTCCGGCCACCGTAGGCGCGGGCATGCGGGCGGCGAGTAAAGGGCAACTCGCTGCCCGACCATGGACTATGCCACGCGTCACCAACGGGGCCCTTTATGGGGCAAAATGCCTGCTGGGGTCGCGGAATTTTCTTAATCCAGGATACCGTGGCCCCGGAACGTAAAGGGCATCTGAAGGAACACTGGTGGATTTTCTGGTGGATTTTAGTGAGTAAGAGTCTGACAGTCCCTTACGCCCCACCCAGGGCGGGAGGACTGATTTAATGATTTTGCCACCCAAAAAAAAAAGATATGATTACGCTCCAGCAGCTCTTCTCTGGTACTGACAGGCTCAAAATAAACATTTGCAACCCCAAAGATTAATTGTGCCAGCCTAAGTATTTTTCTAACAGTAATATCTCTTAATAATATGATCGAGTTTTTGGTTTCATTAATTTGTTAAGCTTAATTTCTATTAGATAAGTATTTTGTATAAAAAAGGAATTTCCCACTAGTGAATTTTCTACGAGTAATAAACTTCATTAAATAAAAAAAACCAGCCAAGTGCGAGTTGAACTCGCCCATGAAGGGTTCCGTAGTAGCAAGCATAGATTAGGGATATAATTATATTGAGATTTGTAAGTAATATACACAAACAATTAAAATAACTTTGTTTTTCATAGTGTTTGTATGAATGGCAAAGTTATATTTGCGGTTTTTGAAAATGTACTATATCTCAAAAACTGCTAACTGTATCTCATCCAAACCAATTTTCGTTGTAAGTTTTTAGTAAGACGGGGACACGAGGTATGATGGGAAATCACACACATAAGGCAAACTTAACACAAAACTAACGTAGCACAAGCGCCAACAGGACGCCATTTGTGTCTGGCCGCTTGCAAATGACGTCCTGATGGCGCTTGCTCTACATTAGTGTTGTGTTAAGTATGCCTAAAGAGTGTATGTCCCCATTATACCTCGCGATTATTAACGTCCCCGTCTTATACACTGTTCCCCTATATATTTTTTTTAGTTTATCATTCTCTTATTTTAGAAGTTAGAGGGGGGGGACACACATTTTACCACTTTGGAAGTGTCTCTCGTCCAAACTGTTCAGTTTAGAAAAAAGTGATGATATTAGTAACCTCAATACAATTTTTAAAGACCTATCCATAGATATCCAACACGTATGTGTTTGGTGAAAAAAAAAATTTTGAGTTTCAATTCTAAGTATGGGGGGCACCCCCAAAATTTGTTTTGTTTTTATTTTTGTGTAAAAATCCTAATGCGGTTCACATAATACATCTACCTACCAAGTTTCAACAGGATAGCTCTTATACTTTCGACAAAAAGTGGCTGTGACATACGGACGGACAGACAGACAGACATGACGAATCTATAAGGGTTCCGTTTTTGCCATTTGGCTACGGAACCCTAAAAAACGATGTAAATTATTGAAGGTAAAAGGAAGAGGTTATTAGCGCTCATGTACACGACGCCGATGCCCGCGCCGCGGCGCGCCGCGCCGCCAGCGCTTCTCTAAGCTGTGTATGATGTACTATCGCGAGCTTTTCCGCCTGACCAAATAAATTTTTTTTAGCCGAAATCATGCGGAGGCGCCGAACCACGCCATTGCCACGACCCCTTAAAGTTTGGGCCTATTAGGAAATCGTCAACGTAATTAGTTGCAATCTGCTTTACGCAGCTTACTGACGTATCCTCTGTACACTTTTTTGCGAATTTTACGCGCGAAATTTGGTGCACATATAGGATCTTTTGAATATTGACCATTGCTCTGTTTACCTGACCTTTGATTGCCTAAACGTTAATACAATAATATTGGACTCCTGAGAACCTGTGCTGGAACATTTTGTGCATAATGTCTTCCAGAAATCTCAGAAGAACGCAATGAGATTATAAACTTTATCGAGATCGTTAAAGCCGATGAAGCCGAGAACTTGATTAAAAACAATTGCTAGCTTACCTATTGCCTGTCAATAGTATAGGATTTTATAAGATTCCTATAATTAATAAAAAAATAATTACAGAAATCTGTGAATTGCGAATTTCCGACACACACAAACTGTGTGTGTGAATTGGCTTACATAAGTAAGCCAATTTCAACAAAAAAAAAAACATCACTAACGCAAGCCAATTCAAGTTTGAAAAAAACTCTTGTTTGGCTTGCGTCCTCAGTGCGGTGCGCTCGGCCGATCGGTATTTCATTCATTACTTCATTATTTCTACACAAAGGAAACGGGCCGGGGCTAGAGAGCGTGTCTATGTTGTAAGTCGAGCAAAAATGAGCTTTGTGGTGGTCAGGCGGGAGTGCTCGCGATAGTACACGTTCGCGAGAGCGCCGTCGCACGGTGGGCTGAAAATCGGCTTTCATAGACTTAGGCATTTTATTTTGCAAGTGCCAGTTTTTATACCGGATGTCACTTCTATTAGTTATAACAATATACAAAAATGATACCAGAATTGATTCTGCACAAAAACGAAGGAATTATAATTTTTTTACGAAAATTTTGTATGGAGCTACTATGAAAAATCGAAATATCTCAAAAACGGCAGGGATAACCGTAATATCCTTATAGGGCGTTATAGTACTAATTATTTATGATTTTTTGACATACGTTACATAATGGTTGTAGATGCCGTTTTTTTTTTAAAAATCGTCAAAATATTTATATTTTTTTTTACATATGAAACGTTCGTTTTAGTGTTTAAGTTGAAGAATTCAGAGCTTTAACAACTCTTAACATAAAATAGCATCACCCCTATAGACCTGAAGGACTAGACAGAGCATCTCCATCTGTCAGTTTCAGTGGCACCAAGGAGGTCATGAAAATGCTTGAATCATCATGCTCGCCGTCCATTTTCTGCTTGTATCGGCTTTGGTTGGAAGCACCATCAAATCCCTACTTCAATATCAGTTTTAACTGCTTATTTTCCACATTATCAGAAAGACTTTGAAGAATCCGCTTCACCGTGATGTCAAGTAAAGCTTGAAGTGTAATTCTAGCTGATCAATCCGTAACTGATACTGATTGATTAGGAGGGTAGCATGCAAGCTTAGTTTGTTGCAGTTTATAGTAGGATGGGTAAATATCCTTAGATCCTTCCCGAATGGCAGTCTCTCGCAACGTAATATATTGCCATTTTGAAAGTTTAAGTGATAGAAGCAATCCAAGTGCTTTCTCTGGTGTAAATATTACTGTTTCACTGGTTTCTTAATGCTCTCATTGATTTTAACGGCAGTTTTTGTATTTTTTACCATATATTCGATAACAGATGCGATATCTTCATACCCTTCTTCTTTTAAACGTGCTGCAGCTGCATATGCCAATTCAAAGGAATCGTCGTCTATGTGCTCACTAGATCTTCTCTTTTTCTGTTTGCTTCCCAGATCTTTTAATGGTTTTCGGGACCTTTTTGTCATTGTTCCAACAGTCGATGATGTCTAAGGTTCTGGAGAGACAGAGCATGCTCTTGGTATCTCATCAACAGTTGGTTCTTGATTTATTAAAGGTTGCACGCAACTTGGCCAATCAATATTTGCTTGCAGCCACTCTCCGTACGCATTTCTAAACTTATCAAAGAATCGTTTAGATTTCTGCCACCTGTTTAAAGCAGCTCGCGTGAATCTCCGGCAAAATTCTTTGAGAGTTACTTGATCTTCGGCAGAAAGGCAATCGCCTATGCGAGACACAATTGCACTAAACAATACTTCATGATTAAAAGAAGGACACTCACTTTTTAGAAGAACAGACAAGTCTAAATGTTTTTTCTTCTAAAAAGTGAGTGTCCTGTAGGTTGAGTGTTCTTCTAAAAATTAGTTAACTACCCTCGTTAAATTTATAAAAGATATGATAATGAAAATTTATAATCGTCAAAAACATTTCGTAGAACCCATAGTACAACTAATCAAAAAATTAGCTCACTAATTATAAAAAGGTGAATGCGGTTCTTAGTTGGTATTGTTGCGAGATATTTCAAATCATTTAATCACATATTAGGCTCATTAGCATGAGAAGACTACAACCATCATTCTAATTACTTAATTACTTGTCATCAGACTCATTAGATGACTTTTTTTTTTTTTTTTTTTTTTTTTTTTTTTTTTTTTTTTTTTTTTTTTTTTTTTTTTTTTAGGGTGGCAAAATCATCAAATGAGTCCTCCCGCCCTGGGTGGGGCGGGAGGGACTGTCAGACTCTTACTGACTAAAATCCACCCGTGTTCCGTCGGATGCCCTTTACGTTCCGGGGCCACGGTATCCTGGATTAAGAAAAATCCCCCCCCCATAAGGGGCCCCGTCGGTGACGCGTGAAACACGACGCGCCACCGACCCGGGCTTGGTCCTTGGTCGGACGGCGAGCATACCCATTACTCACCGTCCGCAAGCCCGCTCCGCCGCTGTGCCCTCTGCTGTTCAGAGGGACACGCGTTGGAGCGTCCACCCGACAGGCTATTTGCATACGGGCAAAGAAACCCCTTAGGCACGCAGTGCCTAAGGAGAGTTTTTGCCCGCATCCCAGGGCGCACCGGCCCGAAAAACTGGTCTTCCCCCCGGACGTATCCGAGAGGGAACTCCAGTCCACGGGCGCTCGTGGAGGTTTCCTGTCTTAGCACCCCCTCATTAGATGACTACACAATATGTTATTTTGTATTTTGATCGTATGCAAGGTTTTAAAATTCCTTTTGTGTCGATATTTTTTATGTGTCCGGTTATGTTGTACCTAATCATAATTTTAGGGTGTGATCAATTAACAATTTAATTCCCCTATCTTTCAAAAAGAAGCGACAACATGGGCACTTTGACATTGATATTCAACTATTTGGTATTGTTGGAAGTCTTACAAGATTAACAAGATACTACACACCTCTGTCTAGTCCTTCAGGTCTGGTCGGGGTGATGCTATTTTATGTTAAGAGTTGTTAAAGCTTTGAATTCTTCAACTTAAACACTAAAAAGAACGTTTCATATTATGTAAAAAAAAAAAAAAAATATTTTGACGATTTTTAAAAAAAAAACGGCATCTTCAACCATTATGTAACGTATGTCAAAAAATCATAAATAATTAGTACTATAACGCCCTATAAGGATATTACGGTTATCCCTGCCGTTTTTGAGATATTTCGATTTTTCATACTAGCTCCATACAAAATTTTCGTAAAAAAATTATAATTCCTTCGTTTTTGTGCAGAATCAATTCTGGTGTCATTTTTGTAAATTGTTATAACTAATAGAAGTGATATCCGGTATAAAAACTGGCACTTGAAAAATAAAATGCCTAAGTCTATGAAAGCCGATTTTCAGCCCACCGTGCGTCGCCGCGCCGCCCGCCGCCGGCCGCCCGCCGCTGGCCGCCGCGCCGCGCCACCACCGCGTTCGCGCCGCTTGATTTCACGATACCACTAGGTACACATTTTTAGGGTTCCGTACGTCCGAATACAAAAACGGAACCCTTATAGGATCACTCGTGTGTCCGTCTGTCTGTCGCTTACAGTCAATTATCTCCGAATCTACTAGACCGATTGGGTTGATATTTGGTACACATATCAATTCCTGTGACCCAAGCACAGAGGTGTGACGTGAATAGATGAAATCTGTATGTGGGAGGTAATTTTGGGGGGGGAAGGGGAAAATGAAAAAAAAAGTTTTGAAAACTGCATCGTGTGACATATCAAATGAAATGTCTTGTTGAGACAAACTTAAATGTATTTTTTTTGTAATTTTAAAATAAATAGTTTCCAAGTTATTCAAGAAAATAGACGAAATTTGACCATTCCCCATCCCCCCTTATCTCCGAAACCACTGAACCTAAAATTTTGAAAAAAATACATTAATTAGTTTTCTACATATAGATTATAGGTAAACCTATAAGAAGTCCATATCTGTATATGGGAGGTAATTTTTGGGGGGGAAAAGGAAAATTAAAAAAATATATTTGAAAACTGCATCGTGTGACATACCAAATGAAAGGACTTGTTGAGACAATCTTAAATATATTTTTTTTATAATTTTAAAATAAATAGTTTCCAAGTTATTCAAGAAAATAGACGAAATTTGACCATTCCGCCCCCCTTATCTCCGAAACTACTGAACCTAAAATTTTGAAAAAAATACAGGAATTAGTTGTCTACTTATAGATTATAGGATAACCTATAAGAAGTCCATATCTGTATACGGGAGGTAATTTTTGGGGGGGGGAAGGGGAAAACTAAAAAAAAATATTTGAAAACTGCATCGTGTGACATATCAAATGAAAGGTATTGTTGAGACAAACTTAAAAGTATTTTTTTTGCAATTTTAAAATGAATGGTTTCCATGTTATTCAAAAAAAATAGACGAAGTTTGACCATTCCCCCCCCCTTATCTCCGAAACTACTAAACCTAAAATTTTGAAAAAAATGCAGATATTAGTTTTCTACTTATAGATTATAGGATAACCTATAAGAAGTCCATATCTGTATATGGGAGGTAATTTTAAGGGGGGGAAAGGGAAAATTAAAAAAAAATTTGAAAACTGCATTGTGTGACATATCAAATGAAAGGTATTGTCGAGACAAACTTAGTAGTATTTTTTTTTGTAATTTTAAAATAAATGGTTTCCAAGTTATTCAAAAAAAATAGACGAAGTTTGACCATTCCCCCCCCTTATCTCCGAAAGTACTGAACCTAAAATTTTGAAAAAAATACAGGAATTAGTTGTCTACTTATAGATTATAGGATAACCTATAAGAAGTCCATATCTGTATATGGGAGGTAATTATTGGGGGGGGAAGGGGAAAATTAAAAAAAAAAATTGAAAACTGCATCGTGTTACATATCAAATGAAAGGTCTTGTTGAGACAATCTTAAATATATTTTTTTTTGTAATTTTGTTTGAGTTGAGATTGAGATGTAACACGTTGTTTATGATTTCCAGATGCTTATTTTTTTTTTACTGTCATGGGCTTTAGATCCCAGTTTTGATCAAAAAGCAAAAATGACTACCATTCAGTACCTATATTCTCGGTACTCGTAGTTAAGTGTTCAGGTATCAACCGCAACCTGTTGAATATTTTTATTGAGGAAGCTACATTTCCTTTAAGTTTGTACAGACCGAAACTAGACACATTGTATAATAAGCAGAGGTAGGAGTTATTTTAGTACTTGCATCGAAATGTTGTTATTAATATGGATCTTCCCGGGATTTTTAATAGACAATCCCGTGTGGAAAACGTGTAACAAATTTATAATAATATTTAACGAAAACCTCACAGATAGATTAGACAAATAAATTAAACTTTTTTATTTAATAAATCATGTGATTTTTCTGCTCTTTAAAAGTACCTAATCCCGAGATTTGGGGCATATCCACTTTATTCTTTCGCTGTATGAAATCAGTGTAAGTACATGAATAACTCTACCTAATTCCGACCTCTGATAATAAGTGATAAATGAATAGAAATACTCTGTGCACATAATATTGACGGTGAAAGAAAGGTGTTTATTATAATGTAAATTTGTATTATTTGCCTATTGATATTTTCCTATCGGTGGCAGCACTGCTTGTGTAACTAAATTAAATTATTTTGTTGCAGATCTTTGAAAACATGGAGAATAATACTAAAGTGTTTTTTTCGAACATTACGAATGTTGGTTATATTCCGAAGAATAATCTATATGAGCTTTTAAATATTATACCAGCAACACCCATTAAATTAAATGATACAAAAACACATAATTTCGATTTTACCCCTAAAACCGGTAAATATTATATACCAAAAACAAGATCAAAGACTGTCAAAGTAAAGACTGTCAGAGATATTAGAAAATCTTTTGAACAAGATGTGTATAGTCACCTAATAACAGATTTGGAAAAGCAAGAAAGCATTTTATTTAAAAAAATAAGACGAGGTTCTTCAAGAGACGATAATACAAAAAGTTTGGCTACAAAGATTTTGCGAGGCGATAACCCTATTTCAAGATCAACTTGGCAGATGCTAATCAATCTTAATCCAGAAAACAAAAAATACCCACGCCAATTTGTTCTATGGAATGGACAATACATTCAAGTGAATGGAAGTTTTGGAGGAATCAAAAAAAATATTTGCAACTTTGATTTAGCAAGTAAACCTCAGTATATTTCCTTACAAAAACACAACATCAAAAATTTTAAACATAATGAAGGAAATAGAAAGAAAAAGCTTTTGCGCAATTCGTTAACAGTACAATTTAAACCAGGTCCGCTTTCCAAGAAACCATTTCTTGACAATTCTCAGCAGAAATATAATATTGGCAACATTGAATTAATAAATCTTCCAAAACCTGGGCTGGATGTTCTACCTAAATACGGCACTCCTTTGGAATCTTCAATAACACATTTTTTAAATAGTTTGCGTACAGAGGATGGCACAATATCTCAAAAATGGGCTGAGTTTTCTGTGTCTGTTATAGGCAGGGTTGAAAAATCGAAAGCTATTATTCAATTAAACAGAGATAGTGTTACATTTGATTTATCTTACAAATACAATCAAAATAGATTGCTAATGCGCCGTGATGTAGAACAGTGTATGAACTCTTCAGAGGTAATTGCTTCAGACACAATTTTCAGCAACCCTCCAACTGTAGAAATAGATGTTGAATTTGAAATAAAAGACATAGTGAATAAAATAATAGATGCAGTAGAAATAAATTTAATTCAAGATAATTTATACACTCAAGATCAGGAGTTACAGATTTCTCCTTTTGAAGATTTAAACTCTGTGAATACTGTAACACATAATATAAAAGATAAGTTAAAAAGAAAGTTCGGTGAATTAGATAGACTTGACGTCACAGTTATTACTTTACCTGGAAGCGAAGAAGGAAAGCTAACGAGAAGCTGCAGCAAAATGCATTGTTCTTTTGGATGCATATGCCCGTCTATACAAGGCACATACAAATTAAAGCAACATTGCGGCCGCGTTGAATGCATGTTTGATTGTAAATGTGAGTTTTCCAACAAAAAAAATGATCTGTCATATAAAGGGTGTACAGAAACACTACCGGGGCTGTTAAGTATAGACGATGAAATAAATCTCAACTTAGCAAAAGAAGAGCAAAAATTTCATCAAACTGTCATTGTTACCGGCGAAAACAGAATTTTACTAAAAGGAGAAAAAAGAAATTGGAAAACATCAAAAAAATATGCAGACTTTTACAGTAATATGAGCCTTAAACATGAAAATCATAAAACACACAATGTATCAGTAATCGCAATAAAGCTTAATTGTGATAATGTAGAACCTTGGTGCATGGTTCACAAACTATACAAGTGTTTTTGTAAAGGTAGATTTACATACACTTGCATATCAGAATCTGTTTCAAATGACTCCGTTGCTAAAGAACCATTGTTGAAAGATGATATTACTAACGTTGATTGTTTAGAAAACTCAAAAGTTACAAATGGTACTGACGTTGACAGTAGTATGGAAGAACATTGCTATTCTGAAAGACAATCACGTATGTATTCAGCAAAAAGGATGAAAATGTCTAATAAATCAGATACCAGATCAAACAAAATACACACATCAAGAAGTATGAATACTGCGAGTACCAGCAAAATTATAGAAAACGCGAATTATAGCGATCTGGAGGATGAAATTCAAATTAATCGCATTTCCACTAGTGGTGTAAGCACTGCATTCAGGGGTAGTTCAGTGTCAGAAATTCCAAATCTAAATGCTGAAAAGGGTATGCTAACAAGGTTTGCCGTAAGAAAGTCAAATATAGCAGAAAGTTCTTATAATAAGAATCATGAAAACATATCTGATTCAGATAGTGATTATGTAGAGTTTTGGAATATCAAAAGTAGTTCAAGAACGAAGGCATACGAAGGAAGAAAATACACCAATGGCTACTACAGAAATGTAAATAATAAAATTTCAACAATGGAGAAAAATGATAGAAGACTTCAAGAAAGATTGACTTTACTTTACAATAAAAGTTGTGGAGAAAATATTGTCATAAACCCAACTAGAAACACGAAAAATGAGACTGCTCGTCTCCTGCAATTATTATTTGATACTGATACAAACGGTGTAAAAAGAAAGGATTTATCTACTACCACCAATCTCGCAAGTTGGTTAGAATCTCACTTTAAAGCGCATAGACAGCGGAAAGATACTGGAATTTTTAAAAATACATTAGAACCTCCACGGCATGGTAAAGTAGCATTGCATTCATGGGACTTTATTTTAAGCAGATATCGAGAGCGGAAAAACCTTTTTTTAGTATCTGGACAAGCACCGTACAGAATTTTTATGGCGGTAAATACCGCAAACCCATATTTTGAAAACTGCATAGATATAAATGATATCCGTTTTGCGGACTTACACAAATATCCTCAAACTGTAAAAAACTTACTTATTAATGCAATTGATTTAAAAGATAATTTCTGTATTTTACGTGGTTTAGCATTCTGTTGGGAATTAATTGGCACTGTAAGTAAGGTAAATGAAAATAACAAACACACTGAACTAGACAATACAACAGAAATGAAACTGGATTCATCTGATATGGATACTTCATCTGATTCTACAGTGAGAAAATCGATAGACGAGAAATCGGAAGAAAGGAATATACTAGGTGTATTTGATCAAAGCAATTCAGAAGTTAACAATTTAGTATATGAAAATACGGAACACTCAGAAACACTAACTGTACTCAATCACAACGTGGAAATAAGAAATTCGTTGGTTGAGATTACGGAACAAAAAGATTTCCAAGATGGAAAAGGTCCAAATCAAAACAATTTCGAGATAAAAGACACCTTGCTTGAGAATATAGAACACGAGAATTTGGAAAGCATCACAGAGAAAGAGTGCCAAAGTAATACTAGAACTTCTGATGATATGGGATCATCGAAATGGTTTGTAATGACTATAGAAAATGATTTTAGTGAAATCAGGTTTTTTAGAAAAGGGTTTTTTGTCAAATATGGAAGTATTATAACTGCAATTAGCGTTGCATGCTTGTCTGGAAAAACAGTGCGTCTGTCCTCAAAGAAATGTGTAGAAAAACCTGAAGACCCGCAATTCGGTATATACGCAATACCCAATGATAAAGAACATACTGTTTTTGTTGGACCATATGAAATGGAAGACACTTTAGGTATAGAGACTATAAAAACAATTTTAGAAGTTAGAAGATTGAAAAGAACTAGGGGTTTTTGGATTACAACAAACAAAATCGATAATTTAAAAGTTGTAGAAAATCCGTTATCGTTTGTGCCACTCCCCGATAGCATCAATAGCACGTGTATACCTTTAGAAACTTATTTTTATGCAAATGACGAACTAAGCAAAGACCAGCAAGAGAAGACTGACGTGCAGGAAGGCCTCCAAATAAAGAAAACTGAGGAATCGAAAGAATATTCGCCATCTAAAAAAGGCCAAATAAAAATAGTTAAGCCCATTAGAATACGCAAAACTAATGGCTTTTATCACCTCGCGTCCGACGGGATTTTAAAAAATTTTTCTTTACATTACCCTCAAAATGCAACGAAAACGATGCCCGTTGTGTTAAAAACGCGTTTAAATATGGAAGACAACAGTGCAACATCAGTATTAAAACCTGGACCAGTTTCCAATAATTTAAATGACAATCCAATTCCTGAAACATCGCAAGAGCCATATACTGAAGTATCATCATCAGCGGCGTCTCAAATAAAAATATCCGCTGTATTTTCTACACAAAATGACGACAGTCCCATGGCTAAACGTCCTTGTCACGAAAGGGGCATGTTTATTTTAAAACCTGAAGAAATTAATAGGAAGCTTGTCCAAAATAAATTGACCGAAATGACATTGACTTCTACAGATGAATATAATAATATCAATGATGGAACAACAAATCTTGATTTATCATCTGGTATCTCGGGTCTACAAAATATTGCCACTGAACAACGCCACTCAGTGGACACTAATTCGGGCACTCTTAATGATGATATTTATATCATATCTGATGATGAAAATTGTAAAATTAGTGGAATTAGTGCAGACAACATTTGGGCAGACGTGTGGATAGAATGTACAAATATTCCAAACCTTGGTTGGATAGCGGGAATAAAGAATTCGGAAAATTTAATCAGCTTTAAAATACCGGGATGTGAGTATTCAGAATTTTTCTCCGAAAACGAAGCCTTTACCAAAATCAACATGTAAGTAACACCTTTGATTGTCCTTAATAATTATGTAATATACTTAACTTTCTGTTTGCTCTGTCTGAACGAAATCTGTTTGAACGTCTACTCAAAGACTTATTTAAATCTAAGCAGTATTCGCTGCCGCTGTGTGTGGAAGTACATAATAATTATGTTATGATAAATGTGATGAATTGCAATTATTAATATTTTCCATCGTTATTAATAATTAGGTACAGTACCACATGATTTGGTTTTGATTTGTATTAATAATAGATGATGTCGATGTGCTCTTGCTGAATTTCCACTTTGCTACGTCGGCGTCGCGTCGTGTTTGCTGCATTTTTAGCTAGCACAATATCTCCTATCCGTTTATTTTGCGATAAATAAGAATCGATTCCCAATTATAAAATCTACTATTTGTAATAACCTGATTTTCGAAAAACAACATCCTTCCCGTACGAGGGCCGAAGGTATACTTTAACACCCGATTTGGCCATAAAGCTTATTTCCATTGCAATGTGTGTGCATATTTTTTTAAAATCAATATTGATTTGGTCAATTCGTGTGAGTATCATATAGGTTCTCGTCTGAAATGGTTTTTTTAAGAAAGAATCACAGATTTGAGTGGACTTGTTCTATCAGTGCAAGCATGTGTCAGAGAACTTGAAGCTCGACTCAATAAATAAAGAGCTCAACGACTCGACGAACAATATTAAAGAATGAACATTTGGGTAGTTCACACAAATAACTCAAACTTGGCAGACAATTATGAAACAGAAAGAATATGTACAGTGGTATTCACCAATTGGTTAATCTAGTAACGAATGTCGGTTCTTCCAAAGAGTGGTAACCACTTCACATCGTGATGCGCACTATACCTATACTTATATATTTAATTGATCAAATCGTCACAATGATTTTAGAAATGCTAGCACAGATCACTAACAGTTTCTTGCGACAAGTGACTGTTTCTCTTTTTATTATCATCTACCTCAGTGCTTATTGATATTGTACATACCTACTACTTTCCTTAACTCCTGGAAAAAGTGGATGGTTGCACAACCAAATTCATCTCACTCTCTTTTTCTCTTCTCTTTTTCATCTCGCAATTACTAAGAAAGTACAAATCTGTTCATTAACTTTAGAATTTAGTTTTTAGAAGCCAATAAGAATAAGAAGGCTGAACACCTCACAGACTTCACAGTTTGGTGAGGAACTTTTACCCATTAAAAATTTAAATTTATTTGATGGGATGTGATTGGATCGCCTCCTCATCATAGCTACTACAAATTTTCTGTCTAATTCTTTGCCATCAAACCATGGGTAACGAAGAAGTACCGACTGGATTGTTTTATACCAGAATTTACTAGATTCTTTTTAGTTTTGATCGTTCATCAAAATATTCTTGCCATCTTTGTCTACATAGTTCATTCTTTGACATGGCCGAGCCAATCGGAAAATAGCGGTGTACATGTGTATTGAATTCCTTCGTAAGACGCTTGTTGGGCTGCTATATCTCCTTCTTCATTACCCAATGTACATTCATGATTTGCGGTTAATATGTACTGCTCTAATACTGTCACATTCACACACACTGAAAAAATTTTACTTTAGCAAAGTACCTTTTTGGCTCGGTTACAATCATATTGGTAAATTTTAACTAAGACTTGCCTAAAAATCTACAAGTAAACTTGACAAAGAGTAGACTTGTGAATATTGTTAAATATTCTTGGCTAATAACCAATAAGCATGTTGTTGTTACTAAACGAGTATTTCACTCGGTTGTTTTTTCCAAACATCTATAGTTAATAATAGATAAGTACAACTCTGTTGATTGTAATCGAGTAATTATTCGGTTGTTTTTTACAAACATCTATAGTTAATAATAGATAAGTAGAACTCTTCTGATTGTAATCGAGTAATTATTCGGTTGATTTTTACAAACCAACATATTTATCAATACATAAGATTAACCGATTCATTGCCACCTTCATTTTCGTGAACATTTCAGCCAGGCCCCATTCATTGGTCGGTGGATCACCATTTGAGTCATCGGCCTCCCTGAAGGATGACTCAACTGATGAGTCATAAAATATTTTTCATTTAAAGACGTAGGAAATTAATCTCAGCTAAATCAAATGTAGGTATGGGCGGCTGCCATTTTTCTTTACTCGGTTGCTTCTTGCAAACTACCTCTGTTAACGGCAATCGGTTCGTGTCGTTTAATTTTAACCGAGTAGCTAACTCTGTTAAAAATAATCGAATCGTTTGGCTAGCATCAATCAATCCCATCATTCGTTTAGTCTCGGTCGCTAGTTCGCTCGTTCATTTGCTCGTCGATTCTCTTGAAGTAAGCACGCGTGCATGCGCTCCTCGTTCGTGGCTCCGCTGTGAATATTGGGTGTGTGTGATAAGTTTGGACAAGTGACACGTTGTTTGGACAATATTATGGACGATTAATGAATTAAATTTGTATTATCAATAAAAATACTTAGGTCAGTACTTCCAAAGTTTTTATATTTTAAAGTGTATCTACTTTCGAATATAAAAACTTTGGAAGTATTGACCTAAGTATTTTTATTTAATACAAATTTAACTGTCTTTATGCACCGAATTAAATTGATTACGAATACAGAGTAACACTGCTCTAACTACCGAGTAGGCTGGCTGTGGCTACAGCTTAAATTGGTTAAGAAAACCGAGTAACACTGCTCTAACTACCGAGTAGGCTGGCTGTGGCTACAGCTTAAATTGGTTAAGAAAACCGAGTAACACTGCTCTAACTACCGAGTAGGCTGGTTGCTGTTACTAGATAAATTGGTTAAGTATACTGAGTAACTCTGCTCTAACTACCGAGTAGGCTGGCTGCTGTTACTAGATAAATTGGTTAAGTATACTGAGTAACACTGCTCTAACTACCGAGTAGGCTGGCTGTAGATACTGGATAAATTGGTTAAGAATACCGAGTAACACTGATGTTATGTACCGAGTGAGCCGGCTGTAGTTAAGTTAGTAAAACTGGCTAAATGCAGCCAACTTAACTCGGTCGTTACTAACGTAAGATACTGTGTTATTTTTAACCAAGTAAAATTGGCTAAATTCAGCCAACTTGACTCGGTCGTTACTAACTTAAGATACTGTGTTATTTCTTACCAAGTATTTTTAACCAATTTTAACGGTTAATATTTAACAAGTAATGTCAGCAAAGTTGACGTATTTGTTTTTAGCAACAAACTTTGCAGGTGCTATGTTGACAAACATGCTGGGTTATTTTTAACAGTATTTTATTTATTTTTAACCCTTACGTTTTTTGAGTGCACCTATAGATTGCGTTGCGTTACCCTATTTGCCGTTTTGTAGAATCACATAACCGTAACTTCATTGATATACCTATATTTTTATTAATCCCAGATCGCCATTTAAGTCCAATGTTTATAAAATCTAAACTGATAGTTACTTAGATACTTTTAGCTCAGCCCTGCGACATCGTGAGATTGAAGGTCTGCCAGCCACGGCTTCCTCCATTAACGATAAACTAAAGCTATATTTTAATGTTACAGGGAACTATGCAAACGAATTAACGGTGTAAATGATATAAAATTACAATGGACAGTTCATGAGTCAAATGACCAACTCGAAGGACAAGAAATAAACCCTGAACATTTGTATCCAGATTATGTAAGTATCGACTTAATCACTTCGGTGACGGTCTGAATTGTGGCACTATCACTTGATAATTATTATTGAAGTAGGTATCATCTGCAGTCCAGTCAGTGATTTTTATTTTATGACTTACCATTTTTTATGATTTATAATTTTTGTTATTTATGTTTTAACACAACACGGCTGTCTAACATAACATTGGTAATGCGGTTAAGTTTTTTAATAAATCACATTCCTTTTTCTCAGATTCTTACATCAGAAGGGCTGATACACACGAGTGAAATAATAAAAAGTAATAAGGATAATCATAAAACATATTCCAAAAAAGATATGAAAGGCACGAGATCCCCACGTGAAATTGGCAAGGTATTACATAAATAAATAATCCAGTTGAATATATTCGATCCTATTTAAAGAATTAAAAAAAGCGTTTATGCGACGGAAAAAAATCGTTTATGCGACGGAAAAAAATCAATGCCAGTATTTCCCTAAGGAGTAGTCAGAAAACTACATTTTTAATCAGTTAGGTAGGTATGTTTGAATTTCGTGTGAGCTCATGGCCAAAACTGGATATAAATCTAGACACAGTTGCTGGGCTGGTAAATTCCTGAGGAATGGAAAACTCCCTATTTATTGTGGAGTTTCACTAGTGAATTTATTTATTTCTCTAACTGACATTATTTTGAAAAATTTCATCCACTATTATGTAATTTAGCCGTGTCAACTTTACATTATTTATGTTGTTTTTTGTCGTGTTCATGTGTCTGACTGGTTATTTGAGCAGTATAAATGTAAATTTTGAATATTTCATTCATCATCATTTGGCGGCTTCGAAACAGTGGGTGCGTTTAGCCGCCACAACATCTTAAGAAAAATAGCGATTGCTGAGTTGCATAGGCTGAGGCGGCTGAGAAATGCTAAGTGGCAATATTCAGATTGGATAGACACGTGGTATTAGCACGTGTAGGTACTTTGTGAGGAACATTAACCTTAAAGAGCGCTACACACGGCTAAGAATCTAAGATACTATAATATTTTATCTTAAGATGTTATATTAATATAGGCAATCACAGACGACGAAGATACGATAATTATGTAAGCTTTCGTCGCAACTGCATCCTTTGTTGAACCAATATACAGAGTGATTTAACTATGGCTCATGCTTGCCTGCTAGATTTATTGGATAGCTCATCTGATAATGATTCCAATTTTGAATTTGATCTGCATATGATTCTTACACGCTCTAGAAGTCTAGAAGAAGATCTATTTGGGTAGAAAATCATATCTATACTTACATATAATAAATTTGTAGAAAAGTGGTGTCTGTACAATGTAAATATATAAAAAAAGTAGCAGGGGTTGTTATTTTATCGATGCCGAACCCGAAATTGTAATTAATTTTTTTTTGTCTGTTTGTCTGTGTGTACGCTAATCTTTGGAACTACTGGACGGATTTGAATGATTTTTTTTTGTTGTATAGATATTAAGTTCGATTAACATAATATAGGCATAATTCATCTAAAACTTGAACACCTGATGCAGAACCGCAACAGACCTGCTAAACTATAAGAGATACAAAAATGGTGCCATAGCAAAAATTGTTCCACGTGATGAGCATTTTCTGCTGAGAGAATTTTGAAGATCTGGAACACCTGGTGTGGAACTCCAAGAGCCCAGCTTAACTATAACATATAAAGGAATGACGTCTTAGCAAGAGTTGTTCAGCCTGATGAGCACTCTCTGTTGAGGTATAAAAATTGAAGATCTGGAACACCCGTTGTGGAACTCCAAGAGCCCCGCTACTCCATAACACATAGGAATAACGTCTTAGCAAAAGTGGTCGTACTGATGGGCATTTCCTGTTCACTTATAAAAATGGATGATCAGAAACATCTGTTGTGGAAATCAAAGCTATCGCTAATTTCACTATACAGGGTGAATTTTTCAACTGCGCGTGGATGGCTATTTCCGAAACTATGAGGAATATCAAAAAACGTTGAAAGGAGTCTCGAGGCCGATTTTGATGAAAACTAAAACTGCATCATTGGATTTTAGAAAAATTAATAATCCTGACCAGGAATCGAACCCGCTGAATTTGGCAAAAATAAATCACATCCTGTAAAGTCAATCTCAAAAAGATCAAATTCTGGGAAGTATTCATATACGGCAAACTTAAGGAAATTACAGATTTTTATGAAATTGCTATTTACTGATCCATAATTAATTCATTGTTTTCAATGTTTCACTGGATTTGACGTCTCAACAATCCCACTGTATTCAGCAATTAATATGAAATTATTGAGTTGAACAAATAATTGCATTTTTTCCAAGAAGAAACGGTTAATTTGTTTCCAATATATAGTCATTGCCTTGAAGATTGGTCAGTTTTTTTGTAATTATACGTTTTCCTTAAGTTTGGCGTATATGATTACTTCCCAGAATTTGCTCCTTATTAGCAACACCTATCGAATAGTGTAATAATACAGGTTGTGATTTTTTTTCCTAAATCAGCGGGTTCGATTTCTGGCCAGGATTATTAATTTTTCTAAAATCCAATGATGCAGTTTTAGTTTTTGACAAAATCGGTCTCGAGACTCCTTTCAACGTTTTTTGATATTCCTCATAGTTTCGGAAATAGCCATCCACGCCCAGTTGAAAAATTCACCCTGTATAATTAATTATAAAATAAAATGGGAGTACCTCCACGCGGTGAAGGCGGTAAGACTTTAGGACTTATTTTCGATGACGATGGTATATCATTAAAAATCTGACTCTACTGGCCAGAACTCCCATTTATTATTTACCCGGGCTCTATTGGACATCAGACGTTTCAGATCTTCGATTTTGACGACTCCGTTGTCGCTGGCATAAGCAACAGGATCCGCGTACGAAGTTGCGGGCAGAAGCTAGTAAGAAATAAGAAAGACCATGGAGAATACAATATTTTTGAAGATCTCTCAGAAAAAAACTGCCATGAGTACCTATTATAAAAATAACAACAACGAATAGATCCAAAACCAAAGTATGAAGGTACGAGAAACACGTCCAACACTTCTCCTCTCTGCTCGCTCCACTGAACTTCCTGCAGTTAATTTTTTAACACCCTATATACTCGTATTATCTTCGTCGTGTGTATGGTCCATTGAATTGTATGACGAGCGATATGGTATCTTAAGATTTAATGTTATAAGTAATATCTTAGCCGTGTGTAGCGCGCTTTAGAAAGACGTTTGACAGGATTGATTGTATTGAATTTTAGTGTACCTAGATAATTAATTTTCAATAATGGAAGACAATTTGAATTAGCTACTAACTTCACTCTCGTCTGAACTCAGCATGGTTTCAGCCGATAATTTAGTCAGCATAGCTGAATGCTGTTCAGCATTTTCGATTTCTGTCCAGTCTTTCTATCGGCTCAACGCACCCAGTGACTCGTTTATAAATGCGAAGTTATTTAAATCTGGATTCCGAAAAAGAGATTCCACGTCCAACATTATTCCTATAAAAATACGCGTGCCCTATGCGTCTATCAAAGTTATTCACTGGTTACATCTTCAGTACAACAATTTAATTAGCCATGTTAGTGGCCTGTATTAAACGATAGTTGGCATCTTAATTCAAAAGAACATCGCCGTGCGTAATTTTGAAAAAAAATGGCTTAAATTAGAAAATTCAAACAATTCAAACCTTTTTTTAAAATTCTACATACTATCCGATAGTATGTAGAATTTTGAAAAAAGGTTGGAATTGTTTGAATTTTTCGGACCGGCGGCGGCGAACCCAGCTGGTCATTACGTAAGTAAGCTACTGTGAACAAGTTCACTTGAAATTTCGGCCGGATCGACACCGAAACTGTGGCCGAGAGACGAAACCGTAACCTTCCGTCGCGGGTCGGTTACAAAAATATAATAGATACTTAAGTACATTATTGTCGGGTGCCTATGTCCCAAAGCATCCTGTAAGTTAACAGCTGTAGGTACTATGTGGCCATTTTCTATTACGAGCATTTAAACCAGTTATTAATAAGTCAGCTCCAAATATTCTTACTCCACTTTGGACAAAACTCGTGGACCCGTTGGGAAATTAAGAACAATAGAATCGTGGACCTCTGCGAACAACCTTTTTACCGACTTCAAAAAAAAGGAGGTTATCAATTCGACCCGTATGTATGTAATATTATCAGAACTGCCCAGTTTTCATATATGTTAGTTTATATCAGCGTCAGAACAAATGTGCCAAATTTCAGAAGTGTATGTATGTATGTATGTTTTTATGTTTGTGCAAGCATATCTCCGGAACTACAAGTTCGATTTAAGTAGGTAATTCTTTTTTTGTTGCACTAGGTATTGTTCAACTTAGGGTACACTGCAAGTGACTTCATCAAAATCGGTTCAGTAGTTTTAGAGATATGGATTTTTTTATGTTGTGACGGATTACAAGATTAGTGCATAATATGTAAGAAAATTTTGTATTTTACGAGAATTTGGGTTGACTATTTAATAAATAAACTAAAAAGGGTAAAATAGAAACTTTTTTCAAAAAAGTAACCGACTTCAAAAACAACAACAAAACAAAAAAGGGTGAAATAACCTAATTAATAACTTCTTTCGGAAGTCGGTGGCTAAAAATCAATGAAATAAAAAAAAATAAAGCCGGCATCCGAAAGAAGTTATTAATTAGGTTATTTCACCCTTTTTGTTTTGTTGTTGTTTTTGAAGGCGGTTACTTTTTAAAAAAAGTTTTTAATACACTTCAACACAGTAATTACGTGTAATTATGAAGAAATTCCTAGTGGCATGGCAACGTTTCATTTCAAAAAACAATCGCACAGAGCGACTGATATGAGCCATACACAATGCCATACACTTTTATCTTTAAAACGCACAAGGCGGGCGTCCAGTTAAGTGGTGCTATCCTTGTAAGAATCAATACTGCGGCAGCGCCAATCCTCGCCATTGAAACTCTTTGTGTTTAATGGATTTTTAACTTTATGCTCTAGAACATCAAGTTGTAAACCTATTATTATAAGCTCATCGACGTATTTCAGAGAATAGCATAGGCTTTGAATATAAGTCCCTCAAAGCTGACTTTGTACAATGTGTAAAACTCGCTCATAATTTGATCTTTCTTTACCTTTTTTAGGTTGTGGGTAATGCAAGCGGTCAATGAAGCAAATTCAAGAATATGAACATTAGTTAAGGCCCTACTGGTACTGCTATCTTTGTTTGGTTATTGTTGTTTATTAATGTGACTATCGTACCTAAGTCATGAGATTGTACTTCGTTTAATAATACCGACTGATTCTAATAAAACTATAGTTTAATTTATACACGTATCACTTTATGATCTTGAACATTTTAATTTCGTGACAGTTATATAATTTCCCAAGTTGGGTTGTATTATAAACGAGATACCTACATATATTTTACTCTACCCTTAATCAAATAGTGGCAAAGTACCTACATGCCACTTTGATGTTCACAATCATACGGTGATGAATATATTACCTGCCAAGGTTTCGTAAGTATTACTTAAGTATGAAGTAGGATGCAAAACAGTTAAGCAGGCAAGAATTTTCGAACTGTTTTCCTGTACCTGTAATGTATGCTGGCTGTGCGTATGCACTTTTTGGCTGTATGCTACATGCAGTCAGAGTTTGGTATGTAGACTCATTGAAACTTTATATATACGAGGGGCGGCTGAAAAGTTTTGAGCCTAATGTATTAAAAATGCTGATAGATATGTATAAAAAATTTATTTTTCAATATAATCTCCCTCTATTTCAATGCACTTCTTAAATTTGTTAAAAAGAGCTTTTAACCCTGTGTAAAAATATTCGTCGTTTTTGTCTTCAAAATGTTCGTTTACTGCCGTCTTCATTTCTTCATCACTGAAAAATCTGCGTCCTCGGAGGTCTTTTTTCAAATTTGAAAAGAGGAAATAATCGCTGGGGCCAGGTCTGGACTGTAGGGTGGGTGGTTGATTTCTTCAAATCCAGTCTCAGCGAGGGCACGCCTTGCAACTCGCGCAGTGTGGACGGGCGCATTGTCTTGCAAAAACAGGACTCCTTTTGCCAGTTTGCCTCTCCTTTTCTCGACAATCACTTAACGCAGTTTGGTCAACACTGCGGAGTAATAATCTCCGTTCATTGGAGTATTTTTGGTAGTCGATGAACATAATTCCCTTCACAATCCCAAAAAACAGTGGCCATGAGCTTGGATGCCGATTTTTCCACTTTGAACTTCCGTGGAGGCTTTTCTCCCTTTTCTATCCACTGCATTGACTCCTGTTTTGATTCCGGATCGTACTGTCTAATTCACGTTTCATCAACAGTGACAAGACGAGAAAAAACATCGTCAGGATTATCGCCACAGATGTCCAAAAACTCCTGTGAAGTTGTGACTCGACGCTGCTTGTCCAGTGGCGTGAGCATTTTCGGCACCCAACGCGCGCACACCTTTTTCTTATGCAAATCAGTATGTTAAATGTCGCTGATTCGTTCCTTGCTAATGCCAATGGCTTCAGCTATCTGCCACAACTTGATTCGCCGATCTTCTAGAACAAGTTTTTTCACTTTTTCAATATTTTCTTCGGTAACAGCGGTGTTTGGGCGTCCCGACCTGGGATCATCTTCGAGTGACTCCCTGCCATGTTTGAACTCTCGGCTCCAACGTTTTATGGTCGCAAATGAAGGCGTAGACTCCCCATAAACTGCTGACATTTCTTCAAAAATTTCCGTCGGCGTTTTGTTCTTCTTTGTAAGGAATTTTATGACAGCTCTATACTCAAATTTTGTACAAAGTGCGGATGACTCGGACATGGTGACGTTTAAGGTTCAATTACTTAAAGTGTAATGAAGTTAATGACATGAAACTTGACATATATATTTTTAGGATGCCCGCAATTTGTGATATGCTGCGCGAGTCATTAGTGACACTTAAAGGTACTTAGGCTCAGAACTTTTCAGCCGCCCCTGGTAGCACATTAGAAAACCGTTTGAAAATTGCTGCCTGCTGCCGTTTCAGCTGTTTTGATGACTGTACTTACCTATTTACCTAATTATGTTTAGCAAGTTAGTCGCACACCATATAAAACGAGCACGAGCCTTGTTTTGCCATATTTCTTATTGAGAGTATGCATTCCATGAACGAGCTACCTACCTACCTACTTTATTAATTAATGAATAATTGTCGAAAAAAACAAATAAGTAGGTATTATTTTGTTATTCGTTTTACCTTGTACATTAATGTGTTAAAGATTGATATACGATACGTCTGTCGGGTTTCACTATCTCATAAGCAAATTTTATCGGCTGTAGGTATCTACCTAATGGTGATTTTGAGAAGTCGAAGTGATAGATTGTCACACTTCGTTATTGTTGTTGTTATTTTTTTTACTAAAATGTACAGACGCCAGCACATCAAGCTACCACAATCTGCCAAATTTCTTTAATAGATTTTCAACCTTATCACAATAGTGGAAGGTTAATGTTCGATTGGTAAAATCTGACAGTTTCGGGTAGGTTGACCTGCTGGCGTCTGTACGTTAAGTACTTATTTTTTGATGTAGGTAACTAGTAGAAATAGGTAAGTTAGTTACTTCTGTGTTATATTTCGATTTTAAATGTGTAGCATGAGCTCATACCTATACCGCATTACGTCTACTTATGTATGTCTACTTCATCTTGGACATCGTTCTTTCAAAGCATGTCTGTTGGGTATGGGGCCCTAAGTACCTACTTATTGTTATGTAGAATTACTTGTTCATGTTGTGGTCATGTCCAGTGCGATTTAAGGAAGTAGGAATTTTAATTCTAAGTACGTATGCCTATGCCCATACATTGTGAATTTGAAGTGGGCGTGGATAGCTTGAATCCTGTTTTTAACCTGTATATAATGTATTTTTGTTTAGGTTTACAAGATTTCTACAAATCTCTAAGTAATTTTGGCGTTTAAACTAGATTTATGTAAGTTATAATATTAAACTAGGTAGATAACTAAACTTATGATACCTATACCTATGTATCTATAAAAAAATAACCTATTTGTGTCATTAAAAGGAATATTTTTAATCTTAACGGCGATTTAAGAAAAGTAGGATTTGAGTCCAACATTTTAGTTTTGCTAACAAATCCAATAAAATATCTGTGATATTACGGAATGGACCCCTTGTAATAAAGGAGTTAATTTTATTTTTCGAAAGGCTGATGCAATTGTTTGGTAATTTTATTGATACAGTACCTATTTAGGTGCATGCCTTTTGCCTAGCTACCGAGTGTAGTATTTTTTTTTGTTTATTCGACTTACTGCTACCTGCAATTTTGTTCGTAAACTGAACTTGACACACTGGGTAGACTTTCAAAAACGCTCTATTACTAGTTATGTTTCTAAATTAAATCTTGTATCTCTGACGTGGCGCTCCTGTCTACGAAAAACATTGAGTGAAGGATCTCTGTACCTATTACGGACACTGTAAAAAAAATTACCAATAAAAACGTAAAGATAGACTGTAATTTTGTTTTATTTATTTTTATCGGCAGTTAGGTACCTATGTTTGACAAATGTTTCTTTTCATTTAAGTAGGTAGAATTACATTTTTGCACATATGTTTATAAATCGGCTTTGTAACAGTTTTACATTTATATCATAGCATAGGAACATGTATTACGTAAGTAATTATTATAAATGATATAAACTAAACATACAATCAAAAACATGTCATATGAAAACAAATGGAATTCAAAAAGAAACTGCAACTTCGTCACATATTCATATTATTTGTATTTTTCATAATTAGGTAATTCTATAGATACTCAAAAGGCAAATGTGAAATCTTATAACAAAAATCCTGCAGTTATAACCATAATATCGCCATTATTTTTTTTTGTTTGATTGAATTTGATTCTGATCTCTGAACGGCTGTCGCTGTAGCTTCGTATGTTTTGTCTATAGAATTACACTTTTACAAATCCGTAAAGGAGAATGGTCATCAATGTTTGGGATGGGCCTCTGCTTCAATCCCCAATAGCCATAATAAACTATATACCGACGAAAGTAGCATTATAAGGAAAGCCTTTGCTAATTACATGATTTTTGTCAATTCGTAGTGTTCAGTTTTATGGTTTATAAGGGTTCTAAGTAAGTTGTAACTAGTGAGGAACGCATTTTAGACATAAATTAAAAAAAAAAACATTTATGCTTAAAATATGATGCTTGTAACTAAAGGCATTCATGAAAGTTAATAAATCGATGAAATAACAGTATTTAATCTTAATTACCTAATACAGCTCTGTAAATCCTCATAGATTGCGAATTTACAGAAGTCATCAAAATAAAAAATATCTTGAGGAGATCTATCCATTCCATACTGTAATGCTACTGGCTTCTGGGGCAATTTTGCCCATTCTTCTTTAGACAAATAAGTATCAATTCTCATGTGTCTTTACTATATAGGTGGAACCCTACAAAGTTCGGAATACTTCGGGTTTAACAAATTTTACTCCAATTTGAGACTCGTATAATGCCTGCTAACTGTTATGTAGGTATTCCAATGAATGTTTGACAAAAGCGTATCTTTTTTTAAAGGATACCATAGAAAGACATAAGATGAAGATTCATCATTGTTCTGTCGACAACCCTGATTAGTCGATAAATGTTAGCAGTTCTCCTAAGGTTTCGTGATCCCCCATACGTTCTAAACATAATATACACCGTGACTTTTTAGTCGTCTTACAACGGCAGCCCAGTTCATGTATCCAATGACTAGAACACGTTTATAATAAAAAAATAGGTATTTAAGATATTTCAAAAATTTAAAAATAAAATTTTATTTCATTATTATGACGCAAGGAGTAGTTAAAAACACCCTTGTCTCATAGAAAATGGAGATGGAATGATCTGCCCGACTACTGCGCTGGGTAGGTATACTCTACAGCTTGATACGTAAATATTTTCATATTTCTAATGTACCTATTTATTAATAATAAATATTTTTAACGGTTTAAAAAAAAAACTAAACTCGCCTAGATGTATTTTAGGTCGGGGACATTACGTGGACCACTTTTGTAAGACGACTAAAAAGTCACGGTGTATAGTTTTGTTTTATGTAAAATTTTCAGTAGGTAACAAAATTATATTTATAATAAACAGTGAGGCTGAATTTAAGTAAAA
Source organism: Agrotis exclamationis (assembly GCA_950005045.1). Lineage (NCBI taxonomy): Eukaryota > Metazoa > Arthropoda > Insecta > Lepidoptera > Noctuidae > Agrotis > Agrotis exclamationis. Next base: position 11,740,547 of record OX465425.1, on the reverse strand, counting down.
ATATCAATAAAACACTTAACAATCTCATATAAATCACCCCAGCCGTCTTTGTTATCATAACTAGTCGGCACATCTCTATTATAAATAGAAAGTGCGATTTATTTAATTCATTATGATGCTTAGAAATTTTGAATGTAAATGCTTGTTTTATATTAATATTGCCTTGAATTTCTCTTAAAAATTAGCTAAACAACACATAATATTGATTTTGCAATAATTAAAGGCACGTGGAGGGTTATGGAACATGCGATTTAATTAATAGGTAAATATTAGGTTGGGGAAAAAGTCTTTTCGCATTATAGTATGTATGAACTTGTAATAAAATCTCTTTGGCTATACTATTTGTATCTGGCTGGTTTTGGTATCATTGAAAGTTTAAATTTTAAAGAACATAATTCCAAATTCAAATTAGGAAAATGTGTGATTTTCATTTGTTTTTCGTACCATCAAGATGAGTGAATCTAATGAAGAAATTCGATACATTTTAAAATATTACTACAAAAAAGGTAAAAATACAACGCAAGCCGCGAAAAAAATTTGCGATGTTTATGGACCTAGTGTAGTGTCTGTGAGAGTAGCACAAATTTGGTTTAAGCGTTTTCAATCCGGAAATTTTGATATCAAAGATGCACGTCGCTCTGGTCGCCCTATTACGGATAAAATGGATGCCATTTTTGAAAAAGTGGAGCAAGATCGGCATATCAGTAGTTACGACGTAGCTGAAGAACTGGAAATTGACCACAAAACAGTTTTGGCGCATTTGAAAAAAACTGGGTACACAAAAAAGCTCGACATTTGGGTACCTCACGAGCTCACTGAAAGAAACCTAATGAACCGTGTACTCATTTGTGATTCTTTATTACGACGTAATGAAACCGAACCATTTTTGAAGAAGCTGATAACTGGTGATGAAAAGTGGATCACGTATGACAAGAACGTGCGAAAAAGGTCGTGGTCAAAGGCCGGTCAGGCTTCACAGACTGTGGCGAAACCCGGGTTAACTCGCAACAAGGTGATGCTGTGTGTGTGGTGGGATTGGAAGGGCATTATTCATTATGAGCTGTTACCACCAGGCAGGACCATCGATTCTGAACTCTACTGCGAACAACTGATGAGATTAAAGCAAGAAGTTGAAAGAAAGCGGCCGGAATTAATCAAAAGAAGGGGTGTGGTTTTTCATCATGATAACGCTAGACCTCACACATCTTTAGCCACCCAACAAAAATTAAGAGAGTTTGGCTGGGAGGTGTTAATGCATCCGCCGTATAGTCCTGACCTTGCACCTTCAGATTTCCACCTGTTTCGGTCTCTTCAGAATTCTTTAGGCAGTGTCAGGTTAACATCACGAGAGGACTGCCAAAACCACTTGTCGCGGTATTTTGACCAGAAGTCCCAAAATTTCTATAGCAATGGGATCATGTCCCTACCTACAAGATGGCAAAAAGTTATCGAACAAAATGGTACCTACATACTTTAGTTAAATGTTAATAAACTTTATTAAAAAGAGTTTTGAATTTTCTTAAAAAATGCGAAGAAACTTTTTCCCCAACCTATTACACAATAAATGAAAAAAAAACATCATTTCTACCGTTCGGTACCCATTTTAAAGCAATTAAAATACACATCGCTTTGTACAGGAACATTCGATCACTATTTACATAATTCCTGAGACCGATTATTGCCATTTCACGGATTATATCAACGTAATTTGATAAGCTCTACTGTTTTATGCATACTTTATTGATTATTATTGATAACATTTTACATCGGGATATACACATAAGGCTACTGTCTAATTCGAACAGGGAGGGTTAGGTGTGCAGCACAGATACATTTCTAAGGACAAACATTCTGAACTGCAGACGTGATTAACTTCTATCAGTGGTGGAGGAGCGACGCACGTTGTTGCGCTGCGGGATCACGAACTCGGCGTGGCGCGGAGACGTGAACGGGTTCGTGGACGCGAACGGCGCCGACATGGAGCCCTGCCGCTGAGGAGGGGCCCGCCGCACCCCGCCCGCCCCGCCAGCCCCGCCCGCTGCGCCTCTGCGACAAGCGTCACCGTGGTCAGCCACGCCACCTCTGGAGTCGAACGAATGTCTCCTAATACTTTACGGCAAATCGCAGCGTCTCGGACGACGAGACGGTTCGTGCTACGGGACTCGACGCCGGGAGGACGCTCACCTCGGTGCGGACCCGACGTCCGCGGCCGCCGACAGTTGGCGCGGCGGCAGCGCCGGAGGAGGACCCGCGGGCCGCGCGGACGTCGCGCCCGGCCGCGGCGGCACCTGCGGACACGTGCACGTCAGCGGAGGGCCGCGGGCGGCGGCGGCGCGCGCGGGAGGATACTCACGGCAGGCGGGTCGGGCGGGCGTGCGGGCGCGGCGTGCGAGTGTGCGCGCGCCAGGCGCTGGTGTGCGGGCGCGGCGGGCGGCACGGCGGGCGGCGGCGGCCTGCGCGGCGGCAGACTGTCTGCGCGCGCCGCTCGCTCGGCTCCGCTCCGCTCTGCGCCGCCCCGCTCGCTGCCAGCTCTGTCGGGTCCGTTCCGCTCTGCACCGCCCCGCTCGCTCCCAGCTCTGTCGGCTCCGCTCCGCTCGCTCCCAGCTCTGTCAGCTCCGGGCCGCTCGCTCGCTGTTCGCTCGGCCGCGGCCCGTTCGCTCCCAGCTCGTTCGGCAGCGGGAGAGCCAGCAGAAGGTGTGTGTCCGCTTCTATTTTGTTGCCGTTCCACAGTTTCTCTAAAATCACTGTGCTCTGCCTTGCCGGCCGGAGATCTCGCCTCACTGCGTCTAACGGGAGAGCGTCTCTCCACCTGTTGGATGAAGAGTGAACGTCAAGTTTGATCAAGAATCAAAAGTTTATCATGATGTTCCAGTACAACTCCGGTTCCAGGGAATAGCCAAAGGGGATTAATTTGAATACTCTATCAAGCGATGGGGTACGAGTATGTAAGGTCGGGTACTGCGTCTTGTTGTCTGTTCAGGAATTGATGAATGCTACTGAAGGTGCAAAATCTGTACATCGATATACTAAAGAGAAGATCAAGAGCATATTTTGTACATAACGTTGTGTTATACCGACCTGTGGACTGGTCCGCTTGCGCGCTTCGGAGTCAGGCGCGAGTGAGTCATGCGGCGCGGGCGGCACGCGCGCGGCCTGCTCCAGGATGGCCTTCTTCTGCTCGTGTCCCGCCGCGAAGTAAGAAAATACACATAGCACCGCGTAGCATATCTGATCCGCCTGCATTTTTGTACAATAACATTTTAATGGTTTTATTATCACATTTGGTCCACGAGTGAAGAAAATCTTGCGTTACATAAATGAAGAGTTCCGTAACCAGCGACAAAATACTTCGGTTCCTCCGTCTACAATCTGTATTTCTTAATACATCTTAATGTTGTTTTATAAACCCATTTAGAGAAGCACTAAACATTCATTATTACGTTTAAATTGATGGTGTGCAGAAAATGTTAATATATAATAAATAAAGATGTTAAAATGATGATATTATAGTGCGTCTAAGGGGCAAATGCAGTGTATTCAGGCCACGATAGTTGCACTACGTGGTCAATGTTTTTGTTGTAGGCTCCAAGCCAACACAGACCGTCTTCCCACAAGAAAGATAGACATCTGTTGAACACTTGTCTCAAAAATATATAAACATCCGAATTGAGAACCTCCTCCTTTTGGAAGTCGGTTAAAATAACTGTCAACGTCAAATCGACATTTCACGTTGATTTATGGGCCGTTTTGAAGTAACACTTTTTTAGACAACGTTCAACAGATTATAAATTAACAATAACGGGAGATATCCCGTAAGTGGCAGTGTAAGTTTACAGCATTATCAGTGTGTACCTGGTGAAATTCAGACTTAGTGGCTGCTACTGAGAAATTCTGTTCTCCAAAATAATGCTTCCATTCTATTATTATCTTTTTGTGGTAAGGCGGAGGATGTTTTATAATAATTAAAAGCACACGAGGCGAATTCAAAACCTCTGGAGTTATAAAGAACTTGCAATAAGCTTTATTGAATTAGTTTGCCGACAGTACAATTGGGTGAGCGTCAAAGGTTTCTTAGTTTTTAGATATGCTTTTTTTTGGCGCTTTTGGTGAGGCATTGTTCTAATAGCTCGATACTAAAAAAGATTAAATTTTACTTTGTGCGATTTAGAATCATAAAAGATATTTTTGGAAGAAAATAAAGTAATTTTCACTTGTTTATCATTTTCCAGTCGCCTGTAATTTTAAATTGTATAGGGCTAAAAAAATTAATGCTGCTGATCATGATTGATAATTAACTTTGTTCTCCACATAGACATACATTGACTGTCCACCCACCGTACTGTACAAGATCATACAACTATACAAGCAATGAAGTGAGGTTGCAGTTGACAAATAAAAAAGCGCGAATATCTTGTAATAAATCAAATAATAACAAAACACGTGCGATTGGTACGTACACTGACAGGAAGGGTATGAGCTAAGAAACGTAAGGTGTATTATTGAATTGATGTCCACCAGTCTCGACAAAGTAACGGGAAAGCCACAAGGAGAAGAAACGATGAAGATCAAGCACTACTTTTTCTGCCTACAACATAACATAAACACGTAAATGAAAATAGGTAAACAAAAAGAAAACAAACAATAAGGAATATATTGCAAATGAATAATACTTGCCATCACAGATTTATATTTCCTTTGTATGATCTGTCTCGTTTTTGGATCTGAAACGTAAAATATTGTCGTTTATAGGTTTTTATACGGTATCTTGGGCAAAAATATCTTTGAATTAATGGGTAACTAGCAATATGGTTGGCCGTTAAAAAGGTGTTTTAGGTAGCCTCTATCACACGTTTGTGCTGTAAAAGACCGCATAGCCTAGAGACGCGTCGTATGTTGGCAACTCAGCAGTAAGATTAGGAACGACAAAGAGGACACATATCTTTTGGAAAAGCACCCAAAACGTTCATTCATGTTTGATAACAATCGGATCCAACCTAATTTCTGAGTTTACACTCGTCTTTCATCCATATCTACTTAAAGAACTTTAATAAAACTTACTAAATTCTTCTAAAACGAAGATACCGCCATTCTGCGTGAAGCACTTTCTAATATGATCCAGCCGCACGAAAAACTGTAACACAGACAAATACAGTGATAATTAAAAAAAAACTGAAACTAAAAAAAAAAATGGTTATGAAGTGTACCTATACTATCAACTAAATAAAGGTTGTAACAGACGTGCGCACATCTATGTAGCTTAGGCTGAGGGTGGAAAATATTATTAGGAGTGTAGCCTGCCGCCGTGCACGGAAAGTCAATAATGTCACCCAGCGTTGGGCGTGCTACACGTTCGTGTCGGTATAATTCAGCGTGAAGATATAATTATTTTGTAGTAAAACCGCTCGGATGAATCGAACATGATTCAGCGAGTGTGGATCACGATTGGAGTCTGTCAATACGACCCAAACGAAACCTTAATTTAAATGTAGACCCAATCGATGGAAATATAACGTGCAAACCTGAAGAAGTTTATTAAATGTATATTTGAGTCCCGATCAACTAAGGGATAATAGATATAGGTATACACTATTAATTCAAGAAGTAATTAAAAAAAGGAGGCACCCAGAGCAAAAATCCATCCCAATTGTTATTTTTGTGGTCCTGCTATCTCAATCAACTGTATGTGAAAGTTCTATTTAATTCTTACGTGAATTTCGTCACGGGGTGGGAACCATAATAATATGCTTTCTGGGAAAATATAACAAACTCCCACAGGTATTAAACTATCATGCGGATTTAACTTTGGACCTACCAAAGCATAGTTTTCGCCTCACTTTTTTGCATGTCAGTTATTTTAGGGTTTGCATCAGATGTATTTTAATTTTTTACTCGACTTCACAAAGAAGGAGATTGAATTGTTAGTTATTTTCATTGTATTACAGATTTGTAAGGACAACAGAATCTCTCAAAGACTACCATCTCGTGAAAATACCGTATGTTGAGGATTTCTTAAAGTTAAAAGAAAAATTAAGTTATGGTAATTCCCTTACAATTTGTCTCGACACAAAATATCACACCACTTTTATGAAATGAAATAGGACAGGATTATTTTCATATTCACCCAAGTATAATCATGGATAAAAAGAAGTAAAGATACAATAAGTAAATATGTGCATCTGGACTGAGTGCCCGTTTTTTATTTATTGTTGGATCAACTTGAAACTTATAGCGGTTTTTGGTAAAAATACCTAATTAAAATTTGATGCCGGAAAGCATAAACTTAAACGTGAAACAAAGCTGTTATAGACAAATATCTATGGCCCTCAGTTCAGACGCACTCTGAAAACGGCATAACATAAATCTCAGAAAGTACTACCTCTGTGATAATCGGGCATTTTACGTCAAATGCCGTAGTGGTAAGGTTGATTTTCACTTGTAGTTAAGATAGCATTGATCGATACGATCATGGACCATGCCCGGGTCGATGGCGCGTCGTGTTCCACGCGCGCTTCAAAGAGCTGTCAGTAATACGACAGGGCCCCTTAGAGGACCAAAGCCTGCCGGGGTCGCGGAACTGTCTTATCAGATAACCGTAGGCCCGGATTACGTTCCGTGCCTACGGTTACGGGCTATTAAAGGATACCGTGGATTTAAGTCAGTACAAGTCTGACAGTCCCTCCCGTCCTGCCCTGGGTGAGACTCATTTGATGATAATTATTACCACGTAAAAAATAAAGGGGGTATGACAAGAATAGGCTCGAATCATGTAGCGCCGTAACAGACCACTGAATACTCAATCGAACTTAACTGAAAGTGAAGTTCGACTGTAATTATTCTTGTCGTTATATTGTCCGAAGATGATTAAGAAAACACTTGTAGTCTCGGCTTTAGTCTAAGACGCTACACATAATTTTAAAGACAAAAGCTTTACGAACGCACGCCCACATGTGCTGCCATCTCTGAAACTAACTGACATTTGAGATTTTTGAATCATGGTTACCTTACAAAACTTGTTCAAAGGAAAATTAAAAAATGTTTTTTTTCGTAAAGTATAGCATTTAGAAGAAAATACTTAAAAATTTCTCAAAACTTTTCAGCTTATTTATTTCAAACTCGGAGCCTGCACATAGCCGGTAAAACCGAAAATATAAGGGCTCTCAGTTCAGACGTTATCCGAAAATTCGATTGCCATTTACCTTTCAACCGTTACTTTCTTATTATTTCTTTTTCAGAAATTCATTGGGGTGTTTAACTATATGGTAAAAGAGGCGAATGTATTTATTTCTTCATTTAAAGCTATGTTTCAGTGGGGCTCTCAGTTCATAAACGTCTGGACTGAGAGCCCTAAGTAAAACTGCTATAAATCTGTAATGCCATATTCTAGGACGTTGAAAATTTCTTAAAATCTTTAAGAAATTCTTAATTAAAATTTGAAATATAAATCATTATCACAGAGGTAGTACTTTCTGAGATTTATGATATGCCGTTTTCAGCGTGCGTCTGATGGGCCATAGATATTTGCCTATAACAACTTTGTTTCACGTTTAAGAAATTTATGCTTTGCGGCATCAAATTTTAACTATTTTCAACTAAAACCCCTACAAGTTTCAAGTTGATCCAACAATAAAAAAAAAACGGGCACTCAGTCCAGATGCACATTAAGTAAATTGCATATCTAGTTATTTAAATTCATGCATCCGAAATAATAAACACTTATCTACAATGCTTACAAGCATAATATCTAAACATCGATATAATAAAATTGCACATTTAATTTCCTTTGGAGTTCAATCGTTTGTAAAATAATTATAACTTAGTAGAGAGCAAGGACAACGGATAATTATCGCATTTTTCTGCGAATTCCACTCAAACTTCTGCATCGTGGGTTTCGAACACACACTTGGTAATACCCAACAATACAATTTTAGAGTATTTTTACGAGAACATGTACAGACGGCAGCACATCAACCTACCTCAATCTGTCAAATTCTTTAATAGATTTTCAACCTTACTACAATAATAGTGGAAGGTTAATGTTCGATTGGTAAAATTTGACAGTTTGGGGTAGGTTAACCTGCTGGCGTCTGTACATTGCAGAGTCAAACCGCCAAAGGAAATTAAAAAAAATACATGCATATTATTAAAAAATACATACATGCTATACGAGGATTGGAGTCCAATACACTAACGGCAAAATAGCCCGCCTTCTTTCTACCCTAGTTAGTGTATCGTTTATCGGGTGCAAAAACTAAAACTACGCCAATACACTGTTTTCTTTAATTCCTTAATACAAAATTGTCCATGGTCAGGTCCAATCTTGGAAGCCAAAGGTACCAGATTGTTTTTTAAACAAGACAGTTTAGTAAAATCGGAACTAATGTGGCGTCATTTAGTTTCTGCAGCTGAGACATCGAGCAAAGAGCGAGGTTGAGGAGTTCGGCAGGTGGCGGGGCGGCGGCGGGAGTGCAGTGTGCGAGGTCAGAGGTGCGGGGAGCGGTGCGGGCGCGGCCGCACCGGAACTTGTGAGATGGCGATGCTCTACGACTGACCTCGTGACTCGCGTCCGGTAAGCTTTAGCGCTGACGGACGCTCGCTATGGTTCCGGGTGATAGGGGGACGAACGAACTAAATCTCGGCACAAAGTGCGAGAGCGAAAGATCGAGACCGCTCGCCGGACGATCCACGATACGAATGCAAGCTGTCGGGTGCGTTAATATAAACAGATAATAAACAAAGGGCGTCTATGTGCATGCACGACTGCGCGCATCGGCGCTCGCCGCACTCGGGAGAACTAATACAACGCTAACAACGGCTAAAAACAATCTGTAAGCCTCAAAACTACAAGTAAAGCCCTACGACCTCGAACGATCATCGCTAGATGCGATTCTCACGGTGACCGTGACTAAATCTTAAAGGTCATAAAGGTCGTGTCGATCATCGTAAGAGCCAGCCATTACTATGAATGAACCACTGTGTACCTCGAAATCCTTTTGCGCAGCGGCGCGTGTTCGGCGTGTCCGGAAAGAGTAGAACAGACAAAAAGATGATATTAGTTGAGGGCGGCCGAGCGCGTGTCAAGGACCATCTCAAAAGTTCCTAGCGAGAGCACAGCGGCGCCCACGCACTCCAGCGATGTACGGGATGGCAGACAAATAGCACATGCACAAGTCGTATGGAGTAATAGAACGTATATCAGATGGACAACGGTTAGTCTTAAATGTAAAAAAATAATCTAAACTATTACATCGAATAGTAGATAAGGATATTTAAGGGCAAAAATACTGGGTCTTAATTAGACCTAAGCTTTGTCGACAATAATACGGAATTAGTAAATGCAAAATCATCTGAATTTCAAACAAAATATATAAGATAAATATCATATAAATATAGTATGAAAAAAATAATATCAGAGAAAAAATTGAAGAGAAATCCAAATAGGAAAGTTTGAGTGGTCCTTGCGTCCGGATAAGTTTTATGAGGATGAGAATTTTAAATCTAGGCAAATATTTTATGTGGGGTATCGACTGAACAATGATGACTTAACGATTCTTAATATTTATATTAATTTATTTGTGCCTGTATATTAATAGAAGGTATACTTGTTTTATTGGATAGATAAGCTTCATAATACGGTACGATAATAACAACGCGCTAACGGCACCGATACAATATTGATACAATGAAGCATTGGCAGCGCGGACGCTGTTGTTGTGTACTGTCGTACAGCGAGTGTACAACACTCTATCTCTTACTCGCTTGTATCGAGATTTTTCCCAAATCAAGCATATACACTGACAGATATCTTACCTGGACAAATGATTCAATGACAATACCAAAACGTATCTACCTACTCTGACTTGTAGGGTTTTGGTACATCATTTTGATAACTTATCATATAAATAACATAAACAAGCTGACAAAAAGAGACGAACAGACAAACGAAGCGTAGGGACGTACCTTGCTGTGGTGGAACAGAAGTCCGACGCCTTCCATGCACACCTTTGGAGTTAAATATATTAATGTTTTGTTGAATCAGTGCACATAATCATTGTCATTAGTGGTCGCAGCTCGTTCTCGAAAAAGGCTCAATTATTTTCGATGACATTTGCAATATCGAGGTTTAAGACGATCGATCTATCGATCGTGCAAAAATTGATCTATCAAGGTCATCAAACATCTGGGAAAAATCAATTTCTCTATTGAAATCCGAGCAACCCTGGTCGTGATTTATGGTACTCTTTACTACAAATTGATAGGTGATTACAAAATGATATTTTAATTTAAACAAAGTCAAGTTAAGTCAGAGCATCGCTAGAGGTTGTTATTCTTTTTTCATAGCATATATTTTTTTAGTAATAATATGAGTTAGTTATGTTTGAACGTTGGTGTATCTCATGCACTGCATGGTTCCATTATCGCTTAATGTCATTTTCCGGAGAGCTTACATCGTAGGGAAACGAGCGGAAAATCGAGCGGAGACTTGTGTCCCACCAGTGGGAACATTATAGTCTGATGCTGATGATGAAGTCACCTGTATAAGTCCTCCCTCCCCGGTGGCACAGTCCTGTATGGGGAACTCCCCGCCGAGCTCGGCGGCGTCCTGTCGCCGCCCACTCTTCTCCATCGCTTCCTTGATGCAGTAGTATAGCGATTTACACTGTAACCATTAACATTATACTATATATACTTCTGAACACATGCACTCATCAGCATCAATTTCTATCAATACTAATTACAATCATTATGTACGTTAAAGGTAATCTCTGTTAGCACTGATCCCATTACAAAAATAATACATAAAACCCCTACATTCATTTAATACACAAAACTTTGGCAACCCTGAATAGAGAAAAGTTAATTTTCACGAGCTCATACCCACTTTAACTAATATTATAAAATGCGAGGGTGAATTTCTTTGATACGCATTCACTTATAAACTGCACCGATTTTATAAATTTTGGTAAGTACGGAAGTAGATGGGACACTGGAGGCCGCTAAATAGTAAACATAAACCGACGTACCTAAAAACGTTAAACATCTGTTGAACACAAAAAAGTCTAACTGCAAAACACGGGGTGCTAAGACAGGAAACCTCCACGTGCGCCCGTGGACTGGAGTTCCCTCTCGGATACGTCCGGGGGGAAGACCAGTTTTTCGGGCCGGTGCACCCTGGGATGCGGGCAAAAACTCTCCTTAGGCACTGTGTGCCTAAGGGGTTTCTTTGCCCGTATGCAAATAGCCTGTCGGGTGGACGCTCCAACGCGTGTCCCTCTGAACAGCAGAGGGCACAGCGGCGGAGCGGGCTTGCGGACGGTGAGTAATGGGTATGCTCGCCGTCCGACCAAGAACCAAGCCCGGGTCGGTGGCGCGTCGTGTTTCACGCGTCACCGACGGGGCCCCTTATGGGGCCAAATGCCTGCCGGGGTCGCGGATTTTTCTTAATCCAGGATACCGTGGCCCCGGAACGTAAAGGGCATCCGACGGAACACGGGTGGATTTTAGTCAGTAAGAGTCTGACAGTCCCTCCCGCCCCACCCAGGGCGGGAGGACTCATTTGATGATTTTGCCACCCCTAAAAAAAAAAAAAAAAAAACTGCAAAACACCATTATATCAACGTCAAATGTCGTTTTGGAGTTAACCCTTTTTTTAGACGAGTGTTCACTGTTCAACCGATGTTTAATTATTTTGTAGTAACACGGTAAAATTCTTAGTCTGACGAAGTAATAAAAAAAAAGTGTGACGAACCTTCTTAGTATAGTATTTATGTAGCTGCGTCTGACCACCGTTCTTCCTCCAAAGACACAACACTCGTATCTTGGGACTGTACGTCATGTTTACCAGCCGCTCGTACCACCATCTTTCCACGATTGTGCCTGAAATTGAAGAATTCATAGCCATATTATGATAAACACGCATCGTGGATATAGTTCAAGGGTATTTTTCCCACGTTTTTATACACTCACTTTTCTTGTTTCAATATCTATTAACCCCTAGTAGTAGATCTTCTTTCGGTTATCATCAATTCATAGTAAACGACGACGACCACTTAGTTTTATTCGTCTGCCGCGCACGCTCTGTTTTGCTTTGTCATCCTATTCTATATCTTTTTCTACGGAGTGCACCGTCACACGCCTAAGTTCAGACTGGTAGCAGTACGGAAAAACGTCAGTTCGTAGCTCGATCTCAATATCCTAATACGGTGCCTACATGGTGTAATAATTCAATATCATTTACCTGCAGAGAGAAAAACGACAAAAAGCTGTTTCAGTTTTCGACTAATATTTTGGTAAATAACTCCAAAACCTGACGCTTTAAGACATTATGTCCTTTATATGTCGGGTGACCGATAGTGCCAAAACCATCAAACTCCTTTGTTTTGAATTTCAGGGTTGAGTTGAATTGCATCAGAATTTACAATAATGAATAAAACCGTATGTTGATGCCAAAATTCACGTGAGGCTTCCTCGTGATTTGCTACGCCCCGGTTGATACTAATTTGGGTAAAATAATTATAGTGCTACAAAGCTCTGTAACACAGTGGGTATTCCACCTCCTCTGTTGCTTCAACCTCTTTCCTTTTGGATCTATATTGATTTTTTAATTTTTGAATGCTCATAATTATTTCGAATTTCATTCTGTCATTGCGTCATCTTCAATTCTTTTTTGTTCAGGTCAGTACAATTTTACGATGGCTTGCTGCTGCATGTTCTGCAATATTATTTTATTTTCATTTTATTTTGTAAGTAAATTCAGTTATATGTTGTGCTTCCTATAACTGTAGTGAAGTTTTAAGAATTATTGTAACACCTCGTATATTATCTATCCTGATAAAGGGTTCCACCCTTGGGGCTGTTACTCTTTATTTAAAGTCCCATTACTCTTCCCTCCTTAACTATTGCGGCAATCATCCATTAGGACGTGGACGACTGTCTCAGTTCTCTTGGCGGTCAAATGACGTTCATAAACGGGCGCTATTAGTACCTACATATATTTTGTGAAATGTATTAAAGAACTAAAACTTGTTTTTTTTTTTTAACCATGTTTTTGTTAGTTTACCTTGGGAATTCCACGCCTTAATTACCTTCTTGATCTACTAGTCGCAAACACGACTGCTTAGCTTGTGTTCCTGGGTTTGAATCCCAGGTCGGACAAATTGATGTTATCGGTTAATGGCTATAGGTTCGCTCCCTGTTGCATGTTACTTAACAAAACCGGGGAAATGTGGGTGTACTATTAGTGTACAGATCCCCTAGACATGCGGCAATTGGTAAACGTTAACGGTCATCATCATCATATCAGCCTATTGCAGTCCACTGCTGTACATAGGCCTCTCCCAGGGAGCGCCACAGCGCACGAGAACATTCCTACTTGATCTTTCTTCGGTTCTGAGGCTGACATGAACGTTAACGCTTAGTAGTCTTCAATAGATTTTCAACTTTATGCGTTTGGGTATTAAGTTAGAAATCCGATATCGCTTGGCACCTATCAGGTGGCCTACCATGAGTACCATGACGTCTTAAAGCGTGAGTAGATCCGCTGTGGGAAAGCGACAGAACTATAAAGTCGTCTAGCGCCATCTCGTTCCCACAGCTGAACTATTCACTAATACTAGCTACTGGAATCGCTCCGCAACATCAATTTCAAGGCGTTCGTGGTGCGTGGACAAATACCGGCATGGATCTTGAGCGCTGACCTTCACCTGCGCCAACGACCATTTATATCTAGACTCCTAATCACAGGCGACCGATGTCTGTCAACACATTAGGTAAAAAAATCTTATAAACGTCGTGACTCGACCACTCCTGTGAGTCCCCTCGTCGCACTGACCTTGAGTTAGCCAATCAGAACGCAGACCCCGTCCCCGTTAGCCAATCAGGACGCAGTACCTCGTCCCCCTCGCTTACGTCATACCTCAGCGACTTGACAGAATAATTTTCGTTAGTCAGATCGTGCATGAGGCGTCTAGATATATATGGTCGTTGACCTGCGCAGAAGTGAGTTATTAGGTCCCTTTGGTAGATGAAGTGAGGAACGGGGGCGGGGAAAGTGTAGCCGCCACTCGGGATTCATTGTTTTATGCGTTTTATTGTGCGTTTAATTTGTCGATAAGTGTACGATGAGCAAAGCGATCCCCACTCTTACGCCGAGCGCACAAGAACCGTGCCGGTATCTGTCCCAACATGTTTACTGCACCTCGTCATGGAGGAGAACTTTTGGCCGCAGGACGTGGTGTTCCGTCGCTTCTGCGGACAAGTGCCACTGGAGTGCACTATAAAATAGTGCTAAGTGAAGTGATTACTAATATAGTCTTAAGTTTCTGTATACTAACAGTAACTATAATATTAGTCTATAAGGTATATATCTATGGGCCCAAGTAGCCTGAAATAAATTGGATATTACTATTACTATTTAAGACGGCCACCAGGGGGGATATTACAACGTCTTAAAACCAGGCTTGTTCCGGCGAGTGAAAGTGACAGAGCTATACAAGTCGTCTAGCGCCATCTCGTTCATTCACAGGAACAAGCCTGGTTTTAAGACGTTGATAAACCCCCCCAGGTCTGTCTAACCCCTGTGTTACCTTGCGTGGAGCGCAGTATGAGTCCGTCGTCGCGCACCTCCATGAAGCGCAGCTCCCCGGCGGCGTCTCCCTCGTGTACGGTGAAGGAGGCGCGCCGCAGGAGACGCGACCCCAACGGCTTCAGTTCTATGTCGTTGCCGTGCTATAGCACACAAACACACCTTTATTACGGACTAAAATAAAATAAACGGACAACTGCGAGTCAGAGGGTACAAAACGGTAATAATACAGGTATTTTTACAGAGGTCAAAAGAAAAGAAAAGAAAAATTGAATAGAACTTGTTTCCTTTGTTTTATTTTATTTTTGTAATAACTGATTGTTATAAACGCAAAACGTAACCTATAAAAAGTAACATTTACTTTTTAAAAGATACGATCAGACAGACAGCTATAAAAAGTAAGTCGAAGTTAGAGTACGGAGTTTCTTACCCACTGTTCTCCATACGAATCTAACCTTGCGAAAGGGTGTGGAACAATCTCATTTCTTTTATTATTCGATGTTCAAAAGTGCCTTTTTGAGGGCCCTATTGAAATAAATGGCTTGACTTTGACTAAGGTAAGTATAAGGATTGATCAAAAGTCGTTGAAGACACGGAAAAAATGTAAATGTATTTTAGGTCAATGAATGAATCGTTCTCTCGTCTACTTACTAAAGTATGCACAACATCGAGTAGATGGTTAACTTCTTGGCTATAAACCAGTCCGATGTGACTCTTAGCGAGCAGACGGCGCACTTTGTTCCTCACGATGTCTGCATCCACACCAACCAGCACCATCGCAGCCGTCAAGTTGTATAGCGCGGTGGACAGAAGCCTGTCTTCCTCATGCTCGAGCCGCTTCCGCTCCGTCTCACTGAGGCACTTGTAACGCTCCATCATCTCGTTGGCGCCCTGGTCCATCCCGATCATGTCACGTTCCTGACTCACAGCGTCAAGGAATGCATCCTCCCAGAACTGCATTTGGTCCCATAGGTTTGATCTTTCTTTGCCTTTAATGAAGAAGAATGATCATTTGAAACCGTGAACAACGTTGACAAAATGTTTGAAAAATTAAATAGTCCTTCGAGCCGGATGAGTACTACTATTTCATGTTTTTACTTGGTGAACAGCCAACTTTAACCTATTTTATGCTAAAAACCTTCAAGATAAAGGTTTAAAAATATGTAAGCATTAGCCTAGGCCAGTGATTCCCAATGTGGTCCAGGTGGACCCCCAGGGGTCCACGGGAGACTTGCTGGGGGTCTACGTAGGCGTGAACAAAAAATGGGGGTCCATAAGATGATAATGGGGGTCCACGAAAATTTATCTTTGATAGTAAAGAGCAAAAATGTAAGCATAGTTTTTATAAGGGTCTACCTATATTTTAATAAGGCAAGCGACTGTTACTTGTCCAAACTTGCGTATTCGATATAACCTTCGATCATTAATTGAAATATAATTATGAAGCAAAACATTAGTCGGCGCGAATTCTCTAAATTTCCAAACTTGTCGGAGGTGATGTTGGAGGTATTGATGAGGATATCCATACCTACAGTCAACATTTAAGTGCCCTGCATGATGACTTCAAAACCAGGTTTGAAGATATGCTGACGATGGATATACCACCACGGATCATAAATCCATTTGATGAAACGGAGTTGGCCAATGTTGTATTACAAGAGGAGCTGCTCGAGCTAAGCACCAATGAGGAGCTGAAGGTGAAATTTAGAAAAGGCTACCAAACATTTTGGCTGCAAGCAGAAATACCCGAAAAATATCCTGGACTGTGGGAAATCGCAAGGAAATTTTTAATAGCTTTTCCCTCATCGTACCTTGTCAAAAAGGAGCAAATTAAAAATCACAGAGTGAGGGGATTTGCGGTTATTGCTCACAAAAATAAAGCCAAACATTGATCGTTTGCTGAAACACCATCAAATACATCCTTCCCATTAATTAAAATTATGACCTGAACCTATATTACCTTATTATTTTCTTGTAATTTTATTCTTTTAATTAATTTTTCCAATTTAACCATTTTTCGTTTTTATTTTACCTATCGGAATATAGGGACAGAACTCAGAAGCGACACAATTTTTATTTTTTGGCGACTTTAAGAATGTGGTAGAAATGTAGCAGCAGGGGGTCCACCGAAACCAGTAAAATTTTGAAAGTGGTCCACGAGAAAAATAAGTTTGGGAACTACTGGCCTAGGCCTTTCAACTTTCCCCAACTACTCGTATGTTGGGGTCGACTGTCAGATTTACCGGATGTAGCTATAAATACCAGTTTTTTCATGGAGCGACTGGTATCTGACCTCCGCAAGCAAGGTGGAGGTCAGATAGGCAGTCGCTAAGACTGGTTGGAGGTCAGATGGTGCTTGATTGGATTGGAAACTGGTTGGCAGATTTTCGGGCCAGTAAATAATTAACTGCAACAACTATCAAAAATCTATGAAAAATATAAGGAGCCAACGTCCTAATTTACTTTGCGATGTATGAAGAAAATCCGGTATGTATTAATGGTCACCCAACCATGTATCGACACAGGCGAGCGCAGTCGGCCTAACTAAAGTTACTATTTAGCCCCGAGCTCCTCAAGAAAATTATACGTATTTTTTTTTTACTTAAAAATTGCCAAGTTTAAGTACAGTTGTTTACCAATCAATCCCTGATAAAGATAGGTCCGTGTGGTGTCGGGCGAGGTGATGGGCGAGGTGACGGGCACCCCGACGGGCGGGCGGTACCCGCTGGCGGACGACTTGGTCGAGAACACGCTCGCCGCGCGCGGCTTTACCGCGCCGCCCGCGCCCGGTCCGCTGCGGGCCACCTGCGTGCACGCACGTAGTATTCACATATGTACGAAAATATTATGTAGGGGAACAGTGTATAAGACGGGGACGCGAGGTATAACGGGGACATACACTCTTTAGGCATGCTTAACACAATATTAACGTAGCGCAAGCGCCATCAGGACGTCTTTGCTAGCAGCCATTAATTGTGTTAAGTTTGCCTTAAGCGTGTGTGTGATTTCCCATAATACCTCGCGTCCCCGTCTTATACACTGTTCCCCTATTTGCTGCGTCAGGAATCTTTTGGCGATTAAATTACATTTTTCGAACGGTAATGATTAAAAAAAACAAGACGGTGTTTTTAGTTCCGATTATGGGCACATGCCAAAAGAACAATGACGCACTCTACAATTAACAAAGAAGTAAACAAATGGAGGAGGCGAGTGCATAATTAAAATTTAAACTGAACTCGTTTTTAAAGTAAGCGGTTTTGGCTTTATCGGTCGCCCGTCATTATGTTTTTTTTTTTTCAGAATCGCTGTGCCCAACCAAAGTTATATTTACATAGAGGACACTTAGAAAAACAAAAAAATATATAATAGACCTAAAGCGTCAGGTTTCAGAGGTATTCGCCGAAATATAAGTCGAAAACTAAACCTTGGAGATTTTTTGACTATTTTCTCCCTGCAGGTATACATATCGAATTAGGACAACATAATTACATCATGTATGCACGTGACTGACCACGAGTTTTGGAGTGTCATCTATCTTAATACCTATATACCTTTCTCTGAACACTGCGATTCTGAAAAAAAAACAAAACGGCGGGCGACCGATAGGGCCACCATCTATACAAAAAACTTCAAACTTATTTCAAAGTAAATAAATTTCTTCCACCACGGTGAGTTTAAGCGGATATGCGTCTCCATTTGTGCACTATTTCGTAAAAAAACAAACATTCTTTTTTGAATAGTGCTGTGCGATGCAGTACTTCTCATACAAAATAGATTTTAGTGCTTTAGACACCGATGCCTTGACAGATTACCAGGAAAACAATGTAATTATTTCCAGAATAGATTCTTGTTAATGTTAATTGATAAGAAAAATATGGTTTATTTAACTACGATATCGAAAGTTAACAATTTTACTATCAACTGATTATATAGACACGTTACATGCAAGTCTAAATACTGCAGCGACAAATAGCCTTTATAACAAATTTTGTGTAAAAGATTCCAATTGTGAGGCTATCGTTTGATCGCATAGTACAAGCTCAGTAAGCATCTACGACGGGTGACTACAAATCGCACTAGGACTTACATTGAGGAACATGACGTCAGTGTCAGATAGGTTGGACTTAAAGGAGGCGCGGTGGTCGTAGATATTGGCTCGGTTGGTGGTGATGGAGCCGCTCTCGTCGGCCGAGCACGACGACGAGGGGGCCTGTCACAACCCGCCCATGTCACACAGCGGTATCAACAGCTTACGTCACAATACCAATCGATTCATGACAAGTCAACTACTATGCCATTAAAGGTATATTCACACACATCAGTCACGTAACGTCACCGTCACGTCACCGACAACGGATCGGTGACAGTTTGTGTTCGTATCCACAAACATAAGTCACCGTCACGTCGTTCGTCAGTCACGTAGCCGGTTTGACTGAATCATTGAACAATAACATTAGTCAAGTTACGGGTTGGTCACACGTGTAGCATTGACGGTAGCACGACGCTGACTGAACTGAGACGTGACGATCCCGGGTGTGTGGGGATAAAAGTATGGAAATATTATTTGACGTGCCTGACCGATGATCACGTGCCGGTGACTGACGTGTGGGAAAAAAGTCATACCAGGAGTATAGAAACATTTTTTTTTAAACCGGGCCGGTGACGTGACGGTGACTGATGAGTGTGAATGCACCTTTAACAGTTTAACCTTTAATATTACAGTTCAATTTGTTACAATAGTCAAAATTACCGTAACTTCATTTCAATTTTCATTTTTGTACCTAAAGCATAAGCTGTTGATCTGCGTCTTTCGTTCTTTTATCACAAGTGACATGAGACGTATGTTACATTTTCTCTTACATCTTTAACTAGCATAATATTTACTAATTTCATTATACATTATTCTACAACATTAATTTTATATCAGTATACTTTTGTAGTACAACCATGCGGGATGTTATATAGGTACCTTCCTCATTTTATTTACTTAAGCCAGTTTGTTAATATAATGTGTAGATAGCTGTGTTAGTGTGGATATGTTAAAATAATTATAAACGTTAATTGTTGTGTATAAGTATATTTGTATTTGAGCTGAAAGTAGAAAATATAGCAATACAACACGGCTCAAAGCAAAGGTAAAGTTAGTAATTGAAAGGTTATCATGAAGTTAATGTAATGTAATTTAGAAGGGAATGAAATCATAATTACAAAATGGCTTTGCTTGTATAGGACAGTCTGAAGCGGTATCACACCTTGGGTTACAGCTGTCATGCTCAAGAGTTGATTTTTACTTTTATACAGACATTAAGATAGATATAGCTTCCACAAGGATGTTTAGGATGACAACACCATGCAACACTTAACATAATTATACAAATTGATGCAACACTTACATCTGAGTCGAACGATGTCAATTTGCTAAATAGTAAGTTCCTCTTCTGATTCAACATATCTTTAAACATTTCTGTTGTACTTTGGGCTTCAGATGTATCCATTTCAGGGTAGTTTACTACTGGTACATCTAGAATGTTACATATAAAATTATGTATCATATAAAAGAACAAAAAAAAAAGATAAAATGTCATAATTATTTAAGGTGCGTCTAAACGGGCAATATTTGACTGTGGCCCGGCCATAAAGCCACGCATTTTTGCTCCGACCATAAATCAAACGTATGAGCCAAACTGGTTCAGACATAATTATTGTCAAGATTTAGTACCTTTTTTTATCGTGGTAAAATCATCAAATGAGTCCTCCCACCCTGGGCAGGGCAGGAGGGACTGTCAGACTTGTACTGACTAAAATTCATGGTGTCCTTCAATAGCCCTTTACGTTTCGGGGTCACGGTATTCAATAGTCCCGCGACCCCGGCAGGCTCTTGGGGGTGGGGTGGGGGGCGTCATTGTAAGATATAGTACCTTAAAATGTTTTAGATGGCCGGAAATATTGAAAAGGTTTTATTTAAAATATTGGCTGTTTAGAGACCTATAATTAAATGAATAGGAACATCACTAACCAGATTGTGAACTCTTCCTAGACGAAGGTGTCGACGATGGCGTTTCTAAGTCCTGTCGTCCATAGTGGTCCATAAGTGCGGACCCGGCCATGCCGCCATGTTCCAGGCCCGCGATCTCCTTGCTCCAGTAGTGTGTGTGGGCCATCTCCGCCAGTTGGAACACGGAGGCCATTCCTCCCAGACCGAAGTTGGAGTAGGTGTGCTCGAGGCCGTGGACCACTGCCTGTAGGACCTTCAGCATGCCCTTCCATACTGGCTTGCTCACGAACTTGAGGGAAGGTTAGGAAAATTCTCTATGAGCTTTTATTCCTATTTTTTTTTTGTTTGATTAAAGATATATTGGAATTTATTATTAGAATTTAAAACGGGATATTTCCTATGTTTATTATTTGTTTTATGGCCACATCGCTCGTAGAACTGACAACCGATGGGGAAGAAAAGTTCTCGAGTGGCGACCACGGACCGGAAGACGCAGCGTAGGTAGGCGACCACTAGGTGGACCGACGACATCGTGAGGGTCGCGGGCAACCGATGAATGCAAGTGGCAATTCGGCGTGGCGGTCTAAGGGGGAGGCCTATGTTCAGCAGTGGACGTCTTACGGCTGATGATGATGATGGTTATTTGTTTTGAGTTTCTGATATTACGGGGCTGTTGCAAACGCCATGATCACGGATAAATTGTAGTAATTGCATTTTAAATATCCTGTTTTAAATCCTATTACTAATGTTAGTTTAAAAACTTAAAATGGAATTTGTATACCAGTTACATCAAATCTTACTTTAAAAATTGGTGTAGGTGTTAAACTGAGAAAATATACTCACCACATCGTCCACTTTATCGTTAGGTGTGGTCTTTCTATTGAAATTCCTATTAAGCTTGCTGAGGACCATGTTCCGGTAGGACTCGTCCTCCATCAACTTCTTGAGACGGTTTAGTTTCAGCCAGCCCACACCCTCGCCTTCGAGTACGTGTTGAACTAACTGTAATTTAAGAATACTTACTTTATAGCACTGTGATAGATATGAAATTTGTTTTAGTTTGGTAGGTTTCAAGAAATATATTATAAAAATTCGGAAACGTTATGCAACAGTTCAATCAAAAAAATATAATATTTCTATCTACACAGGGCAGGATGTGTTCAGTACTGAAAATGAAAATGACATCTAAACAGAAATTTTATATTCCAGGTGTCCGCAGACTTTCATTAGCTAATTTGTTTTGACTTTGTTGTTTGTAAGAACTACGATTAGCACATTTATATCTGAATTGTAGGTGGATAGTTACGTCATTAAGGAAGGCTTGGTTCTCAGTGTTGGCGGAGGGTCGCTGGTGCATGGGCGCGGGCGGTGGCGTGGGCGGCGCGTGCCGGATGAGCGGGGAGCGCGCCACCAGGCCGCGTGCGCCCTGTGAGAAGGGACCGAAAGACGCCAGTGGGGGCCCGCTGCCCGCTCCGCTCGCACCGCCGCCTCGCCCGCTGTGCTCGCCCGGCTTGCCTTGTTTGGTGCCTACAACATAGTACGAAAAGGTAGGGTCACAATTCACTTTCCCCAAAAAACAAACCCTTCGTGCGCAAGTCCGACTCGCACTTGGCCGGGTTTTTTTTACGTCACGTCTATTCTGTCTAGTCTAGTAATCTACCTATGTTTTACAAAATAAAATATTTGATTTGTCTAAATATTATTTTTTACCGACTTCAAAAAAAGGAGGTTATCAATTCGACCCGTATGTATGTAATTTATTTATTTTTTATCAAAACTTATTCAATCATTACAGGGTTTTATATTATCAGAACTGCCCAGTTTTCATATATGTTAGTCTATATCAGCGTCTGAACAAATGTGCCAAATTTCATAAGTGTATGTATGTATGTTTTTATGTTTGTGCACGCATATCTCCGGAACTATAAGTTCGATTTAAGTAATTCTTTTTTTGTTGTACTAGGTATTGTTCAACTTAGGGTACACTGCAAGTTTCATCAAAATCGGTTTAGGAGTTTTAGAGATAAGGATTTTTTTATGTTGTGACGGATTACAAGATTAGTGCATATGTAAGAAAATTTTGTATTTTACAAGAATTTGGGTTGAACATGTAATAAATAAACTAAAAAGGGTAAAATAAAAACTTTTTTAAATAAAAAAAGTACCGACTTCAAAACAAATATAAAAAGTTTAAAATAACTTTTCTTTCGGAAGTCGGTGGCTTTGTTTTGTTGTGTCATTGACTATTGCCACCGACTTCCGAAAGAAAAGTTATTATAAACTTTTTTGTATTTGTTTTGAAGTCGGTACTTTAAAAAAAAAAGTTTTTATTCACATATAACGACTGTTTGACCCCCCACAAAGCAGTCAGTACTGGGTATTACGAATCACTTTCGCATGACTGTTTATCGAATTTCGGATCAATAACTTCCTGTAACGACTGTCGGATGTAGATTACAAGCCTCCCCAATATTGTAGTTCTACCCGCGCAGGTGTTATTTTTACCGACTTCAAAAAAAAGGAGGTTATCAATTCGACCCGTATGTATGTAATATTATCAGAACTGCCCAGTTTTCATATTATGTTAGTCTATATCAGCGTCTGAACAAATGTGCCAAATTTCACAAGTGTATGTATGTATGTTTTTATGTTTGTGCACGCATATCTCCGGAACTACAAGTTCGATTTAAGTAATTCTTTTTTTTGTTGTACTAGGTATTATTCAACTTAGGGTACACTGCAAGTTTCATCAAAATCGGTTCAGTAGTTTTAGAGATATGGATTTTTTTTATGTTGTGACGGATTACAAGATTAGTGCATATGTAAGAAAATTTTGTATTTTACAAGAATTTGGGTTGACTATTTAATAAATAAACTAAAAAGGGTAAAATAAAAACTTTTTCAAAAAAGTAACCGACTTCTAAAACAACAACAAAACAAAAAAGAGTGAAATAACCTAATTAATAACTAATTTCGGAAGTCGGTGGCTAAAAATAAATGAAATATAAAAAATAAAGCCACCGACATCCGAAAGAAGTTATTAATTAGGTTATTTCATTCTTTTTTTTTTTGTGGTTGTTTTTAAAGTCGGTTACTTTTTTGAAAAAGTTTTTTTAAACCACGAACTTTCCATCTAATATGATCATGCATTACACATCATTTTGACACATCAAATATTAACGTTAGAGCAACATTTCTTTGTTTTTAAATCATTTTTTTTTAAATTGCATCTTTTGGCTAAGTTAGCCAAAAGATGCAATTTAAAAAAAAATGATTTGAAAGGCAAAGAAAATAAAAATTTTGAGTAAATGTTTAAACACATCATGTTTCTAAAATTATAAGTATTGGTCCTACCTTTGTTTCCAAAGAAGTCACTAAACATGCTTGATGTGGAGGCAGCCAGTCCATTGAGGTCAGAGCTAATGTTAGAGAAGAAGTCCCGATGCGTGGTCGTTAGCAAGTTAGTGGTCTGTAGCGCGGTGGAATCACGACGACCGGAACTGCTACCGTTCGAATCTTGACTGTCTCCCTATCATGGAAACATTAGAAAATGAATTATCAAGAAACCGACTTCTATAAAAACAATTTGCAAATTAACTAGCTTTAAAAAATATGATTTGACGTGAAGTGTTTTTTAACAACCAACTTGCAAAATAAATATCATTGATCATTTAACTATTACATTATAATATTATTATTGGAAGTCTTTTGAAGTTACTTTGTTTCTTTGAGCTTGACTTTATTGTCACCGACTTCCAAAAATAACTTTTCATTCAAAAGTTACTTAACTCTTTTTTTATTGTGGTTTTTAAAAGTAGGTAGGTTTAATTTTTTTAAGTTTTTTGTTTTACACTTTTTAGTGAGTACCGGCGTAATATTATGTTGTGTGATTTCGCAAACAATGCATAGATATGCGATAGCAGCAGTCGTTTTTAATTTGCTGTAATTTATTGAAGAATTTCTTTGATTTCTCCAAGATCCCATCGTGGAACCATCTGTAAAGGTATAGATATAAAAGAAGAATTTTCCAAATGTTAAAAAGCAGATGAATTTAGAATGTTCTCCTTTTTTTGAAGTCGATTAAAAATCCCCATTTTCCTAAAGATTAGCAACATTTTACAGTTTAATATTGCAACAGGAACACGAATGTACCTTCATCAATAATCCTTTTTTAGCAGCAGCTTCCTTTGCGCTCTTAGTAAAATCTCCCAGCGTAGACTTGCCAACATACGTGAGGTCTTCAAAAGTATTCTTGCTCACGGCTGTGGCCGTTTTGCTTGCTTCAAGTGCAGATTTGGACGCCTCGTGCATACTCTTTGAAGCTTCCTCAGCGGCCTTTTTCGCGTGCAATGTTAGCTGTTCAAATAAAAGCATATGTTTTAACCTTTTTTACACTTTTATTGATAGATATTTTCAAATATGCGAAGATAATGACAAGAAAAATCAGCTACGTGTCTGAAAATCTTTGGTAAGTTGGAATGTTAGCATGAGAAAATGAATTAAGCAATTTTATTGAGTTTTAGTAAAGGAAATAGTTTGAAATATTGTAAAATTTCATAGTTACTCTCTATTTCAAACTGGGGTATTCCAGGCCGTGATTAGAAAGGCTGAAAGGCTGGTACTCTAGCGTCGGCGACTTGATAGTTCATTACTTACAGCTAACTAAGCTACTAAATTTTACGTTCTACGTTTTGTGTGTGTGTGTGTACTATGCAGCTTCTACAATTCGTTGCTTAGCTCCACACGGTGATCAGTACCTGACCGAATGGCGCAAACATTTTCTTTTCCTCTCCATCTGCTACTTTTCCTTTCTTCTTTATTGGTTTGATTAAGTAACACACAGTTTTTGAATTAAATAAAAAATTGAAATTAACACATAAAACAAAAATTGACAACGACACAAATTCAATTTAAACACCGACATTCGCGGTAGTTGCGGCCATAAAACTTGCGAGTAGTAATAGTAGAGGGATTATGGATTTAAAATCTTGTATCTTTTCGCCTTATGACGGCACTTATCGCGAACGTTGGCGTGCTGTAAACTAGCTTCCATGTTACCTTGTCCATGTGTGCGAGCAGTCCTTCCTGACTGCTCTGTCGTGTTGTCTCCTTCACCAGCTCCTTAGCTTGAGCGGCGAATTGCTCCAAAAGGGATGACTGTGACGCTTGGCGAGACACACCGCTACTTACGCTCTAAAATTTGAATAAGAATGAATTAAATTAGATTTTTTATTAGCAAAGCATATCGATTATTTCATTCTCGTTTGTTTCAGGATTGTTTCTGATATTTTATTAAATTATGAATGAATGTTAATGTAATAATGTAGGTATAATGTACATGTGGCTTGCCATTAGCAATGAGTGTAAAACAACTACAGGACTAAAATATGTCAGTGTTTACTTTCGATGTTAAATAAATGAGATTAATGTTATGAAACCTTGAAAGTTCAGTAGGTATTTTTATTCTTAATTTTTGTTTGGTGCTGTCGCTCTCAGCTCAGCACGATGGTACAGTTGGTAATGTAAAGCTTCGGACACACACTGCGACTAATCGCTGCGAGTAAAATTGAACATGCTCAAATCGAACCGTGTGATTCGCTGCGAATAGCCTGTCAGATAAATCGAATACTCGTGGGTATTGGCAGCGATTAGTCGTTGTGTGACCAAAGCTGACGTTAAGGAGCAGGTGGCCTACCAAGTCGTCTTAAAGCGAAACTAGTTCCAGAGTAGAAACGAGATGGCGTTAGACGACTTGTATAGCTCCGTCTCTTTCCCCCAGTGGAACTAATCTCGCTTTAAAGCCTTTGTCAAAGAGACAGGCGAGGCGAATGCGATCCGAAGCGTTTTTATTTGTAATGTATGGAATTGTTTGAATCCAGTCACATGAAAAGCGAAAGCGATCCGATAGCGCGACCGAACCGAAGCCGTTTGCTTCATACAAAAGCTCGGTTCGCTGCACCCAGTTTGACGATGGTTCGCATTCGTCTCAGATTCGGTCCGGTTCGCCTTCGCCTGTCTGTTTGACAAAGGCTTAAGACGTCGTGGTAGATCCCCAAGTGCGTACTTTCCCGTGCTGGTGCGGGGGCAGCGAGTGGTGCGAGGGAGTGAGCGCGCGGTCGGAGTCGCTGGTGCTGGCGCTGTCGGCCGTGGCGCGCTGACGACTCACCACCGTCTTCGGAGTAGTGGTCGAGTTCGAGTCCGACTCGCGACCGAAGCTTCCGCTGTCAGTGTCCTAGTGATGGTGCTTGATTAGCTATGATATACTACCATTCGGTACTTCTTACAGTATGTGGCTACAAATAGTTCGTGTAATACAGCTGCCTCATCGCCAGTTCCTTCCGTTTGAAATTGGAACCGCGACAATTTCGCAATATACTTTGAAGTAGATTTCAATTGTTATTCAAATACATAGTTTACGTTAAAGGTCTTTTTACGTCGTCAAGATGGTGTCGCGAATCTCAAAGACTTCCTGTGGTCGCAGGTTTAAATGCTGCATATAGTCATTTTTTTTTCTTTCCACAGATAACTTTAAGATGGCGAATTGTCAGCCACTGTAAGAAGTAATAGAACTACTGTGATACTATAGTGTTCTATGAGCATTAACTAAAATGTAGGTACTAAATTGATTCAAATTCAGATATTTGAATTATGGACCAAAAAATCAGCAATGCTTTGTACGATATGGAACCTAGATAAAATGTTTCTATACGTATTAATACTATTGGAAAATAACGATCTTATTAGCTTCACGAAATCGTTCCAAAATGATTTTTCTAAATGAATTTCAAATAGATGTGAATTTTCGAATTTATTTGTCTAAAGTCAGTGCATTTGGTCGCGGTACTCACGAATTACCGTGACCCCAGAACGTAAAGAGCTATTGAATGACACCGTGGGTTTTAGTCAGTACGAGTCTGACAGTCCCTCCCGCTCTGTCCTGGGTGGGAGGACTCATTTGATGATTTTACTGCGATAAAAAAAGTCAGTGCATTTACTGTTGATATATCTAGTGATCAACAATGGGTGCTAAACATTCGTTAGTACACACACAGTGTTTATCAATAGCTGATTAGTTGTCCTTGGGAAGGGGGGGACCATCGACCATTTATATCTAGACGCCTCATGCACGATCTGACTAACGAAAATATTCTGTCAAGTCGCTGAGGTACAACGTAAGCGAGGGGGACGGGGTACTGCGTCCTGATTGGCTAACGGGGACGGGGTCTGCGTTCTGATTGGCTAACTCAAGGTCAGTGCGACGAGGGGACTCACAGGAGTGGTCGAGTCACGACGGTTATAAGATTATTTTACCTAATGTGTTGACAGACATCGGTCGCCTGTGATTAGGAGTCTAGATATAAATGGTCGTTGGGGGGGACAGAAGGGACTCATTATAGTGGTTGGGTCTACTTTATATAGTTTGTGGGTCTACTATACGCTATGTGCAAAGTCGGTAGTGGGGACTATCAAATCGATCTGCGGAGTGTAGTTCATCATCATCATCATATCAGCCGTAACCGTAAGACGTCTACTGCTGAACATAGGCCTCCCCTATATTATACTTCCAATAGGACCGGTTGTAAGCGGCCTGCATCCAGCGTGATCCTGTGGCCTTCATAAGATCGTCTGCCCACCTAGTGGGTTGACGTCCTACGCTGCGCTTGCCGGTGCGTGGTCTCCATTCGAGAACCTTATGGCCAAATCGGTCATCAGTTCTGCTTGTTAAATGACCTGCCCACTGCCATTTCAACTTGCTAATTCGTTGGGCTATGTCGGCAACATTGGTTAAAAATATCTAGTTTGGAAAAACTATCAGATTTTATATGGCCCCCAATAATGTACGGTACTAGGCGGTGCTGTCATCGCACAAACAGCGTATATTCCCCGGCATACTTACACTCTTCTTGACAGGCGGCGGGTGTCCCGGCTCGCTGGCCTGCACGGCCACGTCCCCGGGCTGCTCGTCGTCCGACAGGTCGGAGTGTTCCGAGCTGGACGCGGACGGGGAAGGAGACGTGGAGGCGCGGCCGGTGTCTCTGTCTATCACCTCCTCTACGTTACCGAACATCAGGGAGGAGGGCGGGCTGTACACCTGTTGTGAAGGAGTTAACATTTGTTTGTTAAATTGTGCTTAAGAAATTGATTAAAGTGTAGTTCTTTTTTGGGTTTTCGAAACAAAAAGTATTTGTTATGTCATTTTATATAATATTGTGTACACATTACGCTTATAAAATGTCAAAGGATTAAATCAAACTAATTCAAATGAAAATTTAAAGCTAAGTTCATATGACAGTCGCCGCGCGGTGGAAGCGTTTACATGACAGCATGTGTACGCGCGGCAGTCTAGCATCAAAATGGTTTCAAACCGCACAGATCTGAACGGTTGATACAAGTTTGTAGAACTAGTACATCATACTGCAGCGCGATCATGTAAACTTAGCCTTATTGTTTGTTTGAAACTGAATTATTATGTTTTAAAGGGTTTAGATATTTACCGTTTTTGGATCTAAAGATGACGACAGAGTCATAGGAACTTGCACAACAGCGCTGTAAGTCTCCCCGATGACGTGTTGTTGGTGCTGATTTCCACCTAGACATTTAAAAATAAGTCAAATAATGTATATTTTCAATACAATCCATTAATGTAGAAAGTCAGTGTTACCTGGAGATAAGTCGGATGAAGCCATTTCTGACACAAAGTCACTTAGTGAAGAGTATGACGAACTCGTGCTCTCAGCAGCCTCGGAGTCAGACCCACTCTCATCTGAAAAAACGGAACATTATCAAAATGAAATTGTAATATTTGATATGGATGCGTTAGATTTTAATTATTTATTATTAAATGTTCTGATATTTTCAACCCACCGATTTCCGGTATTTCTACCGATATGTTGCAGCTTCTACTGAAAAACCGAACGGTGGAAATGCAAAGCTTCCGGTACTTATATTTCTGGACTGGCTATAGATATAACGTACGTTCGAGTACACTGCAGTAACAAACCTGTCGGCTGGTTCTCCTGCCGCTGCAGCTGCCGCAGCGCTCCGTTGAGCGAGCTGCCGTCGTCCCACACCGGGAAGCGGATGGGCTGCAGCTGGTCTGCGAACCACTTGGGCTTGTCGCCCACCTGGCGCGGGTCGAACAGTCCCGTCTGTACGCGCAGGAACGCTACGTTGCCCGGGGTTAGCGACCACTCCGCTAAGAACTCAACTGCCTAAGGGAATGCGTATGTTTAGTTACTTGGACTTAAAGTCAATTCACACCGAGACTCAATGCTGCGCGTACTTTTTAAACCCCGACGGAAAAAGAGAGGTGTTACAAGTTTGACGTGTCTGTGTGTGGCACCGTAGAGCCCGAACGGATGAAGGGATTTCAATTTAGTTTTTTTTTTTGTATTAAAGGTGATTTACGTGCGAGTGTTCTTAGACATGTTTGATGAAAATCGGTTGAGCCGTTTAAAAAGTTATGGCGGTGAAAGTGGGGAAGGGTACCGAAGGTTTGTAAATAAACTCGAGTGGGGTTTCCAAATGAAAGCGCTCTGAAAGGTAATATTAATGACTTAATCGAGAGTGTTTTTAGCGTCATTTAATGAGAAAATTGGTGCTGGGAAAACTTCACGACAAACTCTTATTTGTATTTTTGTCTCGTAGCGTCTCGATGTGAGCTGATCCTTATTGGCGTTTTGAATTTAGAGTAACGCACTCCACTCCAATATAAAAAGCATTATTATTTTATGGAGCTCTCTAAAATTTTAATGGGATTGCAATATCATTGCGAAAACGACTGCTTATTTGACGAAAATGGATAATAACAATCTCTAAAGAAAGTTGGATATTTAAAAGATTTTTTTCATCTAGGTACATAAACACAGTTCAAAAGACTTTGATTGTCTCACTAACCTGTGTTCTAGCAAATTTGTTCAAGAAGGAGGTGGTCCTGGGGCGTGATCGCAGGAAGCTGTTGATCTGGAAGGCGACCACAGGCCGCGGGTACAGGCGCAGTGTTCGAGTGTGTTCCATGAAGTTCGCCAGGATGTTATGGGAGTTGAAAAAACGAACCTGTAAGGATATGTTTCCGTCTATAAAAAGATCTCACAGACAAAATAGGGGATTAGGTCATAACTGCATATGGGTGCAGTTGATAAGCAGTATCGATCCGGCATAGTTTCCATCTTTTACGCTTTATGCTGAACAGCATTTTCACACAACTTATTAATTGAAACGGTGTACGCGACAGTTGAATGGCAGCGATGTTGCAATGCATTCCGGTTTTCTTGGGTGCGAATCTGTTCTGAATCTCCTACAGAACCAACTGCACTATAAATTAAGTTTATAACAGAGCTGTGCAGTGTGCATGTGGCTATGTCAAAAGTACTGGCCAATCAAAATTTGAGTGCAAAAGACACACAAAGAAAACGAGTCTCCGAAACCATTCGACAGCACGGTTGGCGCAGTGAAATATTTGTATGGCCTATAGATAGTTGTTCCGGGTCTCATTGTTTGTGTATATAACTTTCCCGAGAAATTCCTACTCCTTGAGAGAAGCAACGTTATCTTCTAAAAAGAAAAGATAGCACTTACCATAGCGACCCTGGTAGCCACATCAACAGAGTCGACATCGTGTCCGTATATGAGCGGGTTGAAGGGCTGCGAGGGGTGCGCGTGGTGCGGCGAGGCCAGCGAGTGGCGCTGCGGCGTGTGGCCGGCGCTGGCCGCGCCCGGGCCCGAGATAGACACGCGCCGGGACTCCGGCGTCGAGTGCGGCGCTGACTGCGCGCCGTCACCGCCGCGGTACGCCGCTGGTTGGACCCTAGTACAACAGCTCACTTTTATTTTGATATTAATGCCCCCACCTCCGCCGCGAAACCACAATCGCAACCGCGCCGCCATTCACCAGTGTTTGATTTTGCGGCGGCAGAAACGCGGTAGCGGCGTGGTCGCGACGGTATACACAGCATAGAGGCGCGGTGGCGGAGCGGTGTCGGAGCGGCGGCGGCATAGTGTACAGGAGCCCTGAGGGCGCGCGTAACTCGCCTGTTTTAACGTATAGTGTCATAACTATTATAGTGAACATGCCTTTTTTAACGCAGTGACATAACTATGGCGCTGCCTCCGTCGCTCTCTCATACACCGATGTACGTCAAACGCTGGTCCGCTGTTTTATTTGTTTGAATACATAGTTTGCCACTAGCGTAATAGCTGTTCCGCTATACGTGTACGCGGCGTGTGTAGCCAGGTTTCACTGCCGAATACGCGTTGCGGTTTCGCATAGTTAGTTCCGCGGCGAAGTTCAGTGCGTTTAACATTCCAAGAGTCGCTTTTCACTCACACTTATTTCAAACAACCGCGTAGTAGGCGTGGATAGGATAGGCGAATAATAGTAGATTTTACAACAAGTGCACAAAACAAACCATTTTTATCCGACACTTTTAGCAGCCCGAGGCGAAGGCGAGGGCTGATAGTAATGTCGAGGATAAAATGGTTTTGTGGACGAGTTATAAACTCTGCTTTTCACTTCGATTGCGAGGAAATAAAACAGTAGTATAACATAACATTTCTTTAATTAAAATTCAAAGTAAAATTAGAACAGTTTTGAATACTGAAGGAAATTGTTATTCCATATTAACGGCATTTTTCTGAATTTGTGAAGACGACATATTGTGAGAAGATGGCAAAAAAAAAATTAATATTATTATTGTTTTTTCTTTATTATTTTTTGTTTTTTTTTAATTGAAGAAATTAATAAATGCACGAAAAAAGAACAAGAGCTGATTCCCGCCGCTTTATTTTTTTTTAAATCTTACGACATTGATATTAGGCTGCAGACCTATACAGCCTACTATTAATTTTGTAATAATAATTTTCTTAAATCAACTAACCTCGCGACCACTAAAGTTGGTCGCATGCCAGAGGGTCATGGCTATCGGAATGATCCGGGGATACCGCACGATCGCCGGCGAATCGGCCAACCTGCTTGCCGGATTACTGCCCTGGGATCTGGAGGCGACTGCCCTCCAGCGCGTCTATGAGTGGCGCGTGGAGGCGCAGCGCTGGGGAGAATTCCCGCTGCCCCGACAAGTCGAGGCGCGGCGGGAAGAGGTCCGGCGCGATCTCAGGGCAGTATGGAGGGGACGATTGTCGCAACCGACGGCCGGGCACGGGTGAGACCCCTCTTTGAGGAGTGGCTGGATAGGAGTCACGGCGTCCTGACCTACCGCATGACGCAGGTCCTCACCGGACACGGAAGTTTCGGGAGGTACCTGTGTCTAAGGAGAAAGGAGGAAACGCCTGGGTGTCACCACTGCGAAGATCGCCCGGAGGACACAGTAGAGCATACGGTGCAAGACTGCCCAGCTTGGGCAGAGCACCGACGTGTCCTCACGGCGGCGATAGGCGGAGACCTCTCGCGCCCGGCATTGGTTGCGGCCATGCTGCGGGGCGAGACGGAGTGGGAAGCGGTCGCCTCCTTCTGCGAAGCAGTCATGCTCGCGAAGGAGGAGGCGGGCCGCGTGAGAGAGAGGACAGTGTCCTCCCTCCGCCCCAACCGCAGTGGTGGACGCCCACGGCGACGGACGTCGCAAGACGATCTCCGGCCACCGTAGGCGCGGGCATGCGGGCGGCGAGTAAAGGGCAACTCGCTGCCCGACCATGGACCATGCCCGGGTCGACGGCGCGTTGTGTTCCACGCGCGCCTCAAAGAGCGTCAGCAAGATGACGGGGCCCCCTCTCTAGAGGGCCAAAGCCTGCCGGGGTCGCGGGACTTATCTCATTACCGTGACCCCGGAACATAAAGGGCTATCGAAGGACACCGTGGATTTTAGTCAGTACAAGTCTGACAGTCCCTCCCGCCCTGCCCGGGGTGGGAGGACTCATTTGATGATTTTACCACGAAAAAAAAAAAAAAAAAAAAATCAACTAACCTACCGTACTTGAATTAAAATTTTAATACCTATTATATCTTAAAAAACACATAAGGCAAATAAATTAAAGTAAATATTATATAATAACAAATTCTATCTATGAACTTCTTATTGCATTTGGCTGTATGGCTCATTTTCTTTGCCTTAATATAATACATTTATGAGTAGATACGTTAATGCCCTTGTGCACAAAATTCGATTTTGTGCAGCCTATACCCTGCACAAAGAAGCACTTTCAGAGCAAGAGAAGTGAAAAATATATTTTTCAACACATTTGCTCGAAAAATGCGTTTACGAAGCCTGTATACATTGTTCGAAAGTTAAAAATTACGCACCATACAACGGAACGTGCGGTAAAATAGGTACTCTCACCTAAGTACCTATTTTACGGCACGCCCCGTTGTATAGCACCGTGCGTTTTCTTTACGGTTTTTTTTTTAATTTCCATAAAAAAAAAATAAGAACTCCACCAAAGAGTTTCATATTATGAGAATAAACAGCCTGACTGATCGAACCTCCTTGGAAGCGCTTTTGCTCAATACGTTGTCTCATTTTAATACTAAAGAGTAAATGAGACGAAAGATGTAGTTCTATTTTTCACCACGTGCATGTGGCGCCATTTGCAAATTCGCGCCATTTTCATATTAGAAACTTCTAAATAAAGTTTGTTTAATTACATATTGTACTGTTTTCTCGCAAATGTGTTGAAAAACATTGTATGACACACGTGCGGAAATTGGTATTTACAAACTCGTGACTATGGTAAGCCCTCGACTTCATCTCGGGCTTTCATTCGTCTACTCGTTTGTAAAAACCAACTTATTGCACTAGTATCATAAATAACTATTTTAATACAGTTGCTCAAAAAGTGGCATATTGCAGGGACGTATAGCGTTCGGAAAGTGGGCTATTACACACTAGTGCGTTCTCTTTCCCAACTGTCAAAATAAGTCTATTAAAAAGAAAAACCAACCATGAAGTTTTTACTAGAGTTTTTGTGATTCATTAAAAAACGTATATTTCTAAAAAGAAGCTAATTTATTTCAATGTCAGATGTAATGATTTAATTGAATAAGTTACGTTAGGTTTAATTTCATTTCATCTCATTTTCATTTCATATCAATAAAAAAATCTACTGAAGACTAAGCTGTATGGGCGTTCCCTTTGCCTACCAAAATGGGTGAAGAAAAAAAAACTGCTTATATTCTACGGTTGGCGTCATTTTACAGAAATTTTCTGTGCGAGTTTAGTTTATTATGTTTTTATTATTTATTTAATTGCTTCATTTTTTCGCAACTGTATTAAAAATAGTCGTTCAGTACACGTGCGGAACCGTCATTGCAACTTGTTCCGACTGTCAACCCTCGCCATCGGCTGCGCCTTGGCTCGGGTAGACATTTGTCAGAACTCTTTGCAATGACAGCCTTTCCGCACTTATAATGAAATATACTATTATACCATTCCTACTCTAAAAAGTTACTTTTACTCACTGAAAACAGTGAATAAAATAGTTATTTATGATACTAGTGCGGTAAGTTGGTTTTTACAAACGAGTAGACGAATGTAAGCCCGAGATGAAATCGAGGGCTTACCATAGTCACGAGTTTGTAAATACCAATTTCCGCACGTGTGTCATACAATGTTTTTCAACACATTTGCGAGAAAACAGTACAATAATGTAATTAAACAAACTTTTTTTAGAAGTTTCTAATATGAAAATGGCGCGCATTTGCAAATGGCGCCACATGCACGTGGTGAAAAATAGAACTACATTTTTCGTCTCATTTACTCTTTAGTATTAAAATGAGACAACGTATTGAGCAAAAGCGCTTCCAAGGAGGTTCGATCAGTCAGGCTGTTTATTCTCATAATGTGAAACTCTTTGGTGGAGTTCTTTTTTTTTTAATAGAAATAAAAAAAAAAACCGTAAAGAAAACGCACGGTGCTATACAACTAGGCGTGCCGTAAAATAGGTACTTAGGTGAGAGTACCTATTTTACCGCACGTTCCGTTGTATGGTGCGTAATTTTTAACTTTCGAACAATGTATACAGGCTTCGTAATAGTTATTTATGATACTAGTGCGGTAAGTTGGTTTTTACAAACGAGTAGACGAATGTAAGCCCGAGATGAAGTCGAGGGCTTACC
The DNA here is from genome assembly GCA_950005045.1 of Agrotis exclamationis. NCBI lineage: Eukaryota > Metazoa > Arthropoda > Insecta > Lepidoptera > Noctuidae > Agrotis > Agrotis exclamationis. The sequence goes on along the minus strand of OX465425.1, from coordinate 11,704,907 downwards.
ATAGTCACGAGTTTGTAAATACCAATTTCCGCACGTGTGTCATACAATGTTTTTCAACACATTTGCGAGAAAACAGTACAATATGTAATTAAACAAACTTTATTTAGAAGTTTCTAATATGAAAATGGCGCGAATTTGCAAATGGCGCCACATGTACGTGGTGAAAAATAGAACTACATCTTTCGTCTCATTTACTCTTTAGTATTAAAATGAGACAACGTATTGAGCAAAAGCGCTTCCAAGGAGGTTCGATCAGTCAGGTTGTTTATTCTCATAATGTGGAGATATCTCTTTGGTCACAGAATACTTAATAGTACTATACTTTGGTGGAGTTCTTATATTTTTTTAATGGAAATTAAAAAAAAACCGTAAAGAAAACGCACGGTGCAATACAACGGGGCGTGCCGTAAAATAGGTACTTAGGTGAGAGTACCTATTTTACCGCACGTTCCGTTGTATGGTGCGTAATTTTTAACTTTCGAACAATGTATACAGGCTTCGTAAACGCATTTTTCGAGCAAATGTGTTGAAAACGCATTTTTCGAGCAAATGTGTTGAAAAGCTCTTTTACTCACTGTTTTGGTGTTTGAATTTAGAACACATTGATGCGGTCGACCCCCGTATTATTAGGAAAATATTACTCTTAATTTAAGTCATTTTTCCGATTTTAATGTTAATTTGTTGACTGAGCGATTGAACTACTTCGTTACGTGAAGCGGGTTCGATTCCCGCACGGAGCAAATATTCGTACTATGATCTACAATTATTTGTTTCGGGTGTGGGTGTTTGTGTATTGTGAATTTAGATGTTTGGAAACGCACCCACGTGTGTGTGGAGCAGTATTAATAAAAAAAAAACTTTTTTTTTTTCGTTACATATACACCGTGTTCTTCACGTTATCCATAAACTTTAGCAAATACTTCTATGGCTTTTACAAATCAAATCCAACAAAGGAAGTAGTACTTAAAAAGGCTTCGTTACAAAGATATTTGTAATTTCATTTAATGAAATTTAATTGAGCTATGCAGTGAGAAAGTATCTTAATTTGAAATCTATCAAATACTATTTGCATTTCATTTGTTTCAGCCCGCCAAATGTTATGAATGAAAATACGACGTTGCCAATTCGGATAAAGAGGCATGCATATCGGGTTATTTACGTCTAGGTATTTAGTTTGTATGAAAATTAACAAAAAATAAAAAATAAGAATTTATTAATGTGTCCATAATGAAAAATGCTTACTTCCGTGGTTTGAACATCTGGTCGAAGTTTATGTATATCGTCCGGAACACGGTGTATATTATCGCTCAAATCTTTCTTTTTCTCGTAGTCATGGTATAAAGTATCGTTTGCAACTCTTGAATAAAACGGATTTAAATCGAGGGCCTGAATCACTCGCGTCGCTCAGGATTTAAATATTTGAATCACTCGCTCCGCTCGTGATTCAATCATCATGAATCACTCCCTACGGTCGTGATTCAGTCATTAAAATCCTTCGCTTGCTCGTGATTCATATAATGGCCCTCGCTTTAAATCCGCTCTTTATTCACTAGTTGCAAAATATACTATTATATATACCATTCCTACTCTAAAAAGTTACTTTTACTCACTGAAAACAGTGAATAAAAAGCTCTTTTACTCACTGTTTTGGTGTTTGAATTTAGAACACATTGATGCGGTCGACCCCCGTGTTATTAGGAAAATATTACTCTTAATTTAAGTCATTGTTCCGATTTTAATGTTAATTTGTTGACTGAGCGATTGGACTACTTCGTTACGTGAAGCGGGTTCGATTCCCGCACGGAGCAAATGTTCGTACTATGATCTAGAATTATTTGTTTCGGGTGTGGGTGTTTGTGTATTGTGAATTTAGATGTTTGGAAACGCACCCACGTGTGTGTGGAGCAGTATTAATAAAAAAAAAAACTTTTTTGTTACATATATAATATCGCTCAAATCTTTCTTTTTCTCGTAGTCATGGTATAAAGTATCGTTTGCAACACTTGAATAAAACGGATTTAAATCGAGGGCCTGAATCACTCGCGTCGCTCAGGATTTAAATATTTGAATCACTCGCTCCGCTCGTGATTCAATCATCATGTATCACTCCCTGCGGTCGTGATTCAGTCATTAAAATCCTTCGCTTGCTCGTGATTCATATAATGGCCCTCGCTTTAAATCCGCTCTTTATTCACTAGTTGCAAAATATACTATTGGTTGAATATGGTCTTTTTTTTTTAGTTTGCCGTCCATAATTACTTCTTAGAATTTGATCCGTATTAGCGATAATTCATGGTTAAGAATATTATTTTATACTACACCTGCTTCGAAAGTACCTTGATACTTTATCAAATTTACGGTAGAAAGTAGGCCATTGCATATCGAACAAATATGCGGGGAGAAAACGCATCTGAGCGGGAGAGAAAAGTGTATGAATAGTACATTGTTACCCAAGGCGTGAAAGTTACTTATTTACGTCTCGAGACGGGGTTTGGCGCCCGTAACGTAGTGAGGGCGCTAATAGTTCGAGGGACTAAATAAGTAATTTACCCGAGGTAAACACTGTGCTTTTCATTACGAATACGAGGAAAGTAAAATTACGAGTAATAACATAAATTTTAGCTAAAGAAAAAATGAGTGTTGATCGGATTGTCACTTTGCCGCTTGTTTTTTTTTTAATTTTTGTGCTGTGGTCGTCCAGCTATACAGCCAGGATTTTTCATGTTCATTATTAAAAATTGGCAAAGATTTTGTCGAAATCTGTATTATTTTAGGGAAATAGTTAAAACTAAATTATTTTAAAGTCATTATTTATATTCTTAATACTTAAATTTATGTTATTTTAATTTTAAATCGCTCTGTAATTTCGTGGCTGTATAAAAAGTTTGAACATGGTTCAATAGAAATGTCAAAATAGAACTAGTTTTTTTTTCTTAAATTTGGCAGCTGTCAGTTGAAAGCGATTTTCCCTAGGGCGGCAATGGATAACTTTCAAACGGCTAATCAGACATGTAATGACCTACTTTCAGAGGATGAGTAATGAAAAATCCATTTCTTACGTGGTTTTTCTTTTTTAATTTTGGGTAAGATTATACGCCGGTAACCTAAATATCAAAAGCCAAAAAGTTTTTACAGTGAGTTTTTATCTCCAAGTTCGAAAAATGACACTGGCCACTAGCTGTGTGTTGGAGGTGTCGGGCTGGTAGTGCGACCCTGCGGCGGCAGGATAAACAATTTGAAAAAAGAACATGTGAAAATTGCAGACGCCATTGGCGCCATTTTCAATTTGTGTGTTGTTTGAGGATTCAGTTTTCGTAGAAAGTAAAATAAAACTATCAAAATTATAAGTAGTGATAGTGATGATGAAGATTTTTAACTGCGCCGCAGTTGAAGGAAACAGCAAAAATACTGATTGATAACCTTTTACCACAGAAATCATTTAATAGTTTTTTATTTTCCTCGTAGGGGTAGTATAAAGCACTATGTATCACTCGAGAGAAAGTGCGATTCCCGATCTCGGGTGTTTTAAAGCCCTCGCCTACGGCTCGGGCTTCAAACGACACCCTCGACGGTAATCGGTCACTTTCTCCTCTCGGTAAACAATGTACTATTTCCACCTCACATTGACTATCAAGGCTATCAAGACAAAATATAGCTTACGGCCTATTCACCAGCTTGCCGCTGTGAGCGATGCCAGAGCGCGGGGCGGCGAACAGTAAGATGAAATAAAATGTTTGAAACACACCACGAGGTGCCGCCAGTGGTTCGCGTACTTGCAAAGTTTTTATTGAGTCATTCGCGCCGCTCACCGCACCGCTCACCGCTTAGACTTAAGGCGATTCCTCCGTAGCAGCCCGCGAAATTCAAATTTTCATGTGTTTTTTGCAATTTGCTTATCGCCACTGATAAGCAAATTGCAAAAAACACATGAAAATTGTAACTTGATCAAAATATCTGAATCTTTCAAGTCAAATCTTTGTGAAAGCGAATGGAGCGAATGTTTTGATCATTCTTACATTTAAAGTTATACTTGTAATTGTCGCGAATCATATTGTGATCAAGTTACAACTTGTCACTGATAAGCAAATTGCAAAAAACACATGAAAATTTGAATTTCGCGGGCTACTACGGAGGAATCACCATAAGTCGTGACGGTGCCGTTAGGTTTTAGTCTCGAGATAGTGCAAACTATTTCTTTTACAACTCACTTGAGAGTAGCTCCCCCGACGCTGTCTCTCATGGAAGGCATCAACGGAGCGGCCGCTTGCTCAGCCGTCGTACTCGTCAAACTGTTGAGGGCCTGTCAGCGTAATGAACGCATTAGAACACATCAGATCAATTAACTAGCTATCTTAGACGAATCAATCACCTTCTGTACATAAGATGTTAAAATAATGTAGGTAGATTAAAAGCAAATATTGTATGGCTTAAAACGTGGACTGTAATAAATAGCATAATATTTACTCAAAATTTTAATAGTATTCAAAATCTAAGCAAAACCTTCAAATTATCAAATAGCACAAAACAGAAAGAATTTTAATTATATTTGCAAGTTTAGCTATTTTTTTATAAAAATGTATAATTTATTATTGAACCATTCAAACTCTCTAATTTATATAAAGTGTGTTATATTCGAAGCTGCTCTGTTACACAACGTTAGCGTTAGCACAATCACAACAATCCAGACGAAACATGCCGCACAAACACAAGACATACTGAAACAGTGTTACAGTCTAAATAATAAAATAAATAAAATGAAGAAGTCAAGAAGAAATAATTATGTCTGGCCTGGCAAATGTGTGGTGGTAGACAGTAACACGTATTTCAAGTAAATATTCATATGTGAAACTATTAATTAGCAGCTTTTCTTATCTTGTTATTAAGCTAAAAGTATTAAATTTCTGTTTCATAAATTTTTATATTTGCCTAGAAACGACTTCACACAAAGTTGGACAAAAGTGATAGGTACTTACGCATTTTGAAAAAGATGGTTCAGTTACAATTTAGTTTCAAGCTGCAACAGTTTTATTATTTTTCGCTTCAGCTCTAAGTATAATTCTAATAGCATATCAAATATCTAGGAAGAGTCTTATATTCAGCAGTACTATGATAGGATACTCAACATCGCACCACAATTAAGGTACTTTTTTTTCATTCATATATTTTTATGGTTTTAGGAGTTAACGACTATAAATGCTAATCTCACGATAAGAAAAACTGGTTAATAATAATAGTATTCGATATTTTAGATACATACTAACTTTAGTGTCAGGTGCAAGTTAGCTGTAAAGTATCGTACTAAAACGGCTCACAAATAAATACATAACGAGTTAATATGTTGTGAATAATAGTGAAAGTGTGCAATGTAAAAAGAGTAGAATATTTACACCACTCCCGGTACTGCCCATGAGATGCACGGCCTAGCGTCAGGACAAGAAGTGAGGGCGTGTTAGTGACACAAGTCAAAGGAAAAAGTGAGGAAATTATAAATACTAAAAATCATTAATTAAAAGTAATGACGATAATCGTCATTACTTATTGTCAGTCAGTTTATTATGTTATAGTAACAGACATTTAGATGTTAAAACATGCTTTCAAGTCAACTATCTGATTATTTTCACAAGATTTAAAGTGTCGGCGTTTCATAATACTTTGTTCTACATCCGAACACATTGCTTATGTTTATAATAAATCAAATTGATCATCTAATGACACAAAAATTCAAACACATACAAGTTAAGTGTACATTTCAAACAATCACAAAATCAGCGTAGCGACATCGATTGAACTGCGCTCACAAGTGCAAAGTATTAGAGAAAGTTTAGGTGATAGGAGAAAAATGTACTATGTAGACATGAAAGAAAACATTCAAAGAAAAATGAAAAGTATTAAAAATAGTGTCATTTTTACCTGCTTCAAGTGGTTCTTTAGTACGGAACCTTCGGGTTCAGGGAGAGGTGGCAAATCTTGGTCAGTTCCGGAGGGGCAAATCAGTTTAGTGGCATCCAGGTCGACGAGCCATATATCGTCGGGCATTCTATGACAAAAAAATTATGTTACACACATTTTAAATGGCTAATATTTCGGAAGATCAAGAATTTAAAGTAATAGGGGAACACTGTATAAGACTAACGACTAACGTAGCGCAAGCGCCAACAGGACACCATTATTTGTTAATGGCCGCTTGCAAATGACGTCCTGATGGCGCTTGCGCTACGTTAGTGTTGTGTTAAGTATGCCTAAAGAGTTTATGTCCTCATTATACATTGTCCCTGTCTAATACACTGTTCTCCTAAATAAATAGAGTAAGTTAATAAATCCACACACCTGAAATTCTTCTTATACGTAAGAAATGTGGCAGGTATTCCAATGAGGAAGGGTGTGGGTGCCAGCAGCAGTTGCTCCGCGCAGCTCATACAACTGGGCAGCAGTGGGATGGCCGGGAACATGTACTCTAGCGGGTACAACATAGAGACTAGCGCCATCACGGACATAGACAACGCGTTGTAGTCGCGAGACTGTACCACCACCTTGTTCTCCAGTAGAATCAGCGTCAGAACTTTCAGGCAGGTGTCTACTCCTGTTGAGTAAGAACTTGTGTTTAAAGTATCGTCTTACATATTTAAAATCGTAGTACTTGGATAGTAAATGATTATACCTATGAATTTTGTTTTTTTTTTTTACTAAGGAAGAGAGTAATTTCTCCTGTATCGTGGGTGCGTTTACAAACATAGAAACTCACATAAACCAACACCCAGACTCGGAACAACTGTTTGTGTCATACAAATAATTTTACTGTGCGGTAATCGAACTCGTGACACGCTGCAGTCCAATCGCTGAACCACTTCGACAACCGTGCCGTCAAGATATGATAAGTCTTCATGACAATCAGTAGAGGAAAGATACCAAATATGGAACTATACCTATCCCTAAACGCAATAAGCAATTCTTTCAATTTTATTGTTATTCGATATTCATTTTATAACATTCATTTACAGCAAAAAATCACTTACCTAAAAGTTCCAATGGTAAATGCAGAGGAAAGTCAACGAGTGAGAATCTCGTGTGATCCGGCAACGCGAACAGGAGCGGTGAATGTGCTGTCGGCGACAGTACTTCTAGCTCGAGCCTGGTCTTGCCCGGCACCGGTACAGGCGCAGACAGAAGTCGCAGGATCCACGTCTCGATCTCTTTGACGTCGTGCAACACTATCGTTGGAGTGTTGTCGTATGCCTGGCCAGTTAGTACTGACCACACCGTATCTCTGAACAAAATATATCAATTTCAGAACATTTTTTCGATCTTTTTTACTCTTTTTCTCAGCAAGTCTTTTACAATAAACTGTATTATTCTTACATAAATAACCCTAGAGGCAATCAGACTAAAACATCATTTATTTGAAACAAATGTTGGCAAATTATTTTACTACAAAGATGAAATTCGCTTCTTCATTACTTAATTAAATCCGTAACATCAAAGAGGATTGTCTAAATAAAAGAGAAGCATAATTTTATGTTTAAAAGATAAATTGCCAGCAAAAAATATTCACTTATTAGGCAGGCTTTTTAAATTATTTATCAAATAAACATACCTAAGGATTTGTCTGGACGCACCGACACGTCGTGGACTGGAAGACTCATTGCAGGCATCTATCAATTTCTTTAGGATAAATAGGCACTCTCGGAATGTGGAGAAGAATGGATGATGTGACAGCAGACACAGAGATGTTAGGGAATGGTTCCGAACTCTCTGCAACAATTCAATTAAGGCTTTTAGCAATTCATCTCGTTATATTATTTCCGCTTGTGTGTTTCTAACCATTTTGCCTTTCAATCAGAATCAAAAGATATTCAACACAAGAAAATAAATTCATGAATTTCGATACTTAATTCACATTAGTTCACATGTTTCATTCGCCTGCGGATTGATCGAAAAATAATGGAGCATATGAACGCTAATTATTATGAAAATGGAATAAACCAAAAATTTACAGCTAGTGAACTGATTAATTTGAGGGAAATCTCAGCATTAATGTACCTGTCTTTTCCTCGTCGCCCTCGGGCTAGGCGAGTGTGAGTGCGAGCCGCCGCTTTCAGAGTCGGGCGCGGGGGCCAGTCGCGGCGCTAGCGTCGCACTGCAGTCGCGCTCCGAGTCACTCGGGGCCACATTGCTGCTCCTATAGTCACTGGAACATTCGCTACGTCTTAGTCTTCATTCTGATGCTTACACATCCTGAGAAGGATTCACAGAGAATAAAGCTTTGTTTAAGGCATGATAAACCATCTATCTGTAAATCTGTAGAAGAGTCAATTCTGTACATTAAAAATATTGAAAAAATAAATAGCGGGGGGTGTTGCTGGATCGATACCAAACCCAAATATGTGATTAAAAGAAATTTTGTCTGTCTGTCTGTCTGTATGTGCAGGCATCACGTGAAAAGTAACGGTTCGATTTCGATGAAACTTACCTTGACCTTATTATCCTGGGCATAAAATAGGATACTTTTTATCCTTTAAAAATACGTAGAAAAAAACTTATTTTTCAGTTTTATTCATAGACGTTGTTCTGTAGAACCGCGAACACACGTTGCATTACCCGCAGTGGATTCAGCGCCGTAACCTGTAGCGCCGAAAGTCGGATTTGGCTTGAACCGTTTGCGGCACACGCGGGCCACGCCTCCCCGACTCCTATATAAAGTGCCGCGTTTCGCGCCGCGCGATGCATATAAATTCTGAATTTTGATGCGAGCGGACGTGTCCAGTGTGGCGAGCGGTCGTCCGTGGAATTAATATTGTATGGGTGTAATTTTAAACCGTGCTTTTCAGCACGACCTTTTTGATTACTGTTCCGATCATTTGTAAAAACAAGGTCGGAATTACTATGAAAAAAATACTTACTACAGAACGCGAGCTTAACAGCAGTAGCTCAATAGAGGGATCTCCTTAATTATTATAGGCTTAGCCGTATTTGGGTCCAATAGATATTTATAAGATGTCGTTGTCAGAGTTACTCAAAATGGAGAAATAAACCATCCACGCGAAGACCGACATCCGCGCGGACGGAGTCGCGGGCGGAAGCTAGTACATAATATGTATGACCCGTATCTTCTAAAGATCATTTGGCTAAGAATATTATTCTTAGCCAAATGATCTTTACAAGGTACGGGTCAGCACCAATTAATAAGAAGAACCCTTTTATTCATATTGGTTTTGTCTAAATTGGGGTTCCAGACCTAATGTAATTTTGCTAAACTACAGAAAGTAAAACTAAAATATATTAGGCAAACAACAGCAGTAGTTTATGTTCACCTGGAGAATGCGGAGTCGGAGCTCTTCTCCATGGACTTGCGCCAGGACTCGCGGCGGAGCATGCTGCGCTCGCGCGGGCCTGGGACCTGGGCGCGCTCCACCGCGCGGTAGAAGTTGACGCAGATACCGAAACGGGTCTTACCTGAGGGAGAGTATTGACTTAGCGTCAAGGCCACTTGTGATAGGTCATAAAAGAATTGATACTGGCAAAACAGAACACTCAGACTTTTGCTTTAGTTTATTGTTAAATCCTTAAGCAATTAATTTAATTAAAGGAAGCTATACAATGTCGACAGCTTTTTTTATACTGGTTGAGTCTTGAGACTCATGTTTTTTGATTGGAGATCCAATGATCCATAGAACTTATCAGTGACCAGCACGCGTAGCATGACCAATTCTATCTCTAATATTCTACCAAGAATAGAAAAAGTTATTTCATCGTTATTACTATACAAATCGTCAGTTTTTTAGCACAAGTATGACACGATTCATACACCGAAGTATACATACATTTCCTTTCTATATTTTAAATATTGCCATGCTTAACACTGTAAAAATGTTTCTACGTTTTGTCATTTTATCTTTTCTTCCGTCCGTTTCTACGGCGCCATGCTACGCGTGCTGCAGAGAAAATTTACTTTCGAAGATACTTTAAGATTATTTTACGTAAGTATATTTACCAGAGTCTTTATCAGTGAGTTGAAAGACAAAAGAGGTGGTATCCCTGGATGCAAGGTGGCCGGGAGCCCTGCGTGGCCCCACGGACACGCATCCCTCTGGTTGGCAGAAATATACCATGTCCAACGGCAACGGAAAATCATCGTGATTGGTCAACGGGTAGCGACGGAGCAACTCAGGGGCCTATATAGAAAAAAAAAAAACACTTATATCGATAAAATCTTTATATCTGAACAGAAAATACAGTATTGGGAATATCATTTATTGAGTTAACTCTTGGGGCCTTCGGCGAACTCATCGCCCTTCTCAAATCCCCTGTGGCATCTATTACACACGCCACCGGATTTGGAAATAATATCTGAAGGCCGTATTCGAGGACGAAAATCGAAACAGTATTTGTACAAATGTATGACAAGAATGACCACAGATCAATACTTGAACACATTAGCACTAACCTATTTGTAGACCAAGTAGATTCATTAAATAATGTACGTAAATGGTTGTATTACCTGAACAGGGGCGAGGCCTTTCCCCGAAGTGTAAGGTTTTGCTCCGACGATGGTCAAATAATCTACTAGTCGTGGACATAAATGCTGCTTCTGAATGTCCATATTTGTTCAGGATACAAACTTAATTTCTTACTTGGGAGCCTTTTCGAACTCATTATAATTTAAAAATATATTGCTTGTCATAATTATCACTTTTTATTAATATGCCTGAAACAGAAACAGTATTAAATATTCTTCTGTAATGAAATGATGCGAAATGGTATTTATTTAAACAATTAGGTTTTTAAAACATTTTGTAGGTATAAGTATAACCACAATTAATTTGAATATAGACCACGCGCGATCAGTGCCCCGGGACCTAATTAATCCGAGACCATATCAACAGGTTTAGTTCTAAAATGTTTAATTAAAGGCTTTATTAACCGAAGACGAGCTATTGTTTCATATCTTCAGACCGAACAATGACTCTCTTCGAGCTCAAACTCGAGGAAATTGTAAAGAGTGGGTGTTTAGGGACTGCCTTCACGTCCATAAAGCGAATATTCTCGACCTAATTTGAATAAATGAATTTCGTATTGGAATATTACCCAATATTCATAAGGTTTTGTCTTATAAACCACTATCGTGCTTTATTTAAATGTCTTAAAAGATTATTGTGACCCAGGAACTCAAAGAGCAAGAAACAGGTTGGTTTTTAGTCAGTCAAATCTGAAAGTCCCTTCGGCTCCACCCAGAGGATTCGATAGTTAATTTCCAAAAAAAAAAGTTTACATCAACAACATCATCCATTACCTAATTCAAGGATGATACCAAGGTTAAATACAAACATAATACACAGTAAACGTTCAATCAAATACGAGCCGAATATTGACAACAAAAAATATAAATCGTACTCAATCACAATTATTCATAAAGTTGTAACTCAATCCGATTCATCCGACACTTATTGATTTAAGGTAGCCGGTATGAATGTAGTGTGCCCGCAGCCCCCTTGACCCATTTATTGCCTTGACACGTTTCCGAGGGGAGCTCGCGATCTCAGTTGTGTGGTAGCAGCCGCATATGGCTAACTTTACAATCCTGTTGCCTATAAAACCACCTGAGTTAAGAGCCTTCATAAAGTTTATTCATTACACGAGTTAATGAACAGAAAGATGAGGAACATAAAAGACAGGATAATGGAGAACGTATTCAGTGGTTGGCTACCTTATTTCTGCTATCACGATACGATTAATAAAGGAGAAAGATTAGAAACGATTTAAACTAACCACAAACCAATGCAATTTACTGTTACTGCCAGCCTGTGTTATCCCACTGGTGGGATAAAGGCTTCTCCCATGAGTTAAAAATATTTCGACCCAGGACTAATGTGAGCCACCGGTTGTCAGTTTCGATAAATGTACGCAACATCGTGTTCATCAATTGGTTTCTATCGATTACTTAATGTTATGTTTGCCGACACGCTATAATATTTATAATTCAATGACATAAATGGTAACAGTTAGGTATTATTCGAGGACTTACCTTATGTAAGTATGAATTTATTTGTATAAATACAGACAGTTTCTGGCAAATAACAATTAACAACCATATAATACAGAGTACCAGCTTGCGGCCCATGACTGTTCACTTGACTGTTCAGTTTTACTTATAAAAAAGTCAAACAAAATTTAGTTCCGCATTAAATTTAAAAATGGCGTCCCGCCGTTACTTGTTTTTGCCATTGCCTCAAAATTACTTAAATTTAGTACTCGACTGTACCTTCTATCTACCTTTTGGGATAAAACCTGAGGACCATTTGATCCAGCATCTCTCTGTGTTGTCATGTTACTATTTGATGCCTCAGGGCACATATTTTTTATCAAACGCGGGCTACGGCTCGGCAATTTATCTGCGTCTATTTAGGGATAATCCGCTTGAGGGTTGAGTAACAAAGGTCATGCCATAGCTTAAGGCTTTTAACAAAGGTTGTGTTATGTTTTGTTTATTTTACGAGCACCTTAATAATATTTAATGTGTTTTGAATAAATCTTTATGAAGCGAGCACTGTATTATAATTATGTACATACGTATATGTGTATTATAAGTATGTGTACGTTTACGGCATAATTTAAATTTGTAAGTTGAAAAGTGACAATAAAGGAATTAGAACCTTTCCCTTATTCTAATATTTAAAGTATGCATAAACCTATACTAGGTACCCTATTCGTCACGTAACCGTGACCCTGATACATAAAGGGCTATCGAGGGACACCGTGAATTTTAGTCAGTACGAGTCGCACAGTTCCTCCCGTTCGCCCTGGGTGGGAGGACTCATTTGATGATCTTACCACGATTAAAAAGAACCCTTTCTTTAGGTACCTAACCCTACTCTCTTTCTTTTTATACAATTATAGAACTATCAAAACGCGTAAAAGACATCCATGATCGAAGATCCATAAGATGATCGAAGTTCATTGTTGAAGCACAGACAATTAGTTCGATAAGCTTACACGTGAACTACAATAGCACAGCGGGAATCCGTCTAATGCATCGATATAACGAGCCGGGATAATTGGCGGCTCCGTTTGCGTATTGTTGACGACCACCGCGCCATCTGTTAACCGCGGCGGTGACAAGCAGTGCGGGGGCCGGGACGGCCGGGGAGGGGCGGGTATGGTCATTGCGAGACCCACAGCGCGCGACCGTTCTTGACCTTTGTGACGCGGCGACGACAACACCAAAATATCACTGTAAACCATCTTTAGTCAATACAAATTGTTACGAGCACAACCGCAGCCTTATTTTGAAAAATAACCGACAACGCCGACGACCCAACACGAAAATTCCTCTACATAATTTGGACCTTCAAGCCCGACAATAATCTGAATCAACCTTCCGGCGCAACGATTGGATCAAAATCAAACGGTAGAACGGCCAGATCAGCACCTGGAGCAAAGGACAGATCAACACCTGAAGCAACGGACAGATCAACAGTTCCTGCGCAACAACGGCCAGATCAACGGTTTCCGGCGCAACTACGGCCAGATCATCAGCTTCCGGTGCAGCGGCCAGAACACCACGTTCCGGAGCAACGGTCAGGTCAACGACTTCTGGAGCAACGGTCAGGTCAATCCATCCAATTTATTACCCAAACCCAGAGCTCAGTTCAATTTGTGCTAATATCGTTATTTTTCGCAAAATTCCAGTGTACGGTGTACAATTGTGCGGTCTACCTACATCGGATTCGAACGCACGTCGATTACCGGTTAACTGTAAGTACTTGACTCTTTTCTCTTGCAAACCACCAATATGAATGACAAAAGGCATTCGATTGTAGAAATTGAAAATAATGATGATATTATTCGCGATTTAGTCAAAAAACGAGGTACCGTTAAGCGAAAATTAACTTTATTCTCAAAATACATTAATGCTTTGGATGAATCGCAACTAACGGGCCCTCAGAAAGCGGAATTAGAAGAGCGTTATGAATCTTTTAAATTTCTTATCGATCAATTTTCTACTTTACAAGATGAATTAGACTGCTATGTAACAGATTGTGATCTAGATGCGGAATTGCTAGAGAGAGAAACGTTTCAGAATCAGTTTTATGCTATTGTGGGCAAGGCTAAATGTATTCTTAAGGATAATATCAATCAAAATTCTGGGATTCAAACTCGAACTTCTAACTATATGAAATTACCCACAATTTCGTTACCCAAATTCGACGGTTCGTATGACCAATGGCTTGAGTTTCGCGACACCTACCTTTCAATGATTCACAATAGTGACGGTCTAGATAATGTTCAGAAGTTCCACTACTTACGTTCAGTGCTCACAGGTGATGCGTTACAAGTAGTAAAAGCACTCGAATTTTCATCTGATAATTATTTAGTTGCTTGGAGCCTCTTAGAAAATAGATTTAATAATGATAATTTGCTAGTTAGTAATCACGTCAAGGCTTTATTCTATGCACAATCAATGAATAAAGAATCAGCTGCACAAATCCGTAGGCTAATAGATACAGTTTTAAGAAACATTCGGGCGTTAAAAACGTTGGATGAACCTACAGACTCGTGGGATACATTAATTATTCATATTGTCACTTCGAAGTTAGATTCTTCAACCGATCGCGAATGGGAAAGTCACAAAAGTACCCTCCCGAAAACAGGAAAATTAAAATTGTCTCAACTGATGAAGTTCCTCACGGATCGTGCTGATTTTTTGGAATCTATTAGACCTCAAAGCAAACAATCGTCAGACTCACACACAAAGAAACAGTCGCAGTCAGTCACAAAATCACATAGTCATGTTATAGCACGCAAAGATAACACTAATAATAATAAAAAATCATCTCAATCACCACGTTACAAATGCGCTCAGTGCGGTTCCAATCACCCAGTGTACTCGTGTGAAGATTTCCTAAACCTATCTCTTAAAGATAAAATAGACTTCATTGAGAACAAAAAGTTATGTCGTAATTGTTTACGAATTTTACGATCAGATCACGCTTTAAACGATTGTTGGTATGGACCGTGCAGGCTTTGCAACAAAAAACATAATACTTTAATTCACACAGATGCAGACACTCGTACATTATCAGCTGTTGCTCAAACCACGCAAATAGTGCCACTGTCTGATTCAAATAATACGAGTGCCTCACACATTCAAACGTCGCTAACCACTTCATGCAAATCACACACAATTCGCAAGGAAGATAATAATAACACCGCGCATTATGTTCCAAATACAGTATTATTATCGACCGCATTAGTGGAAATAGCGGACGCACAAAACAATTATCACACAACGCGCATTCTTTTGGATAACGGGAGTCAACATTGCTTCATATCCGAATCGCTTTGCAAAAAACTTAACCTTCCATTGATACAGTCCACTGTTCAAGTTATAGGTGTCGGTAATACTATATCTCAATCCACACAATCATGTAGTGTTCAAATACGATCTAAAACAAACAAGTATATCACGCGCTTTAACTGCTTAGTTTTACATCTTATAACGGCACAATTACCTTCACTTAGAAATTATCACAATATTTCTATACCAGACCATATTCAGCTTGCCGATCCCGACTTCTATCTGTCTAGCGACATTGATTTGTTGATAGGAGCAGATAGGTTCTGGGACTTGCTTAAAGATGGTCTCATACGGTTGCCGAATGGTCCATACCTGCAAAACACACAACTAGGATGGATCATATCGGGAGTTGTACATGAAAAGGTTTCACGCGTTAACCTAACTCATTGTAATCTCACGCAAATATTAGATTCAGAGCTCAAACGATTTTGGGAACTGGAAGAAATACCTTCAACAAATAATTATTTAACTGATGATGAAAGTGCATGCGAAAATTTATTCAGAGACACGACTTTACGCAGCGATAAGGGCCGTTTTTCTGTACGCATTCCACTTAGTCAATCAGCTGATGTTTTAAATGACACATTTTCTATGGCTAAAAACAGGTTTCTCGCACTCGAACGTAAACTGATAAGGAGCGCACCTAGCTATAGACAAATGTACAACGATTTTATGAGTGAATATTTAGGTCTGGGACACATGAGTCGCATAACAGAATACAATTCACCTTGTTATTTTTTACCACACCACGGTGTTTATAGGGAACATAGTTCAACAACCAAACTTAGAGTTGTCTTTGACGCAAGTGCAAAGTCCACTTCGGGCAAATCATTAAACGATATACAACACATTGGACCTACGTTACAAAATGATTTGTTTTCGATCTTGCTTCGTTTTAGGCAATTTAAATATGTTGCATGCGCGGACATTGAAAAGATGTATCGGCAAATATTAATTCAGCCTGATCAGAGAAATTTGCAACTAATACTTTGGAGGGAAGATCCGTCGGAGCCGCTCGGTGTATTTCAACTTAACACTGTTACTTACGGAACGGCTTCCGCGCCATACCTGAGTATTAGGTGTTTGAAACAACTTGCTTTAGAATGTAATGATGACGTCATCGCACAGATAATCAATGACGACTTCTATGTTGATGACTTGATAACAGGTCATCAGGATCAACAAAGGTTACTACAGATATGCAAAGACGTTTCTAAAGTTTTAGAATCTGGTTGTTTTTCTCTGAGAAAATGGGTATTTAATTCACCAGCTTCACAATTTGAACAATTGTCTACGTCTAAGGAATTCACACTAGGGGAAAACTGTCATACCAAAACACTTGGCATGGGATGGTTCAATTCATCTGATGAATTGCATTTTAGCACCAAATGTGATCATGACGTCACAACTCACGTCACCAAACGCAACATCCTCTCAGTAATCGCACAGATTTATGATCCCTTGGGTTTACTCGCACCAACTATAATTATTGCTAAAATCATTTTGCAAAAACTGTGGTTATGTAAGATAGGGTGGGATGACTCAGTTCCAGTAAATATACTCTCGAATTGGCACAACTTTATTAAAAAATTATCACATTTAAAAGATATACGTATTCCACGTTACGTCATCGGAGAGAACTCGAACATTATTGAGTTACATATTTTTTGTGACGCTTCGCAAGACGCATATGGCGCCTGCGCATATGTACGTAGTTATACAGATGCACAACTGATATCGGTTAAGTTGTTATGTGCGAAGAGTAAGGTCGCACCTGTGAAACCGGTTAGCGTACCGCGCTTGGAACTATGTGGCGCGGTAGTAGCTGCAAAGTTGTTTACTAAAATTTGTAACTCATTAAGATTGAGTTTTGATAACGTATACTTTTGGTCGGACTCAACAATTGTTTTAGGATGGCTTAAGATGTCGCCTAATTTATTAAAGACATTTGTACAGAACCGAGTTGTGCAAATTAATGAACTCACAGGCGACAAGCCTTGGCTTCACGTAGCCGGGAAACAAAACCCAGCCGACCTGTTATCGCGCGGTGTACATCTCGATTCACTTATCAATAATGACTTATGGTGGCACGGCCCATCATTTTTAAGTTGTCCTAACGCGCAATGGGAACATGAAGTTAATTATAATAATATGAATCACGATGAATTACCGGAATTGAAACCAAATAAAATGTCATTACTTGTTCAAATAAAATCAGATTCGTTTCTATTCGATAGGTTCTCACGTTTTAACCGCTTGCGGCGTGTAGTGGCGTTTATGATGCGTTTTATCAATAACAGCCGTACAAAATTAAAACAACAACGTCTCACAGGTTGCCTATCCGTAGACGAATTGAATAATTCTATTAGAATTTTAACTCGAGTCGCACAACAACAAAGTTTTTTAAATGTTTATGAGACTTTAAAAAATGATCGTCAAGTAACAAGCCCACGTAGTATTTCAAGTTTAAATGTCTTCTTAGATGAACACGATTTAATTAGAGTAGGTGGCAGATTATCATCTTCAGACACATTCTCTTATGATAAAAAACATCCTTTGTTATTGTGCGGTAAACATAAATTCACTCGCCTTATATTTGAGCATCAACATGTAGAATTATTACATGCAGGGCCTCAGCTATTATTGGCCACAATTAGAGACACTTGGTGGCCTACTAGAGGGCGTAACTTGGCCAAACAAGTGGTTCACGCCTGCATGAAGTGCAAGCGCATGCGAGCTAAACCGTTGAACATACAAATGGGTAATTTACCAGCTGAACGTTTGGAGCCAGGGTACCCATTCATACGTAGTGGCGTGGACTACGCTGGGCCATTGTTCATGCTGAACCGCGAAGGTCGAGGGGCAAAACTAACGAAATGCTACATCTGTCTTTTTGTATGTTTTGCAACGCGCGCAATACATTTAGAATTGGTCACAAGTCTTACAACCAAAGCATACTTGCTGGCACTGAAGCGTTTCATCTCTCGACGTGGCAAACCATTGCAAATTTATTCCGACAATGGCACAACCTTTGTTGGAGCTTTAAAAGAATTTACAACTTTTTTAGAGTCATCACAATCTGATATCATAGATTTTGCAACTGATAATAACATAAAATTCACATTTGTCCCTCCATATTCGCCTCATTTTGGTGGTTTGTGGGAGGCGGGGATCAAGTCCTGTAAGTTTCATTTGTGTCGCATTGTAGGCAATGCACATTTCACATATGAGGAGTTGACAACGATATTGGCACAAATTGAGGCTGTACTCAACTCCCGACCTATGTACCCAATGTCCACAGACCCGAATGACCTGCTTCCTTTAAGTCCTGCCCACTTCCTGATTGGCCGATCGCTCACCGCTCCAGCTAGCCAGGACCTCACCGCAGCAACCACGCAGCGCTTACCTCGATACGATCGCGTAGAACAGATGAGACAGCATTTCTGGCAACGTTGGTCAACCGAGTATATCTCTGAGCTTCAGAAGAGGACGAAATGGCAGCTTAACCGGGACACACTTACTCCTGACACCCTAGTCGTAATCAAAGACGACAACTTACCACCCCTGAAGTGGCGCCTCGGACGAGTGCTGCAAACATTCACCGGCAAAGATGGCATATCACGCGTGGCTACCATCAAAACAGCGACGGGAGTTATTCGGCGATCATTTCCGAAAATCTGCCCACTTCTGCATCCGGACGATGACCGCAGCAGCTCAACTCCATTGGAACCTGGTGCTTCCAAGGCCGGGGGCATGTTGACGACCACCGCGCCATCTGTTAACCGCGGCGGTGACAAGCAGTGCGGGGGCCGGGACGGCCGGGGAGGGGCGGGTATGGTCATTGCGAGACCCACAGCGCGCGACCGTTCTTGACCTTTGTGACGCGGCGACGACAACACCAAAATATCACTGTAAACCATCTTTAGTCAATACAAATTGTTACGAGCACAACCGCAGCCTTATTTTGAAAAATAACCGACAACGCCGACGACCCAACACGAAAATTCCTCTACACGTATCATATTACGTCATCGACTGTCGTGGGCGGCAATCAGGGTGAACATGCCTATTATTATAGAGTTAATACCCCATATAATAATGTTATTATATCTTTACATAATCAAGCTATGATTCTTAATCTAGCTGTTTACATTTGCGTCGGTTAAGCAGATTAACTCCTACACTAAAGATCAAGAGACTTTTTTAGGGTTAGCAAACTGTTTGATCGTCCTATTAAAACAAACTTTGAGTATAAACTAACAAAAGTTAACACTAACTTACGTAATGAGATTTAAAGGGCACAAAACTTTGGCAAAATACAATATAAGTACCTAAGAAATAAATTGGATATAACAAGCGCCGAAGTTTCTCTACTTTCTTATTAGTTTATAGGCTGGCTGTAATGAATTTATGAGTAAAGTAGGATAAAGCTGTAAGGTGGTATCAGCAACAGTGGCAATATCATACGCATAATAAAATTTACTGCTGATGATAAAATTTACCGTAAGTAAGGAGTAGTTGCTGTTCCGACAATATACGAGGGTATTAATGTCTATGCAGTTAGGTTTAATTGACAAGGGAAAGTATGTCAGACCCATATCTATGTCCAAGTATAACGAAGTATGCCAGTAAAATCTGATAGAAATCTACGAGTATTAGGTGAAGCAAAAACCTTGTACCCCTTTCTTTTAAAGGTGTGACGAAGGGGTTCAAAATTTGACTCCAAAGTTTCTATTGAGAGTGCAGTAAGCGAATTTCTATTTTTATCGCAATATCGGTTTACATAATTCTTACCTTAAAAACAGGTATCGTAACTATCTATTAATATTTCTTTTAATATGTTATGTATAAAACCCATACTACTACTGTGCCAATGTAATGCGAGCAAGCGGAACAATTCAGCATCTAGATTAATTTTTAGAACATCACTCGTCCCTCGCTTTGGACAAAATCAATACTTTGTGTCAGAGTTTCTAGACTAGTTTACTAAACTTATCTGGTTAGGATTTCAGCGTGGAACACTTATTTCGGATTGGTTGTTTGATTAAATTACTATGCACTAAGTAATCAAACTGAGTGGCGTTAGTTATTCGTCTGTGTGGATTAAATACTTAATCAATACTAAAGTGATAGTTAGTAGTAATAGCTATGATGAAAATAACAGCTTTTTAAGAATCTAGGATTTATATCTCTGTATCAGAATTTATTCAAAACACGTTTACTTGAGTGCTCGACTCCATTATTTATTACAACGAAATAAGATTTTACAAAAGGAAATTCATCATGTTCATGTCCTTATCTCATTTTGCCTAGGGGTCACACGCAACACGTTTTCTTCTTCCAGACATCAAAGCATCATTTATTCTTTTAACATTCATATCATTTAACCAAATCGTCTCATTACGTCCTAAAGATCCCAGTGTTTTTTTTTTTCAAGGTTGAGCGACTCCATTGAAATTGTAAAGGACATATTTTTATTACAGCCGACACGCTCTTGATCCCCGAAGTTTTTAGAACAAGTTACAAAACAACCTACATTTAGTAGTAAGGGACGTCCCTTGCGACTGTAGTCTCTCGAGACGAGACTTATCCGTATTTTACCGAAAAACTTACGGTTTCAATATTGGCTTTAACGGATCAAATAATTTTTCCTATTAAACGGTCATAAATTGAGTCGAAATGTCAAACAAATTACTTGTAACGTGACTTTTATCCTTTATTCGATGCCTACACATTTTACCAAACGTTTAAGATGCTTTATAAACGACTTTTGGATGAGAAAGAACATAACTATATCTGTTTGGCTATTTTGGTTGTGACGTGTGCCAATAAACGTTTTTTCTTACTTTCTTTCTATTGCTAAACTATATATTTAAAAATCCGTAGAATTTCCACTAACCTGTTATATTTATGGTATTTGTTAGGTATGTATATTATATGGTATTTATTTTTCCACACTAATTTATAAAGCTCAAGTTACAATCCAAAGCCAGCCATGCAAGAATTTTCTCTTGAAGTGAGAGTACAAACTTATTAAGACGACAGCCCTTTTCATAATATAATTGTATACCTACCCACATTATAAAGGAAAGTGTCGCGTAACTTTCGTGACAGAGCATTAGGGACTTTTCCGATAAATCAGAGTAAGAACGAAGGACTTTGGCAACGAGACTGATGGGCCTGGAAGGCAGTAATCAAGCAGGCTATAGAAGTAATATTTCTGAAGGCACTCTCCTCCGTAATTGGCATCTCGAGTGACGCGTCGTATATTTTTCAAAGGAGGGATGAAAAAGTGTTATTTAACTAGGTCTACTCTCAACCTCAAATTATATTTTCTGTCAGCCATTGAGAAAAATATGATCATTATGGGTACTTTATTAAGATAGGGTACCAATTCTCTGAAGTGGCAGTTGTATTTGGTCATTTGGTACCTATTAGAGCTATCTACGATTATATCCTAGTTAAGATATAATAGAGTTGACTGGCCTGTTGGTCTAGTGGTTAGTGACCCTGACTGCTATGCCGGAGGTCGTGGGTTCGATTCCCACCCAGGACAAATGTTTGTGTGATGAGCACGATCATTTGTTCTGTGTCTGGGTGTAAATTATCTATAATATGTATGTATTTAGAAATATATAAGTATGTTTATCAGTTGTCTAGTACCCATAACACAAGCTCTGCTTAGCTTGGGACTAGATGGCGTTGTGTGATAGTAGTGGAATATTATTATTATTTCTTTATTCATTTTTTTTACTTATAAATTACATTTTTAAATATTTTTACAAAAAACAAATAAAAAACATTTAAAAATATAAAAAATAGCAGTTCACCAGCACCGGGAACAGGGTCCGGGCCGCCGGTGGTCAGGGCTCCTGAGAGAGGAACCTCCTAACAATACGCGCCGTGTCCAGAAGTACTGCCTTCTGAATCAGGCGCCTGATCCAGCTGCCAAGCGAGAGCCTCCTCAGATGTTGTTCGAGGCTCTTGGCAATTAAGCCATTGGCAGACACGACTATCGGCACAATGACTGCTGTATTCACGTCCCACATGTCAACAACCTCGCGGGCCAGATCAAGATACTTGAATTGTTTATCCTTTTCTGCCTTCACGAGGTTCTCATCATGCGGGACCGTTATATCAACAATCATTGCGCGACGCTCCGATCGATCTATCACCACAATGTCAGGCTTATTGGCAACAATAGTCCTGTCAGTGATGATAGGTCGATCCCAATACAATTATTATTATTAAGATTACAAAACAACGAACTCCAAAAATATTACTAAGTTTATCATTTTCATGGATGTGACAAAATTAATCGCGTTCCCGAGGCTTTCAGCGGGCTAAAACGCTTTAAAAGCTATTATAACGAAATCACACCAACCTTAGCACGAACCAAATTGCTGCCAATGAATCCAATTTTCTCTTATTCAGATAAAGCCCTAGCGTCTCTGGAGTAAATTGAATTCTTTAGTATTTTTACATGCCTAACAATATGCAATTTAAAGTCTTCGTGAAAGATCGACGATTGCTACGAAAGAGGACATTTCTACGAAAAAGACAACTGCTACGAAATTGATAATTCTATGAAATTTTCTAAAAAAGGGGTTAGACTTTTACAAAGTTGTTGTTGTGGGGAATACTGGGTCTTCGATATCTTACAATATCTCGGAAACTTATAAAATAACGATAGGTACGTCAAATAATTCGAAACTTTTCAATTGTTAAGAGATTTTTGATGCCCCTGCGCGACGAGCATCTAGAAATTGCTACGAAATATCCAATTGCTACGAAATAGTATAATGATGCTACGGCGTAGACCTTCCTAAGTTGACCTCTATTAGACCTTGTACTTTTCTGAAAGCGCTGGAGATGGACCGGAATAATGGGGATTTCCAATAGCATATATTTTATTTCACATCTAAGCAATTCTACCTACTAACAGTAGAACCTTAGATCGATTTTCCACCCATTACCCATTATCCGATTGAATGACGTGGAAGACAGTACCTATAACATTCTTGTGTTTACCTGATCTGTTGCTAACTAGAAAAAAAAATAATTTTAAAAAAAATAGCTCCTAATCTATCCATCGATCTATCCATCTTTGTGGTGAGAGTTCATATCTAATTAATTGCTTAACCTACATAATTATAATATTAATCTGAATGTAGAGCTTTTTAATAAGCAAACACGAGCATCCGTTGATATAACCATTAGTCTATTCCCTATTCAGATTTCACTTTCACGTTAGGTTTATTCCACAATATCAAAAGCTTGAAAAGGGTGTATAGAGAGGCCTACACAAACAGCAAATCAGCAAATATTCCCGGGTTCTCGAGATTTTTTTGGCAATGTTGGGATTAACCCAAAGTTATCCATAATCTGTATATCAGTAGATTAAGATTGACAGTTACCTTGCAAAAAATGGAATGACATCAGATTATCTTCCATACACAACAATTCGATACGACTTCGGGTTACCATGCAGTTCAATTATGTAGGAACTATGACATGGAAATAACTTTTAGCTTTTAAATAATTCTATGTTAGGGGATTTGGTTTCCGCACTTAGTCCTTCATGTGGACCATTGTGCGTGGGCCATAGTGGCCATTGGTGGCTTATTCCAACCAGCCCACCTCCCTCCAGAAGTTGATCAGGCTCTTTGGTCTGTGGAGAACATCTGTGTAAGTCCTCGGTGTCCTCTTTTAAATAATTTGTACAATATTTTTTTTAATAAATACTAAAATTATAAATCTAAAGAGTTTGTTCGGTTGAAAGCGCTAATCTTAGGAACTACTGGTTCGAAATGATTTTTTTTTTTGTGTCGGATAGTTCATTTATCGAGGTAGGATAAAGGCTATTAAACACCACGGTACGACCAATAGGAGCCGTGCAGCGGGGGTGAAACCACGGGGAATAGCTAGTACTACCTACTATTGTGGTGGATTACAGACCACTCCCTCTCACAGAGAGGAGGCCTGCGTCCCAGCAGTGGGAACATTATAGGCTGATGTTGATGAGTGTATATTATTTTGTTAGGGTTATATTCATATGACAAATCTTTATGGCTCCTAGATCACAGGGTTATCCTAGTCTATAAGGCAGGGTTTTTCACTATTTGTGCAGCCTTTTCCGAAAATCGAATTTACCTGTTAATTGCTATTTAAATTGTTTACAAAAGTTTTTATGTCAATGTCAATAAACATATTTTTATTTATTTATTTAAAAGCGTGTAAGTGTTAAAAACTGTTAAATGACGTCACAATATGGCGTCAACAAACCCTCCTTTTTAATTGAATCGCATAGTATACCGTTACAAACAATCGATGGTGTGAAAACGTATGTAGATATGCAAATGCGTGTTCCATTTAAGTAATCGCACCAGCATTTTGGTTTTCAAGCCAATACTGTTACAGCTGATAACACGAGATAAGCTCTAGTGGCTCGTGACAAAAACAATACTACAACAGTTTTGCGAATTTGCTTTATTTAGTTACTAGCTATTTCCAACGGCTTCGCCTGCATGTAAGACAAGACAAGCCAGACAAGGCTATGATCTATCTCCGAGTCAAAATTCACCAAAATCTATTCAGCCGTTCTAATGTGATTGAGTAACACATCCATCCAAGCATCTTAACTTTCGCATTAAAATTAATTAGATTGTAAATTATTTGTTAAACTTAAAAAAAATACTAATTTTGAAATCTATTTTGTGTACCGATCACCGTTTGTATTGCTATCAGCTGCTTAGTTTCTAGACACAATTAATTAAGTATTTACATCTGCCATATCTCGTCCTAGCTGTTTTAAAATAGACTAAGAAGTGAATAGCATATTACACTAGTAAAGGCAAGCGTATCTATATGTGCGCGAAATACCTAGCCAAAGCCTTTTACGAATAGTACCTACACCAAACATTATTAGCTCGGATTTTTTAATAAACATTAGTAATAAAACAAGTATGTACCTACTCCGCGAATAAAAACAAAGACTACAAAAACAGATTCCTCGTATAGCTAGGAGGGTTTTTCAGTTGTGCTAAATACACAGCAGATGACTGTTATTATATGCGTGTAGTATAAGAAAGACCGCTCCTTCAAATCGAAGCTACACAGTACAGTATACCTACAGAAGTATCTTAGAGGCGTCAACGTTAGTAGGACATCAAAACACTACTTAGGTATAAGGACTTTCTAAGATACAACGTAAGATTAAAATGAAATACGATCATAGAAAATAAATAGAGAAAAAATGTAAAATAAGGCAGTACATTACTCAAGGTGAAAAGGGACTCTACGTGCGTATAGTAAGCAAACATTAATGTTTCACAACGACAAAATTAGCTCTATTTTTCTGTATTTCAGTGGGTTACGTCACACACACGTCAACATGACGCACTTGAACCACTTTCCACCGGTCCATGGTAATGAATATCGTAGGGCAACCAGAAAATCTGATAGGGGTCGTAACTTGCAATACAAAAGCGTTGGTGCTATAATGCATCTAGGGCTTACCTTAAGTTTACATGAGGTTGTATAGTTTCTACATCGTAAGCACGTCGCGCGCAATAACGTGATATCGTGCGTGTCGGGTTTTAGTACGAGATGTAACCGCGTAGTAGTGCATATCGCGGGATGGCGGAGGCGAGTGGCACTGGAGTGGCATGCGCGGCCGCCCACGCTCGATACGCGCCGCGCCGCCGCCTCAGCGCTGCCCACCCCACCCCCCATACTACGCCATGGCCCTAATTGAAGTTTCAGAACGAACAATCCATTGCGCTACAACTTTGAACGTAAACAAGTATTTTCGTAGGGACTGTATGGAAAATTCAATGTAGTAGAACCAGAATGAAAATGTCGCCCTTACAGATTTTATCTTTAGACAGAGGTATCGGTGACGGTAGGCTGTAGCTGCAGCTGATGGCATTATTGTATTTTATGTGACACTTGTAGAACGTTACATATTCAATTGGTCAGAACATTTTGGAAACAAATGCTGCCACTTTTTCTTTGTATAAATCAAAATCAAAATCAAAATCAAAAGTCATTTATTCAAATTAGGCTGATTTATCAGCACTTTTTGAAGGTCAATTTTTTACATAAGACAGTCCCCCAAAGCGCCCCCCCTTCGACACTTCCTAGTGTTTTGGCTGGGAAGAAGAAGTGGCGGAACAAACTCCCCAGCAACACATCTGTCTGTACGGTTAGAAGAACCAAATTAAACGCAATAAGTAATAAATAATTGAAAAATTTATTAAATAGAAAATTGTTTTACAATTTTACATTACAAAAGAGTTTATTTTCCTGTGTCTTCTTTGAGAGATACGGTTCTGTTGAACACCATCTGTAAAAAGAAATAATATGTTTTTTTAAAGGCATATTCAAAAACAAATTGTCGTTGAAATATTAACTACCTAGAATTCTATCTAATAAAGTATTGGTACCAAAATAGGTACTTACTAGCACATTGGCGACTTGTGTTTTTCAGATGATGTAACTATTATAGTGGTCAAACAAAATTATCAATACTGTCGTCTCAAGCTATTCGTGGGATGACATTATTAAAATTCTTCAACACGAAAAGCAATTAAAAATCTTTTACGTAGAAGTTTTGTAGGAATAGGAATATTGATAGTCAAACTCGCGAACAGCAAATACGACTGTATTATTTCAACGTGCAGAAGCAAACAAAAATCAAAAATTGGCGATGCAACATCATCGTCTTCCTGCCCTTTTCCCACCTTATTTAGGGTCGGCGCAACACGTTTTTTTCCTCCATTCTCCCCATTACGCTATTACTCCTTTTTCTTTCATATCATTCGTCAGACAATTCATCCAACTTTTCTTTGGCCTTCCTCTTCCTCTCCATCCATCAACATTCATACTCATCACTCTCTCAGTCACCTGAGTGTCATCCCTCCTCATCACATGTCCATACCAAGATAGACGATTCCCTATATTGTTTCTGTAACAGACGCCACATTCAAACTTCCCCTTATAAACTCATTCCTTACTTTATCCATTCTTGTGACTCCACACATCAATCTCAACATCCGTGACGATGCATAAAACCGAAAATTAAAAGAACAAAACATTCAAATAACATTAATTTTAATAAGATAAAGACTTACGTGATTGGCCGTGGTGTCAGGGTCTACGGAGAAGAAGCCGATCCTCTCGAATTGGAACTTGTCATACACCTTGGCTCCTCTAATGGAGGCGTCGGCATATGCATTCACAACCTTCAGAGTGTCTTCGCGGCAATCTGACAAGAATCCTCCCGGTACCTCGCTAGGGTCTTCTGGGTTCTTGTGTTTGAATCTAAATAGACAAAAAATTACCATTACCCATTTGGCAGGAAGTTATTAAGTAAAGTTTTTGCAAAGGATCCAGATTTTTTTTTTTCAATTGGTGTTGATTTATGTTTTTAAATCGCAGAGCTTTATTTTGAAACTAAGATTAACGATCACAAGTTAGACGTCTTTCCCTGTAGATTTTATGTTTTTGATACAATACTGTCATTTTCATAAACGATGTCATTACAGACTGTGTTTACAAACGTACAGTCGCACACCCATGATTTTCTTCAGAGAAAATCTAACGTAGAATCTTCGTATCTACATCAGTGTCGAATGCATTACAATACATGTATACGTAAATACATATATTTACTTTGGCGCTAAGTTTAAAAAAAACATAACGTGGACAAAAAGTCTTACACATCTGCAACCCTTGCCCCTCTCTCCAACCTTACTTTTTTCGTATATTGATGACAAACAAGCATACACCATACTACAGGAAAGCGGTCAACTACGGAGGCCTGCAAAACTAGACCTGCGCGATTTAGACCCTGCAGCTTTTTCACCTTTTTGAGGGTTTGCAGACAGTAGAAAAGAGCGTTGTACCAACAATCAAAGAGATCATAATTTCGGTGGACGGTGTTTACACCGTGGGTCACCTAGCTCCTTCAAGAAGTAAATCTCTTGTCATACTTACAGTGGCTCGTACAATCTGACTTCGATAGTGACAGGCTCCGAGACCCAGTGGATGAAAGCCTTGGGCTTCTCTGCTGACTCTGAACTTTCTGCCGTGCATTCTACTTCAATAACTTTACCGGCACCATCCTTGATCACTTTCGAAACCTAGACAAAATAATAAAATAATATGTAGTACTAGTTATGCCAAAGGCATCGTCCACGTGGTATTCGGACATTATTTTCCCAGGTTCCCCGTAATACTGGGATCAAAGGTATCTTTTTTCTCGTGGTAAATTCATCAAGTGGGTGTGCCCAGGCGGGACTAGAGGGCCTTTCAGATTCATACTGACTAAAATCCACGGTAATCCTTCAATAGCCGTTTACGTTCCAGGGTAACAGTAACCTGATAAGATAGTCCCGCGACCCCAGCAAGCTCTAGCCCTCAAAGGGGACCCTCTTTCTTTTCCCTCAGATTGCTGAGTTGCTGACAGCTCTTTGAGGCGCGCGTATAATACGACACGCCGTGGGTCGACCCGAACATGGTCCGGACGGCAAATTATCCATTACTCGCCGTCCGCATGCCCATAAAAGGTATCCTATGTGTTATTCCAGATTTCAACAAGAACCTCTCCAAATTTTCGCATGATAGATAACAAGATAGAATACTCTTTATTGCATACCAAATAGATCTTATAAATAGGGTGAGATAATGGGTAGGGTGACACCATGGGCAAGTATGATATTTCCAGCCTGAAACTACATGTCAGAAAGTCCGCCCACTCACTAAGTTTTTCAAGGATTATTCCCGCAGTACACAAACAAAGAAAATATGAAGCCCATACAAATGTTTTACAAGAATATTTTTAGCAGATTTATTCCTATTTTAGTTAAAGAAACTTTGTTTTTGTCAGGCTTCTGTTTTGTAAATTTTGTTTTATTTATATAGATCAGATTCTAAATATACCAACAGGCACAATAAAGTAGGATTGCTTTTGTTATGAGAAATAGAGAATTACATAATTTTGTATTTAGGGCCGATGTAGATATGGCGGAGCACAGCGTTTTTGACTGTCAACTTTAAGCTTGTGTACTAAAAAAAACCGGCCAAGTGCGAGTCGGACTCGCCCATAAAGGGTTCCGTAGCAGCAAGTAACATAATATGATGTTCTTGTAGTTGGTTGTCACTTAACTGGAATAAAAAAAAATACGTCATAATATGACGTATTAAAAAAAAACAATATTATTATTGTTCAAACCAATTTTCGATGGTAGTTTGCATGGTAATGTACATCATAATTTTTTTTTTTGAAGTTACAGGGTGGAGGACACACATTTTACCACTTTGGAAGTATCTCTCGCGCAAACTGTTCAGTTTAGAAAAAAATGATATCAGTAACCTCAATATCATTTTTAAAGACCTATTCATAGATACCCCACACGTACGGGTTTGGTGAAATTTTTTTTGTTGACTTTCAATTCTTAGTATGGGGAAACCCAAATTTTTTTTTGTTTGAAAATCCTAATGCGGTTCACATAATACATCTACTTACCAAGTTTCAACAGGATAGCTCTTATACTTTCGAAGAAAAGTGGCTGTGACATACGGACAGACTGACAGACATGACGAATCTATAAGAGTTCCGTTTTTTGCCATTTGGCTACGGAACCCTAATAAATCGAATAAGACCGTCAGTTAATATTATCAAAAAAATGTTTGACACCATTTTTTTCTTTTGTTAAGTCAACCAAATTTGACGAAGGCACGACGATTTCAAAATCACAATACGTCATGCAGTGGTGTCATTTTTAGTGCGGCTTGTCACAAGCCCCTACTTTGGACGTACTAATAATAATTAGATTTCTAATTTATTGATGCTTGAAACTACCCTATTATCGACATTGTCGTCATTGAAATCGTATCTAAAATTAATTAACACATCTATGGTTATATTCGCTTTGATGCTCTTCAGGAATTATTTGTTGTGTCAAATTGATTTTGGACATTAGTTCAATGAGAACAATGTCGATAAGAGTTAGACAGTGAAAAACCTCTGCATTGCGCTATATGTGCGCGGCCCTAACTATTTAGTAACTAAATCAACTAAATTTTAATTGATTCATAGATTTATGAAAAAACCTTTCATGAACTGTGCATTGAGGGTTCGTTCGTTTTTTACAAATATTACATAAGAAACCGCATAACTTTAAATCTAATCGAACATCTGAACAACATTAGATAGTTCTGTTTTTATTGTGTTCATTGTCAGAACAGATCTTAAAAGGGTTTCTGAAAATTTGAAACCTTGCGAAGCCGAGCTAGTGTTCTTAAATGATAATTTGCACAATATTTTCCGGACGTTTTTGAGATGCTGAGTGTGTGTGTTTTTCTTACCTTGATGACGTAACCCGCATGCCTCAATCCGACAGTTTGTTTCGGAGTCAGCCGGCGGTATCCCTTCTCTGGTTCTTCTTTGAAGTCCGTGGCTTCAATGTAAAGGACTTTACTTAGTACTACTGTGTGAGATCCTTTGTCAGGCTCATTGGGGAAGTCTGGCACTGTGATTTGTATTGGTTTGTCACTCGGGAAGTTTGTGATTGTGATCTTCAATGGTTCTAGTGCTACCATAACTCTGAAACAAAATGCATATTTTACCTACTAACTTAATCGAAAACAACAAAATGTAGTATGTGTACGACCACAGCGTGGTTCTGGTTTTCTTCGACTTTAGTTTAACTAAATAGTAAACTCTGCCTGCGGCACGATGGACCGATAACTAGAAGAAGCTGGCTGGCAGTGGATGAATGAGTACTAGGACCGGGATGGTTGGCGTTCTTTGGGGGAGGCTGTTTGAGTTGACGGCTATTGGCTGAAGAGAGTGTGAAAACTCATCTGATACCCTCTTTTTAGAAGAGTTCTTTCACAATGAGCGTAGCGTTTCAACGTAGTAGTCCTCTAATACCATACCTATTTCTGATGCTACGCAGCGTTCCTGTTTGTTTGTATTATTTTTTTTTTAGTTTGTTTAAAGATAGGTATAATTATGTATGCCGGCAAATTACAGGCACATTAAACATTTTTCTCTAAAATGATACACATCAGATCACCCTATCTGATGGAAGTGCTGGCCTGTTTGTTTGCCTTCTAATTACATAAACAGTGCAACAAAATGTATCGTATAGTTATCTTTAACCTTGTAACTAAGAGCTTGTCAAGCTACTATCAATAATGACCTTGAAATTAAAATACATGTTAAACTGTTCACATGTCATGATAACATTTATCAGTCAGGATAATGGCTGAATACTTAATGCCCTTTAAAATTGCTTCATTAAACAATGCGTTGTAAAAGCTGGGTTGGCGAGCCCAGGTTGGCCGCTATAAAAATAATCTGGTCAAATGTGGTATGCTAGATTCATCCCAAATACAATACCAGTGCAGAAAGACTTAAACAACTCTGTAGGGCACACAAATATATGTATTCCGTGCAGGAATCGAACCAGCTACACGCTGCGCAGCAGTCGATTACTCAGCCAGTGCGTCAACCGTGCTGTCTGAATTAACACATAAGTCGCGCCACTTATTAGCCTCCATAAAAGTAAAGTTTTTAACTTTTGTACTGCCTTGCTTTGTAATAGTGCGTGCAATCTTTTACGCACTTATATCTCGTTTGTATGATGTCGTCTCTTTGTGGGATTACTTACTCCAGTCAGAACGCGCAACTTTGAGTGACACATGATTCCAAATTGTGTAGTTATTGGGAGTTTTTACAGTTAATCACCAATTATATTTCTAACAATGACGGAAGACAATCGAGCATCACAATGCGCACTTTGTTACATTACACGCGAATGCTGTTTTTACAATTGCCACTGTTTTTTTTTTATAGTTCATTGCCCCACGTTAGGCATTTCTCCTGTGTCGTGGGTCTGTTTTGTGTTAATGTTATTTAAAAGTTATACAACATTCAATGAATTACCTGGGCGCAGTATTGTTGAGTACATCCCTAATGCTGGCATCTAACATAGCCGGATCCACGGCTCCCACTGCCCCGGTGACTCCCAGTGCGGCACAGAACGAGTTGACGGCTGTGGCCGGCACGCCGCGACGACGAAGTGCCGTCAACGTGTACAGCCTTGGGTCGTCCCAATCTGCAACAAGCAGGATATTTTACAATGAAAATGTCAGTGTCTGTCTTCTCTATTTAGTGTGAGTGCGCCTCTGGAAACCCCATAAGCTTCTGAGCGGCTGGCTAGGAGGACGTGGCTGGAGGTGGATCACTGTGTTGCCCAATTTCTCACGTAACTTTAAAAGTAAATTATTTTCCTTCAAGCTTGTTCCCTCGCCTTTTTGTCAATGTTCGACATCTGACTATGAATATGAACAATCAGCACATCATATTCTATGGGAGTGTATTCTTTAGCAGAACGAACGAAGTTATGTTGGATACTGTTCACATTACATCTGGAGTCATTTACTATTCGAACCTAGTGGAAACTCGAACAAACTTCCGTGCGGTTAAGCGTTTTTGCCATACCTATTATTGGAATCAAATATAGCAGCTCACAATTTAGGACCCAATTTAGTCATTTTTACCCGTGGTGCTAGGGAACTGGGCTTCTCCCAGTTGTAATGTCCCTTTGTGCCTTTGGCCTTGTTTTGTTCTGTCTCCTGCTTGCATGGAAGGAAGTGGAAACATATTTTTCCTACTCCTCTACTATTCTTTTCTGATTAATTTCGTTGCAGGATCTGGTAAATTCATTCTGCGGGACACGTCGAGCTTCATTGTCTCGGCGCTTTTCTGGTGGTTGCCACTGTTGATTCTGGCTTTCAGGAGTTGCAGTGGTTTGGGAATAGTGTGGTGGGTTTGTCCCAATAAAAAAAAAGCTTTTGACATAGCTTTGGACTTACATGTATTGATTACACAAGTCAAGGTTTCTTCACGATGTTTTCCGTCAGTGATCTCACACATGAGACCAAGTCTCAATGACTTGGTCCAAGTATACATCACTAAGCCAATTTACAAAGGGAAGGATCCTGCTCACGCACATTGCTTATTAACTATCCACATTTTGAGACTGCCGAGACCACAATTATATCAACATTTGATAATCAAAAGCCATAACAGCAACTTTTTAGTTGAACTAGCTCTCAGCTTTAGTTTAACCCTTAGTTTAATACTTTTGTTTCTTTTTTTAATCTATATCTATACATATAATAAAACATTAAAAAAACTGTGTCTGTACATTGAATATATTAAAAAAATAATAATTGAGGGGGGTTTAGAAACAGTAATAGAGCACGAATCCAAAAAAAAACTTCTGTCTGTTTGTCTGTTTGTCTGTGTGTCTGTTTGTTTGTACACGCTAATCTTCGGAACTACTGGACGGATTTGAATGATTTCTTTTTTGTCGTATAGATATTAAGTCGGGGCAACACATAGGCTATAATTTATCTTGAAAACTTGAACACCTGATGCAGAACCGCAACAGCCCAGCTAAACTATAAGAGATACAAAAATGGCACCATAGCAAAAATTGTTCCACGTGATGAGCATTTTCTGCTGCGACAATAATTTTGAAGATCTGGAACACCTGATGTGGAACTCCAAGAGCCTAGCTACAGTAAAACATGTATAGGAATGACGTCTTAGCAAGAGTTGTTCAGCTTGATAAGCACTCTCCGTTGACGTATAAAAATTGAAGCTCTTGGAGTTCCACATCAGGTGTTCCAGACACCTGATGTGGAACTCCAAGAGCCCAGCTACACTATAACGTGTATGGGAATGACGTCTTAGCAAGAGTTGTTCAGCCTGATGAGCACTCTTTGTTGACGTATAAAAATTAACCTCTAGAGCCTCAGCGGCACAAATTTGTGCCAACAAACCCCGACCGATTTAAAACTGTTTATATTCTAGGTGATATAGAGCGGTCCTAGAGAGGTTAAAGATCTGGATCACCTTATGTGGAATTCCAAGAGCTCAGCTACACTATAACATGTACAGGAATGACGTCTAAGCAAGAGTTGTTCAGCCTGATGAGTACTCTCTGTTGCTGTCTCGCGCATCCCGTTGATTTCCTGTCCCCGGGCACGACATCAGACGTTTCAGATCTTCGATTTTGACGACCCCGTTGTCGCTGGCATAAGCAACAGGATCCGTGTACGAAGTCGCGGGCAGAAGCTAGTTAATGAATATAATGAAATACCTAGGACTGACGTATTGAATCGAATTTTAAATGCGTCGTATCATCGTCAATTTTGAAGAAAAAATACGAGTCAAATAATTTTATGATAATCTAACTTACGGACTAATAAGACTGTTTCAATCATCTTGCCTATTATGCTGTTAAATTAGAATTTGACTTTCTTACCATTTACAATCCCTTCATCAATGAGTTTCGCTATTTTCCTCTTAGATACGACTGTGTAGTTTACGTTGAGCCGTCCATACTCCCATTGTACAGGGCAGTAGATGCCGAGGGCATTGCATAGCCAGTAGTACGACGACCTGTAACAATAACAAAGAAAGTTGGTGATTTATCAATTCAACCAATCTGAAAATCGCCATTTCATATAAAACTAGCAGACCTGTGCCCCATGTTTAAAAAAAAACAAATATGATTGATATCCAGCAGGGCATGGACAGGGTAGGAGAGTAAAAGAAACCATTAAAATTGGTAAAGTAAAGTAGGACTAGTTCAACCACAATAACCGACACGGGATTAATAGCTTTCAAGAGGAAAGGCAATAACACACACAGTTGTACAGTCAGCTTCACGACGGCAGTGCCCCCTTGAAAGCACATACGTTTGTGTCTGGGATACTCAATTAATGAAGCCCGCTGTAGTACATTCACAGATTCACGGACAATTAAATTATAGATGCAGCATGTTTTCATGAACAAACAAACACTGAAATAACACTGCATAGTGCATAACTAGGAAAGAATATTTGATATTGACGGTACGGTTAGCGCATTGGTTGCGCAACTATCCGCGATCACCGCACGGGCGCACACTAATATTTATATGGCCTGCAGATTGTTATTCCAGGTCTGGGTGTTTGTGTATGTGAGTTTCTATGTTTGTAAACGCATCCACAACACAGGATAAATTCCTAGCTTTTTTTTGCGTGGTAAAATCATCAAATGAGTCCTCCCACCCCGGGCAGGGCGGGAGGGACTGTCAGACTTGTACTGACTAAAATCCACGGTGTCCTTCAATAGCCCTTTATGTTCCGGTGTCACGGTAATGAGATAAGTCCCGCGACCACGGCAGGCTTTGGCCCTCTAGAGAGGGGGCCCCGTCATTATGCTGACGCTTATTGAGTCGACGTCGACCCGGGCATGGTCCATGGTCGGGCAGCGAGTTGCCCTTTACTCGCTGCCCGCATGCCCGCGCCTACGGTGGCCGGAGATCGTCTTGCGACGTCTGTCGCCGTGGGCGTCCACCACCGCGGGTGGGGCGGAGGGAGGACATTGTCCTCTCTCTCACGCGGCCCGCCTCCTCCTTCGCGAGCATGACTGCTTCGCAGAAAGAGGCGACCGCTTCCTTCTCCATAAATTCCTAGCTTAAAAAAAAAATACCAACCTCCTAGACTGGAACTCCTTAGTACATAATGAATGAGTAATGTGCTCTATGCTATCACATAGACAGTGAGTGTAGTCATATGTGGGGTAGATGCACCACTTGCTGCCAGTGCGGTGGTGGGGCTTGAACCGGATTCTGTAGGCCACTGGGTCTTGTTTGCCTTCTTCAAGAGTAATCTTCATTCGTAAGGTTGCATCTCCTTCATCGATTTTTCCGTTTTTCATGTCCTAGAAAAATAAAAGTTCATGCATTTGTATAAAAGTTAGTTTCTTCAAACTGTGAGGATTGAAAACAACTTAATTGTGGATGGAAATCTAGATCTGATTTTTCATTCATTTGCCTTCAATCTAGCGAAATTTAAAAAAGGACAGAAGAAAACCACAGTTCTGATAGGTATGTGATCTTTCCAATAAAAAACCGGCCAAGTGCGAGTTGGACTCGCCCATGAAGGGTTCCGTAGTAGCAAGCATAGTTTAGAGATATAATTATATTGAGATTAGTAAGCAATATACACAAAAAATAAAAATAACTTTGTTTTAAGCTATTGCATGGCTTTTATCGCGGGCTCTGAGCGCGGCGCGGCGACCGAATCAAAAAAAATCCAAAAACCAAAGGAAACAACCTGACACCACGCATCGTCTAACATCGTTTCAGTTCGGGAGACTTCGGCAATCATAAAAATATTCGTCATAAAAACAATTTACTTTTTATCTTTTTATTACTGATTCTAAACGGCCAGCTACAAAAGGAGTTTTCACAATGAAACCTACTTAAAAAATACATGTGGCACTACATGTATTTTTTTTCATAGTGTTTGTATGAATGGCAAAGTTATATTTGCGGTTTTTGAAAATGTACTATATGCTAAAAACTGCTAACTACTCGTATATCTCATCCAAACCAATTTTCATTGGAAGTTTTTGTTGAGGTCTTCATTATATGTTTTTTTAAGTTTTATCATTCTCTTATTTTAGAAGTTACAGGGGGCGGGACACACATTTTACCACTTTGGAAGTGTCTCTCGCGCAAACTGTTCAGTTTAGAAAAAAATGATATTAGTAACCTCAATATAATTTTTAAAGACCTATATACACCGTGTTCTTCACGTTATCCATAAACTTTAGCAAATACTTCTATGGCTTTTACAAATCAAATCCAACAAAGGAAGTAGTACTTAAAAAGGCTTCGTTACAAAGATATTTGTAATTTCATTTAATGAAATTTAATTGAGCTATGCAGTGAGAAAGTATCTTAATTTGGCCTATGTTGCCGCTTAGTGCAATTAACATGATAAATCTATCAAATACTATTTGCATTTCATTTGCACGTACGAGAGGAACCCGAGAGTTAGCGAAGAAATACGATCATTTGCGATAACGAATCTTTCAAAGAGATTAAACTGGTCGCTATGGATACCTAAGTTGTTATTTGTCATTGTTTGTCATGCATGATTTTAACTGTCAGGATTATTGTTTATTGTAATTTGCTTTTGGGTTTCCGACTAATTTAATCAATCATTTTGATTACAACTTTCACTATGCCGCACGAATATTCTGCTCAACACCAAGCTGATATTCACTTCGTCTACGGTTTCTGTGACGGAAATGCTACAGCAGCTGTGCGAGAGTACCAACGGCGATTCCCTGGTCGGCGCGTTCCTGATATACGAACATTTATTAACATACACAGGAGATTTTGTGAGATCGGAATTAGACCACGCCGCCCTGAACGAGCAATCAATTTGAGCGTCGCTCAAGAAAACAGAATAATGAACCTTATTATTCATGATCCTACACTCTCAACGAGACGCGTTGGGAGAATCGTGGGTGTATCTCATAAGCTAGTGTGGAAACTGTGGAAAAGATATGGTTTGCATGCCTACCACTACAGAAAATCCCAAGGCATAATACCACCTGATCACTTCTCAAGAATTGTTTTTTGCCAGAGAATGAATCAAGAACTGATAAATAATCCAATACTGCTTCAAAAAATTCTTTGGATGGATGAAGCCCAGTTTACAAGAGCGGGAGTATTCAATTCC
This sequence comes from Agrotis exclamationis, assembly GCA_950005045.1. NCBI lineage: Eukaryota > Metazoa > Arthropoda > Insecta > Lepidoptera > Noctuidae > Agrotis > Agrotis exclamationis. The sequence continues at coordinate 11,666,947 of OX465425.1, read as the reverse complement.
AAAAATCAAGTGCAGTGGCATGAGAGCAACCCGAATTTACATTGGCAGGCGTCACATCAAACTGAATTCTCTGTAAACATGTGGGCTGGTGTTTTTAACAATCAGCTGATCGGCCCTATTGAGATTCCCCACCGCCTAAATGCTGACAATTACTTAGAGTTCATAAGAAACGTCACTAGCTTCGAATTTTTCGAACAAGTGGATCTTCAAACTCTGCGAACCATGTGGCTCCAACATGATGGGGCCCCTGCACATTATGGCACACAAGTGCGTGAATATTTAAATGCAACGTTTCCTGGCCGTTGGATTGGACGAGGTAGCACAAATATCGCATGGCCAGCTAGGTCCCCAGATCTGACTCCTTTAGATTTTTATGTCTGGGGAACCTTAAAGGAGGTGTACTCCGTACAAATTCAGAACCGTGAACAGCTCTTAGATAGAATATCTCAGGCTGCTGAACAAATAAGACAAATGTCTGTAAATTTAAATGGCCAAATTAGGACTCGTTTGAATATTTGTGTCGAAAAAGAAGGTGGTCATTTCGAAAACTTTTTACATTAAATTTATTTTTTGCTTTTTAGAGTTTATTTTTTATTAATAAAAATATTTTTGAATGACATTACGGCTGACGTAGTTGTCTAACCTACAGTGTTTGGATCTTTGGACACTCCATTGAGGTTGACAGGAGAGCGCTCATTTGTGAAATGTATTGAAAAATAAGATGGTGGCGTTAGTTCTGATGTTGCCCACGCAACAAGTGTGCTTATAAATTATAATTATTCTACTCAAATTCATAAAAAAAATATGCTGTGATTACCATTTATCTTAATTTGACCGAGACCTATCTTTTGAGAGTATTTTTACGAATGTACGTGAGCTCTAAGCGTGGTCCCCAGATTGCGTGTTGAGCTGCCCCTCTTTTAGTCAATAATTTTGAGATTGAATGTTCGTTACTTAAGCCGAAACGGCAGAATGGGAAGATAATTATGGTAGCCTACTCCCCTTCCCGTCGTTAGAGGTCCGGCGTTGCTTTAAGCCTAGACTAAAAATAAGGACTGCAGAAACGTTTTGCGAAGGCTGCATGTCGTGGGAAGAGGTTATCATGATTTGGTTATGGAATTTTGTTTTTTTTTTTTATTCCTCAATTAAAAAGACAATTCGAAATACGTATCTACCTGCTTGGTAGCCTTATACGTTCTCTTTAGATAAGTATAATACATTGACAGTGCTATGAGGAACGAGATAAAAAATCAAAGAAACTTTTGTTTTGACAAGTTTCAGCCCGCCAAATGTTATGAATGAAAATACGACGTTGCCAATTCGGATAAAGAGGCATGCATATCGGGTTATTTACGTCTAGGTATTTAGTTTGTATGAAAATTAACAAAAAAATAAGAATTTATTAATGTGTCCATAATGAAAAATGCTTACTTCCGTGGTTTGAACATCTGGTCGAAGTTTATGTATATCGTCCGGAACACGGTGTATAGATACCCCACACGTATGGGATTGGTGAAAAAAAAAATTTTTGAGTTTCAATTCTAAGTATGGGGGGAACCCCAAAAATTTGTTTTGTTCTTATTTTTGTGTGAAAATCCTAATGCGGTTCACATAATACATCTACTAACCAAGTTTCAACAGGATAGCTCTTATACTTTCGAAAATAAGCGGCTGTGACATACGGACGGACAGACAGACAGACATGACGAGTCTATAAGGGTTCCGTTTTTGCCATTTGGCTACGGAACCCTAAAAAAAGAGATGCTGAGGGGACAGGACAATTTTACACAGTATCACATTACAGAAGGAGAGTATTGTTATAGCCACCAAACAGTATGGTGAAATACCACCATTCATGTAATAAATAATTATTACCTCAAACAGTTGCAAGCTTTCTTCAACAGGCCTGTTCCTCCATGGTGAAGGTGGTGGATTGAAACCCTTGATCTCCTCAGATTTCTGGTGGCAGACATATGCAAGGTCCTTCCTGATTAACTGAACTGCCCACTCGTATAGTTGATCAAAGTAGTCTGACGAATGTGTGATTTTGTATGGTGTGTAACCTGGAAAGAACATTAGGTATTTTTTAAGTTGTATTATTTCCTGGTAGTCTACCTATATCGAAGAATACCGGGAGCAGCCACAAATGTATCTGCGTGTATTGCTCCACATCTTTCATTTAATGAGGAACAATCATACTGTCATGACACATGTTAATTTAATATGACCACTATTTTAGGCCGTATTCAGTGCTCTCCTGACGGTCAGGACTGACTGTCGAACGTCGGCGTAGCTATCGCCATAGAAAGCATGCGTGCATTCAGAGCAAAACTGACCGCGTCCGCTGAAAGAGACGGTCGGTCGAGCGCGTCGGTCCGGCGCGCGTCAAGTGACTGACGCGCTATGCAATGCTTCAGAGCATTCAGTGCGTTGCGGACGCGGGACAATTTATAAATGGATATATCACGACTGTACCCTGCTGTTCCGTACATTGGTCAGTGGATCACTGAATGCAAAAAGCCGACTGACGGTCAGTGCGTGCGCGGACTGACCGTCGCTCGAGCACAGAATACGGCCTTAGAGAGTATACTTGAATTGTATCTTATAAATCATCTACTGTGGACGTCCATTTTGTAGTTGTTCTTTAATTGTTGAGGGTACCAGTCCGCTCAACAATTCAAGGGACAATCGAGTTAAATAAATAAAACTTAGTTTTGTTTGTGGTTGCAAATCACAAGAATTCCCAAGCATACTTCAAGTGACTTTCAGGAACATTGTCATAAGGATAAAATTACTAAATTTGCTGCACATCAGCTAAATGTAAACAGGATAAAACATAATGTTTGAATGATTTACAGGTTTGTTACTCACCTAACCACTCCACCATATCTTTGATCCCAACAAAGAACTTCTCTTCCTCTTTCTCCGGGTTGGTATCATCATACCTCAAGAAGCAAATACCATCATGGGCTGCAGCATACCCAAAGTTGATGTTAATAGCCTTTGCATGTCCTATATGCAAAATACCATTAGGTTCTGGAGGAAACCTTGTCCTCACTTTCCCACCAGTGATTTTGAGATGTTCCTCCAGTAGCCGCTTAGTATCATTTGTAACAACATATCCATCAGACTTGAAGTTCTCTCCAGGAGCATGGAAAGGTAACTTTTTCATTAACTCTGATATAGATGAAGCTCCACCAATTTCATCAGGAGATTCAGCCTTCTCAGATGGTTTTGATGCTGAAATAATAGTGTTAATAATGTTAATGCTGACTATAATCACAGTACAAGACAGATGAGATCTGCACAAACTCTAAAATTATAAAAGCTTTTAACAATTTACCTTTATCATCAGTTTTCTTTGCTTTCTTTCCTGCATCTCCCTTAGGTTTCTTTTCAGCTTTTGGTGGAGGTGCTAAGTCAGCCTCTGTTTTAGGTCCTAATAGATCTAAAATCTTAAAAAGAAAAAAATATAAGGTTTAAATTATTTCATTTCATGTATTCACCACATAACTTGTTGGTAGCGACTCCAAAATTAAATTCTCACCTGAACATCAACTTCATTCTTGATAGCTTTACCATCAGCCCAGGGTAGATCAGCTCGCACCGCTTGCATGACAATACCAGCATTAAACCTGTACCTTTTCTCTAGCAACTCATCTTTGTACTGAGCCATATGTTTCTCCACAGCCTGTTCGACTTGCTCCGGTGTCACCACGACACCAACGCCGCAAGCTTTCTCAAAAGCATCAATGTCTACTTTAGCCTCATTCACATGGGTGATCAGATACTCCAAAGCTGCATCTACTCTTAGAGTTGAGTCAAGCTTTCCCTTGGCTATAAATTCGCATACGAATGGAAGTTTGGCGGCGATCTGCGGCTTAATTTTGGTGGCCAGATGGTAGATTAACATTCCAGCACCAGTTGGCAGTTTTGCTACGTCCACCTATATAAACAATTAAAGTATATCTATTTACTGTACAAGAGTTGTATAACAACTACTTTGCCCACGTATGAACTTAAAACATTGAGTAATTAGAAGAGAATTTGAAGGTTCTAACCTCATTCAATGCGGCAAGTAGAAACTTTGTAACATTAGCGTTTTTCAATGTTTCCTTTGCTTTTTGTTCATTTAAGCCCAAAAGCTTAAACCTTTCTATAGTTTCTTCCGGTGTCATGTTGATTTCAGTCACAATTTATAATATTTTGAAAGTGAACACGAAACAGCAAGGCCACTGAAATCAGAAACTCGGAATGACAGACAGTGACACTGACAGATAACAGAAAGAAAGTCAGTGTTACCAACTCTCAGAAATATTTATCCCTCAAAAACCCCTAAAATAGGCGTAATTACTTGAAAAACCCCCTAAAAAAAAGAAAAAGCGAAACGTAAAAAAAACATAAAAAATGGGTACGTAATTTTTTTTATTACTCATTCTCTGAAAGAAGGTACTTTACTTTTACATGCCTCATGACCGGTTTGAAAGTTATGCATTGCAGCCCTAGGGAGAATCGTTTTCAACTGTTATCTGTCAAATTAAAAACATATATGTTCTTATTTTTACTTTCATAATATTCGCACATTGTTTACCTCGGATAAATTACTTATTTAGTCCCACGTTACTATTAGCGCCCTCACTACGTTACGGTTGCTAAACCCCGTCTCGGAACTTAAATATGTTACAATGTACTATTAATAAAACTGGATATCTGTGGTCAAAATACTGTCTAGTTTAAATTTTGCCAGAGCTCATGCATTTATTATTATTATATTATTATTGTGGAATATTAAAAAAGACTAGTCAAAAAATCCCTATATAAGGTGTTAAAATATTAACTGCACAAAACTTGAGGAGTTATTTGGAATCACAAATAAAAAATAAACACAAAAAAAAATTATCGAAATAACGATCCGTTTCAAAGATATGCAATATTTTCACTGTGCACAAAATTATTGAATACGCGCAGTTGACTGTACACCGCACCGGCGCTCTTAGAGTTCGTTCACCCGTGTGTTGCGTTCACAGCTGATTCTAACTTTTCTATCAAATTTTGCAGACTTTGGACTGGCAATTCATCGAAATACCTACAAATAACTTATTTTAAAGGCCATATTAATGAATTACTGTTTTTAAATTAAGTAAGTTGGTATGTTCAAAAAATTTGAATCAACCTATTTAAAAGCTATTTAAGAGAAGTCTTAGTTTTTACCTTATTTACAAAAGGTGCTGAAAATGTCCACCACTTGAATGCACAAGTGAGCAGCATTCGATTGCACTGCGATAAATGTGTCTCTGTCATTTTTAACTCACACTCGATCTCAGTGTCACCGGGTAACGTGGCCTGCACTCGTCGTGGGTCACCATACAATTCACGGTACTGTACACGGTTAAACTTTCATGATGTAGCACACTACCATATCTAAATACTCCCGATTAGAATACGTAAACGGCATTGTTTACATGAAGCTGCACGGGCGCGCGTTAGTAGCGAGGTGACATACGTGTTTACTGCGCAGCGGATTTCGGGCGACTAAAGTGGGTGCGGAGAGTGACGGAGATGGTTAGAGCGGGAATTGCGGGACGGGGGAGACGCTGTTATCTACTCATGCGACGCTGCGCGCACGGCACAGTGCGATAGCGAGCTACGAACGAAGCCCTACGTACAGTGAACATCAAAATATTTTACTAAATTGATTTTTTTTATGTAAAAATAAAAACGCTCGAAAAAATTTTTTTCTTTTGGAATTATATTTGTTTTTCGATACAGAGTACGTACACGAAATTCCTGCAGTTAATTTTTTAACACCCTATATAAATAAAATACCCTTAAAAATAAAATACCTCTAGAAAAATCCCAACCTGCTTATTTAATCCCTAAATCTGGGGGGAGAACCCCTAAATTGGTAACACTGAAGAAAGTACAGAATGACAGCTGATTTCGAAACTGCGGGTCTGCGGCTGCGTTCCGTTTGTCGTCCCAAAGTTAAACTATCATTAAATTATTGATGTTACAGAAATAAACCTATAACGCTTAAATTCTTTGCATTCCTTATAGAACTTAGGCAGAAGGGTATTATTTTATTACACCTTTAAATCGCCAGTAATGTTAACACTTTGTATCTAGCGAAATATTTAATGAAATGAATGGTCATATGGCAATAGGTGGAGCTTTATTGTCTCGATCTCGAAGACGAAGTCCTGTAGTCTCATACAATACAATGCCCTCTATTCTATGGCTCCAAATTCAGCGACAAAGTGATCCGGCTACCAACAATAAAATTGCAAGGACAGACCATGAATGTGAAATTGTGAACTTTGTATCATCAAGAAAAAATGTCGTGACTTCCGTTAAGGTTGTATTCAAAGTGATTTAAAAGAACTATAGAGCGGGCATTGGGAATATTGTCATACAAAAACGTTGATGTCGGGCGTCAGTAGCGCTATCTAGCGTTGTATAGCAAAACCACGTATTAAAATAATTCATCAGAATATATTTCAGCCATTTCACAATAGATGGCAGAACTGAGCATCTTGTGATAGGGGTGCAACATTTTAGAATAGCACAATTATTATTATCGATACATAAACATCGATAAAGTTAATTAGGATTTAAATATTAGAAAAAAATTAAAAAGTGTGTGAGGGCAGAACAGAAATAAAATTATTAGTTATTAATACAATCCTTTAATATCAATTTGACGATTATGTTCAACAGTATTGTTATCTAACTAATATCATTAAGTTAGTCAATGAACAATATAAAAAAGTGTTTTTTTTTCACTCATACAATTTGTATGAAAACGTCTTTTGCTTTTGACCAACTTCCACCGTCTCGATTTTATTTTTCCCATATCATAAAATGATTCTTACATTAAATGTGTCGAACGGCATAAAAAAATGTTTTAATTAATTTTTGTGGACAGCTCGCCCTTGAACAAAATAAAAATATTTCAAAGTTTCCTAAAAAACTTTTCCGTATATATATAAGTATCTCTTTCATTCATAAACAAGTCAGTATACGAAATTACTCATTTGACTCTTCGACTTAATAAATATCGATAACACACATCGATAAACAGAAAACTCTAATTCTTTAGTATATTGTCGTACAGCTACTGAGCAACAGATGGCGTTTATTTAAAAAATGCAAGAGTTCTAGAATAATATCAGACAATATTTAAAAACTCTTAAAAACCAGGTAAAAAAAAAATATTTATGAAAATATTTTTTTTTCAAGTCCATTTGTTTTCTTATATCTTGATTTGCAGTTACGCAAAGCGCAACTAGGCATATTTTCTTATAATCGTCCATCGAAATTTAAATTTTGACGCACGGTCACGCGACCTGTCAAGCGGACGTCTTGAACTAGACTGGTCGAGTTTTTACCGAGTGGTCAAAACTTGTGGATCAGAACTTTCTTCGTGATGTCCCGTCTATGCTCGTATATAGTTTAATGTCTTTGGTTGTATTATTTCTGAGTGCTTTAGAATTATTGGCTCACTCCACCCTCGCTTGTTACACTTCTCTTTACTTTTACTCCCGCGCAATTCCCAAGCCGAGACTTGTGATGAAGGGACAATCGTTCAAAGATTATTAAAATTTTTGTTTACGAGTCTAATAATAGGACTCATTCATTAATCTTTCAAAACTTTTAGTAGACCTATGCCTACCGACTCGAACTGTTTTTATAAAGGTCTAGACAGTTTTTAGGGTTCCGTACGTCCGAATACAAAAAGGGAACCCTTATAGGATCACTCGTGTGTCCGTCTGTCTGTCGCTTACAGTCAATTATCTCCGAATCTACTAGACCGATTAAGTTGAAATTTGGTACACATACCAATTCCTGTGACCCAAGCACAGAGGTGTAACGTGAATAGATGAAATCTGTATATGGGAGGTAATTTTTGGGGGGGAAGGGGAAAATTAAAAAAAAAATATTTGAAAACTGCATCGTGTGACATATCAAATGAAAGGTCTTGTTGAGAAGATCTTAAATATATTTTTTTGTAATTTTAAAATAAATACCTAGTTTCCAAGTTATTCAAGAAAATAGACGAAAATTGACCATTCCCCCCCCCCTTATTTCTGAAACTACTGAACCTAAAATTTTGAAAAAAATACAGAAATTAGTTTTCTACTTATAGATTATAGGAAAACCTATAAGAAGTCCATGATATTAAAATAACATGGTAAATCACTCAATATTGTGCATACCAATCTTCAATAAATTCGTAAATTTCAATTCATCTATTATTTGCGGTTAAAATTATAGGTAGACAAAAAATAAATCGTACGGAACCCTCTTCACGCGAGTCGATCTCGCACTTGGCCGGTTTTTTTTTTAAATCTAAGGTCTAAAGGTTAATATACGATGGAAATCATGAAATGAAGATCATGAAATAGTTATTTGTACAACAAGAGAGCAAAGTCGTTTTTTGCTGCGAATTTTGATTTTGAATCCTGAGCAAGCGAAGGATTCAACGATTGAATCACGAGCTCGTTGTAGCATTTATTTTTTCAGTTTGATCATCATGTTCATCTAGAAAGAAAATAAGAGACTCGAATTTTTCTACTAGTAACGAGCTTAGATTTGCCTGTTTTTAGGGTTCCATGGTCAACAAAGAAACATTGTCAAAAGAGACAAGTAACCTAAGTTTCGCCATGTAAAGGATTTTGGAATTCGACTGTACGTCTGTTTGTCCGCAGCTTACTTAAATTATAATTTTTTTCATGAAGGAACTGACCATCGTTCTTGTGTGGTTCGTGTATATCGTCTGCTTACTTTTTAACCCCCGACGGAAAAAGAGGGGTGTTATAAGTTTGACGTGTCTGTCTGTCTGTATGTCTGTCTGTCTGTGTGTCTGTCTGTCTGTGGCACCGTAGAGCCCTTACGGATGAAGCGATTTCAATTTAGTTTTTTTTTGTATTAAAGGTGACTTACGGGCGAGTGTTCTTAGACATGTTTGATGAAAATCGGTTGAGCCGTCTAAAAGTTGTGGGCGTGGCAGTGGGGAAGGGTAACCGAAGGTTTGCAAATAAACTCTAGTGGGTCGCAAATGAAAGCGCACTAAAAAGTAATACCTATTGATGACTTAATCGAGAGTGTTCTTAGCATCGTTTGATGAGAAAATTGGTGGTTAGAAAATTTTGCAACTGACGTCTCTTGCAACTTATGTGCTGTAATCACCCAACACAAAATGATATAAAATAAAATGTATGCACCTTTAAAAAGTATGCCTGCATATACAGACAGACAGACAGACAAAAATTTTTTTAATCACATATTTGGGTTTGGTATCGATCCAGCAACACCCCCCGCTATTTATTTTTTCAATATTTTCAATGTACAGAATTGACCCTTCTACAGATTTATTATAAGTATAGATGTATCTATTACTTTTTAAAGGGAAATTAGTTTTTGTGTCGGGGGTTTTTTATTTACTAAATCGAGTTAAAAATGCATACATGTATTTTTCACGCTCTATCTACTGGTAAAACAAACCGAATAAATGCTATGACCAATGGCTGCAGAGATAAAGAGTTTGTAATAGTACTTTTGAGTGGTTAAGAGTTTTGATTGCAACATAAACATATAACAAACTGAAAGTTTTGTGTATAATCCTCCGGGGACTTTCTTATGGACCCCGATGTTATTAGGTCATTAGGTCCCTAGATTGATTGGCGTGAGTTCTTTTGAGGGCTTTTTAGTTAGGTACGACTCAATCTTTTTAGGACTTCGACTCAATTAGGTCTTTTGGCTCCGATTCTTAATTGGTTATAGTCTAGTCGGGAGACTTTTCTTACACTCAACTTTTTCTTTCCCAATTTTTGTATACCTACTTACTTAGGTACTTTTTTTCGAGAGTTTTCTAAATCAGTAAAGTAACTATAAATTGTACCTATAGGTACAAATATTGCTCTTTCAATGGGAATATGATAGGTAGGTAATTTATACTACTTAGTTTAAGCTGTGCCCGCGACTTCGTTCGCGTGGATGTTGGAACTTAACAATGTATTTATTTAGTGCCTCTTTATTAACAACATTAGCTGTGAACCATCATTCTGGAGCATACATAAATATGCGTACGTAAATCACATTTACGTCTTACGTCAATCAGATTTACGTACGCATCCTCCCACCCAGGGCATGGTAAGAGGGACTGTCAGACTTGTACTGATTAAAATTCACGGTGTCCTATAAATCCTATAATAGGCCTGTTTACGTTCCGGGGTCAAGGTAATTCTATAGTTCCGCGACCCCGGCAGGCTTTGGCCTTCTAAGGGGGGGCCCGTCATTGTGCTGACACATTGAGGCACGTGTTGATCACAACGCGCCGTCGATCCAGGCATACTCGCCGCCCGCATGTTAGTGCAAGAGAAAAATCTACGTTTAAACGCCTCTGGGACATGAGTAGTATGGACGGGCTCCGGAGCCTGCCCCCTTCCTGCCTTTGCCGGCGCTGGCAGCCCCAGGACGTAAGCAGACATCCCATCGTATCCCATCCTATCCTATCCCATCCTATCCTATCCCATCCTATCCCATCCCATCCTATCCCATCCCATCCTATCCCATCCTATCCCATCCTATCCCATCCTATCCCATCCTATCCCATCCTATCCCATCCTATCCCATCCTATCCCATCCTATCCCATCCCATCCTATCCCATCCTATAGAGGTTCCTCTCTCAGGAGCCCTGACCACCGGCGGCCCGGACCCTGTTCCCGATCCTGGTGGACCGCTATTTTTTATATTTTTAAATGTTTCTATTCTTTTTGTAAAAATATTTAAAAATGTAATCAATAAGAAAAAAGGAGAATAAAGAGATAATAATATTAAAGCCTTTTATTCGGACAGTTTTACAATTTTTCGTTTCCTTACCCGGTGTAATGTGGAGGCGACCAATTGGGCATTCAATTGTCAAAACAATTGTTATAAAAATGGTCACAGTTCATGATTTACACTGTTACATACACTTTTTTATATAGGTAATTAAAATTGTTCACGTATTTCGTGTTTCTTTAATTTCTGTAGGTCCGTTTGCCAGTTGGCAAAGGCCTCCTCCAACCTATTCCATTCAAGTCTCTCTTGGGTCACTCTATTGCCTGTGTGTAAATTAGAACACAGGCACCGACATCCGATTAAAAAACGGATCCAACACCCGACAAGTGGGAACGAACTCACGAGCTGTAAGTCAAAGTGACGGCTCATTGATCTGTGAACATATTTGAACGACAGTTGTCTCATCTCATTACTACCAAGAAATGATCAGGAGCATCATGCTTAGGCATTTCAACGCGTACTGATTCAGTGGAAAAAGATCAATAGAGCACTTTAAAATCTAAATACTCGGCCATACTATACGTCAGATATTTCGAAACTAAAAACGAGAAAAAAGGTAGAATGAAATCACCAAAAACTAACACAATTTTAATAATTTCAGTATGCTAAAAATTCTGACTGCACAGACATTATGAAAACCAGTCCGAGTCTGAAATTGAATTAGGTCGGAAAGTGCTCTAGATTTTCGATGTGGCACTCGGGCAAAGCATGACCTAAGTTAGAACATAGGCGAAATACTCATTATCGAGGTAGGTATGTTCCCGTGGGATAATTTTCGACCACTTCAAACTCGCGGGGAAACGATTGATGGATAGAAAATATTTATACAATGTAAAGAACTGTAAACAGGTAAGCCCAAGGTCATTTTGAGGTAACCGATATCTATCATTACAATCATGTGGGTCGTCCGAGTTATATCGAACACTCGTAGGTCGTGGAAGAACGTAACTTAATCCTCCTGCGGAAATTAACCCATGTAAACTGGAGTCAGGTAATCATAACCAGTGCCTACGCATCGCAATGAAGTCGATATTTTTTAATCACACGAATTTCACGTTAACGATACATGGTTATAGCGTTGCCAGGCGTACGGATAAAATCGAACTCAGTCAGACTTTTTGGCAGTGTGGATGGCCAGATTTAGTATCCGGCTTTAGGCTATTTGAATTTAATGTTTCTTTACTAAGTCTTGTATTTGTCATGTTTTGGTTTCCGCTCCGCCCGCCACACCTTTAACGCAAGCGAGCGATATAACTTTGGCAGCGCTCGTTTGAGTTATGTTGTGCAGCGAGGTCCAACCTTGTTCAGTTGAATTTATTGAACTTTGTTTTCATTTAAAAAAAAAGGTCGTTTTAAACAAAAAAAACAAAAGGTGTCCGGTTTTTTTAACCGACTTCAAAAAAAGGAGGAGGTTCTCAATTCGGTCGGTATTTTTCTTTTTTTTTGTGTGTGATTTTTTTTGTTCGATGCAGTAGGTACACTTGCCATTTGGCCCCATAAAATTTCATCCAATTTGGTTCAGTACTTTTTATTTTGAGATTTTTTTTTTTGATTACCGCTATGTGGATTATGTACCTAATTAACTTTTCAACACATTTGCTCGAAAAATGCATTTTTAATACACTTGCTCAAAAAGTGGCATATTGCAAGGACGTATAGCGTTCGGGAAGCTTTTTTTACCTTTCCCGCACGCAGTGGCGGCCTTAGGGGGGGGCGAACCGGGCAACCGCCCGGGGCCTCGCGCTTGCAGGGGGCCTCGCGCAACAAACCAAAAAAAAGAAAAAATATGTTTTTAATTTTGATTTTGACCTAAACCACTCATTAAGAGCAGAGAGCAGTGGTGGCCCTGTGGTATCAGCCTCGACTTACGAGTTGTAGGTCGTGGGTTCCAACCCCGTCAGGCGCATTACTTTGTGTAGTTTATTTCAACACCACTGCTCTCAAAACGGTGAAGGAAAACATCGTGAGGAAACCGGCATGTCCTAGAACTAAAAATTCGAAGACATGTGACATCTACCAATCCGCACTGGGCTCGCGTGGTAGATTACGGACCATTCCCTCTCTCAGAGAGGGGTCTGTGTCCCAGCAGTGGGAACATTTATATTTTATAGGCTGATGATGATGATGATGACTTATTAAGTCTATAACATAACGGTAAATTAAATAAGATTTTAGTTTTAGGAAAAATAGTAAACGTCGATTTTTAAATGACTGTATCATCTCAGTATTTTTTAATTTTGTAGTCTTTTAATTAGTAAAATAATTTTATCGCCTGAACGTACGGGCTAGTTTACGTTAAAGCTTTTGTCAAAGTGACAGGCGAAACGAATGCGTGCCGAAGTGTTTTTGTTTGTAATGTATGGAATTGTTTGAAGCCAGTCTCATAGACTATCGGACCGCTTTCGCTTTTCTATATGACAGGATTCGGAGCGCATTCGCTTCGCCTGTTTGACAATAGCTTAAATCGGGTAGTTCAGGTTTTTTGTTTATGTGAGTTTATATAATATAATATTCCACAACTATCACACAACGCCATCTAGTCCCAAGCTAAGCAGAGCTTGTGTTATGGGTACTAGACAACTGATAAACATGCTTATATACATATTTCTAAATACATACATATTATAGATAAATTACACCCAGACACAGAACAAATGATCGTGCTCATCACACAAACATTTGTCCTGGGTGGGAATCGAACCCACGACCTCCGGCATAGCAGTCAGGGTCACTAGCCACTAGACCAACAGGCAATATGTTTGTAAACGCACCCACGATTCAGGAGATACTTACTCCTAGTGGGGGCGACTTAAAAAAAATGAATAATCCAAGTTTGAGACCTCAAGCACCGAACGCTACTTTGTATAATTAAAAAAAAAAACCGCGAAAATTTCGATATTTTTTGAATAATAATGATCTTAAAGGACTAGTTGTTGATAATAACTTCTCAGAATGGTTTCAAAGATGCCTTTTGCTACAATATGAAATCGAATCGAATTAAATCTGTAGAGCTAGTAGTTTCCCAGATAGAGCTTTTCAAAATTTATGTTTTTTACGTAGGCAAAGCATCAGCTATTATGCATGACATACATCAGTTGGGATGATATCAACTTCGTAATTTTTCGAAAAAATAAAGAAAAAACTTTAAAGGGGTTTAATTCGGAGACTTCAGAGGTATTTTTAGTTACTCTTCATCTTCATGTTCCCACGGCTGAGACGCAGGCCTCATTTCTGTAAGAGGAAACTATACATGGTTAAATTTTAGTCGTTTTAATCCTCTTCAGGGGTCATTGTACTCATCATAACGAACAACTTTTAGTATGGGATGAAACCTGACATCGCAAAAAAAAAATCGGGTGCTCAGTACATTTATTTTCGCCTAACTCGTTAAAATGTACTGAGCAGCTGATTTTTTTTCGCGATTTCAGGTTTCATCCATTCAGGATTCTTAGTTTCATATTTTAGCAAATTTTGTATTTTTTTTTAACTTGGTAAAATCATCAAATGAGTCCTCCTACCCAGGGCAGGACGGGAAGGACTATCAGACTTGTACTGACTAAAATCCACGGTGTCCTGCCACGGTTACTTGTTAGTCCCGCGACTCCGGAAGGCTTTGGCACCGTCCACTCATCAAAGAGGGGTCTTACCGCCGCATTTGCGGCGTGCCCGAGCTGAATTAAGTCTTCTTTGGAAAGGAGATACGGTCATAAGAGAAGATACCTACTATCTAGCCCTTTAGGGTTCCGATAGGATTTTGAAGAAGCGATGTTGGAATACATGACATCTGTTGCTTTGTCTCTTCCACATTTGTTGACCTCTTAAGACCTTTAATACCTCTGCAGACCGAATAGTATCCGAGATAAACCCCTTCAAATTTTTAAATTTTTTCGATCAAAGAAATTCCAACTGATGACATATCTGATGTGTCCCCCCTTCCACATTTGTTGTAAAAAACTAACGTTAATTTGAGATACCGCTAGAGTTGCTCGAGAGGTGTCTAAACAATTACCAACACATGCGAAGTTCGAAAAAAAACGAATTTAAAAAATCTCTATCTCGGAAGCTTTTGGGTCTGCAGAAACCATTTTAGTCTAATATTGTAGCAAATTTATTATACATTCAAAACGTTGTGTTTCATCAAAAACTAGTCCTAAAGGGTAATATTCGCCAAAACTTACCAAGTCGGTGTTTTTTTTTTATTTTGGACAAAGTTGTGTTCTAAACTTGGATTATTCTTTGGGCCAACATCATAATCATAAACAAGTCAGCAAAAAATCAGAACTACTAGATTTAACGCAAACACGGATGTTTAAAGTTTGTGTACTAAGTGTAAAATGTTTTAAAATTCAAATTTTATTTAGTTATTTGTATAACTTTGGCATTTCTCCTTAAACATGAAAAAAACCTTACTTCGCATCACATACTTTTTATGAAGGACAAAGGGCCTCGCAAGACCTACCGCCCGGGGCCTCGCAATGGGTAAGGCCGCCTCTGCCCGCACGAGCCCGCACTAGTGCGTTCTCTTTCTCAACTGTCAAAATAATGTCTATTAAAAAGAAAAACCAACCATGAAGATTTTACTAAAGAGTTTTTGTGATTCATACAAAAACGTATATTTCTAAAAAGAAGCTACTAATTTATTTCAATGTCAGATTTAATGATTTAATTGAATGAGTTAGGTTAGGTTTCATTTCATTTCATTTCATCTCATTTTCATTTCATATCAATAAAAAAAATCTACTGAAGACTAAGCTGTAGGGCGTTGCCTTTTTGGTAGGCCAAGGTTTTGCCTACCAAAGTGGGTGAAGAAAAAAAAACTCTGTAGTCTTTGTTATGAAATATACTATTACAAAGCCTGTAATTGTTCGAAAGTTAAAAATTACGCACTATACAACGGAACGTGTGGTAAAATAGGTACTCTCACCTAAGTCCGTCTCACGAAAGAAGTCTCGTAGATGCGGCGCTAGCCAAGCGCTAGCGCTACAGTCATGTTGCGGAATTTTGTCCAACACAACTGTTTAGGACTCCCCAAAAATTTCATATAAATGATTTCAAATTGAATTTTTGGTTCAATCTGATTTTATTATTTTTAATAATTTAATTAATATCATTAAAATAGAAAATGAAATTAGTTCCAATTATTGCCGCGCGACTTCTTTCATGAGACAGACTTTACCTATTTTACGGCATACCCCGTTGTATAGCACCGTGCGTTTTCTTTACGGTTCTTTTTTAATTTCCATAAAAAAAATAAGAATTCCACCATCTTTGGTGGAATTCTTATTTTTTAACGTGAAACTCTTGTTTCACGTTATGAGAATAAACAACCTGACTGATCGAACCTCCTTGGAAGCGCTTTTGCTATTGAGCAAAAGCGCTTCCAAGGAGGTTCGATCAGTCAGGTTGTCAGACAACGTATTGACGTTGTCTCACTTAAGGCCGCATAACCAGAAAGTTGGCAAGTTGTGAGCTATAACTTAGGGAATACTGTAAGTTTCATCAAAATCGGATAAGTAGTTTTTGTGATAGAGAATTTTATTAGCTTATTGTGTACATGAGCGATTAATACCGGTGTGCTACGGATTACAAAATTCTAGTGCACATGTAAGAAAATGATGTAATTAACAAGAATTTTGGTTGAATATAAACTAAAAAGAGTAAAATAAAAATTAACCGCCTTCAAAAACAACCACAAAAATGGGTAAAATAACCTCCAAAATAACTTTTCTTTCGGAAGTCGGTGGCAAAAAAGACAACGAAATAAAAAAAAACAAAGCCACCGACTTATTTTTTGAAAAAGTTTTTGCCCAAATAAGTCCATGGCTATAATAACATGAGGATGTAATGATAAGCCCATAAACAGATAATAATTGATGAGGACAAAGATCGATACCTGTTGCTATTACTTCCTATTATTATCTGAGGGTATTAGGTTTGCAAAATTAATGAAAATGTACATTATTGGTTCACGTTCGATAAGAAAGAACCGTGGGACGAAACAGCTGACTACAGGCCTCCCACTCCCTGTTTTACCAAATTAGATACTTTAACTGAAACAATATGAGTTTTCAGGAGCATTAAGGGCCTAGTCTCGTGCAGTGGACCTTGTCCTTTTTATACACTGTAGGAATCGGGGTCCAATGTGTACCTAAATTGAAAAAATACTGTTAACCCTTAGGTAATTTGATTTTGTTTACTGAAATGAACATAGATTTTTTTTAGCGTGGTAAGATCTTCAAATGAGTCCTCCCACCCAGGGCAAGGCGGGAGGGACTGTCAGACTTGTACTGACTAAAATCCACGGTGTCCTTCAATAGCCCTTTATGTTCCGGGGTCACGGTAATGAGATAAGTCACGCGACCCCGAGATGAACATAAAAAAGAAAAAAAATAGAGCGATTTCGAGACCACTATTCTTTGGTTTTCGTTTTAATTATAATAAGTTTAAAGTATACTTATCAGTATAAAAAAATAATTCTAACAATGACAACATCGTTTATTTGTCATTTTGAGGACTAAAGACTAAAAACTGACAGAAGAACCGAATCCGTGGCGTAGCGTTTTTGTTTGTAATGTATGGAACATAGATATAATAAAGAAGGAGATATGGCGTGGAGTTCAAAATGTATAGAAAACCGATGAAGCCACAGTAGCCCCTCCATTACGCTAATATTGCGCACACAGCTCTGTCACAACAATACTACGAACAAGTGCACACACGCGCCTTCGATAGCTCAGTCATTTAAATATAAACCTTATTCTTTAAACCACAGCGTCCTTTTTTCGTATTATTTACTCACACTAAAACAATTATCATTGTGTGTTGTCGGGACACGGGGGCGGATACGACTTCATACGACAGTGCTTGACTAAATCGAAGTGTTATCGATAAACATATCGATAATTTTTTACAAAGGTTTTGGAAATAAAGTAAATGAAAACAATATGAAACCAACAATAACCAATATATTTAAAAAAAAATACAAATCAAATGACACAGTTACATGTAGTTCAAAATCAAAGCATTTATTTCAATTAGGCCAGTTACAAGCACTTTTGAATAATTGTCAAAGACAAAAAAATAATAATTAAACACTACAAAATTATGGTGCTACAACTACAATCCTAGTCACAAGACATAATAACTGTGAAAGTACTGTAGATGCTCATTACAAGGAGTAAATCTCTATGGAGAAGAACGGACAAGAAACTCCATGGACACTCTTTTTGGATCGCCAAAATTATTACAGATACTTTGTTACACCATTCATTTTGGGATGTTACGTTATATGGTACATAGCATTTCTATCAGCGATATAGTCGCTCAGTTTATAATATGCCTGGTTACAAAGTGTGCGTTTAATGCATGTTTTGAATTTACTTTCATTTAGTTCAAGAACGTTTTGTAGTAGCTTATTACAGCATTTTAGACATTACCCCATGAAAGAAAGGTGCAAGTGATAATAAAACTTGCAACACGTCACAATATAGCGTCTCCAAACCCTCCTTAGAAATTCTGGGGCATAGTACATCAATAAGACTTGATGCTAATTAATATAATGCATAGGAAGCTAATGGTGCATTTATGAAGACTTCAGTTAAATATCATAACCATAACAAGTGACGAAACCCAAGGACATTCTATAGATTACTTTACTAAACATTAATGAACTTATTTCACGATCTTTGGTAACGCACTACTACGCTGTAAAATAATAAAAACCGGCCAAGTGCGTGACGGGCCACGCACAGTGTAGGGTTCCGTAGTTGCCCATCAAAATACTTATGCGAACTAACTAAACTGATTCGCTGAATTTGATTTTAATTTACGCATTAACATTTATTAGGTACCTAAGTGATAGTGATTCAGTAGCCAACTCATAACGTCTAAAAACGGGCCCACATAGGACGATGGTAACTGTAGAAGGAGTTATAAAAACCAACTTCACAGGTAAAGTTGGAAAAGATGTTGTCTATTTGAGTACCACCGCGTGTAGAGGGAAGCGGCTGTAACAAAGATTTAAAACCAGCGTTACATAGTAATTCGAATACATCGCTTCAAGAATGATTTAAAGAGTTCCCACGATTTCTCCAGGATTCCATCATCAGATCCTGACTTGATGATCATGGGACCAATTGGAAGGTGTACTCTTTAAATCAAAAGAAGAATTTTCAAAATCGGTCCAGGCGTCTTTGAGAAATCGGGGAAAATACATTAAAAAAAAATTACGACGAATTGAGAACCTCCTCCATTTTTTTTGAAGTTAGTTAAAAATAGTTGACAATAAAAACCTACCTATCCCCAAAACATACCCAACTATCATTAGCTGTAAAAATAAAGTTGACAAACTTACATTTGCAGTTGAAGAACATGTTCTCCGATACATTTTGTTTAGGAAAATATTTTATCCAAGTACATTTTATAAGTTGGTCGACTATTACTCGTAAACTTGTAAAGCCTACTTATAGCCCAGTCAACGAATGCTCAAAATAGGGTATAGAGGGAAAGTCTTGGAACACAATTTTTGACTTTGTAACTTTGTTTAGCCTAGTTAGGAGGTGAACATATCAAAAGTCCCCGCCCCTAGCCCTTGAGCTTTGGGAGGGGGGGAGGGTTGAAGGTCCCATTTTTTGGTTTTTCGCTTATATCTCTGAATCTATGCGTCCTAGCGACATAGTACATCGGAACAAAATAAAAGCTGATTAAATTTGCTACAAGTTATACTAAATAAGCATTTCGATATCTTCTACAGTTTTAGAGATATATGCTCCTGAAAGTCTGTCATTTTGAAAAAATCATTCTAACTTTACATTTTTAGATAGGAAATCTTCAAAGATGCAACTAGTTAATAATTGCCGGCAAAAAGCTTTTAGAGCATTACATTTTCTTCAATAAAACTATATTATTTTCCTTCAAATGTTAATGTAAATGCTGTATATTATATTTTTTATAAAAGGTAGGTACCTGGTCTTTGAAAAAAGGTCTTTGTAAATCAATGTACGAGTATGTATCAATGTAATGCTGGCACATTACATCAGCTTAGACTAAAGCACATTTTAAAGAAAATGGATAAAATATTATAGTATTATTAAAGGAAATTGAGTGTTCCACAACCCTTTTGCCAGCATTTACTTATGGTTGTATCGTTAAAGAGTTATCCGGTAAAAAAGCGCAAAAATGTAAAGTTAGTTTCCTGAAAGTCTGTAATTTTTTCAAAATGACAGACTTTCAGGAGTATATATCTCGAAAACTGTAAAAGATATCGAAATACTTATGTAGTATAACTTGTAGCAAATTTAATCAGCTTTTATTTTGTTCTGAGGTACTATGTCTCTAGGACGCATAGGTTCCGAGATATAAGCGAAAAACCAAAAAATGGGACCTTCAAACCCCCCCCCCCCCTCCCAAAGCTCAAGGGCTAGAGGCGGGGACTTTTGATATGTTTACCTCCTAACTAGTCTAAACAAAGTTATGAAGTCAAAAATTGTGTTCCAAAACTTTCCCTCTATAATCATTCGTTGACTGGACTATTAGTCATGATAATTTTCTTTTAAACTTCGTTATTTATACTACTATTGTGAATTTTTTCATAGAAAAAAAAACATCCTCACTTTACGTGTTCAGGAGGTACCCTAAAAAAAATATTTTACGAGATTTTATTTTACCACTTTTTCGGCGCAACAAATCCATATATTTACACCAAATTACAGCTTCCTAGTACTGAGCGTCTCTGAGCTAAGCTGCGGACAGACGGACGGACGGACATGGCGAAACTATAAGGGTTCCTTGTTGACTACAGAACCCTAAAAATGGGTAAAAAAGCATAGAACCACATCGGCCTTCCAAGCGGTCACAAGAGTTAATACATTGAAGAAAAATCTGAAATAGTAATAAAACATTCGCAGTCGACCTTCTTGTCGATAGACTTTGTCAAACCTGCACGAGCACATCACTAGTTGCACTCAAATACGGCGGACCGGAGCAGCGGAGGCACCATGCGACATTACGGTTTAATGATGTTTCGTTATGTCAGCTTTACATTGCTTATTCAGTCACTCAGTGACAGACTGAGGTGTTTGTAAAAGAGCAATGTATTTAATGCAAACTAAATACAGTCGGAGTAATACAAGAAAACAAAAATAAAGTAGTACAAGTCAGATATATTTTAGGGATTGTTGTTTTTCGTGATTTTTAAGACAAATATTGTAAAATACTTGTACTTACCTGTGGTAACTGATGCCATGACTTCTAAAATTTTTGTCTTGGCTTCTATTTTTGCACGAAACCACCGAACAAGACGGTATAATCGTTTTTTTTACGAACGCGGTTGACAACAACTCGCGGTGACGGCCATTTTTTCACTAGCTGAGCTATACGCTCAGCACGACGTGGCCGCGGACACGCCCCCTTGCCACTTCTCCATGGAATAATGTTTGAAGCCTGTCACATAGACTATCGGATCGTTTTCGCTTTTTTATATGACAGCATTCGGTTCGGTTCGCTATCGCCTGTCTGTTTGACAAAGGCCTAAATGTCAACGTTGCGTGAACACTCATTGCTTTCCACTGTAATTTTTTTTTCACATTTTTTACGTAGGTAACAAGACTATATTTTATTGCTTTGTATTTACTAAACATTTTGGAATAGGTTTTGCACAACATTTTGTGTTTTTATAACTTATTTTTGGAAGCAAACTTGGTTGTTCATCACAGTAACCACTGTCAAATACTCTAACAAGTAGTACCAATTTGCTATGTTCATTGAAATGAACGTTGCCAAATTAGGTATAACTTTTATTTACAATTTATGATAAATATAATATAGTATTTAGGTTAATTCCATCTAAAAACGAAGCAAAAAGATTAAAATACCTGTAAACAATTTAGCGAATGAGAAGGCAAAGAAGAAACATACATACATGGACTGCTAAACCATTATTCCCCACTGTCGGGTAATAACAGAGGGATTTTACACGTTGTTTGTTATGCAAACAAATTAGTCATTACATGCTGGAATTATAATGACTTCTGACTTCTAGAAGATCAATTTTTGGATCTGAATCAGAACAAAAAATTAAACTATGGGTATTGTAAAGAGCAAAAATCAAAACGACGCTAGTTATCGTTTTAATTGTTATGAGGGTGTTATTGGTACCTACCTATAAATATAATTATAAAGATGAAATGAAAAAATATATTTTAAAACCAGAAGATAGTACATCGGTACAATATTAAGTCATTTACTAGATGTATTATGTATAAAAAAAGTTTAGCACTTGCATAAACGTAACTTATAGAGATACCTTTATATTTATTAGTATAATATTTTATTACTGTCATTCACTTATATTTAAATCTTTAATATTCTATTAATTTATTGTATTTGTATTATTAATTTATTTGCTGTCTTTTTATTTTATTTAGTTTTATGTAATAATAGCCAGCTTGATATCCGTACTCTTGTTTCTTCTTTTCTTTCTCTTCTTGTTCTTCGGGTGACCACTGAAAACCAGCGCTGTACTGTGGGTTTCTCACAGCACAGCATTATGCTGAGTGGTCACCTTTCTTTTTACAGACATGGCATGCAGCTGTCAAATTTTGTTTTTGTTAAGTATTTCTATTTTTTTTTAAATGTTTAGATATAGTTAGTTATTAATTTCTCTGTTATAAATATCATGTAATCTGCATGCTCTTCTGTAGAAAAATAAAATAATTTTTCTTTCTTTTCTTTCTTTACCTACACGAAATTTAACCCCTCAAACGTACTTATGGTCCCCCGGTGGATCATTAGAAAAAATTTAAAAAAAAATGTCTCCAAATGATCACGCGACATTTGGAGACATTTTTTTTTTCAAAGCTATGTTGGACGGTATAGTCATTCGCTCTGTGATTTATTCCAAATTGAACTAAGAAAATCAGGTTTAGATCAATTTTTCTTTTTAGAAAAAATGCAGAAATGTTAAATTTCGCAAATTTTGCATAAAATTATACAAATGGTTGTATTACATGCAATAAAAGACTTTGTTTTGTAACTGTAAAAAATACCGCCATTAGTCTTGGCATTTACATAGTAAATAAATACTAAGAAAATAATACTATTTTCTTCTAAAAATCTTTTTTTTTTATTTTACCTATTTTGACAACACTAATTTGGCAGTGTTCACAACACTAATTTGGTAATGAACATTGATTTCCTGAAAATCTGTTGCTGAAATATTTTTACAATTTTTTCCAAGTTTCCTTTAACACAAGGACTTCAGAAATATATGTTAAATCATATAATTAAACAATTCGGCGAACTCTTTGACATAATGTGATGTGTGAGCATTGAGCAAACATAAATAAATGTGTTAGGATTCAAAATAAATTGCATTAATGTACGTAATTGAATTAGATTGATATTTACTTTGTTTGTTTCACTATTTACAGAAATGTTTAGCTATTAGCTAAGTAATTAACTAAATAAGCATACATTTACTGGATAGACACTTTCTGTTAAACAATAGTACCTACCTAAACTACCTTAGTACCTATAGTTATACCAACGCATATGACGTAATTTCAGGCGTGGGTTTGTGCGCTAAGTACCTATTATTTCAACGTAAGTATATTTTCGACACTATGAGGGTGTGTAGCATACCCTAAACGAACTATAGTGAAAACCGTTTTGATTGATCGGGTACGTCTAATGAAAAAGAACAAAAAAAAATATGTTGAATATTTTTTGTTTTCTGAAAAGATAAACTGATGTAACGTTGCACCTGTTATTCCTGAAGGGTTAGGCAGAGTGTACCTAATTGTACACCCACATTCCGCCAGTAATGTTTGATAATTGATAATGGGCAAGTCTATTGCTATCGACTGAGCAAATATTCAGCGCCGTTACTGTTACTAAAAAAATCCTGAAGGAAACCCAATAAGACACTGCTCGACCTGGACAGATGGACCAACAAGGCAATCAAAATAAATATTTCATGTATTTTTGACTTTGTATATAATTAAACCTAAAGAAATCTCAAAAAAAATAGAAAGAAAAGAATGAAAATAAAACAAACTTCATTCAATGAAATCATTAAATCTGACATTGAAATAATAATATATAATAATAAATATAAAAAATAATTAGTAGCTTCTTTTTAGAAATATACGTTTTTGTATGATTCATAAAAACTCTTAAAAACTAAAAAGAAAGAAACAAGCCCAACAGAACAGCAGGAAGAAGCAGAACAGAACGACTCACAGTCGGGGCCCATTCAAATTTTACCAATCAAATCTTCCCAAGGGGCCCCGACTGTGAGTCGTTCTGTTCTGCTTCTTCCTGCTGTTCTGTTGGGCTTGTTTCTTTCTTTTTAGTTTTTATTAAAGTTAAATTTTTCACGTTTTTTTTTTTAAATTAGTTTTTACGCAGACGGGTTTTTTGTTTTTCTTAAATTATTTTTTTTATTTTACACCTTTTAGTTAAGATTCATTGTTCACTGTTTTTTTTTTGTTTGTATATCGTTTATACTTGAAATAAAAATTAAATCAATAAGTAAGAAAATTAGCGAGAATGATTGTTTTGTTAAACAACTTTAAATCGTCATATATCCTAAACTATTACTTAAAATGAAAAATGACAAAAGAAACCTAAAGATGATTTTAAAATACCTATTCAACGACACCCCTCTTGACATAGTTTATCGACTTTTATTTTTTTCATTTTGACAGTATGGCGTCTGGTTGTCGCTGTGGTGAATTTTGATTACTGTCATGTCTTCAGTGACACTCGCAAGGTTAAGACGGAAAAGGGCGGGAAACTTAGAACCGGGCAGACGCGTCTTTTTGTTACTTACTTTTCAATTTTTCAAATACTGTAATTTTGGATCAATAGTTGTAGTTTTAGTGTTGTAGTGTAAATATTTATATTTAGTATTAGTGTTTTTAATCTTCTTTAGTGGTAAGTGTTTTTATTTATAATTATATATAGGTCAACATGAATGACCCGCCTGACCCGGGGGCCATAGTTCCCCCGGCAGGCAGTTACGTTACTATTATGTCCAACGAATCGGGTATGGAAACAGATGGGTCATCTGCGTCCAAAAAAGCTCTAAAACGAAGCCGTGTACATATTTGCAAACACTGCAATAAACGCCGACGTACTCGCAAGGGCCACGGATCCGAAACTTCGGGTTGTGGTTGTCCAGACACGAGCGTGACTATCGAGCAAGAATTAAATGCCCGGAATGACCTTTCTACCTCATTGCCAGTTACTGTGACCCCGCCATCTCAGACCCCAGTTCCACCTCAGACTCCAGTTCCATCTCAGATTCCAGTTCCCTCTCAAATTGGAAGAAACATGTACAGCAAAACGGACATTGCACCTTTTATAGTACATATACAAAAGAATATTACAGGTTCTAATGATGGAACCATACTGCACCCCATTACATTTGGCAAGTTTTTAAAACAAAATAATTTCCAAAATGTTATAAATGGCAGTGTCAAAAAAATTGGGAGGAATAAGATAAGCCTTTCTTTTTCCGATTTTGAAAACGCAAATTCTTTTATTCAGCATGATAGCCTTGTAAAACATAATTTTAAAGCATTTATTCCCACATTTAATGTCACTCGAATGGGCTTAGTACGCGGAGTTCCCGCGGAATGGTCTCCGGAGGAAGTTATCAGTAATATATCAGTTCCAATTGGTTGCGGACCCATTTTGAAAATCAGGCGCTTAAATTTTAAATCTATTGTAGAAGGCAGCACCACATGGAAACCATCTCAATCTATAGTGGTAACTTTTGATGGACACATCCTACCAAAGAGAATTTTTATGTGTTATAATGCTCTCCCTGTAGAGCTATATATATTCCCTACAGTACAATGTTTTAACTGCTGCCGTTTTGGACATACAAAACTGCAGTGCAGGTCCAAACCCAGATGTTTCAGATGTGGCCAGGGACACACTGGGGATAGTTGCGAAACAGATCAAGACAATGCTTCTTGCTGTCTTTGTGATGGTTTTCATTTTGCTACCAATAAGTCTTGCCCTGAATTTTCAAGACAAAAACTAATTAAAACATACATGGCTCAAAATTCCGTCTCATATGCTGAAGCAGCAAAACTTCATCCTGCTGTTACTAAATCGTATGCTGACACACTTTTATCTTCTCCTAAAAACATTCCTTCCATTTCTTCCTCTAATAACAAAATACCTACTACTACAAGCTATAAAAAGACTGTATTTCTTAAACCACGCTCCCCGCCTAAAGTTGAACAAGGATACAATAAACAAGCTCATAATTCTATAATTCAAGATTTTAATTCTCACGAACCATCAAATGGTTGTGCCTTTATTAATCAAAATATTGAAGAAAAAAATACAGTTTTTTCCCTTAATGATTTTCTTTCAGCATTAAATAGTCTTCTTTCTCAGTTCAACATTTCACCGTCCAACGCTGCTTCTTCTTTTAATGTACCCCAATTTATTCATAATGGACAGCACATCCAAAATAATCCAGTGGAACTGTCGCAGTCTAGTAAACAAAAAAAGTGATGTTATATATTTATTAAACAAATATGAACCATTTGTCTTTGCTCTAGCAGAGACTTGGCTCAAATCCTATCACATTTTTAAAATTAATGGTTATTTAACCATTAGAGAAGATAGATCTGATGGGTATGGTGGTGTAGCCATACTTATCAAGAATTCTATCCCTTTTTCATTAGTTACACTACCTCCTCACAGTGAGGAAATATCTATTGTAGCTATACAAGTATATAATACTTGCCTTGTATCTATATACATTCCTCACCCTTCTTCTTCTGTGCTTCAAGAGATGAACAATCTCTTTTCGTTTCTTCCAAAACCATTCCTTATACTGGGAGACTTTAATTGTCATCACCAATCATGGGGTTGTTCAGTATCTAATTCTTATGGGGAAGAATTACTAGATATTATAGACATTCATAACTTATGTATCTTGAATTCAGGAGCACCCACTCGTCGTTCAGATCCAAATCAGAACCAAAGCGCTATTGATCTCTCTATCTGTTCGCCAAATCTGGCTTCTTCATTAACTTGGTATACCAAGTTAATGATCACTACCAAAAGTAGAGGCCAGGGTATACCCTGGCCTCTACTTTTGGTAGTGATCATTTTCCAATAGTAATTTCTTATCCTCTCTCTAAACCAAATACACCTAAAAGGAAATCAAATCTCATACATAAACTACCCAATAGCAATAGTAATGACTGGGAGAAATATAAGGATATTGTTGACAGAAAGGCTTGTTCATTGCCTGTTATTTCTGATGATAACCAAAATAGTTGTGCTGAAGCTCTGGCATGCATATTGATAGAAGCGGCGAATGAAGTTTTTCCTAGAAAAAATAACAATGTTAGTTCAATTCCATCACCTCCTTGGTGGGATTCAGAATGTAGTGAAATAATTAAAAAACGTAAAAGGGCTGAATACAATTATAACCATGATATGTCAGATATTAACTTTGAAATTCTTACTAACTTAATTACAGAAACTCGCAAACTAATTAAGAAAAAGAAATTTGAATCTTGGCGTAACTTTTGTTTATCTATTTCACCGAATACACACCCCTCAATTGTCTGGCAATATATTCGTAGATTTAGATCCATTTACAACAACCATTCTCCTATCCCTGATTCTTTAGCCAGCGACTTTTTAGACAGGTTAGCTCCGCCTTGGGTTCCTGAAAATAACCTGTCTCTCACACTCAATAACCAAAATAGTAATTCGACGCTAGATTCTTTGTTCACTCTGACTGAATTAAAGGCTGTTATTAACAAAACTAATGATTCAGCCCCTGGCATTGATGGCATAACTTATTCTTTTTTTTCTCATTTAAATGATAATGTTCTCAGTTATTATTTACAACTCATTAATTCTGTAATGAAAACAGGAAACGTCCCTAGTGAATGGAAGCGTCAAATAGTGTTGCCATTCCTTAAGCCAAATAAAACGCCTTCTGATGTTTCATCATATCGTCCTATAGTTTTGTCTTCAATTCTCATAAAATTAGCGGAACATTTAATTAAAAATCGACTAGAATGGTTTGTGGAAAGTAAGGGCCTTCTGTCCGAATCACAATATGGCTTTCGGAAAGGAAAAAGTACCACTGACTGTTTAAGTATATTAACATCTGATATTAGAATATCATTTTCTAATAATCAAGCTACCGTTGCGGTTTTTCTCGACATAAATGCAGCGTACGATAATGTGATTTTGTCAGTCTTACGGCATAAATTAAAGACCTTGCAGGTTCCAGAAATCTTGCTGAATTTCATTATTAATATTCTGGCTGAACGGTCCGTCAACATGTCAATAGGGAACTGCGAGGTTTCTCAAATTGTATGGAGAGGTCTCCCACAAGGTTCTGTACTCAGTCCGATTTTATATAACATATACACATTTGATTTAGATTCATCATTATCTAAACATGTTAGTGTTGTTCAATATGCCGATGATTTGTTGTTATATACTTCAAACCAATCTATTGAACAAGCTAGTTTTGCCATAAATTCCGCACTATCCGATTTGTGTTCTTGGTTACATCTTAATGGTTTGGAGCTATCAACATCTAAAAGCGCAGCTATGCTATTCACCCGAAAACGAAACATTCCCCACATAAATATTCTCTTTAATAATACACCCATTCCAGTCACAGACAATTTCAGATATTTAGGTGTAATTTTAGATTCAAAACTAACTAGTGTTCCCCATTGCGAGTTTATCGCTAATAAATGCGAAAAGCATCTAAACATGCTGAGATGCCTTTCTGGAGTGTGGTGGGTTGCACATCCTTTCTCACTCAAACTAATTTATAATGCAATAACTAGAAGCTCATTAGATTATGCATCCTGTGTTCTTGAACCAGGTAGCGTTTTGGCTTTTAAAAAATGGGACCGCATCCAGTATAAAGCATTAAGAGTCATTTCAGGTGCAATGAAATCTAGTCCCACAAATGCTTTACAAGTGGAATGTGGAGAAGCCCCTTTACAAATTAGAAGACAATATCTTTCTGATAAATATTTGTTCCGGATTATACAGTTTTCTGCTCACCCTCTCATTCCTAAACTGCACCTTTTAGTAACGCTGATGGAATCTTCTGATTACTGGTCACATAAACGTGCTCCTTGTTTAGTTATTAGCTACAAAAAATACCTTTCTTTATCTTCTCCTATTCATCGTTCTAACAAACTCCCCATATTTAGCTGTAGTTATGATAGTTTACTGTTCAGGCCTAATATTGAATTCAACTGCGTAAGTAAATCCGACCCCGACGTTTGTTTAAATTTTAATCATTTTCTTACTGATCATTCAGACTACCATAACATTTTCACTGACGCTTCAAATCTTTCTCCAACGAGTTGTGTTGGGGTAAGCACTTTTCATCCCCAGTATAACATCATGCAAAAAGTAAAACTCCCTCCGGAGACTTCCGTTTTTACGGGAGAATGTTTTGGAATTTTAAAGGCTATGGAATACATCCAAGTTTTTAAACTTAAAAAGGCTATCATTTTTACAGATTCCAAAAGTGCTCTTCTAGCTATCGATAAATGCCTGTTGGGAGATAAGTCCCATTATCCCATAATTTTTTCAATAAAGGAATTTGCGTACAGAATGTTTTCCAAGGGAATTGACTTACTTTTTGTGTGGGTTCCAGCCCACACTGGCATTGAGGGTAATGAAATGGCGAACGTTCTCGCGGCAGATGCTGTGCAGTGTGGGGACATAGTTCCAAATAAAATTTTTTGTGAGGATATTTCAGAACTACCCAAAACTTTTCTACGGGACACCTGGAAGGTGGCTTGGGACACGAGCAGTGCACAGAAGGGTCATTATTTTCACTTAATTCAACCCGATGTTTCAGATAAACCGTGGTTTGGCAGGGCTAAGTTTGGCAAGATGGAGACTTCCACCCTCATTCGTATGAGGCTTGGTCATGTTTGCTCTCCGGCTCATCTTGCCAGACTTAAAATTATAAACGATCCTAGTTGCTCTTGTGGTATGGACGTGGGTGACTTAAACCACATTTTTTTCTCCTGTCCTCTATATGACCGTTCTTCCTTTCTTAGTGACCTTATATCTCTCCAAATTCCTTTTCCTACCTCAATATTTCCTTACTTTGTACAAATAGTTTACCTGTATATAAATGTATAGTATCATTCATTATCTTCAATGACATTAAATTGTAATTTTTTTTTTGTTTTGTAAATACGTTTGTCTATTTTAGTTACATTGATATTAGATCTTTGTACCTTTTGTATCCCTACTAATCCTTTATCACAGTCCTATATCCTAAATTCCGTGGTTTCTGTTTTTTATCTTATTATAATATCGTTTCCCTATCTTTAATGATCAACATTAAAAAACTTGATATTGGTTTAATGCACAAACCGTGCGAGCCAAAGCGGGGGAAAAAAAAAAAAAAAAAAAAAAAAGGTTAAGACGAATCGATTGACGCAAGAATTATGAAAATCGGCCTACGCGTTTGGTCTCTAGAACGCCACATAGAAACAAACATACATACATAGACTAATAAACACATTTCCCTCCTTTGCGTCGCGCAGTCGGGTAAAAAGGTATTTTTAATACAGTTGCTCAAAAAGTGGCATATTGCAGGGACGTATAGCGTTCGGAAAGTGGGCTATTACACACTAGTGCGTTCTCTTTCCCAACTGTCAAAATAAGTCTATTAAAAAGAAAAACCAACCGTGAAGTTTTTACTAAAGAGTTTTTGTGATTCATACAAAAACGTATATTTCTAAAAAGAAGCTACTAATTTATTTCAATGTCAGATTTAATGATTTAATTGAATGAGTTACGTTAGGTTTAATTTCATTTCATCTCATTTTCATTTCATATCAAAAAAAAAAATCTACTGAAGACTAAGCTGTATGGGCGTTCCCTTTGCCTACCAAAATGGGTGAAGAAAAAAAAAACTCTGCTTATATTCTACGGTTTTTTTTTTTTTTTTTATCGTGGTAAAATCATCAAATGAGTCCTCCCACCCCGGGCAGGGCGGGAGGGACTGTCAGACTTGTACTGACTAAAATCCACGGTGTCCTTCGATAGCCCTTTATGTTCCGGGGTCACGGTAATGAGATAAGTCCCGCGACCCCGGCAGGCTTTGGCCCTCTAGAGAGGGGGCCCCGTCATCTTGCTGACGCTCTTTGAGGCGCGCGTGGAACACAACGCGCCGTCGACCCGGGCATGGTCCATGGTCGGGCAGCGAGTTGCCCTTTACTCGCCGCCCGCATGCCCGCGCCTACGGTGGCCGGAGATTGTCTTGCGACGTCCGTCGCCGTGGGCGTCCACCACTGCGGTTGGGGCGGAGGGAGGACACTGTCCTCTCTCTCACGCGGCCCGCCTCCTCCTTCGCGAGCATTACTGCTTCGCAGAAGGAGGCGACCGCTTCCCACTCCGTCTCGCCCCGCAGCATGGCCGCAACCAATGCCGGGCGCGAGAGGTCTCCGCCTATCGCCGCCGTGAGGACACGTCGGTGCACTGCCCAAGCTGGGCAGTCTTGCACCGTATGCTCTACTGTGTCCTCCGGGCGATCTTCGCAGTGGTGACACCCAGGCGTTTCCTCCTTTAATATATTCTACGGTTGGCGTCATTTTCCAGAAATTTTCTTTGCGAGTTTAGTTTATTATGTTTTTAATATTTCTTTAATTGCTTCATTTTTTCGCAACTGTATTAAAAATAGTCGTTCAGTACACGTGCGGAACCGTCATTGCAACTTGTTCCAACTGTCAACCCTCACCTTCGGCTGCGCCTTGGCTCGGGTAGACATTTGTCAGAACTCTTTGCAATGACAGCCTTTCCGCACTTGTAATGAAATATACTACATATTTCACATTTATTCTTTGTTGCGATTCTGTTAATATTTTAATTGGACTACCAAATCATTTCAAATTAGTTGCTTACTTCAAGATTATTCCATTACATGTAGTTTCCATATTCAAAATGTATTACTAAATTAAAAAATAGTTTTTCAAAAATATTCGCAAACATTCGCATCGATTCATGCGGATGCGAATATCAAAAAACATGCGAATTTTTGCGAATGCGAATATTCGCTACATCTCTAATTGGCAAACTTTTGTCGTGCGATGAATAAGGTATACCTAATCCTCAATACATCTTCTTGCCATCAAAGGCATTCCCCAAATTACTAATAGCGCCACAAAATACGGTCCACAAGCCACAAGCCACCTGTATAAGCAGTATCAATGGAATTCAATGGGGTCACCATTGCTGCAGCTACAAAGACCATTAGATAGATGAGATTCTATTATTGGTATTTCTGGATACCTTGTTTGTTTGTGATGGAGTGAAGCCTCCTGCAGACACACGCGATTAATCACGCGGGGCGACATATCGCGGTCCATTCGCAGTACATTTAGAGTGGAAATTAGCTTGGCTCGTTGTCGCAGCGCGATAAAATACAGATAGGCAAAAAGGTATGTAGGGAACCGCGACTGGGACCTAAAGCAGGACTATCTAATCTATTCATTATTTAATTTTCCTCTTCTTATCCTTAAGTATTTGGGGTGACCGCAGCATGATACTTCTATAGTTCTATTATTACCTATACTTACTTCATGTCATCAAACACCTTTTTCTACCCATCTTTAATACAGTTCAGCGATCGTTTTTAGGCCTCCTTCTACTCTTATATGTATTATTCTATTCTTTATTTTTTGGACCGAAGTTCCTTATCGCGCGTTACGAAAGGGGGCTAGACGGAAAAAATTAAGACGAAAAATTGTAACGACACTTTTTGCTATAGTAAGCTATTGTAAGCCGTGCGGCGTGCGCATGTTTCTCTGTCTGTCTCTCTCTCTCTTATAGAAAGCAAGCCAGATACTTTAGTTTCGTCTTTCTATTTCGCATTGAACAGTGTGGTGTCGCGGCGATTATTTTTGTTAAGTGTATACAGTACGGGCATGCCACAATCGCGGCGGTAAGACCCCTCTTTGAGGAGTGGCTGGAAAGGGGTCACGACGTCCAGACCTATCGCATGACGCAGGTCCTCACCGGACACGGAAGTTTCAGGAGGTACCTGTGTCGGATGGGGAGGGAAGAAACGCCCGGGTGTCACCACTGCGAAGATCGCCCGGAGGACACAGTAGAGCATACGGTGCAAGACTGCCCCGCTTGGGCAGAGCACCGCCGTGTCCTCACGGCAGCGATAGGCGGAGACCTCTCGCGCCCGGCATTGGTCGAGGCCATGCTGCGGGGCGAAACGGAGTGGGAAGCGGTCGCCTCCTTCTGCGAAGCAGTAATGCTCGTTAAGGAGGAGGCGGGCCGTGAGAGAGAGACAGCGTCCTCCCTCCGCCCCACCCGCAATGGTAGACGCCCACGGCGTCGGACGTCGCAAGACGATCTCCGGCCACCGTAGGCGCGGGCATGCCGGCGGCGAGTAAAGGGCAACTCGCCGCCCGACCATGGACCATGCCCGGGTCGACGGCGCGTTGTGTTCCACGCGCGCCTCAAAGAGCGTCAGCACGATGACGGGGCCCCCTCTAGAGGTTCAAAGCCTGCCGGGGTCGCGGGACTTATCTCATTACCGTGTCCCCGGAACATAAAAGGCTATTGAAGGACACCGTGGATTTTAGTCAGTACAAGTCTGACAGTCCCTCCCGCCCTGCCAGGGGCGGGAGGACTCATTTGATGATATTACCACGCTAAAAAAAAAAAAAGTGTATACAGTAGGTCGCGGGACTTATCTCATTACCGTGACCCCGGAACGTAAAGGGCTATTGAAGGACACCGTGGATTTTAGTCAGTACAAGTCTGACAGTCCCTCCCGCCCTGCTCGGGGTGGGAGGACTCATTTGATGATTTTACCACGCAAAAAAAAAAAGTGTATACAGTAACTTCGTTCCATCCGGGTGTCCCTTGCATTGACACCTCTCAAGTTTTTTTTTCTTCTCTTTTTTTTTTAAACGTTCCCCCACACTAAGAATTTCTCATGTGTCGTGGGTGCGTATACAAACATACGAGTAGAAACTCACATACGCAAACATCCAGACCCAGAACAACTATTTGTAGGTCATACAAACATTTGTCCCGTACGGGAATCGAACCCGCGACACGCAGCGTAGGCCGTAGCAGTCCAATCGGTCAGCCACTGCACCAACCGTGCCGTCCAATTATCGTCCAATTGTCGTAATCTACTCTTATAGATGATGCTGTGACGTCTGATAGGGGAGAATGGAAGAAGAAAACGTGTTGCGCCGACCCCAAGTAAAATGGGATAAGGGCAGGAAGATGATGATAATGATGATGATGATAGGATGCAAGACTCAATGTAAGTACTTACTACATTCTTCTGAAATTCACATACACTTCCAACCAACGACCATTTATAACTAGACGCCTCATGAACTTGCTTCCAACCAATAACCACACAACTTTTCAGTGACCGACACGGCTTCCTAAAAGAAGATAAGAACTCAATAATCTAGGCTTTTTATTTCATTTAGTTTATTGTATTAAAAATGTGCATTGTGACTACAACGCGAACGAAACCACGTTCAAAAGTTAGATGTAAACCATAGATGACTTTATTCATTAACTTCCATCGTCAGACAATCTGTACATTATAAATATAATAAACGTCAAAACCAATGAACAGATAAATATATTTTGGTCCACATACCTAGTTAAATGTGATGTAAAATTTACTGAAGACTGAACATATTTTCATGACCTACTATTAACATTTCAGCACTTACATCAAAATATTTTCAATGTGTGGATAGTCGTACGAGTAGGTAGATATATTTGCTAATGTGTGTATCTCGATTCTCGGCCTTTAATCATGCTATAAATCTCATAACGTTCGCATACAAAGTCAATAGTTTATTTAGAAGTTCTACATTTTAATTAATGGAACGGAACAAAATATGTTTATGAATGCTTCTTCTATTACCTACATTACTTATTAGCTTATGCCCGCGGAGTCGTCCATGTGGAGTTCGGTAACTGTAAAATAAAAGTATGTTAGGTAGCTACTCCTCGGGCACGACGCAATCGCGGCGGTAAGACCCCCCTTTGAGGAGTGGCTGGATAGGCGTCACGGCGTCCTGACCTACCACATGACGCAGGTCCTCCACCGGACACGGAAGTTTCGGGAGGTACCTGTGTCGGATAAGGAGGGAAGAAACGCCTGGGTGTCACCACTGCGAGAATCGCCCGGAGGACACGTTGGAGCATACGGTGCAGGACTGTCCCGCTTGGGCAGAGCACCACCCGTGTCCTCACGACGGCGATAGGCGGCGACCTCTCGCGCCCGGCATTGGTCGAGGCCATGCTGCGGGGCGAGACGGAATGGGAAACCGGTGGTCGCCTCCTTCTGCAAAGCAGTCATGCTAGCGAAGGAGGAGGTGGGACGAGTGAGGGAGAGGACAGCGTCCACTTACACCCCAGCCGCAGTGGTAGACGCCCACGGCGACGGATTTTAGTCAGTACAAGTCTGACAGTCCCTCCTGCCGTGCCCTGGATGGGAGGCCTCATTTGATGCTATTTACCACGCTAAAAAAGGTAGGTAGGTAGGTACTCTTTATTATTACATCAAACATTTTAAACAGTGAAACACCAGTCATAATCGTCCAGCCACAGACAGACAAATATTAATTTATCTTATAAACATTACCGTACCTTACCTTACCGTCTGTTATCATTGGTACATAACGATCATAGTAATTGTTTAAGACATTACTACTTGCGAACACGTAAAACGTAGATGAAGTATCCAATAATACTACCTATCTCCCCTTTATTACTCGTATTGCGAAATGAGAGGTATACATTTATTAGGTGATAGTCATCTGTATAAGTAGCTAGTTTACGTCATATTTATTATCTCAAAAGTTTATAGATACAACGACCAAGGAGCAGTTATTAATAAAATATGTTAACACATCGTATAATTTCACACTACTCGTATTTGGCAGGTAGTCTCGTATTGGTGTTGCCAACCTGGTATCAGTTGGGTGACAATAATGATGATGATGAGTTGATTCGTAGTCGTTGCAGCGTACAGACGTGCTCGTTAGCAATATTTAATTAATAGTTTTATAATTGTGACCTACTTGCGTAATACATGTCAGCAATATTGTTTACTGTGTAGTTTAGTGAATGATGGACACGAAATAGTGAACTTTTAAATAAACAAAATGGATAACAGCCCCTCTAGTCCCAAGGGACCAGTGCACTCCACCGCCTCGCCTTCCCAGTCGTCGTCGCAAAACCGAGCCCCCAGGTCAGACACAGCCGAGTTTATCGTATCTACACCTGAAATTCAAAGATGGATGGCTACAATCGAGCAGCACCTTAATGAAGTTTGCTCTATTGCCACGGATGGAAAATTAAACTCGGAGCAGAAAATGAAGATTTCAAATCTATGCCGTAAAATAGGTTCTGGTACATCGCAGATGGCAGTCCTGTATCAGTCTCTGAAACAAAAAACCATTTACGCAGAACAGGAAATAAATATTCTTCATGAACAGAGGAGCCTGGCAGATCATATTTCGGACCTCAAGCAGTCAATGTCGCAGAGCACTAAATCTACGGGAACGACTTCTTTTGCAGATATGGTAAAAAGAGGAAATAATGACTTTGTTCGACCAAATCATTTGAGCACCATTGCCATTTATCCCAATGATGCACTCAAAACAAGCGACGAAACGAAAGAACTTGTGCAAAAAATCATTCGACCCGAGCAAATGAAGCTGCAGGTACGTGGTGTGAGAAAAATAAAAAATGGAGGCGTAATCATCAGTACCGAGACAAAACAAGACGCCGATAAACTGAAGAACGCAGTTCAGCTCTCTACATCTGAACTTACCGCTGACGAACCCAACAAGCGCAAACCCCGGATCGTGGTTGTAGGTGTGCCGAGTTCAATGGCTGAAAATGAGGTTTTCAGCTGCATTTTCGAACAAAATTTAGTAGACTCGTTACCAGAACTGACACTGGAATCCTTCTTGGCCGCGACAAAATTAAGCCACAAATCTGGTAAAAGAGACACTGCGACTTGCAATTATGTAATTGAAGTTTCAGCCAAAATACGAAAAGCGCTCATGCTTCAGTCACGAGTCTTCATTAATTGGTCGTCCTGTCCTGTCAGGGACTTTACATTAGTAACGAGGTGCTACAAATGCCAACAGTATGGCCATGTAGCCAAATCATGCAGAGAGGTGAATTCTACGTGCGGTCACTGCGGGGAAGCAGGTCATATGATGTCCGAATGCACGAAGAAATCTGACGCACCCAAATGCGCGACTTGTTCACGTTTTAAAAAACCCAGAGACCACAAAACGGGAGACGCTGAATGCCCAGCTAGGAAAATAGCAGAGCACAGATACATAAATTCAATCGATTACGAAAGTACCTAGTATGTCATACTAAGGCCAGTCATCCGTATGATATTGTTGCTAACTCATCAATACTTATACGAGACCACTGTGTACTGCGTTTGTCCTACTTACCATAATTTTTGTCGCTGCACGGGCAATTTATTTACTCGACCACTAAAATGTGACATGACGATAATTTTTGTCTCTTTGAACAATTCTGCTGACAAATTATTTTTGTATAATAGTGAAGTTACTTATTAATTATATAGAATGTTATATTTGACGTGTATGGCCCTTATTTTGTTTTTGTCTCGGTTATGATAGGATTTAAGTAGGTTAGTACCTAGTCTAATATAAAATTTCATAATTGTTTCACTATTTTAAGTTATGTTAAATATTGTTAACGAATCTGTAGTCCAACTAGTTATTATAAATATTAGCTCTAGTGCGCCTGTGATACAGGTATTAATTTAACCTAGTACAGGCATCAAATTTTTTAGACTAAAATTATATTATATAAGTACCTTTTGTTGTATTGTACTATTTTTGGAATGCTGAATAAAATTTATTTATTTATATATTTAATGCGATTGGCGCAGAGGTTGAGCTGACTGTCACGAGTTCGGTTTCTGCACGTACGTAGCGTGGGGCAACGTAAAAAAAAGTAAGTCTTGTAACTCTTCGGTGATCGTCAAGATTTTTAAAATTGATGAGATGGGCCTCTTTATACGATATTCCGCATAAACAGCTATTAAATATTCATAAAACAAGGGCGTACTTAATTGAAAATAAGAAACATTATCCTAGATGATCTTTAAAGGAAAAGCAGACTATTATTTTTAATCTTGCATCAAATGAATCCTCCCGCTCCGATCTGGGAGGAGCGGAAAGGACATTTGACGTCTAAAAAAAAAGTAACCGACTTCAAAAACAACAACAAAACAAAAAAGGGTGAAATAACCTAATTAATAACTTCTTTCGGATGTCGGTGGCTTTATTTTTTATTTCATTGATATTTAGCCACCGACTTCCGAAAGAAGTTATTAATTTGGTTATTTCACCCTTTTTTGTTTTGTTGTTGTTTTTGAAGTCGGTTACTTTTTTGAAAAAGTTTTTATTTTACCCTTTTTAGTTTACTTATTAAATATTCAACCCAAATTCTTGTATAAAATACAAAATTTTCTTACATATGCACTAATCTTGTAATCCGTCACAACATAAAAAAATCCATATCTCTAAAACTACTGAACCGATTTTGATGAAACTTGCAGTGTACCCTAAGTTGAACAATACCTAGTACCTATAACAAAAAAAGAATTACTTAAATCGAACTTGTAGTTCCGGAGATATGCGTGCACAAACATAAAAACATACATACATACATACATACATACATACATACATACACTTATGAAATTTGGCACATTTGTTCAGACGCTGATATAGACTAACATATATGAAAACGGGGCAGTTCTGATAATATTACATACACACGGGTCGAATTGTCCTTCGTGGTCGGGTCCTTTTTTTTGAAGTCGGTAATAAAAAAGTAAGTTTCTTCAATTACTCCACGCGTTCCAGGACTGTCGGCAGTTATTGCGGACAGCTCCTTGACGCGCGCGTGGAACACGAAGCACCATCGACTCTAGCCTGCCCTCTCGGACGGCGAGTTACACATTACTCGCCGTCCACAAGTATGCGCCTAACGGTGACCGGAGCTTCATGATCCCAAAACAGACCACAACAACACCAATAAGTATTTCGATTGCCTGTAATTTGGTTACACGTCTCATCTTAGGGAACAAAGGAAACCTCAAACCAAGGCAGGTTATAATACCAAAGTATACCAGAACCTAATAAACAATTTTAAGTTGGTTTATGGCTGTGTTATTTCAGGGCTTGGTTTGTCTGAGTGCAACATTATCCAAACCCAAATACGACGAACAGAACAGTCGGTGATAGTTGCAACTGCAACCTCAGATTAAAGCAACAAGGTGCAACCTATGTACAAAAATGCAACTAACATAAATATTTAACAACTAGTATTAAACCAAGTGTAAGCATTAAAAAATCTCGAAAATGAGAAACTCTCACACAAAAATTCTGTCTGATTTCATTTGAAACTTATAACACTGAAAGTTTACGTAGGATAGCATGCTTTACTGAAACGAAGCGACTGTTGAATAGGCGATGACGTACATAAATCTTGCTATCTAAGTAGTGAGTTTTATAATAAAAACAAAATTACATATTAAATCCATCGCAGAGTTCACGCAGCAGCCCTCCGGTGAGGCGAGCGAGGCATTGACAACAATACTCATTCGAGCTGGGCCCGCGCGCGCTCGTGCCCGTACTCGCCATCTCGTGTCGTATTTTCTACAACAAAACATTCGGAAACGAACACTATCTCCATCAACAAGTATATTATGTTATACAGAAATACTCGGCTAATAACCACGAAAGTTGTATTCATTCATCAAATTTTATATTCAATTCAAGGTGTATTTTTAACTTTAGTTCAAGTGTTTTCAACATATTTGTGTGAAATGTTTCTACAACTGTTTTAATATTTTATCGTAAGTATTTTGGGTATTCAGTCTAATTAACAATAATTAATATGTATTTGTAATTGTATAAACTGAATATTACTATATAGACTACAACTTAACCCAGCGACCTACATTACAAATAATACCAAGCTTATAATATGCGCTAATTGGACCCTCCAAAACATCGACAAAAGACTTAGGTAAGAAGTTGTACTAACAAACATCCTATTTTCCTTCTAATAAAGCCGAAAAGTGGTTTTCCGCTTTTGTTTCTGGTTGTACCGGCTTAATTAATGTCAGAGCTTTAGACGTTTTATTTCCATTTACGCAAAATGACTTTTCGATAGAAATAAAATTACATTTCGTCGTAAAGCCGCGGAAAGAGGTTTTTTTTATTTAGGTGTGGTTTAAGTAAGTTAAAACATTATTATTTGTTCTGTGTAACGTGTCAGTACGTGCATATTATTTTAACATTAAAAAAACCGACCAAGTGCGAGTCGGACTCGCACATAAAGGGTTCCGTAGCAGCAAGTAACATAATAAATATAAAAGTTCTTATTTATGTAGTCGGTTGTAACTTTGAAATTAAAATTGCGGTATACGATTTATGACGTATTAAAAAAAAACGAATTACTTACTTGATCTCGTTCAAACTTATTTGCGCTGGAAGTTTGCATGGTAATGTAAATCATATATTTTTTAGTGTTATCATTCTCTTATTTTAGAAGTTCCGGGGGGGGACACATTTTACTACTTTGGAAGTGTCTCTCGCGCAAACTGTTCAGTTTAGAAAAAACCGGCCAAGTGCGAGTTGGACTCGCGTGAAGAGGGTTCCGTACGATGTTACCTATCACGTTTTTTTTTTTAATCTGACCCAAATTGGTACGCACAATATTGAGTGATTTACCATGTTATTTTAATATCATGGACTTCTTATAGGTTTTCCTATAATCTATAAGTAGAAAACTAATTTCAGTATTTTTTAAAAAAAATTAGGTTCAGTAGTTTCGGAGATAAGGGGGGAATGGTCAAATTTCGTCTATTTTCTTGAATAACTTGGAAACTATTTATTTTAAAATTACAAAAAAAATATATTTAAGATTGTCTCAACAAGACCTTTCGTTTGATATGTCACACGATGCAGTTTTCAATTATTTTTTTTAATTTTCCCCTTCCCCCCCAAAAATAACCTCTCATATACAGATATGGACTTCTTATAGGTTATCCTACAATCTATAGGTAGAAAACTAATTACTGTATTTTTTTCAATATTTTAGGTTCAGTAGTTTCGGAGATAATGGGGGGGGGAATGGTCAAGCTTCGTCTATTTTTTTTGAATAACTTGGAAACCATTTATTTTAAAATTACAAAAAAAATACTTTTAAGTTTGTCTCAACAATACCTTTCATTTGATATGTCACACGATGCAGTTTTAAAATATTTTTTTTAGATTTTCCCTTTCCCCCCCCCAAAAATTACCTCCCATATACAGATATGGACTTCTTATAGGTTATCCTATAATCTATAAGTAGAAAACTAATTCCTGTATTTTTTTCAAAATTTTAGGTTCAGTAGTTTCGGAGATAAGGGGGGGGGAATGGTCAAGCTTCGTTTATTTTTTTTGAATAACTTGGAAACTATTTATTTAAAAATTACAAAAAAAATACATTTAAGATTGTCTCAACTAGATCTTTCATTTGATATGTCACACGATGCAGTTTTCAAATATATTTTTTTAATTTTCCCCTTCCCCCCCCCAAAAATTACCTCCCATATACAGATATGGACTTCTTATAGGTTATCCTATAATCTATAAGTAGAAAACTAATTTCTGTATTTTTTTCAAAATTTTAGGTTCAGTAGTTTCGGAGATAAGGGGGGGGGAATGGTCAAATTTCGTCTATTTTCTTGAATAACTTGGAAACTATTCATTTTGAAATAACAATAAAAATATATTTAAGATTGTCTCAACAAGAGCTTTTATTTGATATGTCACACGATGCAGTTTTCAAATATTTTTTTTTAATTTTCCCCTTCCCCCCCAAAAATTACCTCCCATATACAGATATGGACTACTTATAGATTTTTTTATAATCTATAAGTAGAAAACTAATTACTGTATTTTTTTCAAAATTTTAGGTTCAGTAGTTTCGGAGATAATGGGGGAGGGGGAATGGTCAAATTTCGTCTATTTTCTTGAATAACTTGGAAACAATTTATTTTAAAATTACAAAAAAAATACATTTGAGATTGTCTCAACAAGACATTTCATTTGATATGTCACACGATGCAGTTTTCAAAACTTTTTTTTCATTTTCCCCTTCCGCCCCCAAAAATTACCTCCCACATACAGATTTCATCTATTCACGTCACACCTCTGTGCTTGGGTCACAGGAACTGATATGTGTCCCAAATTTCAACCCAATCGGTCTAGTAGATTCGGAGATAATTGACTGTAAGCGACAGACAGACGGACACACGAGTGATCCTATAAGGGTTCCGTTTTTGTATTCGGACGTACGGAACCCTAAAAATGATAGTAGTAAGTTCA
This sequence comes from Agrotis exclamationis, assembly GCA_950005045.1. Taxonomy (NCBI): domain Eukaryota; kingdom Metazoa; phylum Arthropoda; class Insecta; order Lepidoptera; family Noctuidae; genus Agrotis; species Agrotis exclamationis. The sequence goes on along the minus strand of OX465425.1, from coordinate 11,624,617 downwards.
ACATCATCTATCTATATCTATACATATAATAAATCTGTAGAAAATTCATTTTTGTACATTGAAGAAATTGAAACAAAAATAGCCAGCGTGTGAAAAGATAAGTAACAGAACCCATTTCCATCATTTTTGAAATTTTTGTCTGTTTGTCGGTTTGTCTGTTTGTTTGTGCGCACATCACGTAAAATCTACGAATTCAATGCTGACAATGTTTATATACAAAAATTATATGCAACTTGAGGTTTAACTTAGTTTTTGTTTCATCGAAATCGGTTCAGTCTATCAAAAGTAATTTGAATTTAAAGTGTTTCAGAAGTAAAATTACGGTCAGTTCACACCCAAGACGTGCAGTGCAGTAGCGCGATCTAGCTTAGAATAGCAAAACTACATATTCAAATAATTCATCTAAACATATGTTGTACTTCAACGATAAAACGGTAGATGGCGTTAAAATAAAACCTGAAATAGAGGTGTTTAAATTGAAGTAACATTGTTTTTTTTTCATCGTAATCAGTTTACATCTTATAAAAAACGTAATTTAATTATAGCGATTTTATGGAATCATAGGATAGTCAGGACGGGACAGGACGGGACAAGACGAGACAGGACGGGATAGTACGGGACAGGACGGAACAGAACGGGACATGACGGGACAGGACTTGACGGGACGGGACGGGACGGGACGGGACGGGACGGGACGGGACGGGACGGGACAGGAAGGGACGGGACGGGACGGGACGGGACAGGAAGGGACAGGACGAGACAGAACGGGACAGGACGGGACAGGACGGGACAGTACGGGACAGGACGGGACGGGACGGGACAGGACGGGACAGGACGGGACAAGACGGTTCAGGACGGGACAGGACGGAATATGACGGGATAGGTCGGAACAGGACGGGACAGGATATTTATGTACGCTCCAGAATGATGGTTCACAGCTGTGTTAATTTGTTCACAATATTTTTAATATTAAATAAGCACTATAGTTCCGCCAGATAAGTATGGAATAAAATAAAATAAGATACGTTGACCCCCGTATTTTGCAATATTTCAAAACCATTCGAAAAAATGTAGAACGACCAAAAGCAACGCATCGTGGTAAGACGCGATCTTGACCTTATATTTTATTTTGTTTGAACGATGGTGGTATGAAATTTGAACGATGCATTATTAGGATCAATGACCTTTATTCCAGACTTATTTGGCGGGGACTATAGCTCATATAAAAGATTGTATCGGTATCCTCCAACACCGCTTCGCACTAAAAATATAGATTGTTAAGTTCCGACATCCACGCGAACGAAGTCGCGGGCACAGCTAGTTTTTAATAAAGACCTATCCATAGATACCCCACACGTATGGGTGAAAAAAAAGTTTTTAAGTTTCAATTCTAAGTATGGGGGGTACCGCCAAAATTTGTTTTTTTTTATTTTTGTGTGAAAATCTTAATGCGGGGTTCTTATACTTTTGAAAAAAAGTGGCTGTGACATACGGACGGACAGACAGACAGACATACATGACGAATCTATTAACGAAACGAATCTGACGGTTCCGTTTTTTGCCATTTGGCTACGGAACCCTAAAAATCAAGTAGTATAATACAATTGTTTCATGTGCATTAAAATAATAATCGAGAAAATTTCAAAGAGTTTGTGAATAAACATTTTATCTCCTCGCCCTCACTCACCGTATGAAACAATTAAATTATTTCCACGAACGTTTTTCTACCAACCGGTTTTCTTTTGATCACGATCTGATTTACTTTGAATTTCAGGGTCTTCTTTCCATGACCAATTTACTACCTGTATAATATTAATATTTATTTCTAAATTTTCCTTACTGTCTGTATTTTGTCCGAGAAAAATCTTTTATTATTATGTAGAATTTAATGTAAAAATGAATTTACTTAAAGTAAAAAGGTAGATTATTAGCTCTGACAAAGCTCATTCCACATTTCACTCTGATAGATCAACAAGAAAAAACTACTTTGCTTATTATACTTTCAGTGTCAGCTTATTCTATTATTTCTAGATTATTTCTCACTCAACTTCTAAACACAAACAAAAACCAAGCCAAGTGCGAATCGGACTCGCGCATGGGTTCCGAACAAATATTTTTTGCTGTTGAATGAAGCGGCAACAGAAACACACATGAAACACGCTGACCGACAAAAAAATAACCAAGGAATTATTATTAGGATTCTCGTTGGTTTCCCTTTAGATACAGAACCTTAAAAGGGTCTACGTTCGAACGTTCAATCTCTGAACTATGTCAGAAAGATTTTCCAAGTCAAATGAAAATGGTGATTTCCTGACATATTGACACCGAGACGAGGTCAATAAACTAATACTTCTAGTAATAAACTGTTTTTTTACAGAAGAGCTTGTACTTAGGTAAACAAAGCGCCCTTTTTGAAGTGCACTTTATCGATTAGGTACACAATAACGCTTGCGTCGCGAATTTTAATGCTTTTTGTAAGCACTGAAAATCAGAAACTCACAAGTTCAAATGCAGCCCGCATTTTGGGCCCGCAATCGAATTTTTCTAACCTCAAAAAATGTTTTAAAAACAGAAGTTAATTATCAAAGATTGTAAGAGACGGAAATGTACAGTTTTGTCATACGAAAGTGTAGAGGAATTTTCGTGTTGGGTCGTCGGCGTTGTCGGTTATTTTTCAAAATAAGGCTGCGGTTGTGCTCGTAACAATTTGTATTGACTAAAGATGGTTTACAGTGATATTTTGGTGTTGTCGTCGCCGCGTCACAAAGGTCAAGAACGGTCGCGCGCTGTGGGTCTCGCAATGACCATACCCTCCCCTCCCCGGCCGTCCCGGCCCCCGCACTGCTTGTCACCGCCGCGGTTAACAGATGGCGCGGTGGTCGTCAACATGCCCCCGGCCTTGGAAGCACCAGGTTCCAATGGAGTTGAGCTGCTGCGGTCATCGTCCGGATGCAGAAGTGGGCAGATTTTCGGAAATGATCGCCGAATAACTCCCGTCGCTGTTTTGATGGTAGCCACGCGTGATATGCCATCTTTGCCGGTGAATGTTTGCAGCACTCGTCCGAGGCGCCACTTCAGGGGTGGTAAGTTGTCGTCTTTGATTACGACTAGGGTGTCAGGAGTAAGTGTGTCCCGGTTAAGCTGCCATTTCGTCCTCTTCTGAAGCTCAGAGATATACTCGGTTGACCAACGTTGCCAGAAATGCTGTCTCATCTGTTCTACGCGATCGTATCGAGGTAAGCGCTGCGTGGTTGCTGCGGTGAGGTCCTGGCTAGCTGGAGCGGTGAGCGATCGGCCAATCAGGAAGTGGGCAGGACTTAAAGGAAGCAGGTCATTCGGGTCTGTGGACATTGGGTACATAGGTCGGGAGTTGAGTACAGCCTCAATTTGTGCCAATATCGTTGTCAACTCCTCATATGTGAAATGTGCATTGCCTACAGTGCGACACAAATGAAACTTACAGGACTTGACCCCCGCCTCCCACAAACCACCAAAATGAGGCGAATATGGAGGGACAAATGTGAATTTTATGTTATTATCAGTTGTAAAATCTATGATATCAGATTGTGATGAATCCAAAAATGTTTTAAATTCTTTTAAAGCTCCAACAAAGGTAGTGCCATTGTCGGAATAAATTTGCAATGGTTTGCCACGTCGAGAGATGAAACGCTTCAGTGCCAGCAAGTATGCTTTGGTTGTAAGACTTGTGACCAATTCTAAATGTATTGCGCGCGTTGCAAAACATACAAAAAGACAGATGTAGCATTTCGTTAGTTTTGCCCCTCGACCTTCGTGGTTCAGCATGAACAATGGCCCAGCGTAGTCCACGCCACTACGTATGAATGGGTACCCTGGCTCCAAACGTTCAGTTGGTAAATTACCCATTTGTATGTTCAACGGTTTAGCTCGCATGCGCTTGCACTTCATGCAGGCGTGAACCACTTGTTTGGCCAAGTTACGCCCTCTAGTAGGCCACCAAGTGTCTCTAATTGTGGCCAATAATAGCTGAGGCCCTGCATGTAATAATTCGACATGTTGATGCTCAAATATAAGGCGAGTGAATTTATGTTTACCGCACAATAACAAAGGATGTTTTTTATCATAAGAGAATGTGTCTGAATATAATAATCTGCCACCTACTCTAATTAAATCGTGTTCATCTAAGAAGACATTTAAACTTAAGATACTACGTGGGCTTGTTACTTGACGATTATTTTTTAAAGTCTCATAAACATTTAAAAAACTTTGTTGTTGTGCGACTCGAGTTAAAATTCTAATAGAATTATTCAATTCGTCTACGGATAGGCAACCTGTGAGACGTAGTTGTTTTAATTTTGTACGGCTGTTATTGATAAAACGCATCATATACGCCACTACACGCCGCAAGCGATTAAACCGTGAGAACCTATCGAATAGAAACGAATCTGATTTTATTTGAACAAGTAATGACATTTTATTTGGTTTCAATTCCGGTAATTCATCATGATTCATATTATTATAATTAACTTCATGTTCCCATTGCGCGTTAGGACAACTTAAAAATGATGGGCCGTGCCACCATAAGTCATTATTGATAAGTGAATCGAGATGTACACCGCGCGATAACAGGTCGGCTGGGTTTTGTTTCCCGGCTACGTGAAGCCAAGGCTTGTCGCCTGTGAGTTCATTAATTTGCACAACTCGGTTCTGTACAAATGTCTTTAATAAATTAGGCGACATCTTAAGCCATCCTAAAACAATTGTTGAGTCCGACCAAAAGTATACGTTATCAAAACTCAATCTTAATGAGTTACAAATTTTAGTAAACAACTTTGCAGCTACTACCGCGCCACATAGTTCCAAGCGCGGTACGCTAACCGGTTTCACAGGTGCGACCTTACTCTTCGCACATAACAACTTAACCGATATCAGCTGTGCATCTGTATAACTACGTACATATGCGCAGGCGCCATATGCGTCTTGCGAAGCGTCACAAAAAATATGTAACTCAATAATGTTCGAGTTCTCTCCGATGACGTAACGTGGAATACGTATATCTTTTAAATGTGATAATTTTTTAATAAAGTTGTGCCAATTCGAGAGTATATTTACTGGAACTGAGTCATCCCACCCTATCTTACATAACCACAGTTTTTGCAAAATGATTTTAGCAATAATTATAGTTGGTGCGAGTAAACCCAAGGGATCATAAATCTGTGCGATTACTGAGAGGATGTTGCGTTTGGTAACGTGAGTTGTGACGTCATGATCACATTTGGTGCTAAAATGCAATTCATCAGATGAATTGAACCATCCCATGCCAAGTGTTTTGGTATGACAGTTTTCCCCTAGTGTGAATTCCTTAGACGTAGACAATTGTTCAAATTGTGAAGCTGGTGAATTAAATACCCATTTTCTCAGAGAAAAACAACCAGATTCTAAAACTTTAGAAACGTCTTTGCATATCTGTAGTAACCTTTGTTGATCCTGATGACCTGTTATCAAGTCATCAACATAGAAGTCGTCATTGATTATCTGTGCGATGACGTCATCATTACATTCTAAAGCAAGTTGTTTCAAACACCTAATACTCAGGTATGGCGCGGAAGCCGTTCCGTAAGTAACAGTGTTAAGTTGAAATACACCGAGCGGCTCCGACGGATCTTCCCTCCAAAGTATTAGTTGCAAATTTCTCTGATCAGGCTGAATTAATATTTGCCGATACATCTTTTCAATGTCCGCGCATGCAACATATTTAAATTGCCTAAAACGAAGCAAGATCGAAAACAAATCATTTTGTAACGTAGGTCCAATGTGTTGTATATCGTTTAATGATTTGCCCGAAGTGGACTTTGCACTTGCGTCAAAGACAACTCTAAGTTTGGTTGTTGAACTATGTTCCCTATAAACACCGTGGTGTGGTAAAAAATAACAAGGTGAATTGTATTCTGTTATTCGACTCATGTGTCCCAGACCTAAATATTCACTCATAAAATCGTTGTACATTTGTCTATAGCTAGGTGCGCTCCTTATCAGTTTACGTTCGAGTGCGAGAAACCTGTTTTTAGCCATAGAAAATGTGTCATTTAAAACATCAGCTGATTGACTAAGTGGAATGCGTACAGAAAAACGGCCCTTATCGCTGCGTAAAGTCGTGTCTCTGAATAAATTTTCGCATGCACTTTCATCATCAGTTAAATAATTATTTGTTGAAGGTATTTCTTCCAGTTCCCAAAATCGTTTGAGCTCTGAATCTAATATTTGCGTGAGATTACAATGAGTTAGGTTAACGCGTGAAACCTTTTCATGTACAACTCCCGATATGATCCATCCTAGTTGTGTGTTTTGCAGGTATGGACCATTCGGCAACCGTATGAGACCATCTTTAAGCAAGTCCCAGAACCTATCTGCTCCTATCAACAAATCAATGTCGCTAGACAGATAGAAGTCGGGATCGGCAAGCTGAATATGGTCTGGTATTGAAATATTGTGATAATTTCTAAGTGAAGGTAATTGTGCCGTTATACGATGTAAAACTAAACAGTTAAAGCGCGTGATATACTTGTTTGTTTTGGATCGTATTTGAACACTACATGATTGTGTGGATTGAGATATAGTATTACCGACACCTATAACTTGAACAGTGGACTGTATCAATGGAAGGTTAAGTTTTTTGCAAAGCGATTCGGATATGAAGCAATGTTGACTCCCGTTATCCAAAAGAATGCGCGTTGTGTGATAATTGTTTTGTGCGTCCGCTATTTCCACTAATGCGGTCGATAATAATACTGTATTTGGAACATAATGCGCGGTGTTATTATTATCTTCCTTGCGAATTGTGTGTGATTTGCATGAAGTGGTTAGCGACGTTTGAATGTGTGAGGCACTCGTATTATTTGAATCAGACAGTGGCACTATTTGCGTGGTTTGAGCAACAGCTGATAATGTACGAGGGTCGATCTCCAGAGGCATTTTTTTTCGTGTCGGGCTGGATAAACCCATTTTCAAATTGAAAAAAGTTTTCATTATATTTTTTTATATACAGTTCGGTGTCTAATCTACATGGTACAAGGCTAATATTATGAAAAAGTTTATTTAAAATATTTAAAAAAAATTCTTAAACCCTAAAATCCTGATCGCTCTGGGTTGTCCCAACTCCCGATTGAATGAAAAAAATATTCTTTAATTTTTTAATGAGAAGCTACATATGATACAACTTATTTAGATTACATAACAATTAGTTAATCTTCATTGTTATAAAATACTTTTAGTTATATTAAGAATACTTTTGCCACAATTTGAATTTAAAATCGTGTCCGGGTATTTTATCTCATCGCTCTGCGCTGAGGTAAAACATCGCGCTCATCCCTAGATATGCGTTATAGACACTCTATTCCACTTCCGCTGGGAAACACCAGCAGTGGTGTAACCGTTGAGGAGGATACCTATGTGCCACTTATCCGCGAAGGTAAGTTTACGAAGGCAAGTTTATGACTGCTCTGGATTTGGTTCTCGAATTTTTTGATTGATATGGCACGTTTATCAAATTAAATATTAAGCTTGTGAATGTGTTTGTTATGTGAATTAAGTGATCTTTATGAGCGTTTTTATGCGACGTAATGACAATTTTCTACTACTTTTAAATTCGGCTATATTCATGATTTTGTGACTTTTTCTGATCGATATGGATGTGATTGCTCTGTCCAAAAAGACCAGAGCAATGATATTTTGCATTAATTGTACGTTATAAATCTATTTTAAGTAGTAGTACCAGACTGTAACAATGACAAACGATGAACTATCTATATAACCTTTAATTTATAACCTTTCCTGGGTTTTTTTGGGTAACCTAAACCCATAAACAGATTTTGACGTATTTTACCTTGATGATATTATTAAATTGCCATTTAAAGCTAACCTTAACCACTTCTTCTCTAAAATTTAATGTCAACTATCTTTGCAGATTGAAATCATGCTTCGAAATAAATTATCAATTGAAGAAAAACGTCTTACGAGCAACCCAGCAAAAGGTTCGTAGGAATAAAAGTAGGCTAAGTTTGGATAATATAGTCTAAATCTAAATAAATGAATCTAAGCCAAAAGTTGATTTTTATTATTATGTTAATTTGTTACTTTTAAATTATAATGCAATAGTTTGAAATTATAACGTATTTTTGATACCTATTTATGTATTACTGATAATATGCCTTGACGTTTTTCTAAAATAATACATTTCTGTTACATAATTATATAATCTTGTTACACGTACATACTGAATACCTATGACTAAAAACGGCAAAACAAATAATATTTTTATCAATATTAAGTTTTTTGTTTAATTGATTTGACCATTTATGATCGCTCTGGCGCCAATTATGATTGCTCTGGTAGCGAATTTTTTTGAACTTAAATATTTCCATAACTGTTAGTGTAAATTGAAGGCCAATAGTAAAAATATACTATTTGAATATCATACTTTTTTATGAGATACATGATTACCATTAAATATCAATATCTGAAAAGCACCAGAGCGATCACATGAATACGCCCGTTTTGGAGATCCACCCACGAGCGTCTGCATCTGTGTGAATTAAAGTATTATGTTTTTTGTTGCAAAGCCTGCACGGTCCATACCAACAATCGTTTAAAGCGTGATCTGATCGTAAACAATTACGACATAACTTTTTGTTCTCAATGAAGCCTATTTTATCTTTAAGAGATAGATTTAGGAAATCTTCACACGAGTACACTGGGTGATTGGAACCGCACTGAGCGCATTTGTAACGTGGTGATTGAGATGATTTTTTATTATTATTAGTGTTATCTTTGCGTGTTATAACATGACTATGTGATTTTGTGACTGACTGCGACTGTTTCTTTGTGTGTGAGTCTGACGATTGTTTGCTTTGAGGTCTAATAGATTCCAAAAAATCAGCACGATCCGTGAGGAACTTCATCAATTGAGACAATTTTAATTTTCCTGTTTTCGGTAGGGTACTTTTGTGACTTTCCCATTCGCGATCGGTTGAAGAATCTAACTTCGAAGTGACAATATGAATAATTAATGTATCCCACGAGTCTGTAGGTTCATCCAACGTTTTTAACGCCCGAATGTTTCTTAAAACTGTATCTATTAGCCTACGGATTTGTGCAGCTGATTCTTTATTCATTGATTGTGCATAGAATAAAGCCTTGACGTGATTACTAACTAGCAAATTATCATTATTAAATCTATTTTCTAAGAGGCTCCAAGCAACTAAATAATTATCAGATGAAAATTCGAGTGCTTTTACTACTTGTAACGCATCACCTGTGAGCACTGAACGTAAGTAGTGGAACTTCTGAACATTATCTAGACCGTCACTATTGTGAATCATTGAAAGGTAGGTGTCGCGAAACTCAAGCCATTGGTCATACGAACCGTCGAATTTGGGTAACGAAATTGTGGGTAACTTCATATAATTAGAAGTTCGACTTTGAATCCCAGAATTTTGATTGATATTATCCTTTAGAATACATTTAGCCTTGCCCACAATAGCATAAAACTGATTCTGAAACGTTTCTCTCTCTAGCAATTCCGCATTTAGATCACAATCTGTTACATAGCAGTCTAATTCATCTTGTAAAGTAGAAAATTGATCGATAAGAAATTTAAAAGATTCATACCGCTCTTCTAATTCCGCTTTCTGAGGGCCCGTTAGTTGCGATTCATCCAAAGAATTAATGTATTTTGCGAATAAAGTTAATTTTCGCTTAACGGTACCTCGTTTTTTGACTAAATCGCGAATAATATCATCATTATTTTCTATTTCTACAATCGAATGCCTTTTGTCATTCATATTGGTGGTTTGCAAGAGAAAACAGTCAAGTACTTACAGTTAACCGGTAATCGACGTGCGTTCGAATCCGATGTAGGTAGACCGCACAATTGTACACCGTACACTGGAATTTTGCGAAAAATAACGATATTAGCACAAATTGAACTGAGCTCTGGGTTTGGGTAATAAATTGGATGGATTGACCTGACCGTTGCTCCAGAAGTCGTTGACCTGACCGTTGCTCCGGAACGTGGTGTTCTGGCCGCTGCACCGGAAGCTGATGATCTGGCCGTAGTTGCGCCGGAAACCGTTGATCTGGCCGTTGTTGCGCAGGAACTGTTGATCTGTCCGTTGCTTCAGGTGTTGATCTGTCCTTTGCTCCAGGTGCTGATCTGGCCGTTCTACCGTTTGATTTTGATCCAATCGTTGCGCCGGAAGGTTGATTCAGATTATTATCCGGCTCGAAGGACCAAATTATGTAGAGGAATTTTCGTGTTGGGTCGTCGGCGTTGTCGGTTATTTTTCAAAATAAGGCTGCGGTTGTGCTCGTAACAATTTGTATTGACTAAAGATGGTTTACAGTGATATTTTGGTGTTGTCGTCGCCGCGTCACAAAGGTCAAGAACGGTCGCGCGCTGTGGGTCTCGCAATGACCATACCCTCCCCTCCCCGGCCGTCCCGGCCCCCGCACTGCTTGTCACCGCCGCGGTTAACAGATGGCGCGGTGGTCGTCAACAAAAGTGTCTATAAGATATACAGGTAAAGTGAATTTATTTCAAAGAATATAAAGACTTGGCAAATAGGTACCCTTATAAATAAGTATTCTTCAAGTCTGATAAATAATAATAACTCAAATGTCAAGAGTGCACCTGTGTTTTAATTTTTGGCAAGAAAAGTTTCTAGGTACTTACGAGGATATTTTTGCCCGTTTTTGCTCGATATTGATAACGGAAACAGATAACCTTCTTAAAATATTCACAGAATATTTAGAAATAATACTCTAAAGACAAATAATACAAATATTTAAGGTGTACTCCCATTCAATAGAAAAATGTTTTTTTGCCGTTTTTTATAGAAAATGGTGCGGAACACTTACCACGAGCAAACTACGGACACGCACTTCGCCGGTTTTTTTACTAACACTCGTTTATCATCGTTTTAATACATTCATTCATCACAATTTACGCCTCCTAACTAGACGTTTAGATGTTACATGTAACACAGAGCTGCTGTTGCATTTTACACTGACTATGTGCAAATGGAGCAATGGAGCGCAGTATACTAGGTGTGAAATTAACGGACCGAGTACGAAACACAATATTGCGCTCCAAAACAAATATAGCTGACGTGGCTCAGAAGGCTGCCCAACTGAAGTGGGACTGGGCAGGACATGTCTGCCGCATGCCAGACGAACTGTGGGCCAAAATAACACAATACTGGTGCCCTGAGACAGTGAGGCGAGGTCGTGGCAGACCACGCAGGAGATGGCGGGACGAACTAGACAGATTCTGCCCGAACTGGAAGGAGGAAGCAAAGTGTCGTGAAAGATGGAAAGAGTGGAGGGAGGCCTTTGCCCAGGAGTGGGACAGAGCAGGCTAGGAAAAAAAAAAAAAAAATGTGTTATGTGAATGTGACTGACGTCATGACGTGTCATTGTCAATGGCAATGTGCAGATCTGGAGCATCTAGTCCATTTTTTTTATTATTATTTCTTTTTATTACCTTTATTTTCACATGGTGTTTTAATGGATTTCTTATACATTTGTAATCGGCGCGAGCATGCCGACGGGTGCGGGCATGCAGACGGCGAGTAATGACTTGCCGTCCGACCATGTACCATACCCGATACCGTTACCTATGGACGGCGCGTCTGTCGTGTTACACGCGCAACTCAAAGAGCTGTCAGCAATCTAACGGGGCCCCCTTGCAGGACCAGAGCCTGCCGGGGGGTCGGAGGACTGCCTTATCATGTAACGGTGACCCTGAAACGTAAAGGGCTATTGAAGGATCACCGTAGATTTTAGTCAGTACCAGTCTGACAGTCCCTTCCGTCTCGCCCTGCCCTGCATGGGAGGACCATCAAATGAGTCCTCCCTCTTTTACCACGACAAAAAAAAAGTAGGTATATATAGTAATTTGTAATCTTGCGTTATCTAATATATTATGTATATGTTTCGATTCCACGATCCAGTAGAATTTTGGTCACGAGTCGTTGGAAACTGCGTTGGCTGTCTGTAACAAGATTTTTAGGATATTGTTAATCTTCGAATTTATCCGGTATCCGATTGATACCGCACCGGCCTTGAACTGAATTTAGAATTTAGACCCGAGTCTCTGGTTTTCATTTAGAAACGGCTGATGATAAATCCACCCATATTTTAAATGCTATCTGCTATTAGGTCTTTAAAAGATGTTTTTCCTGGGTTTGTTCCCACTTATTCTACTAAACAGTTACTGTTCTACGGTAGAGAACTAATGGCATTTTTTTTCTCAATAGAGTGGTAAAATCATCAAATGAGTCCTACACAGGGCGAAGCGGGATGGACTGTTAGACTTGTAGGTACTAACTAAAAATCAAATTCACGGTGATCCTTCAATAGCCCTTATATTCCAGGGTCAAGGTTACCTGATGAGACAGTCCCGCGACCCCGGCAGGCTTTGGCCCTCCAAGGGGAGCCCCGTCAGATTGCAGACAGCTCTTAGAGGCGCGCGTGGAACACAACGCGCCGTCGAGCCGAGTATGGTCCATGATCGGACGGCGAGTCACTCATAACTCACCGTCCGCATGGGCATGGACGCGCCTACGTTGGCCGGAAAACGCCTTGCAACGTCCGATATTGCCGTGGACGTCTCCGACGGCTGGGTCTTGAGGTGGACGCTGTCCTTTCCCTCGCGTGTCTCGCCTCCGCCTTCGCTTCTCAATAGTTCTACGATAATACTCGTAAGTGTTACAAAATAGTAGAACTAATGGAAGTGTTTTCCCACTCGTTCCACTTCACATATCCACACTTCTACGGTAGAACTAATGGGAGTTTTGATTCCCTCTACTAGGTACTACCGTTTCGATTTAGTCCCGAATAGTAAAAATAGACCGTAGAATTTCTTAGTAGAAAAGGTGGGAACCCGCTATTTTATTTTAATCAAAGGTGGGAACAAATCCTTTTTTCCTGCTCCTCTGTTAGTGAATTAGGTACCTAGGTACTACTAATATATTAAAATTCCATACAAGCTGTAAATAATGTTAGATGTTAGGTACATACTATGTTTGATAAAAGCATCTAGTATCTACGCAATATATTTCCACTTGACAGCGCTATATAAATACACGTTCTACGTGGCTCGGAAAATCGTAGAGACATTTGTTTTCATCTCAGCCCTTGAAATACAGTCACTTGTTTATATTACACCTATATTTCTCGGGAGATTTCACAAACAAATGTAAATATAGAAACAGTTTTATAAGGGAGATAAAATTAACTAATTCCAGGAAAATGGTGTAAAAATATGAAAACGTAGAGGATCTTTTCGTTGTTGAGCACCTATTGTCTGCAAAGCCTGACAAAGTTAAAATGAACTTCACGATTTAGCGTTTACCTACTATCAGACAAATTTTCCTTCAGCTCTTGGCATTGCACAGGATTAAATTCGTACCTTATACTTATTTGTGAAATGTTCCATCAAGAGAAATAAACCGAACAAACATTGGAAAAAAAATTTAACTACAAATTAAAAATTTATCATTTCGATCGTCGTAAAAATAAACTACGGATAATTAATGAGAGACTAATACATACGTCCTAAATTACTAGGTTTTCTAACAATACGTCACTTTGATCGGCGAAGCACTTTCCTAAGTAGGCTTGTCTAGGTTGCCATCCAAATAGCTGAATATTTTATGAAGTTACACGAAGTGTTTGTAAACATGACCTATGGACATGGACTTCACAGTCACATAAGATTTTTATTTAACCCAAGTAAATAACATTAGTTAGATAAGGAGTCGACATCACCAACACAAAATAAAAGTTTACGTTTATTTGGGGTTATAAATTGATCGCTACACAGAGGTTACATTATTGGTAGTAAAACAGATACGTCGAACATAAAACATATCACAGGCGGGAACTCGAACGCAAACCATGGCAAACGAGGCCGTTAACTTTTTACGCAATGGCAATTTGGGGTCGACTCGCCACCATCGATACACCGTGGCGGGTATAAAACACGAAGGTTGTTTCGTTAAACTACTTGTTATCTCGCCAGTTTAGGAAGACGAAACTTGTTTATGGGACAGGCTACAGGATGAGAATATCATCCCAGACATACTTGACCGACATTCGTAATTTCTTGTCGAGAGATCGTAGTTCATAAAAGCTTGTCATTTTTGTTGTACCTACATACTCGTATGTCGAAATGTATAAGAACTTCGATAACATTTTAACTTTTATAAACAGTTTTAGCCTGACATTTTAGTGCTATAAATACGAGGATCCTTATTATATCTAAGTCTCTTTCAGGTCAGCAGCCGATGAACTTGTACTGCGTGAAGTGGCCGCTAGGGTATAATGACTGCTGTAGTGGCGATGAGCACCACAACATCACCCAAGACTTCGCTTGCTAAGCTCGTGCTGTATCCTAAGCCCAAACCTTTCAAGATTATGGTCTTAGGCCAATCAGGAGTTGGAAAATCAGGTACCTTAAATAGCAACTGAAATTCGAGTCAATGGCAGTAGCATTCTTGTTGATGACTACTCTTTTGTAGAGCTATAATAATGCTTAAAAGATTGAACGTACTATTTCTAGAAATAGTATTAGTTTCAAAGATTTCATGTTTTTCCAAAACATTTTTAGAATACTTTTTTTAACGAAAACTGATATCATAGACAACGAGAAATAAGTATTTAAACTTTTAACTACAGCAGCACAGTAAAAGTTAACTTAAAATCTTTTGTGTAACGTAAATATTGTGATCATTCAGATAACTTCTCTTTCAGCGCTTGTGGTAAGATTCATTACACGAAGATTCATCGGCGAATACGACCCCAATTTAGAAAAGATCTACGCATTCCAAACCGTCATTGATAACGAGATGGTTTATTTTGAAATATTGGATTCCGCTGGAGATTCACATGTAAGTTTACACACTGACATACCATTGTGGATTTTATTATACAAATAAAATAGTCTGAATGTAAAAGCAACAATCTACCTAAATATTTTTCTTAAATCTCATTTCGCACGAAAATTATTTCTTCTCACTCAATTGTGCACTAAACAAACTGATATTGGTTTTGTTACAGTTTGAAAATAAACACGATGATTCATGAATGTATTTTTATTGCACTCAGGAAAGTGAATACGCTAATCTCGAAAGCAACATACGTTGGGCGGAGGCGTTCATTCTGATGTATTCGGTCACGGACAAGTGTTCGTTCGACGAGTGCCACCGGCTCAAATTCCTCATCAACTACAACAAGAGGAGACGTCGACTCGCTTCCTCCATGAGGGTTAGTCACACACGGTTTCAAGAAAAGTACCTAAGTTTCTTGGTTTTGCTAGAAAAGATTTATCGCTTGTCTACGTCTAATAAAAATAGCAAAGTAATTTTCCTAAATGTTTCAAAATGAACATTTTTGATGTTCCATTGCTACACTTACTTCCGAATGTCTCAATCAATTCAGCTTCGATAAAGGTCAGATTTTTTCAGTCAGCCATAATGCTACTACGAGTATTTATTTCCTTCGCTGCGCGCTGAATAGTCAATCAATTTTACCGATCGTCTCCAGATACTTTACGTGACGGTGTATCGGCAATGCACCATGATTAATACAGTGAAATGCTGAATACCTATTTACTTATTAGTTTTATATATGTAAGTAATACCGTTTTCTATAATAACACTACACTAAGGTTTTTTAGTTTATCTATTTCGTAGCACGGACTCTACTTTCACAGTTCTACGAGGGCGGCACTGAAAATTTCGGGAATCAAGGAAGTGACACAACATTACTATTTAAAAATATGTATTTATTGCTTTTCAAAGTATTCTCCGCGAAATTTGACACATTTTTCCATATGATGGAACCAATCATTGAAACAACCATTCCATTCGGAAGTTGGGGTCTCCAAAATGGCCGTTTTGTAGGCGTCCACAGCTTCTTCAGGTGATGAAAATCTCTATCCACGCAATTTATTCTTTATTTTAGGGAAAGTGTAGAAATCATTAGGGCTTAGGTCGGGGCTGTACGGCGGATGGTCTAATAATTCTATGTTTTCTTGCTCTAACTAAAACTCTTTTGTTCTGTGCGTGGTGTGAGAACTCGCATTGTTGGGATGGAGGATGATGCGGCGGTTGCAGTTCTCTTTACGGAGTTCAGAAACGACCTGTGGCAAACAAATGCTAGCATACCATTCTGCACTAACCGTTCTTTGTCCTTCAAGAGGAATAGTCGTAACATGGCCGGTTTTGGAGACAAACGTGGCCACCATTTTTTTGCAACACTCCGTGAACGATTAATTTTTGTTGGCTTTAACTCATTTTCGAACACCCGAACTCGTGACTGGTTTTATGTTTGGGTTCGTACGCGTATATCCAGGATTCTTCACCTGATACGATGTTTTATACAGCATTTGAGGATCCTGCGTGGAACTTTTCGAGAGTCCTGACGCACCGCGCACGCGGCTCGCGTTACTGCAAGCCGCTTTTTGCTCTTTACAGAGCGAATGCGGTATCCATCGGAAAAAACAACTCTTTTACACCTAATTGTTCATGCAAGATTATTTGTATTTGGCTCATGCCAATGTCTAAAGTTGCCTGAATTTCGCGGTATGTCATATGTCGATCTTCCTCAATCAGCTTACGCACAGCATCAACGTTTTCTTGGGTGACTGCAGTTTTTGGACGACCTTGACGGGGATCATCACTGAGCTTGACACGTCCACGTTGAAATTCAGCAAACCAGCGATAAATTGTGGTTTTGGATGGAGCTCATTCATCAAGTGCAGAAATCATCCGGTCAACACACTGTTTTTGTGTTAAAACAATTCGAAAGTCATAATAAGGGTCCCCCCACATTTATCGACTCGGCTCGGACGACGCGATCCGATGCGAATGGCATTAGTAACACCCTTATTACCTACGTTGACATAAAGGTTTTCTTGACCGGCTTAAGCCGATTCCGAGTCGATAAATGTGGGGGGACCCTAAATCATCGCTCTTGAATTTTCTCGAGTCATTTCTATTTTCTCAACGACTAAATATGAAAACGACCGAGAATCTTTTTTTAAATAAATAAATGGTTTTCGATTTTTAAAACCAAGGAGTTTTCAATTATAAAGATTTTAATATGACAGGAACAGTGGAAATATATATTCCATTCCCGATACTCGTAATTCATACATTACCTATTATATTACTAGGTATTACAAAGCCGTTATTCAATTATTTATACATTTTGTAGAAAAGTGGTGTCTGTACAATGTAAATATATAAAAAAAAGTAGCAGGGGTTGTTATTTTGTCGATGCCGAACCCGAAATTGTAATTAACTTTTTTTTTTGTCTGTTTGTCTGTGTGTTTGTGCACGCTAATCTTCGGGTTTTTTTTTTCGTGGTAAAATCATCAAATGAGTCCTCCCAGCCCCGGGCAGGGCGGGAGGGACTGTCAGACTTGTACTGACTAATTCTCTCGCGCCCGACATTGGTCGAGGCCATGTTGCGGGGCGAGACGGAGTGGGAAGCGGTCGCCTCCTTCTGCGAAGCAGTTGTGCTCGCGAAGGAGGAGGCGGGCCGCGAGAGAGACAGGACAGCGTCCTCCCTCCGCACCAGCCGCAGTGGTAGACGCCCACGGCGTCGGACGTCGCGAGGCGATCTCCGGCCACCGTAGGCGCGGGCATGCGGGCGGCGAGTAATGGGCAACTCGCCGCCCGACCATGGACCACGCCCGGGTCGACGGCGCATTGTGTTCCACGCGCGCCTCAAAGAGCGTCAGCAAGATGACGGGGCCCCCCTCTATAGGGCCAAAGCCTGCCGGGGTCGCGGGACTTATTCCATTACCGTGACCCTGGAACGTAAAGAGCTAATGAAGGACACCGTGGATAAGAGTCAGTATAAGTCTGCCAGTTCCTCCCGCCCTGCCCTGGGTGGGAGGACTCATTTGATGATTTTACCACGCTAAAAAAAAAAAGCTTCCGAGAATTGAGGAACAAATTAAACTTGAATGTTTTTTCTAAATTGATTTAATGTGAAACTGTGGAGCATAACGTATTTACAATTGTTGGGTCACAGCCAGCGAATAGGCTTAACAAACTTCGGAAACAGGTTGAAATCATACTCACTCTACTAGTAAAATATTCAGAAAGAAATAAAAGAAAACATCAATTACAGTAGATGGTACAAGAAATACCTTTGTTTTTTTGCTTTCTTTTTTTAAAAACGTTGCCCCACACTAGGAATTTCTCCTGTATTGTGGGTGCGTTTACAAACATAGTTTACTCACATCACAAACGTCCAGACCCGAAACAACTACTTGTATATAATAGAAATATTTACTCCGTGCGGGAATCGAACCCGCGACACGCAGAGCAGCAGTCCAATTGCTCAGCCACTGCGCCAATCGTGCCGTCTAAAAGCGTTTTTGTGTTTTTTTTTTATTCGTTTTTGTAGTAGTGTAAAAGCTATAGGGCTATAGGTAAACAACTTTTTAAAAACAATAACCCTTTTTTTTTAATCATCAAATGAGTCCTCCCGCCCTGGGTGGGGCGGAAGAGACAGACTCTTACTGACTAAAATCCACCCGTGTTCCTTCGGATGCCCTTTACGTTCCGGGGCCACGGTATCCTGTGTTAAGAAAAACCCGCGACCCCAGCAGGCATTTGGCCCCATAAGCTAATAATTTGGCCCCGTCAGTTTGTTGACAACTCTCCGAAGGCACGCGCGAAACACGACACGATGCGCCACCGACCCGGGCTTGGTCCTTGTCACCGTCCGCAAGCCCGCTCCGCCGCTGTGCCCTCTGCTAATCAGAGGGACACGCGTTGGAGCGTCCACACGACAGGCTATTCGCATACGGGCAATGAGACCCCTTAGGCACACAGTGCCTAAGGAAGAGTTTTTGCCCGCATCCCAGGGTGCACCGGCCCGAAAAACTGGTCTTCCCCACGGACGTATCCGAGAGGGAACTCCAGTCCACAGGCGCACGTGGAGGTTTCCTGTCTTAGCACCCCGAAATCAATAACCCTAGGGCAGTATTTAGAAGAATTCTATTTTCATCGTTACCATATCTAGTTATTATTTTGTTAAAATACAAGAGTATTTATGGCTGTTCATAAATCATTCTTGGTTTAGGTGGCTCACTGGGCTTTGCGCAAGTAATTTTTGTACTTAGGGGAAGACAGCTCAAATCGGCCAAAGGAGGCAAAGCGGCCACGCTTCATTTTTCGGTTATTTGAAATGATAATGTTATGTTGCCGTGCTGTACGCATAACCAAACGTATCTCCCGCCCCGCGCCAGTCATTTACTAGTGTGGCTCTGTAAGTTTGGCCCTAGTGACGATAAATGTTTTTGTGTGTTTTATTAAAATAATACAAGATAGGTTCAACCTGTTTTGGTCAAAACTATTTACATTTAAATGCTTTCATTACACGTTTAATGTCACTTATCTATTTGGCCTTTTTTGTGTGGCATTTGCTCCGAAATATAATAAATAATGTGAGTGAAATTAATTTTTTAAACAAAATGGTCGAAAAATGCAAAGCGGTTCGGGCAAAGGGGCCAACTGATCGCTTACTTTAATAGTATGGCTCCACTATGGCTCCATAAATAATGCTTAATTATTTTGTTTAGATGGTCAATAACTACAAAAGAAAACAGCCCAGGCGTCATGAGACAAAGCTACGATGCCCTTCGCAATTAAATATCGTATGGTAGTCCCATAAACCTGAGAGGGCCACTTATAAACAAGATCTGCTATGAAGAAACTTGGCAGATTTACCACAGTATATTTCAACAAAAAAACAATTCATTTCTTGAAAACTTTTGGGGTGGCCACGTTGCCCGTAACCCCCATGGCCGCTTTGGGCGGCCACTCGGGCAAAGCGGTTTTATGAGAAGTTTTCGTAACCTGCAAATCATATGCTTATTTTTTTTTAAACTTGCGCAAATTTGAATTGGCCATTGCAAAAATTCTATTAATTCTCTACTTGATAGTATAAAATTCTCTCCAAAATCTTTCCTTTAAAAGTTTTGTTTTTTTTTAATTAAAGTAAGGGTGGCCGCTTTGAGCTGTCTTCCCCTAACTAGCACTTCGCCCGCAACTACGTGCAAAAAACATAATTATGTTGTTTTTAATTTGGTTGATAAGTTCAAGATTCAAGTAAATCGGATGAGATACATTTTCACATAAACTTTAACCCCCTCAGAGGACTAATTTCCAAAAATCCGTAATTATTCGTAGTCGTATAGCATCGTAGTCGTATCTTAGTCTGCCACTTAGTTTCTTCTTTTAGAATTCAGCAATCAGATTAGCATATTTTCTGGACGTGCTTGTTCTTTGAAGCACGTAAACGCCTGACGCAATGTTGACACGATCATAATTATATGTATTATGTCATTTATGTCTAAAAGCGTGGACGGCTAGGCGAAAGTCACTTCACCAAGTCACCACACACCGGCCACTGCGTTCACTATGAACTGTAAATCAAGATCCATTGAAACCGCTCTAATTTCAATTTGTGCCGAAAATGAAGTAGGTAACAGAGAAACGATCTGGTGACAATGAAAACACAATAATAATAAAATAAAAAATATTTATTTGTGGTTTCAGACAGCTGATAAAGGTATATGAGGTCTACTCACATACCTTTATCAGCTGTCTGACAACACCAATTGAGGGGCTCAGCAGCACCATATTATCAGCGTAGCTTAAATTATTAACATATATGTCATCAATATGGCAACCAACATGCATGCTGCTGAGCTCCTCAATCAGATGGTTAACATAAGTTGAGTTGTGGCGAAGTCAGTCCGCCCTGTCTGACGCTGCCACACTCTAGTAGAGAATATTCATCTGAGTACACATTTCCCCATCTTACAATATTTAACTGCTCACTGTACCAGTAAGCGACGATATTCACAAGATCGGTTGGGAAACCTGCACCTCTTATCTAGCTTTGTCCAAAGCTTATGATAATGACACAAAATCAAAAGCTTTGGACATGTCCAAGAAGCATGCATATACCAGAGTTTGTATTATCACAATAGTCCTGAAAACTCCGTTAGTGAACGTCAACGTCGGCTTCGATAATGAATTCTTAGTTAACGATAACAAAAGGTACACAAACACGCCATAGGCCCTCTGTTTGTCTTCCGTCACGCAACGCACAAAGTGCTATAATATCCTTTCGTTGTTAATTATCTTCCACTAGCCATTAAGTTGGCTGACCTGTGGTTTGAATAAAAGTATAAAAAAATAACTATGGGGAATCATTCAACATCAGGTTAGCCCTCGACAGTTGCCATCAAGATCAACAGAGCAAAAATTCAGACATCATGCATGTAAACAATTGAGTAATTCTTAATGAAGCGTCATTACGGCTACGGTTAGGACGGGATATGCCGACTTGGTCCCGCCATCTCTTTCGTGGGCTGCCGCGACCCACCTCACTGTCTCAGAGCACCATCGCTTTCGAACTATTTTGGGTCAGAGTTTGTCCCGGCATGCGACAGACATGTCCCATATCCCGGTCCCATTTGAGTTTCAGCCTTCGGAGCCACGTCAGTAATTATTTGTTTTGGATCGCAGTATTGTGTTTCGAACGCGATCTGTTAATTTAACACCTAGTATATTGCGCTCCATATTATTGCTCGTTGGCAAACCCTGAGTCTGAACTTCTGAATGTTATCCAATCAAAGACCAAGTCTGTGCACTATATGCGACGTACAATAATTAATAAACTGTTTTCAGTGTTAGAAAAATTTCTGTCTTTTCAGGACAGTGCCATAGAGACCCCGGTGGTGATGGTGGGCAACAAGGTGGACCAGGTCGGCGACCGCATGGTCACCACTGAGGAGGGCCAGCGGCGCAGCAAGGAGATCGGCTGCGTCTGCTTCCATGAGATCTCTGTCAGAGAAAGTATTGATCAGGCAAGTACCAAAGATAACATTTATATGCTCATCGTTCCTAAAGTAGGCACTTCTTTAAAAGAAATTAATAAATTCATTAATTTCAGCAGTTCTCCTAACAATTGTAGTAACAAATTAACTTTCCGTCATTCTCAACAGCATTCATGTTTGAAACTTGAACTATTCCCTATTCGAAAAGTATACACAATTTAACGTAAAAATATTGCGAATCAACTGAGTAAACGTAATATTTCTGAAAGGATTCAGAAGAAATTCACTCGAATACTTTTCCGCTGAACAAGATGCTTATAAATGCCATGTAGGTAGGAAGAAAAGGATTTTCAATTTTGTTAAAATTGAAAATTCCATCACGTCTCGGCATGCTCTTTTATTTTATTATTTCTGTGTCTATGAAGCAACGCGAACGATACAAGGCGATTGATAATTCTTTTCGTTTTATTCTGTTTTGTTCGTATTTCATAACGCAAACTGCAATTTAGTTATTGTAAGGTTATTGTAAGTGTAAGAGCACACATCAAAACGTGCCAAAATAAATCCAAACAGAGCTGCAGGCACAGTAACAAACTCTACAGCTTTGATGAGAAATGTACGTTTCTCTCTCGTATTTGCCTTTATCATCAAATCAAACATCGGAAGTGCGCCAGCTTGGTAAGTTCGCTCGGTGAATGTTTCCGCACGAATAATCCCATGTTTCCGCACTGTCGCCCGAATTCGCAAGCACTCATGTCAATAAAGAGTCGGCCAATGAAATCAAATTAAGCCAATATGTTGCCATGTGTCAGGTTAATTATAAAATTCGTATCCTAATAAATAAACACATTAAAGACATATCAACTAGACAACAACATAGACATGACAATGCCAACGTATTAATGAAAATATGTGAAACCGTTTGGTTTCATCAAGATCCTACTAAGGAAACTTTTATTAAAATGCTATACAACACACGTAGCCTTTTTGG
This sequence comes from Agrotis exclamationis, assembly GCA_950005045.1. Lineage (NCBI taxonomy): Eukaryota > Metazoa > Arthropoda > Insecta > Lepidoptera > Noctuidae > Agrotis > Agrotis exclamationis. Next base: position 11,601,719 of record OX465425.1, on the reverse strand, counting down.
TCGCACGTATCTATATAAATAATTATAGCGGCCATACACCATACTGCCTATCGTACAATCGGCATGACGATCGATTTGATCAAATTGGCAGTTCGTCCATATACACCATACACCATACTGCCTATCGTACAATCGGCATGACGATCGATTTGATCAAACTTCAAATCGGCAGCAGTGATGCCAACTTAGCAACTTTATAGCTAGATCTAGCTATTATTCGGTGACCGACAGCTACAATTTTATAAAACTTGTGGCTTAACTTTTTAGCTACTTTTTTACAGACTTGTTTTTTTACCGATTTATCCCACTAGTGGGAATCAGTTGGTAATACAAGTGAAGGTCGGAAAACATTTGCAAATCGTTAATCAAATGTTTTCCGACCTTCAAGAGATTTTCGACTTTATTGACATTTATGCAAACACCGGATTGTAATGAAGGAGCAATGTTAGCTAACGAGAATGTGAGAAAAAACAAACTAAATTTTGAATGTCAATAAGGTCGAAAATCGCTTGAACCTGTTTTTTGAACTTGCTTAACGATAGCAAGTCAAAAAAAGGTTCAGGCGAATTTCGACCCTCCATTCAATTCCACTCCACTCCACTCCGCTCCACTCCCCTCCACTCCACTCCACCCCACTCCCCTCCACTCCACTCCCCTCCACTCCCCTCCACTCCACTCCACTCCCCTCCACTCCACTCCACTCCACTCCCCTCCACTCCACTCCACTCCCCTCCACTCCACTCCACTCCCCTCCACTCCACTCCACTCCCCTCCACTCCACTCCACTCCACTCCACTCCACTCCACTCCACTCCCCTCCACTCCACTCCACTCCCCTCCACTCCACTCCACTCCACTCCACTCCACTCCACTCCCCTCCACTCCACTCCACTCCCCTCCACTCCCCTCCACTCCACTCCCCTCCCCTCCCCTCCACTCCACTCCACTCCCCTCCACTCCCCTCCACTCCCCTCCACTCCCCTCCACTCCCCTCCACTCCCCTCCACTCCCCTCCACTCCACTCCCCTCCCCTCCCCTCCCCTCCACTCCACTCCACTCCCCTCCACTCCCCTCCACTCCCCTCCACTCCCCTCCACTCCCCTCCACTCCCCTCCACTCCCCTCCACTCCCCTCCACTCCCCTCCACTCCCCTCCACTCCACTCCCCTCCCCTCCACTCCACTCCACTCCCCTCCACTCCCCTCCACTCCCCTCCACTCCCCTCCACTCCCCTCCACTCCCCTCCACTCCCCTCCACTCCCCTCCACTCCCCTCCACTCCACTCCACTCCCCTCCACTCCACTCCACTCCCCTCCACTCCACTCCATTACAGTCCAGTCCATTCCATTCCATTCCATTCCATGGTAATACACACATTACCCTCCTTTGCGTCGCGCAGTATGTAAAAAGTGTCGTTACAATTTTTTCCGCCTAGCCCCCTTTCGCAACGCGCCATAAGGAACTTCGTTCCAAAAAAATAAACGTTTCGAATTGAGAACCTCCTCCTTTTTTTTACGTCGGTTAAAAAGTAGCTACCTAATATTAGCTAGATCTAGCTTTAAAGTTGCTAAGTTGGTATCACTGCTGCCGATTTGAAGTTTGATCATTCCGATTTGATCAAATCGATTTGATCAAATTGGCATGATCAAATCGGCATGATCATGCCAATTTGATGGATTCCACGCCCACACACGGTCAAATCTAACTGATCAAATCGGCAGCGTCATGCCGATTGTACGATAGGCAGTATGGTGTATGGCCGCTATTAGAGAAGAGATACCAAACGTTTCCAAATTAATATGTATGTGAGATTCGAAACTTACCATTGTTACACACAATAGCATCTACTTTACTAAGTATCTAATTAAGTACAGTGGTTCATGTTGAAAACCTTAAAGAGAGGTATAGGTAAGTATCTTCACAAGTAGATGCTTACCTATAACTATGTTATTTATTTTGTAACTACTTATATTTGGATCACAATACTTCAAACGATACACGCTTTATCTTCTACCCCACATTCTCACAAAGCCGAACATTCCGAAACAAGTCCCCTAAGTATAAGAACACTTCAGTGCTGGAGTCTTCATTAATAGAATAACAGGGCTACATCAAAGTAGATTAAAGGTATCGACGAAAAACAGTTGAAGTTCTAAATAAACAAGGAAATCTCATATCTACCGACACGCAGGACTGTTGACATTGTTGCTTACGTTTGAAGAGGGTGTGCTCGTGAAGTTACAGGCACAAAATTACAATGAGACTATTCAACCTCATCTTCATCCAATAATACTCGGGTAACGGACCATCCATTGTGTCCGGAAATCACGTTTTGTCATATGAATCGACCGGTTTGCCAACGATTTACATAATAAAAAGTATATATTTAGATGATGCCGTACATAAGTTGAGTGGACCCTGAGTCCCACCCAAACCACGATTATGGAAACCCTTCAGTAATACCTACTTAAAACCAATTGATTGCAATGACGTAGCTTTGGAGCTTAAATACATATAAGTGTGTAGGTACTTACTAAGTTACAGACACAACAACCGTGTAGAGTAATTTAACTTTGCAATCCCACCCAATTTATACGTAAGGCTGTTGCTGACATGTTCGATTTATTGTGGGGTGAGCCGGTACAAAATTTTCCCTTTCCTTCAATCAACTCAGCTTTTCAAATGCAAAATATTCCGTTATAATATTTATTTCAATAGTCCACCTCTCCTATTCTTTGACCTCAACCATATTAAATTATTTCTTTCAAACTCTATTCTTAGAATGTCGGCCTCATCTTTGTTTCCGGAAAATATTTAACTTTATTAAATATTTAATTTTATTTTATTTATGATGAGACTTTTTGTTGAAATTTAATCATGTTTCCAAAGTTTCTTAATTAAGTTTATTGTTTATTTATTTATCTGCCCTGTCTTTCGTTTGTTTGATATGACGCAACAAAGTCAGATTTCAGAAAACAACCCGTTATGTTTGTATTTTCTTAACCTACACCGTGTAGGTTAAGAAAATACAAAAATTGACATTGAGATAATGAATACAGTCACGCAATAAAAGAACAGTTTGTAACAAAAGTCCAGGAACTTTTATGTTTTACTAGAAAAAGATTGGTTCTTCCTGTTGACGTGCAAGATTCAGATGTTTTATTTTTATCATTCACCTTGTAGGTGTTGGTTAAACGGAACAGTGGGGCAGCGATATTATTATTTAGGTACTAGGTACATCTAATATATAAAATTCTCGTGTCACAGTTTTCGTTGCCATACTCCTCCGAAACGGCTTGACCGATTTTGATGAAATTTTTTGTGCTTATCCGGTATCTATGAGAATCGGCCAACATCTATTTTTCATCCCCCTAAATGTTAGGGGTAGTCCACCACTAATTTTATTTTTTAGACAAAATTTTTAATTTCTATTTTTTATGGCAAAACAACGTTTGCCGGGTCAGCTAGTAATATTATAAGTGTAGATTTAGGATATGTTATCATCATATAACTTTGTTTTTCATAGTGTTTGTATGAATGGCAAAGTTATATTTGCGGTTTTTGAAAATGGACTTTAGCTCAAAAACTGCTAACTGTATCTCATCCAAACCTATTTTCGATGGAAGTTTTTGTTGAGGTCTATATTATGTATTTTTTTTAGTTTTATCATTCTCTTATTTTAGAAGTTACAGGGGGGGACACTCATTTTACCACTTTGGTAGTGTCTCTCGTGCAAACTGTTCAGTTTAGAAAAAATTATATTAGTAAGGGGGGCACCCCCAAAATTTGTTTTGTTTTTATTTTTGTGTGAAAATCCTTATGCGGTTCACATAATACATCTACCTACCAAGCTTCAACAGGATAGCTCTTATAATTTCGACAAAAAGTGGCTGTGACATACGGACGGACAGACAGACAGACAGACATGACGAATCTATAAGGGTTCCGTTTTTGCTATTTGGCTACGGAACCCTAAAAATTGTGGCATAGCAAAAACTGTTCCACGTGATGAGCATTTTCTGCTGAGAGAATAAATTTGAAGATCTGGAATACCTGGTGTGGAACTTCAAGAGCCTAGCTTAACTATAACATTTGTAGGAATAACGTCTTAGCAAGAGTTATTCAGCCTGATGAGCACTCTCTGTTGAGGTATAAAAATTGAAGATCTGGAACACCTGGTGTGGAACTTCAAGAGCCCAGTTAAACTATAACATTTATAGGAATGACGTCTTAGCAAGAGTTATTCAGCCTGATGAGCACTCTCTGTTGAGGTATAAAAATTGAAGATCTGGAACACCCGTTGTGGAACTCCAAGAGCTACAGCTACACCATAACACATATAGGAATTCATAACGTCTTAGCAAAAGTTGTCGGTCTGATGGGTATTTCCTGTTGACTTATAAAAATCGAAGATCAGAAACATCTAATGTGGAAATCAAAGCTAATTTCACTATACAGGATGAATTTTTCAACTGGGCGTGGATGGCTATTTCCGAAACTATGAGGAATATCAAAAAACGTTGAAAGGAGTCTCGAGACCGATTTTGATGAAAACTAATACTGCATCATTGGATTTTAGAAAAATTAATAATCCTGGCCAGGAATCGAACCCGCTGATTTGGAAAAAAAACACATCACATTCTGTATTATTACGCTATTCGATAGTGTTGCTAATAAGGATCAAATTTTGGGAAGTAATCATATACGGCAAACTGAAATGAAGTGAACTGTTGCCGGGAAAAATAGTACCTATATTTCAATACAAGTGCGGAAAGGGTGTCATTGCAAAGAGTTCCGACAAATGTCTACCCGAGCCGAGGCACAGCCGAAGGCGAGGGTTGACAGTCGGAACAAGTCAATGACGGTTCCGCACGTGTACTGAACGACTATTTTTAATACAGTGGCGAAAAAATGAAGCAATTTAATAAATAATAAAAACATAATCATAATAAACTAAACTCGCAAAGAAAATTTCTGGAAAATGACACCAACCGTAGAATATAAGCTGAGTTTTTTTTTCTTCACCCACTTTGGTAGCCAAAGCCTTTGCCTACCAAAAAGGCAACGCCCATACAGCTTAGTCTTCAGTAGATTTTTTTTATTGATATGAAATGAAAATGAAATGAAATGAAACCTAACCTAAGTCATTCAATTAAATCATTAAATCTGACATTGAAATAAATTAGTAGCTTCTTTTTAGAAATATACGGTTTTGTATGAATCACAAAACCCTTTAGTAAAAACTTCATGGTTGGTTTTTCTTTTTAATAGACATTATTTTGACAGTTGAGAAAGAGAACGCACTAGTGCGGGAAGGGTAAAAAAAAGCACTAATGTGTAATAGCCCACTTCCCGAACGCTATCTAAACGTCCCTGCAATGTGCCACTTTTTGAGCAACTGTATTATAAAAACAATTACGTTCATATTCCAGATGGCGCCACTTACACGATCCGTATTGTTTCTCAAATTCTAAATTAACGCAAGCGAAGCCGCGGGCAAACACTAATAATAAATAACTTGAGATTTATTAGGATTAACGTAATTTTTTTAAATATTGTAATTTAAATCAGGGTATGATATAGCGTTCACTGTAAAAAAACAGCTGTAAATAAGCGGTTACTATTTAGATTTAAACTAATCTAATAAATGCACAAGTTTGATTTCTGCTCTAAACAAGTTGACGAACCCGGGGTCTGCGCATAGTTGATGTGACGGACTGACGGATATCCAGGACGGCCGTAAAGTTTATAATTATCATTAAATTATTTATAAGCAGTATTTCGACTGCCACCTTCATTGTTCATGTAACTAGAACTTCTAAATTGTGATTGCAGATAATACACCTGAAACAGCTAAGATTTTGCCAGATTATATATAGTCTTTCAGACGGTGCCCTATTTCCAACAGATGGTAATCGTATCTGAGCAAACTTCTAAACTTTTCTGCTTTCCAAAGTTGTTGGTGTCACTTCCATCGCTGCAGAATTAAAAGTTATAAGTAGAGATGCTATGAGTATGCAACTTGACAAAATAGATTTGAAATTCATGACGAAGGATAAAACCGCAAAAAATCACTTTCACATAACCATCATTCAGCGTATGATCCTAACCCCAGTTTTGTAGAAATATACTTAGTTATATAGAAAAAGGAAACAAACAAACAAAAATAGAATTTGAGATTTTATCTTCTCGGTTTCATTTGGTAACTGATTTAACTGATTGTTCGTTCCTAGGTGTGGGGTGTATTCCGTGACGCACGCCGTTTCTGGCGCGTGAGCAACAAATGGTCCCGTCGCGATGGAGACAGACACCCGGCGGCGCTAAGTCGTCCGCTGGCGAGAGCGTCCTCGGATACCACGCCAGACACAAACGCCGCACCACCTTTCTGTACGTAATCACTAACATGCTTGCTCAGGGCTAGATTAACCCTGGCCCCGCTATGTCTAGGGAAGTGTTTCCTAAACATTGTTCTCTGCCATGGCCCGGTAATTTTCACACTGCTTCTTCGTGACCAACTTAATACTTTTAAATCCAAGCTGGGCTTAAAAGTTAGTTAACCCATTAGGTAAAGTAATATGCGTTTATTAATAGTGAAGCGACCTGTGACCCGGTATTTTATTTTGATGGCCCGGTATCGGGTCGCGACCCGGCAAATGGGAATGGTCTGAAAAAACCTGCATCCTCATCTGTACCTCGCTCATCACTTGACCACGATCGTCAAACGTCTCGAAATAATTAAGATAGCAAATGAAAGAAGTGAATCATTAATATTATAGTAAGATCACCATCACCATGTCACGATCACCGGGAACTGCAGACCAAACCGTAAACTAAACCCAAAACCTAAGGCATGTAAGCTCGTCAAATCGTGAATAGAAAGAATTCTTCTTCTTAGTCGTACACTCGGCGGAGTGGTCGTGGTCATGGATAGTCTGCTTGGTTGGTTGCGGTTTTTGCTAGTTTTCTCCATTTCTCCCTATTCGTAGCACTGCGTGTACATTGACTAAGGGTCTACTTTGTAGATGATGTAATGAGATCTGTCCATCTGGTCGGTGAACGGCCGCGAGAGCGTTGCCCTTCCACTCTTCCTTGTATCACCAAACGTTCCAATGAGCTTTCGTTGCGGATGATATGTCCAAACATTTTAAGGATTCGCACTTGAACAATCGAAGAAAGTCTTTGTTTGATACGAAGCTCTTTCAGGATGGAAACGTTAGTGCGGTGAGCACTGAGCAGTCCATTTTATCCTCAACATACGTCTCCAGCGCCACATTTCGATAGAAAGAATGAAGGGTATAAAATACAACGGAATCAAAGCCAGGATTCCTTGATTGGTGAACTAGATTACAAAAAAATAACTAATGCGAAACCGCATCTAACGTAAATTCTTTACGTTACCGGGGCGTTGCGGCGACTGTCTCCGCGCGGGGTCGCGGAACTCTCTTATCAGGTAACCGTACTGAGACTGGAACGTGTAAGGGACTATTGAAGGGCGGGATGACTCATTAGATGTTTTTCATACTTAAAAAAAAGGCTTTGTTAATACTATAACAAAAAATCTCTTTTTCTTTTTGGGTTAGCTCTAACATTACACCCGGTTTCAATGTACACGTTAAACAATGACCCTGTAAAACCTTTTCAGCCCAACGACACTCGTGGGAAATGATAACTATGGGAAAAGAAAACAATTGTCGCGCATTACTGAAATTGTGAACTGAAAAAAAAAACTGGAGAAAGAAAGACAAAAAACCTTATAAGGCCGTTATTAAAGTGCTTCTTGTCTATTGCATTATTCAAAACATTTTTTCAGTACACCTCGCGATTTCCCGAACGGATTATCAGGTTTTACGTAGACATAAATACCTATTATTATTATGGTTGCTACAGCCCTAGGGTATATTCTAGGGACTTATATTATCTCGGTTATAATAATACGTCCGGTTTTAGGGAGTCGATTTGTGGGTTATAATATGGGCCTGTTGGGAATGTAGGTAGGTACGGTTTTGTTCGTAGACGAAAATCACCTTAGGAAATAACGAGGCATTCTTTATGTAGATTTTATCTAACAATTATTAGCATTATGTAGATTTCCTGGCCTTGCAAAAATAAGCAAAATAATGAAAAAATGCTTTGAAACCCTAGGTACCTAAATCGAGATTTTTAGAACCCATCAACATAAAATCTAGCAACTAGGTATAAAACACAATGAAAAAATAATGCTAACGTGTGTGAAGTATTTCTGGTTCAGGTTTTATCTAAGCCATTCTACCATCTGTATTCTGAACTAATGCATCTAAATAATAATATTGGCATGGAAACACACAAACCGAGCAACATAATTGTACGATTACGATTTCAATATCATTTTCTTACCTTCTTGTGTTAATGTAAACACAGGAGAGGCACCTTTCTATTCATTTATTGATACAAGATTTGCAATAAGCAGCCACTTACTTATACTTTATTGCCTATTTCCTTAATAAAAATGAAGTGCGTACCTCCCATCCCCTCGTACCTATATTTTTTCATTCCAATGAACTGCTTTATGTGGAGTACATTGTCTACATTATACACACTCAATCTACATCAGATGGGTTCGATGAACACTTATAAGTTACCGATCTCAAATAACCTAACGAATCTAGTACCTATAGCATGTGGATGACCGAGTAGAACTTACGTAATGCTAAAAATATTCGTTTTCCATTTTCCAGGTCGTCGATGGACAGAAATGGAGTTAGACGAAGAAGACGAGGTGTGCGTCGGTCGCAGCGACTCAACATCGTCATCAGGTCGATCGGAGTGCGGTGACGAGTTCCGGGCTAGAGCTAGCACGGACTCACGCTTACCCCCGCGACCCGCAAGACCCCGACATCCCTTACCGACGCGACCCTTCCCGACACCCGTCCGGAGGATGAGCGTCGCTATGAGAGGGAACAATGCTAGCACATATTGAAACATGACTGCTTTGTTACAAGACTAAACTTTAGTATGACCACGAACTAATATACTCCAGTGTATAATTAAGCTGTGCTAGTCGTCGTGGTTTGAAAGACAAACTGATCTTATACCTACGACGTGAAACTGTTTTCTAGTTAAAAGTTAGTTGTAAGTTTTGATAATATTATATGTTGCTATATCAAAATGTTATATTATTTATAAGTATGAGTTGATGAGTTTATGGCACATAATGCTACATTAAAAATAAATCGTATATACATAGGTAGTTTCTACTTTGTTGATTTTTGCAGAGTAAAAATTTTGTTGCCAAGTGGATCAAAGCATTTCATTTTTAGGCTTTTTTTTTTTTTTTTTTTTTTAGGGTGGCAAAATCATCAAATGAGTCCTCCCGCCCTGGGTGGGGCGGGAGGGACTGTCAGACTCTTACTGACTAAAATCCACCCGTGTTCCGTCGGATGCCCTTTACGTTCCGGGGCCACGGTATCCTGGATTAAGAAAAATCCGCGACCCCGGCAGGCATTTGGCCCCATAAGGGGCCCCGTCGGTGACGCGTGAAACACGACGCGCCACCGACCCGGGCTTGGTCCTTGGTCGGACGGCGAGCATACCCATTACTCACCGTCCGCAAGCCCGCTCCGCCGCTGTGCCCTCTGCTGTTCAGAGGGACACGCGTTGGAGCGTCCACCCGACAGGCTATTTGCATACGGGCAAAGAAACCCCTTAGGCACACAGTGCCTAAGGAGAGTTTTTGCCCGCATCCCAGGGCGCACCGGCCCGAAAAACTGGTTTTCCCCCCGGACGTATCCGAGAGGGAACTCCAGTCCACGGGCGCACGTGGAGGTTTCCTGTCTTAGCACCCCTTCATTTTTAGGCTGAGAAAGTAGTTTACATTATTACAAAAATCTGCTACAAAGCATATACAAAAAAAAAAAAGATTTATGTTTAAAACATCAATGGAAATCCAACCAAAATCTATTTTTTTTTTTTAATTCTCAATTCTGTATTCTGTCGACATAGTAGGTACCTAAATACGTATAACTTCCTCAAAGGAATAAAGGAAGGTAGATACTTACATAAAGCGATCCTGTATTTCAGAACACATTATCATAATAAATCTGTTTCACAAAATGAAATACCCATGCAAGGCTTTACATAATTTCTGTGTAGAAGTATGTGAGGCTCGAGCTCACTACGTACCTACTTATTATATAACATTATTAAACTTTGTTCAAACGGTGATCCAGCGCACAACGAATAAGGGAGATATTTCATAAAGAGAGGTAGCCACAGTTCACCGTTTTTGTCTCGTTTATGGGACTATAAATCAAAAGCATAAAGTTTTATTGTTATGTAAATGCGTCCACACAGAGCGCGCAGCCTCGCGAAGCATTTGCTGCGCGAGGAAACTGACAAGCGAGGCTGCTCACTCTGTGTGGACGCGTCTATTGTTTCTCGACCGAGGCACGAAACATTATACGCAAGCAAAACAAAAGCCGACACTGGATGGCTCGGGCGCTCGGGCGCTCGACCGCAGCAGCGCTGTCATTTGCCTCGCCCGAGACACGTCCACACCAACCGACCTGTTTCGCGCGGAAAATGTCGCGAGGCATTTTCCGCGCGAGGCTGCCCGAGGCTGCGTGCTCTTTGTGGACAGCTGCTTGCTATTTGGACGCGCAATTGTTTCTCGACCGAGGCACGAAACAATATGTACGCGAGCAAAACAAAAGCCGACACTGGATGGCTCGGGCGGTCGGTCGATCAAGACACGTCCACACAAACCGAGCTTGCTTCGCGCGGAAAATGCCTCGCGAGGCTGCGCGCTCTGTGGGGACGTACCTAATGATGGGTCTTGAGTGTAAGAAACAACGTACAACCATTCGGCTAACCGAATAATTAAACTACACAAGCGAGCAAAAGTATAGAATTACTTAGGTAGGTACTTTGAATTGATCCGGGATAGAGAGCTCCTTGAATAATTGCGTGATTTGAATGAATTTGGTATAAAATTAACACTTAAAGCTTTAAAATAGTACCTTTTTATTATTCAATCACTCAATCATCAAAAGATCATTCATTAATTTCATTTCATTTTTGAAAAACGTTGCCCCACACTAGGTATTAGGCTATAGGTGCGTTTACAAACATAGAAACTCACATACACAAACGCCCTGATCCGAAACAAATACTTGTAGATCACACAAATATTTGCTCCGTCCGGGAATCGAACACGCGACAGGCAGCGCAGCAATCCAATCGCTCAGCCACTGCGCTGACCGTGCCGCGGAATCGGAGTAAGTGATTCCATACTAGCTCGCTAGTGTATAAGGACCATGACCTTGCCACGGATTTGTTATAAAGAAGTAGAATATACAGGGTGGAATTTTGTAATGCCACCTGGAGGGAAAGTACTCTTAATACTGCAGATAGAAAATTTTACTCAAAGGAAACATTCCTTTATTTTTGAATAGAAAGCAAACTGCATTCAAAGATTCCAAGAGAATGGAGCCCATTTCGAGCAACTAATTAGTTAACCATTTATTGTAAATAATTAAATTAATTTAAGATTTCCTGGTTTTCCTTTCATTTAATTTATCATGTTTGTTAGAGAGATTTCATCCTTATAATTGACCCTAACGATCGATGCAATAAAAGTACAGGGTATATTTTTTTTCAGATTTTAGCCGGTTCGATTCCCGGGTGTGGGAGAAGAGAATTTTCGAAAATCTTTGAATGCAATTTGCTTTGTATTAAAAAATAAAGGAATGTTTCCTTTGAGTAAAATTTTCTATCTGCAGTGTTAAGAATACTTTCCCTCCAGGTGGCATTACAAAATTCCACCCTGTATAATCATTGTAGATTTCAACTTTCTAAATATTTTGCAAAATCAGCTTTTCTTGTTACAGTTTCTTACAACCAAACTTATACTATACTCAACAGGCGACCATGAAAATGCATGTAAAACTAATAACAGTCAGACGACGGCTGTATTTTCATACAATATACAATTCAAAATGAAGGGAACGGATACGGAGATCGACAAGTTTTGTGGGGAAGGGAACTGTTTTCAAGGGAAACCATCCGGTAACTTGTGCATGTTTTTTTTTTTAAAGAAAAGTTTTGTATTCACTGACTATTTGAAACTAAACTTCTGAAAAATTTTGTTGTGTGATTAGTACGAAAGTTTTATTATTTTCTTTTGGTACCTGGGGGGGTATTACAACCTTTTTTAATTCCGGGCAGTTTTCAGGCAGTTGAATTTACGGCCATAAGCAGGCTTGTTCTTTTTCGTATTATGACGTACTAATTCTGCAAGGAATCATCCAGGATTATTTGTCTCTGGATGATTAGACGGGCTAGCGAATTCGTTCAAAAATCGAATCGACAAGTTACCGATGATTACCGGTTTTATAATTGTGGGTGAAAAACTTCTTTTTCATTGTAAATTTAGGAGATATTTGAGTTAAACTGTATTTTAATAACATTTTAAATATTTATAATCGAATTGAGCAACATTTACTGTCATTTTAAGCAAAAACTTAATAGGTACTAAATATTCAACTCTAGCAAAGGGGTTTTTTTCTGAACGATCGTGTTGCAATATTTTTTTAGTCTGTGGCGGTTTTGATTGGCAAAACAAACAAGAATATCGTATTCTATTTATTTATCATGCCACTATGTAGTGCTTTTTAGTGCAATAATAAAGGAGCACAGCCTTTTCGTGCCGCAGAGAAAGTAAAAAAAACAATGGAATAAGTCACGAGCGGAAAAATTTGAAAAAACGGAGCTGTACCAAGGTTGTTATCATTTTTAAAGCAAGAGGCTCCAAAATCAAAGAGGCGCCTAAGATGAAGCTAGAAATGTTTCAGCAAGAGAAGGAATGATAAAACCTAGGACGTTTAATGAAACCGAAAGACAGTGTACCTACCTAGTTTTTACCATGTTAGTGCTCCTGAAATTGACTATGAAACTGTGGTACCAGAAGCAATCGAGGAAGTGAACTTAAAAATGTCTGTTGTTACATCAAAGACTGCCCAATATACCCAAATAAATATTGAACACAAGTTTTGGCTCCATTGGACTGTAGCATTTCAGGAATGATGCTGAGGCTATTAATTTTAACACAGGGTTTGAGTCCTATCACTCCTATCATATATTTTGTTTGGTTTATTCAACCTTAAGTCTATTGGTACGAAAGATTACTTATTTCATTCACCATGTCTCAATTCTAAGCTCTTGATCATTTTTTTCTTACACTGATGGAACTATGACAGAATAAAACATTTTTTCCAGGAGAAACATGTTTTTTATTTAGAACAGTATATTATTATATGAGTAAATGTTTACGAATATGAATCTATTTATTGCCAATCGTTCAGCAAATGAGTGTATATGTGTCGTAAAATGTAATAACTTTGTCGTCTTTTTAAAGCTCGTCAGCTAACATTAATCGTGTATTCACTCTCCAGATATTCAGTAGTGCCTCCATTATTAATACCAAAGTTTAATTTAGGTAGTTTAAACTGTTTAAAGACAAATTAAAAGAAACAAGTCAGTAAAAGTTACTAAAAAGTGGCGTAAACTGAATGATTTTGGAGATGCCAATTTTGACAGTTAATCCGGCCTTGAAATGTCATTATGTAGCTTGTAATACGAAATTTCCACACCATTTCCAGGCAGAAGTTGGTAAGAGGTCACGTGACCGTTTACTGGTCGTCAATGTGTGTTCGTAATACGAATAAGCAAGGCAGTTCACTTTAAGGCGTAAACTGACAGGAATTAAGAGGTTGTAATACGCCCCCTGTATGTACTAACATTGTGATTCTGTACTTACAAACTTGTATTAAAGTTACCTAGGGGTCGTTTAAGTATTAGGTACGTAAGCACTATGAGGGGTGGGGGGGTCTTTGCTTTCCTTATTTTGGATGACATGGGGGTAGGTCTAGGTGATGATTACGTCATCGGTAGTTATTTACTTTTTTACACGAATAGCAACCCTCACATTGTCTTTGTTTGAAAACGAAACGTATTTTCGGGGATTCCCACGAAAAATGTTTACGTAAGCGTGGGGGGAGGAGGTAATAGCTTTGCTTACTTTTGCTGACAAGGGGGAAGGGGGGGGGTAAATAATTTAAATAAATCTGCTTACGTAATACTTGAACGGCCCCCTAGTTCCAACTGCATACACATGGTTATTTATAAAATATTAAGATCTTTCATGTGCTGAAAGTACTTACGGTTAATAAAATAAACAACTTTTATTATAAAACCTACACTGTAAGATCAAAATAAAATCTGGTGTTTCATAGGTACATTGTTAACGGAAAATATTTCATTTTTAACCCCCAACGGAAAAAGAGGGGTGTTATAAGTTTGACGTGACCGCGTGTCTGTCTGTCTGTCTGTCTGTGGCACCATAGAGCCCGAACCGATGAAGCGATTTCAATTTAGTTTTTTTTGTATTAAAGGTGATAAAAACAAATAAACTTGAGTGGGATCTCAAATGAAAGCGCACTGAAAGGGGATATTGACGATTTAATCGAGAGTGTTCTTTATAGCATCGTTTCATGAGAAAATTGGTTCTGGGGAAATTGGGAAATGGAAATCCGGTCAAGTGAGAGTGTCAGTTACTTTACTACCATCTCAGTCTTTGCAATTCTGTTAAAGATGATTTGTCAATGTGCTGTAACCGCCCAACATAAAATGATATAAAATAAGTATGTACGTATAAAAAGTATAAAATAAAAAATTAAATAAAAAAATTAATAAACCAAGATCCCTTTGAAAAGTAATAAGTATTAAAAACAAATAAAAAAATACGTCGCGTTGGGGGACCTGAAAAAATCGTAGATAATAAATAATTTGAAGCGGTCCCCCACCGCGACGTATTTTTTATTTGTTTTTATTATTTATTACTTTTTAAAGGGATCTTGGTTTTATTGCCGGGGGTTTATTAAATTTTTAATTTAATTTTTGTATGAAACACCTGAATATTTTTTTATCTTTCAGGTTTGGTTTCAGAGTAAAAGTTGTTTATAACCATAAGAACTTTCGGCCCATGAAAGGTTGTTATTTTTTTATAAATAACGCTGTATTTCCAAACCCGCCGATAGAATTTTCAAATTTGCAACTTTTACAGATCGTTGTAAACGATATATAAATAATATATAATATTTATATATCGTTCTTAACGCAGTGTAGGACGCCCTGCTGCAAGATGGGTCGATGATTTAAGGAAGGTGGCTGGCAGTGGATGGATGCGGGCTGCCCAGGACCGGGATGGTTGGCGCTCTTTGGGGGAGGCTTACGTTCAGCAGTGGACGGCAATAGGCTGACAATATATACAGATCGTTGAATGTGACATTCATCTATAAATAGACTTTAATTTTTATTCGCATAAAATTTTAAACTGTGTGTGCTTTTCTAGACATTAAATATTATGAAAAAATATATAAATACTACTCCGTCTTACCATGGAATGTTACGTAAGAATCGATAAGATAATGTATCTACCTGATTATGTAAATGTCAGATGTTAACTTAAACATGATGATTATGAAATTATTGAACACAGCAGTCTTACATTTTTATTTTCCTTACAAAGTCTTTTTGTATTGTTCCGTTTTTCCACATCAATACATAAAGGGTGAGACTGGGGAAAACTTCTAACATTTGATTTCACCCGTGAGAATCAAACATAAAAGTTCAACCGAACAACGGACTTCCAGCAATCGCTTCAAGTAATATTACAAAAATGTGTCCTAATTGTATCTATGTTCGATTTCATTGGTCGAACGTGACCCACTTCCCCAGAGGCTCTTTTTGTTAATACCGAGCTTTACGTTACAAAAGATGTAAGAGATCCGGATTTATTTTATAAAAGGACTTACGTTAACGAAAATTATGAAACATCTGAAAATAAAATGATATCTGAGTATCTAACACAGTAACATTTTTTTGTTGTTATGTCTGTTGTCCCCGGAAGGAACTGAACCGTGAAGCGCGAGTGGATGACCCCTAGATATCCTTTGTTTGTGGAACCAAATGGTCACTGATTTTGGGGTTACGCATATGGGTCACATACATTGATAAATAAATGAGCTATTAAATGGCGAGGAATGTTTCCTCCAAGAACGTTATGATAATGTATCAAGTCAACATAGGTATATAAATGTTCTTTGTGCACGTCACGGGCACTTTTATGAAACACTCACATTAACATAAGAAAGGAGGGTAATGTAGGAACGGTATACACTATCTGCCGCAAATTGAGGAGCGTCGAACCTACAGGAAAGTTACTCATCTCATTACCTAAGGTCAAAATGATTCGCCGCGTGCATCCATTAGTTTTATCATATTACCTATCTAACAGTATTTCATTTGTTTACATTCTCATGAAAGCAGAAGCTCTCCCTGACCCCTGGTCCCCTCGAGACAAGATTAGAACCGACCGTCGATCGCGTCGTCCACGCCATTAGTCCATTACGCTATTAGTACTTGTCTGAGTTAGATATAAAGTTAAGACACAAAGCTGACGACAATCGAGTCAACTACTTAGGAATTCTGAACTGCACTACACTAGCACGTTTTTCACTGACGCAGTGAGATTACCTAAGCTAACACATTTTCAGCGTCTAAGTTACTTAGCTTTAATTTCATGAAATATTTTCCCCAAAAGAACTCTCCTATAGGTGACCACTGACCGGACATGAACATACTCTAAATACTTAAATATAAACTATTTTAAAGTACAATTACACTCTAGGCTTCGGTTCAATGAATACACTTACCCCAATGACAATATTTGTTAAAATATAATATTTATGTATATGCGAGTAAAAAAAATCATATCTGTCAAATTTTTAGTCATAGTGAGATAAAAATAGGCTTATTCGAAAGTCAATAATATTGTCTACCGTCTGCATTACAAAAATACCCCCGACAAATTCTTTATTTTTTTACTAAATTGACAGATTTTGAGTGAGCTAAGCTACAATACTACACAAAATGGCCACATAACGGGTAAGTGTATTGGACCCAAGCCTAGAGTGTAGTTGTACATTAAAATAGTAAATGTTCTAAATACATTTTAGTATTTAGAACATCGCTATTCATGTCCGGACACACTGTATACTAAACGAATAAAGACCCATATTTCCAGACGAATAAAGAACAACGGCTAGAAGTCCGTCTAAACAAATTATAAGCTACGACCTTCATAGAACAAATCTATTGTCTTAACAATATAAATCATGTACACGACATTATCAGATGATTAATTTGATCTATGGCCCGCAGATTACAGAGGACTATTGATCAAATTACTGTAACTAGACAATCACAAAAACAATTACATCGACGAGTTATTTATATGTAAATCAAATTTGTTTGAACACTACTGACACTAGGTCGAAAGGTTATTAATAATGGTTATTAAATATAAAACGCCTGATTTAGCATATTTCGGTTAGAAATAGAAGACATGGTCGACTTAAATTTAGCTAAAGCTGATGGAGTGCAAAAGATGTCACTGCTTCTTTAAATTCGACTACCGTACAAATGAATACATTTTATAACAGTTATTTTAGCGCCTCGCTCTTCGCAAATTAAGACAAAAATATAACCATTACATTTGATGATCTTACAAAGAAAAAAAGGAAAGACATGAACCGTGTACAGGAAATGGCAAGGCATCGGTTTCTCTACAACATTCTCGGCAAATACTTACTAATAATAATATTCCACAACTATCACACAACGCCATCTAGTCCCAAGCTAAGCAGAGCTTGTGTTATGGGTACTAGACAACTGATAAACATACTTATATATTTCTAAATACATACATATTATAGATAAATTACACCCAGACACAGAACAAATGATCGTGCTCATAACACAAACATTTGTCCTGGGTGGGAATCGAACCCACGACCTCCGGCATAGCAGTCAGGGTCACTAACCACTAGACCAACAGGCCTGTGTAAAAAGTGACTACTAAAAATGGAATTCGGCTTTCGGGTACAATTCTACTAAATACACTAATTGCTACGTTGACCGTTTACCTGTTAGGCTGTTACCAACGCCATAGTATCAGTCATTTCGTAACCCCAAACCCTTTGCATGAACCTTATGAATAAATGTTTACTATATGTATGCACTTATCGCTATTACTCGTATAATTAACTTATACAACATGAATCTAAAGATCCGGTTCAAATTCTGCTTTACTACATTCAGCCTGTATTAGATGAATATAACAATCGCTTACTATGTAGGTAGGTATACTTATAAATACTGAATAGGTGTAATTTAATTATCAGACGTTACTTATACCTCAAAAATGAATTTAGCAATACATGACATTTTTTTAAATGTATATATAATAATATGTTTAAAATAATTGCTATTAGTTTAAAAAAACTATAAACACGCTTTTATCACGCACTAAAAATTACAATCTTCGTATTCCTCTCGTCCCAACCTTATTGATTACCCATGACACCATAAGAATTTGTTAAGAAAATGTCCGCATTATTTTCAGCAAACCCTTTCATTTCCGCGGTGGTGGCCGCCCACGGCGACGGACGTCGCAAGACGATCTCCGGCCACCGTAGGCGCGGGCATGCGGGCGGCGAGTAAAGGGCAACTCGCTGCCCGACCATGGACGTCGATGTGTTCCACGCGCGCGTCAAAGAGCGTCAGCAAGATGACGGGGCCCCCCTCTAGAGGGCCAATGCCTGCCGGGGTCGCGGGACTTATCTCATTACCGTGACCCCGGAACATAAAGGGCTATTGAAGGACACCGTGGATTTTAGTCAGTACAAGTCTGACAGTCCCTCCCGCCCTGCCCGGGGTGGGCCCGGACGCGTATTGCCAAACTGTATGCTGACCCAGACACCCATAGTCTGTACTGAACTACGTCGTGCTCGTTGAAATCACAAACAAATTAGAGCAAAGTACATACGAGCCCAAAGCATTCTGAGATTGTATGCACTTTGCTCGCTTGCATGTAAAGCAAACTGTGACACGCGAATATCGCGAGTATCGATTGATTATTATTTTTTACGACCCCGGAAAAATATTTTTTGATTAATGAAGAAAAATAGCTCAACTGAGACCTGCTTCGCGGGGCCGCCACCTTGATAAGTAGTAATCAGTTATTTGACCTAGGAATGCAAGAGCGAGCTAAGCGAGCTCGGGACTTTGGGGTACCCCGACTGCTGGACGTCTGTACTCGTATGTATTTTGCTATAGTATTTTAAAGCAAAATATATTTTGATTCAGACACTCTCTGAATAGGTATACAGTTTGCTCTTCAACTACAAAGGCAAACTGCGATCGAACTCAGAGCAACCCCGGTCTGGGTCAGCATACAGTTTGGCAATACGCGGCCCGGACGAGGACTCATTTGATGATTTTACCATGCTAAAAAAAAACCCTTTCATTTTATACCTAAATCATAGGGCTGCATTTCAAATAGCCAATCCGCCACCTTGGGACGGCCGCCATGTTGGATTTAGGTCACGTGATAATTTTTTTCGTATCCCATTCAGCAAACCCTTTCATTTAATACCCATATCATGGTGGTGCATTTCAAATAGCCAATCCGCCATCTTGGATGTCCGCCATTTTGGATTTAAGTCACGTGATTATTTTTTTTGTATTCCTGGCAGCAAACCCTTTCATTTTATACCTAAATCATAGGGCTGCATTTCAGATAGCCAATCCGCCACCTTGGGACGGCTGCCATGTTGGATTTAGGTTACGTGATAATTTTTTTCGTATCCCATTCAGAAAACCTTTTCATTTAATACCCATATCATGGGGGTGCATTTCAAATAGCCAATCCGCCATCTTGGATGTCCACCATGTTGGATTTTTAAATCCAACATGGCGGACATCCAAGAAGGTTACGAAAAAAATAGTCACTATTTTTTTCGTATTCCTGACAGCAAACCCTTTCATTTGATACCTATATCATGGGGGTGGATTTCAAACAGCCAGTCCGCCATCTTGGGGAGGCCGCCATATTGGATTTGTAATGACGTTTCTTAGCTTGTCATATATTGTAATCAGAACTCAGAGCGTGTGCAAAATTTGATCTTAATCGAAGACCGGGAAGTGGGTCAAATTAAGATTCTAAGATTTTCTTACCTTACATACATAGTTACAAGTGAAGCTAATCAAAGCGTATTAATTAAACGGGGTATTTGAAGAAAAAAGAATTTTCTTCTCTTTTATTTGACTACCAGCACTCAATAGAACAGTAACTAAAATTTTGCAAATCCCACTTTTTTGGATGTAACTCTCAATTTTATCTCTCGAATCGTATCTAACAATGAAATAATTGACATCTGATTAATCTTAAACAGCACAGGCGCTAAAGTGGAAAAACACAGGGAAAATTAAATAACAAGTAACTCGAATACAAAGGTACTGCTTTGTGGAAACCCATTAAGCAAAAGGTTCTTCATGACCGAGCCTAAAAAGGAACCTTTTTGGTCCCTTCGAAATAATGTTTGGTGTTTAATGTGAATATAATAATGAGACATGAAAGCGACATGGCCCACCTTTAGCCACAATGTTTGTTTAATGGAGCAGACGTGAGGGCCATGTCTGACCGCAGGAAATCGGCAGGGCCACTTGCTGTGGATTAGCGAAACCGGGTCGCGGCGGCACGCATCGCACACGCACCCAGAAAACCAATTATATTCCATGTTCAAATGTAGCTTTCTAATGCCCCGGGTACTGTGTTGTGGTTCTTAGATGAAATGGTTTACCTGCAAGCAATTAAGGTATACCTTTGAGGTGATCTAGCTATTCTACCTAGGTATTTTTTCCCTTGTCCCACACTATGTGTCCTGTGTCGTGGGTGCGTTTACAAACATTTCTACTATACACAAACGATCTTGACTGTTTATATTTTTTGATAGGGGACTGTCCGTGTCCAACTGTCCACTAAAGGTCACTAGCACTAGCATGAAACGTTCATTATTTGACTACATGCATGTGGCAACAGTTCCGATGTGTGCGTTCACATAAAGACTAAATTAATTTCTAGATGAATATAGAAGGAAAATGGTTAGAGTCCCTTAAATGGTATTATTAATAACTGCTTAAAATATTATTTGTGGTAATTCCATGGAACGTCGGCTGTTTCGACTAATGGCAATTGATCACGACACATTTGTTGCTGTATTTTTCCCTGAAATAACACTGTTTTGCGTCCAAACAAAGCAAAAGTTTGAAAATAACGGAATGATTCAATATTTTAAACAAGTATGAGTCAGTTTTCGCAATATTTGTAACTTTTCTCAGCGCTTGCTTGCTCATAGCCCTGCATTGCACATAACTTTGTCGGTAATAAACGAATATTAGCAATTTGCCACTAGTTGCAATCCGACGGTCTTAATTTTATGATGTCCGTTATGTAAGTGTTATGAAAGAAATGGCTTAACTGACATACTGCACTTTGTTCGACGATGACCAGCGTCTAGTCAGTAGTAACTCACCCAGTCTCACGACCCACGCCTCAAACCGGCCTATTTATAGCACATTTGGCTTATGATCTTTGCTTAGCAAAACAACTTTATGGGTACCTTTATAGGTACTCTAATGAATGTGCATCATGTGCAAGGAATATAAACCTTTAAGTATTTCTTTAACAGTCTTTCCTTTTAGATATCTATTGACACCATTGTAACCTACATAATAAAACAATAATGAAACACGTTACTATGTGTTACTTTTTAAAACAAAGTACTTGAAGTAATGTTTCCGTGACAAGTAATTACGAGTGTGTGTTTTTAACAACATAAAAAAACGTGTGTTCTCTAAAGCGAACATTCCATAAAAACCTATTATGTTCCATGGTCATGGACTGAAAATGACAACGCATACAGGGCACAATACTCATTCCAGTGGCCAACAGCAGCCAGTACATAAAATGATAGAAAATAATAACACCGCAATAAATAGGTGTTACATTTCTTATGAACGTGTAACGTGTGGGTCACGTTGACATGTGACTGATGAATATTTTATTGCCTCCTCTGCTGGCCACGGCCCACGGGTGCCGCAAGTGCACTGGGACACTTCACTTACGACAACTAGTAAACAAGTACCTTGTTTAAACCAACGTCTTCAACGGCACGTGAACGTAAACAACAGTAATTATGTCGGCAAAAGTAATGTTTTACGTGTGTTTCAGCCTAAACATTGTAGTTGACCCAGTCATAACATCGCACATCACGATTGTCGTCTCAACCATGGACGATTTAGCCTGAAGGTGAACACTCAATCGAACTTATATTGAGGCTCAGAGGCTTTTTGACGTAAAGTAAACGGGAGCTTTGACGTTAATTTTGATGGAAAGAATTAGTTCCTCTCGTACACTATAGGCGCTTTTTCATTTTTCCTTACAATAAACTTCAAGTACCTAGGTACGCTGTAAATCAAATGCAGAAATCCTGAGCTAAAGCTTCTGGTCATGTTTTTCCTCATCATGTTATTTTTGCCACTGTAAACATCTTTAGTCAGCGGGTTATTCATTACTTAATATTGTTTTGTCACACGAACTCTGACTCACGGTGAAAAAAAATATCACATCATGGGGCCGTGATGCGATGTTTTCCTTTGCCGTAAAGTCGAAGTCTGAAATATTTTTTTAGACAAACGTTGCCCCACACAAGGAATTTTTCCTGTGTCTTGGGTGAATACGTACACAATATAGAAACTCACATACACAAACACCCAGACCCGGAACAACTACTTGCAGATTATACAAAATATTTGTTCAACTAAATTGTTAAAACTCTCTGGAACCTGGAACTAACATTTTGGATAGCAAACATACAAATAAGAAAATCCCAGCTTTCTACTATACAGGGAGAATTTTTCAACTGGGCGTGGATGGCTATGTCCGAAACTTTGAGAAATATCCGAAGATTTTAGAAAACTCAATTATCCTCGCCAGGAATCGAACCCGCAGATTTTGGAAAAAATATCACATCCTGTATTATTAAACTATTCGATAGTGTTGCTAATAAGGAACAAATTCTAGGAAGTAATCATATACGGCAAACTTAAGGAAAACGTATTATTACATAAAAACTGATCAATCTTCAAGGAAATGACTGTATTCGAAACATATCCGTTTCATCTTTGAAATAATGTTAATTTTGTTCAACTCAATAATTTCGTGTTGCTGAATGCAGTGGGATTGTTGAGACGTCAAATCTAATGAAACATTGAAAACAATGATAATTTCGAATAAATTATTGCTCAGTAGAAGTAAAATAACATAGAAAAAACCGGCCAAGTGCGAGTTGGACTCGCCCATGAAGGGTTCCGTAGTAGCAAGCATAGATAAGGGATATAATTATATTGAGATTAGTAAGTAATATACACAAACAATAAAAATAACTTTGTTTTTCATAGTCAGATTAGTAAGTAATGTACACAAACAGTAAAAATAACTTTGTTTTTATAGTGTTTGTATGAATGGCAAAGTAATATTTGCGGTTTTTGATAATGTACTATATCTCAAAAACTGCTAACTGTATCTCATCCAAACCAATTTTCGTTGGAAGTTTTTGTTGAGTTCTACATTATATATTTTTTTTTAGTTTTACCATTCTCTTATTTTAGAAGTTACAGGGGGCGGGACACACATTTTACCACTTTGGAAGTGTCTCTCGTGCAAACTGTTCAGTTTAGAAAAAAATGATATTAGTAACCTCAATATAATTTTTAAAGACCTATCCCCCATATACATAGATACCCCACACGTATGGGTTTGGTGAATATCCTAATGCGGTTCACATAATACATCTACCTACCAAGTTTCAACAGGATAGCTCTTATACTTTCGACAAAAAGTGGCTGTGACATACAGACGGACAAACAGACAGACAGACAGACATGACGAATCTATAAGGGTTCCGTTTTTGCCATTTGGCTACGGAACCCTAAAAATAGCAATTTCATAAAATTCAGCTACCTATTTCCTTAAGTTTGCCGCACACCATTACTTCCCAGAATTTGATCCTTATTAGTAACACTATCAAATGGTGCACCTAATAATACAGGATGTCATTTTCCTAAATCAGCGGGTTCGATTCCTGGCCAGGATTAGGTATTCATTTTTCTGAAATCCAATGATGCAGTTTTAGTTTTCGTCAAAATCGGCCTCTAGACTCCTTTCAACGTTTTTCGATATTCCTCATAGTTTCGGATATAGCCATCCACGCTGATCCACGCCCAGTTGAAAAATTCACCCTGTATATCGTGAGTCGGTATAAGATGTTAATTATAAATAATCAAAGAGACTCAATAAGTATATTTTGTAAACTCAGCAAATAATAGTTGTAACTAATGCTAATGAAATGTGTAATATCTGACATTCTATCTTAGGTTAACACGTGTGGTTTATCAACTGAGCCAAAGTTTACGTTGCGGTCATTGCAATCTACTGTGACGAAAATACAAGCTCAAACCAACAGACCCGTTAGTCCTAATAAACAGTATTTTTAGCTAAGTAGAGACTATGGCCTTCGTACACAACGCGACGCAAGTCTCTGATGATACCTTACGATTTTGGTATCCATCGAAGCGTACCTTTGTACGAACCTCTATAGATTTATATTGCGACAGTCGCCTGGATACGAAAGTCGTAAGGTATCGGAGACTTGCGTCGCGTTATTTACAAAGAGGCTTATAGAGAGCCAGTAGTGTTAATGTCAAGTAGGTCACAATTTATGACCCATTACTTAGCGAAAAGATACTATCTCTTAAGTTATTTTTATCAGATGTTGTGAAAACATGTTTCAAAATGGTGAAACATAGCGTACAAAATCCGAGTTTCGTAGCAGATTTCCAGAAATCAACAATAACTACATTATCGTAGCGTTAAAATTGCGTAGCAATCCGTAGCAGCTCTCCATTTTATTTCCAAATAATAGACATTTCATAGCACGTACAGATCCATACCAGCTTTTCGTTGAAATGACTTCTATCGTAGCAATGACAAAAGATTACAAGTTCGGTGTAGTGTTATTCTGGATTACCGAACATGTGTTAACATAGCAGCCAAAAGATAGGAACTTCGTAGCACGTAGCAATCCGTAGCAGTTTTTTGTTTGAATAATTTTGACTTCTTCTCAAAGATAGATATTCGTAGCGCGTAGCTAACCCAGGCAGCTATGAAGCTTTCCATTGAATTAAAAACTTATTTTCAAAAGATACAGAGTTCATAACGCGTAGCGCTTCGTAGCAGATTATTTTGTCATTGAATTCATGTTGCCAAAATATAGAAAGTTCGTAGCGCGTAGCGACTCGTAGCAGATTCTAGAGAAAAGTTTGTAGCAAAAAGCCAGAACGCCGTCAAAATTCATTCTGCAAAAAAAAATCGATTACCAGAACGAACGCCTTCGAGGTCAGATACCCTGAACGAAACCCCTGACCTCCAACACGAAAACTAAACAAGTCTCGGATTTCCGACTGTCCGTGACCACTAGAAGATAGTCAGTTGATTGGTACTAATGATAGCAAGGATCATTGGCTTACCGAGCTCTCCTAGACAGTCGCACGCAAAAAGGTCACCTCGACTTTAGATTGTGACGTTGATCTGATATAAGAGTTTGGTCAGTACAGGTCAATGACCTTGGGTATTTTTGGGTGATTTTGATATTTCAAGTTGACAAATATCGTGAGGATTACTTAATTAGTAGAAGGATAGGAGACGAGTCTATTGCCTAGCAATCTAAAGTCCATGTTTTTAACTGAAGAATTCATGATGGTATGATTCCTATTTACCTGACTTGGGAATCGAACCCAAGACTTCATGCTCAGCCGCCTAATAATGCAGTCATGCATGGAATATCACACTGCTAGATGAAAACTGATAAATGCTGCGACCACAGAACAAAAACCAACCACTCTTAAATCCTCATTACTTCGAAGAAAAAAAAAAACCTTCACAAATAAAGATACAGAACAAGTGAAGTCAAAGGGCAGTACCTAAGAGCTATTAATATTACTTAGCTGCACATAATGAGACGATGTTTATTAGCTGCAACCGAACACGATCTGGCCTTGTCACGTCCTAGATTGTGGCGATCAATCAAATCTTGTTCTTCACTGGCGTTCTATAAATAGTTTATTTTCAAGACTTGGCCCTAATTTTGAACAACGAAATTAGGACTGTTCGATAGTATGTCTTAGTAGGTTCAAGTTAACACTGTAGCGGTGTATCACGCGACAATCTAAAGACCCCACAGGAAAACCCAGAACTATTTATAGCCTCGTCGCTTCACATTTGTTTTAATGTTTGGATGAAAGGGGTGCTAAGACAGGTAACCTCCACGTGCGTCCGTGGACTGGAGTTCCCTCACGGACACGTCCGGGGGGAAGACCAGTTTTTCGGGCCGGTGCGCCCTGGGATGCGGGCAAAAACTCTTCCTTAGGCACTGTGTGCCTAAGGGGGTTTCTTTGCCCGTATGCGAATAGCCTGTCGGGTGGAAGCTCCAATGCGTGTCCCTCTGATTAGCAGAGGGCACAGCAGCGGAGCGGGCTTGCGGACGGTGAGTAATGGGTAAGCTCGCCGTCCGACCAAGGACCAAGCCCGGGTCGGTGGCGTGTCGTGTTTCACGCGTCACCGACGGGGCCCCTTATGGGGCCAAATGCCTGCCGGGGTCGCGGATTTTTTCTTAATCTAGGATACCGTGGCCCCGGAACGTAAAGGGCATCCGAAGGAACACGGGTGGATTTTAGTCAGTAAGAGTCTGACAGTCCCTTCTGCCCCACCCAGGGCGGGAGGACTCATTTGATGATTTTGCCACACTAAAAAAAAAAAAAAAAAATGTTTGGATGAAAATGGGGTTACTAAAAACATAAATCAGTTAAGTAATTAAGTAATAGCACCCTCTATACAAGCGCATTAGGAATTGTGCATAAATCTACATTTAACATAATTATGTACTTGGGGGTAACTGAACTAGGTACCTATAGATAATTTATAAATAACATCATTCCTGCATCCATCTCTATTCTTAGCGACGATAAGATATTTTATCTAGGTACCTACTTAATAGATGTGACGATCCCCAAAACATGTCAGCAAGTCTACAGGCGCCATCCTGACAGCTTTCAAGCGTGTCTTCGCTAATTAAATCGTGGAACAGACAGGATTGATAACGAACCGATTATATTTACGTAAACAACATTAGCATAGTTATCGGATTTTCCGCTTACTACATTAATAAATATGAGAATGTCTTTTGTACTCGTTGCTAAGTGCTGAAATATGAAAGTGACACCTGAAATTGTTTTCAAAACTAAAAAAATACCTACAATCTTTTCCACAACTATAACACTTTGGGGGTCAGAGCCCATTCGTCCCCTAAAATTCGTACCCCAGCATAAAAGTTGTGGATTCGGCCCCTATATAGGTGCCCATTGGTCTCCTGGTAGGGGACCAATTAATATTTTAATAAAAAATATTATTTTTAAGGTACCCATTCGTCCCCTCTAATTTATATACACTATAAGTTAAAGATTCGGCACCTATTCAGGTGCCTATTGGTCCCCTGAGATAAAATTAGCTATGTTTTACATAAGAAACGGTTAACATAGTACACTTGTGAACAGTTTATTAACGAAATTAATTTAATAAATCATAACAGATCATTGAAAAAAGAGCTATGATGAATGATAATCCGTCATGATAATAATATAACCTGTCGATATGTTTATGATGTAAAATTGTCTCTCTACGAATGGCTTGTTAAAAAAACGGGTTACAAATAATAGATAAGGTGTTTTGTTTGTATGTTATGGCTGCCTCGGTGACATATTGGTTCTTGAAAGTGACTGCGAATACGAGACTGTTCAATGTGTCGTGGTCTTTTATTAAATGAAGTTCGCCTAACGAAATAAACAATACTGTTAATATTACAATAATAATATTTTTAACATAATTGAATCGAATTATCTCATTTGAATCCTGGAATATGATTAGTATTATTATTGATGGTAATTTACTTTATGGTGGATTACTACAGTCATATTTTGACTAAAAAGTAAATTTTTTATCCGCAATTATAATATAATCATATTAATGGATGTTATTATGTTCTTGTATTCTAAGTGTTTCGTTTTAGCTCAATGTGGAGTCGTTGTCACCCTTTTAATGTACAAAAATAATGAACGTTCTAACATTAATTGTATTTTGCTCCAAAAAATTGCGTTAAAATTGGTAAGTAATCTCCAGATGGACAGAGTCCTACATAACGGTGGGAGGGGTTCGCATCGGCGTTGAGTCGACGATGAAGTACCTGGGATTCCTCCTCGACAGCCGATGGAACTTCAGGGAGCACTTCCTGCGTTTGGCCCCAAAACTGAACCGGGCAGCAGCCGCCCTCAGGCGACTCCTGCCCAATCTCAGCGGGCCAAACGTACTGTACGCCGGCGTCGTGCGGTCCATGGCCCTCTACGGGGCCCCCGTGTGGGCCCTGAGCATTCGGACGCGACCAACTAAGCTGGTCGCATGCCAGAGGGTCATGGCTATCCGGATGATCCGAGGATACCGCACGATCGCCGGCGAAGCGGCCAACCTCCTAGCCGGATTGCTGCCCTGGGATCTGGAGGCGACTGCCCTCCAGCGCGTCTACGAGTGGCGCGTGGTGGCGCAGCGCCGGGGAGAATTCCCGCTGCCCCGACAAGCCGAGGCGCGGCGGGAAGAGGTCCGGTGAGATCTGAGGGCTGTATGCAGACGACTGTCGCAACTGAGGTTCGGGCACTCCGCAATCGCGGCGATAAGACCCCTCTTTAAGGAGTGGCTGGAGAGACGTCACGGCGTCCTGACCTATCGGATGACGCAGGTCCTCCAGTCGTCCAGGAGATGGAGTAGTAAGCCCTTCTTCTGCGAAGCAGTTATGCTCGCGAAGGAGGAGGCGGGCCGTGAGACAGAGAGGACAGCGTCCTCCCTCCGCCCCAGCCGCAGTGGTAGACGCCCACGGCGTCGGACGTTGCGGGGCGATCTCCGGCCACCGTAGGCGCTGGCATGCGGGCGACGAGTAATGCGCCTCAAAGAGCTGCCCCTCTAGAAGGCCAAAGCCTGCCGGGGTCGCGGGACTGACTCCATTACCGTGGCCCTGGATCGTAAAGGGCTGGGGGGGGACACCGTGGATTTTTAGTCAGTACAAGTCTGATAGTAAATCCCGCCCTGCCCGGGGCTGGGAGGACTCATTTCATGATTTTACCACGCTAAAAAAAAAGTACTCTCCAGATATGCGCGGGGTGTGGAATGCCGAAGCGGGAGGGGTAATCTTAGCCAGAGTATCTACGCGCGAGCAAATAACAAAGGCGTAGCCCAAAAACAATAGACGCTCGATGAAAGGACTTGCACCTGATTGGCTAACACCAGTACTAGACAACTTCGGCGTATATTCCAGGAATGCGTTAACTACATTTAGTTTACATACGTATACTGCGACTCCGGTACACAAAAGGGCTACCGAAGGACACCGTGGATTTCAGTCAGTACAAGTCTGACAGTCCCTCCCGCCCTGCCCGGGGCTGGGAGGACTCATTTGATGATTTTACCACAAAAAAAAGCGTACTGATTTTTATACTGTCTCGAGTGAAAGTTTACTCATTAGCGTATCCTGTAAGATTACTTATTAAATTTAATTAGTGAGTGAAGTGTTCAGTGCATGATATATTTTATTTTACCCTTTTCTGCGCGACTGTACCAGGACTACTAAGCTGCTGTATACACATATACATGTACTTATATCAGAAGAATGAATAAAAATAATTATTCTACAGGGGACGAATGGGCCCCTCAAAAGTTCCAGGGGACGAGTGGGCACAGGGTGCGAATCTTAGGGGACGAATGGGCTCTGACCCCACTTTGGAAGCTGAAGCTCCCGTGAATAAGACTTACTGAAGAATTTCTTTCGACTGGTAAGTTGCTGTAGTGTGTATTAACTTAGATGTTATTATCTTTAAAGCTGAATGGTGAATTCACAATTTATATGGTAGGTAATGCTTTATTTTAATTATTAATACTCGTAAAAGGAATAAATATTTAAGTGTTTCTTAACAGTTGACAACAGCATTCCATCATTCCTGACACGAGAAGCAACACAATTTCACTGCAATTAATTCTCATTAGCATCGAATGCAGAGCGAACCTGTCAATAAGTTGTCACTTTGTTTGTAAATAGCACCGCTATATTGAGCATCATTCTTTCAAAGAATCCGCTATAATTAAAGTGTAGTGATTAAAGTGTCGATGAAGTCAGTGACTCGTAGTAAACGCGGCAGCTGTCAGTGAACCCCACGTTGTCAGGATATTCCGCTATTTACCAACAACTGATAACGATATAAAACACTCGTAAGACATGCGAACACCCTTTATTATCAATATATCGACTATCCTACAGGTTACGACGTCATAACTGATATTTACCGGAATCTGATCTAAGCGCACGGCAGTGGTCAGGCCAAGTTCCCGCGTGCATGCCGTGCACTATTTACACGTTTCGACCCACTTTTGACCCCCCCTGTACCTCAGTGCCTATTGCAAGTACAAAAATATAAAATTGTACTTACGTAATCATATACTAGTACTAAAGCAGTGTGCCAAATTTCATAGATATAGCTTCAGTATATTCCGAAATATGATCTTGGGAAAATAGCTAATTTTGGCACTGACTCACTGACCGGTAAATCAAAACCTTTACGCCACTTCTAATTGTCATAGCGTTTTGAAATTTGGTATACAGGTTTTTTGTTAATATTATGTAGATTAACAAAAAATTAAGAAATTTAAGAAATCGGTCAACCGTGACTTGGCTTAATAGAATATCGAATATTTAATAAAAATATTTATGAACCAGTGATACAATGAGTATACGATGATGAGGGGGGAGGAGAAGAGGGGAGATGAGGGGTAGCGAGGAGGAGGAGAGGGTTGGAGTGGGGAGGGCGGAGGTAATATAAAATGTTATAATTATCGTTAGATGCTCTTTAAAATCGATCACCTTCATCAACAGCCTGATCCACTGGTAAACATTTGCCATTCCTATGAGTCATCACCATACCCAGTCCTACGCCTTCCGCATCCAGCCACTAGCCGCCACCTATTCACGTCAACGGTCCATCTGGCCGAAACGCATAAAATTTTAAAGTTCATCTAAACTTGGCATTGGATTGGTAAGATTTCTTGAAAAAAAATATTGAAATCGCACCAAAAACATACCTGTTAAAAAGGGGCCAAGTTTGTGGTGGCGAGTCTTGGGAATGGCAAATGTGTACTAGTGCATCAGGCTGTTCCCAAGTAGCACAAAACTGCATTATAAGATGTCACAAGAGGGTAACATCGGTAACTTTAGCACTTATGAAGAGTTATTACAGTACACTCGACCTGCAATAGGTAAAAAGTGAGCTTTCACCTGAATAAGAACGTTACTATGCGTCACGGAGACCACACTGTAACACTTGCCGCGTTAATATAGGTAACAAGTTCATGATTGTACAGCTTTAAGCAATACAAGGGCCTGCTTTTCTGCATCAAGCCCTTGAGCCAGCCGCACCATTGCAACCCGTATTCTTATAATTTTCACTAATGTGACTAATGAAATAAAGGCCTCTATGCTCGCTCTGGCAGCCAATTATATGGAGTCTCTAATGGGTTAAAGACGTCTCTGGTTGCGGATCAATGTTTTAAAATGTCATAATTTGGTAAATTTTGTTTTTAACATTTTGACATAGTGATAGTAGTAAGCGTTCTGTAGCAGACCCTGGAATGTCGAGATAAATACTTTTTCCACTGCTGCCGAATGAGAAGATGGACAGCCGTTTTCCCGCCCAATCGATAAAGTGTAAAGCAATAATAAAAAACTGCAATCACGTGCTGCGAGAACGTAGAGTCGTACCGAGTCAACTTAGTGAATTGCCCCTCTGACCGGTGATTGTCTGGTCATTACGAGACCCATGTACAACGTATTGTTTGTCTGCTAGGGGCATACGGTAACCATACAACACTTTATGAATTCATAAATTACAGAACTTAGGTTATTTAAATGTCTACCTACATACATTGTGAAGTAAACCTCATTTAATTATGGCGCTTCCTTCATCACTTTAGAAAGGAATAAAACAGACGATGTTCATAAACTCGCAAAACAGTGTTCTAATTCTGCATCAAACAAAAACAAGGCAGGGCTCCAGAGCATTACCATCAAACAACATGCACATGGTCAATGACTTAAAGTCACCACTTTACAGAGAGGTCATAAATGTTTTTATAGCGGAATCAGGGGTGAGTTGTGCGCGGGCGGGCGGAGCGCGGCGCGGGGCGTGGCGGGTGCGCGCGCGCCGCCCATCCTCGTCTGCGTATAATAAGCGCGCGCAACGCACGCCGCGACTCGCAGCGCGACCACAGCGGCGCCGGTGCACGACGCGCGCAGTGCACTCCGCGACCTCTTCGCACCTCGCAGTTACCGCGGCAAGCGATCCCGGCGCTACGACCTCGCCGGCTAGTGACATTACTACCTGCTGTACAAACAACAACAGACTTCCACCAGGACCTTAGTACCTTACAAAGTGAGTGCACACCATTTAAACTGGGATTTATATGAAAGTGTGACATAAAATTAATATTTACATTCAAATACATTTTTTTAAATTAAGTTCTCTAAAAATAACTTTTTTGACCATTTCGAGATCAGTAGTTAAGTAAGCTTTAAGACAAAACTTTTAAACTAAACCTCATTTTTGTTTGTAGTATGTCGGTGCAATAGACCATTTGTTATTTAATTTAAACATGCATAAATAAATAAATAAAATTTTCTTCATAAAATAATTGGGCTCTTGCGTGTCTTGCGTCTGTTCCGTGAGATATAATTTCTTAATTATTTAATTTTACCTAATTGTATTCGTAAATATTTAGTAAGATACCCTAGTCAATGAGATTTTGCAGTTTATTTTGTGTCACAAAATTGTAGCATGCAAAGCAAAACCACACTAAACTCATCCACATTTTCTGGGCATAAAAGCTTGGCAAGTTTATCAAGAACTGGCATTATTTTACAATGTTGCGAATTAATTACATGTTGCAAGATACTATTTGGAAAGCCCTTTAATATTTCGCTCTTAAGGCACCGTTAATTTGTGATGTTGGAACTCAAACCCCAACATTAATTCGTTTTCCTACACCAACAATGTAGATGCTTTATTTCAACGTTTGCATCATCAGCTAAATGTTTCTACATAAGAACGGCTTCCAGCCTCTACGGCTGAGTACAGTAGCTGACGCCAGCCCACCATCCTACCCGAATCTATCAGATCTTGCCAATCGAACGTGCATCTTCTCGTTTTATGATAAAGTTGAAAATATTATACAGAAATTTAAACTTATATTGTAACTACGCGGTAATGCGATATACGAAACCCCATTGCTAAAATTACTGGTTGTCATACTTTCGAGTAACTGACTTCCTGTAACGACTGTAAAAGATTTATAAATAACAGCCGGGGCCATCGTCGTAATGTGTGTTCCAGCCAGGATTCTGACCCATCCACACACCGACCTTGGAAAGCGCTGCTTAACCTTAAAATCGACCTTTACGGCTGGTACTTATTATTTTGGTACCAGCTCCACGTTGATTTCTAGATGCTACTTAATTCAACTTCTTTGCGGCACAACTAAGAACGCCTTCACACTAGCGTTTGTCCACAGGCGGTCGATAAACGTATGCGCAGCGCAGACGCCGCGACCACGCGACTCCTGTGTCACGGCGCCCCGGGGCGTCTTACTGAAACTATACGATGTGTGCGCTATGACAGCGCCTCCCATCGCTTCCTAGTGACCAACTGACCACATTATTGGGGGCCATAAAATCAACAATTATTGATGTCTTAAAAAGGTTGTGGTGCATACTTACTAAAATTGACACGCACTTCACTCCACAGTTGCGCCTCTCAAAATTCACATCTCTGCCACATCGCGCGCTGCGATCGCTTACGCGTACTTTGCACATGGCGTATATTTTATATACTTATTAAAAAAAAACTTTTTGAAAAAAGGGGAACCGACTTCAAAACCAAACATAAAAAAACCGTAAAATAACTTTTATTTCGGAAGTCGGTGGCTTTGTTTTTATTTCATTGACTATGGCCACCGACTTCCGAAAGAAAAGTTATTTTACAGTTTTTTTTTGGGTTTGGTTTTGAAGTCGGTTCCCGTTTTTTCAAAAAGTATTTATTTTTCCCTTTTTAGTTAGTTTAGATATTCAACAAAATTCTTCATATAATCGGCGTCTTTGAAAATCTACAATCCAAGTAAGCAAAAACGGATCCAAGCGGGCAACGTCACGGGATATCTATTAGCGTTATATACTAAAACCTTCTCCAGAATGTAATGAACACTTTCCTGAAAACCGCATCAAAATCCATTCAGCCAATCGCGAGATAATCGCGCGAGACAAGCATACACACACACATACATGCAAACATACATACAGTTCGAACTGAGAACCTACTTTTTTTTTGAAGTTAAAAAATAAAAATAAATGGCGTATACATTTACCTATACTTACAAATCTTTTGTTGATCCCAGATCACTGCCACTGTTTAAACAAACATTCTATTAATGTGACCTATACCTATACTTTTGTCGCCAAAGTTGTTTTACTTACCGGAACCATAATTGGTGAACATAATTTGCACTTATTAAGAACGATAGACTTATCACTTTTATGTTTATCTCAAAATAAAAAGTTCATTCACACTATTTGAGTTGATCTGAAACACATTATTGCAAAACATACCTACCCAAAAAGTATATTTTCTTCATAAAGTGATAAAAAAAAATCTAACCGACTTCTAAAAAAACAACCACGAAAAAGGGTAAAATAACCTACCAAAAAACTTTTCTTTCGGAAGTCGGTGGCTTTGCTTTTATATTTCATTGACTTTTTTGCCACCGACTTCTGAAAGAAAAGTTTTTTGGTAGGTTATTTTATCCTTTTTCGTGGTTGTTTTTTTAGAAGTCGATAAGATTTTTTAAAAAAAACTTTTTATTTTACCCTTTTTAGTTTAAATATTCAACCCAAATTCTTGTCATATACATAATTTTCTTACATATGCACTAGAATTTTACTATCCGTAGCACCGGTTATAACATCGCCCATGTACCCAATAAGCAAGAACACCAAAATAAATGTTTTTTTTATGGGACCAAATGGCAGGTATACTGCATCGAACAATAACCTTGGGTGCAAAGTTCTCATCAGTATAAATGAATTGATTCCAAATACAAGATAGCTGCTATAAACCGTTGAGGAGTTCCCTGAACTGTTCTTCGTCTTCATCATCAGAACCCTAATGACAGTTACAACCCATCTAGTTGTAAAGTTCTCATCAATATAAATGAATTAAGTCCAAACACAAGGTAGCTACTGTAAACCATTAAGGAATTCCATGAACTGTCCTTCGTCTTCGTCATCAGACCCCTAATAACAGTTACAACTCATCTAGGTGTAAAGTTCTTATCAATACAAATTAATCAAGCTCAAACACAAGATAGCTGCTGTGAATCGTTGAGGAGTTCCCTCGACTGTCTCTCGGCTCCATCATCAGATATACTCCAGACCTTTATTAAATTGTAGTGCTTTGAAATACTTAATGAAAAAAAATAATTTACTAAATCAGTCGATGCCTACTCCTTACTGTTAAGGAGTTGTACCTTCCATCATCAGCTCAGCTACATGAGATGATGATTACTATACGCAAGTACTTAAATTACTTCATAATATTTGCGAAAAACGATGTGTGGGCCTATAAAATTTGAGGGTTGCCCTCGATTTCTCCAGGATCCAATCATCAGATATTGAAATGGCGACAATGGGACAATCAAAAAATAAAGAATCATGAAAATCGGTTCACCCAGTCGCAAGTTATGAGGTAACAAACATAAAAAAACAGTCAAATTGATAACCTCCTCCTTTTTTGAAGTCGGTTAAAAATAGAATCTAACTTAGATTATGTAATGTTACCTATTGTTATGGAATTTTTACTATCTCAAATATTGTGTACTAATAAAGAACGGCCATTTAAAAAAAACTTGATATCGTATCGTATATTACAGAAGCTAAAGTTTTATTTCATCGTTAGTTTAATTAATACGAGCTGAAGTTTTATTTAGACACACGCGACGCGGATTCTATTAAAATTTTATCTCTGTCTCGGTATAACGATAAGTTAGAAACGTACAGTTTTAATTACATGCTTTGCTTATACATCTCGCCTCGCAAGTCGTAAGGTAGTTACAATTAGAAACCATTCGCGATAGGAATTCTAAGAAGTGGACGAATCCAGCGAGTTTCACGTTTACCGCCAGAGTTTTTACTGCAGGCCGTCGCCCACGCCCGCCGCCTGCCGCTCAGACACATAACTCAGTTTTTACGATCTTATCCCTTTAGAAGTATACCTAGTTTGTGAAATGTTTAAACAGAAGCGTACGATTGATCGATCACGCAGTTCAATATCAAGATCAAATTCATACAAACAAAGATGGCTACCGACAGACGCATCGGTGTATGGAAGTGTATTTGCTTCGGCCATCTACATAGGTGTTTGAACTTCACCAGGTCAACGTTTAAATTGAGGTCGAAAGCGGTCACTACGGACGGACCTTGTCATAATGTGTACTCACTACGCTACCCCCGCTGATGTTTTTTGCATGACACTCTACTATCATTCCATTTGCAGTTGGAGCATAGTACGGACAATCATTGTAATTGCATTGTTATGAAACGTGACTGAACCGCCAGGCCA
Organism: Agrotis exclamationis; assembly: GCA_950005045.1. Lineage (NCBI taxonomy): Eukaryota > Metazoa > Arthropoda > Insecta > Lepidoptera > Noctuidae > Agrotis > Agrotis exclamationis. Next base: position 11,564,917 of record OX465425.1, on the reverse strand, counting down.
CAGCTCCACACGATCCACCGATGTTTATGTCGTAAACATTCAGAAAATTTACAACCTGCTCATTGAAAATCTTACTTACTATTAAAAATGCGAAAGTTTGTGAAGAGTGAAAATAGTATTTAATAATTAACTGCAGTCCACTAATTACATTTATCTACGATCATTAATGCTCTCACATGCCTTACTTAAAGTCGTGCAATTAATAGTCCACTTATGTAATTATACATAGATGCTTCAGATAGATATTTCATCTTGAACATATATTTGCTAAATCTAACTTGTCTATTTATTTTATTTTTTAATAATAATAAGATCGATTAATAATAATAAGTCATCTATGTACCTATGTATAGTCTATGGAAAGGTGTCCGGTGCGGTGTAAAGCCAGTGACCGACTCGTCTCTCCAATTGGGCAAGCCGACAATACACTTGACCCCGCAAACTCTTAAATTATCTTTTGTTACCTATCGTCTGCCGCCATGTGCCAGCGTCTACCGTGTCGCGTTGCTAAGAGACCGACACGCCAAACGAGACGTGTGGCGATGAAATAACAACAAATACTTTGAGTAGCGCGGCCAGGTGACTAGACGCTTCTAGTATTTTCCTTCATTGTTATATCTGATAAATGCAAGAACTTTGTAAAAGGAAGGCTGCTCTATTTTATTCACATTTATATTAAGTATGAATGAATTTATATCTTACTAGCTTCCGCCCGCGACTCCGTCCGCGCGGATGTCGGTCTTCGCGTGGATGGTTTATTTCTCCATTTTGAGTAACTCTGACAATGACATCTTATAAATATCTATTGGACCCAAATACAGCTAAGCCTATAATAAATTAAGGAGATCCCTCTATTGAGTTACTGCTGTTGAGCTCGCGTTCTGTAGTAAGTATTTTTTTCATAGTAATTCCGACCTTGTATTTACAAATAACTGATCGGAACAGTAATCAAAAAGGTCGCGCTGAAAAGCACGGTTTAAAATGACACGCATACAATATTAATTCCACGGACGACCGCTCGCCACACTGGACACGTCAGCTCGCATCAAAATTCAGAATTTATATGCATCGCGCGGCGCGGAACGCGGCTCCATAGGAGTCGAGGAGGCGTGGCCCGCGTGTGCTGCAAACGGTTCAAGCCAAATCCGACTTTCGGCGCTACAGGTTACGGCGCTGAATCCACTGCGGTAATGCAACGTGTGTTCGCGGTTCTACAGAACAACGTCTATGAATAAAACTGAAAAATAAGATTTCCAGGATAAAAAGTATCCTATTTTATGCCCAGGATAATAAGGTATAATTATACCAAGTTTCATCGAAATCGAACCGTTAGTTTTCACGTGATGCCTGCACATACAGACAGACAGACAGACAAAAATTTTTTTAATCACATATTTGGGTTTGGTATCGATGCAGCAACACCCCCCGCTATTTATTTTTTCAATGTACAGAATTGACCCTTCTACAGATTTATTATATGTATAGATTTTAATTCTATACTACTCTCGTATGAAGTTATCTTAATAATCTTACACAATTAAATTTTCTTTAAAGTAAGAGATCCCACTGCAAGATTTCTACGTTCATAAGTTATTCGGTCCAAATCCAAATACAGTCAACTTCGGTGTCCAATTAATCACTTATATTTAGGTCAATAACTTAAATATATGAAATAAATAGCACATCATGTTCTTCTTGAAGAGCTCTTTCCGTTATCGTATATTTTGGCTATTGGACCTTGGGAAACGTACATAGGGAGCCCATTCTCCTTGTAATTTAAATTACTTTCGATCATTTCTTAAAAAAAAAATCATTGCCCCACATTAGAAATTTACACATAGAAACTCCCATATACAAATACCCAGACCCGGAACAACTACTTGCAGCTCATACAAATATTTGTTCCGTGCGGGAATCGAACCCGCGACACGCTGCGCAGCAGTCGATCACTCAGCCACTGCGCCAAACGTGTCGTCGAAATAGTAAACTTAATTTAAGTGTTTGGACCGAATAACTTAAGAAAGAAGAAGTCTTGCAGTGAGATGTGGACTTACAACATTGATTAATTAATTTAATTGCCCTTGTTATTAATTTTCAGTTTGATTACCTAATAAACATCTTCATCACTTTTCGTTGTAATGTAATAACTCAAGAACGGGCTCATCTATCTAAAAACCAAATGTTTAGGCTTTGTTCGAACTATTTAGTACCTATATGCTTTTTGCGAAGTTTGCACAAAATCGGACGAGCGGTTATACCCGTGCGAAGCTGGGACGGGCCACTAGTAAATAATATAATTAATAATTTGATTATAATTAATTATTACTTTTGAATTACCTACTTTTCTAATACTGTATTTTCTCACCATATACCGGAAAATCCTTGGAAGCTCAAAGATTTCTCTAAGTATTCTAAAATCTTTAAGGTGAGTTTTACTCAGCACGAGTCTGACTATCCCCTCGACTTCACCCAGATGATTTTACTTCCTAAAAAGGGGGTTACTACAGAAAGCCAGATACACTATTGTCACAGTTTAGCACAGTTGAAACAAGGAATATCTATAGATTTCATAAAATATTATTATAATAATAATCATCACACTTAGGGACAGAGAAATTTGTTCTCCGATATATTGCATATGCCTGTGGCTTAGAGATATTACATTGACTTAGATACTGCATAACTGCATACCGATACCGGTTTCGCTACTTGCAGTATTCGCTGATTTATTTCTGACGCGATCCGTTCACTTCAATAATTAGCTTCAAGTATTCGTTGAAACGGCTATGCAAATACTCAGATATCTTAAGTTTTCATGTATGTATCTTTTCGATTATAGATCTATCTTAATATTATAAAGGAAACCTTAAAGTTGAAGGAATAACCTTGTTAGCTCATTCCAGCCTGAATTCAGGCCGGGCCGCAGTAGGTAATGCTTCTGCTCTCCTCAAAGTGACTGGTGACATTAGAGAAGAGATGAAGGATATCAAAATTACTTAATTGATTTCTCCAAAGCCTTTAATTTCGTCAGTCTCGATATTTTCCTTTCAATCCTTTCACATGTTATGGATTTTTCTGAGGCTCTTTCATGGTTCTCTTCCTATCTTCGGGGACGTCATCAGTCGGTTCACATTGATGTGAATTAGTCATGTTGCCATGGCCTTGCTGCTGGTGTTCCTCAAGGCAGTATTTTTTCTCCTTCGTTGTTCTCCATCTTCATAAACATGACTCACTGTCTTCGGTGTTTTTATCATCTGTATGCTGATGACCTCCAACTATCAGCTGCACGGGTGGAGAGTTTGTCGGACTATAGGGGATGTGAAACAGCTGTCTCGATTTCAGGTCAAATGTTTGCCGGCTGAAATTTGCAGGCCTTCACCACACTCGTCTCTCTAGTCAACTCTCCCACGCCTCCTCCTAATCTCATCCCTCACTTTCAATATCTTTATACTTTACATGTTAGGATTCCACGTTCGTCTAACAATCTTCTTTTGCTTTGTCTTTCACTTACTTCTAATTTTATTCGTTCTTCCTTTAATACCCAATACCCAGTCCTTTTTTCTGTGGAATATGCTTCCTCTTGACATCAGGTCGGTCACCGGTCAATATGCATGCACCATCAGTAGTCATCATAATGATCTTTCTATAACTTTGTTTATATGTATATTTAGGTATGTGTTCTTTTTATTTGTCATAAAGTAAATTACAAATATATTTATTTCTCACCACAATATTAAACAATAGATACATGTTCAAAATGTTATGATAGTAGCTTTATGGGAGACTAGTGCCTTAACTAGGCTGCAAGCCTGTTTTTTTTTCGGGACACCACCAGTAACATACCTATAGTTAAGTTTTAAATAAATAAAGGGGTAATACCAAGGGATTCTTCGGAATTTAATGATCCAACTATTATTTTTTTGTTGTGGCTATAAATTACATTTGTATCATGAATATTAGCCGGGCTATCACAATTTAACTCCAGCAAATCGGAAAAGGTAATAACGATGCGACGCTATGGATCGAATAAAGTAAAACTCGCTCCAAACTAGGGCTAAACTAATTAAATGAAAAATTAACTTTTACGTACCTATCCTACTGTATCTACTTTCAAACCAGTACATTATACATTCTGAATTACCTGAAACATAATTCACAGGGCATCAAACTTATATCCATGGTCTTAATCCCGGTAAATTGAATGTAATTCATAGAAATTAACGACTTCCTGAAAGGACGGCTTCATGGAAAATATTTATTTATGCAGTACCTACTTTACTAAAGTAATTATGCAGTATTAGATACTTGTTAGATACGCTACATACTTAATTTTGCTTAGTTAGTAAATCCAATCTATTTAATACATGACCTTACCTAGTAGTGATAGTTCGCAACCTTTGTATCTAGATGATAAAGAAGCATCATGCGCTATTTGTAATACTTGACTTATCTAAGCTATATTAATTGTGTTCTGTAGATTTAGAGCGTACGAACAAGTGACTCAATACTAACAAGCTTACGACGACGCGTCGGCAAAGTCTGTTATAGAACAACATTAAAGCAGGAGCAAGGCTACAGATACAATCAGAGATTCATGTAATTATTCAATCGAGTGCGCTCGCACGAGGCTCATCATGGCGGCGGCGCGGGCGCACAGTGCACGCGCCCTACGAGTGATCGACCAGCTCAACACTATTGTTGTAAACAGCTACCAACCATGCAATTATATTATCTGATCCTTAATCAACAAATTGGTTAAATTTTATATTATGCAGCATCGCAGAGCACGCGATTTTCATACTCTAGGTATCTTACCTACTTTATCGCGTTCTGAGGTAAATTTTAATTAAATATATTATTATATTATCCTATCTATCTCGATTTTAACTTTGTTAACTGTAAACAAAGTTACATTTTTAGACTACTCTGCGCATTTACACAGCACCCAATGGATTTTTGAATCAAGCGTTGTACCGCTCTACATTGCTACAACAGAAATGGAGAGCAATCAAGTGCAGACGAACGTAGTCGAGTTCGCGTCTCGTGTGCGAGTAGCTTGGATACATGTACAACATGTGCGTATGAATGTAGATTTCGTTAAGTGGTTGCACTGCGTCTACTAATACCTAACTGGGTAGGTGGCCGTACTTAACTCTCACGTTGCGTTGCCCGCACGTTAGTACAAGCCTTAACACTCTATAAATAGAACTTGTCCTCGATGCGTTATACCTATGTATGTAGAAACATTCATTACACTACGATGAGGACAAGACGACGACGACGACGCGTAATGTGGCACCCACCCTGGATTACTCTCGGAACGGCAATTTATAAGAGGAAGTCGCTGATTTGCATTTTTATGAACGGGGAAGGTGAAGTGAAATCATCGTCATTACTCAGTTTTATTTCAATGCTATGTATAATATTTGATGGATAGGTTCCTAAGAATAATGTTTGTATTATGCATTGGCACCATCGTATTTTGTACCTATCAAACGTAAATGTGATTATTATGTCTATTTGTATCAATAAAATCGTACGGTCACTTGCAACTTTTGCGTATGTTTCTAGTCTTCTCGACCACAAAAGGTTAATTATAATTCCCGTTATGTATTTGCTATTCATTGAGACATTCACCAATTTCGACAACTTGGTTAAGTTATCGAAATTGGTGAACCTACCTACTTACATAAAAACAAATGCATGTGTAAATAATGTGAACCAAGGAGAAACTATATAGGTAAGTCGCAAGTCCAGCGGTAAAAAAGATAATATATCCATCATTCATAATATTTAGCTGCATCATTAGTAAACATCGTGAATTTAATTGATTATACACGTTATAATTATGTATATCAGTAACACTTGAACTTTACCACGCGTTTACACGTACAAGACCACTTAAATATTAATTTCAAGTAACATTTGCGGTATCACACCTTCAATCTTTTACTTCCTAATGTGAATTGATAAATGTTCATTTTACTGCAAAGTCAGTCAGTAATGCACTTAGGAAATGAAAGTCCTTTGAGGGATACGTATCTGGTATCAAATGGGCGGTGCCGGTGTCGGATTTCTTGCTAGCCCCAAAATGTATAAAAGCAGAAAACTTCCTCGAGTTACTGTTATTACTTATTCGCTAAGAGACGAATCGCACTGTTATATACATATAATATTTGAAGTATTTTATTTTATTTTACAGATTAGTAAATATGCTAGTAAACAAGGCAGTTCAGTTAACCGTGCTGGCAGCAGCCATGCTGCTGGAGAGCAGAACAGACGCGGCCACATCTCCCGCAGTCCGGTTCTGTGGTAGACAGCTGAGCGAGATCATGAGCAGAGTCTGTCATGCGTACAATAGTCCTTGGGACACACCTACAGGTATTATCTAGTTTACTTTAATTGCATTTATATTTAGAACACAAATATTTGGTATGTGTAATATTATTTTACAAACATGATGACATTAGCATTTGATTGTGTCAAACTTAACATTCTATTTAATTAACTAAGCAATAAAATAAAACGTTCTAAACCTTTTCAAATTATACCGCATAGATCGGAAGCTGTACACAGAGAATACACAAAAAAATGTCTGCCTACTCATTTGCTGAGAAGTTAAGTATGGGCTTCTACAAGGAAACGTTCTTGGGCCATTATTTTGACTTCTGAATCAGAAAATGATAAAAAAAATTAAATCTTTTCCGATATAAACTCAAACTCAAATTCTTTATTGCATTCATGTGTACGTACATAGGTGTTACAGAAATGTATAGTTTCAACATGAAGCCCGGTTAGGGCACGGCAACATATTTATTACATTTACAATGCAAGCAACCAGTCAGTTGGTAACAAGTTTTATTAACATTATAAAATAACAATATTAACTCGCTCTAATATTTGTGTATCAATAGAAAATTTAGATTATTATTAGTATTTGTTGTATTTTCCAATACTTAATAACAAATGTGGTATGTACTACCAATCTCCAAAGAATAATAATGACCTTATAGATACAGCCTATGTGTGATATCCGGAAAGCAACAGATATAATTGCTATCGATAACAACAACATTCAATAACAAATTATGAAAGGTCACTTATAATTCAATCAGAAACATAAAAATTAAATTTCATAACAAGTTGGGGTAAGTGCTTATAATAATAATTATATTACTTGCCAAATAATTAGATATGTAATTGAGTTCGTCTTTGAATTCTTATCAAAAGTTTTACAATAGCGATATTCAGTTGTACCTAATTATTTATCTTTGTTATTTTTAGGCAGTATATTAAGACAAGTGATGGCGCTATAAAATACATAAATGAACATTGATATGATCCAGAATAAACCAGTTAGCTCAGGCGCGACCGCATACCTGTCAGAAAAATCCTGATGCTCTCTCTGCATACATTTTGTATTAGGTACCTCGATACCGCACACTGCCACTGTAAGAAAAAGTGTGACGACTGACGATTTGTTCGCCTTTGATGCTCGGAAGGCACTCGGTGCATATTGTGTATTGTACCTGATCAAAATTTCTGACAGTATGCGAGATGCATCCGGCGAGCATCAGAATCTGGGGGCACGGCAGTGCCCCCGCCAAAGACAAGCCAAGCGAAGCGCAAGGGCACTACCTAGGTACCTTTCGAAGTGTTTCGTCGTTTTTTTTAACCCTCATAGAGTTCTTTCTTATAGTATGCGGTCGCGCTATTTCTCTCAATCAATACGTATTTATGATCTATTATGTAGTATCTAGGTATCGTAAACCTATATACTACATATAGATACTACCTACTTAACAAAAAAAACTATCTTGTTTTCGTTTATCTCACGAGGTTAAAGGGTTATACGAGTCAAAACTCATGTAACTCAGTGATCCGGTACTCGTGGGAAAAACTGCTTTTGGTGATAATATACTAAAATATACATCATAAGTACTTCAATTCTTAACTCTCAAACAGCGTACATACGAGTACTTCAGACTCAAACGGAAAATTTAATTTGAATCATGTGTGAGCAATCCGTAAAATGAGAAATCCCAAGTTTTATTAATTAAACTTTTTCCTGGCTAAGGTACTAATAATAATTGTCATTAAATAAAATATATAATAAATAAACACATAACAATTGCTTGAAATAGAAATTCGCGATTGTAATATTGGTCAGTACAATAACAGGAAAATGTATTGTCAACACTTATTCATTCTTCAATTGGTGGTTGTTTACTAAGTTATGTAGATATGTCTATGTAGGTAAGCACCGTAAGCACGTGTAGTTGTGCACTTGTAAAACTTTCATGTCCATTCACAACAGTTCGGCTCATTCATCTGTTCATCATTAGATACTTCATCTTTTCTACAAGTGTTATCCAAAGTAGATAGTCCTATCCAGTGGTCCTATCCTTACAATACAATGTCTTGCACTACATAATCCGTCTTCTTTCCGCACTATGTTCCTCGTATTAGTTACTTCTGGTCAAGAATTTAATCTTCATATCTATTTTCCAGTAGTGGAACAACCTGGCTCTGTGGTGAGAAGAAGACGAGAGGTGGGGAACGGTATCGCTGATGAATGCTGCAACCATGGTTGTACGTGGGAACAGCTTAGCGAATACTGCTCTGTCAGTGCCATGTAAGTAACTGTCCCTTATCAAGAACTACACTGAAGTCGTACGAGTATTACAGAACGTCAGTCAAAACTCAAATATGACTTAAAACTATATTCAAGCAGTTTGATTTTTTTAAACTAGATTTAAGTAAAGAAATAGGGTGCAAACGTACAGACGTCAGCACATCAACCTATCTCAATCCGTAAATTTTCTTTAATAGATTTTCAACCTCACAATAATGGAAGGTTAATGTCCGATTGGTAAAATTTGACAGATTCGGGTAGGTTGACCTGCTGGCGTCTGTACATGAGTTTACAGTGCCGTTCTGTAAATACAGGGTTGAGTGTGTCACCGAACAAGCCACATTAGGTATTTTCTTCAGCCCTTCAGGGCAGGCTTTTTTATCTATACATATAATAAATCTGTAGAAGGGTCAATTCTGTACATTGAAAATATTAATAGCGGGGGGTGTTGCTGGATCGATACCAAACCCAAATATGTGATTAAAAAAATTTTTTCATTACTCATACTCTGAAAGTAGGTCATTACATGTCTGATTAGCCGTTTGAAAGTTATCCATTGCCGCCCTAGGGAAAATTGCTTTCAACTGACAGCTGCCAAATTTAAGAAAAAAAACTAGTTCTATTTTGACATTTCTATTGAACCATGTTCAAAATTTTTATACAGCCACGAAATTACAGATCAATTTAAAATTAAAATAACATAAAGTTAATATTAAGATTAGAAATAATGACTTTAAAATAATTTAGTGTCAACTATTTCTCTAAAATATCACAGATTTCGACAAAATCTTTGCCAATTTTTAAATAATGAACATGAAAAATCCTGGCTGTATAGCTGGACGACCACAGCACAAAAATTAAAAAAAAACAAGCGGTAAAGTGACAATCCGATCTACACTGACTCTTATCTTTAAATAAATAAAATACGTTTATTTCGAGCGACTATATGACTCATAAAATGAACATAGTACTTAATACCATAATCAAAATTAAAAATTAAAGTCATCGTAATAAAAATAAGATAATAATAATAGCTTTTAGCGATCAACCAAAAAACAAATTAAACATGAATAAATTATACAATTAATTGATTCACAAAATAAAATAAAATAAATTAACTAATATTAAAAATAAATTAAATTGTAATAAAAAATCTTTAGCTAATGTTGTTAATTTTACTTTCCTCGTATTCGTAATGAAAAGCAGTGTTTACCTCGGGTAAATTACTTATTTAGTCCCTCGAACTATTAGCGCCCTCACTACGTTACGGGCGCCAAACCACGTCTCGGGACGTAAATAAGTAACTTTCACGCCTTGGATAACAATGTACTATTGTCTGTCTGTCTGTATATGCAGGCATCACGTGAAAACTAACGGTTCGATTTCGATGAAACTTGGTATAATTATACCTTATTATCCTGGGCATAAAATGGGACACTTTTTATCCTGGAAAAATACGTAGAAAAAAAAATCTTATTTTTCAGTTTTATTCATAGACGTTGTTCTGTAGAACCGCGAACACACGTTGCATTACCCGCAGTGGATTCAGCGCCGTAACCTGTAGCGCCGAAAGTCGGATTTGGCTTGAACCGTTTGCGGCACACGCGGGCCACGCCTCCCCGACTCCTATATAAGGAGCCGCGTTCCGCGCCGCGCGATGCATATAAATTCTGAATTTTGATGCGAGCGGACGTGTCCAGTGTGGCGAGCGGTCGTCCGTGGAATTAATATTGTATGCGTGTAATTTTAAACCGTGCTTTTCAGCGCGACCTTTTTGATTACTGTTCCGATCAGTTATTTGTAAATACAAGGTCGGAATTACTATGAAAAAAATACTTACTACAGAACGCGAGCTCAACAGCAGTAGCTCAATAGAGGGATCTCCTTAATTATAGGCTTAGCCGTATTTGAGTCCAATAGATATTTATAAGATGTCATTGTCAGTTACTCAAAATGGAGAAATAAACCATCCACGCGAAGACCGACATCCGCGCGGACGGAGTCGCGGGCGGAAGCTAGTAATACATATTTTGAAGGCGGCTTTATCTTAGAACATGAATAGATGCGAACAGGTCACCAAATCTAAACATAGCAATAATACTTAGTTGATAAGGCCATTCTGGTGGACAACGAATTATCTTTTGTTTTTAATATAACCTGAGCTAACTCTATAACCATGGAACGAATTATGAACTCAACTTACATTCTATCATCAACAGCTCAGAATCACCGCTGGAGGATATGGAGGCCCACATCATCGCAGACAGATCAGCGGAGCAGACAGCGTCAGAGAGCAAGGACGCGGCGAGTCCAGCAGCAGCGCCAGCGGCGGTAGGCAGCGCGGGGAATGCGGGACGGGCGGTGGGCGGGACGCGGGGCCGCGCGCGGAGCCGCGGGTACGGCCGCGCACGACCAAGGGGCCGCCGTTGTTGGTGCCGGCGCAAGCGGCGCTCGGGCCGACGGCGATCCTCCCTCATGGGTAACATGGTGTGTCTGTCCTTCGCCGCCACCTTATTCTCTTAATTACACTTTCAGAAGAAGACTTATAAAATGAAAAGTCTATGATTGGAATACCTACATCTTTTTGAATTAAATTATTTTTTCAAACTGTTCATTTACATAATTAACTAAGCAGATATATCTTGGATAAAATATTGCTTGTAAAGTTTATAATTTAAGATTTTTGGAAAAATATGAAGCCTTCTTTATTAAAAAAAAAGAAAAAGTTATTTACTGGTCTACTTGACCTAAATTGCAGTATCTTGGAAAGGTCAAGATCATCCAATAATCTAGCTAAAGACCAAAGTTTAGGTTCTGGAATGAAGAGAATAAGAAGGCAGCGAGTAACTAACCCTCATATTAACGCTAAGAGCATGTTTACTAATTGATCAGATACTAACAATTGAATGGAACTCAAATTCATCATTATCATTAGGTACTATTGTTCTATGGACTGATTTCGCTTGTCAGTCTATTGTAAATCCGCTGGATTTGCAAGTATGTTATGTTTATAAATCATTGTTGCATTATTAATGGTTACATAACTATGGGATGTTAAAATTAATTGCACGTAATTAAGTGTAAAGTGCATCGTTTACACTAAGCGGTATCTAGTCTACGAGTATGTTTAGACGCTAATTGTTCTGCCCTTACCCCAACGTCATTGCCTTACCCCGTCTGTTGTTGTTATTGTTTATATCACTCAGTCTGAAGGCTCGTGTCCTTAGTCTGTCGTAGACAAACACTGGTGTGGTAACAATCGGTCGTTGTTTTATATATATGAGAATGTAACTTTTAAAATATAAACTATACCTACCTACTTCGTAAAGAACATAGGTTATATAGGCAAAATATAAAAGAGTAAGCCTGGAAAAGTGAAACGACTCATTCAGCAAAACTTTAACCCTAAGGACACAGTAATATTCTCACGGGACCCGTCATTGACGATTCGTCAAAAACACGATAAGTACGCTATGTATGAGACAGATTGATGTTCACATTGGAATCGTGTTAGTACAAGAATCGTCAAAATTAAGACATTGCTTTTTGACAAATAATTTTTAAAGACGATACGTGATTTACAAACATTTTTCACAATTACTGATGTGTGTGATGTGAACACAGTCATGTAAGTCTTCTCGAAACGTGAAAAAAAGACGTTTCCTCAAACACCCTCGTGTGTGTGTGCCTAGTCATTAAAGTTAAAACTTTATCAAGTTAGATTATGTACAATATTTATTTGTTGTTTCATTTACCCTAATTGGTGAGTTTTAGCTTGGACACTATTTACTTCTAGCCGAGTGCTTGCATGTGCCTAGCCTACCAAATATAGGGTGTTAAAAAATTAACTGCAGGAATTTCGTGTGCGTACTCGGTATCAAAAACCAAGTACCTACCTACATTCCAAAAAAAATATTTCAAGCATTGTTCTTTTGGCCTATTAATCATCATCATCATCAGCCGGAAAACGTCCACTGCTGAACATAGGCCTCCCCCTCAGACCGCCACGCCGAACGACAATTCGCCACTTGCATCCATCGGTTGCCCGCGACCCTCACGATGTCGTCGGTCCACCTAGTGGGAGGCCTACCTACGCTGCGTCTTCCGGTCCGTGGTCGCCACTCGAGAACTTTTCTTCCCCATCGGTTGTCAGTTCTACGAGCGATGTGGCCTGCCCATTGCCACTTCAACTTGCAAATTTTATGAGCTATGTCGGTGACTCTGGTTCTTCGCCGAATATCCATGTTCCGGATTTTATCCCGCAAAGAAACTCCGAGCATAGCTCTTTCCATCGCTCGTTGAGTGACTCTTAGTCTCTCTAAAAGGCCAGCAGTCAGAGACCACGTTTCAGAGCCATATGTCATCACTGGCAACACACACTGGTTAAACACCCTTGTCTTGAGACACTGTGGGATTCTCGATGAGAAGATATCACGTAGCTTCCCAAACGCTGCCCATCCGAGTTGGATTCTTCGGGCGACCTCTTTCTCGAAGTTGGACCTACCTAACTGAACAATCTGTCCAAGGTAAGTGTAATGGTCTACAACTTCAATTGGATTGGTTTCGTGCTCTCTTCCTGAAGTCGGATGGACATGGTGGCGTTTCTATACAAACACTTCAACACTTCGATATACCTATAGTCGATATGACATCGTTGGAGGGACTGCAATACTGCCCAGGTTTCGATTGAATCGAAGGCCTTTTTTATAGTCCACAAACGCTAAACATAATGGCCGATTATACTCCTCTGTCTTCTGTATAATCTGGCGGAGCGTGTGTATGTGGTCTACAGTACTAAAACCTTTTCGGAAACCGGCTTGTTCGGGAGGCTGGAAGTCATCAAACCTGCGTTCGAGACGGTTCGTAATGACTCTTGAGAACAGCTTGTATACATGACTCAGAAGTGAGATTGGCCTGTAGTTCTTCAACAAGGTGTTGTCACCCTTTTTTAAGAAAAGAACAACCACACTCCTGTGCCATGCTTCTGGCGTAGTACCTTCGAGTATGACGGAATTAAATAACTTCTGGAGGACCAGAAGTACCGGTTTTCCACCCGCTCTCAGAAGTTCTGTTGTTATTCCGTCTTCACCCGGCGCCTTGTTATTCTTTAGCTGTTTAAGAGCCATTCTAATCTCGTACAGGCTGATGTCCGGGATATCCTCAGTGTAGTGTCGAGTCAGTTTAGCTCTTGCGTCTCGAACTGTACCGACACTGGGTTGTCTTGTTGATGTGTATAACTGTCCGTAAAACCTCTCAAGCTCTCTCAGGATCTCCGGCTTCGTCGAAATGATGCTGCCGTCGTTAATCTTCAGCTTTGTCATTTGGCTTTGCCCAATAGACGAATTCTTTGCGAAGACTTTTGAGCCCTGGTTCCGCTCGATTGCCTCTTTGATCCGTGCCGCACTATAGGCACGCAGGTCACGTCGCATTGATTTAGAGATTCGTCTATTGAGTTTGCCATATTCCGACATGTCAGCTGAAGATTGCAGCCTCATCTCGGCCCGGTCTTGCATCAACTTGATGGTTCCGTTCGAGAGCTTTTGAGGCTTATTGCGGCGCGGGGTCTTAAAGAACTTGGACCCCACAGCTTGGACAGTTTCCACCAACCCATTGTTAATCTCGTCCACAGTTTCGCATTCGGTTAGGCACTGGAAGCGATTGTGCAGTTCGAGTTGAAAGTCTTCGGGGTTCTGGATGTGGGCAGGACCAGGTCGGAGCGTGGACTTCACCAGACGAGACCTTTCAAGCTTCACATTGATATTCAATGTGCCTCTGACGATTCGGTGATCGCTACCGGTTTTCACCTTGGCGATCACAGAGACATCACTGAATATTCGCTTCTTGGTCGTCATGATGAAGTCGATCTCATTTCTGGTAGTACCATCGGGGCTCATCCACGTCCACCTCCTGGATGGCCGCTTCTGGAAGTAGGAGTTCATTAGATGAAGTTCTTCCTTTCCCATGAAGTCGACCAGTCGCTGGCCCCTATGGTTTCGCTGCCCGTACCCAAATGGCCCCACTCTCAACTCATCGCCATTCCGTGCGCCCACCTTCGCGTTGAAGTCCCCCATAACAACGGTGAAGTATGTTTCGGAGGTATGTATGGCCTCGGATATCTCCTCATACAATGCCTCTACTTCATCATCAGAATGTGTCGAGGTCGGCGCATATACCTGTATGACCTTCAACGAATACCGGTTGGTTATTCTGAGTATAAGGTATGCTACCTTACTCGACACACTGTCGACTTTCACAACGTTGTTGATGAGGGACCTGCGGACGAGAAATCCAACACCACCCTGGGATTTACGGTCTCCTTCCCGGTAGAAAAGCATGTTGCCGGAATCTAGAACTATCGTGTATTGACCCTCTCTTCGGACTTCAGATAATCCCAAGATATCCCAACGCATTTTGCTCAATTCTTCCTCCAGCTCGATAATCTTCTCATCGGTCCTCAGTGTGCGGATGTTGTGTGTTGCCAGGGCCAAAGTCCGTTGGGGGTGGTAGCGGGGCATCTGCCGGGGATTCTTAGCCTCCCCTGCTCCGCCGTTACCCGATCCGCTACCCAGACCAGGAATAGCGGAGCTGCCGGGGACGGGGGGCCATTTGCTATTGTTGTCAATCATAATGGGGGGAGGGGGGTTGCCATAATCCCCACGCTTGGCAGGCGGCTTGGGGATCGCAGTAAGGTCACCGAAAGTTTACAAAGGACGCTGCTGCCCGTCCTTCGGTGGCTGGACGTAGTTTAAGGACGTACCCGGGTCCATTAATATGGCCTATTAATATGGCCAATAAAATAAGTTATTAGTAAGTATTTCGATGAATTGCCAGTCCAAAGTCTGCAAAATGTGATGGGAAAGTTGGAATCAGCTGTGAACGCTACACACGGATGAACGACCTCAAAGAGCAATCAAATTCAATAATATTTATGGTCAAAAAAATTACTAGAAAAAAAAATTTTTTTTTGTATATAGGGACTTGTTTTTTGATACCGAGTACGTACACGAAATTCCTGCAGTTAAATTTTTAACACCTTATATTACGGATATGTCGGAAGAGGAGATCGATACCAATCGGTGCGCGAATGTCACTTACTTTCTGCATGCGCTCCTACAAAGATAATTACAGGTGCTTAGAACAATATAACCTGTATCTTTATGCAAGATCTCAAGCTAGTTATAATGATATTTATTGGAAGCAGTGTCTCATTTCACTTTTACGATACACTATATGTAAACAGAGCATAATTCTTCGAGGTGGGTCATTACGGTGTTTGAAATTGAAACCGTTAAATACACTTATCCCTCTCATTGCATCACCCTGTACCTACATTTATATGTAGGTACAGACAATGTTTCTTTGATACTGTGGTGATTTTCATTTGCCTACAGTAGAGCTTAAGAGTAAGACAGATAATAGTCTACGAGGAAAAGACTAGTTCCTAATTTTACTGACGAAAATTGGAAACTAGGACAGCAAACATACGTGTATAAAACCTCCCAAAAGACATTGGTCAACTACTCTATATTCTGGTCAATTTTAAATAGACATTGTCACAGCACAGGGAAACCCAGTGCTAATGTTAATTTCTATTGTTACAGGACCTCGTAAAAAATGTAGCACGCGCTGCTCCCGTGGTGGGCACCGTATCGCCGCTAATCACGTGGGGCCGGACACTCAACACTGACCTCTCGACGGCCAGCCGGGACCAGTACGCGTATGTCGTCTACGCCTAATAAAACCCATGGTTGTTACCAACCGAAGACGACCTGCGAATCTCTCGCTGAGACCAGAAGGAGACCGAGTTCATATCGTACGTAAGTGGACGTGGTAAGGTACAATGTTTTAGTGTTCATTATTTTATAGCGATTCATATGATAAGTATTCTTTCCTATCACAGTGTCAATTAGATTAGGAACGACTATTTATATTCATAATCAAGTTTTCCACTTTTAGAATATTATTTTAATGTAATCTAAGAAGTAGATCACAAAGTATTCTTCTAAATATTTCAAAGGTTTTTAGAAGTCTGCTAATGTTTATTTCTTTCAAGCATTTTGTATTATATTGCCATAAACAATAGATAGTAAGTAGGAGGCTTAAACTGAATATACTTTTATACTATATTTGAAGCCTTTGTTGTAAGATGCCAATTTTCCATTCTCTTTGTCCCAGTATCTTCTAAGTTAATTAAGTATCATTATTATTATTATAAAAAGTTAGTTCTCTAGGCCTTTTATTAAAATGCTTACACACAACAGTGTGCAAACAGAAAGGAAAATTGACTATTCTTAAAAAACTCGTAATGTATTTTACACTTGCAATAAAATTATCGTTTGCCATAATAGACATTCAATTAATAATTTATTATTGTCTAAGATGTGTACCTACCTATATGCTACCAATAAATCTCCTACCATATAAGAATTAACGATCTCTAAAACATCTGTGATAACTCCAACTGATAAAAATAAATCATTAATTTATGAATTTTAGTTATGTCAGCATACTAGTTGAATGTATCTTCTTGTGTTGGAAAATGTATGTATTTAGACTTTAAGTAGTTCTAAGTTCAGAGTGGACATTTGTATATAAGCAGGCAGATCTGTTCTGGACTGGATATGATGGAGCAGTAAACAGGTCTGCCACAAGCTTGGACTTGTTTCTACTGTGACTGAACTGACTGACTAGGTGGATGCTGTATTAAAATTGTCATTTATTTCTAAAAAGTGTTTCATTTCAACAAATCAAACTATTAGTAATTTTATCACAATTTCATAACTTGCTTACAAAAATATTAATCACAACTAACACAATGTAGAAACAAAACTTAATCATATCAGTATTCAACTTAGCCAAGTTGAAAGTTAGAAGCTATAAATTAGTAAAGTATATTAAAATCAAGGGTACATTATTATGTACTTACTCTGCCATGTTTATGTGAAAAATGTAGGCAGACTGATAGAAATTTACATAAAAACTAGTAAATGCTGTGAAATAAATATATTTGAATTCTAATGAAACGGACATTACAAAAAATTACAGTAGCCATTAACTCATCTTGATGAAGTAGGTTTAACATAGGTTTAACTTTCCATTCTCATTGTGACCTATCAGATATTTAATAATCTCTTTAAATGCTATCTATATAAATTCTAAAGTATAAAAGCACAAAAATGCTGAAATTGGTCATTAATATATGTCCACCAATGTGTACCTTGCCTTAAGTGAAATTGACAGTACATCATATTAATATTATTGTAACTTCTTATCTACTATAAATTAAATATCTTTTATTTCATTCAACATCTTCATAGTAAATAATCACTTTCTAGTAAAAATATACCAAACTAAATACCTATACCAAATGCTGTTTGATTCATCATTTACAGAATCACATTCCTCATATTTCCTTAGTTCAGTATGCCTCTTTCTAGCAGAATAATATTTTTTAAATATCACATACTTTGTGATCAATATAATAAGTATGAAGGCTCCTAGTCATAGTGGACCCTTATCATTGTTATTTTGATCAGAGTCTGTGGTACTAGCACCTTGGGAACTGCTATCCCTAATTGGTAATAATTGAAACCTCAAACTGTTACCCTTCATTCTCTTCTGAACTATTTTGCACATATTCTTCACTTCCTTTTCTATCACTTGGTATATTTTTTCCTGTAAATTAAAAATTGGGCATATGAGTATTATGAAAATTATTTAACAGTTTCTTATAAAATTACAATATATTATGATTATAATTTAAAATTCATTATATCACTCCTGTAATCCTCTAACCCAGGTATAAGTAAACTAAATAAACTTACAATTGACCAGTATCTAACTATCACTGGCTTTTAAATACAATTTAACCCTCGAAAGATAGTCTGCGTAAAATTTACGCATGCATTTGCGAAATATAGCTCTGTCTTTCTAAATAGCGCGAATCCATAGCTGTGCGTTTAGGACATCTCATTAGTTGCTGAAAGCTGCAGTATGGCTTAAGTTTCAAGAAGGTAAGTGTAACCGATTTTGAAATATAACGACTGAGTGCGTCAAAATTACGCATGATTATCTTTTATGTAACTTTTATGATTTCAACGTGTATATATATATTTTTTTAATTTATCTTATTATAGGTGTATATCATTATTAATATTATCAGTTTCTTTATAAAGATATTGAAGCAAAAATATAAAACAATGGGGAGTAGAAACTTGGACATAGACCATAATCCTGGACCTTATCCCGTGAGGATACCAACAGAGAAGCAGGGGACCATGAAAGTGAAGATGACGTCCAGAGCGACATAAAAGAAGCTTTTAGGGATGAGTTACAAGAAGAACAGCCCTTTTTGCCTTGTTATAATGAAGCGAAGGGCAAAAATGTAAAAAAAAAAAACACTATATCGTGAGCATAACGTTGATATGTGCTAAAGCTGTTTGTAACAGAGTTTTATATAACTAAATGTTCCTAATATATATAAGATATTCTAGTTGTTTATTTTGTGCTATAAAAACGCTGATTACATAAAATAAAAATAAGTTTTGATATGAAAGAGTAAGTGTTAAACAAAATTGTTGATTTATAGCGGAAGATTAAAGTTTTTGTTTTTTTTTAATAAATAAATAATTATTAATAAGTTATCTGCCCTCTTAATTATTCTAATATATGTGTAAATATTAGGTTGGGGAAAAAGTCTTTTCGCATTATAGTATGTATGAACTTGTAATAAAATCTCTTTGGCTATACTATTTGTATCTGGCTGGTTTTGGTATCATTGAAAGTTTAAATTTTAAAGAATTCCAAATTCAAATTAGGAAAATGTGTGATTTTCATTTGTTTTTCGTACCATCAAGATGAGTGAATCTAATGAAGAAATTCGATACATTTTAAAATTTTACTACAAAAAAGGTAAAAATGCAACGCAAGCCGCGAAAAAAATTTGCGATGTTTATGGACCTAGTGTAGTGTCTGTGAGAGTAGCACAAATTTGGTTTAAGCGTTTTCAACAGTAGCGGATTTACCGGGAAGCAAAGGAAGCAATTGCTTGGGGCCCCGCTTAGACAGGGGCCCCGAAATTTGCAAAATTTTTGCAAATTTTTGAAAAAAATTTGGAAAAAAATAAAAAATAAAATAATACAAAATAACACAATCCAGTCCATCAATATTATAAACAATATCGATTTTTCAAAGTCCCCAAGTTATTTTAAAATACTATTATAACTTATTATAACATGAACATCGTGCCTGAAATTCGAAATTTTCATAACTATGTGAAACAGGTATACGGAGACGAGCCTCGCAAAACATTCGTTGACTTGTACCAAATTATTTTTAAGGATGAATTGTGTTCAGCGTTTCCAAATGTCGAATGCCTTATCAGGTTATTTCTTACACTACCGATAACTAATAGTACAGGAGAGAGGTCGTTTAGCGCATTGAAACGCGTCAAAAATTATTTACGCTCGTCTATGTCTCAAGAAAAAGTGAGTGACTTAGGCTTACTGTTTATCGAAAAAGACAAGCTTCAAAAACTTGACTTTGATGATGTCATTCATCAATTTGCGACTGAGAAAAGTAGGAAGAAGTTGTAATTTAGTTAGTAAATTATAAAAAAACTAAATAATATATCGATTTTGCAAAATTAACTGGTTGTTTATTATTCTGGAATATTGTGGGGGGGGGGGGTTAATTTCAGAATGAGGGCCTCAAAAACCTGAGGTTGCTTGGGGCCCCGTCATAGGTAAATCCGGCACTGGTTTTCAATCCGGAAATTTTGATGTCAAATATGCACGTCGCTCTGGTCCTATAACGGATAAAATGGATGCCATTTTTGAAAAAGTGGAGCAAGATCGGCATATCAGTAGTTACGACGTAGCTGAAGAACTGGAAATTGACCACAAAACAGTTTTGGCGCATTTGAAAAAAACTGGGTACACAAAAAAGCTCGACATTTGGGTACCTCACGAGCTCACTGAAAGAAACCTTATGAACCGTGTACTCATTTGTGATTCTTTATTACGACGTAATGAAACCGAACCATTTTTGAAGAAGCTGATAACTGGTGATGAAAAGTGGATCACGTATGACAAGAACGTGCGAAAAAGGTCGTGGTCAAAGGCCGGTCAGGCTTCACAGACTGTGGCGAAACCCGGGTTAACTCGCAACAAGGTGATGCTGTGTGTGTGGTGGGATTGGAAGGGCATTATTCATTATGAGCTGTTACCACCAGGCAGGACCATCGATTCTGAACTCTACTGCGAACAACTGATGAGATTAAAGCAAGAAGTTGAAAGAAAGCGGCCGGAATTAATCAACAGAAGGGGTGTGGTTTTTCATCATGATAACGCTAGACCTCACACATCTTTAGCCACCCAACAAAAATTAAGAGAGTTTGGCTGGGAGGTGTTAATGCATCCGCCGTATAGTCCTGACCTTGCACCTTCAGATTTCCACCTGTTTCCGTCTCTTCAGAATTCTTTAGGCAGTGTCAGGTTAACATCACGAGAGGACTGCCAAAACCACTTGTCGCGGTATTTTGACCAGAAGTCCCAAAATTTCTATAGCAATGGGATCATGTCCCTACTTACAAGATGGCAAAAAGTTATCGAACAAAATGGTACCTACATACTTTAGTTAAATGTAAATAAACTTTATTAAAAAATGTTTTGAATTTTCTTAAAAAATGCGAAGAAACTTTTTCCCCAACCTATTATACAGGGTGGAGAAGACAATACGACATTAAATGAAAACACGCGTAATACTAGTTCATAGGAATAGTTCTACACTATCAAAAAAATCCAAAACTCGAAACAGAAAAAAAAAATTTTTCAAACAAACTAAATGGCATAAAACTGAATACGAAATAGAACACCATTTATAAAATATTGGTTCACTAACCTGTGGTCAGAGCGGCAACAACGCAGGCCTGTAGCGACTTGATCTTTTGGCTAATGTTCAGTAAAACAATTACACTTAATCACAGACTATTCACCAAAAAATCAGGCAACTCTCATCCGCTGGTTATTTTTTAATTAAATTATTAATCACTACCTGGATTATTGTTCAAATCACTTAGCTAAGTACGTCACTAAATTTTTCTTTTTTCGATAAAGCCGCCATTAAATTAAAACCATGTCGGTGTATTCCGAAGCTGTGTAGGAGTAACAGGCATGATTATTACTTGATTATTACATACTAACAAAACAAAAAACACGAAAACACGATAAGAACTAAGAGTCTAATCTCACTCAATTCACTTAACTCCACATAATTAGTTGTTAACACTTAACTCGATACCTATTAAAATGTTACGTGTCCTATCACTAAAATAATAAAGCATCCGATTTCGAACTTATGATAAAGAACCACAGAACGCTTAACAAATCACTAATACACGAATGCTGACGCGCCGGGTACTTGAGGAGGCGCTGCGAGGCGGTACGTCCTGCGGTACTCGTGCGCTTGCGAAGCGATGACGCGTGAATCGTCACAGGATTCTAGCGACACACTGACCTAAATTTATAGGTTCAAATTTCAGCAAAAAATTAAGTACAAACAAACCAAATTATTTATCTCTTTCGCACTTACTAATTTTTCTATTCACTTCCGCATGCGTTATCTTCTTGTCTAACTCTAAGGATACTCTTTAAGACTCTTATTGGCCTGGTTTAAGGTATAATTTTCAGTAAATCAAATTTGGCGAAAGTTTTATTTTTAAGTTCGAGCTGGCAACGTGTCTTTAATGTTTTGATGGTTTACCGATGCGGCGGTCGTTAACCTGTTAGTGCTTCCTTAAAATCAGATACATCATGTGGCAAATGTTGAAAATGAAAAATAATTTCCTGTGACTAAACCACTTGATATTTTCAAATGATTTTTTGTATGTATATTAGGAACGTCTTGAGGTATGCGAAGTTAAATTTATTGTCGTATTGTCATCACCACCCTGTATATAACATACGATTTTATTGAAATAAAGGAATAAACCTCAATCTACAGCTAATCAAAACACATGCGTAAATTTTACGCATGAGTATCTTTTCCGTACTACACAAAATGATTATCTTTCTAGGGTTGAAGCAACTTACAGTTTTATTTGCAGCTTCGGCATCCTCTCCAGCAATAACAACTTTGACCTCATAGTGCTTTTCAACAAGTTTCATCATTTTCTTCACTCCAGTCATCAAGTCGTGATCTCCTATCTTTGTAGACAGTGATATCAGTTTTTCACCTTTAATTAAATTATTCTGACGGGCTGCTTGTTTCTCCTTTCTTTTTGCAAGCTCTTCTGCGTGATATTCTGTACTCGTCATCAACCTAAAACACAAATTCTTGTTTAATAGGAAAATAAACAGAGTATTATATTGTAAAAACTAAGAAGTACCTAGGTTAGATTATGCTCAATCTAACAAAATGATTAATAAAAATATTGATCCATTTAATGAAATGAAATGAAATTGTTTAATTGCCAGATTTGCATCCACATAATTATGAATTATATAAAACTATACATATTGAATTAATTAATAATAATACACAATTAGTTTTAAAATTTAAAGAATAACTTACTTGAACACAGGGCGTCTGGTCTTGGAGTCTGCATCTTGTATCTTAACAAGTTTCAAATCCCGCCTTACAGATAAATTCTGAGCATTCTTTATATCTGTGATACTCACTGAGTTGTCTGGGCTTATCAGAGTTATTCTGTTTTCATATGTTTTCTTTTTAGGAACATCTTTACCATCAGCATTAATAATTGTTTTGGTTGTGGCCGTTCGACACTCCAAAATTCTTCTCACGCCGATTGTCGAAACTAACTTATTCAGGTTAAAATAATTCATTTTGGAATAATAATATATTTAAAGCTATTTATTATTACGCAAAAAGATTTATTTGTTGGTTTAACATAAATCAAAAATCAATCATGAAAACACATTTCGTGAATTTCTGTCATCCTCCCTCTCACCCACCAGGTGACAGTGACACTTGCTTGACATTGACAGAAATAAATAAATGATGATGAGGTCTATGACTGTAGAAAGAGAAAAAGTATGGAACTCGTGATACTTATTTCTCTTTCCCTCAAGAAAGAAAGACAAATCAACAAAGCGCATAAGAAGAAAAGGGACAGAGCATAGCTATCTCCATCTCGCAGCGCGCAGCGTAGAAAGAGGAAAAGTATAGAACGCGGGATAATTACTTCTCTTACCCTCAAGAAAGAAAAACAAATCGACAAATCGCATAAGAAGAAAAGGGACAGAGCATAGCTATCGCCATCTCTCTGCACGTAGCCAGTTTTTTCAAGGCCAGACACAACATTTCGCGGATTTTTGGGATACCAGATTCGGGCAATATAATTATTTCACGGACAATTCGGTCTGTACGATAATATATGAAAATTGATAATTATTTTTTAACAAACATTCTACATGCTATACAGGAACAGGATACAGGAATTTGAATCCGTAATCTACACTAATATTATAAAGAGGAAAACTTTGTATTTTTGTTTGTTTGTTTGTTTGTTTGTAATGGATAAACTCAAAAACTACTGGACCGATTTTAAAAATTCTTTCACCATTAGAAAGCTACATTATCTGCGAGTAACATAGGCTATATAACATCACGCTATTACTAATAGGAGCGGAGCAGCAATGAAAAATGTTTCAAAATCGGGAAAATGTATTCCTTTTCGAGAGCTTCTGTTGCGTGCGCTGCGTAAACGGTTAGAGTTACGCAAAAAATATGTATTACGGAATTATTCCTCATAAAAAGTCCTAAAATAAAGTCCGCGAGAGGATATATCTATCTTTTAAGGTTAAGTCACTATAACCTTTTTTATGGAAATCAAATTTGTTTTAAAATAATGCATTATTTGCGAAGGTATTTTCATTAACATGATATTAATCCTTATCCAAATAAATTCGTTAATCATCACAAGCATTTAATTTTGAACGTAATGCCATGCATCATTTGATTTCAATGAATATCTTAGGAGATACCTATCACAGTTTTAAAATATTACCGCAAAAAAAAATTACGGGCTGGGCATGACACAATTATTATTCGTACTCAACGGTCGCTTGATGTGTTAATCCATTCGTGGACACTACCAAGTTTGTTGTTGAGACACCTCACGACAGAAACAGGAGAGTATCCTGTGGACGTTTTTACAAACCTATTCATCTACATTACTCCTATTACAAATACTTCTATATAATTATATGTAAGTATACATCATCTGGGAATCATACTAAAATTGATTTATCGTGGGCTTTAACAAGATTTTTCTGACTTATTTAATCAACAGCATTGGTTGCTAGGCAACAGGCCCATAGTTTTTTTTTTTGGTATCTTTATTTGCTTCTAACGGAAAAGGCAAATGGCTTAAGCCCATACAGCCTAGGCCCATAGACTTCCTACTATTTTGTCTTTTTGCTATGGCAAAATGAATTACGTACTAAATTAGTTCCAAAATTCAACACCTAAAGGTGCGTACAGACTATGTAACATATAACATGTTATACAACATTGTTATATAACATCTTTCAAAGATCCCTCTTTGAAGAGTGGTTGGAGAGGCGCTAGGCGTCATCACCTTCAACCTGACGCAAGTCCTCCCGGGCACGGTTGTTTCGGGAACTATCTCAGGGATACGGCGGCAGGCGAGAGGAATGGGGAGCAGTCAGAACGCGTGAGGGAAAGGACATCCTCCACCTCTCGCCCCAGCCACCGTTGACGACGCCCAGGGCGTTGGAAATCGCGGGGCATATCCAACCGCTTGCGGACGGGGTGTAATGGGCTCGCTGAGCTCGCCTTAGGGTAGTTGAACACATGGGATCAAACTTAGGCTTTTGGTAACGGTAATCGACATCAACGCAGACGGAGCCGCGGGGGACCGCTATAGGTTATATAAATCAGAATAACACATAGGCTACTTTTTGTCGCGAAAACCGACATCCACGCGGGCGGAGCCGCGGGCGACCGCTAGATGTCTACTATATAAAAATAAGTCGGGTTTCCTTCCTGACGCTATAACTCCAGAACGCACGAACCGATTTCCACGGTTTTGCATTCGTTGGAAAGGTCTCGGGCTCCGTGAGGTTTATAGCAAAGAAAATTCAGGAAAAATATTTTTTTTTTCTTCTTTTAATCACCAAACTAAATGTTACATAAAACGAAGCCATCTGGTGGCGAAACGGAGTTCGCCGGGTTTGCTAGTCTAATATATAAAATTCTCGTGTCACACTTTTCGTTGCCATAGGTACAGTCAGCATCAAAAGTCGATGACCACATTCAGATTTTCAAAATTACTGTACATTTATATCACCCATAAATCGCTTAACAAGATAGGCGCCAGTATTGAATGAACATCATTAAAGTTCAAAATTAACTGAACACTACTCGTCAAAGGTCACTGAACACCGTTTTGTCAAAAATTGCTGATCGTTATAATATCAGAAAACGCCATAACATTCAGTTTTACAAAAGTCACTGAACAATAAAAAATACTTGTTTTAATTAGGTATCTAGTGTAATCACGACAATGTCTAAAAATAACTTCACTTAATAAATAACAAAAGTGACTGAACAATATAAAATACTTGTTTTATTTAGTTTTCTAGTTGAATTCACGGCAACGGTCAAAATTAACTTAACATCATAAATGACAAAAGTCACTGAACATTACTTTGTTTCGGATACGTAGCGTGTAAACTTATAACTTCTATCTAAAAGTAGCTGAACTGCATACTAAAAAATCTTCCAATCGTGTCCTATCCAAACTAAATCATGTAAAAAAAATTAAATGGATGTGAATTTCGAATGTAACTTTCCAAAATAATTTTGTTTTTTTTTCATAAGATCATTGAGAAATATTAGAAGTGGGTGTTCAAGCGGCAAGCACATTTTCCCATTTTTTTTATACATTCACTTTTCTTGATTGTCGTTCCGGCAAGCACTTCCCGATAAGCTAGCTGACGAAATTTTGCACACGCTCTGAATTTTGATGACAATACATGACTAGCTAAGAAACGTCATAACAAATCCAATATGGCGGCCTCCCCAAGATGGCGGACTGGCTGTTTGAAATCCACCCCCATGATATGGGTATCAAATAAAAGGGTTTGCTGTCAAAAATACAAAAAAAAATAGTCACGTGACTTTAATCCAATGTGGCGGACGTCCAAATTGGCAGACAGGCTATTTGAAATGCAACCCTATGATATGGATATCAAATGAAAGGGTTTGCTCTCAGGAATACGAAAAAATAGTCACGTGACTTAAAACCAATATGGCGGACGCCCAAGATGGTGGACTGGCTGTTTGAAATCCACCACCATGACATTGGTATCAAATGAAACGGTTTGCTGTCGGGAATATGAAAAAAATAGTCACGTGTCTTAAATCCAACATGGCGGACATCGAAGATGGCGGATTGGCTATTTGAAATGCACTCCCACGATATGGGTATTAAATGAAAGGGTTTGCTGAATGGGATACGAAAACAAATATCACGTGACCTAATCATCCAATCCAACATGGCGGCCGTCCCAAGTTGGCGAATGAGAAGTAAATTAAGTTTGAATATTAAAAGACTAAAAAGTATAATTTTAGTCTTAACTATAACAATCATAAACTAAGTCGATGGTATGAATCTGAACAGAATCTGCGTTATTTTTGAAAATGAGTCTTATTGCTTTACAAATAAGGTTACAATTCAATCGAACTATAAAAATGATTAATTACGTCGATGGTATAAATTCAATCAGAATCTGCGTGATTTTTGATAGTGAGTCTAACAGCTCTATACGAATACGGTCACTATTCGATCGTGATACAGAAAGTTTAGATGACGTCGACGGAATATTTTTTAAGCGGAATATGCTTATTTTTATAATCATGCTAGCGAGTTTATTTTGGAAAATATGCTTCAAAATAAATAGATTTAAAAAATCTAAAAACCCACGTTTTTAAATGTCCTAAAAATAGAAAATAACCCTACGGGGCTGAGAGAGGGGCCACTCAAAACGTGGGGGCGTATATTATTTAAGGGATTATTTATGGGATATATTTACATGACGTGTATAGATCGTGGGTGTAACTTGCAAAGGTTTGAAGCTACCCTGAAAATTTCAGCCTGCTAGCTTATCGGGAAATGCCTCAAAATTGAGTTGCAAAAATCCAACCGGAACGACAAACAAACAAAAACGTGGGAAAAACACGCTCTTAGCACGGACTAAAAATTATACTTTTTAGTCTTTTTATTATTCAAACTTAATTTACTTCTTATCCGCCAACTTGGGACGGCCGCCATGTTGGTTTGGATGATTAGGTCACGTGATATTTTTTTCGTATCCCATTCAGCAAACCCTTTCATTTAATACCCATATCGTGGGGGTGCATATCAAATAGCCAATCCACCATCTTCGATGTCCGCCATGTTGGATTTAAGACACGTGACTATTTTTTCATATTCCTGACAGCAAACCCTTTCATTTGATACCCATGTCATGGTGGTGGATTTCAAACGGCGAGTCCACCATCTTGGACGTCCGCCATATTGGTTTTAAGTCACGTGACTATTTTTTCGTATTCCTGAGAGCAAACCCTTTCATTTGATACCCATATATCATGGGGTGGATTTCAAACAGCCAGTCCGCCATCTTGGGGAGGCCGCCATATTGGATTTGTTATGACGTTTCTTAGCTAGTCATGTATTGTCATCAAAATTCAGAGCGTGTGCAAAATTTCAGTCAGCTAGCTTATCGGGAAGTGCCTTAAAATTGAGTTGCAAAAATCCAACCGGAACGACAATCAAGAAAAGTGAATGTATAAAAAAAAAAAAAATGGGAAAATGTGCTTGCCGCTTAAACACCCACTTCTAATATTTCTCAATGATCTTATGAAAAAAAAAACAAAATTATTTTGGAAAGTTACATTCGAAATTCACATCCATTTAATTTTTTTTACATGATTTAGTTTGGATAGGACACGATTGGATTTATAACTCTAAAGATTTTTTAGTATGCAGTTCAGCTACTTTTAGATAGAAGTTATAAGTTTACACGCTACGTATCCGAAACAAAGTAATGTTCAGTGACTTTTGTCATTTATGATGTTAAGTTAATTTTGACCGTTGCCGTGAATTCAACTAGAAAACTAAATAAAACAAGTATTTTATATTGTTCAGTCACTTTTGTTATTTATTAAGTGAAGTTATTTTTAGACATTGTCGTGATTACACTAGATACCTAACTAAAACAAGTATTTTATATTGTTCAGTGACTTTTGTAAAACTGAATGTTATGGCGTTTTCGGATATTATAACGATCAGCAATTTTTGACAAAACTGTGTTCAGTGACCTTTGACGAGTAGTGTTCAGTTAATTTTGAACTTTAATGATGTTCATTCAATACTGGCGCCTATCTTGTTGAGCGATTTATGGGTGATATAAATGTACAGTAATTTTGAAAATCTGAATGTGGTCATCGACTTTTGATGCTGACTGTACTCCTCCGAAACGGCTTGACCGATTTTGATGTTTATTGTGCTTATCCGGTATCTATGAGAATCGGCCAACATCTATTTTTCATCCCCCTAAATGTTAGGGGTAGTCCACACCTAATTTTTTTTTTTAATTATTTATATGGCAAAACAACGTTTGCCGGGTCAGCTAGTAAGAGATATAAAAATAAATTGGTGGGAGACTTCAGCTCTTTCTCGAAGTATTTTTTTTTTTTGTGTTTTTATTTGTCCGCGAAAATGAGTGAGATAATTTATGTATTGGTGTTTCCCCTATTCATAGTTCATAGGTAATTCCTCGATCGACGGACCCGATGGGAAAGTCCCTATACCGCTCAATATAAAAATCAACATTAAAATTACTGATATTACTACAAGAGTATTGATTAAACTTTACAATGGCCATTTTAAAAAGATCTAGTCTGGAAATGAAATGTTAGGTCGAATTAATTTGAAATAGTGTGAGGGCATTATTTCAAATTAATTCGAACTAAAAAGAACAAAAAAAACACTGTTTAAAATAATAAAACTGTTTTTTTTTTCAAACCTGATATTATATTCCTAACATTCAAGGGACGGGGTCACATCATACTCCACCTTGCATAATGTTGACTTAGTATGGCTTAGCCGGTTTCACAAACTTACGCCATTAAATTCTTCTCAGTACTTAATTAGGCAAATTCCCTTAATCTGAAAAAGTCACATGCAATGATGTTTTCCTTCACCGAAAGGCAATTGGTCTGTTAAACAGGTTATCCTTTTGACATATCATTACCCATATCGACCATTAACGATCACGCGTGATAATAATGTACCCGCTAGCCCGGTAAAAGTTTGCAGTATGACAACACTCCCCATTCGTGACTTCAACATTCTCTTTCTCATAGGGCTACGCCAAACATGAATCTAGGGTTTCTTTATCTAAGTCTATGACCTATGCTGGGACCCTAGTGTGTGGGCCACACAAAGGGGTTTATGGCCCCAGCACCGAACGTTAAGGGCTATTGAAGGACACCGTGGATTTTAGTCAGTACAAGTCTGACAGTCCCTCCCACCCTGCCCTGGGTGGGAGGACTCATTTGATGATTTTACCACGATAAATAAAAAGCCCCCATTCGCACTAGCGCTTTTTTGTTTGGTTTCCGTGTACGGTCGCGTTAAAAAACCGCTTGTGTGATTGGGTTCTTATCTTTTTTTATTATTAGTATTCTTTTTTCTTCGCCCCACACACGCCCCAAGCCCACACTAGGAATTTTTCCTATGTCGTGGGTGCGTTTACAAACATAGGTTGCTATCCCACTGGCGTTTTACGAGCGTTGGCGTCTCTCCACGACGTTGACTTCGCGAGTCTCTAGTGGCAAGCGTTCGCCTTGCGCTTTCGCAACGTTAACGTCGCGTTTATTGGCAACAGGTACAAACGCCGTCCGCGTTAACGCTTGCCAAGCGAACGCGACGTCAACGTCTTTGGCGTTGGAACGGCCATAGAACCTCACTTACAAAAACACCCAGAAAAAATGGGGAAGGCAAGTGTCAAAGTGAAAAGTGACATCTGTGTCCCAAAAGAACTGTCAAATCAAAGGAATTTTCTGAAAATAAGCGTTTTATTGATGTAAAATGATTAGATGTTGTGTAAAAGGCTGTAAAAATGATGGAACATACAAATTTCCGACAATTCACACTATCAAGAAATAATGGGTAGCTACTGAGACTGCTATGAGAACAAAAATTGTATTATCACTAAGGAAAACCTATACAATAAACAAAAATCTACCGATTCGAAGCCGGGACAGGCCGTTGGTTGAATTTATTAATGAAATTCTGTGATTATACCATAACTAAACAATCGAATACACCTTTGAAAATAATATCTACTTTTCTATTGGATGTTAAGTATTGCATCGCTCTTTATATCATGAAATGGTTCTTCTGGTGGAAGAATTATCACCGGGACCGAGATTTGTGATAGTTGTGGTGTGAGAAAGTTAAAATTCTTATCATATTGCTCCAATCTATAAAATAGATGTAAAATTAGATGAAGAAGACAAACACAAAACTTGATGACATTTTTCTCAATATAGAATGTCAGAAGCAGTACTATATTCTTTGTAGAGGCTAGCACATGTTATACCTACTTAAAAAATACAATTTTAAATCCTAACTACAAGTAAATGTGTATGTAGTAAAATCAAATTTCTAGCCTCTCAACTAAATCACTTTTTTTTCCTCTTGTAGATGCACCGCTGCGACTTAGTTCTTGTTTTAGTGTATGCACTTGCATTGACGAATAATTTTCCATATTTGTTTTTTAGAATAAACTCAATTTTATAACAAAATACGTGTTTGTTTTCTGTACAAGCTATACAGTAATCTGACATATGGGACAACGATCGCAGCGACATCTACGAATAGCTTTGAGTTGCCATCCCCATTACTGGCATTTCCCGTGAATGTGGTCTGTGTTCTAATAAAAACATAAATCATTTTTGAAATCAATTGGTTGCCAAAAGGCTCGTACTCCAAATTTGAAAGTTACTTCTGTTTGTAAAAACTTATAATCTGTCACTTTGTTTTGACTGTGATCGGCAAAATGGTGTGTGATAATTTTTCCCGCAAATCTCGAAATATTTAATTAATCTTAAGTCTAAAAGGGAATCTTTACTAACTAATTCAATTCTTTATATTTCAGTCGGCACACAAAACATTTATTATCAAGCGCAAGCTTGCCAAAAAGCTGAAACAAAACAGGCCTATCCCACAATGGGTTAGAATGCGCACTGGGAATACAATTCGGTAAGTTGTGTTTTTTTTACAACAGATTCTAGATACAAATGTTTCGTTTATTAAGCACTCAGATTCTCGAAAACATTTATTTTCAGCATAATATATTTGGTGTTTGTATAATCCAAAATACCTAGTGCTTTTTCGAGTCGTTTCGTGCATAATTGCATGGTTCGCTACATACTATCATGTAGATACCTTGGTACTGGAAAGAAATGCACTGGTGGTAGTATAATTATATTGTCTGATATCTGACGTTCTGTGAATTACAGTACCTACTGCAATGGAACGCATTGTGGTTTCAAATTGTTGGCATTTAGGTACCGATTACTTGAAAGCATTAGAAAGTAGGCATAACGTGCTGAAACCCGCTGCCAGGGTGGGGCAAGAGCCCCACCCTGCCCCACCGTGGCTATGCCCATGCTTGTAGTTAATCAATTATTCCTGGACTTTACATTTTTTAATATTAGTGTTGCTGGACATAGTAGCTCGTTTAGAAACAAATGGCATAATATATAAAGGCCTCCCCCCAACTGTCTCCATTTTTCTCTGTCATTGGCCGTTGTTGTCCAGCCACCAGCTGCTATGGCTTTTATCTCGTCCACCCATCTTCTTGGCCTCCCTCGTTTCCGTTTTCTATGCCTTGTAAACCAGTGCATTACAGATTTCGTCCACTTCTCTTTGCATTTGAGCTTTCTGATAGTTACTGTAACATCCTTTGTTCTTGTACATTTCTTAAGCCAATGGTTCTTAATTAAGATAAGGAACATTGCAGATCAATAACAATTTCTATTTTCTTTTTCAGCTACAACGCTAAGAGGCGTCACTGGAGGAGGACTAAGCTCAAGCTGTAAGCTTGAAGCTTGTATTTTAACATTTTAAGCTAAATAAATTCCCTTAACATCTCGATACTGTTGTTTATTTTAATTATCACCTAAATTACTCCACATTATACAACTACAGACCACACATACATATTACACAAATGGTGCAACCATAATTTATTGATAGCTTCATTGTGCATGCTTGCCAAGAAGTGGTAGGTAGCTATCACGAAATGAACTCTTGCAAGTAATTCCACTTCGTAGAAGTGCGCGCGCAAATAATTTTCAATACCCTTTGTATGCAAGGAATCCTATTCTTGCGTACAAAGCGTTTCAAAAATTATTTATATAGATAGTCTGTTGATGAAAAGGGCTTGGCGGAAACAAATTGTGCGTTCATCACACACTACCTGAAAAAAAAAACAATAAATTGAAGCCGAGTTACCAGAGCCTGTGCGTTTCTATCAAGGCACTTGAACTTGAGTTTACCTAAGCTACTTAGCCATTTAGTCAATCAACTCAAATGCACCAAGTTGGTAATAGGCAGATCCGTCCCAGACTTGAGAGCAATGCACCATGTCCAAGCTTTCACTTTATACAAGGTGAGCTACCTGTTCAGGCTTGGAGTACCTACCGTCTCACCTCGAAACTACTTAGGTACTACATGAAAAGATTCACATTTCTAGTATCATCGCGTCTCGGTGTGTACTGACCCTAGTTTAGGGGTAGGAGGAACAGAGTGGAAAGTTCCTCACTACCACGGTGAAAAGGTACCTTCCGACCAGACGGGTGTTGTGTCTGGTGAGCTTTAAGACCCTAGCTAGGCGTGTCTTTCCGCAAAAAGCCAATTCCACCCGGTTCTATCTTTCTGGGGTGTGTAACCATACCGTTAACCATCTCGACCTTGGCGTTACGTTGACATCAACCCTCAATTTTGGTCCAATTATTGAGGCTAAGGCTGAGTTGGTTTCAAAGAAGTTGGAAATCTCTATTAAAAAAAATGCACGCTGCGTCGCGTCGTCGGCGTCGGTAAAATATTATTATGGTTTCGTGTAGTTAAAATAAAGTTACATTTTGAGTTGCAAATGAGAACGCAACGTCGTCTCGGTGTGAATAATTGACTTAGCAGTATTGAAGTCGACTACCGACCTAGACTGGCATCACCCCAATTACAGACTGCCTCCAAAGACAGGATCAAGCTCTCAACCAAGCAATGTATCATTGCACCTAAGTGAAACATAAGCTACTGACTGAATGTGATAAACCTACCTGTAATAAAGTCCCACCGTTCCCAAATTCCCAAGCATCGTGTTAACTACAAACAAATCAACCATAGCTGGCTATGTTGCATAATCAATGCCGTTTTGGGTAGGTAGTGTAGCATGTTTATGTCCAACGATTATGGTCGTTGTTTATGTTCAATCATCACCAGGCGGTCAACGACCTGCCGTGCGGCTTTAACAATTGAGCGACGATGGTCTGATTTGGTAATCCTTTACATTGCCTATGTAGATTGTAAAGAATAACGCCAATGAATATGGTGAAAATCATTTTATATTTACAACTTTATAATCAAATCCAATGCACCATTGAAAAGTATCACAATTTGCTAATACTGAACTGTGCTAAATTGTTCAGAATTCCGCACCTTCCCACGGAAATATAAAGCTTCTGCTATGTCAAGTAGTGTTGTCTTTGGAGTCACTCTTTAATTTCTCTTCTTTTTTCTGCGCTGCTGCTGACTGGGACAGCAAGTCTTCTAATAATAAATCATTATCCATCAATTCAGTACTGCCCGTTCGCTGTAAAATAATGACCATTATTAGACTTTGATTAATCGCTGTGTTCGACTTTAACTGTAAACAACTCTAATAACACCTGAAACCATGTTTAAGACTACTCGGCTACTTTATTATTCGGACAATCCCTTCAGTGTTTGAATAATTACGAGCAGCACCCATATTGCTACGACACAAGGCTATAAAGTAACTGCCTTTATTAGCTAGGTATAGCTTTATTATGAACATGACTTAAAAAGATGCTAAAGGAGCAAGGATTATGAGTGGCGCGTGGAGGCGCAGCGCCGCCGCGCCGGGGAGAATTCCCGCTGCCCCGACAATTCGAGGCGCGGCGGGAACGGCACGGAGTGGGAAGCGGTCGCCTCCTTCTGCGAAGCAGCTCGCGAAGGAGGAGGCGGGCCGCGAGAGGGAGGACAGCGTCCTCCCTCCACCCCAGCCGCAGTGGTAGACGCCCACGGCAACGGACGTCGCAAGACGATCTCCGCCCGCGTAGGCGCGGGCATACGGCCACATTTATCGACGCGGAATCGACTTAAGCCGGTCAAGAAAACCTTTATGTTAACGTAATAAGGGTGTTACTAATGCCATTCGCATCGGCTCGGCTCGGATGACGCGATCCGATGCGAATGGCATTAGTATGTGGGGGGACCCTAATGGGCAACTCGCCACCCGACCATGGACCATGCGCGGGTCGACGGCGCGTTGTGTTCCACGCGCGCCTCAAAGAGCATCAGCATGATGACGGGGTCCCCACTTTAGAGGGCCAAAGCCTGCCGGGGTCGCGGGACTTATTCCATTACCGTGACCCTGGAACGTAAAGGGCTATTGAAGGACACCATGGATTTTAGTCAGTACAAGTCTGACAGTCCCTCCCACTCTGCCCTGGGTGGGAGGACTCATTTGATGATTTTACCACGCTAAAAAAAAGGAGCAAGGTTGGAGCAAGGATAAATATTTATGTAGAGCCCTGTAAACTTTCGATTTTTTAATTATGAAAACCGTTTTACCTGTTGCGCGCTCACAGACCGGGCCATGAGTTTCTGCAGATATTTTTCTCTCCGATGTTGTTCACGTGTGCTGCGCAAGCGATCGAAGTCATCTATTTCCGGATCCTCGCCGCCATCTCCTTCATCCACTGAAATCGAAAAGATAAAATGTTAATTTAATATACACGGAATAAACTTTCTAACATAACAAACAGGAGCAAATATTTTATTTTATCATGACCGCCATTCGAGTCATCCGTTCCGAGAAATCTGCATTGATAAGGAGGCGGGAACCTGCGTTTTTCCGTTAGAAAAAATGTATTTTGGTTTCCCCGGGATGTGAATTGGAATTGGTATAATTCAAGGAAACTAGTTTTCCCGTAATTCTGTATGAAAATCAAACCAAAACACTTATAGGTATAAACACAAAAAACTAGGTGATTAACTGTAAAAAAAAAACAATAGAGAAAAAGATAATATTATAGCGTACACAAAGTTTGGCTTCCAGCAGCGCTCAAGGACGGCCCAACATCGCTGTCAAGTCGTGGTCGTTCATTCGGCAGAATGAAAGAATCCTGCGTATTTAGGGACTGAGCCGCAGGACTCAGGTCCCCTCCATCGCTGGGTCGCACGTTCCACGGCGT
The DNA here is from genome assembly GCA_950005045.1 of Agrotis exclamationis. Taxonomy (NCBI): domain Eukaryota; kingdom Metazoa; phylum Arthropoda; class Insecta; order Lepidoptera; family Noctuidae; genus Agrotis; species Agrotis exclamationis. The sequence goes on along the minus strand of OX465425.1, from coordinate 11,528,724 downwards.
AGGCGCCGATGATGACAACCGAGTATCTGTAAAACGGATCGTTTAGTGAATCACTGAATAAAACCGTTAACGCCTACCGAAAAATGCAAAAGTTTTTATAAAATATTGCTGCCTGGGCTTCAAATGGAAATTATACCCTAACTGAAGCGTTGAAATAAAACATACCACTCAGGACACCGAACATTTACCAATTATAATAGTTATAATGATTTTTTATATCGACCAATGTTCATGTCCGCAGCCATTGACTTATATACAGTAATCATTGTCCGCAGCCAATCTGGAGTCTAGTCCGGTTGGTTTGACTTTTATGGAAAACTAAAGCAGTGCTGATCAAAAGCATTTGCTGTGATTGAATTAAATATTTTAAGCGACCTCGCGCACTACGCGACTACCACCACGATTGGTTGCTCAGCCGACTGTTGTTTTTACCGTAGAAAGTTCGACCAATAAGAAATCAGGATTGGTCGCACACCGACCAATTTAGTTTATGTATCCGCGTCTGGTCGTGCGAATAATCGTGATCGTGGCCGCGTAGTGTGCGATGACTCTTAATTTGATACATACTCAGGTACATACATAAACTCACGCCTTTTCCCATGAAAATATGAAATAAAACGTACAAAATATTAGGTTGGGGAAAAAGTCTTTTCGCATTATAGTATGTATGAACTTGTAATAAAAATATCTTTGGCTATACTATTTGTATCTGGCTGGTTTTGGTATCATTGAAAGTTTGAATTTTAAAGAACATAATTCCAAATTCAAATTAGGAAAATGTGTGATTTTCATTTGTTTTTCGTACCATCAAGATGAGTGAATCTAATGAAGAAATTCGATACATTTTAAAATTTTACTACAAAAAAGGTAAAAATGCAACGCAAGCCGCGAAAAAAATTTGCGATGTTTATGGACCTAGTGTAGTGTCTGTGAGAGTAGCACAAATTTGGTTTAAGCGTTTTCAATCCGGAAATTTTGATGTCAAAGATGCACGTCGCTCTGGTCGCCCTATTACGGATAAAATGGATGCCATTTTTGAAAAAGTGGAGCAAGGTCGGCATACCAGTAGTTACGACGTAGCTGAAGAACTGGAAATTGACCATAAAACAGTTTTGGCGCATTTGAAAAAAACTGGGTACACAAAAAAGCTCGACATTTGGGTACCTCACGAGCTCACTGAAAGAAACCTAATGAACCGTGTACTCATTTGTGATTCTTTATTACGACGTAATGAAACCGAACCATTTTTGAAGAAGCTGATAACTGGTGATGAAAAGTGGATCACGTATGACAAGAACGTGCGAAAAAGGTCGTGGTCAAAGGCCGGTCAGGCTTCACAGACTGTGGCGAAACCCGGGTTAACTCGCAACAAGGTGATGCTGTGTGTGTGGTGGGATTGAAAGGGCATTATTCATTATGAGCTGTTACCACCAGGCAGGACCATCGATTCTGAACTCTACTGCGAACAACTGATGAGATTAAAGCAAGAAGTTGAAAGAAAGCGGCCGGAATTAATCAACAGAAGGGGTGTGGTTTTTCATCATGATAACGCTAGACCTCACACATCTTTAGCCACCCAACAAAAATTAAGAGAGTTTGGCTGGGAGGTGTTAATGCATCCGCCGTATAGTCCTGACCTTGCACCTTCAGATTTCCACCTGTTTCGGTCTCTTCAGAATTCTTTAGGCAGTGTCAGGTTAACATCACGAGAGGACTGCCAAAACCACTTGTCGCGGTATTTTGACCAGAAGTCCCAAAATTTCTATAGCAATGGGATCATGTCCCTACCTACAAGATGGCAAAAAGTTATCGAACAAAATGGTACCTACATACTTTAGTTAAATGTAAATAAACTTTATTAAAAAATGTTTTGAATTTTCTTAAAAAATGCGAAGAAACTTTTTCCCCAACCTATTATAAAATGTTGAAAAGAAAAATAATACTACGATCTACGATGTTTTTTGTCCGAGAACCACTGCAATGCTTCGAGATAGTGATGATATCATAAATTCGTCTTCATTAACACTATTAATTAGTATTTAGTATGTAAAATGCATCTCGCATGTTGCCTTGTACTAATTTAACAGCTGAATGCTTTACGTTTTATTGTCTTTAATGATTAAGATACTCGCATTGTTTATAGTGTGAATAAGTTGTAACTAAAATTCTGTTTCTATTGAGGTAAAAATATTTCCATGAATAGAGCATGAAACATTAATCATGAGTAAATTATGAGGTCATTATTACTTATTAAACTTGTAACTAACTACTTCATAGTTCTATAAAGTACTACACAAAGTAACAATGAACTGGAAAACATAACAATAAAATAAATCGGATAACTTACTAGAGTTAGTATGGTTTGAGTTTCTCGAAGGGACATCCACTGGGTCACTCGGCGTTTGTGGTGCTTGAGGGAATAAACTCATTGCTGTAGGTCTGGGAAAAAACAAACAAAAATAAAATTATTGAAAAAGTATTTAACTGTAGATATAATAAATAAAATACTCTTTAATTCGGACATGTAACATCCATAGTGGGTTAGTAAACAATTAAGAATCTTATAACTATGTTAGTAATGATAAAACAACCAAAAAACATAATAATAATTAAATCAAAACAAAATTGATGCAAATTACATTAAATCAAATCAAAATTAAATCAAAATTAAAATTAATTAAGTCAAATTTAAAACTCAAATTAAATTAAAATCAAATTAAAATCAAATCAAAATCAAACCAAGTTAAAATTACTTAAATCAAAATTAAATTGAAATTATAAAATTAGATCAAAATTACATTAAATTAAAATCAAAATTAAATTAAACCAAAATTAAAAATAAATTAAATTAAATTAAAAGTTACTATTTAGTGACCAGCTGGCTAGTAGGGATACATCTTCTTATAAGGAAGTCAGATATAGTACGCGTCACATAAAAAGAACGCTGGAAGAAAGTGGTGAGGGTGTGTTTGCGCATGGGTACAGTCTCTCATGAAAGTTATGTGCCTATTATTTTATTTTTGAACTAGGCTTTCGCTCGCGAGTCGTGGCTTCCTACCTACATATTATTTTGTTATTTTACCTTATACCACCAAATAGACCGATAAATCGCCTATGCGCAGCTTGACCGCCAGCATTCTTTTTACGTGACGCGACCTGTAAGCACCTAGATCAGTTGTTAAAAAAAACCGGCCAAATGCGAGTTGGACTCGCCCATGAAGGGTTCCGTAGTAGCAAGCATAGATTAGAGATATAACTATATTGAGATAAGTAAGTAATATACACCAACAATAAAAATAACTTTTTTGTCATAGTGTTTGTATGAATGGCAAAGTTATATTTGCGGTTTTTGAAAATGTACTATATCTCAAAAACTGCTAACTGTATCTCATCCAAACCAATTTTCGTTGGAAGTTTTTGTTGAGGTCTACATTATATTTTTTTTTAGTTTTATCATTGTCTTATTTTAGAAGTTACAGGGGAGGGGGGACACATTTTACCACTTTGGAAGTGTCTCTCGTGCAAACTGTTCAGTTTAGAAAAAAATGAAATTAGTAACCTCAATATCATTTTTAAAGACCTATCCATAGATACCCCCACACGTATGGGTTTGGTGAAAAAAAAATTTTTGAGTTTCAATTCTAAGTATGGGGGTTACCCCCAAAATTTGTTTTTTTTTGTGTGAAAATCCTAATGCGGTTCACATAATATATCTACTTACCAAGTTTCAACAGGATAGCTCTTATATGTATATTCAAAAAAAGTGGCTGTGACATACGGACGAACGGACAGACATGACGAATCTATAAGGGTTCCGTTTTTTGCCATTTGGCTACGGAACCCTAATAAAAACCGTCCAAGTGACAGTTGGAATCGCGCAAGAAGGGTTTCGTACCGTAATCTATAAAAAACAACACAACTTTAAAAAAAACCTTGTGTTAAGCAATAGCGAAAATGCGAAATGCCTACCTTACTATTTTAAAAACCAGAGGATCTGAAACGGCCACTTCAAGCAATATTCTTAAGGACTCACTTCGCAACGTCATTTGCTGTTCTTCTATTTCATTCACGAAATGAATCATTAGGTATATTGCTTAGTGGACACTGGCCGCGCTAGACCCGCAGCTTACCTATTCTACAGGTGTCAAGGGTGTCAACTTACATAAATAAATAATAATTATGATAAGAGCCGATAATGAGTTACGGTAGTTATAAATAAAGTACTACCTAACATTTTAAAGCTGTGACGTCAGTACACATCATCACTCCTTAACATCACAATACTGATAACAAAGCAGTAACTAGAAAACGTTTGACGCATTTACAAGGAGTGACTGAACAATGTCTTTGTTGGGTTTTCATTAGCATAAACGTAACATTGTACAAGGCATGCCTAAGAGATCATCACCTTATCGTAGACACTATCCTGTTTTTTTTAAATCTTTATTTATATACAGGATGATTTTTTTTCAACTGGGCGTGGAATCATGGATGGCTATATGCGAAACTATGAGGAATATCGAAAAACGTTGAAAGGAGTCTCGAGGCCGATTTTGACGAAAACTAAAACTGCATCATTGGATTTTGGAAAATTCAATAATCCTGACCAGGAATCGAACCTGCTGATTTTGGAAAATAAAATCACACCCTGTATTATTACACCATTCGATAGTGTTGCTAATAAGGATCAATTTCTGGGAAGTAATGATAAACGGCAACCTTATGGAAGTAGCATATTTTTATGAAATTGCTTTTTATGTAGGTCACTTTACTTCTACTGAGCCAATCTATTCGAAATTACAAAATTTCGTTGTTTTCAATGTTTCACTCGATTTGACGCCTGAACAACCGCACTGTATTCAGCAATACGAAATTATTGAATTGAACAAAAAATATCATTATTTCAAAGCAGAAGCGGTTAATTATACAGTCATTGCCTTAAGATTGATCAGTTTTTTTCATAATTAGACGTTTTCCTTAAGTTTGGCGTACCTATATAGTTACTTCCCAGAATTTGATACTTATTAGCAACACTATCGAATGGTGTAATAAAACAGGATGTGATTTTTTTTTTTCCAAAATCAGCGGGTTTGATTGGGTCAGGATTATTGGATTTTCTAAAATCCAATCACGCAGTTTTAGTTTTCGTCAAAATCGGCCTCGAGACTCCTTTCAACGTTATTCGATATTCCTCATAGTTTCGGATATAGCCATCCACGCCCAGTTGAACAATTCACCTTGTATATAGAAAAAAAATATGTTCCTATTCTCGCATTTACAAGATGAATTTCCCAACTGGGCGTGTATGGCTAAATCTGAAACTATGGGGGATATCAAATAGTACCCAAAGGATGCTTTTTTTTTAGCCTGGTAAAATCATCAAATGAGTCCTCCCACCCCGGGCAGGGCGGGAGGGACTGTCAGACCTGTACTGACTAAAATCCACGGTGTCCTTCAATAGCCCGTTACGAGTATGTCCCGGGGTCACGGTAATGAGATAGCGATGAGCGACCAACCCAAAGGATGCTAGTGATCGATTTTGATGGAAACTGAAACGACATTTTTAATTCGATATTTTTAGCCAGGAACCAAAACTAGTACAGTAACTAAGTATAAGGCCTGAAACACAGGTTTAAATTAACTTAGTTCAGGCAGGTCGCTACATATTACTTAAATCCCTAGTTAAATATCGAGTACCTGTAATGAATATAGGTACTTATGTTATACACTAATTTTTATTTAGGCACTAATATAAACCATTATATAAGACTTTTACTATGTTAATTTTTTGTGGCTAAATACGAGTACATCTTTGTAAAAGTTTTTGAATAAAAATTTATTTATTTATTTATATTTTCCTAAAAACTAACAGCTTTGATTCCTGACTAGGACATTTGGTTTTTATGTAAATCGGTCCCGAAACTCTTTTGTCTATTTTTGCCATTCCACATAGTTTAGTTCGCAAATTATTTATACCTTATCAATGAAGTCGCGAGATAGACCCTACCTACAGAGTAAACTACATTTATCTCGCGACTAGTATTGTTTACGTGTTTAATTACCGACTGAGTCCATAAAATATGGTTATTTATACCTGAAAGAAAATTTTAATGTCTAGGTTTCAGTCTACTTAATATTTATAATGTACTATTAGTTGTCAATAAAATAGTCGCGGGACTAACGAATTACCGTGACCCCGGAACGTAAAAGGCTATTGAAGGATTACCGTGGATTTTAGTCAGTACGAGTCTGACAGTCCCTCCCGCTCTGTCCTGGGTGGGAGGACACAATCAAAAAAAGGTGTCAATAAAATGAAAATACTGTCCATTTAAGTACACTTACCTGACTTCAGGTCGTTTCGCCATGCTGGTGATGGTTGCCTGCTCATCAACTTCCTCAATCACATCATTGGCGATCTTCATACTGCCCCCGCCGGCCGCAGCTTGCTTGTTCAGTGTCGGATTACTCGCAGATATCGTGAACCTCGAACCTGCATTGTTAATGTGCATAATCACTTTATGAAACATCTGATTAACGTACGGTACTGAACTATTAATTAACACTATCGAAGATGACGCATGAATGAGATGGATAAGAAGCTGACTGAGTGTTTAACAAATGGCGTATTAACTGGCACAGCCGCTCGACAATTCTGTAAACAAATGCCTACTTTAGCTGTCTCCGTTTTGTCGCCACACGATGACTATATCCAAGATAATCTATTTACCTACCTCCAATACAGCACATTTATTTTTCTATTTGCTTAACCCACTTTCTTATTTGTTTCGTTTAATTGAAACAAAACTTTCTTAGGTAATATAATATAGATGGGCATATGGGGTATGTTTGTAGATGATGTCCTCTATACGGCAAACTTTATCTCCGAACAAGGATCAACTTTTAATCTATCGGTCGAGCTTTTATGCGACAAAGTTATAATGTCTCCGCTCTCGGAGCTTTTATGGTTAATATGACCCCAATTCTCAGTTTATTGTACAGTACAGCGAATCATCATTCGAGTTAATTCAAATAGCGCCGCAAAACAAAGGAAATCAACTACCTTTATTATTATGTGCAAGATCGATGGGAAATTGTGCAGAGTTACCATCGTGTCTCAACAGCCGTAACGTACCACCATCAGTTTGTGTCGCCGACCCGCCCCTTTGGTCCTCCTTCGAGAACAATCTCTTCAACATTGAAGTGACGGAGGCGGTTCGCGCCATGTTAGTCTGCTGCAGCGATGCCATAGAGTTTGTGGAGCCCATAGAGTTCCTCACGGCGTCGTCACGTTTCCCGCGCTTGCTGCCGCGGTTCACCATGAAGTGGATGCCCGACACAGCGTCGTCATTCATTTGCAGTTGCTGTTAGCGTAACAATATGTTAAATAACATAATATAATGTAACATCGATTGGTACATCGAAGGAGGCACATGATATGCCATGCTGTTATTTTAGGAAAGCAGATAATCGATCAATTCCGACGACATTTTACTTAGTGAAAGATAAGATTGTTACTGGAGAGTCGTTAATCTTTGTAAAATAAATATAATAAATGCTTATTATATACAGCACAACAAAAATGCAATAGAGTCAGAAACTAAGTAAGGACCTATGTACCTAGTTAGAGTAAACAACGGACAGGTAGAAGGTAACATTAACATCGTCAAGTACACACAAGAAACTTTAGATAGAGGTAGCACACATTCATCACACAACGGCGATAAAAGTATCGATAAAAATATACATGTTCAACAAATATTGTTCAGTTTGTGACCATGAATTGCCATTGGCATATAATAATCTTGATTCCATGACGCCATGAATCATTTTCCTATGACATCAAAACATTGTTGCGTTTACAATCTGCCTAAACAATTCATGCATACATAATGTAATAACTAGATGCAGTTTTACATATACCTAATCATTAATAATAATAAAAATTTACATAGACGCCATAATGATAAAATAAATCAAGATTGTTAACACAACGTAGAATATCTAGCGTGGTGAAATTAAAGATTTATTAATGTCAGAATTAGAAAATTATTAAGGAAGGAAATTGTTAAATATTATTTTGTTAGTCATTCAAAAAAAGCAGATTTCTTAGTAATTGTTATTATCATTCAATTATGTCGATATAGGAGATTAAATATATATATATATATACGAATATAAGTTTGAGTGTTACAAATGATAAAAAAATGTGGTAAATTAATATCCCGGATTTAAAACCTGTGTTGAAAAACCAAAAGTTAATAATAAAACATAATGAAACAGCCTAAACCAATTGGAATTAGGCGCAGCAAACCTTAAAAAATTAAGTGTGACGTAATGTACAAGGAAAATATGTAAGTACTGAGTAGGTAAGATTGAATAATGTCCTGCAACCTGAACACCGACACACTGCGAAGCTCCATAAATTCCGGGCGTGCAGCATGCTAATAAAATGGTCGAATCTAACCTCTGGGGGGTCGAACTTGTAACTCACGGTGTTGGAGGGGTTCATCTCGTCGATCTTGAGCTGCGAGGGCGCGGACAGCACCATGCTGCGCTGGCGCACAGGCACGGCCACGCGGGAGGTGGACGGCTCGGGGTGCTCCTCGCGGTTGTTCTCCGTGGCTAACGTGTATGGCAGCTCCGAAGGGAACACCTCGTCCCAGTACTGATCCCTTATCAGTTCCGGATGCTCGTGGTGCATCTCATCAACGATCATGTACGAAACCTAACGAGACACGCATGCATGCTTTATCAGTTTACATCGAAAATTTAATTGGCACGAATTATTAATGATTAATTTTCTAATCCGACTTACCTGCAAATCTCTGTCGATCAACCAGTTCACTTCAAAGTCGTCGTCATCTTCACCGAAAGGATTTATAAGTGACTCGGCCACTTTCAACCAGCCCATATAAAAGAAGAATTCTAGCGTAGTAAATATGGGAAAGTAGAGATCTATATTACTAATATTGACGGTATCGTTGCGTTGTAACTTATTGTCGACCCATTGACTGCCTAAGGCAGATGTTATAAAATATGAGTATACTGCTATGGTAACTACCTGAAAATTTAATGAGGAATTATAATTATAGATTAAGCAATGAACAGAGATTCGGCGGTCGTAAAATAAATACACACCTGAGTATATACTAGAGGCACACTAATAGTATCGTAACTAAGGAGAAGTCCAGCTTGTCCTCTGAATTTGTTTAATTCATCTATAATCGTCTTCACTGCAAAATCGTCTCTTATTCGACCCTCTTTACGGGCTCTGGTAACTATGCTAGTCGCCCACACTATTGGTAACCTGAAATACGAAGATTTTATAACTCTTTTTGAACAGTGCTTTATGAACTATGGACCTCGATGAAAATTGATAAGTTATAATAAAAGTTGATGATAAATCGTTTCCTTAATGATTTATCAGTAGGTAAATTGCTGCACGCTATGTGTGATAAACTTATGAGAATCTTACGAACTAGAATGACTAACAGGAATTGGTATTCATATCACTAACTATGAAACAGGCTTATCTAGGATCTAGGATTAGATCATCAATGGAAGTGTGTTTCAATTGACAATAAAAAGATACTCATACCAATGTTTCGAGGGCTTCGGAAACTTGTCATTTAGATTGTCGAGGATTGTCTTTTCATTTTCAAGAAGAAGTCCAGCATCCACGAAGTTGTTGAGGGTAGGGAACCGTTTCTTGACTCGGGGTGAGATCATCGTGAGCACCATCGTAAGGCACAGACAGACGTAGCGGACGATGGTCCGCCGCATCAGACGCCCGCGCTCATCCTGTCCTCAAATTGCATCATTAACTACTTATGTCCTGTCTTTGCAACTGCGAGTTTACTATTTTACTTAGTTACGTAGATTCCTACTACCATAGTACAAGAAGTTCTTAATTGAGTATTCTGCATAGAGCAGGCAGGATTGCCTTAAAAAATTAAATACTAAGCACGAATAAATGATGTTCCACTCCACCCATTTACAATATTATTCTAATAATTACTAGGATTTTTAATTATAACTAAGAACCAGATCGTTGATACTCCATTATTTTTGTGACAACCATAGATATTTCTGAGGTGATAACTATGCGTCTAATGACAAAATTATGGTCGTATCATGTTTACGAGTTTGAATGGGTTTGCTGTGAGCGAGCTTTTTTTTTCGTTTGGGATTCGGGTTGTATGCGTTCGGGAACACCGACCCGGCAAGTGAGTTCCACTCCTTTGCTGTTAAATAGAACATGATTAGTTCCGGAAACAGTCTACAGATAACACGCGTCATCGCGTTTTTACCCTATTTGTATGACGAGTGCTATGAGTATGTCACTGAACTGAATTTCAATCTCAAGGTTATCACCACTTACAATAGAGCGGACTATTTTTTTGTACTTATCTATTTTTATAAATGATCAAATCTTGCTTTGTTGTAAAATAAGTAACACAGCTTTAGTCGGTGTTAGTAAGGCGAAACGTGTTCGCCGAGCATATGTTTCCTTTTTTTGTGAAACATGCTTATTTTTGTTTCGTCTACAGCGCACCGCCAGAGTGATCTATTTTTACCTCTATTTATTTAATTTCAATCAATTTACTCTTGTTTGAACTGAGTATTGGCTAACGGATCTAGCAAATTAAGAAAACCTTGAACAATCAATTACCTATAAATAAGTTATCGGTGAAAAATATAATTCATGATAATAAAGATCTATTACGATATCGATAAGATCATTTCCTCAAATTGTATTTATCAGCTGATTGTGTTTACTACATACATATTTCCGTCATCGTTTTTGTAATTTCGTATCACCGAAAAAGTTACTAGCACATCATTCATTTTGGTACGCACATAATACTTGTTTACGTAATGTTACAAGAGATAAGATTACCTACTCAAGATTGCAAGTTATAAAGTAGGTACCTACGTCGCCTTGTGTGAAACTGAATGGAAGAATAATGAGTAAGTAATAAGTTATACAATTATAGACATGCGGAAGTTGTGTCAACACATTGAAGGCATAGAAACGACTAAGTAGCATTAGAATAAGTTATGCCATGAGGCTACTACTGACCGCTGTCTCTAGTACTATTAATTTACTTAACTACTGACTAATTAATTACCAGTAGCACTATTTCTTTCTTATCTTAAGAGCTGGCTTAACATCACATAGACTGGCCATCGGTACCAGAGTACTAATCCACCTGTAAAGCGATAACATCAAACTGCGTCAACTTGTTTATATGTATTTACTGGGAACACCCAAATACTCCGAAATATTTTATTCCGAATTTCGATATTCCGATTTTCAAAACTCCGAATATCATAATACCTAAAAATTACAATATCTATTATTAAGAATCACGAAATTTATTTAACCGAAAGTCGTATGTCCGATTTCTTAGTTTTCCGATTTTCACATATTCGAAAAATGTAATGCTCGATGAGTTCTCATTCCGAAAAATGAAATTCCGATTTTCAATATTCTGAATAAACTGTTCTTTTCGGAATATTGAAAATCGGAATTTCGTTTCTCATTCTACAAAGTCAGTGCCAGAAACGAATTGCTGCAAAACCGGCTCCACGTAGTTTTGTCTACCGTACTCTTAGAGAGTCATTTAAGCCTGTGTAGGCGCGGAGTGGCGAGGCGTATCCTCTGGACTTTGACTGTTTGCCTTCAGGATTGTTATTGTTATTAGGAGAACTTAGGATCCATGAGCGAGCAAAGCGAGCTCGGGACTTGGGGCACACCGACTCGGACAGGTTAGGTTTGAAGGGGATGGCGGGGTCTGAAAGACCCCGCCATCCCCTTCGTGTTAGGTTACTTTAAACCTTGCTCACAGAAATAGGAGCCCCGCAAAGCGGGGCTCCGTCAATCTACCTTGGTAGGTGGTAGTCAACAAATTGACCAAGGATGCAAGAGCGAGCGAAGCGAGCTCGGGACTTGTGGCACCCCGACTCGGACAGGTTAGGTTCGAAGGGGATGGCGGGGTCTGAAAGACCCCGCCATCCCCTTCGTGTTAGGTTACTTTAAACCATGCTCACAGAAATAGGAGCCCCGCGAAGCGGGGCTCCGTCAATCTACCTTGGTAGGTGGTAGTCAACAAATTGACCAAGGATGCAAGAGCGAGCGAAGCGAGCTCGGGACTGGGGGCACCCCGATTCGGACAGGTTAGGTTCGAGTCAGGTTAAACCTTGGCTTTAAACCTTGCTAACAGAAATAGGAGCCCCGCAAAGCGGGGCTCCGTTGAACCACGTTAGTGGTAATATAACTTAGGAATTCAGGATGCGATAGCGAGCAACCCCTTGGGGCACCCCGACCCGGACAGCTTTCGTTCTTCTCACAGGGATTTTTTGTAATATTATGAATGAAAATACGTAACTCAAAAATACATTATTTTAATTATTAAAAAAATGTTTTTTTTTTTTAACAAATTATTATAATTGAAAAGAAAATATTCTTATTCAAAAGAAATTCTTTTATAGAAAAGTTAAGAGGCATTTTGACTAGGCGTTTTAAAAGCATACTTTTCTCTGATAAGCGATTAAATTTTCGGAATTCTAATTATTCGGAACTTTAATAATCGGAATTTTAGCCATCGGAATTCGTGTTTTTGATGTTTCGGAAAATTATTAATTCGGAATTTTTGATATTCGGTCTATTGAAACTCGGTATTTTCAAAATAGTAATTATAAACGTTAGGAATATTGAAATTTCGGAATTATGAAAATAGGAATAATAATCAATCGGAGTTGTTATATTAGGAATTTTGAACCATTCGGAATTATGAAAATCGGTATTTTGAAATTCGTATTTATGAATTTCGGAATAAATTTTTTCGTATTATCGTAGTGTACCCGTATTTACTATAAGGTTTGTAAAGGTCAAAAGGGAAACGTACCTTTAAAAATCTTTACTCGTGGTAATATGAATGGAATTCCCACGATTTGCGAATGAACGGTGCTCAGGAGAGCAAGACAAATTCCTGACAAGCCCAGCCTAACAGTAGGATATATGACTGAAAAATATTATACTAATTAACAAAAAATATTTGACTTGTATTAATTTTTTTTCTTTTGTTAAGTTATGCCAAAATTAACGAATTACGGCACTTATACAGGGTGATTTGTTATTCGATGCGGTCCTTGAAATGGGTGATACTAGACCTTATTTACAACAATATTAACCCCGACAATATGGGGTCTAAACTGACTGGTTTTAGAGATATCGAACTTTAAAGATTTTTCGAAAAATTTCCACCTCTCCCTCATTAAGTGCTTATTGTTAGAAATTAACGATAGTTATCACTAAGAATTTATGCTTTTCTGATAGAATATGAACGACTGAATCTAGTGAATACAAGTTTGTTATAAAACAAAATCATATCTTGGGAAATTAAGTGTCATAAAATTTCTGTTTTGAAGATTTCTGAAAACTTTCCTTGTCTTTCAAAGCATATTTTTCAAAATAAATGTATGACACTTGGTGTACAAATTACAGAAAAAACTTCCTTGTCTCATTACCTTTATAAAATGGTGTCACAGTATCCACTTTTAGTTAGTGTGTTACCAGAAAATTAGGGTTGTTACTAACAAAGTAGTAAATCAAAGAAAATCGGTTCTAATGTTTTTTCGACCCAACATTTTTTTTCTGTGGTTTTGGTCCAAACTGCTGTCTGATATTAGCTTTTTGAGTCAATGCGCTTAATTTTGGTCGATCGCATCAAGCAAAATCGGTCTTTATCTGGAGTATTTTTATTTTACCTATGGACCAGATAGTCAAACCATCAATTTTCATTCATTTGAAACAGCTACTTGAAACAAATGTACAATGACGGAATGTTTAAAAGCTCTGGTTTCGCAAAAAAAAAACTAAACTGGCGTGCATAAAAGTTGGGTCACCCTACTTGTAGGACAGGTAAAAATACTCCAGATAAAGACCGATTTTGCTTGATGCGATCGACCAAAATTAAGCGCATTGACTCAAAAAGCTAATATCAGACAGCAGTTTGGACCAAAACCACAGAAAAAAAATGTTGAGTCGAAAAAACATTAGAACCGATTTTCTTTGATTTACTACTTTGTTAGTAACAACCCTAATTTTCTGGTAACACACTAACTAAAAGTGGATACTGTGACACCATTTTAGAAAGGTAATGAGACAAGGAAGTTTTTTCTGTAATTTGTACACCAAGTGTCATACATTTATTTTGAAAAATATGCTTTGAAAGACAAGGAAAGTTTTCAGAAATCTTCAAAACAGAAACTTTATGACACTTAATTTCCCAAGATATGATTATTTTTACAACAAACTTGTATTCACTAGATTCAGTCGTTCATATTCTATCAGAAAAGCATAAATTCTAAGTGGTGACTATCGTTACTTTCTAACAATAAGCACTTAATGAGGGAGAGGTAGAAATTTTTCGAAAAATCTTTAAAGTTCGATATCTCTAAAACCAGTCAGTTTAGACCCCATATTGACGGGGTTAAAATTGTTGCAAATAAGGTCTAGTATCACCCATTTCAAGGACTGCATCGAATAACAAATCACCCTGTATAATTGGCAATACGTCACTTCACAAGCAAGTACGCAAGTACTTACATTTTACTTGCTTGTGACGTCAGCCCCCACTCTCGAATTTAGATGTGTTGTAAATTTCCCACAAAGTTAATTTGCCACAGTTTTTTAAGCCTCATACATTGAAAGTAATTCGCCACAGCTGTGGCCACAGCTAGATTTTGTTATTGCTACATTTCTTCATTTCACATAATTTTTACTGAAAACGGCGGCACCAATACCTCCATGATCCTGTTCTCTTAGTCTTCTTACTTTCTGTTCAGATTCCACATTGTATCCTCGTTTTGTGCTGGATTTTATTATTTAATTGTTCTGCTATCCGTGCGGAAAAAAGAAATGGGGCAAATTTACACTAAACAAAATACAAAAAATAATAACTGTGGCTAATTTACCCATATTTTTTTTCATGGCGAATTAACTTTGTAGTAAATTTACAACAAACCGTTACATCTTTGTAAATATTCATTGATTAAACAAAAGCAAAAATACGTGTCCGATATTTTTTTTTTAAACTAGTAACGGACGGACTAATTTGATTTGAAATTTTTTATTGTTGTCTACAAGCCTATTGCCGGAAGAATCTATTATCATGTAGCGACAACCAAGTATTCCATCTAATACTAATTTCTACCTACATAACGTGGGATGGACCAAGTACCTACGTATAAGAAAAAAAAATAACCAGCACAGCAATATGTAATTATGGTCATAATTACTAAATAGCATTGTAATAGTCTGTAATAGCCTGCAGGTTGACAATCAGTTTCGTACATACCTGTCCATGTATAGTGGCGGAGACAAAGACAGCGATAGAGTCGGGCCATGGAATGGTTGTGTATTGACTCCACCAGCGGTTCATCACAACAGTGACGTAGAAACCTAGCACGAACGACAGGGGTATCGCATTCCCGTGAAAACTGCAGTAGTTCACAACACCCTCGAACAACCTGCAGAAAAATTAACAAGCAGTTATACTACAATGTCATCATTATCATCATCAGCCTATAAAATTCCCACTGCTGGGACACAAGCCTCCTCTCTGTGAGGGAGACTGGGCGACCACGCGGGTCTAGTGTGGATTGGTGGATGTCACGTCTTCCTATTTTTGGTTCTAGGACCTGGTGTGGTGTCCTCATGATGTTTTCCTTCATCGTTTTGAGAGCATTAGTGATGAAATAAATTACACAAAGTAATACGCCTGGCTGGGTCCGAACCCACGACCTGAAACACGTAACTCGGAGAGCCATATCACTGGACCACCACTACTCTACCACTGCTCTTGTAGTCTCTAGCACAATGTACTGCACAGTAATTCAACTTCGTTGTACATTGTACCCTGTCGATACAAACGTAGGAACTTAATGGAAGAATTTCCCAATGGCAGCGTGCATATCGTTCATTACAACCGTGAATGGCTGTAACGTAAATTACAGCGATTCACGATAAAATATTAAAATGACCTTGCCACACGTAGATTTCCAAGTATTACAATATTTTTTATTTCAGGTACGATTTCAATTCAAAACTTTCATTTTATAGTTTTATACAACTATAATTATAATTGTTTTAGAAAGTAACATTACTTTGTTCACGAAAAGTAATTTTCGCGAACAAAGCCCAAGGGCTTTCAGTGTTCAAAGCGACAGAATGTGTTTCAGAAATAATTTGTAGCCATATACTCGTATGATTCTCATGTTTTCATGTTGGTAAGTAGTTTAAAGCATTTCAACAAAAGTTAATTAAAAAACCAGTGTTCTTACGTCATGCTTTGATAAAAATAATTATATTATGTACATACATTCGAAAGTGGTTTGTGAAATAATATTCGAGGGGGTTTCAGAATAACTATTTTATATGTATATTTTTTATTTTTGATACACCTGATATTATTTTATCCTCACCTTTTAGAATGTTCATCCAGTAACAGCCGATAAGTCAAATTTAGGCTGTAGTATAAAAGCAGGAACACTAGAAGGTCCAGCCATACTAATTTGTATATACTTCCACGCCATCTGAAACACAACAATCAGTTAATTATAGTGTGACATTAACTTCCTTATCAGAAAGGTAAGTGCACGATACGTATAAGGTGAGTAACTGAGTAGGTATTTGAAAGTAAATGCAACAATCAAACTAATTACAGTGAGCTACAAATCTACATGTACACCAGTAAATAATGTCATCAGTTAAAATACAGCTCACAGATTAGAATGAATAGATCCTACAAACAACATGCTGGGCTATACACATTTATGAAAAAGGCTCTATTCTAGATTTAATTGTATGTAATAACTTTATTAACTTTTGATCTGTAGATTTTCATACATCCGGAAATCTCTTTCCTACGGGTCTCGTATTTCTGCCGGTCTCGGGACTGTCTTATCCGTGGTAACCGTGTCCCTGGAACGTTAAGGGCTATTGAAGGACACCGTGGATTTTAGTCAGTACAGTACGAGTCTGACAATCCCTCCCGCCAGTCCCGCCGTGCGTGGGAGGACCGATTTGATGTTTTTTTTTAAGGGGTCTCGTATTGTCCAGTACCTTTGTTGTGGCAATCAAATAGGCAGTATTCAACTGCATCGAGTTAGTCTGGAAGCCGGTCCTAATGTAATTAGGAACAGGTTCGGCAGCTGATGATACCCATGTGAGGAAGCCGTTAAAACTGTTCCACGCATGGTAGTTTTATGACATATGTACGTTTATCACTTATATTAGTATGCGTATAGCTGTTTTATAGCCTAATATTTGAGTGTAGATTACGTCATTCGTGATCGTGATTGAGGATCGACGAATAAAATGAGAGAAATGGTTTAGCTGTATGAATTGTCAATTTGATACCTTATTTGTATGCCAAAGGAAATTCTATAACGATTCCATGATATTCAGCATAGATAATTATTTAAGTACTAGAGAAACGTGTTTGATAAAATAAAGTTGGAATATTGAAGTGGTAAATATTATGATAATGGTCTAGTAAAAAGTATTGTGTTTTTCTTCATAAAACCGCATAATACATGGAATAGTGACTTAGCTATAATACCAGAGCGCTGTTAACGTCGAAGAAAAAATTGCAAGCAATCAAATATTGTACCTACTAGCTTTAAATATTTATAATTTAATTACTAAAAAACGTTATTTCTCTAACTGTGAAAAACAAAACAGAACCTCTAACACGTAGGTAAAACAAAAACAACAAATCATTTTTCTATAATATTTATAACGTCGTAGGAAAAACAGGAAATCTGTTTGTTTCATTTCTTACAAGAAGCAGACTATTATGCAATTTAGTTACACACAGAAGTCCACAATTCGTCAAGCTCTGCGATACAGATTATTCACTTGCAAGACAATGGATTAATTTATCGCTAAGTCTTTACCACAGTAAGTTCCAATTGTATCGGTGTAATAATCGCGTCGGTGTTAAGGTTTAGCCTTGGGCTTGCCTGCGAAGATACAGCATAGAGCTGTCGGCTGTCGGGCTTATGTTAGTCGTGCAGCACGCGATCTCAACTAAACACGTCCGTTATTATGAATATTATGATACACACATTTTGTCTGCCTTGTGATTGTTTGTGCCAAAATAATACATTGATAATAATAATATGAGTCTATAATCTTATCTCTTTGCAGCGACTGAGATGAACAACATTTTGTACTGCTCAGAAGAAATATTGTTTGAAGTGTTGGTAAACATTTCCGTATTCGTTAGTAATATCGCGAGATAAATACTTTACATATTAATTGCATTTAAATTACGAAAATAAATTTACTGAATTGGAAATTAATGGATTGTATTTTAAGTAATTTTAACGCGCTGATTTTTATGTTCACCAAAGCATTTTCACGAGGAAATTAGTGAGTTTTCAAGTTAGTATGACGCTTTTAGTTGAAATTAGAATGCAAGCAAAGAACTACCGTGTGCTACTTATTTCTGATTTAATTATTCGTGTTATAAATATTCATCAAAACTTACACTAGAAAGAAGACTCGTTTCGAATATTTCACTTTATATGATAAAGCATCATAAAACGTCTCCTCAGTTTCGCGCCACGCCATTCCGCATCAAAACTTTGTGTGGACTGACTCAAACATGAATTGGGGACCACTTTAGAGAGTATTGTTCACAAAAAGAGTTGCGCGAGCGCAACTCACCGAGTTGTCGCGTTGTGCCTCAGAGACCGACTTAACTCACTGTATCAACGCTTTGAAACCTAGTGGGTTATAGGCAGGCATGTACTGAATTATTACACAATTTGCCACATACAAAGAGAGCATCAGATTGCATACATTAAAAAATACAATACGGTCTAACGAACACAGATAAATACCATTTTAATTCAGATACTTCCGACTTTATATTGTGTTCTGGTTATGACTTCAGCAGATCAACGACCACGCTTTAATCTGCTGTGATGATTAAACACTATAGGTACTTGACAAAGAAAAGGGGTAAATCCTGACGCGTAATTAAGGCGTAGACTTATCTAGTTAATGTCAGTCTACACACTATCTGAATATTAGCAAGCTCTGAGGTCAACAGACAGGACATTACGTCATCCTGCGCCACGCTTTTGGTTTGTGCCGCATTGTGGGTGGACCGGACTATGTTTTTTACAGTTTAAGAATCATTCACAGGTTTCGTCATAATTGTAGCTGCTTAGTGTTGAGTATTGGAAAACCCAAAACTGCACATCGCTTCGGTGTTAATTACCAAGTCTCCTTGACATGTAGTTGTCAAATGCGTTATTTAGTATCGCAATCGCGTTACACATTTAAATGAACCATCCTCTGTGAATGACTCAGACCATAATCAAGGTTTAGTAAGTAGGTACACGCTAACCGCCGCGCCAGTGTGATCGATTTGAACAGTATAATTATGTTATTTAAAAGTAGGATTTGAGGATGGTACTATTAATATTAGACATGGTAGGAGTACTGTGTCGATTTGCGAATGGCTTGTTAGATTTTTGACGACTCAAAATTTTTTTAAACAGCAAGCTTACATCCCTAATGGCAAGTGGTCACGCTCACGGCTACCTATGGATATCTGTAAACTTGAAATGTCTCACGTGCCCTTGATGCACGTGCTGATTTACAGCGGTACTCTTTGTAACAATAAATTGACAACACAAAATTGTATCTGCGCCGAACTACCCGGAGCCTTTTTATTAATGTAGGTACGCAAAGCACTTGGTGACCGGATCTGGAGTTCTTATAATAAAGGAACTTAGGTCAGTCAATTTCAAACCACTTCCCTTGTTTACCTAATAAAAATATTTTGAATCCGGTTTTACTGGTATGTATGGTCGCGTGATAAATGAACAACACTTCAGTTTTACTACTTGTTGCCTGTTTGGTTAGTTTATGAACCAAAAAACGGGTCATTGTTTACCTGTGACTTAATATATCCGTTGTTGTAAACACAAATAAGTACTACTTAACCGAGCGTAAACCCTTGCTTTCGTCAGCTATTTTTATACGATTCGTCGTAACATTCAGTTCTAACTGAATATATAATAAACATACCCCATGTTTACAAGATATTAAAGATACCGCAGTGAATAAGGTCGTGTTACCGTTGCCTCGACTACAAGCAACCGCAGAAAGAGATGGGGAGTTGGGGTTTATTAACTTGCAATTCTCCGTGGTTTCACCCCCACTGCTCGGCCCCTAGTGGTCGTAGCGTGATGATATATAGCCTTCTTCCTAAAAATATTTCTGAGATTTATTCCATTCGAACCAGGAGTTCCTGAGATTACCGCGTTCAACCAAACAGAGCGGTGGTGGCCCAGTGGTATCGGCCTCGACTTACGAGTTGTAGGTCATGGCCTCATGGGTTCGAACCCCGTCAGGCGCATTACTTTGTGTAATTTATTTCAACACCACTGCTCTCAAAACGGTGAAGGAAAACATCGTGAGGAAACCGGCATGTCCTAGAACCAAAAATTCGAAGACATGTGACATCTACCAATCCGCACTGGGCCAGCGTGGTAGATTACGGCCCACTCCCTCTCACAGAGAGGAGGCATGTGTCCCAGCAGTGGGAACATTTATAGGCTGATGATGAACCAAACAAAGACTTCAGCGTTATAATTAGTATGAAAGTATGAATTCATAGATAGAATAGGTAGTTTATTATTCTTACAAAGAATATTATGTACTTACATCGTTACTTTTTATTGTCATTTAAACAACTAATATTAACCAACTTCATGAATGCATTGGCTTGTTTTTATTATCAAACAAGAATGAAGACAAGAAAGATTATTAAAGCCAAGTCGTTGATTACTATCGTTTCTCGATGCAATCTGTGATTGGAATCATATCACAATGAGTCTTGAACAAAAATACGTAAACAGTATACTTAATTTAGGAAGTAAACAATCAAATAAACATCAGACGAAAACTGTCCTGATAGATGGGACAGCGGACAAATTACACTCTTAATGATACTAGACAATAAGCAAACTTCACATGAAAAACTAAGCAAACAAAATATGGCTAAGCACCCACATCAAATATGGAAGTTACTTCCGCACAAACAGAATAATTCCTAAATCCACATTGAAATGTTGTCTGACACTCCTGTGTTCTCGTTTCGGTTCAAGGCATACATTTGGGAGCGTCTATTGTTTCGTGCTGAAGTAATTTTCTGCGATAATCTAAATGAATAATACTTATTATAAAGACTACCTACTGTAAGTAACAATGATTTTTGATGGGTTCTTATAATCTAAACTGACCTCGGACGAGAAATTAATGTAATCGAAGAACCGGTAACATAATTAATTAGTGGATTTAACGACTTGTAACTTGTGAAACAACATTCCAACAAACAATCATAAATATTTCCTTTACTATACGAGGCATCCTTGCTCCAAAATTATCTAGTTGATGTAAAAAAGCCTTGTAGTAATAACAACAGTTAAGGTCAGGTGGTTTTCTGCCCACGCACATCACGAGAAGACGACGCACTTTACAAATAAGAAAACCGGCCAAGTGCGAGTTGGACTCGCCCATGAAGGGTTCCGTAGTAGCTAGCATAGATTAGGGATATAATTATATTGAGATTAGTAAGTAATACATATACACAAACAATAAAAATAACTTTGTTTTTCATAGTGTTTGTATGAATGGCAAAGTTATATTTGCGGTTTTTGAAAATGTACTAGGTATATCTCAAAAACTGCTAACTGTATCTCATCCAAACCAATTTTCGTTGGAAGTTTTTGTTGAGGTCTACATTATATGTATATTTTTTAGTTTTATCATTCCCTTATTTTAGAAGTTACAGGGGGGGAACACACATTATACCACTTTGGAAGTGTCGCTCGTGCAAACTGTTCAGTTTAGAAAAAAATGATATTAGTAACCTCAATATCATTGTCGTTCCGGTTAGACTTTTGCAACTCAATTTTGAGGCACTTCCCGATAAGCTAATAGGCTGAAATTTTGCACACGCTCTGAGTTCTGATGACAATACATGACTAGCTAAGAAACGTCACAACAAATCCAATAGCGGCCTCCAAAAGATGGTGGACTGGCTGATTGAAATCTACCTCCATGATATGGGTATCAAATGAAAGGGTTTGCTGTCAGGAATACGAAAAAAATAGTCACGTGACTTAAATCCAATATGGCGGACGTCCAAGATGGCAGACAGGCTATTTGAAATGCACCCCTATGATATGGATATCAAATGAAAGGGTTTGCTGTCAGGAGTACGAAAAAAATAGTCACGTGACTTAAATCCAATATGGCGGACGTCCAAGATGGCAGACTGGCTGTTTGAAATCCATTCCCATGACTTGGGTATCAAATAAAAGCGTTTGCTCTCCGGAATACGAAAAAAATAGTCCTGTGACTTAAATCCAACATGGCGGACGTCCAAGATGGCGGACAGGCTTTGAGGCACTTCCCGATAACCTAGCAGGTTGAAATTTTCAGGGTAGCTTCAAACTCGATGAACAAAGATAAAAATAATAAAATAATGAATAGATTTAAAAAATCTAAAAACCCACGTTTTAAATGTCCTAAAAATAAGAAAATAACCCTACGGGGCTGAGAGAGGGGCCACTTAAAACGTGGGGGCGTATCTTTGCAAGTTACACCCACGATCTATACACGTCATGTAAATATATCCCATAAATAATCTCTTGAATAATATACGCCCCCACGTTTTGAGTGGCCCCTCTCTCAGCCCCGTAGGGTTATTTTCTTATTTTTAGGACATTTAAAAACGTGGGTTTTTTTTAAAGATCTATTCATAGATACCCCACACGTATGGGTTTAGTGAAAAAAATATTTTTGAGTTTCAATTCTAAGTATGGGGGGCACCCCCAAAATTTGTTTTGTTTTTATTTTTGTGTGAAAATCCTAATGCGGTTCACATAATACATCTACCTACCAAGTTTCAACAGGATAGCTCTTATTCTTTCGACAAAAAGTGGCTGTGGCATACGGACGGACAGACAGACAGACACAGACATGACGAATCTATAAGGGTTCTGTTTTTGCCATTTGGCTACGGAACCCAAAAAACCTCTATGAGTAGATTGCTGCGAAAATTAATATTGTAAAGAAAGAAAGAAGAAAGAAAAAACATTTAATTTGTACTGCAATGCACACATACTTGTATTGTTGAGTATAAATCTTAGTATCAAGCCTGCCCTTCATATATAACAAAACGTGGTGATGTTCTACAGGGTACACGTACACTTCTGTCTCTCGGGGAATTAATTTAAGCAAAATACCCCAAACGTCGTCAGATGGATTTTCGCAACTTACAAGTGCTTTTAAAAGTATGTTTTTGTGTAATTTCTAATGCCGTTTTTAGGCAAATATTTGTATTTCCAAGGGAGGCTTTAATGCAAAGGTGTTTCGTAGGCATTCATTTCAGTAGGTCTGTATAAGTGCTACGAAGCACGGCAAAAGTTTTGTGTACCATGCTTCTCTGTGTAATTCAGCGAAGGTGCTACGTAGCAAGGTGGTACTGGCGTTGTTGTGCAGTACGCTACGCTGCTGTAGCATGCTACGTGGCGTAGCACAATGTAGCGTTTTGTAGCATGGCGTAGGCGCTGAGCAGAGACGCTACAGTAACTCTTCGTAGTATATCGTAGCTGCTTTGTGTAGCATTAGCATAGCATCTTCCGTGGCACCCTACGCTATGACTTTGTAAATCGAATACGATTATACCTACTTCGTTTGAATAAACAACACTTAATTCTTTACAACTTTTTATTATTTTTTCCAATTTCTACTAAGCGAAATAGAGAAAATTGCATGCAATTTTAGCAAGGCATTGTTTGGTACACATACAGACTAACATCGTAAAAAAACAATATTAAAATATTAAATAGTCTTTGATAATATTCGTGACTTCTTGAGTAAAGTGTGCTTCGAGTATTTTTTTTATTTAATTAAATGTAAACATCCTAAGAAAAAAAAACATTAAAAGAAAGAAAAATATAACACACAAAGAGATTTTTACTAAACGGATTTGACCCGTTTCGTGCCGCCTTTTTTGTCAAACAGCCAAGGAAATTTCATTCAAAATGAACATCTACCGAATTATAATGTAGGTGTGGGGTGCAACTATTTAATATTAAATCGGCATGTCAAAAAGAAACACGTAGTTTAATTCAATGGAACAAAAGAATAAAGTCTATGATCGATGCCAAGCTTGTGTGGAGTGCAACATACGTTACAAAAGTGGGGCTGGAAAGTGCAGTGTAGGATCCACTGAATAATAAATGTCCCTTGCCTGGCAACCACGAAGTAAACCATTTCGTATGGCAATTGATTTCTTCGATACGTCGGAAACGCTTGGGACTCGAGTGGTTACTAGAATTTCATGCTAGTTTCTTATAGGCCGATACGGGTAGTCGATTATATATTTTATTGGTATGTATGAAGTTATACGTATGTAAGTATGGTAGGTAGAAGGATTTTATAATAGTGTAACTATATTTTGCAACGTGAAGTACGAGTAGTAAGTTGGTGGCGAAGGGTATGGATAACGTAAATATTTTTATTCAATAGCATCGGAATTTAATTAATCTGCGTACATAAATAGGTAAAGTTGCCATAGCTATACATATTAATTTTACCTTTCATTCGTTTCCTCATAATTATGATTGTGTGTTTATTATGGGGATTGCACGGTCAAAAAATGCAAAATCAATTATTTAGCAAAATATTCTCTTCGTAACTGTTCTCTTTGTTATAACTTATTTGCTGTAAGACACAGCTGGTTTTAACTTTATGTACGAAAATTGAAATCGAATGTTCTGAAAGGAAAATCTTATTCTTATTTAATATGTTTGTTTTCCTTCAACCTTTGAGAGCAACCTTGCTTCTAAAGGCTCAACTAGATTGTTAAATAACAATTATAATTTATGAGAAGCAATATTTTTGTAAAAACTGAAATGTACAATATGCGCTTTACAGAATTACAAATCAAATCAAATCATTTATTTGCATAATACAGGTATAAAAGATGTTACCAATAGATATAGAGTGCACTGTATCATTACCTAATTAGATGTGCAAATATTTATATAATCTTTAGGCAATCTAATTTTTCTAATAACATTAAGCTTAATTTTTACAATAATATTACAAAATTACAGAATTATCTTGCTCGAAAACAAAAAGCTAAAAACAAATTCAGTATCAGTGCTTTGATTATATTATAATCAAAGTATCAGAGCTATACAATTGTCAAAGGATTAATAGAGAATGTCAAGACCTACTGTTTCAGAAGAGTTGTTGACGTAAAAATGTCAGAACGAAAATTGGACGAGTTGGGTGGAAGAGGCGTCGGGTGCCTATTGTGCCAAAATAGAACTGATACAGTAAATGGATTTTATATGAAAATCAATCTTCTCATCTGATAAGAGGATGGTATAAAGAAAGAAAATTATACGACAAAAGAAAAAGGATTCGCTACCATACGTAGGTATTCTAGGTATGTACTATGTACCTACTAGTAATACTCACATAAACAATTTTGCTGTGTAAGTGACCGTTTAGTAGCATCTTCGTATATGTAAATTTTTATCATGACTATCATGCTACCTGTTTTATTTTAGTTAGTATCAAGTTTATAGTTACAAAGTAATAGCTTTTCCAGTCCTACTGCTACAATAGGTACTAATTTCCACTTAACCTGCTAGCGAAATTAAACTAGATTTGCACATGCAGAAATTTTCGAATGGACAATTATTTATGACAATCATGTGTTTAGAAACGCTAATTCTTAAAAACGATAAATATTCAACAGGTTTTTAATATTCAATAAAGATAGCCGTACATTAACTTTTAGTCTTATCTATATTAGAAGAGTATAAATAATGGTGAAACCCGATTGTTTTGCGTGTGAAACCAAGCTGCCAATAATGACGGAACTGATCATCTGACCCACCTGCTTGCATTGCTATATTTACCAGACAAACACACGTCTTCGCAAAGCCAGTCATGAAAATGTTCTTTTTTCGTGTGACACAAGACAAGATGTATGAGACTTGCAAACATGATTAGTCATTTCAAACAAAGAGTAACAGAGGAGAGATGACTGAAACGCCCGTTGAAGTTTTCAAGTCAGATCGTAATTGATAATCTAATATTTACACTGGCTATATGAGAGAGAATGAGACGAAGTCATATTATGCGTGTAGTTGCGGCGACGATGTATCGATCCGCAAGAGCGATGACCTCTATCAAAACACCTTTACTCTGCATTTTCTTTAAATTCAGAACTGGAGCTCTCTCCTTCTGTAATCATTTTCAGTAAATACAGAAGTTCTTGTTATTCCTATGACTCAGAAGGTTAAGTCGGTAATGATTGATCTTGGTGTTGATGAGTCAGTCTTTGGATGAGTCCACATGGTTCCGATGATACAACCGTACTGTGTATTTAAAAACCGTAGCACTGTAATTAAGGCACTCGCATTGAGTTACGCAATGTTCTAAAATGGATATAAAATGACTGTGAATAAACATTTCAGCAATTAGGTACCACTTTAGTTCTAATGTCTTCTAAATGTTACCAAAACTTTTGTCTGTGTCAGGTGGCAGTTGATAAAAATCTAATTTACCGGAAGGTTTTCAGTAAGATCATGTAAACAGAGCGAGCGTCAGTTGTCACTAAGCAAACACCGCGGCAGTTTCCATTGACGAAACGAAGGCGACCTTAGAAGGTACACGAACATACCTGCCTTCCTTAACAAGTTATGCACGTTTTCATAGCGTAATAAAATTTTATTTAATAGTTAAGTTTATTTATCAATAAAATTCACATTGTATCCTTTCATGAGTATCCAGCCAGAATACATTACAAATTGGAGAAGATTTTGTTTCTGGCAGATGATTTGTACTGAGTTTAAATGACTTCGAATATTTCAGCAATTAGTTAATTGCCATCAGCCTAAGCCATTGTTATTAGGTCGCGGGACATACGTATAACGCGACTCCGGTACGCAAAAGGGCTACCGAAGGACACCGTGGATTTTAGTCAGTACAAGTCTGACAGTCCCTCCCGCCCTGTCCGGGGCTGGGAGGACTCATTTGATGATTTTACCACGAAAAAAAAAAAACCATTGTTATTAATGTTATAAAATAGGTATGTAACCTAAACTGTACAGAATTAGCATGTTAGGTTAGCGATAAGGCTCTGTGGAGTCATCACATCACATCATTTAAATTATCGTGTACGACTGTACCTACGTTCATGCCTTAGTTTCTCAACAAGTTATTTATTAGGAATTCCCTGAATAACTTAATAAAAAATACATACTTTACAGCTTTGAAGTCTCAATTGGCAGCTCTATTAATTGAAACTTGTGAAAGAAAACAAAAACAAGTGACATTCCTGAAAGTCTCATGTGATGTTGATTTTCACGTGACTCGATTTTGTGCTTGTTAGCGACGAATAATAATTGCATCAAGCAATTATTTAAATATGTAGTAATTAGAAAGATTAGGCTAGTGTGAGCAATAAAACTATTGTTATTATATTTAATAAGGATTGGGTAAATGTAGAAATGTGCATTTTATAAGTACCTTCAAATATATTGATAATTTGTTTTGTTTTTTATTTTTCCCACCTGGTGTCTCTGCTGATGCCACAAAGTAAACCCATAGTAGGGTAAACATAAAAATGCACATTTTACATACACCGTCAAGTAAGTTGAGAAACTGTGTTGTCCCGAAAAAGTAAGCAAAGTGATAGGTAGACGTAAAAAGTGTAAATTTTACAAATACCCTCAAAAACAGTGATAAATAATTGTAATTCCAATTTTTGGCACTTGGTGTCTCTGCCTGTAGGTTGATGCAAAATTGGTTGGGGTCTAAAAATTAAGGTTTTTATAAGGTTTTTATGTAATTAGATAGACTAAGTTAACTCCTAGGCTATAAGATAAATTGTAAAGCAAAAGGGGAAGGTTTACCATAGAAAACTGCCAAATTAAGGTTCCCCATACAAAGTCGCATTAGTGCCGTGTGCAAAAATGGATTGCTCTGATTGGCTGAAGGAAAAAATATTAGGGTCGTGTGCAAATTTTAAGGGTTCTGATTGGTCAGAGCTCTCTATAAAAAAGGGGTAGTTTTCTATGGCATTCATTCCGAAAACCAGCAGTATTATAATAAACAAGAAGTAAGAAAGTACTCCGGAGTCTTATTAGCGCCGAACCTACTTGAAGCCTTCAGTATCTACCGCCAGCGATCCTACAAGTGCAATAGTCTATAGTGCTAATGACTGTTTAAAAGGTGCACATCTGGCGCCGCCAAGGCTTTAGGGTAGTCTATAACACGTTTTAAATGAATTTTCAATTTAAATAATACAGCTTACGATTAATCTATACATATAATAAAATCGTAGAGCTATCATTCCTGTACATTGAATATTTTATTCTTTTGTATTTTTTTTTTCGAGATAAGGGATCGATTCTGATGCCAAATCAACTTTTTTTCGAATTTTTAATTTTTTTTTGTTTCGATATATGTATATCCGAAACTGCTGTAAAGTTGTCGATCAAATTTTCCTAATAGTATGCTTCTGTTAATAGGCTATTTTCATATCACATCATTTAAATTATCGTGTACGACTGTACCTACGTTCATGCCGTAGTTTCTCAACAAGTTATTTATTAGGAATTCCCTGAATAACTTAATAAAAAATACATACTTTACAGCTTTGAAGTCTCAATTGGCAGCTCTTTTAATTGAAACTTGTGAAAGAAAACAAAAACAAGTGACATTCCTGAATAAGTCTCATGTGATGTTTATTTTCACGTGACTCGATTTTGTGCTAATGACTGTTTAAAAGGTGCACATCTGGCGCCGCCAAGGCTTTAGGGTAGTCTATAACACGTTTTAA
Organism: Agrotis exclamationis; assembly: GCA_950005045.1. Classification (NCBI taxonomy): domain Eukaryota; kingdom Metazoa; phylum Arthropoda; class Insecta; order Lepidoptera; family Noctuidae; genus Agrotis; species Agrotis exclamationis. The sequence goes on along the minus strand of OX465425.1, from coordinate 11,499,757 downwards.
ATGAATTTTCAATTCAAATAATACAGCTTACGATTAATCTATACATATAATAAAATCGTAGAGCTATCATTCCTGTACATTGAATATTTTATTCTTTTTGTATTTTTTTTTTTCGAGATAAGGGATCGATTCTGATGCCAAATCAACTTTTTTTCGAATTTTTATTTTTTTTTGTTTCGATATATGTATATCCGAAACTGCTGTAAAGTTGTCGATCAAATTTTCCTAATAGTATGCTTCTGTTAATAGGCTTTTTTCCGCGGGAGATAAGCAATTTTGAATTATGGTGTTTTTTTTATGTATGTTTTGAGTTGGAAGCTAAACCACTGTATATTATTTATTCAATTTTTCCTCAAATATTCCTTAAACTGCTCTTCAATTAATAGGGTATGTATAATTATGCTATTCCCCTTGGGGGATTATCAATGTTATATTTGATTTTCAGTCATTATTGACATTTGTATAAGAACAGCTATTTGAAAGCTACTGTAAGCGAACCAGTCCAGTCCAGTCCGGGGGGTATTACAATGTCCTAAAACCAGGCTTATTCCTGCGAGTGAAAGTGACAGAGCTATACAAGTCGTCTAGCGCCATCTCGTTCACTCACAGGAGTATGCCTGGTTTTAAGACGTTGCAATACCCCCCCTGGTTAGTAACCTGCTTGCCTTTTGTGCAATGGGTCTCAGGATAAGAGTTTCAAATAATTAAAATAAATTTATATATACTTTAATAAATATAAGTTGCTTAAATGTAACAGTAAATCCTGTGGTAAATCCAGTCGTCGTAGCAAATCAGAATAGGTATTTTTTTTACTGTTGCTATTAGTGTTTATTCATCTTCTTCTAAATACGTTACTAATACTAAAATTATGAACAAACTATAAATAAAAACTAACTAGTAATATGTACAAAAAAAAATACAAAATATATATACTTTTATTTCAATACTAGCTTCCGCCCGCGACTCCGTCCGCGCGAATGTCGGTCTTCGCCAAAAATAACAGAATTGAATTACTGTTTAACTTTATGATAAAACTTAGTAGCAGAGTCTTGTGTAGCTATTCCAATTAGGACGTAGCCCACAAGTGCACTGCTAGTTAAGTCACACAGAAAAATAATAAAGTCGGGTAGTCATTAACTCTCGGAGAATCTTAACACCGCGATTCAGAAATGTACGTCATAGGCACAACGCCATCTAGTGGTGAGTGGTGGAACCTTTTTAGAAATCAATGGAGGCAGGCGTGGCGTAATGTTTTACTTGATAATAGGTGTCGCCAGTGGTTCCATAATAAGGTTTGTTACAGATTTTTTTTTTCTACGTATTTTTCCAGGATAAAAAGTATCCTATTTTATGCCCAGGATAATAAGGTATAATTATACCAAGTTTCATCGAAATCGAACCGTTAGTTTTCACGTGATGCCTGCATATACAGACAGACAGACAGACAAAAATTTTTTTAATCACATATTTGGGTTTGGTATCGATCCAGCAACACCCCCCGCTATTTATTTTTTCAATATTTTCAATGTACAGAATTGACCCTTCTACAGATTTATTATATGTATAGATATAGATTATTCGCAATTTTATTTTTTATAATTTTTTCAATACTTCTCTAGGATATATATTATATCTACTAATCTACGCTGATTTAAATTGTAGGTAGGTAGTAAGTTGGATATTTTTTAAAACGGTAATTGTATCGAGGTGTAGGAATTATAAAGATTCGAAAACAATCAAATCTTTCTTTTATTTTGTGTTTATGTTTTGAATTGGTGGTCATGGTCAAACGGGTCAAACCAATGCACAGATTCTGTTTTAAACGACAAGTTTTACTCATAGAGTCAAATAATAATCTATTTTTTAGGTAGGTATCACGCGGTATGCTAAAGGGGGAAGAGCAATGCTATCGAACGTTCAATTTCGTTAACAAATTAAAAAATCGTAGTACTCTGTGACAGTGCACAGATATTTAGTGCTAATAATTACCATATTAATATTAAAACGGTGATTACCGTATGTAAAATGTATTCTTGTTTGAGGTAAAGGACTTCGATTTTCCTATAAATAAGTCTACAAATCACTTAGAATACCTACGCTCTGTGTTAAATACTGATGTGCAGTTGCATCCGGTTCGACTGGAAGCCGATCCCAACATTGGTATTTAGTTGGGAAAAGGCTAGGCAGATACTAAGTACAGTACAATTACCTTTTTTTTTTTTTTTTTTTTTTAGGGTGGCAAAATCATCAAATGAGTCCTCCCGCCCTGGGTGGGGCGGGAGGGACTGTCAGACTCTTACTGACTAAAATCCACCCGTGTTCCGTCGGATGCCCTTTACGTTCCGGGGCCACGGTATCCTGGATTAAGAAAAATCCGCGACCCCGGCAGGCATTTGGCCCCATAAGGGGCCCCGTCGTCGGTGACGCGTGAAACACGACTCGCCACCGACCCGGGCTTGGTCCTTGGTCGGACGGCGAGCATACCCATTACTCACCGTCCGCAAGCCCGCTCCGCCGCTGTGCCCTCTGCTGTTCAGAGGGACACGCGTTGGAACAGTACAATTACCTAGGTACAATAAGGAATTTAAATAAATTTTACCAATGGAATATTAGCCTTCCACTATTGTGATAAGGTTGAAAATCTATTTAAGAAATATGACAGATTGAGGTAGGTTGATGTGCTAGCGTCTGTACATAGCGATGTGTACCTATGTTTTTTTTTTGTTTTGTATTTTGCTAAGATACATTATTATTTTTATAGTGTACATAAGATTTTTAAATATTAATTACTATGGTCATCATCAGCCTATAAATGTTCCCACTGTTGGGACACAGGCCTCCCCTCTGTGAGAGGGAGTGGGCCATAAAATCGAAAGTCATTTATTCAAATTAGGCTGCATTTATCAGCACTTTTTGAAGGTCAATTTTTACATAAGACAGTCCTCCAAAGCGCCCCTCCCCCCTTCGACACTTCCTAGTGGCTGGGAAGAAGAAGTGGCGGAAAAAACTCCCAGCAACAGCAACACGTTTGTGTCTGTACGGTTAGAGGAACCAAGATTTTATACAATTTAATAACAAATAATCCACCACGTGGGCCAAGTGCGGGTTGGTAGATGTCACATTTCTTCGAATTTTTGATTCTAGGACATGCCGGTTTCCTCACGATGTTGTCCTTCACCGTTTTGAGAGCAGTGGTGATGTAGGTAATACACAAAGTAATGCACCTGACTGGGTTCGAACCCACGACCTAAGACTTGTAAGTCGAGGCCGATACCACCACTGCTCTTCATTTCTTTGGTAGATTAGAGTAACTCCAATTATTTTTCGTCTATAAAATAGGACCTTGTAAAATCTGTGAGAGTTGGAATGGAGAAGTAGGTACGAACATTAAACAATAATATTATAATTCCATATGACGTGAATTAGAGGAATCCTATTGTTAAAAGTTTTCCTTGGCTAGACTCTACACTTTGGCTTTTGTCGTTTTTAGGGTTCCGTACACAAAGGTTATTAAAACAGTACCCTATGACTTAAACTCTGCGCTGTCCGTCCGTCGTCGGTCTGACTATATATCTGTCATCAGGCTGTACCTATCTCATGAACCGTGATAGTTAAAATAAATATGATAGTAGGTAAGTTGAAATGTTCATAGTTAATGTAGGTAAGTACCTATTTCTGTTGTCGCTATAAATAAAATAAATATTTAAGAGGGGCTCCCATAACACCGACATGTTTTTTTTTTACGTTTTTGTAGATACAGAAGCCTTCGTACGCGAGTCCAACTCGCACTTGGCTCGTTTTATTTTCTCATAGCCTAAAACACGTGTCGTTAAAACGCGAAAACCCTATATGTATAACCTTTAAGCCTATATCCCAATTATATATACACCGTGTTCTTCACGTTATCCATAAACTTTAGCAAATACTTCTATGGCTTTTACAAATCAAATCCAACAAAGGAAGTAGTACTTAAAAAGGCTTCGTTACAAAGATATTTGTAATTTCATTTAATGAAATTTAATTGAGCTATGCAGTGAGAAAGTATCTTAATTTGAAATCTATCAAATACTATTTGCATTTCATTTGTTTCAGCCCGCCAAATGTTATGAATGAAAATACGACGTTGCCAATTCGGATAAAGAGGCATGCATATCGGGTTATTTACGTCTAGGTATTTAGTTTGTATGAAAATTAACAAAAAATAAAAAATAAGAATTTATTAATGTGTCCATAATGAAAAATGCTTACTTCCGTGGTTTGAACATCTGGTCGAAGTTTATGTATATCGTCCGGAACACGGTGTATATATAATCTTCCCATACTTAGAAATATTAATTGCAATGCAGACCTTGGCGACCACATAACTCTGGGATCTAATAAGCTCCTGTGCTTTGTGATATTGGCAATTCAGACATACGGGTCGGGTATACTTACATACCAACTTGGTACAGGAGATCATGGGGTCCTAGCATAACCATTTTAGCCGAATCATAAAATTAATCACTGTGATAAACTTAGGTGTAAAGAATAGAATAGAGCGTTTTATGAATCTTGTCGCAAATCATATTAAATGCTAATAGGCGAGGAGCCACCAATCCTGAAAGCTCCGTGATCACGGATTCTAACATTTTAATAAAAAATAAAAGTTAACGTTTAGACGAACAAGATTTGCTTGGTCGGCGTGGATTTGATTGGCCGGAAATATTTTAATTAAATTATTTATTTTTTTTTCCCTCATCACGGATTTTGATCAATCTTATAGAATTGTGTGTGAAATATTATGTTCAACAAGAAAAAATCCGGCCGACCAATGATTTTTAGCCGGAAAGGTCACGCATACCTATTTGAATGGTGTGATAAGGGGTAAAAGGAGATGGGCACTCATGGTTTCGCTTTTTGAGGCGTATGATCACATAAGCAAATCTATAATTAATTTTATTATTTTAAATTTGTTTTAGCATAAATTCACTTAAAACATTGGTGGGGTTTTTATATTCAATATTATTAGTATTTACTATTATATTTTTGTTCCGGTATAGTGAAGGGCTACGTTACCAGAATCGATCGATTAAACAAAGAACATAGTCGTAAAACAATTTAAAAATGTACTAGTGTCCCTAAAGACCACCTTAAAAGCTGTTATTATTGCTGTTCTATAAACTCTAATATGATTTATTTTATGATAACCCATGTTGAGGTATTATAACAAAAGTAAAGATATAATCGATTATATTAAGATGTCGTAATGACTGATGTGTCACAGCACTATTCCAAGAAATGTCTATCATGTGTCTATGGTGTGAATTGTCAACAGCGTTGCCAGACCCTCGCCAGACCGTACCAAAAAGTACGGTTTTCCGTACTATTCATCACACAATCGTACCACAACCGTACCTGTGTGTAGACCGTACCTTTTCAATACTAGTGATATATTTTTCACAACATAGGGCAAAAAAAAACCAAAAAAGAGTATTTTGGAATGAAGCAAAGAATATCTACAGACAGAATGACACATATCCAAACTATTGGAGCTTCAAGCATGTATTACAACAAGTTATTTATTTATAAACTCGTGGTAAGTTAAATTATTATTATATTACAGTCTGTCGAGAAACTAATAGAAAATAATGAGACTCATACTTTCTTCAACTTTCTTTCACATTTGGCATGGAATTTCCTTAGTTCCTAAAACATTATTTTCATCATTTATTATTTTCATTGTTTTCGCTGTAGAATATGAGTAAACTATAGCTTTTTTACAAAATTCTAGAAAAAGAAAAAAACTGATCTAGTTCTTGCAGAAGCAATCTCGGCCCAACCGTACCTTGAAGTTGAAAACCGTACCTTTTCAGAAAGCCAACCGTCCTTTTTTGGGAAATCATACTGGCAACACTGATTGTCAAAGTCAAACTCATGATTTTCGTGTTTGTTTGGTTGTGATTTATTTATTACCGGCGAACTACTATTTCTTGCCTTTCTCTGCTAGTAAACTTATATTCGTGTCGAGTAGAGTTTTAGGATACCTCCACGTTGATATACATCGAGCAATTGGACTCTTTTTGTAGTGCGCTGTTATAGTGAATTTATACGTCTACATTGATTTCTAATACTGGATACTAAACAATGTGTCGTGCTGTGTGAACTGTGTTTTGTTATTATCGCATCCACTGCCTAATCACCAAATAAGAGAGGCAACACATGCTATGGTTAATCTTTTAAATATTATGTTGTAATATATTGTTTTGACGCCTTATATAACCTCAAATAAAATCCTGAGTAAGTAATGTTTTTTGGAAAAAAACCCACAAAATATCAACCTGTATTTAACTTTGCTTTCATGTATGTCAATAACCCTTACTTGTGTCCAATTTTCACTAGTATAAGTGTCAAAAAGGAGCGCAACCAAGTGCCTTATTCCGTTGCTCATTCTCCTTTATCCATTATCACGGAAACCTTTTCTTTTTTTTTAAATTCACGCGTTTTAATGTCACTTATTTTATAATTGTTTTGGTATGCGTGCTTACAAACTGCCGAAAGTATGGCGCATACCAAATTTTATTGTGTGAGTGAGGATTATACTGTTATAGATTTACTTACCTCTGGTCTCTTCCTTAAGTTTTTAACTATTTATTATACTAATTAATATAGAAAAGAGGAAATACAGGAAAAAAATATTTGGGTTGATTATACAGGGCGTCCCACAGCGATGCCACATGGAGGGAAAGTACCTTAAATATTGTAAATAGAACATTTTACTGAAAGAAGACATTATTTTAATTTTAAAAACAATTTAAACTGCATTCATAGATTTTTAAATAGTTACATACATGGTTGAACCGGGAATCGAACTAGCAACACGAGAAAAAAAAATAACTTGTAGTTTTATTTTACCGATCAAAAGGCTTCATCTTAAGGATTATTTTTGGCTAAATAACATAGTGTCAGAAATAAAAGGAAGACCATGAATTTTAACATTTTTGTTACAAAATAATCAATTAATTATTTATCAAAGCTCAAAATGAGTCCCATAACATACTGTTGACTACAAAGTCGCATTCTTGTGATTATTTCACTCCCTGTCGATTTTTTTATCTTTTTGTGGTGAATATTTCCAATAATACGTCTAAGTTCTGTTTGTTCTTTTTATTTTTAACCGACTTCAAAAAGAAGGAGGTTATCAATTCGACGGTATGTTTTTTGTTTTTGTTACGCGATTACTCCGCCAATTGTGGAACGATTTTCAAAATTCTTTTTTAGTTCGAAAGGAGTTACTTCTGAGATGGTCCCATTGTCACCAAGTCAGGATCTGATGATTGGAACCTGGAGAAATCGAGGGCAGCCCTCAAATTTTATAGGCCCACTTATAGTTTTTCGCAAATCTTATGAAGTAATTTAAGTACTTGCGTATGGTAATCATCATCTCATGTAGCTGAGCTGATGATGGAAGGTACAACTCCTTAACAGTAAGGATTAGGCATAGACTGTCTTAGTTTGAGTTCGTATATCTCCGGAACTACTCTACTACGGAATCGATATATAATTGTTTTATTTTAAATGGCAACACGATGCTTAAAAAATGTTGTGTCGAATTCAAAATGACGGTTGTCATTCGCTTTGTTTATTTGTATCGTGAGTGTTGTTTTTGTGAGTTTTATAAAGAACACTAGTTTTTTTGTAATGGATTCCGATTCTTCCCTTCATGACGACCCCGACACTTCTATGGACCCCGAACCTTATATTTACGTTGAACTTGGCATACCTACGGACACCGAACCTCGCCGATCCCGTGTTACCTTCCGGTGATCTGATGACGGATGAAGTGTCAACGCATCGATGTGTGAATTGTGGAAGCGATTTATTTCAAAGCAGGAGACACAGTCTCACAACCTACTGGAAGGATTCCCACTCCCTTCGGTCAACTGCAGTTTATTGCGTGGTAAAATGTGGTAAAAAAAAACCCGCACTGGGCCCGCGTGGTGGATTACGGACCACTCCCTCTCTCAGAGAGGAGGCCCGTGTCCCAGCAGTGGGAACATTTATAGGCTGATGTTGATGAAAATAGACATATTATTAGAAAAACATATTTCGTGTATATATTATATGAAAATAACACTGAAGGGAGGTATGGTGGGCGGTAGAACAGTAGGTTGCTGTGCACATATTATATGACAATTATTTGGTTTTTAAGTTGGAAAGATATCAGGAACACATTAATCCACTTATTCAGTTCCTTGACAATGTTCTCATAACTTATGAATCCGACTAATAAATATACATAATTATAACAACCTGTTTCAATTAAATGTTAAAAAAAATATCTAAATAAAAATCTTGATACAAAACTAGCTGTGGATCCTCATTCTTACTGATTTGAGCTAATAAATCAATCACATATTATTAGCTGAACTGTTTGTTTAAGAGTGGCCAAAGTCCCATAGAAATTGGACAATTCCCTTTACCCCTTATCACACCATTCAAATAGGTATGCCGTATGCGTGACCTTTCCGGCTAAAATCATTGGTCGGCCGGATTTTTTCTTGTTGAACATAATATTTCACACAAAATTTTATAAGATTGATCAAAATCCGTGATGAGGGAAAAAAATTATGAAAATTTAATAATTAAAATATTTTAAAATTTAAATTTAATAATTAAATTAAAATATTTCCGGCCAATCAAATCCACGCCGACCAAGCTAAGATTTTTTATTAAAAATATTAGAATCCGTGATCACGGAGCTTTCAGGATTGGTGGCTCCTGGACTATAACGCCTTTTAAACCCCTGAACAACGACCATACAGTTGTTGCCCCTGATCCTGAATGACACACTTCATAGACGAATAAGGCAAATGTGGGCAGCCACCAGCAAATTTTGAGTGTACACGAAACTGGACTTTGCCTTAAAATAAACATTACTTTTCTGTAGAATAAAGGCACAATACCATTCGAGCATTGCATCCTGTCAATAGGCACTGACTTATGACTCCGAAAAACCACGATTTCACCAAAGACACGTTAAACAACTTGTAGTGGCCCAGCCAAGACGACAATAGAAAGAAAGCTGTAGCACTGAGGGTCTAAAACGAACGAAGCCGCGGACGAGCGACCGAGCGCCTGAGCCATCCAGTGTCGGCTTTGTTTTGCTCGCATATATTGTGCTCGGTCGAAGCAGCCTCGCCAGGCATTTGTCGCGCGAACCGCGCGAAGCAAAAGCCTCGCGACGAGGCTGCTCGTTTTGTGTGGACGCACCTATTGGCGATGCGGGAAACGCACGAACTTCATATAAATGGCGGACTTAATGCCGCAGTACCACAATTGTACATGAAAGTGTAAATCTATACATATAATAAATCTGTAGAAGGGTCAATTCTGTACATTGAAAATATTGAAAAAATAAATAGCGGGGGGTGTTGCTGGATCGATACCAAACCCAAATATGTGATTAAAAAAAATTTTGTCTGTCTGTCTGTCTGTCTGTATGTGCAGGCATCACGTGAAAACTAACGGTTCGATTTCGATGAAACTTGGTATAATTATACCTTATTATCCTGGGCATAAAATAGGATACTTTTTATCCTGGAAAAATATGTAGAAAAAAAAAATCTGTATCAAACCTTATTATGGAACCACTGGCGACACCTATTATCAAAGTAGAACATTACGCCACGCCTGCCTCCATTGATTTCTAAAAAGGTTCCACCACTCACCACTAGATGGCGTTGTGCCTATGACGCGCATTTCTGAATCGCGGTGTTAAGATTCTCCGAAAGTTAATGACTACCGCGACTTTATTATTTTTCTGTGTGACTTAACTAGCAGTGCACTTGCGGGTTGCGTCCTAATTGGATTAGCTACACAAGACTCGGCTACTAAGTTTTATCATAAAGTTAAACAGTAATTCAATTCTGTATTTCTGTTATTTTTGGTATAGAGGACCAAAAACCCCTGCCTTCGTCCTCCCTGGGAAAAGGTGGTCGGGACTTGTCCTATTTTATATAAATAATTTGTACGTTGTGGACAATAAATCTTTGTCAAGAAACCGAACTTCTCTTCGTGCCGGCAACGGTGACTAACATCCCTTAAAAATCTTATTTTTCTTATTATTAATCTTATTAATTATTATTATTAGAACGCGAGCTCAACAGCAGTAGCTCAATAGATCTCCTTAATTATTATAGGCTTAGCCGTATTTGGGTCCAATGGATATTTATAAGATGTCATTGTCAGAGTTACTCAAAATGGAGAAATGAACCATCCACGCGAAGACCAACATCCGCGCGGACGGAGTCGCAGGCGGAAGCTAGTAAATAAATAAATAAATATATTTCCCGCACCGCCATTGGCTATTCATTCATGAAGATGAACCATTTAGGATATTAATAAGTCGCCGTGTTAGACCCTCTGAAATTGTCAGACCATAGAACCAACCTGTGGAACCAACAAATGGATGGCAACAGTGAACAGATGTGAGGTAAAGAGAAGGTGGTGCATCTTAATTAGAGATGGGGTCTTTTCAAATCCATAGGGGACCTCAAATGCAAACATGTTGAAAAGGCTCAAGATGAAGACACCTTTTTTTTCAGCGTGGTAAAATCATCAAATGATTCCTCCCACCCCCGGGCAGGGCGGAAGGGACTGTCAGACTCGTACTGACTAAAATCCCGGTGTCCTTCAATAGCCCTTTATGTTCCGGGGTCACGGTAATGAGATAAGTCCCGCGACCCCGGCAGGCTTTGGCCCTCTGGGGGGGGGCGTCATCATGCTGAATGACGCTCTTTGAGGCGCGCGTGGAACACAACGCACCGTCGTCGTCGCGCGTCGACCTGGGCATGGTCCATGTTCGGACAGCGAGTAACATTAGTTTAAGTTCGAGATTATGTTTGAAAAGTTTCACAAAATATTTACAGCTCGACTTCAAGAAGTTAGAAATTATTTTACGCGCATTACTTCCGAACGACTGCACCAAAATGTTTTTGTTGTTTTTGAAATACCTAGTCAGAACAAGGTTTGTATGTTACAAAGGTTTGGGAAGATCGGAAAGTCAGATATTTAGTACCGTACTTATTTACTTCTTTTTTTTTTGTAAATCATTGCCCCACACTACGGATTTCTCCCCCATGTCGTGGGTAGGGTTGCCAACTTTTTTGACAAAAAAACGTATAAACTGGTTTGTATAGGAAAAAAATAAAGTATTGGGAAGAAAAAAAAAAGTATTTTGCAAATTTAATTTTTTAATTGCTTTAAAAACGTATTTTTGCGTGCTTTTAGCACATGCTAACATTTTGTTATCTTTATATGCTGCAGAGTTTATTTGTCAATCAAACTTCAAAAAAAAAATGTCGCTATCAGAATCACTCGTCATTTTAAGCATTTATATGTATTTATTTTAAAACGCATTCTTCAAATAAACCAAACCAACGGACCATTTTTGTACAATTTCATTAAAAGTGACTGAATTGAGTGACATCTGTAACAAATGTCAGAATGTCACCTGTCATATCTCAATATTTACAACCGACATCTAAAGTCTGTCTCACGAAAGAAGTCCCGCGGCAATAATTGGAACTAATTTCATTTTGTATTTTAATGATATTAATTATTAATTAAATTATTAAAAATAATAAAATCGGATTGAACCAAAAATTCTATTTGAAATCATTTATTTGAAATTTTTGGGGAGCCTTAAACAGTGGAGTTTGGCAAAATTCCGTGACATGACTGCAGCGCTAGAGCCGCATCTGCGAGACTTCTTTCGTGAGACCGGTGAGACGGACTCTAACATTATTTTGGTTCAGTAATTATAAATCGTTAAGTGTATTTTGTTTTACGCATCATGGTAAAAGTTGAGAATAAAGTATTTTTGCATGTACTTTATTTGTATCAGGGTTGGAAAAAAAAACAGTTTTTTTTTTTAAATTTTATAAACAAACTGTTCAAATTGTTTTAAACAAGTGTTTTTTTTTTTGGTTTTCAAATTAATTCGACTACTGGTCGACGTCTTAACTTATAAATAAATTATATGTTTCATTTATAGACTAGATCTTTTCAAATTCACTGTTTGTAACGTAATATTTACAAAAAAAAATATCAATGGAAAAAAAATCATCTACTCTTTTTTTTCTAATGTTTTGTAGAATTATTTCATTACAATACCAATACAAGTTAAAAAATGTGACATAGCAAGGGCATACATTCAAATGATTTAATTTCAAGCTACCTATTAAGACTCTTGAATATTAATTTATTTTCATTATACATGCATTCATCCGCCATGAAAAGTAGTTAGAACGTGTAATAAAAAACACTGTTTAATTTCAAACTGTTTAAAACAGGTGTTTTAAAACAACTTGTTTTAAACATGCCAACCAATGATATTATAAGTAAAAAAGGTGTAGATACGTTATACGCGCTCAAAAACAGACGCGCTCAAATGTGGTTGATTCACAAACTTTGACCCCAGTCCGACGTTGCCAGCGACAACGGATGCACTTCACGTACTACAGAGTGAGTCAAAAGTAAAAGTGACTCAAAACCACCGAAAATGCCGTCGTGTGTGATGAGATATTGTACAAATTATACAAGCAAGACTTCTAAAAGTCAAAGAATCACTTATCATTCGTAAATATATTATTTATCTTAATATTTTCACAAATAAAACATTACGTTTCTATAATATGGCGTCGTAAAAGAAAGAGTGCGAGTGAGAGTGCGAGTGAGATAAAAGAGAGAGCGTCACCATCTAGCTGTCACTTTTTTTCATATTGGTTTTATCAAGCTATCCTTTTTACTTGTAGTGAAATGTAATGTGTGTGAATAAAAAGTGTGTATGTGTGCTGCCTCTCTGCGCGGTACGCTTTTTTCTGTTGTTTTGTACGTGTATAACATATCTATGACTTATAATATCATTGATGCCAACCCTGATTTGTATGTAAAAGTATAAAGTATAATTACCAAAAATAAAGAAAGTATGGTTGGCAACCCTAGTCGTGGGTGCGTTTACAAACATAGAAACTCGCATGCACTAACACCCTGCAGGCCATACAAATATTTTTTCAGTCTGGGGATCGAACTCGCGACACATTGCGCAGCCGCTGGCGTCGATCACTCAACCAAATCAAACCACCGCGTCAACCGCGCAAACCTGGGAATTAAGCGCATCACACACGGCTAAGATACGATAATATTTTATCTTAAGATACCATATCGCTCGCCATACTATTCAATGGACCGTCACACACGACGAAGATAAGATATCTTTCATATTTTCGTATCGTAAGATAGAGAGCGATATTCGTATCTTAAGATGTAAAATATATCGTAAGATAACATCTTAAGATAGAAAATATATCGTAAGATACCATCTTAAGATGGAAAATATATCGTAAGATATAAAATATATCGTAAGATGACATCTTAAGATACAAAATATATCGTAAGATAACATCTTAAGATATAAAATATATCGTAAGATAAAATCAGATGCAAATACGGGGTGTTGTTAACTTTGTTGCGCTTTGGTACGAAATAGTAGTGTTCAAACTTGCTATATAGCAGTAACTTGCTAAATGATATTTTACTTGCTATTTTATAGCATGCTATTTTATATACTTAGGTTCACTAGGTAGGTGCGAATAAAGCAAGCGCAGTGACTGTTTGCTGTAGTTGCATGCTATAGGTACAAGAAATTAAGAATATTACATCGCGTTTATGAATTCATTACGATAAAATGGAGCAGTAAAAAACCGGCCAAGTGCGAGTTGGACTCGCCCATGAAGGGTTCCGTAGTAGCAAGCATAGATTAGGGATATGATTATATTGAGATTAGTAAGTGATATGTACAAACAATAAAAATAACTTTGTTTTTCATAGTGTTTGTATGAATGGCAAAGTTATATTTGCGGTTTTTGAAAATGTACTATAATCTTAAAAACTGCTAACTGTATCTCATCCAAACCAATTTTCGTTGGAAGTTTTTGTTGAGGTCTACATTATATATTTTTTTTAGTTTTATCATTTTCTTATTTTAGAAGTTACAGGGGGGGACACCCCTTTTACCACTTTGGAAGTGTCTCTCGTGAAAACTGTTCAGTTTAGAAAAAGATGATATTAGTAACCTCAATATAATTTTTAAAGATCTATCCATAGATAACCCACACGTATGGGTTTGGTGAAAAAAAAATTTTGTGTTTCAATTCTAAGTATGGGGGGCACCCCCAAAATCCTAAAAAACCAATGAACTTTCCTTCGTACTGTTCAGGCTTAGGACTGTCTATAATTGATTTTACATTGTCGCATGTTTGTATTTTGTTTCTCAATATCTCTTTGAACTAAACTGTGAAGTGCGTCGAACTCTTCTCTTGACATTATACTCATGGAACTTTTTTTCTGAAAGGTCGTCAAAAATGTTGAATTCCCCATGATCTTTCCTATTTTTTTTTTAATGTGAGTTTCGACCCAAATTGATCTTCTTCTGGAGTGTGCCAGAACCATGTGCAAATCGAATTCAAAATCGGAATCGTCATCCGTAGAGCTATCCATCCAGTAAATCTAGCAGGCAAGCATGAGCCATAGTTAAAACACCCTGTATTTATTTGTTCAACAAAGGACACGACCGTGCGATCGCGACGAATATCGTAAGATAACATCTTAAGATAGAAAATATATCGTAAGATACCATCTTAAGATAGAAAATATATCGTAAGATAACATCTTAAGATAAAATATTACAGTATCGTATCTTCGTCGTCTGTGATGGCCTAAGATATATTAATATAACATCTTAAGATAAAATATTATCGTATCTTAGCCGTGTGTGATGCGCTTTACGTATCGAGCCAATTCAAAATCAGGGCATCACAAAAATCACACATGATGTTCCATAAATTACCTAATATGATATGAAATGCACTTAACGTATCGTAGTGTTATAATTAGCCTAAACAGCTAATTACATTTTTATTAGCTTTGAGCTTTGACCTGTTTTTATCATTTACTATAATTCGTTTTTCATACATAATAATTATGGATATCTCCCTTCCGTATGGGCATTTACGCCATCCGTATTTTAACGAAGTTAATAACCGAAACCACGTTGGTAATTATTGTTCCGGTAGCCTAGTACCTCCCAGCTGGCTATCTTCTGTAATTATCCAGCCTTACAATTTTTATTCTAGGGAAGTATAATTATTTACACTGCTCTGCCTAGTTTGGTTTGGGTAGAGTGCGTCGAAATTTTCTTTTAGTTTTTTTTTGTCTTCCGTAGGTCTGGAAGTAATTAAGATGGAACAAATTTAATATTAAAAAAAACAGTACTGGATATCTAGTGTTATTGGGCAATAAATTAAATAATTATTATGATGAATATTGATGACCCAGTGACCTTCTGACCCAAATAACTGTAAAAATCACATAGTACGACTCAAAATGAATAGTTTGTGCATGTTTATGTATTTAATACTAACATAATAATTTACACTTACTTGTATAAAACTTTAACGAACGTGCCGAATCCACGGCATGTTGCTACTTCACCGGTGTATGTTACGGTCATTGTTTTTTTACATAAGTTTTCTCATTCAAGTTAATATCACAGAAACAAAATTTTAAAAATATAGTCTTCTCATCAGCACTGTCAAAAAAGTTTTTTCTGTTTTTTGAATCCACAAATCATTGTATAACTTTCACTAAATAAACAAAATTAATTTATAAAATATATATTTTTACATATTTGATTCATAGAACATAAATTATTGAATAAAATTCGTCAAAATTATGAATTAAGTGGGGATTTTTACACTGTGCTTTTATATATATAAATTTGTTTCACATTATCACGAAAATGAGTTAATGATTTGTTTTTATAGCAAACTCGCGAACAGTGCCTCTAATCACAATGAATTGGAATGAATGAACCATAGGAATGAATGGAATGAACCACAAATGAAATGAACCACATGAACTGGATGGAATGAACTTTTCACCAACTTCACATTCACAACAACACATTTATCTTCATCTCAAAGCAACAACACCAAGCCATAGACATTTTTTTTTGGTTTTTTTCGCCTCTTTGGGACAGGCAAAGGGAGCTGAGCCCATACAGCCAACCAAGCCATAGACAGTAGACAGAAATAAGAATACTCTTTGGTTTTACCGTAGAAAGAGAAAAAGTATAGAACTCGTGATACTTCCTTCTCTTTCCCTCAAGAAAGAAAAACAAATCGAGAAATCTCATAAGAAGAAAAGGGACAGAGCCATATCTAGGGCCTTCTTTATCTAAGGTTTTTACAACCTCAGAACAAAGTTATTGTTCTGTGATATAAACATTTAATAACAGAGAACAATCAAAGGACCTTAGAAGGACAAACGGACAAACATTCTTTCTCTATCCCCCCTGTTCCTTATAAATTACCATTACCAATGTCTAATGCCGCGTACACACCGCAAACTACACCGAACACAGAGACCGAACGAACATCATGATGGGTTGTCGGAAATGGAAAAAATAAGTAAATCGATAGATCGATAAGTAACGAAACTCGATTTATCGAATAAATATAAATCGATATTTCACCGAGTTCAACCTAACTCAATAATATCAATAGCATTTTTACCCGACTGCGCCAGAAGGAGGGTTATGTTTTTCGAGTGTATGTATGTATGTGGGTATATTTCTTTGGCACGCTCTGCAGCCTAAACGGCTTGATGGATTTTAACTTGAGAGGTGTCGTTAGATTCGTCTTTTAAACGTGAGTGTCACTGGGTACATAAAACTGGCCAAGTGCAAGTCGAACTCGCGTGCAAA
Source organism: Agrotis exclamationis (assembly GCA_950005045.1). Lineage (NCBI taxonomy): Eukaryota > Metazoa > Arthropoda > Insecta > Lepidoptera > Noctuidae > Agrotis > Agrotis exclamationis. The sequence goes on along the minus strand of OX465425.1, from coordinate 11,482,953 downwards.
GGGTTCCAAACTAAAAATATTTTTTTTTTAAATCTCTCACATTTTATCAAGTGGGGTATTAAAATAAAGGATTTTAAAAATGGTTTACCAAAATATATAACTTATAATATGTTTCAATTTAATTTGAACTGATGAATGCCAAAAATTAAAAATTGTAAAATAAAAAATTAAAATAATAAAAATAATAAAAACAAGCTAAGAAATATTTTTTGGTTTATAAGCGATCGTGGTGGACAATTTTCACAAACGCAGTCGGAGGCATAGAGAACGTATTGTGTATTTATTTGATGCCTCCGACTGCGTTTGTGAAAATTGTCCACCACGATCGCTTATAAACCAAAAAATATTTCTTAGCTTGTTTTTATCTTTCAGTTATTTCATATTTTTTCACGCAATCGGGTTTTTTTGTATACATATAATGCAAAACATTTTCTAGTCCCGAGATACGTATTGTTTGTGGTATTGTACGTCCACAGGTATGTCCATCAAGTAAGCCAAACCAAACCAACCAGAATAAGCGCATCACTATTAAAACATACAGAAAAAAAGCACCAAGCAGCAAGCACCGTGCAAGATGGCGGACTACAACTTCGATTCTTAAATTCTGAAGGATTATTTGCTCGCGTGCATGTTGTCGCACTACGTTTTTGGATTCGACAATCACGTAAAAACATTGATAAAGTTTGCTGATTATTTTGACAGATCAAGAACATTACTGATGTGAATGAATATCGTCTTTCACAATGAGCGAAATTGCCAACAGTGATGGAGCTTCTGAAACTGAGAAGCCGGTTCAGAATGATGTCGTACAATTCCCGCCCTTCCCAGGTATGCGCCTATTCAATGTGACTGGATTCCTGTTCTTATTAGTTTTTACATCGTTACAATCGTTGATAACCGTCTTGGAAACCCATTGATTTTTAGATCCTAAAGATGAAGATTTTGACGAAGATATTACGGAAGAAGAAAGGATCTACTACAAAACTGTTTTTATAGGTAAGCATTCTAGTAGCTGTCGTATTATTATAAAGATAACAACTTGTAAGTGTAAACACTACTACCCATTGGTATATTATAAAAAACTTTTTTCAGATCTGAACACTATAAAGAGTATGAGATTACATTGTACGGCTTGTGATCGTCATATGGGATGCGCAGCACGCAATGAATCTCGTATGCGAGCTCATCCAATGTTACGCACCCTAGTTTGTCACAATTGTCATGTTTTTTACAATAGTGGGGAATTTGAAAAGGGTGATGATGGCTCAGAACTATACTGCAGATGGTGTGGCCAAGGTGGACAAGTATACTGTTGCTCTGACTGCCCTCATGTCTTTTGTGCGGTAATAATTATTATTTTTATCATGTAATAACTAATTTATCCAGCTTTTTATGATTCACAAGTCTTCAATATTATTTATTTCAACAGAAATGCATAAAACGTAATCTAGGAACTCCCAAGATTAAAGAAATTGAAAATGCAGATGATTGGAGATGTTTTAAGTGTAACTCAAGATGTCTGTGGGATCTACGAGCATTATGCTGGGCTGTCTTGCGCTACTGTGATCTTAAAAATAAGTAAGATTTTTAAACTTACATACATTATTAAAAATTGTCAAAGTTGAATTATGACCCACCATAAGCTTATTTTCTTACAAACATTTTAATACAATTAGGTTCACATTTGTGTAAACATATATCTATGGTAATGATTTTGATCTTGGTTATTTTGATGGATTCAAACAATTTATTGTCTAAATAGGTCATGATTCAACTTTGTTGATTGTACTATGCAAAGAAATGAATGTTTGGTGCTCCATATTAATAATCCAGACATATTATCTCTGGTTGTTCTCGTCTTGCTAATGGCGAGTACTTGCACAGGCATAACCTAGTGGCCAGGATTATCCACCAGCAACTTGCTTTGAAATACAATCTTGTTGATTCTGAAGTACCGTATTACAAGTATGTGCCCGACCCAGATCTCGAGAAAGACCATGTCACGATGTACTGGGATCTGCCTATCATTACTGACAGGACTATTATTGCTAATAATCCTGACATAGTAGTGATAGACAGATCAGCGCGCCGCGTAATGATAATCGATGTTACCATCCCGCATGACGAGAACCTCGTGAAAGCCGAAAAAGATAAATAAAAATATATCTTGACTTGGCGCGCGAGGTTGTCGAAATGTGGAATGTGAGCTCGGCTATCATTGTGCCGATTGTTGTAACAGCCAATGGCCTGATGGCCAAGAGCCTCGACGAACATCTGTCGAGGCTCTCGTTGGGTAGTTGGATCAAGGGCCTGATTCATAAGGCAGTACTCGATACGGCTCGCATTGTGAGGAGGTTCCTGTCTCTGGAGCCCTAACAACCGGTAGCTTGGACCCTGCTCCCACACCGGCGGATCAATATTTTTATAATGAAATAATTATAATATAATATTTCACAACTATCACACAACGCCATCTAGTCCCAAGCTAAGCAGAGCTTGTGTTATGGGTACTAGACAACTGATAAACATACTTATATATTTCTAAATATATAAATATTATAGATAAATTACACCCAGACACAGAACAAATAATCATGCTCATCACACAAACATTTGTCCTGGGTGGGAATCGAACCCATGACCTCCGGCATAGCAGTCAGGGTCACTAACCACTAGACCAACAGGCCTGTCATATTGTAATGTCCTGCACTCTTTTGTAACACTTGCACACACACTCTAAAATATACAACTATCCTTTTTTTTAATTTCTTTCTGTTATGTATACATCTACAATCAGCCTCATGGCTTTAATCAGATTTGATGGATGTGATTTAAAATATCTTTGGAGGGTGCACATCCTTCGAAGTGTCAACCCTATCTTTTTGCTACTTATGCGAATTTTATATTGAGGCTAGTCGCACTCGCTTCAGTCGGAATAAGCAGTTGCTTGTTTGCATGAGCTGTGTGGCAAGATGATTGGTGTGTCGCTCTAGGCTTTGTTTGTACGATACACAAGACCTTTCTATTTCCTCCTTAACTGTCGGGATTTCCAAATACTCGTGCACTTCCGTGTTCCGTGTGAACCATGGCGCTGGCGCATTGACCAAGATTTTTAATACTTTGTTCTGGTGGCGTTGGAGGATTTCCACATTTGAGTGACTCACTGATCCTCAGAGTGGGATACCGTACGTCCAGATCGGTTTTAGAATGCACTTGTATATGAGGAGTTTATTTTCTAGACTTTGTGTTGATTGCCTGCCCAGTAGCCAGTACATAACTATCCTTTGAAAATAACATTAATTAATATAATAATAAAGATAATTTTGATTATCATGATGACAATTGATGTTACCATCTTTCTGAAAGCTGAGAATGATAAATAAATAAAATATCTCCATTTAGAATGCAAGGTTGTCCACATGTGGAATGTGAGCTTGGTTATTATTGTGTAGCTTGCCATTACGTCCAATGGCCTGATAGCCTCAACAAACACTTTTCCGAGGCTCTCCTGGGGGCTTTGAGACTCATTACAGTATTTTTTGCTGTTCCTCAAAGTTATGGATTTAGCCATCCAAACCCAGTTAGAAAATTCACCTTGTATATCATTAAAAATTAATTTGCACGAAGGAATTTATTGTTAAACATTATTTTCAAGTTACAGTTGACAGATGGAGGTCACTGAAGGGTTCCCTGTAAATTTTATTGCAGATATACTTCCAAATTAGGTAACTTGGAAGTTTTTGTAGCAACTTGACTGGCTTTTTAAGGACTTCAATGCAAAGGTTGGCACATTGTATGCCAATGAGTTGACAGTGGAGCGATTTGGGTAATGGGAGTGAAACCATAGCAGTCGGTAGACTTTATGGGAAAGGAGGGACTCTGATATGATGTACTCCATCTTCCAGAAACTGCCACCTAGGATTTGGTCATAGATAAGCCCTGATGGCTTAGAAGCGAATATTCAGTGACCGCCGAGGTGCACACCACTAGCGATCATGGTATACATCAGTGTAGGGCGTAGTTAACCACTTTTTCGTAATCTGATTACTAACTACGATTAAAAGTAGTTAACTACATGTAATCGTAACTACATGTAGTTAGATTACTTTTGGCAAAAGTAATCATAACTACATGTAGTTACGATTACATGTAGTTAGATTACTTTTGGCAAAAGTAGTTGTAACTACATGTAGTTACGATTACATGTAGTTATGTTTACATGTAGTTATAGCTACATTAGATAACTGCTTTTGCCAAAAGTAATCCAACTACCTTTTTTAAGCTATAGCATAGCTTTTATCGCGGGCTCTGAGCGCGGCGCGGCGCGACGACCGAATCAAGAAAAAATCCCAAAAACCTAACGAATAAAACCCAAGAAAAAAACATAACACCACGCATCGTCTAACGCCGTTTCAGTTCGGGAGACTTTTTTTTTTTTTTTTTTAGGGTGGCAAAATCATCAAATGAGTCCTCCTGCCCTGGGTGGGGCGGGAGGGACTGTCAGACTCTTACTGACTAAAATCCACCCGTGTTCCGTCGGATGCCCTTTACGTTCCGGGGCCACGGTATCCTGGATTAAGAAAAATCCGCGACCCCGGCAGGCATTTGGCCCCATAAGGGGCCCCGTCGGTGACGCGTGAAACACGACGCGCCACCGACCCGGGCTTGGTCCTTGGTCGGACGGCGAGCATACCCATTACTCACCGTCCGCAAGCCCGCTCCGCCGCTGTGCCCTCTGCTGTTCAGAGGGACACGCGTTGGAGCGTCCACCCGACAGGCTATTTGCATACGGGCAAAGAAACCCCTTAGGCACACAGTGCCTAAGAAGAGTTTTTGCCCGCATCCCAGGGTGCACCGGCCCGAAAAACTGGTCTTCCCCCCGGACGTATCCGAGAGGGAACTCCAGTCAACGGGCGCACGTGGAGGTTTCCTGTCTTAGCACCCCAGTTCGGGAGACTTAAGCATCATAAAGACAATTTACTTTTTCTTATTGATTCTAAACGGAAGGAAATGGAGAAGAAGAAGGAGACTGAGAGGAGAATGTAAAGGAGGAGGAGAAGGTGAAGGAGGGGGAGTGGGAGAAGGAGGAGGTGCAGAAGGCACTGGAGAAGGAGAGCGTGAAGAAAGAGGAGAAGGATAAGGTGAAGGAGGAGGAGGAAGAGGTGACAGAGGCGAAGGAGGGGGAGCTGGAGTAAAGGAGAAGGTGAAGGAAGAGGAGGGGCAGGAGGAGGAGGAGGTGAGCGGAGAAAGAGGAGGAGGAGAAGGTGAAGGAGAAGGCGAAGGAGGGTCAGGAGGGCAGGGGAGGAGGAGGAGGTGGCCAGAATGAGAAGGAGAAGGTGAAGGAGAAAGAGGGGCAGAAGGAGGAGGAGGTGAGCGGAGGAAGGGGAGGAGAAGGTGAATGCGAAGGTGAAGGAGAAGGCGAAGGAGGGGCAGGGCCGAAGGAGGAGGGTAGAATGAGGAGGAGTAGGAGCAGGAGAGGGAGAAGGTGGAGGAGGCTATGAAGGAAAAGGAAGAGGAGGAGTATGAGGATGACGAGGAGGAGGAGGAGAAAGAGAAGGCCGTTCATGAAGAAATTCCGTTACGAAAACACCTTAGACCTAACACCCCGCATCGTCTAACGTCGCCTGCCGGGGTCGCGGGACTTATCTCATTACCGTGACCCCGGAACATAAAGGGCTATTGAAGGACACCGTGGATTTTAGTCAGTACGAGTTCGACAGTCCCTCTCGCCCTGCCCTGGGTGGGAGGACTCCTGATTTTACCACGCTAAAAAAAAAATCGTCTAACGTCGTTTCAGTTCGGCAGACTTCGGCACGGTGTTTGTGTGCGTGCGACTAGACGTATGCGTGTTAGACTTGTTTCTTGACGTTTCACTTGATTGACGTGGCTGACCATAGCCTTATTTTTCTTTTTTTAGCGAAGTAAAATCAAATGAATTCTCCCACCCAGGGCAGGGCAGGAGGGACTGTCAGATTTGTACTGACTAAACTCCACGGCGCGCCGTCCTTCAATAGCCCTTTACGTTCCGGGGTCAAGGTTGCTGTTTAGTCCCACGACCCCGCCAGGGTATAGCCCTCTAAAGGGGGTCCCATCATTGTGCTGACACTATTTGAGGCGCGCGTGGAACACAACGCGCCATCGACCCGGGCATGGTCCATTTTCGGACGGCGAATCGCCCTTTACTCGCCGTCGCATTAAGAGTCAAATAAAGTCATACTCAGGGTCAAATACAGAGACAGCTCGGTCAGACTCGGTCAGACTCTATCAGACTGTCAGACTCTGTCAGACTGTCAGACTCGGTCAGACTGTCAGACTCCATCAGACTCGGTCAGACTGTCAGACTCGGTCAGACTCGGTCAGACTCCGTCAGACTCAGTCAGTCTGTCAAACTCTGTAAAATATCTATGGAAATGTGTTCTATTAAAAATAGAAAAAGAAGCGACAGAAAAAAAATCTGCGCAACACCACTATCTACACACTAAAAAAATACTCTGTATGAAGATGTAGTTAAAAAAAGTAATCACGTAATCGTGATTGCAACTACAATTTGTAGTTAGTAATCAAAATTTTTAACTACTAACTACATTATGTAGTTAGTAATCAAAATTTTTAACTACTAACTACATTTTGTAGTTAGTAGTTAAAAATTACTAACTACATTTTGTAGTTAGTAATCTAACTACATTTTTCTATTACTTAATGTAGTTAGTAATCATGATTACTAACTACAAAATGTAATCGTAGTTATTAATCAGTAGTTAGATTGCAAAATGCCCAACTCTGGTATACATTAAGCTTGAAAGGTCACATCTAGTAAAGTCTAAGCTCTGGCCTAGTCCTGCTCAAATCCAGAAGCCCGAAGATTTCCAACTCGAACTGTCGACCCGAGTCTGGTCCTTGTCAAATATGAATGTCCTAAAATATATAATATATATTTTGACATATCCCGAAATCACGAAAGGCGCAATTGAGCAGAACCACATGACCAAGTTGTTCATTTCGTTGAGTTCGAGAGGTTTAACAGTCAGTTGCAAACCTCGTTGACAGTATAGGTCAGGACGCAAGAGCAAAGCTGACATTCGATACTACACCGAGGATATAAATCACACATTAGCCTGTACAAAATCAGAACAAAAAAGATCTCAAATAGCTTAAGGAGAGCGGGTGGAAACTCGGTACATTTACCGTCGTACCACAAAAACTTTTAAACGTCTGTTGAACACTTGTCTAAAAAATGTCAGATTATGACGTTGAAATAAGGTCTATTTTGCAGTCACACTTTTTTTAGACAAGTGTTCAACAGATGTTTAAGTTTTTGTAGTAAGGCTGTTTATTTATCTCCAGTAATAATTAAAGTGGTTTGAACATTTTTGTATGGGGAGTGTACCAGGTGCCATCCGCCATTTTGATTACCTATTTTTTCAAAATGGCGGCCACGCATGGAACATTCATAAATCGATAGATCATATCAATACAAATATTTGTAGAGAGGCAAAACGGCAAAACTTCTTAAAGCGTCACGTTTCCGAGTTATGAGCTGTCAAACATGTACAAATAGCGACACAAGTTTTTTTTCTTTTTTTATATTTTGATGTTTATTAATAAAAAAGGATACTTCCGCAATAAAACTATTTGAATCTTCGTATTTCCACGCTTCTTAACCCAATTATATTTCAACAGGGATAATCGTGACAACTGTAATGATAGCTGTATGTGTATAAATAATAAATGATCCGAAGGCAAACGCTTTCTGCAGGACTGAACGCTTTAGTACTGATAACGTGTTTGGACAAATGCTGAAATTGCGTTAAACGAAATAATCCTACATAAAATCTCTCACTTAACTCAGTACGTACTCGTAGATATTTCACAGTATAGTAGAATCTGCTTTGCTCATTGAGAGTACAATAGGATGTAGAGTTAACTCTTATTAACTGGTACATCGTGGGACTATCAGAGATCCGAAGAAAGAGGGAGGAAACAATAACTTGCTGTAGTGACCACCAATTCTACTTCCAAGAAGGACACCCATCTCAAGATGGTGTCAGGTCGACAAGTCACATCAGGGAACAACATTGTGGAATATGACTCTCTCGTAAAATGTCGAATTTCCGAGCTATCAAACGTGTGACAGTGGCAGTTTGAACTATTTTGAGTTTCGTATTTTTTCTACTACTAATATTAAATTAGTTTTATTGCAGGAGTATCCTTTTTGATCAATAAACATTAAAATATTAAAAAAAAACTTGTACATGTTTGACAGCTCGTAACTCGGAACCATGAGGTTTTGCCTCTCTTCATTTTATGTTTGTATTAGCTGACCCAGCGAACTTCGTACCGCCTAACAGTCGAATATTTTATTCTGCTATTCGAGACACCGGGTCAGCTAGTAAGATAAAGAAAGTTGATAAGTCAACAATAACATTAGGTGTATGTAATAAAAATTATTGAAAACTTAAAATTTTTGAAGTCACTAAAAATCACATTTCTTATTATTACTTATTAAAAATTAAGTTTCATTTTAAGCTATTGCATAACTGTTATCGCGGGCTCTGTGCGCGGCGACCGAATCAAGAAAATACCTAACACCCCGCATCGTTTAACGTCGTTTCAGTTCGGCAGACTTCGGCAATCATAAAAAGACCCATCATAAAGACAATTTACTTTTTCTTACTCATTCTAAACGGCCAGCTACAAAAGGAGGTTTTCACAATGAAAGCTACTTATAAAATTCTCCTACAACAAAGCAGAGTGGCGCAGTGGAAGCGTGCTGGGCCGGTGCGCCAAAGTTCACCTTCAACTCCGATAATTGGAAATCCGAAAATGTTCTTCCTTTTCACATGTAACATTTTTTATCCTAACAATCACAATTCCTAACTATGTCTCTAATGTTCATAATTCCGAAGCATTCAACTTCATAATGTCAGTAGCAATAAACATCTATTATACTTTTATTTGTTTTCCTATGTTTTCTCAACATAACTATCTTTTACACTATTATTCAAAGTATATCTTTTTTGTTTAGATATGACAGGATGCAAGAGCGAGCGAAGCGAGCTCGGGACTTGGGGCACCCCGACTCGGACAGGTTAGGTTCGAAGGGGATGGCGGGGTCTGAAAGACTCCGCCATCCCCTTCGTGTTAGGTTACTTTAAAAGTAACGTTAGGTAGCTCGGCGCAAGTTTAGGGATAAAAGCGTTATGATAAAAAACAGTAGGAGTTTAAATATATTTTCAACAATGAAATTATTAATTACAATTTTCGGAAACATGAGTGTTATGAACATCGCCGGTAGCACGGGGACTGACAAATAAAAAATGTCGTAGAAACGATTGGGGGCACCCCGACTCGGACAGGTTAGGTTAGAAGGTTATTTTGGTCGTTATTTTTTTTTTAACCACCCAGAAGTAGGAACATTTTCTACGGCCGACTGACTGCGGCGCACACATGCTTATATTTTCTAGTCAAGTCTGGTGATCCGACAGTCTTTTCCGCTTCACCCAAGGCGAGAGGACTCATTTGATAATTTAAACATCCCAAAAAAAAAATTGTGGTGTAAGAAAAATCTGTTTTTTGTTTCAATTCTATCAGCTTGTTCAACAAACAAAAAACATTCACAATAAAAACAAAAAAAATACCAACTTAAGATTCGAACTGGTACCCTTAATGTATATGTAATAATGGATAGATGTGATCTATCGATTTATGAAAGTTTCAAACGTGGCCGCAATCATGAAAAATAAATAAAACTGGCGGATGGTAATTGGTACAATAGGCACAAATCCCATTTGTCGTACCCGAAGGCACAAGGCCAAAAGTTTGACAAGGGAGTGTGTTGGTACTTTTCAGGAAGGGTTACGACAACACCACACTGTCGACTTACACCACATTGTTGCTGATGATCAACACCACCCTGGAATTTACGTTGGGCTCCTGGAAGAGCACGTTGCTGGATCTAGGATTATCGTATCTTGACTCTCATGGAACCCCCCCCCCCTCCCGGATTATAGTAACACCCCCATGTTGCGATAATCCCCACTCTTGTTAGGCGTTTTGGTTTAAAGGCCGCTGCTGCTACGGGATAGACATTATCTAAAATAAATCAAATTGTGAGGAAGATATTTAATACTAATTATTTTTTAATTATTAACAGAATGGCATACCAAGCTCAAGATCCTGAATTAAAAGAAGCTTACAAGAAGGATTGCTCTATTGACTACTCTGAATGTTGCAAGCATAAAACAAACAAGCGAACTCCGAAGTCGGAAAAGAAGGTTAAGGAAATCAAAAAGGAAACTGATTCGAAGTCAGCCATTTCAGATGCAAAGGCGGCTACTAATAATTTAATATCTAAAATTCCGTCTACAATACAGGTACCTAGATGATTTCAAATAAGTTATTACAGGTCTAATTGTGAATTCAATGTAATTTTAATATTGTACTCTTGTGCTTCATTTTAGGTTAAGAAGTTTGCTGCAGTGAATATAGATGAACTAAAACCAGAGAAAAAGGCTCAAAAGAGGTCTTCAAGTCCCAAAAATAAGTCAGTTTTCGTAAAGAACCCTATAACTATAGCACCAGCTTCAAAAATACTGAATCCTATTAGTTTACCGCCGCTAGCGAAAAAAATGAGGGTATGATATTTTTTATTACTTCCATGTAAATGTATGCAAAGCTTTTGAGTAGCAAATAATATGTTAATTTCAATAAAGAACCATTATAGTTAAAGCAATGGCCCTTCAAATAAATGTTTGAGACGCAAATGGATTGCAAATAGTAATCTGGACTTTGGAGTGGTACAAATCCCCCCTCTTGTCGACCAATTTAACCTGAACAGGAATGAGGCGGCATAACATTTTTTTTTTACCCTGCAGTAAATGTTGTATGGTAAATTCTCAAAAATGGCTTCAAAATTGAGAAGTATTTATTGCCAACCAAACATTCTTAAATTATTGCCATCCGATTCTGATTCACAGTTTGAGATTGAGAAGTATTTATTGCCAACCAAACATTCTTAAATTATTGCCATCCGATTCTGATTCACAGTTTGAGGGCAACAAATCTTCAATATCGCCGAAAAATTCTGTGTTATTTTTTTTATCATTGAACAGATTGAATAAAAAAATACCGACCGAATTGAGAATCACCTACTTTTTGAAGTCGGTCAAATAGGAGGTTATCCGACGTTTGGTAGTGTCAAAAAATAAGCAAAAACTGTTTGTTGTCCCAGTCTACTTGGTGTCAATTTGGTCGATGCAAGGGGGAAAATTTGTACCTCCAAAACCCAGATTATTTACCACTTGCCATCCGTTTGCCTCCGACATAAGTTTAACGTGCCATTGCCTTAAATATGAATTGTGCTAAGAAAGCTAACTATTATGAAGTTTCTAATTGTATCTTTTTTTGTTAATTACAGTTTCCAAACTCACCCATGATTAATTCCATACGACTTCCAAATGAAAGGAAGCAAGCGACTTATTCTCGTATTCGGCCCAAGCCGCCACTTCATCCGATAGCTATTGCTAATTGCTACAATGGATTTGGCAGTAACCCAGGTTTTGGAGCCAATCTTTACAATCCTGTTGCAGATAATATCAATTTATCAATAGAAAATTTAACCCAGGTATATATTTAATTTTGGAATATCACAGTATTGTTTCCCATAACATAAATAACATCACACTTTCATTTATCAAAAAGAAAGGGGTTTGCAACTTTTTGGCATGAAATTTTTTTTCTTTCGCCAGTAATGAAATTTTGGTCATTAGTAGACCACAACCTAAGAAGTCCGTACTAGAGACGTAACTGGTGCAATGTTGGAACAAAGGGGTTTGCAACTTTCAGTGGATAGTAGGATCTTGGCATCATTTTTTTTTTCTTTCGCCAGAAATGAAATTTTGGTCATTAGTAGACTACAACCTAAGAAGTCCGTAAAAAATAAAATAAATCTAAACCATAACCAACCAGAGATATGGCGGTTTGTATTTTGTTCTAATCTGGAGTTATTTTTTGTAGGAATCCATAGATTTTTTGACGTACTATACTAGCTTTTGCCCGCGGCATCAACATCGGTTCAGCCATTTTGACGTAAAAACGGAACAGACTATAATAGACTTAATTTCGTATTTGTAATACTACTACCTATGTTAACGAGGAATAATGATTGGTTTGTTTATAATAATGTTAAGAAGATCTTATCTTTTAACCGACTTCAAAAAAGTAGGAGGTTCACAATTCGTCGGAACTTTTTTTATGTATGTTCCCTTATTTTTCAATGACGCCTGGGCCGATTTTTTTGAAAGGGTATCATAACAGATGGTCCTATGGTTACTAAGGTCATGTCGGAATCTTGGAGAAATCGAGGAAACTCTTCAATAAATGACAGCAAGTCATCTGCGATTGCTGCTATCGCATATCTATGCATTGTTTACGCAAACACACAACATAATATTAAGCCTGTACCCACTAAAAAGGGTAAAACAAAATCGTCTTGTTTCTAACGTTGAAAAATACACAACAAGTGAGTTCTCCCTCCCTAGGTGGAGCAGAAGAGACTGTCAGACTCGTACGGACTAAAATCCACCGTGACTTCCATTTCCAATCCAAGTGGAATACGACGCGCCGTCGCGTCGACTCACCCATTACTCGCCGTCCGCATGCCCGCGCCTATAGTGGCCGGAAATCGCTTCACATCGTTCAACACCCCAGGCGTCTCCCGCTGCGGCTGGGGTGGAGTCTGTCCTCTCCCTCACGCATTTCGCCTCTTCCTTCACTAGCATAACTGCTTCGCAGAAGAAGGTGGCTGCTTCTCATTTCATTTCACCCCGCAGCATAGCCTCAACCAATGCCAGGCGGGAGAGGTCGCCACCACCTACCGCCTCCGTAAGTAACTAAGGACATAGCGTAGCTCTGTGCAAGCGGGGCTGATCTCCAACGTGCTACGGCCAGAGTCCCAAATAACAGTGGGAGGGGTTGATATCGGCGTCGAGTTGATAAAGTACCTGGAACTCGTCCTCGACAGCCGGTAGAAATTCAGGGAGCATTTCCTGCGTTTGGCCCCAAAGCTGAACCGAGCAGCGGCCGTCTTCAAGCAGCTTCTGCCCAATCTCGGCGGGCCAAACACCTCCTGCCGGAGGATTTAGGTATGCCCTCACGCGGCGCGCCTCCTTCGCGAGCATTACTGCTTCGCAGAGGCGACCGCTTCCCACTCCGTTTCGCCCCGCAGCATGGCCTCGACCAATGCCAGGCGCGGGAGGTCTCCGCCTATCGCCGCCCTGAGGACACGGCAGTGCTCTGCCCAAGCGGGGCAGTCCTGCACCGTATGCTCCACCGTGTCCTCCGGGTGATCCTCGCAGTGGTGACACCCAGACGTTTCCTCCTTTCTCCTAAGACACAGGTACCTCCCGAAATAGCAGTGTCCGGTGAGGACCTGCGTTGGGCGGAAGGTTAGGACGCCGTGACGCCTATCCAGCCACTCCTCAAAGAGGGGTCTTACCGCCGCGATTGCGGCGTGCCCGGTTGCGAAAGTCGTCCCCTCCATACTGCTCTGATATCGCGCCGGAGCTCTTCCCGCCGAGTGGGCACAAACAGTATATTTTTTTCAGATTGCGTAAATAATGCTTAGATATCCGTTGATTTGCTGTAATTTTTATAGAGAGTTCCCTAGGTTTCTTCAACATCCCGTCATGATATCCTGACCTGATTACCATGGGATCATCTGTGATGTAAATGTTTTTAAACAAAAGAAGAATTTTCCAAATCTGTCTAGGCGTCATCGAAAAATCGGGGAACATATATAACAAAAAGTTACGACGAATTGGGAAACTCCTCCTTTATTTCGAAGTTAGTTGAGAAACAAAAACCAAATGTAAAATCATTTCTGTAGGAAATCGGTGACTTTGTTTCTTATTTCCTTGATTTTTTTGCCGCCGACTTCCGAAAGAAAAGTTATTTTACATTTATTTTGTATTGTTTTTAGTATCCAGTTATATTTTGCTCTTTTTAGTAGGTACAGGTGCTGTCATTTATTGAAGAGGTCCCACGATTTTGTCCAAGATCGGGTCATGAGATCCTGACCAAGTAAACATGGGACGTTATTGAAGAGATTCCTCGTTTTCTCCAAGATTCCGTCATGACCTAGTAACCATGGGACCATCTGTTAAGATACCCTTTCAAACAAAAGAAGTATTACCCAAATCGCTCCAGGCGTCATTAAGAAATCTGGGAACATACATGAAAAAAATGTTCCGACGAATTGTGAACCTCCTACTTTTTTGAAGTCGGTTAAAAAATAAGATCTTCTTAACATTATTATAAACAAACCAATTATTATTCCTCGTTAACCTACTGGTATTACAAATACGAAATTAAGTCTATAAGTCTGTTCCGTTTTTACGTCAAAACGGCTGAACCGATATTGATGAATTTTGATACAGAGATAGATGGGTCTCTAGACACGGTTATGGGCTATACATAAAGGCGGTTGGGGTGGGTAAAGCCGCGGGCAAAAGCTAGTACGTCAAAAAATCTATGGATTCCTACAAAAAATAACTCCAGGTTAGAACAAAATACAAACCGCCATATCTCTGGTTGGTTACGGTTTAGAATTTTTTTTTTACGGACTTCTTAGGTTGTGGTCTACTAATGAGCAAAATTTCATTACTGGCGAAAGAAAAAAAAATGATGCCAATGTCCTACTATCCACTAAAAGTTGCAAACCCCTTTGTTCCAACATTGCACCAGTTACGTCTCTAGTAATACATACTTTATTCCTTCTGTATTTTACTACACAGTCCAGAAACAGAAAAACGTATCCTATTCTATTTACCCGACTACGGCAAAGCCTAAAGGAGGGTTATGATTTTGACCTGTATGTATGTTTGTTTGTTCCTTCATAACTTCTAAACTACTTATCATTACATGACAAATGAGGTGTCGTTAGAAGCATCTCAGATGTCCGCTGGTTATAGGGCCCTCTAGGGGATGTAAAGTCATAACCATAAAATATTTTCGCACAATATCGACATGGGTATCAAATTAAAGGGCTTGATGAGCACATTTGAAATGTACAGGGTGTTCCAAAACTCGACGATAATCTGAGACCGGATGAAAGGCCAAGTTATAACAGTTCTGGGAAAAATAAAAAAAGAAATTCCATATCACTCAGTTCAGTGATAATAGACATTTTAAATAAAAAGTTGAAATTCGACACCCTTGGTCGCATTTTCAAGTCCTGGTGATCACACCAATGTCACAATTTCGCTGTGATTTTTTAATTTCGTGATCTTCATTAACGATGCTATTAATCGCAACTACAAATTAATGCAATAAACATAACTTTTAGTGAGTCATGGTTCACAAAAATATTGTTAGTTAACTTTGACACTTCATTTTGAAAAAAAATGTACTACACTATCCTTGCCAAGTTATTTCAAAAGATGGCGCATTTAATCTAGATTTCAAAATGGTGCAACACTTGCCGCTTTTCTTGCCATTAAAAATTTTATTTCTTATTTTTTTCAAATTGAGCTCATTTTGAACAACTCAACATTAGGAATTTTTGTTACTATTTCTGTGCTATTTGGCACATTTGTTCAGACGCTGTTATAGACTAACAGATACGAAAACTGGGCAGTTCTGGAAATATTACATACACACGGGTTAAATTAATAACCTCCTTTTTTTAAGTCGGTTAAAAAGTAGACAACATTTCGAAAAATTAATGCGATTAGCTGTTAAATTTTTTAAATATTATATTCATTGGATTTACAGGGATTAGACATGGCAGCTGTTGCTTCTTTGTCTCAAAATATGCCAGATGATGATGTTGTATGTACTCCGGATTTCCCTCTGGAACCTATGTGTGAGGTAAACAAAGGTTTTTTTGACACCTTCATAACAACAAAATAATGAAGTCGTTTAAAACATACATTTGATTGTTTTTATAGGTTACTGAAGACAATGATGATGATGTGGAATGCATCACACCGGGGCCAGTCGCACCTCCAAAGATTAATAATCCGCCCCCTTTAGTACCCCGATCCACAAATGCTTCAGCTGCTGAAATTACATCAGACAATATTGTTCAAATGACAGATAATGATGTTACTGTAAATGCATCCACTGGAGGATTGAAATTTAGAGTGGATCCGCAAACTTTATCTTCTAATAAAATGTATCGCCTACCTGATGGACGCATTTTTGCTATTAATGCTAATCCAAATATGCCCGGCGGATATTCTGCAACCATCGTAGCAGTCACAGAACCGACTGGTAAAACAACACCTAAAGGTGCAACATATGCAGCTAAACTTAGCGCCGTTTCGTCTACTTTACCTGCTGCTACTCCTAAAGCAAATCGCAGTGTGCCTCGCATTTTGAAACGAAGTACGCCTAAGGCTATTGCGACATCGAAACCATCTGAAACGTTACCTAGGGATTGTGATTTGAATGTGCCTGTAGAGTGGTATAGATACAATTTAATTGATGCGGTTGACGCTTTAGAGTACGCTCTCTCACGACTTCATAAATTGAAGAAAGAAGCTACTACTGTATATTTGCGCACACGATCCGTTAACGAAATGCGAAACCTTCATCGCACTTTGGAGCGACTACTGAGTACATCATCTAGTAGATTTGGCGAAATCCGTGAAAATCTTAATAAAGGACTGAAACAATATGTTTTACGGAAATCAGGAGGTGACAATAGTGAAGATGATGATGACGTAGAAATATTGCCCGACATGGAAGATAACGATGATCCTATATTTATAGATGAAAATTCAGTTGAATCGAATATGAATGGTAGTGAAAGCCAAGAGGTTGATCTGACAGGTGCTGGTAGTAGTGAATACAATGATAGTGCAGAAAATACTAAAGACAACAACTTTTCCAAAAGTGATATTGATCCACTCGGTGAACATGGCGATGTACTAGCTATTTTAAGTCCAAATAATACGGATGCGGCAAATGTAATTGCCAAGGCAACTAGTGATAACATGAATAAATCTGATAGTGATCATGTTAAAGACTCTGAAACTGAGAGCAAGGATAATAAATCCGAAAGTAATATTGAAAATGAAACTGATAAATGTGCTGAGGAAAATACAACTAAGAACAATGATAAAGAAACAGAACTAAACAAAAATATTAAAGAGCATGAAACTGAAGAAAATAATAGCAAAAATGGATCTGAGGAGACTGTTAAGGCAAAAGATAACATAGCTATGGAAGTAGATGCAGACACAAATGATACTAACACCAAAACACAGGCAAATGATATTGTTGATCATGCGGCCGTAACATCCTCTTGCGATGATGTGAAAAATGATACAGCTGACGAAGTGAATGGTGTAATAGCAGAAACCGTGAAAAATTCAGAAAATCTAACTAAAGTCGGAGAAACAGAAGATACTACGGAAACTAAAGATTTAAGTGATAAGGCTGATAGTCAAGATAGTGATGACAAAATGCAAGATGCTGAAATGAGTGAAGAAATGATTGAAACTTTATTGAAAGATGATAATATGGGGGATGAATCATCATCCAGTTTAAAAGCAGTACTACAAGAAACTTAAAATAGTAAACATTTTATATCTTGTTAAAATTAAGATGATTAATTTTACTAAGTAGGCAGATAAGATAGTTATTAGTTAGATAAGTGCATAAATAAATCTGTGGTCAAGATATTAATATTATGAAACATGCTTCTCTATACTGTTACAAAAAACTAAACAAATTTTACTATAAGTATGGTATACCTGGAAATAACACATGTTATTAAAACCTAAAGAGGGGAATGTTTACGTTAGCGCGCTTGCTCATGATGACGACGCGTCGAGTGCGATATCGAGGCGATTGCAGGCGTCTACTCTCTTTGTCCGTCAACGTAAACACGGGCCCGTTCGAAAGTAACCCTAAACTTTTCAGTGAATCCTACTCCCTATTAGTTCTGTATTCATCATTTCCGAAAGAACACTGGGAGTCGGGAAAACTGTCATGTTGTCACCAATTTTTAGTTCCTAACACTAAATAATCTTATATCCGTAAGTGATAAAGAATAAGAAACGCTCGAAACGTCGCGTCGGCCAAAGCTACGGGTTTCGTGATTAGATAATAGTACCACAGATTCAAATGGCACGTATGTACCTATATTATATCCAAATAGAGTGATGCGATTCAATTCGAACGTGAACTACGAAAATAGTCCTTACTACTACTACATATAAAGGCATTGCCAATATAAAATGGTTTCTGGTATTTATAAATAAAGAAAAGGGGTGATTGTGTATGCGAGTTTAAATGTTTGTATTGGACCCACGGTAAAGGAGAAATTCCTATTGTGCGAGCGACTACTTAAACACTTGCGATTGCTCATACATTTTCTTTGGCCGCAGGATTGTGCGATATCTGACCGATATCGGCTATCGATTCAATTCATAACGCGTCACTTCATGAGCAAGCGCGCTTCATTACAATTGCTGTTCCGTTGTTAATTTACAAGTTGGTGAAATTTTGCCATTGAAATATAATTGACAGCATCATCAAGTGTAATTCGAATTACGTATTTTCAATAAGCGCTCGTGTACACGACGCGCCGCCGCGCCCACACCGCGCCTCTAGGCTGTGAACACGGTCATGAGCGCTAATACTTACATAAGCTGTAGTCGATAGCAGAATCACCAGTTTCTCGAAATACGCATTCTTCCATCTACTTTATACATGGTGGCAAATAAAACGTCATCTGAAGAGAAAGTCTTTTGAATTGAACATACACATTTATCAAAAAAAAAGTTTGCAATGACTTTGACAAATATAAATCTTTTTGTTACGGTCAGTTCACACCGAGACGCGACGCAATGCGACGTGACGCAACGATACTGCAAGATTGTATCTTTTCGTGTAGTAAATAAAGTTAGATTTTGAGTCGCTATTAAAACTAAGGGCGGCGCCGCGCTGCGTTGCGAATGGTGTAGCTTTTCGTTAGATTTTTTTTAGATTATTTATAATATCAATTGTTTTTTTTTTCATATAAAAAGGCTTTCAGTCCTAGCTTACGCTTAGGGATCGCAAACTTTTTTGATGTGTGTATGTAGTTAAATATCTAATACTTTCATAACTAGCTGTGTCTGCGACTTCTTGAAAATTAGTAACCTTCCTTTGGAGCTACGAATCTTGAAAGCTTGCCATTTTTTTTTTAGTCTATCGGTTCATTGAATGTTGCGTTATCGCTTCACTGTCATTTTGTTAAACTGTGCAAGCTCTTTTTTTTTTTGCGTGGTATAATCATCAAATGAGTCCTCCCGCCCAGGGTGGGGCAGGAGGGACTGTCAGACTCGTACTAAAATCCACGGTGATCCTTCAATAGCCCTTTACGTACCAGGGTCGCGGTTACCAGGTGAGACAGTCCCGCGACCCCGGCAGGCTTTGGCCCTCTTAGGGGGCCCCGTCAGATTGCTGACAGCTCTTTGAGGCACGCGTGGAACACAACGCGCCGTCGACCCGGGACTGCAAGCTCTTTAGATCTTATCGTTAGTAAAATCCATTTTTCATTGGTAGCCCTATAAACATTGTCATGATTGAAACGAGTGTTAACATTGTATATGCGGCCACAGCTAGTTTATATAAGCATGTATGTACCAATTATTTTAAAGCACTCAATCTTTCTAGGCAGCGTTTTATCTGTATTGAAGTAGGATTAGCCCAAAGACTGCACTCACTGCGCGCACAATCGAACTCCTTTTTAAAATAAATCAATTCTAAACGACACCATTCGAATTTCGAGCGCGATATTAAGAGAATTTATTGTAATGTCTCGTTCAGAAACTGTGACGATTTACTTTTAAAAGAACTAGTTCGATTGAGCGCTCACTTGGGTGAAATGAGCTCTTGGCCGTTGCAGAATAGCATTGCAATTTTTATTCATTACAATGACAACTGTAAAGGCGCTCCCTCATCGGGAGCATTCGCTTGTAATGTAACTTTATAAATTCGAGCATTACATCAGTGAGGGAGGAAAATCGAGCATTACCATGCGCCCCTTATAATATACAATGATGTAATAGCTTGATACAACTTAGATCAATCCACTTGTAATTAATTGTGCCCGGCTGGCCGCATACGTTACATTACACGTGAATGCTCGACAATCAAAGAGGTTGTATTGTAATGCAATGCTATGTCATGCATATGCAATGTCTTATCCGATATGTTACATTACACGCGACTGCTCCAGTGAGGGAAACTGAACGATGGTGATCATGCTCACACAGTAAATGATTGAAATAGCTTGGGCGAAACGCATAGATAGTGTGTGATACACGATTGTCACACGTGTAGAGAAAATATTTTTATACTTATTGAATGCTTTTTGTCTATGGTGTACATAAAATTGGCATGTTTCCGTTATTGATACTAGTAGGTGGAATAGTAGATTTCTATATTATTCAAACATAAATATGTATGGTTATCCAGATTTAAATACCCTATTTACTACCATTGATACGGAAATACAGCAAGCTTGTAATTCATTTTATACAATATCCTATATTTTGTTAGTTATATATTACGTGCGTTAGTTTAAGTGAGTACAGATACAATAAAAGTATAACTACTAATAATGATCCGCAAGTTAATTTATATTTTTACGTCCTAAATCATCATCATTATAGTACATTCTTTGTTTATCGTTGTTTCGATATTATATTATCTGAAAACTGATTAATTAAATAAGCCTAAACAAATAGAATATGTTAGTTTATGTCTAATAAAATTTATTATGGCACAAATTTAAGGACATTCATTATTCTGTGGTAGTTTGTATGTTGAATTTATATTTCATATAATTAAATTATGAATAATAATCACTGAATACTTTCTATTGTTCTGATAAGTTTCATAACTAAACAAAATTTAAAGTAAACGTACCTGTTTCCGTCTCCTTAAACATTTTAGTCCAAACGCATCAGCCCGCTGCTTAATCAGCTCGATATTTCATAAGCATTTAGATAAAATTTATAGAAAAATTATCATGACATTAGGTAGAGCGCAGCGTTGTCTTCAATAACGAACAAAGAATCCTCGCTTGCGTTAGTTGAAAGTACGTTAATGCAGAAGCAACGATTTTAGGCTGCTTTTCCACCAAAAATGCGCTATGATACGTTGCTGCGGATGCGTTTGATATCCACCAATCACATTCATTGGTTTACATAGCACAGCACTGGTGGAAACGGATTCAACTAAGATGTGTTTTTTGTATGTAATGTAAGGATGCGTGCTATGGCTGCGTGCTGTGTCTGCGTGCTATGGCTGCGTGCTGTGTCTGCGTGCTATGGGTCGTTTTCCCTAGTATCAAAACATCGCATAGCTCGAGCTGCGCATCTTCGTAGCGCAGCTACCTTGCGACAGCGCATTTTCGTAGCGCAGCTACCTTGTGGCGGCGCATCGTTGTAGCGCAGCTACCTTGTGACAGCGCATCTTCGTAGCGCAGCTACATAGCGTAGCATCAGTGGAAACGGTCACACAGTTTCGTAGCTCAGCTTTTACATCCTCGCAGCACAGCTACATAGCACATCTCTGGTGGAAAGGCACCCTTAATTTTTTATTTAAGGTGCGCTCTGTTGGTATTGTAAAACAACAGCGGTGCGCTCTGTGCACTATCTATATCACCCATGCCCTTTTTCTAAATTCCAAAGGCTTTAAAAATCCTTCCTAAATATAGACTGATACTTTTGTAGCTACTTATTAAAAACTTCAGTTTTAACCATTTTAATCTGTTTCACATGAGAGGAGGGGGAGGTCATGTTCAAACATAGGGAAACGGAAGCTAGGAATTACATTGGTTAATTATTTGGACCAAAACAGAAAACTAGTGAAACTAACACAATTTTTGAGGTATATTCCAAACAAGATTCAACAATCGTTGGTTTTTAATAAACTGATAGCTGCATGTTACGTACCTATATTATTTTTAGGTACTGAAATACAATTAGGTAGTAATAACGTACTACTAAAATGGTAGTGTAAATGGGTCTAGGTATGTACATTATTTAATGAATAACAAGTTATGATTTCAATTATTTCTTTTGGTTGATAATTCTGATATTCCGCTGCTTGACATTTTTGGGGAGGTGCTTGAGGCACGCAGAAAATTTGTCCACAACTTGATCTTTTAATAATTGAATATTAAAAGAGTGTAGATATCAATAAAAATGTTTAAATCTAGACTATATTATGATTTGGCAGTGATTTAGTTGAGATTTAAAGTTGTAAACTTTGTCAGGTGCTTTCAAGTAAGTAAGTTCGCTGTAGTTATATCATTACTTCCCAGAATTTGATACTTATTAGCGACACTATCGAATGGTCTAATAATACAGGGTCTGGTTTTTGTTTTTTCTTTTCATTTTTTTTTGCCGACCTTTCAATCTCGTAAAGGAATAGGATACATTAGGTTACATACTGATATATTCTACACTTTGGCTACATATTATTACTGCACTATGATTACGACTGTGATGTTTGGCACAGTGATGCTTTAGCGTTCTATGTATTTCCAGAGGAAGAGTTTATAATTTAATTTCTAACAAAAAAATGGTGTAGGCCTGTAGGGCATTTCGAATTAAAAAAAAACAGTTTCTAAATTCCTTGCCTATAATAATTTGAAAAATGGAAGTTAATGTAAATAGGTATTAATTTGGTGAATGTAAGGTTTAAGCTAATGTATCATTAAATTTGTTTTATTTTCTTATGTTATTGTGATAGTCGATATGGCCTCGGTTCTGCCCTGAGTATAATTCAGTACAACAAATATCTGTAAAAAATGAGAAATACAATTGTATTTCAGGATTAAGTATTTTTATTATTTTTATCCATATTTATAACTTAGTTCCTTACGCGTGTTAAGAGAGACTCCCGAGGAATTTGATAAACAGGTACATTTTTGAAAAAGTATCATCGCCAATTGGGGCGAGTGCAGCTCAGGCTGATTATACCATGAAGGATTACCCACAAATAAATACCTTGACCAAATCATCATTCATTTGCATACCTAGATTTTTGTCAAAAAGTAAAAAATCTATCAGTCTGATGGTCGCGTATACATTTTTTTTTTTCAGATCTTTGGATGTTCTTATTTCTTTAAGCAATTATGTTTTGGAAAAAAGGAAATGATGGGCACGTATTGATTGGATCTAAAGCAGCAGATATAAATTCAGAACAAATAAAATAAGAACAGTAAGGCAGTAACTTCATTTTATTAATAAAAAAACTTATCACTTAAATATGATACAAAAGTATGAATGCAACTAGAAGGATCTGGTTGGTAATACATAATTATATAAATAAGCTACGATAGTACTACGTTGAACATGAATAGTAGACAAAAACACTTGGAATATCACAATTCTGTACTTAAAATTCTCGTGTTCCACTTATTTAGGTTGTTTTTCTTAGTATCTAAGCAGACCTTTCTTTGTGAACAAGTTCCAAAGAAATCAGAGAAAAGTAAAATTCGTTATCAGTAAGTATGTAATAGGCAATTAATGCCAGATCATTTGCCTATTGCATACCATACCTACCTACTGTTAAAAAGTTAATACACTCGTTTTCGAAATAGCTAGCTACCTTGCATGGATCTAATACAGACTAAACAAGTCAATGTGTTACTAAAACTATTGTTAATTAATAGTAAAAAAAAATATTTCAGATACTTAAGCACAGTTAAATTTCAAGTTTATTTAACTATGATTTAATTACACTCTTCGCATGAACAAAGTGTAACAGATTACGTGATTGTGGTGCCTGGTTGAACTGCAATCTAAATGCACCTTTACATGATCGTGGCTGATGTTGTCTATGTAGCTTTAGAGTGACCAGTTGCTAGTCCATAGACAATCAGCACCATTCTATCTCGGCTAGTTCTCCCACTGTTGGCTTTTAAAGCTTGGGGATCAAGAGCTGTTACTTAAGTCCATTACACACCTTTATTATGACAGACATACTTATACTTACATTATTTAAAAATATTATGCTAGGCACAGGAATTATTTAGAAAACACTTATAAAAAGAGAAACAACTTGCATTGATAGTTACACTAGGGATACACTTAAAAAGTAAAATTCGTTCTGATTGTTTTATCACATGGGCAAACCGCGTGATTTGTGACTTCATACTTGTAGGTACCCAAAAGCAAGTATAGTGCAAGGGTACCATCCCTATTTTTATTCAAAGCATAGCTCCTTAGTACCGAAACTGGCCTTTTTTGGAACGTTCTTCATGGTAGACTCGCATAGGTGAGTAGTTTCCGTTCGATGCGCCGTTCGTGTTTAAGCCTGAAAATGATATAAACGGTAAATTACGTTACATTTTGCTGCTCAATTCGTGAAAATGTACAGCTCAGTGATAGCCATAGAAGTGATTCACAACTTCTCAAGGCGACTTTCTGAGTACGTAACTGCCTCGTTTTTCCAAAAGGGTTGAAATTAACGGTCTATGAACAAATGATTTTCTTTGCATACCTACTACTTACTATATAAACCGTCGTATTAGGCCTAAAACGTGCAGTAGGTGATTTATTGACATCTAAAATATTTGTGCCGGTGCTGTAAAACGTTTCCTCATACCTTTAGCGTTAAGCTGTCCATCAATTGAGCTAGCTTTTAGAAATAAATAAGACCTCAATATTAGCATAAAAACCAAAACAACACGGTTTTTTTTTGTAAACAACAACACTTAGGTACAGATAACACCACTTAGTTAATTCACTCAAGTGCGGTAGAGTTCTCGCCACCACACATGACTTTAGACGCAGCGCTCGCGCTAGTGTCAAATTGCATTAAAAAAAATATTAATAACACGAATTTTCCGCATGTCATGAGTTGTGGCGCGGGACACGGTACAGACTTACCAAACCACACTCACTTAATACTATTTTCTCTCGTGCTTACCTTGAAGGAGATGATGAGGTGGTGATACAGCCGGAGAAGCACATCTGGGTGCCAGCAGAAGGTGGTAGAGTATGAAGTAGACTGCGGCTGACAGGAGCGCTACCACACCAAGTGCTCGGTACACGGTGCGAACAGACTCCAGAGGCTGCTGAAGCGTGACCATGCCACCAATTATAGCTCCTATGCACCGACCTGCAAGAGAAGTTATTAAAATAATTATGTACGTCAGGATTGAGGAGCCACTTCAGATTTTTAAAATCTGATTTTACCATTATTTAGCAGCAATGTAGCTGATTTTGCAGCACAAATTCTAGATTTAGCAGCAAAATATATCACTAGTTATATTAATGCAAAAGTGGCTCCTCAATCTAAACGTTTGAATTGAGGAGCCACCTTGGATCTCGGTAAGTAAGAGATGCACATTGTTGAAACTTTTGCAGCATTTAGCAGCAATTGTGCATATTATCGTCTAAAAATTTGGCTACTGTAGCGCTAAAATCAAAGAAAATACAATAGTTTTAGTGTGGCTCCTCAATCTAGACGCAAGAGCTGAAATTATATTGGATGTGAGCGATCAATTAATATATTCAACATAATGATCATTTAGCAGGTGTTGTGTTTGTTTTTGCAGTATAGGAATAAAATGGTAAAACAAAGTAAATTTTTTAGATGAACGTATTTTCTTTGGCTCCTCAATCCTGACGTTCTAATTGTATATTTTTGACTGTAGCCACCTGAGTTCTCAACGGAATCTAAAGCCAGATATACTAACATTTAGCAGAAATGTCTGCTAAAGATATCTGTACAATTCAGCAATGTACATATTTTGGATTCTGAGAAAACAATACTTAACTATTTTCTTGTAAATTCAGTGTGTAGGGTGACCATGTTATACTCGTATTAATGAAACCACGATAAGTAAACTATTAAATGTTTCTTTTCATAACAGGTTATATCTATCGTACCTATGGATGTGCCGTTACCAGCAATATTGCCCAAAATGGGAATATAAGTGGCAATATTGCCGGAGTGGAAATATTTGGGAATATTGCTTAGTTAGAGTCTGGCCAACGAAAGCTGTCCACGCAAAAAAGCGGCAAATTTGAAAAAATCAAGGCATGACAACCCCGGCTACACACACTGCTTAAACGGAGTTGATACTTATTATTATTCAAGACCAATAAGGGATATTATATTTGATGGAATAGTTACATTTGACATAGTTATGTAACAATAGTTAAATCGCCACAACACAGGGGTTAGGTAGGAGTCATAATCGAAATCGGATTCAAAGTACCTGATACCTACTGTAAAGTTTTGTTTCCTCGTCTTCGCCGTTAATATAATACTTATTACTTAAAAATAGAAAAACCGTGAAAAAATATGTATTAAGTATTTAATTTTTGTATTTACAAAATAATACATTTTTTTTCAAGTGCAAAAGTATCAAGATGGTTCACCAATAATATGAAAGTTCAATGATTTGACAATTTTGACAGTCTAAAAATATTGCCATATCAAAAGTTTAGAAAATAGGTCGTGGACAGCTTTCGTTGGCCAGACTCTATAAACCAAATTACGTACATCATCATCATCATCATCAGCCTATAAATGTTTTCACTGCTGGGACACAGGCCTCCTCTCTGTGAGAGGGAGTGGGCCGTAATCCACCACGCGGGCCCAGTGCGGATTGGTAGATGTCACATGTCTTCGAATTTTTGGTTCTAGGACATGCCGGTTTCCTCACGATGTTTTCCTTCACCGTTTTGAGAGCAGTGGTCTTGAAATAAATTACACAAAGTAATGCGCCTGACGGGATTCGAACCCACAACCTACAACTCGTAAGTCGAGGCCGATACCACTGGGCCACCACTGCTCAAATGCTACAAATTACGTACGGAAACTTAAAACTGATGTACAACACTTAAAGTTAGCATTTACAGGCAATCATCTAATTATATACAATAAAATATGGTTTTGGGTAAAATTACCAGTAATGCCAGCATTTTGGAAATATTCCCCGACAATATTGCCCGTGTTGGCGCACACGATATCGAATATAAGAAATAACAAATAAATTTTACGATAAGAATTTACGATCGTTGTGTAGGTATTGAATAAAAGGCATAAATTCGAATAATTTCTTTTGATATTGTACTTGTTTTTCATGCAAAATCACATGTATAGATGATTGCCTGTAAATGCTAACTTTAAGTGTTGTACATCAGTTTTAAGTTTCCGTACGTAATTTGGTTTATAACTAAGCAATATTCCCAAATATTTCCACTCCGGCAATATTGCCACTTATATTCCCGTTTTGAGCAATATTGCTGGTAAGAGCACATCCATAGCAGGTACGATAGATATAACCTGTTATGAAAAGAAACATTTAATAATTTACTTATACCTACTGGTTTCATTAATACGAGTATAACATGGTCATCCTACACACTGAATTTACAAGAAAATAGTTAAGTATTGTTTTCTCAGAATCCAAAATATGTACATTGCTGAATTGTGCAGATATCTTTAGCAGACATTTCTGCTAAATGTTAGTATATCTGGCTTTAGATTCCGTTGAGAACTCAGGTGGCTACAGTCAAAAATATACAATTAGAACGTCAGGATTGAGGAGCCAAAGAAAATACGTTCATCTAAAAAATTTACTTTGTTTTACCATTTTATTCCTATACTGCAAAAACAAACACAACACCTGCTAAATGATCATTATGTTGAATATATTAATTGATCGCTCACATCCAATATAATTTCAGCTCTTGCGTCTAGATTGAGGAGCCACACTAAAACTATTGTATTTTCTTTGATTTTAGCGCTACAGTAGCCAAATTTTTAGACGATAATATGCACAATTGCTGCTAAATGCTGCAAAAGTTTCAACAATGTGCATCTATTACTTACCGAGATCCAAGGTGGCTCCTCAATTCAAACGTTTAGATTGAGGAGCCACTTTTGCATTAATATAACTAGTGATATATTTTGCTGCTAAATCTAGAATTTGTGCTGCAAAATCAGCTACATTGCTGCTAAATAATGGTGAAATCAGATTTTAAAAATCTGATGTGGCTCCTCAATCCTGACGTACATAAATAATTACTCATTTAAGGTTATTTTAATCATCCACTGTCAGACTTCACGCACTATTTTTAGAATTATTAGAAAATACCTATATGTTTCTCGACACTAAGTTATTCTCGTATCGTGAGTGCGTTTAAAAACATTTTGATGTATATGTACACAAACACCCAAACCTGGAACAACTACCCACGTGTAAGCCAAACTTAATTTTTTTTTCATGCAGGTCTCGAACCTGCGACACGGGTTATAGCCGAACTCTGACACTGCGCCAACAGTATCAATCTCATTTGCTTGCGCTTTGGGCTCAAACTCTATTTCCTGTCTCTTAAAAAATCGACACGCGAATGGCAATAATTCGACAAATCATTCACCAGATACATCTACTTCAATCCTTGGAAACTGAAGAACTAGAACTAATATAAATAAAGCTAGGACTTACCAATACAGAAGTGAGCAATGACGGGCAAAGCTTGGCCGGTAGCTGTGTATTTCCGCGGCACCAAGTGTCGGAAGTACAAAACAGCTGTCACCCACACCAAACTAAGCGTGAAGACTTCCAATATCTCGCAAACTACAACCCATGTGTAGTCAGTGCTGTATGCCAAACCTAAAAATCAGTATGTTAAGGTTTATTTTACTTGAGCAAAACCATGGAAACGAGAACAACCTCATACATAATGACATCATTATTTTGTTCAAAGGAAAAAAAGAATTTTCCTAAAGTACCTAACAAAATAACTGAACCGGGAATCAAACTAAGTTAAATCAAATAGGAACCAAAAAAAAATAAAAATTAATATAAAAATTTGGTAATTTAAAGTTTTAATAGTAAGTAGTTACGGTAGGTAGGGAGTTTTTTTAGAAACTGCTCTTTTTATGTTGTGTAAAATTTCATTCTAGAAACTGGTAAATACAAATCTCAATCTGGTTATTATTGGCTATATAACTACCTACTTACATCACATAAAATATTATTAAATATTTACCTACTACTACTAAGCAACTGAGGTACCTATACAAGTACGTAATTATTTATACAATTGTACCGTATTTAATTATCTTTGCACACTACTCCGTAGAGTCAATATAAACATACCAGTATATCGGACGCCGTAGAAGGTGAAGGCCATGATGAAGACGTTGGAATGTCCGATGTAGTCCACGAGGGCTTCTGCCCACCACAGAGCGGGCACGGCCGGCAGGGCTCCGGCCGTTAAGGTCAGACCCATTTCTGTTACCGTGCCATTCAGCTCCTGAACCGTCCTGAAATACAATAGGTTTATTCAAACCATTCACCATATAACAGGTAAAATTAAGGTTAAAGGTTTTTAGGTCCTATTGGATTGGATTTGTCGTATGCAATAAGAATAATAAGAATAAATTTATTTACAAACTGTTACAAAGATAACCTTAAATCTAAACATTGTTTCATGTGTAACTAATGGTCGTATGCTTGTACGTGCTACATAGTAGACAAGAGTGGCCGTCAACTATGTAAGTACTCTCCTAAAACATAGTTCAGTGAATGTAATGGCCAGAAAGCAAGCTTGAATTATACCAGTTCAAAGCATATTATAGTTATTTAATATTAAGCAAAATCAACAAAGTACTTAGGCAACATGTAATCTGCAATAGCCACTGACCACGCAAAAATGGCGTAGGTTTAGGTCACAAGTGTACCTTAGTGCACCAATTATAATTACTTCGTCAAAGTCAGATGGCATGTAATGAGAAGAATAAATCAGCTTCCTTACCAAGGCAGGTAGGCGTCGATGCCGCTCCACAGTGTGCCAAGCAGGGCCACCACAGCGAAGACTGCAGCGGTCTCGGCGCCGTATCGTCGCACCGTGTTCATCGGCATTGCCAGCACGCCAGTCGCGGTATGCCACCACCACTCCGGTGTTGAGAGCGGCATGTGGCTGTAATTATTTAAAATTACAGGAATATTAAATCTCGCAGAATATCACCCATAAGTACATACTCGTATAATGAGGTTTACGCTGATGGAATACGATATTTAGCTAATCATATCTCAGTTTCCTGTTTCACCTAACAAAATGCAAGCTTCCGCCAAATGATAGATAAGTACATAATACCTTTAAAAAAAGTACCTACAGATAACTCTTATAAGGGCTTAATGACTGAATCAAAAGAGTTTGTATTCATACAGATAATTGATATCTTTATGAATAGGTATGACTACCTCTAAGTTCCTACCCCAGTTCATAATCTAGTGCCTAGCTTATAATTATAAGAGACAAGGTTCAATTAGTGATCTATATTCCTGCCTGATTGTTTGCACACATAGCATAATAATTGTCGATTATTCATTACATTAGATAATAAACAATGTCTGGGTCGATCTCCAGAGGCATTTTTTTTCGTGTCGGGCTGGATAAACCCATTTTCAAATCGAAAAAAGTTTTCAAAATATTTTTTTATATACAGTTCGGTGTCTAATCTACATGGTACAAGGCTAATATTATGAATAAGTTTATTTAAAATATTTTTAAAAAAATCATAAACCCTAAAATCCTGATCGCTCTGGGTTGTCCCAACTCCCGATTGAATGAAAAAAATATTCTTTAATTTTTTAATGAGAAGCTACATATGATACAACTTATTTAGATTACATAACAAATAGTTAATCTTCATTGTTATAAAATACTTTTAGTTATATTAAGAATACTTTTGCCACAATTTGAATTTAAAATCGTGTCCGGGCATTTTATCTCATCGCTCTGCGCTGAGGTAAAACATCGCGCTCATCCCTAGTTACGCGTTATAGACA
This sequence comes from Agrotis exclamationis, assembly GCA_950005045.1. Taxonomy (NCBI): domain Eukaryota; kingdom Metazoa; phylum Arthropoda; class Insecta; order Lepidoptera; family Noctuidae; genus Agrotis; species Agrotis exclamationis. The sequence goes on along the minus strand of OX465425.1, from coordinate 11,452,124 downwards.
CTCTATTCCACTCCCGCTGGGCAACACCAGCAGTGGTCTAACCGTTGAGGAGGATACCTATGTGCCACTTAACCGCGAAGGTAAGTTTACGAAGGCAAGTTTATGATTGCTCTGGATTTGGTTCTCGAATTTTTTGATTGATATGGCACGTTTATCAAATTAAATATTAAGCTTGTGAATGTGTTTGTTATGTGAATTAAGTGATCTTTATGATGGTTTTTATGAGACGTAATGACAATTTTCTACTACTTTTAAATTCGGCTATATTCATGATTTTGTGACTTTTTCTGATCGATATGGATGTGATTGCTCTGTCCAAAAAGACCAGAGCAATGATATTTTGCATTAATTGTACGTTATAATTCTATTTTAAGTAGTAGTACCAGACTGTAACAATGACAAACGATGAACTATCTATATAACCTTTAATTTATAACCTTTCCTGGGTTTTTTTGGGTAACCTAAACCCATAAACAGATTTTGACGTATTTTACCTTGATAATATTATTAAATTGGCATTTAAAGCTAACCATAACCACTTCTTCTCTAAAAGTTAATGTCAACTATCTTTGCAGATTGAAATCATGCCTCGAAATAAATTATCAAAATCAAAGCATTTATTTCAAGTAGGCCAGTTACAGGCACTTTTGAATTGTCATAGACAAATAAAAGAATATAATTAAACACTTAAAAAGTTATGGTGCTACAGTCCCAGTCACAAGACATAAAAACTGTGAAAGTACCATAGATGCCCGTTCCAAGAAGTAGATCTCTATGGAGAAGAACGGGCAAGAAACTCCATGGACACTCTTTTTAGATCGCCAGAATTATTACAGAAACTTTGTTACATCATTCACTTTGAGGTAGTACATTATGTGAGAACGATGTAGCAAGTTTTTTAATTAAAAGTGTCCATAGTAACAATTAAAGCAAAGACAATTCAAAAAACAAAATGATCAATAATCATTAAAATAAACCGTGGCAGCTAAGAGATGACCAGTCCCAACTGACAGCGCCCGTTCACGAACATGACACATGCATCAGCACCATTCAGCTCAACCATTTTGAAGGGAAATAAATGATCCAACACACGCGCCACCATCAGCGAGACATTTGAGTGAGCATGACATACTCTCAACTGCCAGGGTCATTCAAGTCAACAAGAGAAGTAGATACCCAGTGAATGACAGCTCTGAAGTACATAGTACTCACACAATGTCGACTATGAAACTATATAATACAAGGAAGATTGAATGAAGTATAAATACAATGCAAATACATTTGTACAATCTTCAGCAGCTCCAACAATGGTATTAAGTATACTTCCACTATCAATTTATTTATACATTCACTGTCTCATGGAGCAGGACCAGCATGGAGCCAAGCATTATTATCAGCGATATAGTCGCTCAGTTTGTAATATACCTGCTTACACAAAGTGTGCGTTTAATGCATGTTTTGAATTTAGTTTCATTCAGTTCAAGAAGAAAAACGTCTTACGAGCAACCCAGCAAAAGGTAGCCTACTTTTCTTCCTACGGGAAGAAAAGTAGGCTAAGTTTGGATAATATAGTCTAAATGTAAATAAATGAAACTAAGCCAAAAGTTGATTTTTATAATTATGTTAATTTGTTACTTTTAAATTATAAATAATGCAATAGTTTCAAATTATAACGTATTTTTGATACCTATTTATGTATTACTGATAATATGCCTTGATATTTTTCTAAAATAATACATTTCTGTTACATATATAATCTTGTTACATGTACATACTAGATACCTATGACTAAAAACGGCAAAACAAATAATATTTTTATCAATATTATTTTTTTTGTTTAATTGATTTGACCATTTATGATCGCTCTGGCGCCAATTATGATTGCTCTGGTAGCGAAATTTTTTGAACTTAAATATTTCCATAACTGTTAGTATAAATTGAAGGCCAATAGTAAAAATATACTATTTGAATATCATACTTTTTTATGAGATACATGATTACCATTAAATATCAATATCTGAAAAGCACCAGAGCGATCACACGAATACGCCCGTTTTGGAGATCCACCCGTCTATATAATTTGCATATGACTATAATAATGAACTAGTGTGAGTCATTGAAAAGATGCAATGAAGCACATCATCACTTCCTACACACATCGAAGGCATTTGGTGATTCATAGGTACCTACATAAACAAATAGTAGGTACTACGTACCTATGTTGACTATAAATAGGCACACTCAAGAATACATAAACACTAAACACATAGACTTCTTTGAAAATTCACATTACGTTTTACAATCTAATTTTTAAACTTTATACTCTTGACATAGGAAGTAGTTTGCCAAGTGTGTTTAATACGCACCTATCGAATAGAAGAATAAGCGCTCCAAGGACCATGAACACTGCATGGAGGATGAACGGGATGAGGTACGGAGTATCAGGCATCTGTTCCGCAGCCAGACCAGCGAGTGGAGGGAAGATTGCCAGACCAAGGGTGCCAAATGCCAGTTGTCTACCGACATCACCTCGTCCCAGAGACGTTTCTCTGGTTGCAATGACACAGGCTGTGCCGAGAAGAGCTAAGCCTGCTGTTGGCCATATGTCAGCTAGAATTCTGGAAGTTTAAAATATAGATTAACTAATGCATAGATCAGGATAATTAATATAGAAGTCACTAATAAAAAAACAAACAGGATCTAGCTATCATAATTAATAATTCAATACTGGCGCCGCAGTTAACACTGATATCATAGGTACCTAAGTACTTCGATTTTATCCCCAGAGGAAATAACTTCTAATTTATTGAAATAATTGTATCATTCAATGATTGCTTAACCACAAAGTTTTAAATGTGTCATTAAATTTTTAAAATTAATGAATACTGCGTTTTGAATAAACTACTTTAACTAACTTACGTTAATAGGCTTTAATACGTTAATCAAATTAGCTGTAAATGTTACATATATGATACATTTAAAATGCCTATTTAATAACTCACCTTATAACTAAATAAGTCCAGAATGTATAACTGGGGTCTCCAATGATGAGTCGGCATTCGGCGTCGGCTAACACGCCGTCGGGTTCGTCGTAAGGGTCGAGGACTTGGCATCTCACTGCTGGTCTGCAGTCTTCGTCATCATCCTCAGTTATTACCTCTGCTAGACGATTCGGTGGAACCTGGCAGTTGGACGGACCCGCTAAAATATAAAAATATGCTTTAAAAATACTGTTATTTGTTTGATGGGTCAGAGTCCAAATCATCCCTAAACTGAAGGAATGGAAAACTCAAGAATTCACAAAGTGGAGATCAGTTAGATCAGTATTTGCAAAGGGAACATTTATGCAGTAGAAGATATACCTACAAGACAATCGACCTAGCAAGTTAGCAATTTATTATAATGCTTTCATTAAAAGCTTTGAAGGTTACCTGTCTTATAAGTGCACCAGGCTGAGTCGACGTCGACGGTGCTGTTGTCATCAGGTAACTCCGGCGCCAACAGTGACAGAGGGACTCGGAGTCGGGCCTGGTGCTGCATGTAGACCAGGCACTGGCCGTTGTAGCAGAAGTGAGGGGGGTTCAACTCGAACGGCATCACGTGCCTTCGTTCGCCTTCTTCTGGCGCTGCCGTCTGATTAAAAGCGTCATAGTATAATGGTACTATTCCACCGAAATAGTACGCGGCACATTAAAATTTGTTCTCGCACTTCAGCAGCACGCGTAGGTACTAAGTGGTACAGTGTAGCACATTTTCACAAAACTAAGTGTAGCAATGTGCGCGTACAAATAACGAGTTCACTGCTCAAGTGCGCGCACAAAATTTGTTCGTGTTTGCTCGAGTCCATTAGAGCGGACATTATGTACGCACATCACCACCACCAGTTTCGTACTGTACAAGAATTCCTAAAATTTGAAACGCAAGTGAGTTGGATGGAAGTTCATCATTTTTGCTGATCATTTTCGCCCAAATTAAGGCGTAATCAGTTCATACTGTATTATTATTGCCACAATGATGATGGACCACTCACTCTAGCATTATAAGTGCTTGTACAGACTCCCTATTGCTATTGTTTAGCACTGCCTGTGGTGTAAACACAATAAATTAGCATCGTTATCAACTAATTATATCGTAAGTTCACTTTAGCCTTTCCAAACGATATAGCCTCTATAATTTATTATTGTGGTGTATATACTTAAGTATAATTTTGACCATAACTTAGCTACATTATTTTCTTAGTCAAGTACCTTTTTTTTTAAATTTAGCCTCAAAAAGTTGCTTAGTGAGGTTGACATAGAAATATAAAACTAAAAGGCTTCTTTCTTATATTACAAAGGTACTTACCGTGGCATTGGCGATATTAAGGTACATGGGGCTGAGTGTGGTTGTGGTGGAAGTGGTGGTGAAAGGCTGCTTGACCCACGTCATGTTGTCGTCTGCACACCCATATTCGCATGCCGTAACCGCCAGAACTCCTGACTGCGAGTAAATAAAATTGTAATTTAAGGCATTTTCCGAGAGAAAAGTTCACCAGTCGCCACACTATTCCCAAACTGCTACAACTCCTAAAAGAGAGAATCAACAGTGGCGAACTGGCGACTTCTAGAAAAGCGTAGGGTACCTAATAATCTCCAAAACTTCCTCAAGCGAAGCCGTGGAGAAGAAGTTTTACTGATTTCCCGCAGTCAAGTTATTCAGAAAATAATTTAATAGCAACCGTTCTGCTAAATCCAATCACAGTATGTAATGGAACAGCATTTTTCAGAAGAGGTACTAACCTTCTCGCCGGCCCAGCGGTTGCAACGCATGTCCTCTTTGCATACTTCTTGCATGACGTAAGCACTGTCTTCATCGCACATAAACAGCACTTGAGGTCGTCGAGCCTGTGAAAAAAGATAGTTACCTTCTGACTGAACCTTTAGCCACGTAAATGGTAACAATTTCGTCGATGTAGAATAATACTGTGTGAGAATCTTTAGCAATTTTATAAAGTTATGAAATTGGATTATATTTTTAACCGACTTCAAAAAAAGGAGGAGGTTCTCAATTCGTCGGAATCTTTTTTTTTTTTATGTATGTTCCCCGATTTCTCGAAGACGCCTGGACCGATTTGGAATTTTTTTCTTTTGTTTGAAAGGGTATACTTTCCAATTGGTCCCATGATCATCAGGTCAGGATCTGATGATGGAATCCCAGGGAAATCGAGGGCAACCTTCAAATTTTATAGGCACATAGTACCATTTTCATATAATTATTTTCTAAAGCTGTTCAAGTATTTGCATCTGATAATCATCATCTCAGGTGGATGAGCTGATGATGGAAGGTACAACTCCTCAACGGCTTGGAGTAGGCATCGACTGATTTAGTTTGTGTTCGCATATCTCTGGAACTACAAGTCCGATTTAAGTAATTCTTTTTTTGTTGTACTAAGTATTGTTTAACTTACGGAATACTGCAAGTTTCATCAAAATCGGTTCAGTAGTTTTTGAGATAGGGAATTTTATTAGATTATTGTGCACTTGAGAGAGAATGATTTATTTGACAAGAATTTGAGTTTAATATTTAAACTAAAAAGAGTAAAATAAAAAACTATTTAAAAAAAAATGTAACCGCCTTCAAAAACAACCACAAAAAAGGGTAAAATAACCTACAAAATAACTTTTGTTTCAGAAGTCGGTGGCAAAAAAAAAAATGAAATGAAAAAAAACAAAGGCACCGACTTCTGAAAGAATAGTATATTTTGCAACTAGTGAATAAAGAGCGGATTTAAAGCGAGGGCCATTATATGAATCACGAGCAAGCGAAGGATTTTAATGACTGAATCACGACCGTAGGGAGTGATTCATGATGATTGAATCACGAGCGGAGCGAGTGATTCAAATATTTAAATCCTGAGCGACGCGAGTGATTCAGGCACTCGATTTAAATCCGTTTTATTCAAGAGTTGCAAACGATACTTTATACCATGACTACGAGAAAAAGAAAGATTTGAGCGATAATATACACCGTGACTTTTTAGTCGTCTTACAAAAGCAGCCCAGTTCATGTATCCAATGACTAGAACACGTTTTTAATAAAAAAATATGTATTTAAGAGATTTGAAAAATTTAATCATAAAACTTTAATTGGTTATTATGACACAAGGCGTAGTTAGAAACGCCCTTGTCTCATAGAAAATGGAAATGGAATGATCTACCCGACTATTGCGCTGGGTAGGTACACTCTACAGATTGATACGTAAACATTTTAACAGGGTGTTTCATATTTCTAATGTACCTATTTATTAAAAATAAAAATTATTATTAACGATTTAAAAAAAAATAAACTCGCCTAGAGGTATTTTAGGTCGTATACATTAAGTGGACGACTTTTGTAAGACGACTAAAAAGTCACGGTGTATATGTAACGAAAAAAAAAAGTTTTTTTTTATTAATACTGCTCCACACACACGTGGGTGCGTTTCCAAACATCTAAATTCACAATACACAAACACCCACACCCGAAACAATAAATTGTAGATCATAGTACGAATATTTGCTCCGTGCGGGAATCGAACCCGCTTCACGTAACGAAGTAGTCCTCGAAGAATCGCTCAGTCAACAAATTAACATTAAAATCGGAACAATGACTTAAATTAAGAGTAATATTTTCCTAATAACACGGGGGTCGACCGCATCATTGTGTTCTAAATTCAAATACCAAAACAGTGAGTAAAAGAGCTTTTTATTCACTGTTTTCAGTGAGTAAAAGTAACTAGTAAAGTAACTTTTTAGAGTAGGAATGGTATAAAAGTTATTTTATACCATTCCTACTCTAAAAAGTTACTTTTACTCACTGAAAACAGTGAATAAAAAGCTCTTTTACTCACTGTTTTGGTGTTTGAATTTAGAACACATTGATGCGGTCGACCCCCGTGTTATTAGGAAAATATTACTCTTAATTTAAGTCATTTTTCCGATTTTAATGTTAATTTGTTGACTGAGCGATTGGACTACTTCGTTACGTGAAGCGGGTTCGATTCCCGCACGGAGCAAATATTCGTACTATGATCTACAATTATTTGTTTCGGGTGTGGGTGTTTGTGTATTGTGAATTTAGATGTTTGGAAACGCACCCACGTGTGTGTGGAGCAGTATTAATAAAAAAAAAAACTTTTTTTTTTCGTTACATATATATTATCGCTCAAATCTTTCTTTTTCTCGTAGTCATGGTATAAAGTATCGTTTGCAACTCTTGAATAAAACGGATTTAAATCGAGGGCCTGAATCACTCGCGTCGCTCAGGATTTAAATATTTGAATCACTCGCTCCGCTCGTGATTCAATCATCATGAATCACTCCCTACGGTCGTGATTCAGTCATTAAAATCCTTCGCTTGCTCGTGATTCATATAATGGCCCTCGCTTTAAATCCGCTCTTTATTCACTAGTTGCAAAATATACTATTGTAGGTTATTTTACCCTTTTTGTGGTTGTTTTTGAAGGCGGTTACATTTTTTCATCTCATGGCCTTATCTAATGACCTAATTGTAGCTAGTTTATTGGATTCAAAATTAAACTCTAAAAGTAAAAAGTTAAATAATGCAATATCAAGAATTTTTATTTTCCAAATCAACTAAAATCAGTCAGAAGATAGTCGATATCAGTATAACATTTTGCGATGAAGCCATACCTACCTAGGTAATTTGTTACACCACATGAGAGATTAATGGGGATTACAAGACAACACAATATTGAATTCGTCTGCGTTTGCCTTACTTAGCTACGTTTGTGAAACAAATATCGTACAAAGAACTTATATATGATATTATTTTGACATCATAGCATAAAACATCAAAATCACTCTATCTATAAGTACCTCATGTCGCTCCGTATATGGCACAGCGAGGAGCAGTGTGTAGAATACAGCACTGAGGATGAGGCAGATTGCCGTGATGACACGGAGCAAGCGTCCAGAACCACTCGGGACGGCGCCTCCACCCGTAGACCCTCGACCCACTGACAGTCTATGGGTACATGAATGTATTAGAAATTATCTTAGAGTTAGACGATGCTTAGAAGTGGAGATTTTTGCGAATTTACGATGGTGCTAGTTTTATAGAATTTGGCCCCAAATAAAAATACTTAGTCATTCATTCACGACAACAAGCGCAAATCAATAGCACCCGACACGACAGCCATGTGTCATAATAACGCAGGCCTTGATCTCTATTCTATACCTAATAGAAGAACAATGGATGACCATCAATCCATAATACTTACTTATCAATGAGAGGCCCTAATACGGCTGGTCCCAGCAGGGCGATACATGGTGCGACAGCTGATATGAGACGAGATTCTCCCTTGTCTAGACCCACTGATAGCATGTGCAGTGGCAGAAACGGGAAAATGCAGCCAATACCTAAGCAAGGACAATGTAATTAGTGTTGACAAAAGAAGATCATAATGTTAAACGAATTTAATTGAAGATGGACCGCCTCATTACACAATATGGTATGACGAGTTGTAATCCGGCGCTAAAGAAGTTTTAAGTATTAAATTGCGTGCGCGCAAACATGCCAATGAAAGAGTTGTAAGAAATAAGTGGGAACATATGGGTCATTCTGGCCGCAATGCAGTGGCAAGACCGAGGTGAACGGTCCCTAAATCATTCGATAGGTAGGTAGCTGTCGCCGCTCCTTAGAAGGCAACTTGCAACAGAGCGACTTGAATTATTGGCCGTATGTACTAACCGTCCGTGATGACTTGGACCACTTTTTATAGGCGATGCAACTGGGACTCGGCGACAATCTTGTTCTTATTTCGTTGCCCAAGAAAGGAGCAAACACCCGTGGTTTATTTATTAGTAATGCGAAGTGATTTACAAGTCAAGATTTTATCTCAACAGCTGAACCTGTTCAACATTGTAAACGCTATACTCGGCTATACAATAAAAGCTGGTTTTTATCCCAGAAAGTCGGAGACTCTGAGTAGGGGTTATCCTTCAACAAAGTAATTAATATAGTTCAATTGTCAAAGCAATCCAACTTTTTATTGGTCGTTTAATTTAGATGTCTGTTGGTCAGTACTACCATAGATATACGAGAGAAGCTACAGTTAGGTACATCATCTATTCTAGGCAATGCGAACGTTTGAAGAGTCCTTTAAAATCTTACCCGAGAGAAAACAGAAGAGGACGCATTTTAGCGTGATTAGGTTCTTATTTACGAGTTCCTTCATCTTTGCTGTTTTTATGGTATTTCGAGACGGTTGAGTTATTCAGACATGTTGCTCCTGGAACAAAAATAAGTCATATAAATATTTCCACTGTAGGAAGATACCACCGTATAGCATACATTACCACATAGCATATCTGTCTACAATGTATATTATAGTACAGTACCTACCTAATAAAACAGACTAGTGTGTGGACAGTTAAACTGTTATCGAAAAAGGATAAGTAAAAATAAGACACCTATTAGGTATAGAGGTTTCTTTTTAACCGACTTCAAAAAGGAGGAGGTTATCAATTCGACGGTATGTTTTTTTTTTTTTTTTGTATATTTGTTACGCGATTACTCCGCCAATTGTGGACCGATTTTTAAAATTCTTTTTTTGTTCGAAAGGAGGTACTTCTGAGGTGGTCCCATAGTCAGCAAGTTGGGATCTGATGATTGGATCCTGGAGAAATCGAGGGCAACCCTCGAATTTTATAGGCCGACACACCGTTTTTCGCAAATTTTATGAAGTAATTTAAGTACTTGCGTATGGTAATCATAATTTCATGTAGCTGAGCTGATGATGGAAGGTAGAACTCCTTAATAGTAAGGAGTAGGCATCGACTGATTTAGTTTGAGTTCGCTTATCTCTGGAACTACAAGTCCGATTTAAGTAATTCTTTTTTTGTTGTACTAGGTATTACTTAACTTAGGGAATATTGCAAATTTCATCAAAATCGGTTCAGTTGTTTTTGTGATAGGGAATTTTATAAGCTTATTGTGTACATGAGCGATGTTATTACCGGTGTTATGGATTACAAAATTCTAGTGCACATGTTGTATTTGACAAGAATTCGGGTTGAATATTTAAACTAAAAAGAGTAAAATAAAAACTTTTTCAAAAAAAAATGTAACCGCCTTCAAAAACAACCATAAAAAAGGGTAAAAAACCTACAAAATAACTTTTCTTTCGGAAGTCGGTGGCAAAAAAAAGACAATGAAATAAAGAAAACAAAGACACCGACTTCCGAAAGAAAAGTTATTTTGTAGGTTTTTTACCCTTTTTTATGGTTGTTTTTGAAGGCGGTTACATTTTTTCCTTGTATTTTGCTACAAACTGGTCGATAAAATCTCGTTCTCGTGTACCTACATTAGGTGTAGACACTGTTAAATTAGTGCGTGCCTGACACGTGGCTACACAACTAAAGATTTAGTTCATTTACGAGTAAATTGACAAGTACGCAGAATTTGTAAAAAATGTCAAACAATCAATGCAACGCGTGAATCGGGGCCACGGTCATTTATTTAAACGCCTACATCACCAGTGTCTCGTAGTGACACAACCAATGCCAACTGTTATAGTATTAAAATAGATGCCATGAGATGACTGTTGCAATGATCTCATCCTGAACACAACACTGGACAAACGGGCTCGTAAAAAGTTCGCTAAGTATTGCGTGCCGGCCAGACACTCATAGAGCCATTGATATGCAGGCTGAGGGAATCAAAGACCTTGTCATATTTGTATTTTAATTTCTCTTTGATAGGCAAGTTTTAATCATTTCACCATAAGTAAAAAAGTTTCTGTTTAGTTCCTAACTTATCACTTTGTGAAATCAAAGCGTAATGATAGAGTTACTTGTTTAAAAATAAAACGTTAGTCAGTTAGTCATTCTTAATCTCCCAGTTCTATTTTCACAGTTTCGTCGACATAATTTATATTTATTGCTTAACGATATTCATGATATGATGTCAGTTATAATGTATTTTTAACAAATATTTTCAACTAGGCTCAGATATTTTTCTTCATTATTCGTCATCATCACGCGTACGTATATGGATCTAGTAACCCTCTTATGCCTATGCTTGGATTGGAAATATTGCAACCACTAAGGGTAGTAACTTATCTTCTTCTTGGTCATCTTTCATTTCACCGTAGTTACCCTTATCTATTATACATCGCTTTAATCTACTATGGTCAACGCTACCGCTACTAAAATAGAAAGACATTGTTTCTTTGTAAACAATCACACGTTTTTTACTTTAGGTAGGTACACTGCAATCTCAAAGAACAAGCACTTTACTGAAACTAAAAACCATTAGTAGAGTAAAAAACATTAGCGGTACTTAACTTTTTTAACAATTTCGTAATACTTGGGTTAGGGGGGTCAACAAGCGACTGTTTTGGTTCATGATTATTTCGACGCCTTCTTACCAAATGGTATCGTAGTGTGTAGGTAACTGGGTTACGATCGCGTAAACATAAACACGACCGTCCGTCCCAATACTTTCTCGTGACAGCTGCTTTGCTTGCCTGTGGCAAACCGCCAATTCGGAATGGAATGTTTAACTGATATTGGGTTTCATTTAAATAAATTAGTCTGTTAGCCTAATTACTTACTTTTTTTTTTTGGTAGGTACAGTTATAGTAGGTAATAAGACATGGTGTATACGTGGTTGAAGTGGTAACTAAGTGATATTAAATTACTCAGCTTATGGCACGTTATCATGAGGTCACACATCTGACTCAGTTTTTCATGGAAAGAAAATAAAAGCATAATCATTTTTAATGACATCCCGTTCAATTTATTCCAGTCCTACCTAAATAGTAACAATAAATTAAGCTTTTAGTTATTTCAGTTTGCGTGTCAGAAGGTTGTTTTGGATAAATTAAGCAACCGGAGGGCACGGCAACGGTCGATGACCGAAATTCGGCAAAACTGAGTGCCATTGCGAAAAGGTGGTTAAAATAACACGAAATATGTGAATTTGACACTGTAAGAACAAAATGTACATTAGAACGTTCGTTAGGTGTGGATTGTGGTTTGTCAGCAAAACTACGGCAACTGGCGATGCATAAAAACAAACTGCAATCATGATCAGTCGCCGTGACCGACTAACAACTGTCACGATACAGCCGTTGTTTGTGATACTATTAGTTTTTACGCACATTTGTTATTTCTTGTCGATAAAAAGCTTCCTACAAAGATTTTGCGGACACCGTGAGCCAATAAGGGCCAATTTCAAATACCGCAATGCTCAATGTAGAGCCAGCAGAATAGAGCCATCATAAGAGTCAATGTTATGTTATGTACATTAACAATTTAAATATGTTCAAAGGAAATAAAAGCTAAACAACAAGATATCGTTATGTTTGCTCATGATGCTATTTCAAGTTGTTTACCAAGGGCAGCGAAACACGAGTATATGAGCATCTAATAGTAGGTATCAGCTTCTCATTTTGATGGAGTTGTAGGATAACCTTGCTGTTCCTCATATTTAAATCTTACCTTCCATCTATTCAAATAACCATAAACTACGAGTACAATCATACATAAGAAAATGGTAATGCCTGTTCCGGAAACGCATATAAAAGAAGACAACAAACGCTGTTTATTTTACCATGGAGTAAATCGAAACAAAAGTATTCACGAATTAATCCATACATAAGCAAATAATAGGTCTTTACCTATGGAATTGCCGTTTTGTATGAAAAAATTGAAACGATTTTTTTCATGTATTTTTTATGTGTATTAGTCGAAGTAATCACCCATGCAATCAATGCATCTTTGCCAACGCAGTGTCAGTTTATTGAAGCCTTTCTTAAAGAAATCAGCTGCACGGGAGGCAACAAATTCTTCAAAGGCTTTTGTACTGCCTCTCGGGTAGGTATTGATTTTTTTCCCGCCAAGAAGTTATCCAAATTCTGGAAAAAGTAGTAGTCTGTAGGCGCAAGGTCTGGTGAGTAGGGCGGATGACGGAGAGCTTCCAACCCCAGTTCTTGCAACTTAGAGACCGTCTGCTGTGCAGTACGAGGTCGCGCGTTGTCGTGCAGGAGCAGCGGAGACGAGCGATTGACCAATGCTGGTTGGAGATGTGCCAGCTTCTCCATCATTGTGTTCAGTTCTTCACTTACACATCTGTAGTAATGCTCACCCCGTTTGGTAAGAAGCTGTGATGAATCACACCGGCGGCGCTAGACCACCAAACAGTGACCATCACTTTTCTAGGGGTAAGTATTCGTTTAGGGCATTGTTTAGGTGCTGAACCAGGATCCAACCAACTTGGAGCGCTTGCGGTTATCAAACAGAATCCATTTTTCATCGCAGGTAACAAAGCGGTTCAAAATTCCTTCATTTGTGCGTCTGTTGAGCAGTGCAAGGCACGTCTCGACGCTTACTTCGCGCTGGCGACAATTGAGTTCGTGGGGCACCCATTTGTCAAGCTTTTTTACCTTGCCAATTTGACGCAAATGGACCAATATTTTTTTGACATATTAAGCACTTGCTCACGGCATCACGTTACGGGGCACCGTCAACCGGGCCGCAAATAGGTATTTCTATTTGTAGTTTATTACAAACACCCCGAAATCTTTACTGCTTGAAAAAATTCGAGAACGCTTCGCTCGCTCTTACATTCTGTGTGATCCTGAAAGGTTTCTGCTTTACCTTCTAAATAAAGTTCTTCCCTATATAACACCTTCCTTATCAGTCATCACATCACCAATGAACGAATCCGTAACAAAAAAAATAAAGGCTTTAACTTCGTTAACCGTAAAGCCTCCTGCAGACACACGCGATTAATCGCGCTGCGACAACGAGCCAAGCTAATTTCCACTCTAAATGTACTGCGAATGGACCGCGACATGTCGCCCCGCGCGATTAATCGCGTGTGTCTGCAGGAGGCTTAAATAGGGAGGCACCATGCTTAGGGTTTAAACAGCTTCAAGTCTTAATCTACTTCTTACCTACTGCAAAAGTTTAAAGAGAAAAGCTATAAATCATACATATCTACGTCTGTTAGACAACTACTGTTCAGTGTTCATTCACCCAGTGCGTGATATAAGAAGATATAAGTACTTAGGTCAACGTAATTGATTGAGCGGAGATGTCAGTGTTGTCGGACCAATTTAATTCACTGCAGTCTGGCCAGCCACTTGTTTATACATCACCAGTTGAATTGTAACTTATGTCTACAACTCTATAAAGACCTATGTAACACTGCGGGTACACCATTATGCGAAGTGGAAGGGAAAAATCGATAAAGTAAGCGATAGAAACTGGAACACCATAACTTGACTTCGTTTAAGTTATTTTACTAAATGTGTGTCGGAGTAAAACTAAAGATAATATTTAACTTTTTGCTATTAGTTAGTGCATGAACTAACGTAAACTTTCAGGCAGCTTAAAGCTGTAATTAGGAAAAAGTTACAACAGTTTAAGTGGTTTTAACAGTAGATAATTATGGTCAACCAGCGAACAGGAATTCGTTGGGAGTTAAAAGTTCGGGTAGTTCGGGACTATGATAATAACTTATTTCAATTCAAAATCGTAATTAACCTATACGCAATAAAATAAAGTTACGAAAAGTTATTATTATTTCAAATCCCCATTTCGAAAATCGTTCCGTTTCTGAGGAAAAGAGGGTTTACTTTTAACAGTTTGTGTAACGTAAAGAGAATAATGACAAAACAATACTGACTTAAGTAAATAGCATTTCATTTTATAAAGGTAATTAAAAGAAGTAGACCACACACGACTGATTCGCACAGGTACATCCACAGAACAAGTTTTACTGTTCTGTGTGTTTTGCATCCCAGACAAAACATTATTTCTGTGTTAGGTACACATAATACATAAATCTGTATACAATTATACATGTTTGATGTATACAAACTATAAAAGAATCATACACCTTCCGAAATAAATGATATATAATTATTAAAAACTCATCCAAATGAATTGCGGCGGGAGTTCGAAGATTTTGGCGGTCATAATTAGATTTGAAAAGCGCATTTATTTGTAGGGAATTAATAAGTAGGTAAGTAGCTGTTCCCCGCAATGTTACCTGATTCTCGTCTCGACTCTAAAGGGCCATAATACCGTTTCGCGTTTTATTTTACCAGTCCCGGTTCGGGCGCCATGAGGCGCTATAAAAATAAGCTAAGAATTATCAAGCAGGAAGCAAATTAAGGCACTAGCACTAGTTTATGCAGATTCACATTTTATCACAGAATAGATGTTAAATTGATGAGCTATGTATCTACAACAACGAAAATAATAAAGAGGTAACTTAGATGACGTTATGAGACATTGGCAATTCTGAATTTGAAAATCAATTCGTGGCCAGGATGAATGGCGGTTTTGGTGAACTTCGTTACAGCATGACGTTGCCGTTGTATACCTGTGCCTTGCAAAAATAATAAAGAGGTAACTTAGATGACGTTATGAGACATTGACAATTCGGAATTTGAAAATCAAATTCATGGCCAGGATGAATGGATGTTTTGGTGAACTTCGTTACAGCATGACGATGCCGTTGTATACCTGTGCCATGGAAAAAGAAACTACCACCTACTCCAATATCCTAAGTTAATAAATCTAGGTAGAGTTGGTGTCCAGCAAGGGTCGACACTGAGCCTAGTATCACCGGTTCCAGCGTGTAACGTGAAACGATATATTTATTACAATTATTATTGAACATCTAGCTGTGCTTAAATCTACAATTAAATAAGTAGTACCTACCTATATTAATGATTTATTCATATGAAGTTAGATAACGGCTCTTGCTTACGCCAAATGCCAAGGATAATACCGCACCGATAACTCGGTGAGAATTATCGTTTTATTCTCACAGAAGCATGGAAAACAAAAATTGTGAACCAGCCAACCGTGCTAATTTATATTATAACTGAGTCGTTTATTAATTATTTTTAGCTCCCATGAGCCGAATGTAACGACTGGAGTAACATTTGTTTGTAATTATGGATTCATGCTCGAAATAATAAACACATTACAATTAACGAGCTTTGCCGTCATATTTTTAGTTTTCAGTAGGTATACGCTGATAATAAAATAATACTAGGCTGTGTTGAATTAAAACACATACCTAGCCACAAAGGTAGGCAAAATTATTGTGTCCACAAAACATAATTCGGATTATTTTAAAATACATAGGTGTCACACAAGAAACAATCGTGACAATAAAGCGGTTCCACGTATAACTTACAATACAATATCAAGTACAACACCTTGAACGTGCCTTGACCGCCTGAATATGGACAGGTTTAAGGAGCAGAGGATTACGGCAACAGGCTTAGGGCATGCCGTGTGGTGACTTGTTATATTATAGTCTGTTGTGCCGGGCCCGATGGCGTCACCGCTATAATCGGCGAAGGTCTGTTGCCTTGTGCCCGAACGCGACGCTACGCCTGCGCGACTCACTTCACAAATATCATCACAGCACTCTATTATAATTTAATGAACTATGATGTAAACGACTCTGATAGAGACGGTCATTCATATATTTAACTATGACATATGTATGAACGTACTTATTCACGCTCTCAATTGCTAGTGAAGGGCTAGATCAGAAAGTGAAACTCCTACTTTCATTTTCCTGCTACACTTTTAACCTTCATTAATAAACAAACTAACGAGTCAAATGTTTGACTAACAGAGCTGCAGTTCTTCGTAGCGTGCATTCAAATAGCTTATTACGATACTTAACGCTGCCGATTGACTGTTTAATTTCAAATCACGTTTCTCATTGCCATCGTCTGATACTAAGTGGATCTAGATATAAATCCTACATAATTGGCAATTTCAGTATTTATATTTTATGTACATTTAGCCATAATACAGAGTACCTACGTACATTTATTATGTAGTGTGCACGTTAATGATAACCTTTAACTTATTAACAACACTGTTATTTATACCTCTAACGTATCTGTTCTTTAACTTTATTTTATTTGTAGCAATTTTCGCAAAATACTTAAAATACAGATAAGTCAGAATTTTCACGCAGTCCAAAGGATTTTTGAAAGAACGACAAAAGTAGTCTCCTTTCCTCCTCCAATCCTCTTTAATTTTTTTAACGACCGCGACGGTTATTTAAACGAACGACATCATGGAAAAGGCTATGTGGCTGATGACAGTAGAGTTCTTTTTGCTTAGCTTGAGCTGTCCCACTGTTAGGCTAAGAAAAAAAAAACATCTATTGTAAAATCAGAAAAATGGGAGAGGAAAGATCTTTCCCAATTCCTCTCAATAGCTCTTGTCCCGGCCCCCCTCAGACCGGTTCAGCGGCTTACAGTAGAGACGTATCATGTTATATATTTATCTGTAGATAGATACATGGCACATTTCGCGACTCGATGCAATTTGGCCATTCACCAACATTCCTCCTAGGTCACTCTTCCGCAAGCTATCGCAGTGCCCTTTTCTTCGAATGACAGCATTATTCGATACGAAAGAAAACTATTTTCAGCATCAACTTTTGATCATGTCATTTTTGGGGACAATATCTAAAATTAAAAGTTTCATAGGAATGTAGGTCAGGGTGACCGTAGCTATGAGTGCAAAGAAACAGTTTCTTTGGTTACAGTCAGATTCGTTGAAACGGAAGAAGATAGTCATCAGAATTAATGAATGGGCAAGAAATATCGTGAATTGGCAGTTCATTGAACTGTCATGTCCGGTCGAGTCGAGACACGAGTGCGACGTTACATATTATAATACCCAGGGGAGAGTGTAGGTGGGCGCGTCTTTGCAGCGATAAGAACTCGCCGTCACGCCGCGAACAACTGGGCCATACGTCGCATTGTTTCTCTTACAACTACTTAGGAACTAAGAAATGCTAGCAATTCTAAGCTAGAAATACTATAGGTACTATAAGTGAGTGTTTTACTCTACAAGAGTTTAACAAACTTCGAAATTCTGCAATTTACACAAGGATATTACTTCAACTGCAACTTTATCTTGCAAGTAGCAAGATCTCATAATGATTTGAATTACAATTAGCCACCGTGGGTGTTCAAGATACGTCACGTATTGCTCAATAGCATCATTGTTATTTTTGTAACAGATGGTCCGTTTACCTATTACAGACAAAAAGAAAATGACAAACGTTGTTACTATGAATGCAAGTGATTCATTTGGTACAGACACCAGCAGGTCAAGCTACCCGAAACTGTCAATTTTTCCCAATGAACCTTGAAACTAATGCTCTAGAAATAAAGTCGAAAATCTATCAAAGAAATCTGACAGATTTTAGTAGCTTAATGTGCTGGCGTCTGTACAACAGTAGACTCTGAGACCGTGAATATAATGTATTAAGTACTAGCAAACCCGGCGAACTCCGTTTCGCCACCAGACGGCTTCGTTTTATTCGATTAAAAGAAGAAGAATTTTTTTTTCCTGAATTTTCTTTGCTATAAACCTCACGGAGCCCGAGACCTTTCGAACGAATGCAAAACCGTGGAATACGGTTCGTGCGTTCTGGAGTTATAGCGTCAGGAAGGAAAACCCGACTTATTTTTATATAGTAGATTTCAACCTCGTATGCCCAAACCACTCGGTCTTTACTGACTGATTGATATGGATCACAGTAGGTAAGTATTGGGGGTTTCGGATCAACCGGAGATCCGAACCCCCCAATACTTACTCTATTCAAATTGATGTTTATTCTATTATTTGAAATGTTTTGCTCTAGCAAGATGTTTATGACATTGTTTAATTATATTTGGTTGTTAGAATACATTCTTTCAATAAGTAGTTAAGTCAATGCTATGACGAAGATGCGTGTATTAATTATATATTCGTTTCCTTTGACAGCATTCAAGTAAAAACATTTAGGATAGTGTATAGCATGTTGCATCCAAGGATCGTCATAAATCTCCCAATCTTCTATGATACCCCCACATGAGAAACATGCCGCTTTATCATTAATACTATTTCCACAATAAAAGAATCCAGCGTCAGCCATTTCCATCACTAATCTTTTCTTCGAATTCGTTGTCCCCCAGTAGGAACGAAATGAAAATTCACGCATTTTAAGTGAGTTATACATATTATATCGAGGTTTGTATTCATTATGAAACATTTTCTAATTTATTTAATCCACTGACACGGATAATTATAAACTTATAATGAGTTAGCTCCGCTATTGTTAGCAACTTATATGTAATTGAAAAGGATAGGGAGGGGATATAAAATTCTAGATATAATTTTGTCTTAAATAAAATTAAACAAGTAAATAATTATTTTAAAAATTTATTTTCAAAGCACCACTTATTCAAACATAATACATTCTTTAAGGCACAAACAGAGTCATGATAAATACAATTATATATATCTTCAGAATGTTTATAGTGATCATACAAACTTATCAAACTAGGACAACCTTTATCTTCTAAATTGAATATTTTACTATTACTATTTTCTAAAATGTGCTTTAACCACAAAACCTTTTCTGAACCTTTGACATAGATACACATATTTCTTAAAATATTTAGAATCAAAGTCTGATAATTCGAATAGGGCACAAAACCTTCATTCCAATGTATCTTTCTGTTACGTTCAAGCCAACTAACTTGCTTTTTTTCTGATTTCGTTAATTCTTTAAATGGAAATGGTGACTTAATTAAAAACACTTGTAGTTTTTTATCACACATTATAGCAATTTCTTTTATTATAAATTCATTTGCTTCTGTTTTAAAGCCCTGAATATCTACAATAGCAATCATGATACCCTTCGCACAATGTTACTAAGAGGTTTGTATTCCACAAGTCGATCGTTTATAATCAAACAATATGCAGTCGTCTTATCTGGTATTGGCGTAGAACATTCAATTTCCAACCTCACGTCTACTGGACCTGTTTTAAGACTGTCGTTTTGTCTTGAGCAGTCTAAAATAAAGAGAGGGGCTTTTTCTTTAAACGTCGTTAAGTCAAGCAATGGGTCTACTGGACAGTTGTAATACGACTGACGAAATTTTACAAACATTTCATATAATATACTATATTTGTTTTCAGAAAATTTTAAGTTTAAAGGTTCATATGGATAATATAGTGAATTTAAAAAGAGCGTTACGTTAGTTACTTCACAATGATCGAATACTGAACTGTCTTTAGTTTTATTATTTATCCTATTAGTTTGTAAGCAAAAAATTACATATCTAGGTTTTTCCAATTGTGAAGCAGTTTTAACTGACCAAGAATGCTTCGTGGTTTTAGGCAGTAATGGATACTCATATAAATCCCAATTTCTAAAAGCCATCTGAATAGGTTTATCTCTTTCTAGATGCTTTAAAAGTGTTAGTCGTTCTCGATCTGATACTTTTATATGCGGTACTCTCCATTGAACTCTGTGTATATCTATTTGAAAATGAACAGTATCATCAGAAAGAATAACGCTATTTAAGTTAGTGTTACCTCTATTCAATATAAGTTCATGTTTACAATTTATCACAATTTTATTGTAATCCTCCGCAAACCCTAAAACTTTATTAAGTGGTATTACAGCACTAAAATTACCATCACTTTGAAGTCCATCTAAATTCCATCCCCATAGGGCGGCAACTTTACATTCTGCTTCATTTAATGAAATGTATGATTTTATTGTTGACGTTATTCCTGAGTTTTTTATGCGGTCTATTTCAATACCATTTATTTCGTATCTGATGTCTTGAAACAAAGACAAAACAGAGTTATTAGTGAATGTAACAGCTTTCTTGATCGGATTCCCATCTTTACCGAACAGCTTTGCTTGTCCTTCAATATAAATTGAACTGGCCGATGGTAACACGTATATGTCTTGCTGGTGGATGGGAATTCTGATTTCATCGTTTTCTCTAAAGCTGGTATTGTAGGGATTGTAAGAATGGACTTCGTAACTTTCGATCGAAGTGTCGAAGTGTGGTGATTCAGTAATCTGTAGTATATTCATACTTTAAACCCAAGAGCTTTAAGGAAATCTTTATTTACTTTAGTCAATTTCTTTACGTTTTTCTTACGTCGTTGCACCTTAGCAATCGTTGAAGAACTAAGATGTTTTTCACTGACTTGGGTGTTTTTATAATGAATTATCATTTTGTTTTTCTTAAATGAAGACGCAGCTGAATATGTTCTTCGCCAAAGTTAATACAGTGACCAAATTGATCTACAATCCTAACAGATATCGAAGAAATTATAGTTTTGTTCACTGGAAAATAAATAATATTTTGCGGTATTTCTATGCACCGATGCCCTGGATGAGTATCAGACACAAATTCGTGAATAAAATGAGTTGATAATCCGTTGCAGTATGATCCGTTCACAAGATCACATTCGATTCTGATCGCAAACAGATTGCTGTTAATGCTAGAAATATTTGGTCTGGAATTTATTACTGAAAAGTATAGCAAACCACACTCGTATTGATCTGATAAATGCAGTGGTGGATGAAAGTATGAGGTCAACTCCGATTTATTACCCGAGATGGTAACCGTAGTAGACATGCTTCGACACTGAACTTTTTTCTTAGATGCTGCTTATTTTATTCCTTCACTATACCAAAAATTCTTCAAAAACTTTAAACAAAGGTGTCCGCAATTAAAAGGGTGATCACGCTGAATATTGTCATAATTATAGTGTACTTTGGATCCCAAGTATTTTATAAATTCCTTCGGAGGCTTAAGATTTCCGTAACTATCAAAATACTCAATATAATCGTTGTATTTGGCATAGGCTACCCAATGAGAACCAGGATTATTAGAGCTATCTAAATTTATAACTCCACATTCTTTTTTAAAAGGGTGTTTAGGGAGCTTATCTCTCATAAAGACACCTCTGAAATAGGGAATGTTATTTCCATACTTCAAAATGTCTAAATTAGTCAAGGCTCGTTTGGGTAGCCGATATCTTAGTTTTTTTCTTTTGATACAAATATTCCGAGCCCATCTTTATGTGGTTTAAGATGTAGTCCTTTTCCGATACAGAGAGCTTCCATCTTTTCATTGTGTCTCTTCGATTCGGTCAATAACTTTTTAGCCATTTTAAATTCATTAATGGTTTTAGCAATACCAGCTGCACCACCTGCTAAAGCTCCTACCGCTGATAATCCCGCAAAAATCGGGATCAAAGGCAATACTCCACCAGTTTTTGGTATAGGAATAACACGAGGAAGTTTAATGGATGAATCATCAGTTAATTCTCTGGCAGCGGCCATAGCTAATTTTATTGCCACTTTCTTGCATTTTGGTTTTAATTTTTTAATATGTCTCTTCGTTTTGCTAATAACATTTTTAAATTTATTTGTTAACCCTTTTCCACTTTTAATTTTAGGAGAACACTTTTTGCTATCCTTTTTTAGACCAAATCCAGTTTTAATTTTTGTTGACATAGCGCTGCTCACTAAGTGCGCTGCTAGTTTTTCTCCAACGCTTGCATCTGAGGCAAGTGCTCGTTCTTTAGCCATATTTAATAAAACTAAATCTGCCTGGTGACGATCTTTTAGGTTGGAAGACTTATGATAGGCTATGTCGTGTTGTTTGCAATATTCGTCTAATTTATTAACACCTTTATCTCCACGTGTAAGCCTTTTAATTAATTTAGTGCCAGGCCCACAATAATTGTATCCAGGTAAATGTAATTCAAATGGTAAATGATTTATAATCCAATTGAGAAGACTACTCTCTTCAATACACATTATAAGACTGATACATTTTGGAAAGAACATTTAATAAATATTCGATTTATCAATCCAACTGTTTTCAGAAGAAGGCAAACCTAACCATTTTACTAAAACTCTGTCTCCTTTTCTTTTAAGAACTTTCTCAACAAGATATAAATTAGGATTTTTCGTCTTTTGAAGCTCTTGTTCATAAAATGCACCTAAAATGGGTTGACCTCTGATTGTATCTTCTATTAAGTAGGTAATAGGATTTGTATTTTGTATCTTTCGAATTTTAAATATTTCTGTAGACCAGTTGGGAGTGTAACCTTTTTCAAATGTTCCTTTATACTTACTGATACGCACATAATCACCAATTTTATACTTGCTTCTAATATTATTATTTTTTACCAATCTTGAATATCTCTCTAATATTCGTTTTTTGTTGATGTTATTCACATTAGCGGGAACTTCATCAATTGTTCGATGATAAGTGTGATTGTATTTGTTAATAACATTATTAAGCATGCTGTCTATCCAATTGTAGCTGCCTCTTAAACTAAATTCCTTATAGACTTTCGATTTCAATGTCCTGATAAATCGCTCAACTATTGAAGCCTTTTTTGTTGAGAAGGTTGAATAATGATTAATGTGATAAGTTTGCATAAGCTTTTGAAACAGATTATTGTAAAATTCTGTTCCTTTATCCGTTTGTAGATTTTTAGGAACACGCCCTTTATTCAATAATTTCTTAAAAGAATTACATACATCATCTTTGGTTTTACTTTTTAGAGGAAAAGTCCAAGCATATTTCGAAAATGTATCAATAATAGCAAGAATAAATCTGTAATTTTTATTTTGCTTTGAAATTGATTGCATATCGATTAAGTCTGCTTGCCACAGGTCATCGATATCTTTCATGATAACACATCTGCGTGGAAAGTTCACCCTCGCATTTTTATGAATTTCATTTACCACGTCGATTTTGCTCATATTCACAATTCAGTGCATTTGTTTTGAATATGTCTATAATACTGAAAGAAAATTTTATGGTGGTGAGTATTTATTCTTTAATTATGTCAGCTTCTTTCAATTCTTCAACGATCGATAATATTTCATTATCATGATTTGTGTTGCCAGCATCTCTGGAAGCAACTAATAGTTTCAATCTCTCAACAAGTTCGTTAGGGTCATCCCAATATACCAAGTCAGTGTTATTTTTGTATTTCTTTAGAGTTGGTAAGCTTCCTCCAGTGTGAAAAATTTCATTTAATGATTCGGAAAATAATGGTTTGATTACTTCACGATATTTTATTCCCTTATCGCCTCTTATTTGTCCACCAGGATTAAAATCTCTCTTATGAGCATTTGTATAATGCAGCATGTCTTTGTAGACAAGTCTATCTTTACTCGATATTAATTTTAAATCAGGCTTTCTTCGAAGTAAAAGTTCCTTCAAGCCTGGGGTTAAATTATAGGATTTATCACCAACTTTAATTAAAATGACACTGTCGTCATTCAAACTATCGATTTTAGAAAATGAGACTATAGAATTACCCATTAGCAATGTTTTGTTTACACTTCTTATTCCAAACGGTATATTTACACCGTCATAAATATCATGGATATCACGACCCTCTAGAGACATTTCTAAATCATCTAATATTTCTTTTGTAGGAGACTTTTTAAGTACTGGTGCAGACTTTAGTTTTGGATCGTAGCAGTCCTCAAACTTTGTGGATGAGCTAGTATTAATGTCACCCAATTCGATATCTGCAGAATCAGTGAATTTTGTATTTTCCAAACGTTTAATTTTTTCCATAGTTATGTTCGAATCAACTAGAGTTTTAAGGGGATCTGTGACAGGTTTTAGCATTTTATCGAATGACATGTTCATAGAGTGTTCCTGGTCCTTCATTTGTTTTATTTTGTTCTTTATAGAGTCTACAGACTTCATTAATTCTATTTTAATATTTTTTTCCATGTTTTACCAATTATAAGAACTGCATTCAACTAAAGAACAAGTTATACTGAATTGATTTTGTATTATTAATTACTTATATGTGTGTATAAACAGTCAGTCAAAATTAAAAAACATATCAAAATTCTGTCTGTATCTTCCATTATTTAATGACGATTCTTTATTTATAAGTAGGAAATTATAAGGTTTACTCCAAACAGTTTGACAAATGTTTTTGAACTCTTTCCATTGTAAATCAGAACTGACATGCTCCTCATAAATATGCTTTAAATTCACATCATCTTGTTTGAATATAATAAGAAAATTAGCATTGTCGCGTAGCAATTGCTTCGGTATTTTAGAATAGGTTTGAGACAAATAGAAACAATCTATTTGTTTATGCCTACCCATGCAGAAATAATTGCGGATATTTATCTGATTTTCACAAGCAACATCATCAAATATAAATACAGAATTTGTTAAAGCTTCACTCGGAGAAATTACATCTTTGTCATTATTGAACTCGTAAAAGTTAATCTGTGGCACTCTTTTTAATACTTCGACCAAGAAACGGTATTTTGGTTGAAAAGAAGTTTTAGAGTAAAGATAAAGATTTTTAAATTTGAGTCCATTTTCATGCAGCAGTAAACTAATCATAACATTCGTTTTACCACAGTTTGATGGACCACATATTATACAGCGAATAGTATTTGGTAGTAAAGCGCTATGTCTGATGTGGTGAACAGAGTCACTTAACCTTATATTATTAACATTGAGAGATACGGGTTGTTTGATCAACCTCATAGTGCATATTAATCTTATTTCCGCCTAACGTACACTTATATACTCGTTACTACACCTAAACATAGAACAAGCATGAACTTAAAATTTGATGATAACGTTTAGGAAGTTGAATAAGTCCTTCTTATTTTTAATATGGGTAGGTAGTGTATTTTTCAAAGTTTTTACTTAGAAGGTAGGTACTTATGAAATAAAACAATATAATATAATGATATACGTATTTATTTACAAACTTAATAATAGTTGTCTAATTCTAATATATATAATTCTATAATTATTTACAATACAACTTTATAGTGACCCCAGGGAAGTGTTTCAATGTGGTTTGAGAGAACATATCTTTTATCATCATTTCTATTCATCACCAGTTTGTTTACTTGTTGTGAATACAGAACGTGTTTAATTGACCGAATTAAATTCATTTTACACACTTTCGTTTTATTATTAAATAATGTCTTATTGTAATGTGACATCTTTAGTCTTTTTGTTACAGAATTTGAGATACCTTTTGCTTTATTTATCTGAATTTTAGAAGCTAACAAACAATAAAGTTTTGCTCTTAAACCAGTAAATTCCTTAATCACGTCTCCACCCAATTCGTCTTTAAATAATCCAGGTACTTTTGCATTTAGTCGTGGAATCAAATAGGGATTATCTAAGTCATAATTACTCGTGTCAAATTCTTTTAAATTATTTTTGATATCATTATAAATATCTTTCGTATGAATTAAATAAAGCAAGCTATCGGTATCGGTGTAACAAAGTCTCATGTTATTCATATATTCGTCTTTCATTTTATAATGATACTGATAAAGATGCAACTTTGCATATTCTAAAACCGTAAAGCCGATATATATTGGTTTATCAAGCATGATTTTTTCGGGTTTTAGTTGAATAGCTATAAAGTTTTCAGAAAATATAGAAACACATTTCAAACTAGGTTTGCAAATTAGTTTTTCAGCGCCAAGTTGTTTATTAGTAGCATTATCTGTATCTCTCCATTTTGTCACTAATTTAATATCTACTTGTTTACGTTTATTCTCAATCGTTTTGCCGAAAATAGAATTATTCAAAAGTTTAAAAAAGTCCTTCTCGAATGTAGTTTTAGATGCTTGGCGTAGACTAGTATTTAAATCAATATATTTTTTTAGATATTCTTCTTGCTTAAATGTAAGAATACGATGTATTTTTCTCAGAACAAGGCCACGTCTCAAACATTCCTTTAAATGAGTATAATGAATTACATAATTAAATTTATTATATAAATTTGCTATAAGTTTAGGTGTCTTTCCCCCAGGGGGTATAAATTTTTCTGGAGCGAAAGGTAAATCACTATGAAAATCATGTATGTTATCAGGATATTCGAGATCTACCTCTAATATAAACCCGTAGTCACTGTCATCTGACACATTCATTATATCAAAACAATTTAATTCCTTCTGATTTAGAAATCTAAACTCTGAAATAGGCATTTTTTTAGTCATGGCGTAACCGTATAAATTATTACAGTCAAGATATATCAAATAGCTAGATGGTTCTAAATCATTGAATTCCGGCAAATAAATGTTATTAGCTTTTGCATGACGTAGCGAGCATTGTGCCAGTCCGCCACGTATGCCCTTTTCTAACATTTGATATATATCTAAGTCGTCAATTAAGTCAAGCTCAACATGTGTATAAAGTAACATAGCATCCCAACTCAAACTAGGTGCTGTTATGTAGTATGCAGGGTCTAATTTATAATATTTTAAACTTAGGTTGCGAAAATTTTCGAATACATCACACAATATTAAAACATCACATTTCAGATATAAATCAGTATACTCGCCAATAGTATTAATATTAAATTCGTTCCATACAGTTTTTGCATGATTAAACTCTTTATCCGAAATGTGCTCCATTTTCATTGTATTATAAAAATATTTTTTTTCCGGTAGTTTAGTTTCTTCATACTTTTCCCACGTGTCAATATAATCATAAGGATAAATACCCTTACTTCTGAGCAAATGAATGTTTTCATTATTGAATTCCTTTGACAAATGAACAAAATCATGATCTGATAAGCTTTTACCCAAAGCATCTAAACTTGAGCTTAAAAACTGGAATGAATCTATAAACTTTATTTGAATGGGACGTTTGTCATTATCGTTACGTATGTATTTAGTAATAGTCAAATATTTTTCTTTAGATTTAGGTATAATTTTAATATGTCCTTCATATTTTACTAATTCTTTTAGAAACAGATGAGAATCATAATTCGATAAGTTATGGAAAATTATAGGTATGAAGGGGCACACTCTAAACATTAAGTTGCAATGTGCATGTGCAGCGCCTCTATATTTGCCTGAGATATGATCGTGATCACATACTTTATCATCAAACAGTAATTGATCACAAATGTGACAAGTATTAGTATTGTTATATATGATGTGCTCTTGCTCCGTTAAAGGTGTCATCTTTTTTTTATTCGACAATAGTTTAGTTATTTTCTTCACATCATCTATTAATCTATTAACAAATACTTCAACACAATCCGGACCTCTGTATGTAACAAATTTATTTTGACTTGAATCGTGTGAACAACATATATAATATCCGAAACATGAAGGTTGATGTTTCTTTAAATTATACGTTTTTTCAGTCCTTTTTTCATCACAATTTAACAATAGGCTTTCAAAGTCTGCGTACATCACGTAGTTGATCTTTTGTTTTCTTTCATAATTTTTAAAACCGAGTTTAGTATTTTTCTCTGGTAAGACTGATAAAACTTTAGAACAAATATGAGATTTATATTTTGTTTCGGTGCTATAATATTGTAAACATGATTCACATAGGAAAAAGTTGCCTTTATGACTTGTAATCTGTCGTCGTACTAATCGTGCCAAATTTTTAATTAGACAATAATGATATTTACCTTTCCTCTCAAAGTATAGCAAATTTATATGAGTAGTTTTTCTGTTATCTGTTAAATATAGAGGGCCAATCACAGTTTCACCCTTAGTGTCTAGTCCATAAACATTTATACTTAAGTTATTATTTTTTTCAAATGTTTTTATGTCTTCATATGAAACTGGGAACGACATTTCTTTGATATTAAATACAGAACTGTAGTGTGGATACGATGTGGCTCGACTTACATTTAACTTACTAGGATATAGAGCAGCTACAACACTCCACAAAAAGCAATAATTATCATTGTTTTGTATATTAATACAACTCCTTGTATTTTTTATTTTTGTTGGTAATTCTAAATATGTCCCTCCTCTCAAGGGATTATATTTATTAATGTTGATTTCAAGATGACATAATGAGAGATAAGACCATCCAGATTCTTTGTGCTCGAATTCTGACATTTTACAAATTAGAAGTTCAATTACATTCGTGTACATGTCATTAAATTTCGTATTATTACAAACAATTTCATATTTCGTATTAAATGATTTCAATTGTTGCTCACTTGTTTTTAAAAGCATAAAGTAAGCAAACAATTCGAAATTTATCTTGATACAATTATGTTTTATCAAGGACATATCTATGAGTTTCAGGATATCGTTTTTATTCTGACACAAGAATGCTTCAGGAGTGTTGTATATAACACCTTGTGCAGGATTTAAACGATATGTTACGATTCTGTTTTTGAATGCACTTGAAATTATGTAAATATTATCAAATTCAGTTCGTAATAAACTATTACATTTATGAATATTCGTTCTCAAATGATATCTGATTTGTTTTTGCGGTATTTTAATAAGACATTTATCACATTCTATTAATTCTGGATTATTATTGTATTGTCTCCGTTGAGTAGACGAGGGTTGTACTGTAAATAAAACAAAAATATCATTTGCTTACATGTCTACATATATTAAAGTGGTTATACATTTTTTATAGTATGATTATAAAATTAATAATAATAATAAATTTCATGTTTAAGAAATATAGTGTAGGTGTACATGAATAGGTATAATATTTATTATCTACATAAGATCTGATCAGATTAATAATAAGCACTGACAAAATCCATAGGGCAGTGTTTAAATTCTTGCCGGGTTTTGTTTATAAATTCTTTTAAATGTTGCCATGCAAGCGTCCCGTCATCAGTTCGATTTTTTACAGTTATGATCGAATGCCTCCAACGATTTATAGGAGCTATACGTTCAATTTCTCCACAATCGTAAATTTTTAATTCGACATAATATCTCCCTAACTTTTTATCATCACTTTGCCTAGACAAGCCATTTGCTACTCGACGGGTGTAATATGAAAGCAGCGGTGGTATT
Source organism: Agrotis exclamationis (assembly GCA_950005045.1). Lineage (NCBI taxonomy): Eukaryota > Metazoa > Arthropoda > Insecta > Lepidoptera > Noctuidae > Agrotis > Agrotis exclamationis. The sequence goes on along the minus strand of OX465425.1, from coordinate 11,422,454 downwards.
TTTTTACCCTGAGTGCTTCCAACGGTTTCCTCTTCCCGATCATCATCGCTGTCTGTACCAAAAAGTTCATATGATGTAGGCTTCACGGAAGAAGAAATGGGGTGGATTGTTGTTTTCCTCCTCTTCTTTTTATCATCTACTTTCAATGTTTGTCCCTCCGTGAGCCTTTTCACAGGTGCCGATGATTGTCCCTCCGTTAGTCTCTTCGCAGGCACCGTTGATTTAAATGATCCTGATGCCTTCTGCTGCTGCGGCAGCTCAGCTTCCTCGTCCGATGAGAAGAGACGACTTGCTGTTTGCCTCGACCTGAAAAGATAAGACACCGTTGTAATTAACGGGAACAGAAAAGGACATATTGAAACACTAACTGGATGATCAATATGAGAATAAGTGTAGTCATTTAAGGACAGAATTGAAAGATTGCTTGTTATTTCATTAAGTTAATTAAATAAATATACATGAAATAAGTGAAATGAATACAACTAATTAATGAAATGAGTAAATAGAACGAATAGATGAAATGAATAAATAAAAAGAATAGATGAAATGAATAAATGGAAAGAAAATATGACATGATTGAATAGAGAGAATAGATGAAATGAATGAACAGAACGAATAGATGAAATGAATGAATATATAAAATGAATGAATAGATTAAATGAATGAATATAATTAATTGCTGAAATGAGTAAATAGAACCAATATAAAAATGAATTAAACGAAAAAAATATAAATTATAAACATTAAAAATTAAGTGAAATAATGCGAAATACTTACATTTCGAGTCTTGATAAGGTTTTCTTGATATATACTTGGTGAAGAAATTTAGGAGCACTGAGACTTCCTGAAGGATATTGTGGTCTGGTTTGTTGGAGATGCGTTTATATAGGTTTGAAATCGCGTCACGCATATCCAAATTTGTAAATTGCTGACATACGAAATATCCTATTTACAGTTGTAAACAAAATATACTAGTTACTAATCATTTAAGGATTGTTTAATATGACTTAGAATTATACTACACAAATACCGCGACTTCACTTGTCGTAGAAATGCTAAACATACATTTACTTACACATATTTAACAACAACGAACATACAAATATTCCGAGACCATAATCAATATAGTGACATACCTTTAGAATCAATGATCGCAGAACACTGTCAGCATTTTATCCAAATACGTTTGGTTTCATTAAGGTGATGATACACTGACACTCACATTGTAAATAAATCACATACTTTTTCTATTAAATGTATGCACACGGTGTTACATTCTGTACGATGTAAAAAGACCCTAAATGCTATTAATACATACATATTAGTTCCTATGGATTTGCTTGTACATATATTTTAATATTATTAATTAATGTTATAAATTATTAAATTGTATTTGGTTAGTTTAACGGTATACCTTCTATGCTAGAGATATATACATAATTACAGGTTCCTCTAGATTTGTTTATAATTTAAACATTATTAATTAATGTTAAAAATTATTAAAATTGTAATCAGTAAGAATGTTAAAACAAACAAACATTGTCTGATCTCATGTTTCGCTATTTTATTTCAATATCAAATTAAAACACTTTAAAGAAAGTAGTTATATATAAAATCGAGACCAATAAAACATCATTTAATTTCTCCATTTCCTCGGGTGTGCTCCTGTTAAAAGTACAATGTCGGTAAGTTTATTCAATTAAATAATTTAGGTATTTGTTTTAATAACTTATAATTAGAATTACAAGATTTTTTCTATTTCAGATACCGAGCTGGGCTTACTCACCGATGTCCCCTCCATTAATGATAAACCCTGACATAGTTGAAAACGTCGTTAATTACTTGGATGAGGAGGAACGAGCGAACAATGTTGATAACAAACAGTTGTTAAGTTTTTACAAAACTGTGTCAGCCGGCTCTAAAGTAATTCGGATTGAGGTCTATAATGCAAATCAATTTGAAAGCATTGAAAACTCCGTATGTCAGTGCAGTGCTGAAATATGTTTTCAGCATATTGTGAAGAATATTTATACTGACAGCATTTACTTGAGAGTGAAGGATATGCTACATTATTTGAACAATACTTTTTACCAGTCGCTGTAGAACAAGAATTAAGTGTATCTATTCATTTAATTTACTTATACTTATTTTATTTGTATTATGAATCTGAAATAAATCATAACTACTTATTCATTGGAAAGCGTTTTATTTAATTTATCTAAATCTTAAAACCGGTTTAAAAAGTTTATAACATCATCTTCATCATAATTGTACATGGAAACATAATAATAATATGAAGCTGCAAGGCACATTCAGACTCATGAAGGTACCTACAGCAGAAGTTCTATATAAGGCGGCATTCGAGAATATTATGCGCGCATTTATCCATCTGAATTGGAATGCGCTGAATAGACCATATTGTGAATCATTTAAAACTAAAAACACAGATGAATAATTGAAAGGATGTTATGTTATTCTGATATTACACGCTAGATGTATTAGTAGATATTAAGTTCTTAAATTCTAATAGAAAAGCATACGTAAATTATCATTTTGAATATAGCTCCTAGAACAAATCATTTCAAATAATAGAATAAACATCAATTTGAATAGAGTAAGTATTGGGGGGTTCGGATCTCCGGTTGATCCGAAACCCCCAATACTTACCTACTGATCACGTTGTGCACCATCCATCTGTTAAGCTTTTCACTGACTACATTATTTTGTGGCTGTAACCTGCTAATTCACGAGGCACCTGAGTGCTTTCCACCAGTTATGATTCAGTGTCATTCAATAAATGGGCGACCCTATTTTTCGATAGACTATCGCACTCACCCAAGTGATTTTTCTTTCCTTTTCAATATCGGTTACAAATACTTGGTTTTAAAACGGGATATTTACCATGTTATTAATGTTTTGAGTTTCCCACATTTAAGCCCAAATATTTGTAACAGTGACCATGTCAATCTAAAAACTTTCGGTTGTAATTAGTTATGTCACCACATTTGCTCTCTCGTGCATCATGAAAATCTATGTAGGTAAACCTAGGTTCTTTTTTACTCAAATTGAATAGATAACAGATGCACCAGCACCCTGTATGTTGGGCCAGAAAAAGTCAAAGGGTTGAAAGAAGATGTAAACTATCAAAAGCAAAATTGCGTGTAATGTGCGTGAACTGAAAAGTTGCGTGAAAATCAGTTGAATCGTGAGGATTTGTGGGAATAATGTGGCTGTATGAGCAAGGGACGCATGAATAAACGATGAAATTGAGTGTGTAAAAGGGACTTGAATTGAACATGACGGCTAAAGGAAAAGTATGAAAGTTAAAAAGACTCTAAATAAATTGATAGAAGGACAAGAAAATAATGAAGAAATGCTGTAATGTTCATCATTGTTCATACATGGAGGCAATTCAAAATGCATAGGTATAGGTACCAACAACAATTCCGCAAAAGCAATTCAATGAATAGAAGCCGATTCGAAAGTATTACTATTAAATGTGGCTAACCCTTTCAAAGTGATAAAGTCCTAGTCACTAACAAGCTGTTATGTTCATCATTAGTCATACATGGAGGCATTAACGATGTACTTAATGTAAAATGTATAGGTATCGGTACCCGCAATATGGCCGCAAAAGCAATACAGAACAGAAGCTAATTTGGAAGTTGGTATTAAATGTGACCTGACAGGGCCCCTAAGAGGGCCAAAGCCTGCCGGGGTCGCGGGACTGTCTTACCTGGTAACCGTGACCCTGGTACGTAAAGGGCTATTGAAGGATCACCTTGGATTTTAGTCAGTACAAGTCTGACAGTCAAAAAAAACAGGGTTAAATGTGACTAAGTGATAAGTCCCCGTCACTAACCAGTAACCACGTGCATCGGTTAGTTTCATGTTACATAACATAAACCACATTGTGTTTATTTTAGCGTACCATGTATTATGGCATGGCATGGTATTTACAGTGGCAGTGGCAACCGCCAAAGTTTTTATTAGCACATTGAACGGAAGTCGTGCGTGATGCCATTACTACACAAAATGTGCTATATTTTTTAATCAATCATCGTAAATATGGAATCCGTGTGAAACTGAACACGTGTTTTATTCAAGCTAGTCAATAAATTCAATGGGGGACTATCATTTTCGAAAATTGTTCTCGCTATTTGTGTCTATTGGATAATGTTGGACTGGCAACGACACAAGGTGTACGAATTCTCTCAAATTGAGATGGACATAGGTGACCTCACGGGCTCGTCAGACCCAATTTAGATATATGTATCTGTTTACGACGTGTATGGCTGAGGAGTGGACTGGAACGGCATCGGCATTAGCATAATTGGAGGTCGGCAGCCGCGGCCGCGGAACCGGTTAGTTCGTGGTACGAATATTATGACGTCATCACTGACATCACCATACGCCAATAAAATAAAATAATGAAAGTTGGAACTGTTGGAAGGACATTTTTTATGAAAATAAAAAAGCCAGGAGCTGGGTATAACTTGAAAAAGTCTGAGACAATCGATCTGACTGAGATGGCTCATAAAATTACTTTATCGGGAACCTCTCTCCTCTCTCTGAAGGAGGAAATAAAAACTTGTTTTACCTATTTACCTAAACCTGCAGAGATTGAGTTTTTGGTGTTTTCGCACCAAGACCAAAAAGAAAGTCTAGTGTAACTGTGTTTACTTAATTGGTTTATTTTTAGTTTATTTCGCAACCTCTTGCTTAATTAACTGACGAGTCGTCAACTTTAAATATTTATGCTCATTCATGATGGTGCACTGTGAATAATCTGCAATTCACTCGCAATTAGTGAAAACATTCCCACATGTGATTAAGTAGGTAACTTAATAAAGAAGTGTAATACACGAGGTGTGGCTTTCCACCACCGACTTTTTATTAATTAAACTGTCATCAACAGTCAACACAAAATCTGGTATCTAGGTCGGCGCACCCACGGCCCACAGAGGTGGTCGGCCCAACCCTATAGAAAGAAGGTGCCACCACATGCCACCACCACCCGCCACCACAGCCATCAAAACTCTATGTCCCGTGTATACCTACAAAGGACAGTTCTTTATAGATATTAATAATCATAATAGGTGTTATTATTGCAAGGTAGGTTCCATATAGGTACTGTAATAATTAATAACGAATCCAACTTTAGTTTATTAACTTTAGTGCCTGTTACGACAGTCTGCTGTCCTATTTAATTAATGGAAGCTATTTACCCAAGGCTTTAGACACTATAAAAACTGTGAGTCTCTGGTTCTTTATTTTTTAACTTCATGAACAAACTCAGTAATTTAATTCTAGGATAACCCAGTGTGTTCAAGTCTCGATGGCAATGGCGCGATAATCAGATTTTGGTGCTCCTAGAAAAATTAGAAAATACACAAGTTTCGAATAATTTTTTAAGCTATTGCATAGCTTTTATCGCGGGCTCTGAACGCGGCGCGGCGCGGCGACGCGGCGACCGAATCAAAAAGTTTCCAAAAACCTCTAACCACTTACTGATTCTAAACGGCCATCAGCTACAAAAAGGAGTTTTCACAATGAAACCAACTTAAAAATTCTCCTACAACAAAGAAGTTCTTTATTGCAGTAGTGCACCACAAACATTTTAAATAAATTATATTCTCGTTAAATATACGCGGTAGGTAGGCGATTTTATTCTTAAAAAAAAAAAAAGTTATGCAATAGCTTCACCGCGGCAGTCTCCGAGTGCCACATATATTTTTTATTCAATGGTGACAACAACAACAAATGATGAAAAAAGGCGTCATCAAAACATGTTGTTTTTCACCTGCAAATAAAATTGATTTTCGCACTAGGTAGGTCAGCCGCTCTACAGCTTGGCAAAAAACAGTAGAAAACCGGAAGTCGCCACTGTCCTCTCGCTACCAGCACTTTGAATGATTTTATTTTATTTATTTTCACTTATTACGTTAGTTTTATGGCACAATAATAAATCTTACAAACCTGCGTCTTTGTTTACATCAAATATCAAATATTTTAAAACGTTGTCAGCAAATAAAAATATTAGTTCCGTCTCAAGACGTTCTGGCCAAGCTGTACCTCGATAATGAGGGCCAATGCTGAAGATGTATCGAACCAACTCTACTTTTAAAAACACGTTGTCTGCAATGATATTATAAGTAAAAAAGGTGTAGATACGTTATACGCGCTCAAAAACAGACGCGCTCAAATGTGGTTGATTCACAAACCTGGACCTCAGTCCGACGTTGCCAGCGACAACGGATGCACTTCACGTACTACAGAGTGAGTCAAAAGTAAAAGTGACTCAAAACCACCGAAAATGCCGTCGTGTGTGATGAGATATTGTACAAATTATACAAGCAAGACTTCTAAAAGTCAAAGAATCACTTATCATTCGTAAATATATTATTTATCTTAATATTTTCACAAATAAAACATTACGTTTCTAAAATATGGCGTCGTAAAAGAAAGAGTGCGAGTGAGAGTGCGAGTGAGATAAAAGAGAGAGCGTCACCATCTAGCTGTCACTTTTTTTCATATTGGTTTTATCAAGCTATCCTTTTTACTTGTAGTGAAATGTAATGTGTGTGAATAAAAAGTGTGTATGTGTGCTGCCTCTCTGCGCGGTACGCTTTTTTCTGTTGTTTTGTACGTGTATAACATATCTATGACTTATAATATCATTGGTTGTCTGCAATAGATGGAAATGAAGAAGATAGGTCAGAAATAGAAAAATAAATAATTTATCTTCTTGAGAATAAGTTGGTGGCGGTTTTCGTAAAATTCATTAGCTTATTTTTTATAGTTACAATCAATCAACAGGGTCTATGATCAGAATCAAATGACTTAACAACATACCACCTACGAGCTACGGTACAAATTCCAGAGCAATGCTAATGCATCTTTAATCATTCTGAGAAAAGAAATAAGCTTGTATGAGAAACTAAGTACGAACTTATGATATATAGACAGGCCTGTTGGTCTAGTGGTTAGTGACCCTGACTGCTATGCCGGAGGTCGTGGGTTCGATTCCCACCCAGGACAAATGTTTGTGTGATGAGCACGATCATTTGTTCTGTGTCTGGGTGTAATTTATCTATAATATGAATGTATTTAGAAATATATAAGTATATTTATCAGTTGTCTAGTACCCATAACACAAGCTCTGCTTAGCTTGGGACTAGATGACGTTGTGTGATAGTTGTGGAATATTTATTTATTTATTATTTATAGGCCTGAAGGTGCAAAACAATTTGCAAAGCTTTTTTGCAATGTTTGGGATACATTGCATGCTACTCGTAAGTAAAAGAAAAGCTATTTGTAAGCTGCAAGGCCTCGCTGCACTTGGGAACATGCGTGTTGCTGCAGTGTTGCAGGCTTGCAGCTGAATTAACTACCTGGTACTTACTACGCTTTACTAAGATACGCATTCATTTCCTTTGGACTGCTGTTTTCTTAGGTAGTAGGTATACAGTTTTATACAATAGGTATAAATGGTACAAATAATAAGTTATGCATAAATGTAAAATCAGGTTAATGGCTTTTTCTGTTTGTTAGATCAGACATTTAATTTATAAATGCAGACGCACATTAAGCTGCTGACTAACAGCCAAGTAGAACATTTTCTGTTATAAATAAAGAGGAAGGAGGTATGTATGTACATTATATTTTATGTTACAAAACCTGTTTGAAGAGCTTTATTATTATTCTCCGCTTCCTCCGTGGTCAAGTCTGGCAAATGGCAACATTTTAGATGGCATGTATTTGAAACTCGTAGAATGCATAGCCTAGCCCAATTAAAAAAAACTTAAGTTGTAAATCACAGATTTGGTCGAGGACTCATTTGACCATTTTACCGTGCTAAAAAAAAAGTTGTCACCGTTGAAACTTTTGTTATCGAATCATTTATCTAAGTTGATAATAATACTTACTTAAATATTAAATAAGTAGGTATTTAACGTTACTAACCTTTGTTAGGTTGGTTAGGTTAGAACAAAAATCAAACTTGATGTCGCTAATAAGTTTTTAAAAGTTATGAGACAGGTTATGATCGATAGCGATTATTATAACTTGACTAGAAAACAGCGTAGCTTGCTCTCTGCTCTACTCTACCCATATTTCGGAATTGCCAAGTGCCTGTTTGTGGGCAATTCTCAGCCAGAAGCTAACAATTAACAGTCATTAATAAATACGAGTATAGTGGTGATATCACGTGCGAGACAAATTAAAAAAACACTCCAATTGGCTAATGCTAAGGCGTGTTCAAGCGCAAAACGGGCAAAACCAGCAAAGTATAAACTTTGCTAGATTTGATTTTCAGCTCGTCTTCTTGTGACGAGTTTCGCAGAATTATGCTTTCTCCTGAAGTAGAAGACAGCTTGAAGATTTGATTTCTGCTAAGATACAAAAAGGACCAAGTCCTAATTTAATTGCAAGTTCCGCTATTAGGGTACTATTAAGTATTCTGTGCCTAGCCTAATTTAATTGCAGGTTCCGCGTATTGTAAAGGTACAAAAACTATTTATGTAATTTATTATTAGATTGAGGTTGATTTTCTTTGAATTACAACGAGCAATAAACAATCTCGTAAAAAAACGCCCGAGTTGAGAACCTCCTACTTTTTGAAATCGGTTAAGAATGCTGTTATTATTTGGTATTTTTCCTAAGGTACTCGTACATTACATCATTATTGTATAATAGGTAATACTAGTTACAACTTACAATATTATCTCGGTACTTACTTACTTTTACACTGTGAATTTAATCAAAGTAGCCAAACACCCCTATAAATACTTATTATTGTGCAGTTCCACAGCTTACCCACCTGCCAATAAGCTTAACAAGTAAAACTAACTTGTTTTTTAACAAAACAAAAAAAAAAAAAAAAACATGCTTACTCTCCTCCAGAATATAATGCCTATGTACCAATCTTTATTAAAGTTACTCATAAGAAAACAAAACATATTTACCTCACGACAAGAACGATAATTATTTTTTAAATAACAACTTTCATTCACTGAACTACACTTTTATTTTAAATTCGCAACATTCAAAACACACATTTAGCACACTAATTCAACGTCCAATGTGTAGGAGAATCCAGTTATAACTTCGTTAAAGTATTGTTCGGGAATACCGTTCGTACACATACGAAGGAGAAGCGCGACCAGTCGGGGGGTCAAACGCGCACCACAGCGCGCACTAAACTACGCTTAAAACTACGACTCTACGAGCGACGAGCGACTGTGCTCCATTATGAGCCGAACGAAAAGCAGAAATAAAATAATTATAATGCTGCCTGTACACACTGGTCGGCCAACTTTAATCGAAATTATGCGCATCCAATCCAATGCTGTACTCATATGAGAGCGCAACATCAAAGTACCTCAAAACAAAGCAATGGACTCTTACCAAGCGCCAATCTGGGCCAACAGACCAATGCAGCATTTCACTGTGCGACACGCTTGGTCGCCCTACATCGTTGGTGAAGGTATACCAATGCAATTCGCCGGCTGCGTCATTATTATGTAGGTATGTACCTACTTCCAAAGATGATTTACATCTACAGGGTGATTTGTTATTCGATGCAGTCCTTGAAATGGGTGATACTAGACCTTATTTGCATCAATTTTAACCCCGACAATATGGGGTCTAAACTGACTGGTTTTAGAGATATCGAACTTTAAAGATTTTTCGAAAAATTTCCACCTCTCCCTCATTAAGTGCTTATTGTTAGAAAGTAACGATAGTCACCACTTAGAATTTATGCTTTTCTGATAGAATATGAATGACTGAATCTAGTGAATACAAGTTTGTTATAAAAATAATCATATCTTGGGAAATTAAGTGTCATAAAGTTTCTGTTTTGAAGATTTCTGAAAACTTTCCTTGTCTTTCAAAGCATATTTTTCAAAATAAATGTATGACACTTGGTGTACAAATTACAGAAAAAACTTCCTTGTCTCATCAGCTTTCTAAAATGGTGTCACAGTATCCACTTTTAGTTAGTGTTTTACCAGAAAATTAGGGTTGTTACTAACAAAGTAGTCAATCAAAGAAAATCGGTTCTAATGTTTTTTCGACCCAACATTTTTTTTCTGTGGTTTTTGTCCAAACTGCTGTCTGATATTAGCTTTTTGAGTCAATGCGCTTAATTTTGGTCGATCGCATCAAGCAAAATCGGTCTTTATCTGGAGTATTTTTACCTGTCCTACAAGTAGGGTGACCCAACTTTTATGCACGCCAGTTTAGTTTTTTTTTTTTGCGAAACCAGAGCTTTTAAACATTCCGTCATTGTACATTTGTTTCAAGTAGCTGTTTCAAATGAAAGAAAATTGATGGTTTGACTATCTGGTCCATAGGTAAAAATACTCCAGATAAAGACCGATTTTGCTTGATGCGATCGACCAAAATTAAGCGCATTAACTCAAAAAGCTAATATCAGATAGCAGTTTGGACAAAAACCACAGAAAAAAAATGTTGGGTCGAAAAAACATTATAACCGATTTTCTTTGATTTACTACTTTGTTAGTAACAACCCTAATTTTCTGGTAAGACACTAACTAAAAGTGGATACTGTGGCACCATTTTAGAAAGGTAATGAGACAAGGAAGTTTTTTCTGTAATTTGTACACCAAGTGTCATACATTTATTTTGAAAAATATGCTTTGAAAGACAAGGAAAGTTTTCAGAAATCTTCAAAACAGAAACTTTATGACACTTAATTTCCCAAGATATGATTATTTTTATAACAAACTTGTATTCACTAGATTCAGTCGTTCATATTCTATCAGAAAAGCATAAATTCTAAGTGGTGACTATCGTTACTTTCTAACAATAAGCACTTAATGAGGGAGAGGTAGAAATTTTTCGAAAAATCTTTAAAGTTCGATATCTCTAAAACCAGTCAGTTTAGACCCCATATTGTCGGGGTTAAAATTGTTGCAAATAAGGTCTAGTATCACCCATTTCAAGGACTGCATCGAATAACAAATCACCCTGTATACTACCAATCTTGGAAATGGAAATTGAATTAGTTGAATAAAGCTGTTCTATTCAATCAAAACTTCAAACATGCCATATTAGCTACCAAAGGGTGCTTGCGGTCGGTACAGTCGCATACACATAGCTCCACGCTTGAGAGTGGGAATCGAACCCGTGACCCGAAAATAAATTAATTCGTAATCCGTCCCCAGCAGTAGAACGAAGTGCTTTTCTTAATATTGGATAAGTGAATATTGGATAATTCTTATTCCTGAGCTCTGCTCAGAAGTCAAGATGATCAATGGATGGATGGTCATGTTGCACTTCTTTAAACATACTTACATAATTTTATTGAAGAATTCACCCATTTATTTTTGCAGTCAGGTATGCTGAAAATGTTTCTATACGAAAAAAAAAATGCATGAAAAGTGCCGCTTGCTTCTTTTGGACTCAGAACTAAGACGCCATTTTATTTCTACAATGCAATTTCTCAAGGCAATTTCAGACATGTTTACCAATAACAGCTCTCCTGACAATGCAAATGTCAATACAACAGTAAATAGGTACCTAATGCATAAAATTGCAGGGTTCTTTCGTGCATCATGATTATTTTACTGCTGCATTGACACTAGGTGTCTTACCCCTCACTTGAAGCAGCAGAAGCCTGGAACTACTGGTTTTCTAATTTTTGCCCACTGTACATACAAGCGTTTATTCTTATGGTTTTTGTTTCGCTAACTTCGCATGTTTCTAATTTTTAGACATGCAAAGATAAAAAGCCTCGTTATTACATTGCAAGCTTAATTGTAAGTTTAAAAAGTTAACAAATGGCAGGTATTGGTAGGGTTACTAGTAAATTGGATTTCACCCAGAAAATGTGGATCTATGTAAGTAACTAAATGAGTTCCTGTTGATGTTGAAAAGTAAAGACCACCAGCACATTGACCTACCCCAACCTGTCAAACTTTAATAGATTTTTATTTTATTACAAAAAGAAGGTTATTTTTCTGTTGAGAAAATATGATTTTATTCTATTGGAAGTACTTTCAGCTTCTGAAAGGTTGTTAATGTTTTACAAATAACCCTGTATGCTGTACGTGCTTTAATTAATATTATAATAAACATAAGTGAATGTTAAAAAATACAAAAGTTACAGAAATTGCTCTTATTTTCTATCCATGTTTTAGGGATAATTTTATTTTAGTGCTGGCAGCCCCAGAAACTCTGGTTTAGCCAGCCCCCAGCCCTCAGCCAGCCAATAAAATTCTTTGCTTCGCCAGTTCGCCTTCCAACAAAAAAAAAAAAAAAACTTGCAAAAAGATTTTGCTGCAATAGTATACGAAAAATAATTCAATCTTAAATAAAGAAAATGTAATAATTTATTTGCCTAAGCGAGTGCAGGTTTTGTAGGAGTAAAAGCTTTGTTAATTTGTGAAGTTTTAACAATATCTTCGCAAGAAAATATTTTTACTAAATTAATGCTATAATTCCTCTTCGACATTTTATTCCAATAAACAGTTGCATAGTGCTATGAATCTTATACCTGAATGCAGAAAATAAAAACTGAATGTTATGGCTCCTGGTAACAACGAGCGTCATCCAGGTCATACGGGAACTATACCCAAGACAAAAGTGAGAAATAATTGTAATGTGCCACAAGAAGCAGTTACCCCAACAAGGAGAGATATGACGACCAATCTAGTAACGGTAAGAACTACCTCCTTCATAATAAAACAAGTTACATTACACATGTTTGCATGCCAACATTACTTTCTTGCCTTCACAATATTTTGCCTATGATTCAAATAATACCACTTCATTCCGCACTAATAGAGTTATTTTTATTGAGCTCTGAGCTGCAGTGGACTTAGTGACATACATAAAATGCTGCAAAATGTTTTAAATACTTAGGTAATAGGAATATTTTGATTTACAAGTCATTAAAGACAAAATCTTTCAAATTTTAATTTTAAAAAATATCCCAGAATACTCCATGCACCTATGTTACTCAGCAACATAACAAGATAACTGCAATCAAAAAGAACTGAAAATTGTTTTCTGTTTGTTGCTTAATTAAATCTTCTCAACAAAATAATCCTAGATATGACTTCTTTACATCTATTGCCTTTTAATTAATTAAATCCATAAAAAACATAATTGTATCAGATGGTATAATAATTAAACTAAAGGCATCTGCTAAATTAAACAGTAATCACTTTATCTAAGCTATATACGAGTAATGCTTTGAATAGAATAATACAAGATTCACTTTCACTTACAGTCCTTCATTAGAATTGTGACTGTGCATTCGTTTAAGAATTATAAATGATAATTCTTAAATGAATTCTGTACTTCAGAACAGCATTTACTACCTTTTTTTTACTAGCATGTGCAGTGAGTAATTCCAAATCCCTACATTAAAAAAACAGCACTTTATAAAATCCCTCGAACAAACAAATAACAAAAACAAATTGTTATTTTCATTTTTCCTGAAATGTAATAACACCTATTCACACTTGCTATAAACTAAAAACTATTGTAACAATGCAAAGAAAAAATATAATAAACAACTGATGTGTGTCTTAGCAAAGCTTGAACACATGTGAAGTTCGTATGGGTTTATTTTTGGAAACCTGAAAGATTCATGTATTTGAATTGGTGCCAAGCTGCTATGGTTTGTGACACAGATAATACTGAACAGAAAACAGTTCCCTTCCTATTATTCTAAATAGATTTATTTTAAAGATATGGTGTAAAGTAGCCTCAATAGTGATTTTCATTTGCATTTATTGAAATACCCTATGGGAGGTTGTTTTTCTAAATTTAGTGCACCTAAGGTGTGTGTGTTCTGCACTCAGTTATTGTACAGCATATTTTAAGAACTTGGTGGGACATGTGATATTTGAAAACAATTATTTTTTAGACTTCTCTTGACTGGGTGCCTGTCTCTGAATACAACAGTCGCACAAACTACAGTCAATCAAGAAAACCAACAAATAATACATCGGATCAAGAACTAACTGATTTGGGTAAGCTTATTTTATCATAATTATTCATCTAACCAAATTTAGATTTCAAATCCTAGAATATAAATGCGTATTTTTCTAGACAATTCCGTATCATTTGAGAGTGGATTCGGAAGATTTGTACCTGTAAGACCACAACCCCGCGCATTACCTCTCAACGTGCAGAATCGCGAGAATATAACGGCTGAACAACATGACGATGGTGCTGGTTCATCAATTTCAGGACACACTTTACACCCCTATGTACATCAGATGCAGAATGGTAATCTTCTATAATTTTTTATCAATAATAATAATATAATATTCCACAACTATCACACAACGCCGTCTAATCCCAAGCTAAGCCGAGCTTGTGTTATAGGTACTAGACAACTGATAAACATACTTATATATTTCTAAATACATACATATTATAGATAAATTACCCCCAGACACAGAACAAATGATCGTGCTCATCACACAAACATTTGTCCTGGGTGGGAATCGAACCCACGACCTCCGGCATAGCAGTCAGGGTCACTAACCACTAGACCAACAGGCCAGTCATAAAGTCTTAGTCTTGAACAATGATATTTGACACCATAACATGACAATGTGCTTATATTGAGATCATCATCATCATTTCGGCCCGGGATCACCCACTGCTGGGTATAGGCCTCCCCCTTTTGTTGTTTATATTGAGATTTTTTTATTAAAATTGAAAAAAATACTGTTCCGTCCAAACTTTTAGATGCATTTTGAATAAAGATCAATATAATCATTTCCCCAATTCTCTTTAAGGCCTAATTCCTCATTCAAACCATGCATCTGCTGCTGTAATGATAGTAAATCCAACTACACCCAATGCTGTCACTGGAAACGTGTCTCAACCATTTAATGTAAGTTTTTTAAATACATAATTGCTTGAATTTTTTGTAATTGTACTGGCAGTTACCTTTACATTTTCTTACACTTTTAGGCGCCTAATCAAAATAGAAACAATCTAACAAGAAATTTGAATTCTTCTCGAAACAATTTCGAAGGAAGCCACGCAAGCAACAATAATACTACTCCTCCGATATCTAACTCGAGAACTGGGACAAAGACTGTTAATTTAATCAACAACATGTATGAACAGGGACAAGGAAGTTTCAACAATCTCAATGAGAGTAATCATGTAAGTAGTAGCCACATATGACGCATACTTGTGATTTGAATACATTTGTCTGGTCCACATACTTAGCTGATGCATGAATCCATGTTGCTTAATAGGTAGACCTGGAAAGGCGATATATAACTAGTCTTTTGCCACCAAGGCTTTAGCCTGCCCTCTTGGGATATTTTTAGGTTCACAGAGAATCGGCCCGCGCCTTAGGAGAGGCGATTGCGGCTGCATGCCCTGATGCAGCAGCTGTAGAACGTCGGCTCGGACAGATTCGAGAGTACATTCGAGTTACTTCGTCTCTTGTTGATACCATGCGTAACTCCGAGGAAGAGGTATGTGCATAATTCAATTTGATTAAAAATAGGCCTAAGTTCACATAAAAAATGGTTGATATTATTTCTAATTTAGGCTTTTATTGAACACACTAAAGAAGAATATGATGAACTGGTAGAGATGGTAATGAAGTTGAAGGAGAGTGAAACTAAGCTGGAAGGTATGCTTGTGGATAACACACCAGAAAATGTTGAAGTGCCTGCTGAGGAAACAGATGGAGTTGTTATTGTAGAGTTACCAGCAACTGATGCTGATGCAGAGAGTAAAATAGAACCACCCTTAGAAACGCATTTGAGTGCAGATAAAGCATCCAATATTAAAAATACGCCTGACGTAATAAACAATAACTTAACGAAAAAAGTTACTAATATTGAAAATGAACAGCTAAATAAATCCATGCATAATATTAGAAGTGAGGAAGAAAATCAACCTCAAGAAGAAAATATAAAATCTTCTGATGACATTACTGACAATAAACAGCTCTTATCAGGACCTCTGGCCAATTTGGGAGGAACTGCAGATGTTAATACTGATGATAAAGTAGAAGCTGTTGATCAAAATGAAATAAAAAAGGATGACCAAGAACTTAAAGATATGCTGCGCAAGAATATACTCTCTTGTGTGGATAAAATAACACGGATTGAGGAGTTGAAAACTAAAAAGAAAGATCCCAATACCAGCAATCAGGTTTTTGTTTGTTACTGTGAACTATGGAGTGTGTCCCTATGTTGTGAGCCGAAATTTCCATAGCATGAAATGGATGCAATCTTGGAGCAGAGAATAACCATCTCTAATACCTATTACCATACTCGCCAAATGTGATTTGATACTTTCTATTGTGTCAAAGCTGCTTTCTAGCTTTAACTTAGACTATCAGCTTTGATTTTTTTCATAGTTTTACTGCTGTTTTATGTGGATATATTGTAACTTTTTATAACAGTCACTGTTCAGTTTGTGCATGTTAGAGATCAATGATCCCATAATAAGATAACTAGTCCGATTGAGGAATTAATACAGACAATACACATTTTAACATATAACAATAACTTTACCAAGGTGTTGATACATTTAAATTACATTGACACCTAAAAAGCGTTTGCAATTCAAGATTTTTTGCTATATTTTATTTAGTACTACTTGAGACATAGGTTTATTCATTAGGTGCGTCCACACAGAACGAGCAGTCTCGCAAGCTGCTTGCTCTGTTTGGATGCGCAATTGTTTCTCGACCGAGGCACGAAACAATGTACGCGAGCAAAATAAAAGCCGACACTGGATGGCTCGGGCGCTCGGTCGCACGCCCGCGGCATTGCGCGCGCTTGCTTCGGCCGAGACACGTCCACACTAACCGAGCTGCTTCGTGTGGCAAATGCTGCGCGCTCTATGTGGACACACCTATTAACACATTTAGTCCATATCCATAAAAAACAATGTAATGAGCCATAGAAGCTTATAAAAATACTACACATCTGTTTGTTTTTGTGTTACCCTTCCAAT
The DNA here is from genome assembly GCA_950005045.1 of Agrotis exclamationis. Taxonomy (NCBI): domain Eukaryota; kingdom Metazoa; phylum Arthropoda; class Insecta; order Lepidoptera; family Noctuidae; genus Agrotis; species Agrotis exclamationis. The sequence continues at coordinate 11,405,474 of OX465425.1, read as the reverse complement.
AGATATGTTTTAGTCTTATATATTTTTTCAAAGCTTATGGTTTTTTAAATCTTGTTATTTTCTTCAGGATGTAGTAACGCGACCAGTGTCCGCACAAAGCAATGGCTCGACTTACAGTGACAATGAACTTTGGCAAAATGAAATTAAAAATAAAATGGAACTGTCGCAAATGCGTTTGGCAGCATTAAAACAACAACAAAGGAGACTCTTGAAATATCAAGTGAGTTCGAAAACAGTTTACATGAAGCTGGATTTTGGGAAGTATCACAGGATTGGATTTGTATATGTATAATTGTAAATATCTTACAGGAGGAAGCTAAGCATCAACTAGAAGAGATGAATAGAGACAGAGAAAGGGAGAGACAATCTCAGGAAGTGCAGCCGTCTACTTCACATGACAATTTTGGTTCAGCGCAAGTAATTAATATGAGCACTATACACATTTATCTTGCTTCTTGTGCTACCATCACTTGGACAGCAATTTATTTACCACTATTATTTTCAGAACCAATCATTAAGCAGTAATTATCATCATGCGAATAGAATGTTCGCCGCCAATCAACAGATAGGCGTTGCTACAACGTTGCCGCATTCATCCGAAGTTCTGCATGTGCCACAAAATATGGCGGCTAGTGTGGACACTGACCATGGACATTCGACACATTCTACTCATAGCCAAGATGACAGGTTCTCGCACAGGGATACAAATGTAACCGGGAGTGAGGTAAGTTAGTTTACAACACTTTATAGCAAGTAGCTGCCCGCCCCAGGTTATCACGGGTTCAAAGTTTTCGATCTACCCGGTATATTTTCCGGAAACGTTTCGAAGTCGTTACAGACAGACTTAAGTGACTTTGTTTTATAATATTATGGAAAGATATACAGCCATTATGTGCAGTTTTAGATTATAATAATAAAATTAAATAACCCTGACAGATCTTTATAAAAATGGTAAATAACTATCTTGATCATGTCAGCCTTCAAACAAATAAACCCTTATTCGTCATTATTAGGTTAGGGCCACTGTCAACACCTCATTTTTTTGCGGCGGGGGTCAAAAAAGTCGCATTACTTTTCTGCATTTTTGAGCGCCTTCTGGCAGGGTATGAATAATGATAGAAATCAGCATAGTCATAAATATAATAAATCTTCTAGTCATCAAGTAAAGATACACTTTCAACGTTACAGGAAGCGGTAGGTGCAGGAAGGGATAGCGAAGTGGATGAAGACGAAGTGCTTCTCAATGAGCGAAGCCGTATTCTACAACTCAAACTGAGGGAGTTACAGATGAAGAAACAACACATGGAAAGTTTGGTGAGCCCATATCTTTTATTTATTGTCGTTTTTCAAAAACGAATGTGTCGAGTATTTTTGTCGTTAATTTTTTGTTTTTGTTTGTAGGTCCAAGAATTCCAAAAGCTGCAAATGGCTACACATCTCGAGGCCGGTCATAATACTTATTCTAGTTCCGGGGAAGACAGTGGTGATGAAGAGTTGCCGCGGAAATGTAGTTATTTTTAATATATCTTGATAATGATCTGGGTCTACTGAAAGAATATTAAACTATTTCATATGCTTTTTTTGTCAGGTAATAAACCCGGCAGCAATAACAAGAATGAAGATCCTTTCAAACTAATGGAGATAAAGGCCATCAAGACTGCTCTTCAAAAAACAAAAGGTAGCTAAACAACTCGAATATTTCGTAACGTGAAAAATTTGAAGTAAATTCGTTTATTCTATACACATTCGTTTCTTTTGCAGACTTGATGCGATCTGTGGAAAACTACGAGGCTGAACATCTATCGTCAGCTCACGACGATTCATTCAGAGAGTTATCAACTCATTCCAACATCCATGACAAGTAAGATCAATTTATAAAACTAGTTCAATCAAATATAATTATGATCTTTGCTTAGCATTGAGCGCATGCTAACAGTAATAATTATACGGAGAATATTTTGGTAAGTTTTTTTTGTATTTTTGTAGTAAATCCGAAGGCGGTGGAAGCATGGGTGGCTGGTCTAATGACGGCAGTATGTGTCGTGTACGGAACTCTTTGCCGCAACGTCACAAGTTTACCAATGAACAGCACTCTCAGCAGCATTCTCAGCAACTTCATGCGCAACAACAGCATGCACAGCAACAAATAGCTCAGCAGCAACATGCGCAGCAGCAACATGCGCAGCAGCAACATGCCCAGCAACAGCATGCGCAGCAACTGGCCCAGCAACAGCAACAAATGGCGCATCAACATCATGCTCAGCCTCAACATCACGTGCAACAACACCACACCCAATCGCAGCACCATGCGCAACAACAACAAAGTAAGTGACAACTCATGACGCGATACAATTCGACCGATTTATATCGCCGATCAACTACAAGTGATAATAATCTTTACCAATATGTAATAGTGTATAGTTGTCTGTGGGTAGATAAAAAAACAAAACAGGCTTGCCACGACTAAGACGTAAGTCATTCGAATTGCATCACTATGTCGTAGTAGCAAGGTCGATTTTAATTTTTAGTTAGTAGAAATTGCAAATCGCACGAATCGAGTCAGTCAATACGAGTCTGACAGTCCCTCTCGCCCTGCCCTGGGTGGGAGGACTCATTTGATGATTTTACCACGAAAAAAAAATGGGTACAGTCCCTTAAGCTAAAATTGGCCATGTAGATAATATGCATTCACTAAGAAAGTGTTTAAAAATTGTCTCCTAGCTGCTGAAGCTGGTTCAGGTCGCTATTCGAAAATATTTAGCAATTTGCCACACAGTTACCTAAGGACAACATGATATTACCATAAATACCCGGATTATATTCTCAACTTAGGTCACGAAGACAACATAGCTACACTACAAGAGTTAGCTCAAGAGCTTCGTATGGAAACCGAGAAGATCATGGGGGAGCGCGCACGCATCAAGGATATGATCTCTAACAAGGGTAAGCTATTTCACTCCTTGAATAGTACATTGTTATCCAAGGCGTGAAAGTTACTTATTTACGTCCCGAGACGGGGTTTGGCGCCCGCAACGTAGTGAGGGCGCCAATAGTTCGAGGGACTTAATAAGTAATTTACCCGAGGTAAACACTGTGCTTTTCATTACGAATACGAGGAAAGTAAAAAAAGAAAAAATGATTGAAGATCGGATTGTCACTTTGCCGCTTATTTTGTTTATTTTTAATTTTTGTGCTGTGGTCGTCCAGCTATACAGCCAGGATTTTTCATGTTCATTATTTAAAAAACTGGCAAAGATTTTGTCGAAATCTGTGTTATTTTAGAGAAATAGTTGAAAACAAATTATTTTAAAGTCATTATTTATATTCTTAATATTTAACTTTGTTATTTTAATTTTTAATCGCTCTGTAATTAAGTGGTTGTATAAAAAGTTTGAACATGGTTCAATAGAAATGTCAATATAGAACTAGTTTTTTTTCTTAAATTTGGCAGCTTTCAGTTGAAAGCAATTTTCCCTAGGCCGGCAATGGGTAACTTTCAAACGGCTAATTGGACATGTAATGACCTACTTTCAGAGTATGAGTAATGAAAATATCATTTTTTTGCATGATAGCAGCTTTTTTTCTGAAATTCTCATGTCAGATTGATGTTCTTTAATAGTTATGGTTTTTCTATTTTCAGTCACAAAGTATTGTTCACACCATGTTGAGTTTTTTCCACTTTAAAACAATGCAAAGTATTTATTTATTTATTTTGGAAGTACATAATGTTTTGTTCCCATTTACATAATTTATAAATGGAATGCTAAACACATTGTTACTATTCTTTCCATAAAAAACGCGCTTTTCAACCCACCTGTTTAGATTGTACTTTATCTGTAACCTTACCTTTACCTCGTTAATGGATGTTAATACGAACATTTATAGTAGATTAGTAGCCAAGGGATGTAAGGCACCCTCGAACTATAGAATATATAAATATCTCGGGCTGCAATTGATGCTTACACCCGAGCTAACTACTCTGCTTTACATCTCGATTGTGAGGTAAGTAGAAAAAAACCGGCATTACAAGAATAAAACATTTTATTAGTTATTTATAGTGAAATGAGAATCTGTCTTTAGAACTTTCAGGCAAAATGTTGTTAATTGCTGCTTCAGCTTCCATTTTCATTGAATCGGGAGTGCAGCTATTATATCTTCATCACTTGCAGAACTCATGTTTTTTTTTTATAATTAGCACTTAATTATAAAAAAGTCCCATATTTAAAGTAAGCGTTTTCTTTTCCCGCCTTTTTTCATCTTTTTTTAATTTTATTTTTTCAAGAACGAAATTGAGCTTAGCCGTTCGATATTTAAAATTGATGACTATACGAAGACAAGGCTGAATAGCGAAGCGACCTCTTTTGTCATTGGGCTGAATGTCTATTGTACTGGCAATAGACATTCAAAAAAAAAGCTCGCGTACATCTTACCATCATACTTGATGGTTAGATGTACGCGAACTTTTTTTTAATTACTTTCCGCCCTAGGGCTTTTTTAGCTACATTATTACCCTAGAGCGCTAATTGGTTACCTACAAGCCCCATTTGGGGGTAATAAGGACCTACTTACCGAATATGAGAGATGTAAAAGACTATTATCGCGAAAATTAATGAGAAATGCCGTTAGTGCGACCCTAACGTCAGTGATTGAATCTATTAATATTGAATCGTATTTCCTCAGAGGTGAGCCGTAAACAAAAGAAAGTGAACGAAGAAGTCCGCGCGGGTCCCAGCGGCGCGCCCGGGCCGGCCGAGCGGCGCCAGCTGCAGCTGCGAGCGCTGCTGGCTGACAAGCAGCGCGAGCTGGAGCTGCTGCTTAATAAGGAGGTTAGTGCATACTATGAACAGACCACACATTTTGCACATCGATCTTTAGAAAGAGATAATCGGCTAGTTTCAGCTTCCTAGAGCGTTATCTCTGCCGCACACAACCCATTATGTTTTATGACAGAAATAACAATGAACTTTTACCTATTTTTATTTGCATAAAAAATTTAGACATCAAATATTTCCAAATTGCTTTGCTCTTTAGCCATAGGCCTGTCAATAAATCACTGTATTGAGTTGAATGCTGCCGCCATAATCCAAAAGGACGCATCTACATAAAATGAGAAACGGAGAAAAAAAATAAAACGTGTTTCAAAAATTAAAAAATTCGCTGTGTGTAAGGAAATAAACCAAATCGCTATTGTTTGGTACCAAAGGGTGTATTACAGTTTGATCTATCGGGAGTAATATGTAGACTTAATAAAAGTTATATTATTTTTTAAATAAATCAATTTTTCCTTTTCTTTTTAATAAAAAAAATGCAAGAAAATACGTAATACTGCAATGAAAAGACGCTTCTGGCCATATGCGTCCTTTCAATTTAGTATTTTTTTAAAACGTCTTTCCTACTTAGAAATAATGTGTTACCAAGCCATAAAAACTAAATTAAAAAAACGTAAATAGCCATTTGCTGCTTTTCAACTTAGTAATACCGTGAAACATGGATAACGGGGACCTGAATAAAGCGGCATATTTGTCTCACTAAAAGAGGTATTCCACTTACCCAGTGTCTCAGACATCCAGGTACACATAAATATCTGTCTTATTTACGGAGAGTTTAATTAATAGAGATGATATTAGATTTATTAATTTCATTAAAAGGGTGCGCTAAATAAAATAACATATGATATAATTACATATTTTAAACATTATCCGAATTAAAAAATGTATACAGGAGAGTTTATCTCTCACTCACTATATAAAACAATTTAGGCACATTTGCGGGTGGACCACAAATTACTGTGTGGTACAGTTTTTTTGTGCTATTAATCCGTTATCACAATTTTCAGAGATGTCCAGGTTTATTTTCCCATTAACAGTGATAATTCTGTGCTAAAGTGGACCTCACCATGATTTCCAGTGTCCTACTTAATAGGGATTCACTGAACTAATATTCAATTAATTTACAAAAAAGAACCCTTTTTAAACTGACGTAAGTACGTTTAAAATGATAATTATTTTGTATGAAATAGAACACAAAGTATAAGAATTAGGTTTTAAATGTTACTATGTAGGTTCAACAAACAAAAATTTTGTATTAAAGCTATCTATGTATGGATTATACTCAATATCCTACTTCCTACTAATATTATAAACGTGAAAGTTTGTTTGGATGGATGACTGGATGTTTGTTACTCTTTCACGCAAAAATCACTGAACGGATTTGGACGAAATTTGATACACAGATAGTTTATCACCTGGATTAACACATAGAATAATTTTTAAGCCCGATTTTATGTTCACGTGGGATCATTTTCGATTTGTAGCGGGCGGGGCCGCTGCCAAAAACTAGTTAATTCATACATTTGTCTTCGATATCAACTTGAGTGAGCAATAACAAACCCCTTTCAATATAAAGCTTAAAAATCTTCTAAAAACAATTTTTTTTTAAGTTTAAAATAACTTTTCATTTTAGCCACAAAGTTGGTGCCACAAATCTCAATGAAATAAAAAACAAAGTCACCGACTTCCGAAAGAGACGTTATTACATCATATTTTGTGTTGTTTTATCTGCAGACCATTTCCTCATTGTGATAGTTAATATTCAACGCAAAAACAAATTCGAGAAAAAGGCGTTTTCCTCAAATTTTTATTCTTCGAAATGACTGAATCTATTTTAGTTAAACTTTATACGCATAAGTAAGATACATAGGCCTAGTATTTAAAAAATATTATTGGTATCTTTGTTTTTATGGAAACTTTAAAATCAGTGTAATTTAAACCTGTAATACTTATTTTTGCTCTAACTACCTGGACGCATCTGAAATGCAGTATTCCAACCGCGAGTCCCACTTCTCCCCTCATTACTAGCAAAACTATGTAGAAAAGGCATTACTGCCAGAAGTGTCTTTTCATGTTATGAATTGTTAAATATTTTGTAAATAAATGAGACGCTTCTACTAAAATGCGTTTTTTCAACTTAGTGTACGCTAAAAACGTCTTTTCTGTTTAGTAACATTCCAGTCATATCGCAGATACGTCTTTTTTAACAGTTAGATTTACAGGGTTCCCTTTAACTTATGAGAAATATAAAAATACTGGGCGATGCCATTTTTTTTACTGATTCAGAATATGTATGTAACTCAATTTTGACAAAAAGTGTAGATACGTCTTTTTTCCTAATGACGGCAGAATGGGAGTAGTACTTTTCCATGTACCTGTTGAAGTTAGTTTCTAAGTACATATAACAATTCAGAAGGAATATATTTTATTCATCTGTGAAATCATTTTATTTGCTCTTCTTAGCAAAGGCATCTAGAATTTAAGTACTTGGAGTACAGGGTTACTGTAACGTGCTGTGCTGTCACAGACCTAGCGAACTGTAACAGCACGTAGCACGTTGTTGTAACAAAATATAGTGTAAAGTATACGTTGTTCGCGAGCAGAATGCGTTGTACTCGCAACGAGCCGATAGCGGCCAAGTTCTCATTGCGTTACTGTAACGTTGCACGTTACTGTGACCTATGTGTTTTGTGTTTCTCTCCTTTGTGTCCCAATTTGAATTATATAAGTATTATTGTTACAGAAAGTGCTATGCTCTAATCCTGAACCTCAAAATATGAAATCAGAATCACGAAGTGCTTCCGTTGTCAATCAATCGTACAATAGGTAAGTGTAAACTTCTAATATAACTCTTGAAACTATGGTATCCAAGCACAGCTATGTTATTGTATAAACGAATATTATGTTTTAGTGAGCAAGATCGAATCAGCGAGCCCGAATCTAGATCTGAGCAAATACTTTTGGATTCACAAGACTCCAGAGAAACTGAGAACTTTCGGGTAAGTTTAACCATCTAGTATGTATTGCCATTACACATATTTACACAACCACCGATAGGTAATATTATATGCCGCACTGTTGTGAGACAGTTTCTCATAAAACTAAACATCATGCCTGTAAAAAGCTTTTCTATGGAAAGAAAAATTGAAACCGCGAACAGGATTTGAGTCTGCGACCTCCGGAGTCGGAGGATTCAGTACATCAGACGCTCTTTTTAACCAAGTATCGAGGTTCCTACCTACTGCGTCGAAATCTTCAATCCATTTCTAACGTCTCAAGGTGAAAATCTTTGAAATTCGCGACGCATGTATTAATGCGTATAATATAAAATATGCTTGTATATTCCCGAAGTACGGTGCAGAGGATTAGCAATAAGTAAATATAATTCTATTTCACATATAGGGTGGTGGAGACAGCGCCATGGGTGGAAGATCTGCCGCAGCTCTACCGCCTCACATGAGCAGCGCGTACGGAAGCGACACGGACAGGTTACTACTTTCAATTATAGCACTTTTCCATGTTAGTACTAAAAGTAGTGTCCATGGAATTTCTTGCCTATTCTTCTCCATAGAGATTTGGGGTTTGGAATTATGTTTTGTGACTGGGACTGTAACACCATAAAGTAGTATTTTAATTTTTGTTTGACTTTGACAATTAAAAACTGCCTGTAACGGGCCTACTTGAAATAAATGCTTTGATTCTAAACCTTGATTCGTTTAATATTTTTATGTGTTTTCTACAGTGCGACCAGAAATAAGTCTAATCAAAGGAATCGGGTGCGACGGAGACAACCCCAGGAAAGGCAGCCAGATGATAGCAGTGTTAGTTACTTTCTCTATAAAAAATATTGTATAGTCCAAAGTAGGTCATCAAGTAAATCTATTATTGTATTTGATTTCAGCTATCCGCGTCGAATAATACCAATCAGAATATCCGTCACGAACCTAGAGCGGAATCGTCGAATGTCAATATGGTCCCACCAATTTCCCAAAACGGTAAGTTATTTTTCTAACTACACACATCAAAAGTGTCTAGGGATCAACATATATTTTTGCAATAACTTTTCTCCTGATTGATATTAATTAAAATTTTCTTTAAGGATTCATCAAATAAAGTGTTTTCGTTTGTCACAGTAACGATAAACCAAGTCACCTTTGCATTAATAAAGAAATTTGCCATTTTCCTAATAAAGGGATTTTTGACATTTGAACCACTAACACAAAAGTTCGAAAAAAAGACTGAAATAACAGTTTTCTTTAAAATTTTATTGGGTAACTTAAACAATTAATAATCCGTGTTTCTACCGCGAACACTAACAACACAAGAACATCGGTTTGGCATACTCAAAATGAGTTCATCCAAATCACGCTGTGGAATGGCCGCCCATGCTCGTTGCAACAACAAAAAAAGGTCTTCTTGCGACTGGATACCCTCCATATTCGGCAGAGCTCTTCTCTGTAGCATATCCCATGCATGCTCAATCGGATTCAAGTCTGGCGACTGAGCAGGCCAGGGCAGGACATTGATGTTAGCTGCGGCGAGAGTCTGTCTTACAACTCTTGCGGTGTGCGGTCGTGCATTATCATGCATTAACTGAAATAAGGGACCGATTTGCACTTGTAGAGGAACGATGACGTCTGATACAATCGTCTCAGCATAAATTTGAGCGTTGAGGTTGCCTCTGATCCAAATCAACTCAGTTCTTCCGCCGATCCAAATACCCGCCCATACCATGATGGTTCCACCACTATAAGGATGGACTTCCTGGCAGGATTTTAATCGCTGTTGGCGTCCAGGGGTTCTGCAGTGTCGTATACGTCTTGTATCCGGTCTCATACCGAAACGAGACTCATCAGAAAAGCACACGAAACGCCATTGTTCTTCTGCCCAATTTCTGTGTTCAAGAGCCCATTGATATCGAATCCTACGATTGTGCATTGCTATAGGTGGTACCCGTAGCGGTCTTCGGGAATGAAGGTTCACTTCATGCAAGCGGTTTCTGACTGTTTGGTCGCTAATTAAGTTCCCTGAAGAGTGATGAAGCCTCACGGCTAACATCATGGCGGTTATTGTTGGAGCTCTTCGAGTTAAGATTTGAATGTATCGGTCTTGTCTCCGTGTGGTGCAGCGATACCGTCCTCCATGGCGCTCAGCCACGGTACCAGTGCTTCGGTAACGTGTCCAAAGTCGACTGATAACACTCTGACTTGTATTCAGAGCTAAAGCCACAGTACGTTGCCGGGAACCAGCTTCTATCATTCCCACGGCTCTGAGCATTTCTTCCCTGCTTAAATGACGTCGCCGCTCCATAATAACGTTGGTTTTAATCAGTAGTAGGGAAACAGTAGCACTAATAATGTCTTCAATGCGTTGTATGTTTTTATAGGGAAAATATTGACAGCTGATTTTCATCTTTTACTCGAATTTGATTCACAGTTCCTGATTCAAATTATGAAATGCACCAAAAAAGATCCATATAAATTTATAAAATCATAAATTTATTACAAAGCCACATCTCAATCTCAAGAAATCCGCATAAAAATGCTTGATCCCTAGACACTTTTGATGTGTGTAACTTGAAAGAACAAAATTATTTTTTCGGTCTAGACTATTAACGTTCTCCTTTCCGTTCAGGTGGCGAAAATCCTGGGAACATGCCGTATCCGCATATGCCACCCCCTGGCTGGAACACCAACAATAAATCGAACCAGGTAAAGAAAAAAATTATAAGTGGCGAATCGTGACTTCGCCACGACTTATCTTGTTTTCCTTATGTATAACGTTAGGGCCACACTAATGGCATTTAAATGTTCGTAAAAACGGCCATTAACACGACATTTAACGGCATTTCACGTCACTGTGGCCCTAGTGTAATAAATAATATGATTAATTTTCTGTGGTACATAAAAATACTTCTGAAGATTGTCTAAGTTCACATGGAAGTGTTAACTTCACATTTATGTTTTTTTTTTCAGGACATGCGTAACCAGTTCACGCAGAACAGTCACTCCCAGACCATGGAGCGTCTGATGGGCACGCCACAACTGTCGTACCCACCATCTATGCCGTTCAATATGATGATGCCCTACAGTAAGCAATTTGATAGTATTAGATGATAATCAAAGAATCTTTCTGGATAGGCTGGTAATTTAGCTCTTTTTACATAATATTAGCTCTCCGTTAATCTTTGCGTGTTTAGTGGATATACCCAGTAACGACGACGCTTTATCTTTTTCTGAGAAATTAAAAATGCTATTGCAAGGAGGAAATTGTCGTCGAAATCCATGTTTCTTCCAAACGTGTGCACTCCTCTGAAGCTACTCAAATACTAATATTCCGAACGGAAAAAATCGAATGTGTGTGGACTACCACACGTGGTGTACGAAATTTTTCATGAAACGGTTTCCGAATCAGGAAAACTGATGTATGTGGCCGGCCTTATGCCTATTTCATAACTACAAGTAGGAATTAAACAGGAAAGCAAAGGAACAGTGGTGATTTTATACAGTAAGAGTTTGACAGTCCCTTCCGCATGGAAACTACGTATTTTATCCTACTCCTCCACCATTATTTTCTGATTAATTTCGTTTTAGGATCCAAGACAGTTAATTTCAATCTCCAGGAAACTTCGAGCTTCATTGTCTCGGCGTTTTTCTGATGGCCAGTGTTGATTCTGGCTTTCAGTTCAGGACTTGTAATGGTTTGGGAATAGTGCGATGGGATTGTCCTAAAAAGAGTCCCTTCCAAGATTTGCGCCTTTCCACCCAGGGCGGGAGGACTCACTTGGATGACTTTACCTACAAAAAAAAATAGGAACTAAATATACTGCACCATAATTATTTTCTGTGTCAATGGCCAGTTTCTGTGGAGGTTGGCCGTCAGTCCTGAAAACTAGTTTGATATGTAATGACATGATAGATGCAAAGCAAATCAGTTCTGATATGGATTACGATCTGAATAAGTTTTTTTTTTTTAAATCAAGGTCTCTTTATAATTTGGTCCACACTTGGTACAAAATAGCTTGATTAACCACTGGTAAGCCTAAACATCCAATAATATCAGACCTGTCAAATGTCTGTCTTGTCAAAGTGACAGTTCTTAGCTGTCACTGGGAAGAAAACTTCCCGTTGGCTTTTCCGAAATTTGACACTAATTACAGGTTGTGGGAAGAAAACTTCCCAGTGGCTTACAAGGGGTTAACACGTTCGATGCCGCCGACACGCCTAGCGTGTTCTTGCGAATTTCTATATCTATGCCGTGAACACGCCAGGCGTGTTCTCATTCTCAGTGAATGGCAAACTAACTCATAACTTGCTAAACCGAAAAAAAAGGTTTAAAATTTAACTCTATCGCGGTCTCGGACACGTCTAGCGTGTCCATGTTCAACAAGATGAAGTGCCGCCGACAGGCCTGGCGTGTCCGCGTGGCTTTATAGGGCGGCATCGCTTTGAACTTCAAAAAAAATGTGTTGGCAAGTGTTAACCATTTTTCTTGTCAAATACTAAGCTGCTATAAAGCTATGTTTATAAACCCTAGGTATGGTAGGTGGTTGCAGTTGTGGGTGTGGGTTCTGGGGAGCGTGGTGCTGGCAGCAACTCGTCATGCAGCAGCGAGAGATACACCAGTTGAGAGACCAACTCAATCATGTAAGATTTACTTTTGACTTATTTATTGATCAAAATTGATATCCTCTAAATCGGAGCAGATATGGTGGTTATATTATAATTTATCTTTAAATGTAATTTCATTTATAAAACCATTTTTGTTTATTTAATTGAGTCACATATAAAATATACTAGCTGTTCCCCGTAGTTTTACACCCGCTGCTCCTATTGGTCATAGCGTGATGTTTTGTAGCCCAGAGCCTTCCTCAGAAACAAACTATCCAACACAAAAATATTTTTATCCGATCCAGTAGTTCCTGAGATTAGCGCGTTCAACCAAACTCTTCAGCTTTACAATTTTAGTATAGATTATCATGTCTGTGTTCTAGATGGAAGAGCGCTGGCGTGCTGAAACAGCATCACATACTCTTAATAATCAAGTACCCCCCGGAAACAGAGCCAATAACTATTGGGATAACTTCCGCAGGTAACCTCTATTTATCTATATTATGTACCCACTCTGTAGAAATGTAATAAAAAAGCTGCATAAATAATCAAAAGTATTTATTCACTTTGCTTTTCTCTTTTCAGATATTAGGATACACGCATTATGTTTTGACTTATTATAATTTATTTTTAATTCTAGTACATACACCGTATTTATGTATTTTATCGTATACTTCAGTCCAAATATATCTAAGGGTGAGAATAGTGTTTGCCCTAAAATTTTCCGTTTGCAATCGATTTTTATATTTTAGTGCTTTGTAATAAGACTAATCATACGTGCCTGTGTGATATTATAATATAATACTCTTTTATGACGTGTTTACTAACATTAAAGTGGAATTGAATTCAGCTTGTTTTTTAAAATAACACTATTATATAGATCAAAAAGTAAATATGTGTGAATTTTTCTTTTCAGTTATTCCCGTCAAAATCTTCTCTCCGCTAATAATAAGGCAAATGCTGACGGACATTTAGGAGTTGGACCCGCTCATAACCCTCATCCTTTAGTCGAAAGATCTCATAACTCACTTCATCGTACCCCCTCGGCCACGCCGCCCAGCATTACACCCAAGAGAAATACCAACACTGCTGGCTCATCACACAACGCCGCTCAGTCATCTCAGGCTAATAACGATGACTTACCCAACAGACACACGCGACGAAATGTTGCATATGAAAGATCCCTTTCATTCTCATCTGCGCCAGACGTTCTGAACGTCAATCAGAACCCAGACACTGATACGTCGTCTGCTTGCCACTCCAGAAATATTGACGAAAACAGTGTCACTAACGTTTGTAACATCAATATAAATCGACAAGAAGCTCCATCTAACTCTTTTAGGAATTTAAATATTACGAATCCGATTCCTGAGATTATACAAGCGCACGCAAATAACTTAAACACATCATCTAAAAAGAAATCATCTTCAAAGTTACCTGCAAAGAATTCAACTAATAGAAGAAATTACACGCTGGATTATTCACAAATGAGCAATATTAACATCGCCAGTACATCCGAAATGCCTAACCCGAATTTGGCATCAACTAGTCGGGAAGTTGAAGACAAGGCTACATCGAAGTTATTTGATCTACTAAGAGAAAACGTGTACTCTGAAGTGACAGCTTTGATCGATGTGAATGAATCTCACCCAGATTTTTTGATTCAGCTGTTCCGAGAGCTGCAATTAATTAGCTCTGATGCTTTACGACAAAAAGTACTGCAATCGATACGTAATGTACTGTCTCAGTATAGCTCTATCATTGAGAGTCAAAGCAATGAAAGTGTCCATGAAGAAAACAGACAAGAATCAGCATCAACAACGTCTGGTGAACCTAGTGCATATGACTGTAATTCGTCAATCCAGAATATGTGTGGAAATGCTCTGCAACTTGATAATAAAATAGTTCGTTTTTTGTTGTTAAAAAGTGATGAAACATGTACGACAGACTTTTTAGAGACATTAGTAACTCTTATATTAAGCAATGCTGCAGACGGAAGATATACTCAACAAGCCAAGAGAAGGCTATTAGAATTACTTTCTAAATATGAGGGTATGAGAGTTTGTGATGTTTCAGGAGACATTATAGAGAATTTGCCAGTATTCATACCGGCTAGTAACGAAAACCCTCAACTTACGAACGAGATGTCTGAATCTTCCATTTTGCAAGATGTTGCTGGTTCTTTAAATTTATTTAGTTCTAGCGACAGCCAGTTGCATCAGCTAAATGCTTGTCCTTACGATTTGTGGCCGGGACACGTCCATATGGATATTGAGACTTCGGACATGAACGACAACAGTCCACGTTCTAGTCAAGAAGGAAAAGTCGATCTCATTAATTGTTCCGAAATGCATAACGGAGATTTGGCCGAAGCGGACCAAACGTGTCACACTGAGGTAGAAGAAGCTACTGCTAACGGGCATGATGAAGCTGCAGCTAATGCAGAAGCACTCCCGGATGTGGTAGACACTGAAGAGGTCACGCCGACTGAGGTAATGCAACACATATTGTATTGTAGATGCCTTCCATTAATCAATTGTGCTAATCGCAATCAATAAGTAACTAATTTAATATCTCTTGTCTAACATTAATATATTATGTACCAACTCGTTTTTGGGTCATTTCAAATCATGATTATCAATTGCTTGTTTTCAAATGATGCATATGTTATGGCTAGTGATGAGAGTAAATATAAACTTCAGATTGGCCGGCTAAACTTAGGTTTAGCTGCAAACATTTGGCTAAAAATGTATAATGTTCACGTACACTAGAGTCTAGACGATAGAAAATATGATGGTTACTGGCAATTTGATGCAACCTGCTTAGATGCAGCGCACGCCAGCCGCTAACACGCTTTGATCATAGTACTAACTTAACTCTAGTACTTAGTCTTAACTATAGCGCTAATTTGGTTGAGGTCTCTGCTTACTCACAATGACCATCTTGACTCCTACGTGGTTCGTCATGGTTCTATCTTGCCCATAGTATATTTTCACTCATCTTTACCTGTAACATGTCTTAAATGTTACTTATGTTTTACTCTTAAAATCTAAATTATTATTTTTATAAAAGGCTTAAAGGACTAAAATTGTCTGTGACACCTGGGCTTTAGACTACCGTTCATTTATCTCAAATAGGTACCTAGGTACTTAATGAGGGGTCTAAAAGGCCACTCGCGAAATCATCATTACTTATATAAATGGCGATAAAAAATCTGTATTATATCTGTTATCCACTCTATTGCTTGAGCAATGGAATAGGATAGTCCATTTTGCGAGTTTTGTCTCAATTCATATTGTGATACTGATAAAGTGGTCTTTTTAAACCCCCAATGTCTTCCCTTCATACCAAAATATCAAGTACTTAAGTCGCCAACCTAAAGGCACCTGAAATGTAATACCTTTTATATAATACTAGCGACCACATCCCGGCTGCGCTCGGATGCTAAAAACTTTGTAAACTCGTGGCTAAGGATGCGACGCGTGCGATATCGAGTCGATTGCCGATTTGCATCGCACGTAATAATGGAGCGATGCGATGCAATTCGACTGTGAATTACGAAAATCAACCTCACTACTACGGCTACGGCATAAAAGCGCTGCCAACATAAAATGGTTTCTGGTATCATATATTATTGAAACGAAAGATATCGCCAGTTTCAGAATTTGGAACGTTAGTAACATTTCATTTTTTCAATCGCTCACTAGTATTTTGAATACAGAATCGTGTGCATTGTCATTAGCACGTACAGTCAGCATCAAAAGTTGTTTTTTTTTTTCATTTCATTGTCTTTTTTGCCACCGATTTCTGAAAGAAAAGTTATTTTGTAGGTTATTTTACCCTTTTTTGTGGTTGTTTTTGAAGGCGGTTACATTTTTTTTGAAAAGGTTTTTTATTTTACTCTTTTTAGTTTCAACCTAAATTCTTGTCAAATAAATCATTCTCTTACATGTGTTCTAAAATTTTGTAATCCGTAGCACCGGTAACAACATCGCTCAAGTGTACAATAAGCTAATAAAATTCCCTATCTCAAAAACTCCTGAACCGATTTTGATGAACCTTGCAGTATTCCGTAAGTTAAACAATACCTAGTACAACAAAAAAAGAATTACTTAAATTGGACTTGCAGTTCCGGAGATATGCGAACACAAACTTAATCAGTCGATGCCTACTCCTTACTGTTAAGTAGTTATACCTTCCATCATCACCTCAGCTACATGAGATGATGATTATCATACGCAAGTACTTCAATTACTTCATAAAATTTGCGAAAAACGATGTGTGGTCCTATAAAATTTGAGGGTTGCCCTCGATTGCACTGAGATCCCATCATCAGATCCTGACCTGATGATCATGGGACCACTTGGGAAGTATACCCTTTCAAACAAAAGAAAAATTATCCAAATCGGTCCAGGCGTCTTCGAAAAATCGGGGAACATACATAAAAAAAAAGATTCCGACGAATTGAGAACCTCCCCCTTTTTTTGAAGTCGGTTAAAAAATATGAACGCCGAGGGCGTAAAGCGTTACACATTTTTTTTTATCGTGGTAAAATCATCAAATGAGTCCTCCCACCCAGGGCAAAGCGGAAGGGACTGTCAGACTCGTACTGACTAAAATCCGCGGTGTCCTTCAATAGGTCTCGGTAATTCGTAGGTCTCGCGACCCCGACAGGCTTTGGTCCTCTGAAGGGGCATCCCTTCATTATGCTGACACTCTTTGAGGCGCGCGTGGAACACAACGCGCCGTCGACCCGGGCATAATCCATGCGGATTATGGCTCGGACAGCGAGTCGCCCGCATGCCTATGGTGGCCGGAGATCGTCTAGCGACGTCCGCGCGTCCGTCGCCGTGGGCGTCTACCACTGCGGCGTGGGTGAGGGGTGGACGCTGTCTTCTCCCTCACGCGTTCCGACACAGGTACCTCCCGAAATACCCGTGTCCGGCGAGGAGCTGCGTCAGGCGGTAGGTCAGAACACCGTGACGCCTATCCAGCCACTTTTCAAAGAGGGGTCTTACCGCCGCGATTACGGCGTGCCCGGACCTCGGTTGCAACACTCGCTTCCTCCATAATGCCCGGAGATCGCGCCGGAGCTCTTCCCGCCGCGCTTCGACTTGTCGAGGCAGCAGCGGGGATTCACCCCGGCGATGTGCCTCCACGGCCACTCATAGACGCGCTGGTGGGGCCGTCGCCTACAGATCCCGGGGCAGCAACCGGCAAGGAGGTTGGCCGATTCGCCAGCGATCGTGCGGTATCCTCGGATCATCTTCCGGATATCCATGACCCTCTAGCATGCGACCAGCTTTGCTGATCGCGTCCGCTTGCTCAGGGCCAACATATGGGCCCCGTAGAGAGCCATGGACAACACGACACCGGCGTACCTACAGCCTCCGGCAGGAATACAAGCGTTACACTTCCTTTGCCTCGATGACGATTGTAATAAGAACGGTTCTAATATCATTGTATAAAACTTCACAAGCCCTCGACAGCACATTATCTAAGTCAAACTTTTAAACACAGTAATAATTATTTATTTTAACAAAAATTATATTTAATTAAAACATTTGATCTCTAGGGGGGGCGCAACCTTGGCGACGCCCTTGAATGTGGTCAGCAACTTTAGATGCTGACTGTACACGCAATTCGATACCGAGCAGACCTGTTAGCGATATCGTCAACCCGTGCAACTCGATTAGCAAACAGTAGCGATTGTCCGTACATTCATTCCTTCAGCCGAAGCGAACGTTTGTGCGATATCGTAAATTGATGCAATTCTATATCGCGTCGTTATGAGCAACCTCGCTAAGTTTAAGTCCCGACTAAATGATCTGACTTTTTGATTTGTTCTTTGAATATAAAACCAAAAGGTATACATTTCGAAATGCCTCAAGGACTTTTTGACCTTTTGCCTGTCTTCAACGACTTTGTTGCTTGTTGCAATAGTAGGAATTGGAGTATTTATTATGAGCTATAATTTGAGATAGATTTTATTTGCATTTTCTGGTGGGTCACCGCATATAGGTTCTGTGCTTACGGTATTACTGGTGCCTATGCACGCTCGCGTTGTATTTTAATCATTGTCAAAGTAATCATCCTTGCCTATTATGAATGGGGGTGGTTTCTATATTCATAATCTTTTCATAAATGTTTCATAATATTACAGCAACATTATTTGATGTCGTATCTTAGTGGCCCAATCTTAACATTTTCAATTTTGTATTCTATGCACTTAAGTTATGTGAATTCACATTCGCCACATGTTTATAATGACTAATTTTATAACTTGTATAATATGGGACTGTTAATAAACTTAAATATTAATTATTGCATTTTCACTTCTGAGGAACTACCAAGATAAAGCAAAAAAACATCAAATTCAATCAAAAGAATTTAATACAATATCAGGTACAAAGACATAATTATATCACAGACAATGGGTTTTTGGTTCTAACCTATAGTTTAATTTATACATACAACATCTGCACACTAAATACCAATCTATATGTTATAGACAAACTGTAATTTGTTGGTATGTTTGCATTAAAGGCGGAAGCTGAGTGGCTTGGACTTGACCGTGTGCCAACAAGGCTGCACATGGAAGAATCATCTGAAAAACAGAAAGGTGAAGTTATTACATTGTAAAAGTAGTTCAAAAACTCAAACCGAGCCATTTTGGGCTGTTATTTAGTTTGAGCATATACTGAAAAAGAAATACATCAATTAAAGCTTCTTTAACTGCATCTGGAACAGAAAAACAAAGTAAATTGAAATAATTAGTGTTTTCTTTTTTCCAGATTGAACTGAGAAGTTTGATGAGCCCCTGATGACTTTAGTATTATTGAATGTATGTATTGTATCCCGTTAATATTATTTAATTACTCTTATCCTTTGCATAAATACTTTGTGTAATATATAAATATATTAATAAATTATCTTAAACAAATATGTTTATATTTAAAAAAACACCCTCCCTTTTGCCTATTATATTTTTATTAGAAAATCTTACACTAATTAATAAGAAAATTATGCACACATTATGAATGTAGAAAATTGTTGCATATTTCTTAAGGTCCCAATCACTTCAATCTTAAATATACACTTTAAAGAGTCACAGACACTGTATCAAATGAAATATATTTCCTCCGTGAATGTTCCAATATAAAGATTCCATCATATCTTCTGTACTTGTGTCCAGTTTCACTGTCTCATTTGTCTCAGGTTCAATGTTTTTCTCTCTTTGTACTTCTGCAGATAAAATGATAATTTTCTTTATTACTTTTAATCTTTATAGACATTGCAGTAGAGATTAGATCATATGGACCATGAGACAACGAGATATGTCTGGATTGTTGTGTGTTGGACGTAGTAAACATGGATTGTAGTTGGAAGTCGATGGCACCATACCCTCTGAAATAAATTCGAACCTTATCACACTGGGCCTCAAGTTTCTGACAGGAAGCCTCCAAGCCAAGTTTTGTTGCTGTTTCAACTTTCTTTATATCATGAATTTTTTGGTAAGCTTATAAGAAAATTTTGCTGGCCCAAGGGTAAGCTCATTAAAATTAATAAGACCCTTTACTTCAAGTTGTTTTTTTTATAGTGGGTGTAAAAAAGCTGACCGCCCATTTTACACGCTAAGACGTTGGATGCTCACTGGCAGGCTTGGACTCTCCAAATTCAAGTACACTGTGTTATTTTTGCAGAATAACACCTAACAGAAATACTTGCAAAGCTGCTAAAGCCATGTACATAAGTAATAAAATCAAAACATCAGATAATAAAATCAAAACAGTCTGGAAAGTAATAAATGACGAGACTGGCAGGAAAAAAACACGTAGCACCAAGTATACGTTGGAGACACCACATGGTACTATAAGTTCAAATCGGGATGTAGCCCAAGAATTTGTAAAATTCTTTACTGATATACCATTAAAGACCACGGAGGCTCTAAACTCCTCTCCCGATATCGCAATTTCTTTATTAAAGGCAAACGTGTCTGGCTGCTCGGCTGAATTTGTATTTAAGCACATAAACCCCATGACGGTTATTAAAGCTTTTAAACAAATCAAAATTAAGCTAACAGAAGATCTTTGGGGAATGTCGATAAAAGTTTGTACTTCCATAGTAGAGACTATAGCACCATACTTGGCTTTAATATTTAATATGTGTGTAGACCAAGGAGTTTTCCCGGATTTAATGAAATTCAGTAAAGTCATACCTCTTTTTAAATCCGGAGACACTAAAGACACTAATAATTATAGACCAGTATCCGTGTTGCCCGTTTTTAGCAAGGTTTTTGAAAAGGTAATGCTTAATCAGATGCTTAACCATTTTAACACCAATAAAATTTTACATGATCAACAGTATGGTTTCACCAAGGGACGTTGTACAACTGACGCCGGTGTCACCTTATTGAAGCACATATTTACTGCATGGGAAGAGGCACAAGACGCTATAGGAATATTCTGTGACCTCTCCAAAGCATTTGATTGCGTAAATCACGATACTTTGCTTTTTAAACTTGAGCACTACGGTCTAAGTAAACTTGCAATTAGTTTGGTAAAATCTTATTTGTGTGATAGACAGCAGCAAGTTCAGATAAATGGTGTGAATTCACAAGGTTTAAAGGTAAAAATGGGGGTTCCGCAAGGCTCAATATTGGGTCCTTTTCTCTTTCTTGTATATATTAATGATTTACCCTATTTATTAAAAAACCAACCTCACAATATGGTGTTATTTGCTGATGACACTTCCCTAATTTTTAAGATAAATAGACGGGCCCAAAATCTAGACAACGTAAATGATGCCTTACGGCAGGTACATGACTGGTTTACTGCAAACAATTTAGTATTAAATGGAAAAAAGACCAAATGTATAAGATTTGCTTTACCAAATGTTAAAAGCACAAATTATGATATAGTATTGAATCAAGAAATACTTGAATTTGTCGATAAAACAGTTTTCCTGGGGATTACGCTTGATGCACGGCTTCAATGGAGTCCCCATTTAACAACTCTTGCGGGGCGGCTAAGTTCAGCAGCATACGCTGTGCGAAAAATCCGTCAATTTACCGATGTAGATACTGCTAGAATCGTCTATTTTAGTTACTTTCACAGTATCATGTCTTATGGCATTTTATTGTGGGGACGGGCTGCCGACATCGAATCTATTTTCATCCTGCAAAAGAGAGCCATCAGGGCCATATACAATCTCCGTAGACGCGATTCTCTAAGAGAACTGTTTAAGGAAATTAACATTATGACAGTACCTTGTCAATATATCTATGAAAATATAATGTACGTTAGGAAAAATCTGCATCTTTTTAGTAAGAGAGGTGACAGACACAACTATCACACTAGAAATAGGGATCAGTTAGTTCAGCCGGGCTTCAGACTCGCCAAAGTGGACTATTCTTTCATGGGATACTGTTTAAAGTGCTATAATAAAATACCACAAAATGTTCTTGAATTGAGTGAGACTAAATTTAAATCATGTATTAAACGCACACTATGTAAGCTGGCTTATTATAAACTAAGTGATTATATTGCTGATGATAATGCTTGGCTCCATGCTGGCCCTGCTCCATCTGACAGTGTAGGATAAATATTGATAGCGTTTATTTAATATTCTTGTTGGAGCTGATGAAGATTGTTCAACTGTATTTGCATTGTATAGATTCAATCATCCTAGTATTATATAGTTTCATAACCAGCATTGTGTGAGTGCTATGTACCTCAGAGCTATCATTCACTGAGTACCTACGTCTCTTATTGACTTGAATAACCCTGGCGGTTGAGAGTATGTCATGCTCACTCAAATGTCCCGCTGATGGTGGCGCGTGTGTCGGATCATTTAGCTCCCTTCAAAATGGTTGAGCTGAATGGTGCTGATACATGTGTCATGTTCGTGAACGGGCGCTGTCAGTTGGGACTGGTCATCTCTTAGTTGCCACGGTTTATTTTAACTATCTATTGATCATTTTGTTTGTTTCTGAATTGTCTTTGTTTTAATTTTCTACTATGGACACTTTTAATTTGCTACATCGTTCTCACATAATGTATCATCTCAAAATGAATGATGTAACAAAGGTTTTGTAATAATTTTGGCGATTTAAAAAGAGTGTCCATGGAGTTTCTTGCCCGTTCTTCTCCATAGAGATCTACTTCTTGGAATGGGCATCTACGGTACTTTCACAGTTTTTATGTCTTGTGACTGGGACTGTAGCACCATAACTTTTTAGTGTTTAATAATATTTTTGTCTATGACAATTCAAAAGTGCCTGTAACTGGCCTACTTGAAATAAACGCTTTGATTTTGATTTTTGATTAAGTTTTTGTTACGCAAGTGATTAATCATCAATCAATCATGTAAACGACAAAATATCGAAGTATACAGTCAGTTTTCCTTTCTGCAGTAAGATGGGTTCCAAATACGCGGTCAGCAATAACGAAACATTTAATATTGACACAGGCATAATTAGAGGAACACAATTATTATTAAAGGAAGCATTTTTATCGGTGGCCGCGCAGAAGTCACTTTCGCACTCTGCTGTTCACTTAATGAGGGTGCAAAACCTTTACGTTGATAATTTGATGGCAAATATTTGTGTTGATTTTATTTCCATTTTGATGTAAAACTTGTGACTGCTCGGAATTCTAAATTTTTATAGTACTATCACTTCAGTAGTTTTAAATCATAGACATTTTTTTTTTTGGTTCTTTAAATCATAGACAGATATCAGACTGAGCTATACCTCGTCGAGGGTTTGACGCATTTGGTGCACTTCTCAACTTGTACACCATGCTCAAATGGTGAACTTAGCAACTGGTGCACTTCTCATATGGTACACTTCGCAACTGGTGCACTTCTCAATTGGTGCACTTCGCAAAAGGAGCACATTTTAAGATGAGTGGAGATTGGGAAAAATTGTCTAAAAATTAAAGAATCTTTGGTTTTGCTGGGTAATTTTTTAAAAAATACAATCAACAAAATAATTTTAAACTAACTCTACATAATCCTAATAACATTTTTATTTTTTCAAAAATAAAAATAACGTCACTCGGAAATAATAACAAAATAATTATGTAAGAAAAAAATAGATTTACAGCAAAAAGTTATCATAATAAATAAAGACATGATATAATATCATATTATATCAATAACCTTTATAATATTATAATTTAAATTGTACTTCTTTTATAGTTTTTTTTTTTCTTTTTTTTTTTTTTAGGTACGTACATTCTTTAGTAATACATGTCTTACAAAGTAAGTATATACCTACTACATATAATAAAATGAGTAAAGTCTAATGGGCTGTACGGCACTGTTTCTTATTTTTAACCGCCTTTTCATCAATCGGTTGATATTCAAGAAAAGGTACAATGCAGTTTGTTTTATTATCAACATGGAGTACTTTATAGTTATTATTATTAATTTAATAAAGCTTTAAATTAAATTACATAATCACTAATATAATAATTGGAGAAACGTGATCTTTTCTTTTTTGCCTGCAGCAAAAAAATATAATAACAACAAACTGATTATGCTACCTATATAAAACAAACATTGAATTTTCATGCGATATAAAACTAAATGAGGGTAGTTTTTTTATCGTGGTAAAAAATATAAATATATTAAAATCACCAAATGAGTCCTCCCACTCAGGGCAAGGCGGGAGGGACTGTCAGACAAACAAAGGTTTATCTATATTAATATAACCTGTTTTCGAGAAACAGGTTATAGTTTATTTTAAATCATGACTCTTTATTATGATAACTTTTTGCTGTAAATCTAATTTTTTCCGTACCGTACATAATTATATTGTTATTATTTCCGAGTGACGTTATTTTTGTTTTTTTTTTTTTTAATAAAAATGTTATTAGGATTGTAGAGTTATTATGTTATTATATCTAGAGTTTAAAATAATTTCGTCGATTGTATTTTTAAGAAAATTACCCAACAAAACCAAAGATTCTTTAATTTTTAGACAATTTTTCCAAATCTCCACTCATCTTAAAAAGTGCTCCTTTTGCGAAGTGCACCAATTGAGAAGTGCACCAGTTGCGAAGTGTACCATATGAGAAGTGCACCAGTTGCTAAGTTCACCATTTGAGTATGGTGTACAAGTTGAGAAGTGCACCAAATGCGTCAAACCCCTCGTCGAAATAGAACATTCTCTAAACAGAGAAAGCAGTTTTGCGGCCAATAACATTTAAAAAAGATAGCTACTGGCCACAAAAACTTTGTCCCTCACATTTTACAGGTGGATAAGGAATGCTCAGACCATTCCCTGATCTATGTTTTGAACCTGTCTTATCATAAAATCACCCTTACATTAGAAATCGCCCTTCTTTCCTGATCAGTTACAGAATTTTTGCTGCACTGTAACCACACAACGTTATCATGTACTTGTAACACAAACTTTAACTTGTAAAAAAAAGGTACATTTTACGAAAGATATAATCTGCAAATTAACCATTTAATAAGGTTCTGTAACTCCGGGACATTTTTGTCTCGATTAGAAACCCCTGTTAGGTTAGTGTTCATTAATGGGAAAATAATACGTGGCATTGAGTTACAGTGTTACTTGTCGGGATGAGCAATTATTTTCCTTGCCTGTGTCATTGGAACAAAATTAATTTTAATGAGCTTAGCCTATCTTAGGTCAGTGTTACTTACGTACTTACATATTAGCATAAAATTACATTATTACTCCTGAATTGATTGTTTTATTTTTCGACCTAATGGGTACTTAAAGTATACATATATTGCATAGATTGGTAATGTGTAGGTTTCAGATCTTAATAGGTTGAAAGGATATTTATTTCTTTACTTTTTGATGCGAATAAGTCTTTTCACTCATTAAATACGATAAGACTTTCGTGCGTTACAAAACTTTATATTTTAATTTAAGCGCTGATAACTATGAGACTTACAGTGCGATAAATCGCAATGAATAATAATATCGCAAATGGCTATTCCACTATACATGTATTTACATTGATACTGATCTGATGATTGACCACACCTGATTGATAGATTAATAAAAAACCTCTAAAAACACTGAAACTTGTTTCTCGAAATGATAGAACTGATAAGTACTATTAAAATTTCACACGCGTGATATAGTATACATAGGTAACATAGGTCCAAAAAGTTAGTAAATGATTTCTTTCGAAGAAGGTTAGAAGAAGATACTTAGTTGGTTTCTGTTTGTATGAAAAATTTTATGTTTTGTTCGTTTCTTTTCAGACCTATGTATGGTGGTGCTTATTTATTTATGGGTACAATGTTTCATTAAAATTGGTTCAATCATTTCCATAAAAAAGGACTTAAAAGATTTTATGAAAATTTCAAAAACAACATTTAATGTTGTTTGGTGTTCACATAAAGCTGCAAACTGAAGAATAAACCTGCCAGAATGTTGTTTTAAATCTACAAGTAAAGAAAATATCAAGCATTGGATGCTTGATACTTCCTTTGATCAGTACAGTAATATGACATTGATCAGGTGTCCCACACAATAATGGAGTTTTCTGTTATACATTATTTAAACATAAATGGGCATTTTTAACACTCAAATAATTAAATACAGCTAATAGTCGGTTAATTTAAGGAATTACTGAAAAAAATTAAATAGGTATAAATCATCTACTGTGGGCGTCCATTTTGTAATTGTTCTTTAATTGTTATGCGGACCAATTGGTCCGTTCAACATTTAAAGGGATAAGGTACCATTAAATTTTTTCAACTGTAACTCAGGATAAAAATATTTTATGTACAGCCAACTACAACCACATAGTTACAACATGACATTAATTTATGACACAGCAGTAAATGATTTTTCTAGTTGGTTGGTTGGCAGCTGACTGTAATGGCCAAAAACAGTAACATTATCAAACTTGAATGTCACTCAAAAAGTAACTAATTAGTAAATTCATGTACCTATCGATTTCAATGTCCTACAGTTGCTTTACATATAAAGGCCTATCTGCACACAACAGTGCCGGCACGTGCCGATCAGTAACGTATCTATCAGTGTCAGTGAAATATGATATTGTACCATACATTTTGTACGACGCTATCCATACTCATCAGTGACAGTGCCGTTCAGTGATGTTCAAAAATAAAATCGTCAAAATCATCGGCAAAAGACGATGACTTTAACGATTGTGAAATGTATGGTACAATATCATATTTCACTGACACTGATCGGCACGTGTCGGCCCTGTGCCGGCACTGTTGTGTGTGGATAGACCTTAAGTCACCTTCAGTAACTATAAAATAATAAATACACACTGGACATGAAATAGTGCATGGCAGCCCAATAAACAATACAAAACAAATAATTTAATCTTTTTAACAAAGTGTCAGTACACGTCTAATCAATGAATTATTTTAACTAATAAAGTTAGTCCCCATCATTATATATTACAGAATGCCCCTAAAGACTCAAGTGTTACTTAAGACAATCAAATGGCTTGAATAAAGTTTGAATCAATGCTCCAGTATTGAGAGACATCCTATTCGGCGGGAGCGAAGTACTAGTACTTCGCTCCCACCGAATACTAACGAGTACTAACCCCACCTAGGTGGGGTTAGTACTATTCGATCGCAGCGCTCATGGTGGCGAAAAGTAGGACTAATGTTGGATATAAATTATGTAATCTGTGTAAACACAATTATTGAATATATATTAGTATATTACTCACCACATTCAATTTGAATGGCCAAAAATGATTTGACCATACTTTGTCCACCCAAAAAACAGTAATTACAGAAATTTACATTAAAATACAGTAATACATCAAAACATCAGAACGGTCACTTCCAACAAAAGTTCTGAAAGGTAGGTGGCGCTAAAGTCGTGCATGGTGCCAATAATATGGAACCAAACCTTGAATTATTTCAAAAACTTTTGTTTATGAAATAAGGAATTAAATAAATTTAAATATGTTAAATCAATGTAACTACTGGCAAAAATTATATTTTTTTTTGCATTTCACTATTATTATTTCCAACTTTTTGTCACTTGAGTATTTATGAAGTTTTAACTATGATTCAGAGAAAGAATAGTTTTTCAGAGTGTAGTTATTACTAGTAGGTAGTTAACCTTCATAAATATCCAACAATAATTTCACAACGTAGTAGAGTAAGAATAAAGGTGCAATTTAAACATAATCTACACAATAATAACAATAAGCATTTGTGAAACTGCAACAAAACTGTAAAGAATTAACAAAAGGCGGTAGGTACCATCTGGAGACAATATGGCAATGGGAGACTTCCTACAAAGCAAAACACTACAGAACAATCTTGTTGCTCTACTTTATTAACTTTATGCAATGAACTGTGATAATTATGCATATTTTAGCATTTTAGGTTATGAAACCCCACTGAATTACATTTTTAAAAACAACCTTGAAAGTGTTTTTGCATTCAGTAAGTTTTCCGTTATTGAACGTACCTTCTCGAAGACGCTTTCTTTGAGGAAATTCATCTTCATCAGCGCTCCGCTTTCTCGATGTTGTTTTGGAAGACCTTTCGTCAGGAAATTCTAATTCGATCATTTCGCAATCATTGTCAACGTGGTTGTTTTCAGGCTTTTTCAGGTCGTGGTAGCCATGGTAGCAATTTGTTGATATATACACATTCTGGCATTGGCCTATTGATTGATTGGCATCAGCACAATTTGGGGAGGGTCGCACAGCATCAAATTTATTCCTGGCGTCCTGCAGGTACGATCCGATGTTGCTTGCTGCCGGCATTTTAGAAACTTGTTGCGTGAAGTGGGTAATGATGGATGATTTTAGCGGAAAGATTCAGCACAGCAAATTCTCTAATCCAAACCGCCTATTCACATAAAAAGCGAATGATTTTGTAACAGTTCAACTTCAAGCAGCCAGCCCAGCAAGCTCTAGACCACAGACTAATAGACTATATAGACAGTGTTACCAGTATGATTTCTCAAAAGTACGGTTGGCTTTCTGAAAAGGTACGGTTTTTAACTTCAAGGTACGGTTGGGTTGGGAAACTTCTGCAAGAACTAGATGTTGGTCCCAGGCCCATCTTGGTTCTGCAAGAATTAGATGGGCCTGCAGTCTCGACAGAGATAGCGATCGCTTTGCGTCAAAAATCGGTCGCTAAGTCTTAACGATCCGATTGTAACGATTTTTGGTAGTCTCTACTGCCAAAACTACCGAGTGTCATCGCAAACTTATCGAATATGTTCGCAAAGATAACGATTTATCGTAAAGTCATGTCATTTCCTTGCGACCGTTTTTGACAGCACGCTAAGTTGTCTTTTCTTCTTCAAGTTGGCTGTCGGCGAACACAGGTTGGAAAAAAAAGCGATAGGGAATCGAATATTCAAAGGGGTACAACATTATTACCGATTGCCAATATCGAACACATTTATTAGTAAATCAATTACAGAATGAAGTAAAGTCAGTATTCGTTAATGATGCAATGAATAATTTTTTTTTGATAACAATTTATCATAGGATTAATGTGATTAGGAAATCTGTTCAGATATGAAGCGATATTATTCTCAATATTTAAAGGAACAAAAAGTATTGTTTTATTTTATTATTTTTGAACAAATGTGCAAAATTCTGTTGTTTACATACCTGTCCGAAATTGAAACAAAATTACAATAATTTTGTTTAATTGAATTATAATACCGGTAAAAAAAATTAGATGTAATTTGATATTTTTAGGTCTAAAAAGACTTTGTAAATCGAAGTTCGAATCAATCGCAACTCAAAAAAAAAACTGATCTAGTTCTTGCAGAAGTATTCCGAGCCGTACGGTTTTGTTAGAATTTTGAAAAATCCTATAGTCTACTCATATTGTACAGCGAAAACAAGTTGTTTGTCAAAAAAATCATGACAATAATGTTTAAGGAACTAAGAAAATTCCATTTAGGTAATTTGTGTCCATATTTTAGTGTCAAATGAAAGGTAACCCAAACAGCCAAATCTTATTTGGTTGGAAGAAAAAAGTTTTTTAAATGCAAATTCAGAAAGTTGAGAAAAACAGGAGAAGGTGATTTTTTTTACCCTTAGTGAAAAATAAATCACTAGTATAGAAAAGGTACGAAAAAGGTACGGTCTACATTGAGGTACGGTTGTGGTACGATTGTGTGATAAATAGTACGGAAAACCGTACTTTTTGGTGTCCTTCAATAGCCCTTTATGTTCCGGGGTCACGGTAATGAGATAAGTCCTGCAACCCTGGCAGGCTTTGGCCCTCTAGAGAGGGGGCCCCGTCATTAGGCTGACGCTCTTTGCGGCGCGCGTGGAACACAACGCGCCGTCGACCCGGGCATGGTCCATGGTCGGGCAGCGAGTTGCCTTTTACTTGCCACCCGCATGCCCGCGCCTACGTTGGCCGGAGATCGTCTTGCGACGTCCGTCACCGTGGGCGTCCACCACCGCGGGTGGGGTGGAGGGAGGACATTGTCCTCTCCCTCACGCGGCCCGCCTCCTCCTTCGTGAGAATGACTGCTTCGCAGAAGGAGGCGACCGCTTCCCACTCCGTCTCGCCCCGCAGCATGGCCTCGACCAATGCCGGGCGCGAGAGGTCTCCGCCTATCGCCGCCGTGAGGACACGTCGGTGCTCTGCCCAAGCGGGGCAATCTTGCACCGTATGCTCTACTGTGTCCTCCGGGCGATCTTCGCAGTGGTGACACCCAGGCGTTTCCTCCTTTCTCCTCAGACACAGGTACCTCCCGAAACTTCCGTGTCCGGTGAGGACCTGCGTCATGTGGTAGGTCAGGGCGCCGTGACGCCTATCCAGCCACTCCTCAAAGAATAGTCTTACCGCCGGAGGCGTGCCCGGAGGGGTCATTGATCTTGAGGTAAAAGTCAAATCCGAAAGTCATGAACTCATGATCCGCGATTCTCGTGGAGTTAGTAACGTTAAGGTTAAAGGTCAAATGTCCTTAGAGATAAGGTAAAATGACTTTAAAATTAAAATCAAATGATCCCGAGGGCATTAATTTTATACCTCGAAGGTCAAGGTCGAGTGGAAATTATGGTCAAAGTCAAGTGATTTTAGAGTTCAGGTTCATGATCTTGAGACTCACAGTCAAGGTACTGGAACTCCAGTTGACTTGACTTCACTTGCAATAATTTATTTTTCTCTAATAATATATTTTCTCAAATAAAGAATACTTACTTTCTTACTTATCCTTTTGTTTAAATCTCCAAAACAGTGTGTCATGTCGCAAAAATTACGAAAAAAATCAGCCAAGTTATAGCGGGAAAAATCTTGTTCCAGAATCTTATGGTCACCCTACTAGAAAGAGACGGTTACCTCCAAATTAGCTCTCTCAGCTGGCACGTTTTTCGGCATGAGTACTCAGTCCAGATTGTTTAAAACATCCATGGTGTTTAGTGATTAGGTGACAGCTGGCGAAGCCATGCCAAAAACATTTCAAAAAAAAAAAAAAAAGGTGACAGCTGGTGACAGCTAATCTGATGTTGACACTGACAGTTGATGTCATAAAATAATTATCTGTCTGTTGTCTCTGGGGTGCGTTTAAGTACGCCGGCGAAATTTTCACCGGATAAAAATTAAACTAGCGAGGGTTCGCTGAACGGAGTCATAGGTTTCTGTCAATGTTAGCTGTCAAATTCAATTGACAGCTCAGCTTATCAAACAAGTAACAATTCAATTCAACTCAACAATCCGAATATTTTATTGTAAGCTCCGTAAAATTAGGATTTAACTTGTGATCTCGAAATTATTACACAGTAAAAATGGATCGGAACATGAAAAATCAATTTGCCGGTGTAATATTAATTATATCCATGATCCACAAATAATATTCACTGAGACGATGAATTAGGTACTCTCTAAAATAAAAATATTCGTTTTTACGGCTCGATTCGAGCATGAACAACAATACTCAATGTCAATCTGACAGCAGGATAAAATTTAGCGAGGTAAAAAGGTCGCTAAAATTTATCCTAGTCAGGCGAAAACTTATACCAGCGGACGACCGTGAACGGGGCAGATTAAAGAACAATGGCAGGCTTTCATACATTAAAATAGGTGAGAACAAATGATAGTGTCTACATGTCAAAAATATCTTAAAATGTTAAGCTTCAGACCCTAAATAACTATGTTCAAGAATTATGTCCTGACAGGGCTCCAAAAAAAAGATATATAGATTTAAACTTTTTTAAGTTGTATGTCTTATATCGGAAATCGGAGTCCAAAGGGGCAGTATAACAGTCATTTAGAGCAAGATCACAATCCTTTATGCACGCACAAGTCAACCAAACCGAAGGAAAAATCAGTCCGTAAGCAATGCAATCCAAAGATAAATAAGAAAATAGTAAAAACAACACGTAAATGACGTAAAGCGCAAGAGCATCAATGACATTGACAGGCCGCGTTTCATGTGACATTGACATTTTATCTTAGCTAGTGTTGCCATAACATTAAATGGAATTATTACATAGATTATGATTGCGATAATGTTTAATTATTTTAAGAAATTCTTTTTATGAAACGTTTTTTCGAAAAATTGACTTTTATTATTGCTGATAGTATAGCTATTTAAAAATACGTGTTGAATTTTGTGTGTTATTTTGGCGGTTTTACAAGTTTACAAGAAAATTAAATATAGTAAATGGCAACATTTGGATGGTGTAAAAGTCATTTGATAGTCCCAAAAATGAATGTTTTTTATTGTGGCCTTGAATAAAATAGATTTTTATTTAAAAAATCATAGAAAAATAATTAAACTCATTTTATATTTAAGATATTTCTAGACGCAATCACTTTTGTCAACTATTTTTCTGCCATTGTCCTTTTAGTCAGTTTAATTTTTCACCTCGCGGTGTGCTTGAACGGGGTGTTTGATGTTTAGTCAGTATAAATTTTAACCTGGATAATCGACTTAAACGCACCCCTGACTGATGTCATCTGCTTACGACTCTCGAATTAAATCGAAAATAAAATAACTATGTTATCGCTTAATTTAATAGTCAAAAGATAATTCAACGTATCCTCTAAGTATATAATGTGTATTTAACCAAATAATTGTAGGGGCTTTGGTTTTTCTTAAATTCATGTGACATTATTACCTTCAAGGTTGGACTATTTGCAAACTATCATGTTGCCTTCGGTAGCCGCTAAGTGTTTCTACAGAAACATAAGTAGACATTCTATTGAAATAAAATATTTACATACATTATGCTTCGCTGAACCCAAGATATTTCGGCAAGACATTTACCACGAAAGAAAGGCACTGTGGAGATGTGTGCACACCTCGTCGTATCTGTTGGATAAGCCCGTAATATCTAACAGTGTCGTGCATGTGGAAAAAGCGGCATCTGACAGTAAAACTGCAAATAAAGTAATAAAACAGAGTGTAACTGGAGACATCATAGTTAAGACTGAGACTGATGACAACAAAGTTGTTACTAAGGTAACAATTGAGAAAACTAAACCACCAGATAAAACAACAGATGCTCCTCAAAATAAACCAGGTTATTTTCATATTATTGTAATTTATTTTCTATTCTGATTATTATTAATGATGTATATTTATTCTTCTCATTCTTTTATGAAACTAGCTACTACATATTATTATATTAGCTTTCAATAAGCCTTTCCTACATTACTACTCAAAAAATTTATTAAATGAGTTATTTTCAAGGATTTACACTTGTCTTGTAGACTTCTTTTAAAATAATTCAGAAGCAAGTAAATTTAAAAGTTGATCACATAATCTGCTTGAAACAATTTAGAAAAAAATATTTTGGTTTCATTTAGTAGACTCAAATATAATATTGATTTGTATTGAGTGTCTGCAACTAACAATTATTTAACTTTCCAGTTAGAAAGAGGCTTCTTATTGATTTTTCTGCATCATACACTGAACGTAACTTTATAACACCAATGAGAGCAATGACAGAATATTTACTGAAGCAGTCTGATCTGGAGACATTGCCCAAAGTTCTTAGACGATCACCATATGAATCAGAACCACCAATAACTGTATATTATCGCAAAGATGTTGAGTCAAAAGCATTTGAGGTAAGCCCATACACAAAATTAAAAACAAACAAAAATTATTTCTTAAACAGGTTCTTGCAACCGGGGACGATTGATGGATTTTCTCTGTTCAAAATTGGTGAATGTTTTGTTGTTAAACATTGTTGATGTATTAAAAATAGAAAAAGAAATAAAAAAAGTTGTAGCTTTTTTGGCAGCATACTTTGCAATTCGATTTAAAGATCATTCAAGGTGAAGAGCTAATTCTTTACAAATAGATTTTTTTATTGTAAATCTTTATGTTTTTCAAAATACTATGGATTAGGGCAGCGATACTCAGAGTGTGCTCCGCGGAGCCCAGGGGCTTTAAATAAGGGGCAAAAATTAGCTTGTCACTATCAAGAGAGCTCAACTTTTTTCAGCTCTCTTTTTAATAAAAACTTGTCGTTTTAC
Source organism: Agrotis exclamationis (assembly GCA_950005045.1). Taxonomy (NCBI): domain Eukaryota; kingdom Metazoa; phylum Arthropoda; class Insecta; order Lepidoptera; family Noctuidae; genus Agrotis; species Agrotis exclamationis. The sequence goes on along the minus strand of OX465425.1, from coordinate 11,371,570 downwards.
GGAAACTTTTACGTTTTAAAACTATCTGTGTTCGCTCTACTGTGAAAATTTGACTTGACGTAGTCCAGAAAGCTAAAAATTTTCGATACAAACGCCCGAAAACTGGGGGCGCGAATTCGACTCGAACTTGTTATTTTTTTTCTTTAACTTCTGGGGCGGCAAGTTTTACAGGCCCAGGGCGCTGAATCTTAAAATACGCCACTGAGTGTGATTCCCTGTTATTAATAATTAGCTTTATTTCAGACATATTATGTCCATAGATTTTTACATTAGATAGTGTTATTAGGGTTAGTAGAGCACATGAAAATAAAAAACATTACGTTATTATATTACATTATTGTTTAACATTATATTTTAACATTACGTTATTATATTACATATTACATTATTGAAATACGCACATAACTTTTTGTTTTATTTTGGGGTTCCGTCAAAAATTTTGCTTTTGAAAAGGGTTCCGCCACCAAAAAAGTTTAAGAACCGCTGGATTAGGGTATCGAATCGGGAAATCCCGGTCCCGAAAATCCCGGTATTTCCCGTTTCTTGCAGTATATTTTAAGACCCCGGGACATCCGAAAGAGAACCGAGAAATTCGGGATTTTCGGGACTCAGAAAAACAGTTTAAATAATCCGTTGAAACTTGTTATTTCTTCTATGGAACAAAAGAATCAAATTGGATGTAAGTTATTTATTCACTTCGTCTTTTTATACGGGATGACATGTTTAGATACAAGTGTGGATGACGGAGAAGAAAACGTCTTAATAATGTACTGGTTATATGATTTTTGTAGCTGAATATCAGTAGTATAAATTACAGGCGTATAAATTTCCTTAGTGAAGTAGGAGTAAGTCGAAACTATAATTATCCTATATGGAATAATTTCGACCAACTCCTATTTTTCCTATTTTTTGGTACATTGTTCTGTAACTGATTAGCTCGAGCTTCTGGGCATGGAGCTGACATCCAGTGTCAACTTCGACATGGGCAACCTAAATAGAGTGAAGCGATACCTTACGATTGCGTCGTAGTAGCCAGCGAAATTCAAATTTTCTTGTTTTGTTTTTTGCGGAGTATTGCAGCAACCAAATCATTTCTTTTCACTCAACTTAATCATTGGGATGGCTCAGATAAATATTAACTTACTGCACTTGACCCAGTAGAACGCAGAGCTTCTTAGACTAATTGAAAACATGAAACTGGTGGATGGAACTCTACAGCTTAGCTCATCTCATCGACGCAAGGTTGCCCTCTTTTCGTTTTTTTATATTGGGTTCGCTCGTGGCTAAGATGAGACCTAAAATAGGTTGAGCTCACGAATTCCGCAACCTCTTTCCACCGGCCTACTTGCATTGCATCTAAAAATGTCCAGTATCGGACATCTAGATGAACTGCGAGTTTCCATCCATTTAAACTATTATAGTTAGTACAGTTAGAGTGAATAGATTTTCCACCTCTGATACAGGCGCGGGCCCTTCATAGAGGCATTTAGGCACGGCCTACGTTACCATAACAACGCACATATAAAACAAAACGCATTTATTGGAACTATGTAATAAAATAAAACAAAAACATTAAAAAAGTGAAAACTCCTAATAAAAAGTTCATAGCAACTTTCACAGACGAGAATTTTACTCTCTACTCCACTGCTCCGTTCGTAGAACGATTGCCTACAGTCCATTGATAAATCACGTGACTTTTGGTGCGCGGCCGTGTATATGAAATGCACACATGTAAAGATGAGCGTAAAATATGGGCGGGGTTTAGGCCAGGCCTAAAACTTGCCCAAACGTGCCATTGGCTGGCTAAAAAAGTATGAATGAATGCCAGGGTGGCAATTTGTTGAAAATTCCCTTTCTTTTATTTTAATGGTAAAAAAAAATTAGGGTGATATTGTAATTTTTGCACCAGCCAAAAAAGTTTAATTAACCAAAAATTTAAATAAAAACTGCATGTCTTTTTTACTTTATTGTTTACCCAAGGATTTATTTCTGTTTGAATTATTTGAAAGTTCGCTCTTATTTTTTGGGAATTAAGAAAATATGTCCTGGCAACCCAAAACCGTACTGTCATGTCACTTGTCAGTAATAACCCGGCAGATTAGTAGATATTTTATTTTGGAAGTTTGTTTACAATACAAGTCGTACGAAAAGATCGCTAAAAGTTTTTGCAACTAAAGTAGTGTGAATATATCAGTTAATGGTTTGTTTTTGCACGAGTGTTTAAGTTTACTTTCAAAATTAGTGAGGTTAAGTGTTTTGTTTATGTATGTGTTCAAACGGTGGTAATAATGTCTGTGTTCGAAGATATAAGCAGTAAATATTCGAGATTTTCGTTTTTGTGATAAGATTGGAGCTAGAATAACCCGGAAATATGACAACTCATCTTATAAAAACATGCGGATCGTCTGAAATAGTCGTCGAATCTTTGTTGAATTAACAATGAAAATCGCGATAAGCTTAGATGTTAAGTTTGGTGAGTTCTTGCATTTATATTTTGTTTTCTTTGTCTTATACTACACTGTTACTTACTTTTTATCTTTATTTATTAAACGAACAATACATAATTGTCTAAATATATTTTAATGTAAATTTTTGCGTTCTCGAAAACTGTTCAAGGAGTTCGTTTGAATTTGCTGTACCGGGGTTTGCGGGGGTGAAAAAGCGATTTAGCTTGTTCCTATATCTGGGAAAACTCGTTTTATTATATTTTCAAAAAATGCATAAAGATTTACAACAATACAATCGTCAAATTTCGTCGCCGAAACTTCAACCTGCGTGTCCCGTTATTTCGCTGAGGGATCAATCCCAAACTTAATAATAAAATGTTTTTGTCGGTTGTTTTTAGGGGATTCCTATATTTTTCATTTTTTTATTAGCTTGTATCGAACGCGATACAACGGTGACGAAAGAAAACAACGGTTTTCTTTCATCAGTATGTCTGGCCTACGTTGTGTTGTAATCTACCGCACGCTACTGCTCTGATATAGAAACTAGGCAAGAGCAAACCTATGTCCAATAAAAATTGAAAAGTATAACACTCCTTATAGGCAAATGTGTAAAAATAGGACTCGTTTATTTATAAGGCCGACGATTTAAGTTGGTTGTATGATTTTAATCAGAATAAATACTATGCCCTAAAGTTATCTTATTCTTTTAATTGTTTTCTAATGCCATGAAAAAAAAAGTTGTCCCGAAAATCCCGGGATTTCCTGGTTCCTTGAAGACCTGTCCCGAAAATCCCGGGTCTTCCAACAAGGACCGGTTCTCGATTCCCTACTATGGATACACAATTTATACTTTATTTACACTCTGAATTAAACTCACTTTATAAAACCCTTATTAGGTATGGGGATCAAAAGAAGCACTTGAGAAGGAACTTTTGAGAAGAGAATTAGACAGAAGAAGATATGAACAAGGTATGTTCTATTACATAAGATTTAGTTTTGTGAAGGGGTTTTTAGGTTTTGAACCAAAAATGCACTGGGCACACATGGGGAACGAATTACAGCCCACTCAATCGCTCAGATAAGAGGCCTGTGTCCTAGCAGTGGGGACATGATAGGCTTATTATTTTTATGCACATAGGGTTTATGTCAATGATCACCAATGATATATAAACTATAGATACGTTGTCCGCACTCTAAAATGGCAACAAAAAATGAAGCCAATTGGCCACATTGCGCGTAGTTGCGTCTCCCTCCCGCCGTACGGTGTCATATTTTCTTTCTCTTTCTTCACGCGTATAAGTAGTTCTAGTATTGTCGCCGTTTTTAAGCGCCGTGATGTTCGTTCATGGCGTGTCTATATATAATACGTCATTGATGATCACCTCATAACTTTTTAATTTTATATCATACTAGCTGTTCCCCGCGATTTCAACCCCGCTGCTCAGCTCCTATTGGTCGTAGCTTGATTCGAAAAATGGACTACCCAACAAATATATTTTTACGAGTCCAACCGGTAGTTCCTGAGATTGGCGCGTTCAACTAAACAAACTTCAGCTTTATAATAATAGTATAAATATTTAAAAAAAAAAAAACTTATTTTTCGTTTACAAAGATTCGGACTCATATAATACAAACAGGCAGACGCTGAACAACTAATTTTAGAACAAAAAAATCCGTGTGGTAATCGAAGCCGCGACACGCAGCTTAGCGTCACTGGGCCGCGGCGCCGAACATGCAACGTTTTAATTAGCACGTTTGGCGCTCTCTTTTCTGAATTCAAACAGTCTATCTGTTATCCTTTCTCGTATTAAAGACTGAACAGATTTGCGATAAAAAACATCAATTGCCATTGCCACCTAGGTAATGCCTGTGTAGGTAAATACATAGTCTACTTTTTTATAATGGATCGATTTAAACAGACAAAAACTAGTTGAATATAACACTTTGATTATACTAAGTCATATTGTTGCTTACTTAAGTTATTAAAAATTAAAATATGAAAACTATTATTTTACAGATGTCTTTACCGTAAAAAGGCGTCTAAGAAATTATAGGAGGGAAATGAGCCATAAACGTCTTAAACACGGAGTGGAAGAAATGGGGTTAAAAACTAGATCTGGAAGAGTTGTGCTTACTGCTGTGGGGATGTAAGTTACGGAATAAACTAGTTGTGGTTAATATTAACTTTAAAATAATGTAGAGGCTCAAAAGATAATATTTGTGTTCATTTTCAGAAATGGCTGTAACTTTCTTTTCAAGCTGTGTGCATGGTGTTATACTGGGTCACATAGTTTGTTCTCAGAATGCATACATTCTCTTGCGGATACTGTGAACCAGCTGATCCTTGTGTATGGAATACATAAATCTGTCCAAGTAAGTTTTGTAATAAGTTTTCTAAATACGAGAACGAGAAAAATAAGAGAACTATGTATAGTTTCATTTACTTGATTGCCATTTCAGATGGCTGATTCTGCTCACCCATATGGGTATACAAACATGAGATATGTGTCTTCCCTCATATCCGGCGTTGGTATATTTTGTGTTGGATGTGGTTTATCTTTCTACCATGGAGTTACTGGTATTTTGGACCCCCAACCCCTTCATGACTTTTTCTGGGTGAGTAATATATATATCTATTATAATATCCAGAAACATGTGCCTGACCCCTGAAAAATCACATTTACATGCACACATCAGTATTTTCTTGCATCTTTTTCGCGTTTCTGCAACATAAATATAATGGCAAGATGACTGAAGAAATCTAATCAGTCCGTCGTCAGTTAGATTATCATTATCTTCCTGCCCTTATCTCATTCTACTTGGGGTCGGCGCAACACGTTTTTTTCTTCCATTCTCCCCTATCGGACGTTACAGTATCATTTACTCCTTTTTCATTCATATCATTCCTTATTATAGACAATCCATCCATCTTTTCTTTTACCTTCCTCTTCCTCTCCATCCATCAACATGTATACTCATCACTCTCTTAGTCACATGAGTCTCATCCCTCCTCATCACATGTCCATTACCAAGACAGACGATTCCCTTTCATTTTTTCTGTAACAGGCGTCGCTTTCAAACTTCCCCTTATAAACTCATTCCTTACTTTATCCATTACTGTCACTCCACACATCCATCTCAACATCCTCATCTCCGCTACATGCAATCGTTGCTCATCCATCTTTTTCACAGCCTAGCATCCTGATCGTCAATACGACAGGTAGTTGATTTTAATGATCGAAGAGTTTCCCCTTTATCCGTGGGTCGCAAATTGTAAATTATTTATTTGACATATTTTTTTTGTTATGTGATTCAAAAATGAACGAAGATACGACGCTTTTAAAATTAGAATTATGTCACTTCGAGTTACAATTTTTATATAGGTAATTCCGACGTCACTTCGAGGTACAATTTTTATATAGTTCTGACGTCACGAGTTTTGATGCATTTTATCTTTGTCAATATTCAACACTAACAAAAGGTCAGCTCAGACCGAGACGTGACGCTGCGCGCACATTTCAATAGAGCTACTCAAAATCTAACTCCATTTCCCACACGATAAGATACACCTTTCGCGACGCAGCGCGGCGCCGCGCTGCATTTAACAGCGACTCAAAATCTAACTTTATTTACTACACCAAAAGATACACTTTGCAGTTTCGTTATGTCACGTCGCGCCGCGTCGCGTCTCGGTGTGAATTGACCGTAACGGACTAAATAGATTTGCAGGATGATTGATGCTGTCACCATGCCTATTGCAATTTGCAACTCACTAAAGTGAGAGGTCGAGAATTCTTCTCGCTACACCAAATGTCGCGTGACAAAATAAAATAAGATTCTTGAAAACGCTTGATCCGTGTTTGCAAATGTGTTATCAGAAATCACCCTTATGTAAGCTTGATAACATACTGTTTTTGAAATTTCTCCATGCAAGAGCTCAAGTTTATTTCTGAAATACCTATTTGTTTCTTTTAGGCATATTTCGTACTTGGAGGAGCTGTCGTGTCTGAAGGTGCTACCTTGATGGTAGCTTTAAGTGCTATTCGGAAAGGAGCTAAAGAAGCCAACATGCCATTATCTGAATACAGTAGGCTTATTTTTTCTTCAGCATTAATTTGATTATAAATACTTATGATACTTAAGAAGTTAAATAAAACCATATATGATAACCACTCTACCAAATAACTGTCCTTCAACATGTAATGTATTATTTATCTTTCAGTTTTGCGTAGCTCTGATCCCTCGGTAAACGTAGTTCTGATGGAAGATACTGCCGCTGTGGCTGGCGTGATAGTAGCCTCAGGGTGTATGGCCTTATCACAGTACACTGGCAACCCATTGTATGATGCTGTAGGTTGCTTATTAGTGGGAACCTTACTTGGTGGAGTTGCATCCTTCATCATTCTTACAAACGTAGGGGCTCTGGTTGGCAGGTAACTATTAATTTGGGGAGGTAATAATTTTAAGGAAAATATAATTTAAATCATATACGAATTTTATTTTTTTACAGATCAATACCGCAAGAACAATTGGATGAAATAAACAGTGTTTTAGAACGAGATGTTATGATAAGAGCTATTCACGACGTAAAGGGCATAGACATAGGCAGTAACCTAATAAGATATAAGGTAAATACTTCTTATTTATATTTATAGATGTCAGGAACTTATTTTTATTACATCTCTCTTTCCATTTCAGGCTGAAGTTGATTTTGATGGCAGAGCTCTAACAAGGTCATATCTAGAGAAACACGACTTGAACGCATTAATAGAGGTGAGGGTTTGATCTTGATAAATTATATTTTTATGCACAATGGAAAATACTCACGACTCATCACAACTATCTGAATAATTTATCTTTTTTATTTGCATAATACGTATTTACCGGTAGCTGTGTACCGTTTTGAAACACGCGTGGTGCCTGTTTATTGAAATATATTAGGGTTAAAAGAAACTCACGCTTTACTAGGTTTGTGATTTAATGTTATTTTAACTGAACATTGTCAATGTTTCAGGACATGAATAAAGTGAAAACCATTGATGATGTTGAAGCATTCTTACTGAAACACGGTGAAAATATTGTAGATATGCTGGGCGGAGAAATTGACAGAATAGAATTAAAATTACGGGTAAGATAATCTGTTGCAATAATTTACAAAAGCTAGTTATTTCGAATAACCATCTTATACTATTTTTCTTTTAATTTTCAGAAAAAGTTTCCGCAAGTTCGGCACTGTGATCTAGAAATACTTTAAGATTTAATAATAAAATAATGTATTGCATATTTAAAAGAGCTGTTAACTAGTCAAACAGTAATAAAACATGCAAATAAAGTGGCGATTGTAGTAGGTATTGCGATCTGATTGATCAAAAATATAAATAGTTGGGATTACAATTGAAATTCAATGCCTTGATCAATGTAAGGCTATTCAAGCAACCATCCAGTAACCTTATCAAGTGTACTGTAGAAATGATAGCTTTGCTACCTTATTGCTTATCGTTTAGGCAACCTAATGGAGCATTGGTGCGAAATGGAAACCTGTATAATATATTATCTTTGGAAAGTCTTATACAGTGAATTCAGGTATCCTTTTAAAGCGCACATATCTTTTGGCAGCATTAAATTTGAAGTTTCTTTTTTAATAACACTAAGGTTTAGGGTCTGCTTTATTTTGCTCTTGCCTTAGCAAAACTTACCTGGTAAGACTCTTCTCTCTATAAGGCTGTGGGCGCTTACATCTTGTGTACAATTTTTATTGTACTTTTTGGCTTCAGGAAGCTAGTCCGGCCTGTTATATTGAACCAGTCATGTAAATGCCGCAGTAGGTACTTATTAATATCACAATAGTGTAGTTCTTGAGCAGTGATATTTAAAAATATATTTATGAAAAGGGAAGATGGCTGCTAACTGGTTGATATTACATGTGTAAATTTCATTATACTGTTTGGTTACTTAAAATAGATTGGAAGACATTCCAGAAAATCAATTGCTCCTAGTAAACTCGTAGGCGTAATGTTTCTCCACTTTTCTTGTAACAACGTGCCTTGATTTTCATTAGACTCAAATTTTGGTTTCCTGAATTAATTGTTGTATTTCTCTGTGATCTAGAAATGTATTTTATTATGTATGTAATCTATAGTGATATAAGTACTGCATAGGCGTAAAAGTAAAAGTTGTAAGCCCCGTATTTTGTCTTTGTGTAAATAAACTGTTGAAACATTTATTTTGAGTTTTTTTTTGCTTTCCTGCAAAAACAACTGATTTATCAATCAACCTGTGATCACAGTGGGTGATCTAATCCGATACGTCCGACACTTTGCCTCGATCGAAGGTTCTTGAAGACTGGACTGATAGCACTTTCATACAAACACACTCAATTCTTCCTCTCATACACACAATATCAGTCGGTACATCGCAGCCATGCAGACAAAACTTTTTGAAAAAAAGGGAACCGTCTTCAAAACCAAACACAAAAAACTGTAAAATAACTTTTCTTTCGGAAGTCGGTGGCTTTGTTTTTTATTTCATTGGCTATGGCCACCGACTTCCGAAAGAAAAGTTATTTTACAGTTTTTTGTGTTTGGTTTTGAAGTCTGTTCCCTTTTTTTCAAAAAGTTTTTATTTTTCCCTTTTTAGTTTAGAAATTCAACAAAAATCTTCATATAATCGGCGTCTTTGAAAATCTACAATCCTAGTAAGCAACAAAAACGGATCTGTACGGGCAACTTCACGAGATATCCATTATTATTATATACTAAAACCTTCCTCAGAATGTAACAAATACTTTTCTGAAAACCGCATCAAAATCGGTTCAGCCAAACGCGAGATAATCGGAGACAAACATGCAATGGTCACTGAAAATCTACAATCCAAGAAAGCAAAAACGTATCCACGCGGGCAACGTCACGGGATATCCATTAGTGTTATATACTAAAACCTTCTCCAGAAAGTAATGAACACTTTCCTGAAAACCGCATCGAAATCTATTCAGCCAAACGCGAGATAATCGCGGACATACATACATACAGGTCGAACTGAGAACCTACTTTTTTTTTTGAAGTCGGTTAAAAAATTGCTGATGTTAAATAAGAATATTCACAAAACTAGCTTATGCTAATGCGTGAAATCGGTAATTATCCCACAGGCACGAACGTCAATGTGTTATGATTTATGACCCACGAATAAATCCAGGTAGGTTAATAAACTATCTGAGTAGGTAACATCCATCGAAACCCGTTCAGTAGTTTTTATGTGAAATAGCAACAAACATCAATCCTTTCATACTCACAAACTTTCGAATTTATAATACATAGGTATAATAGTAGAACATAAGATCAATATTTTAATTCATACTTTATTTAGTAAAAAATATAACAATTCCATTTAACTTACATGTTTGATATTGAACCACGATAGGCAATAAAATGATGTAAAGCAAATTAAAAGACGGCGTATAATGGAGATTATAAAATAATCATCAATGTATTATACATAATTAATTGGGTATTGTAGTTTCATCAAATTCTTCTGTTTTAAGGACAACCTCAGAATACAGTGTGGTAATCAATTGTCAGAAACTAATTAAACATTTGGATAAGTAAAAAACATGCTTATTGTAACCCTAATCCTAGATAATTATAAACTTTGATCAAATAATCACAATTTTTCCATCTGAGTTGAGCCTATGTTGGTCTTTTTATATTTTTGTATGTTTTGAGTTCTGAAAAATGCAGTTCACAAGACGAAGGGGCAAGAATATAGAGGTAATGATTTTGAATTACGATAAATATACTACTCAAAACAAAATAAGGGCCACCTGGTTTTTATCGATTTATTAAATAATGTTTAAATATTACTAGTTACAATGACTGAATCTGATTAATATTAATGGTTTTAAATGGAAATACACAAAAATTTAATATGTATTCCAATAAATCGTTAAAATAAACCAAATTGAATGAAAAGTGAGGAATTGCAGGAATGTATCAAGTTACATAAAACATAAAAAAATCGAAAAAATTACGTCTTTAATGTTCCAAAGTGTTCTTTTAAGCTTTCTTTTAACTCTGTTCTCTCTGTTCTGCTCATTTTATGGGAGGTGGAATGGTCTGGATTAAATACCGAACATTTTCTTTTGGGATACTCTACCAGCAAGTTTTCAGACAATTTATGAGGTCCAGTTGCGTGTTGATGGGAATTTTACTTTCTTTTTCACTCTTCTTTAACTCATATCTTAAATGCTCAATAGAACTCAGGTAAAAATCCTGAGTGTTCACTGTAACATCGTAATTCGAGCGTAAGGGAATGTGTGCACTGTTAGTCGCGTCGTGTTCGCTCGAGCATTATCCTGCTTCAAGAAGAACTCAGGTATTTCTTGCTGTGTGAATGGGATAATGTGGAGTTGCACCACATTCCCTACTCAACTTTGAGGAGTTACAGCACCCTCGTTAAGAAGTGCGAGCTCAGTTTTGCGTGATAGAAATAACCGCCCCAGAGCATAACTCAGAACTCGCCAGAACAGTCTGTTTTAAGAGTGCAAGGATCTGAAACCTGTTGTTTAGATCTTCTCTACACTCTTATGAATCAGTTTTTATTGAAAAAACATAACCCACCAGTCATCAATAAAAAGCAATGAAGCCCAGTCAAAACAGTTCAATAAATTTTTTCTTTCGCAAATGTTTCACGATTTGCACCATACGCTGCAGTTAACTGGAGGCGAACCAAGTATCTTCTTGAGTATTGTTAGTCTTTATGGAGTCGTTTCGGAATAGTGTAGTCAATTATAGGGGTGCCTGTAGCTCAACGCAATGGAGTTTGTACGGTCCACGCAGTTGATTTTCGGTCTATTTGCGCGGTTAAACAAACTTAATGGTCTTCTTGGGCTTTACTTACTTACTTTCTTCCTTGATCACGGCGTCTGGTGATATTACCCGTCTTTTAAGACCAGTTTCAAGCATTTTGAACCACTCGTTGGGAATATTCCACCATTAAACCTACCTCTTCTGGCTACGGGCCCCCTGGATTAAGGTGATACCCCAAATGGCTGTTTTTGTGTCCATATGTCTCCGAATACATGACATTATGAGACTGAAAGATCATTATAGCCTGCTTGCTGTATTAGTCGAAGAAAACTCCATTAGAAGTTTGAAAATTAAAAAACACCATACCGTAAATTCTAAGAAATATCAAATATCTAATTAAAAAAAAGTTATGAATTTCCAATTATGCAGTAGAAACAATATTAATACTTGAAAGAAACCATAACAAGATATTTAGTATTTATTATGTACCCAGAATAAGAGCGATACTTGTTTAAAGTGCAATTTAAAAAGTGGCCCTTATTTTGTTTTGACGAGTATACATGAATAGAGAGAAATCCTTGATAAAATATTAAAACTATTTCAATATGGACTAAAAGATGCACTTTTTCATAACCGTTTGCACCAACATCGTTAAAATTTACACCATTTACTTAAACCAGGATCTACCTGGGTGATGTTTGTGAAAAAATGCATAATTATGTGGAATCTAAGAAGGGCTTATAGAAGCCGATTATCACAGCTTTTTAAACATAAGTCTAACTATTGGCAGCTAGAAACAGAATAATGGAAAAATATGTTCAAGACATTTTGACATGTTTATAATACGATTGAGCTTTTAAATAGCCGGTTTTGTCTGTGGCAAACAAAGATTATAGTGAGCAGTTTTATTCCAGAAATCGGAATTCTTCCAGCCACACCAGCCCTTGCTGATGACAGTCGACAAATCCTCTGCGCCCGTGTAATGAGGATCTAGGATTAAATATCGTATTTCGTTAGTTGCAGTGTTGTATTCAACTCCCAGAATTGTGTGCGCCAGTACTCCACCACCTGCAAATAAATGTATTTGTTTAGGAGACGGCAAGTATACAAGAATCATACACAACTAATTAATCTATATATACAGTGTGTCCGGACACGAGTTAGCGATACTTGAAGAGGATATTATAGACTCATTTTCATCGACAAAACTGCTTTAAAAAAAAGTCTTACTCCAACACCTCGCGAATGGCGGCCGTTTTAGTTTTTTGATTTGTCAAACTGGGGTAGGTATGTACAATAAAATGCAAATATCTTTAAATCCAAGAGACCTACATACATGCAAATGATTTTATTGCAAAGTTAAATGTTAAGGCTTTTCAAAAAATTGCGAGTTTTCTAAATAATACGAGGTGCATTCAATAAGTACCTAGCCTCATCGCCAGAGGGCGCTGTAGTTTCAAAAGAGTTTTACCACAGTGTAGCACATTCTTTTTTAATTCTTTTTTCAAATTTTCATTCCAATCCCTTCATTTGTTTTAATTTGAAAACTTATGGAAGCGAACGTGTCGATCGGTTTTACAAAAATGGAAAAAGAGCAATATCGTTCGGTGATTCGATTCCTATTTTTGGAAGGGAAAACGCGCATCGAAATCAAAGAGCGCTTGGATGCTGTGTACGGTGACTTCTTCTCCATCGATGGCCACCGTCAAGAATTGGTTCAACGAGTTTGCACGTGGCCGTACGTCGTTTTTGATGAACCACGTCCAGGTGCACCGAAAGCAGCTGCTACGGAGGAAAACATTTAAAAAATCCATGATATCGTATTGGCAGATCGCCGATTGAAGGTTCGGGAGCTAGCTGAGACTGTAGGCATTTCAGAAGGAACAGTGCATCATATTCTTCACGAGGAACTCGGCATGAGAAAGCTGTCGGCGCGATGGGTGCCGCGTTTACTCACACCAGAAAACAAGCGCAACCGTGAGACCACATCGGAGACGTGTTTGGCGCTGTTTAAGCGGAATCCAGCGGAGTTTTTGCGTCGTTTTGTGACCGTCGATGAAACCTGGATCCACTGGTACACACCAGAGACCAAGGAGCAATCAAAACAATGGATCCAGACCGGGGAACGTGCTCCAAAGAAGGCGAAAACTGTAAAATCGACCGGAAAAGTTATGGCCACCGTTTTCTGGGATTCACAAGGTGTGATCTACATCGATTACCTCGAGAAGGGTAAAACAATTACAGGGCTTTACTATGCCGATTTATTGGGCAGATTCGACGCCGAATTAAAGAAAAAACGACCCCATCTGGCGAAGAAAAAAGTGCTGTTTCACCACGACAACCCACCGGTTCACACGTCTGCCGTTGCCATGGCCAAATTGGTCGAATTACGCTACGAATTGCTGCCCCATCCACCGTATTCTCCAGATTTGGCCCCTTGTGACTTCTTTCTGTTTCCTAATCTGAAAAAATCACTCGCCGGGTATAGATATGGATCGAATGAGGATGTCATCGCCGCCACGGAGGCCTATTTTGCAGAGTTTGAAAAAAACTATTTTTCGGACGGGTTAAAAAAGTTGGAGCATCGCTGGGCTAAGTGTATCGAGCTACCGACGGCCGGGCACGCCGCAATCGCGGCGGTAAGACCCCTCTTTGAGGAGTGGCTGGATAGGAGTCACGGCGTCCTGACCTACCGCATGACGCAGGTCCTCACCGGACACGGAAGTTTCGGGAGGTACCTGTGTCTAAGGAGAAAGGAGGAAACGCCTGGGTGTCACCACTGCGAAGATCGCCCGGAGGACACAGTAGAGCATACGGTGCAAGACTGCCCAGCTTGGGCAGAGCACCGACGTGTCCTCACGGCGGCGATAGGCGGAGACCTCTCGTCCCCGGCATTGGTTGCGGCCATGCTGCGGGGCGAGACGGAGTGGGAAGCGGTCGCCTCCTTCTGCGAAGCAGTAATGCTCGCGAAGGAGGAGGCGGGCCGCGTGAGAGAGAGGACAGTGTCCTCCCTCCGCCCCAACCGCAGTGGTGGACGCCCACGGCGACGGACGTCGCAAGACAATCTCCGGCCACCGTAGGCGCGGGCATGCGGGCGGCGAGTAAAGGGCAACTCGCTGCCCGACCATGGACCATGCCCGGGTCGACGGCGCGTTGTGTTCCACGCGCGCCTCAAAGAGCGTCAGCAAGATGACGGGGCCCCCTCTCTAGAGGGCCAAAGCCTGCCGGGGTCGCGGGACTTATCTCATTACCGTGACCCCGGAACATAAAGGGCTATCGAAGGACACCGTGGATTTTAGTCAGTACAAGTCTGACAGTCCCTCCCGCCCTGCCCGGGGTGGGAGGACTCATTTGATGATTTTACCACGATAAAAAAAAAAAAAAAAAAAAAAGTGTATCGAGCTAAAAGGAGACTATGTTGAAAAATAAATTGCCACTTTTCCAAAATTTTCGTTTACTTTTTGTAGGCTAAGTATTTATTGAATGACCCTCGTATGTAAAAAGAACCAAAAAACGTGGGCTAACACGAAATTGTACACAAAAATTACTGAATATTTTCACATTTTATACTCTAGCTCGAAAAGTACACCTGTATTTTGCTAAGGTTTTTGCATTAAATTAAAAGTATTTGAGTTCGGCTATAAAATGGTATTAAAATTATTTCTCTACGTCAAGTACTTTAGGAGTTATTTTTACTTGAACATAACCCTTCCTTAGCGAATGTACCCCAATATTACAGGTGTCGCATTCTTTGGGCGAGCTAAATCGTTTCAGTGTAAATATATGAGCTGGCATTATTAACCACCATGTAAATGATCCCAACGAATCACCCTTAAACTGAAATGGCCCATTTTTTGAATTTATTCAAAGAAACCGATTTCATTAAGTAAAAAAATGTATTATTTAAGTTTTTGTTTTTTTTTTTAGCGTGGTAAAATCATCAAATGAGTCCTCCCACCCCGGGCAGGGCGGGAGGGACTGTCAGACTTGTACTAACTAAAATCCACGGTGTCCTTCAATAGCCCTTTGTGTTCCGGGGTCACGGTAATGAGATAAGTCCCGCGACCCCGGCAGGCTTTGGCCCTCTTGGGCGGGGCCCCGTCATCGTGCTGACGCTCTTTGAGGCGCGCGTGGAACACAACGCCACTCTGTGCAATATAATTAACTGGCTGACGAATAATAATTTAATTATCAATTTAGAAAAAACTAAACTTGTGAATTTCGGGCGTAATACTACAAATAAGAATTTCAATATTAATCATAATGGGACGAAAATAGAACATGTCAACTGCGTTAAATTTCTAGGGCTTTGGATTGATAAGGATTTGTCTTGGCAAACACATATAGACACAGTATGCAATAAAGTTAATCAGTACTCATATGCGTTATATAAATTATCAAAAATAGTTGATCGATCAGTTCTTTTGACCGCGTACCATGCTTATGTTTCGGCGACATTGAGATATGCAGTAATTTATTGGGGCAATGCAACTAATAGGGATTTAGTGTTCAAACCGCAAAAAAGATGTGTACGTGCGATGGTTGGTATCCGTGTTCCAGATTCATGTGAACCATATTTCAAAGAATTAAAAATATTGACCTTCCCTGCAATTTATATTTATGAAGTAGCTGTATTTATAAAAACAAATGAAAATCTATTTGATAAACTTAAATCGAAAAGGCATATGTTAAAAATTTCTAATGTACCACATAAAACGGCTCTATTTAACAAAAGCTTCTTTGGCATGGCATCAAAAATATACAACAAAATACCTATTAGCATTCTAGACACTAAGGAACTTTCAGTATTTAGAAATAAATTACGAACATTTTTAATTGATAAAGCATACTACACGATCCAAGATTTCTTGAATTGTTGACCATTTATTAGTTCCATTATATCTTGACATGTATAAGTATTGACCATAATATTAATTTCACCGTATTTGACATGCATTAGTATTCACCATGTGATAATTTCTCTGTACTTTCATATTTATAATTACCATCTTGTAATAATTCAAAATGTTTTATGCCAATATCTACCTACATAATTATTGTATGCCTATAAGGCTGGACATATTGATACTCTATTATATTGTTAAGACCTGTAACTTACATATGCCCACAATAAAGATACTTTGACTTTGAAAACGCGCCGTCGACCCGGGCATGGTCCATGGTCGGGCGGCGAGTTGCCCTTTACTCGCCGCCCGCATGCCCGCGCCTACGGTGGCCGGAGATCGTCTTGCGACGTCCGACGCCGTGGGCGTCTACCATTGCAGGTGGGGCGGAGGGAGGACGCTGTCCTCTCTCTCTCACGGCCCGCCTCCTCCTTAACGAGCATTACTGCTTCGCAGAAGGAGGCGACCGCTTCCCACTCCGTCTCGCCCCGCAGCATGGCCTCGACCAATGCCGGGCGCGAGAGGTCTCCGCCTATATTATTTAAGTTTAAGGTGATTCGTTGGGATCATTTACGTGGTGGATAGTAATGCCAGCTCATAAATTTACGTTGAAACGATTTAGCTCGCCCAAAGAATGCGGCTTCTGTAACATTAGTGGTACATGCGCATACCCCAGTTCGACAAATCAAAAAACTAAAATGGCCGCCATTCGCGAGGTGTAAGAATTTTTTTTTAAAGCAGTTTTGTCGATGAAAATGAATCTATAATATCCCCTTCAAATATCGCTAACTCGTGTCCGGACACACTGTACGTAGGTCGCTACATAAATTTTGTCGTACTTTTTTATTTATTAATATTTTTCGAAGTAATGCCCATTAGCACTGATACAAGCTCTCATACGGTCGAACCATGTATTAAATACGTCGCTCCAGAAACCATCTGAAACACTACTACATATCTCTTCAAATGCGCCTATAAGCTCTTCGTCATGAGAAAACTTGCGCCCTTTTAGTGCTTTTTTTGCATAAGGAAAAAGTGCAAAGTCGCATGGCGCTAAGTCTGGACTATAAGGAGGATGTCCCAGTAATTTCACTCCAACTTTACGCAAATAGTCTATAGTCTTGCCAGCCCGATGTGCGTGAGCGTTGTCTTGATGCAGAAACCATGTGTCGAGTCTTGAGTTTGGTCGCTCATTTTTCAACGCTTCTAAAACTCGAGGCAAACATATTTCCGTGTACCAACTTGCAGTAACAGTCTTCTGTTTATCAAGCACGATAGTCGACAATATTCCTCGTTTTGAAAAAAATACAGCCACCATTCTTTTTTTAACAGATCGAGACATTTTGACAGACGTTGGCGTATCTTCATCTTCAAACACCCATACTTTGCTTTGGGATTTAGTTGGGACATCGAAATAGTAAAGCCAAGTTTCATCACATGTAATGATTGAATTGACGTACTTAGATTTACCGCCGTCAAATTTTTTTAACATCTCATGACACCAATTCAAACGCTGTTCCCTTAACTCGTCAGTCATCGAATGTGGTACCCAAAGTGAACAAAGTTTCCTAACTTTTAGATGTTCGTGAAGAATTCGATGAACAGTTGGTGCATTTAAATTCAGGGTTTCCTCGATCTGTCGATATGTCACATGCCGGTCTTCTTCCAGTAGTTTTCGCACTGCCTTAATGTTTGTATCGGTTGTTACCTCTATTGGCCTACCCGGCCTCGATTCGTCCTCCAAGCTAAAATTGCCGCGATTAAACTGAATAAACCATCTTTCTATACTCCTTAAGGAAGGACACGTTTGTCCTAATGCACCACTCATTTCTTCAAAACACTGTTGCTTAGTCAAGCCACGCTTGAAATTATATAACATTATTACACGAAAATCGCGACGAGTAAATTCAGTCATCTTTAATTTTCAAAAAATCGCAATAAATCTACAAAGCTACTTTATGTTACGAAACTTGTACTGTTATTGTTGATATTAGTTTGTCTTTATAAATCTACCCTCAACTAAACAATGTCTTACATTTATTTCGCATACGACAAAACTTATGTAGTGCCCTACGTATATAAAAGAACAGGGTAAGTTATTAAGACTTCACTACAGCCGAAACCGCTAAACACAGTAACTTGAATTTTGGACAGCAGTTGCAGACTACCATGTACGGAAGCAATAAGACGGGATTTTGCGGAAATCCTCCTCTAAGGGGTGAAAACGTTTCTATGAAAAATCTTATTCCTTGGGTTTACAAATTTGAAACTTGCCACGAATAAGAACACAAGTAAATAAAAAGATTGGCTCTATTATTTTTTTTAAACTACCCTCCATTGGTAATCTAGGCTTTGTTAAAGTTTGTATGGAAAATCATGCGTGAGTTGATTAATGTGAAAATCTGTATTTTTATACTAGATCAAAAATAATTTAACACGACGTGTTTTTGGATTTTTCGAAAAACACACCCCAAGTTAGTGAAAAGGGGTATTCAAGTTTAAAGGGGAGGATCTTTAACCGCTAAACGTGTAACCTGAATTTTGGTAGGTAGTTGCAGTTTATTATGTAGGTGAGCACCAAGGGGTTTTGCAAAAATCCATCTATAAGGGGGTGAAAAGGGGTGAAAACCCTTGGATGTAAAATCTTATTCCTTAGGTTTATACGAGGGCGGCACTGAAAATTTTGACAAAAAAAATTTTGACTTTCAATTCTAAGTATGGGGGGCACCCCCTGTTTTGTTTTATTTTTGTGTGAAAATCCTAATGCGGTTCACATAATACATCTACTTACCAAGTTTCAACAGGCTGTGACATACGGACGGACAGACAGACATGACGAATCTATAAGGGTTCCGTTTTTGCCATTTGGCTACGGAACCCTAAAAACTGCTAACTATATCTCATCCAAACCAATTTTCGTTGGATGTTTTTGTTGAGGTCTACATTATATGTATTTTTTTTTTGTTTTATCATTCTCTTATTTTAGAAGTTACAGTCCCCCCGGACACACATTTTAACACATTGGAAGTGTCTCTCGCGCAAACTGTTCAGTTTAAAAAAAAATGATATTAGTAACCTCAATATCATTTTTAAAGACTATCCATAGATACCCAATACGTATAGAATAGGTGAAAAAAAAAATTGAGTTTCAATTCTAAGTATGGGGGGGGGCCCCAAAATTTGTTTTGTTTTTATTTTTGTGTGAACATCCTAATGCGGTTCACATAATACATCTACTTACAAAGTTTCAACAGGATAGCTCTTATACTTTCGAAAAAACGAGGCTGTGACATACGGATGGACAGACAGACAGACAGACTGACAGACATGACGAATCTATAAGGGTTCCGTTTTTGCCATTTGGCTACGGAACCCTAAAAACCGCATCAATCTGTTTTATAGAAATTAGATAAAAAATAATCAAACAACACGTGTTTTTGGGTTTTTCGAAAATCACCCTCTGAATTGGTGAAAAGGGGTGATTAAGTTTTAAAAGAAGGATTTTACTGCTTGCTTCGATAAACTCATAAACTGGGCATATTTATGCCCAGTTTGAGAGATAATTTTATCTCTCAATCGAATAAAGGATGCGTATTTATTTATATTTCAAAAAACAACCCCGAGCGGGGTGAACATCGGAAAAACAGTAATTGTCTACACTAATATTTTAAAAAGAGGGAAAATTTGATTGTTTTTTTATTGTATTGATTAGTACGAGTATTCTAAGGAGGGTGACCGGGCATTAAATTCACAGAGTTCGAAGTAAGAAACACGCGCAGACCAAGTCGCGGGCGAAGTGCTGGTTCTATAATAAAAATGCGTTAATTTAAACCTACTTTGGGACATTTTCCTGTATCGTGTGTGCGTTTATAAACATTTTAACTCACGTACACAATCAAGCAGATCTGGAAATTATACCTGTAGGCCATTCAAATACTTGTTTAGTGCGGGAATTGAATCCGCACCGCGCAGCTCAGCAACCATTTGGTCAGCCACTGTGCCAACCGTGTATGCATAATATCTATTGTTAGATAATATAATGTAATCCTCAGAATGAACTTTTAGTTTTATGAAAGTACATTCTGAGTGTAAAAAAGTGTACTTACCAATCATAATTGGACTTCCATGAGTCTGGAAGTGATGAACTAAATCAAGGGCGTAGCTCTGTAATTCAGCTCCAGTATTAGCAAAGATAATCCTTGATTGAACACTTAAAAGTGTTTCTAAACAAAACATCACTTCTGTAGAACCAATCCATTGCTTTGATCCTAAAAACGAGGGCTGCTTATCACCAATGTTAACAAGGCACTGTTGAATATCTCTGTGAGTTGGTATTTCGACGTTGGTGTACCCCTGGAACCTAAAAATACAATAAACATTTTAAATGTTTGTTTTTTAGGAATTAAGGGTACCTACAAAATTAAATTGATAGAGGTAATAAGGGCCAGAACGCCTTAATGCTGTATATAGCGCATAGAGCACGCGTCTTGTGCGCTTAGGGTCAGTACAGACCAAGACGCGAAGCGACGCGACGATACGCGCACACTTTAAAGAGTCATTCAAAAAACGACTTTATTTTCTACACCAAAAGATACACATTTCGTTGAGAGAATTTAGAATACGTTGCGCCGCGCAGAGATGCGCCGTGCGACGCCTCGTGGCGCATCTCAACGCGGCGGTGCGGCGCTACGCCTCTCGAGGCCGCATAACGCAGCGCGGCGTAGCGCGGCGCAGCACGGCGCCGCTTGACACCGCTCGACGATGCGAGGTGTAGACCGGGAGCTAGAGGTGACTGAGTATGCATAATGTGAGTATCGAATTTTGCCAACCGATTTAAGTGAAGAAAAGGTCAAAGAATAACAACGTAGAACTTGCCGGTCAATTTTATGGTCCGTTTGTTTTCGCCCTCTTCTCTTATTCGTAAATGAAATGTCAATACATTCCGTTTGATTGCCATACTTGATTTAAAATCATTTTAATGATTATTTCCGTAATAATATATTATTATAGAAAAAGCAGATCACAGCTTTTTGCGGGACAGATAAAGCGCAGAATAACTGCATAAAAATATCTTTTCCGTTATCTCGATAAAAATAAAACATACAATATTATATTGCTAGGTTGTCTACTCCTCAGCCTATTTAAAGTATGAAGGAAAATCGACATACGTATAAAACTTACCTAGTGAAATGCATCATTTGACGTTAATCGTCTCAGTCTCGTCTCATTATCAGTAAGGAACATGTTCTGATTTGCTGAACTAAATGAAGTACTGAATTAAATGAGTGGATTACTTCATCAAGCGAAAAGATATACTTAATTCATTTATTTTTACTGACACATTTTGCTCATCTCTAACGTCAATAGATATAGAAACACACTTAACGCGTACGTGCGCTATACTTACTGAAGGGAACATCAGATCTGGCGGCAAGATATTATATTTTGTCATTATTTAGGGTCTCGGGTATCAGAATTCGGTCATAGTTGCCGTCACTCGTATTTTACATACTCAACTACCTCTAGCCCCTGGACTATGTAGCTGAAGCCCCCATTTTCAAAATGGTAGACTGTGGGGGGACGCGGGGCGGGAGCACGTGGAAAATCTAGACACGTTCCGCTGCACCGCGCGTCGTCTCGCTGCGCAGCGCGGCGTTGGATGCGCCTGGCGACGTTGCGATGCGCCTCGCGGCGAAACGCGAAACCACAGGCCTCTTCACGCATCGTCGCGTCGCTTCGCGGCTCGGTTTGAACTGACCCTTAAAGAGACTTGATAAACAAGTTGATTTTTTCAACAGGGCGTGGATGGCTATATCCGAAACTATGCGGAATAACGAAAAACATTAAAAGGAGTCTCTCGGTGGATTTTGACAAAAACTAAAACTGCATCATTGGATTTTAAAAACTCATACGGCCAGGAATCGAACTCGCAGATTTTGGAAAAAAAACACACGCTGTATTATGACACCATCCGATAAAATCTGAGAAGTAATAAAATCCTATGATGTTTTAGTTTTCGATGAAATCCACCTCGAGATTCCTTTCAGTATTTTTCGATATTCCGCACATTTTCGAATATAGCCATATCCACGCTTAGTTGGAAAATTCACCCTGTATAAAACGACGTCGATAGGTTCCCGCGTCTGCGGAAGGAGCCCGCGCCGTTTCAGGCACATGTCGAAGTCGGGCGCGCCCCTTAGCAGTCGTAAATTGTTATGTATTGGCTCACTGTAACAGAACGTGCTAAGCGGAACATGCAAGGTGCGCGTATTTGTAGTTACAATTTTCGACGAAACGCTTGGAGGCGGCAGCGGCACCTTGTATATCATATCCCAAAGCGTAATAATCATAGATCGGAATTGGTAGAGCTATTTAGGTTCATTGACCACAACATTGATGTTAATGTGGATATTCCACGGGATCGAGACGCGTAAAGGTGGATCCAGACATGGCGAGGCATGCGCTCCGCACGGCGCACAACGCATGCCTCGCAAGGTGTGTACCTTTATATTCGTGGCGAGGCATGCGCTATGCACGTGCGAGGGCGAGCGGACGTATGTCGGCAAATGCTTCAAGATCAAAGTGCCTCAGTGCGAGCATTACATTAGTTGTGGACGTAGCCGCGCATGCACGTTCGAGGCGTGCGCCGCGTACAATATCAACGCACGCCTCGACTGCGAAAATGAAACTGCGTTTGTTCGGGCCAAACAGCGCGCAGCGCATGCTCGGGCCGATCCAACCCACACAGCAGCAGTCAAGATGGCGCCTTTGCATCGCGAGCGCTTATCCGCTGCTGCTTTTATAATTATTAATTCAATTATTGAAAAAAAAAGTCGTCGTCGTTGGTGGGTTAAAAAGTTCTTCCGCCTGCGTTATGAACACGGGAATAAGCTTTTCGATGATCTCTCATTTGAAGAAAATAACTCTAATTTTATACACTCAATTATATCAACATTGATCTAATCTTAATCATTTAAATCAAAGGCGGACACAACCGTCCAAACGCAACGCACTGCTCGCAATGAGCCGGCCGCCGCACACGCGCTGTGCGCCGTGCGGAGCGCATGCCTCGCCAAGTTTGCGCGCCTACTTGCCTTGCAACAAACATGATCGAGGCGTTTGCTTCGCACGCGATGGCTCGACCCGAGCATATGTTGGTATAATTTGTCAACACGCACGCCTCAAGCAGAGGCATGCGTTGTGCGCCGTGCGGAGCGCATGCCTCGCCATGTCTGGATCCACCTTTATGTCGCGCATTATGGAAACAAAAGAAAACAATAGCGGGGTGTTTCTGTCGCTAGAGTGAAGCACCTGTTTTTGTCTCTTTCTGCACCAGTAAAATTCAATTCTTTACCAACAGTAACTTGTTGTCTCACTCCGAATCCCGGGACTCGGGAAATATCCAAATTATTCTTACCTATGACAAGTACATAAGCAGCTCTACCTATTCCGATCTATTATATATATTAGGTAATAATACATACCTGAACCACGAAAATATGGTTTGCATAGAGCGATAGGCGCAACCCCATCCATCATCGTTGAAATTGTCTTGCATATAATGATGGTACGTGTATCGGCCTCTGACGAGTGCCACAGTCACATCAGGCTTCAACGGCTGTTGAGCTATGGCTTCGTGAGGATTTACTAAACGTCCACCGCTTTTGTCAGCGAATGCATTACCTCTACGGAAGATAGGCCTATTCAGGGGTAATCCTAACTGTTCGTGCAACAAACGTCGTTCCTTTTCTGTAATTTTAAAAAAGGTTTCAAAATTAGTAACAAATTACATTTATTTGGAATTTTTTCGTTCTTTTCTGGAATTAAAAAAGAAGATTTATATTAAGTTGTAATTTTCAAACTTACCCATACTTTCATCTGGGATGGCTTTAGGAACTACTCTTGTGATGAAATGACCCAATTCTTGTGGCAAGAAGTGGAAAGTTTCAGGTAAACGTAGCCCAGCGCCATCACCGATACCTTCTTGACCTGAAGCCAATATTAATTAATGTCATCATCTATAATGTTCCCACTGCTAGAACGAACTCCTCTCTGCGAAAGAGAGTGGGCCATGCCATAATCCACCATGTGGGCCCAGTGTGGTAGACGTCACAGGTCTTCGAATTTTTGCTGCATTGACCTGTTAAGCGATTGCCTATAATCCACCCGTATCCCCGTAAGAGTTCCAAGGTTTGAACCGATTTACTAGCATGCTGAGTAGTCTTTTTTTGTTTTTTTTAGCGTGGTGAAATCTTCAAATGATTCCTCCCACCCAGGGCAGGGCAGGAGGGACTGTCAGACTTGTACTGACTGACCGTTTCCACTGATGCTACGCTATGTAGCTGCGCTAGGAAGATGCGCAGCTCGAGCTATGCGATGTATCATGTATCGATAGTAGGGAAGACGACCCATAGCTGCACGCCTCCATAGCACGATTAGCGCACGCATGGCAGGCATAGCACGCAGCCATAGCACGCATCCTTCCATATATAAAACACATCGTAGTTGTTCGTTTCCACGAGTGCTGTGCTATGCAAACCAATGAATATCATTGGTGGATATCAAGCATTCGCAGCAACTAGCATAGCACATCTCTGGTGGAAAAGTAGCGTTAGGGGGCCCCGTAATTGTGCAGACAGCTATTTGAGGGGCGCGTGGAACACGACGCGCCGACGACGACCCGGGATGCTGAGTAGTTAGAATGTGATGCTGTGATAGTATAGTAATCTAAATCAATCTTGATACATACATAAAATTCAACTGCTCTACCAGAATAATTATGGTCAGATCTTTTATAAAATCTTATGACAATTTTTAGACGTCAAAATGGCGGCCGTGCTATCGTTACCATAGATTAATGACTATTTGGTGGTTTGAAAATAAATGCTCTGAGGAGACTTTCCAAACACAACCACGGTTTGGTTTTGGCGCAGTGGCAGAGCGATCCACTGCTAAGTGTCGCGGGTTTGACCCCCTCCTTTTCAGGTCTGGGTGTTAGCGAAATTCAATGTTTCTTTTCCATATACTAGAAATTTCTCCTGTGTTGTGAGTGTGTTATAGTACAGGCGAAATTCCTAGTATAGTTACTTACTTTTTAAGTTTTTTTTTTTCAACATTGCCATTCAAAAAATACAAGATAGCTTTCAGGTTAGGCACTTTGCCAATTATTTTTAAAACTGTACTAGAATGCTTGAAAAATTTTAATGGACATTACAAACCTAGTTGTTCTATTAGTACACTCTCTAGCAGCCTGAGTGACCTGCACGCAGCCTCCACAAGAACTGAATAAAGTTCCAATAACTTTGTGTTGCGATGAATTATTGCCAATGTATCTATTCTCAAAGGCATACTGATGCAAAATGCAGCTGAAACATTAAGATTTTAGCATTTTTATAAATTGTGACTTACTTATACAATAATTATTTTTAGTATATGCGAAACCTGGATATAGTTTGTTCAGAATCAGTAACTGATTCGATTCCAATATTTTTTACAACATGTTATATTTTTTTTCAAAAATATTTTAATTAAATTTTATTACCAGTTAATTATAATACAAATATACAATCACCATTCAGTTAGGTACTATTTATTAGCAAACTATTATCACGAGTCACAGTGTG
The DNA here is from genome assembly GCA_950005045.1 of Agrotis exclamationis. Taxonomy (NCBI): domain Eukaryota; kingdom Metazoa; phylum Arthropoda; class Insecta; order Lepidoptera; family Noctuidae; genus Agrotis; species Agrotis exclamationis. The sequence goes on along the minus strand of OX465425.1, from coordinate 11,345,795 downwards.
CAAAATCTCGGCTGGACCAGACATCATGAGTGAAACTAAGCAAGAGATACCTTATAATATTCTAAATTCATTCATAATTTTCCGGCGTAGCAATTCTTTTTAGTTTCAGAGAAATTAAACTCCAAAGTTAATCCATTTTCGGTATTAAGAAAGTACAAAAAGTACAATTTCTCTGAAAAGAAAACCTTCAATCTAAATTTCTTGGCCCAGTTATATTACGCATATAAGACGACATTTATCAAGCTTTGTTACATCTCCGAAATACAATGGACGATGGAGTAAATTCAAGATTTCATTAAAAACGTTTAATTTTTTTTTATCGTTCTTACTGCGTGCTTAGCGATCAAACTTATTAAATATACTTAGAAACTTATGCTGTCTATAACTCAGAAAAAAATCACTTGTTAATACTGTAAAGCGAACGAGATAATTGTTTCTAAACTTTGTAATGCCAATAGCGCCTGTGATTTTGTTAAGGCAATTTTACTTAAGGTGGTTTGCTCTTACATTTTCTAAAGGCACTAAGAGGAAAGAAATATTTTTAGAGTTGTCACTTAAAACTGGTTTACTCTTCAAAAATGCTAGTTGTCACGGATGTCATGTTGAATTACATTTTCTTCAGAAAGTTCATCGATGTCGTCGTCTTGTTCATCATTAGCAAATCAAAGTTGCCTTAGTGCCTTTAGAAAATGTAAGAGCAAACCACCTTAAGTAAAATTTTCTGAGTTATTTCTGAGTTATAGACAACATAAGTTTCTAAGTATATTTAATAAGTTTGATCGCTAAGCACGCAGTAAGAACGATAAAAAAAATTGAAACGTTTTTAATGAAATCTTGAATTTACTCCATCGTCCATTGTATTTCGGAGATGTAACAAAGCTTGATAAATGTCGTCTTATATGCGTAATATAACTGGGCCAAGAAATTTAGATTGAAAGTTTTCTTTTCAGAGAAATCGTACTTTTTGTACTTTCTTAATACCGAAAATGGATTAACTTTGGAGTTTAATTTCTCTGAAACTAAAAAGAATTGCAACGCCGGAAAATTATGAATGAATTTAGAATATTATAAGGTATCTCTTGCTTAGTTTCACTCATGATGTCTGGTCCAGCCGAGATTTTGCACACTGTGCGAGTGTATAACACAGGAGACACGGTTTCCACGGTGTACCGCGAAATGAGCATGTTTTTGAACAGACAACCAGGTAATAACAAGCTTATAACTTTGTGATTTTTTTTGATACGGTTTTAAAATTTTGTACATAGATTCTTTACACAAAAATACTAGACAGGTGTATCGGGTTTCGCATAAACAAAAAATAATGTTGTATACAGGGTGTAAAATACATCGACGCACAAACGGATACCATGGGTCCAGGACATGATGCTGGACCCCCCCGAGTTGAATTTTTCGTCAGATTTTTCATAATTTTCTAATAAAAAAAAAATGTTGGAGCTTTTTTTTAGTTTAGACTGTTCATAATCGTTATTCTTACCTAAGCCAATGAGATTTTTAATAAAACAGTAATTAATTCACTACTTTCACTAAAAGTAGCAATGTAAATAAAACTAGAAATGGTGTCTCCTTAGATGTTTATAATGAAAGGTCATCGTATACCTAAATACTGTGTCCAGTACCACAGTACCTGTAGTACTTTAAGCGCGGCTCACTATTAAAAAAAAAACAAACATAAAAAAAAGGAAAAAACCGACGAAAAATTCCAACACGGGGGGTCCAGAATCACGTTCTGGACCCATGGTATCCGTTTGTGCGTCGATGTCTCTTACATCCTGTATGTCGCAAGTTTTTCATAAAATTAGGTTTTTGATGAAACAACGGAAGATGTTAAAATAACAACACGATTTTATCATTTCCCTAAACAAATCTAGTGATTTGATCAAATCCCTAAATTGGTTCAGTGAAATGACAAAAATTTCAGAAAATGTCGACAGAGCACCGCGAGTGTACGAAACAAACGGCACTGAGAAATAAAAAATGTCGTAGAAACGACTGGGGGCACCCCGACTCGTACAGGTTAGGTTAGAAGGCGATGGCGGGGTCTGGAAGACCCCGTCATCCGCTTCGTAGTTATTTTTTTTAAACCACCCAGAAGTAGGAGCACCGTGTTGACGTTTTCTAACATTTTATGTACTAGTTTTAGTTTAGTTTTAAAATACCACAGAAAAGAAATTTTTGTCATTTCACTGAACCAATTTAGGGATTTGATCAAATCACTAAACTTGTTTAGGGAAATGATAAAATCGTGTTGTTATTTTAACATATTCCATTGTTTCATCAAAATCCTAGGTTTTTGATCAAACTCCTAATTTGATGAAAAACTTATGACTGTACACTGTAAGCATTTATTTGCAATAGATCAGTAATTATCAGCATTTTTTTATTGTTATTAGCAAAAAAGAAGTTAGATTCCAACCGCAAGCCATAATAACTGTAAAAGGTTGGCAGTGCTTTGTCTGTTTCAAATAAATTGTGAATTAGTTCATTCTTACGTTTTCTTTGAGTTGTCATCATTTTAACTGCAGTCTTCACAAGCTTATCTGACAAAATATCTTTTGTTGTCTTCAATACAAGATTTATAGGTACTATTTCCTGAAAGAAATAAATATTGGAATATACCAATTATATTTTATGTGCAGCTCATGTTTACCTTTATTGCTTTTGCCTTATTATTAATACAGATAATACAATTTTTTAAATCTTGAATGTAGCTAGTCATTTTTGATGTTTAGTAAAAGCAATTTCTCATACAAAGAGTTATAAACGCAAATTTTGCAATGAAAACTTTGTAAGACTTTCATACTTACTACAGTATTTGTATTATGCTTCTTTTTCTTAGGCTGTTCTGGGCTCATTGAGTCAACCAATTCTCCTATGGTTGCTTCTGGGCTGGTCCCAGTGAGGCCCACATCAGATGCAACACCAAACAGGTACACCGATGTTCCATCAACATGGAATGAAACTTGACCAGAGGCAATCTATTATAAAAAAATGTTCAAAAAAAAGGATAAATAAACTGCCAAGGGCTCCAACTTGGTATTTTACAATATTTATAGAAAATATACCATAATTTAGAAGACTGTTTTCAATTTTTGTAAATTTCATGCATTTGGACGAGGAACACCCAAATACTCCGAAATATTTTATTCCGAATTTCGATATTCCGATTTCCAAAACTCCGAATATTAAATATCTATTATTAAGAATCACGAAATTTATTTAACCTAAAGTCATATCCGATTTCTTCGTTTTCCGATTTTCACATATTCGAAAAATGTAATGCTCGATGAGTTCTCATTCCGAAAAACGAAATTCCGATTTTGAATATTCCGAATAAACTGATTTTTTCGGAATATTGAAAATCGGAATTTCGTTTCTCATTCTACAAAGTCAGTAAATTATTTTAATTATTCAAAAAAATTATATTGTTTAATATTTTTTTTTATATAAATTATTATAATTGAAAAAAAAAATTCTTATTCAAAAGAAATTCTTTTATTGGAAAGTTAAGAATCATAATAGTTTACTTCTCTCTCACGGGCAATTAAACGTGTTTAATCGTCTTGCAAAGGCGTTTTAAAAGCATACTTTTCTGTGCCACCGATTAAATTTTCGAAATTCTAATTAATCGGAACTTTAATAATCGGAATTCGGAATTCGTGTTTTTGTTGTTTCGAAAAATTAATTAAGTCGGAATTTTTGATATTCAGTCTATTGAAACTCTGTATTTTGAAAATAGTAATTATAAACGTTAGGAATATTGAAATTAGGAATAATGATCAATTTTAGTTGTTATATTTGGTGTTTTGAACCATTCTCAATTATGATAAACGGTATTTTGAAATTCGTATTTATGAATTTCAGAATAGTTTTTCGTATTGTCCTAGTGTACCCATTTGGACAATATGAATAATCTAAAAGAAATTGGAACAAATCAAACTATATACCTTTTTTCTCTTATTCTGCAAGATAGTTTTCACACCAGATATTGTGGCCTCACAGGTTAGAGGTAATATTGTGTTCAAGCGCACATGCAGAAACTGTTTCCACATGTCCTCTGCGCTCAACACTTCATATTTAGTTTCTTCAAACTTGTCATGTACAAGAAAATGAGCTTTCATTTCTTTTTTTTCATTGACTATTATCACCAGAGGGTTGTCCGTTATATCAACATCCTAAAAAGAAGTTGTTTGGTTAGTATAATTATTTAACTTAGAAGAATTAGATAATGCAAAAATTTATTAAAATTTTCCTATGCAGGAATATTCCATGTTTAAATATCAACATCAAGTACATTAGTCATAGCCTAAAAACCATGGAAAGTGTGCATCATTAAGAAAAGACAAGGCAGTAACCAGAGAGAGCAGTTGGGGATGACAAGACAATAATTTTACCTGCAATATTTCCTTCATCGTTGTTCCAGTAGTCAAAGATTCGCCGAACCTTATTACACCGCATAGTTCTACCTCGGCAGGAAGGTTGAGCAACAATTGTCGATAAGTGTTCTTCTCATTTTCAAATAACTCTAAGCTCAGTCCAACCACGAGCAGCGTCCCATCGTACATGAGGCCGTACAGACATCCTGTTGTTTCATTTGTGTCTATAGAAGACAGCCTCTAAAAAACATTTATCAGAGTCATTAAGTAATATTTAATTAATAGCATTTTAAATTTTAAAAATATCAAACCGATTATGTGGTGACTTGAGATGATGACGTATGTAATTAAACAATATTTTAGTAGTATTACGGCAAAAGTTTATGATCAAATAAAAGACAGAAACTTTATTTAGTAATAAAGACATAATTTGGTACTTTTCATGGCGTTGTTTTAACAAAATACAATAGTTTACCTCAATAACATAATTTGATATTTTGAGACGTGGTGACATTTTATATGAATGTTACCAGGCACGGGCCAGATGACACTGTCACTGTCATTTTATTAAACTATAGTTGCCAGCGCTCAAACTATAACATAAATAACCATAGTAGAAACTAAAAATGCATGAGGGCGGGAGGGTGGGACTGCATCCTGCATGAAGCCTGGATTTTTGTAGCGGAATTAAAACTAGATATTTTTCATAACACTTAAGGCGCGGTCTTATCTCATATTCCCAAAAATTGGTTTCTTAGAACGTCGAGTATGACGTAATGTAATAAAAATAAGCAACGCGAAAAATACAGTGAACAGAGAAGGGTATAAAGAAGAATTTAAACCGAACAGAATAATAAATAAGAGTTTGATATTCCCAATAAAAATTGGGAAGTTGTAGCACAAAAATAAACTTTGACGTCGAAGATCTCTGTATTTCCAGCGATAACAACAGTTTTTTTTTAAGAATTTAGTAGGTTTTCCATTTTTTAAAACTTTAACCGAACCATTATTTAATTTTATGTCTATATTTTAAATAATCTAAAGAAAAGCAGTAAAATAAATGCCCATTCGCAGCTTACGTCACATTTCAACACAAATGTCATTTTTTCAATTTTCAATTTTATTGACGCTCCATAGTGGTGACAATAGTTTACGCGGTCATATGCGATTAAAATCGTAGTCAGTCCGCGTCTTAACTTTTTTTTAACAAAGTAGTTTGGTCGACAATCTTTTGTTCTCGGCAGTGGCTTATTTCAAAAAACCGGCCAAGTGCGGTTGGACTCGCCCATGAAGGGTGGCGTAGTAGCAAGCATAGAGGATATAATTATATTGAGATTAAAATACGATTATTAATTGTTTGATTATTAATTCGAGTCAGTAAAATGACAAGTGCAACTGTCACTGATACATACAAAATGAAACAAACCAGGAACATTGGAAACGTCATTTTACAGACTCGAATTAATAATCGTATTTATAGTGACTATAGTAAGTAATATACACAAACAATAAAAATAACTTTACTTTTCATAGTGTTTGTATGAATGGCAAAGTTATATTTGCGGTTTTTGAAAATGTACTATATCTCAAAAATCTCATCCAAACCAATTTTCGTTGGAAGTTTTTGTTGAGGTCTACATTATATATTTTTTTTATATAGTTTTATTATTCTCTTATTTTAGAAGTTACAAATGTGTGTACCCCCCCGGGTACACACATTTTACCAGTTTGGAAGTGTCTCTCGTGCAAACTGTTCAGTTTAGAAAAAAATGATATCAGTAACCTCAATATAATTTTTAAAGACCTATCCATAGATACGCGAATGGGTTTGGTGAAAAAAAAAATTTTGAGCTTCAATTCTAAGTATGGGGGGCACCACCAAAATTTGTTTTGTTTTTATTTTTGTGTGAAAATCCTAATGCGGTTCACATAATACATCTACCTACCAAGTTTCAACAGGATAGCTCTTATACTTTCGACAAAAAGTGGCTGTGACATACGGACGGACAGACAGACAGACATGACGAATCTATAAGGGTTCCGTTTTTGCCATTTGGCTACGGAACCCGTATCTCAGATGCCTTCTGATTGTTGTATTTTGTTTTTATCACTACCATCATCAATCATCACCATCAGCCTCTAAAGGCGCTCCCTCACCGCGAGTATTCACCTGTTATAACATAAAAGTTCGAATGTTCGAAATGTAACGTTGCTTTACAGGTGAATGCTCGCGGTGAGGGAGCGCCTTAACAGCTCGTTCCAACTTGGCACAGGTTATAGTGACAGAACATTATACTAGGACGCTATTCACACTTATCGGAAACTGATTTTGTGTCAGCTCCGACAAGAAATATCGTGTGTTTTGCCAGCCCTCTACGGCCGGAAAAAAAATCGTGTCGGATCTCGCTCGCCTATGATGAAGAATGGCTGAATGGCGTTGTTCACTTTGTCGGATGGCGGGTTGCATTTTGGTAGTTTATGTTCACTGATATTTGAGCTAAGGTAATAAATAGATGAGAGATGGTCGAATATAGTTATCGACATTCTAAAATAATTGTAAAAGCTTAATTTCGTCACTTCTCAATTCTGTTATTAAGTTCTGAAATGTAACCAAATGAATTTTTATATAATAATAAAATACACAACAAGAACTTTGGCGACGTCCATCGTACATAGTCGCCTCGCGTCAATTCTTCGAACGTGGCCGACTTCCGATTATTTAATCGTGTGTGTGAACACAGGCCAGGGATGTCAGACGGTCACTCAGAAACTATTGTACCGAGCTGGCTGAGAGCTGGTTTTGAAAACGAAATACTGGTACCCCTGTGCTCCGCTACGGCGCTGCCAATACTGATACCTATTTTTTTTGTTTAACCTTTGTTGTCCCACTGCTGGGCAAAGGTCAAATGTATATGGTTTCCTAGAAATACTGATATATTTGTAGGAAATCACATACTAATTTATTTTTATTTTTTTTCATTTTTCGTGGACTGTTAACAGAGGGCAGTAAACAAGCAGTTTTACCACCCGTACAGTGGATAAGTGGATAAATACTATCAACTGACTGTGATTTTTTGTCCGTGTTATATTTGAATTTGTGGCAACTTCGAAATAATATTCTGAACTGGCATCCCTGCCAGTTGACGGGATAAAACGCTGACTCTGCGCATCAGCGGAAAGGACGTCGTAGTCAGCATGGACAGGGTAAAACCTGCTTTCTTCGCACACGACAGCTCTCCTTCCGCTGATGCGACACCAGTCACCGCCTCAGTACCACCAACGGACGAGACGCCGCCTAATTCTACTCCACATGCCGCCGCGCCGCAGACTCCATCTAAGGCGGCGTATACCACTCGCTCAGGCCGCCGAGTTCGCTTCGCTCAGCCCTTTGATCTGTAATCCCTTGCTGTATTTTTCTCCGTAGGGGGGTGGTGTGGCAACTTCGAAATAATATTCTGAACTGGCATCCCTGCCAGTTGTCATTCAATCATTCATTTCCTGTATCAACAGGATTCATTCAGGAGATTTGATTCGGTTCATGGCGGACGAAAAAGAACGAATATAGGGTTTTACCTTAGAACCTCTAACTCAGGAGATTTGTGTTATTATAATTATATTATTATCAAAGTACCTGTATAGTTATGTGTGTCTGTCAAAGTAGTGCAATAAACCTAATTGGAAACTGATACCCAAAACTTCATGTCCAGAAAACAAGTTTTTTTTATTACTCGATTGTACCATCAATTTTGTCGTTATTCTGTATCGTCGGTCAATGGCCAATCTTGGTATTGCCTACAAGGACCGAGTAGTTTAGGTATGTACAGCTTGGCAAAAAACAGTAGAAAACCGGAAGTCGCCACTGTGCTCTCGCTACCAGCACTTTGAATGATTTTATTTAATTTATTTTCACTTATTACGTTAGTTTTATGGCACAATAATAAATCTAGCAAACCTGCGTCTTTGTTTACATCAAATATTTTAAAACGTTGTCAGCAAATAAAAAGATTAGTTCTGTTTCAAGACGTTCTGGCCAAGCTGTATGTACATGGTACGTGACATATTTACCAAGAAATTGGTACGTCTGACACTCGTCTGACATCCCTGACATAGGCGCCGACATCCAATTAATATATGGATCCGACAACTGACAAGTGGGAACGAGCTGTTACTGTCCCACTGCTGATACACAGGCCTCCTCTCTGTGAGGGGGAGTGGGCCATGATCCACCGGACATTTCATTCCGTGGACAATGAATCAAAAAATGGTTAATTATATTTTTTAGGGTTCCGTACGTCCGAATACAAAAACGGAACCCTTATAGGATCACTCGTGTGTCCGTCTGTCTGTCGCTTACAGTCAATTATCTCCGAATCTACTAGACCGATTGGGTTGTAATTTGGTACACATATCAATTCCTGTGACCCAAGCACAGAGGTGTGACGTGAATAGATGAAATCTGTATGTGGGAGGTAATTTTTGGGGGGGAAGGGGAAAATGAAAAAAAAAAAAGTTTTGAAAACTGCATCGTGTGACATATCAAATGAAATGTCTTGTTGAGACAATCTTAAATATTTTTTTTTTGTAATTTTAAAATAAATAGTTTCCAAGTTATTCAAGAAAATAGACGAAATTTGAATAGGATAACCTATAAGAAGTCCATATCTGTATATGGGAGGTAATTTTGGGGGGGGGGGAAGGGGAAAATTTAAATAAAAATATTTGAAAACTGCATCGTGTGACATATCAAATGAAAGGTATTGTTGAGACAAACTTAAAAGTATTTTTTTGTAATTTTAAAATAAATGGTTTCCAAGTTATTCAAAAAAAAATAGACGAAGCGTGACCATTCCCCCCCCTCATCTCCGAAACTACTTAACCTAAAATTTTGAAAAAAATACAGGAATTAGTTTTCTACTTATAGATTATAGGATAACCTATAAGAAGTCCATATCTGTATATGGGAGGTAATTTTGGGGGGGGGGAAGGGGAAAATTTAAAAAAAAATATATGAAAAGTGCATCGTGTGACATATCAAATGAAAGGTATTGTTGAGACAAACTTAAAAGTATTTTTTTTTGTAATTTTAAAATAAATGGTTTCCAAGTTATTCAAAAAAAATAGACGAAGCTTGACCATCCCCCCCCCCCTTATCTCCGAAACTACTGAACCTAAAATTTTGAAAAAAATACAGGAATTAGTTTTCTACTTACAGATTATAGGATAACCTATAAGAAGTCCATATCTGTATATGGGAGGTAATTTTTGGGGGGGAAGAGGAAAATTAAAAAAAAAGAATTGAAAACTGCATCGTGTGACATATCAAATGAAAGGTCTTGTTGAGACAATCTTAAATATATTTTTTTGTAATTTTAAAATAAATAGTTTCCAAGTTATTCAAGAAAATAGACGAAATTTGACCATTTCCCCCCCTTATCTCCGAAACTACTGAACCTAATTTTATTAAAAAAATACAGAAATTAGTTTTCTACTTATAGATTATAGGAAAACCTATAAGAAGTCCATGATATTAAAATTAACATGGGAAATCACTCAATATTGTGCGTACCAATTTGGGTCAGATTTAAAAAAAAACGTGATAGGTAACATCGTACGGAACCCTCTTCACGCGAGTCCAACTCGCACTTGGCCGGTTTTTTTTTATAAATGACATACCTCTATATAGTAATAAAAATAACAAAAGGGCAAAGCCATACAAATTGCTTAGATGTTTTGATGTATTTTTGTGATCATGTAAATTAACGTTTTAAGATTTTTTTTTAACTCGCTTTTATATTAGCGTCACTTGTAACTATGTATACTTTATAATCATCATATCAGCCGCGTAAGACGTCCACTGCTGAACATAGGCCTCCCCTTTAGACTTCCAATAGGACCGGTTGTAAGCGGCCTGCATCCAGCGCGCAGCGTGATCCTGTGGCCTTCATAAGATCGTCTGCCCACCTAGTGGGTGGACGTCCTACGCTGCGTATACAGGGTGATTTGTTATTCGATGCGGTCCTTGAAATGAGTGATACTAGACCTTATTTGCAACAATTTTAACCCCGACAATATGGGGTCTAAACTGACTGGTTTTAGAGATATCGAACTTTAAAGATTTTTCGAAAAAATTCCACCTCTCCCTCATTAAGTGCTTATTGTTAGAAATTAACGATAGTCACCACTTAGAATTTATGCTTTTCTGATAGAATATGAACGACTGAATCTACTGAATACAAGTTTGTTATAAAAATAATCATATCTTGGGAAATTAAGTGTCATAAAGTTTCTGTTTTGAAGATTTCTGAAAACTTTCCTTATCTTTCAAAGCATATTTTTCAAAATAAATGTATGACACTTGGTGTACAAATTACAGGAAAAACTTCCTTGTCTCATCACTTTTCTAAAATGGTGTCACAGTATCCACTTTTAGTTAGTGCCTTACCAGAAAATTAGGGTTGTTATTAACAAAGTAGTAAATCAAAGAAAATCGGTTCTAATGTTTTTTCGACCCAACATTTTTTTTCTGTGGTTTTGGTCCAAACTGCTGTCTGATATTGGCTTTTTGAGTCAATGCGCTTAATTTTGGTCAATCGCATCAAGCAAAATCGGTCTTTATCTGGAGTATTTTTACCTGTCCTACAAGTAGGGTGACCCAACTTTTATGCACGCCAGTTTAGTTTTTTTTTGCGAAACCAGAGCTTTTAAACATTCCGTTATTGTACATTTGTTTCAAGTAGCTGTTTCAAATGAAAGAAAATTGATGGTTTGACTATCTGGTCCATAGGTAAAAATATTCCAGATAAAGACCGATTTTGCTTGATGCGATCGACCAAAATTAAGCGCATTAACTCAAAAAGCTAATATCAGATAGCAGTTTGGACAAAAACCACAGAAAAAAAATGTTGGGTCGAAAAAACATTATAACCGATTTTCTTTGATTTACTACTTTGTCAGTAACAACCCTAATTTTCTGGTAAGACACTAACTAAAACTGGATACTGTGGCACCATTTTAGAAAGGTAATGAGACAAGGAAGTTTTTTCTGTAATTTGTACACCAAGTGTCATACATTTATTTTGAAAAATATGCTTTGAAAGACAAGGAAAGTTTTCAGAAATCTTCAAAACAGAAACTTTATGACACTTAATTTCCCAAGATATGATTATTTTTAGAACAAACTTGTATTCACTAGATTCAGTCGTTCATATTCTATCAGAAAAGCATAAATTCTAAGTGGTGACTATCGTTACTTTCTAACAATAAGCACTTAATGAGGGAGAGGTAGAAATTTTTCGAAAAATCTTTAAAGTTCGATATCTCTAAAACCAGTCAGTTTAGACCCCACGTTGTCGGGGTTAAAATTGTTGTAAATAAGGTCTAGTATCACCCATTTCAAGGACTGCATCGAATAACAAATCACCCTGTATGTATACTTACTATGTAAAAAAATATTGGAATCTTAATTTGACCCACTTCCCGGTCTTCGATTAGGATGAAATTTTGCACACGCTCTGAGTTCTGATGACAATACATGACTAGCTAAGAAATGTCATTACAAATCCTCTATGGCGGCCTCCCCAAGATGGCGGACTGGCTGTTTGAAATGCACCCCTATGATATGGGTATCAAATGAAAGAGTTTGCTGTCAGGAACACGAAAAAAATAGTCACGTGACTTAAATCCAACATGGCGGACATCCAAGATGCCGCCATCTTGGATGTTTGAAATGCACCCCCATGATATGGGTATTAAATGAAAGGGTTTGCTGAATGGGATACGAAAAAAAAATCACGTAACCTAAATCCAACATGGCAGCCGTCCCAAGGTGGCGGATTGGCTATTTGAAATGTAGCCCTATGATTTAGGTATAAAATGAAAGGGTTTGCTGAAAATAATGCGAAATGACATTTTCTTACCATGTCATGGGTATCTCGAGGCGCGGCGGGAAGAGCTCCGGTGCGATCTCAGGGCAGTATGGAGGGGACGACTGTCGCAACCGAGGTCCGGGCACGCCGCAATCGCGGCGGTAAGACCCCTCTTTGAGGAGTGGCTGGAAAGACGTCACGGCGTATGTACGTCAGGATTGAGGAGCCACATCAGATTTTAAAAATCTGATTTCACCATTATTTAGCAGCAATGTAGCTGATTTTGCAGCACAAATTCTAGATTTAGCAGCAAAATATATCACTAGTTATATTAATGCAAAAGTGGCTCCTCAATCTAAACGTTTGAATTGAGGAGCCACCTTGGATCTCGGTAAGTAATAGATGCACATTGTTGAAACTTTTGCAGCATTTAGCAGCAATTGTGCATATTATCGTCTAAAAATTTGGCTACTGTAGCGCTAAAATCAAAGAAAATACAATAGTTTTAGTGTGGCTCCTCAATCTAGACGCAAGAGCTGAAATTATGTTGGATGTGAGCGATCAATTAATATATTCAACATAATGATCATTTAGCAGGTGTTGTGTTTGTTTTTGCAGAATAGGAATAAAATGGTAAAACAGAGTAAATTTTTTAGATGAACGTATTTTCTTTGGCTCCTCAATCCTGACGTTCTAATTGTATATTTTTGACTGTAGCCACCTGAGTTCTGAACGGAATCTAATACCAGCTAGACTAACATTTAGCAGAAATGTCTGCTAAAGATATCTGCACAATTCAGCAATGTACATATTTTGGATTCTGAGAAAACAATACTTAACTATTTTCTTGTAAATTCAGTTGTAGGGTGACCATGTTATACTCGTATTAATGAAACCAGTATAAGTAAATTATTATTTTTTTCTTTTCATAACAGGTTATTTCTATCGTACCTATGGATGTGCCGTTACCAGCAATATTGCCCAAATTGGGAATATAAGTGGCAATATTGCCGGAGCGGAAATATTTGGGAATATTGCTTAGTTACAAACCAAATTACGTACGGAAACTCAATTTACAGGCAATCATCTACATAATATACAATAAAATATGATTAACAACTCTTAGTAGGTAGTTTTCATAAAATGGACTTAATGCCGGTAGTGGCAATATTGCCACCAGGCACATCTAACTAGCGTATAGACGCCAGCAGGTCAACCTACCCGAATCTGTCAGATTTAACCAATTAAACATTATCCTTCCACTGTTGTGATAAGGTTGAAAATCTATTATAGAAATCTGAGTGTGGCAATTTTACCCAAAACCATATTTTATTGTATATAATGTAGATGATTGCCTGTAAATGCTAACTTTAAGTGTTGTACATAATTTTTAGGTTTCCGTACGTAATTTGGTTTATAACTAAGCAATATCCCCAAATATTTCCGCTCCGGCAATATTGCCACTTATATTCCCAATTTGGGCATTATTGCTGGTAACGGCACATCCATAGGTACGATAGAAATAACCTGTTATGAAAAGAAAAAAATAATAATTTACTTATACTGGTTTCATTAATACGAGTATAACATGGTCACCCTACACACTGAATTTACAAGAAAACAGTTAAGTATTGTTTTCTCAGAATCCAAAATATGTACATTGCTGAATTGTGCAGATATCTTTAGCAGACATTTCTGCTAAATGTTAGTATATCTGGTATTAGATTCCGTTCAGAACTCAGGTGGCTACAGTCAAAAATATACAATTAGAACGTCAGGATTGAGGAGCCAAAGAAAATACGTTCATCTAAAAATTTACTCTGTTTTACCATTTTATTCCTATTCTGCAAAAACAAACACAACACCTGCTAAATGATCATTATGTTGAATATATTAATTGATCGCTCACATCCAACATAATTTCAGCTCTTGCGTCTAGATTGAGGAGCCACACTAAAACTATTGTATTTTCTTTGATTTTAGCGCTACAGTAGCCAAATTTTTAGACGATAATAATTATGCACAATTGCTGCTAAATGCTGCAAAAGTTTCAACAATGTGCATCTATTACTTACCGAGATCCAAGGTGGCTCCTCAATTCAAACGTTTAGATTGAGGAGCCACTTTTGCATTAATATAACTAGTGATATATTTTGCTGCTAAATCTAGAATTTGTGCTGCAAAATCAGCTACATTGCTGCTAAATAATGGTGAAATCAGATTTTTAAAATCTGATGTGGCTCCTCAATCCTGACGTACATCACGGCGTCCTGACTTACCGCATGACGCAGGTCCTCACCGGACACGGAAGTTTCGGGAGGTTCCTGTGTCTGATAAGGAATGAAGAGACGCCCGGGTGTCACCACTGCGAAGATCGCCCGGAGGACACGGTGGAGCATACGGTGCAGGACTGCCCCGCTTGGGCAGAGCACCGCCGTGTCCTCTCGGCGGCGATAGGCGGAGACCTCTCGCGCCCGGCATTGGTCGAGGCCATGCTGCGGGGCGAGACGGAGTGGGAAGCGGTCGCCTCCTGCGAAGCAGTTATGCTCGTGAAAGAGGAGGCAAGCCGCGAGAGAGAGAGGACAGCGTCCTCCCTCCGCCCCAGCCCCAGTGGTAGACGCCCACGGCGTGGGACGTCGCGGGACGATCTCCGGCCACCGTAGGCGCGGGCATGCGGGCGGCGAGTAAAGGGCAACTCGCCACCCGACCATGGACCATGCCCGGGTCGACGGCGCGTTGTGTTCCACGCGCGCCTCAAGGAGTGTCAGCATGATGACGGGGCCCCCCTCTAGAGGGCCTCCTGTGCCTGCCGGGGTCGCGGGACTTATCTCATTACCGTGACCTCGGGACATAACGGGCTATTGAAGGACACCGTGGATTTTAGTCAGTACAAGTCTGACAGTCCCTCCCGCCCTGCCGGGGGTGGGAGGACTCATTTGATGATATTACCACGCAAAAAAAAAAAAAATGTCATGGGTATCAATCAATAAGGTTCGACGAGAGGAATACGTACGAAGATTGTAATTTTTAGTGCGTGCTAAGAGTCTGTTTTTTAGATTTTGAAATAAATAGCAATTATTCATTATATTTTGTCTAAATAATCTATTCAAGTTTAATAAAAAGTTTACCTTGCAACATTTGTTGTAAGCTAAGGGATAAAGGAAACAATACTGACATTGTTAACTTTTATTTTTTACTTTCTAATTCATAATTCTTGATGCAGACATCTACAACTTCTTCAACCACTCTGGCTCTTTCTTTGGCCATCTTAAGAGCTTCTACCTCACACTCTAGCGAAAGGTTGCAGCCACCAAACTTTTGAATGCCACAAAGAGTACCTTTGTTATAGCATGTTATTAAATTTGCACCAATACCTCCACACATTTCTTCTTCATATGATGAGGGGTCTGCTAAAACAATATTGCTGTAGAAAATAAAAGCATTAGTCATCATAATATAGACATAACTATCAGTTTAGTATGACAATGGTAAGTTTAGGTTTCACCTTTGATCATGTTTGTATAGAGCAAAGCTTGTCGCCACTGGCAATCCATGAACATTTAGTTTTGTTCTCACACTTGCATCCACAGAGACTTCTTCTGTTTCTGGATCATATGTTACTGTTGGAAGAGTTACTGAAAATTGACATTATTAAATTATACCTACATTATTCTACTTGTCTATTTAGATTTCAAAAACATAATTGTATAATAGTGATTGAAAAGTTCAACTTACATGTTTTTAAGCTAGCCATCAATGTCATAATGCAAGCATCAACCAAGCTGCCATCATTATCAATACAAACCATATCGCAGTACAGCACCCAGGCCAACTTATCATGTACTATGCTTAGGTCTTTTAGATCAATGCATTTAGAATTTATGACAATGTCAGAGACAAGGGTACTAGTGACTTGAGCGCTGTCTGAAGGGGGCCCAGGCCTATATTTTGATGAACATAATGGTGGTATTTCCACATTTGTCACCAGAAAACCTACATCTGGTTCTTCTGCTTTTGGTGTTGCTAGTTCCTGCAAAGTATGAATAAAAAATATAAAAATAAAGTTGTCTTGCTGTAATAAGATGCATCTTTCATAGTTTAGATGATATAAGGTTTACCAGCTTGATTCCACAAACGACTGTAGTGTTCCCGCATTTGACTACGGCCGAAGCATCAGCTGCTTTTATAGAATTAACATTTAATTTGATGTTTCGTTGCTCATGAAATGCTCTTCCATCTGGCCGAATGTTTCTCGATAAGTAGTCGTTAAAATATTTAACAGGGTGAATAAGTCTGTAATTAATTGGATATAAGTACCGTTTTAATCAGGGGCTTGCTTGATTACCGAATTAATCTGTGTGATGATAAAATTTACTCACTTGTATATTTCAGCCATATTCTTGTTACTAATCAGAATTAATCTGTTAATCCTCAATGTTAAAGTTTTCTCAGTTTTAAAAAATATATTCTCAAGACAATAACAACCAAAAACGTGTAGGTAGTGTGTTTGTTGATTTTGGTCTTGACCAGTCTTGACTTTTTGACTTTCTTGACTGACATCACTGACAATCTGACCAGTGTTGCCAGTATGATTTCTCAAAAAAGTACGGTTGGCTTTCTGAAAAGGTACGGTTTTTAACTTCAAGGTACGGTTGGGTCGGGATACTTCTGCAAGAACTAGATCAGTTTTTTTTTCTTCTTGGAGTTGGTTGTCTGCGTCCATAGATTGAGGGATATGGTAAGTAGAACATTACCGATTGCCAATATCGAACACATTCATTTGTAAATCAATTAGAAAGAAGTAAAGTCATTAAATTCGATAATGGTGTAAATAAAACATTTTTTTGATCATAATTTATCATAGGAGTAGTGTAATGAGGAAGTTCAGATTATGACGCGATATTATTCTCTTTATTTAAAGGAACAAAAAGTATCGTTTTATTTTATTGTTTTTATACAAGTGTGCAAAATTCTGTTCTTTACATACCTGTCAGAAACTTGAAACTATTTTGAGGTCTAAAAAGACTTTGTAAATCGAAGTTCGAATAAATCGCAACTTGAAGAAAAAAAAAACTGATCTAGTTCTTGCAGAATTATTCCGACCCGTACGGTTTTGCTAGAATTTTGAAAAATACGATAGTCTACTCATATTCTACAGCGAAAATAAGTTGATTGTCAAAAAAAAACCTATGGAAATTATGTTTTAGAACTAAGAAAATTCCATTTAAGTAATTCGTGTCCATATTTTAGTGTCAAATGAGAGATAACCCAAACAGCCAAGTCTTATTTGGTTGGAAGAAAAAAGTTTTTTAAACGCAAATTCAGAATGTTGAGAAAAACAGGAGAAGGCGATTTTATTGTTTTTTTTTTACCCTTTGTAGTGAAAAATAAATCACTAGTATAGAAAAGGTACGAAAAAGGTACGGTCTACACAGAGGTACGGTTGTGGTACGATTGTGTGATGAATAGTACGGAAAACCGTACTTTTTGGTACGGTCTGGCAACGCTGAATCTGACATTCTGTTGGAAATTCTGCAAAATCAGGCATTGCATGATTGCAAGCCAAGAATAGAACTCTTACGTCGCGTCGATGTCAAATAAAAAATAAAAAACTTTATCCATTTTGTTTTTTGTTAACTTGTTTAACGTGAAAATAACGTAACGTGAAAATGAGATACACTAAAAATAATTAAAGGCAGAAACACACTTACGTGTCGTGGCGTGTCGTGACGCGCCAGAAGCATTCAGTTTCATACATTCGACAGAACGTGTTGCAACACGACACGACATGCAAATATGTCCCTAATATTAAATGTATGAAACCGATTTGATTCTGGCGCGTCACGACACGACACGACATGTAAGTATGTTTCCGCCTTAATACAAATCATTGCAGAATGTATTACCCATATTACCAGTTTACGAAGTAAGTTTGTGTCTTATGTTTCTTATCAATGGTGGCTAAACGTGAAACTAGTGTATGTGATTTATTCTCAATCTAAATTACTAGTGGAATATTATAACATCCATCTTAACTTTTTGTGATTAAAATAATCTGAGTAGAGCAAAAAAAAAAAACGCATTTTTATTAACATTGCCGAAAACATGCCAAAAACGGACTTCCACATCTGTCAAAATCGCGTGACAGCAGCAACTTGACTTTGACGTTTCTTTTTTGATTTGGTTTGGTGCACGAAGCTCCAAGGTGTGTGTATTTATGTAAAAATCCGAATTAATCGTCTTTTATCAATACCGGAATAACTAGATTTAGATGTAGAAAGTGATCATATTAGCCATTTTAGGTCCTGTGTGTCTTATTTTGTGAAATAGTTTCAGATCGCAATGGCAAAACCTAAGGGAGAGAGGAAAGGCAAATCTGCCATCAACGAAGTTGTAACCCGTGAATACACGGTTAATTTACACAAACGGCTTCATGGAGTCGGAT
This sequence comes from Agrotis exclamationis, assembly GCA_950005045.1. Classification (NCBI taxonomy): domain Eukaryota; kingdom Metazoa; phylum Arthropoda; class Insecta; order Lepidoptera; family Noctuidae; genus Agrotis; species Agrotis exclamationis. Next base: position 11,327,091 of record OX465425.1, on the reverse strand, counting down.
TTAAGAAACGCGCTCCGCGTGCCATCAAGGAAATCCGTAAATTCGCAGAGATACAAATGGGTACCCCCGATGTTCGTGTGGACACTCGCCTAAACAAATTCCTTTGGTCCAAGGGAGTCAGGTAAGGAATCAAATGTTTGAATATGTTATGGAGTTCAGTATAAAAGTGTAATTATATTTTTAGGTTGCATATAACACCACAAACAATGTAAATAATGCCTACATAACCTAAAAGTTGTGATGTTTTAAAATTATACTATTTTGGAAACATCATAACTTTTAGGTTACTGTTGATAAGTCTTATCAACAGTACCTTTGCCATTTATTGGTGATAAATAAATATTCTTGGAGTGAAAATACTCACCTGTGAAAGTCATAATGATTGTTGTAAGGAATTAAAATATTATGAAATTCATTTCAATAGCAGCCTATTAAAAGCAGAGGAATAATAAGTTGTTAAGTAGTAACTATTTTAGCAGGTTCCTAAGATTTGCTCATACTATATACATGCTATGTTCATGGGACAGATACTTAATTTAATGCAACTTCAAAAAGCTGAGTAATGAGGTTTTAATTATTTGTTTTGTTTATTTCAGAAATGTACCCTTCCGTGTCCGCGTGAGGCTTTCCCGCAGACGTAATGATGATGAGGACTCCGCACACAAACTGTTCACGTTAGTGACCTACGTACCAGTAGCCTCAATCAAGGGCCTGCAGACAGAAAATGTTGATGCTAGCCAAGAATAAACACTAAGTTTAAGCTATTACTGCAGTTTCTTTTCAAATCCTGGCTAGTAATTTTAAGTTTTTCAAATTTATTCAGATTAGGCAGAATAGTGAATAGGAGGATTTTAATTTTTTAGCTTTGTTGTATTGTTTGTTGTATGAGACTCACGTGACTAAAGAGTGATGAGTATGAATGTTGATGGATGAAGAGGAAGAGGAAGGCCAAAGAAAAGATGGATGGATTGTCTAAAGAATGATATGAATGAAAAAGGAGTAAATGATACTGTGACATCTGATAGGGGAGAATGGAAGAAAAAAAGTGTTGTGCCGACCCCAAGTAAAATGGGATAAGGGCAGGAAGAAGAAGCTTTGTTGTAATTGCAATCTCTAACATGACGGGCCTTTTAATGCACCACAATGTGTCATGTAAGTGCAGGGTCAAAATAACAGCACAAGTACAGGAGTCACATTCAACAGTGTCAAAAGCAGTGGGATACCGAATTAAGTTTTGATTCTTTCTTCATATACCCAGTACTTGCACTACAATAATAACCAATTCTTACTGCTAGGTAGAAATATACGGGCACGCCGCAATCGCGGCAGTAAGACCCCTCTTTGAGGAGTGGCTGGATAGGTGTCAGTGTCACGGCGTCCTGACCTACCGTATGACGCAGGTCCTCACCAGACACGGAACTTTCGGGAGGTACCTGTGTCTGATAAGGAGGGAAGAAATGCCTGGGTGTCACCACTGCGAGGATCGCCCGTAGGACACGGCGGAGCATACGGTGCAGGACTGCCCCGCTTGGTCAGAGCACCGCCGCGTCCTCTCGGTGGCGATAGGCGGAGACCTCGGGATTGGTCGAGGCCATGCTGCGGGGCGAGACGTAGTGGGAAGCGGTCGCCTCCTGCGAAGCAGTCTTGCTCGCGAAGGAGGAGGCAAGTCGCGTGAAGGAGAGGATTTGTTTTTCTCCTGAATCTTTATATAAATTACTGTATAAGTCAATGATAAATTATAATTTTCTAACTATTGAAGTTTCAAGAAGTTTCCCAAGCTTGACCCCTGTGAAACTCAAGAATTAGAACACCTAGCGAAGATCTGTTTTCTCCCAGATTTAGTCGCTAATTGGTCATTTGTCGCCAAGTCACAGATTTTGTCGGGTCTTAGTTTAGAAGATAAAATGGTTCATACAGATTTATATTTTTCTGTGCGGGAATCGAACCCGCGTCACGCAGCGCAGTAGTCAAACGCTCAGCCACTGCGCTAACCGTACCGTAACGTATTTCCGTCAGGTAAATTGCCAATACATATTTTTGGCTTTATTTCCTACCGAAATATAGAAGATGGGCCGAGTTGGTCCTATTTGCAGCCGGCGATCATTCGGCGGGCGATAGCCGGTTTGTCAGCTGGGTTGATTATTTTTTTTTATTACATCTGGGTTTGCACTTGACCCTCAGTCTCAGGTCAAAGCTGGTTCAGACAAAGCCCAGGATGGAGCGAGCTAACCCAGAAGAAGCCTCTTCACTCTAACTTTGAAGAGATTCGGGTTGTTTGCGTTCATAAGCACCGACGCAGGAAGTGAGTTCCACTCTTTTGCTGTGTGCGTTACCTTTTTAATATTTTCTATTATAATCCAGCCTACAGTTTATTATATAGGAAGTATATGAAGCAGCTTCTACTGGGTCGTTCCCAACAGGTCCATGAGTCTATTGTTCTCAAAAATTGAACATTCATACATTTGTTCCCAACGGGTCCACGACATTTAAAAATATTAAAATGTTTGTTCCCAATGGGTCCATGAAAATGTTTGGTACAGTCAACAACAAAAGCTTGGTTATAAGCTTAAAAACTGAAATAATGTTACTAACCAGCAAAAGTACTAGGCTGGCATAAGTTCAAGGTGGTTTTTATTTTAAGTTATAAGTATTTAATAATTTTTAATAGTCATAAAGTAAAAGATCAAGACCGGTCTAGTGCAGGTGTTCAATCAAATACATACCTCCTTGAACTTATGGTACCCTAGTACTTTGCTGGCAAGTTTTTCAGTAAACCTTCCTAGAATTATTAATTATATTTAAAACTAACCACCCTGTTTGAACTCATGTAAGCCTAGTACTTTATAAAATATCACATACGTAATAGAAGCTGGTGTAATTATTAAGAGGCCATTCTCATTTCATTGATGACTTCATTAGATCCGAGACTAAGCGGACGTGTCTTTTGTATCGGCTAATATGTGAAATCATTAAGTAATTACGATTAATATAATTACAATTATCTGCAACGTCAGTTGAATAAGTAAACTGTGTCGCGTGTGTTTAGTAGGTTACTGCCAACTGAGTCATTGTGCAAGATGAACTAAAATAGACAAATAGTGTTTGTGTTAGTCATGTCTAACCCAGGTTCTAGTCCTTTTGGCAGGAGCCAAATACTGAGCCGAAGTCCTCCAGTGTCGCCAATTGAAGAACCCCATCCTAGAGATCCAAGTCCACCAGCATCCACGGAGAATGAATTGCCGAGCGAAGTCATCCCTACGCCAGAGATCCAGAAGTGGATGGTATCAATAGATACCCTCCTAAATGACGTGTGCTCTATTGTTTCGGAAGTAAAAATGAACTCGGAACAGAAGCTCCGTGTCTCCACTCTTTGCCGTAGGGTCTCGAGTGGCACATCTCAGATGGCCGTTTTATACCAAGCCTTAAAACAGAAAACTATCCAGGCACATAGCACCATCCAGCACTTACAAGCACAGCAGAACGTTTCGAACTCCCTTCAACAATTCAAAGAGGTCGTCGAAACTAAACTCAAACCTGAAACTTGTTCATATGCAAATATGGTTAAGCAGCAAATCTGACCTCTGTTGCCATATTTCCAAGTGACAAGACTAAAACAAGTGACGACACCAAGAGCCTTTTACAAAAAATCATTTCGCCCGAAGAACTAAAATTACAAGTCCGTGGCGTGAGGAAAGTCAGAAATGGGGGCGTCATTATTAGCACCGATAGTAAAGGTGACATCGATAAACTGAAAACATCGGAGAAATTAGTGTCTTCAGGCCTTACGATCGAAGAACCATCCAAACGCCGTCCTAGGATCACTCTCATTGGTGTCCCCGTAGCTCTCACCGATAAGGAAGTCTTTGATTGTTTATATGAACAAAATATGTGTGATAAATTGCCGAATACTACTCGTGAGACTTTTCAGGAATCTATAAAAATGAGCCATAAATCGGGTAAGAAAAATTTTCCTACCTGTAACTATGTATTAGAAGTACCAGCTAGCATCAGAAAAATTCTTATAAATCAAGGCCGAATCTTTATAAACTGGACGTCGTGCCCTGTGAGAGATTTCACGATAGTCACCAGGTGCTATAATTGTCAGCAGTTTGGACACACAGCCAAGTTTTGCCGGGAAACTAGTCCTATATGCAATCACTGTGGAGAAACTGGTCATAGTTTCAAGGAATGCAACAGTAAATCTTCTCCCTCCCAATGTGCGACCTGTAAACGTGTCAAAAGACAATGTGACCATCCAACTGGTGATGCAAGTTGCCCGGCAAGAAAATATGCAGAAGTCAACTACATAAATTCAATAGATTATGAAGGCGACTAAGACCACAGCCAATATCTTTATTAAATAAGTGGTGGACTTGGACACTTAATCAGTGGTTACCTTTAATTTATAGTTGTTAATATGTAACTAGAATATAATTTATAATAAGAATGGCTGATCAGCTGATCATTTCATTATAAAATCAAACCATTGTTAATTATCGTCGTTATTAAACTATTTTTCTAACTTTTTAATATCATCACCTAGTTAAAACTGCAAGTGTTGCTTGAAATTGACATTCGCGCTACTAAATTTGACCCAGTTTCAAGTGCATACGACGCAAGATTTTATTTTTTGTTTCCTTAATTGTTAAGAATAGTTATTAAATAGTATTTGTTATGTTTACTTATTTTTATAGTCGATGAAGACATATCTGTATATTGATCTAGTTAATTTAAATAATTGTCCTATTTAAACTGCGATGAAGTGATGGCCTGAAACATAGGTTTGAATAAACTTAGTTCAGGCAGGTCACTACATATAATTTAGATCCCTAGTTAAATATGTTTACCTGTAATGAATATACTTTAGTTATTCACTAATTTTAATTTAGGCATTAATTAAACCATTATATAAGGCTTTACTATAATAACTTTCTGTGCCTAATCTATACAATCATTTGTAAAAAAAGTTAATTAGTAAAAAAATATTAATTTAATTTTTTATTAGTTTTTTAACCGACGAAAAAAAGGAGGAGGTTCACAATTCGACATGTATATTTTCTTTATTTTTTTTATGAATGACCATGCAATGCATAACTTTTCCTATCGTTGTCCGATTTCAATTTTTTTTTTAATAAAAAGAGTATCACTCAAAGTTGGTTCCATTTAATTTTCAAAAGTAAAATCGGTCTCTAAGGGTAGAAAAAAAGGAATTAATTGTCAATTTTCAGTTTTGAATCGATTCTGTTGAAATTAAGTTAACATGTAGTTCTGAGGACACTACTATATAGCAGAGATCTGGAGAAGATAAAATGATGTCGTCCCTATCATCAGGTCAACCCCAGATCCTTGTCGTGTTGTGGAGTCAGTTCCAAGAGGACCTCAACAGTTAACAGCAACTATACCGTATTTGGGCTCATTTCATTCATCATGATGAGGACTTTGTTTTTTTTCGTGGTAAAATCATCAAATGAGTCCTCCCAGCCCCGGGCAGGGCGGGAGGGACTGTCAGACTTGTACTGACTAAAATCCACGGTGTCCTTCGGTAGCCCTTTTGCGTACCGGATTCGCGGTATACGTATGTCCCGCGACTCCGGCAAAGACATAACTTGGATTTGACAGTCGTCGACGGTCTAAGAGTCAGATTTCAGTTCCAAAAGATCCTCAACAGTTATTGCAGTAGTTACTGTGACAAAAGTGAAGACGGGTTTCTCTATGTATTAAACACTTCAAAAAACTGAAAAGCTAAAAATAAAACCTATTTAACAAAAAATTAAACCGACGAAAGATCGTTAAAAAGGTTTTACATCACAAGCATTTAATCCAGTCGAAAAGATAACTCTGAAATTTTTTCTTTCTCTTACATGAAATCGTTTTTACTGACTGTACTTTTATAAATCTCGTGGACCCGTTGGGAACTCATGTAGGTAAATTCAAAACAATATTATAATTTGTCATGGAGCCGTTGGGAAACAGAGAACAAAAGAATCGTGGACCTTTGGGAACGGTTACCCACAAGATGGCTATCGAAATGCTCACTAAATAAAACTTATGGGGAATTTATTCAGCTTTTATTTCGTTCATACATGCTATGCCGCTACGACGCATGGTTTCCGAGATATAAGCAAAAAAACAAAAAAAAATGGTACCTTCAAACCCCTCCCTACCCCACAGCTCAAGGGCTAGGGGCGGGGACTTTTGATATGTTCATCTCCTAACTAGTCCGAACAAAGTTACGTAGTCAAAAATTGTAATCCGTAGCACCGGTAATAACATCGACCATGCACACAAGCTAAAATAATCCCTATCTCAAAAACTACTGAACCGATATTGATGAAACTTGCAGCATTCCCTAAGTTGAACAATACCTGATACTGATACTGCTAGCCTACATCATCCCACTGCTGGGCAAAGGCCTCTCCCCATCCCCATGACTTCCAATATACTGTGAAAATTGGAAGTCGTGGGGAGAGGAACAATACCTAGTACAAAAAAAAAAGAATTACTTAGATCGGACTTTTAGTTCCGGAGATATGCGAACACAAACATAAAAAACATACATACAGTTCTGAAATTTGGCATATTTGTTCAGACGCTGGCGCTGCCGCTGATATAGACTAACATATGCGAAAACTGGGCAGTTCTGAAAATATTGCATACATACGGGTTGAATTGATAACCTCCTTTTTTTGAAGTCGGTTAATAATGCAAAAATTTTGTGACGATCAATGGATTGATGGAAGGATGTTTGTTTATTACTCACGCAAAAACTACGGATTCGGATAAATGTGGCACATAGATAGGTTTCTAACCTGGATCCTAACACATAAGCGCTCATGTATACGACGCCGCCGCCGCCGCCGCGCCGCCACCGCGTCTCTAGGCTGTGTATACGGTCGCTACCGCGCCGCCACCGCGCCGTCGCCGCGCCGCCACCGCGATGCCAATTCACTAGTGTTTGATTTATCTAAAAAAGGAGGTTTCTCATTTCGGCCGTAATGTTTTTTTATGTTGTTCGCGGATAACTTCTTCGTTTATGAACCGGTTTTGATGATTCTTTTTTGTTGGAAAGAAGATATTTCTTATTATTTAGCTCCACTCGATTTCCCTGGTCTTCCATCATCAAACCCTAATTTCCATATCATGGGACCACCTTTGAAGTATTTTCTTTCCAAAAAGAAGATATCCGCGAGCAAACAAAAAAAACATATACCTACGGTCGAAATGAGAAACCTCCATTTTTAGATAAATAAAACACTCAATATCGAGGCATCGCGGTGGCGGCGCGGTGGCGGACCGGCGACGGTGCGGCGGCGCGGTCGCGACCGTTTACACAGCCTAGAGGCGCGGTGGCGGCACGGCGGCGGTGTCGTGTACATGAGCGCTAAGATAAGTATACTGTCTATCCCGTTAAGACGTTTCGGTGGATAATTAGCAAATTTCAAGAGGAAAACGCCGCGGGCATAAGCTAGTATAATTAACTAATTGTAAGTAGGTATATTTTTCTATTATAATCCAGCCAACAATTTATTATATACGTAGTATATATTTAACTGTATTCGAGAGAGTAGATAAGTAGGTACCTAACGTAGCTACTCTCTCGTATACCTACAGTTAAATTACTGAGTAGAAGGGGTCGTTCCCAAAGGTCCACGATTCTTTTGTTCTCTGTTTCTCAACGGCTCCATGACAAATTATAATATTGTTTTGAATTTGCCTACATCAGTTCCCAACAGGTCCACGAGATTTATAAAAAGTACAGTCAGTAAGAACGATTTCATGTAAGAGAAAGAAAAATGTTCAGAGTTATCTTTTCGACTGGATTAAATGCTTGTGATATAAAACCTTTTTAACGATCTTTCGTCGGTTTATTTTTTTGTTAAATAGGTTTTATTTTTAGCTTTTCAGTTTTTTAAAGTGTTTAATACATAGAGAAACCCGTCTTCACTTTTGTCACAGTAACTACTGCAATAAATGTTGAGGATCTTTTGGAACTGAAATCTGACTCTCAGACCGTCGACGACTGTCAAATCCAAGTTATGTCTAAAGTCCTCATCATGATGAATGAAATGAGCCCAAATACGGTATAGTTGCTGTTAACTGTTGAGGTCCTCTTGGAACTGACTCCACAACATGACAAGGATCTGGGGTTGACCTGATGATAGGGACGACATCATTTTATCTTCTCCAGATCTCTGCTATATAGTAGTGTCCTCAGAACTACGTGAATGTTGAAATGAAGTTAACATTATTAACTTCATTTCAACAGAATCGATTCACAACTGAAAATTCTGTCGGAAAATTGACAACTAATTCCTTTTTTCCTACCCTTAGAGACCGATTTTACTTTTGAAAATTAAATGGGACCAACTTTGAGTGATACTCTTTTTATTAAAAGAAAATCGGACAACGATAGGAAAAGTTATGCATGGTCATACATAAAAAAATAAAGAAAATACACCGTGTTCTTCACGTTATCCATAAACTTTAACAAATACTTCTATGGCTTTTACAAATCAAATCCAACAAAGGAAGTAGTACTTAAAAAGGCTTCGTTACAAAGATATTTGTAATTTCATTTAATGAAATATTGAGCTATGCAGTGAGAAAGTATCTTAATTTGAAATCTATCAAATACTATTTGCATTTCATTTGTTTCAGCCCGCCAAATGTTATGAATGACGTTGCCAATTCGGATAAAGAGGCATGCATATCGGGTTATTTACGTCTAGGTATTTAGTTTGTATGAAAATTAACAAAAAATAAAAAATAAGAATTTATTAATGTGTCCATAATGAAAAATGCTTACTTCCGTGGTTTGAACATCTGGTCGAAGTTTATGTATATCGTCCGGAACACGGTGTATACATGTCGAATTGTGAACCTCCTTCTTTTTTTCGTCGGTTGAAAACTAATGAAATGAGGATGGCCTCTTAATAATTTCACCAGCTTCTATTACATATTATGTGATATTTAATAAAGTACTAGGCTTAAATATAATTAATAATTCTAGGAAGGTTTACTGAAAAGCTTGCCAGCGTAAGTACTAGGGTACCAAGAGCTCAAGGAGGTATGTATTTGATTGAACACCTGCACTAGACAGACCGGTCTTGATCTTTTACTTTATGACGATTAAAAATTATTAAGTACTTATAACTTAAAATAAAAACCACCTTGAACTTATGCCAGCCTAGTACTTTTGCTGGTTAGTAACATTATTTCAGTTTTTAAGCTTATAACCAAGCTTTTGTTGTTGACTGTACCAAACATTCTCATGGACCCATTGGGAACAAACATTTTAATATTTTTAAATGTCGTGGACCCGTTGGGAACAAATGTATGAACGTTCAATTTTTGAGAACAATAGACTCATGGACCTGTTGGGAACGACCCTATCTTGTATAGTTTTCGAGGTACCTGCTCTTGAATGTCTGTAATTTGGGAAAAATCATTTTTAACTTTTCACATTTAGAAAGTTGTATTTGATATCCCTAAAGATCCAGAAAACAGCAATAGTCTTCTCAGACCCTCCCTTAACCACCTACAATGTAAAAACCCAAGTGAAACCTGCATCTTGAGGTGATGTGAGCCTAGCATTTTTTCCAAGAAGAAACGGTTAACTTATGTTTCGAAAATAGTCATTGCCTTGAAGATTGATCAGTTTTTTTGTAATTATACGTTTTCCTTAAGTTTGCCGTATATGATTACTTCCCAGAATTTGATCCTTATTAGCAACACTATCAAATAGTGTAATAATACAAGATGTGATTTTTTTTCCAAAACCAGCGGGTTCGATTGCTGGCCAGGATTATTAATTTTTCTAAAATCCAATGATGCAGTTTTAGTTTTCATCAAAATCGGCCTTGAGACTCCTTTAAACGTTTTTTGATATTCCTCATAGTTTCGGAAATAGCTATCCACGCCCAGTTGAAAAATTCACCCTGTACAGTGAAATTAGCGATAGCTTTGATTTCCACATCAGATGTTTCTGATCTTCGATTTTTATAAGTCAACAGGAAATGCCCATCAGACTTCAGACCGACATCTTTTGCTAAGACGTTATTCCTATATGTGTTATGGTGTAGCGGGGCTCTTGGAGTTCCACAACGGGTGTTCCAGATCTTCAATTTTTATACGTCAACAGAGAGTGCTCATCAGGCTGAACAACTCTTGCTAAGACGTCATTCCTTTATATGTTATAGTTAAGCTGGGCTCTTGGAGTTTCACACCAGGTGTTCCAGATCTTCAAATTTATTCTGGGAACAATTTTTGCTATGGCGCCATTTTTGTATCTCTTATAGTTTAGCAGGTCTGTTGCGGTTCTGCATCAGGTGTTCAAGTTTCCAAGATAAATTATAGCCTATATTATGTTAATCGGACTTAATACCTATACAACAACAAAAAAATCATTCAAATCCGTCCAGTAGTTCCGAAGATTAGCGTGCACAAACACACAGACAAAAAACAATTAATTACAATTTCGGGTTCGGCATCGATAAAATAACAACCCCTGCTACTTTTTAGGGATCCGTACGTCCGAATACAAAAACGGAACCCTTATCCCTAACTCTTAACCCTTATTCCTAACCCTTATAGGATCACTCGTGTGTCCGTCTGTCTGTCGCTTACAGTCAATTATCTCCGAATCTAGTAGACCGATTGAGTTGTTTGGTACACATATCAATTCCTGTGACCCAAGCACAGAGGTGTAACGTGAATAGATGAAATCTGTATCATCATCATCATCATCATCATCATCAGCCGGAAAACGTCCACTGCTGAACATAGGCCTCCCCCTTAGACCGCCACGCCGAACGACAATTCGCCACTTGCATCCATCGGTTGCCCGCGACCCTCACGATGTCGTCGGTCCACCTAGTGGGAGGCCTACCTACGCTGCGTCTTCCGGTCCGTGGTCGCCACTCGAGAACTTTTCTTCCCCATCGGTTGTCAGTTCTACGAGCGATGTGGCCTGCCCATTGCCACTTCAACTTGCAAATTTTACGAGCTATGTCGGTGACTCTGGTTCTTCGCCGAATATCCATGTTCCGGATTTTATCCCGCAAAGAAACTCCGAGCATAGCTCTTTCCATCGCTCGTTGAGTGACTCTTAGTCTCTCTAAAAGGCCAGCAGTTAGAGACCACGTTTCAGAGCCATATGTCATCACTGGCAACACACACTGGTTAAACACCCTTGTCTTGAGACACTGTGGGATTTTCGATGAGAAGATATCACGTAGCTTCCCAAACGCTGCCCATCCGAGTTGGATTCTTCGGGCGACCTCTTTCTCGAAGTTGGACCTACCTAACTGAACAATCTGTCCAAGGTAAGTGTAATGGTCTACAACTTCGAGAGTATCATTCCCAACAACAACCGGTACGGGTGCCACATGGACATTCGACATGACTTTCGTCTTGTCCATGTTCATTTTAAGGCCGACCCGTTGGGAAACGATACTGAGGTCGCTGAGCATAGCATTGAGGTGCTCCAACGATTCTGCCATGATGACTATATCATCGGCAAAACGAAGGTGAGTGATGTATTCGCCATTGATGTTGATGCCGAATCCGTTCCATTCCAAGAGCTTGAAAACGTCCTCCAAAGCGTTCGTGAACAGTTTCGGAGAAATAACGTCTCCCTGTCTCACGCCTTTCTGCAATTGGATTGGTTTCGTGCTCTCTTCCTGAAGTCGGATGGACATGGTGGCGTTTCTATACAAACACTTCAACACTTCGATATACCTATAGTCGATATGACATCGTTGGAGGGACTGCAATACTGCCCAGGTTTCGATTGAATCGAAGGCCTTTTCATAGTCCACAAACGCCAAACATAATGGCCGATTATACTCCTCTGCCTTCTGTATAATCTGGCGGAGCGTGTGTATGTGGTCTACAGTACTAAAACCTTTTCGGAAACCGGCTTGTTCGGGAGGCTGGAAGTCATCAAACCTGCGTTCGAGACGGTTCGTAATGACTCTTGAGAACAGCTTGTATACATGGCTCAGAAGTGAGATTGGCCTGTAGTTCTTCAACAAGGTGTTGTCACCCTTTTTGAAGAAAAGAACAACCACACTCCTGTGCCATGCTTCTGGCGTAGTACCTTCGAGTATGACGGAATTAAATAACTTCTGGAGGACCAGAAGTACCGGTTTTCCACCCGCTCTCAGAAGTTCTGTTGTGATTCCGTCTTCACCCGGCGCCTTGTTATTCTTTAGCTGTTTAAGAGCCATTCTAATCTCGTACAGGCTGATGTCCGGGATATCCTCAGTGTAGTGTCGAGTCAGTTTAGCTCTTGCGTCTCAAACTGTACTGACACTGGGTTGTCGTGTTGATGTGTATAACTGTCCGTAAAACCTCTCAAGCTCTCTCAGGATCTCCGGCTTCGTCGAAATAATGCTGCCGTCGTTAATCTTCAGCTTTGTCATTTGGCTTTGCCCAATAGACGAATTCTTTGCGAAGACTTTTGAGCCCTGGTTCCGCTCGATTGCCTCTTTGATCCGTGCCGCACTATAGGCACGCAGGTCACGTCGCATTGATTTAGAGATTCGTCTATTGAGTTTGCCATATTCCGACATGTCAGCTGAAGATTGCAGCCTCATCTCGGCCCGGTCTTGCATCAACTTGATGGTTCCGTTCGAGAGCTTTTGAGGCTTATTGCGGCGCGGGGTCTTAAAGAACTTGGACCCCACAGCTTGGACAGTTTCCACCAACCCATTGTTAATCTCGTCCACAGTTTCGCATTCGGTTAGGCACTGGAAGCGATTGTGCAGTTCGAGTTGAAAGTCTTCGGGTTTCTGGATGTGGGCAGGACCAGGTCGGAGCGTGGACTTCACCAGACGAGACCTTTCAAGCTTCACATTGATATTCAATGTGCCTCTGACGATTCGGTGATCGCTACCGGTTTTCACCTTGGCGATCACAGAGACATCACTGAATATTCGCTTCTTGGTCGTCATGATGAAGTCGATCTCATTTCTGGTAGTACCATCGGGGCTCATCCACGTCCACCTCCTGGATGGCCGCTTCTGGAAGTAGGAGTTCATTAAATGAAGTTCTTCCTTTTCCATGAAGTCGACCAGTCGCTGGCCCCTATGGTTTCGCTGCCCGTACCCAAATGGCCCCACTCTCAACTCATCGCCATTCCGTGCGCCCACCTTCGCGTTGAAGTCCCCCATAACAACGGTGAAGTATGTTTCGGAGGTATGTATGGCCTCGGATATCTCCTCATACAATGCCTCTACTTCATCATCAGAATGTGTCGAGGTCGGTGCATATACCTGTATGACCTTCAACGAATACCGGTTGGTTATTCTGAGTATAAGGTATGCTACCCTACTCGACACACTGTCGACTTTCACAACGTTGTTGATGAGGGACCTGCGGACGAGAAATCCAACACCACCCTGGGATTTACGGTCTCCTTCCCGGTAGAAAAGCATGTTGCCGGAATCTAGAACTATCGTATCCTGACCCTCTCTTCGGACTTCAGATAATCCCAAGATATCCCAACGCATTTTGCTCAATTCTTCCTCCAGCTCGATAATCTTCTCATTGGTCCTCAGTGTGCGGATGTTGTGTGTTGCCAGGGCCAAAGTCCGTTGGGGGTGGTAGCGGGGCATCTGCCGGGGATTCTTAGCACCCCCTGCTCCGCCGTTACCCGATCCGCTACCCAGACCAGGAATAGCGGAGCTGCCGGGGACTGGGGGCCGTGTGCTATTGTTGTCAATCATAATGGGGGGGGGGGGGGTTGCCATAATCCCCACGCTTGGCAGGCGGCTTGGGGATCGCAGTAAGGTCACCGAAAGTTTACAAAGGACGCTGCTGCCCGTCCTTCGGTGGCTGGACGTAGTTTAAGGACGTACCCGGGTCCAAATAATCTGTATATGGGAGGTAATTTTTGGGGAGGGGAGGGGAAAATTAAAAAAAAAAATTGAAAATTGCATCGTGTGACATATCAAATGAAAGGTCTTGTTGAGACAATCTTATTTTTTTTTTTGTAATTTTAAAATAAATAGTTTCCAAGTTATTCAAGAAAATAGACGAAATTTGACCATTCCCCCCCCTTATCTCCGAAACTACTGAACCTAAAATTTTGAAAAAAATACAGTACTTAATTAGTTTTCTACTTATAGATTGTAGGAAAACCTACATATAATAAGTCCATATCTGTATATGGGAGGTAATTTTTGGGGGGTAAGGAGAAAAAAAAAATGATAAATGCGTCGTGTGACAATTCAAATGAAAGGTCTTGTTGAGAAGATCTCAAATGTATGTTTTTGTAATTTTAAAATAAATAGTTTCCAAGTTATTCAAGAAAGTAGACGAAAATTGACCATTCCCCCCACTTATCTCCGAAACTACTGAACCTAAAATTTTGAAAAAAATACAGAAATTAGTTTTCTACTTATAGATTATAGGAAAACCTATAAGAAGTCCATGACATTAAAATAACATGGTAAATCACTCAATATTGTGCGTACCAATTTGGGCCAGATTTAAAAAAATGTGATAGGTAACATTGTACGGAACCCTCTTCACGCGAATCCAACTCGCACTTGGCTGGTTTTTTTTTATATATTTACATTGTACAGACACCACTTTTCTACAAATTTATTTTAAGTATAGATTTATGATGCTATTTGGTTTAGTGTCATGTTAGGATAATTTCATTGTATGACAAGGATAACATTTGGGCAACAGAAGTGGGTCAAATCTTATGAAACGACTCGAATCTAACGAAATACGACTTAAGTTGAAGATGTACCTAATATAAACTAAAATGAGTTTCTGCGCTATTTTTAACTGCTTCCTCGGTGGGAGGAAGACAAGAGATATCAAGCTTGTTGGTGGTCACCGACTTCAAGAAGTACTTATACTTGGGGGCATTGAGGGAGACTTCTTTAGCCGGAGCCCTATACCAGCTCAACATGCAGGTTTCATCTAGCTGTGTTCATTGTAGGTGGTGAGGGAAGGGTCTGAAAAGACTGCTGTGCTTTCTGGATCTTTGGCGATATCAAATAGGTACATGTTTTCTAATGTGAAAAGGTAAACATGATTTTTCCCAAATTACAGACATTCAAGAGCAGATACCTCGAAAACTGTACAAGATATCGAAATACTCACTAATAAAATAAAACTTATGGGGAATTTATTCAGCTTTTATTTCGCTCGCACATGTTATGCCGCTAGGACGCATGGTTTCCGAGATATAAGCGAAAAACCAAAAAATGGTACCTTCAAACCCCCCCTCCCCCGCAGCTCAATGGCTAGGGGCGGGGACTTTTGATATGTTCACCTCTTAACTTGTCCAAAAAAAGTTGTGTAGTCAAAAATTGTGTTCCAAGACTTTCCCTCTATAATAATTGATCGTTGACGTATTTTACAAGAATTTGGGTTGTATATTTAAAAAGGGTAAAATAAAAAACTTTTTCAAAAAAAATAACCGGCTTTAAAAGCAATCACAAAAAAGGATAAAATAACCTACATAATAACTTTTCTTTCGCAAGTCGGTGGCCAAAAAGTCAATGAAATAAAAAAAAAGCCACAGACTTCTAAAAGAAAAGTTATTATGTAGGTTATTTTATCCTTTTTTGTGGTTGCTTTTGAAGTCGATTACTTTTTGAAAAAGTTTTTTTTTTTAAATAGTAGATATTACGAAGTACAAGTACTAAGAAGAATTACATGCTTGCCGGGGTCGCAGGAATGTTAAGAAGTTAACGCGCCACTGGTACACAAGAGGCAATTAAAAAAGGTCAGTCAAGTCAGTTTAAAAAATCGCTTCGTGACTCACCCCCGTATCTATAAACAAGTCAAAGGTTCTACTTGAGTAAATGTCATTATTTAAGAGACGATTTATATTATGTAGTGTAATAATTGCTTGAAGTTTGAACTGTAAAAATATAGAATTCTTACCTTTGCTTCGTTTGACGGTTCCCACTTCGTTTAAATTTATGTCTATTGCATAAAAAAAACTTTTTCAAAAAAAAATGTAACCGCCTTCAAAAACAACCATAAAAAACGGTAAAAAAACCTACAAAATAACTTTTCTTTCGGAAGTCGGTGTCTTTGTTTTCTTTATTTCATTGTCTTTTTTTGCCACCGACTTCCGAAAGAAAAGTTATTTTGTAGGTTTTTTTATCGTTTTTTATGGTTGTTTTTGAAGGCGGTTACATTTTTTTTTGAAAAAGTTTTTATTTTACTCTTTTTAGTTTAAATATTCAACCCCAATTCTTGTCAAATACAACATGTGCACTAGAATTTTGTAATCCATAACACCGGTAATAACATCGCTCATGTACACAATAAGCTAATAAAATTCACTATCTCAAAAACTACTGAACCGATTTTGATGAAACTTGCAATATTCCCTAAGTTAAATGATACCTAGTACAACAAAAAAAGAATTACTTAAATCGGACTAGTAGTTCCAGAGATATGCGAACTCAAACTAAATCAGTCGATGCCTACTCCTTACTGTTAAGGAGTTCTACCTTCCATCATCAGCTCAGCTACATGAAATTATGATTACTATACGCAAGTACTTAAATTACTTCATAAAATTTGCGAAAAACGGTGTGTCGGCCTATAAAATTCGAGGATTGCCCTCGATTTCTCCAGGATCCAATCATCAGATCCCAACTTGGTGACTATGGAACCACCTCAGAAGTACCTCCTTTCGAACAAAAAAAGAATTTTAAAAATCGATCCACAATTGGCGGAGTAATCGTAAAAAAAAAAAACATACAGTCGAATTGATAACCTCCTCCTTTTTCAAGTCGGTTAAAAATGCATAAGTAATTGCTTAAGCTAAAGTAATTACTTTCACTTGACTATAGATACGGCTGTTACTATCCTTACTAGGTGCTTGTGTTATGTAATAGAACTCTTCGGTTCGATTTCAAATCAGACTTGACAAATCAAATTAGAACTTTGTGAGTAAATCTCTCTGATCATGACTTCGTTAGTTCACGATGGAGTTAACCCCTTTGAAAACGTAGGGGCTATCAAGGAACCCATTTTTAAGCACCTACGCTTTCAAGGGGAGCCTCATCGTGAAGCTGTCCCATATCACTGTAAGAATCTAAGGCTCCACACATTTTTGCAATACAATGATTCTCCGTTTGACTATAGATTTCAATTTTCAGGCGTCATCACACGTTTACTGTGAAAATGCTAAGTAATTACCTACTGCTGTAAAGAAACAATCCCGTGATAGACGACGGCGACGTAGGCTTAATTTCGTCATTTGGGTGTTAAACATTTTTTTTCGTAAATCCGCCTAAATCTCATCTCCGAAGAAATTGCCCACATACAATATTAGCCATTCAATCCAGTCCTGTCGTAAAACATAACGTCGGGTCCTGACCTATCCTAGTTATTAAATGGAGCCGTATGAGCTTGTAGCTACCACTCACAGTGCCGCTGTAGATATCCAGTAAGGAAGCAGTGAACGCAGCAGCTCCGAAAAGAGCTTTTTTGGTTGTTATGTTTTGACATTTTTTTTTAGCGTGGTAAAATCATCAAATGAGTCCTCCCACCCCTTACTTTCAGACTTGTACTGAATAAAATCCACGGTGTCCTTCAGTAGCCCTTTATGTTCCGGGGTCACGGTAATGAGATAAGTCCCGCGACCCCGGCAGGCTTTGGCCATCTAGAGGGGGGCCCCGTCATTATGCTGACGCTCTTTGAGGCGCGCGTGGAACACAACGCGCCGTCGACCCGGGCATGGCCATGGTCGGGCAGCGAGTTGCCCTTTACTCGCCGCCCGCATGCCCGCGCCTACGGTGGCCGGAGATCGTCTTGCGACGTCCGTCGCCGTGGGCGTCCACCACCGAGGGTGGGGCGGAGGGAGGACATTGTCCTCTCCCTCACGCGGCCCGCCTCCTCCTATGTTTTGACATTCCTGATACGAAAACAGTGAAACAATTATTCAGCGAGCACGGACGCCACACGACGCGCACACCGCGCACACCGTTATACGCAGCTGTGCCATGCAGTGCGTCGCGCCTCAAGAACCGTTACGTTAGAACTGTTAGCGCGCGACTGTCTGTGTTGGCGGGAAAATTATCACAGCGCTAACCGTAGCAACACCGCGCGGATTTTGTGTACAACATTAAACCTGCTCTCATTGGTCGACCACGTTGTAAATACCAGAAGGCCTACCATGAACTCTTAACGCGATCCAGTTTAGGCTGTGAGAAAGAGATGGTGCTAGACGACTTGTATAGCTCTGTCTCTTTCCCACAGCCTAAACTGGATCGCATTAAGAGTTCGTGGTAAGGCCGCTGTTTTGTTAGTGGTTAGTCATATGTTGTAATTTTTGTATATACAACATTTTTCAAATAAAGCATTATCCTTCTACAATCTGGAGTACGAGTATTCGTTCTATATCCCTACAATATTCTTCCAAAAGCTCCACAAATCTTGGGGACCGGCACTTCAAAGAGTATTCCCATCATTGGGAGAGTGTGGGTCTGCTTGCTTCCCACTTAATAATGTAACCGCTCCATTGTGCTCACTGGTACATTGTTACTTAACGCGTGTCACTATTCTGCAGGATGTGGCACGAAGCGGAGGTGTGCACGCCGACCGCAACGCTAAGCCTGCGGTTCACTTCCATTAGTACGGCTAAATCCATTACAGATACATCTCGCCTTACTATCTGTATTAAGTGTTCGTCTCGTACGTGTCATATTCTACCTGTGTGAGACATTGCACCTTCAAGTCATAGGCGTAGAGCTACGGGATCTGAGACAATCGTGTAAGTAATGTAGCTTTAAATCTATAATAGTGAAGGCCCTTCTAATGCTCTGTGTAGGCTTTACCTCAATTCCCCGTTTCATAAAACCGACTTTTATTTTCACTCCTTTGTTCACGCAATACGTTTGTTTTTATTAGACCCATTTTTTTTTTTTTTCATTTTTTAAATACGTTCGTCCACTCTAAGAATTTCTCCTATGTCGTGGAAAAAACAATCATAAAAACTTACATACACAAGTGCCTAGACCCGGAACAATTTCTTCTAGATAGTACAAATATTTGCTCCGTGCGAGAATCGAACCCGTAGCGCAGCAGTCCAATCATTCAGCTACAACCTCTTTTCTATACTTGTATAAGTTTCTTGTCCGTCTCACTTTTACTATTGGTCTGCTGAAAGAGAATTCTTAATAAAATAAACAGCACGAACCTTTGTGCTCTTGTATCTGTGTTTTCTGTGTACATAAATAAATGATTAAGGTCAAGGTAATGCTAGTAATTTCGTGTCCCAGTGTCTTGAGTTATTTATTGCTGGAAACTGTCATAACAAAAGTATTACGTAACAAATGAAATGAAGTACTGTATTAATAACTTTATTTTATTCATTCATCACAATTTTCAGTGTGTAGTTATTTATAATGTAACTCGACAGTAGATACAGACAGACATAATTTTTACCACTAACATTAGATCCTGTAACTTGAGTACTTCAATCATATTTCAGCGGGAACGTGTACGAAAAGCCGTAGCATGCGGTTGTCTACGAAACCGCTACGACTGTCCGTAGCACTCTAGCACGCTTGCTACGGCGGCTACGTGTGAGATGACGACGTTCCTTTTTTTTTTTTTTTTTTTTTTTTTTTTTTTAGGGTGGCAAAATCATCAAATGAGTCCTCCCGCCCTGGGTGGGGCGGGAGGGACTGTCAGACTCTTACTGACTAAAATCCACCCGTGTTCCGTCGGATGCCCTTTACGTTCCGGGGCCACGGTATCCTGGATTAAGAAAAATCCGCGACCCCGGCAGGCATTTGGCCCCATAAGGGGCCCCGTCGGTGACGCGTGAAACACGACGCGCCACCGACCCGGGCTTGGTCCTTGGTCGGACGGCGAGCATACCCATTACTCACCGTCCGCAAGCCCGCTCCGCCGCTGTGCCCTCTGCTGTTCAGAGGGACACGCGTTGGAGCGTCCACCCGACAGGCTATTTGCATACGGGCAAAGAAACCCCTTAGGCACACAGTGCCTAAGGAGAGTTTTTGCCCGCATCCCAGGGCGCACCGGCCCGAAAAACTGGTCTTCCCCCCGGACGTATCCGAGAGGGAACTCCAGTCCACGGGCGCACGTGGAGGTTTCCTGTCTTAGCACCCCATGACGACGTTCCTGACGCATTTTGTAGGGCCGTGTTCTAGTGTCCTTTAGCGACTAAGTTCACTTTCACGTTGAGGACAACGCTGTGGCACTTTACTTTCGACTAAGACTGTATGATGCTCGAGACTAAGGTGCTGTTATTTTTATTTATTTATTTATTTATTTATTTATTCACTAAAACATACAAATATCCTTACAGGCTAAACCCAATGCGATATTGTAGCAGTCTAAAAAAAGAAATATATAAAAAAATAATTACATAGTTCCGCTATTTAACTATAACAAATTTTATATGTAGCTGTTCTTGTAAATTCACCCAAAGAGCAACAGAATATATCAATCTCATCAGCAATGAGATTGAGAGTGCGGATCGCGCTGGTGAGCGGCGCCTCTCGCAGTAAGTTAGTACGCGCCCGCGGTACCGCCAGCAGCTGCGGCTGACGACGACATATGCAATGACCGTGGTAGACCCTTTGTCTGCAAACATGTAAGCTTTGTTGCAAATAAACTACAGATAAATAACGCCTTAGCACCTTATTATTAGCACCGTCAAAATAGACATTCAAAGTAATATTAATTCACATAAGGCAATAAGGCCGAGTCTTGTTTTGATTGAATTTCAGTGAAAAAGAAATGTCAAAAGTCCCCATTGGTTCAGCATGTCCAAAAAATCTTTTTTATGTGGATACAAACCTACACGAAATCAATGATAAAAGTCTAAGTGGGAGTGCAATAGTTAATAAGTCTAGTTTGTAAGTGATTAATAGTATTAATTTATTTATAATTATTATAGTAATGGTATCTATTCTATGTTATGGGCCCTAGTTGCCTGAAATAAAGGTATAAATAAAATAAATAATGTAGATACAATAATATTTATTTAGATTTTCGGCAGTAAATTAAATAGAGCCGAGCTTAGGGAAGTTAAGAAAGTGGGACAGTTTGTTTGAAATACCGCAATCTATTCTCAGTTTGTAAGTGGAAAAGTTTTGTTGGTTCCTCCCATGGGAACTATTTGATTGGTCACGATATAAAGAATCCCAAGTTAGGCCCTTATGTCCTGGTTCTATGACACCTTTGTGTAGTGGGGAGTGCACGATCGTTACACAGTAGACCTTGACTATGGTATACATAAGTATATGGTTCCGACTTGATCTAGTAAGGGAATAGGGATAATGTGGTATATATTATGGTAGCCATACACCATACTGCCTATCGTCCAATTGGCATGACGCTGCCGATTGGATCAGTTAGAATTGACCGTGTATGGGCGTGGAATCCATCAAATTGACATGACAGTTAAATTTGATAGGCTTGATCATGCTGATTTGATCCTTCCGATTGGATCAAATCGGCATGATCAAACTTCAAATCGGCAGCAGTGATACCAGCTTGGGAACTTTATAGCTAGATCTCGTTATTATTCGGTGACCGACTGCTACAATTTTATAAAACTTGTGGCACGAGTACTTATATCTTGATATATTTTGTCACCGGAAGAATTTCTATTTTTTTTTACTTCAACCCAAAACTGAACTATTTCTTCAGAATGCCACTTATATATATTTATGTAGAATGAGCCACTGTTGCATTATCTTGTCTTTCGACTCGGGACACTACTTGACTAATTTCGAAAGTCTCATGATGAAATGAAAAGTTGCTAGAAAAAGTAGCTAAAAAGTTTAGCCACAAGTTTTATAAAATTGTAGCTATCGGTCACCGAATAATAGCTAGATCTAGCTATAAAGTTGCTAAGTTGGCATCACTGCTGTCGATTTGAAGTTTGATCAAATTTATCGTCATGCCGATTGGACGATAGGCAGTATGGTGTATGGCTACCATTATAGGTAAAAACTAAAAAGAAAACATATTACAAACATTTATTTCGTGAGTCATGTAGGCCATTTTTTCCGGTGATCAACAACGGTGTCCTCTCGCTCAAGGTGGAGCGGAAAGGACTGTCAGACTCGTATTACTAAAATCTACCTTTTCTCTCTCTCTACGTTCTCTTTTTGCGTTCTAAGTCCGCTGTAACCTGCTTAGACTTCCAGGTTATGCAAGCCAAAAGTAGTAACTAACGTTGAATAATGTTGGTCCAAATTGTTCTTTATGATAACAGCACTAATCACCAATGGCTGGTTCGAGGTAGCGCTCGAAATGAGACTTGGTAAAGTCAGTATTATGACAGTAGACCGAAAAACATCCATACATCCAACCTCCCAAACTTTTTCGTTTACTATATTAGACCTATTATTACTCTAGTCATACTAATGTTTACGCACACTGATATTACAGCATAATATGTGTAGGCATAATGTAGGCAACGCTTTTTTTTATATCTGTTAGGTTAGTCAAGTTCTGACATATCATCTGCCAAGGCGGCTAGACCGAGCTCAGCTTCGCTGGGCTGCTATTGCTGCGTGCAAGGTTACAAGTAACCTCACACGAATGACGAAGGGGATGGCTTTCAGACCGGGGTCTGAAAGTCCCCTTCGAACCTAACCTGTCCATGTCGGGGCGCCCTAAGACCCGAGATCGCTTCGCTCAGAAATCATCATCATTTTAAGAATAATAAACAGATCCCGTCCTTGACGTTGATAATCTTCTTCTCGTTCGATATTAATGTTTAATAGCATAATGCGAATTGCCTATAAGAAGATTATTATGCCATCATATCCAGAAAACGATTGTATGTATTATTATGCCTAAATTGTTATGCCAAAGTATATTAGGACAAACAACAATATGCGAAAAAAAAGGATCCCAACAAACATTCAATCATCAATCTATCGGTCTATCCCATCATAATATTCTAATATCTAATTAAAATTTTCGCTTAATTATATTATAAACTACAATAAATATACTATATTAGGACAAGACAAGTACATAGAATATTTAAATGGTTGCTTAAGCTTAGTTACGTACCCATTGTATCTATTGACTCATTTATAAGTATTCCTTGAATCTGTTAATTGAAATCTATTTTGGATGTTTCCGTGAAGTGACATCAAATAATCTTACAGCTTATACCAAGGAGAGAATAAATAGGTATGTAGGTAGTTTGAAAATCAATGATCTCGGCAGGTATTGCGGTTTCATCAACATTCTCTGAGCTGAATTCCATTTCAGTACGCTGGTCATTGTTATGTGTCGGACACAATTCAGTTACACGATTGAATATAAATACCCCTTATTATTGTATCTACTCTTTTGTTATTTATTTTTAGTATTTTAGAACGTTGCTAGTTATTATTGTTATAGTTTAATTAGTTTGCACTTCCAGGAATCGAGACATCAGAGTGTGACATCACATAGGAACAACAGTTACACAATCCGAAAAGCTTCGTGATCAAACTGCCTATTGGGAAAACCGGAAAATGGGTAGGTTACATACAAACCTGCTGTTAGATATTTTCTGCTGCTAGTGACGATTGATTGCTTGCTGTGCCTGACGCTTTGACGTATTCGACGAAGCAACGGATATCTAGTTCGACTTGTTTTGTATGTAAAGAGGGGTAGCTAAACTTAGATCGAAAGTTCCGCGCTGTGGGCGTTTAATCAAGAACTTTCCTTAAAAGCGGGGCTTTTGATCTGGCTTCCAGCCGAAACACTAAAACCTACAAAATTATCTTTGTTCGCTGAAAATCAGCGGCTGTAAACATAAATAGTGGCTTCTATTCTAGAGTCTAAAGTAAGGAATAGCGTGACTTTCTCCCGTTTGTGTCACCAACTTTATTTACATCCGTGCGCCGACGCCTGATAAAGTTAAAGTATTAGCTGGATATGTGTCTACTTACTTGCACGACGCGGGCACAACGCGGGTGCACGTATGATAAGCTGCATTTGTATTTTGGCTATCTTTATGAGGGATAAGACACGTGGAAACATGTTTCCGTTTGTGTTTTAAAGATTCTTTTAAATGACCTGCACTTCTTGGCCTTTGGATGAATTTCAAAGGTATGCGGTAGGTAAGGACAGAATCAGCTTGGAATTAAAGAAAATAAAGGAAAGGTTAGAGCGCAATCACACGAGGACGTTTGATGAAACTTCTTTTCTCACAATTCGTTTTTTTGTGTGTTAGTAGTGTAGCAGAGTACTGCCTAATGGTACTAGCAGTGGGAAGCAAATAACACAACGATGGTTCGATTTGAGATACTATATTTCATAATACGGCACACAAATACAATTACTTATAGTTTTAATGACTTAGGATTGTTGGGATTAATTTAGATTAGATATACTGATCACAAAAGAAAGACTACAGCAAATTATTGAGAGGTTAAAAAGCACACATATCCGTAGGGATATTCAAAGGAAGTGACCACAGAGTATATCAATTAGTCAAAACATGACATAGAGAGCAAAGTTGCTATATGTATAAATGTTGGGAATACCATCCTCAATTTATTTATTTAACAGGTAGCAATTTAATGCTTTTAAATTCGTGTTCAGACGCATCAGAAATCGTGCAAACTTACTGATATGTCATAAATCACTTTTTGTCTTTTTAAAATTACGTCCTACAAAAACGCGAGCTTTGTCATTGACTTTTTTTCGACGGATTCGTCAAATAAAATACTCGATTCCAGCAATGTTGTGAACGTTTATCCGCCATGATGTTTTTTGACGTATCGTTAATGACGGATCCCATGTGATGTGTGAGTTAGCCCCTTATATCCGGGCCACACTAACGCCATTTCCCGTTGATTTTCGCGCTAGTGTTACTGTCTTAATTTATTATTATTTCGAGGAAAAGTCTTTCAAAATAAAATTTTGGCCGACACACAAAATGGCAAGCGTGCTGTAAAAGATCGAGTGAATCGTAATAGTGAACACATAACTCGACAACGTATTGCAACGTGCATTGAACGTGTCAACATTTTGCTGTGAATGGATCTTTATTGTTCGTGTTTCATCGTAATAACAATGTTGAATAAATTGTGCCACAATCAAACATACGCGATAAACGTAAATTTCATGTTAGGTAGGTTTTACAGGTGTTTATATTTATGTAAGGACCGATAATTGTAGGTAAGTGTAGTTTAACCTAACTTTGGGGCATAGACCCTTGGCTAACGTACTTTAATTACTTATACTTTAGGAAACTGCGCCCAGTCTGTTGGCTTTATTTTTTACTCGAGGCTGGTTCTTAGTTTGCACTACTCATCTGTTGTGAAACGATGATGGGTGGTGCTTGCGGTTCCGTATCAAAATAACTACATTCATTTTAACTACTATCGATATAACTACGGTCAAAAGACCTACCGGTTGGTATAACTAATGGTCGTTTCACATAAGTTTGTAATAACGAATGTACGAAATACCTAATGGATAATTCACCTACGTTTAATTCAGCTACGGTTAACTCACCTACGGTTAATTCACCTACGTTTAATAGACCTACGATTAATTCAACTACGGTATAACTAGATAAAATTAATATCCCTGTTACGGTATGTGTGATATCATACAAACCTCAACGGAGCACCGCGAAGCGGTGCTCATACTTCTGAGTGATTTAAAAAATAACCACGAAGGGGATGGCGTGATCTTCCAAACCCCGCCCCTTCTTCCAAATCCCATTCCCTTTTAACCTAACCTGTCCGTGTCGGGGTACCCCAAGTCGTTTTTACGACTTTTTTTGTCTCAGTGTCCAGTTACGTACAAAATACTAGCTGAATAAATTTGTGCTTTTGAACATGAAGAAGTCGGTCGACTTCAAGGGCACCCCGAGGTTTGGTTTGGTTAGGTTTCTTTAAACCCTTTAGACAGAAAAAGGAGCCCCGCGAAGCGGGGCTCCGTCGACCTTACTGCAAAAGCCTTCTTTCTCCGCTTTAGAAATAAAACAAGTGCGATTTATTTATTAAAAAAATACTGTAGGCGAGTCGTCCATTAGGTATTTCAAACGTAGTTAAAACAATCAATATCTTAAAAGAACATTAGATGAATCTTCGTTAGTGCAGTCAATTTTAGTTCAATTTAAATTATGTCAGTCGAACAGTAGTTGAGTCGCCCAATATGTGTCTTGAACTTATGTGAGTCAACTGTAGCTATATCGAAAGTAGTTAAAATGAACGTAGATATTTTGATACGGAACCGTGCTTGCTTGGTAAAAACCAATTGACTCGAAACTTAAAGACAGTCTTGGCATGAAACAGATAAATCAAATAAGACGATTGAACTATGCTAGGCATACTAGAGTTTTAGTGGGGATCGGAAATTATAGTAGGTACGGTAACGTATCCCTTCATATCGATGGGCCTAGTAACTATGTTCCAATTTCATCGAAATCCTTTCTGAAAGGAGTAACTTTCCTATTTATATTATTAGTATACGGATATGAATGGTAAAGTAAGGTTGAAAGAATCGTATCGGTTTGAAAAAAAGGCTAATCCGTTCGTTTTTTTATGCTAGATATTCCTTTGTATAAGGGAGATATGTCCGGTATTTTGATCAACAGATAAAAGCTTGCCACTGAATTTCAATTTACTCGCGATCTAGATTGATGTGGTAAACTACAGGGTTAGTCGCTGAATGATGTTAAAAATCGTCGCTCCATATTGATTGAGCAGTACCAATAGAAATTCTCCAATAAAGTGATATAGGGGAGATTAAGCTCACGATACCTCACTAAGGTCGCTTTGATGTTTGTTTGCCTTGAATCGTTCGCATTCCCTTTAGGTGATCTTGAGTACCTGCAGGTAGCTACACAGAACTATCTACTTCGCCTATAAAAGCAGGCCGTTGATTAAAAATGAATACTTAATTTCACTTTACAGACGGCGTTAATATTTTATAGATACGCACTGTTAATAAAAGCGGGATAATGGTCGGTATGACGCAGTTGGCTACGCCGCCGACAACACAATAATTATCGGATAATACCGAGCCGATATTAAAACTTGCGTAATTAGGGCAAATTACAATAAACTGTGTAAAAGTATCGAATTACAAAATTCCAACTTTTCTCATTAAAACAACGTCGTCGCGCCGCGCCGTTGAGTCTGTTGAGTTGACAGAATTTTATATGAAGTGCGTAAAGAGGAAATTACGATTATTTCTATGTTGTGGTAACTTATGTAGATCGATCTTGTACAAAATAAACTGGAAAGCAAACTTATGTGAAAAATACCATACAATACCGGTAGGTATTGTATGGTATGTATGTTGTACGTTTTTTGAATCTAACCAAAAGAAAATTCGAGAAAAAATCGTAGTTTCTAAGAGACTTGCCTAACGATTTTATCAGCATTCCTAAATATAGTTAGCGATTTAAAATACTAAGTCACTATAAACAGGTAGTTAAGTAGGTAATATTAAAAACACTTGAACTAAGTATGTAGGGAGCTTTTTAATCACAAATATCGCAAAAGTGTCTATGTCGATAATGCGCGTTGATGATCTGGCTCATAACCTGGTTCACGCTATGAAAAGAAACCTGCATTCAGTTCAATTAAGTGCGCGTATTCTTCATCAGGTTTATGCTATGGTCAATATTATGGAGATCTGGGAATATCTCTGTAATATTGACCAGTAAGAAGGATACCAAGGCTGTTATCCCACTATTATATTAAACGATCAATATTTGTATATTTATTTTCCGGTTCTCGAAAACGGCTCTAACGATTTCGATGAAATTTGGAATATAGCGGTTTAAAGGGGCGAAAAATCAATCTAGATAGGTTCCATGTCTGGGAGAATTCGTTTTCACCGTATTTTCACGCATAAAGATTTAGAGGAAGAATATGGTTCATAATTAATTCGTCGCCCGATTTGTTTCAGTGTTGACTTTCATGGTGGCGAGCAAACCTCATAGGATTTTGTGGAAACTTTTTAGTTGAAACAACATTTCAAATTGATATTCGAACATGTGTTTTTGTTAATGACTTGTGTCACTCACTTGAATAAAAGTCTTCTCTGTGCAAACAACTTTTTTACTTCCATATCCTAGTTATCCTACTAATATTATAAATGCGAAAGTTTGTGAGGATGGATGTATGTTTGTTACTCTTTCACGCAAAAACTACTGAACGGATTTTGATGAAATTTGGCACAGAGGTAGATTATAGTCTGGAATAACACATAGGATACTTTTTATCCCGGGAATATGTTCCCTTGGGATAATTTTCGACATTCACGCGGGCGGAGCCGCGGGCAGAAGCTCACTGTAACATATACAGCAATGACGTCTAAGCAAGAGTTGGTCAACTTGATGAGCACTTTCTGTTGATGTATACAAATTGAAGATCTGGAACACCTGATGTGGAACTCCAAGAGCCCAGCCACACAATAACATATACAGGAATGACGTCTTAGCAAGAGTTGGTCAACCTGATGAGCACTTTCTGTTGACGTATACAAATTGAAGATCTGGAACACCTGATGTGGAACTCCAAAAGCCCAGCTACACTATAACATATACAGGAATGACGTCTTAGCAAGAGTTGGTCAACCTGATGAGCACTTTCTGTTGACGTATACAAATTGAAGATCTGGAACACCTGATGTGGAACTCCATGAGCCCAGCTACACTATAACATATACAGGAATGACGTCTTAGCAAGAGTTGGTCAACCTGATGAGCACTTTCTGTTGACGTATACAAATTGAAGATCTGGAACACCTGATGTGGAACTCCAAGAGCCCAGCTACACTATAACGTATACAGGAATGACGTCTTAGCAAGAGTTGGTCAACCTGATGAGCACTTTCTGTTGACGTATACAAATTGAAGATCTGGAACACCTGATGTGGAACTCCAAGAGCCCAGCTACACTATAACGTATACAGGAATGACGTCTTAGCAAGAGTTGGTCAACCTGATGAGCACTTTCTGTTGACGTATACAAATTGAAGATCTGGAACACCTGATGTGGAACTCCAAGAGCCCAGCTACACTATAACATATACAGGAATGACGTCTTAGCAAGAGTTGGTCAACCTGATGAGCACTTTCTGTTGACGTATACAAATTGAAGATCTGGAACACCTGATGTGGAACTCCAAGAGCCCAGCTACACTATAACATATACAGGAATGACGTCTTAGCAAGAGTTGGTCAACCTGATGAGCACTTTCTGTTCACGTATACAAATTGAAGATCTGGAACACCTGATGTGGAACTCCAAGAGCCCGGCTATAATTTATCTTGAAAACTTGAAGACCTGGTGCAGAACCGCAACAGACCAGCTAAGCTATAAGAGATACAAAAATGGTGCCATAGCAAAAAAGTAGCCCAATGTCCTTACCCGGGCTTGAGATGCCCGGGTAAGGACATTGGGCTACAGAGATACAAAAATGGTGCCATAGCAAAAAAGTAGCCCAATGTCCTTACCCGGGCTTGAGATGCCCGGGTAAGGACATTGGGCTACTTTTTATAAATACACCATACAGGTAAAGATTGATGAAGAAACCACTGGACTTAGCATTTTGAAATTTGCAGAGTACTATTATACCTAGCTTAAAATAATGAGCACTTAGAAAGGAATTCAGATAATTCCACCCTCAAGAGATTCCCTTTAAATATTGGGTATAGGAGTTCAAAGATTGTATGGAAACTAATTTTGAAGTTAGAAATCTGGGATGTACGATATGAAATTCTACGCGAGCGAAGCCGCGGGCAAAAGCTAGTCTAGTATATTTCAACAAAAGGCTATGGGCCCAGTCACTAAATTTGCCATCAAAAATCTCTGCGTCCTAGATGACTACTCTACGTGGAAATTCGCCATTAAAATGATTCTCATACGAGAAAAGTTGTTCATGTATACGTCTACGTACCCGGATTCCAAAGACTCCACCGCCATCGAGAAGGACCAAGATGCACTAGCTTTGATTTGTCTACATGTGGAACCTACACTTTATACGTATGTACATGATTCAAATTATGCTAAGGATGCTTGGGATAGCTTAGCGAAAGCGTTTGAGGACAAAGGCGTAAATCGCAGAATCACCCTCATGAACGCGTTGCTGGATGAGAAGCTAGAGAGACACTCGTCGATGCATGAATATGTTGCTGCAGTTATGTCTCTTTCACAAAAGTTGAAGGATATTGCCACCGGATTTGACGATGATCTTGTAGCTGTCGTGTTGCTGAGAGGACTACCTGAAGAGTACAGGCCTATGCGAATGGCACTGGAACACTCTGGGATGAAGTTGACTTCAGAGAACGTACGACAGAAGTTACTACAGGAGGATTCACGTCAAGGTTGTAGTACATTGTCTTCAGAGGACTCGGCATTGGCTGTGCGTAAAAGTAAGAAGTGGAATGGGAACAAAGATATTAATATGACCAAAATTAAATGCTTTAAATGTGGAAAGAGTGGACATAAGAAGCCGGACTGTCCTGAAGGAAGGAAAGCGGGTTCAATCTCCAAACTAAGTGACGTCGCGATCGTGAGCCTGTCTTCATTCAGTGCCGGGGACTCCTTCAATCCGACGGAGTGGTACATTGACAGCGGGGCATCTTCACATATGTCTTTCCAGAAACATTGGTTTAAAGATTTGGTTATGAATGTTGGTATGAATAATGTGACTTGTGCGAATAATGATAAGATTGAATGCAAGGGTAAGGGAGATATCATAGTGAGTTTGAAAGGACGAATGCTTGCTGTGAGGGATGTCATGTATGTACCTTGTTTGCATGTTAATCTGTTATCAGTGTCTAAATTAGTAGAGAAAGGATGGAAGGTAACTTTTGACAGAGATGGGTGCAAGCTAATTCACCATTTGGTTCCAGGCCATTTCAAGGGAAAGCTTCTGGCTACCGCAAGTGAAGTCTCAGGGATCTACAAGCTTGAAGGTTGTCAGGCGGTTGTAGATGGGACTGCGTTGGCGTCAGTGAAAGCAGGTAATCTTTTGATGTTGTGGCACCGGCGGCTTGGACACGTAAATGAGCGAGATTTACGTAAGCTCCTGGGTATGGATTTTGGTAAGAGCGTAATGGAACCTTGTGTCGCCTGTATTAAGGGGAAGGCACATCGTTTACCTTTTCCAGTTGGTGAGGCTGAGAGGGCAGTCGAGAGACTGCAACTGGTTCACGCAGATGTCTGTGGTCCAATGTCTGAACCCACGTACGGTGGATCTCGGTATATGCTAGTTATTTTAGATGATTTTACACGTAAATCTTTTGTATTTTTTCTTAAATCAAAAGATGAGGTTTTCGATCATTTTAAAGTTTTTCTAGCTAGTGTAGAGGTTGAAACCGGCTTGAAGGTGAAGTGCATACGCACGGACAATGGAACAGAATTTGTGAACAAGAAGTTTGATGGGTTTCTACAGCAAAAGGGTATAAAACATCAATTAACTGTTCCCTACACTCCGGAGCAGAATGGCGTAGTGGAGCGAGCAAACCGCACTATTGTGGAGATGGCTCGTGCTATGTTAGCGGAAAAGGGTCTAAGTGCGAGACTGTGGGGAGAGGCATGTAATACGGCTGTTTATATCAAGAACAGGCTGCCTCACAGTGGCAATAATGGTAAGATTCCTGAGGAGTTGTGGACAGGGAAGGCTCAGTCATTCGATCATTTCAGAGTTTTTGGAACGAAAGCGTTTATGCACGTGCCCAAGGAAACTCGGAAGAAATGGAGCCCTAAAGCGGTAGAACATGTCTTTGTTGGTTACTGTGAAGAAACCAAGGGATATCGTTTCATTAATCCCAGTAATCCTCGCGTCATTGTTAGAGGAAGGGATGTAGTTTTCTTGGAGGACTCTACAGCAGTTGTTTCAGAGGATTCTAGTCAGCTCGTAGGTAGCGATGACAAAGGTGCTGAAGTAACCTGGGAACTTTCAAAGGTACAAGACCAGTCAGGTTCGTCACCTGATAGTGCAGAAGCTTCTCAAGGGCCGAGTTCCATAGATGGGGCTGAAGCATTTGAAGACGCGGAGATGGAGGTGGGAGAAACGGGTGATAGCGAAGCAGAAAATGTCGTGGTGAAAAATGTTGAAACTGAAGATTCTATTAACAGAGAAGAGTCAAACGAAGGTGAATGTCGTTATCCTCTACGTAGTAGAATCCGAAAAGGAAACCTTCATGGACTTGCATGCTATACAGAACACCAGGAGCCTTTGACAGTTAAGGAAGCCTTAAATCGGGAAGATAAGGATAACTGGAAGGAAGCCATGAAAAAAGAGATGGATTCGATGTACGAGAACAAGGTCTGGAAGCTCGTCAAAAAGCCACCTGAAGCTAAAGTCGTGGGAAACAAGTGGATCTTCAAGTACAAGTTTGATGCAGATGGTAATAAGACCTATAAAGCTCGACTTGTGGCGAAGGGTTTCACTCAGTCCTACGGGGTTGACTACTTCGAAACTTATTCACCGGTCGTGAGAAGATCGACAGTTAGATTGCTGCTATCGTTGGCTGTTGAAAAGAATTTGTTCATCAGTCACTTCGATGTGAACACCGCCTTTCTGAACGGTGATTTACATGAAAGAGTTTATATGCGACAGCCTGAGGGTTGCATAGATGAAAACTCGAAGGAAAAAGTTTGCTTACTAGAAAAAGCGATATACGGCCTCAAACAAGCTTCACGGTCTTGGAATGAAAAAGTAAATGAAGTGTTATTGTCTTTGAACTTCAAGCGCTGTGACTTTGATAGCTGTCTTTACAAAAATAATAATTTTTATATCGCTCTGTACGTAGACGATTTTTTATTGTTTTACAAAGACAAACAGCAGAAGGAAGTTTTATTAGACAATCTTTGTAAACAGTTCAAGATAAAGGATTTAGGGGAAGCGAGACAAGTTTTAGGTATGCTTTTGTCTAAGACTGATACTGGAATATATTTGAATCAAGAGAGGCTTATTTCAAAGATCTTGGATGAATATGGAATGTCTGACTGCAAACCAGTAAAAACTCCGACGGAAATGGATTTCCATAAAGCCTTGGCGGAAGGGGAAGGAGGTAAGTTCTTATCCTGCCAAGACTCTCGTAGTTATCAGGCGCTCATAGGGTCGCTGAACTATTTGGCCTGTAACACACGTCCGGATATTGCGGCTGCGGTTAATTTTTTGGCACAGTACAACTCATGTTGTGAGGAACGTCATTGGAAAGCTGCTAAACATATCTTGAGATACCTTAAGGGTACAAGGGATCTATGTTTGATATTTCCCAAGTCGCCGGTGCAGGACATCACGGGATTTGTCGATGCTGACTGGGGAGGGGACATCAAAGATAGGAAATCGTATTCTGGATTTATTTTTAGATGCGAAAACTCGTTGATTAACTGGGAATGCCGAAAACAAACTTGTGTGGCACTTTCGTCAACGGAAGCCGAATATATTGCACTTTCGGAGGCAACCAAGGAGGCAGTTCACTTGCGGCAGTTAAATGCATTTATAAGAGGTGAATATCTTGGGGCTATTTGCATTTTCGTAGATAATCAGAGTGCTATTAAACTAGCGTACAATCCTGTAGCGCATAGAAGGACGAAACATATAGACATAAGGGCGCACTATGTCAGAGATTGTATTGCTAAGAATGTTGTACGTCTGGACTATGTGTGTACGGAAGATAACCCAGCAGATGTGCTGACAAAACCATTAGGTCGTGTGGCGTTTAATAAATGTGTGCGCGACCTGAATCTGAGTGTGTCTGGTGTGGTGTGATGTGAGGATATCTGATGATGGATGTTGTTTGAGGGGAAGTGTGGAAACTTTTTAGTTGAAACAACATTTCAAATTGATATTCGAACATGTGTTTTTGTTAATGACTTGTGTCACTCACTTGAATAAAAGTCTTCTCTGTGCAAACAACTTTTTTACTTCCATATCCTAGTTATCTAGTATATTTCAACAAAAGATTTTTCCTTTTTGTTTTCGTTATGTCAGTTGGTTTTTCCGGTTTATTCCATTTTTTTCTAGGTTTCTTTTATTTGCACCCGAACGCTGACGCGCTTACTGCTATGCTGATGACCGTGGATTCAAACTCCAGATTTGAACAGGTTTTTTTTAATGTTTTCGTTCACTTAGTCACTTAATTATTGTCGTACATGGCGGAGCTGGGTTAAAGTAGTAATATAAGAGTATTAAAGTATTTGATTTCATTTATTCTGTACTAGCTGCTGCCCGCGACTTCGTACGCGGATTCTGTTGCTTATGCCAGCGGCACGGGGTCGTCAAAATCGAACATCTGATAAGTCTGATGTCCAATTTCAAGAGCCCGGGTAAAAAAATAAATGGGAGTTTTGGCCTGTAGAGTCAAATTTTTATTCATCATCTAAAATTAGTTCTAAACTGTTACCGCCTTTACTGCGTGTAGGTACTCTCAGCTTATGTTATTTTAAAATTATACAGTGAAATTAGTGATAGCTTTGATTTCCACATCAGGTGTTCCAGATCTTCAATTTTATACGTCAACAGAGAGTGCTCATCACGCAGAACAACTCTTGCTAAGACGTCATTCCTATACTTATATGTAGCTGGGCTCTTGGTGTCCCACATCAGGTGTTCCAGTACTTCAATTTTATACGTCAACAGAGAGTGCTCATCAGGCTGAACAACTTTGCTAAGACGTCATTCCTATATATGTTATGGTGTAGCTGGGCTCTTGGTGTTCTACATCAGGTGTTCCAGATCTTCAATTTTTATACATCAACAGAGAGTGCTCATCAGGCTGAACAACTTTGCTAAGACGTCATTCTTATGTTATTTTATAGTGTAGCTGGTCTCTAGGAGTTCCACATCAGGTGTTCCAGAAATTTTTATACATCAACAGAGAGTGCTCATCAGGCTGAACAACTTTGCTAAAACGTAATTCCTATATATGTTATGGTGTGGCTGGGCTCTTGGTGTTCTACATCAGGTGTTCCAGATCTTCAATTTTTATACGGAAACAGAGAGTGCTTATCAGGTTGAACAACTCTTGCTAAGACGTCATTCCTGTAGGTATATGTTATAGTGTAGCTGGGCTCTTTGTGTTCCACATCAGATGTTCCAGTTCTTCAATTTTTATACGGCAATAGAGAGTGCTTATCAGGCTAAACAACTCTTGCTAAGACGTCATTACTGTATATGTTATAGTGTAGCTGGGCTCTTGGTGTTCCACATCAGATGTTCCAGATCTTCAATTTTTATACGGCAATAGAGAGTGCTTATCAGGCTGAACAACTCTTGCTAAGACGTCATTACTGTATATGTTATAGTGTAGCTGGGCTCTTGGAGTTCCACATCAGGTGTTCCAGATCTTCAAATTTATTATCTCAGTAGAAAATGCTCATCACGTGGAACAATTTTTGTTTTGGCACCATTTTTGTATCTCTTATAGTTAAGCTGGTCTGTTGCAGTTCTGCACCAGGTGTTCAAGTTTTTAAGATAAATTATAGCCTATATGTTGGCCAGACTTAATACCTATACAACAAAAAAAGAATCATTCAAATCCGCCCAGTACTTTTTGAGTTTATCCCGGACATACATACAGACAAACAGACAAACAGATAAACAGACAAACAGACAAAAATTCTAAAAACTGTATTTTTGGCTTCGGTATCGATTGTAGATCACACCCCAAGTATTCTTTTAAAAAAATATTCAATGTACAGTTTTGACTTTCCTACCATTTTATTATATGTATAGATAATCAAATCACGCTATGCATTTAACAATGAGGTTAAAAAAACTGTTTTCAAGTATAGACTAGAACTAAGTGTTTTCAAATATCATAGTTAACAAGTACCTATTAAGTCACCACCTGTAATTTATTCATGTTACATTTTTTTTATAAACTTCTATCTAATTCTTTAGTTCATTCTTTCTATTCAATTTGTTTAAAATGTTCAAAAAAAAAAAAACAAAGAATTGGCTGTCAAAGCATTTTTTTTATTAATCTGTTTTCAGTGAAGTTTACAGTCTCATTTTTTTTCTAATAATCACTTTTAATTTCCTATGTAGGTATTTATTTTTCCCGAGCTAAGCTCGGTACCAGGTACTTTACTGAATAAGTGAAGTGTAGTGCTGCATCACTTATTGAATTGTAAGTCACCGTTGGCTTGGAATGTTATGGGTAGTACTTATGTAAGAACGAAAGGGCTAATACGGTTTTTTCGTCTCCAATTATATCTATTTAGCATTCTAGAAATTCAAATAAGTAGTTTTTCTTCCACTTAGTTGAGATAACTAAAAAGTTATGATATTTTTTATGTTTCAATGCACTCTATACCATAAAAGCCTAGCCTAACCTAACGTAACCAAGCAATATTCATATTCACATCGTACATGGTTTCCGACAGCCACAATATTCACAGTCACAGCGCTGTTTACTCCAAACGTGACCTCAAAGGACGAAGGTGAAACATTTCATATTAACGACACAGAAGTTATCTCGCGCCATTGTCAAATCGTGACATCTTAGTTAACAGGGTTTTGTGACTCAGGCCACGTGCGAAGAGCTACTACTATCGACTTTGGTACGAGCCAACTTGCCACCACTTCGACACAGTTCGCAGTTTGACAAGTAATTAATTCTAGAGGTACGTGGTGCTAGTGGAAACTAACGAAATTATGTGCATTTTGAATAACTTTAAATATTTTAAGAAACGTAGAATTACTTTGACAGGCCTGTTGGTCTAGTACTCTAGTGGTTAATGACCCTGACTGCTATGCCGGAGGTCGTGGGTTCTATTCCCACCCAGAACAAATGTTTGTGTGATGAGCACGATCATTTGTTCTGTGTCTGGGTGTAGGTAATTTATCTATAATATTTATGTATTTAGAAATATATAAGTATGTTTATCAGTTGTCTAGTACCCATAACACAAGCTCTGCTTAGCTTGGGACTAGATGGCGTTGTGTGATATTTGTGGAATATTATTATTACTTTGGAAAATAGATTTGTTGCTCATCTCATAGGTGAGTATGTGCGACTAAGTGAAGATTCATGTAACTTGGTTGACATTTTGATATAAACACTGAGTTATATTTCAAATGGCATCAACCCTTCGTACATCACCCCTCACAAAGCCATACAGCTGTAATGATTTACAGTTCGAAACAATACAGTGCGCAAACAACGCCAGGACAATTCGTTTTCCTTCGTACGCTTTTATAACTTGATGATACTTGCGACTTTGCTTTAAAAAATGCAGCAAAAAGAACATATTGTTTGCAGTATTAACATTTTATACTCTTCTGTAGAAAGTAAGCTTTTAGTCTAGCTAAAAATAGAAATGAAATGAAACATGGGGTTCAATCACGAACATGAAAGTGTAATGAAATAACCTAAACCAATGCTACGGTCTATTAATTGAATACTAATGAGAAAACTGTTTTATAAGGAAATCTGGTCGACGACCTTTGTGGTAGATATCAAGCTTCAGTTCCACAGGCTTGTATTATCAACAGTTTGTTACGGAACAAAAAAGTAAATATAATAATGCTCCGTTGAGGCTTCAATCGCTGAATGGTTATTACTAGGAAGGGCAGCCGGAGGTATTATCTCTCGCGCTTGACCGAGCTTCGATCACTGCTTCGACGGCTCCCAAAGCCTTGTTAAGGCCTAATGACACGAGCACAACCGAAATCTCCACTTATTTATACCTTTCAACGCTAAGATAGCTCTCGAAATGATTCAGGTGATAATCGAGTGAGCGCTTTATGTTTAGAGATAGTTCGAGGGTTAACGTAATAATATATCAACTGTTTAGGCGTTCGTTGTTACTGTTTTTCCTTTGTCATTTTAGGGTTAAGTTCGTGGCAACTCGCCTTTTACGACCACTTATGATATTGGGTAGAGTTAAAAGAGCTCTTACTATATTGGAAAAAAACGAAGTTTAAAAAAGGAAAGTGCGACTTTTAGGTTAAAAATAAAAATGAGTAAAAAAAATTAAAAATACTACAGAAATTTCACATCGTTCCATGATGGTACAAAATGCTATTATTAAACGTAAATAAAGAGGAAAAAATATTTTTTCTTTATCCCCACTAAACGACGTAAAAGACAATTGGATTGTCTAGATGGTACCGCAAAATCCAGAATTTAGTGTTCAAATATTTACGTTCTGAACAGCCTAAAGAGTTGGAATACGTCGTGCCAGCAATCAAACACAGATATCATCTACCTCGTAGATCTAATAAATGCCCCGTGTGCGCGCGAATGGAGGCGTACCTCCACCTAAATTATGGACCGTGTTTTTTTTGTTTTACAAACTCATACTTTCCTCACATGCTTGATGGTATTTACAATGTGGATTTTTCTTCTGAACGTATTGTCAATTTAAAACTGTAGATTAGATGCTTCGAGAGGCTTAACAAGGACTGTTTGGTTAACCAGCTTGTTATGTTAGAATTTTGTACGTCTGTCGTTGTTATGACGTGAGCCAGTGACGGTACTCGTATTTTGGTGGTGGTCTATGTTGTTAATGCGCTTATCCTGCATCGTGCTGCCATATTGCGTCAAGCATTAATCTCCTGTAGGTATGTTCGTTATGGGGTAGGAGGAGAAGCATTAAGCCATATTACGTATGCACATCAGTTAACTTCAGCGTTCATGTTAGTGGATTTACCTTGATTTTTTCAGGGATTTAAGATACATGTATTAAAAAGTTGCTTGGTGAATGAAAAACTTTCATCATTTATTTATGTAGGTATTATTAATTATATACTGATGTTTTTGCTACCATAAATAAACTGTCAACAAATACAGGGTGATGGCGGATCCGTAACTCATTTCCTCTTCCTGTTACCAGTATAACTTACATGTTCTGACACGGGCGCGACCTACATAAAAGTTTTGGATTAAGTACAACGCAGCTCAGCCGGCTGGCAAAACGTACGAATAGATAATTTACTGTTAGGTGACCTTCAGCGGATTTCAGTGGGAGATATGAGAAGGGGAGTTGCGCCGGGAAGACAATGTCGTACATATTTTAAGCGGGCACGCCCCGTTCGCACAAAGGCGTAATTTATAGGGCCGCGCGGAGACGGGTGCCTGAGTTATGTCCCGACGATAGCGACGAGCTTTTAACTGCCTAATGGAGCGATTTACTCAAACCACCTTGCGCCCGCTCCGCTGTTTACATTGAAGCACGCCGAATTGGGCAGATAACGAGCCTGGAATTAATTCTTGTTTGTACCTGTTAGAAAAAGATGGATATTTCCGTGATCTACAAATTGAATGAATAATGAATATCCTGTGGTGGTATATTGGTATACTAGACGCTGAAATACGTTGGTAGTCTGGCGACGGCGCCGGCGTGTCGGGTAGAGCGCTCTGAGTATTGAAGAGCAACGCGAAAAGTTTTTCAATAAAACATAGCCCTCTGAGACAACATTTCAATGGAGCGCCGTGCGATGTTTACGGCCCGAGCGCCGCCGCGGCGCGCTACACTCTGCAGAACAATCCAATCCGAAGGTATTGATCAAATTGTGTGGATACACATATATACGTGTAGCACAAACCAATTGAAACAAATAAATGCAATTTCATCCCTTGAGGCGAAAGCTTAACACATAATCCTTCACTGCACACATTTTTTGCTGGGGTCTGATGTGTTATCATATTATTTGCTTTTGAGCTACTGTAAAAATTAGGAAAGTTTACTGATCTTGCAAAATTCGACGAAAATGGGTTTTGAAGTGATTGGTTCATCAATATGAGCAGCAATATAATGTTCGTATTTTTTGTATGTTTATTCACATTTTCTAAATTAAACTAATAGCATTGAGAAACTCTGGCAAAACATAAGTACCTATTTATATACCCAGCAATAACATGTTAAACATTGCTATTAGAAGAAAATTCTAAGAAAAAATAACCAAAGACCGATTTCCAGAATCGATTCCTGTGTTATTTTTCAAACGCCTTTAAGAAAGTAGGTACAAGTCGAATAACACACTTTTATTCATTTTCCTGAAAGAATCTGTAATAGCTACCGTGTACAAAACTGCATGATTCGCAAAAAAAGTTAGTGCGGGGTCACACTGCTACCTACATTTATTTATAATCAGCATTTCTTGGATTAACGTTCCTGAACTTTATGAGCTTTCATTAGACAAAATTATAATTTATTATGAGTGCAAAGCCGTGATATCAAGCATAAGATTAAATAATTAATTTAATCTTTATTTAATTAATTTAATCTCATGGCTTTGGTAATAAAATAAGTATCTAATACAATTAGTATTAGATACTTATTTTATTACGAAATATATTACTTTTCAGAAAAATAATCTTAACTAATATTACAAATGTGAAAGTTAGTTTGTTTGTTACATTTCCACCCCAAAACCACTGAACCGATCATCCTAAGCGTATCCGTTTTTAGGAGTAGGTACAGAATACAGAGACGGACATAGGGTAGTACTCGTACCTACCTTTCATCCTGAAAAAAGTATACTGTTCCCGAGAAGAACAACAACGACGTCCATACGATAAATAAATTACATGACAATCATGTGCTATCCAAATTGATTGTCAAATTCTAAATTAAAGCGAACGAAGCCGGGGGCAAAAGCTTGTTTAAAATAAATTGTAAAGCCCCTGAGTGGGTTATTTTCATAACTGAAAAATATGGTAAGCCCCGCATATCGAACCAACAGAGAAGTGTGCAATGACCCAGATGCTTGTTGCATTTTCATCCCGGCGTTTCCTTAGAACACTTACATACATGCATAAGTTATGATACTTAGAATATACATATGTTTGTATGTTGTAGAGTGAACCTTGGTTCTTTAGATCAGAAAGATCCGTGTGTTTTGTGAGCGCTCGTTGTAGTCGGCTTTTGTTGAGCGTTTTGCATTGCAGGTCAAGTGCAATCCTCCGAGATCGCTGCAGGCTACGCGCGGAATAACGTAAACCATTTGAGAGCCTAACGACCGTACATGTTTCAAACTCACGTATATACATAATCACTTTAATAGTAGACATTTCCCCTATCAAATATACTTGACATTGAATCAATAATACCTAATCGAGTAATGTAACAGAACATCGGATAATAATTGTCGTATTAAGTGATTCTCAATTGTCATTAGAAGAAACAATTAGGTCGGTAGTGGATTACTGAGGGTGATTGCGTCGCGGAACGAGGTATTTGTGTCACATCGAGCGATCGATCCGCCCACTCCCAGCCAATTACTGCCGATACACGACCGAATATTGTTCTCGATACAACCGATACAGCGAATACAGAGTTATACTACGGCGGGTACATTCACGCGAACTCCCGATCTCTGTATGAAGCTCTCGGGCGGCGCGGCGCGAGACGGCGACACCGTGCGATATGGCTCGCAGGCTGTATCCAGTTGCGCCTTTGTCACGGATATCTGCACTCCAATGTTTTGACGATAACCCAATTGAATGTTCGTGATCTGATCACAAAACGTCTACTGTGCGTTTTTATTTTCCTTAGCAGCGAGATTTAGTTGAAATTAGATTATATTTTTATGAATATTTTATTATACATATATGAATGTAATTTCACAAACAGTAAAGTAATTTATAACAATAATCAAAGTCAACATGTAAAAAAATAATAGAATTACAAGAGCGGCAAATACGCACGTATTGCTGTCAACGGGACTAGTCAGTATCCACAATGCTGGTAGTATTCCCACGTTTTGACAACGTTGATTCTTTCGCAAAAACATACGTCAGTCCTGCTCAGGTCAGGGGAAGAGTCAGCCAGCCGCCTTGCGATGTTCAGAACAACTAGTGTTTCAACCTCACCATTTGCACCATTGTAGCATTCAAAGGTTTACCCTAATTTCAAGACAGTCATACCGATCGTGTTTATTTCCATTGTCACGTGCCGAGTAGTCTTTGGGTTCTTAAACAGCTGACACGAGCACCGTGACAAGACAAGAACTTGTGTTCGAGGCAGTTTAAGTACAACTTTGATAATCCTTTCCATTTTCGACCGATATAATAACATTTTAGCCAATCTGTAGGATTATAAGTGACATTAAATCATAAAGTTTATCGATCGAAGACTCTCTCCTTCTTTGTTGTACTACAAGCAATTGAACTAAAGATGACCACACGTGGAAAAGACCGATAAGCGGTATAGACTGAGACGTCATTAACGACGCCTTGCGATAACGATAACAAAGATAAAGGTATCGAACGACCAGTTCACAATTAATCATCAGGCCGAGTGAAGGTGATTGTCGAAGACAACTCTATTTTGATTTTATTCGATCAAATATTCGATATGCCTGGACTCTTGGAACCGCGGAAGGCTTTTCCGAAATTGAATGAGTCTGACTCAAGCGACTCTGAGCAGGAGATTGCTCGAAGAAGCTACGGATTTTCAAGCGGTGTTCCTGAAGAACCTGTGACATCCGACGATGACTCCGACGATTCTGGGGGTGGTGGTGGAAGATTTTCACGAGTGTTTGTGGTTAATCCAGACTCCGATGATTCATCCACGGAACCAGAGGATAACGCTGACAGCAGTGGCATAGACTGTGATGATTCATTTGACAAGAAATCCAATAGTTAATAAATCGCGGCTTAAATCGCTGGATGGGCTACATGAAGTGGATGTTGGTGCCGGACTTAATGAAAGGTTTCACCAAGATCTTCGACCCAGACATTGTGCTTTTGGACACAGATAATTTTACAGAAGAATATTGTTCATTCCGTTAGAAAACAGGTATGAAAACGGCAGTGATGAAGAATCCAGACAATTTGGATTTCTTCAAGTTTTCTGAAGAATAAAAATTCAAAATAAAATATGTGAAAGATTTTAATACAAGTTGGTGTAATGACTAATGGTTTAGATAATTGAAATAACAAAGATAGTGATGTTAATTGCTCATTATTGATACTAAAGTAGGTATTTGTTTATGTGATAACATGCAAAAACTACGTTACGATGGCGTGTAAAGCTGTAGGTGGTGTGAAAAACAATAACAACGAATTATGAAACGTGTACAAAAAAAACTTATTGTCATTAAAAATAATGTAATATTTAAAGATAAATAATAAAAATATTTAAAACAACTGTTTTTTAAAACATCTATTCTAAGAGAATTCACGTCATCATCATCATCTCAGCCATAGTACGTCCACTGCTGAACATGGGCCTCCCCTTTATAGTGGTAGTTTTATTAAATAAAAATAATGGAATTAAGCAATTATTTTATACATTTTATTCCGTTCAGCAACCAATGAATGCTAAAATAATTGTGGAACATTAGTGGGGGCCATGTAATTTAATTGCACGCGGGCACAATTGATATTTATTGCTGCAGCATACTTTACCCACACATAATACTTGTTTCCGTTTACAAAGTTATACTTACTTTTCTAAATACGGACAAATTGTGAAAATTAAATGAACTTGTTTTTCCATTGTGCATTTATTAAAAAAAGAGATTTTAGTTTGAATTATTATTTTTTAATTTTACATGTGTGCATACTGGTTATTTTTGACATCGACGTTTGACAACGATGAAGTATCCCACTAGTGGGCAAGACCTCTTCCATGAGTTCTAGTTCTGAATATGAAAACAATATTTGTGTTACTTTAGTTTGAATACCGTATAAAGTGTCTACCTTTCTACTATATGGAATAATGCTGCGAGCTATAAAAAGTTACCTACATAAAATAATGTATAACCTACGTTTGCCTATAAATCTCAGTGAGCCTTAGATACAGTTCCCATGTCACCAATACAAATATTCTTTTTGTCATCGGCTGTCACAGGCCTTTGAATCGACGCCTCGTCAAAGAGCTGTATCAAGCCATACGTACCTAAATAAAGCAAAAACCTTTTATCGGGAGAGAAAAGAAACACTGTAATCGGAGTAGTTTTGAGTAAATTAAACAGTGACGAAAAGGGATTGGGTCGAAGTCGGTCAACGATTCGGATTTTCCGGCTTCCTATGTTAATGCCGCGAATTTCAATTAATTTATTCAGATGGTACGTTTGTAGGGGGTCTTTATTTGTGATACGTATTAACAACAAAGATTGAGATTTCTAGCGCTAATGATGTTTCTTTTTTACACGAAACCAATGATTCTTTGTTGAATTATCATGATATTTTTTGAGATCATTATACGTGGATCTGTTCTATGCAAAACAATTTTATATTTTATTTCAATATCCTATTACGTACTATTAAAAGCGATGGTGGCGCGATTACGAAATCTTTATCATTTGTCACTAATTTGTTCAGTAAAGTCGGCCGCGGCAAACCCGACCTTAAGCTGAGCCTGCGTATTTACTTTCAAGAATACTTCATTTAACTATACGTATCTTTCAGATAGCTTGAGTCCGGAAACCTAAGGACCTACAGGATCAATTCCTAGATTAGGCTAAAGTCTACACTACATTACAATATATTGAACAGGCCCAGTTGAAAACCAGCATTAGGCACAGTGGCATGCGGGGCTATTGCGTATCTTGGTGTCTATGTGGTGATCATCAAATAGCTGTCAAAGGTAAATTTCGTATTGGCTTTTGCATTTGCAATGAAACTGATGAATGTAAATGTTCCCTAAAATCAACTATTCTAACGCTCTTGAGGCACTCCACTCCTCAACTTAGCTTCATAACAGGTATCAAGCCATCCAACTTCAGTGGACAACCGCTGGTCAGTGACTATCAAGTTAGCCAATAGCCCTGCTGGCTTCAAAGCTGAACGGATACTATTTAATTTGGCACAGCCGTGAGGCACACAGTAACTATAGACACGTTGACAGCATAGATAAATTGCAAAAT
This sequence comes from Agrotis exclamationis, assembly GCA_950005045.1. NCBI lineage: Eukaryota > Metazoa > Arthropoda > Insecta > Lepidoptera > Noctuidae > Agrotis > Agrotis exclamationis. The sequence continues at coordinate 11,282,304 of OX465425.1, read as the reverse complement.
TAGTCCGCCAGTAAGAGATTTGAAAAATAATGGATACGTATAAAAATACGTACACATTATGTTGCATATTTAGAAAGATTTCACGCGTCAAAATTCGCGAGTCAGAAGTCTCGTGACGTCAGAAGGAAGAAAAACTGTACTTGCTTGTGACTGCGTATTGGCCATTTTTAAAGTGTCGTGTCTGCGTCAATTTTAGTTTACGTAGCAGAAAAAATACGTGTCAAATATTTTTTGATAATCTAAGTGACTAGACACACTAATTAGATTTTTTCAGTCAAACACCTTTTTGTGTAAGTATCTTTTTTTCTTGTATATTTTTGTGAGAATATTGTGTGCGTTATATTGTGCCGAATAAACATATTCTCTTTCTTTATATTCACGTACTTATTGCAAGAACTATTTTATTATGTGATGGAAAAAAATGTTTATTGACTCACTTTGAAGTACCAAGGAGCGCAAATAAACTACTTAAATATAACTAATGTCATACAAAGCCTGGACTGAAGTATAATATAGAAAAAAATAAGATTGCTTTTGCCTCTACTTTTAGTATATCTAAAAATAGTAGCAAGAGCGAGCTGTTTTTTGAAGTGAAGTGAAAACCCAAGGAAAGACGACACCAGTTTATTTTAGGCTTTTCATATTTTTTCACTGAAGCATATCGAACGCCGTTTGCATATATTTTGTCCCATAAAGAGGCTTTTAGGCTTAATCTCGTGTTTACAAACTCATGGCGGGTTCTAAACCTTTCATATTTTTTAAAGTCTGTGACGATGCCCTGAAAAATACCATTTTGCATAAATAGATTTTGTGTTCATTTATTAACAAGGAGCTTAACTACCGTCCTATCTTTAGTAATGTTATCACAAATCTGTCATATTTACGTGACAATCTTTTACATCCAAGGAGCCTGGTTGAACTGAAATAGATGAATAATATATGCTTTTAAAAAATAACAACACGTACAATCCTAAAAATGTAATTATAATATGATTTTACTAGCTGTTACTAACAACTTCGCTGCGTTTACCTGCAAAGTTATCCCAATAAAGACGTAATATCAGGATAGACGGTATCCTATATGTTATTCCAGACCTATTTCTGAGCCAAACGTCAAGATCCGTTTAGCCGTTCTGACGTGATTGAGTAACAAACATCCAAACCTGTCCATTTATAATGTTAGTTAGATTCCTTTGTAGCCATTTTCCAATTGTAAAAAGCAACGTTCGGCAACAACATCAACAAAAACGGAATTATTAATTCAAACTTTGCAGAATTGTTTTCAGATAACGTTCACTTTACACTTCGTGAGTAAGTACAGAGCAATTCAAAGCGACATCAACATATCAGGTCATTTTATTTTAGTTCAGAGAGCTCTTTACAGGGCAAAAAAGACACCAAAGATGCAGTGAAAACCTCGTTCAAAGAATTCTTTGACTCTCGTCCAGGAGATTTCCGCTCCAGTAGCGTAAATCAACTGCCATTAAAACGGTAAAAATGATGTTCTTTGAACAAATATTTTCGTTTAGATCTTTTGCTTTATTTTTAAATATAAAATTCTTTAGGTTAAATAAAAAGGCAGCATAGAAAATAATTCAAAACTTATAGAGATTAGTTTGTGTTGGTAAACCAGGCAGCGAGTATCGAATCAATCTTTCCGTTGACTTTTACAGCGCTAGAAAATGAGCAATGGGTATTTTCACCGTGTTGTTTTCTATTTTATAAATCACATTGTTATCGAATATTGTGAATGAGGAGATGGATTAGTCACGCACGAGCAGAGATTGCTACCGGAAAACTCGTTAGGTATCTTTTACTTAGTTACGAAATGATTTCATTGGAACCTTCAACTAGCAAATTGAAGTGATCGGCTGTAAAATAAGAACGTGTACGTCGTGCTCGTGGATCTCGTATTCGTCAAAGTAACATCCTGTTATACTTTGTAACTTTTTTGATAACGTGTTTTTGTACATGAGTGTCATGCACACCGCGTCCGCAAGCTGCCGGAAACTGTCCTGAACAAAAACTAAATTTTGTCGTGACTTTATTCAAATAACCGGCCCCAGAATTTAGTTAAAAAAATCGTAGAAGCAGCAAGAAGTCTCATTAAGGTTTAGTGAAAAGATGCTTAACTAAATAATCCTGGTAGGAGGTGCAGCGTGCAGTGCGGCTTCTAACGACCCTACAACACTCGAGGGCACTCTACGCTTCAGCTGCTTCGCGCTCATGCACTTTTCAAGTACGCACTGTTTATGCTCTAGTTCGGTTCAGAAACTTACATTTAGCTGCAGACATCGCTTGTTTGGATTTGAATATCGAATGCTTTTTTTTCTGAACTTCTGTGTGTATTTTATGCCTGTTTTTTATGTGTATGCCCAAGTTTTGAAATGCTGACAGTAAACACAATTTGTGTTTTTGTAAGGCTTCTGATATAATAATTTCCAATCTTATGAACCCATATTATATTTTGGTTTTGATATAATTACGACAGAAGCCATACAAGTTTTAATTATAAAGACTCTGTTTACCCAAATAAAGTAAGCTCATAATTAAATACATTACTTCTGTTAAATTGTTTTACTAGTAAACTCTCCAATCAATATTTTCATCAGCAGTTTGACTTCACAATTTATTTGTTATCCATTCATAGGCACAAATCCATTTATCCGGCAAGTGCGTAACAATCACAAACTACGTGTGAGTTATGTACGTACGAGTTCATGTACCGTTTAACCTATTCCGGTTGGTGATTGTTGTGCATACCCATTTGATTCTAATACATTAGATCGGTGAGTGGTGGCGAGTGAGTGTAACACGGACGGGCCGTATGCAACGAGCTAAGTGGAGGCATGCTCAAGATATGAAGAGCTCTTGCTCCCAGCCTTCTGCACGCCGAGGTGCGATGTTTATGCATTATGTATCACTGGTTCACTGGGAGGCTGATACTTCGCCGCGAGTTTTGCATACAGCTTTTGAACAAATTCTTAAAGAAATTTCGTGTAACGTATAACAGGGCTGTATATCATTTGAATTGATGTTACTGTGAGAAAGTCACGTTTACATGCAGATAAAATTAGAATTCGAGCTAAAAGATGAGTGAAGTCGCAAGGGTAAATTGTATTGTAAGTAGTATTACGAGTAGTAAAAGTTGCGGCCTTAGCCTATATCAACATCCTTTATTGACTTTTATGACTTGTACAGTTGTACGCAGTGGAAGTGAAGGGAAAATATAATCTGAATCCCAAGTTTATCGATAATTTTATTGGGAGCATTAGCAAACAACTTGTTTTCAGCCTTTTCAGACGTTTCAAGGGCAGCTGGCTAAATAGAATGTTTCTCTAATTCGAAAACATGATTATCAGAACGTTCAGATTTCGTGTCATTGAATGATTGAATAATGAAGAGAATTTCGGACCGCAATCACATTGTGTAAGATTAATGGCTGGTTCCTGTTGTTGAATGAAGGCGACTCGCTCGATGCTAATTTCGCCGATGTACCGGACGGGTGACACTTTAGTTTCCTATTCCACTGTTTGTGCTCTGACATCTGTTTAATTACTTGCCATACGCACTTTAGGGCTATTGTTGCTTTACCCTTTCGTTTGTACCGATATTGTCGGTAACTGAATTACTCCCTGTTTCATCACACAAAAGAATAGATACTGACTGACAAATCATTACAATGTCACGTAGAACCAAGCAGTAAACATACGCCTCTAAAATATAAAAAACATACAGAACAGTCAGATGTTTTTACATTTACGAGTAACTTTGTGTTTTAAAAATAAAACCTATCCAAGGGTAGTTATTTTTCATCAGAACCACATTTAACAGTCGGATTAGTCATCAAAATATGGGAAGTATTAATAAAGGACCCTTTTCTCAGCTTCATTTTTCCCAAGAGTGCTGGGGAGTTTCTTCCGTAGACGGCAACCAAGCAGGTTTTGCTTACCATTTTGAAGATTATGAATTTTAGCTACTTGGTACTGCTGCAATATTATTATGTAGGTATTTTTAAACTTTTTCAATGCATGATTCTATCAGTGTGTGGCAACTTTTAGGTATATGGATAGAAACCCATATTAACATAATTATATTCCGACAGCTAGTGTTTTCTGTTTTAACATAAACCATTTAGTTAATTTCGGTAATTTGCTAGGCGCGGCTCGTGATTAGCGCTTCATTTTGTAACATGTGATTTGGAACAGTTCCGAATACACTACATGTTATTACTTCTGAATAATTTGTTCTGTTTACACGAACATCCACAACTATACGAATACCTACGGAAAATAATGAAATGAAACTGTATTTTTTTGTTAAATAAAGTAGAACTGATGAGACGATGTTACATCAAATTGCGCGGCGAAAAGAAATGTTAGTATTGTTACATATTAATGAAATATGAATGCGGCAGTTATGAGGTATACGTGTACGTATTGCCATTGAAATTTATTGCTGATTCGCGTCCGCCGTACTGTGTTGTTATTTCAGTTGAGTGACTGGTGTGAAGTGAAATAAATGAAACTATGTTACACAACCGATTGAGCAAATATTTCATCAACTTGTTGCCCCAAAGGACGTGGAAAAATCATTGTTCCTATTGCCAATAGCGTTCTGCTGCGAAACTTTAATAGAGGTAGGTTTTGGATTGGATTCTTTGTTCGGTGCTCGCTGGAGTTAATGTATCGAGTTCATTGTTGTCGATTAACGTTCTCAGATAGCTATGTTAGTGGATACAGTGAGGTGGGCAATGCGTTAAATGTGTTGCATGTTTGTAGGGCCGCGGGCGCGGGCTAATCGCGGCGTCCACGAATATTTACTGTCCCCGGGGACGCGTCATCTGATAATGTTATGTTCGGTCCTGCTGTAAAAATGGTTGTTCATTTCAATGTCGGGACGTCGCGTGACATAAATAACTCGATATTCGTTTAAATCTTGAACAGCTATAATGTGGATGTTCCAGTTACGATGATTAATGATAACGACTTGAGCAGCTGTTTTATGAAGTCTTTTATTTCAATGTTTCTGAGACATAGTTGTCTCAAAAAAGTAATTTTGGTATTTTTTGTGTCTCAATACTGCTGATTAATGACTAATTGATGATCGCCTAAGAGGGGTGGACTTGTTAATGTACTCGGTACAACAACGTTCCAGAAAGTCGAAAGTAATTTTATATAGTGGGTTTTGTAACATACAGTCAGAGCATAGAGAAATTACACACGCAGCGTTTGTTAGGTACCCTGAGTAAATATTATAGTAATATATCCGCGTTGATTACGTTGTACGTGGGGGCTCGTTGAGTGATTGGGCTTCAACTTTCCAATCGATACGAGTCAACAGAATGGACTAGCGTATACAATTCCACTGTTGTTTGCTTGTAGAGGCTAATGAAAGTATTGAGAATTGGAATCACCGGGGATTATTTGAAACAGTCCTTTTTAGGTCGAAAATTTAAACTAGTTGTTGCGGACAGAATTTGTTTGATTTGATAATTGAATATTCTCTTTCATGTTATTCGCTGCACGACTTTACAAAACTAGAAAACAAACAACTGAATTCGTAAATATAATATCTCCAAATAATTATGACAACCAAAACTTTGTACAAAACCGAGTGAATGTATGATTTAATCATGTATTCTAAACTATAACATCGTTAGGGTCGTGGGGTTGCCCACCCATCGGGCGTTAAATGATGATCACGTAAAAGGCACAACATTAGTACAATAAAGTGGGCCTTTTGCCCATAACAATCATAATATACGAACCCTTTCGGCTTAACAACTCGGACCCACTAGTCGTTACCGAGCGGTGTGCTTGCTAAATGTCAACACGATAATGTACAATTTAAAATGTGTGAGATTATCTCAACGGCGCAAGATTTGGCAGATTTGGCATGAATCACTTTGTTGACACTGGTTGTGTTTGTCATTAAAATGCTATACTTATCTGATAAGATTCAGTGACTTTATCTTACATTTTGAAACTAATAATTCGATTTATGTCTTTATCATTATTATTTTCTGTGCCTAGATTACAGTATCAATTGGGCCTTTGTTATTTATCCATGTTTATTGCGTATCTCCGAAAAAACATAATTAATGCGCTTAGTTGATTTACTATTAAGAGCATGTTAATCTGAATTATTTCTTTTACTTGTCCTTATCAGAAAGAAAAACTTATGATAACAATGTATTTTCGTGATGAAGGACCTTCAATATCCCATACAGATCGCTAAATTGAAGCTAGCAGTTAGATACTGAAGTTATTTGAACCAATAACGTTCGGATAAATGTACGAACCGGTCACGTTTAGTACTCAGCAGTCTTTTACGGGCATGGCGAATGACGACTTTACGCGGCGTAGCAAACTCGTAGCAAGCTCGTAGCGAATTCGTAGCACTCGTAGCCGAGTCAGAGGGCACATAAAAATTGAGAGCAAAGATGAATATCTGTTATTCTTTTTATAGGCAAGGACGAACCCACTTATTTGATAGTTGTATCTAGCTTTCACTACAATATACGCCAAACTTTATGTATAGAGCATAAAAACATGCAGATATGATTGGGATCAAGAAAGCTGCTGACATAAAAAGAAACATCTCATCTCCTTTAGACGTCGGAAAAGATCTGCTACTTGAAAAGTCTCGTCTGTAGCCTGAACGCGGATGCTGACGAAGATTACTAGTACAAGCACTAGGCGCTATTATAGATTCTATTCAGCTAAGAGACGGAACACGACTAACTTATGATTGATTTATTGATTGAAAATCTTAACTGTTGAGCAAACTCGCACTTTGCTTTAACTAATTAACTCGAACCAAACAGCACACCGTTATTAAGGACACAGCCAAAGCCTGAAGTAATAATAAAATTTAAAATAGCATTTTATATCTCCCTTAATATTTAATTAAATTTCACCTCACCAATGTAATTATACGAATCGGCTTAAATTATATTGACTCGGGTCGAATAAAAGGTACCGTAGTGTACTCGTTTACTGTTACTCATTTCAGTTCATGGGCTATTTCAACGAGCTCTAGCACTATCGTGTCTTCATTGCTCTAGTTTATTGGTCGAGGGACAAAGACCGTACATTACTAATGGCGGACATGTATCAGGACAAGCAAATACAGAAAAAAAAGTGGCAATTCTTGAAGATCACTTACTCTTCCAAATCATTAGACATTTTTTAGCAAACACCAAACGTTGATAGCTTGATAAATCCATTACGAATCGCACCACAAAGAAAGCACAAGAATTCTTTCAGCTCTGTAATCTTATCGAGTGTTTTTTCGGAATCCACAAGGCCGACAAGTGGTGTCAAATATTTTACGGCACAAAATTAGAGTGGTGGAATTTTTGGGGAAGTTCCCCTAAACGACGCAAGTTGTACGCTCGTTTGATGTTCAAAATTAAGGCCACATACGACAATGGGAATTTCACATACTTTAATAACCTTCGAAGTTAACAGCTCTTGTTTATAGTGGCGTGTCATGCCTTCCGGTTATGTGCTTTTCATTAGATCACAAAAATGTCGATTAAGAGACAGGTTTTTTTTATCTTGGTAAAATCATCAAATGAGTCCTCCCGCCCTGGCTGGAGCGAAAGGGACTGTCAGACTCGTACTGATTGCAATCCACGGTGTTTCTTCAACAGCCCTATATGTTCCAGGGTCACGGTTACGTGATGAGACAGAGAGAAAGGTATCAGTTGAAAAACATTAATTATTCACATGTGGTAACTGAAGCTTATCCGTTGCCTTACATTGGAAGTAGGGTCTGTTATTCCAGCTAGGTAATTAGGACTGTTGTAAGCAATAAAGTTAAAAGTTGTGGAATTGTTCCCTGCGGCCTTTATCGCAATGTGTTAAAGTATGTTTGAGGTGCAAAGCGGATTAAATTATTTAGAATGTTAATTCTAATAAACTTTCAGAGCTATATATAAAGTAGCTACTTATTATATGTTTTAAAGTATACCTACCAAATTGAAAACATAATTATTATAATGTGTATTATCACGTATGTAAAGATATGATTTAATCAAAGTAGAAGTTTTGTGCAACGTAGTTAGTATTCAATCCCGGTAGTATTTTATTAGCTAAGAGTCCCAATCTAATGACCTAGTCTTTTTTATTACCAATAACAATAATAACAGCGAAAGCTAAAACAAAATGCAAACATTTTTCCGTTTTCTCAGCTCGAAATGCCAACCATACAGATTTTGATTCTTATTATACTTTTGTTTTGACTGTGACATTAGCGTGTTAATTATCTCCTTGTCAAATATGATAATTTTTATAACGACGGTGGTTCATTTTTTCCTTTTACAAAACAAAAAATACCTAAAAACGATACTCGTTTCTTTTCATCTTACAGGACACACGGATCTGTCAAACCACCATTCATATTTAAATTACTTGGCAGTAACTCATGATAATATGAGGGGGAAGGGGGGGCTATAAAAATATCAAGTACAGAGGCTCTCCGGCCGCCATGGGCCGCCGAACGGACGACACGAATGTGTGCGTGCTGTCAGCGACGAATATTAAAATATTGTGTGATATTGTATCAAATGCCCGTCACAGGTGCACGCCTGAATACGCTATTGGGAAATTTTGATACATGTAACATATTTAGAGCGGTTTTCCATCGACGCAAGTCAATTATGTTGATACTTTATTGACAAGTAATTCCTGTCATAAAGCCGTCCATTAAATAATGTTGCCTTTAACATTAAATAGTCGCACAAAATATGAAAATTCTGGCTGTAACGCTGTAACATAAAAAGTGTTTTAGGGACGTGCTTCTGGCGTTTGTTTTATGTTCACATAAGCACAATAAAAACCTAATTGGTGAAGCGCTTTGAATTAAAAAAATGTAAATATCATTACGTATAGGGCAGGCAGCGGCCGGGTATCGCCTGTGTCGGATGACCGTCGTAATTACTCTTCCACGCTCCGAGCCTCATCATCGTCTATTAAAATTCATCCATATACACGACCTTTTCCTCTATGAATAAAATTATTACATTGAATAGATGTATTATATGTTAAAACCTCTGCATCGCTTGCAAACTTTTAAAGGAAAATTTGTAACTTTTGAATTTAGTTTCCTTAATTAATCTTTAACGAAAGTAAACCTTCAAGCATTTGAAATACAATTCTGCGACGTTCAAATTAAGCGTCATGATATCACCCCAAAAATTATATAGGCAATCTAAAACTCATTGAAAAATGCCCGAAGGTGAGTTTCTTACCGTTAGGCGCGGCTATATACAGTAACGACATATTTGGTGAAACCGCTCTTTTGAAATTTGAATTTGAGCGGCACATTACTCTGTAAATGACTGGCTATAAAGACTTCAAACGCAGGCTAATCGTGGCTTCCGACCTTTCGGGCCAGCAAAGAAGGGCCCCAAGTACCTGACAAAACGTTTCCTTACTTATTGAACAACCGTATTTTAAGTATGTGTAGGGTCAAGTGTAAAAAGACCTTTTTATGAATCAGGAAAAAATGAATTATAGATAGAATTTGAATGTGAAGTATCTCCCTCCACGTGTGAATACTCATATGTTCTTGAATTTAAATGTTGTTGGTTACCTTTCATCTCGTTATTGGTTGTATCAATAACGGTTATGAAAAGGTCTGAACATTTTTGGCTGATATATTTATGCTAACACATCACGTTACGATATTTTGCGAATAAACTAGACGTTTTGTGGACTTTTCGCTGCATCAAAAACATAATAAAGCTATTTATCTCATTTAGTATTTCTGTGTAGTAATTGAATTAATGTTCACATACGATTGCTTTACTAACTGTACAGCAAGTTTAGTTGTAGCAAGTTGATCATATTTCTTAGTAACGCGCCGGCTCTTAGTATAGACGTTTTGTTTTCATTATAGCACCGATTGGCGGGCGCCGCGAGTGACACACGGCTTCACAGTTCTACTGCATCAGATTTTTGAAACAGTACATCATCCGCCGCAAGTAGAACTAAACAAACAGGCAATAGACCTCACATAAAACTGTTACAGCGGCTCTGGCCGCCGCTCCCGAAGTAATGTTTCATTGTGCGAAATGCTATAAAAATCGTCGTAAAAATTTATAAAGCTACTCAATAAAATGTACACTTGGAATTTTGTGAGCTCGAATATTATTTCAGGTTAGCATCGAATAAAGTACGTCTAAATTGTGAAAGTGGAACAGTTTTTACGATTCAAGTGAAAGCATTAGATAGGGAATTATGTAATATTTTATTGTACTTATCTGTCTGTTAGAATTTTTGAAGTAGCCAATTTGGATTCAATTCTTTGAAGTGAGATCTATTGGCTTTTTTTACGTGGTAAAATCATCAAATGAGTCCTCGGAACCCAGGGCAGGGTGGGAGGGACTGTCAGACAGACATATACTGACTTAGATCCACGTTGTCCATCCCAATAGCCATTTACGTTCCGGGCTACGGTTACCGATAAGACAGTTCCGCAGTTCAGATCTATTGGTTAAATTATATTTTTATTGGTGAAGAGTGAAGCATGTGCTCGTGTGTAGTGCGCTACATGTCGGCCTAGTTAACTCTCTTCCGATGTCTTGCCATAGCGCTGTGAATAATTGTGCAGGTGTGATATACCTATTAGCCATGACCATGTTGAAGACCTGGAACAATCTGCCATTACCGAGACTGAAAGACTGTGTATAGTCAAGCAACAATAAGCATCATTTTGAATCTTACTAACGAGTTCAATGGAAACCTTTTAACAATGTCTCGTGCTGTTGTTCTGTTTTCTAATACACACAAACTCATTTTGACGTAGTTAGGAAAGATCTTATCTGCACATGGTTGGAACGCTGTGATAAAGGATCTTCATAATATTTCATGACTTTTTAATGTCCGTAAATATCATATCGAATATCTAATACCAATACGATTGAATGCATATTCCATTTCAATTATGTAATTTATTTCCCTTGTCGCGCATCAATCTAACCAAATCCTCTTTACAATTGTAGCATGAATTGTGTAGTGTGTATACTGTCTCTAGTAAACATTAACGGCGATAATGTCTTCATGAACACGCGGATTATGATTTGGAATTAGGTATTGTATGTTTATTGACACGAAGATGGAAGGCGGCGTGTCTGTAGATACACTCGTCTATGATTGTCTGTGATCGCGTATGATGTCTATGTGCGAATGTGCGGTAGGTACGCGCGGGCCTTTCGTGCACTTCGCCTACGCTTCGATTCAATTTTATTTTGTCTGTGCGTCAATGTAGGTCAACGCCCGACGGCTCTAAATAATATAACGTGTACCTCTTAAATAATACATTTAATTACGATTGCGTTCACTTATTTGGTCACTATTAAAGCAACGTTATTCGTTACAATATTTTATATTTAAGCCGTTGATATAAAAACCAAATCGGATTATGAGCTTTGTGAACATTTTCCAGACTATTATTATCATGTCGGTTTTTGAAAAGCTCACAGTTTTGCTCAGTTTATCGTGTAGAATGCATAGATCTCCAAGAAAAATGTTTAACATAACATGCTGAGTAAAATATTAGGTTTCAAAGCTGGGCGGGCGGAGCAACTGCGCGATGGGCGGTCTTTATAAACACAGTGCATGCTTCTAGGAAAGTTCTTTGTTCACTTTTGATTACGAAAAAGTACATAAAAGAAGTTGTACCTGTGTAAAGTACTCTTACATTGTACTTGTTAAATAAATAGTGTAGGTCCTATTTTCATGTTAATACGAACGTTGGTTTGCAAAATAATGTGACAAAGTTTGTTAAGAAAATAAGGTTTTATTTTAGAAAATCACAGTATTTTTAATGAATGAATTTATGAATGTTGTTTTGTAACATATGTAAGTTTGTACTTAGCTAGCTAGTTATAATATTTAACACGAAACAACATACCAAAGTCTACTAAAGATATAAGATGCTATCAGCTGCAAGATTTCGGCTAAAAGCAAGTAAGGAAAACCCATTTTACAAATACATTTCCGTGAGATTCGCGAAGGTACGCGTAAAGATAAGAAGAATAGTAGCGAGATAAAATGCATTTCGTTTGCATACCAAGAGTTGTTCCGGAAAAGTTAGCCGCCTTATGTAGGCTTAGTGCAGGGTGCAGCTTCATTTGCGTCGGGAGTCGGGTATGCTAATAAGGTGTTCAACGGCGGAGCAGTCAGCAGTCAGCAGTTTGACTGCGACGCAAGCTGCACCTTGGAGGTGCGGGCGCGAAGGACTCGCGGCGTGGAACTTAAGGGATGAGAGGCACGGGCTGCGGGGCGAGGGGCGCGCCAGTGCTGGTCGCTACTCCGCCGCGAGCGAACGTCGCGCAGCAGCCGCGTCGCCGACACCCGACGCCACCAACTCGTGCCCCGCACGCTCGTTTATTTAATTAAGTGTCGCATAAACTGAGAGCTCACGTGGATGTTGCCATATAAGTTTCGTGAAATCCGAAATGACACAGGCTGAGTCAGTTGCGCGACACTAAACTGGTATGCAAGCATTTTGACATAAGAACAACCTAATTTTAAGAAAGTTTTTTCATTAAATATGAACTTTTCAGAGTTTTTCGTTTGTCTAAGGACTTTATTGTAAATGAAAATCGTTGTTTTTTTAAGTTTTCTCTTATTTATAAGAGCTTATTAAGTACGGTTCACAAAGTTTACTAATTCGTTGCGTTTGGTTTTGTTTATTCTTTTAGAATTTTGTTTGGCAAATTAGCTACGTAAATCAAAAGTCTAAACTTAGTTTTTGATAGAAATATATAGAATATTTCAGGATATTTAAAATATTTTAGGATCATTTTTCTATTATAGTAGATTTAGAGGAGATTAAGATGCGTATCATTGTTAAGCTTTTCTTTTGACAAAGCGACGACGTAACTGTCAATTCATCCGTGTTGTTTCATCCAATTATACTAAAAACTTTCATGGGAGTGGTGTTGGTTCTGCAGTTAGCCATTGACAGGCCATTACTACGATAAATTCATGAATATGACAGGTGGTATATTGGCATAGTTGCATACCTACGAATAACAAATTAAACTGGCCTTGTGTTTGGGTACTGGACTATTACAAATATTGAGCATACAATAATGTAGGATATATATAAGCATGTATCTACAAAGGGTATGGGATTGTTGAATAAACATGGGTAATTACAAGCTGCCTTAATATTTGGAGTTTCTTCGTCCACAAACAAATGTTACATTAATATGAATTATGCGTGTTGTTGACACCCGGGACTACTTTGCCCGGATGTTACCTTATGTTTAGGTACTGACACAGTAAAATTACGTGCAAGCTCAAACGCATGAGCCTATGGGACGTTCCTCGGGGAAAAGCGCGGGATCCCGAGTTTTCCTAAACGTCAACCTACTTGCACGTGGCGCCATGTCAGTATCCAGAAAGCTTACAGCGCCTGAAAACGAGTATTTATATAAATTGCAAGCTTAAATATTCCAGATCGTTGACTGGGAGTGTCACCCGAGAGAATTGACGGCTCTGCGGTAACAGCTTACCAGGTGACTGCCACCATTACCTCACGTCACCAGGGAGAAGTTTTTATCTCTAGCGAAGGAGTTTATATAAATTCTCGGTAAAGCAGATTTATTAGAATATTCAACAATGAAATAAACATTCCCACTCTATAAGATTAGTGGGTTGTGGGTACGACTCGTGCGTAGGTAAAAAACGGAACCTTATTAATTTTTCGAGCATCATAGAGTCAACGACCTTCACCGCCGAACTTGCGTAGTACTCGTAAATATGTTAATAAAGTAAGGCGACCCAAAACCCATTCAGTTCTGGTCGTAATTTCCATGTTACTTTGTTGGAGACAATGGATATCCATAGATTACCTACAGTCCATCCACTGTATCAGGACGTGCGACCTAACGACGATATAAAACACTTTAAGTTATGAAAACACTTCCTACATTGCTTGGGGCTGTTTTCTTTCTCGTTAGCTTTTACTTTTGTAGTACTAAGAAATATCAAGGATGTTTGAAGAATGAGTAATGAGTTTATCTTGTTGAATGGGCTTTAATAATATCGTTTTATATCACATTGTCCATAGTAGTTCATAAATTATAATAAATATTTTATTAAATTCCAAGAGTAGGTGGATGTACCAATCTTTGGGTGAAGTTATCTGAGAGGGTAACTAGTTTTTCCCGAATTTAATAATCCTGGTCCCATTATTTATGCCCGTACTATTTATGATTCAAATATTAGGCCTTGGCAGCGGACCTTTTCTACAAAACAATTTTGATATAAAAAATATTGGTGATCTGGAGTTCAAGCTTTTGACCATAGTTAAACTGTATGAAGCAGCACCGTGTACATGATAACATGATACGGCTCTCAATATACGTATATAGATAGATATATATATATATATATATAAAGATATAGGTACATGTCAATGCATTTGGTACACCTCAACTACAGAAACCTCTCGAAGCGTAAAGGGTGTAGACATTAGTCGCAGGCGTTTAATTTGCGTCAGTACCTACATGCGTTGTATAACGTCATTGTATATATTATGTCTGAAAATTATCCCTTTTTGGGGAAAAAAAGAATTTTCTGGAAAGTTAGAATAAAAATAAGTAATAACATTACAGAACCTCTTAAGGGTAACTGGGTAGTAATTTGATGACACTGATGACTGAAGTAAACAAAAAATTCTCGTGTGGATCTGAAATTAACTTTAAAGTAAAAAAGGTTTTTTAGATTTTGATGGCCTTGCCTATCATACACAAGGTTGTGAGTTCAAAAGTAGGCAAGTACTAAATGTGTCGCTTCGGGACATAATAATGTACTTTCTAAGTTTATCTTAGGCTACGTCCGCACAGACAGGTGGCTTGCTTAGCGCCTAGAGTTTAGTGGCTTGGAATCTGGCTACATGCTAGGATACACGGTGGCCGCACTGAGAGGTGGTTTGAACAGAGGTTGTCTTTTAAAAACTGATGTAATTAATATTTCATCCATTTGTTTCTTTTAAAATGCCTCGCGCCCAGTGGCAAAAAACCAGCACGTTTGTTTACCTGGATACATGCTAAGCGACTAACTAAGCGTCAAGCGTGCAATGCGGCCGTTCGCAAACATGCTAGTACGTTCGTTATACCAAGATACTCGCTAGGTAGCCCGCTAGGCTCTAGGCGCTAAGCAAGCCACCTGCCTGTGCGGACGTAGGCTTAGTCATCGGTGAAGGAAAATATCGTGAGGATACTCGGACTAACCTGCAATCGCCAATTCAACCTGAACAAGCGTGGTAACTGCTCATGCTTTCTCTGTTGACCCAGCAGTGGGACAATAGTAGTCTGATATTATTGAGCACGGTTTTAACAGAAAGTGTTGACTGTTTCATTTAACTAAAATAATATCAGGTACTTACAAACACACACATAATTTAAAGTGTAATTAATACGACATGCATAAGCATACAGCGTAATCAGCCCATAGTGATTCAATTGCTGGGACGCAGGTTGTCTCTCTGTGAGAGAGAGTGGGCAATAATCCACCAATTGGACAAAATGCGGGTTGGAGATGTCTTTGAATTTTTGGTTCAATGACATGAAGTTTTCTCACGATGTTCTCTTTCACCGTTAAAACAATGAAATATTTACTGGATCAGAAATTGGCATGCTTTCGATAAAGCTAACGTCATGATTGCAGTCAGTTCGTGATATCTGATTCTCTATTTATTATCACGTGTGAAAATTTTTGCAATCGACTGTTGTACGTGCATGCAGCGAAGACATTAAGATTGGTTACGCTTTTCCATTTGACTTTCCATGTGGAAATTGCGTCTTGTCATGAAAGGACCTCTCTGAACCTTTTCAGGTTATTAGGTTATCATAACTGCCCTTTTTTTTCGTAAATAATTTTGACTTTTATTAGCTCTAAACTAAACTCAACCGGAAACACTAAAATGATAATTACTTATGCCTTTTATTAATTTAAAATATGAGCTTTAAAAATATCGGTGCATTTCCGGTTACTTAATTAATTTATTGCTAAAATTCATAATTCACCAACATTTAAATGTCCGAAGAAGTCATAAAGCTGGCTCAAGAGTCATAAATTTTGATAAATCACAAAAAGGAATGTGAAACGAAAGAAGACGGAAAAAAGAAAAACAAAGAAAAAAGAAAAGAAAATAGACAACCTGTTAATTTAATAGGAAGAGTTGAAACTGTAAAACCACAAATTGGAGAGCTACTCAGTGAACAAGTCTATTCGAAGAATGCAGACACGTCTGCATTGGCGCTTAGATTTTCCCGCTTAGCGCATTAGCCAAGCCAACAAATAAGTAATGAGAAGAAATAATTGTATGTGTGCTAGTAACAAACTTATACACTAAGATATGACATTCAAGCTTGTACAAATGTAATTACATGTAGATTTCGATTCCTCTTTAGACAAAAAATGTTTCTTTGAATAAGTGGTGGTTATTTATTTTCGAATTTGAATAAAACATACGTCAAACGGTTAACCTGCCATTTTAAAGACGACTTGTCCAATGGATACGATAAACCAACGTTCAAGGATGTGCCTAGCAGTAATCTTAGATCTAAGTATTCAAGCGTTTCCTTTTGTTAGTATCTACAATTTCTACTGGGTGGGCTTTCGAGGCTATTGAATGTAAGGTCGTATCCTCTACTAGGGTTGTCAAATATGCAACTACGCGAAATAATACTGTCTCTTTGAAAGTCATGTCAGCTAAAAATTAACGTAGCCAGCCTTTTGTGAAACATTTTTGCTTTTTACTTATATACAATGGCCTCGCAAGCGATGCCACAATGGCGGGCAAGGGATGCAATTTTGCTACACTTCTTTTGTTTTTAATTTTAATTCGTGTCATAATAAGTGAACATTTGTATGCATTTGTGATTCAGAGAGTACTGAGACAGGCTCTTGTTGATAACGCTTTTTATTTATTTTAGCACGTGAAATTCGTTTATTTTATGAATAAAATTATTAAAAAGTATACTACTAAGTTTGTTGTACTTGGAGGTGATAGAGGAAACCCAAATACTAAGTAGTGAACAGTATGGATTACTAATCTGACAGAAAAAATACGAGTACAATTTTGGTATCATATATCAGCCTCATTGCTTAACTATAAGGCACTAACCGGCCACACTGCAGACACTAATCCGATGCACCACTGGCACGTCGGATTGGCTAACGCAATCGGAGTTCAGCCATCGGATTGGCTAACACGCTTAATTCCTTAATGCGTTATGTGCATAGCCGTAATGTTTTAGAAATCCTTTCAGTCATTGACAAGGATTTGCCAATATCTGTGCTGTAACGAGAACTTCTATACCATAAAAAACTATTCGGATTATAACTAGATTTAGTTGGATTATGCTGGAAATGTCGAGGTAAAATCACAATAAAGCTTGAGCAATGACAGTTGCCTGCCATCTTGAGAACCACAATACCCGCTTTGCTCTTAAATGTTGTTGTGAAACTAAGATGAGAAGTAGCAACCTCACCTTTAATAAATAGAAGCTTGTCTAAGTCTTGCGTCTGAAGTTTTAAACGGTTCAGAATAATATCTTCGTTATTAAAAAATCTTCATAACTAATTTTGCAGAATGCTGCACCTAGGTATTATTTTAGACCGTGACGGCAACAACGTTCTTGTTCGTTTTATTTCATGTAAGATGCAGCGTACGCTGTATTTGTCATTTGAGATAAGTTGGATTCTTGAAACTATAACACATTGATACAGAGTCTTTTGTCCCTGTCAACCCTGTTCCGAGTAGTGAGACACTCACGTCCTTGCCAACTATTCCGGGTTTGACGACTTCTAAAACTCGATCACATTTATATTCAAGGACTCGTTTTAAATTGCTGTTCTCAGTATTAGAATAGATGAAAGTTTTACTTTGACGTAAGATCCAATAAGAAGTTTCGATTTTTAAAGCTCAAGTGTAGGATAGGATGATACTTAAACTTTATGACGTCAAAAGTTCCTTTTTCTTCGAAACTTGAACGGAAAGTAAAATATGGAATCAGACGTTGCATATTAGGCTTACGGACTTTGGCTTATAACGAATTATTTCGAAGGAAACTCACCGCGGTCACTAAGTTTGGCAAACATTTGTTGTTATTATATAGAAGATGTGTATTTCCGTGAGAATATTGTCCTAATCACTACGCTTTACAAACGTATTAGTGCCCGTGATAGGTTGTTATGAGAGCCCACGAGGATTACATAATCCCGTTCGCCTTTTACGACACCCGGGAAAAAATAGGGGGTGGTCTGTTCGTTTGCGGAAACCATACGACCAAAACAAAGAATATATTAGGTGCTTATCGCCCCGCGTTTATCGTAAAACCTGAATGGGGGAAATTATTGCTGCACAGCTAGATAGGCAATGGGCTGGCAAGCTGTCACTACACAGCGTGATGTTATCAACTTTTAACTCGCCATGCCTGCCAAATGTGGGTGTTATCACTGCATTTAAACTGTTAGAGATCATAAGCATGCACTTCAAAACTGAAATTGTACAAATATTGCACTAATCTACCGTTTGTAGGGCAAAGTCTTCATAAAGAAATGGAGACAATGTTATTAAATTATTATAACACCAAAGTTTCAATAAGATAGTTTTATTTCAACGTCCAGGTGAACCACGGGCAAAAATAATTTCCCGTGGTACAGGTGAACCAAGCGTGTGGACCACGGGCAATAAACGAATGTACACGAAATGACAACGAAAGTAGACACTAGACACACTTTTAACTCACATTTGACACGCTTGTCCTTAACAACGTTCCAAGACTGTATTTAAAGAAAATGGTTTGTTGTCATTCCCTAATGTGGGAATGAAAGCAGGATGGCGTGGCAGCTGTTTGTTATACAGATCGCGTTGTGACTCAAGAGAGGAAGTTAGGTGGTCGGCGCGCTCATGCGCCGCTAACAACGTGTTATTACTTACACAACTTAGGATTTTTGATCTAGTTATTGTTGGAATTAAGTTTAAGAATACTTCTTTCATATAGAAAAGCTACTACAATCATCTTTTGGCACTAAATTGACGTTGGTAGAGTATGCTGCTGAGTAACATTTTGGAGGCTTCCGGCGACTGGGACCGCAATAAACTGATACCGCGGTCCCAGTTGCCGGATGCATTTAATTTTAATATTTGTATTCCGTCGACTGGGACCGATCCATAAATTGAACCAGAACGGTACAGTCAGACGAAAAATTGTCTATGGAAATTGTCTTGTTCAATATTATACAAGCCTGGAAAAGTAATAAGCTAGCATAGGTCCAAAGTGGTCTGTATTTAAATCATTCTCGGCAGGAATATTACCTGAAATTGACTTGTATCGACTCAGAAATATTTAAATAAATACTACTTTAAACTTATGCTAGCCTAGTACCTTTCGGGCACGCTGCAATCGCGGCGGTGAGACCCCTCTTTGAGGAGTGGCTGGATAGGCGTCACGGTGCGGCGTCCTGACCTACCGCATGATGCAGGTCCTCACCAGACACGGAAGTTTCGGGAGGTGACTCGCTGTCCGACCATGTACCATGCCCGGGTCGACGGCGCGTTGTGTTCCTAAATAAAAAAGCCTAGTACTTTTGCTGGTAAGTCAATGAAAAAGACAATTTCAGGAAACTTTCTACTTAGAATTTTTTAAGTACAGACCCATCTTGAACTCATGCTAGCCTAGTACTTTTTGTTAGCTTCTAATTGTCTCACTGGTGACAAAAGGGAATATTTTTTTTAGCGAGGTAAAATCAACAAATGAGTCCTCCACCCAGGGCAGAGCGGGAGGGACTGTCAGACTTGTAATGTTTAAAATCCACGGTGTCCTTCAATAGCCCTTTACGTTCCAGGGTCATGGTAATTTGATAAGTCCCGCGACCCCGGCAGGCTTTGGCCCTCTAAATGGGGAGCCCGTCATCATGCTGACACTCTTTGAGGCGTGCGTGGAACACAACGCGCCGTCGACCTGGGCATGGTCCATGGTCGGGCAGCGAGTCGCCCATTATTCGTCGCCCGCATGCCCGGGCCTACTCCCGCGTCCTCTCCCTCACTCGGCCCGCCTTCTCCTTCGCGAGCATGACTGCTTCGCAGAAGGAGGCGACCACTTCCCACTCCGTCTCGTCCAGCAGCATGACCTCGACCAATGCCGGATGCGAGAGGAAAAGTACTAGGCTAGCATAAGTTCAAAGTGGTATTTATTTAAATATTTCTGAGTCGATACAAGAAAATTTCAGGTTACCTATTCCTACCGAGAATTATTTTAATACAGACCACTTTGAACCTATGCTAGCCTATTACTTTTCCAGGCTTGTATAATGTTGAACAAGACAATTTCCATAGACATTTTTCGTCTGACTGTACCGTTCTGGTTCAATTTATGGATCGGTCCCAGTCGACGGAATACAAATATTAAAGTTAAATGCATCCGGCAACTGGGACCGCGGTGTCAGTTTATTGCGGTCCCAGTCGCCGGAAGCCTCACATTTTGAACCGCAAGATCGGCAGGAGAAGAGGGAGGAGGAGAGGGAGGAGGAGAGGGAGGAGGAAGAGGAGAACGTTTCTTGACGTTTCACTTGATTGACGTAGCTGACCATAGCCTAATTAGTACAGTAATAAATAGGTATAATAAATAAATAAATAATTATAATTGCAAAAGTGGATAAAAAATGCTATGCAATAGCTTTACCGCGGCAGTCACCGAGTGCCACACGTTTTACTTATTAAACTTTAGTTACTCCATATATATCGCTAGCATTCCGTTTGTTGTTGACTTATGACGTCTGCTACATTTTCAATATCATACACACGCCAAAAAATCCTTGTAAATAGCTATATTCGAAGAAATTAGTTGCACGCCCTCCGGAAGTATTTAAGCATATAATTTTCCCTCAGCAATAAATAAAAGATTAAAACATCTTTGAAGTCGATTAGGTGATTGGGAAAACGTCCCATTCGGAAACGGCGACATTTTCACTTCCGTGTACTGAAACCGAAGAAGTGGAAGAGAGACGATCGTCATTTCCGAGTGTATTGTCGCTTCCGGTGCGTTTTCTATAGACGTGTTACCGGAATATTCCCAACGTTTTGCCACTGGAAATCTGAATTGCTCTCTTTCAGTTTATTTGTTTGCGGCTTTTGGAATTTTCTACCATTACATTAATTCGATAAATTCATTCAACATTTTGTGTTTTCACATTGGTTGTAACCTTTTTTTACAGCTATGTATGCGTGGCTGTCTGAAGGGTTCAGGAGTGACTAATGTCAGATATTAAAGAAAGGTGGACTAGATCTTCCATTTATTTTAATAAGTTACTGTTTTCTACATAAATGACATGATTAGTTTGCTGTTACGTCATCTTCATCTTGTTATGTAGGTATGTTAAAAACTTTATAGTCACTCTTCTCGACGCATTGTTATAGAGACGTAACACTGCACAGTTTAGTTAATATATATAAATGTGGTAACTATGTGGGGTTTATTTACATGATAAAGTTTTGAAATTCACGAGTAGGTAACCTGAAAGTTGTGGCCAGTAGACAAGTAAACAATAAAACTATCCAGTGCTATTCCATTTATTGTCTTTACATCGAAGCGAGGTAGAATGAAGCGAGTGCCAAAAACGGAAACTTTGATACGTCAAGTTTACTTTATTTTGGTGGATTTCTTTAAAGTTCTGAAGATTTTATTTTCGAGCTGTCATAAGATATAATATATAAATATTTTTAGATAACAACTTCAAACACCACTTTTGTATATTTGAGAAGTCCTATTTAACACTCATATTCCAAGACTTGTCTTTAGCCCATAGCTCAGCCCAAGTAGACTTAGTCGCCATGGCAACAGTTCACTTTTGTCAGATGTGTCCTTACTCTCCAATTTTGCCTTTTTTATAGAAACTACAGTTGTCAATATGTCTAATAGGGTGTATTTAGAGTGTGTTGACCTTGACTTAAGCTGAGTCAGTCACTAAGAATACCAGTGTAAAAGTTCTTACGAAACTGTTTTAAAATCAGAAGCAAATTAAATATTTTGAAATCTGAAACAAATCAATTAATAATTATTATTTAAACGGGCTAAGCTGTCCTTAATATAGTACAAGTTTCCCACCTTCGTCACGCAGCTAAGTCGACGCCTACAGACTCCCACGCCGAGTTTGAAATTTCTGTTTTTCTTCCTGTCTTGATTGGTACGTCAAACCTTATATGTCGGCAAAGTCTCCGGTTACCATCCACAGCTGTTTGTTTGTTAGGCTTTGTTGTTTTTCTTCTTTTTACGCTATTTAGGTCCTGTAATGATAATATAATAAAGTCTTTATCCGGGAAGGGTTAAGGTCAAAGTTTCTTCGTTGACGTAGTAAAAAAAACGATTACAATAGTTGCGCATTAATAAGGATTTTATGTTCGTTGCATTATTCCATTTTCTCTAGTTCATTCAGTCCATTGTATTGAACTCGTATTGTGGGGGTACCATTTGCAACTGCTCAATTTATTATTATGTAGGGAATTTCTTTATCGCTGTATGAACATTTCAGCATTGTTGTGGTTGTATTGTAGTTATTTTTTTATACCACATTCGCAATTTGGTATTAAATTAATTGGAATGCTAATTGCAATGCTAAAACGTAGATAATCCGACAGTCTGTCGTCAACTGGCAGTTCATATATTCTTTCTAATCACACTTGTCAACGATAACTGTACTAAATTAACTAATTAACTGTTGTAAAAAGTAAAGCTTTTTCAACTAACGTTCAATATGAAACATATTATAATTGGGAGCCATTTGAATTTGAATCATGTCAATCATATTTAAATGTTTTGATTTATTTAATTACGAAATTAATTCGACAGATAAATTAGAAGCTCTAATTGTGCATAGAAAGTGCATACATTTCAAATCGCATGATTAATTAATTAACGACATGATTAATTAACATATTGCTTAATTCGTGTGCCAGAATTCCTAAATTCGTTGATGCAGTGCAATTAATTTGCAAATGCAAGCCTGTAGTGTGTGTGTCCTGTAGTCGATACTACCAGTGCCATTTGCCTGTGCGTGTTAAATGTTCATCATCATCATCATCATAATCACTCACTGCTGGGGTATAGGCTTCCCTCTTTTTTGCCTTATCTCACGGTTCTGCGCGTCTCTCATCCATCTATTCATTCATCAACCCGATGGACTTTTGGGCGGCCCTGGTTTCTTTGGCCGAACCTTGACCAAAAGTTCATAGAAAAGAAGGAATTAGTATAATATCACCCTATAATTTTTCCACTACCGGGAACTGCATGCCGCGGGCTCTGTGCCGTGGTAGAGTCTTCGATTTTTTGGTTTTAAGATATGTCAATTTTCCACCGCCGTTTTGATCGCAGTGGTTTTGAATTAAAATGCTCAAAGCAACGAAGTTTTTTGAGTTCAAATTCACAATTAGTCTAAAATAATAACATTAGCAGACACATCTTCTTTTAGTCTTTAAATTTTAGAAAGACTAACATACCGACTCACTTTTCATTTACTTTAAAATTAATGGTAGCATTTACTTAATACTCGACTACGTCTGTCCTTTAAAATATTGAAAGCGATTCTAATAAATCTCGGGAACACTGAGAAATCACAATTTTGTCACAGTGTCTTTACAAGTTGAGAAAAGGCAGCGACCCGAACGTTTCTGCCACATGCTGCACAAAGCGGTACAATTTATGATAGTATTGTCAGTGTTAATAAGATCTGATCTGAAACCCTATGATTTATCCTTATCTTTGTGTATTCCATTTAAGAAAATATCAGCTTTTTTGTGTTCCTGGTGTCTCAGTCATCTGGCAATCCCATGATAGATTTGCAATTGTGATAAACTAGGTCAAATCGTGGGATAACTTGTTGGGAAAAATACCATAAGGAAACTTGTATGATGTATGCCTAAAATTCGAACATAAGTTTTGTGACCATATATCACGAAAACATTCTTTGGTATAAGACAATGAGATCTTAGTCCCAGCAGTGGGAACGTACTTTATATAACTCTGAATACACCACATCAATTGGACATTACACTCGAACTAATTGCACAGAATACATATAATATTGTATCTGCACATCTTCAGTTTAAATGTATGAGACTTCATTCCAATAATTTAATTCCAAACAAAATAAAGAACCCTAGCTTAAGCGTTACACTTAAAAACCTTTTTATTCTTTCACCTAAAGCTACGCTCTTGGTTACTTTCTACCTTTATATTTAGAGGTAGTTCCTTGACCCTGTTCGGCCACGACCTTCACTGTCTCCTTGATCTGTGTGATACATCACAAGGTAGAAAAAATGAAGGCCAAAAAGCGGAAAGTGTAAGCCTTGGCCCCAGTTTACTTCTTCCACTTTTTTTTTCTTGAATCTTTTTCTGCATGATAATCTTTACGAATGTTTCGTACTTTTGTGGTAGTTTTACATGCTTTCACCACGATAACATATAATATAGAATGAATAGACAAGCGTATTCAACCGTAATTTCCAAGGTTGTAGCTAGGATTGTATATAAGCGGGGGCAGACAATGAAAATCCTAGTTTTTAATCATTGTTTTCATCATATGAGTTTCACATGAGTGGGAATGTGAAGGTAGTAATTAAACAAATATATAAAAATCCGAAGTAGCAAGCTATCAAGCTCGTCAGAATTAGAATATACCAGCGAACGACCGCTCCTTTAAGTGGGGCAGCTGCCCCTCCTTGCCCGTACCTCGCTACGCTCATGGTAATTTCGGTTTCGGTTAGGCGCCAACCTATTGTCATGTTAGACTATAGATTTGAAGCTAGTACTTAATTAAGAATTTCTTTACTGATAAAATCTCCAGAGTCTCTAGATTTCCACTTTTTTTAGCGTGGTAAAATCATCAATTGAGTCCTCCCACCCAGGGCAGAGTAGGAGGGACTGTCAGATTTGTACTGACTAAAATCCACGGTGTCCTTCAATAGGCCTTTACGTTCCGGGGTCACGGTACATATCTGTTTAGTGCCCCGAACCCGGCAGGCTTTGGCCCTGGGGGGGCCCTCATCATTGTGCTGAGACTCTTTGAGGCGCGCGTGGAACACAACGCGCCGTCGACCCGGGCATGGTCCATGATCGGACAGCGAGTCGCCCATTACTCGCCGCCCGCATGCCCCTCTATTTCCACTTGATACATATAAATATAAGACATAAGTATAAGACAGCTTCTCATGAAGTCAGTCTTTACGAGGATGCATCATATCACTTGCTACTTGATATTCAGAGCTCAGTTTCTTACCAGATTCAACTTTTATTTTAAGTTCGGTCTACTTGCATTTATAATGCACACAAGATCACTAACGTCACCGGTTCTGTGAGTCGTAACTTTGTACATAATTAGCCCAGATATGCATGACACCGAAATATGTGCCTGTCATTTGTGCAATATGCATTTGTGCGACGATGTATGCCACAGATTTAGTAAAAATAAATTATGTTTTGTGTAAAAAAATAACATTATGGGTTGATTACGACGTTTCGTATTGTAGGAAATCTATTAGCTTTTAGTTAAACTTTTATTAAGAAACACATTGCTCCAACAATAGTAAGAAAGTAAATTTTAAAGTGTTTTTAATTTAAGTGTTTATGTTTCATTTACTGATTAATGTATGTGATAGCAACAGTTACCTGTTGGTGAAGAATCTTGCTGTAATTATATGATCTGCAAGTAGTTGTTTCGGGTCTGGGTGTTTGTGTATGTGACTTAATATGTTGTAAACGCACCCAGGATACAGGAGAAATTCCTAGAATGTGGGTCAACGTTAAAAAAAAAGATTTTGTTAATTTACGTAACAACTTTATGTAGTGACATTCATGTTCAATATTTATTCGGTGGTTTCAGTCAGTTTGTCACATACCTACGAATCTCATTTTTGCTGGTTTATACTTCACTGGCTTCAGGCACTATCGAAGATTTTACTAAGCTTCTCACGTGGCGACAAGCACTTAGACTATTTTTATAACATTCATGAAGTTACTATCGTTTTTACCGACTTCAAAAATAAAGAGGTTATCAATTCGACCCGTATGTATGTAATATTTTCAGAACTGCCCAGTTTTCATATATGTTAGTCTATATCAGCGTTTGAACAAATGTGCCAAATTTCAAAAGTGTATACAGGGTGGAATTTTGTAATGCCACCTGGAGGGAAAGTACTCTTAATACTGCAGATAGAAAATTTGACTCAAAGGAAACATTCCTTTATTTTTGAATAGAAAGCAAACTGCATTCAAAGATTTTCGAAAATTCTCTTCTCCCACACCCGGGAATCGAACCGGCTAAAATCTGAAAAAATGAGGATGAAATCTCTCTAACAAATGAGCCCATTTCGAGCAACTAATTAGTTAGTTTACCATTTTTTGTAAATAATTAAATTAATTTAAGATATTCTGGTTTTCCTTTCATTTAATTTATCATGTTTGTTAGAGAGATTTCATCCTTATAATTGACCGAAAGAAAAGTTATTTTAAACTTTTTTGTCTTTGATTTGAAGTCTGTTTTATTTTTTTAAGTTTTTTTTTTTAGTTGAAAGTCATCAAATGAGTCCTCATGGCGGAGCGTAAGAGACTCTCAGACTCGTATACTGACTAAAATAAATGGTGTTCCTTAAATAGCCCTTTACGTTCCAGGGTTACGGTTAGGTACCTGTTTAGACAGTCCCGCGACCCCGGAGTAACTATAGTTTACAAGACTGCATGAGCGTTTTATTGACATAGTTGCATAACATATTTCATTATCATATTTTGCCACTAATTTTGAATCAGCACCATAATATTCTGTTTTCATACCGAAGAACTTGCATGTTCAGTCATTTTCTAGTTTCATAAACATTTAGATTTTAGTGTAATGAAAATACATTCTAGAGGTTGAAATATAGCTCCACCTTTCAGTAATAATTTCTATTTTCTATTCATTACTTTAATTAGTCCGTCATGGCACGTTACCATCTCCGAAATATAATTAATTTATACTATCTACCTACTGGGTAAATGGATGCGGGTACTTTAATTTAATATCGTATCGTGTTTCCGTAAATTAAATTATTTATTATAATATAATAGTTTTCCATCCTTAATGTCGTGAGTGTAAGGCGCAGGCCACATAGAAAAGACGTAATACGAGGACGCGTCGCGGACGGGCGAAAATGTATGAGAGTCGCGCCCGCGACGCGTCTCTTCTGTATGTTTCACGTCGCGACGTTTCTATACATTTTGTATGAAAGAGACGCCGAAGAGACATAATTATGTCTCCGCCCCGTCTGCGTCTTACGTCTTTTCTATGTGGCCTGCGCCTTAGTTATTCACAGTAAGTTTAGTATCTACTTAGTACTTTTCAAATTGGTAAGTGGTCATTACTGTCATGTTTAGATATTTTAAAACCGAAGACTGCACCTTTTTGCTTAAAACGTTGCCTTTTTTTGCGTGTTAAAAATGAGTCCTCTCGCCCTAGGTGGATTAAGAGTATAAATATTTAATGCGCGCGGGAATCGAACCAGCGATACGCAAAGCAGCAGTCAATGATCGTGCATCAACCGTGCCGTCATTGGATTAGGTCTGATTTACTATAGAACAATAGAAACAGACGTCGCTGTCGTAGTTAATCTAGCGGAGTTTCAATTTTAAAGTGTGTTGCCTTAGTAAAAGTGGTCCCGTAGCTTTGAGCAGAGGTAGTCTCCTCTTAGAGAGGTGCTCTTCGTTTAATTATAATCTTGCGAACGAAGAGCTTTTGCCGTAAAATACCCACCTAATATTTTTTACTACAAGGCGTACACAGACTGAACCCTCGCTTGATATTAAGCTTTTTTCTCTGAAAAGCTGTCAGCATAACGTTACGGATTCTTAGAACTACCTGCCTGTCACTGTTTTATAAAGATACTCAATAATGTAAATAATTTAATTATTATTAAAAGACTTTTGTCACAGTTAGTACTCGCTACACTCTCGTTTTGAAATGATAACATATTATTCATCAAGTCAGTTGCTTACTGCCATCAAATTAAATTAAATTCTCGAATTCATTGATATCTTTCCTATTACCGTGAATCCCCCCAGGCAACCACATCGAACAAACAAATAAGCCAGGTAACTGACACCAACGAACAAAATTTGAAAGTGAAACCGAGTATTGAGTTTTCGAAGCGTATCATATTTTAGCTTACCCATCCCGCTGATTAAAAATTACTTTGTTTACTTGAAAAGCCGACCTGTTTAGAACTCATAATTAATTGTTGATTATGATAACAGTACATTGAGCATCTATCATTGTCTCGTCGGCAGTTTGTCAAGATCCACGTGATAAAGCCACGAAACACGGTAACCCATTTTGTGTTTTCTCAAGTAAAGATTTCCGTGGACAGTAAAAATGTCCAAACTTTTGCCAACAGCAGCATAACGTAGTGGCTGTAACTTGTTTTGGGACATGTTTAACGGAATTATCTTATTGTTTGCTTTCGCGAACGAAGCACAAAAGAGAACAGTTGTTTTCTTCTTGTTACTTGCATTTCTCACTCATGATAAGTATGTTACAAATGCTATGTGGAGACTTTGAGACTTAACAAAAGATTCAAGTCATTCAAAAGTTTATTTGTGTTCATAAAATACTAAGGAATCATCTTTATTTGGGTTTATAGTATTGCGAGTAAGTTTAATTAATGGTTTATAACGTAATTATTGTTTTCATTTGGCGTGAGCTTTGGAATGCAATACATACACATTTTGGTTTAATATGCAGCTCGTATATAAATGGAATTCAGGAGGAATTTCACTGAACGATTTACTGTTTTGAGTGATGTAACGGGAACATAGTTTGCAAGGATTTGATTGACAGGGGTGAGGGTGACGGGTAGCCGCTGAGTCGACGAGGCGGTGAGTGCAGGCCACGCGGTCACGTGCGTTAACGTGCTCCCTCGCACATATAAAACATCCTTTGAATCACGCTCACCTATTTCCCGACATATGCCCTCTTGACATGGCTTCCAATCTGTAAATATTTATATCATGTTGACACACGTTCGTATGTAGTGTGACTATGCAAAGTCAATTCTCCCACGTCACCTTGTGAAAGGGAAACGGGGCTAAAAATATTACTTCTGACATTGTTTTTATGGTGTGTTTTTCGGAATATAAACAAGCTGTTGGTGTGTGAAGATAGTTTGTTTCAGCTGGATAACGGCCTCTTTCGGTTCGATGGTTCGGTATCATAAAGAAAAGGATTGAAGCCACGTTTGCTAAGATGATCATGCTTGAGAGGATGTTAGGTGTTATTTCGTTATGAGTGTGTTCATTCTTATGGAGAATTTCGATCGTCGCCTCCTAACTACACTACCTCTATTTGTAACCGAGGCCTTCCTGGCAAGAGCATAAATAATTTATTTAAAGCACGACCCATAACTAGTTTACATGATGTAGTTTCGAGTAAACTAGTTATGCGTCGCTAATGGGTTTTTGAGAAATAACATTTATGTTGTAAGTAGGTTTTTAATAACAGTTTTTTACGTAAAAAAATTGTTTATAGGTATGACCAACCGTACATATACATATTTAAGTCAATTTTGTTGGACGGCAATCTCGTTCGCAGAAGTGGGTTCGACTGTGCGTCCGTTTTTCCACGAATTGTCAAACAACAGGGGAATAATACCCATCTATCGCCGATATTTGCCGGGATAAAAATTGAGATTTCGTGGAAATTTAATTTAAACAGAACTATGAAAATGATGAATGTTTCTGTCTAAATGGAATCGATACTACTACCTGAACCAATGAACTGCTGTGTGCTCTTAAAACGGATTTAAATATTTTACACTTAGATTATAAAATGTCAAGATTTAAACCAAAACTTAAGATTTTTCGTGAAGCCACTTCTTTATAAATGTGTGAGTGAGCGCCACGCACACATTCCAATGTTTTCTATACATATAATAAATTTGTAGAAAAGTGGTGTCTGTACAATGTAAATACATAAAAAAAAGTAGCAGGGGTTGTTATTTTATCGATGCCGAACCCGAAATTGTAATTAATTTTTTTTTGTCGGTTTGTCGGTTTGTCTGTGTGTTTGTGCACGCTAATCTTCGGAACTACTGGACGGATTCGAATGATTTTTTGTTGTTGTATAGGTATTAAGTGCGATTAACATATAAGCTATAATTTATCTTGGAAACTTGAACACCTGATGCAGAACCGCAACAGACCTGCTAAACTATAAGAGATACAAAAATGGTCCCATAGCAAAAATTGTTCCACGTGATGAGCATTTTCTGCTGAGAGAATAAATTTGAAGATCTGGAACACCTGGTGTGGAACTCCAAGAGCCCAGCTTA
The DNA here is from genome assembly GCA_950005045.1 of Agrotis exclamationis. Classification (NCBI taxonomy): domain Eukaryota; kingdom Metazoa; phylum Arthropoda; class Insecta; order Lepidoptera; family Noctuidae; genus Agrotis; species Agrotis exclamationis. The sequence goes on along the minus strand of OX465425.1, from coordinate 11,251,920 downwards.
ACTATAACATATAAAGGAATGACGTCTTAGCAAGAGTTGTTCAGCCTGATGAGCACTCTCTGCTGACGTATAAAAATTGAAGATCTGGAACACCTGATGTGGAACTCCAAGAGCCCAGCTAAACTATAACATTTATAGGAATGACGTCTTAGCAAGAGTTATTCAGCCTGACGAGCACTCTCTGTTGAGGTATAAAAATTGAAGATCTGGAACACCTGATGCGGAACTCCAAGAGCCCAGCTAAACTGTAACATTTATAGGAATGACGTCTTAGCAAGAGTTATTCAACCTGACGAGCACTCTCTGTTGAGGTATAAAAATTGAAGATCTGGAACACCCGTTGTGGAACTCCAAGAGCCCCGCTACACCATAACACATATAGGAATAACGTCTTAGCAAAAGTTGTCGGTCTGATGAGCATTTCCTGTTGACTTATAAAAATCGAAGATCAGAAACATCTTACGTGGAAATCAAAGCTATCTGTAATTTACTATACAGGGTGAATTTTTCAACTTGGGCGTGGATGGCTAATTCCGAAACTAGGACTGATTAGGACTGATTTTCGATGACGATGGTATATCATCAAAAATCTGACTCTACTGGCCAGAACTCCCATTTATTATTTACCCGGGCTCTATTGGACATCAGACGTTTCAGATCTTTGATTTTGACGACTCCGTTGTCGCTGGCATAAGCAACAGGATCCGCGTACGAAGTCGCGGGCAGAAGCTAGTCTTTGAATATGTTCACTTGCACTTGAATATGCTCACATTAGGAATCGAACAAAGGCGATAATTTTTCTTTTTTTTTGTTTAAAATTCTTAATGGGCTACTAGGAATCTGGACATTCTATAATATAAAAATTTATGGAATTTTCGGGGCTATATGTATATTTATTTACTTAAAGATACTATCTTACAAACATTTGTTTTTGTAACGGTTATTAGAGGTGTACCTTATTTTCACCTACATTTTGTCAGTTGTGTTGAAATTCTATATTATACGGGGAGAACCTATTGTCATTAACTGGTCACGAATCCATACTCTGTAGCTGCCACTTTGCTCAATCTGGAAGTTGATTCAAGAACCTCCTGCTTAACAGTCGCGTTTGCGTTTAGAAACATAAGGCAGCTGTTGAGGAATTAAAAAAACGTAATTTAATTGCGGGAATGTCTAAACAGATAACCGCGCGTGACCCTAGAACGTAAGGTATTGAAGAAATACGCACAAGTATGGCAGGCCTTTCCGCTCTACCAGGGCGGGAAGACTTTTTTGAAGACTTTACCAAGCCAAAAACATAGGACAATTTTATAAGTACAAAATACTTAAGCGTATAAATGAGTAAATAATTATTATAAGCGTAGTTTGCATAGTTAAGCAGTTAGATTGATATTACGATCAGTATATAAGGTACCTATGTACGTAGGTCATATTATGTTCATTTGCGTGTTGATGACTGTTTGTTATCTCTCTGTCGTTACGTGAGCTGCCTATAGCTTTTGGATTTTATGACGATTTTATTACTCTTATGTGACTCCGTTTTATGTTATATTGATTAGCTCGTTTACTTTAAAGGAACATGGCCGAGCATATAAAGTAGGAGTATGTGAATCTAAGCTTTATAGGCATGGATTGATTTTAGTACTGGTACTTATATAATTTGTAAGTAAATTGGGACACTCAACCATAATGCGCATAATTTATTGCATGTTTCTAGCTAAAAAACAAATAGTAACGACGCTGTTGTACGCACATAATTATTACGCAATATAATACGTTGGACCAATTATGACATCTGTGAACATCTGGCAATGTGAATAAATGTTTATTTGTTAATTATAATTCCCGTTTTATTTAACTTTCCAAAAGCTATCACACTTTAACAATTTTTTTTACCTTGGTAAAATCATCACATGAGTCCTCCCACCCAGGGCAGGGCAGGAGGGACTGTCAGACTTGTACCGACTAAAATCCACGGTGTCCTTCAATAGCCCTTTACTGGGTCACTGTTGCTCGTTTCCCTCTAAGGGGGCCCCGTCATTGTAACTTAAATCAATCTTAGTTTTTTTAGCTTCCAAGGAAGCCTCGGGCAACATCTACTCCTAAATAAATAATATATCAAAATAATACTACCTTTTTTACACAAGTCCTGATACATTATCCACGTCATAGTTAACAACCTGTTAAGGCAGCTTTCAACTGGACGGTACGCGGAAATAAAACTGGTCGTATCTACGATTAGAAGTCTAGATACAATCATAAACTTAGACTTACTAATTTCAGGCAGCAACATATGAGATTTTCTTAGAATCTGAGTCAAAATCTGTCACCGCCACCACTCTCGAGACGTGTTACATTAATATTTTTTTTTACCCTATGTTGTCCCACTGCTGGGCAAAGGTGTCCCCTATAACTTTCCACTCATCCCTTTGTGCGGCTTTCTCCGGCCAATCTCTTATAAACGTGTCTAGATCGTCACGCCAGCGTTGTCTAGGCCAGCGTTTAAATTAATTCACGCCAGCGTTTACATTAATATTACACAATAATAATAACTTTTTAACAAAAAAATCAAACCGACGAAAGATTGAACTGAAAAGCTAAAAATAAATTTTGAGGCGGCGCCAAACAAACATACAAACATGTACCTAAATTAATTATTTGAAGCGAAGCATAATTTTATTGTAGCTAGGTTGCTTTTCGTTGATTGTTTCTTTGGCGCCGCCTCAAAATTTATTTTTAGCTTTTCAGTTCAATCTTTCGTCGGTTTGATTTTTTTGTTAAAAAGTTATTATTTTTAGCTTTTTAGTTGTATACCATGATTAGAGTGTTTAACACATGGAAAAACCCGTCTTCCCTTTTGTCATTGTCAACGTAACCGTCACAGTAATTAGTATTAACTGTTGAGGACCTGTAACTTGCAACTAAAAACTCCACTCTCAGACTGTCAACGACTGTCAAATCCCAACTATGTTTAAATTTCTTATCATGATGAATGAAATGAGCCCAAATACGATATAGTTGCTGTTAACTGTTGAGGATCTCTTGCTACTGCTTTTTGTCCTCATCATCAGACCCTCGATGACAATTATACTCCAGCTAGGTCTAAAATTTTCATCAAGACTAATGAAATGAGCCCAAACACGATATAGGTGCTGTTAATTGTTGAGGACCTCTTGCCCCTGCTTTCCGTCACCATCCTCAGACCCTCGATGACAATGATACCTCAGCTGGGTCTAAAGTTCTCATCAAGCTGAGTGAAATGAGTAACGCGATATAGCTGTTGTTAACTGTTGAGGAACTCTTGGGACTGACTTCACAACATAACAGGGATCTGGAGTTGATCTGATGATGGTGACACCATCATGTTATCTTCTCCACATCTCTGCTATATAGTAATGTCCTCAGAACTACATATGTTAACTTTATTTCAAACGAATCGGTTCACAACTGAAAATTCTGTAGGAAAGTTGACAATCAATTCCTTTTTTTCTACCCTTAGAGGCCGATTTTAGTTTTGAAATTAAAATGGGACCAACTTTGAGATATACTCTTTCCAACAAAAAAAGAATTTTTGAAATCGGACCACGCTGGGAAAAGTTATGCGTGGTCATACATAAAAAAAAAAAATAAAAAAAATAAAAAAATATACATGTCGAATTGAGAACCTCCTCCTTTTTTTTTCGTCGGTTAAAAAATTAGACAGTGCTTGTACATTATCTTCGAATATTTTGCTACGAGTATGAATGTTGATGGATGGAGAGGACGAGGAAGGCCAAAGAAAAGATGGATGGATTGTCTAAGGAATGATATGAAAGAAGGAGTAAATGATACTGTGACGTCTGATAGGGGAGAATGGAAGAAGAAAACGTGTTGCGCCGACCCCAAATAGAATGGGAAAGGGCAGGAAGAAGAAGAAGATTTTGCTACAAGGTAAATCGAAAAAAAAATTTGGTTAAATTCCGTTTGAATATTACTAGAACCGAAAAGCAGGTTTTCGGAAGTCCGAGCTTTCGGAACCGAAAGTGAAGCTTACTTACATCCCTAGCTTGAAGGATTAAATGATAATACGCGTTTAACGTATCATCACTAAGCCGGGACTAGAAACGGTTTCATTCTATTTTCCATATTATAGTGAGACGTTACAAATGTTAAACAAAATTCCATAGTGGTAACAAGTGTGACTGAGTTCCTGAGTTCGATTCCCAGGTAGGGTAAAGTGCTGCTGAGTTTATCCCCCCGAATTTTTGCAGTAACAGCTACGGATATTGAATTTCTGATGGCAAAAGGCTCGCTGCCTATTCGTCATCAGCAACCTATAATCTGCCATTGACGGACCGAGACACAGGCCTTTGAGAGGGAGTGGGCCGTAAAACACCACGCGGGCCAAGTGCAGATTGGTGAATATCACATACATGTTTGCTTCTAAGACATACCGCTTTTCTCAGCATGTATTTTACTGTTTTGAGAGCAGTGGTGAAGAAATAAATCACATAATGTAATGCGCCTGACTGGGGTCAAACCCATAACCTACAACTCGTAGGTCGGAGCCGATACTATTGGGCCACAACTACTCTCGGCTGCCTATTACATGGCCATTAAATCTAACTGGCAAATGTGTGTGAACTATTCTGGTCCTCTGCTCATCTCTTCGAAAATTACAGGCGTTAATATTTTTATATAGACGTAATGTGAAATTAGAAACTATGGTCGTTTTACGTGAATGTAAAGTCACTGATGCATAAACAAAATGTGCATCTGGGGAGCACTTTGTTACTTACATGAACTAGGGCACAAATCTCCACAAAGAAAATTCAACACTTTCTTAAGAACTGTTGGCAGAATTTATAAATTAAACTGAAGGAGAGGTAAAGAGATTTAATAATGTAGTTCGCTTGGGATTACGTGGTGAAGAAGTAACTACTGACACAGGACTGATTGGGAAGTCGTCTGGTTTCCTGATAGCCTTCCTTCCGGACGACACAAGATAAATAGGGAGATAGATACGAACACTGTTTCATGTCTTATTGGTATTGATATTTATAGTGTGGTTTAACTTATTCTGTTTTAAAAATCCAGTAGGTACTTTTACTACTTTGTTATTGTCGTTTTTAAATTTTATCTGTCGTACTACAAAAACTTTTAAACGTCTGTTGAACACTTATCTAAAAAATGTCAGATTATGTCGTTGAAATAAGGTCCGTTTTGCAGTCACACTTTTTTAGACAAGTGTTCAACAGATGTTTAAGTTTTTGTAGTAAGGCTGTATATGTTCTGTTTTTAGTAATCAAAAGGTAAAACGGGACCTTCTAGTAAGACTCCGCTGTCCATCCGTCTGACTGTCTGTCCGTCTGTCACCAGCCTGTATTTCAAGAACAATGATAGTTAGACAGTTGAAATTTTCACAGATGATGCATTTCTGTTACCGCTATAACAACAAATACAAAAAAAGAAACAGAATAAAATAAACATTTCAGGGGCTCTCACATATACAACATTATTTTTAGTATATGCGAAACCTGAATATACGAGTAGGTTGTTCAGAATCAGTAACTGATTCGAATCCAATAATTTTTACATCATGTTATGTTTTTTAAATATTTTAATAAAATTTTATTACCAGTTAATTACAATACAGTCACCGTACGGTTAGGTACCTATTGCCAAACTATTATCACGAGTGTATAACACAGGAGACGCGGTATACGCGGGTGTACCGCGAAATGAGCATGTTTTTGAACGGACAGGCCAACCAGGCACAACCAGGCAGTGGCGGTTCCTTCATACAAGCCCAAAAGCCGGCATGCCTTATTAAAAATGCTCGACAGAGAATCATAATCAAACCCGAACTATTTAAAAGTTCGCGCGCTTAATTGTTATCAAAATAACACAAACTATCCACGCCACACACTTTACATCGCAATTGTTCGCGCGCAGTTTCGTATTTGCAACATCTATATATAGCTATCTCGCTTACACGTACCGGCTTTTACCGGGCTTTCAAATACTATCTCTGTCCCTTTCGCGCCTAAAGCGTTGTGCCGTATAACGAGTTAGAACCTTGTGCGTCTACAAATCGATCAGTATGGAAGATTTAAGCCGTGCATGCGTATGAAGTTGCACGCGTATGCGTGACCTTTAGCTCACTTCAGCTTTGTTGTTAAAGTTTTTTGTGTGTTTTGTTAGATTTTCTCAGTGATACAATTGTTTTGGTGACTTACCTGCAACAATGGAGGTAATTGTACCTTGTGAGGATTTAAAATGCGTTCAAGTTTTGATTGGCGAAGATAAGGTAAAATGTTTAAACTTTGCTCAGAAAAAAAAAACAGTTTATTTCTTCCCGACGCCGACGCCTAATCTGTGTATTTCTCAGACTAGTAAATCGCATAAAAGAATATTTCATATGTGTATAAATCATGCAATAGAATTCAAGAGGTTAGTTTATTTTTTTCAGCCCTTCAGGCTTTGTGTAATTTTTTTTGTACCTAATAGTACAAAACGAGCTGCTTTTTACGATACTCATTGCAGCAAAAAATTCGTTGGACATAATTACATGTCGCGAGTCGTAAACACGGTTTTTAAACAAAAAAGTAAACTTATTGAATTGTTTTCTGATCTATGCGACAACCCACAGAACTGGGACGGGGATACGATTTTAGCTATTGAAAAACAGTAATTGTTGGTAGAATTAAAACGATCACCAACATTTTACTCTGATGTAATTAAATCATTTCTTAAGAAAGATAGACGATTCCAATTAGAATATAAATAATTTATTTAAATTCCTTATTACATTCTATCTAGCTATTTTTTAACTTTCGTTTTGTAACTTTCTGTTTTGTTTTTTTTTTGTCTGTAACCTGTTAGTCCTGTTACAAAACAAGCAACTACTTACCATAACTTTGAATTCACTTTTAATTTATTGTACCTAACCAGTAGTTTATGAGAAAATTGCGATGATACATACGTAGGTACCTACATACTCTAATACACATATCATAAACTGAACTTTCTTTTTTTGAAATCGGTTTAAATTTTATTGGGCTTGCCTTATTTTGAAACCCTAGGCCCGCCACTGCAACCAGGTGATACGTGATATACAAGTTTATAACTTTGTGATTTTTTGTGACACGGTTTTAAAATTTTGTACATAGATTCTTTACACAAAAATACAAGACAGGTGTATCGGGTTTCGCATAAACAAAAAATAATGTTGTATTAAGATATGATTTAATCGCCGTTTTTAAGGTACGGAACCTTTCGTGGGCGACTCCGACTTGCACTTAGCCGGTTTTTTATTCGTCTTTGAAACTTTGTGATTGTTGTTGTTTACTCTCTGCATTGGAATAAATATTTTTCTCTCCAATTCTATTTTTATTACTTTTTTAGTGCTAAAACTAAACTGCTTTTCATCGTTTAATAAACAAAACCAATTTTTTTACATGTCTTTAGTGAACCTTTAAACATACCACGCAGGCCTTCGTGGGTTTAACAACGGTGTGTGTAATTTACACTTGTAAACAGGGCAAATATGATAAAAGGTTTATAAACAGCTTCTGTATACAATGAATATTATTTATAGGTTTAGATTTTATATTTAATATTACATCTAACATTTTCACGTGTTAGATTTAAATCTTTTTGGAATGACGTCTTTGCAAGAGTTGTTCAGCTTGATGAGTACTCTCTGTTAACGTATAAAAATTGAAGATTTGGATTCAATTTTTATACGTTAACAGAGAGTGCTCATCAAGCTGAACAACTCTTGCAAAGACGTCATTCCTATACATGTTATAGTGTAGCTAGGTACTTGGAGTTCCACATCAAGTGTTCCAGATCTTTCAGTTTTGTAAGTCAACAGGAAATGCCTATCAGGCTGAACAACTTTTGCTAAGACGTCATTCCTATACCTGTTATAGTGTAGCTAGGCTCTTGTAGTTCCACATCAAGTGTTCCAGATCTTTCAAATTTGTAAGTCAACAGGAAATGCTCATCAGGCTGAACAACTTTTGCTAAGACGTCATTCATATATATGTTATAGTGTAGCTAGACTCTTGGAGTTCCACATCAAGTGTTCCAGATCTTTCATTTTTGTAACTCAACAGGAAATGACTATCAGGAAGAACAACTCTTGCTAAGATGTCATTCCTATATATGTTATAGTGTAGCTGGGCTCTTGGAGTTCCACATCAGGTGTTCCAAATCTTCAATTTTTATACGTTAACAGAGAGTGCTCATCAAGCTGAACAACTCTTGCTAAGACGTCATTCCTATACATATTATAGTGTAGCTGGGCTCTTGGAGTTCCACATCAGGTTTTCCAGATCTTTCATTTTTGTAAGTCTACAGGAAATGCCCTTCAGACTAAACATCTTTTTCTAAGACAATATTCCTATATATGTTGTAGTGCAGCTGGGCTCTTGGAGTTCCACATCAGGTGTTCCAGATCTTTCATTTTTGTAAGTCAATAGGAAATGTCCTTCAGACTAAACAGCTTTTGCTAAGACGCCATTCCTATAAATATATGTTATAGTGTAGCTGGGCTCTTGGAGTTCCACATCAGGTGGTCCAAATCTTCAATTTTTATACGTTAACAGAGAGTGCTCATCAAGCTGAACAACTCTTGCTAAGACGTCATTCCTATACATGTTATAGTGTAGCTAGGTTCTTGGAGTTCCACATCAAGTGTTCCAGATCTTTCAGTTTTGTAAGTCAACAGGAAATGCCTATCAGGCTGAACAACTTTTGCTAAGACGTCATTCCTATACATATTATAGTGTAGCTAGGCTCTTGCAGTTCCACATCAAGTGTTCCAGATCTTTCATTTTTGTAAGTCAACAGGAAATGCCTATCAGGCAGAACAACTCTTGCTAAGATGTCATCTCCATATTATGTTATAGTGTAACTGGGCTCTTGGAGTTCCACATCGGGTATTCCAGATCTTTCATTTTTGTAAGTCTACAGGAAATGCCCTTCAGACTAAACATCTTTTTCTAAGACGTCATTCCTATATATGTTGTAGTGCAGCTGGGCTCTTGGAGTTCCACATCAGGTGTTCCAGATCTTTCATTTTTGTAAGTCAACAGGAAATGCCCATCCTACTAAACAACTTTTGCTAAGACGCCATTCCTATATATTTTATAGTGTAGCTGGGCTCTTGAAGTTCCACATCAGGTGTTCCAAATCTTCAATTTTTATACGTTAACAGAGAGTGCTCATCAAGCTGAACAACTCTTGCAAAGACGTCATTCCCATACATGTTATAGCGTAGCTGGGCTCTTGGAGTTCCACATCAGGTGTTCCAGAACTTCATAATTATTTTCGCAGCAGAAAATGCTCATCACGTGAAACAGTTTTTGCTATGGTGCCATTTTTGTATCTCTTATAGTTTAGCTGGTCTGTTGCGGTTCTTCATCAGGTGTTCAAGTTTTCAAGATAAATTATAGCCTATGTGTTGCCCCGACTTAATATCTATACGACAAAAAAGAAATCATTCAAATCTGTCCAGTAGTTCCGCAGATTAGCGTGTACAAAGAAACAGACCCACAGACAAACAGACAGATTATTTTTTTTGGATTCGTGCTCTATTACTGTTTCTAAACCCCCCTCAATTATTTTTTTTTAATATATTCAATGTACAGATACAGTTTTTTTACAGTTTTATGATATGTATAGATTACTGTACTAATTAGGTTATGGTCAGCCACGTCAATCAAGTGAAACGTCAAGAAACGTTTTCCCTCTCCCTCTCCCTCTCCCTCTCCCTCTCCCTCTCCCTCTCCCTCTCCCTCTCCCTCTCCCTCTCCCTCTCCCTCTCCCTCTCCCTCTCCCTCTCCCTCTCCCTCTCCCTCTCCCTCTCCCTCTCCCTCTCCCTCTCCCTCTCCCTCTCCCTCTCCCTCTCCCTCTCCCTCTCCCTCTCCCTCTCCCTCTCCCTCTCCCTCTCCCTCTCCCTCTCCCTCTCCCTTTCCCTCTCCCTCTCTATGGGCACGTCTGACCGTACCGTTACGATTGCCGAAGTCTCCCGAACTGAAATGACATTAGACGATGCGTGGTGTCAGGTATTTTCCTTAGGCGTTTTCGTTAGGTTTTTGGGAATTCGGTCGCCGCGCCGCGCCGCGGTCAGAGCCCGCGATAAAAGCTATGCAATCGCTTTAAAAGTTGAAAGTAGCGATGTCCATAATTTTCAGTAAATCGTGTAACAAAGTGTCATCATATTACGTCATCGGAATATAAGGTCACTGGAAGAATCAAATTAAATATAAATATATCAGTTGATTTTCATTTGCATTTCAATATTCGGATGAATTCATTATTTCAAGTGGTTGAGCGTGTAATAATTTTGCATTGCCTTAAACTGAATTACAGAAACAGGCCGAAATACAAAATCTAATTCTATTCCTAGTGTATTCATTAAAATTGTTAATGAAATTGAAATTCGCGTTAATTAATTAACAACGTTCAGAGTTTACATTAATTCTAATCAAATTTGTTATCATTAAATTAATTATTTCTATTCATCATGGCTGCATCATTAATTTCCCCCGTTTACCATGTTATTCCTAAAATATAAGAAGCGCTGTCCTAATTCGATTGAATACCTCTCAAAAGAAAGTTAGCCAGCTGCCATTGTTGTTGTAACTGTACCTTCATTGTTACAGGCTTAAAATTTTGAAAGAAGGGCAAGTGATCAAAGACAAAACCTTTTCAGTGCTATTCTACTTTATTATCAAAAAGTTTCATTAAGGAAAAGTTGACGGATGTTTGCCGGTTTATTGTCCAATTCATTTGTGTGGAAGCGAGCGCAAACCGCTACGGTAAATAATGGAAATGCTGGGGCTCCGTCGCCCGGTTGTGTTCACGCCACCAGATTATTGTGCACTAAGTTTGTCTTGCTCGTTATGCTCTAACAGAATACGAAGAACAAACTTTGTTATTGCTGCACTGATAGCACGTATTAAACAACACTCTACATATCCGTATATTACGTTCAATTAAATAGTGCTGTTGTATCTTTTTAGAACGGTCATAGTGTCAAAAAGTTTTTTAGCTACGGGACGATCACAGTTTAGCTTATTAGAAAAACATTAGCTTCCCTTTTCTTGCAAACAGATATTTTAGCATTTCTGTCCACCCATGTTAAACTTGTTGAGTAAAATATTATTTTTAGAACATTTTCATGTAAATTGAAGTATCAAGGGTAAATGGATTTACCAGCTATTTCGGTAAGGTATAGCGTTAACTACGTAGTAAGTTTGTTACGAAATATTATTACGCAGCGACGCACGGCAACCCCAAAATAGTTTAGGTCTAGTTTATTTGCCTGTCTAGAATGATACCACGATTTGCAAGCTTATGTAGTTTTTAGAAGGGTTGTTTATTTAGGTGTCATTAAATTGAGTTGACTAGTCACTTGTGACAACAGGATTGGCAGCTAAATCCCTAAATTCTAATAATGACAGAGTTACGAACTATTCATGTGCAAGTAAGTTTGTCATGGTAAGGGTGGCGTGACGTTCGATTTAACGCTATTCTAGATTTCCACAGAACATTATGGTTACGACTTTTGTTCACAGTTTCTATTACTCAGATTTAAAGCATTTATTTTTCATTCAGTGTTCAGCAAAAGCTAAAGTAAAACCCGCAATTTGCCGCCAGTTTGTCATATTTAATTACTGTCTTGAGAACAGCGGCACAGGCGATCATAATTTAAGTCAGATTGTGGTAGTTGGTATGGAACCTTAGCGTGCGGGATGCGATTTGTCCTCATTTGTTTTACATAGTGCGCCGTATGTATATTTCTTGTTTTTATTTCGGAAATAAAACTACTGAGTCCGGCAATTGCAGTAAATATGACGTGTGTGTAGAAAACCTTCTTTCCTTTTCGCGAAGGTAATATATCATTCATTTTGTTTCAGGAAATCGGTGTTCGCGCTGCGATCAAGTGAATAACAAGGCACGTGACATTTGCGTGACAGTGCTCAACAATCATCATAATAGCTAAACACAGTAACTGATCGTAGTCAATTACGAATAATAAAATAAGTCTTGAGTGTTCCTTGTTTAGGTTAGCGCTATAAAATGCTTTTACATGTGTTGTTCGTTGTCTCTATTAGTGTCTAATAGTCTAGTAATCTAGTTAATAAAGTCTAGGTGTGCCATTCTTTGTAACTGTGAGTGTTTCGTGTGTCAAATACCTAGTCAATTTAGGACTTGGCAGCAGCAATTTGTTACGAGGTGAGTTTATGTTCAGTTAAATATACCTAAATTTTCAGATTTGTATCACATTCTGTTAAAAAGTTAAATGGCAATTTATCATGTTGTTATTGATTTTTATACGCAACTTCACTAAATAGTATAAATTATAATTGTTGCGGTCGTTTTACAAAGCAGCCAAAATAAACTGTTCGCGAAGTTGTACAGTTGAGTTAGTGAAATACAGGAATATCAAACTAATTTATTAAAGTAATAGAATGAATTTAAGTTTATTTCAACTAAAATTTCGGGGCTTATTCAGAAAGTTATGTGCCGAAGATACATGGTAAGAACGTTATTCATCGTTCTAAATTATAAATCTTTCTGAATGCCTTGCAGTGGAGTAAACAAACTTTGCCAAGTTTAGTGAGCGTTCGGAGCGTTCGCGTTGCAGCGCTTTAAAAATCAACATACACTTTATACATAACATACACTTAGTACATGTATACAGCGCTTCTTTAGTTCAGTGGGTAACTGATGCATAATATAAAATCTGAGCTTGCTTGGCATTACCACCTCAATTTATATTCCCGTGTAAATCTTGCTTATTTTTTCCCGCAGTCAGCGAATTTTATCCAACGAATACATCTTAATCAACGCAAGTTTCGCGGCCCAGAAATACACAACTACGTAGAAATACTAATTTACTTACTTCAATTTCTAAGTTCTTAAACGCCTAACTTTTAATTTCTTTCTTTTAAGAACCATTTAATTCTGAAGTATTACAAATTGAGTAAAACAGGAAACTAATTTGAATCTTCCTCTTGAACATTCCGTAAAGTCGCAGGGGGAGCTGGCTGTTGAAACCTTTACTCTTTACGCAGTACCACAAATTACAGTCAGCAATTATAGTAGACTAGATTTTTGTCCGCGGGTTTGCCTACGTGGGGGTCTGATTTACCAGCGTATTACAGGATTTAAAAGTAGGTGTAATGTCCCCTAATTTGGGTTATAGTTTATCCTTTTGTCTAAATCTAAATCCGTTCAGTGGTTATGGCCTGAAAAGGTCGGATAGATAGCCATACATATTATTTTGGATTATGACTTCTATCTAAACTACTTTTTACCAGTGAAAAGTATTTTAACAATAGCTAACACTTAGAAACTTATTAGATTAAGAGTTTTTTTCCACTTTTGTAAAACATCGAAATGTTCAAGCGTTCCAGCGAGAAATAATGCTCAAAACCACTGACACCAATCAAAAGGTTTAACTGATTACCAGTTTTACTGTAATATATACATAGTAGATATCTTTGATAGTTGTACTACGGACTATGTTGATAAAAAGCTCATAACTTTAATAAATATGGCCGAATCAAAAGCTTATCTTTTCTGTTTCCAACTGTAATAAAATATGATAGTAAATAGCCGCAATGCAAGTGGTGAAGGCTTTATTCAGTCTGACATGCGGAACCGTTGCTTGCAAAATATAAATTGCACCCGCTTGAAATTACCTCTACGTTTTATGACACAAACGAGAAAAAAGTTATGCGCCATCCGCGCCTCATCGCCTCATTTTACACTACATTTTTTCCCTTAATTAAAAACTGATAACAATTTATCCTTGTAGTTTTTTTTAGTCCTTAGTAATTTTGCTGTTAATTATAATCTTTGTAAAACATTTAATTTTAATTAGTTCTATAAACTACAATTAATTATATCTCCATTCATTGTGAAAGCTTCTTATTAGGTTGCAAGTAATTGTTTCATTTTTGTTCTGAACACATTTTAAATTAATCTTAAGTAATTGGATATTGTTTAAGTATAAATATGTTGAACATTTCCAAGTTATCTTTATAAAGATATAAAACAGTCCATTTTGCATTAGGTAAAATGAAGAACAATAGGTCATGTGGCGATTAGTGGCGACGGCGTTAGCACTGAAGCCCTGAAAATAGGGGAACCAGTACTTCTTCCCCACATCACAAACCTGTTTAATGAAATTCTTCGTTCGGGTGTCTTCCCCACAAACTTTTGCCATTCAAATATCATTTTGTTGCATAAAAAAGGAGACAAATCCGACATAAACAACTATAGACCCATTAGCTTGATCTCTCATTTATACAAAACCTTTATTAAACTTATAGAAAACCGTATCTCTGGAGTACTCGACAGACAACAACCCCCTGAACAAGCAGGTTTCCGTCCCGGACTTTCTACTACCGATCACTTGCACACCCTTTTTTTTTTTTTTTTTTTTATCGTGGTAAAATCATCAAATGAGTCCTCCCACCCCGGGCAGGGCGGGAGGGACTGTCAGACTTGTACTGACTAAAATCCACGGTGTCCTTCAATAGCCCTTTATATTCCGGGGTCACGGTAATGAGATAAGTCCCGCGACCCCGGCAGGCTTCGGCCCTCTAGAGGGGGGCCCCGTCATCTTGCTGACGCTCTTTGAGGCGCGTGTGGAACACAACGCGCCGTCGACCCGGGCATGGTCCATGGTCGGGCAGCGAGTTGCCCTTTACTCGCCGCCCGCATGCCCAACTCGCCGCCCGCATGCCCACTTGCACACCCTTAACCAGATTATAGAAAAATCTCTAGAGTTTAATTTCCCACTCTACCTTGCTTTTGTAGACTACTCGAAAGCATTCGACAGTATAACCCATTCTGCCATCTTTGAAGCTCTCAGTAAACAAAATGTGGAACCTACTTATATACATCTCTTAAAAAACATATATGCAAATAGCACAGCTGCTTTAAAATTGGATCGCATAGGTTCAAAATTCAAAATTCTGAAGGGAGTCAAACAAGGCGACCCGCTGTCTCCTAAGCTATTCACCAGCACCCTAGAACAAGTCTTCAGAAAACTGGCGACCGCCTGGGAAGGGAAGGGTATTTGTTTAGGCGAGGCAAGGTTAACAAATCTACGCTTCGCTGACGACATTGTGCTCTTCTCTTCATCAGCTGCGGAACTGGAAAGCATGCTCCAAGAACTGAGCGATGCAAGCCTTGAGGTTGGACTGAAGATGAACATGTCGAAGACTAAGCTCATGACCAATACCACACCTATCAATGTGCATACGGACGGGGAGAAAATACGCTACGTTCAAGAATACATCTACTTGGGCCAAGTAGTCTCTTTCCAGGCGAGACAAGACAAAGAAGTGACAAGACGCACGGAGAACGCCTGGAAGAGCTACTGGTCCATGAAAGGGCTATTCAAAGGCGATTTGCCTATGCACTTAAAACGCAAGCTAATGGACATGTGTATTCTCCCCATCCTGACATATGGTGCACAGACTTGGTCTTTGACTGTCATTCAGATGTCCAGACTCAGGGTTTGCCAACGAGCGATGGAGCGCAGTATTCTAAATGTTAAACTAACTGACCGAATCAGAAACACCACACTGCGCTCCAGAACTCAAATAGCTGACGTAGCTCACAGGGCTGCAAGACTAAAGTGGGACTGGGCAGGTCATGTCTGCCGGATGCCGTCACAACTGTGGGCTCGAATAGCACAGGAATGGAGCCCTGATACAGCTAGGCGGGGCCGCGGCAGGCCTAGGAGAAGATGGCGGGACGCTTTGGATGGTTTCCTTGTGAATTGGCGAGGAGAGGCACACCATCGAGAGAAGTGGAAGGAATGGGGGGAGGCCTTTGCTCAGGAGTGGGACAAAGTAGGCTAGATAAAAAAAAAAAAACAGTTTCATTAATTAATTGCGAAATCACCGAGTAACTCCAGAAGCTGTGGTAGTTTCGTACATGAAATTCAATGCATCGCGATACACTGTAGCGATTATGCTTTTTCCACGAAGTTGGTACACGTTCCATTTATAGGCTTCAGTTCGGTGAGATGAATCGGATTGAATATATGTACTTGTACACATACATAGGTAAAAGCCTATGATATCCAGGCTAACAATAGGGAAACCTAGAATTGATATGACTTTGCAAAAATAGGATGTCAAAAGTAGGTATCAACATTCTGGATACAAAAGTTGGGATACAATTAATAAAAACTGATTTAGTTTCAAAAAAAGGTAGAAAACGCAATTCAATATTATTTTGTACAATATAGAGCGTTGAACAAAATAAATACGTAAATAACATGTAGGTGTGCTTTCCTAGTATGGAATGAATGATGTAATATATGTATAACTCCACTACGGCTGAAACACGCATGAATTGAAGTACATAGTTTGTAAAGAGCCATTTCCCTCTCCTACATTCGCGTAACTGTAGGAGAAGTAATTAGTTTTGAGGAATTGGGTCTCAATTTGACAAGTGACACAACGCAAACATACCTTGAGAGCTTTGTCCCTGTGTACTTTACCGAGACGTTATTTAGCCAAGGAGACACGTTCACAATCTGCCTTTTCAGAAGGGGACTCCATCACAAAACTCATTTGGCATTCAGCCACCTACAATGGCTCGTGTGGATGCGAAGCGGTTTAAAATACCTGCTTTTTTGTCGACACAAGTTGGCACGTTCAAATTCCAATACGAGCGACGCTTTAAATAAAAACAAATGAATTACTGACGCCTTAAAATTATAATAGCAAACCTACACATCGGTGTCAACTTCATTAGTTTTAGTCATCTTCAGCCTGAATAACTGAAAATGTAATAAGTTGCTGAAACGTGATTGTGTTCCTTAACTGTTTTTTTTTCAGCGATATTTGGACGGGGAAAAATGACTGTTATTAATGTCTAACGAATATTTTACTGAACGCCGAAAAACTTATAAATGGTCGGTATTAAAATTTGCCTGTTTCGGAAAGAGGAATTTATTCCGTGTCAAAGGACGTTCCAAAAACTTTGGCAACGCTTTCCCATGGCGTCGGAGGTCATTTCAAAAATATTTGGCTTGCACTTTCGCTTCCTGTTCAAACAAAGTTTAATTTCATTTCCAGAAGTTGACATTTTCATTTAGTAAAACCCTCGTCAAGTTCATACGCAATTTGCTTTGATAACTATGTTTTTACTTACTTTGAAAACAAACATTTCTAACTTTAAAATGATACATTTACACACTATTCACAGGTCCGAGATTACAAACGGTAGAAGATGCAAATCGTGATTAAAGCAAAATAGGGCAAAGTAAAACAAATGATTGGGATAAATATCTCGGTTGGATGATTCGGCAGCAAATGGTTCGTTAGTTCGGCGGCAGTGTTGAGCGCGCAGTGCATCCGGGTGGCGGAAAAACTGACGACGGCAAATATAAATCGTGCTGCCTCTGTGCCGCACCGACGCCGCCACGCTGCCGCGCGCACTGTACTCCCGCTCCCGCTCCCGCTCCTCTCACCTACACTTCATTCTATGTTGGCATATTTTGTTGTTGTTTTCAGTGACAACACTACGAGCGCACTCGTTAACCACTCATACTCTAACACATACCAGCATGACGGCTTTATTTACAATGACACACTTTTGTTTATTCAATTTCTAACATTTCCTTTTTTAAGTCGCTTCCACTCTTCCGAGCCCAAAACACTTTGATTAATTTTTAAATTTTGATTTCCTTTTTGTAAAATGTAGAACCTCATTTGATGCTCAGGTATACAAGACATAACTTATTTATACAGCAAATCGTGTTATTTTCATGAAATGAAGTGTTGAATTGACAATGGAGTTGTTTTCAGAGAAGTTGCCAATTGTATACTGCGAAAACTCGAACACATAAAACGAAATTATTATTATTGCCATTATGTGATAAAATTCTTTTACCGGTAAAGTTGTTTTTCAAAAGAGAATATGTATGTTGAGATATATGCATAATGCGTTTATTTACCTATACCTTTGAATATTTGTCTGATTGAAAAACAAATATAGGGCGTGCGTGAGATTTCATTATGGTTTCTAAATGGAAAAACTGTGTACGGTTTGTGTCATCGCATATTCATGGGGCATTTTCGTGAGTCGACCTCTCAAGATTTGCGCACCGACTAAGTAAACAAAGTCTAATGGAGGGATTCCAGGAGGTTACGTGACGTTTATAAACATTCAATCCTTCGTAATTATTGTATTAATTTATTACTTACCTGCGACAAGCCGGTAGCGCTCGTATAATGGCCTTCTACGTTTACGATAGCCATATTTTTTCCGAATTTACGTCGTAATAGTATTGTCGTGAAAAAAATATATTGCTTAGTGAATGTTTGTTTAATATACGGAATGTAATTATATTGAAAATGTACATACCTATTGTTGTATATGTACTATTTTACAAAAATTTGCATTTATTTTTTATTGGTCTGGTCAACTGTTCAGTTTTGATCAGCCTAACCAAGAAAGATGCGAAAATAATTAAAAGAGAATGCACGAAATGCTTGAAAGTAAAATGTGGACAGGCAGAGGAGGAGGGGGATCCAGGAAGCGGCTCTAATTAATATGATTTATACGTGCTACTGTTTATTCGTAATCTGTTTTGTAGGAATTATTAAAATGAGATATAAACAAAAATAACTTCCTGTCACAAAATAAATTGAAATGCCATATCATCTATGGCATTCATTTCTCTCAATTTATTTGTAAATAGATCCTCGGATACATACGTATCAATTTCGAAAGGTAATCTCGTGTTGAGTCAACGTCAAGATTATATCCCAAATATGTTTACATTTATTCATGCGTAACGGAAGATGAAGAGTAAATATAATATATGTGAATCGAGTAAACAATTGTTTACATTACTGAAGTAAATCGAGGCAAAGTGTTACGTGTACAGTTAGACTGACAATAATTTTTCGCGGAGGTGCTTGTTAAAGTTTTATCAGAAGCGAAGTTCAACGGAGCGTCTCGAGTTAGCATTCAGAAGTCACGGTTTATTACCAACTTTTAGTTCAGGTACTGGGATACAGAAGATATTTGTACAATTCACGACACGTGTGTATTGTGTATGTTCACTCAGTGGGAGGGCCGGAGGATCACTAGCAGTTTGCGCAGCCGGTCAACGACATTCAGTCCAATATCATTGCTATTTGACATGAAAAGGAACTGAATAAACTGAACATAGCTGTAACGCTTGGTAGTATTTTATTCGGGATATTCTATCTTCCAGCAAAGAAATGACTACGGAAGCTAACTTGCGACTCGGATGTAATGTATCGTCATATGATAGAGCACTGTGTCGTAAAATATTTTAAATTCAAACAAATGTTATGCTTATGGAAATAGTTTGAGTATTTCTCTTACAAGTATAGGGTATAATTCGGGCTGATCGATAGACTGCTGTCACGGGTTCGATCCCCGCACGGAACACATATTAGTAATAGTTGTTCTAGGTCTGGGTGTTTGTGTGAGTTTCAAAGTTTGTGAACCCACTCACGACACAGGAGAAATTCCTACGTTTTGCATTTAAAAAAATGGTCTAAGGCTAGGAAAATATGATCGGAATCAGTTTGAAAGATTTAGGAGGACGCCACAGTCAGTCTCCCTGCCAACTTACAATTCAATTCAATTTAAAACTGTATTTGCAAGATTGCTTCTTGTAAATATTGACGGAAAGGATATTATTCAAATTGTGCCAATCTGATATTGAAACAATCAGCGATTATTATCGGAGCACCGTTTTTCATTTCACAAAGCTGCGTTTATTGAATAAAATTAAAATATAAAATAAATTCAGACAAACAGGTGGCAATGCAAATTGTGTGGCATTACTGCAATCTTTAACGCAGCTGTGTATTTTTCTACAATTTTCAAGCAAAATTAAAATAATTCCATACGACTGTTTTTAATCCTTTAATTCATGCGAATTTCGGATGCAACTGGAAAAATAGTGAAGAATTTTCAGTTCCATTTGTATTTTAAAAATAAAATAGAATACCTCGGAAGCGTTTGCTTAGGCAGCGCTACAATAGGAATCATTCGATTGGAATTCTCGATTAGATAAATCTCATAGTATCGTGAAGGTTCCGATAAACAAGACTTATTGAATTGAACTCGCGGACAATATGACCGAATAGAGAGATGCGGAAGAGCGGACGGAACCGCAAATATAAAGTTAGCTTGATTTATATCGAGAGCTGACAATAGTGATTGATTCGAACCGTTATACTGAAATGAGTTTCGGACCGTCAACTGCCCTGGCGTGCCCTGGACATATTTCAGGTATTCATTACTTTAGGGTAAATAGAAATAGCTTTGTTTTATTGTGATGTCAAAGGGTCGACGACAGACGTAATTAACCATTTTGCGGTGTGGTTTCAAAGACTAACTTTTTGTCGGGACCTAAGTCGCTACAAATATGCGAGTCCAAGTCGCATGTAGTAGATATAAATATAATATTTATAATACAATTCTACGAAAACACTGTATTTTTCTTGTTATAGAAGTTACGAACAAGAAGTTAGAAGCGGGCAACTACTAGGAGAGTTTAGGTTTTCATAAAACGCTTGTAAATTGTTAATGTGAAATAAAAACTTTTGAACTTATATGGCAGTTGCTTCGTGAGCAAGTTGTTCCGAAACTTTTAACGTAAAGCTTGGCTGTGCACATCAAATCTTTTAAAAGATGCAAAGATCATGGGCCGAATTCTAAATTTTGAAGATTTTGAATTCTAAAGATTTTTTTCAACATTATCAGTAAAGATTTCACTTAACACGATACGAACTTTTGGTCCACAAAGTTTGCTAAATTACTTGTTAGGAAACTCTTAACAATTCAGTCGCTGGCACATACTACATACTACTACAATGATCATTGTAAACCCCTCACTTCTTCAGAAAGAGCCGAGTAATAACTTTCAAGTACATTCCAAATTGCTACTTAACTGCGATCAGAACATAAACAGTATTATTTATTTCTGCACTGAATTTCGCTAAAGTTTTCATGCTACTCATTGAAAAGGTTTACTCTTGCATTGAATTCAATGAATAATTTCATTGTTGTTAGATATTTAAAGCATTTATTTAGCGAAGTTTTGTTGGTTTTGAAACAATGGGATGAAAATGAACTTGTTTACGTCTTTTGTATTATAGTTAATTAACTCGGTGTATTTTCAATATTGCTATGGGTATTTCAGTTAAGTATACGTGAGTTTAATTTTAAGCGGGATTAAGATACTTGGTGAGGCCTTAAAATTTAAGAACGTTTTAATGCACTGAACAGGAGTAAGGCCCGACAGATATGGCACTATTACGCTGTGAGTACATCCACCCCGTGTCCATCAGCCGAGCAGTAAACACCGTAACGACACATGTTGTGCTCCAATTGCTGCTACAGACCTCTTACTGGAAACAAATGAGTGGAGCCACCGACATTGTTACGTCACCAAAAGTAAAACCCTCCAAACATCGATTTACTCTTGATTATTTTCATATGAGTAGCTTCTGTTCAGACTTTTACGACTATATACGTCTTCTGAGAGCGATAACTTAGTCATTTTATGCTCACCCCTTCTTACTCCGCTGTACTTACGTCGAGAAGTTCAACGTGTGAGTCCCCGTGGAGCCTCATAAACACGCATATCCTTTTCCATCTTCCATTTGAATACGTTTTTCTTCGCCGTCTCATATAAGTAAATTCATTTCGACCTACATTTATGTTTCATTAGCTGAAAACATAAAGCCCGCTTAGCATTTTTTCAATAAAGGTTTACAAGCGTAATAAAAATCAAAGTGCTAAATAAAATGTAGATTAAACGTAAGGTGAAAAACAAAAAGTTGGCTGGGGTCGCCGGCGAGTCGTAAGGGGAGGCGAATCGGTCGCGCGCGGCACTTTATAGTTTTAATATCGTGCGGTCTGAGGTCGTCCGAGTTATGGCGGGAACACGCTTTTACTACAAATGCGTGTCCTCTGAACTGTTACATCGGAACTGTGTACTGAGCAAACGGAACTCGCACGAGTTAATATACTAACTGCTTGATTTCTGCCTCCGCTCTCGAAACTACTCTTCCAATGTTTAGTTGCGTAAGCCGCTATCCTGCTCGTAACGGTTATTTCAAACGAGATAGCGTGATGTTCGCATTCAGTATTACGACTATGGTTTACAATAAGCAGATATCGTCTGTTGCGGTTACAATATCTGAGTAGCTAGTGCGACGTATTGTCTTCACGAATAATTAAAGCTTGTACAAAAACAAAGCCACTAAGTAAATTACCTTGAAGTCGAGTTTGGGCAAACACACAGTGGAACAACTTCACGTAGGGCATGCCAGAGCAAACGTTTATTTAAAATAAACATTTTATTTGCTGCCTTTCCGTGTTAATGTAAAAAACTCTGGCACAAGGCTTAGGTAGGCGCAAGTTATTTTCGTTTTATATTTTCCCGGAGTCGCCCGAGGCGCCCTCTCTCGGGGCAGATAATTTCGTATAGGCTACGTGCTGCGTCCCTCGCTGTCGGGACCAGTTGACCTGGAGTGCCTCCTAAACCTCAAAGCAACAAAACCGAATTAGTTCTACTCACTGTAATTCGTTCCGAATCCGTGAGCATCTATTGTTTTCTGTACTTCACTCAACTCAGGTAATCACGTTTTAATTAAACGTGGCTAGTTGTTTTTCAAATTGAATGTAAGCATACAGTCTTAGTCCGAATGTTTCTATTGCTGCACCGAGTTTAGGTGCTCTTTATCTCCCCAATTATATCTGAGACTGTTAAATATGTTTAAAAATAAGAATATTCCATCGAATAGTATGTCGTTCTTTTTCACTTATTTTCAAGAATTTCGTAATTCAATATGCGCGACTCAAAAATATTACGTACAGAGTTTCATTACGAGTTTAAAATCCGATAGAAACCTTTTCTAACTTGCTGGCACCCAACTAACGC
Source organism: Agrotis exclamationis (assembly GCA_950005045.1). Taxonomy (NCBI): domain Eukaryota; kingdom Metazoa; phylum Arthropoda; class Insecta; order Lepidoptera; family Noctuidae; genus Agrotis; species Agrotis exclamationis. The sequence goes on along the minus strand of OX465425.1, from coordinate 11,228,954 downwards.
CTTCCACGGAAAATACGATCAAGTAATTACGATAAAAGATAGAGCAAAGAGTCCGTATTAAAGTAAATACAGTTACATAATTACATTAAAAGTGGCTATCTAGCCAAGCGTCGGTAACCAATTACGTCGTATCGAGCGACTAGGGAGAACTACCTGCTCCCTTACCATCTTTTTGCATAAAATATTTGCTCCAGACATGAATTAACAATTATAAATTTACACCGGGGACCAAAATACCGTAAATGGTCTAAAATCTCAGATTAGGGAAACATGTTCTTAGCGGAAATGTTTTAACATGAGTTGCAGTCTAGAGGTAACTTTGACATCATTAAATTCAAATATGATTCATACTGGATATTTGATTAACTTCAGCAGCTGAAGTTTCATCATTTTAAAAAGGAAATACATTTCAAAAGACGTTTGAGTTTGTTGAGTTTCTCGTTATATTACTAGTATCCATTTCAACAAATTGTTAATAACTTTAATGAAAACAACTATGCTGCCGAACAGTCTCAGTCAGGTAATAGTTTTAAAATAATCAATTACATGAACGTGTAAGCTTCAACCTCAAATGGGCCATTTTAATCTGAGAACCAATAAATTACCGAGATGTTTATTTCCGTAACCCGCCAATATACCTGAACTTGCGGGCGATGCTAATATCACATTGTTTCTCAAAGCAAAACTATTACGATAAATATGTAGGGGTAATTAATGTAAGTGGTAATTTAGTCGGGGTGGGAATAAATTGCGGTTTGGGAGACACGAGTCTATAAAGTGGGACGAAGGTGACGGCACGTGGGTACTGCGACTATTGCGAGCAGCCAGTGTGCCCGCGTCCTACATCCCGCCTTTTTTATGGTGGGACGCTATCGAAGCGCTCATCTATTCGAGACCTTAGATAGTGGATCACGCACGCATGAGCGGCTCCTACACAAAAACTTGACCTATTTTAGTGACATAAAATGCAACTACCAATTGAGAAATGTGACTTTGGTGTTTTATTCAGGTCAAGTGGTTTTATGTGAACTGAATGTATGAGATCCAAAGAGTTATGAGCACACCACGGGGCCTTTGTAAGTTATTGAAGTACGCAATAAGAAAAAATAAAGAGTAATGCTTTGATCCAAAAGGTTGTACACAGTACCTACTTTCAAACGGGCTTTATAATTATAACCTGAATTCATACAGTAGTCGGGTCCGACGATGACCGCATAAGTCATATGCACGTGCTGCCCTGACAAGTGGGGGTACCAGCTGGGGCCTGATATAGGATAGAAAATTTAGCAATCAGGTAGCAAAACTATGAATATGTCCGGTGTTATTACAAACTGTTTTTTCGACCAGTCATCAAACCGTTCAAAACTACGTGATGATATATCATTGAATGCTGATATATCAAAATGGATATCTTTGTTTACGGTCAAAGTGAGCAAAACAAATAAGTATTTGGGAGGCAGTTGGGAATCTATAACTCAATGCCAAGTTTTCCAAAGTTAGCCAACTCGTAGAGAAGTTCTCCGCAGAACAAACAGGCTACAAGTCGAAACCTCCATTTGCCGAGTTACCTGTAAACAAAAACAATTCATTTAATACCCAAAAATATCATCTATGATGATGTTATAAACTCACTTTTGGTAAGAATTTCCTGCTTCTTAACTTTTTGTTTTGAAATAAAAACTGGTGAAAATATATTTTTTTTCTTTCTTTTATATTGATGTAACACGGCAACAATAGGCCAGTGGGGAGTGGTTATTCTGTAAATTAAGTAACTATATAGCGTATTTGAGTTTCTCGGAACTGAAAAGTATTTTTAGAAGACAGACGTAGAGCTTAGTAGGTAGATCTAATAAATGAACATAAAACACGGCACATTCCAAGTGATTGGATCTTGTTCTGGTTCAGTTTTGTTTAGTTATTATTTTGAGTTGCTCTTATTGGCGTATTCGAAAAAAATATCTCCACATTTTTCAACGTGTATTAAAATCTGCGCTGTTAGATATTTCAACCAATAGTGCCTAGAAATTGCAGAGCTACAGAAAATAAAAGAATGTAGCTACTATGCTGATATAAAACATGTCGAACATTTTTTATACGTAAAATACAATCTATCGAAATAAATCTCGATTCGGCGTACTTATACGATCGCAATACGTTGTGTGTCATTCGAATGTCACGATTTGTCTGGGGAGACGACTAAAAAACTAGATTCGGATTACGTGAGACACGAAAATATTGCTCATTCTACATTCTCGGCACAATTTCACAACTCCGTGTTGTGAAAATGATCATATAAACTGTTTTTAATAGGCATCAAGAAATAGATTAAGGTGAGGCGACAAGAGCTGTTTCCAATTTGAACGAAGCGAACTTTTATGTCGGTAGCTTTACGTGAGCTGAAACGTGAGCAATAAGATTAAAAATAAATTATGTTACGTGTGTTTCGTGAGGGTCGCGGGCAACCGATGGATGCAAGTGGCGAATTGTCGTTCGGCGTGGCGGTCTAAGGGGGAGGCCTATGTTCAGCAGTGGACGTTTTCCGGCTGATGATGATGATGATGATGATGTTACGTGTAAGGGCGACCCATAAAAGACGAAAAAATGATACGGCTTAAGAAAAAGTTTTTAAAATATGTTAAAATAAAGTCCTGGTTTATTTTATCCTTTCTGGTATAGCAAAATGTAAAAAATAAAAGTTAAAATCGTGTGACCTCATTTACATTGCTTTATCCCCAGTACCTGGTTTACCAAGTAGTTTCCTGTGGTTGCCAAGGAAAGCCGCGAAGTAGCGGTGCTCGTCGAGGCCTGACGAAAGTTATACTTAAGTATTGAAGCCCGCATGAACAAAAGTAAAAGGAGTAGGCGTACACTGAATTGACTGCTTCAATGTAAAAGCCTTGTATTGTTGTAGCACTCTATTAGCAAGATGGCTATCAGTTATATTGGAGTTCACGATAGTCACAATATTCTTTTGTCACTATAAAGAAAGCTTTTTAGAATGTAGAAAATATACAGTATTTTTATTTATTTTCTTTTTATCATTTGATTCGTCATTATTAGAAAAGTCTAGACAAAATTGTTTCGGTTTTCTTCGCCGAGTTAGTTCAATAAAAAATAACGAATTCATCAATTAGTTTTCATACTTATCTAACTTACTAAACATAGATCATTTATCATTAACAAGGTAACGATGTATCATAGTTACCGAGTTAGTAACTCATTACGTTTATGTGGCGTCCTGATATATGTGACATTTCTGGTGCATACTGCTTTGGGTGGTGCCAACGCACGTTACGTAAATAACGAGATACATTCTGTAATGCATTCTAGCGAACTTAGCTTAGCTCAAGTTTAGCTGAGTCGCGCTTAATCCGAAAATAAACATTACCAGGACAAAGTTAATGTGCTTATTTCAATAAGCGATTGCGATCAAGCGTATTTTACGAATAAGAACATTAATGGTATGTTAATAAGTTTCATTTTCAGATGACGCTTGGCTGAGCTAAGCTTGGGTCAAGTTCAGTTTCGCTTTACAGATCTGACATTAGTTGAGCAGTGGGCATGGATAATGAAAGGTATTTCTATTATCAGTGATGGAAAATCTTAAAATTAATTTGATTGATAAAACTACTTTCGTTATTTAGTTCTTATGTACGTAAATCGTCTTGAAAATCCTTGTGTAAATACGAAGCACTTTGACTTTCTGGAAATTGTCTAGCTTTTTAATATTTAAAATAATAAAAAGGATTCAAAATCTGACTTTTTCTAGAACTAGTTTGTACCCATCAGGGCTATAAGCCCTACCTACTGGCTGACTGGCTAAGCCTTATATCAAAGGCTAATAGAGTCTTGTGTAACTCTTGTACACACGAAAAGATAAAGATAAGCCCTTTGATCTCGTTCTAGTACTTTGTTTACTTATGCGTACCACCTGATGTATACGCTTCACAATTTCTGATATTTTTCATAACCGTTGATCAATTATAACAATTCATGATTAGAGTCTGATATAAGATTCAGATTACGGACCACGATTGTTTTCACTACTGAAAGTTGAAGTGAATCAGACTTTTGAGAATACTGGTCACCCTGCTCATCTATTTCTCAAATATTCTATGCTCAGCACCATGTTCGAGTTGAGCTGGTTTCAATTACGCCCCGTCGGCTCTTTTAACATGTGTTTTTATCATGAACACCTGTACTCGTACATACGTGTGTTTCACTCCCCACGGGGCATGCAGTAAAAGAATCAAGCGCCAACGGGCACACAAACAGTAATTCCATTCCAGAAAGTTTAAAATATTTCATTTGCGCCATTTGAATTCGCATGCGAATATTAATCCAAAGTTATTCAGAGTTATTGAGTTAAATGTTTACTTTTAAATGGAAAGAGGATCAGAGGGACGTTAAAAGTTTTTTCTCGTAGCGAAAGTTTAAGTTAGAGCTGTGAACAACTGAGCGAGTGCGGTTTCCTCGACCTGAATAGTTTAGTGAAATTCACCGAACACCACGCTGGCCGCGTGCCGAATGTTGCAGTTAAATAATTTGTGATAACCGCTTTCATTTATTCAACTTTCGCTCGAGATTTCCATGAGTAATTGTCTGTTTCAGCTTTAAATGTCGCGTTATTATCGCGGCGATGTATACGAGTAGATGAATGTTTTAATTGTGTTCAGACAGAGGTGGCGGGAAGACGTTTATTGTGCGAACTTTTTACCACTCGCAGCTGCTTCCCTTCGCAATTTGCCGGAGGCCGCAGTAAAAAACGTTACACAGTTTACGACTGTTAATAGTCCCGTATTACGTTAGTAGATATTGCGATTGAAACATAGATAGGATATAGCTATCATATCGAATTATTATCTGTCAGACAATCTATGAAACACGGCCGATTATATACAATTTTCCCTTTCATTGGCGTCGTGTATTGTCTTTCATAATACAGGAACTGACATTCTGTCGTTGATTTATTAACTTCTTTATGTTCGCGAGGCATTCTTGAAAGTTTTAGTCTACTTACGGGAGCAGAAATGTGTACAAAAATGTAATAAGATAATATTCTAATATAAATGAGACGTCTTTTTAAATTGAGTCTGAGTGGCGGGGTCAGATTAATGTTACTATTAGATTTTCCCGGGGCCGAGTGCGGCAGGTATTTTTTCCAGGTTGGTGTGCGCCATATAAATGTGCACGCTAATCTATCACGCTGGCTGTCGGTCGACGTGTATTAATGGAGTGTGAATAAATTTGTAGACAACCTAGGCACCGCCGGCTCTCCCGACAGCTGTACCCATCTTATCTGATCGGATTACATTGTACACTTCGATTTTCTAAGACTTCTAAGTAATAGCTACAAAGCTTCCTCTTTGTTATTCAACCGTTTTATTTTGGTTAGATCACTTGTGTACTGATTTTCTTTGTTCTTTTCACTAGACAGTAACTTTGTTTTGTGCTACATTTTCTTTATTATGTCTATGTTTGTTTTGCTTCAAGTCATGGATTGTTTTCTCAACTTTTCAGTACAAATCCCTGTGGAGAAGAATCATTGACAATTCTCGTGAGCAGTGATTTGAGTACCGTTAACATGATCATGGGTTTCTGCTTGCGTTCTGTTACAATTATGAAGCTTTCAGCTTCCTCAGTAGGGACTGTGAAATTCATTACTTACGTAGAAAGCCTACGCTTTTATCTCGAAAGATGTGCTTTTGTAATCACATTACGCAAATGAGAGCTCGAGAATTCATGGTTGGTTCGGGATAGGGTCGTGATCCCAACAAATGTCTCTTACCCAGGCTGACAACTAAATCTCCATTGCTACATTTATCAGTAACAATCAAACTGCTCTGTTCCGGAATCAAACAGGAGTTAAAGAAATGAAAGCAGTGAGAAGAGGAAATCTTTTTATTTATATTCTAAAATTAGTTTTGCGTCATGACGCGGTACCGTTACTGTATTGCCAAATAGAGTTTGCTAACAGTGTATTCGCGTTGACTAGTTTTTTGATGGGTTTTGAAACTATTATAAAAATAACTGGAAATAAAGTCACACTGCGGCGCGTACACTAATTCACGGTAGGTGGAAACTACCAGTTCAATAAAATACAAATCGAATCCTTTGTGAATATACGTTCCGTGTATTTCAGCTTTATGATGATGATAGGTTATCAGAAATAATTTACCACAATTCCACATGGCAATGGTCAATTTAGAGATAATAGCAGTGTAATTTGGCCCAGGCCGCTCAACTGGGCCGACATTAAGGTATTTCAAAAAACGTTAAACTAAGCTAAAAACTGAAAAAATTGCATTCTCATTACCATTTACCGAGTTTGGCAGAAGTCCTGCGCCCGCCAGGAGAGTAACTCCATTTCCTGCTACGTGCTACGGCTGCTACGCCGTAGCTCGTAGCCGTAGCTCGTAGCCGTAGCTATCGTAGTCGAGTGCCTGCCGGTCTGAATAATTGTTCATTTTGTTTTTTTTTTATCTTGTATAGTCACATAGGTGAGAGGAACTATACAGAGTACCTACAGACATAAAATAATAAAAATAGGTTTTATTGACATCATTATACAAATCTTTTTAGGGTTCCGTAGCCAAATGGTAAAAACGGAACCCTTATAGATTCGTCATGTCTGTCTGTCTGTCCGTATGTCACAGCCACTTTTCTTCGAAAGCTATCCTGTTGAAACTTGGTAAATAGATGTGAACCGCATTAGGATTTTCACACAAAAATAAAACCGAAACAAATTTTGGGTGGCATACTTAGAATTGAAACTCAAAAGAAAATTTTTCACCAAACGTGTGGGGTATCTATGGATAGGTCTTTAAAAAAATGATATTGAGGTTACTAATATCATTTTATTCTAAACCGAACAGTTTGCGCGAGAAGCACTTCCAAAGTGGTAAAATGTCCCCCCCCTGTAACTTCTAAAATAAGAGAATGATAAAACTAAAAAAAATATATAATGTAGACCTCAACAAAAACTTCCAACGAAAATTGGTTTGGATGAGATATAATTAGCAGTTTTTGAGATATAGTACATTTTCAAAAACCGCAAATATAACTTTGCCATTCATACAAACACTATGAAAAACAAAGCTATTTTTATTGTTTGTGTATACGTATATTACTTACTAATCTCAATATAATTATATCCCTAATCTATGCTTGCTACTACGGAACCCTTCATGGGCGAGTCCAACTCGCACTTGGCCGGTTTTTTACATCCACAGGTCAACTAAAGTACGAGTAGATGAAAAGGAGATTGAATTGTTGTAAATGCTTGCTTAGGATTAAAAGCTTACTAATTTAAATTGACAATGGAATACAAATGGCCCTGACACAGAAATTACATTTTTAGGGCAGATACATAATCAGTGTTTTATCAAAACCACTGTGTAGTACAATAGTACATATTGTATCTGCATCGTTGGTCTAGTGTTAGGTATGAGGTCTCGGGTTTGATTTCCGGGTCAGGCAAATTATTACTAGGTCCAAAAGCAGCCACGTAGTCTGGATTTGTGCCCATTTTATGGAAATAGGGTCGCCCTCTACTACACTTTTTTTCGTGGTAAAATCGTCAAATGAGTACTTCCTTCCCAGGGCGGGACGGGAGGGATTGTCAGACTTGTATTAACTAAAATCCACGGTGATCTTTCAATTACCCTTTACGTTCCAGGGTCACGGCTACCTGACGGGACTATTAGATACACCTCTGCCTAACCCTTCTGAGATTACAAGCGTAATGTATGTAGTATATAATATTCTCTGGATTGCACAACAATATATGACGCTAGTTGAATAATAGATATTTATGTTTAAAAAGTTGCTTTAGCGGTCTAGAAATACGCGAATAATAGTGTAATAAGCTTAATTTCTACGCGGAAGGCGTAAATTCCGACAGACAAAAGTGGGTCAACAAGCATTATTCGAAAACTGACAATACTTAGAGAGCGCGCATTGCAGATTTTAAATCGGCCAATCCAAACTTTTTCTAAATCCAGAGTTGCTTTAAAAATATTACTGAACTCCTGTTCGTGGCATTTCCTTGGTCCGTTTTAATTTGTGCTTATCTGCAATTCTCAAAGCTTTGATAAATAAAGCCAATATTTTCATAAAACAGTAAGTTCATAATCTTGATTTATTGGTTTCTAGGGTAATCTTGAAATCTCTCCGCCCACACATTACAGGTAAATTGTAAAAGCCTCTAAGATACTTTGTGTTTCGATAATTAACCGCGTAGGAAGTAGCGAATACACTTGGATCCTTCTGTATTATGTTTACTTAAATATCGACTTCCACACTCCCATAAAAAACAAAATTATCGACACAACGATACCACCTACATTCAATTCACGATGTGGGTCGCATGTGAAATGAAATATCAAACAAATTACCCCTATCAATGATAATAGACACGCTCAAGCTTGGAATAGAGTGCGCTCCTCAAAAGATATATCTCATCGAAATAAACGATCGGAAGAATTCACGGTGTTATGTAATGGAAGGCGTAGTGAGGAAGGCGGCTTGGGCAGGGCGGCGGCCGGTACAAAAATGACGGTATCAATTAAAAGGCGGCAACGCACCGGCCGCTGTCATCCATCACGCGGGAGCGCGCCTGACGCGGACAAATGAAGTGCGATTTGATCCGACACCCGCTGATCCTACGTTCATTCACAACTTATGCAGTCACTAAGAAAAACAAAGAGCCCCACCTCATTAGGACAGCTAAGTCTTATGTTTTATTCACTATGGACGGGGAAACGACTAACCCAACTAATTTAACTTTTAAAACGAGTGACAATTTGTTCAATTCAGAACATTTTTAATAATAGAGCTTGTCGACTTCGGAAGTAATTAGGTGGGACTTCAAGGTATTTAATGGTTTTGTAACTGCTCGGATTGCCGTTGTTGCGCGTTGTAATAGGTTTATTAATGTCGCGGATGGCAATCTGTGTGTGTTAATGTTACCTTCGCATTATACACGTATATTTGTAAATATTAGGTATATTTGTTTTAATGAGCATTAGGATACCGTGTTACATGTGCGATGAAATACATTGTTTACATGTACCGACGCACATCAAGATTGGAAATCAATATCTGCAGATCAAACAAATATTTGTCTAGATCCGAGAGCCTACCTGACCTGTAACTAAGTACAAAAGGTTCGCTCACCGACTGCGTCATTTAGATCGTCATGTACGGCTTACTACGGACTAAAGAGATATTTCGCTGAACTTCAAAAACATCAAGCGGCTTAGTTTCATCCTTATTTTTATATGACGTCTAACGTATACTTACCCGAATAGGCACATAAAACTTTTATATTTTGTGCTTTTGTATTATAAAATAGTTAAAGTATCCCTGCAATTTCGGCTTAAAATTACTGATATAGTCTCTTTTATGGACTCCATAATAATATGGTCCTTATTCTACATTTATTTTAGTTTTTGAACATCTTATTTATACTGTACGGCACTAAATATTGATATTACATTGGGTCGATAATGTTCATTTCCATCGCATCTTATATCCAAGGTTTCGTTTTTCACTTTGTTTAGTGACAATTGTGAGGGCTTTAGAGCTTTCTGGGCTTTCAAAGCGTCGTTCACTTCGAGGTTTGTAAGGATTGCGGGTATCGAAAAACGTCTATAGTCTTGATGTTTTCGACCGAACGACTCGAAAGACTGAGAACGATAACGATTTTTCGAATGAACGTCAACGACGGCAATTTTCATTCACGTTTATTTATTTTATTTTTCACAATATAGCGACTGGTTTCGAAGCAGATATTTTGCTGTGTACAATTTTACAAAGTTGTTGTGTGTTAAAATTTCCTGTACTGGGCAGAAGTTGCCGTGAAAAATAGCAACAGAAACATCGCGTTCATTATCATCTCGCCTTAATATGATGAGAGTTGGCAGAGTTCCCGAACTACTACAGCGGATAATTCTGTTTTCGGCTACGTGCCGTGAATTATTAGTGGCTACTCCAGTACGCCGCCCAATCTTAGCATTTTTTGTGTCCAGCATTTTCTGTGCATATTACAAATTAGTTGCATTTGCTTGACAGCACTGTCTTATTTCAAAAAGAAACAATGAAAAATTCCGTGCCACATTTGATAATTCAAATTAAAAAAAAATGGTAGGTTAAGTTGAAACCTACTTATTTTCTTAATGTGACAGGGCGTGAAAACCTTAAACATCAGAAACACCCACATTAAGTATGATCGATTCGTCTAGACAAGTTATTTTATTAAAATGCTTTACTTAAGACAATGGGTAGATGCGTATTAGGGACTTTATTTTGATAGGGATCGTTGATCTAAAATCTGAACATTGACTCTGGTTAGTTGGTAAAAATACATAATTATCTTACTGCTCCATCGAGAATTATTACAGCAGAACTGTTGTTCTGAAATTCCTTCTACATAAAGTAGAAAGCTGATGCTCTTCTTTAAAATTTAAATTTTATTTACTTAGTTACGTATGTACACGTGGTATGTTTGGAACATAATGAATACGACTTATGAATACAACCCGGAGTATATTACTAAACCTAATACACTAATAGCAAACTAAATAAATCCCTCCGGTTTAATGGCGTTCTCCTAATTTATTTAATGTCAAGAGAATCGGGTGACGCTTACTTAATTGTAAGTGAATTAGGGACGTCTTTAAGAATGATGTGGCCACGGTCTTACGGTGAGCGAGCAATAAATACGTCATGCAAGGTACACGTCACAAACGGAACATTTCCATCTAATATATTAGAGCAGAGTGAAATACTTAGCACATAACGATATTTATGTTCCTACGACTGAATTATAAATATGATATGATGTATGAGCAGTTTTTATAGATGATAATATTATGAAATACTATGTTTATTTGAAAGACACCTTTATACTAACATACAAATAAATTGAATGTTTGACTATGTGCCATAGGTACCTACCTAGTTCTAAATAGGATAAATAAACACAATAATGTTTTTATAATTCACTTTAGTTTTCCAAAAACACTTTTATTTTATACAAAATAGATGTCAGTGACAATCTGTGCTGAGCAGGATTTTTAGATTTAGAAGTGCAGATTTACTGTCAATCATAGTTGCCATTGTAGTTATCCATCACACAAGTCAACTAATAATTTGGTTATACAGCAATGTTGTCGGGAAATTCTGGACCGTATATTTCAAGGTATGTTTATATCGTTGGCATTGTTGCTGGAGTATTGCCGCGGTATCTGTTCGAAAATACAAATGTTACGTAGGTATGCGTATATACTCTTAAGTGCAACTCTTTTATCTCGAATAAATAAATGGCTATAGCTAAATAACACTGTGAATTTAACGGCTCGTATTTGTATTTAAATGAAAATCATACGATCGGAGTATCTATGGTTCTACGCATCGTTCATTTTTTCCAGTTAGTAACTAAATCTTAATAAAACAAACCGTAATTTTAGCTATAATATTTATTAAACTCTGTACTACCCAGTAACCGTCAGTTGCTAGGTTACGGATTATATAAAACCTATTAATTACGTTCCAAACTTCAGAAATTAGTAGTATCTGTAAGTTTACATAAACTTTCCGTACCGTAAACGTCTAAATATCCAAGGTTGTCCTCAAACAACGTCGAAAGGAATATTTCGGTTCACGTCGAGGGTTGTGCGAGTTGACCTTGTACGTCGGTCTGCGATAATTTGTAGACACACAGATAGATGGCAATACTTTTAGTTGGATAAACAGGAATCGTGTTTTGGTGTACAACGTTCCAGTCATTAGATGTTAGGGTCGTTCTTACCCTTTTCAAAGTGGCGGTGGGCGCTAGTCGGTGGATGGTGAATTATTTAGCAGCCGCGCGCCACCGACCTCCATGCATGACGTTTATCACGCGTCTTACCAATTATTATCAGTAACACATTGCTGGTTCGGTAAGCACATTGTTATTTGTCGAATAATTTAGTAGGACTTGCGTGGAATGTTTTTGGGCATAAAATGGATAAAATTAATTTGAATGAATGATTAACAGCTCCATTTCGTTTCAACGTTTTATTTTTAATATGAAAAAATGAATTATTATTTTTATATACTTTTGAGTTCATTGAATATAAATGACTAGAGACTGTAAAAAGCTCTTCGTGTTAAAATAATGATAAAAGCAAAAAAATATACTTTTTAACACTGTTCAGGGTAAATTGAACACCAAACATTATCTAACTCAGCTGAAACAAAGCAAAAATAAATAAAAGGAAATATGAAAAATTTTGTTCAAAACCGTGTCGTTCCCCAGACAGAATAATTAGGCCGTCACTTCTAATTTCGTATCCCTCGTCGATGTATGGAACATCTTTCATTCCAATGACATTTATGTTCATATCACTGAATTATAAATAAGGCTAGGCCGATGTTTTCAAATAACATAATAAATTACGCGTGAAGCCTGAAAATAATTAATGAATAAATTATTGATTTTGAAGCCACACGCATCGCTGAAGATTTCTTTCTCTTTTCAGTTTTAATGTCGGGGTTATGATGGATTGTATCTATTACATTAGGGTTACGATTTATATTCGGTCGTTAGTTTTGTTCACCTAGCTAGTGGAATATCTATGACAGTCATTTTAGGCAGACTGAGTTTTTAAATCCAACAATTATTCAACCTAAGTGTCTCGTCGTTATCTACTCTTAAATCTAAGTTTTTTTACGTTAAATACACTCGAGAGCAATGAATCCGGGCCACTTAAAGAATCCTAAAAATCTCGGAAACTAAAAATGCTAGGTTAATGCAATAAATTGTATTTAATAGACAATGTAATACTCCTTAAATGAAGGTATTAAAATTTCTTAGTTATTGTAAAGTTATATCATAAAAAAATCAAATTTGAAAAAGGGCCACCTTCGAATATGGAACTACGAAATTACAGCATTTGGTTTTGCTTTTGTTTGTAATCTGTCATTTATGTGGGTACATAAACCATGTTGATAGTGCTCTATATTCATTATTCAAGCTGAAATTATGTCGCTTACGCCTGAAGAATGCACCAGAATACTTACAATGCTGGAAACCGGCCGGAGTCAGGGCGATACAGCCAGGACTGTCGGTGTGTCGCTGTCAACAGTACAAAGAGTTCTCCGACGTTACGAAGAAACTGGTTCTAACCTACGCAGACCAGGAACGGGCAGAACCACAACGGGTGTACCACAGCACGAGAAGACCGATACTTGGTGAACACCATGCTTCGAAATCGCTTTCTCACAGGAACTGAACTCACCAATCAGTTTCGACGCCTCGGAGGAAGTAACCCAAGTGCATGGACAGTAAGACGTCGGCTTGCTGAATCTAACTTAAAACCCCTTAGACTTGCAAACGGCCCTAAACTGGAGCGTGGGCATCGTATTTCAAGACTAAGATATGCCCAGAGCCACGTAAATTGGAGTATTGAAGATTGGTCAAAAGTTATGTTCTCCGACGAATCAAAATTTATGCTCTACAAGCACGATGGAACACATAGAGTGTATCGAAGACCAGGGGAAAGATTCAAGCAAGCATGCATCGAAGAAAAAGTAGCCTACGGTGGTGGGTCTGTACTTGTGTGGGCCGGAATTTCTTCTGAAAGTCGCAAAGAGCTGGTGATCATAGAAAACGGCTCTTTAACTAGCGTAAGATATGTGGAAGAAATCCTCAATGATCACGTTGGTCCATTTATGGTCAATTTAGGTGAGGATGCTATATTTATGCATGACAATGCCCGACCTCATACAGGTAGGATTGTGAATGACTACCTTCAAGAGATGAACATTACTCGTATGGAGTGGCCAGCGCGCAGCCCGGATATCAACCCGATCGAGCATGCTTGGGACGAGCTAGGCAGATGCGTAAAACAACGAAACCCTCCCCCAATCACGCTTCGTGAGCTCAAAATTGCTCTCACAGAGGAATGGGAGAATATTCCCCAAAATCGTATAAGGAACTTGGTGTACAGCATGCTAAACCGCGTAAACGCAGTAATGGAAGCACGAGGAGGCAATACGAAGTATTAAAATTCAAGAAAATCGTAATAAAGTTCAAAAATTTCATGTTTCCTATTTTTGTTTTAAGGAGAGATCAGCAGTTTTTTTCTTTATGTAATTTTGTGTTAATAAAATGTATGGTGAGTCATATTTTTTTTTACTTTCATTTAAGGAGTATTACATTGTCTATTAAATACAATTTATTGCATTAACCTATCATTTTTAGTTTCCGAGATTTTTAACATTCTTTAAGTGACCCGGATTCATTGCTCTCGAGTGTATATCATTATATTTTATTAAACCTAGACCGACTTACTACAAAAAATATCTGTTGAACACTTGTTTAAAAAAGTGTTACTGTAAAACAATCCATTGTTAGACAAGTGTTCAACAGATGTTTAACTTTTATGTAGTAAGACGAAGAATATTTTAAATTGGTCTATTTCTGTGACCAATAGGTACTTAGAGTCTAATAATAGAGAGAATGACACACCAGTACTTATAATAATTTCGATAATTACTTCGATAAGTAGACGCTAAATAGTTTGACCGTGTTAATTGGACTTCCAATTAACCGTGTATCACTTCTCGACACCCACGTCGATAGAGGCGATAAGAAGTAATTATGGAGTGTGATATTTTATTTATAGAACGGTCAATGAAATAGGTAAATGTTATTTAGTGATACAAAGATAGTATCGTTAAAACATTGTGCTTCAATCTAAATTAGATACAAACTAAGGGCAGAGTTTATCAATAAATTTGAACGCGATCAGCTCATCTAAACTGTCAGTAATAATATTGCAGAGCAATCATGATACTGACAGGTTGACGAACGCTGATCGTGTTTGTACTCTGTATACTCGTCGCCCTATACGGCACGGTTGGCGCACGATTGCTGCGTTGAGTGTCGCGGGTTCGATTCCCGCAAGGAACAAATATTTGTATAATCAACAAGTAGTTGTTCGGGTCTGGGCGTTTATGTATGTGAGTTTATTTGTTTGTAGACGTACCCACGATGCAGCAAAAATACGTAAAGCGGGGCAACGTTCTCAAAAATAAACAAAACGTGTGGCACTCGGAGACTGCCGCGGTGAAGCTATTGCATAGCATTTTTTTTTAAGAAAACAAGTGAAACGTCAAGAAACGTTATCCTCCTCCTACTCCTCCCTCTCCCTCTCCCTCTTCCACTTCCTCTTCCACTCCCTCTCCCTCTTCCACTTCCTCTTCCACTCCCTCTTCCGCTCCCTCTCCCTCAATAAAATTGCCCCTTGCTCAATAAAAGCACGCTTTCTCGCTATTAATGAGCACGTCTGTCCGTACCTTTAAGAGCACGTCTGTCCGTACCTTTATGATTGCCGAAGTCTCCCGAACTGAAACGAAGTTAGACGATGCGTGCTGTCAGATGCGGTCAGGAAATTTCCTTAGGATTTTTCGTTACGTTTTTCGCGCGCGCTGAGCTCAGAGCCTGCGATAAAAGCTATGCAATAGCTTAAAAAAATTGTGCACTGAATTTTGAGAAGAGTTTCCTCATCTGTCTAATTACTACGTTGCGTATATCCTAGAACTGTTCCCAGCTCTGATTGCGTCACACGTTAACCATTATGATGCGGCAATCATACTCATACATGAAATAGGGTAAAAGATATTTACTCACTAAAATTAGAGACAGGGGCCCGAGGCTTATTGGCACATCATCCGTTATACTACGCTACGAATGTGTGCTTTGCGAGCTACGCGGCTACGACCGCTACGAGAACTCGTAGCATAGAAACTTGTAGCGTGCAAACTCGTTGGCCCCGCGCCTTTTGTTTGTATTTGGCTAATTTCGGATGTTTGTTTTTGTTTTACGTAATGAACACTGTGAAGTGAGTTTTTTTTTCTAGAGAATCGTAGATATCAATTTTGCCAATAAATCGATAATACTAGAACACTACCGCTGCTAGTTTTCTCGTGAACGAATTGTTTGTCAAAGAACTATGGAAAACGTTTACTAAGGAATTAATGAATACTGAATTGAGAGACGACTGAACTATCGCTATTCATCTGCATACAATAGTTAAATCCAATACATATTGCACGACAGATTATGCGGAGCTTCTGGGATCAAATAGCTCCTATGTATATATGGCTAAAGCTTATTATGTATATGATATCACTGGTATGGATTTGCGCACAGATTATATGTATTATTGCCTTAGAATATGCTTTATTTTATATGGAAAGAGTACGAACTTACGAGGAGCTCGTGTTTAAATAATAACAGCGACACGAGTTGCTCACGAAGGTTTAGCAAAGCGTGCCGAAATTCGTCCGTAGATCCATTATTGTATTCCAATACAGAGTTTCTTCCATGTCTTAGAAAGCACGTAAAGAAAGCTTTTGACCCCAGTAGTCATTTGTAGATCTCTGAACTCAGAATCTCCAAATTTTGGCTACCAGACTGACCAAAGGGCATCTTGTTCCCCAGTTACTGGGTTGAGGTCAGATGGACAGTCAGTTCATGTAAATTATTGGGAAAAGCTAAGCAGATTTAAGTACGCTACTATTAATTTCTTTTAGTATTACATCAATATACAATGCGCACCAGAATAGAATAATTATTGAGTTCGAGCTACGAACTAATGTTGTTCCGTACAGACAACAGTCTGAGCATATAAAAGAGACACTTTTTTGTTTTCCTAAGTCTATCCTACTGCTGGCCAAAAGCCTACCCCATTGCTTTCCTGTAATTTTTCTTCTTGGGCCGCTTCGATCCAACCTTTGTGACGATCGTCACCTTTTTTTGGGCCAGTTTCGGCCGCACCGTCCTTCTTTTTCTCACATTTTTTTTGGATAACGTTGCCTATAATTAGGAATTTCCCCTGTACCGTGGGGGTTTTCTCAGTTTTCATAAATTCTTCATAAAATTAACTTACCTTATCAATTTCAAATAAACTTACTTACTTAATTGACGAAGCCTTGTTGAGTTCTCGATACCCAACTTTACATAACATGTTCTCATGTAGGAGTTGTTAAACTGAAACTATTAAGAGGTTACTTAGTTTTCCGTTTGAGGCTGTAACAATATAGAATGTTATGTAACTAATATGTACTACATATAATGTTTTATGTACTGCCTTGTTGGTTATTCTAGTGAGGGAAAATGAAGTTTACTGTTAAGATGCTTATAAGCTAGAGCTTCACTTGTAATGAGCATTCTTGCGAATGTTACATTACAGAAAAACAAACGAGAGCGTTTCAGCGATCATTCTGACGAACGTTCTAGCGAGCTTTTTGCCGAGCCGACTGTAAAGTCGGTCATCTTTATGAAGAAAATTTTTGAGATTTTCTGACGACCATCAACTAGAACGCTCGGTTAGAAAGATCGTGAAAATATTCGTAATACTCTGTTCGATGTTTCACTTCGGTAAAATTAAAAACGGTGAATGTTCGATGTTCTGTTACAAGTGAATGCTCAAGTCTATCAGGACCTTTAAGCATAAGGTCCTATGACGGGGGCCCCCCTTTAGAGGGCCACAGCCTTGCCGGGGTCGCGGGACATACGTACACCGCAACTCCGGTACGCAAAAGGGCTACCGAAGGACACCGTGGATTTTAGTCAGTACAAGTCTGACAGTCCCTCCCGCCCTGCCCGGGGCTGGGAGGACTCATTTGATGATTTTACCACGAAAAAAAAAAAGCATAAGGTCCTGGATTTAATATCTAAGTTGGGTAAAGTGTTATTGGTAGATTTCTTGAGGGGGTATAAAGAGGAATTCATTTTATGATTTCACATAGTGCAATATTATATGTTATTTGAGAGCTTATTAGTTGCTATTTGAAACTATCATTTTGTTAATACCTTTAGTACCTATAGGATCAATTATTTCACCACAATGTAATAATATGGCAGGTAAACACAACAATATTCTGAAATAGACTTACTTGGATACTTACAATGTTTGCTCAACAAATTGAAGACACACAGGTTTACGTCACTTGCTATCCCCAAAGTGTAATCTTATAATCGTCTTTTACGACACCCACGTAAATTAATGAGATGGCCTTATTCGTAGTGAGACCGGGAGACGTAAACCTTGTTTTGATTCGGTTTTATGATATAAACTCTGTATACTTTACGTAAACTGTAGGTAGATCGTAACACTTTTACTATGTATTCTGTATATAACCATACAGAATACATAGTAAAAGTTTGTGTTACGATCTACCTACAGTTTTCACGAAGTATGATTATGACTCTGGTAATGAAGTAAAAAATAAAATAAAGTTTGTGCCATGCAAAGTTCAAAATGTGAAGAAAATTTCAATTTATGAAAGAAACCCTTTAACAAAATCACAACTAGCAAAAAATAATCGATATTTCATCATCTCCATAGAGACAACTAATCGTCCGCGTAATAGCATCGCGCTCGGGGCATTAAAATTTCAATCTAAGTAGCTCGGAACGATCTAGGTAAAATTAATTTTAACTTTGAAATTAAAAATAGTTTTCTATAGAGCCTTAACTTTTTGCTAAGCTCAAGATTACCAGACCGCGAAAAGGCAACGGACTAGCTAACATGCGAGGCTTTTATCTTCAAAGGTGTGCCGTTACAATGGCGGTATTACGCAAACGAGAGCTCAAGAATTTACTGTAGACGGTGCACGTTGCTCCACCATATAATGAGATGCGAAAACACACTGATATTTTGTAAGTAAAACCTGCTCGCTGCAAATTGTTTTGACTATCTTCTTGAATTAATGTTGTTGACGTTTAAAGCAAACGTTATGGAGTATGAAATATGATTTACAACTCATTACGTAAAAACAAATATTAATATTTACACAGACAGTTTATAAATACGCGGTATAATTTCAATTCCATAAAATAAAACCAATCTCTTGATTTTTTTCGCCTGTATTTTCGAAATGTGATATTTTATGCCTGGCTTTGTAACCGAGTGGCAATTTTATGCATGGGATATATCACAAAGGAGACATCGTATTTTTCCATTTCTGCCTTCGGAATCAGTTTATAATAAGTCAAGTTGGATAAGATCAAGAATATAAGTTGTGATAGAACACAGTACATAGGTAAGGATCACGTAGATAATCTGCGGGACCCTTACAACTTGTATTTGAAATGAAACCAGATCACATTTATTAGAAAAACAATTGTTTTTGAAATCCAGCTTATTTAATAGACAACGTTTTGAAATATTAAAAAAATAATTCCCGACCAATTCGCAAACTTCAAGCAAGCTATCAAAATTCAATTTTACCCGTTACTGAATTTCAAAATGCCATGGTCAATTCTGACTCAGATATTTCGGGCAGACTTTCGTATTTGCAAGTTTGAATTACCCAAACGCTAATTGCGGTTATTCCATGAAATCTGACATCAATTTCGCAAATAACAATTTGAGTAATTTGGTATCGAACAACCAGAGGCATTTACTGGCGACTGGCGGCCGAATCACGCCGTATCTTTCGGCCACTTGGAAATTTTGAACGTTCGAGACTAATTGACTCGCTTCTGAACCGATCGATGTTAGGAAGCCCATTAGGCAATTACATACGACCGACTGGCTCCATACATTATTTAGCTATTTTGCGGTCTAGTGTATGACGACTAAGCTTATGACTTAAATATTCGAATCGGTCAAGTTAGGTGACTTTGATGAACCATAATTACTAACTACTGAGTGGATTTTAAGTACTAGTTCGATTCAAAGTACGTACACAGTACATACAGTGAAGTATTATTGATATGGCCACTACTAATTCTTTTTCTCGATGTATAATACAACGTTTGCCCATAACTTACTTCAAAATCGTCGTACCAATATTATATGCTTAAGGAAATGCTCACTGCCATTAAATGAATAAACTATTAGTAGTAAGTACAGTTTCTAAACGATGTTGAAACAATTAATCTAAATAAAGCTCTTAGCCAGTCTTATCCTTCGAGAAAACAGGAAGAAAGATAAAGGTACGAAGGCTATACATATAAAATATGGAAACAGTGGTCTGTTCGTATAGTAAAAGGTTTCCGAAACGGTTTGGTAGAGGCAGTTGTGCGTCAGAGGTTTGCAGGGAAGTCGTCGCGTTCCCGCAATAATTTAGCTGTTGCGGGCACAATGACGGCCGTGCCACATTCTACGTTCGTGTTCGCCTGACAGTTGCGTACCGCCGCAAGATAGAATATCTGAACATTTCGCTGCGACGGCTTTTTAAGGTGTATGGAGAAGGATGATACCGAAGTTGTTACATTTTAATGAATCTCTATGTTTTGTTGGAATTTAGAAGAACGTTGTAAACTTGATTTGTGTTTTATTTGCGCAAACTCGAATTAATAACTATGCTCGTATCTTTATTTGATCGTGATTTTGCTCACAAGCTCCAGTTTCATAATTTTGGGTATATCTATTTAAACAGGAAAACGCCAAAGAAAACAAATTTCTCGAGTCCGTAATTTCTTCTTAATGTTGTAAATCATGATTCTTGTTTAGAATATAATAAAATCCTTTAATTATTTCGGCCGATAGACCCTTTTTCTCAAGAATTTCATTATCTTTTGCCCAGTAGAAAGGTATCTGATAAAGAAATATTGTGTTTATAAAACTTCGGTGATATAATATCGGATAAAAGTAAACTACCTACCTACTTATTTTGTTTAGACATTTAGATATGTTTTGTCCTAAAACTTTTATAAAAGTGAATTATAATTAGGTAATTCGTAGATTTTTTGACTAGTTCATGCTGCCAGCAGGTCCTGTCACACGCTACCATGAACTAGCCCTCTTATCTGTTTAAACTAGTTTAATTTTATTTAAAAAAAAGAAGTTTTAATTTTCTAAAATCCCGTCAGTTACACAAAAGGTAAACAAACAGCGAGTTAGCTGGAAGGCAGGTGTGTCATACACAGGGTGATTGCTAGTACCAACAGTTATAACTCGTAACAAGTCACCGACAGCAGGCGGCGCGCGTCCACAGAAGAACAACTTGATACACGGCTCGAGCTGTCTAGTATTTAGCTTGTTTTGCGGCCACGAGCGCCCCAGCGTCTCTGCAACTCTCGCAAACTCTAAATAACAAAGTGGGGTGAACCATCCTTCGCTGAAAACAAATAGCCGACCTTTTGCCTTCTTTATGAGACCCTTGTTAACTTGTCCTTAATAAATTATTTATTTTGCGCCGCGCGACGGTGTTACTGCTACATTTTTGTTAATTTTATTTATTATTTTCGAATAAGTTTTTACGGGGCGACCGATTAATAGCCGAAATTTATTATACTTACTAACTTTTCGGGAATGAGCGGAAAGATCTTATAACAATTTACTTTTTATGTCCAGCTATTATTATTTGTTATGAAATCCTTTTGTGTAACGGAAGAAATGACATCATTGCCGAAATATATATTATTAATATGTTACATTTTTATGAGATATAAATGTCTAGGATCATGGCGGCACGAATATTTGTAACAACAACAGTGTGGATACCTATAAAGAAACAAAAGAATAAGAGTTTATCAGTCGCTTGTTTTCCTCCGCTAGTTGTTAAGTCAAGTGCGGAAGTGGCCTACTTAATGGTGCTCAATGTTCTAGCTTTCAGTCACTACTTACACATGGTTCTATCCAACAAATCCAATGCATTATTGCTACGGATACCCACATTTGTTCTAGAAAACCTACTTTGTGTTTCTGTCGTGGTGTGAAACTTCGCGAATAGGTTTTCTGCGCTCGACTTAAACAGGGTAACCAGCTAATCTAAATACGTGGAACGTTTGCCCGCGGGCGATACCTGTGCGTGCAATAGGTATTCAGCAACGAAGAACCTTGAAAGAGTTGTCTAACATGAACACAAAAGTAAAATACAATTGACAGCCATTCATTATTTACCTGTTTAATTTGAAAACAAAGTGTCGTTTTAATAAAGAATCAAATTAACAATTTAATTAAATTCATTACTTGCGTCATTGTGTTCACAAAAGAGTGATTGCGTCATTTTGCGACACTGGATCTGTGCAAAATTGTAACATAATGGCCTCTACGGGAATCTACAAATTAAATAGGGAGTTAAACCGCCAGCTATTATGAAACAAAAGAAAACACGGGCATCGATTGATGATGATTAACACTTTCTGAAAACAATGTAGGTTTTAAAATATGTCTCGAATTGTTCCCCTTGTGATCGAATTAAAACGTTCCTAAGTCGAGGTTTTATTACCATAGCGACATTAATATATAGATGGAAAACAATGTGTCGTGGCGCGGTATGTACTCGTATTATAAAAGAAGGTAAATAATGGCGTCGCCTGGTATATTTGCCGGAAAGATTTTCCGTTTCAGTCACACGAAGAAAATGTGTTTGATTTATCAGCACTTGAGGCCGGACCTTCCGTTCGCTATAAATTTTATTGTGTTATGATTTAGGGACGCGTATGCGATTTTATGGTAAACACTTTGCTCTTTGTGTTTGTTATTTGATTTATGTCGTGCTTGGCTTAGGCCCGATGTGAGATGCTGTCGAAGCTAACCGATCTGAATAACAAAACTCTGAATTATGACTTTATCTTGCCACCATTCATAACGTTTATTATAAATGATGTAACGACATGGCTGTAATGCTATAAAACGTTAGTATGTGGCATTTTTGACGCGTGTAAAGGTATCGTATATTGCTCTGTACCGTAAAAGTAGATATTCATTTTACGTTTATTTTAAACACGTTTGAAATGGGTTTACCGAACACATTTTACATCATTTTTATTTTACTAGAAGTTGCTACATACATCTAGAATGGCTCATTTTAATTTTTGATATAATGTATAATTATTATTTGTAATTTGAAATAATACCTGTTGAAGTTTACAAAGGATTATATTGAAGTGGTCATTACTGAACAGAATTGCGCGCTTTATTATTCTCGAGGGTCTGATAACGTTAGAGATGGTAATCGATATAAATAAGTCATAACTGGGATACAAATTAACGTTGAAGTGCTCAAGTTTCAATTATTTGTTAAAGTATCTATATACCTGCGTCAAGTAAGACCCCTTAAGTAATATTTATAACTTTTGATGACCGACTAAAATGGATTTTCAGATCATTCAGTATATTTCATAGTTCTTAGTTTTATTGTAAGCCTAAGAATTTATCGTAGAATGCAAAATTTATAACTTCGCACTGTAGATCTAAATTACTATAGTAAACATATTTACAGTTAATATAAACCTAAGGAGTGCGGTCGAAAGTAATAGTTGCTGTATAATTTTGTAGTTAGTATCTTGTAGGTATGTCCAAAGTTATATTAATGATATTTTTTTCTACTATTTTTATTCCGTTTCCCAGTTATCGATCAGCAGTACCTTAAACATAATACCTATGTCGGAACTACTTAATAGAAATCGTTTTCCGACTAAACTCGAATTTTAGTACATTTCCGCATTGGATTTACAAGCTATTAAAGGAGAGGGATATAAGAATTAAGCTGGCGGGCAGAATTAATGGCGTAGCCGCTTGTTAATCCGTTAGCTGTAATGCGCTTACTCTCAGATACTATTAACTTTAAACCATTACATATTTAGACCACAATAACGACACATTTTTACCCTAGAGCGGAATAAAGTCAACACTATAACATTTAAACAACTCTACAATAATGTGTGGGTATCAAAGACATAGGCGTATAAAGTCTGACATAAAGAAGTCTTTGTTTAAAAAGGTTCGTAAAATAAACCTCTATCTAATGTATAAATGTAGTGAGTGTACGATGGTATACAGTGGGGAGATAAGACGCAGTGAACTCATTACTGTGTACTACTGTAAGGCGCGGTACGCACTAGGCGACAGCACTGCAATTACTGTTGCAAGATTTACCGGTAGAACTGCGAGCGGGATAGTGCATTCATTCTCCTTGGCTGTTGTTTAATGTGTCCCAGACCTTAGTCGTTCGACGCCCAGGGGCATCGAGTGTCTTAGAGCGCTGTTATTTTCGTTAGTAGCAGTTAGTAATTACCTGCTTGCCTGTTTGTTGCTGACAGATCCAATTACATTAAAGGGATCGAACCCCATTCCATTAGGCGGCACACTTTGTTACTTCAACAAACGTATTGTTTTCAGCCCACGATTGTATTACGATTACCCACGTGTATTAACTGTATTATGCTTTTAGTAAAATAAAATTTATTTTCCAGCAAAGGAGTCTGTCTTTGAGGTAAGATCGCAACATTAGTAATTTATATTGTGTGGGTGTGTGTGATATTGGAAGAGTTATTTGTGATGCTTGAGGGCGGAAAGTATTTGTAGATATTTGTTTATCTTAGTTACAATTCATTTGTAAGGATTTATTTACTGTCAACATAACAATGATCCTTTTCTTTTGCAATGGTAAAGTGTATTTTTATTATTTGTTAATATACGGATTAGCCCAAATACGTACCTAACAAATGATTAATTATTTTTTGTAATAAGCTCGCTCCATCGTCGACCTTGTCTTAGTCACCCCTGACCAAGACTAAGGTCAAAAGCAAACCCATTACACATAAAAAATAACATATATCTTGCAACCCGACCGTTTTGTGGTTGAAGTTCTTTATTCGAGCAATGAAACATGCATCAAAAAATGTTTTTATTTATTTTTTCTTGAGATGTTCCTGCCTAGACTAAGCATCCCGATACGGCTTAAGATCAGATCTATTTAGATAATGAGTGTAACGCGACACCGTATCTAATTAAAGTTTTTTTTTTCTAGTACATTTAGTAGTTACATCCTACTAATATTATAATCGTGAAAGTTTGTTTTGATGGATGGATGTTTGTTACTCTTTCACGCAAAAACTACTGAACGGATTTGGATGGAATTTGGTACACAGATAGTTTATAACCTGGATTAACACATAGGATAGATTTTATCCCGATTTTATGTTCTCATGGAATAAATTTCAAGTTGTAGCGGGTGAAGCCGCTGGCAACAGTTAGTAAACTATAAATAATCATTATTGTAAGACTTTCTTTACGAACAACTTAGTCATTCAAGACGATTAAACAGTTAAAGCACTGATCCTAATTGAAATAAGAGCTACTGATTTTCCGTTTTTTCCACAAAGGATAAGATAGCAATTTAACGATTCAGTAGGCTCGGCGAACATTGAGGAATCTAATTTTTAACGTATACATTTATAAAAAGGTTGATATGATTACACAAAGGAAATCTGCGCTTAATTCCGCCTTCTCGCGAAGAAATGATGCGAAATTCCATCCTAAACTAACAAGGCTGAATATAGTGAATAAGTAATCTCTTTTCTTGTGAAAGGCTCTAAGTATTTAGAAGTCGGTAATATGCTCCATCGATCACTAGTTCCGTACATCTTTAGGGCTGTTCATCTTCGGCAGCTAGTTACATTGATCGAGTTCTTTTCATAAGAGGGAAAAACTGATCAGTTTAATCAAGCCGGCAGCTGGGCGTCAATCAAGACGGCTCGTTACCTAAACGACCAGTGATTTTCTTTCGCTGACCGAGCGCTCATCGCGATTTCAAACTAGACTTTGATCAAACTTATTTATTGATTAGCAACTATTATCTAGTCGTTTTCTATTTCCTTTGAATTGTTTTTCTTTTCCAGATCCTCTTGTTTTTGTTTGTTTAATAAAATGTTCCATTCAATAAGCTCGGCTTTGAGTCAGTTTCCTTTGAAACATATTATTTCTTGGTAAACAGATTTATAGCCGGCATAAAAAATGTCATATAGGTATGTTGTTGGTATAATTCTCCAAGTTATGATTCATATATGTGTCAAGTTTCAGCAAAGTTGGATGAGCTATTTCGTCGTAATTGCGTAACATATCTACATGCTTCTTAGCACATTTGCTTTCATTCCTAGAATATAATTATGAAGTACTTTTGGGATGATTTTCATCAAGTAATTCGTTGAACTTGTCAAGAATACTTTGAGGCTGAGTATTAATGGATGCTAATAATGGTTTCTTTAAATATGTTAAGGCTTCATTTTTTCTGTTGAATTGATTGTGTGAATCTACAAGAAGCAATTTATGCTATAAAGAGGTCCTTTTTCTGGGATAATCCCACTGTTATATTCCGAAATGTCTGCAATCTGCAACTTCTAAAGATCTTCATTTACATGCAAAAAAAGGGTCCTACCAGAATCAAATCTAAAACTACATTTACCTGGTAAAACTGACATAAATAATTTAAGAACAAAATTGTGCTGGACGGTACATCCATTACCAACCTTTCTGAATGGGTGGCCTTTTCACCGCAGCATCTGAGATATTCTAGGACAGAAAATACTAAGATCTATAAAAGGAAGTCTTTCAACATTTATAGATATTCTTAGTATGTTTGCCGAGTGAAAGGGGAGTAGGTTACTTGGAGCGACCGCGAGTGCTTAAGTAGTGCGTGGCAATCGGCAGTTACTCCGTGTTCGTGTGTTCACCCACTGCATAAGGTTACGTTAAAAGGTTAAAGTTTTGATAGCAAACACTTGCAATGTCATCGCTTTTTATTCTATTTGGACCCTTTGACATTCACAAAGTAGTACTCTTTTATAAATATTGATTCTGGTGCCATAAAGATTGTAGAAAATAAATCTTAGATGAGAATAAAAACCTTTGTTCCTCATAAATTGTTTGCGCATTATTTAATTAATTAAAGATAGAAGGAAACCGGAACCCGTTTTATGTAACTAAATCCCGTATTATGGGTCTCCAGTTCTCTCTTGTATACAAAGAGGATATTTACAATAATGGAAAGTCTCCGACGGAGCCTGCTCAGTTTACTAAACTATGAGTTTACTAACTACGTCTAATTTTACTTGTCCACAAATTATTGAATATGCGGTCCGTTATACCAACGTCATAGCTTTTGTGACAGGGTCTCAAGTAAACGGCTTATTTGAACTCGGGGACACGAGCCAATGTTGTAATTCTACGACGATTGTGTAAGTTCAAATGTGGCCATTATTTTCAGTTAGTTCATATACTCGGCTCTCATGAATTATTCCGCGGAAACGCTATTGTGTCGTACATACCAAAGTCATGCTGTAATAATTGATAACTTAATACCGTTGGACATATATTTTCACTACTACATTCATGGGACACGAACGAAGTAATTTTGGCACACCTTTTCACAGAATAACGTGAATATTGTCCAGTGGCCCATACAGGAACGAGAAAGTGGTAAATTCTCAAAAGAATGCCAGGAATTTATCCTAGCGAGATAGTCTCGAATAATGTTTCATAATGTTATTATGGTAATTACTTCAAGCTTTAATGTACCGACAATTTAGGCTCGAGCGCACTGAACAAAGTTAAAATGCAAGGTGAAAATATATGCGGGTTGCACACTCACAGGCAGGACCAATGGTATCATTAAACATGTCGAGCGGCGACGTTAGTTGGTAGATAGGTCCTATGTAACAGTAAATAAGATGCAGTATTGCAGTGCGACACCGCCGCCCGTGATTACCCAGTATCGCACAGAAGTACGGACTATAATGATAGCAATAATTTGACCGTAATCGGCCGCATGCCGCTTTGTAGTCGCCTTGGGAACCAAGTCCGATTTTAAGCTTGCTCTATTTTGCGCATCAGTGGACAACTATCTGAATCAACGAGGATAATTGCCGCTGTAACGTCGTTAGCTTAATAGAGAGCCTGCAATAAACTTTCCGGTCCTGCGAGTATTTTATTCCAGATCGAACTTTAAAATCCGTTGAAAGAGCCATAAACGCTTACGTAATGCAGGAAGCTCCACAAGGAAATATTCATAGCCAAGTTGCGCTTAATTCCGTTTAGTTCCGCGATAAACTTGTAACGGTAATTAAAATAATTTGGCGAGACAAGCAAGTGAACTTAGTAGTGACGCGAATGATTTAGTGACCTTGTTAATGGGTTAACTTCGTCAAACTTAGGCCCCGTTACTCGGTTAGTCCACCACCGGTGTTTTGATATCATTTATTTACATTACGTGATACGTCAACATGCAAGGTTGACTTAGATTCTCATCAATTTAATTATAGAGATGGACGTTTGGATAAGATTTATGCCTGGAAAGAATGTAATCTACCCTATTAACGGAAGGACAACCTTCCTTTTCCTTATAGTTAACCTTTATCACAAATTACTGGACCCATCACGTTTTCATGCAAACGTTTACAGCAGATTTCGTTCACAGTGATACTTAAATTTATCTGTAGTGAAACGGAACGCGTTGGAAAAGATTTCTTATATAAAACCCATTGACCCAGTGCGGACGTAACTCAAGGCGGTGAGCACGGGACACGCGGACAATAATGGCCGCCATAATTTGCCTGTAATGGGCCTTACACTATCGCACTGTCAGCCCTACCAAAAATAAGCTTCTTTCACCTAAATCTTTTGCGAGACAGAGAGATGAAGCTCTTTAGCACACTTTTAGCGCGTCCTAATGTACGTGTGAACCTGCGAACGCATACATGAGATTTATTTTATTCCTTCTTATTTAAGCGGGAAGTAGCGAAAACGAGGGTTTTATTGTCGAACAAGAATTCTAAGTGGGAAAGGCCAACGCGTTACCGAAATCGTATTGATTAGAACCTGTTTTAACAAAATCAGAACATTTATAACTATATGATGTAGTATTTTCCAGACAATGTGTTGTTCCACTCGGTCTCACAAGGCTGACGATGATGTCACTGAGCACTTTGTATGAAAATAAGAGATCATGCGTGCCGTATGCGGAGGGTTTAAAAATGTTATGTAACGTTTTATTATGAAGGAAATGAAAGAAGTGAAGTGTTTCTTTTCCTTTTATTCTGACGGATTTTGTTTTTTTGCTAAAAGTTTCGCAGTTACATAACACTAATACGAGTACCTACCTGCCAACTCGTAAAAAAATAACATAACTATTAAAAGCTTCATAACGTGCTGTTATCTCTATTGGGAAAAGGCTGAAAAATCCGTATTTTTCAGCACCCTCGCATACTGAAACAAGTTTCCGATATGTCAATTACGTTCGAACTAGATTTACGAATGTAGAGTTATTTGTATTCGCAAGTAGGATCGTCGCTGAGACTTTGACGGATAGTGTGAAAGACGGAGTGCTCCGTTGTGTCCCCGGGGACTCCTTTATCTATAGTGGACAGGATTATTATGGGGCTGTTTAGACATGTTATCATATGTAGGCCATCCATCTAGGGACTCGTAACGCGAGCTGAGGCTAACAATATCGAAGCCATCAATATTTTTTTACACAATTTGTAAGTAGTGTGACAAGTTTTTATGGTTGTATTTTGTTAGATAGATAAATTTAGCCTCAAACAAACTATGTTTCGGTATGCTTCATATTATATTTTAAAGAGAAATGGCCCAGTGTTATGGGCTTCGACTTAGCAGTTGTTGGTTGCAGGTGCGAACTTAGCGAAGCGCTAAAGACGCTTAGTGTAATTTCTTTTTTCACCACTGCTCTTAAAAAGGAAAGAAAAGAAAAACATCGTGAGATAACCGTCCTATCGAACAAGATAACCGAAGACATGCCACATCTAACAACCCGCACTGGGTCCGCGTGGTGTATTACAGTCCAGATCACAGCCTCTCCTAAAGATGATGCATGTATTCCCGCAGTTCGAACGATATACGGTAGTTATGATATGTTCTATATTATACTTGTAATATACCGTAAAATATGCATATACGTATTGCTATGTACATCAAAAATCATATCCTAAAACCTACCTTTATCGTTCTGTTAGTTTTTCCCCAAAATAATACCAAACTATGAGGTCCAATTAATCACTCAAATAGAAACTTAAGTATCTCCGGCAACCATGGACAATCAGCCCTAAGACCAACCATGCAAAAAGAAGCCCAATTTATTCAAAAAGTTTTTATGTAAAGATAAAACGACGAACATATTTAAGAATTTGTTCCCATAAAAATGTTTTATTAAAACTTGCAGAAGTTCGCCACAATAGCGTTGTCTTTGTGTTCCGACAACTTACATACAGAAGTCGAGTTGTCATGCCAAGTTACAATATGAAGCCGACACGAACGTGTAGATATTAATAACGCGTTTTGTTCGCCTCCTTGTTAGGAAGTCCCCACTACTTAAATGAGGAGGTAATCATGGTCTTAAGTATAGCTGTACTGTTTTTATATGTGGGGGTATTCGCAACCTTAAATATGTGAGCAAACGAAGTAAAAGGCGTGCTCAGTGGAAATGTTCTTGAAGCTCGACGAGCCTCTATCTTAATTAATCTCGAGCCGGCCTGCGGTCTTTATTACAACCTTCACGCTTGGTTTAACAGCTTTTGGGAATCAGTCAATTTGAAACATCTGTTCGAGTAAGCTCACATTGGAACGTATTTTTGTTCATATTGCGAACAATGGCGGGTTCCTGCCTAACCTATCATTTATATCTGCTCGTATATGTTGTGTTTTATTTTTAACAAGTCAACTGTAGCTCATACGCCATCGCGAGACCTACATGCATGAATTTCAAATTTTGTTGAAAGCAAAAAGATCTAGAAAGGTGACTTTAAAAACAGTACCTTCTTAACTATGTATGTATGCAGATAAGATTTTCTTCATTGCTTATAGCTTTTCTGTGCTTGTTTAAGTTAAGTTTAAATAAGCGCTTGTTTTAAATTCTGCTTATGTACATAGTTTACATTGTTATCTCAAAATTGTCTTGTAAGAGAGTGGTTATTTAGAGAAAATAAACATGTTGCCGTTAGTTGGTTATCAACAGAGTAGAAATGTCTGTTACATTTGTCTTACTTTCTTACAAATTATATATACAAACACTAGATATTAACTCATATCTATTGTATTTCCTAAAACTATGGACTCGGTTAGAAAGGTCAGAAGACAGATGAGTCCTACGTCTTAACACCATTTCGATGCCTCTAATTCTACCTATTTTAGCGAGCCAAACCAAAGCTGATCGTGTTTCATACGAGGACGGCTCACCACACGTCTGCCCCATTTGTCTCGATCCTCAGCCAGCTTCGCCCATTCCCTATGATCAATGGCGAATGTGGCCATGTCTCGTCGCACAATCCTCAACTTATAGTGATAAGAGTAAAAAAGAAAAAGGATATAAGAAGTGTGTAGGCAGAATAAGAATATATTGCAAATGTTTTGTCTTTCTGCTCGAGTTAGCTAGGCCTTGAGAAAAAGTGGAAGTCATTGTGTTTTTCTTAAATAAAAGGTGTAAGTACCTAGATGAGAAGCGACGACGGTTGGTTACAAAAAAATAGTAGCTACTTTTGAAATGCAGATCTACATTAGTACCTTTATCAGTTTGTATAATCATTATTGCTTATTTAGTTCGTTAATCAAACAACAAAGCCAGATTTGACAACAGATTCACTGATCAGTTAAAGGGTCACCTTTACAAACCGGAGGGTTGGCACAGTTTTCAAAATGAAGGTAGGAATGTATAACACATTGAGTACAAGATAGAAACCAATGTTGGAGAAGCAAACAATCAAAGAAAAATATGGTAAACCTACAATTTGCACAAACTTTATCGGAGTAAAAGCTTGAGTTTAGATTCCTTCATTCATTAGACCTGAATTCGTCGTTTGCACAGTAAAAGCGAAACACAATAAAAGTAGTCGCGCCACGTTTGTGAATTCGGTCAAAACGAGTTTTCCATTTGTCTGAAACGAGGCTGCTGAAACTACCGTGGTTCAGTTCGTTATGTAGAGAGCGTAATAGTACAAGGGAGATGCCATAGATGGCGCTAGTAAAAGCTCCTTGCACATAGAAGTTCGTAGTAGCGCTAACAGATGGCGCTTCTAACAACATAAAAGTACTGAAACGAAAGAGGCTGAATGTTATTGTACTTATGACTAGAATAACGTTTTAACTTACCTTTTCTGACACTATTTTCGGAGTTACTTTGACTTTTTTATAACTCTGCATTAAATAACTTTCTGGAAATGAATGTTTATCCTCGTGTCGGTTTGTGTCTACAGATGGAGCATATAGTTAGTTGATTATGACGCCATCTGTTGGGTGGTTCGGCGGTCGAGCCTATTCGCTTGTATTTGCTGTCTGTCAAATGTGCACCACGAACCAAAATTGACGGATGATATAGACAAATGATGAGTCAATAGAATTTAAAAAAAAAACGTACCAAGGTTAAAACATTCTAACCTCAAACAAAATTGTATCTTAGCTACTGCAAATGCTCAGAAATAAATCTCAAGTGCCAGCTTTTTTATTTTATCCGTGGTTACAGAAGATACCCTTTTATTCTGAGCGAAACGCACACCGTTTATAAATTAGTGTCTGGGGACAAACTTAATTATAAAAGAAGTTAATCTTTCCGGTTCCCTTCTTTCCAGCGAATAATGAAGCATGGTCTCCGTTATCCCGTACTTGGCACGCAATGACAAAGTAGAAAGCCTTCTTTTTCATTATACTGTACCTTCTTGTGGATTTTTTTATGAAGTTGTGCCACTTTAGTTTCAGATTTTTAGTGGTGTTTTTTTTATTCTCCTTGATTAGGTACGTAAATGAGAACCAGTATAAACCTACTAATTGTTTTCCGTTTCTTTGTCATTCACTTCCAATTTAAGTCTCTCTAAAATTAGAATTCGAGCAAATATTTCGCTCTGGAGTTTCAGGGAGCACCTTATACAGAGGCCCCTCCACGTGCAGGCTGTATGTGTGTGTCACATGTGTCGTTATGTCGCCGGATAGGCTGTATAGTGTGAAGTTGTTTTTAAGGCTGTTGCTGCCCTCCGCGAGTGGCCCTCTGACACTGGCTGTCAATATCGGGCCCTTGTTGGAAAACTTTTCAAAATTGGAATTCCGAAGTTCAGAGAAACGTGCCGGCTCGCAGCGGCTGCCGCACGCTTCGTCTCTCAAAGGAAATTCGGTAACGGGCCATGTATTTACGCTGGAATTGAATTATCTACTGTGGCGTAGATTATTGCATTTACTGAGCGTGAAATTGCTAAATACTGAAAACGAAAAACATTCAATTATTCTTCGTCGTGTTTTTTTAAACATTCCCCTGTGCTCGTGAGATTGGCGTACGTAAATAACAAAATATCTTAAGCGATTTTTTTCAGGTTCTCTTGCATTCTGTATAGGCGCGTCGGGTTGCCATCTATTTTACATGCTACTACTACGCTTTCTTAACTTAGGTACATTTAAGAAGTAGACGTTAGGTTAGTTTAGGTTAGCTTAGTAGCTACTAAGAAATACTATAAGCGGTCGCAAGAGTTACTGCTGAGCATGAGGCCCTGTTCTTTTTAGAGCGCCTAAATCATCATGAACTTCCACTGCCTCGACTGACTAAAAGCATATTGTATTCTTTACTCCCCATGCATGGTACGGTGTTCGCTCGCTCAATCACCGTTCCTCGGCAGTGAGCATGAGGTCCTGTATTCAAATCTCAGGTCAGGCGAAGTTCTATTAAGGTTTCTCGGTAGCAGCGACTTAGTTTGGATGCTTACCCTATTGAATGCAATAGTATCGCCACCTTTTACATGTGACTTAAACATAACTTGTCAAATGTTCTAAAGGATCTCTATCAAATCTTTCCAGTGATTACAGAAGTGCCTTTATGTATTTAGTATCATTTTAAGAGCACAAAACCAAACCATAAAACTAAAGAAACGATTTTTATCAATTAAACTAACTAAAGTAGGTAACACACTGCAACTAATGCGCAGCGGCAGTTGTTTGCAAAGCTTTAAGGATGATATAAAGCTGCGCCCGCTTTATTGGACAGCGGAAATGAGTCTAAAGTTGCATTGCGGGGATTCAACTCGACCCAATTAAACCAGGGAGGACTCCGTGCCTGGCTCGCCTCGATATCAGATTAGCTGCTGACTGGATTACATTAGAGCGTCATACTCCACGGTATATACTAACAATATCCGACCAATTATGGCGGCATCCCATTCAATAGTCATGCAGATTAGGCCGTCAACATATTAGCGCTTAGTATATGTATGTTGATAATGCGATCCTATGTTGTGATATCTGCTGGGAATAATGATGTGAGGATGTTGTGGGTGTGTTTACTATATGTATTTATAACTTACTCTGTGTATTAAATTATAGATTGGTAGATATGGTATATTTTGCTGCAGATTTGTCCGCATGTGAATGATTGTTAGGTTGGGTGGATTCATGTTTAATACTTTAGTAAAAAAAATAACAGAGTGGATTTTATATGAATAGGCTAGTTGCCCTAGAAATGTATTTAGTCCGTATTTTAGATTATTCAAAACTAAGGCACACGTATGTTTTATTTGAAATTAGACTAAAAATGACATAGATATAGCCTATTAAAGTTACGTGTGACGTCACGCCGCGTGGCATTTTTTCGCGCGGGGTGACGTCTCACGTAACTTTAATGGGCTATATCTTTGTTATTTTTTGTTTAATCGAAAAAAGAAAAAAATATGTGTCCAATATTTTTTTATACTTAATCTAAAATACGGACTAATTAGAATGTAATTATATTGACCCTGGAAACTACCCTATTGTACATAAGTTTATAACGTGAATTACTACATAGGATAGATACCTGTTATATCGGTATAACGTTCACGTGGGATAATTTTCGTATTCAATTCGGGCAAAGTTGCTGGCAAAGACTAATTTATGTATGTTTCGTATCATAGTCTTGTAGAAGAAGTTGATAAGCCGTTGCACACAGTAGAGCGATATGGTATGTCTTTAGGTACTAACACGTAATAACCTCTTTCGTATACCAAAACTTGATGATAAATCACTGCAACAATAAATAAATAATTAGGCCTAGAAGAAAATTAGTTAGCTATCTACCAAGAGGCGATAGGCGGAGACCTCTCGTGCCCGGGCATTGGTCGAGCCCATGCTGCGGGACGAGACGGAGTGGGAAGCGGTCGCCTCCTTCTGCGAAGCAGTCATGCTCGCGAAGGAGGAGGTGGGCCGTGAGAGAGAGAGGATAGCGTCCTCCCTCCGCCCCAGCCGCAGTGGTAGACGCCCACGGCGTCGGACGTCGCAAGACGATCTCCGGCCACCGTAGACGCGGGCATGCGGGCGGCGAGTAATGGGCAACTCACCGCCCGACCATGGACCATGCCCGGGTCGACGGCGCGTTGTGTTCCACGCGCGCCTCAAAGAGCGTCAGCAAGATGATGGGGCCCCCCTCTAGAGGGCCAAAGCCTGCCGGGGTCGCGGGACTTATTCCATTACCGTGACCCTGGAATGTAAAGGGCTAATGAAGGACACCGTGGATTTTAGTCAGTACAAGTCTGACAGTCCTCATTTGATGAGGTTGAGATTTGATGATTTTACCACGCAAAAAAAAAAGCTATCTACCAAACAGAATACCTAATTATTACTTTACTAATTGGGTCATAAGGTCAGTAAATTAATTTAACGTTAATTATATGGTTCCACAGTTAACGTAAGTCCTTCTCATATTCGACCTTTCACTTTCAGGGTCAACGTTTCATATTTGATCCTAATATACCTCGCCCATACCTGACTCGCGCCGGTGTGCTCCCAACCTTTGTGTCCTCTCTATTTTTACGTTCGCATATAATTTTAATGGTACATAAAACCCATTTACAAGTAACTGGATAGGTATCTTTATCATTTTAATTATTATGAATAAAATCTTTTTGTAATGAAAAATATCATTACCGAATGTTCAATAAAATTAAATGAAAAGACGTTACTTTATTTTTGTGAAAAATGATCGTTTTGCATTTCATTTTTTTTTTGAGTTTTAGTGTTTAATGGGTCATTGTTCGTTAAAAGTTCGACTAAAGTGTGTTACACACTAGCTAGCGTTGCGCGGCTACACCTAGTTAATCTAATGCACTTCAGTGTCCTGCGAGACAACTATGTGAGACATTCATTGGATTGTGTTAATCTCCGCTAAGTCAGTTCACTTAGACAATCATTGAATTATTTGGCTCCGTTATATCTGCTGCTAGTGACAGCTCTAGGTTATTATTATAATCACGATAGGTATACATTTGTTTTAAAACTTTACTTCAAGTTCTAATCAATTACTCTCAAGGGAGGTATTAGTGTGATAGGCGCTTAGATAAGTTTTTGTGAATCACAGGCCTTTTTAATAAATACGTTTTCGAACAAAGCCTTATTAGAAACTATGCAAAATTTATGATGTAACAAAGGTTCTGTAAGCATTTTGGCGTTTGAAAAAGAGTTTCCATGGAGTTTCTTGCCCATTCTTCTCCATAAAGATCTATGCATTTGAATGGGCACCTAAAATACTTTCACAGTTATTATGTCTTGTGACTTAGACCCATAACTTTTGAATTGTTTTTGTTTTTTTTTTTTGTGTTTTGACAATTCTGAAGTGCTTATAACTGTTCTACTGAAAAAAATGCTTTGATTTTGATTAGGCACTACACAATGTCAGATAGATATAATAAGTAGATAAATATCAACGTCAATAATCATCATCAATAATCATGACACTTATAATTGATAGTGCGCACGTAAGCCGCGCTAAGCCTGGTAATGTTATTGGCCATCTAATTATAGGTGTGTCATAAATTAATTAACTACTAATTGTGTATCGGCTTCCATCTGTCTAGTGACACAATACCCGTCACGTACCCCAGCGCCTGGTTAATTCGCGTATTCAGTCAACCGAGCAGCTCCACATGATTTACATAGGAAACATTGTTATATCTGTACTTCATTAATACAATACGTGTCTATTGATATTAATTAACATTCCATTTTGAAATATTATCATGATTTAATGGTTAAAAAACTATTTCTGTATAGTTAGGTAAAGCATACACTGAATAAAGTAGGAGTTGTGTTTTGTTATGCATTTGGTTGATGAAGTGTTAAAACTAGAATAATATCATATTTAAATTCCTAATAATCATCAGGCTAACTGATTTTTCAAGAATGTTTATAAGTAAAAGTAAAAGTCTTCCTCAATTTGAAATCAAGATTATTGAGGATATCTAGGTTGTACCAACTGCCCGGTGGATGATATCGCTATTAGCAATTAACATAAATGATTCGTTTTACGAGTAGGTAGTGTGTCTGTTTATGTGTTGTGTACGAAGAACATTCGGCATCAGCAATGTTTACGTAATCACGACTACCTAGACCGTACCTACTTGTACAGAGGCCCGTCTCAAAATCAGCAAGTGCAGTGAATGCAGCGGATTCAGCACACGTGGACGGCCCAGCCTGATGCCTGTCCGACCTATTCCATACGTGCGGAGACTACGATCCAACACAAACGATTCCAACTGATGTAGGTTTTTGATCACGTCCACAAATAAATTGTGTTTTCCCTCAAAATCTGATCGCCATAAGTGTTTCTGCAAAACTTATTGAACAACATTTGATTCGTTTTGTTCTCATCAAATCCTGAAAAAGAACTTTCAGTCTTAGATTAAGTTTTAGTTCCAAGTTATTCGAATAAAATTGTTTTGTTGGGAAAAGGGTTACTTATTTGAAAATCTATTCAAGTATGAACTGAGTTGTTGCAAAGAAATTGTATCGTTGTTTTGATATTAGGTTTGTTAGTAGTAGGTCGGTACTCGAGGCCTGTGGCGATTTCTGTGAAACATTAATTAATCTTCGGCTTCGTATTCACAAAATTTTCGAAGAGTCTTTTCATTGGAATATCCATTGTTTTTCTGGGAAATATAAACAATATTCGGTTAGGTAATTATTTAGAAAACAATACGTCATATTCTGTAAATTAATACAAGGGAAAGTTCCATCGCTATCTATTTTCAAAACGTTTAAAACCTCTTTAGTATTTACAACAATGTTACTATTACAGGTTCATATTCAGATACATCGCGTAAAGTTCTCCTTAATCGACTCAAATCAATCAATTATTTGGACATGCTACCATGTGATAGAATTCTAATTACGCAATACAATTCAGTAATATGCATACCAAACATTCTCTATTATAGCTTGCGACATAATCTGCTTCATAAAGGTGCAAGCACCCATTATATTCTGGACCGACGTAAACTCAGTTCACTATAGTCATTTCAAAGTTCTCATATCACCAGGCATAAACAAGTACTATAAGTGTAACAACTTCATGAGTTTAAGGCGCTAAATGTTAATCATGGAAGATTATGATCTCCACGGTCGGACGGTGGTTAATTTACTAACTTTGTACACGAGTATGCAAAGTGAGACTTTAGAGGTCAGTTTAAGATGCAGTTTTAATACGGAGGCGGCGTGTGCCTCATATTTCACATGCCTGTCTTGCTCCCTATTGGCCTGACGCTTATTTTATACGTGACGCGGAACCGCAATCCTTGTTACAACACTATTTCTAATATCTTTTATTTATAGAACGACGTATGCTGAGATTGCTGGTAGCGGGTAGAGGCTTCCGGCGACTGGGACCGCTATAAACTGATACCGCGGTCCCAGTTGCCGGATGCAATTAATTTTAATATTTGTATTCCGTCGACTGGGACCGATCCATGAATTGAACCAGAACGGTACGGTCAGACGAAAAATGTCTATGGAAATTGTCTTGTTCAATACAAACCAGGAAAAGTAATAGGCTAGCATATGTTCAAAGTGGTCTGTATTAAAATAATTCTCGGCAGGAATAGGTCACCTGAAATTGTCTTGTATCGATTCAGAAATATTTAAATAAATACCACTTTGAACTTATGCTAGCCTAGTACTTTTGCTGGTTAATCAATGAAAAAGGCAAATTCAGGTAATCTCCTACTTAGAATTATTTAAATACAGACATATATTGAACTCATGCTAGCCTAGTACTTTCTTCTTGGACAATAGGAATTTTTTTTTCTCCTTAAAACTCCCCACTGGCGACAAACGGGTGTCACCAGTGAGACAATTAGAAGCTAATAAAAATTACTAGGTTAGCATGAGTTCAAGATGGTCTGTATTTAAATAATTCTAAGTAGAAAGTTTCCTGAAATTGTCTTTTTCATTGACTAACCAGCAAAAGTACTAGGCTAGCATAAGTTCAAAGTGGTATTTATTTAAATATTTCTGAATTGATACAGTAAGACAATTTCAGGTAACCTATTCCTGCCGAGAATTATATTAATACGGACCACTTTGAACCTATGCTAGCCTATTACTTTTTACCTGGTTTGTATTGAACAAGACAATTTCCACAGACATTTTTCGTCTGACTGTACCGTTCTGGTTCAATTTATGGATCGGTCCCAGTCGACGGAATACAAATATTAAAATTATATGCATCCGGCAACTGGGACCGCGGTGTCACTTTATTGCGGTCCCAGTCGCCGGAAGCCTCAGCGGGTATAGGGTAGCATTTTCGAATGTATGCAGAAATTATTTAACGTGTGCAATATGAAAATATTGTGAGTTGGTGTACTTCAGTGTCGGTAAAATCCAATATTTGTTTAGTAAACAGATTTGTACGCCACTTGTTGATATTTTATTGAACTTTGGGTTTAAAACATCATTTTGAGCACACCTATTATTTTATTTACAGCTCCAAAACCAAATTGTAGAAATTTCTCACAGCAACAACGAAAAAAATACAATCATGGTCCTTTACAGTATGTTTCCTGCCTCACCAGTACCGCTAGCTATGATTATGTTCACGATGGACATCACTCGCATGTCATCGGCTTAATGTAACTATCCGGTAATGATAAATGGGAAAGCCGATCATGTGCAAAGCGAACGTCCATTGTCTGGCAATGAAACGTATAATATGTACCTACGTGTTGCTTGCCAATCTTTCTACAGACATGGTAACTGAAAAAAAAAAACTGCTGCGAGAATTATTCAAATAACTACAAATATAATTTTGTCTTTTTTTACTTTGTTGTTATAGGTGAGACATGAGACAAAATAAGTAAATCC
Organism: Agrotis exclamationis; assembly: GCA_950005045.1. NCBI lineage: Eukaryota > Metazoa > Arthropoda > Insecta > Lepidoptera > Noctuidae > Agrotis > Agrotis exclamationis. The sequence continues at coordinate 11,189,076 of OX465425.1, read as the reverse complement.
ATCAGGTTATTTTGGTAATATTTTCCTTATTTTATCTTTCGCGTCTGTGACATTGATTAATATGATATACTTTGACGGATCCAAATTACTTAGGTATAATATCTAGAACTTATTCATTACATTCACCAAATTCATTCACATACAGTGTAAAAGTAGTAGCAAGTTACCTGCTTATTTTTCCTTCGTTCGTTGGACCAAAAACAAAACGACGTATGTACAAAAACAAAAACACAATATCCTCCCAAACGCATCTCCGATATTTGACCGAGAAGAAATGGGTCGCTTCAAATTCTCCACAAGGGGTGTTTGATGGCCCGTGAAAACAAGGTGAGGGCAAAACATAAAATTCCTGAAGGGTTTAACTGTTATCTGGGTTTTACACCTGGCCTCTGCGATAGATAACTTGACCTTAATAATTCTCGGTTTAACAGTCACTAAGTAAGTAAGTACGTTTGAACGTTTTTAGCTGTTTATACAAGTGAAAGCTCTTGGGTTGGTTGATAGCGAAAAGTGACTGTGCTAGTTTCTAAGTCGAAAGGATAGTATTACGAAGAGATAAGTGTGATGGAAGAGAATGTTTACCAACTTAACTTAGTAGAACATCATTAAACATTTAATTTTTCCCTGAACTTCATAACATTACGAAAACTACTTCTGTTGATGAAAGGTGTAAGCTTTTGTATGCATGAATAAAACTTGAAATAAATACCCTTCAGAACAAATAATGTTCTCATGTTTGTAACAGGATATTAAATTTTCTATAGGGAAATCAACTGGTAAGCATATATCCGGGACCCAACGGACTAAGTCATGAGCTAAAGCTAGAACCTACTAACTAGGTAGTTTTCCGAAGTAAAAAAAGTAAAGTTACATGGGAATGGTGACATAAGGATCGTAAGTGTGATGTTCTTTCGGCAGGTCAGTTGCGTGTAGGTACTGAAGTTTAGCGAGTTTTGAATCTTTGTGCGTGCATGATCAGATGCAGGTTTTTACAGTAGCGAATTAGGCAAATTGAGTAGGTATGTAGCTCAAAAACCGCCACTTCAGCAATTTTGCTAACAAAATGCGATAAAATTCGCAAAATGGAAGATTCTTTCATTTCAAGCAATCGAGTAGATAATAATTGATAAAGAACAATTTTCAACATTGCAAAATAACATCATTGTCAAAGTGGCGATTTTTGACCCGATGAAATGATCTTAGTTCAATGATTAGCAAGTAGATTTGTCCACGTTGAAAATCTCTTAATCATGAATCTTCGTTTTTAAAAAAGTCCAATAATCTCGTCAGAAAAAGTGTAAATATTGAATAAAAAACAGGACAGACGCTTGTCTGTAAAGGGAAGCGGCGTATTTATTAACGCTGTGAGATGCGACACAGGCGAGTAAACAGCAGCCTACTTTATATTAAACCCAGCGGTCCATCAGACGGTAGACGTACTACTGCGGAGTAGACGGTGCTCATTAATTAATGTTTAATTAATAGCCCGATAGAAAAAGTAATCAGTAAACACAGTAAGCGAATAGAATTAAGATGGAAGTCTAATGCGAGACTAATTTAATAAGGTTTATTTTGCTCTTTGGAAGGTGGAATTAGGATCGAATTAAGTTTTGTTTTACTGTTTTTAATTGTTGTTGGGTTCTTTGCTGTAATCAAAGATTCTGGGGTACACGTCTATGGGGTACGTTATGTATAAGATTATCTCATATCGTTTGCTTCAGAAAATTTTGTATAGGTACCTACCTTTTATTTCATAAGTTAATATACAAGGAAGGTTCGTTCTCAACACGGGCAACTTGAGAGGTATCATCTAAACTAATATTATAACGAGGTAAAATTTGTTTGTAAGTTTGTATGTAAGGTAGGTAATCTCCGGAAGTAATGAACCAATACTAAAAATTGTTTCACTGGAAGAAAGCTACATTATTCGTGAGTGCTTAGGCTATAAATTATAAAGATATCATGCATGCCCAACGAAGTGGGCACGGGTCAGCTAGTGTAAGATAAGTTTCTTTTAAGAGTAAGGACATACTTACCTACTACATTTATTTAATAAAACACTATTTCATTTCAAACACCTTAACATTTCGTTGATGCAATAAATAACTTCCTTTGATAGAAATGTAAAACTTACCATTTCATCATTTTCTAAATTTTCAAATCAAACTGACCGATGAACCATAAAATCATAGACAACATAATAACAAAAATTTTGCCAAAGTATTTTTATTAAATCTCAATAATGTCTAAACAATTTGTATCTCTGTGGAATTCCGGCGAATCTATAATGAAACCGCCTCTGTTTATTCTGTCGATACGAAATGAGAAATGAGTGCAGTAAACCTTAACAATTGCCCGCCTTAAATACAATGCTTACCCCGTATTTACATTAAACGAAAACTCATTAGATTTAATCTCTTATCCTTAATAGGAAATAAGGAATTTCTCGATGTTGAGATGTATAAATAAATTGAGAGTTTTGTTGTTACTTAGTTAACTGGTAGCACTGACAGCATTTATAATATTTTAGGCAAGGAATTATTTTAATGTTTTTTTTTAAGTTTTCAATGTTTGAGAGTTTCATTGTTTTAACTTCCAAAGTCCTGCATATATATTTTACAGCAATGTCGAAGGTTTAAAACTCCCAATACACACAAAGCACGGCGACCGATGCTCGTTCAATAACCGAACCCAATTAATTCCATAACACAGCCCCCTCAAATCTTATTTCTCACCATTTTCCTTGTATCAGGAGACATTATTATGGATTAGTGTTGTGTTATTGTATTTATTACCATTAATGGCATCTAGTTTCCTGGATGCCATTATAAGCATCCTCGTAAATGTATTGGTACCTTTCTACGTAGGAATCTGATCTAAGAGTCTGTTGCATGTGAAGTGGTCTTGCAATATAATTGGAGAGTGAATTCAGTCTGCTTGATGCAACAATGAAATTGTATTTTAAATTGTCGACGAGAAACAGAACTGAACCTTGTACAAATTAAGTCAATACGAGAAATGATGTTGGAAGGCGCGGAGCGCGGGCGACACCGCGGCACAATCCACTGGATTAGGGCTCCAACACGCACGCCCTCTGGCGCAAACTTCCTATTTATGTAGGGTCGCTAACCAAACGACTTGTAGGCTCTTTATTACAGTTGTTCTTTTCCGTTCACGACGCTGTAACTGCTTTGATAAAATATCGTGTCGATTTCTTTTGTTTGAGCAAGGGCTTATGTTTCAGCGGGCAGTGGTAGATCTCGAATTAACGAGTACTAAACTTTTTTTGAATTGTAAATCGTTTTTCATTCTTGCAGGGGTTTTACATTTGGTTTGTGGAATTTTGTCAAGTATTTATACGTGGTGTGATGACGAGTAATATTGTTTTTGTTTATTGATCCTTGTAGGAAGATCGGATCAGACGATTTCGGATCGAAAGCTATCATTTGAACAAATTCTCTCATTGTTCTCAGATGTGCTGACAAGATGTTATGAGCACGTCGAGAATGGAGCGGCCGGGTCGGCGGCCTAAGGCCGGCTCGCTGAGCGGTCTGTCGGGCGGGCTGCCGAGCGCGCCAGCAGGAGCCGGCGGTGTTCGTCGCCAGCGCTCGCTCGAGTGGGGCGGCGATAGGTACAGCAGCAGCGACGACGACCGCCCCCCGCAGCCCCCTCCCCTCGCTGACAGAGTGTTCGCCTCGCTCCTCGCTCAGGCCACGCAACAGTTCGACAGTAAGTTTTGCATGTAATTAATCTCTGATATTGAATGTCAGCCGAGTATGAGACTGGCAGATTAAAACTGGAATTTATGTGTCTACGAAGCGTGGCATGTTTTTAATATTTTATGTTCAAGCGGTTTTCCACCTGACAGCAGGAGATTTTCACAACATCGGTTTTACACTTTTATATCGAAGCCTTTTATAATGCGACACCTCTCATTCTGAAAATAAAAATAATTATGATCATGAGAACCTAAGGTTCGTGAGGTCTATCTGAGCCTGCACTGACCATTTAGATTTAGGAGCCAGTTTGCGAGACCGGGGTAAAGTTCGTTTCCACCTTTTTCATATCATAAATTCAGATTGAAAAGTACCTATGGCATTTATGTATAGAATACGTCACCGCCCGAACGAACTGACGGTAGATTTCTCCCGTAACGCTCTTTTCCGTTGATCGAACACACGGTAGCTTTGTACCGTTCTCGAATATACGCGATCCATCGACAAGATTTAGTCGATTTCTATAAAACACATGACATTTGGATCGTTTCTCTATTTTCCACTCGAATCTACATAAAATTCTACGTGCCATAGATACGAATCGCGTTTCAGAACGGTTCATTAAAAAAAAATAAAAAATGTCAAAGTCAGTCTGTGGTATTCGTTAGCGTAGAGAACGCAGGCTAACATGGTAGTTGTACGGCCTGTAAATAAATATTTTTGTACCGTGACGTATGTTGTTTTTTATTTAATCGTTGGTATATATAATCCCCCCATCAATAAAAGTCATCAAATGTATATGTTATCGATTTATTTTTTGAATTAACAAAGTTCAAAGCTCACATAATCGTTATTTCAACAATAGTAACAATAGTCCAACGTTTACAGCTCATTATAAACAAAACGAATCTAAACATTAACAAACACTTGAAACGACTTGAAAGGCCCATTCATAACCACATACAAAAACATTACATGAGCACTCTTTGTAACCGACCCGGGTCGACAAAAAATGTTTATCTTATCGCGCCACTTGACGCCGCTTCCCGCCATTTTGATTTATGACCTGATTTGACCCGATTCCGGTCGAACGGGTGGTACAAAAACTACCGTCTGTTCGTTAGAGCGGTTATTTACGTTTCATTTTACTACGTACAACTGAAACTACTGAAAAAAGTATAACATAACGAAAGGGCTCGTATCAATGTGTGTAGGATCGTAACCGAAATGAAAACTGCGGCGCACTCAAACTTAATATTATGACCTACGTTTGTAAGTCCTGGTGGCTATGGCAAAGTGGGATCAGCTAGGAATTTGTTATTCACCAAGTGACACGGCCGAAGGTCCGTGCTGAGCCCTAACAAGTGGGATCATTAGTGGGGCTTGCGGGGGCAGCGGAGGGGTGGGGTGGAAGTGCGCGGGGGCACGGGATCACGGCAATTGATAGGGGAGAGCCCTGCGGTGAGCTTATGAGGAAAACTTTACACGTAAACCCGACGCAGCCTCCGCTCAGTCCGTCTGTGACACAAACTAAGGATTTAATGAAGTCATACAGATGCACGGCTGAGTTTCTGTTTACCTTACAAATATTTTAGACTTGATCTGCTTGGTTTTGAATTGATCTGGGTATTTACATTATTTTTACAATAATCCTTTTCTGCCTTTTCAATATCTGTCTAGTCTTTCTCAACTGTGCAGGTTATTTTATGGCCACAACTCAGTTGACATACGATCAACTGACTACAACCTTAAAGAGAGATTTAAGACTAGTTGTAACCCTCAGGCTTCTGACTGAATATCCATAACGTCTGTTGTAGATAGATAATTTTGTTCAATCACAAACAAGTCACGTGCACAAACAAGTTACCGCGACAACAAACTTCAGGCGGCCATCGAACACAATATCCTAAGCATATAGGCAAGATGCTCCATCGCTGCAGCATTTGGAGAAACAAACAAACTTGTGGAAGTCAAGTGGGGGAAGTAAGTTTGTTGATCAAAGACCGATGTTGCGCGGCCCTTTCCTACCTACTGTTTTATTAAAGTATGCCCAAATGCACGTGTTGTGTCTCATTCTGAAACTGAAAAAAAATTAATAATCTGTATTTTAGTCCCATAAAATATTCTTTCAGTTTGATTCAGTAGTTTTTATTTTGTGAGCAATTTTTGTTGTGTACTTGGAAGATGTTATTACTGTTACTACGGATTACGGATTTCACAAGAGTTTGGGTTGAATATTTGAACTGAAAAGGTAAAAAACTAACTGCTTACAACAACCACTTTTTTAAAAACAAAACCTTAATAAAATTCTATTTTATATGTGTAAGTGACTGAGCAGTGGTATAGGCTCGACGAGTTGTAAGTCGTGGATTACAACCCAGTCAGGCCCATTATTTTGTGTAATAAAATTTATTTCATCACCACTGCTGCACTGCTCTCAAAACGGTGAAGGAAAACATCGTGTGGAAACCGGCATGTCCTAGAACAAGAAACTAACTCAAACAACAACAAAAAATTTGAAGACATGTGACATCTACAATCTCTCACTGGGCCCTTATGGTGGATTATGGCCCACTCCCTCTCACAGAGAGGAGGATTTTGAGATTGTGTTCCCAGCAGTGGGAACATTTGTAGGCTGATGATGAATATGTGTAGTTATAGGGCAGATCCCTTTCGCTTAATGATAAGTCAGAGGAGCACCTAATACCCTCATTTTGTAGGATATTTTTAGATCTTATTAATATTGCATTGCCTGATTCAAAACTCAATTACGCTTTACGAGAGAATCTCAATCGAGAATGAACTCAACACCTCAAACACGAGGCCAATGGCCTAAATGAATGAAGCCGTGAAATGGCAACATGCTAAAGTTCCAAACTAATTGCTCACAAAGTCAGCTCCTCAGTCCTCAGGTACGTATTTTTCATTTTAAATCCCTATTTTATAATCTCACGCACGAATCATACATATCGATTGCTACAGAATAGAAAGGATTAACAAAGCTTCACTCATGATAATAACCCTTGTGAAACGTTTCACGTGTGTAACGACCCATAGAACTTTACGACGTAGACAATAGGGCCGCTTTTTGAATGGCCGTGGACATATAAAGGTTTAGATCGAGCTTATGACGAAAATTCGTGTGTCGCCCCGATGAGAATAAATGCTAGTCGTTGGACCAAGCTTTGTATTGATTTGAATGTTATGTAACATTCAGTTTGGACACACATAATATTGTTTTCTGTAAAGAAGGCTTTAGAACAACATTAGTAAACGTTTGGAGATAATGTAAATGAACTATCAAAGGTTAGATTCGTGTTTTACACGCACGAACACTCGAAATGAATGAATATTGTAATTTATTTTAGAAAAGCAAATTGTAGAATATTTTGCGAATATAATTTCAATCTTATTATTAGTCAGTTAAATATAGATACGTATCGAGTTGAAGCTAGTCATAACACGCAAAATTCTCCTCTACTATTTATTCAAGCACAAATTCCTCTCAAAATCACTTCCATAATAACGAAGAACTCATCTCTATATAAATAGAAGACACATGAACTACGTACATTAGTTTTGAGCTACTACATAATACAAGTTGGAAGCTCAGCAAGCTAGTTTAGTACGCAAACAGGTACACTGAACTACCAATACTAAATCTTGTGTTAGTTTAACGATGTTTCATATTTCCACGGCAAGCGCGACTGTATTTACCTAACAGAGCGTTCAACATTATCATAAAGGAATATCATAAAGGTTCACGTTATTGCGGCTTACATATTGCCTTCTAGTTTACTCTACCTTAGTTCATATTACATAAAGACAAAGATAGCGTTATCTTTTCGACCTCCTGTAGCCTCCTGTTTATTCAGATGAATCCTTTAATGTTTCTTTCCAATGTAGATCTTTATCTACTGTCTGTAATACAAGTTATTTTGGTGGTATCGGTTTTCTTTTCAAGATTTAAGCTCCTCATTTATTTTGTTGAGTTTATGCTTTCATTTGTGTCGTTGCTAAGGAGATTTGAATTTGTTATTTGAGAAAAGAATATTATATAAAATAGTACCGAAGCTACTTATTACGCACTTATTTATGTCTAATATTTTGCAAAGGAGAGTATGTTATTTACGTATCTTAAAGCCAAAGCATTAAACCTAGGTTTTTTTATCGTGGTAAAATCATCAAATTAGTCCTCCTACCCAGGGCGGGGCACTGTTAGACTGGTACTGATTAAAATCCACGATGTCCTTCAATAGCCCTTTACGTTCCGGGGTCACGGTTGCTGTTTAGTCCCGCGACCTAAACATAGGTTTAATTAAATTTATATTTGCATATCGCATAAAAACTCATGCATTCAATAAACTGAAATTAGCCTTAATATGGTAATCATTTATTATTATATTTCGATACTTATGTGCAGTAAAATAATACCTGTTTTAAAACTGACGTAGGCACTATTGTTTGAACACACAACGGGATATATTCCATGTTTATTATTATTTTATTTGAATTTTTAAAATTTCGGCTCTGTGCAAGCGCCATGATCGCGTATAAACTGATCGTGTCATCTTAAACATCCCGTTTAAGTTCTAATTATAGACTTAAATACCGGTTTCCAACCGTCTAGACTCATCCGTTTGTTTTCACCCATAGGGATTTGTTTTCTAGAAAAAAAAAAGACGTAGACAGATTTTATTTTTAATCGGAGCTGTTAATTATTCTGCCAGTAAATCTGAGACGAAGTTTGTCTGCGGAGGTTCACTTTGTTTTTATAAATAGAAAAAAGGCGAATTGAAGGGACTTACAGGATTTAAATATTACAAAGGTAAATGTCTAAGAAAAGTGATTTTCTTGATACTTAGAAGTGACAAACTGATGTTTGAAAACAGTCTGTGACAATTATGTACTAAGAACATATCATGGACTATTATATACTATTATTAATGAAAAATAACAATATTATACAGTGTGTCCGGACACGAGTTAGCGATACTTGAAGGGAATATTATAGACTCATTTTCATCGACAAAACTGCTTTTAAAAAAATTCTTACTCCAACACCTCGCGAATGGCGGCCATTTTAGTTTTTTGATTTGTCGAACTGGGGTACGTACAATAAAATGCAAATATCTTTGAATCCAAGAGATCTACATAAAGCCAAATGTTAAGGCTTTTCAAAAACTTTCAAAAGTTTTCTAAATAATATGCAGAAAGAACCAAAAAACGTGGGCAAAAATGAAATTGTACACAAAAATTACTGAATATTTTCACATTTTATACTCTAGCTCGAAAAGTACCCCTGAATTTCGCTTAGGTTTTTGCATTAAGTTAAAAGTATTTGAGTCAGGCTTTAAAATAATATCAAAATTATCACTCTATCTTAAGTATTTTAGGAGTTATTCTCACTTGAACATAACCCTTCCTTAGCGCCTGTGCCACCAATGTTACAGAAGCTGCATTCTTTGGGCGAGCTAAACCGTTTCAACGTGAATTTATAAGCTGGCATTATTAACCACCATGTAAATGATCCCAACGAATCACCATTAAACTGAAATAATAATTTTTTTTTACTCTATGAAAAAAAATCTTTGAATAAATTAAAAAAATGGGCCATTTCAGTATATGGGTGATTCGTTGGGATCATTTACATCAGTAGTTCCCAAACTTATTTTACTCGTGGACCACTTTCAAAATTTTAGTGGTTTCGGTGGACCCCCTGCTGCTACATTCCTACCACATTCTTAAAGTCGCCAAAAAATTAAAATTGTGTCGCTTCTGAGTTTTGTCCCTATATTCCGATAGGTAAAATAAAAAAAATGGTACATAAAATGTACAATTTACACACTGCACACTTTATTTATTAATTAAAAGAATAGAATAACAAGAAAAAATTAATAAGGTAATATAGGTTCAGGTCATAATTTTAATTAATTCGTTAGAACAGTACTAAACGAAAAGATAGACAATTCTCTGATTTTGTCTTTCTTTTGGTGAGGACGTTTTTTGTCGCTGACTGTGTATCAAGTTGATTTTAATGATCGAAGGTAATATTGAATACGCAAGTTTGGACAAGTAACAGTCGCTTGTCATAATAAAATATTATCTGCTTAGTTAGAAACTTAAAACAATGTAGGTAGGCCCTTATAAAAACTATGCTTACATTTTTGCGCTTTACTATCAAAAGCAGATATTAAATTTTCGTGGACCCCCATTAATATCTTATGGACCCCCATTTTTTGTTCACGCCTACGTAGACCCCCAGCAAGTCTCTCGTGGACCCCTGGGGGTCCACCTGGACCACTTTGGGAATCACTGATTTACATGGTGGTTAATAATGACAGGTCATAAATTTACACTGAAACGATTTAGCTCGCCCGAAGAATGCGACACCTGTATTATTGGGGTACATTCGCTAAGGAAGGGTTATGTTCAAGTAAAAATAACTCCTAAAGTACTTGACGTAGAGAAATAATTTTGATACCATTTTATAGCCTAACTCAAATACTTTTAACTTAATGCAAACACCTAAGCAAAATACAGGGGTACTTTTCGTGCTAGAGTATAAAATGTGAAAATATTCAGTAATTTTTGTGTACAATTTCGTGTTTGCCCACGTTTTTTGGTTCTTTTCTCATATTATTTAGAAAACTTTCGCAAGTTTTTGAAAAGCCTTAACATTTAACTTTGCAATAAAGTCATTTGCATGTATGTAGGTCTCTTGGATTTAAAGTTATTTGCATTTTATTGTACATACCCCAGTTTGACAAATCAAAAAACTAAAATGGCCGCCATTCGCGAGGTGTTGGAGTAAGAATTTTTTTTAAAGCAGTTTTGTCGATGAAAATGAATCTATAATATCCCCTTCAAATATCGCTAACTCGTGTCCGGACACACTGTAGATAATAAGTTTAAAAATAGAAAAAAAAGTTTATATTTAAAAAAAAAATTAAAAAAAACACAATGAGCAAGTTAAAAAACAATAAAAATTGTATTGTGTTGTAACTTGGACTAGATTACATCACAAGGTAGATTTAGCACAGGCATACCATGCACAAGATAGATTTAGTACATATCTATGGTGTATCTTGGTCTAGTTAATGAGTTTAAAAATTGTTCTTCTAGACAAGATAGGCTACAGAATAACTTGTTTTTAGGAATATTTCGTTCCTTTTTACCGACATCAAAAAAAAGGAGGTTTCAATTCAGCCCAGTTTTCATATGTGTTAGTCTATATCAGCGTCTGAACAAATGTGCCAAATTTCAAAAGTGTTTATGTTTTTATGTTTGTGTTCGCATATCTCCGGAACTACAAGTCCGATTTAAGTAATTCTTTTTTGTTGTACTAGCTATTGTCCAACTTAGGGTACACTGCAAGTTTCATCAAAATCGGTTCAGTAGTTTTTGAGACAGGGAATTTTTGCCTACTTGAGTTGTAGATTTTCAAAGTCGATTGTATATTTATACAATTAAAAAAAAGCTAATTTTACTAGGCATCTAAGTCGTAATCATTAGTAAGAAAAAAAATATAACGAGTTTCCCTTTATGCTAGTTACTGAGGGTTCATTCACTCCTCACAACCTCAGATCAGGTAGCCGGTAGGAAAAGGAGGTTTCAATAAACAGGCTTCAAACATCAAGTGGGCACCCATTATTCAATATCAGGTTTTATTAAATCCCCGATGACAAGAGATTTATTGGAAAAATAATGCTATTAGACATACAATATACATATGATACCAGGATACGATAAATAGTGTACGACTTATTATTGAGAAAATACCGACTTTCCCTACTTCGTGATTTTAAAGGGCTTGAATTAATCTTTATTCAGAATAAAATGAAAAAATACAAAATTAATCTTAATCTAACGATGTAGGTCTCACAGATGCCTGAATTACAGGTGAAAGGAATTCTAACTAATGTTGTTTAACCTATAAAGGACAATGTCCAGAATGGCCCTATGCAACAAAATGTATTGGAATACACGATAATTAACTGTCTATTTTATTATATTAGTTGCAAATACTTTTGTAACACGGACTAGCTGTATGCCAAAATGAACAATAAAAAGTATTTTACGAGACTAATAACATTAATGGCCGCCATCTTCACCAAACGTCATGTCGTGTCGATAAAGAATAGTGATGAACATTGATTGTAATCGATCTACTGAATTTTTAATTTCCTTAAAGTATAATTTAAATCGATTCGAATCGTAAGCCAATGTATCGACTTACAAAAAAATCGTGGTCTAAAAGATCGGTTTCTAAAAAATCGATTTTATTTTTCAAGTTTACATTTATACTTAATAAAAATATTATCCATTTCATGAAAAACAAGAAAGATCATTTACTGATCAAGATGATCAGTAAATCAGATTTTTTCGATAAAAAAATCGATCTATTGAACCTGAAAAATCGATTCTTCGATTAATCGATTTCAGATCGTCTTCCCTAGTCACTTGTCACTGTCAGTCTACTGATGATTACAATAGCGTCGCTTGCTGTTTGTAATTGTTTGTATCGGTGTGTTTTGGTGACTTTTAAACTGCATAGGTACCTACCCAATTATCTAGGGAGGTTCTTAAAATAGCCAAATATATTATGATATTACTTTTCAGTTTCTAAAAATCACTAAGCTATGAAAAACTATGCCTAATATTCGTTGTTATGGTTCGATTATAACCTCAAAATCTGATTCTTTTTTTGGAATATATCTCTTCTGCAGCTAGTCCGCTATAAAAATAAGATCATAATAGGAGTTTACTAATGATCGACAACACAAAATATAATTTTCCGATGCTCTTGGCTCCAGGGCGAACAATGTATGGGCGCAGAGCAATCTCCTTTAACAATATTTCAAAGTGCTAAATTAAAATCATCATCATCATCATCAGCCTTCAATGTTCCTACTGTTGGGACACAGGCCTCCTCTCTGTGAGAGGGAGCAGGCCATAATCTACCACGCGGGCCCAGTGCGGATTGGTAGATGTCACATGTCTTTGAATTTGGTGGTTCTAGGACATGCCGGTTTCCTCACGATGTTTTCCATCACCGTTTTGAGGGTGAAAAAAAAAAATAATGAAATAATTTAAACTAAGAAGTAAAATACCTACCTTCAAACATGATATGTGTCAGCAGAAACTTAAACTAGGTTAAAGTCAATTTGGTCATTGATTTGTTGTTTTCAATAGAAAGCGAATAAATGTGCCTAGACAGCAACAAATTGAAAAGTGAAGAGGTGATTGAGAAGCTAAGAACGGTGGTAGACGCTAGGAACGAGGGTACTCGCGTCGAGAGACTGCGGAAGGCGAGGGACCGTAAGGTAGTTGTCGGATTCAGGACCAGGGAGGAACTAACCCGGGTAACCGAAAGAATCATCAAGGCCGGGAACCTCACAGTGGAGGAAATTAAAAACAAAGACCCTCTAGTCATATTGCGCGATGTGCTCTTCTGCCATACTGATGTGGAGGTCATCGAGGCGCTTAAGCGCCAGAACAGCCACCTGATCGGGGACCTGCCAGTGGATGGCTCACGACTGGGGGTGAAGTACCGCCGCAAGGCGAGGAACCCCCATCTGTGTCATGTCGTCTTGCAGGTGTCCCCGACTATGTGGCAGAGGTTGACGTCTGCGGGTCGAGTGCACATTGACTTGCAGCGGGTGCGCGTGCTGGACCAGTCGCCACTGATTCAGTGCACCCGCTGCCTGCGCTACGGTCACAGTCGCAAGATGTGTACTCAACCTGCCGATCTTTGCGCTCATTGCGGTGACCCCCACATGAGTGTGGACTGCCCCTCTCGGCTGGCTGCGGAGCCCCCAAAGTGCTGTAACTGCGTCGCCTCAAAATTGGATAGGACCGAGCATAACGCCTTCGACAGCGAGTGTCCAACCCGCGTAAAGTGGGACGCATTGGCGCGGCTGTCGGTGGCGTACTGCTAAGGTCCAACCAATGACAACCGGAACTAGGGACTCTTCCAGGGACTCTCGAACACGCGGAGGCGTCCGTACAAGTTACCAGGTAATCCAAGCGAATCTGCAGAGGAAGAACCTAGCAACCCAAGAGCTCATGCTTGTTGCTAGTGAACGGAGGGTTGCGTTCGCATTGCTCCAGGAGCCGTATGTGGGCGGGGTCAAAAGGATGCGAGACTACCGGGGAGCGAGAATCTACCAGTGCGCTGAACAAGGAAATGGGACTGTGAAAGCAGCAATAGCCGTCTTTGATCACGACCTTGACGTGACGCAGTGCCCAAAACTCACCACCAACAACATCACGGTGGTGAGGATCCGAACCAGCGCCTGGGAAATCGCAGTAGTCTCCTTCTACTTTGAACCAGACAAACCCATACAGCCATACCTGGAGCAACTCATGCGGATTCGCGAGGAAATCGGCCCCACTATGGTGCTAATGGGCGGAGACGCCAACGCCAAGAGCGCCTGGTGGGGCAGCCTGGTAACAGACGCCAAGGGTGAGGACATGTCGGGATCCCTGGAGGAAATGGGCCTGCAGGTACTCAACGTCGGCAACACCCCGACTTTCGACACCGTCAGAGGTAACACCTTGTACAGCAGCTTCGTCGATGTAACCGCTTGCTCGACGGAGCTTCTGGACTTGGTGGAGGACTGGCGGGTCGAGGAGGGCATCACGAGCTCGGACCACAACGGTATTGTTTTCAAAATTAACCTACAAAAAAGCAAAAGTATTAGCATCAATAGCACCACAAGACTCTGCAACACAAAAAAGGCAAACTGGAGCCAATTTCATGAGAAATTGGCCCAATTGAATGCCGAATCAAATCTTTGCCCCGAAGAAATAACAAACATTCATGATAAAGTAGATCTGGAAAATAGTATTAATAAATATATAGAGAATATAAAAGAGTCTTGTGGAGAATACATACCTAAAATCAAAATTAAAAATAAACATACCGTACCGTGGTGGTCCAATGAGCTCGCTGCCCTGAAGTCGGAGGTGAACACCCGGAGACGCCGCATCCGATGCGCTGCACCGGTCCGGAGGCAGAAAGTCGTCGATGAGTACCTGCAAGCAAAAGAAAAATATGAGTCCCTGGCAAGAAAGGCGCAGACAGAAAGTTGGAAGGGCTTCTGTGAAAGGCAGGACAGGGAAGGAGTTTGGGAGGGAATTTACAGGATTATGGGTCGGACCGCCAAAAGACAAGAGGACTTGCCGCTGGTAAAGGACGGACAGCCACTCAACGCCACAGAGTCGGCCAGGCTGCTAGCCGAGACCTTCTACCCGGAAGACTTGGAAGAGGGGGAAACTCAAGACCACCGTCGGACACGAGAAGCGGCCTGTCGTGTAAACGACTGGGCGCATGATGAACAGCATGACCCACCGTTTACACTTCAGGAGCTGAAAACCGCGGTGGAGAGTTTTAACCCCAAAAAGGCACCCGGGGCAGATGGTCTCACAGCCGACATCTGTGCCCAGGCGATATCCCAGGACCCGGGGGCGTTCCTCGCGCTGGCCAATAAGTGCCTGGAGTTCGGGCACTTCCCCGGGGCCTGGAAAGAGGCCACAGTGGTAGTCCTCCGAAAACCCGGCAAAGATTCCTACACCACCCCGAAGTCTTACAGACCGATTGGTCTCCTACCGGTCCTAGGAAAAATCTTTGAAAAGATGATAGTGGCGAGAGTTAAATGGCACCTGATACCGCGGCTTAGTACTCGCCAGTTTGGTTTCATGCCCCAGAGGAGCACCGAGGACTCCCTCTATAACATGATGCGACATATCAAAGGGAAGCTAAGAGAAAAGAAGCTGATCACTGTCGTGTCGCTTGATATAGAGGGAGCCTTCGACAGTGCATGGTGGCCAGCCATTAGAACCAGACTGGCTGAGGAAAAGTGCCCGGTCAACATACGTAGGGTGCTAGACAGCTACTTGACCGGTAGGAGCGTTCGTGTTAGGTACGCGGGCGCCGAGTATCGACGTGATACTAATAAGGGTTGTGTTCAGGGATCTATTGGCGGTCCGATCCTCTGGAATTTGATCCTGGATCCCCTATTGAAGGAGTTGGAAGCGCGAGGGGTCCACTGCCAAGCTTTTGCCGATGATGTGCTAATGATCTTCGACGGTGACACAGCGTTGGAAGTTCAGAGGCAAGCCAATGCCGCCCTCGAGTATGTTCGGGGGTGGGGCATCCGAAACAAGCTGAAGTTTGCACCACAAAAAACTTGTGCAATGGTGATTACCAAGAAGCTAAAGTACGATGTCCCACTTCTGAGCATGGGCGGGGTAGACATTGGCATGTCTAAGGAACTGAAAATTCTGGGGCTCACCGTCGACCATCAGCTCACTTTCAATACCCACGTCGCCAATGTTTGCAGAAAAGCTGCAAACATTTACAAACAGCTGGCACGTGCGGCCAAAGTGAGCTGGGGCCTTCACCCAGAGATCATTCGCACTATCTACACGGCTGCAGTGGAGCCGGTGATCTTGTACGCGGCGGCCGCCTGGGCGCCGGCAGCCAAGAAGATCGGAGTGCAGAAAAGCCTAAACACGGTCCAACGAGGATTCGCCCAGAAGCTCTGCAAGTCCTACCGCACCGTTTCGCTGAACGCGTCTCTGGTGCTGGCTGGGATACTCCCACTCGACCTCCGAATCCAAGAAGCAGCTGCTCTGTATGAGGCAAAGAGAGGGGTGCCTCAGCCAGCGCTTGCGGACAGGGAGGTAGAACGGGTGGTGGGATTTGCAGAGACTCCGCACCCAGCGAAACATACGGCTATGGGGTTCGTGTGCCTGGATGACCGGGCGCTTGTGGAGTCCCACAACCGCCAAGCACTGAGAATTTTCACCGACGGCAGCAAGATTGAGGGCAAGGTCGGAGCAGCGCTGTCACTTTGGGACGGTGCTGCCGAGATCAAGGCCATCAAACTTTGCTTGCCGTCATACTGCACGGTCTACCAGGCGGAACTCCTGGCCGTATGCGTAGCCACGCGGGAAATCCTCAAGCGCGGGGAGGGAACCTTCGGTATTTACAGTGACTCGAGGGCCGCTTTGGAGACGGTCACAAACCAGGGTTCCCTCCACGCGCTGGCCGTGGAGGCGAGGGCTAATTTTGGCGCGGCTCTGGTCCAGAGCAAAGATGTCTCCTTGTTCTGGGTCAAAGCACACGCCGGTCTCGAGGGCAATGAGCGCGCCGACCAACTCGCCAAGGAGGCTGCACTCCGATCAAAAAGAAGGCCGGACTATGATCGCTGCCCGGTTTCATTCGTCAAGCGAGAGATCCGCAAGGGGACGCTTGACGAATGGAACCGGAGATATCAGGCGGGGGAAACAGCCTCAACGACAAAAATCTTCCTTCCAAATGCTACCGACGCCTACCGTATCGTAAGGAAAATGAAACCAGAAGGCACGCTGACACAAATCTTGACGGGGCATGGTGGGTTCTCCAAATACCTGCACCGATTCAGGTGTAAGGGGAGCCCATCGTGCCTCTGTGACCCCAATGCAGAGGAGTCAGTGGAACATCTCCTATTCGAATGCCCGATTTATGAGAGGGACAGGTACGAGACCGAAAGTAAATTGGAGTCGAAAATTAATAAAGAAAGCGTTAGACAAATTTTGGAAAACAAAAAATTAAGGGAACTGTTTTTAGAATATGCCAACAGAGTCGTGACACAAGTGATAAGGCGAAACAAGGATGCCCGATGATTTTGTGTTTTACCCTATATGAAATATTTCTATCTAGAAAGGATATGGAGGTTAAAGCACAAAATCATCAAACATGACAGAAAAACTTTTTAAATATTCATTCGAAAAAATTAAAATTGAATATCCTTAACCTAAATAAAATCAGTTTATTTTTAAAAAATTTTAGACAGTAAAACAAAAACTTGATTAAAAAATAACAAAATGCCTTAAAAGATCTCTGACAACGTCAGGGGAACACAGCAGAGCAGGAGTGGGTTTTAGCGGGTTCAAGTCCCGCACTATCTCGACTGTCTCACAATCTCCGTGAGATAGTCGAGATGTCCGAAGGGATTTCCCACTCCTGCCAAAAAAAAAAAAAAAAACAAATTGAAAAGTAGGCAACACCTGTTGTTGTTGTACTGAATTAATATAACTTATTAAAAATGTGGCTGTAGATAAACACGCACTATTTGGTATGGTTTATTTCTAAGTCCGTTAACGAAGCCACGGTTACGGATACGGATGTACGAACGTAACTAATAAAACTTAAAAAAAAAGAAACCGACTTCAAAACCAAACACAAAATAGTGTAAAATAACTTTTCTTTCGGAAGTCGGAGGCTTTGTTTTTATTTTAATTGACTATGGCCACCGACTTCCGAAAGAAAAGTTATTTTTTTAGTTTAGATATTCAACAAAAGTCTTCATTTAATCGGCGTCTTTGAAAATCTACAATCCAAGTTAGCATCAAAGTCGGATCTATGCCGGCAACGTCACGAGATATCCATTATAATTATTTACTAAAACCTTCTTCAGATTATAACAAATAAGTCAAACGCGACATAATCGCGGACAAACATACATGCATACAAACATACATACATAGCCTACTTTTCTTTTGAAGTCGATTAATAAAATCGACAAAACGGACAAAACTTAGAGACTGCGCCACGACTGATGTCCTTTTGATGCGGTGTCTATGTCATTACATCAAATTGCATAAAAAAAATTAGTACCACGAATTTTCCGCAGGTCATGAACGGTGGCGCGGATTTTAGGGAACCATCTGTCAAAATAGTAATATCATTTATTTTTAAATCGGGCTCGTTGTCTAAACGACGTACGGGTTCCGTGCTTAGAGATTAGACCTCCTGGCTTTTATATCGTTTAAACTAAATAATGTAAATTTAAAGTAATTGTCCATCTACTTATTGGTTGAACTGTTCTTTTTAGACCCGGAAAGTGTTGTGGTTGATTATTTTCATTGTCATTAGAACCACAACACCAAATTCCCATTGCGGTTGTCAGTATTTAGCATAAGCCACCACAAACTATTATTATAATGGATTTGTAACATTATTATTCGATCCGGTGTATTAGTTCAGTCCTGCGTAATGAAACAGGATATTTATTTGAATTGTTAATAATATGTTAATTGACGTTGAACTATTGCTACTTCAACATGTTCGAAGTTTAAATTTAAAACAATTGAATATTCAGAATAACATAGTTTTTACTGTAAAAATACAGTGACCATGACGCGCGATACGTAAAACAGGATTATATTCTATGTGTGGATTCGTCGTACGCTAACTAACTACTTATTCATAGAGAAAGTATCGATTAGCAAATAAGTTTGAAAATTGATGTACTTACGTACAGAACATAAAGGAACCAGTATGATGTTTCAACTGAATTTTGAAGCACCATGATTTCCAGATGTTTTCGGACAGGGTAGGACTTAGGTACTTTGCACTCTGTATTTTCCTTAGGGCCCACAAGTTTTATGGCAACAATACGCAGATAAATTCGTTTATTTTATTACTTACAGTATAAAATATTTGAAATTAAGTTGAGGCTACCATCATCTATACATATAATAAATCTGTAGAAGGGTCAATTCTGTACTTGAAAATATTGAAAAAATAAATAGCGGGGGGTGTTGCTGGATCGATACCAAACCCAAATATGTGATTAAAAAAAAATTGTCTGTCTGTCTGTCTGTATGTGCAGGCATCACGTGAAAACTAACGGTTCGATTTCGATGAAACTTGGTATAATTATACCTTATTATCCTGGGCATAAAATAGGATACTTTTTATCCTGGAAAAATACGTAGAAAAAAAATCTTATTTTTCAGTTTTATTCATAGACGTTGTTCTGTGGAACCGCGAACACACGTTGCATTACCCGCAGTGGATTCAGCGCCGTAACCTGTAGCGCCGAAAGTCGGATTTAGCTTGAACCGTTTACGGCACACGCGGGCCACGCCTCCCCGACTCCTATATAAGGAGCCGCGTTCCGCGCCGCGCGATGAATATAAATTCTGAATTTTGATGCGAGTGGACGTGTCCAGTGTGGCGAGCGGTCGTCCGTGGAATTAATATTGTATGCGTGTCATTTTAAACCGTGCTTTTCAGCGCGACCTTTTTGATTACTGTTCCGATCAGTTATTTGTAAATACAAGGTCGGAATTACTATGAAAAAAATACTTACTACAGAACGCGAGCTCAACAGCAGTAGCTCAATAGAGGGATCTCCTTAATTATTATAGGCTTAGCCGTATTTGGCTCCAATAGATATTTATAAGATGTCATTGTCAGAAGTCAGAGTTACTCAAAATGGAGAAATAAACCATCCACGCGAAGACCGACATCCGCGCGGACGGAGTCGCGGGCGGAAGCTAGTTGTTGAAATAAATTAAACTAGTTAAGGAGCAGGTGACAAAAACATTAGTACCGTTACAACATATGTAGTAGCACTTCAAACCTAACTGTTCATTCAAACATACAAATGGACGTAATCGAAGGCTCAATAATTACAAGTGAATCGACTAGCCGGTGCACATGAACATGGGTAATTGGCAAAATTGACATCGACTTTTGTAAAGGAACCAAAATTATCATCAGAAAAGGCATTACGACTATTTTGTAAAAATTGAGTTTCACTTGATATTGCTTAAGTATGTCTGAAAGTCTGAAAGCCCGACAGTCCTACTTCCCTTAGCAAAACTCATAATTATGTATTAATTCGGTACAGTCTCATACACTACTCAAATGGGGTGAATAGGGACGCAGGGGTGAATAGGGACAAAACTTTAACAGGGATTTCAATATTATATTGATTTGATAGGGTACCAACAACTACTCAATTTTTTTTTTACTTCATTATTTCGAGACCTTGATGGCAACATACCATTATTATAATATGTCTAAAATCCCTTTTAAAGTTTTGTCCCGATTGACCTCTGCATCCCTATTCACCCCGTTTGACCCGGTATCCATTTGTGACCTCATCGACCAGCAAAAAAAAGTGCATTTTGATTAGGTATTCATCGAAAACTCTAAAATCACGAGTGTATCAACTAGTTGGCAAACATTGGTACAGACGCCAGCACGTCAACTTACCTCAATCTGTCAAATTTTCATTGTTAGATTTTTGACTTATCACAATAGTGGGAGGTTAATGTTCGATTGGTAAATTTTGACAGCTTGGGGTAGGTTGGCCTGCTGACGTTTGTACATTTATTTTACATCGACTGCTGAACAGAACGTAAAATTACAAATATTATAAAAGAATTAACAAATAACAAAAGTTTCAATTGCACTGCCTGAAACTCAGAAAAGGCACAAACAGTACCTTTAAGCGCATGAAATTGTGCCCTGCACCAAACATTAGCCATTTGCAAGCACTCATAGTGCTCAAACACACTGCGAGCCTAGCGCGGTGGCAGCGGCGGGCGCGGAAATATTGAATGTATGAAATCGCCGCTCGTGGCCATACTGAAGTGACTAAGGCGGGGGCCTAGCGCGATGGCTACAAGCGAATTTGCGAGCCTAGGCGTTGCTAGGCAACAACCGATACAACGGGCGGGTGGCAGGTGTATCAAACCTTTTCGGTGTTTTAGTAGCGCCATCTAGTTACCAGAACATGCACTAAAGTACCACCGTTCGATGTTTTTGTACATATTTAAATTATTTTTACCATACTTGAGTACAAAAAGGTAGAATGATTGATAATTTACTTGTATGCAATCCTAAACAACCTATAAAACATTTTAAAATTAATTTCTTTAAACAAGATTTATAAAAACTACTTTGTACCACCAGTTTGCAACACCTGAATTCGCCGCTACAAAAACAAACGCTTGATCGGCAGTGTGGACACAGATCGCGCCCGCCGCCGCGCCCGCCACCGCGCCCGCCGTCGCCGTCGCGCTAGGCTTCCAGTGTGGACACACACATAGAGACCACATCGACCAACACAAACAGAACAACACCGTATACATAGATACGTCGCGAGTTAAGTATTCATTGAGAGTTCAATAGTCACTATCCAGTAAACATGGCAACATATCTTTGCATCGACTACTGAACAGAACGTAAAGGCACCGTATCACGTGTAAACTGCACGGCAATAATGTCTGGTGCTCATAGGGGGTGTAAATATGCACTTAATTGGATGATTCCATATAACGGCCCGTAGGTACGGCAATACGGCCCGTACGTACGGCAGTACGGCCCGTATGCTACATATTAGTTTCGACAATTGTTCGTCTGTTGATAAAGCATCACGTTCGGGAACTACGGGTGCAGTTGCTACTATTTAGCAGTAAATGTGTTTTCTCGATTATGTGGAATGAAAACTAGCTGCGTTTGTGTCTGAACTGTTATGCTTAGGTGTGAATAAATTTAGTGTAGGTTGATTTAAACCTGGAAGTTATGTTCTGTTCATAATTATGTTACACTGATATAATAGAATTCACTGTGAAAGCAACCTGTTGAAGTCTTTTTGTTAACTGAAACCATGGAAAGATTTAAGGATTAACACGCTGAAAAATAATTAATGTGCATCTTAAATATTTATTACAAAACCTGCGCTTAACTTTAATAAAGCCTCTTATCTCTTGCATTAAAATAAAAACAGAGACTTGATCTTAAAAAACTTTTTGAAAAAAAGGGAACCGACTTCAAAACCAAACACAAAAAACTGTATAATAACTTTTCTTTCGGAAGTCGGTGGCTTTGTTTTTTATTTCATTGGCTATGGCCACCGACTTCCGAAAGAAAAGTTATTTTACGGTTTTTGTGTTTTGGTTTTGAAGTCGCTTCCCTTTTTTTTCAAAAAGTTTTTTATTTTTCTCTTTTTAGTTTAGATATTCTACAAAATCTTCATATAATCGGCGTCTTTGAAAATCTACAATCATAAGTAAGTAACAACAACGGATCTATGGGGGCCACTTCATTATTGTTATATATTAAAATCTTCCCCAGAACGTCGCAAACACTTTTCTGAAAACCGCATCCAAATCGGTTTAGCCAAACACGCGATAATCGCGGATAAACATTCAATCGTCTCTGAAAATCTACAATCCAAGTGAACAAAAACGGATCCACGCGGGCAACGTCACGGGATATCTATTAGAGTTATATACTAAAACCTTCTTCAGAATGTAATGAACACTTTCCTGAAAACTGCATCAAAATCCGTTCAGCCAAACGCGAGATAATCGCGGACAAAAATACAGACATATAAACATACATACAGGTCGAACTGAGAACCTACTTTTTTTTTGAAGTCGGTTAAAAATGTATCATATTCAATTCAAGTTTCATTTTTCGGTATCTAGTTGAGAATATATCGGTAGGCAATTTGTTAGAGACCTAAAGTACTAGACTGGATACTTGTTTCTAGTCCCTGACCTTCATCGCTTATCCCTCTAGAGATCATTCCCAGGATTTTAGGACCTCGAACATTCTTTTAACAAATATTGAGTGCCATTTATTCTAGAATCAAATTTTAACTTACACCTACACAAGTATTTTAAAGTGTTTTTGTATTATAAAATGTCTAGATACAAATAAAAGTGAAAAAATTGCCCTCTTTATGTGTTATTCAAGATTGATTCACAGATATATTGCTTTTTTGTAAATATTAGATATTCAATTTTGTAGCGCTACGATTTTCAGGTGTGTTCGGACTAAAGGACTAAAGTACTTTGCACTCGGTATTAGGGTTCAAATATATCATGGCGTCTACTCGTATGATAAAAACTTAGTTGATTTTATTGCTACTATATTTTTTCCTCCTGTATCGTACACATAATACAAATTGATAGAAGCGAAACCTTACTATTTGAATTTAAGTTGTGGCCAACAATATTGTTGACACAAATTGAATTACGCTGAAATTCAGGTGACAAAAATGTGCGTACCGGTACAATAGTAGCACTTCAAACCTGATTGTTCATTCAATCATACAAATGCACGTACGCGTTCATTTAACTCTGTTCATTGTGTTTTCCTCTATTGTTCACGTACCTACTTTTAGCTCATGAAAATAGTAAAATTAAACAGGTTGCCACTTTATGAAACAAGCTGAATAACTCTTGCAGTTCTCAATTGTATACAAAGAATTGCGCACAAATATATTCAAATATAATATATTCACCCACCTGTATTCTTCCATAACATTGGCACCTAGTTCATATAAAACAGTTCAATATTCCTATTACGTAAACATTTTCCAAAAGTTCATTTTATAAGAATTTGTTTTGTTCAGACGAAATCTTTTATTTATAAGTAACGTTGAGTACAAAGTTTAGTATCCATATCCAATATGAGATTCATATGAGAGTGAATAATTTACGTTGCAGTGTGCGAGTTCCTGAGGTCCGCTCTGACATGCAAATGGCGGCTTTTTAGGTTGTTACCAGCATTACCTCTGCGATGGCCACTAATGTGATTAGTCTCGCCGCGTGATGGCATTTGCAGAGCTTTAATGCACGGCTACGTCACATCATAAATGCGTTTTCGGAATTTGGTAATCGATGTGTCTGTCTACTGCTACTGCTAGTGATGGGTTAATTGCCGTTCCCAGTACCTTCTATTGTATAAACAGAAACAGTATACAACGTTATTCTCGTTCGTTTTTTCCGAAATGGCGCGTTAAAATTAATAACGATAACAAATTGCTATGTGTGTCGTGTCCCAGAAAAGATTTACAACATGTTTCATGTATGAGTCCTAATTTTATGCTGATTTGGGGATGAAAAAGTAATATAATCTAAAGGTATGCCATATATTTTTCATGCGCAATCAAGCGTTTTCAGTGTATTTCGGGTTGAGTGGTTTTGTACAGAGTTCTACAAATATGTGAGACCCATTCATCACTTGAAAAGCCTACTTGTGGACTATGTCAGAGGTTCTGAATAATATTAATTAAATTAGTAAGTAGATAGAGGAGCTAAAGGCTTGAGAATTCTTAAGAAGCAGTCAAGGGCGGGGACTTGGTACGACAAACTTTCAGACGCCGACTCGACTCTCGTCAACTGTGAATACATTCACATACCTACTTCGTATTACATCCATTGTTAAGTTTAAGCAGTGCCTATATTTAGATTGCATAGTTATATGACAAATTATATAATCAAGGCAAAGACGATGATGTACTTTTTAAATTGATTACTATTTTTAGAGGTCTTGATTTTATGATGTAATAATATATTTTCCTCTAAGAATGTTTGCAGATAGATTTCTGCATAATTTCATACGTTTAAATGTTTTAAAAACCGGCCAAGTGCGAGTTGGACTCGCCTATGAAGGGTTCCGTAGCAGCAAGCATAGATTAGAGATATAATTATATTGAGATTAGTAAGTAATATACACAAACAATAAAAATAACTTTGTTTTTCATAGTATTTGTATGAATGGCAAAGTTATATTTGCGGTTTTTGAAAATGTACTATATCTCAAAAACTGCTAACTGTATCTCATCCAAACCAATTTTCGTTGGTAGTTTTGGTTGAGGTCTATATTAATTTTTTTTTTTAGTTTTATCATTCTCTTATTTTAGAAGTTACGGGGGGGGACACTTTTTACCACTTTGGAAGTGTCTCTCGCGCAAACTGTTCAGTTTAAAAAAAAATGATGTTAGTAACCTCAATATCATTTTTGGTGAAAAAATTTTTTTTGAGTTTCAATTCTAAGTATGGGGGGCACCCCCAAAATTTGTTTTGTTTTGATTTTTGTGTGAAAATCCTAATGCGGTTCACATAATACATCTTTCTACCAAGTTTCAACAGGATAGCTCTTATACTTTCGACAAAAAGTGGCTGTGACATACACGGACAGACAGACAGACAGACAGACATGACGAATCTATAAGGGTTCCGTTTTTGCCATTTGGCTACGGAACTCTAAAAATGAATGCCTGCATAGTGCATACCTATGGATGTGTTTATTTTTATTATGATTCAGCCTCCTGCAGACACACGCGATTAATCGCGCTGCGACAACGAGCCAAGCTAATTTCCAATCTAAAAATACTGCGAATGGACCGCGACATGTTGCCCCGCGCGATTAATCGCATGTGTCTGCAGGAGGCTTTAGTTGCTCAACACAAAAAAAGCTTCAAAGGAATGCCTGATGCTTGTATATCTCTTTTTTTGTTGATTGTACATACCAATACTTAATTTTAACACAAATCTGTACAAAAAAACTTAATTTAAATAATTGTATCCAGTACATAACTACCTACCTATTTACTTACAATACTACATTAACATTATTGTTGCGTCAGAAACGCCGAGTTTCAAACTCTTAACATTTTGTAGATAACACTTATCGTTAACGAGTTCTCTGGCGAAAGTAGAGCAGGCAACTGAAAAGCTTAGTTTTTAAACCTGAGCAAAAACTGATTCAATAGTGGTTACGAGGCCAAGGAGTGCAATAGAACGCTAATGTACCTACTCAGGTGAAGTTTTATCTTAAAGAGATCGAGTTCCATTCAAGACATCGCGAGCAAACAGAAAATTATAAAGGAATAAGTAATCAAATCCTTTTTACTTGCTTTCTCAGAAACCTGATTGGCTGTTATACTAAACTTTGATGATTTATTCCCAATCTTCATAGAATATTAAAATGTGAAATAGCTCCCGTACCTCTGTATAATGTTAGTCGAGATTGGAAACCATAAGGCGTCTGGTAGTTTCCATTTCATTTCGTATTTTTCTCCTTACACAAACGGTATCGGCGGTGTTATTAGAGGCAAGCCCAGTAAGTACGCAATATCTCCGGCCGCGCTCCACAAGAATCCTCGCCGAGGCTATGCCCCGTTATTGCATGGAAATTCTTCGGCGTGCAACTTCATTGAGCGACTCTCTTTTGTATAAAGGTTTCCGCGCAATGTTCCACGGTTATTGTTTTTCAAAAGCGAGGGAGGCACCTGATATTACCTTCCCTGAATCACAAGCAGTTAGGTTTATTCAATTAAGCTTGTGTACGCGACCTTTGTGTAGGCAGGCATGCCACTCAACTGTGAGTAAGATAATAACAGTACCGAGCTTCTATGGGCTGAATAGAATGGCTATTTTTTTTTGTGACTTGTAAACGATTCGCCTTTGTTTCTTTCAGGTTTAAGGCTTTTAGAGTTTGGTTGAGATAGTTTTATTCGCTGCTTTCTAAAGATATGCTAGGATATGCACATACTAGAATCAGCTCAAGCTCAGTGAATTTCAACAACTACGATTTTTTACCTAATTTTGGTGAACATTTTAGTTTCTGTTTTTTTTTAATATTCCAAGATTTTGATAATTAAGAAAAACATTTTTAGGTACATAAAATGTTACAGATATTTATTTATTCCTGAAAGTTTCTCACATATTGTTGACACCGGAATTGGTAAGACAACAAAATTTATTTTTGACACAAAAATTATATTTTTTGTGTCAAAACTCATTTGTTACATAAATTTTATATACAAAAATATTTATGGCCCGATCAAGATCGTCTTCTTTCTATAAAAAATAATAACTTTATTGTTAGTTTGGTTTTAGATACGATTTTCAGCCACGCCGCATAAATTTTGTGTTTGAGAAATTCACTGTTATACAAGCATTTACTTGATTGTAATAACAAAGAATTTCTTTCTTCTAAGCGTGTCTGAATGATAAGTGAAAATCATTGTTACCTACCTGAAGTGAAGACCTTTTTACACTGCATTTTGGGCTCGTACTGTGTCTGCTAAATTCTATTGAAGGTGCGGGCAATTTACATAACACCTTAATTCTACATATATGTAGATCTCTAAAATGCGATGGTATACTTTTGGTGATACCACGATCCGCCCATACAGTTATACGGAAGCCGATATCTTTGTAAGCTTAAAGGAAATTCGGTAGAATTGTGATAAATGTTCGCTTCGTGACAGGTGGCTTTGTACACGAGGTGGCACACCATATTGACACGTCACATGAACGGAAACTCACCATAAACATAGTGAATCTACCTAACCAATTGATTGATTACTTTAAAAGCCTTTTTGATGTGTCACATGATGATGAGTTACCGAAGTTATTATTTGACATTATAACGACTCAGATATGGAAAGTTAATGTTGATTTTTCATGGACTTAATAAGTAGGTAGAGTGACACGAGTTTTTTGTTTGGTATAAAAAAAAAACAATTCATAAAAATAATAGTGTTCTGTATTACTTATAGTTTGTAATATTAAGTAATGCGCTTGTGTGGCCTTTGATATAAAAAAATACATTAGACATTTATCCAAGTTAACCAACAATCAAATGAAAGTCGGTAAAACATCCATGAGCTACAGGATTGACGTAACAAGAGACAATGACACGCTATCATCGACAGCGATTGCCGCGGAGCACCGACTCACCGAGTCCGTATCTAATGAAAGCGCGCTACCCTCATCAAACAGGGATTTATGTGGCTTCACGAATTAAACTAGCAGTCGTTGCACTGCGACTGACGACAGCGACTGTGCGGTTGTCGCGCGACTTGCCGACTATCATCCGCCATGCGGGTATTATCGTCACTCCCGACGCAGATAAGCGCGACCTTCAATCGACTGATGTTCGCTACGAATTAACACTTTTATTCCCTTTGATGTGACCTCTAGTCGGATTTGCTTTGGAGATACAACTCACCACTAATCTCTATTTTGTAGAAGACAAAGCTTCAAAGACAATGTTTAACGTAGGCTTTATTTTATTGTTTGTAACATTATATACATATATACACCTTGTAGACATGTTCAACTTAAATAACAATCATATGTTTACATTTTAATATTATTTGCACAGTTGAAGCACCAAGTCTCGAGAATATGCGTCGAGAGAAATCCTATA
This sequence comes from Agrotis exclamationis, assembly GCA_950005045.1. Lineage (NCBI taxonomy): Eukaryota > Metazoa > Arthropoda > Insecta > Lepidoptera > Noctuidae > Agrotis > Agrotis exclamationis. The sequence continues at coordinate 11,160,555 of OX465425.1, read as the reverse complement.
AATCTCGTAGAGTTCAATTGCGGGGTAAATACTTTCTTGATAGTCCTCGCTAAATGCAATTTACCGTTGAGAGCGAACTTGAGCTTTCTTTAAGAATACTACTAATAATTTTTTATATGGTGTCCATTTTGGGATATTCGAGCGTACAATTTCCTATTTACCACTTGCAGCGATTTTCATATAACAATGCTTATAACAGCGTCAGTTTATAAAATTCAAAACGACGATGAAAATCTTCAGAATAACTCAACTCCTAAGTGTATAAATATCCAAAATTATTCCCTTTATCATTCAAAAATAATTCATCTACTTAACTTTTTCTTTTATGCTAAAATTCTTTGAAGTCGAGGAAAGCTCCCAAAAAGTAATTTTATTAATTACGAGTCAGGAATTCAACAAAGTTCCAAGCCGGAGAGGTCCTTTTCTTTCGCGGAGCGATCCATTATCTTATGAAGATTTAGAAATTCCTGCGGTGTGCGTCTCGCTCGTCGCGCCGCCCCTGTGTCCCCCACAGACAACGGATGCTCTAACAAAAAAACAAGCATTCTTTCACAACTCTTATTAAATTATGCATATAATACGTATGAATCACTAACGATGCGACGCCGACGTTCACATAACGTATGTAAAACATAAACAACCAAGTTAATGCAGGAATTTTCGTTGGAAACTTAAATACGCGTGAGCCTACCAAAAGTTAATAAATACGTTTTGGAATTCGCATTAATATGTTAGGACAAAGGCCACAAATCGCAATGTACATATTTCGTCGGAAGGTTCGGCAAGTTGTCGGCGTGCGGCGCGGCGAGCCGCTCTAAGGAAACAAAGGGTGGAGGGTCGCCCTCACTGCCCCACGGCCATTTTCCGTGTAAATGTTGCCGTACTTCTCTTTGTCGTTTTATTCGTCGGGAGGTCACGAGAGGGCGCCATAGACAAGCTCATTTACCCTCTTTACCAGAAAACTCTCTAGTTGACTCCAAACCGCAAGGTTGGCGGGAACAGGTAAGTAACTTTAACGGGTCATTAACATTGTATTATGTTTTATTTGCAAACCCGATCATTATATTAATGAGACTCTCACGTGTTCAGCCAAAGTTACTTCGCCTACTTGTTCACTGATATACATTCAGGAGGGTTATGTGAGGTGTGTACGTAATTTTGATTAAGACAAGCTCTCTTCATACTATCGTGAATTCCATGGTAGATAATACTTACAGTTGTGATGGATTTCAATGAAAATGAGTGAACTTGAAAGCTGTAGTTTATTTATACTTTGAAAGTCACAGAAACCGTTGACATAAACTAGCTTTCTTTATTTCAATTTGTTTGAGCCAACGACCGGATTGCATATAAATGATTGTTTTATACTTCAACAATACATGCATTTATGGATGTCGGATGTCGTTGTAGACTTGCTGAAGGGGACTCTACGACGGAAAATCTCATCGATTGCAGAAATACACTGTAAGGGTGGAAACACACGTCGTGATCGTCTCGACATCCGACGACGTGCTTACGCATGCATAGCTAAGCATGCAAATGTAATCGCATCCTAAACCCGCGATGTGCATATAGGGAATCGAATCGTGACAGCACAATGCACATCGAAGCTAATTAGCGTTTTCGACCTAAACGTGTCACAATCTCACTCAGCCAGTATATCAATAATATACATATAGTTACATATATTTACTGTAAGTAATGAATACTATGCGAGGAGTAGCTATCTAATTGGTTATTCTGTTTAGTTACCCAACAAGGTTGATTGAATATTTTACAAGATTGCCTAGCGGACAGGCGGCTGGAATTGCGAAGGTACATATTTAATTATCACTCAAGTTATGGTATTGAAGTGAATACTGAGTTCTGTGTGCTATAAATAAAAAGATAGATAGATAGAGAAAAAGGTATCAAAGTAACGCTGTGTTTCATCATAAAATATCATCATAAAATTATAAAGTCCACTGCTAAACATAATCTCATCCTCGTTAAAAGAGGACATAATTTTTTTTGCTAATGACCGTGACTTCCTACGTAGCCACAAGCAGTGGCATGACGGCCATGATGGGATTATTTCAAGCAAGGCATGTGGATATTCTCAGAAACTAAAACTTGTGACGGTCACAGTTATACGTAGGTACTAGGTACATAAGTGTACCACAGTACCTTTGTGCATTCATTAACCTATAGAGCAAAAGCCTGGTTGCATTGAAGCGTTCGTAGAAGCAAAGCCTAGTGAGTAACTAGACCTCTAGTGAATTTATGTAAATGTAACAATGGAGAAACTAACTGTGGGTTTACTATCATTCTGCTAGGCCAGCCAAAGTTATCATGATATATTACAAAAATTATTAGGTAACATACCTTCCAGTTTATGAGTCTCAACATAAAGAAGTAACCACACTTATAACAAGCACACATTGGTCGGAAAAAGAAAGAGGCTTGCTAATGAAGTACTTCTTTTCCTAATAAATACATACATACACACATACATAAACTTACGCCTTCTTCCTAAGGGGGTAGGCACATCCTTACATGCTCCTTTCGCTTTATCCACATTACAGCACACCGATAGCGAGTACTACACAACCGGCCTTTCTGAAGCTCTTCACCAATAAGGTCAGTGTCAAGTTTGACAGTCCCTCCCGTCCCACCCTAGGTAGGAGGACTCATTTGATGTCACTACCACGACACAAAAAATACATGTGGCACTCGGAGACTGCCGCGCTGAAGCTATTGCATAACATTTTTTTTTTAAAAGAATAAAATCGCCTACCGCGTATATTTAACGAGAATATAATTATTTAAAATGTTTGTGATGCACTACTGTAATAAAGAAATTCTTTGTTGTAGGAGAATTTTATAAGTAGGTTTCATTGTGAAAACTCCTTTTGTAGCTGGCCGTTTAGAATCAGTAAAAAAAAGTAAATTGTTTTATGACGGATATTTTTTATGATTGCCGAAGTCTCCCGAACTGAAACGATGTTAGACGATGCGTGGTGTCAGGTATTTTCGTTAGGTTTTTGGTAATTTTTTGATTCGGTCGCCGCGCCGCGCTCAGAGCTCGCGATAAAAGCTATGCAATAGCTTAAAAATTCTTCAAGAAACTTCTTGCTTGACTTCTGTCATATAATTAATATTGCACAATGTAATACTGTATTGCAGTGTTTAAACCTAATACGTTAGTTCTCGAGCTCGAAACACTAAGTACACAAGTCCCACTAGTGGTACTAACACTAAGTAGGTGCACGGACTTAAGTATGAACAAAACTCCAGTGTTGTGTTCCTGCTAGTTTTCACCCAGTTAGGAAAGCGTGACGATAGTTACCTACAGTATATTATGTATAGTGTTACTGTTGTGTTAACTAAGGAGTTTGTAAGGAGTTCTCACTCATCTTACTTCTATGATAAACTAGCTTTTTCCCCTCGGTTTCACTTCTATTTGTACCAAAATGTTTTTTTCTCTCGATTTTATATTCCTTCAGTTTTTTTCATACCCTAAAATAATGAAATATTGTAAATATTTCATAGTTGACAATAGTTTCCTGTTACAAATATGAGATTACTAATCACTTTGCCACATCTATTTATTACAGTATTTTTTTTATATTTTTTTTTATAATATTCCACAACTATCACACCATCACGCCATCTAGTCCCAAGCTAAGCAGAGCTTGTGTTATGGGTACTAGACAACTGATAAACATACTTATATATTTCTAAATACATACATATTATAGATTAATTACACCCAGACACAGAACAAATGATCGTGCTCATCACACAACATTTGTCCTGGGTGGGAATCGAACCCACGACCTCCGGCATAACAGTCAGGGTCACTAACCACTAGACCAACAGGCCTGTCCACAGTATGACTGAAACTGTTAACTGTATTATTTCGTTTGAGTCTGAGATTTAGGGACTCTGTTGAGATTGACTCGACACATCAAAGGTGCCTGCAGGCGTCCAAATATCGCACCCAATCCAATCTGCAGGAAGATTAATTGGACTACCGGTCAGATTCGCAAAATAGGTGTGAAATTGAGACCGCTATGTATTGCTCTGGCATTGGGCTGGTATATTATGAGGCTGAAAGGATTATTTGTTTGTCGTGTAGATATCACTCGATATCCCGTTAAATGTACCTAGATTTATTATCTCTACATCTTGGAAGAGTAACTATTTCTACTTTCCTTTATTTGAACTTAGTTTGTTGTCTTATTGGCACAAATTACTTTTGATTTTCGATAATTGAAGTCATTGGTCAAAGCTAGTCTATCTTTTTCATAAATATATATAAAACTACTAGTGGCCCGCCCTAGCTTCGCACGGGTATATTAAGAACCGCTCGTCCGATTATCTGCAAACTTCACATAAAGCATATACTAAATAGTTCGAACAAAACCTAAACATTTGGTTTGGATAGGTGAGCCCGTTCTTGAATTATAACATTACAACGAAAGTGGCATTGATTTTTATATATTAGATACGAAAATAGCATTTATACATTTAAGAAAAGTCAAATTCGTTGGCCTCGCTAAACTTGAACGTAATCTTTTCCTCAAGCTTTAATATAATTCATGATGATTTATTATTTATTTACACATACAAATTGTAATTGCACGCTACAAACCTTTGCATAATTTCTTATCTCGTGTTCATACAAAAGCCTATAAGCGGGTGTGTGCGAAGGCGTTCGTTCGTCGCGTGTGGGTATAGAAAATTTCAATAATCCCTATAGGTTTGCGATGCGATGAGCGGCTCGCACGTGTCTCGGATTACGCGTAATTGATGGTCCCCGTGTCTAATCTCTGCACTTTGCTACCACGCTCTCCCCACGTTCCATTTCAAAAAATATTTCACCAAGTACCCACACTACCCACCTACATTTACTTTAGTAACTAGTTTTCCCATCCTCCATCCGATACAGATTTATTTTTTTATTTGAATACAGCTTACTCAATATACAGTGGCCCATATTCTAAACTTGTCGAAACGATTTTGCTTTTAACGCCACATACAGTACACTTTTATTACATATGTATTTACATTTTACGAGGACTACGTCGTTATTTGAGATAAGCGGGTAATATTGGGTTCGCAATTTCACGAAATAGGGTGTCAGATATATTTTAATTAAATGGTAGGTTAGTGTGTAATACTTGTTTGCACAAATTCATGCGAATTTTGAAGTCAGTGGTCACAGTATTATATTTAATTACTTGGTCGACAAATTGTGGTTAAGCACGAATATAAGCAGTGGACTTTAACTAAAGCGTCTCGATTTATGAAGGGTTAATACAAAAAATTAAGAGAAAACCCCTGAAATTTGTGTAGCATTAATTCGTTAATCTCGTAATTTAGCTGAAGCGCTCGCGTTCAGTCTCTGGCGGCGCGCAGCGAACAATTCGCGTGAGCTCCTTATCTGCAGATATTTAAATTCCTGCCTGAGCCTCAAAATAGTTCAAATTAAATGGAGCTTGTAAATTAAGTGTTGCTATCACGCAATCCCGGGGAAATAGCTCTAAGTGGTTTCAGTACGATCTAATATTTTATCTTGCTCGACTTAATGGCTAAGTTAAATAATCTAGACAACATTCCGGCGATATGTAAACAGACGAAGTTACTGAAACTTGGGATCCAGATTAATTTGTCGATTGCTTGATTAAATACCTACACTAATTTAAGTGATCCCGAACCAGACAGACTTATTAATTAACTTAAAATAAACTAAGTATTGAATTAATGAAGACAAAATCTGAGTTGTATTATGTGTCTCTACTTTATTGAACGATTTATTCGGTTTAGTAACTTTAATCTCCAAAATAGAGTTGATTAGTCAGCCACAGTATTTATAAAACCTTCTAGGTATATTAGAGCTTATTTATGAAGCTCCCACACATCCAAGGTTTCTATGTCATGAGATGTTTTGTAGAGTTCGCAGTTCGAGAGTTTCGAGCAAGAGAATTCCTGTGGGATACACCATAACTCTTTCATACGTAATGTATAATTTTGTCTGCGATTATATTGCTGAAAAACAAAAATAGGTATGATGAGAACCGACAGACGGTAGCGGGGCGTGTGGGGGGCGGGGGCGCTGCGGCGGCGGGCCGCGATCACTCTCAGGGGCAAACAGCGACGATTGAATGTGAAAATTTAATTCAGGTCATTTTCATCGCAGGAGTAAAGGAATCTATTATTTTTCCCCAAAGAAGACTATTACTCAGCTAACATTTTTTAAATATGAATTTCATAGCGGTGGGATCTCCGTTTATTTATGCAGTTCACGTCAGCTCCACTGCTCCCGAGGTTCTTCAAGGCTACTACTATTTGTTAATGTTATCACAAGTGCTTGCTGTTATGCGAAAACTTTTTTATTTTTGTTGGAGTCTACTCGGAATTCCCGAAATTGTTCGGGTAGTTTTCTTAAAAAACCAATGCGTATCTACATTATAAATGTATTTAAAGGTACAAGCCTGGTGAGAATGCGCAGCCATCAGACTGGCACGACTTTGAAAAATGCTAATTTGAAGCACGGGTTGGGGCTGAACCTTCCACCGGCAGCATTTAAATGCAACCTAACTTGTCAAACTTTGGCGGCTTACAAATGAACGCCACTCGTAGGTCTTGGCTTGAATAATTCTAGACCTCGAATAAAATATCTCTTTCATTTCTTCGCGTATAAGATTGGCTGTAGGTATTTCGGTAGAACACAAAGATATAAGTAATGGAATAATAAAAATCCACTTCTTTTCTTTAACTTCTATAAATAACGTACTACAGCAATATGTAGCAATTCCCAATAGCAACTACATAGTAAATGATCTCAGTACATATATTATCTGAAATAGATGTCATATTTTATGATGAATTCATATTTACAAGCTGAATACGAACGCAGAGACGTTTAATAACTCAGCTTTCGACGGCTACATGGTATCTCTCTTCGATTAAATTAGTCGATTAAATTTTCATATTCAATCTTGAGTTGTTTACCAAAGGGAAGTATCACGTCGCTGAACCAGATATTTTGTCATTCAAATCTCTACCTACAGTTTATATAAATAAGGGTGATAATGTGATCATAACAGCGAAGCTTCATAGTTAAATATTTATACGATATATGATAAGAAAAAAATAGTCAAACTCGCCTAATATTGCTTGCAATTTCGGACAGGGCGGGAAAAATAGCTTATTGTGGTGAGTTTTTACGTCATTTTTAGTATCTATAAAGTCGATAGTTACAAACATGCTGGTATTTTTACTTCATCTAAAAATAAAATGTCAGTTTATTTTTAGTCCTTCTAAGTCTGGCTAGTAAGTTTTCGGAATTTGTTCGGAATTTCCTAAAATATTTAAGTAAATATTCGTGGAGAATAATAATTTATTTTAGGAGTGATGCGAATAGAGAAAGGCTGGGTATTGGAGAGAATAAAACGCTCTGACTGCTGGATGATTACTGACTGTTTATTAATAATATTCGTCTTAAATATATGCGTTACAGAGATACACTACACCTTCCCCGAAAGGAAAAAATAAAATAAAATATTTGTTTTATTTTATTTTGCTAAGATTAACATAATTATCATTCAAACAGTTTAACAATATTTGTTTCTTATACAAATATTAAAATAAAAGTATATTGGTAAATATAAGAGTAAAATATTATGAATAATACATCTTAGTTCTATTCTTATGTACTAAGTCAGTTTTTCCATTATCTTTCAATATTTCAACATTTGGCGAAACATCTCTTATCACTGAATATGGCCCATTATAAATACTTTGAAGCTTATTTCCAGTCTCGTTTTTAACTAGTACCAAGTCATTTTGTTTATACGTTATAGGATTACACTTTAGATCATGCCTTTGTTTTCTTAATGACTTACTTTGCAATAAATTATCATATGCTTCTTTTTGCGTTGTTTGTAATCTGTATTTTAATTCTAAGGGATAATTATCGTAGTTATAAAGTGGATCTATTGTATTTTGGGTTAAATTTGATGGTAAATGACATTTTTTTCCAAATATGAGTTCAAAAGGTGTGAATTTAGTAGCGGTGTGAACTGAAGTATTATAGGTAAAACACCAAAAGGGTACCCATGTACTCCATGTACTCGGATGGTTGTTCGTTTGTATTCTTAGGAAATTACCTAAGGATTTATGAGTGTTTTCCAACGAACCTATTGTTTCGTGGTGGTATGCAGTTGAATTTAATGTAGTTATATTGAGAAGTTTACATGTATCTTTAAAAACAGCTGATAAAAATTCTGTACCTCTATCAGTAGCTACTCTATCGGGGATACCAAATCTAAGTATAAAATTATTTACAAAATTTTTCGCTATCTCTTCAGAGGTTTTAGATTTCATAGGATAAGCTTCTACATATTTACTCAACTCGCATTGAATAGTTAATATATATGAGTTATTAAAATCATCGCGATCTAAGGGGCCTACTACGTCCAGGAATACTTTTTCCATGGCCGAATTGGCTGTTGTAGTAACAACCAACGGCTGTTTTACATAATGAGAAGTATGTTTTTGTTTTTGACACTTATCACATTTCCTTATAAATTCTTTTACGTCTTTTTCAAGACATGGCCAGTAGTAATATTTCTTGATATTATTATACATTCGTCTTATACCAGCGTGGCCACTTGTTGGTAGAAGATGAAAATCATTCAATATTACTTTCTGGTCATCGACATTTTCAATTATTTTAGTGTCATTTAGAATACACAATCGTGGGCCGGTCCAGTTTTTATACGACTTAATTTCTGAAAACACTTTTTTAATGAATTCATCGTGAGTTTTACTTCTTATAAAAATTAATTCGTGCACGTTAATTTTCTCACAAAAATTTTTCAGTTCCCTCACAAATGCGGCTGGCGTCAATTGTGATCGGGCAACTGGATTTATAAATAACGTCATTCTCGTTGACGAATAACAAAATATATTATTTTCTTTTTCTATCTCATTATACCTACGTAGGTTATTTAACTTATCGTGTTCTATAAATTTAAGTTCAACAGACATCCTCGATTTACTATGGATTTCCACAACTCTTGGTTGCGCAGGCCAGTCGTCAGTAGAACCCATAGCATTTGGAGAATGTTGTGAAGCAAGCGCTTTTCTATGTTGCAAACGCGTCATAACCGTGATTATACTTTCATGCATATTTTTTAAGTCCGTTGATGTAATAGGTAATCGTGACATCGAGTCAGCTGGAATATTCGTGGCTCCTTTGATATATTCTACGATAAAATCGTACTCTTCAAGTAATAGTCTGAATTTAATAAGACGACTAGATGGATCACGCATACCAAATAAATAAATTAGTGGTTTGTGGTCCGTTTCAATTACGAATGTACGGCCATACAAATAGGGACGAAAATGTTTAACCGCCCATACTATCGCTAACAGTTCTTTTTCCACAGTGGGATAGTTGATTTCGGCCTTATTTAACTTTCTACTTGCGAATGCTATTGGTTTTCTATTGTCATTGCACAAAACTGCGCCCAATGAATATTTGGAAGCGTCAGTTTGTAATATAAATTTACAATTGCTAGAAAAATCAGGGTATTGAAGTATAGGTGGGCTCGAAATTATAGACTTTAAAGTGGTAAAAGCTTTTTGACATTTTTGATCCCATATAAATAATGCGTTTTTCTTTGTTAACTGTGTTAAGGGATAAGCTATACTAGCAAAATTTTTTATAAATTTTCTGTAATAGTTAGCGAACGCAACAAACCTAATTAATTCTTCGACAGTTTTAGGAACTGGCCAGTTACTTAAAGCATGTATTTTTTCAGGATCGGGCAAAACACCTTCGCTCGTTATTATATGTCCTAAATACAATATATCCTTTTTCAGAAAGTCACATTTATTCGGATTTAACTTTAAATTTACCTGACGTAGTCTTGTAAAAACATCTATGAGGTTTTTGTTATGGCTTTCTAACGAATTTCCAAAAACAATAAGATCATCTAAATAGATTAAGCATTTTTCGTATGTCAAACCCGACATTGCGACAGTCATCATTTTTGAAAAAGCATTTGGGCTTGTTTTTAAGCCCATTGGCATCCTTGTCATCTGGTATTGTCCTGATACGGAAGCACTAATCTTATCTTCGGTACTCGAAACTTTATACTGTCCAGAACAAAATGCTGTGTATTTCCTACTTTTCGGGTCAAGGTCACATTGATAATACCCATTGGAAAGGTCAAGAGTTGTAAAGTATACAGAACCTGAAAGGGAATCCAAAATCTCAGTAATATTTGGAAGGGGGAATTTGTCATCTTGTATACTATTATTTAATTTCCTATAATCAATTACTAAGCGCCAATTTTTATTACCCTTGTTGTCTATCTTTTTAGGGACCAATAATAATGGACTTGACCATTCAGATTGACATGGTTCAATAATACCTTCCCGTAACATGTTACTAATCTGCTTGTTTACTTCTTGTGTTTGCGAATATGGTATTCGGTAAGGTTTACTAAAGACTGGTTGAGCATTAGGTTGTAAATTTATTTGATGTTTATAAATGTTTGTTGTTGTTAATTTATCACCTGGCAATAAAAATATATCGGAGAATTTCGCACAAATATTTTCAATCGTGATTTGCTCTTCGTCATTCAAATGATTTAATTTTAATAAGCTAAATAATTTTTTAACACGGTCGGCGTTTACATTTTGACATTGTTCAAAATTACACAAATGATAGTCACTAATTTTATGTAAAGTCGGTTCAATAGTGTCAAGGTAGTTCTCAGCCTCATTTGTATTTAGGATTAAAATAGGTATCACTCCATTTATGGGTTTAACTAATACGCTAGCAATGAACACGCCTGCTCGTAATTCAGATGAACAAACAAGACACTCTTCGGTTATGTCAGTGGGTATGTAATGAATTGATTCGGACCTTGGCGGCAAAGTTAAATTACAAGAATACTTTGAATAATTCATTTTTAAAGGCAAAATTACTCTTTCTTTTACAATATTATTATCTAACATTAAAGTTCTATCACTATAATTTAATTTAGCATTGAATTTCGTAAGAAAATCCTGTCCTAAAATAGCATGCGCCATACAAGGCAAGGAATTAAAAATATAAAATTTATGATTAAATAAATGTCCACCTAAGTCATAACAATCGCTCAGAGTCAAATAAACATATCCGATTGCTTCTATTGTGCCACCGATTCCGCTTATCTTAATGCTCTCTTTATGGATCGGTATGCTTAATTCAATAACATGTTTATACTTAATGGCACAAATTGAAGCGCCGGTGTCAATTAAAAATGAATAGTTATATTTACTTGCGTATAATTCTATACAACAATGGCTATTACTTGCAAATACAAACCCATTATTCACGAAAAAACTTGCTCTGCTCTCCTGTCGAATTAGTTTTTGAGGGCTCGTCGTCTTTGATGACACGGATATTTGCATCACAACGTTGCTCGTTCCTATGATGCGCACCTCTATAGTCGTTGTTCCTATTATGAGAGTTATAGTACGTACCTCGATTCTGTCTAGAATGACCTCGCCTGTAGTTCTGGGACGAACGACCACGGCCTCGGTAGAAAGTTGTACCACGAGGGGCGTTAGACCTGTTAAAATTATTGTATGTGGAGGCACCGCGAGATTGGCGAGTGGCTCCTCGACTTTGCTGACTTTGATAATAATTATTACGTTTCCTATTATAAGTTAAAATATTTTCAGATTGAGACGGCATCGCAATTGTCTCTTCATCTATAGCCGCTTGCACCGCGTCCTTTAAGGTTTCAAAATTTCGGGCAGCTATTATTGTACTGAGACGTCTATTGCGCAATCCGTCGGCAAAACGTTTAATGGCTTGCTTTTCGTTTAATGGTTGTAAAATTTTGAGATTCTCAGTTTTACCTTCGGCTTGCGCTATAGATAAATCCATAAATAGCTCAGTCAATTCCTTCCCATAATCATTGATAGATCTTTGATCTTGTCGCGAAGTTTGAAGTTTACTTTGCAAGGCGACAGCACTCTTTTTAGGCAAAAGAACCATACGCATATCAGTAAGTAATGCATCAATGGATGTGTAATCTTGTTTTAGCATTAATTTAGCTTGTTGAGAGAGACGACTCTTCAAGACAAAGTTAACTAAACTTAATTTACATTGCTCGGTTTTTAAAGTAGAGTTATAGTAATCAATCCCATCAATTAATTGACGCGTCGTCAATTCCTCATTATTCATAACTGGTAACAAAGTCAGGGCAATTTTTAAATCGAACTCCATTTTGGATTCGGGATTCGATGTTGAGCCAAATAGTTCACTTTTACTCTTATCAGTTACTGATATATGCAACTTATTACAAAACTCTTGTATCTGAGAATATAACTCAGTAATTTTATCACAATGCGACTTAATTAATGACAAACTTTCGCCACTATATGCCTTATTTTCTATTTGTTCTCTAATGCTTGGAATTAGAACAGAATAGCTATTATACACAATATTTGCTTCTATTAGCTTATCTTTCAAACGCTCTGGGGTCCTCTTTTCAATACTTAATTTATATAAGTTTTCTTTAAGTTTTCTCAATTTCTCATATATATCATTGAGCTCATGGGCCATAATGTGTCATTTTTTAAAATAAAATAAGAAACTAATATACTTAATAACTAAGATTACATAAATTGGGTTACCATAGTTCAACGATTTCCGTTCACTTTACGCACAATTTTACACTTTACGCACTTTAGACACTACACTTTCACTGAAAATCTTCTTTAGGAAGTGAAGACCCTTGGCCGGGACACGACGCACTCCCGGTGTTGACCGTCGAAAATCGCGTTGCACACGCCGAACATCCTTCTGCAGCTCCTCTTCGTCTACGCCGAGAAAATGATGCTCTCAAGTTTTCGCGGAGTATTTGGTTTTGTATCCATGTATGATGGCAGTTCTTATAGCATTTGTAGAAGAAATATAATGCCAATATTAGCAATAAACCCAAAATAATCATCATAACTATGCTGATTGCTGAGAGGTGAAATTGTAGCTGGTCGGTAGTGGCCACATTTGAAGCTCCAATGCCATTCTGGTTTATAATGACCTCTTCTCGTTTTGGAGTGTTTGAATTACACATTTTCCGCAAAAAACACCAAGTTGCGTAAAACAAAATCACTTAGAAACATAAGTTTGTGCCACACACAGCGCGCCTACATTGCGTCGGTAAAATTTGAGACTTGACACCACATCACCAAACATGGCAGGGTCGCCATGTAAAGGCTGGGTATTGGAGAGAATAAAACGCTCTGACTGCTGGATGATTACTGACTGTTTATTAATAATATTCGTCTTAAATATATGCGTTACAGAGATACACTACATTATGATGTGAACAAAAACATGTTCTAGTATTTACCTGTTCGATATTGAACACACATAGATGTTTGTTTTGATCGTTTGATTCTAATTTTAGAATAAAAATAACACGAACCACATAGACATACTAAAGAATAATTAAGTTTACTTATGTACATATTATAATAACATGATATTCTACAAATTTAGGCAAGAGTTAATTGTAAATATTGAACAAAGTTACTTATTCTTTATTCTGTTATTAAATCAAAGGTACTTACATTTTAAATTTTCAAACTCATAAAGTTTTAATTTCCTAGAACGAAGAAACGATTTTTTTAAGAAAAAAAAAAAAAAAACTGTAGTAATGTTTTACGTTCATTGAAACAAATGTGTCGCCATTGTAAGGAACTTGAATATTTATACTAATGGAGTTTATTTAAATAATCTGCTGTTTTATTGTTAAAAAAAAAACATTTCTCACATCTTGTTTGGATTAAAGCATTACCAGTACCCACTGTCTCATTGTTTACCGTAATGCAATTTCATTGTGATTTAAAATCATCAAAAATGAGTCCTCTCCTTCCCGCCCTGGGTGGAGCGAAAAGGACTCTCAAACTCTTACATAATACAAAATGAGATAAGTCCCGCGACCCCGGCAGGCTTCGGCCCTCTAGAGAGGAGGCCCCGTCATTATGCTGACGCTCTTTGAGGCGCGCGTGGAACACAACGCGCCGTCGACCTTGGGCATGGTCCATGGTCGGGCAGCGAGTTGCCCTTTACTCGCCGCCTGCATGCCCGCGCCTACGGTGGCCGGGGATCGTCTTGCGACGTCCGTCGCCGTGGGCGTCCACCACCGTTCATTTAGCGTGTTAGCACGATTATACATGACAACAGTGTTCCGACGATACACAATAATCGCTTGCTAGATCATATATCACAGACCCAGTGGCGGTTCCTTCATACAAGCCCAAAAGCCCGGCATGCCTTATTAAAAATGCTCGACAGAGAATCATAATCAAACCCGAACTATTTAAAAGTTCGCGCGCTTAATTGTTATCAAAATAACACAAACTATCCACGCCACACACTTTACATCGCAATTGTTCGCGCGCAGTTTCGTATTTGCAACATCTATATATAGCTATCTCGCTTACACGTACCGGCTTTTACCGGGCTTTCAAATACTATCTCTGTCCCTTTCGCGCCTAAAGCGTTGTGCCGTATAACGAGTTAGAACCTTGTGCGTCTACAAATCGATCAGTATGGAAGATTTAAGCCGTGCATGCGTATGAAGTTGCACGCGTATGCGTGACCTTTAGCTCACTTCAGTTTTATTTGCTTGAGTGGGGAAAGCTTTGTTGTTAAAGTTTTTTGTGTGTTTTGTTAGATTTTCTCAGTGATACAATTGTTTTGGTGACTTACCTGCAACAATGGAGGTAATTGTACCTTGTGAGGATTTAAAATGCGTTCAAGTTTTGATTGGCGAAGATAAGGTAAAATCTTTAAACTTTGCTCAGAAAAAAAAAACAGTTTATTTCTTCCCGACGCCGACGCGTGTATTTCTCAGACTAGTAAATCGCATAAAAGAATATTTCATATGTGTATAAATCATGCAATAGAATTCAAGAGGTTAGTTTATTTTTTTCAGCCCTTCAGGCTTTGTGTAATTTTTTTAGTACCTAATAGTACAAAACGAGCTGCTTTTTACGATACTCATTGCAGCAAAAAATTCGTTGGACATAATTACATGTCGCGAGTCGTAAACACGGTTTTTAAACAAAAAAGTAAACTTATTGAGTTGTTTTCTGATCTGTGCGACAACCCACAGAACTGGGACGGGGATACGATTTTAGCTATTGAAAAACAGTAATTGTTGGTAGAATTAAAACGATCACCAACATTTTACTCTGATGTAATTAAATCATTTCTTAAGAAAGATAGACGATTCCAATTAGAATATAAATAATTTATTTAAATTCCTTATTACATTCTATCTAGCTATTTTTTAACTTTCGTTTTGTAACTTTCTGTTTTGTTTTTTTTTGTCTGTAACCTGTTAGTCCTGTTACAAGACAAGCAACTACTTACCATAACTTTGAATTCACTTTTAATTTATTGTACCTAACCAGTAGTTTATGAGAAAATTGCGATGATACATACGTAGGTACCTACATACTCAGTCGAAAACTGAACTTTCTTTTTTTGAAATCGGTTTAAATTTTATTGGGCTTGCCTTATTTTGAAACCCTAGGCCCGCCACTGCACAGACCATTATGTAAGCGATGCCGTTTGTCCCCACTATCGCGACACACGGACATCATTAAGCCTAGTTTCCACGAGCTCACAATTTTCCCATTCCCTTCCTAAAACTAGCTTAATCAGTACCCGTGAAGCCGGCCCTAGGCTGAACACCGCAGCTTAAACCGCTCGACGTACCTGCCGGTCGTTGCCCTTAGTTACTTTCATATATCACAACCATAAACCGTAACAAATTACTCCGATATAAACAGTGCGGAATAGGAAACGATATCCGGAAAATATTCATGTAAGGTATCTTCACAAACTGCGTCTATTTCCTACATAATTTCATTTCACCTAAAGTGACTTTCAGAGGTTGTAATGCTAATTGAGTTTGTAGAATCGTTGAGTAAACTTAAACAAGGTGTTTAGTTTCATACAGCTGTTGGCTACGCAGACCGTGCCGACTTAACTTTCATTAAACGCTACATCCAAACCCTTTAATATTATTTCAGTTGGGAATTTTGACTTGTTAAAATTTGTTTTTGTGTGCACACATACGAGATAAACAAGGGCGGGCTCCACTTTATAAATATGCCACCGAGTGATGTTGATTTACTTACTGACTTATTTGAATTACGTTTATATACTTTTTATGCCGAAATTTCGCCAGTTCTTAACATCTTTTCATCGTCGACTTTCAAAAAATATTAAAATGCTTTCCCTAAAGTTACAAATGACTGCGTCTCTCTGCTTATTTTCAATTTATTCACGTTTCGTTACGGAGAGCTGTGTTAACGTTGCCAACAAATTTCCAAAGTATTGCGAAACTTACCAATCTGAACGAGTATTTTTAATTCATTTTCTTTCGCCCAACAACTTTCTTTTATACCCATTCGTAACAACATAGGCACGGTGTAGTTACAAGTTTACTTCGAAATTTTATTTGAAGGCGCTTATTTATTATGTTTTTGAGGTTTTGTTCGTCATTTTCGGAATCTCAATGTATTTTCAAATACGTTTTTAGTACAAAGCCGCGAAACCTTTAGACGAATAGGAACGTTACTCAAAACTCGATTATTAGCTAAAACTACCATAGTTAGGCATTTTATTGGTTCAGTCCAATAAAATACATGTTAAAACTTGAGTCCCGAGTTACGTTGATTACGGAACGTCATAATGAGCCTATAAATGATGCCTGCTGGGACACAGGCCTCCTTTCTGTAAGAGGGAGACGGCCATAATCCACCACGTGGGCCCAGTGCGGACCATCTACCAGTAGATGTCATACGTCTTCGAATTTTTGGTTCAAAGATAAGCTAGTTTCCTCACGGTATTTTCCTTCAACGTTTGAGAAGTGGTGATGAATGAACAACACAAAGTAGTTCTAAGGGCTGGGTTCAAACCAAGTACCCACAACTTGTAAGTCGGGGCCGATACCACTAGGCCACTACTGCTCTTGAACACAACAGAACGTCACTCGGTATTATCCTACGAACTTATTATGATGTTAAATGCTTTTGCAGCTTGCTTGTTTTACCAAAACCTGTATACAATGTAATAATCATCCTAGGAATGATGCAATTTATGAACCAGGTTTTGGGTCCGAAGTATGCAGGTTGTGATGTTACTTTTTTCATGCTTCGTTTGAAATGTAAAAAGGAATTATTTGAACAGGCCGTTGCTCTAGCATACAGGCGCAAAATAAGTAAGAACAGTAGGCATACTAAAATAAACCTATTTATAACACAAAATTAATATTACAAGAACCTGTGTACAGATTTTTTTTATGTACAATCGACAAAGTGGAATTATGACCCACGCTTATTTTCCTACAGACATTCAAATACAATTAGGTCCACATTCGCGTAAACATACATACCCATGGTAACCATTTTGATCTTTGTCAATTTGACGGATTCAAACGATTTATTGTCAAAATGGGTCATGATTCCACTTTGTCGATTGTACTTCGGATATTTTACATAAAATTAGTAGACAAGTATTTTTATTCAGAAATATATTTATAAGAAATATTAAAGTTATAATTTATTACAGACGTATATTTTAAAAACAGTTTTTATTTGTCATGTGCTTGTGACGCGTGATACTTGTTTTCCCAAATGCGCATACGACGTACTGATGCTGGCTGAGTGGAATTGTACTAGTGAAGTAAGTAACTGAGAAAATTAAATTATTCAGCTTGCCAGACAGGTTGAAGTGAATTTCCTACTGATTTGTTAAAATAACTTTACAAAATCACTTATCTGTCTCAACTGGGCAGTTACAAACCTCACAAAGATGTCGCAGAGAACTTAGTATAGACTCCATTGAATATACAGTTTTCCAAAAAGTAAAAAAAAGTGACCGTCTACAAAAACCACCACAAAAACAGTGAAAAATAAGTTATCTTTGTCCGTGGAAGCTAACAGTAAATTAGGCCTTCTGTCCATTCCCATTACATAGTGCACGTTGTTTGGTAAAGTAGTAGAGAGCGGGTTCGATTTGCCGCGGGCCGACTCACGCCGCCGCGCCGCCGCCGCCCGCCGCCCGTACAACCTCGGGCAAAGTATACATTTTGTTTGTTATTGTTTAGAATTACCTACCCAAACAAACCGCCTCATAAATTCCAAACTTTCCGCCCTTAACTTTTATACTGACCTATTTGTATAAAGTGTTGAAAATTATTACTTAGTCATAACATAACTGGAACGTCGAGAGTTGGGCAACTTTTCCATGTAAAAAATGTGGTGTTAATATTGTACGTAGTAAGGATTTGAATATAAATACGTTTTTAGGGTTTCGTACCCAAAGGGTAATACAGTTCCCTATTACTAAAACTTCGATATCCGTCTGTATGTCTGTCTGTCCGTCCGTCTGTCCAGGTTGTATTTCATGAACCGTGATACCGTTGAAATTTTCACAGATGATGTATTTCTGTGTATGTCTATACATAATGAAATAAATATTTAATATCCCATACCGCAAGCGTGATTTTTTTGCTTATTTTTTCTCGATATTGATTGAGGTAGACGCTTGAAATATTCACAGAATATTTAGTTATACATATATTCATAATTATAAAATATAAACAATTATATTGAAATAAAATTAACATTTTGGCTTACAATAAGCGTGATTTTTTGCCGTTTTTATAGATGGTACGGAACCCTTCATGTACGCGTTCGAACAGCACTTGGCCGGTTTTTTTATGAGTGAGGAGTAGTCTTGAAAATAATTATATTTTCAATAATCTGAGTTATCGCTTTATCATTTATCATAGACTCAGGTACACAGGGTTACAAATTATTTGCTAAACCATTATTGGTCGTTAGTTAGGATTCGATTTATTAGAAGCGTTTTCAATTATGACCAATATGATTCAAATAGTCATGACAAATGAAGGTAGCCTTACCCTTAGATTAAGACAAGACCTAATATTGTTACGACCTTTGTCTGTCCCTAAAGACTGAAATAGTTCAGGCGAGAGAAGTGTATTAATATTTTGTTTCTTTTTTTACTCGAAAGAGTATGCTTTGAAGATTTGGTTACCTAGAGTACCACTGACTGATGTATAGGAATAAGCCGATGCTTATTGGTGATCTTTTAGAACGACCAGTTGCGTAGAAAATACAATTATATGAAAAACATATGGACATAATTATTATACAAAAAAAAAAAAGAAACCTGAACAAATAAAAAGGAGTACCATAATTTCTCAAGTTTTTTCTTTGTATACTTGCGAAGTCATTAAGTAACTTCTTCCTTTCTGGGTAGACAAGAAAGAACCGTCTGACCCGCACTGGCTGAAACCCAGCCTATTCATTCCATTGCCTTTTGCATTCCAGTGCGTCAGAAACTTTTTTCAGCAAACAAACCGATAGTTTCTTACCCTCTCGCGAAAAAGGTGTGAAGATTATGTATACGCATTTCCTTCTTTGTTAGTTGCTTATGAAACTTGATGATTTGTTAAAGGGGGCGTGTCGGTGAAGCCGTGGTGTTGAGCGTTTCGCTCAGCTATTGACTTGTACTATTTTAGTCTTGTGTTCCTAAATTACTCCGACTGTATTGTTTTGCATTAAATACATTGCTCTTTTACAACCACCTCAGTCTATCACTGAGTGACTGGACAAGCAATGTAAAACTGACGTAACGATACCTCACCAAACCGTAATGTCGCATGGTACGTCCGTTGTATTTGCACACAATGATAATTGTTTTAGTTTGAGTAAATTATACGGAAAAAGTACGCTGTAGTGTAAAGAATTCGGTTTATATTTAAATGACTGAGTTATCGATGGCGCTTGTGTGCACTTGTTCGTAGTATTGTTTTGACAGAACTGTGTGCGCAATATTAGCGTTATGGAGGGGCAACTGTGGCTTCATCGGATTTCTATACATTTTGAATTCCACGCCATATCTTCTTATATAATATATCTATGTGACACTTACATTTGTCACAGATGAGCAGCGTCGTATCTACGGGTCGGAAGGCGGGGAGGAGTTGCCGCGGTACGCCAGCAGTCCGCAGCGTCAATCTTCCCCGTTTCCTCACGAGAGCACCAACCGGAGGTTCTACAGAAGAAACAGAAACTCCAAAGGTATGTTAGTTAATAAAAATGAAATAGTAGTTGAAAAGTTTCCAGTATTTGTTTTCGGATTAAGTACATCATGAAATAGGTGCTGCAAAGGGTAAAATAGCTTTATTTTAAGTGCTAACAAATATGGACCAGAAAATCTATATCTTTAAGCATCCTAATTGTTGCTCATTGTCACGACTGTTGTATCGAGAGAAAAAAAAAATCCTGAGAGCTGCTCGAATTAAAGAATTTGAATTTCGAGCCATGACTCATATTATAGAGTTAGTAACACTGTTCTTAAGTGTTATTAAACAAAGTACGGTGACATATCTAACTGACAGCAGTGGGTTTTATGGACAGTCCAATCTGCCAGACCAACCACCTTCAGAGCCATGGAGGGGTATTACAACGTCTTAAAACCAGGCTTATTCCGGTGAAAGAGTGAGTGAAAGTGACAGAGTTATACAAGTCGTCTAGCGCCATCTCGTTCACTCACTGCATGGAACAAGCCTGGTTTTAAGACGTTGTAATACCCCCCCTGTTGGGATTAGCCATAACCCGAGCGACCATTGATGCTGCACGCTTCCGCATTTACCGCCGTATACTTACTAGATTGTTTTCCCCCCAGGTGAGGAGATGTTCAGTGCGGAGCCAGGCGGCACGCTGCAACGTCGTCGACGTGCTGACGAGTTCCCACACGAAAACAACGCGCGCAATGCACGACTATGTCTTAACAACGGTAGTATTAATTGTATTTTCATGTAGGTATATTTAACCGAAAACTTGTCGAAGCTTTGCAGTATGTGTAAATTGAAATGAACAAAACAGAAAATTAATAAACATGGAGCAAAAGGGCAAAAAGGGTGTAACTTTCAGATTAAACTTAAGGACAATCATTATTATCAATGATTTGTTTGACAAAATTAGTATTTACTGGAACTGAAAGCCCCTGAAAACAGTAATTGAAATATGACTCTAAATTAGTACTTCATTAAACATCCTCTAAACAATATTTAGGTCATCTATCGTCCTAAATCGTCAAAGTTTCAACGGGAAAATGTTGTAAAGCAAAGCAAATTGCCTGACTACCAACCTGCCTGTAGTATTTGCTCGAGAACCCAAATAGATTATCCCAATTACAGTTGTTGTACTCTTAGCAATCGAGGAGTTCCTTCGCCTAACTTTCAAGTCCATTATCAGTTCTTAATCGAAATGTAGAAGTGGAAATAGAGTGCGGATTGTTTGAAAAACTTGAAATTCAAGTACGTACTTCTCTGATGTTTAGCTATAAATCATTAAGAGCTGTGGCCTATTTCTACACCGAGAAGTTACCTGGCAGACAATTTCAATCAATTAATGTTCATTTGTAACTTAGTGATGTTTATTCGGAGACTGAAGAGAACCTATTCTTAAATTCTACTAGCGTTTCAACTCAGTTGTATAATGTACAAAAAGTATTGTTTGTGTCCAGGAGACGTTTTTTATCCCTGAGCTGTTGTCTATTTTTTCTGTCTATCTCTATTATATAAAAATCAATTGCTGTTCGTTAGTCTCGCTAAAACTCGAGAACGGCTGGACCGATTTGGCTAATTTTGGTCTTGAACGATTTCTGGAAGTCCAGGGAAGGTTTAAAAGGTGAGGCGGTACGAAGTTTGCCCGGTCAGCTAGTTCTCTATAAAAATTATTATTTGGCGCAGCAGTGAGTCACACAATATCTACTGTCGTACCACAAAAACTTTTAAACGTCTGTTGAACACTTGTCTAAAAAAATGTCAGATTATGACGTTGAAGTAAGATCCGTTTTGCAGTCACACTTTTTTTAGACAAGTGTTCAACAGATGTTTAAGTTTTTGTAGTAAGGCTGTTAATGTTTAGTTGTAAGTTTTCTTTTAAATATTTGCTTTCTTTGTTTATGTTATGTGTACTTAAGGCATGTGTCAATAAACGTTTGTTTTTCTTTCTTTCTAAAACTTCCAAAAGTGAAAATAAATAAAAAATACATTCGCCACAGAAACCTTTAAAATAGTAACCCAACCCATTCACCCTAGTTTGCCGATATAAATGCACCGAATACCACCACAACATGAATGTAATGATAACTGCAAGCTTCTACAATAATAATCCCGTTTCGAAATGTGAGGCATGGACGAGGTATTACACATATTCAGTGTTGGATTCCAGTTTAGTTATTGTACTTAGGCATTCTGTAGTGTACCTATTATGAGCGTATTACGGAGGTGGGTGCATGCCTTTGATAAGGATGCCAGGCATAGTTTCTCCGACGCATGTGACTGGCGCGAAGGTACGTGTAGACAATGAGGTATCCGAATTGTATTCGTGTTTTGGGAGACGAACATTGTGACGTCATTATATCTTAAATGGTAGCTGATTAGTGCTTGATTGGTTTAAAGTTTGGTTATTGAGTTGTACTTTCTTACTAAAAAAAATAGCGTGTTCATAAAGTAAATGCTCGTGTAATAATATCTATTTGCGGACGACTGTTTTTATTTTCTTTTATTATTTTTTTTTTGACTTATTATATTCATTTTTAAATATTTTCACAAAAACAAAAAAATAAAACATTTAAAAATATAAATAATAGTGGCCGGTATCGGGAACAGGGTTCAAGCTACCGGCAACCAGGGCTTCAGAGAAAGGAACAATGCGCGCCGTGTCCAAAAGAACTGCTTTCTGAATCAGGCCCTTGATCCAGCTGCCTAACGAGAGCCACCTTAGATGTTGGTCAAGGCTCTTGGCAATCAAGCCACGGGCCGACACGACTATCGGCACAATGATCGCTGAATCCACATCCCACATATCGACAACCTCGCGAGCCAAATCAAGATACTTGATTTGCTTATCTTTTTCAGCTTTCATGAGGTTGTCTGACGACTGTTATTGTTAGTTTTTCAATTAGCTGTGATCGGTGTTCATCTGCACCTCAATTTCCTCTATAAGCCTTGTTTTGAATTGGTGGATGTTTCACGAATTTGACATTTTCTTCACGAAAACCATAATTATAAACCATTTTCTTCACGAAAACCAATTTACCATATTTCATATGTATAGGCCCATCAACTAATGGTCAGGGCAGCGAACGCGAGTGCGACTCCCCACCAGAGCCAGCTCCTCCAGAGGTCCCGCCTCGAGGGCCCAGCCTCCACGTCACCCTGCGTCACCGCCCCTGCGAACAGCCGGCCGAGCCTGATCGACTGTACCTGTCGGAAGGTGAGTGGTTAAGGTTATGAATTCACCATGAACACCTAAGCCCGGTGTTGCATGCGGAAATACGGACTCGCCGTCCGATCATGGACCATGCCCGGGTCGACGGTGTCTTTTTCTACACTTGCCTCAAAGAACTGTCAGCCATCTAACTGGGCCTCCGTAGAGTTTTAAAAGATTGCCGGGGTCGCAGAACTGTCCAAATAATGGGTAACCGGAACCATGGTTATTGAAAGAACACCCTGGAATTTAGATTTTAGTCCCTTCCGCTCTATACAGGCTGGGAGGACTCATTTGATGATTTTACCAAGATAAAAAAGGGCATAGGTGTTCGTGACGGATTTTGAGAAAAGTCAGATATAGAGTACTTGACGTGTCTGCTATACTGAGATCGTTCAGTTTACAAAGTCAATTAATAGACAAGTACATAGAGATATTTTAGTACTTACAAGAGTGTGATCAACTGTACATTATCTGTCTAAAGGTGAGTGCTAGGCTAATGTTGATTCTGAGAAAAAATAGATGCCACGATAATGAGAGCGTTCGTTTTACAAAAGGGAATTAAATCCTCGATTATATTAGCCAAGTACACAGAGGATATAATGGCACGCAAAGGTATGTGCAAACAGAGGTTGAATTTCTATTCCTTTGCTCTCGTACCAATAAGATAGCTCTAACACTAGACCAGGTAGAGATCAGGTCCAAAAATAACAGCTTTACCTACTTTCCGAGGCGAGAGGTTGCTGAAAACACAAAATAAAGAGTCTCCCGATTTCAACATTTTTTATCAATCCCTCTTTATTAGAAATATTCTTCAAAATTCCATTTGATAACTTTTGTATAAGATTTTGGTTGAGAAACATGTGGAGGTATATGAACGTTTTCTATGAAACCCGTATTGAAAACTTATTTGTTTTTGAGCAGGTGGCGAAAACAACACATGTCACATAACAAAGCAAAAATAATATTTAATAAACAATTTATGAGTTGTCAGTTACAATGATTACTGTATTCGCAACACATCTGCGAAACGTAAGGCGCGGAACGTTCGGTTGAATACGCTAGCGCTCGTAGTGTTTTTCAAGTTCCCTATGACACATCAGAACGAAACGTATGTTCGGCAGAAGTGTCGCGACCTTTACGGATGGATTCGTTTAGATTGTAATCATTACTCACAACAAATGCTGGTAAACGGAATATTTTTTATTGACAGTCTATAGTTTAAGCATTTACCATTCAACTATTATTCGAATGAATGGTATTCGATTAATGATGTACTTGACCAGCAAATCGTGGGTGTGACCTTTCCATTGATCAATTATATTTTTATTATTATAAATAAGCGTCGAAGAGTGACAAAAGGGTAGACAGACGGCTTTCAAAATATAGTGACCTCAAAATTTATAATAATTTCAATATCTATATATATTAATAACCACTTCAATATACGTTCATATTGGCATAAATTGTATTTTTATTATATTCAAATCCCATTTAACTTTAATAAACTTTCAGCTTTTCAAGTGAGCATAGTTCGAAGGAGCATATTGCTTTTGCGGTTTTGCAAAATAACTTAACAATAACGTATTATATTTTCATATTGCCTGCGGTAAAATGGCATTTAAAATATGTTTATTACGTAATATCATAGTAAAAGTTCTTTATTTTCGGGTCATTCTTTTAATATCGACAATAATTGCATCAATTTTAATTTTCAAATCATGCAAACTAAAGTTGTAAGTCTACCTCCGTAGTTCAATCTTAAACCATAGATATGCACTATGTAGGAAAACAAAGTTGCCGTACAAACTTTCCTTTAATCTAAGTTTGAAGATAAGGGTTCTATAAAATGTGGTAAAATTTAATAATGGAGCTTTTCTATGTTAGTATGGGGATTCTTGATATTTTACTTGAGAGCTTAGTTTAGTTAATAAAACTATCTTTGATATGGTTATTTGTATTTGATGAATTACTTTTTTGCCAAGCGGTTAAGTGAACGCGTATCGGCACAATTTATAGGGTTCAATAAACTAGATTATCATTCTTTTACACTAGGGCCACACTAACGGGAACTGTCTTTTTTCTAATCATTCACTCTATCTTTCATCGTCATAATCATCCATTTCATCTAATCTAATTAATCGCATTAATGGACATTTACACGAACATATAAAGAATATTATCGCGAAACTCGACTGGAAATGCCGTTAGTGTGGCCTGGCTATTAAAGAACTATTTTCCACAAAATAACATAATGCTATACAGAACATTCATAGCACATACATTGTAGCCGAGTCTGCAGAGTTAGCTAATTAAGTTTCCGCCGTAAATGTAGAAGCGCGTTAAGTAGGCCTTGTTCTTGTGTTGGTACTTCGCCGAAGTTTAATCGAATCGCATGGCCGTAGGTAGTAGACCGCGCCGGTGCCACCGAGTTGCCTCTCTGACAAATTAGCCACTTGATCTATGCCCCAGGCGTGTATACGTAAACAACTTGGACTTTAATTTCTTTTACTTCTCTCTCTCTTCAACGGCCTTAGGGTTCGGTGGGAAAATGAAAATGAAAATTGCGATTGGATTATTACGTAAGGAGGAAAATTATAGCGCTTTTTTATATTTGATTTAAGTAATCTGCATGAAAAGTATTTTTTGATGTACGAAATATTCAATCATAAATTTTAAATTAGGACATTTATTTTTAATTTATCCAAAGTTTTTAAATAAAAATGAAAATATATTTATTTAAACAAGTTAGATTAGCAGGACCACCAAAAGGTGAATTGAGTTAGGCCAATAATGTTTCCAGTGAAATACTTTTTTACTGTTAACGCAAATTACAAGCCACTGCGAAGCAAAGTAAATGGCTCAAAAATGTTGTGAAAAGACTAATTTTTACCCAAACAAAGTCTTTAGATAGGACAGAACCCCGGGCGCGGTAAACTTCCTCTTCTCATCTTTCCCCTTGTATATACTTTTCGTTTTCATTAGCTCGAAGCTCTTGCAACATTGTAATGAATTTTTTGGCTTACTGAGAGGCCAGCTTTCCATTGTCCCCTGAAATTTTATAGAGTCAGGTTTGAACGTAACCAACCATGGGTCAAATACTTAGTCCCCGTGCCGTGACGAAAGAAGAAAGAAAGAAAGCTGGTAAATTTGATTTGGGTGAGAGCCGGGCGCAGGATGAGGCGCTTTGATGTGGCGGGCTGGCGGGACGGCGGGCTCCGTTGCCCGCGCCTAACCCGACTCGCTGAAATGGCGCGCACTTACACAGAAACTCTTACCGTAATTTAATTTTTATGATAGCGCATTGTATCTAAGCGTCTCCGGGACTTTCATTTGAATTTCATACTCTCACTTAACTTAGATCACTGACACCCATGGAATACCCCTTAAATTATAACTCCTCTAATTCTATACCTCTGGGAGAGACATATTTCTAAACGTAAAAGCACTGTTGAAGTCATTGAAGTAGGTAGACATCGAAATGAATTAGGCAAATCTTGATTCAAACAAGAAAATAGCTTCAAAAGGTCTCGAAAGTTTAATGGAATCGAACAGGCCCCGGCCGAAGTAGTCGGAAGTTTGCGCGGGTGACAAATTGGGCACTTGACCCGCGCGCCGGCCGAGCCTCCCGCTGCTTGTTTCTCGAGGACCGTAATAAGTTTAACTTAAAGTAAACTATATTCCATTCCCTCTAATTTGCCGTCGCGCTACGCTCCTGCGATACTTTTTACAGTCTCAAATTAACATTTCTATTTATTCCGGTAAAAGTAATCCCAGGTGCTATATAATTCAACGATGCAGCTATGATTTCACCTGACGGTCTTATTAGTGTTAGGATCGCTAATTCGTTTGATTTAATATTAATGTTGAATGGTGCTACTTAGGACGGAAAGGTATTAAAGGCGTATTTGTGGATGCAATATTATTTCGTAAGAGGAGATGGAATCTCGAGTCCGGAGTCTTGCTTGAAAATTGAAACCTCCTCGGAGATTCGCTGTAATTTAATTTTTACGATGCCGTATTGTTAGAGCTTCCCAGAAGCGGTGTTTGCTGTTAAAACTCAAAGCAGTCTGCTTTGACTATTATTGTAATGCTCTCGCTTGAATTAAACAACGACTTTCGAACTGTTCGGAGTACGTATATACAAACTGTGTAGGTAATGTTTATTCTGTTAATGCGATACGTTGTTATTGAAGCTAATTGGACTCAATATGTTATTATTAGGCCATGTCATGGAATCTTTGTGTATTTAGCCGATGATTATTTACGAATTTCGAATTGTATTTTGTGTTGGGTACTCATATTTGGCTTATTGTATTTATTAATATAACAATGTTATCGTTTTCGGGCGATTTTCGACGTAGTTATTGTCAGTTGCGTAAGTATTAGAATGGAACCGGTTTACTTTGATGTTGAGGTTGTACTATCCATATTGTTTGTGATTTACTATTCCACAAAATGCTGACATTACTCTATATTCCGTTTATTTGCGATATCTTTGTAGCGAATTTTTGAAACATACATAGGTACGAGTACTATAATTTATTGTTTATCTACGAACTTTCTGCTGTGTATTATTATCTAAGTTCTTTGTACTTATTATATTTCACCAGTCACTTTATACACGTTGCCGTGTTAATTTCTTGCTCTTAAGCCTGGCCGCATACATCAGTTTTCCTGATCAGGAATCCTGATCCGTTTTCTATCCGTACACAGTGAATACATACAAATGTGTGTGCAAATCACACACATTTCCCGTACAAATTTCGAAAAACGGATCAGGATTCCTGATCAGGAAAACTGATGTATGCGGCCAGGCTAAAGGTAACTTTTTTTTTTTGACATTCTTCTATTTCATTTGACGGGCTGTCCATTATAATATTGTAAAGCGGTAGGTATATGAAATGTATTTTTAGAAGAAAATCATAAGCATAACCCTTTGACAATGATGCTCACTGGGCTTGATTTTTACGTGTCAATAAATAAATACTTTTGATATACTTACTTATAAAGAGGGATACAATAAATAAATTTGAAATCAGATATAAGATAAATTTACACAAAACTGGATTTACATTATGAATGATATTAGATACAAATAAAAAAATATCCAAGATCAAATAAACAAAATCAAGCATGTTATTCGAGTTATCAAAACCGATTTTTTTTTTACATTCATGCTATGAATTTAAATAAACAGCGTAAGTAAAAATCTGCAGCTGTAAGCATATTCATAAACTTTTAACCGCTCATAAAAACGTCGTCGTTCGAGATCAAATCCGACATTGTGCTCAAACACACTGCGAGCCTAGCGCGGTGGCGGCGGCGGGCGCGATAATATTGAACGTATGAAATCGCCGCTCGTGGCCATACTGAAGTGACTAAGGCGGGGGCCTAGCGCGATGGCTACAAGCGATTTTGCGAGCTTAGGCGTTGCTAGGCAACAACAGATATAACGCGTGGGTGGCAGGTGTAGCAAACCATTTCGGTCTTACAGTCAGCGCCATCTAGTTATCAGGATATGCACTAAAATACTACCGTAAGAGGTATTTGTAAATATTTAAATTATTTTTACTGTACTTGACTAGAATCATGTAGAATGGTTGATAATTTACTTGTACACAATCCTGAACAACCTGTAAAACATTTTAAAATGAATTTCTTTAAACAAGATTTATAGAAACTACTTTGTACCACCGGTTTGCAACACCTGAAGTCGCCGCTACAAAAACAAAATGCTTGATCGGCAGTGTGGACACAGATCGCGCCCGCCGCCGCGCCCGCCATCGCGCCCGCCGCCGCCGTCGCGCTAGGCTTCCAGTGTGGACACACACATTGTCGTGTCGTGAGTGCGAGTGGAATGTTCTCGATTCCTTGCTCGCGAGAGTTTTAAACATCCCAGTCCGGAAGGCACTTGAGTGCTCATAAAACACTCATACCAGTATCCGTATAGATTCATGTCTACTTGTGTTATTTGCCTCACTCGGGGTAACTTGATACCAGATTTATTGCATCGTCAATAATATTTGCGCGGTTAACCCTAGCTTGATAAAAAGTAATGTTTTTTCCTTGTTTTGAATTTTTAACACGATCTAGAAGAACAAAACATTTTAAAAGTTTGCTCAAATATTTTTCGAAAATTTCAATAATTAAGTCGTTTGCAATTTATTGTAATTACTATTTATTATAATGGCGAAAATCGAGTCATATTAAGTTTCCAAATAAAACTATGAATTAATTTTCTTTAAACACAGTTTCGTAGCGAGATGGATTGGTATTTTCTCAGCAAAGACTGATAAGGAAAAACATCATAAACGAAGCTCATGATGTTAGCACAATATCTAAAATAATAGATTACATCAAGTAGTGCGCAGTTATAAATAGTTGAGAGACATTATTCAAGTAACAAGCGAGTGTGCGATACGTCACACTAAGTTGGAACACTTTAAAGTTTTTCCGCGTAGCTCGGTGCAGATCCGTCCGCGGAGAAAGCGGGATAAATGATTGATGGCGGACCTCCAAGTATAAACTCGATTATCCGTTGAGACGCGAACAACTTACAAGTTTTGTGTAACGATGGATCAGGATTATTTGAAACTTTCCCCCACGGGAAAAAAATCGACTCATGACAATCATATTTGAGTTGAATATCAATGACAATGGCGTTTTGCTAAAGGTTATATATATGTAAGATAATAAGTTACGATGTCAGTGTCCTAGCAATGTGTTTTAAATTAATTAAAGTGACATTACGTTTGAACTTTGCCCTCTAATTACTTCTATCTACTTGGATATCTTAAAAGAAGCTCCGCTCATTAAAAAGATATTGTGTTCGTAAAATTTTAAGTATCTGATTTTGAATAAAAACCGTCTCGGGAGGTACTAATCAGAGCACATTGACGGCCTGAATAAATATGAAAGTTTCTTACGATTGAAAATCTGAAAATTTGATCACTTTTCAAAATTAGTAACAGAATGCGCACTAATGACGAGGTGGGGTGAAAACATAAAATCGAGTAGGTTTTGCTCCAACTTTGCTGAATTATTAAATTTTCCAATTTTCGGCGCGGGCTTGTACCTAATAACATTTGTAACTAGTAACACAGTACGAGTATATTGGAATTTTATTGGCAGTATATTTCGGCTTTTTATAGATGCTACAGGGGTACCTTTAAATTAACGTTGATAGTCTGTATTTAGTAGGGTGAGATAAAAGTTATATTTTAAAATCAAAATTGCCCATTGGCCAGAACTAATCACGGTTTATTTATGTTTAGGTAACATTATTAAATAGGCTTATCTATTACTTAAATAAAATCAGTACAAAAACAAACAAAGGAGGGATAAAGCAATCTCCTTAAAACTCTCTCCAGACTTCACGGTGTATCAAAGGGATACTGTTGAATGTTTACAAATAGTTCTGTCTAAATATTTAATAACAGTAATCCCGTCTAAGGGTTTAAAATGACCGAAGCCGTGGCGGTGCTCATCCGCACTTCAATATTAGTTTGTTCTAGAGGGACGGCGGCGGCAGCGTACGACGAAGCAAAATTGTTTCGCCGTTTATTATTCCGAGTTTTAATCAAGAAAGAAACTCGTGTAGACGGCGACGTCTGGGAAATATCCGAGATGTCGCCACTGTGATCCACCCCGTCCACATTAATCGTGTGTAAAATATCCAGCAAAAAGCTCATTACGAGCTCACTCGTTTCTCTTTCTGCGCTGGACTGTGTTTACGACCAACTTTGTGGTAGTTACACTAACTGCAGACAGTTGCGACAATATAATAGCCAGCGGTGTAACAAACACCCTTAACATAGTGTTTATTATGAAAATTTCTTTGTTGAAATGAACGGAAGAAAGTTCCGTGGTTATTGCTCTTATTACTTTTGTGATAACATAAAGCACTTGGCTTTATGTTATCACTTTTGTTTATTGGTAACATAAGATCTGCTGTAGAAAATAAATGTGTAGCCATGTCTTCGAAGATCGTTGTATGTGGGTAAAATAACAAGCAATACCAAAAATAAATTGCATATTTTGATAGAGCGTGTGGCGCGTCACTCAGGTGGAAACTAGAAATGTTCGCATTCATACTATTCGTAGGGGTGGCGGTGTCTCGACGCACACCAGCGCGCCCTACTGTCGCTCACAAATGCGATTTATTCGGGCTACTTTGCAGACTCCATTTTGTTATGTTTCGTATTCGGTAAACTAATTCGGCGTAAAGTGCAAAGGGGATTGCTCATATATTGCCAATGTCAATATATTCACACATCTAGTATTTTGGATAGAAACAATACGTTTATGTAAGTATTTGGGTATATCTGTTCTATTTCTGGTAATGACAAAAATCAATAGCTCCGTATCTATTCCGGTCATGTCGCACAACAAAGTATCAGCCGGTTGCGCTACTCTCATTTACACTTAATCCTATTTGATATATTGGGCCATTACGAGCGCTGTCCCGCTCGCTACTTGTTTGCTCAGATTGTAAGAAAATACCAAGTAACGATGCCAGTATACCTTTATAGTCGGACAATCGAGCTGATATCAACGACGGCTGTATCAACCAAACGACGTTCACAAAAACGGGAATGCTCATCTCAGCGCCAATGATCAGGAACAATGTCGCTCCATGTATACGTAATATAAGGAATTTACACATAAATTGAAGATACGAAAATAATATTGATTGATAACCCAATTTATGATGTTCCCGAACTGGAATGTGTGTCGTTCCCGGAGAGTGCCGCATCTGAATGACAGTTTATCATACATTCTTCTGGGCGCCGTTTCGTGTAACTTGAACAAATTGGATCGCACTTATCGGAAATATAATACGTATCACAGCTAAGTGCAAGGTACTGGCAGCGAAGTGCGCACTGCACGTCTTTGATATAAACGCTTCACTTACTTGCAACATGATATAAATTGTGTTTCTATTTTGAACTGAACACTTTTTTCCGAGTCCATGTCTAGCTCTTGTGATTCTCGGTTGTGTTACTATTTACGAGAAAGATGGATGAACATTAGGGTTACCAACTTTTGTGCTAGAAAATGAAAGTCTAAGAGAGGTAGTCGTAGACATTTCTGCACGACCTGTTTTTATAGTCTTAAAGTTTCGCAGACAATTTACGTTAGTATTTAAAAGTCTTGAGTATAAATTTCTGAAAAATACTGCCGGAGGGTGAGTTGATTCTCTCCCGAAATAATTTTATGTTTTAATCTACTTATAAAATATTTTCCAACTCAAAAGAGGAGCTCCAATGTTATCAAACAATATGACTTAAAAAAACACATAGATAAGTACATTTCCAAAGTATTTCAGAAAGTAATAAACCAATTCCAAAAATTTACCATTCAATAAAAGTAAATAACGAATCTCACTGTCGTGGCACAGATAGAATTCCGAAAAAATAAATCTCAATACGCGTTATCAAGTTCCGGTATCAATCTATTTTGTTTGCACGCTTCTCTTAATAAAGGGGAGAGAGACTTTGACTATAAAAAGGAGACTTTAAAAGGGAGAGTTCGGTTTTAAACGTGATACATTATGAAAGTGGCGTTGCTTTAGAGCTTTCTTCGGTATCGAGCCGCGGATAATGATTGATGTGCCGCCGCGTCTCACGCTACCACGTCACACTTTCACTTTGCTACGCCGAAAATATTTTACACATTCCGTGCCAAATGTCGGGTGAAATGAAAACTGACTCGGTGATGCACACTAATTGTTATTTATTATTTTTCTTTGTGGCTTATCTTACTTATTCGTACTTGAAAGTGCACTGTGACTTTGTTATTTCAAAAAAAACGGATTACCGAAAAATCTTTCTCGTAAATACAATTTAAATCTGTTGAAGATGTAATAAAAATCAGAAACCTTACAAGTTGTCACGTGTGACGTCTAGACATTCCAACTGCACGTTTACAAATCAATGAACTACAAAAATACACCTTCAAACTTTTGTTATGCTATGTACTTTAATAAGGTTGGCTACTCGCGCGTCCCTATCGGGTGCGTTCGTCCGTCTGTTGCTGCAAACTCATAACATCATAAATACGATTCGAAGAGAAAGTTTTCTGACAGGAATCCGTGTCTGTTTGTACATCATTTCCTTATTTCAAAATATTCAAATGCAGGGTGGATCTCGGTGCGAGTAGATATATCACACTGTTAGATTCAGCTTTGAGGAAAACTTTAAAGAGCCGCAAAGGTTCATTTGAATGGAACTTGGTGTATAATTTGCATACTTATTTACATTATCTCTGCAGCACACAAGTGGGGCCCTTTCATTATCAAATTCGCAACACAGGGGCGGCGGGCGGTGCGCGCACTCTGAATACAAACTCCAACTTGAAAGTGATTATCACCAAATTCCATGCAAAAAATGTCACCCGATTAGCGATGTATTAAAACTAGCAGTGAGGCGACTAAAGAAATCTATAGAGAAGATATAAGCAAACAAAAATGAAGTTTATTTTCGGAATACGTTTTTATCGCAGACAAAAATGAACTGCAAATAAAACATAAAGCAAGCAAAAAGATATCCCTTCTGAAAACTTTTAAAAATAATATAAAGGACTTAGCGAAAGAAATATTTTATTTTTAGGATATCAAATAGCAATTTGCCATAACGAATCAAAAGGTCTACGAACTCTCGTAGCGGGGCTACGAGTGCTACGAGTTGTCTGCTACGGTGTATTATAAAGTCAGAATAGTGAGAGTGAAGGCTAACGAAGCTTTTTCTCAAATTGAGATGCAATTTCATCCATTTTTTGTGAGTTTAAGTTGAGGGTCGTGGACGTGGAGATAATTAAATTCAACCCTTTACTGTGCAAAGCAAAGGAAAGTCTCGTAAATTAGAAAACTAAACTGCGGATCTCACCCCGGGATTCAATTAGCTGCTAATCATATCTGGAGGGTGTGAGCAGATCGATCGGGGCTACCCTTTCGTATACATCGGCTTGTACATGATGTGACTCCCAATAAGAGGTTTTTTTTATAACATAAGTAGTTATTTATGGATACTTAGACATACACGTTTTGTTGTGGAACTTTTAAGACTTCATCACGTTTATTTATCAAACATAGCGCAGTAAATTCTTTCAAAGAAAAATGCAGTACCGATATCAGTGGTTGAACAGAGCAGCACCTGCATGTAGCGACTATCAAATAAATGTACCGAAGTATAGGGTTCATAAAAGTATCTTTGTTGCTGCGAGTACATCCGGAAACGACACCAATAGCGAATGCACTTCAACGGGCTCACATTTCCGATCCCTTTTCAACCGCCTCTCGAGCGCAGGGCTTCTTTCATAGCTATCTGTCGCTTTTCTGCAGAATTTTACCAACTCGTTCAACCATGAACTTGCATTGCACTCGTGTCACGCTGTATTGCAAACTTAATATCGCGGCAGTAATGCGCGATTTGAAACGAAAACTTTAAGTACTGCACTCCCACGTCGTTTTTATTTTATTTTAAACTGTAACGTATGAGTGAATAGAGTTTGTAATGAATTCAGTTCCATTACTCGAGTAGCTGTACTGTAAACACGTCACACGGTGCACGGTGACGAAGCACAGGAGGCGAACTATTTAGCTGCTGCAAATAGTTGAAAAGGAACGTATTGTTATCTCACGTCGTCGCCCAAGAATGTGAACGGCAGAAAGTTAAGCGACGATTATACCACGCAAACTATCACGGAACACCAAACTATTGACCTGAACTCCAACATAGACAGCTTTTAATATCATGAAATTGCCTCGACATCATTTAGTCGCTGCAAATATTACTTTAATCCCACAGCAATAAAGTTTAAGCGTCTGAGCTTGCGGGGAATGCAATAAAACCTTTTGAAATTAAAAGCGTGCTTGCGAAATCTCTGTCGTTTCTTTCTAACCAAGGTCAGGCGGCGTATGAGTCGAGTGTTGTCTCTATTGCGTGAGCGTCGCGTTTTGTATTGCGAAGGCGGCTGCAAGACGACGCCGATGAAAATTCTTCGTACCTCAGTGTTATCTTATGAGGCAGGTTTACGTTTAATATTATGTTATCATGTCAGAAATAAAACGATAGCTGAGGGTGGCTTTAATATAGTTTATGAACTACGAATTCAAATATAATGTTGTCTCATGCGAGGATGTATTAACGCCTTCACTCGCTTAATATCCTACCTAAAAGCTTAAAATTTTGCCTTCAGTCTAGTGACTAGTAATATTATTTGATTATTCTAACTTACTTATCGAAGACAATTTATAAACGTTTCAATCGAATTTCAATCCCAACACTAAAATAAAATTCAATCACTGTAAAACCTTTTCTGTAATCGCAGCTACTGTCATCAATCAAGTAGGCTTGCTTTGATAATAGAACTTTCCAAAGTCACGTCTATCCGCAATATATTTTACCAGACTGACAAAACCTAGCTTCGGAGTCCTTAACAGTCCTTTTTTTTACGGCGACTATCCCCCTGAATGGCTCACCCGAGGGTGGGGTTGTCGTCCCTGTAAAAGCAGGTTTATGACTGACACGTGGCGAGCCGAAAGATGTCGACCGAGCCTACCATATTGATCACACTAAAAACTCACAAAACTTAGACGTTCGGCCATGTGTGGAGCACGAATGTGGCTGTTTGCTGAACTGTTGGAACATTGAGAGGTTTCGTACTCTGAATAGTGTTTCATGATTTATGTTACCTACAGATGTTTGCAGAAATAAGCTTGAATATTTTATGAATTTAAGTAATCGTTAGATACATGATATATTATTTGAAAACTCTTAATAAAAACACAGATTTTGATAAAATTTATTTATATAACAGTTATTTTGCCGAACAAATATTTTATATTCAAGAGAAATGAGGTAAATTTATTCAAGAGAGTGTATTTTATTTTATTTCAGGGATATTTACTTATAATAAGTACGGTCAAACCAGGTTTATTTGATGCAATAACTTCGTACTTATATGATAACTGTATCTCATTCTTTTCTTTATATTGTCTTCTGCGAGTATTGCTATTGTCTGACTTCTTTTATATTTATCGGAGTCTACGGTCTAATTGACATTTTTTCACATTTCATTAAGTTCCACGTTGTCTGAGTACCCACTGTTACATTATTAGACGTCTTCGTTATTAAGCAGTGAGTGGGTTCTTGAGAACGTTCTTAATTAAGTGGGTTAGTGCCGCAGGTGTTGTTTGTAAAGCTTATAAACGTAAATAGTAATAAAATTTTCAATTTTCCCAACGACAGAATATGCTGTAAAACATTTTCGAACATAAAAATTAATGGTCGATCGAAAAACATAAGTACAACAAGCCGCACGGCCAATTTAGTAATAATACCGAATCCATCACGCTATCGCGGACCGGTGAAAAAAACCTATTGGTTAAGTTTTTCCTGTTATGATATTAAATGCGTTGCGCTATATTTGTCAACAGCCAAGAGTGATGGATCGTTTATAATTTATTTCTTCGTATGGATGCCACCCGCTTTACAAGCAGCGTCAGCAAAATTGGCTCCTTGGGGACTTTTTCTCCAATTATCGGTGAACGTCGGGGTCGGCATTGTTGATCGGTATAAAATACGATACGAAAACCTGTCTTTGTGCGCACCGAAAGTATATTAAAGCGATAAGGGTAAACAAATTGCAATACTTGTGGGCCTTATTACCCGTCACATCAATCATAGAACCCCAGAAGTATACGGTTACGTTGCTAACGTTTCATTTCGAGTATCTCAATCGTGGGGCCTCCGTGTACCTATGTTGTGGGCGGTGATTTTAATAGGTCCTTGAGATGTATACCTGTGTATTTATAAGCATCACATATAACTATACAGATAACATCTAGGTTTATGCTCTACAAGAGGGTCATCAAGGTGCCGCGTGGCAACATAGCTATAGCCCGTTACAGTCCTATCATTTTCTCAGAGAGGAGGCCTGTGTCCCAGCAGTGGGAACTATAGGTATAAGTTGATTATGCTGAGTTGTCTGTAAAAAAATATAATAATAAATCAGTGGTGTTAGTACTGCTTGTGGAACTCTCCAAGTGATTCTTTTGTCGCCTATATAGAGAAGTATTTCAAGTGTCGACGTCTGTCGTCTGACCGCTGCAAGTCAAGGAAATTAGGTTTTCGCCGGTTGATGTTATCAGTGGCCAGGTGGATGTGTCTGCCTTAGTTATCTTAGGTGATGGTCTCGCTGAATAAACTTTTCAAATCTTACCTACAAATGACTTTATTCTCGAGATACTAAAGTTAACTTAACGTTTAGAAAGTAAAAGTGTTAGATAGTCATATTTACGAGTATATGAAGTAAATGAAAAAGGAAAACAAAAAATATCGAGCTTAAAATATTGTATAAAAGTAACCTATCCAGACACAACAGAAAAAACGACGAAAAGAAAACTCTATTAATATCGCGTTTAATCACGGACGCCACCCACAACAAAAAGACAGGAGAAGACTTTATGAGCAACCTGTTTACAGTAGCAAATAAAAAAAAAAAATGTAATCGACGGCGTGACGTCACAGGCCAGTGAGCCGGAGCGAGCAGAGCGCCCGCCGCCGCCCGCAACGCACCGCAAATACGACAGATAGCCTCGTCCGGAAATTCAATCAGCTAGCACGGAGATTCGATCAAGATTGGGGTAATTAAAATACCTAACTTTTTACCTAAACACACCTTTATGAACCTTATATACCCAACACAGATTTTCACGTACAAACCGGAAGTAATTCAGTTTCATTTACGATTTCGATTCCAACTTTGATATCGATATGATTGTCAATGTCGTTGAGTGCTGAAAAAGGTTTTATTACGTACTCGTAACACGTTAGAGAATATAGACGGATTTGACTTTTAATTACGATGAAGTTATCCCACACGGGTCCGATAGTTAAAAGGGAACGTGAGACCGAGGTGGCTCTCGACTTATTTATTGTCCACTATAGAAATTCAATATGGAGTCGATCCGACGACCCGGTAGATGGTAATTAAAAATACGTCACTCGCAGCCGACCTTTCAATTCGTGCATATGTCGAAATTCGGAATGAATCATTTCCCGTTTATATTTCTACGTTACCGTCGAAGCCGACTCCTATTTATTGTTAGCTGATGGGAAAATACCGCGGCTTTTTGTTAACTGCGGTTTACGAATATAAATTGTCGATAGGTGTCGCCATTGATGTCAACATCCTGTATGTTCCATCTCGTGTATTGGGTGCACTAGCTGTGCTATTATTGTTGTCAATGATCAAATACGATGCTGCGGCACCTAATCAGTTTGATTACTCGTCTTGTTTGCTTGTTGGCCAACTGGCTGGTCTGTTAATACTATAAACGATGGTTTATTACGACAAATTTTGGCATTGAGGTTGTTCTGAAATATGGAATAGATAGGCAATAAGGCCACATAAGTTATATTCAGCGTTGATTAACAGTATTGTATGATAATAACATCTAAACGTAACTTACAATCACATAAAATTTGAATGTAATATAGTTGATATGATATTCTTTCTGAATACAATAAACTCACAGGAAAGCCGGAGAACCCTTACAAATTCGCGAACGATTGCAATTGCAAGGGGCGGAAATTCGATGATTTGATCAATAGGGATGGGTGGGTGTTCCCGGTGTTCCGTGTTAGTTATCAGGGCACTTTGGGCGCGGACAGGCAACTGATGCTAGCTGGCTTTAATATTGGACCTATACATACGGTATTTTGTGTGATTTGATTTTGAGAAGTCTCTTTAGAAAATATTGAAAGGAATAACTTTACCTTTCACTACTTGTGTAAACGAGGTTAAATGTATATGTCGTAGGTTTTACATCAAATTAGGTTTTTGATCAAACAACGGATGATGTTATAATAACAAGACGATTTTATCATTTCCCTAAACAAATCTAGTGATTTGATCAAATCCCTAAACTGGTTCAGTGAAATGACAAACATTCTTTTCTGTGGTATTTTAAAACTAAACTAAATCTAGTAAAATATTAGAAAACGTCGACGGAGCACCGCTTCGCGAGGTATTCCACGAAGCACACCCAAAAGAAGCACACCCAGACGAAGCCCACCTAAAGTATTCCACTTAGCCCACCCGTAGGTGGGTTTCTAAATAAAAATTTAAAATAATTAATTTCCTATTCCACGAAGCACAGCTACGAATATCGCATTGCATAGTGCGGGGACTAAGAAATAAAAATGTCGATAGGAGAAAATATTTATTATTTAAAAGACATAGCATCTTTCAGTTTCATTATAATAATGTGTCACAATATTTCGACACCTCCTACGTATGTTATCATAACTAACAAATTAGCGAAAATTACATTTTTAGATTTACAACTACTTTATAACATAGATTATCGTATGATCTAATTAAAAAAATATATTTGCAATAGAACCGAAGATACTGAGACTGCATACTATCGCAAGTTCATCTTTAGCGTAGTAAAATATTGTATGGTGCAGTTAGTGCACCGTACGCGGGGCGCGAGGGGCCGCTGCCCCGCGCGACCCAATAGTAAGTATTAGTACCGATTGAATACGCGGGAGTGGTGTATATTCGTTGTCGAGCGCTGTGATCGTCGATTTTTTTAAATTTTGTTGTGATTGATTGACTTAGTAAGATACTATAGCTGTAAACCATGTCATCTAGGTCGAAACGAATGATTGTTGCAGTAATTCGACCGTTAAAACAATATGAAACGTTTGATTCTCATGAAATGGCAAACGCTAATTCTTCAATTTGTAGTGATGATTTGTGTACCTCCAACCCTTTTGTGGAAGATACTACAAGGATAGAAGATAAGTGACACGTTTTACAATATTAATAACGAATAAATGAAATAATTGCGTAAATAACATGAAATGGTTTAATACCCATAGTGAAATATCGTAAATATAACTTACGATAATATACATCGAATTAAGATACTTCTCAAATATCGTAAGTAAATAGTTACGATACTTTACTATGGAAAAAAAATATAATTTTGTTCTGTATTTCTACTTACGATAGTTTTCGTTGGAATTTCTTTCTCTTTTTATATCCTATGTTGCACTTGAGACATTTTACTTCGATATGAAACGTAATTTACCATAGTATTCTTTTGAAAAAAATTTAATAATAAGATATTCTTGTTTTTATTTTAAAGTGTCGCCGCTGCCTTTTGACGGAGATAGTGATGAGATAAACTAATTAATGGATTTGTTAACAGAGTCAGATGAAATACGGCATATAGTATTTCATTCACGGAACAAAGTGACAGTGTATTGATACAATAATAGCTTGTCTTACGTTTCTACCTAAAGTTTAAAAGTCCTACCTAATTAATTTACAAGTAGTAATTTGATGTATGGAATTAATAAAGCTTATTCATTCATTAAATTTGATGTAGCTTTCCTATATTTTTGTTTGAGTGTGAATCAATCGATACTAATATTATAAACTAATGCCAAAGCTATTGTGTCTGTCTGTTACGCTTTCATGGCTAAACGCTTAAACTAATTTTGATGATATTTTATATTGAGGTATCTTGAACCCTAAGGAAGGACATAGGTTACTTTTTGCGACATACCACGCAATCAAAGCTGCGAGCAGAAGTTAGTATTATTGTAAAACTTTTTATTCTTTATTTTAGACCTCGGTGAAGAATCTCCATCAGCTGTTGAGAATATAACACAACATCCATCTCCGGACTGCACAATAAATCATCAGGATTTTGATTGTGAAAACCACTTTTGTCCCTGGTTTGTTGAAAAAATATTCCGCCATTACATTCTGTTGAGTCAACTTTTACTGATTTAATTTATACTCCGCAAGCGAACACGCCTCTATCTTCGATGTCAGAAGCGACACCACAAGCTTCCAGAAAACGGAAGGCCAAACCGAGAAAGGACAAGGGAAATATCAGACTTCGCCATGTTGCCGAATGGAAAGACAACAAAAGGAAAATGCTAAGAAACTTGGGCAAGCAGTATATGAGTCGTGATGGTACTGTAAGGCATGTTAAAACTTTGGGTCTTATGTGTCCCATGAACTTTATTCTAAAATGTACAACAAAAATAAGTGATGATGAAAGAATATTGCTTTTCAATAGGTTTTGGGATTTAGGGATTTGGGATTTAGGGGAATTGAAAAGCAATGGGCTTTTATGGCAAACTTTGTTGTCAAACAAAAAAAATGAAGGGTTTAACTGACATGGAATCTAGGTGTAAGTTTACTTTAATTTATAAACTGCCAAGGGCTGTTGTAGAAGAGGAGACTATTTAACTGTGTGCAAAAAGACGTTTCTAAACACATTTTCATTAAGTGAACAGTTTGTATATACATATTAAGAAAAAAAAGATAACATAAGTGGCTTGATACAAGCGGATCTACAAGGGCGTCATTCTAATCATCGCAAAGTAATAACTGAGGATGTTATTAAAAGTGTATGTGATCACATAAAATCCCTTAAACCTGTATAATCTCACTACACTCACCAAAGAAGTAGTAAACTTTACCTTGACGGAGACCTGAAGTTTCATTGCTTGTTTGATTTATATAATGAATGGTTTGACGCTCTTGCATAATCGTCAAAAGCTAGTTCTGAACGTCAATATCACGATATTATGAATGAATACTTTAAGCTTAGTTTTCATGTTCCTAAAAGGATCAATTTTTTTTTTTTTTTTTAACAATTTTGTGTTCTTTTATTTTACTGTTAAATACATCGAACATAAAATGTACTATCAATGTAATAAGTGTCATATTTATAAAAACATATCTAGTCCGACACAATCTGAAACCCAATTGCATGAAGCACACACTAAAAATAAAGAAGTAGCTCGCAAGAAGAAGTCGACAGATAAAGAACTTGCCAAAGTATCAGACGGTAGCATAATGACGGGGCCCCCTCTTTAGAGGGCCAAAGCCTGCCGGGGTCGCGGGACTTATACCATTACCGTGACCCCGGAACATAAAGGGCTATTGAAGGACACCGTGGATTTTGATTTTACCACGCAAAAAAAAAAAAAGTATCAGACGGTAAAATACTAGTCGCCACTTTCGACTTTCAAAAAGTTCTTACGGCTCCATACGGTAATATAAGTATCCTTTATTATAAACGGAAGCTTTTAGTATTTAATTTTACAGTTTTTAATATGGCTGACCAAGAATGTACTTGTTTCATGTGGCATGAGGGGCAAGGGAGACGCGGGGAAAACGAAGTGGCTAGTTGCTTATATATAAGTAAATCTCCAAATGGAAATGGATCAAGGTACAAATTGTTAATTAAATGAATGCTACTATAATAAAAACCTAATTTAGCGAAAATACCATTGATAAACATTTTAAATTTTTGTTTTTGTCGAACAGAGATTGATTATTTGGATTACGAAATACAACAGTATGTTTCAGAATAATAGATGTGATGTTTTATTTCAATTTTACCCGTAAAAATACCACTTACGATACGAATTAACATTTTTGTTCCATTGTATATTATGGTAACTGTAACCTACGCCACATTATCATTTTATTAGTTCCAAAGTAAGTTATCGTAAGTGCAACATACACTACTTAATCCTACGCAAATATCGACGTAAAGTATAGTAAGTACTACATACAACCAAATACCACTGATATTTTCCATAGTAAAAAATCGTAAGTGACTTTTAAGAAATTCTAATAACAATTTCAATAATCCTTTTTGAAGGTAACATTCCACTCCTAAAAATATATCTGTGTGCCAATTTTGGTTTCTATATGAGCTTATTTGACTTTACTATCATCAATAAACTGATTGCATACCTTTGAATTGCGATACTGTAAAGTTGATCAAATACAGTTTTTTTTTTTTTTTTTTTTTTTTTAGGGTGGCAAAATCATCAAATGAGTCCTCCCGCCCTGGGTGGGGCGGAAGGGACTGTCAGACTCTTACTGACTAAAATCCACCCGTGTTCCTTCGGATGCCCTTTACGTTCCGGGGCCACGGTATCCTGGATTAAGAAAAAATCCGCGACCCCGGCAGGCATTTGGCCCCATAAGGGGCCCCGTCGGTGACGCGTGAAACACGACACGCCACCGACCCGGGCTTGGTCCCTGGTCGGACGGCGAGCTTACCCATTACTCACCGTCCGCAAGCCCGCTCCGCTGCTGTGCCCTCTGCTAATCAGAGGGACACGCATTGGAGCTTCCACCCGACAGGCTATTTGCATACGGGCAAAGAAACCCCCTTAGGCACACAGTGCCTAAGAAAGAGTTTTTGCCCGCATCCCAGGGCGCACCGGCCCGAAAAACTGGTCTTCCCCCCGGACGTATCCGAGAGGGAACTCCAGTCCACGGACGCACGTGGAGGTTACCTGTCTTAGCACCCCATCAAATACAGTTACGATATTATACGTAGGAAGTGTCGATTTGTCATTTTTTTTAGATGTCAGAAAATGCCATTTTACTGGATAATATAGTTTTACTAGGTTTACATTTTACTAGATTTAGTTTAGTTTTAAAATAACACCGAAAAGATTTTTTTTTAAATTTCTCTGAACCAGTTTAGGGATTTGATCAAATCACTAGATTTGTTTAGGGAAATGATAAAATCGTGTTGTTATTTTAACATCATCCGTTGTTTGATGGAAAAACTAGGTTTTTGATCAAAAACCTAATTTGATGAAAAACCTGCGACATATATAAAGAAAATAGGCTTTTGCTCAGTAGACAGAATAGTTCAAAAATCCTAAATAGCATCCGTAGACCGACACCAGAGTTCTTACAACAAAGGTC
This sequence comes from Agrotis exclamationis, assembly GCA_950005045.1. Lineage (NCBI taxonomy): Eukaryota > Metazoa > Arthropoda > Insecta > Lepidoptera > Noctuidae > Agrotis > Agrotis exclamationis. Next base: position 11,116,386 of record OX465425.1, on the reverse strand, counting down.
CTGTATCAATGTTGTAACATAATCATGCTCAATAACGAATCCTTTCAGATACAATACAATCCCTTTGTTAGAGTATCAAGATCTCCCGACCAGCCGATGTGAATTTAACGCTAGGTATATAACAATATCTATGATATTGATACCTCGCGCAATAATAGAGCATAATAATATTATCTAGAGCATTATTTCGTCACCGGATAGATGTCTTACTACTCACTGAACGGGAACGTCTATGTTTTGGTTTGTGAAATTAACTTAAGGATACACCCTAAAGGGGTATTTCCTGACTCCAAGGGGAGACATGCAGATTAATGGAGTTAATAAAACACATCCCTTAATTGTAGACAGTAATTTTGTGATTCAGTGTTTAATAACTGGTAGTTGTGTGAATGTATCTTAGTATACAAATTAAATTGAATACCCAAGATCATACCTAATATATCTATAAAACATGTTTTATAATATGACACAATTCCAAGAAACCTAAACCAGTTTAAGTTATTTTAATAGACTTAATTGTCACTGAACAATACCTAAGTCTAGACTACTTCAAAACTTGATTAAACCTAAAAGAAATGTGATACTAATCCCCAGACTTAATAGTGTGGTAGGTCACACGAGCTAGGTTGCGTGCAGGCAATAAGTTGGAGGTACTGAATGACCTGAAGGTAATACATTAGTGGGGGGCACATCTGGTCATCGCCGACGAGTGCTGCGACCTGATTTATTCTTCGTATCCATCACTGGGCCGCGTACAGCTGAGGCGTCTTGTCTCCCCTCTTTCACTTTAATCGTTCCGCACTTTTAGAATGACCCGCTGTCTCGTGGCTATCTGCTTAAATGTATTGCGTTTCGGCGGCTTTTTGTCTTTTGGGCAGTCGTTTAGAAATAGATAGGTGTGTCTGTTAAGAGAGTCTCCCGGGATTTAAGATTCCCGAGTGCTATTTTAACCTACAGCAATTTGAACCTTATTGATTTACTGAATACAATGTAGCCAATACAGACCGCGGTTTAAATTATCTTGAACCGGAAACAGAGAAGATGACTAGACAATATGCCTCAAAACATTCAAAATGAACGCAATAGCAAAATGAATAAATGTATGTTTCGTAGATTCACCTGTCCGATTAAATTCCCGGCGGCTAGCGCCCCAGTCTAATTTAGCGTTAGTGGCACAAATTCGTTTAACATTTAAATTATATTCTAGCTGCCGATTCAAACAACTGTGTCCTGAATTAATAATGTCGAAAATATTTAGTGGCACACAATTTCGCTAGATTTTCAGATTGCAATTTGCATGTTAAACGTCAATCCGACGGCGATGCGTCGGGCCCTATCGCTGAATATTAATGCGACTACGAGATTTTGTTTTACTTTGTGGAAATTCGATTATGATGCAAAGTAGGTGACAGTGCACAGAAACTAACGTATAGGCACACCTACCTACTACCCGCCCCTGTGGCCGGGTCGACCGCTATTCTAAGCCTGCCTCGACAAAGTCATACCTAAGTCTAATTTAGAATCTTCAACGATTTACGATAATCAGATGCGCTATTTTCAGTAATACACTTATCTAATATGAATTAAACGAGTTAATATTTCATTAGGTTGAGTCTGAAATCCATTATGAGAAAGTTTTAATCCGCCTGAGGTTGTTCCATGGTACCTACATATGTATAGCTTGGTGCACACACCGCTAATGTCGCCCTATTTACCCTCAAATCTCACGTGATGGATACTTTAATTGCATTAAATTTGCTGAATGAAAATATGAGATTAATTAACGTTTTATGTCATGTCGAGGCAACGTTTTTAATAGGCAGACAGATAGACGTTAATGCATGATGTCCGGGAAATGAAAGTGAAACATGCGATGTTTAAACTTTGTGAAGCTTATGGGAATAATGAAGTTAACTGAAATGAAGCATGACTATGATAGAGTGATAAGTATGTGTTTGCATTCTTTGAAATGGCTGCAGAACAGAGAAAATACTAAAGAAAGTCTAGGCAATACATGAGTTGCTCAGGTAGTCATAATTCAGCTTTGTTTGCTAGTCTCATAAAACATTCAGATCCAGAGTAAAAGCCCAAAGTTAGGCTTACCCTCGTGATATATGAACATAGTCTGAGCCCTATATATCTAGCACCTGGAATTGATCATACATTATATCCGTCACTTCTATTCCGTTCACATAAATGAAATAACACGAATAATTCCCTTATATTTATGTATACAGACGCGTGAAGGCCTTACAAAACCCTGTGGATGTTGAAATATTAGTATACAGGTTATTATCATATTCCTGAGGCATAGGTACGCATATCTCACGGTTGGCATATTAATGTTATAGCGGCCATACACCATACTGCCTATCGTACAATCGGCATGACGATCGATTTGATCAAATTGGCAGTTCGTCCATATACACCATACACCATACTGCCTATCGTCCAATCGGCATGACGATCGATTTGATCAAACTTCAAATCGGCAGCAGTGATGCCAGCTTAGCAACTTTATAGCTAGATCTAGCTATTATTCGGTGACCGACAGCTACAATTTTATAAAAGTTGTGGCTTAACTTTTTAGCTACTGTTTTACCGACTTGTTTTTTTACCGGTCTATCCCACTGGTGGGAATCAGTTGGTAATACAAGTGAAGGTCGGAAAACATTTGCTTATCGTTAAGCAAATGTTTTCCGACCTTCAAGCGATTTTCGACCTTATTGACATTTATGCAAACACCGGATTTTAATGAAGGAGCAATGTTAGCTAACGAGAATGTGAGAAAAAACAAACTAAATTTTAAATGTCAATAAGGTCGAAAATCGCTTGAACCAGTTTTTTCCACTCCACTCCACTGTAAAAAGTGTCGTGACAATTTTTTCCGCCTAGCCCCCTTTCGCAACGCGCCATAAGGAACTTCGTTCCAAAAAAATAAACGTTTCGAATTGAGAACCTCCTCCTTTTTTTTACGTCGGTTAAAAAGTAGCTACCGAATATTAGCTAGATCTAGCTATAAAGTTGCTAAGTTGGTATCACTGCTGCCGATTTGAAGTTTGATCATTCCGATTTGATCAAATCGATTTGATCAAATCGATTTGATCAAATCGATTTGATCAAATCGGCATGATCATGCCAATTTGATGGATTCCACGCCCACACACGGTCAAATCTAACTGATCAAATCGGCAGCGTCATGCCGATTGTACGATAGGCAGTATGGTGTATGGCCGCTATTAGATGAAATGTTGGCGCATGTATTGGCCAAACTTATTGGCTTGGCTTTGTGGAGTTTGTGTATGCTAGTTTTCCAATATAAGTAGGTTTTAATTTGATGACTATGATTTCTGTGTCGGTACCATATCAAATTTTTACTTTGTTCATCCAGTTAATACAATAGAAAGTTGTTAAACAACATTAGTACGTATTAAGTAGATAAATATTTGCAAAGTACCTAATTACATCTACAGTTAAAAGATCATCATATAACTCATAGTGAAAGTCTAGTAAATTATTCGTTCTATAATACGAAGCAAAATGAAAGCGTTTACTATAGCTAGGTGTGATTTTTTTCTCAAGAACACCCCTAAACTACCCGTAATGGTGTTTGCTCCTCGGAGGGAGAGGTCAACTACTATTTAATCTAGCGTGAATGATTTATTGATGTTTTGAAATACTTTAGATGAAGACACTGTGACCCCACGATAAAAAATAAATAAAGTCACATTTTAAATCTTTAGGAGAGCCAAGAAACATAAAGATTTTTTAATGTCTCCATTAAAGAATTAAATTAGTGGATATAATTAAAATTAATCACGGGTGTAAGACAGCCTGGACGCCGAAGCTTATAAAAGTGGATTTTTTGCGTGTTGATCAAAATATACGCTTCTCTTAATGAAATTACGGAAAAGTTTAACCACCTGTTCCGAGAGGGATGAACACGGCTCCTCGGCTCGCGGTGGATGGGGCGCGGGGATGACACCGGCTCTTGCCGAAATTTACCTACTTGCTTTAATTAGCCTTGTGTAGGCTTACGAGCGGTCATTTTTCTTGTTTAGCCGTAATTGATAAAGGGCGCGCTAGCCCGCGCCGACCACATCAAACGCTGCACCCAACATTCCCGTGTTTACATGTCAACCACAATTTATGGCCTCTCCAATAATACCCAAAGTGTGTTACCATTACTACTTACTTAGGTAGCTATTGTACTACATTAAATCATTTTTCAGTTAGTTTTTCAATTTGTCTAAAGTTTTCAACGTTTATATCGCTACTAGAGACACACATGATATCGTGTTTACGTACAAAATTTACATACAACCATGCTTTTAAGTGGATTGAATGAAAATATTAACAAATTGGCCTGCAGCTGGATTAAACAGTAAATTCTCATATCCTCGTATTAACATTTCCCCTTCGCTGAAGGGTGACTGGCCCTGTGGGTCTGCGAAGGGGATGCAACCTCAGCAATTGCGTTAAATCAGCAGCACTATTGGATTAATATGTTACCTACGTTACCGTTGTAGCTTCACTCTATTAAAATCGATGATCAAGTTTTACCGACAACTGTGTACGCTAGATACGCAAATAAATTTAGTTGTAAGTTTTCTCGGGGTGATCGATAAGGTCGAGTGATTTGATTTGGTCGTCGAAGGCCCGACTCGACGAGTTTCTTTTTGAGGGAGGCGCCCGCGCGCCCGTGCCTACAGAACTGTCGCAAGACCAATATTGCCAAGGAAATTAGTTTATGTAAAATGTAGAACAGGAACGAAAAATATCTAAAGGAAAAGTGTAGAGGGAATATTGAAATCAATTCAGTTTGCCTGTTACTCCTGCGTTATAAGAAGTCATCTTTCAGAAATAGAATTACAATGAAAGGAATCCGGGGACTTTTATTTTGGTAGATGGAATATAGAAAGTGAATTAGGGCGGTGAAGCTACTTTGGAAGATGTGAGTGTGACGTGAGCAGAGTTTATGCAAACGTTAACATCTACTTGGTGCGTTATTTGCATAAACAATTAAAATATCAATTGCTAGGTAATCGTTTCGGTGAACCAACAAATTTCAATTAAAGCTCTAACTGTGGATGTGGAAAATTCATGCCACATTCGAATTTAATTAAAATTTTCATACATAATAGATTTACTGGCACATATTTTAGCAGATGTGGGGTTCATTTAGCAATCTTTCTTTCAAATTATACTGCTGGAAGAGAAGTTTAAAGATACCTAGAACACTTTATTATTTTTACAAACACCACCTTTTTACGTGGATAATATGTAGGTTATTGTTTATTAATAAGCTGAAGGCACATAAAGGGCGGCACGTGGTTCATTATTTCAACATGCATAATAATAAGCTTTCACAAATAATGTGATGCGCTATTTGATCGGTTAATTTTCACGGACATGACTGAATAATTTAGCGAATTAAATATGTACTGTGGCATTATCGAATCGAGTAATGATATACGATGCATCAATTAATTGTTTATTTTATGTGTACCTACATATTGTTAATTATACAGTAATTATGAGATTCTAGCAAAAATATGGAATTTGGTTATCTTATCCTCCAGTCGAAAAGTCTATATAATAATATTATGCATTACTATGCCAAATACCCTTTAAAATAATAAGTACAACACACAAATGATTACAAAAATCTTATATTATTTTCTGGTGAAACTTATCTTGCAAAAAGGACAGTTGCATATGCTTTGCAACCAGGGTGTAAAGAGGAACATTCAAAAGCATGAACGTGGATGAAAGGAGTATGTTAAGGTTGTAGATAATGGCGTTTTGTAGTTTGTGCCTACTTCCATGGGAAAAAAACTTTTTTTTTTTAAAGTACCGACTTCAAAACAAATACAAAAAAGTTTAAAATAACTTTTCTTTCGGAAGTCGGTGGCAATAGTCAATGACACAACAAAACAAAGCCACCGACTTCCGAAAGAAAAGTTATTTTAAACTTTTTTGTATTTGTTTTGAAGTCGGTACTTTTAAAAAAAAAGTTTTTATTTTACCCTTTTTAGTTTGTTTATTACATATTCAACCCAAATTCTTGTAAAATACAAAATTTTCTTACATAATATATGCACTAATCTTGTAATCCGTCACAACATAAAAAAATCCATATCTCTAAAACTACTGAACCGATTTTGATGAAACTTGCAGTGTACCCTAAGTTGAACAATACCTAGTACAACAAAAAAAAGAATTACTTAAATCGAACTTATAGTTCCGGAGATATGCGTGCACAAACATAAAAACATACATACATACATACACTTATGAAATTTGGCACATTTGTTCAGACGCTGATATAGACTAACATATATGAAAACTGGGCAGTTCTGATAATATTACATACATACGGGTCGAATTGATAACCTCCTTTTTTTTGAAGTCGGTAAAAACCGTGAATAAATGTATGTATGGTAGCTATTTCATCTGATAGGATAACTAAGACATGCGATTGCAAGTCTAAAAAGACATTTATTTTTAATATTGCATTCCTATATAAAAAAAAAATACATGTGGCACTCGGAGACTGCCGCGGTGAAGCTATTGCATATTTTTTTTAATTTTTTTTTTTAATTAAAAGGATAAAATCGCCTATTACCGCGTATATTTAACGAGAATATAATTTATTTAAAATGTTTGTGTTAACTTCTTTGTTGTAGGAGAATTTTATAAGTAGGTTTCATTGTGAAAACGCCTTTTGTAGCTGGCCGTTTAGATTCAGTTATAAAAAGTAAATTGTTTTTATGACGGATATTTTTATGATTGCCGAAGTCTCCCGAACTAAAACGATGTTAGACGATGCGTGGTGTCAGGTTTTTTCCTTAGGTTTTTGGATTTTTTTTTATTCGGTCGCCGCGCCGCGCCGCGCTCAGAGCCCGCGATAAAAGCTATGCAATAGCTTAAAAAAGCTTGACATCTGAATTCAGTGTATTTATTAGTCGTGCATTAAGTTATGCAAAGTCGTGGCGGCCCGCCAAGACTCAAGGCTGCGTTCGGATGCAGCCGCTGTGCGTCCAATTATAACACAACCCTAAAATATTAAAGGATGCGTCTAGAATACAAATTACTCAAATAAATCAATACTTAGAAGTGCAGGAAAAAGTTCGGGCTTGCAGTGAAATATTAATTAAAGTTTGAAGACAGAATGTTGCTTGTCTCTTGTTTTGATTATGCAGATTTTAAGCCCCCTATTCCTAAAAGTTTACAAGCGCAATAAGCGTACAAAGACGCTGCGTAACTGAGGTTTACTTATTACAAATTTAAATTAATAAATAGTAACCAAAAGTAAATTGGTTATCCACATTTCAACATATTTACATATTTCTTTAAAACTAATTTTGTTTGTGGTTTGTTTGATACACAATGAAATTACTAGATTCAATCACAAACTGTATTATTATAGTATTTTTCTATGAACCTGAACTGATAGTGAAGTGAACGTTTTAATTAATTCTCCGTACCCTGTATTGGCACCTACGCTCACAGATTTCGGCTGGATCGCTTTCAGGCGCTATTAGATGCGGCTTGTCGCAAACTTGGATGAGGAAACTTCAGTGGTGTCCATTACACGTCTTATTACACGGCGCTGGGCTGTCATGTGCTAGCTCCTACCAATAATAGTGTGCCAATAAAACTGGCCTGGCGATATCGTGGCCATGTGAAGTGTAGTACCTTCGCTTGTAGATAATAACTTACAATATTACCTCATTTTCTGTCTAGACTATAATGATAATGGAATTGGGTAGCTATTACTGGGTATTGAATAGCTTTTCTTTCGTATTTCGTAAATTTGTGTAACCAGTTGTTCGTACGAGGAGTTGTTTATTCAGTAGATATTTAATTTCTGTTCATTTTCTATGTTTTGACATAGAAGTTGGTACATTTAGGTGTATGAAATAATAAGAGGAAGGAAGAACACGCACAAAGAGTTGTCGAATAAACATTTCCTATTATTGTTGTATGTCATAAAACTAATTATTTTGCCATTCTCTTTGAATAGAGTCTGAAATTCCAAAAGTAAACTCTTTATTACTCTGTACAGTCAAATTTCCATCACAATGAGAAAGACATTAATTCCTTTTCACTTTCTCTAAGACACATATTTTTCAAAGCCACATGATATCTTCAAATTAAAAAACAGCCCCGCAAACGTACTTGTTACGAGTACCAGCACCGCACACACAGTCATACATTAGAGAAATACGAAATAAAACGTGTAATATCCGAACGTAGCGGAATCAAACCGCCCCAGGAGAAATACTCCGCCATTACCCATGTGACGGGAACTTTGTAATTGGTTTTTTGTTTCTATGTAAATTTCCGTCCGGCTTGTGAGATTAAAGGCTTTTATTTAAGAAATGTTTGGCTTAAATGGCAGTATAATTTACTGTGATCTAATCCTTTTTATTACGCCTTAGAATGTTACGGTCAAACAGGTCAAATGCTACGATTTAGTTTCAGGATTTCCGGGACTGTAAATCCCTACAATTTGTTTGTTCCAGTAATGCCGTTTTAGAAATACCTATTGCATTTTTGATTTTATTATAATATACCAGGATGTCTATAATTAATTTTTTGCTGTTTTATGTTTTTTTTTTCTCTGCCTATACTTTCGCACGGGCAAAGGCCTCCCCCAAGTCCTTCCATGTGCTCTTGTCCAGAAAATGTAAATCAAACAATCAAATATAAAAAAATATTTTGTAGATAGATAGTTTTTAAAAAAAAAAGTATTTATTTATAGAGGGTCCAAAACGTTACCTTTGTCGAGGTAATAACCAATTATTAGTTCAACTAAATTAGCTAGTTATCTACTGAAGTGCTAATTTAATCTCATTACAAATAATAATAATCGAATTATAACGTGATAGTCATAATTGCTTTAATGGCGTTATCACAACAGTAGTTCAAATTACTAACCAAACAATTTCAAATTAGGTTACTTTATTGTTATAAAGTATTTTCATACCTTTAAATAAACTTTAGTACCTAAGCAAAGTTTTTTCTTTATACATATACTGTACCTACTCTGTAAATAAAATTAACTCAGAGTAATGTTGGTTTAACTTTTAAGCTCAAGAACTATGATTTTGCATATTTTTAACGGCAGAGAATATGCAACAAAATGCAAACTTGCAAAAGATAAGGGGGCTAAGAAGGCAGTCTGAAATTTAGGTACCTATAAGCAACATTTTAATCTGATGTGCTCTGCTAAAATTAACTGTTACGGGCCGAACAGTTTTTAAACGGTAGTTAAACTATTTGTTAAGCCTTATGGCTTATACGTTTTATAAACATTTGTTAAAAAAAAAAGTAAGAGATTTATAGAGTATTGATCAAATACCAATCCGCACTGGGCCCGCGTGGTAGATTACGGCCCACTCCCTCTCACAGAGAGGAGGCCTGTGTCCCAGCAGTGGGAACATTTATAGGCTGATAATGATGATGATGAATGATGATCAAATAACTGGCTCTAAGACTCAAAATATTTTCGCCATATTTACATAATTATTAATTACACAATAGTTAAGAAGATAAGCTAGAACCTTTCTTTTGGACAATTTGCTGACATAAAAAAAACTGACGAAACGTTTTCAGGATTTCTATTACACAAATTGCTTTAATCTCTAGAAGATAATGTGTTGCAGCTTTTTTACTATCGGCTCTAAATTAGCGGTTCTAACATAAAACGTTAAAGTAGTAACAGATGTGTCAAAACACGAAACCAATAAACGTTGTGGCGTGACGTCTAATAAAATGTCGATACATATCTTCTTATACAGGATGATTTTGAATCAATTTAGCCTTGCGTCAAATGCTAGCCATTGATTTGGTATGCGGTTCCAAGTTGGGGACAACTGGGCCCATCGACTTGAATGGCCCAGCATGGGCGCAGTGGTCCACGCTGTGAATGGCCACAACCCGGCAACATCCGTCGGACACGCTTATTTGTTCGTTTGTCTCTGAAGTTCGATATAGCATCCATAGAGGTATATCAAAGTTCAGAGACTCATTGATCTCTGTTTAATTTTCTCTGTGTTTAAGCTTTTACTGTGTTGATATGCTTATAGTTAATCTTTGTATAAGAGGATTATAACACTAGGGCCAGGCTAACGGGAAATACCGTTAATTATCGTTAATGGGCGTTTGTACATGTATTTAAAGACCATTATCGAGAAAATCAACGGGAAACTTACGTTAGTATGGCCGGGCTGTAAGACCTTCTTCATAAGCCTGCCGGGGTCGCGGTACTAAACAGCTACCGTGAGCCCGGAACGTAAAGGGCTATTGAAGGACACCTGGTTGAGAGGACTCTTGATGATTGTACCACGCTAAAAAAAGACCTTCTCCATAAAACACACTAAATATTTTGGTACGTTAAAAGCTTATTTTAATAGTTGTGGGCATCTGTTTATTTTTAAAGTATTAGGTACATATCCAAGTATCTTTACGTTTTATGTAATTTTTCTATAATGCACATTGCACATGGCAAGAAATTGCACAAACCAGACAGGTATTATTGAGAAAAGCCTTTTCCAAACAATGGGACATAATATAATAGGCTATTTAGAAGAAAATAATAGAAAAAAAAACGTTTTGAATCTGTTATTCAGTTTCACAGTTCTTTGCATTTACTTGACAGGGTCTTTAAAAAAATGTTACGTATAAAAACCCTGTCAAGTATGTCTCTCAGTAGCTGATGTTGGCTAAACACTAAAACAGTTGAGTTTGCGCCAAGCTCATTGTGTACTCTGTGTGTGTTAACAAACAAAACGGCGAGCTTTTCACTAAATGGCAAAACCATCCACCGCTCTTTCATACTTTTAAAACTGACAAATAAAAATTAAAACATTTTACGCCTGTAATACAGTCTACAAAATGGCGACGGGGTATAATCGTAAAATTTGAATTAGAGCTACGAACGAGTAGTAAAAGTTATGGCCGGAGATTGCCTGTCCACATTTTTGTTGATAGTGGTAGGTATTTATAAAGGAGGTCCAAGTTTCCAGACCCTCGCTTGTCTAATGGAGCCGTGGCCTTCCGGCTGCGAGTCCAAGAGGCATTTAATCTTGTGCTGAATTATGTGTTGATGTCTGAAACCCGGAAAACGCTCCCTGTCCGCGCCCCAGTAATTTCACTTTTTATTATGTGGCTGTTTTCGGTTTATGCATTTATTTAGTAGCTTTATTTTGTTTTTATAATTAATTTTTGGAGGCCACTGATGTTGAATTTTGATTGTTTTTGTAATCTGTTATTATCTAAATATGTAGATCCAAATCTAACTACTTTTTTAGTTAGCCTGACTTTTCCCTAGTTCTAGGCATTATTACAACTAGGCATTGAATTAGGTACTTCAATTATGTATTAGTTAAGAGAGATATGTAGTGCGTTATAACGTTCAGCACAGGAACTACGCATAATATGTTTTATTGGACCTAAGTAGAACATGAATTCTGAATTATGTCACAATTCACCAGTTTAACTAATTATGTATATTATTCCGGACATTGCAACTAAAACTAGGAAATGCTGAATATGTAGCGCTGGAATTTCATAATAATTCGAGGATTTGCTCGTAATTTGGTAACGTATGTTTGAAATCACAACAACCTACCTATTAAATGACAATGTTAAATTTTCAATTAGTATGAATGCAACTTTGTCAAATCATCGAGCGCGGAAAAAAAAACTCAGGTTAGTTAGATCGACAAACACGAGTTTGCTTTTAAATTCGATTACCGTCTTAGATACAAACAGTTTCACCGATTACCAGGAAAACGCTGAGCATCTAAACCCTATTACCAAAGTAGGCTACGAGTCGCTAACTATGCAAACTGTAAGCCGCGTCAAGTAACAACTAGTATTTACTCATAGTCACCAGTTACCTGGTACCTAGGTAACAGTTACGAGTAAAAACAAGGAGTGCGACGTAGCTGTCCGTAGGAGCGTATTCCCTGATGTAATTACTGCGAGCTTGCCTGAGCGGAGCCTCTAACACAATGACCGATGTCCGATAGAAACGACGCCGCTCCCGCTCCAGCGTATGCCCCCGCTTCCCGCTCCATTGGACGATTTATAGATGACGGTCTCATGCAACTAGATTATCGGAACGACTCAAAAATATCCTCGTTAGGTGCTTTGGTTTTGAGCGCTGATGATTAAGTTATAAGCTTAGCCTCTACCTTTTTACCTGACCTGTTTTTGGTAGAGTAACGATGGACGTGGACTTCTGGATGAGTAACAAAAATTACCGTTTAATGTATTGAGCGATTTTTTTTTTTAATTTTAGAAGAAGGTTGATCAATTTTTTTACATAACAAATCTCAATGTCGACTCAGCGACTATATTTGTTTTTGTATTACGAGTAATTATCCCTGTTCCTTATTTTCAACGTCTGTACGAGTCATAAAATTAAACGACGAAAAATCGAAGCATGTTGATAAACAAATTAATTTATATTGATCTTTGATTTATTATGATTTTTGTAGGTATCCATTTCCCTGTAAAAAATTATGCTAATTATTATAAAGAATACTTTAAAAGCCTTTTAAAAATCCATTAGTGCGTTGAAAAATATTTTCAACGGAACATCAATGAAAATATCAATTTCATGGAAGTTGAAAACGTTATTTAGTAACTCCACAACCCCAAGCGCTGTTCTGCTGGTAATTCAATAACGCTTGCAGGCAAACGCAGTTACGGCCAATTAAAAGTATGCCACTCACTCACCTACGGATGGCGAATCGAGTTACCTCCCCTACGGGAGAACCTTGAGACCTGCACAAACAAATAACTAAGAACGCTAGGTAATTAAAGTACTCTTTACAACTATTCTCATTTGGACGCACTCAACCGTGTTGTCATTGTACCATTAAATGAAGATAAGGTTGACATTAGTGTGCGGCTTTTACGGACTGCTGACTTTGGGTTGGAAGTTCTGGGAAAAATAATTACGATTTTAATTACGTTTTATATCATAATTAAAGAGATCTATTTTTAATTACCTGCTTACCTAGTCACCCACCTAGCAATTATAAATGGTGGTTAAATCCTTTTTCTGGTACCTGCAAAACGTTTTTCCCAGCTCTTGCATGATACATCAAAATTTATCGATGCAACGAAGCAAATAGCATTAAAAATTGACGGCAACATCGCATGTATCGCAATTAAACAACGATTTCAATTGCAAGTCTATAAAATTTAAATAAAATTGCATTTTTTATAGCCTTTGTTTCCGAGCAGTCGGTTCACTGCTACCATGGGAGTGCTAAGTTCAGTCCTGAACTGTAATGAGATTTTTCGAAACTTGTTTGCTCTCCCAGACATTTTATTTTTGTGGATTCATTATTAAATGGGGATTTAGAAAGTCTGGGAAAACGAATATTGAATTAGTTTAGCTTCATTTGAATTTGAATATCGGGTGATTATGAATCTTATTTAAGTATTTTCCTGTAGTAGAATGAAAATGACTAACGAAGTTTTGTTAAACCAAATGAAACGGTACCTAAAAATAAAGTTACTTATGTTTGTCGAAGAATCGATATCAGAAGGGGCGCGATATCGGAAATAACACTCACAAAACCTTCGTTAACACTTTTAATTACTTGCTAACACACACTGACTACAAAATAATCAAGGATGTCCGAGATATGGCTCGATTAAAAACTTAGGAACGCGGGAAGATTATCGTGGACGACGTGGCGTGACCAAGATGTCTACACAGCTTGACGGACCGATTCAAAGTGTTCACTTCACTCAACTGTCCGTCCAAGTGGCCTACCCCACACAGGTTTGCCAACATATCTGTCAACGTCAGTACCTGTCAACGTCGAATACCTGATTAAGCTTCTGAATCGATATTCGACTCGACTATTCGCTCGGTGTTGCCATTACTCCACGCTAAGCATCCCCAAGTGTTATTACACTTGGCATTCCTAAACGTTATCAGTCAAATCTAACTTCATAGTTCCTCCAATGAGAGACAGATGGCGTTATTCTAAATTAACACTAATCAATAAAGATTCTAAATTGAGTTTCTGTTTTGATTCACACTAACGATGATAGATGGCGTTATTCTTAATTAACAATAATCCATAGAGATTCCAAATTGTGCTTCTGTTTTGATTCCTCGGCAATGACAATAGATGGCGTTATTCTGAATTATTGTGCTTCTGTGTTGATTCTGCGACACGGCCATTCTGACAATTCACACGTCCTCGTGTGTGACATCTGGAATGAGAGAAAATTCTCGAACAGTAACCATTCTAACCGTTCGGCCATTCCTGACCCAAATGGAAAAGGTATTCTCATCAAAATAATTACAGGGTCTAATGAAAATCACAACAAACTCTTACTCTCAAAGCTGACATGTCGAACAACACCCATACTCATTCAAGTAATAGGAAACTCATCAAAATATTGCAGTGCTCATACTCTGATCTTCATCCGGTCTTCATCATCACACATTATAACCTCCATCCGGTTACCAACACAACACCATCAAGATAATCATTTAGAGCCTTTATCAAAACAATTCTTAAAGTAGGTTTGTTCAACATGTTACCTTATTTTTCCTATAACGTTACAGATTATAAATTCCATAAAGAAAAATATCACATGAACTACTCAAAGTCAAACACAAAAGACAACACAATTTAGACTGACCGAAAATCCCAGAGGAATCAAGTACCTTTGCAATTGTATCATCACAATGCAGCAATATTATAATCAAAACAGTAGGAATCAAATTCGTGGCCTGTGGCTAACACTAGCCCCATCAACAAACCTCTGTTTGTTGCACACCGTTCACCATGAACGCACAATACACCACCTCCGACAGTGCCATTCGCTCACCGCGCATCCATGGACACCAGGATGTCAAAAATTTTCGGAAATACGGACTGGCTACGAAATGGCTACTGGTACGGTCTGACCAGCCGAACTAAGATTCCACACTATCATTCAACTTAACACCTCTACTCAAAAATTGTACTTGTACCTCAGGCATTCTCCCTTAAATCCACAGTACTTAACCAGCACCATGCATCACTACTTACCCAGCAGTGTAAATCACTAAAGTACTTAACCAGTACTTAACATTGTAGCGCTTAACCAGCGTTACAAATCTTATCACTATCACAGTGATAATAATAACGCTTAACCAGCAATATTAACCCACTAACGCTTAACCAGCGAAAGCACACATCATAACACACACCAGCGATTCAACAGTTAGCTGATGAATTTACGTTGGTTTTCGCTTAACCAGCTCAGCCAACGCAATCCGCCTAACCAGCGATTACACTACTAACGCTTAACCAGCGATAGTCGACATAATTCGCTTAACCAGCGATTCAACAGCCAACGCCCAACCAGCGAAAGCACACATTATGACACGCTTAACCAGCGATTCAACAGTTAGCTGTTGAATTTACGTTGGCTTTCGCTTAACCAGCTCAGCCAACGCAATCCGCCTAACCAGCGATTACACTACTAACGCTTAACCAGCGATAGTCGACATAACTCGCTTTCCCAGCGATTCAACAGCTAACGCTTAACCAGCGATTTAACAGCTAACGCTTAACCAACAATATTAACCCACTAACGCTTAACCAGCGAAAGCACACATCATAACACGCACCAGCGATTCAACAGTTAGCTGCCGAATTTACGTTGGTTTTCGCTTAACCAGCTCAGCCAACGCAATCCGCTTAGCCAGCGATTACACTACTAACACTTAACCAGCGATAGTCGACATAACTCGCTTTACCAGCGATTCAACAGCCAACGCCCAACCAGCGAAAGCACACATTATGACACGCTTAACCAGCGATTCAACAGTTAGCTGCTGAATTTACGTTGGTTTTCGCTTAACCAGCTGAGCCAACGCAATCCGCTTAACCAGCGATTACACTACTAACGCTTAGCCAGCGATAGTCGACATAACTCGCTTTACCAGCGATTCAACAGCTAACGCTTAATCAGCGAAAGCCCACACTAACACACTTAACCAGAGATTACACTACTAGCGCTTAACCAGCGATAGTCACCATAACTCGCTTAACCAGCGATAATACAGCCAACGCTTAACCAGCGAAAGCCCACATCATAACACGCTTAACCAGCGAGTCAACAGCTAACGCTTAACCAGCGAAAGCCCAAGTAATCCGCTTAACCAGCGATTACACTACTAACGCTTAACCAGCGATAGTCAACATAACTCGCTTAACCAGCGATTCAACAGCTAACGCTTAACCAGCGAAAGCCCAAGTAATCCGCTTAACCAGCGATTACACTACTAACGCTTAACCAGCGATAGTCAACATAAAGAACACAAGGCACCAGGAGTCATAAACAAAATGAAAATTGCTCACCGGATAGGGTCCCAGTTGACGCGCTCAGGAGGCACAGGTCAACCCTCTTTTCATTAATAGGCTTTGATGACCCGGTGTCGGCGTTGCTCCTCTCACTGCGCCGCGGCAGGTAAAACACTTCAGAGGCTTCACAGCACTTTTCAGGGGCATCGCGGTCATCGCTAGGTAGCTTTCTCTTCATAAAAGAAACCGCTTGCAGCTCTTGTTGTAGCTGGCCACGTGTCTGGATATCCCACTGAAACACAAAACAGTCCACGACAGAATACTGTTTCACTCGGTCATTCCTGACCAAACTCTAGATTCAGTTCGTCGGCGAAAATAAGGAAATTCCAGAACTCTACTGTATCATTAAAGCCTTCAATTAAATGAAACATCGGGAAAAGGTAATTGAAAATACAACAATCACTACCCTAGGCCACTAACAATTACCCTAGGCCACTAAAAACCCTAGGCCACTAACTACTAACCTAGGCCACTAACAATTACCCTAGGCCACTAAAAACCCTAGGCCACTAACTACTAACCTAGGCCACTAACAATTACCCTAGGCCACTAACAATTACCCTAGGCCACTAACAACTACCCTAGGCCACTAACAACCCTAGGCCACTAACAACTACCCTAGGCCACTAACAATTACCCTAGGCCACTAACAATTACCCTAGGCCACTAACAACCCTAGGCCACTAACATCTACCCTAGGCCACTAACATCTACCCTAGGCCACTAACAACTATCCTAGGCCATGTACCACAGTCGTTCGAATCAACCTTCACACGGTCGCACACAACTCTACGTTCGTCTACTGACATCCTATACAGTTGCCGCTGCACTGAGCTGGCCTGTAGTCACTCGCGCAGTAGACAAAACGGTAATGAAAAACTTAGAAAATTCTTAAGTGTTTGCAAAGCCTAGACTTGTCAGACCCGTTATATCCGTTACGACAACAGTTAAATCCAATTGAAATGCGTTGTCACTATTATGCCTCACGGAATTTACACAAAGGACTTTCGTTAACTTAAACAGCTCAGTTGCCATGCAAACATGTTTACAGAAAACCCTGATTTAAAATCTCGCTACCTAACATGACATCACATTGCAAATAATTGTCGGGCAAAAATTTTAAAACAAAATTTCAAGAGGATGATCACCCGTTAATCACTACACAACATAAAATCTGTTCTGGACTGAATACTCGTGTCTGACCTATACCAGTCATTACATTACATTACAAACACGTTTACCACAAAATTTCGATGAAAAACTTTTTCTTTTCACGAGCGTTCAGCACCAGAATAGTAAGTAAAAATGAAACAATTCACCTGTGTTGTATCCTGCCTGATGGTGGATGCACAACTCAGACATCGACGCGTCGCGTCGCGCCGTGCCGTCGACTGATCCGCAGCCACAGCCGCCACCACTGCTCGTACAGCGCACGGCTATGTGACCTGGCTCGCCACATTTGAAGCACACCAAGGTCTTCGATGCCGGCTGCTGCGTCACTTGGCTCGATGATGCTGTAGGTTGTAGGTCTTCCCTTCGTGTCCATCAGCTTCTTAAATTCGGTCCATGTCATCCCAGGAAACGACACGGTAGATAGCCAGGTAGAAGCTCCTCCCTTCAAGGCGCGGCTTATAGCGACCATAAGCGGAGCGGCACGTTGGTCTTGGTCCATCAAGCACATCTCTGCAGTCGTCACCCAAGCACGTGCATCCATATCTTGTTTCTCAGGATCGAAATCCGGTAAACGAAAGCGTCGTCACATGGCTTTAGTAGGTGTTTTCACGGCTTGAATCAGTGTCAGTTTAGTTAACGCAGCCATTTTTTTTTTTCATCACTGTAGTCTTTATTTCGAACACGTGGGTCGTCTTGGTCCATATCCCAATTCTGATGTCGAAGAATCGATATCAGAAGGGGCGCGATATCGGAAATAACACTCACAAAACCTTCGTTAACACTTTTAATTACTTGCTAACACACACTGACTACAAAATAATCAAGGATGTCCGAGATATGGCTCGATTAAAAACTTAGGAACGCGGGAAGATTATCGTGGACGACGTGGCGTGACCAAGATGTCTACACAGCTTGACGGACCGATTCAAAGTGTTCACTTCACTCAACTGTCCGTCCAAGTGGCCTACCCCACACAGGTTTGCCAACATATCTGTCAACGTCAGTACCTGTCAACGTCGAATACCTGATTAAGCTTCTGAATCGATATTCGACTCGACTATTCGCTCGGTGTTGCCATTACTCCACGCTAAGCATCCCCAAGTGTTATTACACTTGGCATTCCTAAACGTTATCAGTCAAATCTAACTTCATAGTTCCTCCAATGAGAGACAGATGGCGTTATTCTAAATTAACACTAATCAATAAAGATTCTAAATTGAGTTTCTGTTTTGATTCACACTAACGATGATAGATGGCGTTATTCTTAATTAACAATAATCCATAGAGATTCCAAATTGTGCTTCTGTTTTGATTCCTCGGCAATGACAATAGATGGCGTTATTCTGAATTATTGTGCTTCTGTGTTGATTCTGCGACATGTTTATAAATAGTTATTTATGATACTAGTGCGGTAAGTTGGTTTTTACAAACGAGTAGACGAATGTAAGCCCGAGATGAAGTCGAGGGCTTACCGTAGTCACGAGTTTGTAAATACTAATTTCCGCACGTGTGTCATACAATGTTTTTCAACACATTTGCGAGAAAGAAAAGAATATGTAATTAAACAAACTTTATTTAGAAGTTTCTAATATGAAAAAAGCGCGAATTTGCAAATGGCGCCACATGCACATGGTGAAAAATAGAACTACATCTTTCGTCTCATTTACTCTTTAGTATTAAAATGAGACAACGTATTGAGCAAAAGCGCTTCCAAGGAGGTTCGACCAGTCAGGTTGTTTATTCTCATAATGTGAAACTCTTTGGTGGAGTTCTTATTTTTTTTAATGGAAATTAAAAAAAACCGTAAAGAAAACGCACGGTGCTATACAACGGGGCGTGCCGTAAAATAGGTACTTAGGTGAGAGTACCTATTTTACCGCACGTTCCGTTGTATGGTGCGTAATTTTTAACTTTCGAACAATGTATACAGGCTTCGTAAACGCATTTTTCGAGCAAATTAATGTGTTGAAAAATATATTGTTCATGAATATAATGTTAACAATACAAGGCCTAGCTATACCTGGCGATGCGTCAGAACTGTACCTAATTAAACTTGAAATGAGCTTGTTGTGCGCGAACACAGGACTTCTTCTCTCGTGCGTCTGAATGAGACAATGTCATTAAATTAAAGTTTCATTTGTCTTCATTTGCTAAACAATAGCAATTATACAAAGCCCCACAGCGGGCGAGTAATCAAGCGTCCCTTTAATTAAGTACAGAAACAGTGCCAAGTAATTGGATCTGAACAACTGAGTAAACAAATCGAAATGGTAGGTAATAAATCTAACAAACACCTCTTTTGGCGTCGGTAAGCAGTGATGCTGTGCAAGAAACAGAACGCTTTACTTATCACATTTACAACTATTTGTCGGTCCTGGAGATATAATGAGTTGGTAAAACAATGATTTCACTTCGAAGTACTTAGTGAGGTGGAGCTTAGAATCAACAAGTTGAAAGCGAAGCTTCCAAGTTGTCTTTTTCCGCATCATTTGTATTTCCTGGTAATAGAGGAAAGAAAACTAAACGAAATAAAATGTTTTCAATACTTAGCTGTTTAGAAACAGCAGTGCATGTTCACATTCATACTTTATACGCAGTGTTCTAACTAATGTCAAACTTAGTTAAATGCTTGTTGTTCAATATACATTGCTTTCATGAAGTTTCACATAGCTTTTAAATAGAGAATGCTTGCAGCAAACATATCTGATTTCAGGGGAAAGCTGAAGATGGATGCACTTCCGTACTTTAACGAGCAAGTTAAAAACGTGACATTTCAAACAATCCAATTTGTGTGAAATAGTAGGTGCACTTCCTTTATTTTTGATGAGAGCCCGTGTCCCCACGTCCGCGGTCTGTGGTGCGAGCTCACTACAGACTACGTACTCGAGTACGTTGCACCCGCGTATTCATTTCCGGCTTCTTGCATTTTTATAACCTTTATACACTTGCTATTTGCCCCCGTAGGCTTGTAGGGTTGCACACAAATAAAAACACACCCCCACATTCAATTCACTTCCAATTCAATACCCACTTCCCACTACGGATATTTCTATTTTGATACAAATTGAGTATGAATTACCATAATACCCACTCTAAGAAATCTATACATATAATAAATCTGTAGAGGGGTCAATTCTGTACATTGAAAATATTGAAAAAATAAATAGCGGGGGGTGTTGCTGGATCGATACCAAACCCAAATATGTGATTAAAAAATTTTTTGTCTGTCTGTCTGTCTGTCTGTCTGTCTGTCTGTCTGTATGTGCAGGCATCACGTGAAAACTAACGGTTCGATTTCGATGAAACTTGGTATAATTATACCTTATTATCCTGGGCATAAAATAGGATACTTTTTATCCTGGAAAAATACGTAGAAAAAAAAATCTGTAACAAACCCTTATTATGGAACCACTGGCGACACCTATTATTAAGGTAGAACATTACGCCACGCCTGCCTCCATTGATTTTTAAAAATGTTCCACCACTCACCACTAGATGGCGTTGTGCCTATGACGCGCATTTCTGAATCGCGGTGTTAAGATTCTCCGAGAGTTAATGACTAGCGGCGGACGTGTCCAGTGTGGCGAGCGGTCGTCCGTGGAATTAATATTGTATGCGTGTAATTTCAAACCGTGCCTTTCAGCGCGACCTTTTTGATTACTGTTCCGATCAGTTATTTATAAATACAAGGTCGGAATTACTATGAAAAAAATACTTACTACAGAACGCGAGCTCAACAGCAGTAGCTCAATAGATCTCCTTAATTATTATAGGCTTAGCCGTATTTGGGTCCAATAGATATTTATAAGATGTCATTGTCAGAGTTACTCAAAATGGAGAAATAAACCATCCACGCGAAGACCGACATCCGCGCGGACGGAGTCGCGGGCGGAAGCTAGTAATTACATGAAATTATACAAGCGCGTAAATTCTACAAAATTATTTTGTTGAAATGCGAAACCTTTTATTTTTTGCTGGGTTTCAGCGAGATGAGTTAATAATGAGGGTCCAGGACGTATAAAAATGAACGGTATATTGGGACGAAGTGAGCTGAAATAATAGCTGTTAACGCTAACGCGCTTCGCAGCCCTACAGCGCAGTTAAGCGACATCAGGCCGCACCGTACATATTTATATTCATGGTCTGAGAACCTTTTTATCCGGCTACAAAATAGTTCCTCAGCTATTTTCATGTATGTTCCCAGAGATAGCAACAAACAACCTTACTTTTTTCGCTGTTCGCGATTTGATTGCAGGGATTTACTTTTATGGTCAGATTTATAGACAGTTTCAGCAAGATTTGCCGCTCGGCACAATTTTATACAGCCGGGGGTGTTTATTTAAAATGACGTGAATAAAACATATATGTGTCTTTTGAACTCTTATAATATTTTTCAAATAAAGGTTTTTCTTCTATTTTATCTTGAAATTTTTTTCGTAACTTTCTTAGAAGATATATTGTTACTGGATATTTCATAAATCTTTGCTTGTTGGAATCTCAAGCTCATTTACATTTTTTGGCTCGGAAAACGTGCATCCTGTCCCAGTGTTTCAAGGAAACTGTCCGCGGAGCGTGTCCTTTTTATTGCCCTCCCACCCCATCGTAGTCGCGTATCGCAAAAATCCAAATTACTTTTAGTTTTCAAGTGGGGTACGGACGATTTTGTTACCCGTTGACCTTTAGCCCCGTTCTACTTATAGGGTACTGAATAAACTTATTGTAAGAAACTTTCAGGCTTAGGTTCAATCTTCAGTTTGGAAACGTGCCTGAATTTTAAGAGCATCGTTTTAAGGAATGTAGTACCTACCTGACTATTTAGGATATAGAGCATTAATGATTTTGAATCCGTTTTTAGGGTTCCGTAGCCAAATGGCAAAAACGGAACCCTTATAGATTCGTCATGTCTGTCTGTCTGTCTGTCTGTCTGTCTGTCTGTCTGTCCGTGTATGTCACAGCCACTTTTTGTCGAAAGTATAAGAGCTATCCTGTTGAAATTTGGTAGAAAGATGTATTATGTGAACCGCATTAGGATTTTCACACAAAAATCAAAACAAAACAAATTTTGGGGGTGCCCCCCATACTTAGAATTGAAACTCAAAAAAAAAATTTTCACCAAACCCATACGTGTGGGGTATCTATGAATAGGTCTTTAAAAATGATATTGAGGTTACTAACATCATTTTTTTCTAAACTGAACAGTTTGCGCGAGAGACACTTCCAAAGTGGTAAAAAGTGTGTCCCCCCCCCCGTAACTTCTAAAATAAGAGAATGATAAAACTAAAAAAAATATATAATGTAGACCTCAACCAAAACTACCAATGAAAATTGGTTTGGATGAGATACAGTTAGCAGTTTTTGAGATATAGTACATTTTCAAAAACCGCAAATATAACTTTGCCATTCATACAAATACTATGAAAAACAAAGTTATTTTTATTGTTTGTGTATATTACTTACTAATTTCAATATAATTATATCTCTAATCTATGCTTGCTGCTACGGAACCCTTCATGGGCGAGTCCAACTCGCACTTGGCCGGTTTTTTAAGTTCGTTCGAAGTAGCAGATTTAACTGTACATGTCAAAGTAACGTGTGTCTTAATTATATAGATTTATGTGTGTCTATAAGTGTTTATCTACTAGACTACTTTAATCCTTAGCCCTTTTCTTCTGTAGTATTTTACAACACGCGAAGGCGACGAAATAAAAGCTATTCGTGGTCCCGGAATCAACGTAACCCAGGCGTCTGTCAATAAGAAATGTAAAATATTCAACAAACATATTTTACAAAACATTGTTTCTTTGTCAGATTAATGAACAGCTCCATGTCCGGTTTAGCGGTATTCGTCCCTCTTTCAACAAATGATAGTAATTTCCAAGCGGAAATGCATCGAAATGGCAAAATGGCCTGCTAAGCGGCGTCCATTTGCTCAGATTGCTTCTCGTGTTCAAATTTTATATCTATCACTATATTTAATAGTGTTTTCGAAAAGCTATTTCAGCGAAATATTTTTCCGGTATTTCATAAAACGCTGAAACATTTTTCCCACGTTTTTTTTATTTTATAAATTTTAAACGCTATTTAGGGAATTTGCTATAAACCATGAGTGCAATTTTGTACTTTATTTCAACAGTAAGTATATAAAATTATCCATGACTTACTCTTGTCTACTCTCTTTATTTAGATATCAGTTCATCTCTTGGCGGAGTCCATTTCCATTAAGATGATAAGAATGCATGATGACTGATGAATGAATGAAAATATGTAATCTGATTACGATAGATTTAAGCAGTGAAGGTCGTTGTGGCATTTTTTATTGCCCACTGTGGCCTTCACTACGCAGCAGTTAATCTAAAAAAGCCGGACAGTGAATGAAAAGTACATCAGTAAGTTATCGATTAGACACAATAACAGTATAATCCAGTCAAACTCAAAACTTTTATTCAAAATTTCACCTAAATATTCGCGCTTCCAAACAATAGAAACAATGACTCCCTGATTCACGTTAAACCAGAAGTACGAACCGTACCGTACCTTAAGACTATAATCCAAAGTGAGTTTCCCTCGAAGCATGACTACAAATCCGCATCTGTATTGATGTTCGAAGACAGCCATTATTGGCGCTTTGCTATGCTCTGTAATCCTCGACCTCGGAACTACTCGGGGACTAGCCATACGGTTCGGATGCGGCGTCTGTCGGTGATCGTCATTAGCTGCAAATACTGTATGTAGTTATTACGGCTGAGTTACTTGTGTGTTGTGTGACATTACTATCGACTAGCACGATTAATTGTCCGGTTCTCTGTTGTTGTATTGTTCAGTGATATTAGTTGTACTCAATTGTCTCAATATGACACAATAGCACTCCGTCAGAAATTTTCCTCTTGAATGTAATCCCACTGAACAATAAAAGACTTTTGAACCCCAATTAACCTTAATTCTTCCTAAATTGCCAATTGGAAGCTGCATGAAAAGATAATTTATTTTTTCTGTTCTTTATAGGTACATTCTTTAGAAAATGATGTTCTCAAGCTAAGCGTTTCGAGAGGCAATATTTCAATCTGTTGGCACACAGTCACGACCGCCCGCGGCCTGAGAAGGCGTACGTATTCGTACGTACAAATAAGGGTAATTTTCAGAGCCGAAGCAATATAAATTGAGGGACTGGCCAACCTGGGTCTGGAGTAGCATTAATTGAATAGATACGTCCGTTCCTTGCCTCAATCCAACCTTAATCACACTTGAAAAGGCCGAGAGAAGCCAGTTCCTCGCAACAAGCTGCTAATCGTACAGCGTATCGCACTTTGTGCTTGATCTTGTTAAGCAACTTCCACTTTACAGTGCGCGTCTACCACTCACTCCAGCTTCTATAAATTGAATAGAAATATTGTAAAAAAACAGCAATTACCGCGACTAATTGTAGCTAAATACTGCTGGTTGTTTGCTTGTTAAAACATGCAAATTGTGTTAAACTGCTAGTTTAAAAGTAAGGGCATGATCGTATATAGTAGGCTACCGATGGTATTGACTTTTTATATTATTTTAGAAACATTTGCATTTTAAAATGCTCGTCTTGAGAGTAACCTCAAAAAAACCATTGAGAGTCACTTAGATACTTTATTACTTGGACTGGTATGAATAACTTTTGTAGAATCCTTTTCAAACATGACGTTGAAATGTATCGTAAGCCTCCTTGGAGCTGAAAATTTGAAATATCTCGAGAGATGTAGGTAAGTGGTAATGCGGGGTTTGTGAGCCTCCCAAGGGATCACTACAGGTCATGTAGCCTTCATATTCCAAATGGATTTTCTTTTACACTCAGACATCCTTGAACGTACAAAGCTCTACCTAGATGCCTAATTTGTTACGATGGATAAAAATAAAATGACAGGATAGTTTTATAGAAATGAAAACGTAGGTACCGGTAAGAAAAATAGTAGCTGAGATCAGCGATAAGAATAATTGAAAAATAAAAATTTATTTCAACTGAACATTTTTGTCAAAGAACATTAAAATAAATGAAACCCGCAGTTACTTTTTAATCGCAGACGAAATGAAATTAGCGCGGTCCGGCTATCCGATGAAAGTAAATTAGTTTTCAGTTACAGAGGGCTACAGCGAGGCAAAATCAAACATTGTGTTTCTATCTGATCTGGTATCAGTGAAAGCAATTACATTTGCCATAAGTGTTCGTTCACATTTGCAATTAGCAAGTGGTCCAAAAACGTGCAAATCGTTAACCGCCGCCGTCGAGCGCCGTGTCTTTGCATATTCATAGCCTGCTTAAAATATTTTAATACGAGTCGCCCCACGCCCACATCTACGCTTTCTACAAATGTTGATTTCGCCATGGAATGAATAAAAATGGAAACGAAAGTTGTTCCTTCCTGGAAAACTCTGCCTTGGACCACACTTAATATAATTCTGCTACGTTCTGGGTAAACTGTGAGTAAATGAAGTGCTGGTAATAAATCTTCACATCGTAAGATATTTTTATCCGCTTTCTTTCAGATTTAAATATCTTCTAAGACATTTTTTATTTTTGCGCGGAACTTGAAGATGAATGAAATTCATAGCGAGTCTTTCAAAACCAATTGAAAAGTTCATTTTGGAGC
Source organism: Agrotis exclamationis (assembly GCA_950005045.1). Classification (NCBI taxonomy): domain Eukaryota; kingdom Metazoa; phylum Arthropoda; class Insecta; order Lepidoptera; family Noctuidae; genus Agrotis; species Agrotis exclamationis. The sequence continues at coordinate 11,090,195 of OX465425.1, read as the reverse complement.
TATTTGTTAATGGGAGTATCGCAGCATCAGCTACTTTAATTTTTGTCTATTATTTAAGTTTTACATCAAGCTATCATACTTGAGAAATATTAATTCACATTCCTAAATCGACACTTCAATGCAATAGGCCCTGTGTATAAGGGCCTTAATTCTTCTCAATCAAACCTAAGACATATAATCAACACAAGACGTCATAATCAAAACCTGCCACATTTCTATGTAACTCATGCCTAAAGCCGTAAAATATCATGTTAATATAGTCACTAGCGGTTATTCAAACAATCATCCCAGTTCAGAATTGTGATATTGTGAAAGCGTAGGTATTATTCAGAGTCGAACGATCATAATCATAATATTATCCACTCAAGACGGTGTCTGGGCTCTAACGTTTTATAATTTTCCACTCTTTACTCCCTGTTATCGAGAATTCCTTCCGCTCGCGCCCTCTTCCTTCCGCGAATCCACTTGAAAGGGTATTTAGGAATAAGGGATCCTTAATTGGTACAACGAATTTATTTTACTGCAAGTTTTCTGGCTACATTCTGGAAGTTTATACTAAAATATGACTCTGAAATTGAATGCCAAATTGGTTTATTAAAATCAATTTTTGATTGTGTACGGTGTATGTCAGTGATGCTCTTTGCAGAGATCAGTCACGCAAACGCCGAGCCCGACGTCATGACAAAGGTGTAGGACAATTAAATTATAGTTGGGCTTAATTTTCAACGGTCGCGGGTCTTCTCTTGTCGATGGAGATTTAAATGAAGCTGACGAGAATTTTCAATTAGCGGGGACACTGAGCGATGGCTGACAATTGTCTCCGGCGGCGCCGACGACGACCTCATCCATCTACATTTGAGTAACCAAGTGAAAAAGCAATGAGCCGCGCTATTACCTCTCTTTACGAATAAATCCTGAAACAGATTCCAACGGGCTTTAGGTATGTTTAGAGAACAACATAAATGTAAATATTCATGCAGACATCTTACAGAATAAATATTCATTACATTTTTACTAACAATGACACTGAAGAGTGAATACAGCAGACAAAAATAAAAGAGTGGTTTGAGTTTCAAAGTTAAAAAAGAGCAAACAACAAATGCATGTGGCCTTACCTGTTTGTCAGGCTCTTTTATTTTAAAAGAATGCATGATGTTGGCCAGAAATGTTTTAGTTAGATAATAAAGTTTAATGGGCTAGTCTCGAATAACCAGCAATTTTCATTCAGCATAAACTAATTTTGATCCATTCTACCAGAATATATCTCAGAGTTAATGAAAAGGACCTGAAGTTATGTAAACACCACTCGTCTGGAAGGTGTCCGTGGTTTTGCGGACCTAATTCCGTCCCCTCGAACGCGTTACTGCGTTTTATGACGTCATCATCGTAATATAATGACGTGCTTGTGAATTGCCTCCATTCTAAATGGCCAGACCCAGGAGTGTAATACGATGGGCATGGTGGTCTTTCGTGACATAATTTTGAATTACATTCAGCTTGTTTTAATTTGTTTATATACGACATCAACAGGATGTGTTTAAACTGTGTAATTAAAAGTCAGCCCCTGCAATCATCTATTACTATGTGTATATTTAAGATGCAACTTCAAAAGAAGCCAACGATTAATTACGTTGCAGAACAAACTGCGTGGCTTGAACCGGTTGTAGGGCCGCATTATTGGCGCGTGCGTGCAAACATTCCCTCGCGCTCGGACTTCATTTTCCGGAGCCGACACATGTCAGAGCGCGTCACACCATATCCACGCCATTACCATACGCCCGCACAAAGTGAACTGCGGAAGGATCCCCTTTACAACTCATAAATAGGCGACATGACAGACTCGGGCGTGGTCACTGTTTGATTAAAATGTAACTTGGAATTGCACACAGCGCCCTCTTTTACTGAAAAGGCTTTAATACTATATGGTCGTTGTGACGGTGACGTCGCTTTAATTACTTTTGCTCGGTTATGCATGAGTGACGTTATTAAATAGCCCTGCGGTCGTATCGTAAGCGATCGTGCAGTGCGGCGCGGTCCAATTTCTAAAGACCCACAGACAATATTAATTACTGCGGACGGAAAAGATGAAACCAGTTAAAATCGGGATACATTCGGGTTATTGCAATAATATCAAGATTTACAAGTACGAGGGAAAAATTTAATATGATGGTTTCTGGGAAAAATGATTTTTGGAGAGCTTCCGTGATCGTTTGTGTGTATTATTAGAATTTCTGCGGAAATCTGTCCATTGTTATAGTATCTTACTTATAAATGTGTAGTATTTTAATGAAATTCTTCTGAAATAAACAAATTATTGTTTATTGTTTACAGTATACCTTCTTTCGTTCTGTATAAGTAATAGAATGGTATGGAAATTTTAAAAAAAGTGAGACCTTGTTTTATATTGAAAAAAGAAACAAATGCTTGGGAACATTAAACGTGTGCCTGAATAATTTATGTATAATTGTATATTCGTAAAGTATCATATTTACAAAGAGACCTGAACGTGCGAGCTCCTAAATTATCAGCATTGTTAGGGTATAGTGAGATACTTAAGTACTAGGTACTACCTTTGTTTCAAAAATCTGAAATGCTGAGAGCATTTTCTAACAGCTGAACATAGAAATAGGTATACCTAACGTATATATTATTTAGATTGTTCAAACAACAGTCGGTGAATATGTAACTATGAGAATACTCCCAAAGTATCAACAAGTAAGATTTGATTCATAATTAATTTTGATAGCTGCCGTGTTCAAATCATTGTTTGTTATATAAACTTGAGATGGCATATGCGTTCGTGCGTGCGCGTATACCAAGTACATAATATCAACTCTCAAGACAATGACATGTGAGACCGCAGAGTAGGCAGAATTCTAAAGCAAGTTATATTCAAAATATTTTTAAATAAACAACCATCAAAGTACTGATTTGATAGATTCCGTACTAGCATTTTTTATCACTTTGTACTCACACACGAACAAATAAGAAATTAATGTGTTCTTGACATTTTAAAAGGCTCCGCCTCAAAGCGATTTCACCTTTTGAAACTTAATGCTTGTGACTTCTTTTGAACTGTAAGGAGACGTTTTAAGCATAAGAAATCACATAAAAAGATTCGCTATAAAACAGGCGACCTGTTGCTACAGCGACGGCCGACAGAGACTTGGGGAAAATTGCCCACGACGCCAACATGCCCGTGTATTATGCGGAGGGTATTATTAACCATGGCAACGACCTACCCTCCCTCGCCCTCAACAACTTTTTCAAAACATCACAACTTTGACGTCTGATCACCTATACAACGCACTTTATAATCTTTCGTGCGTTTGTTCCCTGCAGTCTCCCTCAATTTGCAAGTCGTGAGCAGCAGGGGTGTGACGCACGCCAAATAGATGACGGGATTATTTTTGTGTTTGACATAATCATAGTGACAAATGTATACTTTAGGGCTGTCACTTTGACGTGTTCGTTTTGATAATAGTAGATTATGCACCGAGGGGCTAAAGTTGTGTCTTATGTCACGGGCGTCATATTGAATCTCGAGTTCAATGAAGGATTCGGGATTTAACTCCCGAGCGTAGCGAGGGAGTTAAGAGTTTAACTCACGAGCGAAGCGAGGGAGTTAATACAAGAATCCTGAATGCAGCGAGGGATTCAAGCTAGCCCAAGGCAAAGACACCTTTAGCCCAGAGGAGGATACTCTACTTTTTACACCTACTGTGAGAAAATAATAGCCATAGTACGAAAAACAAAGACAAGACAAGACACGATCAATTCGATTTTCGGAAAAAAAGGATCTTCTATGGTTTTGTCGTGTTTGTCCTAATGATATCACTCTCATGGATGTGGCGTTTGTGTAAACTAAGTTTTATACAGGGCTGGTAGAATGGTTTTGGATGATTGGCTGTATGCATTTTGAATTTAGAACGTCATTGGAGACGCTCGTGAAAATAGAGTATTTTTGATAAAATGTGATAAATCGACTATATTATAGATAGGTTTTATTATTTATTTATTTATTTACAAAATCCACAGCAATCTTAGTGCAGTTTATTTAAAATAAATTAACTAATGTTACAGCCAATTACTATTACCTACGGTATTACGGCGCGGTACGGTATTTGTTATTATTAATGCCAGTTTTAATGTTATTTCATTCCTTTTAAAAAATGGTTCGTAGGTAGTTATCTAATTATTCTTACAATATTATGTCTTCGAAAACATGGCAACGATATGAAGAAGCAATCGTTATGATTTTTTAGGAAATCGAGAATATCATCCACGCGTAGTAAGGGTTTCGAGAATAGCTTTCCTCTTTCTGGCACACTAAATCAGACTTGGGTGTATGGGCTCAGCTCCCTTTGCCTGCCCCAAAGAGGGACGAAAAGAACCAAAAAAAAAAAATCTAGGCTGCATGGGCTAGATAGATCCCTTTGTCTTCCCAAAAGGGAAAAGAAAATTAAAAAAAAAAAATCTTTCTGGCACCAAAGGGTGTTTGTTGTTTATAAACATATTCCAAATTCAAATCACATTATTGACCAGCGGGTAATAATGAAATCCAGTACAACATTATTGACCGGCTGTGCCTTCGGCCACTAATGACTCACTTTAGGTTAAGGTTGCTTGACATATAATTTGACATTTTCGAGCAGGTGGTGTGAAAACATCTTTGTGATTATGACGTGGTAACGCAAGTTGAGCATAAACATTACACACACGCACAATAAAAATATTATTGATGTTTAAAAATATAATTTCGAGTTTGATAGAGAGTAACAAGTTTCATCTCAAATGATCGCATTTTTTCCTGGTTTTTTATGTTGATGTTTAGTGGTATAGGTATGTAATATGAAAACAACTGTTGTGTGGAAAAGTTAGCCAATACGAAATTATAATTTTGAGGGTTAGTTATTCTTCTTTATTGTCAACTTTAGGGCACGCGGCCCCTAAAACGATCTGCTTAAAATATTATTAATAGTTCTATTCATTTTTGGCGTTCACGCTTAAATATAGGCAAAGTAACAGATGTTATTCCCATTAAGTGTAAGTTGTGCCCTTATGTACTGGGTCACAGAATAATATCAAAAGTGGGATGAGTGTAGCTGTGGGCTTAGTCCATTCAATGGTGAATGAATGGCGTGGGCGCGTGACCGCAGCTCCCTACTGCTAGGGTCCAGAGAGGAGATTATTACCTACAACAAAAAAACTCCTTTTAACGTTACTTGCTCGCGATGTTACTACAGTTCAAAGAAAACACATCTAACAGCAGCCCATTACATACATAAAAGGTATTTTTCATTCCCCGTAAAACTTTTAATTTGAAATGGCAATTTCACACTGAGATATAATCAAAGCATTGGCGGACTCGTGCCGACTCTGAAAATACAAATTTATATAATCTGACATCGATCAAAGTTCGAAATTGGAAATTGTACTTGCCTACCAATTCCCGTCAGAGAAAATGCCTACAGAATTTCGTCACCACAAACGGGAAAGTTGCTCTGCTAGCTTGCCATCAAAAGTTAATTTGAGAAACATGACAGGCAGGTACATATCGCTAACCTCTCGGCACGAAAATTGCAAAATTATCTCTCGTCTTTATCTTCAAAGAGATGTCATCCCCATCTGCGTGGCTGGGCCAGTTTCAAAGTTGTTTGCGGCACCGCTGGAGATCGTTCCTATTATAAACATGTTTATGTTTATCCCAATTCACCTGTCTCCGTATAATAGAATGATAAACACAGTTTTTAATTAAAGGACTATTAGCTTATTACTACGACTTGAATGACTAGAAATAGTTAAATGCTAGTTTATATAAAGGAGGAGTTACATGACATTTTAATAAAAACTTAGACAGACACGATGCTCAGAGAGTGTTTTTACCGACTTCAAAAAAAAGGAGGTTATCAATTCGACCCGTATGTATGTAATATTATCAGAACTGCCCAGTTTTCATATATGTTAGTCTATATCAGCGTCTGAGCAAATGTGCCAAATTTCACAAGTGTATGTATGTATGTATGTATGTTTTTATGTTTGTGCACGCATATCTCCGGAACTACAAGTTCGATTTAAGTAATTATTTTTTGTTGTACTAGGTATTGTTCAACTTAGGGTACACTGCAAGTTTCATCAAAATCGGTTCAGTAGTTTTAGAGATATGGATTTTTTTTATGTTATGACGGAGTACAAGATTAGTGCATAATGTAAGAAAATTTTGTATTTTACAAGAATTTGGGTTGACTATTTAAAAAACTTTTTCAAAAAAGTAACCGACTTCAAAAACAATTGTTTTGTTGTTGTTTTTGAAGTCGGTTACTTTTTTGAAAAAGTTTTTTCTATAATCTGGTAATTACATTCGTCCGCCAGTACTAAATATTCTTCCAGGAAACAAGGTAAATTAATGAAGTCCAATAGAACTTTGATCCAATAAAAATAATTTGACAAGCGCTTAAAATGTTCCGAACAATTTTAAACAATTTAATTTTATCAATATAATTAATCTTCCCTTATTCGGCTTTAACTTCGCTTTAACTCGTCTTATGTAATGCTCAGATGATTTCAAAATATTGAAGTCTAATAATGGCTACCCAAATTTTGTTTCCAAAAAGCTAAGAAAAGAAGTAGTTTATGAATATACAAATAAACTTATTGGATAAAATCACGTTGAAAAAAAAACCATCGCTATATTGTTATTATGACGAATTACAAAATACCATTTTAATAGTATAAGAAGAGCGTACATTAACTGACTATACCAGTGACGTTAGCATTATGCAAACTATGTACACCCAACAAAGAAACAAATACCTGCTATGTTTCATTAAAATAATCCCCCTAGGAAACACAAATTCCACGTAATATTTATTCAAAAACTAACCCACTTATTCGAGGTTACGGCATAGTGGAGCGCACAAACTGGGTACTGGCATCAAAAACTATTTTGTTCGAGACAGGTCAGAGTTTTGTAAATTAATTCGGTGGTTCCGAGCTATTACGCAAACTGTCAGCGCAGGTGCCGACCCACTACTTCAGCCTGCACTGGATTTGCATTCGGAAATACTCGTACTAATTTAACTTCACTGTTAGCTAAGTCAAACTAAACAACACACGTAGTTTGGCTTACGAGAGTCAAACAATCCATGTAGCGGCGAAACCTTTCAGTGTCGTATTGAAATTAGAGCAAACACTCATCGCTGCACTTACTTGTTTACAATTCTGTTGTGGTTACCTTTTATAGCGGCAATGCACGCGAAGTACCTACTACTACATACCTTCGCACCAATTTCAGGTTTCATTTGCCTACGTACACATTCAGGGAACAAATTAAAGCCATTGTGTTAGACGGATTATGGAGCGGCGTCCATTTATATGTAAAATAGTGACGCGTACGATCGGAGTCAGTCAACCGAGCGCCCCCGCTCCGCACCGCGCCGCTTCCAAAAGCCTGCCGACACACACTGATCATTGTGTACGTACCTATGAATTTTACATATATTGCCAAATCAATGTTTCGACAGTAAATTGTCCTCGCTGGAGGTAAATATCAAGCTACATTAACTTTGTGAAATGTTTGTTCCTCCCAAGACACAGGTAATAAAATACTGTCTGGATTCATACCTACTAGACTATCTAGTTCTTTCTTCAAGTTGAGTTGATGAAAACATGGATGACATACATACATCAAACAATTTTGCTAAAAACATTCGGTTATAAGTACAGGCGTATTGGACGTTTTAAAAAATAGTACAGGTATATTATACAGGGTTAATTCAAATAGAGACTAAATGAAAATTTGTTAACGTAAATGTTAATATCTTATAATATTTGGCAGATAATTTATGCTAGTTTACTAATTACTTAACACAATATATTGCACGCAGTAATATAAAATAAATTAAACATCTTTGACAGTGAATAACTATATCCATGTCCAAGTATTCAAATCTAATGAAAATGTCTATCTCTTTCGTAAGCAGGTGTCATTTATAATATTATTGTACAGTTAGGACAATGACGAGGTGAACGAATGAATTGAATGAAATATTTGAATGAGTGAACAAACTATCACAATAGAGGCTAGTTATTCAAAAGTTCGGATTATTGTTGGCCGTCGTTGTGTGAGTTTTCTGTATGTAATAATAGTTCAGTTTGTGTTGTAGTTGACAGACAGCCGGTTGTTGACGTGTATAAAGTTTTCACAAACAGGTTCTGGGCGCGCTGAAATATCGCCACTTGCAGGCGGCGCAAATACCGAGTCGCGACGCCGAGCTACTAACGAATGCACTGCATTCGTAATAAAGGAAAAGAGTTTATCGCACAATGTATGACTACTGTGGTCTGGGATGTTACATATCACGTATTATGTCTGTTTGCACTGGTCTTGTGTACTTGTGAAGAAAGTGTACGAGGCATACCCAATGAGGTTGTTGACCTGTTCAATGAAGTTGAACGAGTAGTAAAGAGTAATGATGGAAGAATGGGGATGAATGCATTTTCAGTACAGAGAGACGCAAATGACTCATTTCCAAATGACCAACGGTTCTATTGACAGGTCGACAAATCATTGACAGTTTCGGGTTTCGTAGCGCCGTAGCGAGTTCGTAGCGCGTGCTACGACGTAGCACACCCACGATAACTGTTTTTCTTTCGATGCAAGTCACCACTTTTTTGTTTACACAATGATATATTAAAGTATATATAGACATAATGAGCAAATACTATTAATGAAAACAAACAAGAAGAAATCCCAACATCAATTTCATGCTATAATTATTATATCGAGATCAGCCTAGGAACATTGGTTTAAATAAGTTACATTATTAACAGGTCAGCAGCCATCAAAGAAATTAATTCCAGTTAGGATCTCATCACGTGATCTTTAAACACTACTACCTACCTACGGTCAAGCACAATAGAATGCACTTTGTGTCAGTTACAATTGTCACTGTCCGTCTCTCAACGCGTCATGACAGTCCTGTAGCCCACTTCACCTCGTGCACAGTGCTAATGAAATGTAAATTTCCAGCGCATCGCCTCCACCACATTCCTACCTCCATGAATTTCGCAGCGGCAGACAAATCGTATCGCCTCTTGCTTCGCGTTCGTTAGCCATTTGTTCGAGGATTTCGCACACAGGTACTTACATTGGTATTTACGTTTCAACGCGTACGCTACCACTGTATTATATCACAGGCATTCATCACTCCGAAACGAATTGGTTACATTCAGGAGCACGTTCAAGAGCTTTATTTAAAGCAATCGAGAGATGAATCGATGAATTATTCCTATGTGTTTGAACGAACACTTTTCCGAAAGATGTGTGAGAATGGCAACGAAATCGGAACCCTATTACTAACGAACTGACAAAAGCAATATGTATCGAGTTATTAAAACGCCATGATCGTTAAACAACCGCTTTATTCAGCTTAAACCGATATATCTGGCGCGGTTGATCAATCAATGCTGGGCTCGAGTGACGTTAGCCGAGACTGACGTATTACGTACACCGATAGAGATTTTATTTTAATTATCCCACACGCCACGCTGTCGGGCATGCATTATGAACGCGATCAATTTGTTTATTCAGAAGGTTCGCAACAAATTACAGCGATCGTGTACGATGGATTATGTAAAACGACACCCATTTGTATGTAAACTAATGGTGAGTGTCGTTGTACAGAGCGACGTGGCGACGCGACAGAACTGCCGGTACAAACCTACTTTTATTTTTACGTAGGTGTTAGCTACCTTCGGTGAACCTTTGTAGGTACTTAAATTATAGCATGTTTTCGTGTTATATCAACGTAATATTATTCTAGACATAGGCACAGTAATATCATATTAAAGCTACAATCAAAAGAGATTTTTATCAAGTAAATCCCCTCAGATATTATTATGTTAACAATAGACAACAGCTGTTTTAAAAAGAACTCTTGCGATGTTATCATCACGTTTTTATAGAGATAATTGCTATAACAAAAGTCTGTGTATGTATTAACATTTTTATTTGTAGAAACAAACACTCAGTTAGCCTTCGTTATCCAGTCACTTAAAAAGTCTTGTTAAAGTGGACCGTCCTTTCAGTTGAGAGAATTTCTATACAATTCTTTGTTATACGTGGGTATAGTGGCTCTCGTCTGGTCCACAATTGCAGGAGATATAATAATTCCGTCTGGAGGAAAACCTTACACGGTAAGAAAATTATTCCCATATTGTTATGTTTACGGATGAAAAAACTTGATGTATTACGTTTAGTTAACTGGACATTGTAATATAATAATGTACTCGCTTTTTACCGAGTATTTTTTTTTATATGGAAGGTAATGTTTCATGTTAAGCGTAGCAACTGATTTTACAATTTAAGTGAATCGTAGCAGGCTGCTACGAAAAATGAGTCATTGTGGTTTTGGTAGCCGATTGGGAAACTCGTAGCAATTCACAACTTTGTTAAGCTACGAGAATGACATTGTGGTCACGATTCAAGCGTGGGCTAACCGCTTTTATTCATGAGTAAGTACTAGGCATTTTTGAATGCATTATGTATTTCCAAAGTACAAGGGAAACGTGATAGTAACATGATGACTTTTGAATTTCCGTATTTTTGTAAACGCTCGAAGTTTTATCTACCAATTTCTTTCAAATTTTTTGAAATTTGCATTTCACTGGAATGTGTTTACAATAAGATTCTGTTTCATTACTGTTTATTCGCATATTAAATACGGAGTTCACATGCATTACGCATAAGAAGTAACTGTGCTCTTAGTAGTTTGAAACCATTTCGCAAAAGAAAAACAAAAAAAAAGCTATGGACTAAACCAAATAAACTATTTATATATCTCAGTACGAAATTAACTTAAGTAAAAAAAAAACAGCGTTGTCTAATCACCCTCGTCCCCGAAGTGTCGTGAGGCGGTCGTAAAGTCGTATAATTGGCACACTTCCCGTACCGCTGACGACTTACACGGTTGACTGCCTGCAATCAATCGACGGAACCCCGGATTGCGTGACTATTCATGAGTAAAAAAATCTACATTAGCCTCGCACTTACAAGTAATAGCGTATTTGACTTCTATTATAAACTGTGCGAGGAATTAGAAGTGTTTTGTTGGAGTTGTGTAAATAATCTGTTTGAGAATAAACAATAGAAATTATTTGAAAAAATTAAGCCAAGTTCAGTTCAATTTTCTGAGTTGCGTTGAATTACTTTAAATGGTTTGTGTTCAACCCTAATTTTCTGGTCAGACACTGACTAAAAGTGTCTACTGTGGCACAAGTTTAGAAAGGCAATGGAACATTAAAGTTTTTTTTAAAATTTTCCAACCGAGTGTCTTACATGTATTTTGAAAAATATGCTTTGAAAGACAGGAAGTTTTAAGAAAAATTCAATCCAGGAACTTTATGGCGCTTAATTTTCCAAGTTTTGATTAGTTTTTTAACGAATTTAATTTCACTAGATTCAGTCATTTCCTTGCCGGATTGCTGCCCTGGGATCTGGAGGCAACTGCCCTCCAGCGCGTCTATGAGTGGCGCGTGGAGGCGCAGCGCCGAGGTGTATCTCCGCTGCCTCGAGAAGTCGAGGCGCGGCGGGAAGAGGTCCGGCGCGATCTCAGGGCAGAATGGAGGGAACGACTGTCGCAACCGAGGTTCGGGCACGCCGCAATCGCGGCCCCCTCCCCCCCTTTGAGGAGTGGCTGGATAGGAGTCACGGCGTCCTGACCTACCGCATGACGCAGGTCCTCACCGGACACGGAAGTTTCGGGAGGTACCTGTGTCTGATGAGGAAGGAGGAAACGCCTGGGTGTCACCACTGCGAGGATCGCCCGGAGGACACGGTGGAGCATACGGTGCAGGACTGCCCCGCTTGGGCAGAATACCGCCGTGTCCTCACGCAGGCGATAGGTGATGACCTCTCGCGCCCGGCATTGGTTGCGGCCATGCTGCGGGGCGAGACGGAGTGGGAAGCGGTCGCCTCCTTCTGCGAAGCAGTTATGCTCGCGAAGGAAGAGGCGGGACGAGCGAGGGAGAGGACAGCGTCCACCCCTCACCCACGCCGCAGTGGTAGACGCCCACGGCGACGGACGTCGCAAGGCGATCTCCGGCCACCGTAGGCGCGGGCATGCGGGCGGCGAGTAATGGGCAACTCGCTGTCCGACCATGGACCATGCCCGGGTCGACGGCGCGTTGTGTTCCACGCGCGCCTCAAAGAGCGTCAGCATAATGACGGGGCCCCCCTCTAGAGGGCCAAAGCCTGCCGGGGTCGCGGGACACACGTATACCGCGACCCCGGTATACAAAGGGCTACTGAAGGACACCGTGGATTTTAGTCAGTACAAGTCTGACAGTCCCTCCCGCCTTGCCCTGGGTGGGAGGACTCATTTGATGATTTTACCACGATAAAAAAAAAAAAAAAAGATTCAGTCATTCATATGCCATCAGAAAAGTATCAATTCAAAGTAGTGACCGTCGTTAATTTGTAACAATAAGCACTTATTGAGGGAGATGTGATTTTTTTTCGAAAAAGTCAGTTTGGACCCAATATTGCCCATTTACCAATCCAAAACACTGTATAGAATACCTACTCTAATTTACATACAACAATATGTTATTGTATGTATGATAGTTTTACGTTACAATATTATTATCAAATATTATTAATTATTTTTATACGCATTAACGCATGCGACGCGCATCTTTCAGCTTGCAGGTGTGGGTTGCAATGGCCTAGTTGGTTAAGGCGTCTGGAGTACTTATCCAGAAGACGCGGGTTCGAATCCCACTTGCAACAGAATTTTGCTTTCCTCAAAAAATCATCTTTATTATTATCGTGTTGTAAACGTTATAAGTAAGCTTTTGCCCACCGCTACGTTAGCATTCTTTATACTCGTACATATAGGCTAAATCGGGAGCCGTTTCAGGGTCTTATAACCGTGACCCTGGAACGTTAAGGGCTATTGAAAAAAAACGTGGATTTTAGTCAGTACGAGTCTTCCACTCCACATTAGGCAGGAAGACTCATTTGATGATTATACTACGAAAAATCTATCACTGTAAAAAAGTCATTAAAATCGATCGAATAGATGAAGCCTGAAAGAGTAGCAAATAAAGAAAAAAACTCGTTTTCAAAATAATATTACTGTAATAAGTAAGAACTTTTACTGATGTTTTATTGTGGTTTGTGAAATTCATAAAAAGAACACCAAACAATATATTTTCACCGTCTACATTTCTCAAAGAATTCTTAATCCGAACATAAAAGCAGTACTGTTTCTTGGATCTTCACATTGGGGATGATCAAGATGCTCGTCCTTTGGCACAGGTCACCGAACAAAGGGAGAATACTTCACGTTCTTGCATACTTGCACAACACACGGAAATAAATGTATAGTCAGTGCGTAAAGGCGATATTCTGCCCTGGATATTAATTGTTTGTCAACAAGGAACTACCACGGACTACGTCATTACGTTCTTTTTCGTGCTCAAAGGTTAAAGCAGTACCCTTAGCACGAGTTTTCACTCTTTTACTTTACAGTGTCTTTCCAGTATTTACAGCGTTTCTTGTATGGAAAAATGGAACAGCGCCGCTGGTGTACGAAGAAGGAACTAATTTTTTCCTTGAAAATTGTCAATTTGAAGTTGTCAAAGTTCCAGTTTACTTTACGTCTCAAATACTGAAAACTCGTGCTCAGGGTACAGGATGCTATAACTAAGACTCCGCTGTCTGTCCGTCAGTCACCAGGCATTCATCTCTTGAACCGTTATAGTAGAGACAGTTGAACTCTCTAATTTTCTTCACTTTTATTTTTCCTCATTAGTAAAGCAAGTCCACGATTTATATAACAGTAAAAACGAGGTGTTGCGTATTGTATCAATATACAAATGTTGTCTAAATTTTATATGTTATATAATGTTCTGTTTTTCTTTAAACGAAAACAGACTAAAAAATTCTTAATATAAGAGAGGTAAATAAATAGCAAGTCTTTTTCATTGAACGCCTGTGATACAGTTTTAATGTACCTAGTACAGGCATCGATTTTTTTAAGACTATATAATTATTTTCAAAGGTTTATTTATTTGTATTTTACAAATATTTATTTGAATAAAATATTTAATTTGATTGTCACATTTAGCTGACGAAAAAGGATTTATATAACTTTATACCTAACGTTAAAATAGTAATTTATTTCCTTCTTTCCTTTTCACTTTGAACGATGAATGATAAATAAATAATATCTTACTTTGAAGGGATTTAAGATTGCCTAAGGGATTTTATAAGTAGGTTGAGGGATTTAGTCCATTCAGAGCTTACTAACTCTCCTACCAAACGGTTTTGATACAGCATTATTTTCACGTGGATTCGTTTTCGCATTCAAATTCATACAAACAAATAAACGAGTATTTCATTTTGTATTTTTCGGTATTCTTCGTGTTAAGGTGCGTTTCCATTAGGAAACTCCTCCATACAAGTGTACAATATGTCGTCACATTGTTATACAAGTTGTTTAAATCGGAAAAAAACACTATCTATAGTTTAAATTACCTACTTGTGACTTGTATGCAGGTTTGTTCAAGTTGCATACAATTTGCAACTTGCAAGTAACTTGTATAATGGAAACGCGGCCTTAGGGTTTACTGCACCGTATAGCAACATACCGGTTCGATCTCTTAAAAGCGGTATAAATCGTATCGGTAAAATGTTTTAGCCGTAAAAGTGCAAGCAGGTGAGATGTGATGGATTGACGTCATTCCACTATACTGTGGAGTGCATTATCGTGTCACTAGTTCAACCTTTAAACACAACATCTTACGATGATCAACTTACGTACCCCTTGACTTGCTTTACGATGTGATGTATTAAAGATTGACGACTACCGGGTTTGATTTTACTTTCTTTTTTTGTACCGAGTTATTTTTTTGAATTTTCAAATTCAGCTTGACTGCAAAGGTCGTATAGGTAGTGGTTTATGTGAAACTCAGATTCAGTTACATATGTTAGGCCTGAATTCGCACTCAATATAATTGAAAAAGGCTTGGCAGATAATGATGATTCATAATTTTGCTAGATTTACTGTCATTTGTTAAATGTTTGATTGTTTTAAGAGTTAATAGTCTTTATTCTTATCTACTTACCTACTACTATAATACACATCCACGATACAGCAGTGATTTCTAGAGTGGGGCAAGTCTCTTAAAAAAAACTTATAAATACTAAAATAACACAAAGCTCGGTTTGTAAAAACAAAAGTATAAAGTTTCGATTAAATAAACCGCAGACAAACAACTTTTATTTAGTTGAAAAAAAGCTGCAAAAGTATCCAAAATCACAATTGGAGACGTGAATAGAAAACTGATACATACAATTTAAGTTCTTTTACTCTATGATAAAACTAAATGAAAGCTCATAAAATGTTTCATGAAAGTTTTATTTTTATACTTGATTGTTATTTGCGCCGCCCACACCATTTAACTAGTTACAGAGAATTGAATGTGTCCAAAATTGGCCGTCATCAAAATGGAGCAGATTTTTATGAGAAGTTCTTTACTTACAGATTTTTAAAAAGTTTTTGTGATTAATTTAACCTTTTTTTTGCTCAGTTTTGAAGGTGACTGAAATTACTAAAGTAGTGATCGTCGATCTAAACCAAACTCCTTCAGATAAAATCTACGTCTAGCCATGTACTTATGTACTGGCATTTGTAGATTGAAACTATTCATTACTTATTGAAACCACCCGATAAATATCAATATATTATGTTAGTAGGTTGTAATCAGTATTTCCATGTCCATTTATATGTTTGCATATACGTGTATACAAGGTAAGCCATTAAAAGGTGCTTCATACGTGAAACGTCCGTATCTTCTGTATGTGAGACAGAAGAGGCCGGATGTAAGGTCATGGTTGGCTATAGAGCTTATCGCGCTACCGCAAACTGCGACTTAAATGTTTTGTGCGCCAGTATAATACCAGAGATAACCGTTATAGCACATAGCAGCTACAACGGTCTTGAAATTAAAGCGCAAATATTAGTGCTAGTATGAACGAGCAAGGTTTATAAACAAATGATAGATCAACCTTCTAAAACCGTAAGGCTCAAAATTCCTTAAATAAAATCAACCTTCAGGAGAAGCGCGTGCCTTTCAGATAGTATTTTTGGAGATTTTCCTCTTCAAGCAGTTATTCATCCGACATTTTGTTCCAAATATAAAGTCTTGGAGAGTTTTCATCACTAAAGTTAATTCGTAGCGTCTTTACGGGTGACATTACATAAGGTTATTTCCAAGACATTTCGCACTTTCTTAAGATTCCTTTTCCAAGAATGTGAGAAAACCCACGTAATTAATCCTGGCCGTGTTTCGTTCCGAAGTTCTCGCCGTATAACGTGTATGTTGTACATATATTCAAGCGGCTGCGTCACACTCCGCCCGCGACACAGTAATATAAATGTGAAATTACTCGACAATTCCACTGTGAGTGGAATTGTGATATCTGTGAGCTAAAGCTCGGTTGAAACGTTGAAGCCACTGGCTTTTCTGAATAGGGCCCACTATCTGTCGGTACTATACGAGCGTTTGTTCACATTCAGCCCTCGCCAAAAACTATTGTTTTAAAATTTAATCATTATGACTGTTACTCCCACATTTAATTGTATCTAGCTTTATTTATTTTTTCTGTTGGAAGAGCCTCATTAAAATTTATGTGCAATCCACGGGTGCAATCAATGTTAATTTATCAACCTTGTTGGAGTATAAAAGCGTGAGACCTTTTTTTACTTCTAAACAAAAATTTGATGCAGAATTAATATTTATCAAATTAACGAGGTATAGGTATGTTTCTAAGCACTTGTAAAAACAATAATAAAATAGAATCAGAAACTGAATGACTTGCGCAATATCGTCGTACACAATAAATTATTCGCATGTGAAATTGAAATTTATAAGCTTCTGTTTTATCTCGATCTCAATAAATCTTACTTAGGTGCGATAGTGTTGTGTATCATAAACTATAATGTAATGTATAAAAATAACATTTTGATATAGGCAGGTCTACATGAAGTCTAAACTAATATTTGTTAAGAAACTCGCAAGTTCCAAATAAAACGTATTTTTCTGTCGCAACTTTCTCACTAATATTATTTAAGTTGAGTTCTTCGAAGCTGCCTAAGTGGGGACTCCTAATTTAATCCTCAAAGTAAGGACGTACCCTTGATAGAGCACACTTATGAAAATTGCCTGTTACACGTATCTGTTACAGCAAATAAGGTTGTGTAAGTATGTATAATCTGACAATAAATATAACCCTAAAAGAGCCATCGTTATCAGGCCCATTTTCTCTCGTAGGCCCTTGCCAAATGTCAAATATATAGGGTTACATGATATCAGTCTCGCCTCCCTAATGGACACTTATAAGGCCGAGTGGGCCTTTTCAGTGTCGGTGTTTTGACACCCTTTAATATAAGAACGAGAGCTTTTATATTAGATATTCACGAAATTAGGCGACCACATATTGATTTTTCCAACAATATCACTGCGGGCTAGACTTACAGGTAAACGAGCTGCTTTACATGATCGCCTCTATCAGAAAAAGTCATTTTGAAAATATATAATAAAATATCTAGTAGATACAGTAGTAATTTTAGTTTCTTTATGTCAGTATTGATTTTAATCAGTGAAATGAGTTATCGGGCGACTATTATAGGCCACTATTATATCAACCATTTTTTTTTGTGCAATCGTCAAATCATTCAATGTTCATTCATGTCTTACATAGGTACCTACTACCTTTGATATGAATCACAATCTTATTAATTTTTTATCCATACATTCCACTTCGTATTATTATTTTTGCTTGCAGCTGTTACTTTTTAATGGAACTCAAATCGACTTTTATTTCACGCAATTAAATTCCTTTGAAATGATCAGAATGTTGAAATAATAATCCAGTCGTTGCTTTGTTACGAAACATTTTGATTTAGTTTAATTGGCCCATTATATTTACCGTCTCGTTCTGCAAACCGTGGGCCGCGAGGGACACAGAAGGAATCGCCGCTGGATGCAATTAGACGAATGAATCGCGTGATCTCCGCCTTTATCTTCTATCTCAGTAACTACCAGTAATAACTACCGAACAGGAATATAATAGACGGGAAAACATTCCGACTGGATAAAGGCTTCTTTGTTGTACGTTTCCTTTGCTTGCTTGTAAGGTGATTGTACAAAGCTCATAATTATTCCTTCAACTTTTAAAATAAACAAGAGTTTATATAATAAACTTTATGGAACGTACTTTTGTTCCAATACGTAGCGTGTGGTGTAAAAAGTAAATAGTCTTTTACTAAGAATAATATAATTGTAGTGTAAATCAGCTTCCTCGTAGTATACTCTCGCTTCTGTAAACTATTTTGGCTTGAGCTTTCGCGTTTTTGTCACCGCCTGTAGTACATTTCCGTGTACCGTTCCCGACGGAAACAGCCTTTCAGTGTTCACCTGCAAATGCAAAGAAAAATTCCATCCAAGTGACTTAAAGAGTCGAACGTTGGCTTACACTAATATTTTTCTACATTTATTCAACTTTAAAGCTCTTGTTTGTAACCGTTTTCGGAACTAGTATATTATAATGCGTTTCGGAAACATTTAAAGTCACGCAACACGAGAGAACATGATTTAAATGTATTAGTTGCCCTATTTAACGCCTGTTAGATATAACTAGAGGTGTTAAAGTGAAGAGAGGTGAGGCATGTATTTCAGAGTGCAATTTTATATAATCACGACACTCTTGCGTTGCGTTGGTGCTGGCTGAATAAGATAACACATATCGTAGTTTCAGCTCGCGGTTTAAACATTTTGATGGCGTTTACAAGAGTATCAGAAGACGCGTTGCTTCAGCAAAACAGAAACAGGTAACGTCCTTTAGAAAACTATCTAATTTGATGAGTACACAAATTATATTAATTGTAATGGTTTATAAGTGACAGCTTGTAATTTTCTTGCCGAGTTGCTCTTTTTGTCTTACGCGATATTAAAATTTAAGCTACGATATACAAGTGACAATACATAAGAGATACCTACTTGATGTATTTATGTATCCTGCTCATCATATCGTGTCTCATTAACTCGGTTGAAAGACAGGATTAGTTCTTGTATAGGCGACGGGTTTAAAAGAAGGCTGGAAAATTAATCATCCCTTCTCATGAATGCTCAGCTCAACATGTTCTGCTTTTCATTTTAAAAATTTTAACCATATTTAACGATATTTAGGTTAATACTCGTATGTTCGTAACAAAATTATAATTATTTTTGAAATATTTACAACAACCCGAAATGAGTATATCGTAGGCGGATCGTTGATATAGCTACATCGTGATATGCCTAGGCAGATCGTGATCCTGACCACTAAAATGTCAGGCCAGTAACAAGTTTTTTTTTTAAACCACCCAGAAGTAGGAGCCACACGACGCGGGGCTCGGTCGACTGTGCATCGTTTCATATCCACTAACCCAGAGTGCCCCAAGTCGCATTGACAAGATAATATTTAACGTTTATAAATATTAAGTATTGAAAATTAATTTGCACAAAGAACTTTTTTTGCCAAACGTAATTTTCAAGTGACAGTTGAAATAGGAACGGTCATTTCCGTTTTCATTCAAATCGTGGTCGCATCGTACCTCTATAAGTTGAAGTGCCCATTGTTATGGCAACGTGGGTTACTCCGATATACTAGATTTTGTCATATCAATGCCTGATTTATAGAATATCTGCAAAGAAAATTATCCGACGCATGGCCCGGCTGTGATACAATGTGATTGCCTTATTTTCCTCCTCATTCGATCTTTACATGTTATTATCGTATCGACATCCGACTTGCAAAGGTTATCCATATTTGTTGGGAATCCGTTTACTAGATATTAGTTATCTCATTGCGATATTATGCGTAGGCCTATATTCGGGTTTATTATTAATCATGCTCGCTAGTTCAGTCTCCGTTTATTTTCCTTAAATACCAAATTAGTCTCAGCTGAGAGAGAATGTAGGTAATTTGATATTAAATTAATATCTGAGTATGTTAATAAACGCTTATTTAATAAACGAATGTCAACAATCTTAATATAAAAGCAAATCTAAAGCTTTGAGTTTTTTGTCTTTAGTCAAACAAACCATTTGTTCTGAACCCGTAAAACACAGCACATTTATTAATGTAAAGCAATTAATTTCTGCAAAAGGTCTCATATCTTACGAATAAGGCTCAAACAATTACTGTTTGCTTACACCTACATAAACGAAGTTAATATTTACGAATTCACATGAAATTAAATTAAGGTTTTAGACAATAAGCGCTGTAGCGGTGAAGCTATTTGCTGACGCGTTATAAAATTTAATTTTAATCTGAGGGCGCGAATGGATAGGATTTCACCCTTGCTTATCTGTGTTATGTTATAATGATCGTTGCGTCACACCCGCCATGTTAGGTGACATCGGATGCCAAGTAAGCCTTTTTATAATAAATTGTTATTAATATTTTGTGCGAAATTTTCGATGCCGTAATGTGTAATATCAAACTCATTAATTGCTTTTTTTTTTAGGTGGTAAAATCATCAATGAGGCCTCCCGCCCTGGGTGGGGCGGAAGGGACTGTCAGACTCTTACTGACTAAAATCCACCCGTGTTCCTTCGGATGCCCTTTACGTTCCGGGGCCACGGTATCCTGGGTTAAGAAAAACCCGCGACCCCAGCAGGCATTTGGCCCCATAAGGGGCCCCGTCAGTTTGCTGACTACTCCCCGAAGGCACGCGCGAAACACGACACGACGCGCCACCGACCCGGGCTTGGTCCTTGGTCAGACGGCGAGCTACCCATTACTCAACATCCGCAAGCCCGCTCCGCCGCTGTGCCCTCTGCTAATCAGAGGGACACGCGTTGGAGCGTCCACCCGACAGGCTATTCGCATACGGGCAAAGAGACCCCTTAGGCACACAGTGCCTAAGAAAGAGTTTTTGCCCTAAGGGTGCACCGGCCCGAAAAACTGGTCTTCCCCACGGACGTATCCGAGAGGGAACTCCAGTCCACGGGCGCACGTGGAGGTTTCCTGTCTTAGCACCCCAAACTCATTAATTGCTTAGCACAAATAAGTTATAATGAAATACTTTGTTCATGTCTGTAGGTCATGTTCTCCTTATATACAAATTACATTCTTTTGCATTGTCTATTTCTATGTCATTGAACTAGATAGATACTAAAAACCACTTATCGGACTAATACGCTATTTTGGATGAAATTGGCTGTCATACTTGACTGACTAAAACGACCCTATTCCTTCACTTAACCTTTGAATTTCAGAGCCGCGGTGCCCTTCAAAGACTGTTCGAAACCTTATCAAACTATTAATTAAATAAAATTAAAACTAATTGATCATTAGTTGCACTTCAGTTTTTTTACCTTTTTCACCATTTAGGAATTAATATATAATATATATATAATATAATATTCCACAACTATCACACAACGCCATCTAGTCCCAAGCTAAGCAGAGCTTGTGTTATGGGTACTAGACAACTGATAAACATACTTATATATTTCTAAATACATACATATTATAGATAAATTACACCCAGACACAGAACAAATGATCGTGCTCATCACACAAACATTTGTCCTGAGTGGGAATCGAACCCACGACCTCCGGCATAGCAGTCAGGGTCACTAACCACTAGTAATTTCTCCTGTAGATATCGTGCAGTTACAAACATTTAAACTTGCATACACAAACATCCAGACCTTGAAAAACAACATCAGACAAATAATTGTTCCGCGCGGGAATCGAATCCACAACACGCAGCGTAGCATTGAATCGCTCAGCCTCTGTACCAATCAATGCTGGTATTCAAAAACAATTTCAGTCATAGTAACAATCGCAAATATTGGTAGCATCGGCTGTCTGAACTTTAAAACAGGCAGGTGCCATAACGCTAGCAGACGGGTAGTCCAACTTCAGTTTACCCTCCAAATAGTTACCACAACTGTGCACTTGGCATTTCATAAAAGTAGGTTTTACTTACATGAATTTTAATCAACCTATTGTATATATCAAAAATTTTGATAAATTAGGATCATATTAATATAATATAGGTAATTTAAAAGAGATTTTTTAGTTACAGTTAAATGATACAATCTATACTAACATTGTGAAGCTGAAGAGTTTGTCTGATATAACGCGTTAATCTCAGAAACGACTGATTCAAATTGCATTTTTTTGTTTGAGTCGCATGGTCCGTTTATTGAGGAAGGCTATATACGAGTACCAGGGATCACCAAATGGCTGACAGCGGTCCACATCCGGACCGCCGCCGTCCCATTTTGTGCGGACCGCGAGAACACAGCGACTTGCACTACAGAGTACGATCTTATGATCGATTTCCAAGAAAACACAGTTTTAAAATACAAACATGCGGAAGTTTCTGGTTTTAAAATCAAACACGCAATAAAACATGATACTTGGCTCATAGAAATGTGAAAAAACACCTTTGCTATAATTGTATATATTCCGTTATTACATTTGTTTAACAATTATTTTTTGGCTACAAAGTGTTCTGCGGACCGCGATGGTCATTTCATGTCTTAAAACGGACCCCGAACGAATCTAATTGGTGACCCCTGCTATAGACTATATCACATCACACTACAACCAATAGGAGCCAAGCAGCGGGTGAAATCGCGGAGAATAACTAGTGACCTATAAAAAGGCATTACATAAAAACTCCTTAACACAGTCAGCTGATGATGTGCCCAAGAGACTGGCAGTGTTATAAAGGCCAAGGTAAAATTAAGCCCTTGGGTCATGAGAGAATACTGTATTTTGGGAAAATAATGGCTGATATGATATAACAATGCCAACAATGATTGGTTTTGTTAAGAATCTTTTGTTTTCTTTGTTTGAATTTAGTTATTGAAAAAATACCTAATATCAATGTAGCCTTCGGCTTCTTACAACCAAGGTTGAAAAGATACGATTCCCAAGTCGATCAAACAATATAATTGAATTTTTGTATAAAATCTCGCTCGAGATTGTCATTGTGATAGCTGGGTTCGGTTACCATCACAAAGGACCTAAAATCTAAAACTCAGAGAGCCTGACAATGGAAAACACTGTCATTTATATAGTAAACCTTTTTTAGGATCTCTACTGAGTGTTGTCATTATCACAGCTATCTTCATGACAGTTCTAATCAACGACCCTACGGATTGTATGGTTGTTGGCCCCGATATAGCGGCCTGAGGCCTTACCACGAGCTCTTAACGCGATCCAGTTTAGGCTGTGGGAAAGAGACAGAGCTATACTAGTCGTCTAGTGCCATCTCTTTCCCACAGCCTAAAGACTCACGCTTTAAGAGTTCATGGTAGGCCACCTGATCACGACTTTAGTCTAAGCGGTGAGCGGTGCGATGGGCGGCGTGAATAAGATATTAGTTACTTTGTAAATATGCGAATTTACCACTGGCGGCGCCTCGTGGCGTGTGTCAAACATTTGTATACATTTGATCTCGCCCCACCCTAAGTCACCGCCCATAGCGGCTAGGTTGTAAACGGGCCGTTAAAGAAATCCATGGAAGTTCATGGAAGGACTTGAGTTAGGCCTTTTCTTAGCTATTAAGACATTATTTTTATAGACTAAGAATTTAAAACTTTTTTCAAATGCTTACTAACAGCGATTGACCTCTATGAACTTCACTCGAGTGCTCAAAACCATTTTACTTCTACAGTTATATTCTTGCTCAACCTTTGAAGTACCTCAGGTACTACCGACAGTCGTGTCATTTTACACTTAGTACAAACACTATTACATATCCAGAAATAAAAGAAAACCGTAAACGATAGAGACGTTGTAAAAGTCAACCGAGTGGATCTCCTTAATGTGGTACTTTGAAACGAAGCCACAGACAGCGGTAACTTGGTGGCTATGCAGGGGCGTAGCTACCGCCGTATCTGCCGTATCAATTATACGGGGCCCCCGGGCCACAGGGGCCCCCAACGTGCGTTAACAAAAATTAGTAAAAACTTAATGATTTATTAAATAAAAAAGTTATTTTTACACAATTTGTCTAATCTATCTCTGGTGTTTTTATTATTATTTATATGTAAAACTGTTTTAAGCACGAGATTGTCTCTTTGAAATCCCGGGAAGATCCATATTAGTATCAGCATTTCTATGCAAGTATTAAAATAACTCTACCTAATTCCGACCTCTG
Organism: Agrotis exclamationis; assembly: GCA_950005045.1. Classification (NCBI taxonomy): domain Eukaryota; kingdom Metazoa; phylum Arthropoda; class Insecta; order Lepidoptera; family Noctuidae; genus Agrotis; species Agrotis exclamationis. The sequence goes on along the minus strand of OX465425.1, from coordinate 11,065,956 downwards.
GACTGATCAGTCGCATTTTGAATTTTTTTGATGGCCTTTGTATAATTTTTTGTTTATATTTCGGCGTAGATACAGAGAAATACATTTTTTTTTTCGTGTGTGATAAATCTTTACCCTACCTAAGGGGCCCCCAAACAAATTTTTATACGGGGCCCCGCCAAGGCACGCTACGCCACTGTGGCTATGACTATCTGAAGGTACCAGCAGTTAAGAGGTTACAGCATGCAAGGATGTCGATATTTTGAAATGAAGCTCTGGCACTAATTTTAACGTTTTTGTGAAGTTAAGTAAACGGGAATGTTGCCGTTAAATGGATGAAAAAATATATTTTTCGGTTGTACATACATACACTAGAGGCGCTATTTCATTTTTCATATAATTTTATGGAAAATGAAATAGCGCCTAACGCGCTAGTGTTTGTACAACCGAAAAATATTTTTTTAAGTGACGTTAAGTAACGTCACTTCAAACGCGACGACGACGACGCTGATTTTCAGCTGCAGCCCACGACATTAGAACCCGCGTCTTCTGGATAAGTACTCCAGGCGCCTTACCAACTAGGCCATCGCAACTCACACTTGCAAGCGTCTGGAGTACTTATCCAAAAGACGCGGGTTCTAATCCCACTTGCCACTGAATTTTTCTTTCCTCAAAAATCATCTTAACAATGCGCGTCGCATGCGTTATTGCGATTAAAAAAATAATCAATAGGCCTTTGACTATCTACAGTATCTAGTCTAAATAGTTTTCTAAATAAATATACTAAAAATATTTCGAACTGGCTATACAAGTTATGTCTTTAACCAGGATAAATTAAAAAAAAAACAAACCGAAAAACTGAGTTAAACAAAGCAGCGAAGTAAAAATCTCAAAACAAGTTCATTTATTTTCAGGTAAGATGCCATAGACAGACAGGCGACGTAGATACTTAGATACTACACTCGTTAAAAAGCTTTATCCAGATTCTAAGAAAAAAGTCCAAGACCAACACTAAACTTTAAAAAGAAGATTTTAATAAACCAATGGATACGAATTTTGAGTACCTAAAAGAAAGAAAAGATGAACTCAATCCCAATATGCTGGAGCATCGCTTGAAGCAGATTCGCATGTAGAAAACGAACGTAAAAACATAAATAAAAGAACACTCCGTGCAATATGCAACGGTCTAGTACACTTTCACTTCATCTTTACTTTTATTTTTATTCTTACTGAAGACTCTGAAGTAGCCCATAATTACTACGAACACACATACAAGCTTGTTTCTTAACCGCCGTTTACACGAGGCGAGTTTTTAGCCAGTCGAGAAGCGAGAATGTCCTTGCAAGATTAGTAGGCTAGGTTATGCAGACTATCATCGCACTATAAACAAAATATTTGATTAACTTTTTGGTATCCTAGTCGCTTTTTTGAGCTGTGATTTGAAAGTTCGTTTATGGACACGTATTTCAAGATGATATTCTATTGACATGCAAATATCCAAAATGCGAGACCGACTCTTCTTTTTTTAATTTCATTTCGATAATCACCGATTGAGTTTTGAGACGGTGTGGGAAGAGTTCTTGGAAGGAATTGGGAGGGCTTTACTCAACAGTAGGACAGGATACGCTAAGTGCGAAGTATTTGGTGGGTCTGTCAAATTGATAGCAGCGTGCTATTTGACAGAAATGTGAACCAACTGGGAACACCCGCGTGAGTAGTATACGTGTCAAGTTGCACCACAAACTTTTTAAATACTTAGTACTCAAAATATCTAGTTGGCAAGAATTGACAGATCTTGCCTGTGTCACCAAATAATTTGGTCGCTTGGAGACGTTGTCATCGGGCACGCAACGTACAAGGCAAAGGAAACCTTATTCTAAAGCTATAAACATTACTCGTGTAAGTGATGCGTCCTAAGAAGTTGAAGCCGGTGTCTTACACCGCATATGCAGTGCTTCAGCCACAACGGGTCGGGCGAAGGAAATCCCGTGTCGGCTTGCGGCCGATTGTACGGGATTAAAGGTGTTCCTGACGAATATTAAATATCACGAAGCTTAGCTGCGAAGATATTTATACGACATACAATATTGTAATTTACTGTCCCTAAACAATTTTATTTTTTTTGTTTTTTAAGCTATTGCATAGCTTTTATCACGGGCTAAGAGCGCGGCGGCGGCGCGGCGCGCCGACCGAATCAAAAAATTCCAAAAACCAAACGAAAATACCTGACACCACGCATCGTCTAACATCGTTTCAGTTCGGGAGACTTCGGCAATCATAAAATTATCCATCATAAAAACAATTTACTTTTTCTTACTGATTACATACAGCTACAAAAGAAGTTTTCACAATGAAACCTACTTATAAAATTCTCCTACAACAAATAAGTTGTTTATTACAGTAATGCACCACAAACATTTTAAATAAATTATATTCTCGTTAAATATACGCGGTAGCCGATTTTATTCTTTTAAAATAAAATAAAATGTTATGCAATAGCTTCACCGCGGCAGTCTCCGAGTGCCACATGTATTTTTTTTTTCAAAAAGGCTTTTGAAAAGACGATTGATATCTTACTTAGATCTATTTGCATAGCATTGACTAGGACAGATGTCTGGTTATGGTCCGTCTGCAAAAAAGGTTACCTATATTTTATAAATTAGATTGTCTCTTTTTACTTAAAGTCTCCTGCAGACACACGCGATTAAACGCGCGGGGCGACATGTCGCGGTCCATTCCCAGTATTTTTAGAGTGGAAATTAGCTTGGCTCGTTGTCGCAGCGCGATTAATCGCGTGTGTCTGCAGGAGGTTTAATGTAAAAATTATATTTCATGAGCTTCGATAGCGTTTCTGTGAAATAAAAAGTACTAAGAGAAACATCGTTGAAATGGCCTACCTATTAAAGAAAAATCTAACACTTAACAATTATTATTACTCGTTTATGAAATGTTCTTAAAAAAATAAGCACTATTATTTTGAGTGCTTTTATTAAACCGCCTTACCACAAAAAGATAAAAATCTGTTGAACGCTTGCCTAATAAAAGTGTAACTGCAAAATGACCCTTATATCAATGTGAAATGTCGTTTTGACGTTGACAGTTTTTAGGGTTCCGTAGCCAAATAGCAAAAACGGAACCTTTATAGATTCATCATGTCTGTCTGTCTGTCTGTCCGTCTGTCTGTCTGTCTGTCTGTCCGTCCGTATGTCACAGCCACTTTTCTTCGAAAGTATGAAAGCTATCCTGTTGAAACTTGGTAAGTAGATGTATTATGTGAACTGCATTTATATTATATATTATATTATATTTTTACACAAAAATAAAAACAAAACAAATTTTGGGGGTACCCCCATACTTAGAATTGAAACTCAATTTTTTTTTTCTTCACCAAACCCATATGTATCTATGGATAGGTCTTTAAAAATGATATTGAGGTTACTAATATCATTTTTTATAAACCGAACAGTTTACGCGAGAGACACTTCCAAAGTGGTAAAATGTGTCCCCCCCCCCTGTAACTTCTAAAATAAGAGAATGATAAAACTAAAAAAAAAAATAATGTAGACCTTAAGAAAAACTTCCAACGAAAATTGGTTTGGATGAGATATAGTTACCAGTTTTTGAGATATAGTACATTTTCAAAAACCGCAAATATAACTTTGCCATTCATACAAACACTATGAAAAACAAAGTTATTTTTCATTACTGATACTCTGAAAATAGGTCATTACATGTCTGATTAGCCGTTTGAAAGTTATCGATTGCCGCCCTAGGGAAAATCGCTTTCAACTGACAACTGCCAAATTTAAGAAAAAAAAACTAGTTCTATTTTGACATTTCTATTGAACCATGTTCAAACTTTTTATACAGCCACGAAATTACAGAGCGATTTAAAATTAAAAAAACATAAAGTTAAGTATTAAGAATATAAATAATGACTTTATAATAATTTAGTTTCAACTATTTCTCTATATACAGATTTCGACAAAATCTTTGCCAATTTTTAAAATAATGAACATGTAAAATCCTGGCTGTATAGCTGGACGACCACAGCACAAAAATTAAAAAAATAACAAGCGGCAAAGTGACAATTCGATCTACACTCATTTTTTCTTTAGCTAAAATTTATATTTTTAATTTTACTTTCCTCGTATTCGTAATGAAAAGCACAGTGTTTACCTCGGGTAAATTACTTATTTAGTCCCTCGAACTATTAGCGCCCTCACTACGTTACGGGCGCCAAACCCCGTCTCTGGACGTAAATAAGTAACTTTCACGCCTTGGATAACAATGTACTATTTATTGTTTGTGTATATTACTTACTAATCTCAATATAATTATATCCCTAATCTATGCTTGCTACTACGGAACCCTTTATGGGCGAGTCCAACTCGCACTTGGCCGGTTTTTAGACAAGACGTGTTCAAAAGATGTTTATCTTTCTAGTGGTGAGACGGATAGAGTTTTTGTATCCATAGAAACCTACAAAATAAAACAAAAGAAAGGAAGATTTTTTAACAGTACACGTCCGCCATCATTTCATACATAGTATAGAATACCTCTTTTTTTCTGTTATCTCACATTTACGGCGTAAACAAAAATTGCGTCATATTTTACAACCCTAGCTTCACACATAAACACAACGCATTCATAAATCATTAAACGGTTTCATACGAATAGGTACATAATCAGGCAAGTAGGTCGCATGGGGCCATAAAATTTATTAGCTTATCAATACAGCACCTACGTGCAAATATCTGCGCCAATAACTATAAAGAAAGTCAATAACGTTATTATTATTCAGCGTATACCTCTTCTTAATAAGAAAACGTGTATCTAATGCGGTGTTTGATATTCGCATCATCTGTGTATGCGGTGTCGTAATGGTGGGGAATCACAATATCTCGTTATAAGCGGGCGAAACAAAGAAAGGGACGCGTGCCTCGCATGCCAACCTCTCGCCGGGCGCGCGGCGCCGCCCGCGCTTTCAAACAGCTGAAAATCTATCGAAAGGTGCGCTGGGTTATATCTTTCACGTCATTTATTTACAAAGGGTTGTTGTGTACATGTCAAAGGTTAGTGTTTAATGTCGTGTTTGCGGAGATAACATTGTTTGAGCTGAATTGGCGGCGCCGAATATTTGAATGATAGAGGTGCTACTGTTTTGTGTTTTTTTCGTGCTCATTTATAGGCTACCTACCTTTCCAATCTTTCTTCATAATTATAAAAATACATGTTTAGAATCTAATTACTAACAATTACAAATAACACGATGTCGATGAACTTTATTACAAGTTTTCTAAAAAATCTCAATCTAAATCTTAAAATAAGAAATTACTCCCCTAAAAATATTTAAATGAAAAATGTTTGTAGCCCGCAACTCAACTCCGAGCTGACTTCAAGGTCGGTATAAATTTGAGTAACAAGCAAACCAATCAGTACTTGTCAAAGTGATAAATCTAATAACTCAGCGAAACACTAATTCAACTAACACTTGGAGATAAGTTTGGTGCTGCTAACACGTAAGCTTAACAATTTAAATGTCTGAGATTGAACTACGACCCCATTTGTGTTATTGTATTATTTTAATGGAATTTGGATGAACTTTAACCAATTCTGTTTATTTCAGAGTTTGAAGGGATTTTAGTGTAATATCGGATATTTATTCTTGAAGGTCTTTATTGCAAATTGTGATATCTCCATGTTGTGTTTCTGAAGAATATTAATTAGAATGTCAATTTTCATTATCTGTAACGATATTTAACGTTTTATGACCTCTTCTGCCAATATACTACGTATTTTATTATACACATATTACAACGATACCTATAAGCACGGTACCTCGGTATTATTTAAACTTATCTCCATATTAATTAACTACCAAGTAAATGCATCTACACTCGAGAGCAATGAATCCGGGTCACTTAAAGAATCCCAAAAATCTCGGAAACTAAAAACGCTAGGTTAATGCAATAAATTGTATTTAATAGACAATGTAATACTCCTTAAATGAAGGTATTAAAACTTCTTAGTTATTGTAAAGTTATGTCATAAAAAAATCAAATTTGAAAAAGGGCCACTTTCGAAGATGGAACTACGAAATTACAGCATTTGGTTTTGCTTTTGTTTGTAATCTGTCATTTATGTGGGTACATAAACCATGTTGATTGTGCTCTATATTCATTATTCAAGCTGAAATTATGTCGCTTACGCCTGAAGAATGCACCAGAATACTTACAATGCTGGAAACCGGCCGGAGTCAGCGCGATACAGCCAGGACTGTCGGTGTGTCGCTGTCAACAGTACAAAGAGTTTTCCGACGTTACGAAGAAACTGGTTCTAACCTACGCAGACCAGGAACGGGCAGAACCAGGTGTACCACAGCACGAGAAGACCGATACTTGTTGAACACCATGCTTCGAAATCGCTTTCTCACAGGAACTGAACTCACCAATCAGTTTCGACGCCTCGGAGGAAGTAACCCAAGTGCATGGACAGTAAGACGTCGGCTTGCTGAATCTAACTTAAAACCCCTTAGACCTGCAAACGGCCCTAAACTGGAGCGTGGGCATCGTATTTCAAGACTAAGATATGCCCAGAGCCACGTAAATTGGAGTATTGAAGATTGGTCAAAAGTTATGTTCTCCGACGAATCAAAATTTATGCTCTACAAGCACGATGGAATACACAGAGTGTATCGAAAACCAGGGGAAAGATTCAAGCAAGCATGCATCGAAGAAAAAGTAGCCTACGGTGGTGAGTCTGTACTTGTGTGGGCCGGAATTTCGTCTGAAAGTCGCACAGAGCTGGTGATCATAGAAAACGGCTCTTTAACTAGCGTAAGATATGTGGAAGAAATCCTCAATGATAACGTTGGTCCATTTATGGTCAATTTAGGTGAGGATGCTATATTTATGCATGACAATGCCCGACCTCATACAGGTAGGATTGTGAATGACTACCTCCAAGAGATGAACATTACTCGTATGGAGTGGCCAGCGCGCAGCCCGGATATCAACCCGATCGAGCATGCTTGGGACGAGCTAGGCAGATGCGTAAAACAACGAAACCCTCCCCCAATCACGCTTAGTGAGCTCAAAATTGCCCTCACAGAGGAATGGGAGAATATTCCCCAGAATCGTATAAGGAACTTGGTGTACAGCATGCCAAACCGCGTAAACGCAGTAATGGAAGCACGAGGAGGCAATACGAAGTATTAAAATTCAAGAAAATCGTAATAAAGTTCAAAAATTTCATGTTTCCTATTTTTGTTTTAAGGAGAGATCAGCAGTTTTGTGTTAATAAAATGTATGGTGACTCAATTTTTTTTACTTTCATTTAAGGAGTATTACATTGTCTATTAAATACAATTTATTGCATTAACCTATCATTTTTAGTTTCCGAGATTTTTAACATTCTTTAAGTGACCCGGATTCATTGCTCTCGAGTCTATTTTTAGCAGTTGCAGAATTAGATATAACATCCAACGGTTCCGTATCAAAATAACTACGTTCATTTTAAATACTTTCGATATAGCTACGGTTGACTTACATAAGTTCAAGACATGTATTGGACGATTCACCTACTGTTCAACTCACATAATTTTGATTGAACTAAAATTGATTGCACTAACGAACGATTCCTCTAATGTTCTTCTAAGATATTGATTGTTTTAACTACGTTTAAAATACCTAATGGACGACTCGCCTACATTATTTTTTTTATTAAACAAAACGCGCCCGTTTTATTTCTAAAGCGGAGAAAGAAGGCTTTCACAGTACGGTCGACGGAACCTCGCTTCGCGGGGCTCCTTTTTCTGTCTACAGGGTTTAAAGGAAGTCGACCGTCTTCTTCTCCTTCAAAAGCACAAAGTTGTTCAGCTGGTATTTAGTTAAGAGTGTACGTAAGTGGACACTGAGAAAAAGAAAGTCTTAAAAACGACTTGGGGCACACCGACACGGATAGGTTAGGTTAGAAGTGTCTTTTAGACCCCGCCATGGTTCGTGGTTTTTTTTTTAACCACCCAGAAGTAGGACGACGTATGTATGATATCACACATACCGTAACAGGGATATTAATTTTAGCTAAATATACCGTAGTTGAATTAACCGTAGATATCTATTAAGCGTAGGCGAATTAACCGTAGATGAGTTAACCGTAGCTGAATTGAACATAGGTGAATGATCCATTAGGTATTTCGTACATTAGTTATAACAAACTTATGTGAAACGACCAATAGTTATACCAATCGGTAGGTCTTTTGACCGTAGCTATATCGATAGTAGTTAAAATGAACGTAGTTATTTTGATACGGAACCCATCCAGCCATGGTCGCAGGTCGTTTTTACATTTGGAATACTCCATTTCATTTTAGGCGGGTAAAAGTATCGAGCATAACTCAGATATTTTTGGCAACTGGTCCGGCTTGCTAAAAAATTCGAGCTAAACAACAACTGTAGATTTATTCATAAAATGTTCTCTGGTACCTCAATGCCTTCTACAGGATGTTTCAAATATGCACCGTTATGGCATGCCATAACGGGTTGAGTTTTTTTCACAGCTCATAACTAAACGTGATTATATGTATAAAACCGTGCATAAGTTATAAGTTTACAATGGTGGTTTATACCTTCATATTTTACATTTTAAAGACGAGAAAAAAATTGCTTTCCATAATGCCTATTCACTATAGAATTCTTTAGAGCGTACATTTTAATAAGAAAAGAAAATGCATGAATATTTTCTTTTATCATCCATAGCTAGAATTTTTTTCTGCATGGAGTGATTGCAATCTAAGATTTACTACACATGTACTCCATACACCATCTTTTATATTTGTGTATTAATGAATACTTCTGCTCAAGCAGTAATCACTTATTTTTAACAGTAAGATGTTGTATTAAAATTACTTATTTAACAAGTTGTAACAGATGTGTTGTTTTTTTGTGGCGGTATTAGAATCATCACAGCTGTTTTTTAATTCCAAACAAATATGTGATTTTTTTCTTCTTAATACCATTACGTTATATTCTTTGCAGACTCGTTTTTTTAGTGGCCACATGTGATGCTTTTGTTCATTGGTCGATACCTTTATTGGACAAAGTATTTTCCATTGTCGATTTCTCAGTGGTCATAAACGCCCATTATTAAAAAGGACCAAAACACACATCTTTTACAAACCTGCTTAACATTTGAGGGATTACAGAAGTGACATTTACTAGCCTTACTTATATTATAAATGTAATAATTTGTAAGGATGGATGGATGTTTTATACCTACGCTTTTACGCAAAAACTACTGAACGTATTAAGACGAAACATACACAGATCGTTTAGATATTTTTATCCGACTTTATCTTCCCTTGTGATAATGATCGAGAAACTCGCGGGCGAAACACCGATATTTTTCACAATTATTATGGTACTTATGAAGACGATGAATTATGAATTCTAATTATAACTTTATTGTCTTGATTTTGCATCTAAATACATGTTACCTGGGTATTTTAGTGCTTTATTAAGTATTCACGTTCTCTAAGGCTGTACGCATAGATATTATTTTAATTATCTGTGGGAAGGTAGGTTACATAATTATAATTCTGCTTAATTTATGCCTGTGACTTAATTATATATGCTAAACTCTATTATCTATTCAAGTCTGTCTCCACTTGTTTCTAGTTATCTATACATATAATAAAATTTAAAAATAAAGTACATAATTCCTTTCAAATAGTAATGCGATCTCTTGAAAGAACAAATCTGTAAAACAATATAAATTTTGGTGAAATAATAATATTTCGTTAAAATTTACTATTTTTCTATAATTTCCATTTCCAAAAACATAATATTTTATTGTTTTAATTTTTTTTTTAACCATAGGTAGGTGTTCATTATTTCTATTGCCTGTGGCGTTCCACTGCGGAGCAAAGGTCTCCCTCTATTCTTTATTCTACTTCTCAAGGCTTTTCATGAAGAAATGGAGAATTCGTCTCGCCATCCTTGTTCCTAAGTTATATAAAAATACTTCAGGTAATATCAGCTATCTTTAAGAAAATTAGAACCCACCTAGGGAAATGCTTTATTGTAGTACAAGTACATTTATCGTAGAAAAGTTATGAGCACATTCATCTCCTACGAGATCTTACCCGTCTAATATTTTATTAGCATTACAACCTTAGTGGAAAACTTAAAGATAAAATGCTGTAGTAACCACAAATAAATATTTTAATATTTAGAAAATGATGTATAGTTCGCTTATACATAGATCTTTGTCAAAAAATTGTTTAGAATAAGCTTAACCACGCCAATTCGTATGATAAACACTTGATCGCACTTGGTTACAAAAATATGTCTAATATTAATAAAGTTTATTTTCGAATGAGGTGCGACTGAGTCAAGCTTGAGCTAAGTTTGTTCTATTGCCTCAACCTTAATATATTGCACTGGTATAGCTTCAGGATTTTTCGCAAAGAAAAATTTTACTGAGAGCGGGATTCAAATCTGCCTGTTTCTGACTATATTTAAATAGAGTTTCAAGACCTCTGTTTTCATCATTCACTTTAATTAATCAAAACATCAATCCTATCTTACTAAATAACCTTATAATATGGAATTAGCTTGTAGATAGGAAAACATTAGGTATATACTACGGTATTAGTTCGTGTATAAACAATCATTTATGGCGCTTAGTACAAGTTTGTCTACGAGCACTTTGTGCTAAGGCTTTCAAATAACAAAAAGAACAATTTGTTTAGCCACTCAAAATTGAACCATATTCGCGTATAACTACATACCGTTTACGGAAGAAAAATGAATTGTGATTGTTTTTACCATTAAATAGGTGGCGAATAGGACGTATCAAAGTCACGCGAACCGAACCCAACGTACTCCTTAACCTAATTCTGGCATTCATTTCGCCAACTCAGTCGTAAAATTTTAATAGCTGCAGGAAACCGTCTTGGCAGATGGAAAACGAAAGGTACACTTTCGACAGTAATACAGGATATTTTGCTGAAATAATATCTTGAAATATATCAGCCTGTATGTCAGCCGTTGAACAGTGATCGTGGGTAACTTGAATCTACCTGAGCCAGTTCTTTATTTTACAGGTAATATTTTTTAATTAGAAGTAGTAAGTAAGTATAATAAAGGATAATATTTTTGTGTTCACCAAAAATACTGATCGTGCACCAAATATTCCTGAATGTTACACAAAATTTGATGATGTACTGCAGTTCTAAGAGCGAGCGAAGCGAGCTCGGGACTCGCTGGCACCCCGACTCGGACAATTTAGGTTAGAAGTCCTCTTCGTGGTTATTTTTTTTTAAACCACCCAGACCTCGACCTGCTACTTTACTAATAAAGCTACATTGGACATTAATAGGTGTCAGTTGTTAAATAGATGCTCATTATGACATATTTTAATTAACAAATTTTGGTGCACATTCAGTATATTTGGTGGAACATGGGAATAAATTGAAGTACTTTTAAATACCATCCTATAATAAACACCGATAAAATCAATACAATTAGATAGTTCAATCGTAACTAAATTTTCATACAGTACATTTTGTAATACATTGTAAAAATGGAGTATCTTTGGAAAATCTCTTGCGGTTTGGCGACAATCCTCTTTTAAAAGGAAAAGTTTTTCCAGGCCAAAAAGTTATCCATGTAGTTTTTCGAGTTCACAAAACAGGTAAAGGAACCTTTAACAGTGTAGCTGTAGTACTTTTAATAGAACACTCAGTGTTAGCTTTAATTGCTCATGAACACGAATCAACTACACAAAGTCGGAATATCCCATTTTATTGTCATGTACGTTAATAAAGAGGGACTGGAATAAATCCGTTGCTTGCTCATTTCTTAATTGGATTCTCAAGTTTATTTTATAGACCGATCTACTTTAAATAGGAGTCTTCGTTTTACGACACTGAATCTGATTTGACGTGGAAACTGTTCTAATTATGCAATAAAATATTTTATTGATTCTATTACTTTTTACTGTGTTTGTGGAGTAAGTGATGTAAATAAAATATTGGTTCTATTTATTTGTGACTTCAAAGTAGAGTTGTACTATGACATCGCAGCACTGTTTAACTGTGTAGCGAATTTTCTTTTAACTCTACACGATTACAAAAAGTACGTACCAAGCTTTACAAAGTATTTACTTTGATGCAAGTTTCTGAAATATCTCTATCAAGTATAGATTTGTGTTACAGTAGTATATTTGGTGTCTGTTGTTTACGAACGTATTCAGTTATCATAAATTTAATCTTGTGTGAGTATATAAAAGTATACAAGGTATAGATACAATATTGGAAAGACAATAATAAAAAACCGGCCAAGTGCGAGTTAAACAATTTTGAGTTTCAATTCTAAGTATGGGGGGTACCCCCAAAATTTGTTTTGTTTGTGTTTTTGGCTAAAAATCCTAATGCGGTTCACATAATACATCTACTTACCAAGTTTCAACAGGATAGCTCTTATACTTTCGAAGAAAAGTGGCTGTGACATATAGACGGACAGACAGACAGACGGACAGACAGACAGACGGACAGACAGACAGACAGACATGACGAATCTATAAGGGTTCCGTTTTTACCATTTGGCTACGGAACCCTAAAAAGGCAATAATGAAAATACAGTTAAAACGCTGTGACGTGTCTCACAATTCAGCGACTACGTGAATTGCCTTTCATACCAATATGTTGAGCCGTTTAGGCTGTAAATTCGGTTGGCAACATCGCGTAAAAGACATTAGTCTCTTTTCGGTTCGCCGTAGTCATGTAAAAATTGCTGTGAAGCATTTTTATAGATTGCTTTAGATCGCTTTTACAGCAGCCACGCGATCGGATGACGACAAAGAGCTCGAGCGATTGCTGGAGGAGTTTAACAGCCACCATATATCTGGCGCATCCTGAACCTCCATGCGAACCTCCGGAAGTGCCCATAAAGTGGACGTTAAAACGACGACTCTTTTTACACTTTATTATCATTGGATGTGAACGCCGGCTCAGATTCCTTCGCAATTTACCGCGCCGCGAAGAAGACACTCTTGTCGGACGCGTTTTATCGCAAAATCGATATAACTGATTATGGACGTAAGGTCTGAAGCGTCATGGCTTATGAACTTCGGTTTACGATGGACATCGAATCGCCATTTTGGTGTTTCACGTAACTTGTCCAACAATGGCTTTTATATTGAAACGATGGAGCGAGTCGCTCGTCCTCGTGGATCGTGCTTGTTTAGATCAAAAATACACAGCCGAGGGAGGTATCAAGGAGGCTTAGCGGCGCAGGGGTGACGGTGTCATGGTTCTTGTCGGTCAGGCGATTATGATTATTATGCTAATAACGTATTGTGAGTTATCGTCCATTGATGCCCGGCGCCGGATCGTGGAGATCGAGTTACGCAAGTTTCGGCCAAGTTTTAAGACCCTGCCGAAGGCCTCTTACTAACTATCTTCCTTAACGCCTTAGTTAAGAAGCGCCTTATGAGAACTTTGACGCCGAGATTGAGGAAGCTATTACGGGATCCGTTCAGATAGATATAAGCAGGATGTCACTTCCACGCTCGACTTTGTGAACTTGTTTACTTTGATGGTTCAAACTTTCGTCTAATTTATCTCAAGAGACAGTATTAATGGCGCTTTTAATTTTATTTACGCTAGTAATAGAAAATACCTACACAGCTTTATGTGTATAAATAACATCCATATTGCGAAATAAAAACAAATATTAGGTAATCCTTGATTATTATGTCGAGGAGCGTTCCTTTAAAAGGAGATCGAGAATCACATTACGCGAAAGAAATGGAAGATTAAATATTATCTTGAACAAATATTTGTGTAGTGCACTACAGTTACTAGGTGGAGTTGGGCATCGGATCGGGCAGTGGTTGCATCCCGCTCTATCATTACTTCCGCTCCGCTCTCAACTGGGGCAATCGATAGCGGGGGGCTGTGGGGCCGGGGCCCTCCGGCCGGTGGGGACCCCTGTATAGCTCTTCGCGCGCATCACTCGTGTGACAATCGCTCACGCTTCGCTCGTCCATCGCTCATCGCTCGCTGTATGTGCCACGGACCTAAACAAATCCACTATAGCCTTTAGTAGCTATGTTACCTGTTCGTAGTTTATTAAAATTCTGTTTTAAACAATTTGTATTGCACGGACTAGTATGATGATAGTCTCAATCATTGTCTGTAACTCGTCGTTGGTGTAGTGGTCGCAATCTCGGCTGCTGAGTCTCGGGTTCGATCCCCGGGTTGGGCAAAGTGTTACTGAGGTTTTCCATTAGGAGTTTCTCAGTAGCAGCCACGGAGTTTGGAGCTGTACCCGGTTGATGACAATAGGTTCTCCCCCTATTAAACGAAACTTAAACATAACTGGCGAAATGTGGATGAACTATTAGGAACATTTCTCCCTAACTCTTCGGGGATTTCAGGCGTTACATTTTTTTTTATCCGTTGCCTTATACTAAGAACTTTTCTGTATCGTGGGTGCGTTACCAAACATTTAAACTCACAAACACCCAGACCTGGAACGTTACTGTAGGTTCCATGCGGGGATCGAACTTGCGACAAGCTGTGCAGCAGACGATCACTCAGCCACTGTGACAACGATGCCGTTGTATTGTGTAATTTTTGAAATTATTGCCGTTGATTTATATTTAACCTACTCAAAAACATAAACAGCCTTACTACAAAAACTTAAACATCTGTTGAACGCTTGTCTAAAAAAAGTGTGACTGCAAAATGGACCTTATTTCAACGTCATAATCTGACATTTTTTTAGACAAGTGTTCAACAGACGTTTAAAAGTTTTTGTGGTACGACGGAAAAACTTCTATGTACCGAGTGTATCAAACAACTTAATTGTTAGAGGCTTTCAGAATTTAAAACGGGTTGTAGTAAAAACGAAAGAGGGCTTATTTTTAGAAAATCTTTAAAATACCTGGATCTCGACACAAAACAATTGTTTGCTACCACACCACAGAAATAGAATTCACAATAGATTAATACATTGTATTGAAAACAAACAACAACGTTATACAAAAACAAGATAAAGTAAACAAACATGGGAGCGTCATAAATAATATAATTAAATAACATCACCTGCTATTATATAAACAACAAAACTACATAAATACATCAAAATGTTTAATTCGTTGAACTGGGGTCATTAGCAATAATATTTGTACCTACCTGCCTACAATTTTAAGGAGTTAAATCAAGAATTTCAGACCGAATACGTTTGTTAACAAATACATTTTTTTCTCTGCCTTTCTTCAATAGATTTTCAACCTTATCAGAATAGTGGATGGTTAATATTCGATTGGTAAAATTTGAGAGATTGGCGTAGGTTGACCTTCTGGCGTCTGTACACATCATCATCAGCCTATAAATGTTCCCACTGCTGGGACACAGGCCTCCTCTCTGTGAGAGGGAGTGGGCCGTTATCCACCACGCGGGCCCAGTGTGGATTGGTAGATGTCACATGTCTTAGAATTTTTGGTTCTAGGACATGCCGGTTTCCTCACGATGTTTTCCTTCACCGTTTTGAGAGCAGTGGTGTTGAAATAAATTACACAAAGTAATGCGCCTGACGGGGTTCGAACTCACGACCTACAACTCGTAAGTCGAGGCCGATACCACTGGGTCACCACTGCTCACACCACTGGGCCACCACTGCTCACACCACTGGGCCACCACTGCTCACACCACTGGGCCACCACTGCTCACACCACTGGGCCACCACTGCTCACACCACTGGGCCACCACTGCTCACCTGTACACATGGCTACACAAAAAACTGTGCAGTAGGGGAAAGGTGTACGAGATGATTCACTTAAGGGAGATTGCTTGTAGATCAAATGATATTCTACTTAGCGCGAATGTAAATACGTATATACATAGTAAATTTATTTATGTTATTGTTCTCATACTCAAAATTTTAATTTTTTAGATGTTTTACTATTAAAAAAACACATTTTTAAAACGTTGTCAAAGGATCATCTTGTACACCCCGGTGTCCAAGATGATCCTTGCGATAGGGGCAAGATGATCCCAGGATCCAGGAAGAGAATTACCTAAATAAAACCATAATCTGGGTTAATTTTTCACAGCCACTTTATTTTTGACTTTGGCTCGCCTTTTTAGTGACTTTACTGGCACCCCAAATTGTTTACTTACTATGCTATATGGCATGCTAATTTAACAGCATCCAGCGCTTAGATCATGCAGTCTTCCGACCACAACCCGCGTTTGGTTTTTTTTTTATAATTACGAAGCATATCTAAAACAAAATAAAGTATTTTTTGTTATTATTTAAAATCGACTACATTTTTTTTAATAATATGCAGGCAGTTCATATAAATTAAGTCATATTTATTAGAAAAAATACATAAACTAAAACATAGTAACATACGAATTATTATAAATATCCCCTTAATAGTAGGTATGTTATCAGTGTAAAAGAAGATCCGTGGGGATGATCTTGTACACCGGTATCATAATCATCTTGCCCCAACATTAACTTTTTTATTCAATGTTCGATAACTTAAACTATGTGGTTTAAACTGTTACCATGCTGTTAAAAAAACAAAATAGAGCAATTTACAAAACTAACTAATGCAACAGCCTAGTAATAAAGTACCTAGAACAAATTAGACATAGACTTCAAGTCAAGCTTACCTTAGATCAAAGTCACGGAATATTTGTTTTTATTCTCAAAAAATTTGATTGTCACTCTCGACACCATTACTTTTGACTGAGGCGGGAGAATATCGGGGACTACATTTTACCAATAAAAACAACTAGATGACGCTACTGGCTTCTTTGCAATATAAAAGGATCATCTTCCCTCAACGGATCATCTAGTACACCTTTCCCCTAGATATAAACTGACCGTTGAATGTACCGAAGACATCATACAAAGCAAGACCACGATAAATTGGTTTTATACAGCTTGATGTGTAGTCGTGTGTACACTTACTTATAAAATATCGCTCAAATGAAGTAATATTTTATAGAGCCTTACTATACATAAATTCATTTTTCCAGTGGGAGTATACAGTAACTAGAACTTCAGCTGTTACGAATGCTTAATTTTGTGTTTCAATAAAAAATTTAACAAATGAAAAGCAATTTTTATCACAACTGCAATAGAAATCCTTCAAAAAAGAGACTGTAGACACCGCACAAGAACGGGTCCGATAATAAAACGTTGCCCCCGAGTGCACACTAAAAAACGTGCGAACGCGGCAAATTTTCAAAATGGTCGTCGGAATAAAAAGCGGGGGCCAGTTTATGTCCGACCTCCGACTCGTCTACACCTGTTCTCGCAATCACTGCAACTCCACTCTCTCCTCTAATATTTATTACGCGTGAATATCGTATGCTCCTTCTTTCTGATTGCACAACTCTCATGAGCTGCCGTGGGGGAACGTAAGATGTTAGAGCATCATAAATATTTATGATATTACATATTTTTTTCATAAAAATACATACTAGACGTCAAATTATTTTTGGTTCGTAACGTGGAGTTATGTTAGTCAAAATATTACTTTTTACGACTTTGTTTTAACCGTTATGCAAAATAATATTTGTTTTTCTGCAAGTTTTACTCGTTATGTAAAAGAAAAATATTTTCAGCGCAAGCAAGCTCGAATATTGAAATCGAATATCCAGTTCTGAGAATAAATCAGGCTTTTAACTTTGACAGAGGGATTTGTCTTTTGAGTAGGTCAAGGTTAATAAGCATTTCAGAGTTCGTAGGTACTGACTCTCAGGGGACAGGCAGGGCAGGGTAGAAGTTAAATAAAGCTGGTGTGTGGGCGCACCATAACTTTGTTAGCCATCTAAATTAAAAGGTTGGCTTATAATAGTACGTATATTTCTTTTATTTTTATTCAGGTTGACACACAGGACTCTCTTTTCAAAGCTTTCTCTGCCTTCATAAGACTGGATTGACTGATCAGTATACCAGTGTAACCTATCATAATAATGTATAGCCACAAGCAACATCAAAGATTTTCCCGACGTGTTGCCTACCTTTGAGCCTACATGCGAAATTGTGTCGTTTGCCTGAAATTGCTTCCTGTAATTTACATATTTACTTACCTAGCGAAAAAATATCACTTATTTTCACGTAAGTGCTCAAGGTACTCCAATTAGAATTTAATTAATAATAATCACGATTAATACTAATTGCGTTAGTAGCTTTACGCACGCCATACCTCATTTCCATTTAATTTGTAATTACTATTTATTAGGCAGAGGTACTAGGAGAATATAATCATCATAATAATAACAATCAAAAGAGGTCCACTGTTTGACGACCTCCCTAGGCTACCGTTACACTGGTAATGGCCATTTGCTTTTTTTTTAATCATTATGGTTTGACAATTTATATTTGGAATTGTAGCGGCTACGGGAACTTCTTTGTTCAATGACAGGTGCTGATATCTAGGGGTGACAGATTTTTTTTTACAAACTTCTAGTTTAGTCATGGACTGCATGAGCTTAAGACGTCAAATCAACTAAAATGACCAAAATAAGATTATTGGATGGATCTATGCAAGAGGTTCTGTGAAAAGATGAACGTAATATACTTTTATTCAATAAATAAGTAAAAAATTAGAAAGCCATTTAAAAATAATTGCAAACTATATTCCAGAAAACTATTTGACCAATGATTATTAAAAACTAACCTAATCGCAGAAAGTAGCGCTTAAAACTAAAACAAACGCAGCGGTTCGATTCTTAAGGGACCGCAAGCTCATTACATTATTGTTATCTAAGCAACCTTCACTCGGATACTATATGGGAGGTTGTATGGAGTAAAGTGTGGCCTGGTCGGGTGGGCTACAAGAACAAAAGCCTCTCGTAATTAGACCGACCGCGGCAATACATAAATAATTTGCGGCACGTACGGCTTTGTTCAGAAAACAGCTTTTTATTTAATGCTGTTATATCAAGAAGAACACTTGGTGTGCTTTTGATGGCGGTAATCCTCTATCCTTTTATCCTTACGCACAGGTATCCATTGTTGGTCGAAACTGCCTTTGTTTATATTATATCAACAATTTTATGACCCTCAAACCTCGTATAATTTTGTTTGCTCTACTCGTTTTGTGATGTAGCTTAACGTTGTTATAGAGACTAATGAACACTTCAAATCCCTAAGCCTTGAAGTGCTAAGTATAGTACTCAGGCTATGTTTAGAACTCAAGGTGTACTCAGTGCGTCAATCTCCGCACCTACCTACAACAGTGAGAAATAAATCTGATATGAATCTGAACTTTAAATAAACGTGAACAGAACAAACAGAAGTCTTTCAAAACATAAAACCCGATATTCCCACCCGATACCTTACAATTTTACCCTTTGTTATTTCTTTATAAAAAATTATCTTTGGTAAACGGAGAGCTATGAAATATTTGACGGTAAAATCCAGTTACCGGAATTTCGGTACGGTGTAAAAGGAAAAGAAATTTTAGGCCAGTTCGCTTAATGAAACAAATTTTCAGGGCGGCGACATTTAAACCGTAAGTAAGCCCTTTGTAGTGCGTTGGGCGCAGTTCGCCGGTCGCTTTTGTCCCAAAGCCGACCGACCCGCGGCGACACTCCTTTGTGTCGCCTTACAAAATATTGCTAATTACGATTAAAAAGAAACTTCTGCACTTTTGAGGAAACCTGTTTGTGGCAGCCCTTCGATTGTAAACAAAACAAAACCTTAAAACAAACAATTTTAATTTTACCGTGGGTAAATCTAATAGAAGGTTAAAGTGACTTTTTGTCAAAAATAAATACGGCTAAGCTACTATAATAACGCGGGCATGCGAGCGGCGAGTAATGGGCGACTCGCTGTCCGACCATGGACCATGCCCGGGTCGACGGCGCATTGTGTTCCACGCGCGCCTCAAAGAGTGCATGTCAGCATAATGACGGGGCTTAGAGGGCCATAGCCTGCCGGGGTCGCGGGACTTACGAATTACCGTGACCCCGGAACGTAAAGGGCTATTGAAGGACACCGTCTATTTTAGTTAGTACGAGTCTGACAGTCCCTCCCGCTCTGCCCTGTGTGGGAGGACTCATTTGATGATTATACCACTATAAAAAAAAGCTTTTATAATTGTGATTTATTACGTTGTCTTTAGTTTCAACCACCACAAAACTATTGCATTTAATAAATAAGTAGCATTACGTAGAAAATCAATAAGGTTGTCTATTTTTGACAACAGACACTGCTCCCAAACTAAAACTATTTTAACTTCGCAAAGCTATAATAGTCGCTTTAATGAGAATTTGACTCCTTCATTAAGGTTTCTGCCACACTATCAAGTTTTGGCTGAACAGCAATTTGGCCGTCGAGGTTAGGTTAGTACCTATATATTTCGCATAGACGGCGCTTGTAGCGGAGTCAGTTTGCGACTTTCATGTATATTATAGTAGATTTTGATCTTATGATATTTATGATAGCTAAAACTATGTTAATTCTGGAAGTCTAAAATGAATCGGCAGAGAACTGGGCTATAAGCACTTTCAGAAACGTTCACAAATTCTTGACACAATTAGTGCCTCATCGTTTGTGGATCAGCACCACAATACCACATTTACTAAAGCTATGTAGGATTCTGAAATTTGTTCGAAAGCACCCCTAACCAATAGAAAGTCAAATAACTTCACTAATTTACATTTAAACGATTACTTCCCAGTTAGTATGTTGCATACCAAAACCCAAATACGATATATAAACAAAGGCCTGACTGGTAAAAAATTGCCTTTAGCTCTCCCCCAAATATTTGGCCCTTGACACAAGTTATGTTGTCAACGTGACCTACAGTCTATAGCTTAGCAGTAGGTATTAGAGGAAAAAAAATCGCTACAAAATTTTACGTCCGCCGTGTGCCTCCCCCCTAATAATGTCTGCTTAAGGGTGGCGGTAACATGGAGTACACATTTACGCTCCGTTAAACGGGGAAAGCTTTTTTCGTGTTTAGTGTCACAAAAACTGTTATTAGCTTGAATTGTGCCACTAAGAGCCACCCTGGTTTACGTGGTCATAAGAAAAAATAAGGAAATGGTTTAACATATTGACAGCGGCTTCCTTATACTCGTCTGTCAGCATAATAAAAGTCTTTATTATAAAACTTGGGGAGAAAATTGTTATAATAATTGAGTCTTCTTGTTCAATTCTTGCATCTTGTAATTCAGACTGGCATGGATTATTAGGTACTGAGGAAACAAACAATGATTAACTTGTTTTAAAACTGTTTCTATTATAAGTCCAGGTAACCTACGCTACGCCTTTAAAACCAAATCTGCTTCTAGAAATTCATCAGACTTACTGATAAAACAACACAACATGATAAAAGAAACTCGAAAACTAAAATCATAACACCTGCTAGTGCTCCCGCGCCTTTATTGTAGTAAATGAATGTTGATGCCTCCTAATGGTAAAACCGCCATCTTCCTGCACTTATTGACTGGGTTTGACAAACTCCCTTAATGCGAGCATTGCGTGGACGGAAATGGACATTTGTATTCACGGTAGGGAACATCAAGACATTTTAAGTGTCCCACTGCCCATTATTAATGAAATAACAAGTGAATTATTCAGATTTTCAAACAAGTTCCTTATCTTCATTGAATAATTGACGACAAACAGAATTTTTGATGAAGAATTTTTGATACGTATCGAATTTTTATAAGATTTCCAGTCGCCTTGAATTTGTAATAAGTAGCCTTTTAATATCGTAGTAGAGTATTGCAAAGCCTTTCCTATTCCAGGTTATCAGCAAGCCGAGAGGTAACTTGCGTAATCTGAAAATTTCAATTCTATCCAACAGCGGCGTTCCGGCCGGCAAATGGCGTACATATTTGAATGATATTTCCGGGATTAATATCGATAACGGTCTGATACATTTTATGATTGGAATAAAAAGTTTCATAGGTTGAAACGGTAATAGCGTGGTTTATTGTGCGTTAATATAGGTAATAACTAATAACGTCTGGTTTATCACCGCCGCTGTAATCGTAAGTGACCGCACCCTGTCGGAACCGCGCCTCACCGCAAACCACTAAAGTAATGCCATGTCATTTCATGGCTCGCAATCTGTGACGAGTGACACGTGCACTATACAATGTACTGCCGTCCAGTAATCATATAATCACACACTTCACGCCGATTCGACACATAATATTCACCGTACATTTATATTTTTTGCAGTGCCAAAAAGAAAATTGTTTATTTAGTTAAATTAGTGGAAAGTTTTCAGTTTAGGCGTTTATATAAAGTTATTCAAAATGATGGCTTAATCCAATCGTACTAATTCGATGAATTTTTGACTTTGTAATATTTCACTTAGTTTTAACTGGAGTTAAAATTAATAAAGAACTATGTAAATGTCTGTAGACGGTACAATTTACTTGATTTATTCTAGTTAATTGTGCCACAGGAATATATGAGTTAAGGCCTAACTATTGGAAGTGTTGAATGTGTACGATACTCCTAGACTATGCTCGCAAATACCACTCCGTATATTTTATGTGATTGTAAAAAAGTTCTTAGAGGTAGGTAATTGTATTGTGGGTGTACTAGTGGGTAAAATGTTATTTATAGCCCGTTTCACGGAAACCAACGGTATAATTACCAAGTGCAATGAAACGCAAGCTTTACATTTTACGCAACAACGTAATCGATATGACCCATTTGTTACAATTCCAATGAATCAGGGAAGGGAAATTTAGTTTCCCGTCAACTCCGGGTTTTTCTTTTTGGAAATTCAATATATTGGGGCACCGGTCTATTTTGTACGGAACTAAACAAAATATAATAGAGTGGAGGCTCTAAATGCTTGGGCGGGCGGACGCGGGAGTGACGGCGGCACGGCGGCGAGATGGGCGGTATTAGTTTTCGCCACATTGAACACGTTGTGGGATCCAACTTATTAGGAAATGTGATCATGCGAATAATACTCGCTTCATACGTTTTATTGCGTTAGGGTATTGGTTTCTCGCGATACCGTTCGTCATATTTCAAAATTAATATCTTTAGACAACCGCGAGAAAGAATTCTATTTCGATTTTCCTCACAAGCAATTTTAGTTGATCCACAAAAACCGAAAAGCCTTTAAGGCGATGTAAGATGCTGTTCATGATATTTTCAGAATAGCTTATGAATAGGGCTTTTGAATATGTTTGACTTCAACAACGTGCTCATCCGTCGATACAGGGTCACGTTTTTTCTTATCACATAGAAAGAACATCTAAGTACGACGTACACAACAGATGGTTTCGTATTTCGACAGCGTCTCGCTGATTCTGATTATGTAGATTCCTTTACATAGAAGATTTTACGCAAACATACGAATGAAGATCGAATCAGATATGCATGGGATCAGTTTCTTATCCTTGGGAAAATATGGAAAGATATTCCGTAAATAAACTTAAAAGGAACATATTTTGGCAAACCGAAATTCTGCGCGTTGTTGTCAACTTTGACCAGTTTCATAGATAGTATGATCATAAAATATATTGTATGCCGCTGTTCAGCTTCGAATAAAATAAAATATACAGCCAAAACGCAAAAGCGAAAATGAAAGGATCCGAAAATGTATTTCAAAAATATCTCTATTCTGTGTAGCTGACTTCATGGTAAATATAAAGATTGGTAGCTACATTTATAAAGAGCTGCAAACACCTGTTGGATGTCAGCATATTCGAAGTAATGTTTTAAAAAATCATTAGTTCGTTAGAGCACAAGTGGTAGTGAGGTCACAAGGAGAGTCCACCTCAAATCCAATCGAGTAAAGTGCGCGGTCTCCTGGCCGCATCGTCTCCGTGGAGTTATTTAGCTGAAACGTTTCGGTTGTTGACAGGAGTTGCGGTATCGGCTATTGCAATATTGAGTGGCCCCACTCGCTCGCATACCACTGTGTCAACACGTACTACATTAAACAAAGAATTCTAAATTCTATCTTAAATAACTTCTTCGAATACAGAATGTTTACTTAGGTTGTTAAACAGAAGTGTTGCTACCTTGCTTTTGTCGCTATTTGTAGCCTGTAAGTAAAGGGAAACAAAAGTTAAACTATAATGTGTTCTCACAAGTAACTAATGGATGGTAAGTTTCCGTAGGTACTTAAGCGGCCAATTCTTGAGGCCAGACTACTTTCTGAGTACACATTAGTGGGTGCCGGCGGGTGCTTTCTTGGCTAAATCTTAACTATCTACTTAAGTCAGTGTCAGGTTGAACTTGCGAACGAATTGAATAAGCCCCTCGCTCGCTCCTCCCTTCCCTTTATCTGCTTTCATTACATGAGCTTCACTCTGAAATTCGGTTCAATTACTCCGTAATTTGGTGAATTGACGTGGCATTTTGTCAGCTTCCCCGCGTGTTTTGTTTAGATCTAGTAATTTCCCTTCTTTCTCTACTCATCAGATTTAATTACAACTTAGTTTTTGACCGGGAAGACTTACAATAGTTTATTTTTCATTTTATTTAACATATTCATTCATTTTGTTTGGCATAAAATAGTCGTAAATACTAGTAAACTCTACAAAAGCACCTAACTAAAATGCTTTTGTCTTCTTCTAACATAGCGTAAATACAATGAATATAAAATTAATAATTGTAACAGCCACCCGCATGACAAACTTCATTAATAGCGGAAATAATATCAGATTGATAAAATTAGTGTTAATATAAAGTTTATACCAGATTCGCTCAACTGCGGGCGCGCTGCAATATCGCGCCATAAATGGTTTATAGCACGAGTGTTGTCAATTCCGAGGAAGGTTCACTTCCGCGAATTACTGACCAATGAAATGCCAGTGTGACGCGTCTCCCTCGCCGTAATAATATAGAACACGGCGGTGTCCTCGTAAAAATATGTTTAATGACGTCATAAACATTCGATATGTTCGCGCGGCGTTGCGCTGAAAGCCTGCTCTCGCTAAAAGTATACATTATATGTATCTATAAATCCGTGAGTGTTCCATTTATTACCCACCATGGCTCTATCGATACTAACGTTACTGTCACATTAAATATTTATTGTTTACCTACGTACTGCTATTGTATGTGAACTTTAAAGTTCAAAGGTTTCAAAGGGACTTCTGAAAAGTTTAACTTTAGAATATTATTGCAGTCACTTAATACTTAATAGTCGCATCATTACCCATTAATAGAAATTGTTCGGACAAATTATAATGTGAATTTAGAATATAATAACTACAATAGAAGTTTCACAAAGGCAGATTTTCCCATTGAATTGTCTCGAAATTTCTCGAAGCCGTGCGTCCTCCCCCCTACCCCTGGCTTCCCCCTAGTTCGTCTCCTCGACGCTATTAACCACAAGTTTCGTTATTAGCGACTGTGTTGGAAAGTTATAAGGGAATCACCTTCATTTAAGTTCAGATTAAATTCTTACTGTGATTGAATAACCGCGCGTCATTAGTTTTGTTCTCGATACGAAATCTACACCGCGACATATTATAGGTGGGGTGAAGGTATCCATGCATAATGGGAAACTTAAAACCTTGACTTTACTCTAAAATATTTATTAAAAAACATTAATTAATTCTCGTATAATAAAAGAAAAATTAAGTAAAGTACAAAATAAGAAAGTTAAAAAACTTTGAAAAGAATGTGCGCTATAAAAAGTTCGCATTTTATTCACATTAACGTAGATACTTACATAACTGGATTTTAATAAGTCCATCATTTGGTTTTTAATTAGAGTAATATTCGAAAACGAACAATTAACTTTCGTTAAATAAATACAAGAAAGTGACGGTAAACAATAAATTAGACACAAACTTTAGGAAAACTCGGTACAAGCTTCAAAGGCCGTAAACGAGATCAAGTAATTTAAGCCGAAATAAGCAAAATTACACCGGCATTGTCGGCTTCTCAACAACGTTACCATAAAGCGTTTCCACAAACGTTTCTTACAAATTAAATTTAATATTTTAACATCATCACGGATATAACATTATATACAAAGTTACGATATTAGTTGGATGCAGCTTTTTACGTCATTTGTATGGAAATCCCGTAGTGGTCGCGGGAAAGCTGATGTCCTTCCCTGTCTTTGGTATTCAGGGCGCGAGCCGTGTAGGAAAATTAAGGTAGGCCGCAACGGACATGTGGACTTTGATTCCGTGCCGATTTTTGTATGTAAAAATGGCGGCCTCCTCATATGGTATTCATAAAGGTTTGCGGCACAAGACACTTTACCGAGAGCCATTTTGTAAGTTTTGCTATCGCCGTTTATATTCCACAATACCTATTCAGTATCGTACCCTTTTTAATAAAATAAAATTGTTACAAATAAATAATATTACCTACGGTAGTAAAGTCTGGGAAATAGAAAGGCTTTTTAGTAAACAAAGCCAAATTATATTCAGGCCTACATAAATTATACGAATGAATAATTTGTGGTAGCATTGAAATCTTATCGCTTATCATTATTAGCAGAGTACTAATTTATAAAAGTACTAACCGAGGTTGACAAAAATGGTGTTTTCAATACAAATCGGACTAGATACACTTTTATAAATGTGTGTCGAAGCATAATTTTCCACACCTACTTTTACCACGTGGTAGTGTCCATTAAGTAACAAAGCAACGACATTAATGGCTGGTGATTAATGAGTTCACTCGTTAGGTTTCTTGTTTGAACAATAATTACTTAGTGTGGAGCTAAATCAGTGTGGAAGGAGCATTTTTGCCCGTCGCCATCGTCGTACCGGGAAGCACTTACGTACATTCCGTCATAACTTTCCAAACTTATCTTAGTTAGTGGCGATCAATTTTCATTTGCCGCCGATTACGAATTTTCTTTAAGAGGTAGAAACTAATGCTGTTATATTGTTACCGTTTGATGCTACTGTTTTTATTTTTGTTTATTTGTATCCATTATTTGTCCTACAGCACGGTAAATGTCTCCCAGTTTTCCGTTAACTTTGCATATAAGGCAAACTATATTGAGATTATAAAGTACTTGTTTATAATATGGACAGCTACTGGTATACGTGTCGGTCTATTTGTTCTCTAGACTACTACACAAATGTAGGATATCGTTTAATCTTACATTCTTCGAAGACCTATGTAACCTTATAAAAACATAACATGGTTCTATCAACGCAATGCAGTAGGATTTTATGGAACTTAGCGCAACGCAACAATTCTGTCGGTGAGCAATCCATCCCCACAACTTATAAGCCAGCAGTTTTTCCATCTTCTCTCTTCCGATATGAAGGAAATTATATTCCCATCATGAAAAAATACTACAACACTAATCCTAAGAATATAACAGCCTACTTCAAAGAGGGTCGCTCTTCCCGGTCTGAGGGTACGGCATAAATTAATAATGAAACATCGCATCTTATGTAATGAATAACCGGCATCCGCCAGATTTGTTTTCATTTCTTCCGCTCAAGATACGTATTTACATATTACATAAACGGAAGACCTGAGTAATACATTTGCAAGATGATAAACAGAACGGAACTCGGGAGGTTATAATTTACAGTATTTCGTCGGCAGTCGAGGCAGTCGCGGCGGCTAGGGGCCGCGTATCAGCCCATCACGTCAGCTTCCCTCACGCGTAGCATTTATCAAAAAATTACAACTACACCGAAATGGCCATGACAAATAGTCTAACAAACTGAAATTGATTCCACGTTTTGTTGGTTTACTCGCGCCTATAAAATATTTAGTGATATTTTTGTACACAAAAATATAAAGACCTTATCTCGTAGTATTCAAAGTCTCTTTCCATTGATAGTTCAAGAAAATAGGCATCAGTACATTTCGCTTCGTCAGATAAAACTTTCTTTTCACGAATAAAAATCAATACACAAAGTCCGCAGGCATTCTCTAAAAAGGCTACAAAGCTCTTTCAGAGATAAATGTAAAATGAAATCCTCTCTCCACAAATCATTGATAAATTTCTTTTCACAAAAAAATAGGCTACTCACATAAACATCAGTCAGGAACTAGGATAACAAAGTAAATAATTCATTAGATCGGTGGGACAACATCGAGTATAATCAGAGTCGTTGGCAAAAACGGTTCCCAATAAAATGTATGGTATCTTGTCGAGGCGTAGAAGCGGCGAGCTCGGTGTTCGATCTACCATCCGTCATGCTCAGAGTCGTGGGCAGATTGATCGCCGGCGCCGGCCGCACGCCCGCAGCACAAATATAGCGCCCGAGGAACGGGAAAGAGGAAACACTGAGACAAAAATGGTGAGAGCAAACAAATGCGCTGTCGATATCGTGACAGAAGGATTGATAGTTGAGAGCGGACTCCATGTCCGCCGTCCGCGGCCTGCGCCTTACGCCTCGCACTCCCGCTGTCACGCAAAAAACTGGTGGTAAGATAATGGTCAGCCAGTAGAGTTTAGCTGACCACGATCGGGTAATTCTTATCAAGAGTTAACACGATATCATTTTACCCCTGAATTTCAATTGCTACAGACGCTTGGATTATCTTATTTGAAACTCAAAGGATTTGTCTACGTAACAAAAAATGTCTGGAATTATTCATTGAGTCAATTGAATAATTTGTAGTGTAAGTTGTTTTTGAACATTGAGTATTCGCATTTGAATAGTTGTTTTGACAGCGATTCTTATACATAGTTAATTCGTCTCTAAGAGGTTATTATTATATTATTATTATATTATACTATATAAAGCTCGATTACCACTCACTGACTGACATAATTGTTCTCCCAGATGGTGAAGGGGAAGGTGGGTATATTTTGACAGATTCGTAAACAAGTAACTCTCATGAGTATGGGAAAAATCCCAAACCTCCCCTTTTCGCCCCCCCTCTCCCCCCTCCACGGCGTATCTCGGAAATTAAGAGACCAGTGTTTTGTTTTTTTACGGATTCGTATAGAGGAGGCTCGGAAAAGTAAAAAGCTTTTTTCAAAGTTCCCCCCTCCCTTGCCCCCTTCTCCCCCCCTTAGGCGGATCTCGGAAGTTAACAGACTTGCAACATTTTTTTTTTCAGATTCATATCAAGGGGCCCAGAGTTGGTCAAAACCATTTTTCCAAACTCCCCCATCTCCCCCTCTTCACCCCTCCCCCCATCGTATCTCGGAAACTAAGAGACGCGTGTTTTGTTTGTTTTACGGATTCGTATAGAGGAGGCTCGGAAAAGTAAAAACCATTTCTCAAAGATCTCCCCCCTTGCCCCCCTTCTCCCCCCTTTAGGCGGATCTCGGAAGTTAACAGACTTGTAAAGTTTTTTTTTTCAGATTCATATCAAGGGGCCCAGAGTTGGTCAAAATCATTTTTCAAAACTCATCCCTCCCCCCCCTTCACCCCTCCCCCATCGTATCTCGGAAAAACTAGGTAGCGGTAAAGCGAAGCGTATCGTAGCGTAGGGATAAGGTCACGATAGCTTTCCGGTGGTAGGTAGGTCCTGAGTGGAGCGAGCCTGCGAGACCGAGTGGAGCGAAGGGGGGAGGTGGCGAGCGAAGCGAGCCGGCGACCTCCGTAGCGTAACGAAGGTTGAGTGGGTGAAGCGTAACTCAGGGGTGACGACAAGCAAACTTACAAGTAACTTTCACGAGTGTTGGAAACGTGCCAAACCCCCCTTTTTGCACCCCTCCCCCCTCCCTATCGTATCTCAGAAACTGAGAGACCCGTGTTTTGTTTGTTTTTACGGATTCGTATAGAGGAGGCTCGTAAAAGTAAAAACCATTTTTTAAAAGTTCCCCCCCCCTCCTTTAGGCGGATCTCAGAAATTAAAAGACTTGGCAAATTTTTTTTTTCAGATTCATATCAAGGGTTGATTAAAATCATTTCTCAAAAGTCCCTCTCTCCCTCCCTTCACCCCTCTCCCCATCGTATCTCGGAAACTAGGTAGCGGTAAAGCGAAGCGTAGCGTAGCGTAGGGATAAGGTCACGATAGCTTTCCGGTGGTAGGTAGATTCTGAGTGGAGCGAACCTGCGAGACCGAGTGGAGCGAAGGGGGGAGGTGGCGAGCGAAGCGAGCCGGCGACCTCTGTAGCGTAACGAAGGTTGAGTGGGTGAAGCGTAACTCAGGGGTGACGACAAGCAAACTTACAAGTAACTTTCACGAGTGAGGGAAACGTGCCAAACCCCCCTTTTTGCAACCCTCCCCCCTCCTTATCGTATCTCGGAAACTAAGAGACCTGTGTTTTGTTTGTTTTTACGGATTCGTATAGAGGAGGCTCGGAAAAATAAAAACTTTTTCAAAATTGCCCCCCTTCTCCCTCCTTTAGGCGAATCTCGGAAGTTAAAAGACTTGGCACATTTTTTTTTTCAGATTCATATCAAGCGGCCCAGAGTTGGTCAAAATCATTTTTCCAAACTCCCCCATCTCCCCCTCTTCACCCCTCCCCCCATCGTATCTCGGAAACTAAGAGACGCGTGTTTTGTTTTTATACGGATTCGTATAGAGGAGGCTCGGAAAAGTAAAAACCATTTCTCAAAGTTCTCCCCCTTGACCCCCTTCTCCCCCCTTTAGGCGGATCTCGGAAGTTAACAGACTTGGAATATTTTTTTTTTCAGATTCATATCAAGGGGCCCAGAGGATATCAAAATCATTTTTCAAAACTCATCCCTATAATAATAGATAAATTAAATAAATAAAGTATGATTTAAAAATTTATTTACCAAATAAAAACACATGTCTAAGAGCCAAGCAAACATTTTAAATTTGAATTTGTTAATTGGTAATGTTGTCAGGACAGGTGGTAATTTATTACAAATTTTAACTGTCATACAACTGGCATTTCTACTATAAAGTTGCAATCTCTGAAGAGGTACTAATAATTTCCCGGCATTTTTTTTTTATTTAATCTTTCAGAGACTTGTTCATTTAATTTGAATAAATGAAGATATTTAAAAAAAAAAACAAACTTCAAAAATATACAGGCACGAAGTTTGAGAATTTTTAATTCTTTAAATAACGGCCTGCAATGTTCTAAATATTCTGCTCCGCTCATGGTTCTGATACATTTCTTTTGTACTTTGAACGCCCTGTCTACAGGGTGTTTGGCAGAACGTTGAACATACGAAAATGGTGGATAGGTGGGGTCAACTGCTACTTACTCAGCCCTAATTTATTTAGCCCTGGCCAATATTGCATGTTTTACCCATTTTTTTTAATAACAAATACACTTTGAAGTTAAGAAAATGGTGAAACAAAAAGAATGAAAAGAAAATTAAAAATCCAGTGGGCCAGGGCCAAATAAATTAGGGCTCAGTAAGTAGCAGATGACCCCACATATCCACCATTTTCGTATGTTCAACGTTCTGCCAAACACCCTGTATAATTACTGAATTACCCCATATCACTAGACCGTAACGCAATACCGATGAAACATACCCATGATAAGCATTTAGAACTGTTTACTAGACACTAATCGTAACTTGCGAAGAGCACATACAAACTTATCAAGCTTGCTGCATACTCTTTCTACATGCTCCTTCCAGTTCAGTTTACCTAAAAATAAAGCATCTGGTTCTGGTTGCAAAATTATATGGGTATTATCATGTCGAATTGTTACTGCAATGGTGTTAATGACGAGTTGCACGTTTGAAATTGAACTATTTTGGTTTTATTAATATTAACATGAAGATTATTGTCTTCCAGCCATTTTATTACATTTATTAATTCAGTGTTAGTATTATTTTCTACGTCAGTTTTATTGAAGCATTTAATCGTCGAAGTAGTGTCGTCTGCAAATTGTATACATTCATATTTTAAACATTTTCTGAGGTCATTTATGGCCCAGTATGCTTCCCTGTGGAACGCCAGAACTATTAGTTTTTAATTCTGAGCAATATGTCGTCCTTTTATTTTTTACTATTTATAGATAACAGTTCTCTGTTGGCGATCAGACAGGTAGTTTTTAAGCCATTCATGCGCCTTGCCTCTTATGCCGTACCTCTCTGCATGTGAGACGAAGTCAAATGCTTTGCTCATATCCAAAAAAACAGACAGAACAGACATTTTATTGTTAAGAGCTTCGGTAATAAGTTTTACTAGGGAAAAACGGCTAGACTTGTTGAACAATTTTTCCTGAAACCAAACTGACTCTCCACAATGATGTTATAAAAAAAAAAAACATAAAAAATAGGAAACAACCGATGAATAATTTCAACCCGGGGGGGGGGGGTCCAGAATCATGTCTCAATCTGTATTTGGCTATAAATAGATTTATTTTGTCATACAATGCTTTTTTAAATTTTTTTGCAAAGATTGGGATCAGCGTAATGGGCCTATAATTACCATATCAGAAAGTTGCCCTTTTTGAAAAGTTGTTTAATAATAGACTCTTTTAGTTTAGATGGGAAAACACCTTGTTCAAATGAGAGGTTAATAAGGTAGCTAAGGGGGGGGGGGGGGGGGTGTAATTTTCGCGCTTAATTTAATAATTTTATTGAAGGACACCGTGGATTTTAGTCAGTTAGTCAGTAGAAGTCTGACAGTCCCTCCCGCCCTGCCCGGGGTGGGAGGACTCATTTGATGATTTTACCACGCAAAAAAAAAAGGGGGGTGTAATTTTCGCGCTTAATTTAATAATTTTAGTGGTTACTTCGTCATATCCGGTCGAGTTCGTGTTATTTAGTGAATTAATTTAAAGACATCAACTTCATTTACTGGAGTCAAAAATAATGTATTTATGTTATTGTCAATGTCAATGTTGCTTAGGTCATGATTATTATTATTAGAGTTTTGTGTCAGCTCAATGAAATAATTATTAAATTGATCACATAATTATGTCATTCGGATTATCAATTTTTTTATCATGGATTAATAATTCATTTAAGTAGTTTTTGTTATTAGCGTCGTTCAAGTTATTTTTTATGATTGACCATGTCGCTTTGCATTTATTCTTAGAATTATTTAAAAAATTGTTGTTGTTTATCTGTTGTGATTTTGATATGCATTTTTTTAACATGTTACTGTAATTGCGGTATCTTTTCTTGTGGTAAGTTTTACTTATAGCATCGTGTTGATATGCATAGTACAAAGCTCTCTTCTTATAGCATGATATTTTTTAACCCCTACTAAGCCATTGGTTTTTTTATTGGTCTTTTTGACGAGTATTTCGGGAAAATATAATTTATAGAAGAGCGTAAATATGTCGTGGAATACATTAAATTCGTTATTACAGTCTGTCTCTTCGTAAACTTCACCAAAACTTAAGGCTGGTAAGCAGTTCAAAATTTTTTTTTATGTTGTTCTTATTGTATTCTCTCTTCGTATCATACCAGAATTGTACAGTTTTTGACTTACTATTATGCATCTCATCAAGGTAAAAAGTTAATTTTATGCCTCCCTTCTGAGTTATTAATAAGGTTTTAGATTGGATTAGGGGGTTCTTAAGGGGTTTCAAAATCTTTTAAGTAATCTAATGGATTTTAAACTTCTTTTAACTATTCTAAGCTATTCTAATTTTTTTTTTTGATTTTTTTTTATTTTGTCTTTTTGTTTTATTGAATTAGTTTTATAATGTTTTAGGGTGTCCTGTTTTTTTTTTATTCTATTCTCGATAACTTCTCAGACTTGATTTTATTCAAAAATATTGATATGGGTATCGTTTTCGAGTGATTAGGAGGTGCAAATTTAGAATATGACATCCCTTTTCCTTAATTCAAGATGACTGACTTTAATTTTATTCAAAAATCAGAATATGGCTATTTTTTTCGGATTTGGAGAGTTTTAGAGTGATTTGGAGGAAATGATCCAAACAAGAAAGGAGGGCACATAAACAAATTGGAACAACGTGATCCAACTTTGAATTTAGATTTTGAAAATTTTGAATACAAGAATTTAAAATCGTGTTCAAGGCGTCGCTTTCTGCAGAATATCCACTAAACCTGACCACTCTTTTACTTCACAAACAAACATATTTTTAGTTGCGTCATCAGCTTTGATTTTTGTATAGAATAGAATACGAGATCTGGATGGAACTCCATTGATGCCGTAATATGTAGTCTATTTACTTATTCTGTAAATTTACACGGTGACATTCATGTCGTTACAATATAGCATTCAAGATCACTCATAGAACGTACTCCAAATTCAAGTTGTATGGATCACAGAACAGAATCCGCAGAACATTCTTTCGAATCATAGACATAAACTATGGACACGCTTTTACTATTTCGACGACGATGCTCAATTCGTATCATCCTTTGACCATAAACAGAAGATACAAGATTGTAGAAAAAATATAATGCAAAAAAAAATGCAAAACAAACAAAAAAAAATATGCAAAAAAAATGGAAAACAAACAAAACAAAATACGAACTAATATGTACACTATACTTAGTTATTATAATTGCTCTTTATAAATTTTAACTATAATACATATTAAAATGTCAGTAGGTAGCGAAGAAAAACGCTAGAAAGCATATTGCAAATGTGGTTCTTAAAGAAAACTTTCCAAACCGAGTCAAAGTGCCTTATAAATTGAGCCTTTTGAATTGAGACGGGTCAGATTTTTTATATTTACCTATATTTTTACCTATATCTTTGAATAGAACCTACAAAATTTATATTATTAAGGAAATAACTTAAAAAGAAAAAGAATTGCATATTGAAGCACTTGTTCTTGCGTGGCACTGAAAATAGTTACATTTTGATTTATACATTTTTTGGTCTGCTTAATTTACTTCTCTATAATATACTAAAAAGTATACTAAAAATTAATACTAAAAGGAAAATCATGCAAGATTAATATTCTATTTAGTTTACACTACAGGTGTATTTAATAATAATAAACACCTTCGTGCAACACAGCAATCCACGCCTTGGTATTTTTTTTTTATAAAAAGTAACTAAAACACCTGCCATTCCCATTTACACTCTCGCGTATTACAGCAATCCCCGGCTCTTTATTTTTTAATTTACAGTTAAAAGTAACTGAGACATTTAGGATCTGCCGTTTAAACCCCACACCTTCGTGCAACACAGCAGTCCATGCCTTATTATTATTTTATTTTTTAGTATAAAATAACTAAAACATTCGGTATCTGCCCTCCCCATTTACACTCTGGCGTACTACAGCAGTCCCCGGGTCTTTATTTTTTACTTTACAGTTAAAAGTAACTGAGATATTTAGGATCTGCCGTTTAAACCCACACCTTCGTGGAACACAGCAGTCCACGGCTTATTATTTTTTTAATAAAAAATAACTAAGACTTTTGGTATCTGCCATATAGCTCATAACTCTATGCCATATAAATCATTCAACCAATACAATGACTCCATTCACACCTTTGCACACTACGACTCATTACTGATAAGACAACGACTTTTACCCATTTTAACGGACATATCTTTCGTCTTAACCGATCCACCACAAGCTAGATAGCATCCACAACTTGACATCGACCCCCATCCTGATTTTCGCGCCACAGACAACGCAAGACATCCCAGCAATCAACCAACACCGACGACACTTTACTGACCTCTCATCACCGGTACGACAACTCACCTCAACGACGAATTTGCAATCACTCGGTTCTATTGTCTTCATCACCAACCAGAGCATGTTCTCGGCAGTATGCCGACTCTGATCAGAATCCAAAGCCTAACTACTTACAGATCATTCGGTTGACCGGGCAACCAACCGTTCCCGATCAACAGTCGGTCAGATTTTCTACTGACCAGTAACATGGTTCAATAACGATCTCGCATTGGGTACGTATTCATCTCGAACTACCTTACTTTCCGTTTTATTTATTTATAATTGACGAATAGTTTGGGTTGGAGTGTTTGTTTGCCATGATTATCAATGACAATTTGTTAAAATCATAGATTTATATTTATTTATTTTTCATGTACA
This sequence comes from Agrotis exclamationis, assembly GCA_950005045.1. Classification (NCBI taxonomy): domain Eukaryota; kingdom Metazoa; phylum Arthropoda; class Insecta; order Lepidoptera; family Noctuidae; genus Agrotis; species Agrotis exclamationis. Next base: position 11,030,124 of record OX465425.1, on the reverse strand, counting down.
CATACACTTTGCACGCACATAGTTCGTATTATGTCCATTGCTAGCAATTAGTATGTAAAAAGTTGATTAAAAGGGTTATGAATGAAGTCAAGGGGAAGTATGTGTGTGTATATGTGAAATTGCTAGCAAGCAGTATGTAAAATGTTGATTAAAAGGGTTATGAATGAAGTCAAGAGAAAGTATGTGTGTGTGTATGTGTGAAATTGCTAGCAATTAGTAGGTATGTAGGTAAAATGTTGATTAAAAGGGTTATGAATGAAGTCAAGGGAATATATGTGTGTGTATATGTGAAAAGAAGGATAATAAAAGAACGTTGTAGAAGTATTAAAGATGTAAGCATGCAGGGGGACAGGAAGCGGGAAGCGACTATGCTTTATACTACGAGTATGTAGGTAGTGAAGATATAGGCGTCTTTAGAGGGCCGTGCTGAATGAACTAACAATGGTTTATTTTTCAAATTTAGCAAGTTGTATGAGAAACAAATGCGGTACATATGTTACTTGCCAAACATCAATTATTATTTAATAGTTTTTGACTAAGGTTGTGTTGTCTTTTTAGATATTTTCTTAAGATTTTTTTTTTCAGTACGACCCACTACACCTACATCAATATATTATTTGTTATTACGAATCCACATTATCAGTTGCGGTACATATAAAGTGTTAATAGAGTACACACCTTGAGTCTAAGAAACTTTTTAATACGCTATAGTTACATTTTTCAAGTTACACGCAAAAAAGGGGGCCGTGCCAGCCAAACGATTTCAGCATGGCTCCCTTTTTTTGTATATTCCTTCAAAAGTACGGGTTAGAGTAGTTTTGAAAAGCATAAAAGTAGGAACTTATTTCATTATTTACTTAGTCACTTACAAGGAATATTATTTTATAGTTTATTCGTACAGACTTTTTTAGACAAGTAAACCAACTGTAGGAACAAAAAAAAACCGGCCAAGTGCGAGTTGGACTCGCCCATGAAGGGTTCCGTAGTAGCAAGCATAGATTAGGGATATAATTATATTGAGATAAGTAAGTAATATACACAAACAATGAAAATAACTTTGTTTTTCATACTGTTTGTATGAATGGCAAAGTTATATTTGCGGTTTTTGAAAATGCACTATATCTCAAAAACTGCTAACTGAATCTCATCCAAACTAATTTTCGTTGGAAGTTTTTGTTGAGGTCTACATTATATATTTTTTTTAGTTTTATCATTCTCATAATTTAGAAGTTACAGGGGGGCGGACACACTTTTTTTACCACTTTGGAAGTGTCTCTCATGCAAACTGTTCAGTTTAGAAAAAAATGATATTAGTAACATCATTATCATTTTTAAAGACCTATCCATAGATACCCCACACGTATGGGTTTGGTGAAAAAAAAATTGAGTTTCAATTCTAAGTATGGGGGGCACACCCAAAATTTGTTTTGTTTTTATGTTTGTGTGAAAATCCTAATGCGGTTGACATAATACATCTACTTACCAAGTTTCAACAGGATAGCTCTTATACTTTCGACAAAAAGTGGCTGTGACATACGGACGAACAGACAGACAGACATGACGAATCTATAAGGGTTCCGTTTTTGCCATTTGGCTACGGAACCCTAAAAACATTCAGTTGATTTACTTAGAAGTCCATACATAAATCCGGACATAAGGGTTTTCAAAATATTAAAAATATATTTATATAACAAAACACGACCCCGCGAGCTGCTTGCAGCTCGCGCAACGCGCAAATACTAGTTATTATACTATATAAAGCTCGATTACCACTCACTGACTGACATAATTGTTCTCCCAGATGGTGAAGGGGAAGGTGGGTATATTTTGACAGATTCGTAAACAAGCAACTCTCGTGAGTATGGGAAAAATCCCAAACCTCCCCTTTTCGCCCCCCCTCTCCCCCCTCCACGGCGTATCTCGGAAACTAAGAGACCAGTGTTTTGTTTTTTTACGGATTCGTATAGAGGAGGCTCGGAAAAGTAAAAACCATTTTTCAAAGTTCCCCCCTCCCTTGCCCCCTTTTCCCCCCTGAGGCGGATCTCGGAAGTTAACAGACTTGCAACATTTTTTTTTTCAGATTCATATCAAGGGGCCCAGAGTTGGTCAAAATCATTTTTCCAAACTCCCCCATCTCCCCCTCTTCACCCCTCCCCCCATCGTATCTCGGAAACTAAGAGACGCGTGTTTTGTTTTTTTACGGATTCGTATAGAGGAGGCTCGGAAAAGTAAAAACCATTTCTCAAAGATCTCCCCCCTTGCCCCCCTTCTCCCCCCTTTAGGCAGATCTCGGAAGTTAACAGACTTGTAAAGTTTTTTTTTTCAGATTCATATCAAGGGGCCCAGAGGATATCAAAATCATTTTTCAAAACTCATCCCTCCCCCCCCCCCTTCATCCCTCCCCCATCGTATCACGGAAAAACTAGGTAGCGGTAAAGCGAAGCGTAGCGTAGCGTAGGGATAAGGTCACGATAGCTCTCCGGTGGCAGGTAGGTCCTGAGTGGAGCGAACCTGCGAGACCGAGTGGAGCGAACCTGCGAGACCGAGTGGAGCGAACCTGCGAGACCGAGTGGAGCGAAGGGGGGAGGTGGCGAGCGAAGCGAGCCGGCGACCTCCGTAGCGTAACGAAGGTTGAGTGGGTGAAGCGTAACTCAGGGGTGACGACAAGCAAACTTACAAGTAACTTTCACGAGTGTTGGAAACGTGCCAAACCGGGTTTTTGCACCCCTCCCCCCCTCCCTATCGTATCTCGGAAACTGAGAGACCCGTGTTTTGTTTGTTTTACGGATTCGTATAGAGGAGGCTCGGAAAAGTAAAAACCATTTTTCAAAGTTCCCCCCCTTGCCGCCTTCTCCCCCCTTTAGGCGGATCTCGAAAGTTACAAGACTTGGCACATTTTTTTTTTCAGATTCGTATCAAGGGTTGATCAAAATCATTTTTCAAAAGTCCCTCTCTCCCCCCCTTCAGCCCTCTCCCCATCATATCTTGGAAAAACTAGATAGCGGTAAAGCGAAGCGTAGCGTAGCGTAGGGATAAGGTCACGATAGCTTTCCGGTGGTAGGAAGGTCCTGAGTGGAGCGAGCCTGCGAGACCGAGTGGCGCGAAGGGGGAGGTGGCGAGCGAAGCGAGCCGGCGACCTCCGTAGCGTAACGAAGGTTGAGTGGGTGAAGCGTAACTCAGGGGTGACGACAAGCAAACTTACAAGTAACTTTCACGAGTGAGGGAAACGTGCCAAACCCCCCTTTTTGCAACCCTCCCCCCCTCCTTATCGTATCTCGGAAACTAAGAGACGCGTGTTTTGTTTTTTTACGGATTCGTATAGAGGAGGCTCGGAAAAGTAAAAACCATTTTCTCAAAGTTCCCCCCCCTTGACCCCCTTCTCGCCCCTTTAGGCGGATCTCGGTTTTTTTTTCAGATTCATATCAAGGGTTCATCAAAATCATTTTTCAAAAGTCCCTCTCTCCCCCCCTTCACCCCTCTTCCATCGTATCTCGGAAAAACTAGGTAGCGGTAAAGCGAAGCGTAGCGTAGGGATAAGGTCACGATAGCTTTCCGGTGGTAGGTAGGTCCTGAGTGGAGCGAACCTGCGAGACCGAGTGGAGCGAAGGGGGGAGGTGGCGAGCCAAGCGAGCCGGCGACCTCCGTAGCGTAACGAAGGTTGAGTGGGTGAAGCGTAACAGGGGTGACGATTTACAAGTAACTTTCACGAGTGGGGGATACGTGCCAAACCCCCCTTTTTATACCCCTCCCCCCCTCCCTATCGTATCTCGGAAACTAAGAGACCCGTGTTTTGTTTGTTTTTACGGATTCGTATAGAGGAGGCTCGGAAAAGTAAAAACCATTTTTCAAAGTTCCCCCCCCCCTTGCCCCCTTCTCCCCCCTTTAGGCGGATCTCGGAAGTTAAAAGACTTGGCACATTTTTTTTTTCAGTTTCATATCAAGGGTTGATCAAAATCATTTTTCAAAAGACCCTCTCTCCCCCCCCCTTCACCCCTCACCCCATCGTATCTCGGAAACTAGGTAGCGGTAAAGCGAAGCGTAGCGTAGGGATAAGGTCACGATAGCTTTCCGGTGGTAGGTAGGTCCTGAGTGGAGCGAACCTACGAGACCGAGTGGAGCGAAGGGGGGAGGTGGCGAGCGAAGCGAGTCGGCGACCTCTGTAGCGTAACGAAGGTTGAGTGGGTGAAGCGTAACTCAGCGGTGACGACAAGCAAACTTACAAGTAACTTTCACGAGTGGGGGAAACTTGCCAAACCCCCCTTTTTGCACCCCCCCCCCCCCTCCCTATCGTATCTCGGAAACTAAGAGACCCGTGTTTTGTTTGTTTTTACGGATTCGTATAGAAGAGGCTCGGAAAAGTAAAAACTATTTTTCAAAATTCCCCCCCTTCTCCCCCTTTAGGCGAATCTCGGAAGTTAAAAGTCTTGGCACATTGTTTTTTCAGATTCATATCAAGGGTTGATCAAAATCATTTCTCAAAAGTCCCCTCTCTCCACCCTTCACTCCTCCCCCATCGTATCTCGGAAACTAGGTAGCGGTAAAATGAAGCGTAGCGTAGGGATAAGGTCACTATAGCTTCCGGTGCTTTCCGGTAGTAGGTAAGTCTTGAGTGGAGCGAAGGGGGAGGTGGCGAGCGAAGCGAGCCGGCGACCTCCGTAGCGTAACGAAGAAACCATATAAACAAATTTAGAAACCATATAAGTATAAGGATAAGGATAAAGATAAGGATAAGGATAAGGATAAGGATAAAGATAAGGATAAGGATAAGGATGAGGATAAAGATAAAGATAAGGATAAGGATAAGGATAAGGATAAGGATAAAGATAGAGATAGAGATAGAGATAGAGATAGAGATAGAGATAGAGATAGAGATAGAGATAGAGACAGAGACAGAGACAGAGACAGAGACAGAGACAGAGACAGAGACAGAGACAGAGACAGAGACAGAGACAGAGACAGAGACAGAGACAGAGACAGAGACAGAGACAGAGACAGAGACAGAGACAGAGACAATGACAGAGACAGAGACAGAGACAGAGACAGAGACAGAGACAGAGACAGAGACAGAGACAGAGACAGAGACAGAGACAGAGACAGAGACAGAGACAGAGACAGAGACAGAGACAGAGACAGAGACAGAGACAGAGACAGAGACAGAGACAGAGACAGAGACAGAGACAGAGACAGAGACAGAGACAGAGACAGAGACAGAGACAGAGACAGAGACAGAGACAGAGACAGAGACAGAGACAGAGACAGAGACAGAGACAGAGACAGAGACAGAGACAGAGACAGAGACAGAGACAGAGACAGAGACAGAGACAGAGACAGAGACAGAGACAGAGACAGAGACAGAGACAGAGACAGAGACAGAGACAGAGACAGAGACAGAGACAGAGACAGAGATAGAGACAGAGATAGAGATAGAGATAGAGATAGAGATAGAGATAGAGATAGAGAAAGAGACAGAGACAGAGAATATAGATAAAGATTTTAAATTTGAATTTGTTAATTGGTAATGTTGTCAGGACAGGTGGTAATGACGAGTTGCACGTTTGAAATTGAACTATTTTGGTTTTATTAATATTAACATGAAGATTATTGTCTTCCAGCCATTTTATTACATTTATTAATTCAGTGTTAGTATTATTTTCTATGTCAGTTTTATTGAAGCATTTAATCGTCAAAGTAGTGTCGTCTGCAAATATACATTCATATTTTAAACATTTTCTGAGGTCATTTATGGCCCAGTATGCTTCCCTGTGGAACGCCAGAACTATTAGTTTTTAATTCTGAGCAATATGTCATCCTTTTATTTTTTACTATTTATAGATAACAGTTCTCTGTTGGCGATCAGACAGGTAGATTTTAAGCCATTCATGCGCCTTGCCTCTTATGTCGTATCTCTCTAATTTGTATAGTAGTCGTTCATGTGAGACGAATTCAAATGCTTTGCTCATATACAAAAAAACAGACAGAACAAACATTTTATTGTTAAGAGCTTCAGTAATAAGTTTTACTAGGGAAAAACGGCTAGACTTGTTGAACAATTTTTCCTGAAACCAAACTGACTCTGATGAATAATTCCAACCCGGGGGGGGGGGGGGGGGCCAGAATCATGTCTCAATCTGTATTTGGCTATAAATAGATTTGTTTTGTCATACAATGCTTTTTCAAAAATTTTTGCAAAGATTGGGATCAGCGTAATGGGCCTATAATTACCATATCAGAAAGTTGCCCTTTTTGAAAAGTTGTTTAATAATAGACTCTTTTAGTTTAGATGGGAAAACACCTTGTTCAAGTGAGAGGTTTATAAGGTAGCTAAGGGGTGTGTAATTTTCGCGCTTAATTTAATAATTTTAGTGGTTACTTCGTCATATCCGGTCGAGTTCGTGTTATTTAGTGAATTAATTTAAAGACATCAACTTCATTTACAGGAGTCAAAAACAATGTATTTATGTTATTGTCAATGTCAATGTTGCTTAGGTCATGATTATTATTATTAGAGTTTTGTGTCAGCTCAATGAAATAATTATTAAATTGATCACATATGTCATTCGGATTATCAATTTTTTTTTATCATGGATTAATAATTCATTTAAGTAGTTTTTGTTATTAGCGTTGTTCAAGTTATTTTTTATGATTGACCATGTCGCTTTGCATTTATTCTTAGAATTATTTAAAAAATTGTTGTTGTTTATCTGTTGTGATTTTAATATGCGTTTTTTTAACATGTTACTGTAATTGCGGTATCTTTCCTTGTGGTAAGTTTTACTTATAGCATCGTGTTGATATGCATAGTACAAAGCTCTCTTCTTATAGCATGATATTTTTTAACCCCTACTAAGCCATTGGTTTTTTTATTGGTCTTTTTGACGAGTATTTCGGGAAAACACAATTTATAGAAGAGCGTAAATATGTCGTGGAATAAATTAAATGCGCTATTACAGTCTGTCTCTTCGTAAACTTCACCAAAACTTAAGGCTGCTAAGCAGTTCAAAAAAATTTTTATGTTGCTCTTATTGTATTCTCTCTTCGTATCATACCAGAACTGTATAGTTTTTGACTTACTATTATGCATCTCATCAGGGTAAAAAGTTAATTTTATGCCTCCCTTCTGAGTTATTAATGAGGTTTTAGATTGGATTAGGGGGTTCTTAAGGAGTTTCAAAATCTTTTAAGTGCTCTAATGGATTTTAAAATTCTTTTAACTATTCTAAGCTATTCTCATTTTTTTTTTGATTTTTTTTTAATTTGTTTCTTTTTTTTATTGAATTAGTTTTATAATGTTTTAGGGTGTCCTGTTTTTTTTTATTCTATTCTCAATAACTTCTCAGACTTGATTTTATTCAAAAATATTGATATGGGTATCGTTTTCGAGTGATTTGGAGGTGCTGATTTAGAAAATGATCCAAACAAGAAAGGAGGGCACATAAACAAATTGTAACAACGTGATCCAGCTTTGAATTAAGATTTTGAAATTTTTGAAAACAAGAATCTAAAAACGTGTTCAAGGCGTCGCTTTCTGCAGAATATGCACTAAACCTGACCACTATATTACTTCACAAACAAACATGTTTTTAGTTGCGTCATCAGCTTTGATTTTTGTATAGAATAGAATACGAGATCTGGATGGAACTCCATTGATGCCGTAGTAGTCTATTTACTTATTCTGCAAATTTACACGGTGACATTCATGTCGTTAAAATCTAGCATTCAAGATCACTCATAGAACGTACTCCAAATTCAAGTTGTATGGATCACAGAACAGAATCCGCAGAATATTCTTTCGAATCATAGACATAAACTATGGACACGCTTTTACTATTTCGACGACGATGCTCAATTCGTATCATCCTTTGACCATAAACAGAAGACACAAGATTGTAGAAAAAATATATTGCAAAAAAAATGCAAAACAAACAAAAAAAATATGCAAAAAAAATGGAAAACAAACAAAAAAAAACGAACTAATATGTACACTATACTTAGTTATTATAATTGCTCTTTATAAATTTTAACTATAATACATATTAAAATGTCAGTAAGTAGCGAAGAAAAACGCTAGAAAGCATATTGCAAATGTGGTTCTTATAGAAAACTTTCCAAACCGAGTCAAACTGTAAATAAATGCCTTTTGAATTGAGACGGGTCAGATTTTTTATATTTACCGATATTTTTACCTATATCTTTGAATAGAACCTACAAAATTTATATTATTAAGGAACTAACTTAAAAAGAAAAAGAATTGCATATTGAAGCACTTGTACTAAGCTTGGCACTGAAAATAGTTACATTTTGAATTATACATTTTTTGGTCTGCTTAATTTACTTGTCTATAATATACTAAAAAGTATACTAAAAATTAATACTAAAAGGAATATCATGCAAGATTAATATTCTATTTAGTTTACACTAGAGGTGTATTTAATAATAATAAACACCTTCGTGCAACACAGCAGTCCACGCCTTGGTATTTTTTTAATAAAAAGTAACTAAGACATTTGGTATCTGCCATTCCCATTTACACTCTCGCGTTCTACAGCAGTCCCCGGCTCTTCATTTTTTAATCGACAGTTAAAAGTAACTGAGACATTTAGGATCTGCCGTTTAAACCCACACCTTCGTGCAACACAGCAGTCCACGCCTTATTATTATTTTATTTTTTAGTATAAAATAACTAAAACATTCGGTATCTGCCCTCCCCATTTACACTCTCGCGTACTACAGCAGTCCCTGGGTCTTTATTTTTTACTTTACAGTTAAAAGTGACTGAGACATTTAGGATCTGCCGTTTAAACCCACACCTTCGTGCAACACAGCAGTCCACGGCTTATTATTATTTATTTTTTTAATAAAAAGTTACTAAGACTTTTGGTATCTGCCATATAACTCATAACTCTATGCCATATAACTCATTCAACCAATACAATGACTCCACCCACACCTTTGCACACTACGACTCATTACTGATAAGACAACAACTTTTACCCATTTTAAAGGACATATCTTTCGTCTTAACCGATTCACCACAAGCTAGATAGCATCCACAACTTGACATCGACTCCCATCCTGATTTCCGCGCCACAGACAACGCAAGACATCCCAGCAATCAACCAACACCGACCACACTTTACTGACCTCTCATCACCGGTACGACAACTCACCTCAACGACGAATTTGCAATCACTCGGTTCTATTGACTTCATCACCAACCAGAGCATGTTCTCGGCAGTAAGCCGACTCTGATCAGAATCCAAAGCCTAACTACTTACAGATCATTCGGTTGACCGGGCAACCACCCGTTCCCGATCAACAGTTGGTCAGATTTTCTACTGACCAGTAACATGGTTCAATAATGATCTCGCATTGGGTACGTATTCATCTCGAACTACCTTACGTTCCGTTTTATTTATTTATAATTGACGAATAGTTTGGGTTGGAGTGTTTGTTTGCCATGATTATCAATGACAATTTGTTAAAATCATAGATTTATATTTATTTATTTTTCATGTACACATACACTTTGCACGCACATAGTCCGTATTATGTCCATTGCTAGCAATTAGTATGTAAAAAGTTGATTAAAAGGGTTATGAATGAAGTCAAGGGGAAGTATGTGTATGTATATGTGAAATTGCTAGCAAGCAGTATGTAAAATGTTGATTAAATGGGTTATGAATGAAGTCAAGAGAAAGTATGTGTGTGTGTATGTGTGAAATTGCTAGCAATTAGTAGGTATGTAGGTAAAATGTTGATTAAAATGGTTATGAATGAAGTCAAGGGAAAATATGTGTGTGTCATCATCATCATCAGCCTATAAATGTTCCCACTGCTGGGACACAGGCCTCCTCTCTGTGAGAGGGAGTGGGTGTGTATATGTGAAAAGAAGGATAATAAAAGAACGTTGTAGAAGTATTAAAGATGTAAGCATACAGGGGGACAGGAAGCGGGAAGCGACTTTGCTTTATACTACGAGTATGTAGTGAAGATATAGGCGTCTTTAGAGGGCCGTGCTGAATGAACTAACAATGGTTTATTTTTCAAATTTAGCAAGTTGTATGAGAAACCAATGCGGTACATATGTTACTTGCCAAACATCAATTATTATTTAATAGTTTTTGGCTAAGGTTGTGTTGAATTTTTTAGATATTTTCTTAAGATTTTTTTTTTCAGCACGACCCACTACACCTACATCAATATATTATTTGTTATTACGAATTCACATTATCAGTTGCGGTACATATAAAGTGTTAATAGAGTACACACCTTAAGTCTAAGAAACTTTTTAATACGCTATACATTTTTCAAGTTACACGCAAAAAAGGGGGCCGTGCCAGCCAAACGATTTCAGCATGACTCCCTTTTTTTGTATATTTCTTCAAAAGTACGGGTTAGAGTAGTTTTGAAAAGCATAAAAGTAGGAACTTATTTCATTATTTACTTAGTCACTTACAAGGAATATTATTTTATAGTTTATTCGTACAGACTTTTAAGTAAATCAACTGTAGGAACAAAAAAAAACCGGCCAAGTGCGAGTTGGACTCGCCCATGAAGGGTTCCGTAGTAGCAAGCATAGATTAGGGATATAATTATATTGAGATTAGTAAATAATATACACAAACAATAAAAATAACTTTGTTTTTCATAGTGTTTGTATGAATGGCAAAGTTATATTTGCGGTTTTCGAAAATGTACTATATCTCAAAAACTGCTAACTGTATCTCATCCAAACCAATTTTCGTTGGAAGTTTTTGTTGAGGTCTACATTATACATTTTTTTTAGTATTATCATTCTCTTATTTTAGAAGTTAGAGGGGGGGGGACACATATTTTACCACTTTGGAAGTGTCTCTCGTCCAAACTGTTCAGTTTAGAAAAAAGTGATATTAGTAACCTCAATATAATTTTTAAAGACCTATCCATAGATACCCCACAAGTACGTGTATGGTGAAAAAAAAAATTTTGAGTTTCAATTCTAAGTATGGGGTGCACCCCCAAAATTGGTTTTGTTTTTAATTTTGTGTGAAAATACTAATGCGGTTCACATAATACATCTACCTACCAAGTTTCAAACAGGATAGCTCTAATACTTTCGACAAAAAGTGGCTGTGACATACGGACGGACAGACAGACAGACAGACAGACAGACATGACGAATCTATAAGGGTTCCGTTTTTGCCATTTGGCTACGGAACCCTAAAAACATTCAGTTGATTTACTTAGAAGTCCATACATAAATCCGGACATAAGGGTTTTCAAAATATAAAAAATATTTTATATAACAAAACACGACCCCGCGAGCTGCTTGCAGCTCGCGCAACGCGCAAATACTAGTTATACTATATAAAGCTCGATTACCACTCACTCACTGACATAATTGTTCTCCCAGATGGTGAAGGGGAAGGTGGGTATATTTTGACAGATTCGTAAACAAGCAACTCTCGTGAGTATGGGAAAAATCCCAAACCTCCCCTTTTCGCCCCCCCTCTCCCCCCTCCACGGCGTATCTCGGAAACTAAGAGACCAGTGTTTTGTTTTTTTACGGATTCGTATAGAGGAGGCTCGGAAAAGTAAAAACCATTTTTCAAAGTTCCCCCCTCCCTTGCCCCCTTTTCCCCCCTGAGGCGGATCTCGGAAGTTAACAGACTTGCAACATTTTTTTTTTCAGATTCATATCAAGGGGCCCAGAGTTGGTCAAAATCATTTTTCCAAACTCCCCCATCTCCCCCTCTTCACCCCTCCCCCCATCGTATCTCGGAAACTAAGAGACGCGTGTTTTGTTTTTTTACGGATTCGTATAGAGGAGGCTCGGAAAAGTAAAAACCATTTCTCAAAGATCTCCCCCCTTGCCCCCCTTCTCCCCCCTTTAGGCAGATCTCGGAAGTTAACAGACTTGTAAAGTTTTTTTTTTCAGATTCATATCAAGGGGCCCAGAGGATATCAAAATCATTTTTCAAAACTCATCCCTCCCCCCCCCCCTTCATCCCTCCCCCATCGTATCACGGAAAAACTAGGTAGCGGTAAAGCGAAGCGTAGCGTAGCGTAGGGATAAGGTCACGATAGCTCTCCGGTGGCAGGTAGGTCCTGAGTGGAGCGAACCTGCGAGACCGAGTGGAGCGAACCTGCGAGACCGAGTGGAGCGAACCTGCGAGACCGAGTGGAGCGAAGGGGGGAGGTGGCGAGCGAAGCGAGCCGGCGACCTCCGTAGCGTAACGAAGGTTGAGTGGGTGAAGCGTAACTCAGGGGTGACGACAAGCAAACTTACAAGTAACTTTCACGAGTGTTGGAAACGTGCCAAACCGGGTTTTTGCACCCCTCCCCCCCTCCCTATCGTATCTCGGAAACTGAGAGACCCGTGTTTTGTTTGTTTTACGGATTCGTATAGAGGAGGCTCGGAAAAGTAAAAACCATTTTTCAAAGTTCCCCCCCTTGCCGCCTTCTCCCCCCTTTAGGCGGATCTCGAAAGTTACAAGACTTGGCACATTTTTTTTTTCAGATTCGTATCAAGGGTTGATCAAAATCATTTTTCAAAAGTCCCTCTCTCCCCCCCTTCAGCCCTCTCCCCATCATATCTTGGAAAAACTAGATAGCGGTAAAGCGAAGCGTAGCGTAGCGTAGGGATAAGGTCACGATAGCTTTCCGGTGGTAGGAAGGTCCTGAGTGGAGCGAGCCTGCGAGACCGAGTGGCGCGAAGGGGGAGGTGGCGAGCGAAGCGAGCCGGCGACCTCCGTAGCGTAACGAAGGTTGAGTGGGTGAAGCGTAACTCAGGGGTGACGACAAGCAAACTTACAAGTAACTTTCACGAGTGAGGGAAACGTGCCAAACCCCCCTTTTTGCAACCCTCCCCCCCTCCTTATCGTATCTCGGAAACTAAGAGACGCGTGTTTTGTTTTTTTACGGATTCGTATAGAGGAGGCTCGGAAAAGTAAAAACCATTTTCTCAAAGTTCCCCCCCCTTGACCCCCTTCTCGCCCCTTTAGGCGGATCTCGGTTTTTTTTTCAGATTCATATCAAGGGTTCATCAAAATCATTTTTCAAAAGTCCCTCTCTCCCCCCCTTCACCCCTCTTCCATCGTATCTCGGAAAAACTAGGTAGCGGTAAAGCGAAGCGTAGCGTAGGGATAAGGTCACGATAGCTTTCCGGTGGTAGGTAGGTCCTGAGTGGAGCGAACCTGCGAGACCGAGTGGAGCGAAGGGGGGAGGTGGCGAGCCAAGCGAGCCGGCGACCTCCGTAGCGTAACGAAGGTTGAGTGGGTGAAGCGTAACAGGGGTGACGATTTACAAGTAACTTTCACGAGTGGGGGATACGTGCCAAACCCCCCTTTTTATACCCCTCCCCCCCTCCCTATCGTATCTCGGAAACTAAGAGACCCGTGTTTTGTTTGTTTTTACGGATTCGTATAGAGGAGGCTCGGAAAAGTAAAAACCATTTTTCAAAGTTCCCCCCCCCCTTGCCCCCTTCTCCCCCCTTTAGGCGGATCTCGGAAGTTAAAAGACTTGGCACATTTTTTTTTTCAGTTTCATATCAAGGGTTGATCAAAATCATTTTTCAAAAGACCCTCTCTCCCCCCCCCTTCACCCCTCACCCCATCGTATCTCGGAAACTAGGTAGCGGTAAAGCGAAGCGTAGCGTAGGGATAAGGTCACGATAGCTTTCCGGTGGTAGGTAGGTCCTGAGTGGAGCGAACCTACGAGACCGAGTGGAGCGAAGGGGGGAGGTGGCGAGCGAAGCGAGTCGGCGACCTCTGTAGCGTAACGAAGGTTGAGTGGGTGAAGCGTAACTCAGCGGTGACGACAAGCAAACTTACAAGTAACTTTCACGAGTGGGGGAAACTTGCCAAACCCCCCTTTTTGCACCCCCCCCCCCCCTCCCTATCGTATCTCGGAAACTAAGAGACCCGTGTTTTGTTTGTTTTTACGGATTCGTATAGAAGAGGCTCGGAAAAGTAAAAACTATTTTTCAAAATTCCCCCCCTTCTCCCCCTTTAGGCGAATCTCGGAAGTTAAAAGTCTTGGCACATTGTTTTTTCAGATTCATATCAAGGGTTGATCAAAATCATTTCTCAAAAGTCCCCTCTCTCCACCCTTCACTCCTCCCCCATCGTATCTCGGAAACTAGGTAGCGGTAAAATGAAGCGTAGCGTAGGGATAAGGTCACTATAGCTTCCGGTGCTTTCCGGTAGTAGGTAAGTCTTGAGTGGAGCGAAGGGGGAGGTGGCGAGCGAAGCGAGCCGGCGACCTCCGTAGCGTAACGAAGAAACCATATAAACAAATTTAGAAACCATATAAGTATAAGGATAAGGATAAAGATAAGGATAAGGATAAGGATAAGGATAAAGATAAGGATAAGGATAAGGATGAGGATAAAGATAAAGATAAGGATAAGGATAAGGATAAGGATAAGGATAAAGATAGAGATAGAGATAGAGATAGAGATAGAGATAGAGATAGAGATAGAGATAGAGATAGAGACAGAGACAGAGACAGAGACAGAGACAGAGACAGAGACAGAGACAGAGACAGAGACAGAGACAGAGACAGAGACAGAGACAGAGACAGAGACAGAGACAGAGACAGAGACAGAGACAGAGACAGAGACAATGACAGAGACAGAGACAGAGACAGAGACAGAGACAGAGACAGAGACAGAGACAGAGACAGAGACAGAGACAGAGACAGAGACAGAGACAGAGACAGAGACAGAGACAGAGACAGAGACAGAGACAGAGACAGAGACAGAGACAGAGACAGAGACAGAGACAGAGACAGAGACAGAGACAGAGACAGAGACAGAGACAGAGACAGAGACAGAGACAGAGACAGAGACAGAGACAGAGACAGAGACAGAGACAGAGACAGAGACAGAGACAGAGACAGAGACAGAGACAGAGACAGAGACAGAGACAGAGACAGAGACAGAGACAGAGACAGAGACAGAGACAGAGACAGAGACAGAGACAGAGACAGAGACAGAGACAGAGACAGAGACAGAGATAGAGATAGAGACAGAGATAGAGATAGAGATAGAGATAGAGATAGAGATAGAGATAGAGAAAGAGACAGAGACAGAGAATATAGATAAAGATTTTAAATTTGAATTTGTTAATTGGTAATGTTGTCAGGACAGGTGGTAATGACGAGTTGCACGTTTGAAATTGAACTATTTTGGTTTTATTAATATTAACATGAAGATTATTGTCTTCCAGCCATTTTATTACATTTATTAATTCAGTGTTAGTATTATTTTCTATGTCAGTTTTATTGAAGCATTTAATCGTCAAAGTAGTGTCGTCTGCAAATATACATTCATATTTTAAACATTTTCTGAGGTCATTTATGGCCCAGTATGCTTCCCTGTGGAACGCCAGAACTATTAGTTTTTAATTCTGAGCAATATGTCATCCTTTTATTTTTTACTATTTATAGATAACAGTTCTCTGTTGGCGATCAGACAGGTAGATTTTAAGCCATTCATGCGCCTTGCCTCTTATGTCGTATCTCTCTAATTTGTATAGTAGTCGTTCATGTGAGACGAATTCAAATGCTTTGCTCATATACAAAAAAACAGACAGAACAAACATTTTATTGTTAAGAGCTTCAGTAATAAGTTTTACTAGGGAAAAACGGCTAGACTTGTTGAACAATTTTTCCTGAAACCAAACTGACTCTGATGAATAATTCCAACCCGGGGGGGGGGGGGGGGGCCAGAATCATGTCTCAATCTGTATTTGGCTATAAATAGATTTGTTTTGTCATACAATGCTTTTTCAAAAATTTTTGCAAAGATTGGGATCAGCGTAATGGGCCTATAATTACCATATCAGAAAGTTGCCCTTTTTGAAAAGTTGTTTAATAATAGACTCTTTTAGTTTAGATGGGAAAACACCTTGTTCAAGTGAGAGGTTTATAAGGTAGCTAAGGGGTGTGTAATTTTCGCGCTTAATTTAATAATTTTAGTGGTTACTTCGTCATATCCGGTCGAGTTCGTGTTATTTAGTGAATTAATTTAAAGACATCAACTTCATTTACAGGAGTCAAAAACAATGTATTTATGTTATTGTCAATGTCAATGTTGCTTAGGTCATGATTATTATTATTAGAGTTTTGTGTCAGCTCAATGAAATAATTATTAAATTGATCACATATGTCATTCGGATTATCAATTTTTTTTTATCATGGATTAATAATTCATTTAAGTAGTTTTTGTTATTAGCGTTGTTCAAGTTATTTTTTATGATTGACCATGTCGCTTTGCATTTATTCTTAGAATTATTTAAAAAATTGTTGTTGTTTATCTGTTGTGATTTTAATATGCGTTTTTTTAACATGTTACTGTAATTGCGGTATCTTTCCTTGTGGTAAGTTTTACTTATAGCATCGTGTTGATATGCATAGTACAAAGCTCTCTTCTTATAGCATGATATTTTTTAACCCCTACTAAGCCATTGGTTTTTTTATTGGTCTTTTTGACGAGTATTTCGGGAAAACACAATTTATAGAAGAGCGTAAATATGTCGTGGAATAAATTAAATGCGCTATTACAGTCTGTCTCTTCGTAAACTTCACCAAAACTTAAGGCTGCTAAGCAGTTCAAAAAAATTTTTATGTTGCTCTTATTGTATTCTCTCTTCGTATCATACCAGAACTGTATAGTTTTTGACTTACTATTATGCATCTCATCAGGGTAAAAAGTTAATTTTATGCCTCCCTTCTGAGTTATTAATGAGGTTTTAGATTGGATTAGGGGGTTCTTAAGGAGTTTCAAAATCTTTTAAGTGCTCTAATGGATTTTAAAATTCTTTTAACTATTCTAAGCTATTCTCATTTTTTTTTTGATTTTTTTTTAATTTGTTTCTTTTTTTTATTGAATTAGTTTTATAATGTTTTAGGGTGTCCTGTTTTTTTTTATTCTATTCTCAATAACTTCTCAGACTTGATTTTATTCAAAAATATTGATATGGGTATCGTTTTCGAGTGATTTGGAGGTGCTGATTTAGAAAATGATCCAAACAAGAAAGGAGGGCACATAAACAAATTGTAACAACGTGATCCAGCTTTGAATTAAGATTTTGAAATTTTTGAAAACAAGAATCTAAAAACGTGTTCAAGGCGTCGCTTTCTGCAGAATATGCACTAAACCTGACCACTATATTACTTCACAAACAAACATGTTTTTAGTTGCGTCATCAGCTTTGATTTTTGTATAGAATAGAATACGAGATCTGGATGGAACTCCATTGATGCCGTAGTAGTCTATTTACTTATTCTGCAAATTTACACGGTGACATTCATGTCGTTAAAATCTAGCATTCAAGATCACTCATAGAACGTACTCCAAATTCAAGTTGTATGGATCACAGAACAGAATCCGCAGAATATTCTTTCGAATCATAGACATAAACTATGGACACGCTTTTACTATTTCGACGACGATGCTCAATTCGTATCATCCTTTGACCATAAACAGAAGACACAAGATTGTAGAAAAAATATATTGCAAAAAAAATGCAAAACAAACAAAAAAAATATGCAAAAAAAATGGAAAACAAACAAAAAAAAACGAACTAATATGTACACTATACTTAGTTATTATAATTGCTCTTTATAAATTTTAACTATAATACATATTAAAATGTCAGTAAGTAGCGAAGAAAAACGCTAGAAAGCATATTGCAAATGTGGTTCTTATAGAAAACTTTCCAAACCGAGTCAAACTGTAAATAAATGCCTTTTGAATTGAGACGGGTCAGATTTTTTATATTTACCGATATTTTTACCTATATCTTTGAATAGAACCTACAAAATTTATATTATTAAGGAACTAACTTAAAAAGAAAAAGAATTGCATATTGAAGCACTTGTACTAAGCTTGGCACTGAAAA
This sequence comes from Agrotis exclamationis, assembly GCA_950005045.1. Lineage (NCBI taxonomy): Eukaryota > Metazoa > Arthropoda > Insecta > Lepidoptera > Noctuidae > Agrotis > Agrotis exclamationis. The sequence goes on along the minus strand of OX465425.1, from coordinate 11,012,239 downwards.
TAGTTACATTTTGAATTATACATTTTTTGGTCTGCTTAATTTACTTGTCTATAATATACTAAAAAGTATACTAAAAATTAATACTAAAAGGAATATCATGCAAGATTAATATTCTATTTAGTTTACACTAGAGGTGTATTTAATAATAATAAACACCTTCGTGCAACACAGCAGTCCACGCCTTGGTATTTTTTTAATAAAAAGTAACTAAGACATTTGGTATCTGCCATTCCCATTTACACTCTCGCGTTCTACAGCAGTCCCCGGCTCTTCATTTTTTAATCGACAGTTAAAAGTAACTGAGACATTTAGGATCTGCCGTTTAAACCCACACCTTCGTGCAACACAGCAGTCCACGCCTTATTATTATTTTATTTTTTAGTATAAAATAACTAAAACATTCGGTATCTGCCCTCCCCATTTACACTCTCGCGTACTACAGCAGTCCCTGGGTCTTTATTTTTTACTTTACAGTTAAAAGTGACTGAGACATTTAGGATCTGCCGTTTAAACCCACACCTTCGTGCAACACAGCAGTCCACGGCTTATTATTATTTATTTTTTTAATAAAAAGTTACTAAGACTTTTGGTATCTGCCATATAACTCATAACTCTATGCCATATAACTCATTCAACCAATACAATGACTCCACCCACACCTTTGCACACTACGACTCATTACTGATAAGACAACAACTTTTACCCATTTTAAAGGACATATCTTTCGTCTTAACCGATTCACCACAAGCTAGATAGCATCCACAACTTGACATCGACTCCCATCCTGATTTCCGCGCCACAGACAACGCAAGACATCCCAGCAATCAACCAACACCGACCACACTTTACTGACCTCTCATCACCGGTACGACAACTCACCTCAACGACGAATTTGCAATCACTCGGTTCTATTGACTTCATCACCAACCAGAGCATGTTCTCGGCAGTAAGCCGACTCTGATCAGAATCCAAAGCCTAACTACTTACAGATCATTCGGTTGACCGGGCAACCACCCGTTCCCGATCAACAGTTGGTCAGATTTTCTACTGACCAGTAACATGGTTCAATAATGATCTCGCATTGGGTACGTATTCATCTCGAACTACCTTACGTTCCGTTTTATTTATTTATAATTGACGAATAGTTTGGGTTGGAGTGTTTGTTTGCCATGATTATCAATGACAATTTGTTAAAATCATAGATTTATATTTATTTATTTTTCATGTACACATACACTTTGCACGCACATAGTCCGTATTATGTCCATTGCTAGCAATTAGTATGTAAAAAGTTGATTAAAAGGGTTATGAATGAAGTCAAGGGGAAGTATGTGTATGTATATGTGAAATTGCTAGCAAGCAGTATGTAAAATGTTGATTAAATGGGTTATGAATGAAGTCAAGAGAAAGTATGTGTGTGTGTATGTGTGAAATTGCTAGCAATTAGTAGGTATGTAGGTAAAATGTTGATTAAAATGGTTATGAATGAAGTCAAGGGAAAATATGTGTGTGTCATCATCATCATCAGCCTATAAATGTTCCCACTGCTGGGACACAGGCCTCCTCTCTGTGAGAGGGAGTGGGTGTGTATATGTGAAAAGAAGGATAATAAAAGAACGTTGTAGAAGTATTAAAGATGTAAGCATACAGGGGGACAGGAAGCGGGAAGCGACTTTGCTTTATACTACGAGTATGTAGTGAAGATATAGGCGTCTTTAGAGGGCCGTGCTGAATGAACTAACAATGGTTTATTTTTCAAATTTAGCAAGTTGTATGAGAAACCAATGCGGTACATATGTTACTTGCCAAACATCAATTATTATTTAATAGTTTTTGGCTAAGGTTGTGTTGAATTTTTTAGATATTTTCTTAAGATTTTTTTTTTCAGCACGACCCACTACACCTACATCAATATATTATTTGTTATTACGAATTCACATTATCAGTTGCGGTACATATAAAGTGTTAATAGAGTACACACCTTAAGTCTAAGAAACTTTTTAATACGCTATACATTTTTCAAGTTACACGCAAAAAAGGGGGCCGTGCCAGCCAAACGATTTCAGCATGACTCCCTTTTTTTGTATATTTCTTCAAAAGTACGGGTTAGAGTAGTTTTGAAAAGCATAAAAGTAGGAACTTATTTCATTATTTACTTAGTCACTTACAAGGAATATTATTTTATAGTTTATTCGTACAGACTTTTAAGTAAATCAACTGTAGGAACAAAAAAAAACCGGCCAAGTGCGAGTTGGACTCGCCCATGAAGGGTTCCGTAGTAGCAAGCATAGATTAGGGATATAATTATATTGAGATTAGTAAATAATATACACAAACAATAAAAATAACTTTGTTTTTCATAGTGTTTGTATGAATGGCAAAGTTATATTTGCGGTTTTCGAAAATGTACTATATCTCAAAAACTGCTAACTGTATCTCATCCAAACCAATTTTCGTTGGAAGTTTTTGTTGAGGTCTACATTATACATTTTTTTTAGTATTATCATTCTCTTATTTTAGAAGTTAGAGGGGGGGGGACACATATTTTACCACTTTGGAAGTGTCTCTCGTCCAAACTGTTCAGTTTAGAAAAAAGTGATATTAGTAACCTCAATATAATTTTTAAAGACCTATCCATAGATACCCCACAAGTACGTGTATGGTGAAAAAAAAAATTTTGAGTTTCAATTCTAAGTATGGGGTGCACCCCCAAAATTGGTTTTGTTTTTAATTTTGTGTGAAAATACTAATGCGGTTCACATAATACATCTACCTACCAAGTTTCAAACAGGATAGCTCTAATACTTTCGACAAAAAGTGGCTGTGACATACGGACGGACAGACAGACAGACAGACAGACAGACATGACGAATCTATAAGGGTTCCGTTTTTGCCATTTGGCTACGGAACCCTAAAAACATTCAGTTGATTTACTTAGAAGTCCATACATAAATCCGGACATAAGGGTTTTCAAAATATAAAAAATATTTTATATAACAAAACACGACCCCGCGAGCTGCTTGCAGCTCGCGCAACGCGCAAATACTAGTTATACTATATAAAGCTCGATTACCACTCACTCACTGACATAATTGTTCTCCCAGATGGTGAAGGGGAAGGTGGGTATATTTTGACAGATTCGTAAACAAGCAACTCTCGTGAGTATGGGAAAAATCCCAAACCTCCCCTTTTCGCCCCCCCTCTCCCCCCTCCACGGCGTATCTCGGAAACTAAGAGACCAGTGTTTTGTTTTTTTACGGATTCGTATAGAGGAGGCTCGGAAAAGTAAAAAGCATTTTTCAAAGTTCCCCCCTCCCTTGCCCCCTTCTCCCCCCCTTAGGCGGATCTCGGAAGTTAACAGACTTGCAACATTTTTTTTTTCAGATTCATATCAAGGGGCCCAGAGTTGGTCAAAATCATTTTTCCAAACTCCCCCACCTCCCCCTCTTCACCCCTCCCCCCATCGTATCTCGGAAACTAAGAGACGCGTGTTTTGTTTTTTTACGGATTCGTATAGGGGAGGCTCGGAAAAGTAAAAACCATTTCTCAAAGTTCCCCCCCTTGACCCCCTTCTCCCCCCTTTGGGCGGATCTCGGAAGTTAAAAGAATTGGCACAATTTTTTTTTCAGATTCATATCAAGGGGCCCAGAGGATATCAAAATCATTTTTCAAAACTCATCCCTCCCCCCCCCCCTTCATCCCTCCCCCATCGTATCACGGAAAAACTAGGTAGCGGTAAAGCGAAGCGTAGCGTAGCGTAGGGATAAGGTCACGATAGCTTTCCGGTGGTAGGTAGGTCCTGAGTGGAGCGAACCTGCGAGACCGAGTGGAGCGAAGGGGGGAGGTGGCGAGCGAAGCGAGCCGGCGACCTCCGTAGCGTAACGAAGGTTGAGTGGGTGAAGCGTAACTCAGGGGTGACGACAAGCAAACTAAGAAGTATTTTTCACGAGTGGGGGAAATGTGCCAAACCCCCCTTTTGCACGCCTCCCCCCTCCCTATCGTATCTCGGAAACTAAGATACGCGTGTTTTGTTTGTTTTTACGGATTCGTATAGAGGAGGCTCGTAAAAGTAAAAACCATTTTTCAAAGTTCCCCCCCCCCCTTTAGGCGGAACTCAGAAATTAAAAGACTTGGCAAATTTTTTTTTTCAGATTCATATCAAGGGTTGATCAAAATCATTTCTCAAAAGTCCCTCTCTCCCCCCCTTCACCCCTCTCCCCATCGTATCTCGGAAACTAGGTAGCGGTAAAGCGAAGCGTAGCGTAGCGTAGGGATAAGGTCACGATAGCTTTCCGGTGGTAGGTAGATTCTGAGTGGAGCGAACCTGCGGGACCGAGTGGAGCGCAGGGGGGAGGTGGCGAGCGAAGCGAGCCGGCGACCTCTGTAGCGTAACGAAGGTTGAGTGGGTGAAGCGTAACTCAGGGGTGACGACAAGCAAACTTACAAGTAACGAGTGGGGGAAACGTGCTAAACCCCCTTTTTGCACCCCCCCCCCCCCTCCCTATAGTATCTCGGAAACTAAGAGACCCGTATTTTGTTTGTTTTATGGATTCGTATAGAGGAGGCTCGGAAAAGTAAAAACTACTTTTCAAAGTCCCCCTTTGCCCCCCTTCTGCCCCCTTTAGGCGGATCTCGGAAGTTAACAGACTTGCAACATTTTTTTTCCAGATTCATATCAAGGGGCACAGAGTTGGTCAAAATCATTTTTCAAAACTCCCCCCTCTCCCCCTCTTCACGCCTCCCCCCATCGTATCTCGGAAACTAGGTCGCAGTAAAATGAAGCGTAGAGTAGCGTTAGGATAAGGTCACTATAGTTTTCCGATGGTAGGTAAGTATTGAGTGGAGCGAACCTACGACACTGAGTGGCGCGAAGGGGGGAGGTGGCGAGCGAAGCGAGCCGGCGACCTCCATAGCTTAACGAAGGTTGAGTGGGTGAAGCGTAACTAAGGGGTGACGGACAGCAAACTTACAAGTAACTTTCACGAGTGGGGGAAACGTGCCAAACACCCCTTTTTGCACCCCTCCCCCTTCCCTATCAAATCTCAGAAACTAAGAGACCTGTGTTTTAGGTTTTAGTGTGGCTAAGGCTAAGGCTAAGGCTAAGGCTAAGGCTAAGGCTAAGGCTAAGGCTAAGGCTAAGGCTAAGGCTAAGGCTACGGCTAAGGATAAGGATAAGGATAAGGATAAGGATAAGGATAAGGATAAAGATAAGGATAAGGATAAGGATAAGGATAAGGATAAGGATAAGGATAAAGATAAGGATAAGGATAAGGATAAGGATAAGGATAAGGATAAGGATAAGGATAAGGATAAGGATAAGGATAAGGATAAGGATAAGGATAAGGATAAGGATAAGGATAAGGATAAGGATAAGGATAAGGATAAGGATAAGGATAAGGATAAGGATAATGATAAGGATAAGGATAAGGATAAGGATAAGGATAAGGATAAGGATAAGGATAAGGATAAGGATAAGGATAAGGATAAGGATAAGGATAAGGATAAGGATAAGGATAAGGATAAGGATAAGGATAAGGATAAGGATAAGGATAAGGATAAGGATAAGGATAAGGATAAGGATAAGGATAAGGATAAAGATAAAGATAAAGATAAAGATAAAGATAAAGATAAAGATAAAGATAAAGATAAAGATAAAGATAAAGATAAAGATAAAGATAAAGATAAAGATAAAGATAAAGATAAAGATAAAGATAAAGATAAAGATAAAGATAAAGATAAAGATAAAGATAAAGATAAAGATAAAGATAAAGATAAAGATAAAGATAAAGATAAAGATAAAGATAAAGATAAAGATAAAGATAAAGATAAAGATAAAGATAAAGATAAAGATAAAGATAAAGATAAAGATAAAGATAAAGATAAAGATAAAGATAAAGATAAAGATAAAGATAAAGATAAAGATAAAGATAAAGATAAAGATAAAGATAAAGATAAAGATAAAGATAAAGATAAAGATAAAGATAAAGATAAAGATAAAGATAAAGATAAAGATAAAGATAAAGATAAAGATAAAGATAAAGATAAAGATAAAGATAAAGATAAAGATAAAGATAAAGATAAAGATAAAGATAAAGATAAAGATAAAGATAAAGATAAAGATAAAGATAAAGATAAAGATAAAGATAAAGATAAAGATAAAGATAAAGATAAAGATAAAGATAAAGATAAAGATAAAGATAAAGATAAAGATAAAGATAAAGATAAAGATAAAGATAAAGATAAAGATAAAGATAAAGATAAAGATAAAGATAAAGATAAAGATAAAGATAAAGATAAAGATAAAGATAAAGATAAAGATAAAGATAAAGATAAAGATAAAGATAAAGATAAAGATAAAGATGTTAAAGTTGCCCTTTTTGGAAAGTTGTTTAATAAGAGACTCTTTTAGTTTAGATGGGAAAACACTTTGTTTAAATGAGAGGTTTATAAGGTAGCTAAGGGTTGTAATTTTCGCGCTTAATTTAATAATATTAGTGGTTACTTCGTCATATCCGGTCGAGTTCGTGTTATTTAGTGAATTAATTAATTTAACCCCTTCGGACCTGAATTTATATAAAGAGTTAATAAAAATATTCTTAAGGTTTTTCTGTGAGTTAGTAGTGCAATTAAGGGATTTTTGTAAAAATTTGCGATTTATCGTTTTTAGATTTTTGGAAATTTTGATGTCCACTTAAGTGGACATCAGGTTTAGAGTGTTGTATTAATACATATTTATTTAATAAATGTTTTGTTGTAATATTTTGAAGTAAGTCAGTAAAACTGTACAATATTATTATAATTTATGTAGTTTATTTTTATTTTACATCTTACACTGTTAGGATTATTCTTGTTTTTGATGAAATATAATATGCTGGGAAATGGTCGACAGTGTCATACTGGATTTCACTTGCTGGTCTTATTTCAGTTTTGAAACGGTGTTGTTTTGGTGTAACTGGTGAATTTACTGGACTGCTACCACCAGATCCGGGCTGTCCTCTTTTCTGCTAAGAATTGGGTGCCCCATGTTTATTAGAGCTTTTGCAACGCGCTGCCCAAAGTGCAACAAATCCAAAATGTCTGTACATGGTATATTACAGGTTTTGCAATCTTCTTGGTTCCAGCCAGCTATTGGTTAGTGCTAGGTCAATGGCTTGAAATGTCATACGCAATGTCCATTTTTCAGGTGATCAGTTTTATCTACACCACCTATACCACTGTTATATAATTGCACAAGTTCAGGACGCGGTATAGTTACTCGTACGTAATTTTTTAGATATTTTATTTCATCGCCGAACTTCGTCTTGATTTCCTATTCCAACAAAATTTGAAGCAAGTACTACACCTCGCTTCTGCGAAGCAGTCATGCTCACGAAGGAGGAGGCGGGCCACGTGAGGGAGAGGACAGCGTCCTCCCTTCACCGTAGCCGCAGTGGTAGACGCCCACGGCGACAGACGTCGCTAGACCATCTCCGGCCACCGTAGGCGTGGGAGTGCGGGCGGCGAGTAATGGGCGACTCGCTGTCCGATCGTGGATTATGCCCGGGTTGACGGCGCGTTGTGTTCCATGCGCGGGGCGCGCAAGAGTGTCAAATTATTTCATTTTTAGGCTTACTACTTGATTCGAGTCTAGATTTTACCTCCTCTAAGTCTTCATTCTCTACTATATCGTCCTCCTCTTCAGAGTGATTACCTATCTCTCTTTTGCTTGGTAGCTTTATGTAACTACCCACACGAACATTTCTTTGTGGTATTGCCGGTACCATTTCATCGTCACTATCCGAAATTTTTCCTTTTTCTAATAAATTCAGTAAATTATCCACATCTTGACTTTTAGATAGATCAGAACCTAAAAAAGAATAAAAATAACATGTAAAATTCAATACAAAGTGTTATTGTAAATACGTTTGGTTTACAACGATTGTGACCCCATGTCCACTGAAATGGACATCGACTTTATCTTCAAAATTATGAAAACAACCGCATATTTAGTATTTTTTGTAAATGTATATCTTAGCAAATATGATCACTATGCAGCATAAAAAATATCTAAACAATTGATCAAGTCGTTTTGGAGTAAATAAAATAACACTAAAGACTTACTCGCATTGCGCGTGGCCATGGCGAACGTCAACACTTGACTAATCATTTCATCTTACCTACAATAAATCCTTTGGTGTTTTGTTTATCGTAACGTTTCTAGGTAAGTGGTCGGTACAATCAAATGTTTACACTAGCGATTTTATTAACCCACCTCATATTTAACGCCATAATAAATCGTGTCCATTGAAATGGACGCTGGGTCTGAAGGGGTTAAAGACATCAACTTCATTTACAGGAGTCAAAAATAATGTATTTATGTTATTGTCAATGTCAATATTGCTTAGGTCATGATTATTTCGTTTATTCATTTACATAATCATATTAATACATTTTTAAATATTTTAACAAAAAAGAAATAAAAAAAACATTTAAAAATATAAAAATAGTGATCCACCGGTGTGGGAGCAGGGTCCAAGCTACCGGTGGTTAGGGCTCCAGAGACAGGAACCTCCTCACAATGCGAGCCGTATCGAGGAGAACTGCCTTCTGAATCAGGCCCTTGATCCAACCCCCTAATGAGAGCCTCGAAAGATGTTCGTCGAGGCTCTTTGCCATCAGGCCATTGGCAGTAACGACAATCGGCACAATGATAGCCGAGCTCACATTCCACATGTCGACAACCTCGCGCGCTAGGTCAATATATTTGATTTGTTTATCTTTCTCAGCCTTCACGAGGTTCTCGTCATGTGGGATGGTAACATCGATTATTTATGATTGCGCGGCGCGCTGATCTGTCTATCACTACTATGTCAGGCTTATTGGCGACAATAGTCCTATCGGTAATGATATGCAGATCCCAGTACAACGTGACATGGCCTTTCTCGAGAACTGGGTCGGACACATACTTGTAATACGGTACCTCAGATTCCACAAGTTTGTATTTCAACGCAAGTTGCTGGTGGATGATTCTGGCTACTAGGTTGTGCCTGTGCAAGTACTCGCCGTTAGCAAGACGAGAACAACCAGAGATAATATGTGTAATGGATTCACCTGGACGATGGCATGCCCGACACACGTCAATCGTCCCATCCTTTATAATATGTCTCCGGTAGTTCTTCGTCAAGATAACTTCGTCCATAATCGCACAGACAAAAGCTTCAGTTTCCCCGAAGAGGTCACCGAAACGTAGCCAGGACACGGAAGCTAGAAAATCTACATCGGGCCCATGAAGGGCCCGGTAGAAGCGTCCGTGTAGCTCCTTGCTTTGCCATACCTCCCTGCGGTCTTCGATACTGAGTATCACAGGTTTGTGCCAGTTCTCTTTAGCCATGGACAGCGGGGTGAGTCCCTTGTCCACTGTGACCACATCTCAGTGCATACCCACTTCCATTTTCAAAAAATATTCTCTGAGACTGCACACCTCACGGTTGTGGAGGGTCTTAGCATTTAAAAAGCCCCGCATTTCCGCGGGATGTACAGCCTCATCACCGATGATCGTGGGTGATGCATCCGATTTGCAGTCAACAGCGTACGGACTCGTCTATCCAAGGCGTCGAGTTCAGTTTGAGTCCATTTGAGTATGCCGAAAGAGTACATTAAAACCGGCATGTCCCAACCGTTGAAGGCGCGCACCTTGTTTCCGCCTGAAAGAAGGCTATTTAAAACCTTTTTCAGGCGTCCAAAGAAGCGGTCCCTCAACGATTGTTTCACGTCCGGTACATTAATGCCTAACGCTTCCGACATACCCAAATACTTGTAGGTCTCGGATGAGGAAAGTGATCTAAGGTGTATGGAATCTGAAAGCTGAGTCCCTTCAGATTCCATAATCTCCCCTCGCTTTACATGCATGACTGCACATTTGTCCACACCAAATTCCATCCTGATGGCACTACTAAAAGTTTCAGTTACCTTCAGTAGCTCCATCAGTCGCAATTTGTTGGGGGCAAAGAGTTTCAGATCGTCCATGTATAAGAGGTGAGATATGACCTGACCACCTCTCCTCAACCGGTAGCCTAGACCTGAATCCTCCAGCAATGTGCTTAAAGGATTCAGAGCTAAGCAGAACCAAAGTGGACTCAAACTGTCGCCCTGGAATATTCCCCGCTTGATCCATACAGGTTCATCATTCGCCTGGATCTGTCGACATCCCGGATAGCGAAGGACTGTTCTCCATTGCCCCATACACGACTCAAGGAAGGTGCGTAGGGTTGCATCTATCTTGTACAACTCCAGCACCCTCATGAGCCATGTATGTGGCACCGAGTCGTAGGCCTTCTTATAATCTATCTAGCATGTGTCTTACCGTTCCCAAGATACTGCATCGTAGGGCTAGAAATCTTCGAATACAATTAAAATTAACACTGACCATGATACAACTACACACACATACCCATAAAATAACACACATATTCAACATGCACACACACACACACGCACACTCATACATATACAACACACACACGCACACTCACACATATACAACACACACACGCACACTCACACATATACAACACACACACGCACACTTGAGAGTTATAGAAATATCTTTGCTATTCTTAGGGAGGAGCAGATTCACCCAACACAAGCATTCTACATGCTTCCTGGGTGGTTCTATCCCCAATATCCTGTACCCGAAATGATAACGAAATAAACTATTTATTATTATTATTATTATTATTATTATGTGGACATTATCCTTGCGGGATCGACGAACCTGTTGGCTAATGGCCATGTCAATGAGGAGTAGCTCCTTAGTACCACGGGACCCGTTCCTACATCCATTTTGAGAGGCGGACATTATTGAGTTACTTTCAATATGTGTATTAATTTTCACTCTCAAAATGGATGTAAGAAGTTTATAAACCGTCGACAAACACGTGATCGGTCTATAATTTTTGGGTTCCGCGGTTCTACCAGCCTTATGGAGAAGGTGGGTAACCCCTGTTGTTAGAAAATGTGGTAGCGACCCAGACTCCAAGGAGGACTGGAATTGAGATGCCAGACAAGTGTGTGAACTACTCAACCATTTGAGCCAAAAGTTATGCAGTCCGTCCGGTCCTGGTGATTTCCAGTTTGGTAACGGACGGACTGCTCTTGCCACATCTGTTGGCGTAATGGAAATTGGTTCCATTTCAGGAATATTTTCACACACTTGTTCGATATCTCGCATCCAGTCAGCCTCAGCATGACTGACGGGCACCGACCAGATGCTGCGCCAGAATGAACTCGTGGCGTTGTCATCTGGGCGGCACAGGTCAGTCATGTTTTGTTCGGGTCGCTCCCAAGCTCTATATACCCACCTCTCATCGCTCCGGAACATGCGGTTCTGCGAGTACCGATCAACCCGTCGCTTATACCGCCGAATACGGCTTGCCCATGCACAAACTTTTTGCTTTAGGAAGTCGATGCGCTCTGTGACACGGGACATGTAATCTTGAGGACCGATCCCAGTCCCCGAGAATGCCCGTCTCACAAAGCGCATCACACGTGGTCGTGTATTTCCCTCCCTGAAGCAATATAGTTTGCCGATGAGTACCCTGGCCTCGCCGATACGACGCTCAATCCTGCATTGCCAGGCTGGTACAGCTGGTTTTGGTCGATTAGCTCCGTCACTATCCGGGAACTTGACATTAGCCAATCGACATGCCGCAACAGCCCCGCAAAACAGGATTGAATGTGTATCGACAAGATCCTCGCTGCTCTCGAAAAGATTCTTAAGCAGCGAGTTCAAAGCACTCACCAGCGCCCTATTTTTTTTGTGCATGGGTAACCGAGGTAATCGGGGTCTAAGTGTAATGGGAATTGAGCGGTACTCACGAAGCGCATCCTCCAGTGCGCTCCTCAATCGTTCGTTGCACTGGCTACTTACCGTGGCAACCGTGTCATCCTCCTCCACAACAGGAGCACTATTTTGCTGCGACGGAACCCTGTCAATAAATACTGACGTAGCTGGTGGTGGAGATAAGATTGTACGGTTGCTCAGTACCTCTGAGCGCAGCCTATCAAGTGCGGTGTCGTCCAACATGTGATTACGTTGGATGACTCGCACCTGATCCGAAAGTCGTTGGGCCGAGACGTTAAGGGTTGGTTCAAGTAACTGGAACAGAGACAGCATCCTAACACGGTACGCAGTGAGGTTAGTTCCCCCCTCTGTAGACCCGTAGTATGCGCGCATGACATTCTCATTTATGGACTGAGTCCATCTCATGCGCTGCACACAACCACCGGTAGCGGGGACCCGGCTCGGGGCCGGTTGGCCCCTAGATCCCAAGCTCCTCGGTGGCCGGCGTCTCCCCTGCCGACGTACAGGTGTTGGCGACGTCGGCGGGGAGAAATATTCGCCGCTCGAACTCGACGCAACTGCCGCTGCCGGTGACGTGGGAGATCCGATGTCCGGCGGCGGCGAGGCGGAACTGAGCGGCGACTCCGGGGATGGCGGGCGTGCGCGTCGGGAAGCGGCTCTCGTTATCATCTAAGTTTCATCATCCGATTTATTCCATTAATAATTTTTTCTTTTTCTGACATCTGTCATAAGTCGATTTTAGACTTGGTTTCCAATATTTTGCAGTTTTTACTTTTCATTTTTATGAATTTTTATGTATTTTAGAAATCTCTATTCTGCAGAGTAGTCCAGAACTATAAACACACTTTAAATAAATTTTCTTTGAAAAAAAATCAGAGAGTTTGTTGAACTTGACTTGTGTCAACGAGTGTTGCCATTATTATTTAATGATGATTATTATTATTAGAGTTTTGTGTCAGCTCAATGAAATAATTTATTAAATTGATCACATATGTCAATCGGATTATCAATTTTTTTATCATGGTTTAATAATTCATTTAAGTAGTTTTTGTTATTAGCGTTGTTCAAGTTATTTTTTATGATTGACCATGTCGTTTGCATTTATTCTTAGAATTATTTAAAAAATTGTTGTGGTTTATCTGTTGTGATGCATTTTTTTAACATATTACTGTAATTGCGATATCTTTTCTTGTGGTAACTTTTACTTATAGCATCGTGTTGATATGCATAGTACAAAGCTCTCTTCTTATAGCATGATATTTTTAAACTCCTACTAAGCCATTGGTTTTTTTATTGGTTTATTGGTCTTTTTGACGAGTATTTCGGGAAAACACAATTTATAGAAGAGCGTAAATATGTCGTGGAATACATTAAATGCGTTATTACAGTCTGTCTCTTCGTAAACTTCACCAAAACTTAAGGCTGCTAAGCAGTTCAAAAAATGTTTTATGTTGCTCTTATTGTTTTCTCTCTTCCTATCATACCAGAACTGTACAGTTTTTGACTTACTATTATGCATCTCATCAGGGTAAAAAGTTAATTTTATGCCTCCTTTAGGTTTTAGATTGGATTAGGGGGTTCTTAAGGGGTTTCAAAATCTTTTAAGTGTTCTAATGGATTTTAAAATTCTTTTAACTATTCTAAGGTATTCTCAATTTTTGTTTCTTTTTTTTTAATGTATTAGTTTTATAATGTTTTAGGGGGTCCTGTTTTTTTTTATTCTATTCTCGACAACTTCCCAGACTTGATTTTATTCAAACATATTGATATGGGTATCGTTTTCGAGTGATTTGGAGGTGCTGATTTAGAATATGACATCCGTTTTTTTTAATTCAAGATGACTGACTTTAATTTTATTCAAAAATCAGAATATGGCTAATGTTTTCGAGTGATTTGGAGGTGCTGATTTAGAAAATGATCCAAAAAAGAAAGGACGGCACATAAACAAATTGTAAAACCTTATCCAGCTTTGAATTTAGATTTTGAAAATTTTGAAAACAATAATCTAAAAACGTGTTCAAGGCGTCGCTTTCTGCATAATATCCACTAAACCTGACCACTATATTACTTCACAAACAAACATATTTTAAGTTGCGCCATCAGCTTTGATTTTTGTATAGAATAGAATATGAGATCTGGATGGAACTCCATTGATGACGTAATAGTCTACTTACTTATTCTGCAAATTTACACGGTGACATTCATGTCGTTACAATCTATCATTCAAGCTCACTCATAGAACGTACTCCAAATTCAAGTTGCATGGATCACAGAACAGACTCCGCAGAACATTCTTTCGAATCATAGACATAAACTATGGATACGCTTTTACTATTTCGACGACGATGCTCAATTCGTATCATCCTTTGACCATGAACAGAAGACACAAGATTGTAGAAAAAATATAATGCAAAACAAACAAAAAAAAAAACATGCAAAAAAATGGAAAACAAACAAAAAAAAAACGAACTAATATGTACACTATACTTAGTTATTATAATTGCTCTTTATAAATTTTAACTATAATACATATTAAAATGTCAGTAGGTAGCTAAGAAAAACGCTAGAAAGGATATTGCAAATGTAGTTCTTAAAGAAAACTTTCCAAACCGAGTCAAAGTGTAAATAAATGCCTTTTGAATTGAGACGGGTCAGATTTTTTATATTTACCTATATCTTTACCTATATCTTTGAATGGAACCTACAAAACTTATATTATTAAGGAACTAACTTAAAAAGAAAAAGAATTGCATATTGAAGCACTTGTTCTTGCGTGGCACTGAAAGTAGTTACATTTTGATTCATACATTTTTTGGTCTGCTTAATTTACTTCTCTATAATATACTAAAAAGTAATACTAAAAATTAATACTAAAGGAATATCATGCAAGATTAATATTCTATTTAGTTTACACTAGAGGTGTATATAATAATAATAAACAATTTATTTCAGGCAACCTAAATATACATAAATAAAAATATACACAAAAAAAATATAAGGCTTTCGGTATCTGCCATTGCCATTTACACACTCGCGTACTACAGCAGTAACCGGCTCTTTATTTTTTGCTTTACAGTGAAAAGTAACTGAGACATCCCACACCTTCGTACAACACAGCAGTCCACGCCTTGGTATTTTTTTAATAAAAAGTAACTAAGACATTTGGTATCTGCCATTCCCATTTACACTCTCGCGTTCTACAGTAGTCCCCGGCTCTTTATTTTTTACTCGACAGTTAAAAGTAACTGAGACATTTAGGATCTGCTGTTTGAACCCACACCTTCGTGCAACGCAGCAGTCAACGACTTATTATTTTTTACTAAAAATCGAATGGAATCGGAAGTGCCGTACTACAGGTATGTGCCCGACCCAGTTCTTGAAAGTGGCAATATCACACTGTACTGGGATCAATCCATCATCACTGACAGGACTATTGTAGCCAATAGACCTGATATAGTGGTGGTGGATCGATCAGAGCGGCGCACAATGATTGTTGACATAACCGTCCCGCATGACGAGAACCTCGTGAAAGCTGAAAAAGATAAGCAAATCAAGTATCTTGATTTGGCTCGCGAGGTTGTCGATATGTGGGACGTGGATTCAGCTATCATTGTGCCGATAGTCGTGTCGGCCCATGGCTTAATTGCTAAGAGCCTCGACCAACACCTTAGGAGGCTCTCGTTAGGCGGCTGGATCAAGGGCTTGATTCAGAAAGCAGTTCTTCTGGATACGGCGCGCATTGTTAGGAGGTTCCTTTCTTTGGAGCCCTGACCGCCGGTAGCTTGGACCCTGTTCCCGATACCGGTGGGCCACTATTATTTATATTTTTAAATGTTTTTGTTTTCTGATTTGTAAAAATATTTAAAAATGTTAATGATAAGTAAGGAAAGCTGAATAAAAAATAGAAATCTCGTGAAGTTGCCCGCATAGATCCGTTTTTGTTGCTTACTAGGATTGTAGATTTTCAAAGACGCCGATTATTATGAAGATTTTTCTTGAATATCTAAACTAAAAAGGGTAAAATAAAAAACTTTTTGAAAAAACGGGAACCGACTTCAAAACCAAACAAAAAAAGTCTAAAATAACTTTTCTTTCGGAAGTCCGTGGCCATAGTCAATAAAAGAAAAACAAAGCCACCGACTTCCGAAAGAAAAGTTATTTTAGACTTTTTTTTGTGTTTGGTTTTGAAGTCGGTTCCCTTTTTTTCAAAAAGTTTTTTTTTTACTTTACAGTTAAAAGTAACTGAGACATTTAGGATCTGCCGTTAAATCCCACACGTTCGTGGAACACAGCAGTCCACGGCTTATTATTTTTTTAATAAAAAGTAACTAACACTTTTGGTATCTGCCATATAACTCATAACTCTATGCCATATAACTCATTCAAACAATACAATGACTCCACCCACACCTTTGCACACTACGACTCATTACTGATAAGACAACAACTTTTACCCATTTTAACGGACATATCTTTCGTCTTAACCGATCCACCACAAGCTTGATAGCATCCATAACTTGACATCGACTCCCATCCTGATTTTCGCGCCACAGACAACGCAAGACATCCCAGCAATCAACCAACACCGACCACACTTTACTGACCTCTCATCACCGGTACGACAACTCACCTCAACGACGAATTCGCAATCACTCGGTTCTATTGACTTCATCACCAACCAGAGCATGTTCTCGGCAGTAAGCCGACTCTGATCAGAATCCAAAGCCTAACTACTTACAGAGCATTCGGTTGACCGGGCAGCCAACCGTTCCCGATCAACAGTCGGTCAGATTTTCTACTGACCAATAACATGGTTCAATAACGATCTCGCATTGGGTACGTATTCATCTCGAACTACCTTACGTTCCGTTTTATTTATTTATAATTGACGAATAGTTTGGGTTGGAGTTTTTGTTTGCCATGATTATCAATAACAATTTGTTATAATCATAGATTTATATTTATTTATTTTTCATGTACACATACACTTTGCACGCACATAGTCCGTATTATGTCCATTGCTAGCAATTAGTATGTAAAATGTTGATTAAAAGGGTTATGAATGAAGTCAAGGGGAAGTATGTGTGTGTATATGTGAAATTGCTAGCAAGCAGTATGTAAAATGTTGATTAAAAGGGTTATCAATGAAGTCAAGGGAAAGTATGTGTGTGTGTATATGTGAAAAGAAGTATAATAAAAGAACGTTGTAGAAGTATTAAAGATGTAAGCATAGAGGGGGACAGGAAGCAGGAAGCGACTTTGCTTTATACTATGTAGTGAAGATATAGGCGTCTTAAGAGAGCCGTGCTGAATGAACTAACAATGATTTATTTTTCAAATTTAGCAAGTTGTATGAGAAACCAATGCGGTACATATGTTACTTGCCAAACATCAATTATTATTTAATAGTTTTTGGCTAAGGTTGTGTTGTCTTTTTTAGATATTTTCTTAAGATTTTTTTTCAGCACGACCCCCTGCACCTACATAAATATATTATTTCTTATTACGAATTCACATTATCAGTTGCGGTACATATAAAGCGTTAATAGAGTACATTCCTTGAGTCTAAGCAACTTTTTAATACGCTATACAATACATTTTTCAAGTTACACGCAAAAAAGGGGGCAGTGCCAGCCAAAAGTTTTCAGCATGGCTCCCTCTTTTTTTGTATATTTCTTCAAAAGTACGGGATACAGTAGTTTTGAAAAGCATAAAAGTAGGAACTTATTATTTACTTAGTCACAAGGAATATTATTTTATAGTTTATTCGTACAGACTTTTACGTAAATCAACTGTAGGAACAAAAAACACATTCAGTTGATTTACTTAGAAGTCCATACATAAATCCGTACATAAGGGTTTTCAAAATATTAAAAATATTTTATACAATTTAGAAAATCTTTTAAGGACTATGGATTTTCCAATTCATTTAAAGATTCTTACAGATTCTCAAAATTTTATAAAGGTAAGAAATACTTCTCCAAAAGACGACCCCGCGAGCTGCATGCAGCTCGCGCAACGCGCAAATACTAGTTTAATATATATTTTTTTAAGACTTGTATTTACTAATTAAGTTATACTATATACTTATATTATAATTTTAATAAAAATATCTAACTGTTGACAGTATAATGTATGTATGTACCTACATTTTCTAATATAATTCTATCTATTCCTAATAATTGACTCTGTAACTTAAACTTTACTGTGATCTGAACACAAATGGTTTACTTGTCCCTTCTGTCAAAATATTATTGATGGAATGTTAAACCTTAATCAAACATGGGACCCTCATATCGACGTAAAAAATTCGAAGGCCGGTTTCATATTACTGAGCAAGGCCATTTTCATAAATAAAACAACGATTTAAAAAAGTGTGAGGCCTTATCTTATGGAGGGAAAATATTTTCCATTATTCGACAAGTTTTACGATAAGTGGGAAACAGTTTCCTGTTGTCCGTTCAAACCATTTTTATTTTTTTGCTAGAGTTGAATTAAAAATTATAATATAGCAAAAAAGAGATACAATATAAACAAAGAGATTACAGTAACCTTTTTGTTAAAAAACTTATTGTTTGATTCTTCTATAATTTACCATCTTTCAAATTATCGCCTTGCTTAGTAAGTACTGTCATTTCTCAAACAATCATCCTAATAAGGCATTTGTAAATCAATATCGTTAATGTGATTAAGCATATTATATGAAAGTAGTGTGTCAGTGTATTTGTCGTCGAATGTCAGTTGCTATAGTGATACAAAGGCACGCGTGAATTGAACTGATTTCATAACATAGCTTTTGGAACAAATAACTCCAAAAACAAACCCTTTTTTACTTCAGTAGGCATCTTTTGCTAAAAAAGGGTTAACGTAGTATTATTTTTCCATTTTAATGCTTCAATCCTCTATTGTTTTATTTCCTTGTTGTAATATTTTCTTCTACAAAAAGAACATTGGCAACAAGAAATAATCTTATCTTCATCATCATCATCTCAGCCATAGGACGTCCATTGCTGAACATAGGCCTCCCCTTTAGATCTCCACATATACCGGTTGGAAGCGACCTGCATCTAGCGTCTTCCGGCGACCTTTATAAGGTCGTCCGTCCATCTCGTTGGTGTCTCAATGCAATCTTATCTTACTAATATTATAAACGTGAAAGTTTGTTTGGATGGATGGACGTTATGTATATGTAGTTTTTGCGTGAAAGAGTTGTTACTCTTTCACGCAAAAACTACTGAACGGATTTGTATAAAATTTGGTACACAGATAGTTTACAACCTGGATATTAATCCAATTAAACCTATTCTATGTATTAACATAGAATAGGTTTTATCCCGATTTTATCTTCCCGTGATATAATTTTCGAGTTGTAGCGGGTGAAGTCGCGGCTAGTATAATACGAGCAGTAAAGTAACTATGAATATTTGTTGCAGAGTTCGTGATGTCGGAAGGAGGTGCAAGCGGAGGTAACTACCCCGCCAGGTCGCCGATTTCCAGCTCCACCACGGGTCACTCAAGCTCCAGCCATCACAGGTAAGTACATTATATTATCAAGAATATTATGAATCGAGCTATACGAAAACTAACAAGTGCTCGCACTGATTGGACAGGTCCATTTAAATCTGTGTGGTTCTTTCTTTAAAAAATCATCTAAGAAGCTAATCTGCATGGTTCTTTGATTTCACTAAGATTATGCCTGGACTTTCTCTGGATTATACTGGACGAAATTCAAATTATTTATTGATTTAGTAACAATTTAGCATATCGACTATTGCATGATTAAGTGTAAATGCACAAACAAGACTTGCTATTCATTTATCAATACAAACATTATAATTATTCTGCCCGATTACACTGTTGTTCTAGACTTATTAACTAAAATCTTAACGACGTTACAAATAAAGTTTTAATAGAACGGTCGAAATCAAATTGGCATCTTCTTATGCTTCGACAACATCAAACCCAATGTTACTGGCGTTATTATAAACTTCCTAAACGCACCGTAAACAATCCCAATTCAAGTACAAATTGATTCACTTACTTATATTTTACAAGGTTAAATCAGTCCATAAAAATGTCAATGCTTTAACAAAAGCTTTTACGTAATAAAGTCACCGAATATGCACATAAAAGCTCACAAATTTAATAAAAGCATTTTTTGCTATAGAGTGCCCTATCCTGAAAACCTTTTATTAATGCACTTATATTCTTAAATTTTCCTTTGAACCGCCCTCCAAAATTAATCTTAGCTCTCATCAAAAGGATCGAAAATACTCTGCATTCCTACCGTGTATTGAATGGAGGAGCGACAGACAGCCTCGCCGCAACGAGACAATATTCAACGTGTCGAATTCAATAAGGAGCAATGTGGTCTCTAATTAAATATAATCGCTGTTTCCTTTAAATTCTTTAAAAAGAGAATCTCGAAGCTAATAAAAAATTGATGGAACCGCCCGGTCGCCGCGCCAGTAAAAGTGCTTGTGACGGTCCACATTAATTTAAACTTATCCGCGAGAAAATACTTTAAACTTTAGAATCGAGAATGTACTCTAATTTACATTTTTAATCGTAGTTCTGTTTACTTCGTTTTATTTAGCGCCGAGCTAGGGAAATTAGTGGCTAACTTAATCGCGGTAGGTATTCCTTAAGCTTCTTAGAATATTTAAATTACGTAATTTGCTTAGGTTAACTGCAGCTGTTTTTTAGCGTTTACATCGGTTTGTATGTACAAATGATTTAATACGAAGTGCTCTGTAAAAAGCAAAAGAAAGAGGTTGTTTAGAAGTTTAATTAGCAAAATGTCATCAGCAAACAGTCGGACGGTCGTCACTAATGCATTACTGGTTACGAGCCGTCACTGAAGACAAGGGAAAAGTGTTGGCAGGTCGTCGACCTCGCTGCATGTAACTTCAGTTTTTACGTGACCTACTCGTGTAAGAACAATGGAGTAGTGTCACTGCTCCTTCTACTTTTGGAACTAGACTAAACTTTTTAGTTCGCTCCAGTGATTAATGTTTTGTTGTTTTCTGTTTGGAAGTTCTATAAAATATTATTTGGCGATGTAAAGCCAACTTTGTATTTGAGTTACGATAACCTTTGAAATTTGCAGCTAAAATAAACACAAACCAGCGAAAACAGAAAGTCCTAATAGTAAAACAAAATATGACTATTAATAACAATTTTACTGAAATTGCGTTTAAATACAACATCCCAAAATTCCATCGAAAACGCAGACTCAACTACTAAATCAAACCTAAATTGTTGGCTAAACAGCGGCAAATTCTGAAACTGCATACGTTATAAGTTGATCTATGCAAGTGGAGCCCGATCCTCCCCTGCGACGTCACAATTTTATGTAATTAACGTCGGCCGCACCTACGGACGTGTCTGGCCGTGTTACGGCACACACCGCTTCTGGCGGTATCCGAATACATTAGCCACGATATACGTGCTTTGACTCGTAGAAATTCGTTCGTTAACTTACCTCCCTGGAGGCTTCCGATGTCAAGATGACCTGCTTACCTTCGCACAACCTGTGGATGTGCTCTATTTGACGAACCCATAGATTTCTTTCTTTCTTGCTTAAGTGATTGCTGACCTAATAATCGGTTTGTTTTAGTTGTAACGTAACTTAACTTAGATTACTTGTAACGTAACTTAGATTACTTGTAACGTAACTTAGATTTTCTTTTTCTTGCTGTAAATAAACTGGTGCTATGTGTCTAAAACAAAAGTTTGTTAGAATACCTATGCAATGGTGTTATGCAGAGTGCTTTTGTCTGTTGTAAAAATAATACTCTTAAAAATCTGCCAATCTTAACCGTTCAATAACTATGTACAATATACAAAACATCCAATGTTAAAATATTTCACAACTTTGTCCACGATCGACTTGCAGGCAAATCAAAAGTCTCAATATATTATATACCTACATGGTAAGTTTTGAAACGTGAAATATACAAAGTTGTGTTTCGTACAGCATGTCGCCATCGATTGGCTTCAGCACTATGTGATAAGATGAAAAAGTCTAGGAATAAGCCGGAAACTTTGGATATTGAATTGAAATGAGTTTGGCGAAATAGCTTAGGCGCTGAACCGACGGCCTGTTTACGAGAAAGGTGAAATTGTTACGTCGCTTTTTCGACCACTTTACTTAACCTGCTTTTTTGGATACAAAAGCTCTTTCTCTATTGAAATTCTTTTGCAACTACGAATTTGGTATGTCATGTGAAATTGATAAATATGAGTACGAAGCGTGAAAGAATGATTTTGAATAAGACATTTGACTATTTATCATAATTCAATTACTAATCCATTGTAAATAATAAATATCATACATTGTAAAAATTCTCAATAGCGATACGTCTACATTATCAGGGTTCAATATATTAAAACCGTGGAGTCATTTCTGTAGGTTTATCATAAACCTTTTTGCGAGCTTTTTGCTCAACACTTTATTACTATATACCGCTACAAGACTCTATTCAAAAAGCTGTTTTCTACGCAACGACACTTCATATCAGAAAAATTCTACCTCTTTTTCAGGTGGGAATAGATTTAAAGATATTTCGGTTCCTATTAAAGAGAGAAATTTCGCGTAGTACTTTCGTAGCGTTCGTAGCATTCGTAGCAGCTCCGTAGCAGTTTTGCTGGTCAACCGACACATCAGGCATATGCAGCGTGGGTAGGAGCATCAGTGCCGCAACGTGCCACCGAGACACGGAAAATGCTTTAGTGAATCTATTTACCGCCAAAACCACTCCGCTTTTTTGTTAAACCGTAAACGAAATGGTGAAACGCAATTTTATCTTTTTAAATTATCATTTTTAATGACAGCGGGGTACTTTTATATTTTTCGCGACCTATTTCATGGCTTTACACTTTATTTGAATTTTTTCAAATTTTCCAGTTCTGGCTGTTTGTGTGTGTGACTTAAAATATTTGCAAGCGTACTCATGCTACAGAATACATCTCGTTGAAAATACATAATCATTTCTTTAGGTATAAACTTTTAATTTTGAATTTACTCGAACACAAAAATGAGAAAGCTCTAAGGAATATTTGTTATATTTCGTCGGAAGTGTGACGGCCCTAACATTAATATATGATAGAGGTGCGATCCAGTGTGCGCACAATTTTGCTTATTCACGGTACAAGCCAGCTATTTCCGAAGGCGTTAGCTTTTAAATTGAACCTTAAATAATATATAAACTATCTTTAAGCACTCGATTTGTTGACGGTTTCTTTCGAACGTTGATTTATTTTTAGAACTATGAATAAAACATTATGAAAGCACAAAAACAGAAGTATTCCCGTTTGAGCAACGATTTTATAGTACCAAAATATAAATCCAGAAATGCATAAGTACAAAAATGATTAAGGCTGAGCGGTTGGTCCTATTGAGTTCTAGATTTCAATATTTTGTTAAGGTGTTCCTTCAACCCTTTACGTTCCAGGATCACGAAACCAGCTTAAACAGTCCCACGATCACGGCAGGTGGATTTATATTTGAATTGTTTTCTTGTATTATGACCACTTTTAACATCGGTGCTCTAAAATCGTTGTGCAAACGACTTACCACCAGCGTGTCTGATATTTGTGAAAACTTTAGTAGGCAATATACTGTCTTTGTGATGGAATTTTCCTAAAAGTATATTGCCCTATAAATTACAATTTCTATTTTTATTGAATTAAGGCCTTGTTGCCGAGTGAGAAAACATTTGCTCAAGGAAAATTTCTTCGTAGTGACAAAGTTGGTATATTTGAACATTTAATAAGTAGAACTTTATGAGCGTACGAGTAATTACTGCTTAACTAGAAATATTGTTATTACTCCATATCGTCTTTGATGTTTCCAACTTACTAATGCAATCTTACATACCACATACCCCCGTGCCGCAAAGGGTAGCTTCTGAGCTTTCACCCCTTAATGTAAGAGTGTTACGACATACCATTAGATGCATAAAATACGTGTTTATATTATAAATTAGTTGTCAGATGTTGTAAATTAGCAAACGTTCCCCTTGTTTTTGAACTTTTACCCAACAATTGCACGTGTGGAAAGATGGAATCTCTAATATGATAATATCTGTTTTTAAAACTGTATTTAAACTCTTCAAATTGACAAAAGCTCCCACTGCTGGGAGTCTGCTAGCAATCGAAATAGGTTTTAGGTCATCTAAAAATATACACAACAAATCTGAGGTCACTTAGGACATTTTATTTAAACCCACGAAAGGTTATATTCATAAAATTTTATGAATTATCAAATGCTGAATGCAAAAACCTTTTTTTGTTTTGTATAAATTCGTTTTACTTTATATTCAGTCTAGGTCTTGTGTAGTGCCTTTTACAAATCAGTGGGTAAACTTTTTTCCACCAAATTAGGAATATCAAGACAACAACTTTTAGTAACACGACCAACTTCAAACACAGCACATATGTTGTTATGTTCCCCCGTTTAATGATAATTACCGAGACTTAATAAAAAGTTAATGGCTTTCAAGAAACAATAAACTAAAAAAAGTTTATCAATGATATGATCCTCATAAAACAACTAGTTTAAAACAGCTGACTCATCTCGTTCATTAGTCACTGACCTCAGGAACAAGAGGCGAGGGTAATAAAATAACCCCTTTTACAATGTGTTAAGTGGAAACGAATCATATCCTATCATCAATCATCATTCTTCCCTCTTCAGGAACCTCGATCAAATGGATTCCCACTGCCTGTTGTGTTAATTTAATTTTCTTATTAATTTTATTTGTTTATTAAAAAGATAAGAGATGAGGTGGCAATACTATTGTCAGGGTTGGTTAATCGCCATCTGCTGATGATACCCTGTCAGCAGTGTTGCTATCATCGAAAGCTGCGTTTCCATTTAACAATTTACTTGTATACAAGTAGCAAATTGTATACAACTTGAACAAACCTGCACCACGCAGGTTGTTTGAATTTGGACAATGATATTTTTCAATTCAAGCAACTTGTATACAAAAGTGACTTCACACTTGTATACATGACTTGCCTAATGGAAACACGGCTTAAGTCGATAAAAGATGCTGGAGTTTTCAATAAAAAATATGTTTACCATGTTCTTCATTGTTCCTGATTTTCTTTGCTTTGAAAAGAACATGCAAAAATTCCAAATTTTTATTTGAGTTTGGAAACACAACTAGGCAAGTACTCTTACTTTAAAATAAATAATTACTGGAGCAACCTTTTTCAAACATTTAAAGGACTGCGCCTAAAGGACGCCCGCATGTCGAAAATAGACTGAACTTTGAATTTGCGATAGTTAGACCCACCTGTTACTTAGGGTCTGTCATTATCACGGCCGAGGTATAGTCATTGTCATAGGGTTTGAAGGTTTTGATCAAAGTTGTTGTGGTTACCTACATTACGGATATTGTAATGTTGACCCCTTTTTGACATGAAAATAGTAAACTTTATACGTTACAGGAGATAGGGTACCTTCTCAGACAGAACCACATAACTATGAACCTAATTTATAACACCATAGACAATTTGTCAGTGTTATTAGAACACTTGTAAAATAGTTAATGTACAAACTGTGCCACCAAAGGGCAATGCCATTAAGGTGTTAGGCGTACATTTTCCTGGTAAGGGGAACAAGTGGAGTGTATTTACAAGACACATCGGAACTGTTCATTCGTTTCACATCAACCCGTCACTTACTAAAGGGAAGCAAAAAATAAGACAAGTTGGGCGCGCCTGACGGCTGACCACATGCAGACGTGTCGCCCCCTCCTCTCCCCCTAACTGACCCCTCCTTACCTTACCACACCCCCCCCCCGTCACCTCACGTGTAGTGACTGACGTACTAGCTTCAAAGAAGCTCCATTAACCACCAACTTTAAGGGCTCAACGAAGATGCGAACGCGTTGTAATAAATAAAGCGGTTGAGACAGATAAATTATCTTTGACTTGCGCAAAGCTACCCTTGACAAATTATCTGTCATAAAAGCTAAAAACAAATTTGTTTCGAAATGGAAAACTTTGTAAATAACAACTCGAATTGTTTTGCAAATCTTTATAAATATGAGTTGCTCAGATTTTTTTTCGCATCAAAGTTACTAAAACGTATTTATTACTTTCGCAACTCGTTTATCGATTCATTATTGTTGAGCGGAGTAGTGCACGGCAACATGAAGTATATTTACGTGGCGAAATCGGAAAAGCGCGGCAGTTGATGTTGTTAAAGTTTTAATTGCCTTTATCATGGGCCTTCGCTTTTAGAGGGTGAATATGCGTGAGTACTGTATAGAGTTATCAAATTGAATCTTTTAACGGGCAATAAATTTATTACAGAGCGTCATTTAAAACTTAAATTCCGGCAAAGCAGTTACGTTCGCGGTTTACATGGTATCCGGCGATAGATAATATTTTCTGGTGAATTTTCATTATAATGCTATTATGGTTGATTAAATTTATTAATATGACGCGGTGTCCGTCACTTAAAATGTTAAATTTATAAAACCACTTTTAACGTGAAATCCTGGTGCACATGAGCCAAACTCATTGATTTTACATAGACATAAATATGTGATAGACAGACAGACAGGTACTAATAAAGTCCGGTTAAAACGTTGAATGGGTGGAATCGAGAACAATATGTCATAATAATTGCACGGCACCCCTTCTCCTGTGTGCATCGGTAGGTCCGCCATTGTCCTGTGCTATCCAATTAACATGAAACATGTCAAGCGTTGATGCAGACTGATGTTCCGCTGTGCCACTAATTATCGACCTTTTGTATTAATAATACATATCTACGTGACCCATGTACTCAGAATACTGATATGGACGGTCGATACGCAACGAATTTTAAACTATAACGACACCTAGCAAGCAAAGTCGAAAAAAAATTGTGATCACGTGAAAATAGGTTAGAAATACTTTTATATATCAGAAAAGAAGTTCCCCTCATTATGCAAAGGCTTATAACATAATAAGCTGTTTCACAAAAGGAAATAATGAAATGAAAGTTATAGCAAAAATCGCTCATTACGGAGATACCTCCGGAACAAATCATGCGTCCTCATTGAATCCTCTTACGTTAATCCCTCTCCCTCGGAACACATAAGCCGAGCAATAGAGATATGATAGACGTTATTAATTAGATGTCGTTACGTCTTATGCCGTTTCATTGTTGGAAAAACCCATAGCCCTAAGTGAGGTTCCCTTGGCAACGCGACCCGTACGGCGCAAGTCGTCGTCGTGGCTCGTGTGGCCGCCAGTCTGCACGCGTCTTATTTTTGCGGCAGATATTATTTTGTGAGGAGGTAAATACCTAAGGTAATACGTACAAGACACGTGTAACTTATTAAGTGAAATATTGAATGAAAGAATGGGATTTTTTATGAAACTGTTATGAAAACATATTTTAGACACCGTCTTTCATAGCAGATATAAATAAAACAACTCCTAAGCAATAATATCTTTATTCATACTACCTAATGAAAATGAGGCAATAAAATCGTCGCCATAGATATCACCCTAGTTAGGGTACTACGCATCCCATAGCAACACCCCTTGACCACGTGGAGTCTGTCCAAAATGGCGTATACTTAGCGCACCATAAAATCTGTACAGATACTGATCCCCTTCGACGATTTCGATGAAGTGTAATAGATTCACATCGCCTGTCAAAATATGAGGGCGTATCGCTTTAACAATAAGCCCACCGGAAAATTATGTAACGAACATTTTACAATTTACTTTTTTTATCTCAAGCTTAAAGAAGAACCACTTTTTCCATCAAGCGAAGTACACGTTAAAAGTGCTATTTAAATATAATACTTAAACTGTAAGAAAAATTGTTGAAAGTATTTCAAAAGAGAAGTTGTAAAAATATTTGAGCCTTTTAATATTTTATGGTAATACAAAGAACACTTAATAGTAGCCTAACGATATTAAATTTTCATGAAAATGATATATCTTTCTCATGAAACTACTTTAAAAAATGTGATAACAATATTGTTAAAACATTTTATGAGGAGAACAATAATCGCTAATAGTAGTAGGTTCATTTTACCAACAGTTTTGTATTCAATTATACGATTCCACTAAATTTACTTGCCAATTAGTTGACAGCGAACAGTGGGTGCAATTACCTGCGTTATTGCAACCAGACTGTGAATTAAATTTTATTTTAAAACCCCGATATCCGAGCGGAGAGTCTACTGTTACGCGCCATTTCATGCGTAATTTGATATTCGGATGACAAATTAGTTGGCAAACGCCGGGTGCACAGCGCTCGCTGAAATTACAGGGAACGGTGCGTCAATGAAGGGCCGCCATCCGCCGCCCGCCCAGCCGCGCTGCAGCCGCCCCATGCCCGGAAAATGCGGGACTGTCCTGGAATTTGTTACCACCGTCCAAAATATTTTTATTGGACATATTATTTTGCATGTTTATAATAGTTTTTTTTTTATTATTTGTTAATTTATTGCTGGTAGCTTAGTGTAGTGGTTCAATCAAATGTGAAGTAGAAAGAAAGCTATAATTGTGTGAAATCTATGTCGGAATTACGGAACACGTTTGAAATAAACACGCTTCAGATTGTGAAGGATATTTATTCATTTTACCATTCATCTTTATTATTGAACAAATAAATTAAAATTTCTTTCAAAATCTTTCGGATTGTGATATAAAAATGCGTTCTACGCGATGAGGATGCATACATTTCGCACGATAAATGCTACACAATGACCGTCTTACTTCAAAAAAGTTAAACATCTGTTAAACACTTGTCTAAAAAAACTGTCAACGTCAAAACGGCATTTCACCTTGATATAAGAGTCGTTTTGTAGTTAGGTACACTTTTTTTTGGACAAGCGTTCAACAGATGTTTATCTTTTTGTGGTACGACAGTGAATGTTTAGCGTTCTCTTGATTTAGTAATTTTCCACTCAATTTTCCGAACAGTCACCTGGCAACCCTACCCGGCCGCGTCCGCTTCCGCCTGCGCCTGCACTTTCAACCGACGACGTCGGCAACTTGTCGACTCTAATTATAGTTTCCTTTTAACGCACTCCACTTTGATTCTAGAGCTCTAAAGATTAGAGAAACATTGCTAATTTGACGCTGTAACACGTACTTTTAGATGCAGATAACGGTGGATAGGGATGTTAATTTATTTCAAGTAGATTGCTGACTTTATGGCGCTTTGATTGCAATGTTTGTTACATTTGCAGAACACTTGATAACTTTAGTTTTTTTTTATGTTTTTACCAATGAGGTTTGCTGTAAGTAGACTGCAATATTACAATAATCAATATGTATTTTTAAGTATGATAATTTATAAAAATACAGTATTTAAATTATAGGAAATAAGTATTTAAAAAGTGTTAATTTTGAGACACATAGTGTATCTTAATCTCACTCAGCTTTTTGTGTTTCTGGGTGTAAGGTACATAGAAGATTGCCAGTCACCGTGCTGAAAGCTTGACTCATGCATAACATGACAGGTGCTGTTTCCTTGCACTTTTCTCAAGATATAATGAAAGTTGTATTTATTTTTATTATGAGCTCTTTGCGCTTTCTCCTTATATTTCTGCGTTGGCGTCGTTTAATGTTAATGAGAATGTTACAGGTTTACATAGAGCCTCTTACGGAATTATAATACAACGCAAGAGGCCAAACGACTGGCTTATTTATTATTTTATCGGACTAATAAAGAAGAATATTCCAAGAAAGAACATTAACAGTTTACTTAATTTGATAACAAAAAAGTAATGACAAAAATATTAGTAGTGAAAACAAAAATTTTGAACAATAAACTGCTTCCTTCCCCGGCAGGCGTCGACGAGCGGTAATTGGACGGCCGTAATTACTGCTTGCTTGTAAAGCCATCATCTTATCATCTCCGAAAGGGTATTAGCGAAAAACACGACCTAGAGGGGAGGGAGATGCGACGCCACACGACCGAGTTGCGGGGAGGAAGACAGCCCGCGACTTAGATGGTTATTAATATCTTTAGAGGACTCGGGAAATAAGCGACGGCCTCTCAAAGGGTAGACGTCAAAACAAGGCAATTATGAGATAGGGTAATTAGGTTTATACATAATCTTTATGTTTTCGGGATTACGTTGCTTGAAAATTTGTTGAAAGCGTCGCGCGGATGAGACGAACGAAATGTTGAATTTTATACACAATTTATTTACTAAAGACTTGCTTTTATTTTTAAGTTGTCTCATACCCATGATACATTGACTCACTAAATATATTTAACGCTGAACTTTATTTTCTCCTTTGATATTATTTTTATCACTACCTAACTTATAAATGAAATGTGGTTAGAAAGTCAGAGCATAAAAATAAATATAGGCATTTTTTCTATAAGATTCTTGGCATTAAAATACTCTCGCCAATATGTTGCACGACATAATATTTTCTTAGTTAATCATTGGCCTCCCAACAGCAAAAAAAAGTCAAACCATGTTCATAAAAATCTAATCCCGGAAAACGGCTCACACGCGTCTCACTTAGAAGAACTTGTAGATGCGTGTAGGTTATTATATACTATTTATATCCCGACATAAATAGACACAATCTGAAACACAATTACTATAAGAGTCGTTCTCAAAAAAGTGGCACCGCTCGAATTAAATTTACCAATTTTGAAATGTTTTATTTATTGAGTAATTTAACAGAAACCCATTCGGGGTAGTTTTATAATGTATAATTAATTTAAGGGAAGACAAAAATTACGTAAATAGGCAAAATATAGCTATTCAAAGAGATATCGTACAGGTTAATGAAAATTATTATTAAATTATTTATTTATATTATTTTATTATTAATATTTTACAATTTAATTTATTTTACATACTGTGTTTTTAATTGTGACAATGTATTATAATTATTATTTTATATAAGTACGATCGTACTTGACATAAATAAATAATTATTATTTATTACCTATTAATATCACATCATAGTGAGCACCAAATCGCAACTAGTAATTGCAAACCGTCTCGTTGCGCATTTGACACGGGTGTAGCCAGATCTGGTGGACAGCCAGTTCGACTTCCACAGTAGGCGCTCCACGATGAACATCATCATGCGTGTGCGACCTCTCACGACGGGAGATGTGATGACCAGGAGTAGTCACATCTTGGCGATGTCTTTGCCTGCCATGGAATGGCACTAAGAGAGCACTCCAGCGTCATCAGCTCCTCCATCATGTGATCAAAGCCAGGTCAGGGACGGTTTCGTCGTCTATCCCGGTCACCAAGGAGAGTAAAAACGGCGAGAGAAGTCGTACGATGTTCCGCAGTGATCAGTATTAGGACCGTCTTTGAAGAACATCGGGTAAGACTACGTACTGCACGGCCTCCTCCCTGACGGGCACAGGGCGATTGCACCAGGCAGCGGCTGAACTAGCGACATCCGGGGTTGCAGCAGTTGGGACTCAAGGTGGCACTGCACAAGTCCGTATGTTTGCATGGCCTTCGGAACGCACCACCACAGGGTTCAAAACGGGTAGGAGTGGTTTACATCAGTGTTGGCTCGATGATGAAGTATCTGGGACTAGTCCTCGTCAGCCGGTATTTCGAGGAGCACTTCCGATATCTGGCTCCCAAACTGGATCAAATAGTTTCTCAAAAAGCGGTGAGCCATCATGCTGGCCTGCCGCCATGAGAACTGAGGGCAACAGTCCTTGGATCGATCGACAATCTGCATGGAGATACAACTCCGGGACAAAACTCCACTGCCATCCATCGAGATTGCATGGTAAAATAACAACGACTATCGCAACTCGGTACTGGGCATGTCATAATCCTATAATTATGGCGCCTATGATTGCTGCTATCAGTAAAGCACCTCATTGAGATGTAGGCGTCACAGCGTCCTCATCTTCCGCATGACGCAGGTCCTCAACGGACATGGTATGTTCGAGAGGTTCCTGCATTGGGATCCAGCTGGAAGAAACGCAGGTGTCACCACTGCGTGTGCCGACCGGAGGACACAGTGTAGCATACGGTGGAGGCGTGTCCCGCTTGGATGGACCACTGTCGTGTCTTCGTCTTCACGAACTATTGCCTCCGCAATTGGTGGTACAGACCTCTCTTACACCGAGCGAGCCCTGGTTCAGGCTACGGTAAGGAATGAAGAGAAAAGGCAGGCGGTCGTTTCCTTCTTTGAAGAAGCAATGCTGGAGGAAGCCGCACGCGTG
Organism: Agrotis exclamationis; assembly: GCA_950005045.1. NCBI lineage: Eukaryota > Metazoa > Arthropoda > Insecta > Lepidoptera > Noctuidae > Agrotis > Agrotis exclamationis. The sequence continues at coordinate 10,980,194 of OX465425.1, read as the reverse complement.
TGGGAACGTTCATCCACACACCCCAGCACTCGATACCAAACATTAACAGGTAAAGTCTCTTTAGCCTGCTAGTAGTCTCAATAACCTGTGGTGTTCAAACAGGTTAAAGAGACACAGAATAATGAAGAAAACATGGTTTAGATTTGATTAGATTATTTGAAAAAGGCACCAAATTACATAAACCAACGTTATACTCGCAAAGTAGTTTATCTGCAAATAAAAAGTATGAAAGTCAGATTATAGAGAACATACCTGTTACAAACTCAGATTCTAGCAATACGTCGTAAATTCAAAAAAAATGGCGTCAATGTTGACCCTTCCTTCCTTGGCAGGGGTTAGTCAGATAGTGCCTGGTCAGTTTGCGTGGGGGTAGGATATTGAGTGTGTCTGTGTGATGTGCGTTAGTGTGCAAGCACAAGTTATGGAAAAAATCACTCCGGACACAATTTTAACCTTCATATCTCGCAAATTATGGACATTTTTAATGTAAGTACCATAAAACTAATTTATAAATGTGCGGGTCAGTAATTTGATAATTTTGAATCCATATTTTAAGAATTTATTTTTTTATGTTTACTTAAAGTGCGACTTTGACACGAGCGACTTGTGAGCGTTTGGACACGGCAGGTTGTTGAGAAACATACTACAATTGTATTTTGTTCTTAGTATATTACTTTGATTTTCTTAATATTACTCGGCCTCTGTGTGAAAAGTCTCTTTCAATATAATATTGTACAAAATTTAATGAAAAGCTTTTCTAAATCACACATTTCCATGAAAAACTGCCTGACAGGTTACGGTGCCACTTTTTTTGAGAATGACTCATAAGTATAAAGTTGAATGAAATAAGTACATTAAAATAAATTATTTAAAAAAAAATCCTCTGGCGCAGTCGGGTGAAACATTAAATTGCTAAAATATTCAAAATCAATAAACTTCAATAGTTAGGTACTTTAAAGTTATGCGTAACTACTATCCTAAACCAACTCAAGAATTTGTTTCAACTTTACAAACTCTAGAATCAATATTTCATCTGTTTAAAATACGCAGTTTGTTCTAAATCGTCTATTTTGTTGTAAAACTTAAAGCGGTGTGAGCCAACAAACCCGTTATCGGGCCGGGAGGAACTCGGAGGGGTGGTAGCCCTCACGACAGTTACTTGATGACTTGTCACCTCGACAGATTTCACTGTAATCAGTTTTTTGACAAATCGTCCTTACCCTTTTCGAATTAAGCTCAAGAAATGTGAAACATAATTTGGTTGCAATATTTTAATTGGTAGCTTTTGTTCATCAATTTGGAAATGATAACAAAGTCATTCGAAGGTTAAGCGAAAAAGTTGAGAAGTATTTTCCTACAACATACTTTAAAATGAATTGCAAAAGCGGTTTTAAAGTTTGGGATTCTCAAGCAAGTTTTATAAAGCTTGGAAAAAACTCGTCTACAAAGAGTCAAACATTTAACATTCGGAACAAAAAGAACAGTCGGCAACTTAAATCTCAAATGAACACATACCTAAAGGTCTTTAAAGTTCTGAAAAACTGTTTTCTATTTAGCTCGCAATGTGTTGTTGAAAATTCAAGTTGCAGTCTCTTTGTCACGCTTTGACTCACTTTGGTACTACATAAAAAGCTTGGGTCGAAAGTACGCGTACATTTATGAAGGCTAAAAGAACAATTTTGTTAGGTGCCCGTTGGAAATTCCCTGACTTCAAAGGGCGTTTTAACAACGCTCTCTCTTTTATTTTATTGCCTTTACAAAAAGTGTATCAAAAAATCTGACTGCCTTTGCATTAACAGAAATATTTTAAAAGGCTCCTAATGTTTGATATTTCTATAACAGACTCGCTTTAAAATACAGTAGGTATTTTGTATTGTTTAGATTCGTCTTAAATTATGTTAATGATTTCGGATATCATAGGCGTTCAAAGGTTTAAAATAATTGTAAAACATACAATAGAAAATTTCATCTGTTATTAGAATATCTAAAAATGGAATCGATCAATAAGGGTTATAGGCATTAGAAAACTTTAGATAAACCGAGCAAACTGATCCAATTTGTTTACTTGAAGTGCTACGTCGACAGTGCTACAGCTTTATTTCGCTCACTACAGAATTACGTAATATTTAGATATGCCTCCCGCGGGGGCAATATTATTCAATTTTAGTTTAAAACGAAGGGCTACGGGGTTTGATTAAGTAACTGTTGAGTGTTTTCTTTACCTTAATGTTGTACACAACTGAAAACATTGTTTTTGAGTGGTTACATTGGGATTCAAAGACAAATATTATATTTTTTCAATTCAATAGGTAGCTCATTTCGTCATTTTATATCAACGCAAAAACATAATTTCTACGAGATCGTTTAAAATAGATTGCAAAGTTTCAGGTTCAAATACGCAAACATAAGAAAATATTGGCAGAGTCATTACGTTTTGTAAAACAAAACTGAAAAAGCTATTTTCTAGGTTATTCAATTATTATTTCTGTAGCTAATGGTTTTAGTTCGCAGAATGTATTTTAGTGACGAAAAGTCCTTTGAAAGTCATTAAGCCGTCTCGCCGTCAGTCTTTTAAAGTGTACCTATGGAAATTGTATATAGGGACGCACGTCGCACATGGTTTCACAGACCACGTCGCATCCCCTTACCAAATTGTTGCATTATTTTCAAACACCTGAAACTGTTTGACCAACATACAATAACGCGAGCCCGATTTCAAATATAGTCAAGAAGTTAACGTTATAAAACTTAGAGAAACCTTTCGTACAGACTCACACGTGAACAATAAAAAATGAATTGGTTTCTGCGATCATTTTTTATTGTTCACCAACTGAGGATCAACGGAGAACTGGTTGTCCCGTGCAATTGCACGGGACAACCAGTTCTCCACATGATTAGATAAACTTCCCCCGGTCTTAGAATACCTACACTCTTGACTTGAAGCCAACTTAATTAGGTTTATTGTTCACTGCTCCTAATTTATACTTCGTTCTAATAATTCTGGCCTAGTTTATTTCAATCTGTACCGTCTCGTAGAGTTGTAAGCATGGGTGAATTTTTGACTCGGTCGTATTTATTCGGTAAAAACTTTAAATTGCTTCCGACCCAGTTCGAACGACTATTGAACCAATTCGCCAATTGCCTACGTCCGAACTAAACTCTCTCCTTATTTATTTATTAGTATGACAGGTACTTTATGATGGACCCAATTTGTAGTTTAGTGTCGTTACAAATTATTGCGGTTACTATGCGTGACAGTTACGAGTTCTAGTTATGATTGGACATTAAAACATTATTATCATGCTTATCACGTAACATGATCAAGTCCCACTAGAATACCTCTAAATATAATTTGTTTAGTTCATGTATAATTATGAAAAATTTATTATAAATGTTTGCGTATTATTACATCAAGCTTTTATCAACCTGTCTCTTTGTGTTTTGAACCACGTATCGCAATATTTTTTTTACGACAGGGACTTTTCCTTGACCTCGCTTACCAACTCAAATAAGCAGAAAAACACTAAGGACTGTTCAACAATTAATCAATGACCCTGATCGTGATTTAAACTACGTTCAAGAGCTTGTCATTTCACTTTTGCAATAGAATATTAACAGAGAAAGCTTTTAAACTAGATGTGCTGATCGCGTTTTGTTTCAATAGTGAAATTCAAAGTCATTATTATACTTAACTAGCTGTTATTACAAGTCGAATTATCCCACGGAAAGATAATATCAGAATAAAAACTATCCTATGTGTTAGGTAATCCTGGTTATTAGTTTCTGTATACTAACACAAACTGTATTATAGGTAAATATATATAATATGGTAATCTATAAAGTACATATACCTATGGGCCCAAGAAGCGTGATATAAAGAGAATGTTATTATTATAAACTATCTGCGTACCAAACGTCCAAATCCGTTTAGAAGTTTTTGTGTGAACGAATAACAAACATCAATATATCCATTCATCCTTCTATCCATCCATCCATCTGTCCTCTATCCATCCAGTAAGAAGTAAGATGTTTATAATATGATTCTGAATGATATTTAATCGATTAGTCATGTTAAACGTGTATCAGTAGGTAGAGCAGAACTCCTGCTGAGGTTTTACGAGCAATGTGTCGCGTTGTGAGAGTGCCGGCTTAAGAGAAAGGCACTTTCTCAAGGATACCACTTTACAAAGTCGCTATTAAAGTCACACTGTTTATTTTATTGAATCTTCTCTATTATAATAGTTTTCGCATTTTATACATAGTAATAAGTTAATAGATTTTTGAGTATTTAAACTGAAATGGTTACAAATACAAACACTATCTACCATTACAAATTAAAAGGTTAACGTTATTGTTTTTGTTTTGAGTTTAGAATTATCCGTGATCATAGCGTTTGCTGTTGCAATTTTTAATATTTCTGAACTGTTGTTCAGAAATATTAAAAATTAAAAAAAAGAAAACAAATTAATAATAAACGATAGGATAGATAAATGTAGCTAGACACTTGTTAGACATTTTATTGAACTTAAATGATTAAAAAATGCCAGCAAGAACAAATGATATACGTAATTTAATTTTGCAAGAATATACCAAACTATATTTTTTTGTCAGTACAATCATCAAATCAGTGTGCTTTAGTTATTGTTCTGAGGTGTCATCCTGTCTGAATGAATGGAATGAACTGTCAGATTCGTATTGAATAAAATCCAGTTCACACACACTCTCACAGGCAATTATTCTTTCAATTACCCTTTACGTTCCAGGGACACGGCAAGTTGCGTAGGCAGCCTCACGACACCGGCAGAAAATGAAAATACAGAAAAAAATTAAAAAGGCTTATTTGCCTTATTAGCCTTATTTATTTTTTATAAATAAATAATGCTAAAGCTAAATTATCCCTTTAGTTCTTCACTTCTACATCAGGTTGAATAAATTTATCTCCATATAAAATGAATAGCGCTCATCTATAATCTATAAGTGTAACGATTATTTTAGCTAATGAAATATGTATTTTATTTGATCGTTCATACATAATAAATATCAATCTAAGCAATTTGACATGGCGTATCTAATATTTAAGTAGATCAAAATGTAGTGATTACCTAAGGACACCTTGGGTAATTTATACAACTTTTTATTTAAATGCGCATTAACAGATTTCAACAAATTCATGAAATTAGTCCGTCATGGGTGGAAGAGAAGACTCTTACTAAGTAAAAGTTTATTAACCACTACGTTCCTTCAGTCCCTTGCGTTTTAGGGCCACGGTATCCTACCCATAGAGGGTCAAACGACTATCGGGATCGCGGGACTGTCTAAGCAGGTAACCGTGACCCTGGTACGTAAGGGGCAATTGAAGGAACACGGTGGACTTTAGTCGAGTTTGAGAGTCCCTTTCGCCTCACCCAGGGCGGGAGAACTCCTTAGGTTATTATATTAATTTATTATTCATGATTAAACCACCTAAAAAACATCCGATTTGGGAACCTCCTCCTTTTTGAAGTCGGTTAAAAAAGCTACACGACACTAGTGTGAAATAAGCCCATAGATGACATAGATATTACGGTTATTTTTATTTATTCGAATAAGACTTACTTTGAGAGGGACAGTTGTATGATCAGTTTTTAAACTAACAATTAGTGTACGTCCTAATTGTTATTGTTTTCAGAATTTTAACAAATCTTCTTCATCAAACAATTCGCCCTTAATGAAAATGCTTACCTTAACGTTTTTTCCAATTGTTTTTATTGGACCGTTAATCTCTTGACAAATGATAGAACTAATGCTAAAAATGACAAGTTGAGTCATACATTACAAAGACATTCAAATTCATCAATAATATCTACGTAATTAATCTTTTCTTAAAACCTTCGCCGTAGTCCGCTAATAGAAAAGAAAGTAATTAGCTCTGAGCCAACAAAAACGATATTGACCTTTCATAATTACAACTTATTCTAAAGCTCTTAAACTAAAAGAATGTTAAAATTATTTTCTAATTTTAATTTCAAGTAATCGAACCAACTGTAATGAGATCAATTTGTTCTTGAAAAAGTTTTCTTTTTGCTCTTCGTTGGGTTTCTCTAGACATATTTGCATACCAGTTTCGAAATTAGAATTCGATATTTGCTTAATATTATGGCTGGAGTTTTAATAATCTTGGTCTTTTGAGCCGCACGTTAATATTCTGCAGAGTAAACATTGATCTTCAGTAGAAATCTAAATATCATATAAAGGTAAATGAAAACGTTTTCAATGGTTCAACAATTCCGGTATTTTCTGAAACTCATAATGAAAGTGCAGCATATGTTATGTTTATTATATTCGTGATATTGACGGTGATCAATAGCACCGTTGTCGAGGGGTTGGTAATGAGATCGGGTGGGAGGCGTTCGCGCGTGGAGTCAAGCCATCCGTGTGAATTTCGCGGGCTTAAACGTGCGCACCGACACATATTCTACTATATACACGGTGTGTGGAACCTGAACATAATGATATCGGAAAGGGCCTGCGGCTATGTCCGCGCTCCAATATCAAGCCAACGAAATTGATTTTTGGTTCAGCTTTATTTTGGGACGAATTTAGTCAAATATTTAGGGTGACTACTCCTTAATTGGGTGTCAATCAGAATAGCTAGTGGTCTACTTTCGATGTTTCTTGTTCGCTTTTAGTTTATTTCATAATTAATTTGAAATGTTACTGCCATTAGTAGGTATGTATTAATCGTGACACACAGCATGAAAACACTTTTAAATCATGAAGAAAAGAAAGGTATTGCTGCGAAAAAGAATTTGAAATAGCGACAAGTAGACACAAATATGATCAAAATATCAATTATACTCAGATTATAATTAAGTTAACTAATAAAACAATCTTAATTAAGCTTTATGACGTTCCGTTTAATCTTAATTGACATAACAAGACAACTGCAAACGAAAGGGTAAAGAAAGAAAGATGCTATGCACGTCATAACGAGGGCTCTCCGTCCTACGTTCAGTATTCTTGAATAATGCTCGATTTAATTTAGTTGAACAAGAGTGTGCATGCACCCACTACGTCCACCTATTTAAATTTGGTTTAGGAGATTAATTAAACCGGGAGCCGGCGATGGGCGTACGCGTTCTGTCACAACCGTCAATGGCACCCGTCGCACTGTTTTATTCTCTCACTAGCACCATCAATGAGAGACGCAATCGAATTTGCCAAATGACGCTCACACTAAATTGGTGAAGAGTGATTGATTGAAACGCTCCGCAGTTAAAGTATTTTACACGGGAAATAATTGAATCTGAATAATTTAGAGCGACACCGATGATTGGTCGGATTTTGGAGTTGAATATTTCCCCCAAGACCATAAATAGCACGATATTAATAAACGTCTGTAGGTCGTCAGTAATTCATAAGCATGCCAGCTGACATAGACGTGCCGTGTTGAGACAGACGGTCGCCACTCATTGACTAGACTCGCTCATACGTCAATTTCCATAACTTCCGCTGGGTTTTTCTAATCATATTTTGAATAGGTAATGGCCTGGTTTATTAATATACATGTATTATAACTTATGTGGACGTACTGCTTCTTTGATGTTTTCCTTGTATTATGTCAAAACAGTGAAAACGCAGATCTACTTGATCTGCGTTTTAATTTCAATCAATGGTTGTTGTATAGATTACAGCTGTTTTGATATAGAGTAAAATTCACAAGCAAAAATAATTTAAAAAAACCATCAGAAAACACATGTCAGTCCCTTTAGAAAAAAAAAATGACTAAAAATGGATCGTGTGATTGCACCGTCCTTTACTCAGAATCACATTTCATCGTCAAATTAACATTTGCGGGAAAATAATATATCGCTGACACTCATCGATAACTCTCATTAAACAGCATTAAAACATTCACGCTTTCAATACGATGACATGTGGAATGATGATGAATTGTGTCATATTTTCATTTTACTTGAAAATGTAATGCGTGATCCAATGGAGAGGACATCCTGCGTAGCTCTTTGATGACACTTCTCGGAACACCCCAGGACAGCACTCTCTTTTTAATCCAATTACAAGGTTTCCGGACCCTCGCTGGTCAGCGGAGGAAAGCTGCAAGCCTTGACACCCAATATTAGCCTGATTAACTACGAAACGCTCGCACGCTCTGCAAAAAGCTTTAAAAACGTTGCCAGTAACTCACTTAGCACACCACTGGTACCCAACTATGATTCACTAATGCCACGACTCGAACTTAAACTGGTTATTTTTGGGAGCTAGATTAAAGCAAAACTTGAAAGTCTGCTAATGGAGTTATGAATTAAGTCCATTTGGCGATGGGTTGCAATACTGGGAATGCGGGATATCTCGATGTGCGAGGGCATTAGACCTCGTTGGTATTTATAAATTAGTATAACCCGGATTTATTTATAGCTAAGATATATAAATAAAGAAATGTGTTACAAATAGGAGCAATATCCTTCGTTTATACGTAGGCACAGGCCTTTTTCCAGTTGATTTCATGTTTATATACCTTTGTAAGGGTTTTCCGATTATTAATAAGGAAAATGTCGCACGCAGTTGTAACGGGTTAAGTCGAGCTCGAAATTATCTGTTTCCAAAATAACGTGTTAGAGTAAAAACTACGGGAAACGTAAATATTAAATAAACACTTCCTTCTCCCTCAACCCTCGTGGGTAATCCCACGTTCATGCATGGGTTAAAATATAATAATCTTGTCCCATTTTCGCCTAATAAAGGACGGGGTAATTAAAATCACCTTCAGAGTACCCTTTTGATACGAAAACGAAAAATATCGCAGAGACGGATGCCGTGTGCATAAGTTAGTAGAATAAACCAAATTTTATGCTGTGCTACCAGTATTTTGAAGTCTTATAAATATATTTGGTTTGAATAACGGGCGGAATATTAGAATGAGAATCGAAGTGTGGACGTGTAAATAAGCTATCGTGTCTTCTACGTTGTCAATTACATTTGAAAAGGGGTTTCTTTTTACTATCAATGTCAGACGTGAAAAGAATTTTGAGTCGGGTTGTAGATTTACTTTAAAAAGTGCCTTTGTTAAATGTAAATTTATACTCAGGGTGAAAGTCCGTTGTTAGCATTGCGCGTATTATTACTTGCTTCTAAAATGTTTAATTTGGATAATAGAAATAGTAGTGTTAATTTTTAATAAAGTTAATTTAATTTGTTTTTAATTTTCTTTTTTATAATTTACAAAAAAAAAATAAAGGGATAAAGCTCATAATTCAAAGCTCTTTGCGTGATTAAGTGTAAGTAAAAATGCTTTTAATTTGTTAAGTCACAAAATTTTAACAAAATTTATAAAATGTTAAATGTGTAAAGACGGTATTCAAGTATTTGCATTAGCTTTCCTTTATAGATGGCTAATAAGCGGGATTTGTTTCTCGAGTGGAAATATTTGCGAACTCATGGTAGCTCCGCTGTAACCCGACGATAATTAGATATGGCGCGCTTTTACAGTGCCGCGATTCTGAATACCGACCAAATTGCGCCCTTCCAATCCTGTTTATGCTACGATGGAACTCCGACGGTTCATTTGGTCACCATTTTTCATTTTCATACTGTGAAGTTTTTTGTACAAAAGCTTCTAAAAAATTCACGCTCGTGTTTCAAAACTGTCGACATGAGTATTCGGTCCAAAAATTGCAAGAATGGAGATGCTTTTGTCTAAAATATTTTCGTTTTAATATACAATAAGCTGTATTTGCAGAAATCGTACGAAAATTCTTACAAACTTATATCTTTTACAAGTGTACAAAAACGCTGGAATGACAAAAGAACACAAAAACGCTAGTGAATTTTATGTTATAATAACCTGTATGAATATTGACGGTGAATGAAAGCCTCGTTTTTAACATCCATGCACATCAGAACCTGCATTGAATTCAAAACATGTAAAATCATTTTTAAACTGTGGGCCACTAATTACGCGATCGCAACAAGTTGGATACTTGTCTGGGTAATGGGTGTATGGTATCAGTGCGCGGCACAAGGACCCTCGGTCTCCACATTCCGACTGGTTGATTAGCTGGTCGTCGATAGCGCCCCTCACTCGCCGCCACTAGTAATGCACACCTGCAATTTTTGGCACTGCAGTTCCGAATGATCGAACAGATATGAAGTGCCAACATCGAGTATAAGTAGAACGTGTGTGCACACAGAATCGGGCGATTGAATTTTGAATGCCGAGGTGTAAAAAATAGCAGAGATACGTAGTGAACTATTACAGTTGCTAACGCCAGAGCTTCCAGTAAAAAGATGAATGATGATGATAGATCGTTTTCTTACTTCTTTTGAAACTGGTGATTTTAGTTGCCCCTTCGATAAAACTGTAAGTTTCTCGATTTACTCGGAGGAACCACGGTATTTACTTTCATAAAAGATAAGGATTCTATTTAGATAGATTTTACTTATCGTCTTATAGATATGTATAATGATCGCAACTATGAATTAACACGGAAGCTAGTAAAAGAGATGGGGTAACGTATTATGACGAAGTAAAATATATATAATTTCAAAATAGATGTCTCAATTGCGAAAGGTTGATAGCCCAATAAAATACCGATAATAATCTACATAGATTCAATAGTGGATAATATTATTAACGCAATAAATGGAGTCATAATACTAAAAGTGTTTGCCTAAGGGAACCAACGAGTGTGACAAGTAGGGAAATAAGTATATTTTACTGCTCTTTATATATTTAATGCTCCATTAAGAACTTTACGATTTTATCCGTAAAGACTTAATCAGACTTCAATTGTTTTAACGGATATACTCAACACATAAATGCAATTCAAATAAAACTGTTGCTAGGATTGTTTAGCTTAGGAGGAGGCGAGCCGCGAGAGAGAGAGGACAGCGTCCTCCCTCCGCCCCAGCCGCAGTGGTAGACGCCCACGGCGTCGGACGTCGCGGGACGATTTCCGGCCACCGTAGGCGCGGGCATGCGGGCGGCGAGTAAAGGGCAACTCGCCACCCGACCATGGACCATGCCCGGGTCGACGGCGCGTTGTGTTCCACGCGCGCCTCAAGGAGTGTCAGCATGATGACGGGGCCCCCCTCTAGAGGGCCAAAGCCTGCCGGGGTTGCGGGACTTATCTCATTACCGTGACCCCGGGACATAACGGGCTATTGAAGGACACCGTGGATTTTAGTCAGTACAAGTCTGACAGTCCCTCCCGCCCTGCCCGGGGTGGGAGGACTCATTTGATGATTTTACCACGAAAAAAAAAAAAAAAAAAAGGATTGTTTAGCTTTCAAAAGTATTAGATGGTGAAATTTCAATTTAATATATTCAAGACATAGTGCCCTGGTCTATAAAATCGTAAATGGTCATGATATTACAAAGTTTAAGTATATATTTAGTATTTTCTTAGAACACCCTTCTCACAGACGTTGTTAAATGCTACTAGTATGGCTATAATATCGAGTTCTGCATTTTCCTGTGTCCTTATTTAACTATTGACCATTCATTCTTTGACCATGACAATAATAATATTTGTAATCTTCATTTTTATTATTATCACAAAATGTCGATGATCCTACAAAAAATGTCAATCACGTATTCTTTTTCACACTTGTCTACATAATGTTTGTATCGATTGTAAGCCCAACAACACGTTTTACCCAAAACTTGAAAGGGTCAACTTGACAAACATTGACTCATTTGAGTCTAAATTTTGTTTAGATAGGTTTTGGCGTGAAACATTGAGATCCCAAATTGGAACTTTGTCACGTATTCAGTTCCTAACTGATAGCGACTTCATGCCTTTTTAGACAACATTGTCCAATGCTAATCCAGTCCCGTATCCTTTTACGTTTTAGTTTTTTTTACCCACTTATTTTTGGGGTGTTTAATTTAGTCGGCCATTTTTGTTTTAAACAAAATAAATACTTTAAGGCTTTTAAGGAAACTAATATTAAAACAATTGAATTCCTTTCCTTTCGAGTTTCTTTTTGGTACCTTGGCACATTCTTGAACATAATAGTCACGCATTTTTGCGGGCTTATGTCATTTTGATATAATCCTTAGTGACACACATAAGGTTAACTAATGTCATGTACATAGAGGAATTTTATCTTCATTGGACTTGTTACATCTTGTTGTTAGGTAGTTAGGTTAAATATATTAACTTCAACTGAGTGTTTGTCAACCGAGTGTCTTGAATAATTTCCTCTTTATTCCATAAAGTTGTGTAGGTATTCAAATTTTAATTTGGTTTAATATTTTGAATTAAAATTATTTTTCATAACTAAATACAGTTATTATCTATACATATAATAAATCTGTAGAAGGGTCAATTCTGTACATTGAAAATATTGAAAAAATAAATAGCGGGAGGTGTTGCTGGATCGATACCAAACCCAAAATTATGTGATTAAAAAAATTTTTGTCTGTCTGTCTGTCTGTCTGTCTGTATATGCAGGCATCACGTGAAAACTAACGGTTCGATTTCGATGAAACTTGGTATAATTATACCTTATTATCCTGGGCATAAAATGGGATACTTTTTATCCTGGAAAAATACGTAGAAAAAAAATCTTATTTTTCAGTTTTATTCATAGACGTTGTTCTGTAGAACCGCGAACACACGTTGCATTACCCGCAGTGGATTCAGCGCCGTAACCTGTAGCGCCGAAAGTCGGATTTGGCTTGAACCGTTTGCGGCACACGCCTCCCCGACTCCTATTAAGGAGCCGCGTTCCGCGCCGCGCGATGCATATAAATTCTGAATTTTGATGCGAGCGGACGTGTCCAGTGTGGCGAGCGGTCGTCCGTGGAATTAATATTGTATGCGTGTAATTTTAAACCGCGCTTTTCAGCGCGACCTTTTTGATTACTGTTCCGATCAGTTATTTGTAAATACAAGGTCGGAATTACTATGAAAAAAATACTTACTACAGAACGCGAGCTCAACAGCAGTAGCTCAATAGAGGGATCTCCTTAATTATTATAGGCTTAGCCGTATTTGGGTCCAATAGATAATTATAAGATATCATTGTCAGAGTTACTCAAAATGGAGAAATAAACCATCCACGCGAAGACCGACATCCGCGCGGACGGAGTCGCGGGCGGAAGCTAGTTATTAATATACTAAATATAAAATAGGAAGGGAAAATAAGGAGTTATTTAACAATGATAATAATGACTTAATAAAGTTCAAACAAAGCACCCATTTATTGACTAAAGTGGTCAAGTATTCCCCTTTTTTCCTTCAATTAGACAGGTGATGGATTTACAACCCCAGTCTCTTTTCTGGAGTATAAAAGTTGGACATTCCAACCTATCAGTGTCAAAGACAAAAGAAAAAGCTTCAACAATGAAATATGCGCGTTTAATAAAAAAACCTTCCTCGATACAAGTCTTGTCTGTCTTACCAAAGCTTTACTGAGTTCAAGTGAATTGCCGGAGGAGGCTGTCACGAAGTGGCTGTATCAGATAACTCCGGTAGTTTGTTCTGAGAACGTCCGTGTCATTTGTCGTTTGCGTACAGCGTGCGACTGAGACGGTGTCACTTCGTGACTGCGTAGGAGTGCGACATTCAAGCGCTAAGGCAAGTGGTTTGAAGGAGGCATTGGTGTTATTTGAGAAATTATGGTAGAATTGTTGACGAGTTATATCATCTTCTTTCTTACATCTCGGAGGAAGATTTATGGGAAAAGACTATGGAAAGTTGATATATTCAGAAATGTATCTTACAGGGCATTATTAGAGCCCTTCATGAGGTGTAATAATTAGGTAAAACATACTGCAATACATAACTCTCAGATCAACTACTAAATTGACCGACTGCTTAAAGTTTTTTTGGTTTGTTTATATATAACAACCGAACCGACCTTTTATCTTAGACCTTCGTACTTAGATGTTTCTGCATAATGTCCCAATCTCAATAAATGTGTTTCGTATCTAAGGGACTTTTATAGTTCTTTAGTTGTTTCCCAACAGAAGGAAATAGCACTTACAGTGCAATGAAAACCCGAACGCTCCCGGCGAGTTCCGTTTTGTTATAGGTTTTCTTATCACAATGGTTGATCTTTTCTAAAATCTATGGGAAACTATTTGTCTTTGATTGGCAATCTCTAACGTAGTGTTGTATTCTAGACCTTTTAGATTTTTCCTTTTGATTTATATTGTGTTGGTTTCTTGGAACACGAACAAACCTGTAAATTATGTGCCTCTGTAGGTTTTTGAAAGCTTTCAGAATGTTTTTCAATAGGTCCATTCTTCAAAAATATATATTGTATTTGGCCTAGAAACAACTTACTTATTATAATTTTTCATATTCATTGCTCAATACTAAAGCCGACCAGCTTCAAACAATTTCTCGATAAGTTTCTTAGAACAGAACATTTGAAGAAATCGAGATCAAACGTTGAATCAAGAATGAGCACACAAAGCTCTAATTTTCAAACTCAAAATCTCGAAGCCATACTAACCGATGGTTAAAATATCTTATCCGTAAGTAAACGGCGATCCTTGTTTGCCTTCCCGGCCCACGCACCTCCACCGGGAAAGGAATAAACTTTGCGTCGGCGCATACATTTCGTGCATTATGCACTCACTAATATATTACTTAGGTACCTATGCCACAGGCATTTTTCCTTAAATTATGTTGCTTTTAACATTTGCATTTGAATATAATCTTGAAGTGCAACGCAGAATTATGGGGCCTAGATTATTAAGTTTCATATCTATAAATATTATATTACAAGAGGAACCCAGGTCTATTTGATACGGTAATAAGCTGTCATCATTTTCTGCAAATTATCGAGGTATGTAACTGGGAAATGTTCACACTTTTGCACAGAATTACTTTCGATTGGATAACAATAAGCTTCAAAAGATATTGTTGCTGTCATCACACACGCTAGCCCAAAGTAACGAGATGGTGTATAATTTATCGAAAGTATACGTTAAAATTACCAGATACCTACTGTAAACATAGTCAACGTTTAAGTTTCTATCGACATACAACGCTGCAATGGCTGTGGAAACTATTCACGACGCTCTCCACAACGCATTCAAATGACGGCAAATATTTGTGCGCCACGCTCCCGTAAACCGGCACAACCGATAATTAGGCATCCGAAAATACACCGATAGCCTGCTACATGCGCCACTGCTCGACTATGTGAGAGCTTCCGCCCGCTGAATAAAAATATATTACGCAGATTAATTAAAATGTCCTTTGAAATATTCAAGAATTAGCACCTAAGAGACTTCCATATCCGTTTGAAAATCAACTTTATACGGGCATTCGAATGAATAAAGAGAATTCTAATCAACGCTCGCGTAACTTTAAATGAAGGTGAACATTTTTGAAACCTTTATCCGTAGCTTGAAAATTCAACCTTTATTTGGGACCGGAGGGGACTTATCAGGGCGTTTTTCAAATAACGGCATCAATTCCGCGCCGGCATCCTCACCTGTTATCTGTTTCTCTTCCTGCAGCGCACAAAGCGCCCTCGTGGGCGGCATTTTAGCGTTACGCGCTCATTTTGTTACACTCGAAACACCATTACCTTCTGCGTATGTCGGGACCCGGGTCACAAGCCACATCTACGCCGCTCAAATTATGTTAATGATTGCCTGAAAAAACCGTAAGCACCTACGTCGTTAAATTTTAAACATTTTTGTCATTTTAAAATTCTATTTTTGTTACAGGTACTCAGTCCAGGCGGCATGTTTTATTTTTACCCAGCGTAAGTATGCATAATATGGTACCATGGTACCTATCTTAAATACGTTATTCAACTCATCGTGCTCGAAACTCCGCAAGTATGAACTTTGTCTAAATAATTTAATTCGATATATCACTGTGAGTCATCTCTTTGATGTTGGATTTCAACGAGCTTTAGTTGGCAATACGCAAAAAGTTAACTAACAAGCCTACAAAATACTGGTATGATTTTAACGAAGCTGGGTTTGAATGAAAAAATATCACACATTGGCAGCATACCTGCGCACTTTTATATTCAGCAGGTTTACTGAAAGAATGCAAAAAAAAAACCTGGTATGACCTATTTCGAATATCATAGTAAGCTTAGCTACGTATTGAACACAAAACAAATGCTGTGAAACGTTTTATTAAAAATGTATAACGGCTATCTACTGCCTGCTGTACAGTAGACAGAGAAAAAAAAGAAACAAACTATTCATTTACCCGGGTAGGGCCTATCGGAACAGTTTTCCTCTTTATATGTCAGAACAGAGTTAATCGGAGAATAGCGTCGGTAACTTTGTGACAGGCGGAGAGACGCCACAGCGGAAAGTTCAGCTCTTCTCGTAATAGCTAGTTAAGCTGCCGTTCTATGGTATGCGTCGATTTATTTACCTTTTCCCTCGCGACGCCCGAAGCGCGCCTCTGTTGTGCTCTACGTACGGTTGTCAAAATGTCCTGAACTGCCTTTACCGTGCATTGAACGACCGACATTTTGCTGAATCATGTTGCTCACTGCATGCAAGAGTCAGGCCATAAAAAACTGTATCGAGAGAGTGCTATTTAAAGATTGTGCAATATGTAAAGTTTTAATTTTTACCTGGTTATAATTACGTAAGTATAGTGAATAGTGAACATGAAAACGCGAATATTTTCAGTGGAGTCTCACCCCTTTGCTTTGGGCGGAGGACTTTCATTACGAACTTTTTTAATCGTCCTTTGTCCCGCAGAAAAAAATCCGTTGTGATGCCGGCAGAGACGGCGTGTCCCGCCGCGGTGCCTGTAATTAAACTGACACCGACTCCCGCGGGACGAGTTTTGAATGTTATTAGAATCTCTTTCGCGCCGTCGACTCTGATTGGAAATCTGTTATGTTGTCACGCAAACACAGACAACTGTCAACGACACCGACATTTTCCACTCCTGCTTTTAATTATGCAACTATAAATTGAGAATGTTTCAACTTTAAATTAAATAGCCAGGCCTACATTTTGACCTTTCTCAAATATTGAAGCATTCGACCAAACACCTGTTCAAATTGTTTGAAATGTAAAGTTTCTTTACTTATTCCATTAGGTAAATTTTATTATCAATTTGTTTATAAATAGAGTGAGAAACGATATTGTTTAAGCTAAAGAGACCTGTCAAGAGAAATGAAGTCGACTGTTGAGCGAGCAACGAGTGTGCTTTTAATATTTTTGTTTAGTGGTGGTGGAGTCTGTTGATATGATTCGCGTAAAGTAAGTGGGTAGTGAGCTCGCGCCTCGCGGACAAGTGAGCTCGGTCGCACGGTCGCACGGGCGCACGGCACATAGGACGGCGCGTGTTGACTGTCCTCGGCGCGGCCTCGACAAACAAACATATTCTGTTTACTCAGCGACACATCGCTGTATGCTTTGAATTTAAATTAAAGCACCAATGGAAATCGAAATTCAGGAACGTGTCTACCAATTTTTGAGCATAATTAAGAATTTTACCATCAAGAGCTTTAGTCGATGTTGCTGATCAGCTAACGCTTGTGAACAAATATGTTTGTTTGTGTTCAATATGATTATTAAAACAAGATTTTAAATATAATATCAAATAAACAATTATTAAACTTTCAACCCAGATCATTAGTGGGGTTATAAACAACAGCGTTTCGTAGAATCAAACATACGTTATAAAACGTTTACATATTTATGAGCCGTCAAATAAATATGTCGGTCTATTTCACGGATTAATTGGTTATCCTTAATCCTTCTGATGACAAAAATGTTAATAATAATCGTGGCGTGCTATATATATTTCACAAATTAGGTGGAATTAATAAATTGGTGCGCATTTTGATGGACGGGACGGCGGTAGTGGTGTTCTGGCACGGTGCCAACATCGCCACTTTCCCTCGCGCTCTGAAGCTTCACTCTTAAACAGTATAGTGGCCGGACAGAGCACATTGCCTCGATTTCCGAGAAATTGACGATTTCCAGCAACGTTCAGAAACCGGCATCGGAAATATTTTATTAGTGATAAATTGCTGTCTATAGGTAGAATTGACGGTTCGAATAAGGATTGCCGAAATAGTAGCAACATGTTGAATGACGTCACTGAACCGCCGGATATCACTGAGATCTCAACTCGGCTGAGTTTACGTTCCATTTCCATAACATCTGATTTACGTTTAGATAAAGTTACAAGTACTTTGTAACATACAGTTGTAAAATGGAGCTAGTTCAACTTAAACTTTAACAGATGATTCACAATTTGCTTGTGAAATGTAATTCTAGAAATAGGTCTGTGCTAGCTTGCCTACTTCAAAGGGAAAGTAATTTCAAATGGACATGTGACAGTCTTAATTCTCATTTAATATTCAAGTATCAAGCATTAGCTGCCTGCATAATGCATTCAATATGAAATGATCAGTAAACTTCATGAGTAAGCAGTTACTTAGTAAAGTAAATAGGTACGCAAAACGTCAAGTTTCTCTTAGAATTTATTTTAGATATTAATAAGCAATAGGTATTTACATTATGTTGTTTGTTTCCAAATGAAATTGGAGTATACTGTAACTATTTACGTCTGAAAATAATCTCGTCTAAGTTAATGTACTGAAAATAAATTTATTTTAATTTGAGATTCTGCGTTGTCAGTTGTTGATCTCGATGATTATTAAGGTTCGATCGCATACTGTACTGTGATCGGTACTGACAAACTCTAGAAAGCTCCTTACTGTCATCACTACTTAGGTATAGGTGATCTGCAGGGTTCGAAATTACGAAGATAATTATTTCAATGACTTGATCTCATTATTTTTCAACAAACCCTTTTTTAAGGTCCCGTAGCCAAATGGCAAAAAACGAAACCCTTATAGATTCGTCATGTCTGTCTGTCCGTCCGTATGTCACAGTCACTTTTTTTTCGAAAGTATAAGAGCTATTTTGTTGAAACTTGGTAAGTAAATGTATTACCTATGTGAACCGCATTAGCATTTTCACACAAACATGAAATAAAAACAAATTTTGGGAGTTCCCATACTTAGAATTGAAACTCAAAAATGATTGTTTCACCAAACCCATACGTGTGGGGTATCTATGAATAGGTCTTTAAAAATGATATTGATGTTACTGATATTATTTTTTTCTAAACTGAACTGACACTTTCAAAGTGGTAAAATGCGTGCCTCCCCCCCCCCTCTCCTGTAACTTCTGAAATAAGAGAATGATAAAACTAAAGAAAAATATAATATGATGTACCTACATTATCATGCAAACTTCCAGCGAAAATTGGTTTGAACGGGATCAAATAATTAGTTTTTTTTTTAATATGTCATAAGTCGTAAACCGCAATTTACCTTTCAAAGTTACAACCAACTACAAGAACTTGCTTGCTGCTACGGAACCGTTTATGGGCGAGTCCGACTCGCACTTGGCCGGTTTTTTTTGTTTTAATGCCTTAAAATTCAGTCCAAATAGTAGTATCAAACAAACATAAACCAGAATTTAAATTATGTTTGTTAAATAAATGCCCTATGGAATAATTATAGATAAATACCGAAATGCGAATACATACGAGTATATACGGTGAACTGACATTGATAATTTTGTTTTTATTACCAAAATAATTTCTCAATTATAAAGATCTTTTGAACACTATTGTTTGCTGTCCATTGCCGATCCATAATCTGTGTGTTTACCGAATTTTTACATAATAATATTAATAACTAGCTAGCTAACTAGCGTTCCCCGTGGTTTCACTCCTGCTGCTCGGTTCCTATTAGTTGTAGCGTGATGATAAATAGCCTTTAGACTTTCTCGATGAATAGGCTATACAACACAAATATATTTTTCCAATTCGTACCAAAATTAGCGCGTACAACCAAACATGCAAACTCTTCAGCTTTATAATATTGGAGTATACAGGGTGGAATTTTGTAATGCCACCTGGAGGGAAAGTACTCTTAATACTGCAGATAGAAAATTTTACTCAAAGGAAACATTCCTTTATTTTTGAATAGAAAGCAAACTGCATTCAAAGATTTTCGAAAATTCTCTTCTCCCACACCCGAGAATTGAACCGGCTAAAATCTGAAAAAATTATACCCTGTACTTTTATTGCATCGATCGTTAGGGTCAATTATAAGGATGAAATCTCTCTAACAAACATGATAAATTAAATGAAAGGAAAACCAGGAAATCTTAAATTAATTTAATTATTTACAAAAAATGGTAAACTAACTATTTAGTTGCTCGAAATGGGCTCCATTCTCTTGGAATCTTTGAATGCAGTTTGCTTTCTATTCAAAAATAAAGGAATGTTTCCTTTGAGTAAAATTTTCTATCTGCAGTATTAAGAGTATACTTTCCCTCTAGGTGGCATTACAAAATTCCACCTGTATAAAGCTTGTTAGAAAAATATATAAATGTATTAAGCCTAATGGATATCGGAAACAATATCTCACAAACATAATGTAAAGGCACTAAATTATTAATAGTTCGGCGATGCTCAAAGCCATCACAGTGCATTGCCAATCACTTAATAATTAAGATGCTGTGACTGTTCTGAGCCACATCGTTGATTATGACAACCTCAAAGCACATTAGCTATAGAATCCTTAATTATCTTGAGATCCTGTATTAATATATGTGTAGAATCAATTTATTATGTTTGTGAAAGCAGTAGGTAACACACGATTAAGGCCCTACCTACCTACGCATTTTAAAACTTAGATTAGATTTAGGGTCCGCCACCAAACAAACCGCCTTTTTAATGTTTAAAAAAAAAAGGTACATTTGTTGTTAGTTTGATAATAGATTATCCAAATACAAATCCCAAACATTATAAAAATATGTAGCTTAATTTGGAAGCGTAACGCGATCTTTGAAAGTACAGTCAGAGTCAAAAGTTGCTGACCACATTCAGAATTGCTGACTGTACCACGGAATCATCTTACTGGTAAATCTGTGTACCAAACATCCTTATGCGTTCAGTAGTTTTGTGTGAAAGAGAAGTAAACGTCAATCCATCTATCCTCACAAAATTGTATAAATTAATAATCATTTTATTATCATTTCTTTAGGACAGCAAACAATTGCATAATAAATCTTAAATCTACTACAGAATACGATACAACTACGTAATTACACAACCAGCACCGCTATCCACAAAATAATGTGGTACAAATTTAATTAGGTGGGTACACACGGACTTTAGCAGACATGAAAAAAGAAAATAAACAATTATTTAGTTACTCGTATCTACACTAATATTATAAAGAGGAAAACTTTGTATTTTTGTTTGTAATGGATAAACTCAAAAACTACTGATCCGATTTCAAAAATTCTTTTCACCAGTTGAAAGCAGCTTTGGTCCTGAGTGAAATAGGCAATACGAGGGGGGGGGGGGGCGAGCGAAGCCGCTGGGAAAAGCTAGTTTTTAATAATACACATGAACATACGAGTACTATACAATAATTGACATATATTATGTGGACAATACTAGTATAATTATACAATACTAGTGTATATATGTATACCATAATAGGTGTATACTATCTGTACATATTATTATTATTATTTGAACGTACACGTACATGAATGCATGCACAAGCTTTAATTTGCCGCTGAGATAAATATGCTCCTGAAAACATTGTTCGTATCAAATTGAATGTGTATTGAATGATGTATGATCTCAATTTGTGAAATGGCGTGCATTTACGCGATCGTTTTGGCTCGCCAGATGCCAAACAATGACCGACGGCCCACACGCTTATTTATTATAAATGACAAATTAAAAATTAATGTGTTATTTATCAATTAATGTAATTGCGTTCCTGAAATACAAATTCTTATATTACCATTGTTGTTTTGGTAAATAAGTAGACACAAACAACTGTCAACATAATTTCGTATTCATGACAAAATTATGCTAAGTTCGGACGTAAGAAATGTTTAGTTAATATAAGCAGGCAGAAACATACTCATACTTACTCGTACTTATGTCTAACGGAACACTTGGGTCAGAAAGATCAAGCGCTAACGACCACGGTTCTGGAAGCCATCTAATAAGTGAACGGTATGCAGTGTGTTTATTTTATGTTATAACTTGTGACCCTGAGTCACTTGCCTCTCGGTAATTACGACTATTTAACGTCTAGCTTGTCTAACTCGTCTGTTAGAAACTTTATGGAATGTATTACAAATCTAATAAGTCCGCCATTTCGAGCTTTGAAAAATAATGGAGGCTAAGGCGCAAAATGCCCCTTTCTCAAAATGTTCCTTTCGCAAAATGTCCCTATCCTCAAACAGGAGCTAACAGATGTAGGGCACAGGGGGATGTTTAATTAGTAAAATGGGAAGATACATAGTGTAAAAATTGTACATACCTACACATAAATTAAAACAAAAAAAGAAATCGAAATTTCTCAGATTTACTATCTCAAAAAAAAAAGTTTATTTTTTTCTTTGACTAGTCTTGTATGCCAAATTTTTTTTTGTAAATCTTATTGGATATTCTGCGACAGGTACATTTTGCGAAAGGAACATTTTAAGAAAACATTCTGTGCCTGAGCCAGTCAGACGGGCGCAGGGCTCGTGATGTCAGAATTCAATAAAAATTGTGACGTATTGCCAATTTTGAAAGCACCGTATCTTCGTGAATTAACGTGATAAAACAAAAAATACGGGTCGATTTTTTTTTGATAATGTAACAAACGATGACGGACTAATCAGAATTTTAGGCAAATAAGCCAATTGCTTCAACTTTAGAGATTTTTAATATCTTTCCTTTCGCTTTCCGATTTCCTGAAATTGAACGACCGTGTGTAACAGGAAACCGGGGCAGCGTCCGCTATTCGATTTGACCAATGAGCGTGCGGTGGTTGAGTTGACTATCAGATGGTAGCAACTTTTGCCGAGGTCTATCTTTGGATGGGTGACCAAAGTTATGTAACGCTTGTCTAGGTCTGTCTTCGAATGGGACACTTAAGTAAAGCAACTCTTGCTGGGGTTAGTCTGTAGAAAAGGAATTTGTACTAGGGTCAATCTGTAGATGGTCGATCGAAGTAAAGCAAGTGTCATTAAAGTTTGAGGTCTGTCATTCAATTAGTGACCAAAATAAAACAACGCGTCCCAAAGTCTGTCATTGGGCTGATGGGTGACCAAAGTTAAGGAGTAAGATATCAGAGGCCTTACCACGAGCTTTTAACGCGATCCAGTTTAGGCTGTGGGAAAGAGATGGCGCTAGACGACTTGTATAGCTCCATCTCTTTCCCGCAGCCTAAACTGGATCGCGTTAAGAGCTCGTGGTAAGGCCTCAGATGTTAAAAATCATTATATAGGTTTATCAAATAAAAACCAACTGTTCATTATAAAGTCTCTAGGGCCATCCACACATCAAGTTTACGTACATTTAATACAAACACAAAGAAAATTCCCCTTCATGATATGGTTATTGTATGTATATTCTCGTGTATTGTAGAGTGGGGAATAACGGCTGCAGGTTGTGCTATAAACAAATTAAAACTTGCAATAAAAGGTAACACGAGGGGTGGTCGGGGAGCAACAGCAAGTGAGTCGGAAGCGCGGCGGCAACCGGAAAGTGCGTAGCTCCAGATTCAATTTCCGCTGCCGGTCGCGTAATAAGTCCACTATTCACTCTGTGTGTTCACGTAGAAAAAATAAATTAAAAATCTAAGGATTTATCATGTACCTACTTTCTTCGATTTCTTGATGGGTGAAAATCAGAATATATTGAAGCACACAGTCGTATTAGTTTCACGGCTGCTTTGTAAGTGCGAGGTCCTGGGATCAAATCTAAAGCTCGCTTTAGTTAACTTTTGGGTCGTGGAAACTGTGATCCTGGAACACAAAGGGCTATTAATAATTTGAGGATTCTATCACCAGAAAAAAAAAAAGAAGATATTAAAAATTCATTTTTCCCTGTAAAGTTTGAAATTCAAAATACAAATAAGAGAGTTTGAAAATACGTAACGAGTAACTTCAAACTACGTGACCTTTATTCGGCCAAATTAGAGTAAAAATTCGAGCAGTATTATTAGCATCCCAAAACAGCTCGTATTTACAAAGTTTAAAACAGAACACAGTATAGATAATTAGGGTACACGGGAGACACCGTCTGTTCATTGTGTCAGCCGAACGACTCTGTTGACAGAAAGAAAACAACCGAAGTGGAGCTTATTAGAGGAATATATTACAAGCGCACCGATGGAGATTCAAACTTGTAAAACAACGTACAGAGTATGCGCCGACTTTCCTTTACAAAAGGAATATCACGTGCAAGTAAGCAACAAAGCGCCCAGTACGCGCGTAATTCGATATTCTCGGGTTGAATGATCCCATATCAACGCCGAGAACCTTAATTCAGCTCTCAACGTGACAGAGGCAGAGTGCACTTGGGCGTAAATAAAAAGTTGAACGTCGCTGTAACGAGAGCCGCGGCAGACAATGACGCTAGACAATGTGTTAGCGGAATGACACTCCACAGCCACTAGGCGCGCCCTCACTACCTCCAGTGTCATGTTCTCACTGCACTCCTCGCAACTAAACCCTGAGAAAACACTCGCAATACAATATTGAAAAATATGAAACATCAATCCTTATACTTTACACTATTGCTCGCTTTCGCTTAGAAATACAAAGAGAGGACAAAACTATATCTTTTCTCTCTCAAGATATTGAAATAATGTTTCACGTAATATTAAGAAAATATTTCATTAAACAAAAAAATTACGACCCAAGTAAACGTTAAATTAGAAATCAAATTAATCTCAAGCTCCTATTAAGAACAAGGAACATTAATTACAAAGTAAAATTGTAAGATGGCGTACTAAAGTAAACAAGGCTGATGAAAAATGCGAGTAAATAAAGTGTGAGCAAATTATTCTGGAAAATTTGAGCTGAATAGTGTGTGAATGAACCGCGGATGAGCTTATGAGCGCGACCCTTTGCGCCCGAACATTACCTCAGTACTTGTGCTCAATGGATGGAGCACCCTCGGTCGACACCGCATTCCCACTGCGACGCAATGGCAGTCATCAACATCGCCTGCTACTGTCAACTTCGCATTTTTTAAAAGACATGAAAAGGTTTTTAAAAAGGCTTCTTCCTCTCTAATATTTTACACTTTATAAACGACTTTGAAATGGAAATGTAAGTTTTGAAAGGCGCACTTAATACTTTCACCTAATCTTAAGGTTTCGTTTTCCTAAAACGTTGAGTCAAAAGTTTATTTCAAATGCACTTAAGGAAGGTCAAGAATTTAGTTTAACAAGATGATGATTTTTGCATTTTCATTGTTAAAATTTTGATGGAAGCCATCGAGTGCGGCCATTGTTATAAACAGCGCGCTGCCCGTTGTAATTTACATGGGCAGCTATCGTATTAACGATGACTGAGCGGTTTCTCTTAATTATCATTTTGCACGGTTCGTCAGGCACATGCTGGCTCCTGTTTCGAACACCACACTGTTACGTTTTAGCTACGAAGGATTTTTGATTTCTGTTATGTTTGAATTTCAAGTACCTATTGGTTCGTCAGATTATTAAGTCTTAGCCATAGAAGGTGAATCAACCCGCTCCTTAAACTGCACTTTATTTCTATTTGGTTAAACATGAAGCAAAGTCAATTCTATAAGGTTTATGCCTTGTTATAGTTCATTTAGATTTCATACTTCCTTGTTATTGTCGTTCGTTAGCTTCTCTTCCCGACTGCCTGATTGTTATTTATTTACATTTAGTCCATGCACATTCTCATTTGCGTGACATAGATCGAATGCATTTATAAACTGTCCCTTACGGCATATAAATGTGCGTATTATGTAATTTTTGATGCCTGATTGCGGCTTGGGTTGTGGAACATCTGTTTACATCCATATTTTAGTGTAATAGATGACAAACTATAACGTAAATTCGTTGTGAGCTTCCATGCATAAAAGAAACACGATAGCAACCAATATTCCAATTAGATTTATCATGTTAAATATTTCTGGTATGTTTCCAATTTTATTTTTTAATTAACTAACTGTTCCATCGATATTAATGTTTGGAGTCCGTAGTTTCTCCGGACCGGACCCGCGCCCCTGCCCGGTCCCGACACTTCTGCTAGTTTAATTGTTTATTCAGATACGGGGAACTTCTCGAATTAGGTAAGCCGGAATAGCCGCATTAATTAATATTTGTGTTTGAACTGTCTCCGTGCCCTTGAGTGATTAAGCGACCTTTCAAATAACAGTTAGTTGTAGACAATTACTGTTATTTGCGCTCCAGCTTCTGTCGCTAGAACCTGGTTGTTGTCTCAGGACTGTTTGATTTGATTTCACCAACTTATTTCCAATAAAAAACATCTAGAATCAAATTCACGATTCGTGTTCCTAATATGGCCGCCCACTTTCCAAACAATTGAGAGCTGAAGAGTTTTTACGATTATCCTCTCAACAATGGAAATATGAGACAATATTGGGTGTATCGTAACTCGATCTTATCATCTCGCCTGCTAAAGAGGTGAAACGAATCGTAAATAATACACGTGAATTAACGAGACAAATCCTTTTGTGTTTTGTGCGGCGTATTTATGGGGATGAAGCGAATATCTCGGTACTGCCGAACAGCTGTGCTATTATACCACGATTATTCGTATGTTTTCGTACGTCGCCCGAAGGCAACAACGTAATAGTTATCCGTTGCAAACATGGCGACATCTGTGAACATGCTCGAGTTCAACTAATATAATAACACGACCGTAACTCGGAGCCCCTGGCAACCTGTAATGAAACAGAAAGAATCGGTGAATCTAAATATTGTGTCCGTAATATGAATAAATCTTGAACGGATTGATATTGGCAAACAATAGATATTGTTTCTTATTCTGTTATATGAATATCAAACAAAACAACCACAACAAGTTAAGCAACATTTCCTACCTGACATTGAATTTAAAAGTTACACAAAAAGTGTATTATTGTATGCTAAATTTCATCGATGAATGCATGAACAAATAAAGTTGGTCACAATAAATTTGTGAGCGTTCTTACGTCGGAGAGAGAGAATGTTAATAGCTCTTGAAAGCCAGATAAGGATGTCGCATAATCAAATATTCTGGAATCCTTCTTAAGAAAGAGGCCGGGGCTCCGGCTCGGGGCTCGCGGAGCGGCCGTGCATAAGCAACAATATCGGTTCCTTTAAAGGATAAAGGAAACTCAAGGACGATTCGTAATCCGCTCGAAAATGTATTGCAACTTATCTGTTCGCAGGTAGTCGAACAAACGCCCGGAAACCGCCACCATTCTACCAATATTGTACAAATCTTCGGCGATCGATGAATAAATAGCGCTTGCAGTAGACTGTAAAACCAAATAATAGATATCGCAGACATAAATTTAAACCTGAATATAAACCAAGTTTTCTTATTTATCATGAGACAAATGTTGGTTTTATGATAACAGTAGGCCCTGAGTTATCGTTACCGTGCCGTGCTGCCGTACAGTGTTTGCCAGATTTAGTATACGATAGGCCTGGTATGACATGATGTGGCTCTCTGTTGTTGCTGAGGTTATACCTCTTACCGGAAACACGTAGTTTGTTAAATGACTTTTCTACTATAGAAAGTTCGTTTTGACCAAACTTTAACGTATGTGGGTGAGATGAAGAAAAAGACTCACCAACGTTAACAAGAAATTTATTCAGGTCGTGGTTCACAGCCGTCACTTGATAATTTATTGTTCCGCGAAAATAGGCGCACTAGTACTGCCCTGGCTATCGCGTAAGTGGAGCGACGCGACGCCGTGGAGTTGACCCTGAGGTGAGAGTGACCGCAGGGACGAGATGGTGGTTGCGCCGGCAGGTCTGGTGTGTGTGTCGCTTGGTGCAGTGAGCGCAGGTCTCGAACGTTCGGTAGGGTGAGTCAGAGCTGGACTCACGAACGTTGAAGATGGAGTTATTTAACTCCCAATCTTGTTCCCTGGAATCAACGTCCAGCAGTAAATAAAAGTCCTCTGCTAATCCTCTCTGATGATGACCTCACAGCATAGGCGAAAGCTAGGACGTACGGCACTAAGGGTGTTTGTGATTATTGGTCGTCATCAGATCGGAGTTTACAAGGCAGGAACAATAGTTCTATTAGCGTGAAGCATTATCACATAAAATCATAGTAAGACCTACGAGCGTATCAAATACTCGAGGCTTAAAAAAAATAAAACCAACGGACAAAGAAAAAATATATGAACACACAATAATTGAGTCCGAAGGTACCTACTCAATATAAAAAAAAAACAAAATATGAGCTAGCGGTTATAATAATTTTTTGGATTGCTTTTGGCACTTACCCTAATCCGGGGCGAACACTACACTTTTTTACTTAAGTTTATTTTAAATAAAATATTGAATACAAAAATATTTTTTCAAAAATCTGTTACGCAAGGTGTCACAAGATTCTAATAAAGAGAGACAGTGTAACAGCCGACAAAGTTTAATCGTAAATGAGTCCCGTTGACGTCTGTGCGAGCTTATTTATACTCATGAGCACATTAGGTACCTCACTTTAATTATCAACCGGTTAACGTTGAACAACGTCTTCCGACTACAACACCAAAACTCTGTAAAAATTCCGAACTACCCGCCTATAAATGACTTTTAGTCTCGACGCGAAATAAAACATTCTACGATACCCTCAAGTACGAGTTTTTTCTGAGTCGGTTGACGAAGAACATTGCGTATGACTATAACACGAAAAGGAATGTGTAGGCATTCCTTGCATTCCATTGTAACTATTTTGTTAAACGTTGATTAATGAATTGATTATAGGTCAAAGGAAAACGTTGATAATTCACAACGTTACAATACCCCCTCGCGCAGTCAAGGATTTTGTCTTCTATAATGACAAAATCCGCACGAAGAATTAGAGCTAACTATTGTTTTACCTATCAAAATCATCATTCATACTTCTCGCAATCATAACTAGCGGCAGCTATTGTATTCAGTGATACGAGAGATAGCTGTCGCACAATATAAAAATTTAGGTATCCTGTTGTCATTAACCTGATGCCTTACAATAGTTTTCTTCAAGGATGAAAGTGTACTAAGCGGGAGAATAATGCAATCGTATGTATTGAGTTCAATAAAATATTACTATTAAACAATTTTTTTCCTTTAACCATCTACCGACCAATACTAATCCACCTACCAGTTTTAGATTTTAATGTAATTGAATCTAAATTTTGATGATAAAATCATGTTTTTGGTTTAAGGCTTATTTATGGAGTTACCAACCGCTCCTGCAAAGGGCTTATTTAAAGAGTTGCTACCGCTCTAAAGATCAAGTTATGTTTGTAAGACACAGTTGTGTTTTATGATTTATGGTTTATTTATGGAGTAATCGACCGCTCCTGCAAGGGCTTATTTTAAGAGTTGCTACCGCTCTATAGACACAGTTGTGTTTTTTATGATTTATGGTGTATTTATGGAGTAATCGACCGCTCCTGCAAGGGCTTATTTAAAGAGTTGCTACCGCTCTAAAGAAAAAAACACAACCGTGAAAAGAAAACACAACCATGTATACATAACTGAAGTGATCGATGGGTTAGAGCCACGATCATTATAGTAACCGTCGGTGTAGTCCCGAAAGGTTTAAAATATTTAATATAATATAATGAATGGTGTAGGCCATCATTATACAAAAGACCAGAAGTAAACAACAGAAAAGCAATGGTAGGTTGGATAGTTCGGTATAGTAGTATTAAAAATATTAAGTTAAGATTTACTGTTATATTTAAAATTTACGGGTATATTAATTTACGAATGTCAAAATTTTACTATAAGTTATAATGATTAAAGACTAACTAGAATGTCGTAATGGAAATAATGGTCCATATTTAGCTATCCGTTTATGTAAGTACTGTACCGTTGCTGGTGATACGCCTCTAATGGCCACTACATACTCGAGTTCAGACTTATGAAGCGACATAAACCTAACTGGATAAGCCATGATTAAAACTTTTTTTTAAAAGAGAGAAAAAAAATATAAGTGTAAGTGTGGGTAAGTGCCAAAAAAAAAATTTTTTTTTTACAATGATAAAAAATATTAACGGTTATTCTACTAAGACTCCGTCTGTTACAATTTAAATTTAAAACTACAAACGTTTTGGTTGAGAAATATCTAGAACAACAATCACAAAAACAATTGCACAGAAATAAAAAATAAAATAACACACAAAATGAGTTAATGCAACCAATGTGTACGCTTTACAAACGGTTAAGTTGTTTAAACAATTATAATTGAAAACGAATTAAGAAAAAAAAATTGACAGAATGAGGTAGGTAGTCTGCAATAATGTGTAAATTTTACAAATTTTAAGTTATTTCAACAAGAAATAGCATTGAAAATGATTTGAGAAGAAAAAACAAAATTGACAGAATGAGGTATTCTGCAATATTGTGTATTGTTTACAAAAGTTAAGTTTTGTTTCAAAAAGATTACAATTGAAATAATGAATTGAAAAAAAAAAATATTGGTATTGACAGAATGAGGTACTCTGCAATAACCAATAAAAAAAACAATTTAAGTACCTATATAAAAGAAAAGAAAGTAAAAATTCTTTTATAGGCAGACGAACCCAGGTGAAAAGGTTGTATATATGTGCCTGTAATAGAAACCCGGCACCCACACCCTACAACCGAAACATAAAATGCTATACGGTTGAAATAAGTGTGGTTGTAGTACTTCCCCGGACGGGCCTTCACAAGGGCCCTACTACTATGACAAGTTTTTAAAATAAATAATAATATAAAGCAACAGAAAAAAAAAACCGTTACTTTCTTTTTTAACAAAACAAAAAAAAATAATGCGTAGGGTAGGGTACACTTTGGCTGCGTTAAACCAAAAAAACGTTTTCACAAACACAAAAATAAAGAACACAAAACACACAAACACCAAAATATAACACTACCTCACAGAACAACAAAAAACCAAGCGACCTTTATAAAAAAAACCACGTTTTTGGGCGCCACTGTAACGTATGTGGGTGAGATGAAGAAAAAGACTCACCAACGTTAACAAGAAATTTATTCAGGTCGTGGTTCACAGCCGTCACTTGATAATTTATTGTTCCGCGAAAATAGGCGCACTAGTACTGCCCTGGCTATCGCGTAAGTGGAGCGACGCGACGCCGTGGAGTTGACCCTGAGGTGAGAGTGACCGCAGGGACGAGATGGTGGTTGCGCCGGCAGGTCTGGTGTGTGTGTCGCTTGGTGCAGTGAGCGCAGGTCTCGAACGTTCGGTAGGGTGAGTCAGAGCTGGACTCACGAACGTTGAAGATGGAGTTATTTAACTCCCAATCTTGTTCCCTGGAATCAACGTCCAGCAGTAAATAAAAGTCCTCTGCTAATCCTCTCTGATGATGACCTCACAGCATAGGCGAAAGCTAGGACGTACGGCACTAAGGGTGTTTGTGATTATTGGTCGTCATCAGATCGGAGTTTACAAGGCAGGAACAATAGTTCTATTAGCGTGAAGCATTATCACATAAAATCATAGTAAGACCTACGAGCGTATCAAATACTCGAGGCTTAAAAAAAATAAAACCAACGGACAAAGAAAAAATATATGAACACACAATAATTGAGTCCGAAGGTACCTACTCAATATAAAAAAAAACAAAATATGAGCTAGCGGTTATAATAATTTTTTGGATTGCTTTTGGCACTTACCCTAATCCGGGGCGAACACTACACTTTTTTACTTAAGTTTATTTTAAATAAAATATTGAATACAAAAATATTTTTTCAAAAATCTGTTACGCAAGGTGTCACAAGATTCTAATAAAGAGAGACAGTGTAACAGCCGACAAAGTTTAATCGTAAATGAGTCCCGTTGACGTCTGTGCGAGCTTATTTATACTCATGAGCACATTAGGTACCTCACTTTAATTATCAACCGGTTAACGTTGAACAACGTCTTCCGACTACAACACCAAAACTCTGTAAAAATTCCGAACTACCCGCCTATAAATGACTTTTAGTCTCGACGCGAAATAAAACATTCTACGATACCCTCAAGTACGAGTTTTTTTCTGAGTCGGTTGACGAAGAACATTGCGTATGACTATAACACGAAAAGGAATGTGTAGGCATTCCTTGCATTCCATTGTAACTATTTTGTTAAACGTTGATTAATGAATTGATTATAGGTCAAAGGAAAACGTTGATAATTCACAACGTTACATCCTATACATGAATATTAATAGATAATATTTCTTCATGAATGAAATTGGCCGCCAATGGACCGTAGATAACAATCTGCTAACAAGCAATACGACATGTTACGATTTAACAGTTTCCAAAGTGAATGAATCCACATCAAAGATATTGAAGCTGGCACTTTAGGGTGCATCTGCAGCAAAAAAAAAGATTACAAACAACATGACGTTTGATGGTGCGTCCAACGCGAACCTGAATCGCGCACAATGCGTCATTGTAGTCACGGCATAATACGCGGCATTAACATTTTGTACACCGATTCACGTCAATGATGACGATTTATTGTCGCACTGTCGTACCGCGACTCTATGTGGTATAATTAATCCTACATTTTTTATCTCCCGTGATGATTTAGGTTTGTTGTGAAGTTTGTTTTGCGGAGACATCTGCCGACAACGCCATTGTTACCCCCAATCTCTCCTCAGGTAAACCAGATAATGGCATTATCTCAGAAAGAGTTGACATTTCTTCGTTTAAACTTTTGTGAAGTCGAGTGTTTTGACAATGCTTGTTTATTTAAGAGATTTATTCTCAAAACGGCTCTCATTAAGATAGCGATCTAAAATAACAAATTGTATTTCAAAAAGGAATGTTTGTAGTGGAATCAGTTCTTATTCTATTTCTGGGGATTGTTTATTGCTGTCACATAGTTTTTTATCTTTATAGGTGTACATGCATATCCTCGAGTCACGCAGAGTCGATCGCACTCCCATACGAACGGACACGTTCATTTATCGGGTAAACAAAGAATTTATTGGTGTCGTATAATTTTATGTTCTAAACAAAGGCTCGTCAGGCCTCCCTGCCTCCCTCCCTTCCCCACCACTCTCTCTGGGCCCCCACATCACCCGCTGCGCATGCACTTGTTCACTAGCATATGTCTACAAATGCGCGTGTTTATGTTTTCAGTGTTTACATTAACCTATCTTGTATAAATAAATCTTTAGGATGAAGTGAAGGTTTGACACTGAGTTTATAGTTACAAAATGTTAAAACTAAAAGCATTACAAAAATACTTTCACCTGCTTCGTACGTATTATCACGGACATTGATTAAAAAGCCAGGTCAAATGTCGGTTCTTGTTAAATCGTATATAGGTAAACACAAAAAGACCGCACATCATTCTCTGCTGGAGCACAATGTGGTGTTAAAATCAATTGGTCAAAGTCATTTATGCATTCATTGCGGCGTTGAGCTCGTGGAAACGTCTTTTGAATCCCATTGTTGAGGTGGACTCCAACTGTGACGTCGCCGGTCTCGTTACGCCCGTCACGTCAATCTGTAGATCAGGTACTTCCCAGAACTTGTCTATTGCAATGTGAAAAAAAGAAAAGTTTTGCCAAAATATTGACGCAAAACGCACAAACAATAATAAAGAAACAAAAACAGCCGTTAAACAGTTCAACATCATGATTCAAAGTCATGAACTCATGATCAACCAGTTAGGGACGCGGCGTTAACATTTTAAAGTCATAAAACTAGATTGTGAATGTCCTGCAGAAAGTAGAACGCGAGATCCAATCCGAGTTTGCAAACAAGGGAAGTTAGGGCGAGCGGTGCGGGCGCCGCGCGCCGGCTGCGGCTCGGCAAATAGGTACGGACCGCGCCGATAACACGCCGTCTCCTGTGACTTCTATTTAAACAGACAGGGAAACGCTCACAGATTAAATCTTTCACCTGTTTATTTTTCTTCCCGACGGCTTTCGACTAAAATATATCTGAGACTAAGATGACAAGTAGACTTATCTCTATCAACGCTAATCTAAAGGTGGAACGAATTTTTAAAATGCTTCAGTCGTTCTCTTTCGACGAGCACTGAGCAGCGGAGGTCGGATTATGAGAGCTTTCAGCCGCATACAGTTGTGCCGCGACGCGGTTATTAAGGTAGCAGCTTTGTTTGCGCATTCGGCGATTCAGCGCAAAGCTTTCGGTAAAATATTAAAACATGAACGCCCTGCTTCACTCACTACTGAAAACTCGTTCTTTTGATTCTAGCATGGGTTATTTATATATCCACCTTTCGCGGCAACACTGTTTTCCAACTGCAAATACCTACTGGGAGTTTTAAATGTGTGTTTCACCTGCAGCATCCCACTTCACTGTTTTTCAGTTTCCACAAACCTACGCTGGAATTATAAACCAAAATTAATGCTTGATTGAAATAAATATACAAACGAAATGAAGGGCATTTCTCACATCTACGCGAGGTATTATTTCATAATGTAATCAGTAATTATTGCTTTAACGAGTCCGCCTTTAATTTGTTAGGCGTTTTAAACGGCTTTGCGTATTTGAATCGCAAATTTCTTAGAATATTTCAAGAGGGTCGCTGGCGTTTCGGGGACATTATCTCTTCATAAAATTCAAGATCCCGCTGAGTATTTCATTGTATTTCTAAATTAAACTTTAATATGGCTCAACTTAACGCGAGCCTTTATGTAGCTCCGGTAATCTCACAAATTTACGGCAAGTAGACATGAAGTAGGCATACCTAGGTGAACATTTCCGGGTGTTGTGCCCAGAATTAATTTCGCCTAGATGTCATATCACTTTTGTAACATAGGATCCTTCATTCCCGAAAGCGTTGTGTCCCAAAGTAACTTCGCCTCTGAGAATTACAAAACATTTTTGCCAAATAACGAGTTAAATACTGTATTATATGGGTCTACCTTTGCTTAATCCGCTCAGATGGCTAATCTCCTCCGGAGAGGGTAAAGTGCACACCGCCGACCGACCGGAGCCGGGAGTTATACTATATTATTACCCTCTACATAAACATTACATTAACATTAAAGAGTGTAGTGAACTATCTCTGGCAGTCACATGAAACTATCATGGCCGCATTTATGTTTCATGAGTTTATTTCAACGGCTCCTTGAGTCGTAAGCTGACATAAATGTAAGGAAGAGGGATGTTTTGAAGAGGTCGACTTACTTTTTCGATATATTATATTTTAAGGAGATAAAAAAAATGTGACTCTTGCTGTCGTATAAGCGCAAAAGTACCTAAGCCTAAGTACGCATACAGAAATCACGTGGAAAATAGGTTTCCGTTATAAGTGTTTTCCAACAGATGTAGGACGGAAGTAGTGTTGAGAAACATCACGTCTACATAGGTACACATATAAGACTACGTGGCGACGTAACTATATTGTTTAGTATCCGAGACACAGGAAGTAGGATCCTGTCGACATCGTGCTTGCAATCAGGCGCACATCCGTCTGATACGGCTCTGTCTTTGTCGTCACTCGTAGTCTTACCAACTAGAAGTGCCTTTACGAATTAGCTGCATGTGGTCAGAAAGCGTACGCGACTATCATTAGAGACATTCCCTAATGTGTTTGTGATTTAGGCAATGTTTGAGGACACACCCCGCACGGCACGACAACCCTTTGCTTGGCCCCCAAAGGCGTGGCCCCCGTGGAACAAACAAACGGAAGTGAAATTGAGAGGAGCGCCCGGAACTGGAGGTATACCTTTTCATTACAGAATCCCTTTTTAATTACCAGGGCCCAAATAAAAATTGTATTTTTATTTCAAGTAGGCGTAATTGAAAAGGAAATTGCCGGGCCCGGCGGCCGCACACCGGCGTCGAATAAAACTTTAATATAATGCATAAGGCCCTTTGATCTCCGCACTCCGCTTGCATTAAATCGCAGAAATGTTTTCTACTTATACGATAGAATAAAATCCGGATGCCACTTTCGTTT
This sequence comes from Agrotis exclamationis, assembly GCA_950005045.1. Taxonomy (NCBI): domain Eukaryota; kingdom Metazoa; phylum Arthropoda; class Insecta; order Lepidoptera; family Noctuidae; genus Agrotis; species Agrotis exclamationis. Next base: position 10,944,274 of record OX465425.1, on the reverse strand, counting down.
CGGAATAAAATAATATAAAAAGACTTTTGTGCGATTTCAAACGTTGAAAAAGTAACGTCGCCAATAAAATTGTTCGTTTATGAGTCAAAAGTCTCTTTATTCTAAGAAATCGCGAACCTTAGAAGTGTCATAAATTACATGTGAAATAATAAAAGAAGGAAAATCTTTCATCCGCAAACGTTTTACAAAGACACCCCCGCCACCGCGGCCGGAAGATAAATGTCGCCTGTAGCACGATCTACTGTCGGTAAAAACGTGTCTCTAATAAAAATCCACCGCGTTCGAGGATCCCTATAAAACGCATACTTTTCGGGGTGTTGAGTTAAATAAAATCTTTTGCCGGCGTTCAGAAGTGTGGGCGAAATTCGAATTTACATTTCAGATAGATGATCTTCTCGGCAACAAAGATAATTGAATACAAAGGAGGGGAAGATTACAAAAAAATATCAACAATTCACTCACCTTAGGCGGACAGGAGAAGGGAAACAGTAGATCGGCGAAGGTAAGACATACGGTCAAAGGAAAGATAATAAAGCGTTGTATTTTCATTCTAATCCGCAGAGGAGTCGGGATGAGCCGAGGGAGTCGGCGGGTGACGGGGGAGGCTCGATATCTAAAATTACAAGCCTGCACAGAGTGCCTATCTCGAGGCACACCGTTCTCCATTCCTTTATGTTCAGCTGCCACTTTCAGACATACCTCCATTCAAACTATACCCCAGACATTACTTGTCTTACCATAGATTTGGATGAGCGTTTCTATAGCAGCGCTTTGAAGTTGCAGATATCGTGTTTAAAATAATATAATTAACGAAATATGAGTATTTGACTGAGTCACACGTTTTGGGAAAATACAGTTTAATTTAGTCTGTATAGGCGAAGTTACCTGCTGTAATGTATGTAGATACGTTCATACATAGTAAGGAACATTGTGCATTTGTGCAGGTACGGGGTACCGCCTGCCACGGTAATGACAGCCTGAAGCCGAGTGCAAGGTGTCAGACAATGCGGTCGCGTGCCGTTGCACCGTATGGTCATTTTGATGCTCCGTCTAGAGAAACCTTATTAAACTGGCGAGCAATTGTTTGCATGCCGTTGATACACTTCACACGTGCAACCACAGCTGCTAACTGTGCCTGTTTTTAATATATGTTCTGACCTGAATTATAGTCTTTTTTCAAAGAGAAACCTTAATGTGCTTAATTAGTGAAAGGAAATGAACTTGTAGAACTGGAACTGGGCTCTTTCTCAATACGAAGTCATTTGAAGAAAAACATACAAAAGAAAATAATTATCTACTACATCAAAATACTCGCAGAAGACAGCGAACACATCGTATTACATACCTGACCGGCATTAGAAAATTATTTCGCGACCTAATAAACTGTGTCATATATCCAATTTTCTAAAGAAATGTACGAATATCTGATGCTATTTTCCACACTGATGCTTTTCCAAGACTTATTGTCACACAAGGGCTTGGAATATGAACAAAGCAACCGAATCGAATGTAATAAAAATCACTTTAGTATTACGTAGCGACGGGAACTGATGTCTATCGCCATTGTGACACACGATGCGGCCTCGATAGATGTCACAGGGGAAAAGGCTGCGTCGAACCGACTATTATTTTTGTACGACAAAACAAAATTGATTGTTCGACGTCGCGACTACATTTTATACGGGTAGTTTAATTTAAATACGGTTTATTCTGATAAAATTACGGCTACTTTAAACAATTGGAAATTAAACTACTTAATGAACTTTTCATTAAGTCTGCTATGATTCTTTTATCTAAAAGAAAATTATGTAGGTAATTGTATCAATTTATCATCAAATAATATGTCCTCCCGCTCTGGGTTTTTTATCGTGGTAAAATCATCAAATGAGTCCTCCTAACCCATCTGTCAAATCCACGGTGGTCCTTCAATAGCCCTTTACGTTCCAGGGTCACGGTTAACTGATGAGAAGTCAGACTTGATCGACTAACAACCACCCTGTTTCTTCAGTTGCCCTTTGCATCCCAGTACCGCGGTAACCTCCCACGACCCCAGCTGATATTTGGCCCTGTTGGGCCGCATCAGTTTGTTCACAGCTCCTTGAAACGCGCGTGAAACACGACTTCGTCGATTCAGGCGTTGTCCCTTGTAGGACGATGGACGAGATATTACAATGTAAAGAACCTTTTTTTTATCGTGGTAAAATCATCAAATGAGTCCTCCCACCCAGGACAGAGCGGGAAGAACTTGTTCTTTCAATAGCCCTTTACGTTCCAGGGTCACGGTAATTTGATAAGTCCCGCGACCCCGGCAGGCCTGGGCCCTCTCAGGGGGGTCCCGTCATCATGCTGACACTCTTTGAAGCGAGCGTGGAAAACAACGCCCCGTCGACCCGGGCATGGTCCATGGTAGGACAACGAGTCGCCCGTTACTCGCCGCCTGCATGCTCGCGCATATAAAGAACCTTAGGTACGAGTATCTTTGTTGTAATTATCCTTCGCATTACTTCTAGACACTAGATTATCTTAGTTGTTAAATAAAATCAGACCCACAAACAAATCAACTTGATAACAGTCAAACAAATGAATGAAAATTAATGTTAGTGGAAAATTGAACATAAAGCTTTATTAGTTAAATAATTGAATTACATTCAATTATTTGAATACTTAACTTTATTTTACATATTAATACTAATATAAATACTACAATACTAAAATTATATACAAACTATAAATACGCGCAGTAGTATGTACAAAACAAAAAAAAAAAAAACATTCAAAGGGCGTCAAAAAATACGTCCACATCACTGTCAACGGGAACAGTGCCCAGAACGCTGGCAGCATTGCCACGTTGTATGGCAATGCTGATTCGTTGGCCTAGGAATAGGCCAGCCCTCTGGTCACCTGAAGAGTCGACTAATCGCCTGGCGATTTCCTTAAAAACGTTGTGGGCACTCGCACCCCATGGCCCCAGAGTTTCAACCCCAAACGGCTCAAACACATAGCTACTAGCTAAGCCAATGTATTTGCGCCGTTTGGAGTTTTCAGCACACGCAGCAGCAGCGCCAGCACAACACGCTGAACTAGGAAGATGGGATGGCGCAAGGGTGTCGACACATGTTGCATCCCACACCAAAGGCCTACCTAGCTTCCATGGCATTATGGACATACCGTCTGGTCTCTTCCCATCGTCGCGTACCAAGCCACTGGGTTCTAAGACGGCTGGCACCCCGGCGGTGACAAGAGCACGACGGATTATGTCATTCAAGCTAGCGTGACGTGCTAACCGACCTGCACTCCTGCTGCAGGAAAGGCCATGGTGCCCGAGGCAGTCGACTACTTCACCACATTGACAGCGGTGTGGAGCACCACAAGGAGCGCCCAAACGTAGGCAAGTAGCGACCCGGAAGGTTGTATCACCCAGCATAGTTCCTATGTTGGGTGAAGGTAGCGCCTGAAGCCAAAGGCCCGATTCCCACTCACCCACAGCCAGCAGGCGGGCACGCTCCGCAGTGTTGGTGGACGTATTAAGGAGATTATTCCGTACCAACCTGCAGAGCGGCTCATCCCACTGTCTCTGGGAAAACGGGTTCACGGGCCGATCCGTATGTGGGCAAGCCACTTTCCAGGCGTCCTCGGCATCAGTCAAACACGGCACTTCAGGGTCAACCAGGGAGGAAGATAAAATTTTCCTGGTCAGTCTTTCAGTGCTGTGGACAGAGGACAAGAACGCCGGTAAACTAACACTGGAAATTTTGCGGCCACCGAGCCCACCAAAACGAATTGGAAGGGTGGCTTGAAGCCACGCTCGGTCATCCAAGGCCACATTAAGAATGGATGTTAATGTATTACGAATAATTTTGTCAATTTTGTCCAAGAGTTGTGGTTGTTTAAAAAGAGGTGATGAACGAAGAAAATACATGAAATTTGGACCAAAACAACAATATCTTAAAAGGGTGAAAGCCGAATGTAAACTAATTTGGGAGAGTCTTTCCGAAATATCATTAAAATGTGAATTAATGTAAGGTAGGCACGCATTTCGCTCTCTCTTTGCTTCTTCACCGTTTAGATAATATGAAATCATTTTTCTGACGGCTTGTACTTTCTTTAATATAACCAGCATATTATAATGTTCTAAAACTCAGAGTGGGAAATACGAGTATCTCGTGGGCCCAGTAGGCCAGGTATGAATATCAAAAATATATTCTATTTTTGTTCAAGGATATTTTTGTTGATGCTTTACCATTCTGTTCGACGATAGGTAAGACGAACGTAAGACGACTGTCTAGGTTCGAACCCACAAACTACAACTCATGGTCAGGTCACGTGTGTTCAGGACAGTTGCCTCTGCGACACGATACTCCTTAAATCCTCTACCGCTGAACATTAATAAATCTATCTCAGTTGCTATCTTGATCTCGATCTTGGTTGTAACCAATCAAAGACCGTATTTGACTAACTATGTCTTGAAGATGTCCAACCATAAATAGAAGAACGGGGTTTGGATCGAGATAGAATATTAATTTCGGCCGTAAGATAACGACCATTTATATCTAGACGCCTCATGCACGATCTGACTAACGAAATTTTTCTGCCAAGTCGGTGAGGTACGACGTAAGCGAGGGGGACGGGGTACTGCGTTCTGATTGGCTAACTCAAGGTCGGTGCGACGAAGGGACTCACAGGAGTGGTCGAAACTAATACGAACTTAAGACTTTTTTGCCTAATGTGTTGACAGACATCGGTCGCCTGTGATTAGGAGTCTAGATATAAATGGTCGTTGCCGTAAGATAACCACGTAGGTATATAAAAAATAAGATTTTCTGATAATCAATTCCTTATGTAAAAAACAGATCCAATATCTATTTATAAAAGCTCACTCATGCTTTAAAGGTTCGTGTTTCCACTTGACTAAATATAGATGAGAGATCCGAATTTAGTCTTTAGAAATTATACATAATTGAACTTATTGGGGACGGGCGTAGGAAGTAAGTTGATAATTCATTTACTTCCATAAAATGCCGGCACGGTTCGGTTCCTGTGGCTACTACGTGGTTTATTTACTTCATTATTCCGGGAAGAATGTATGTACAGGTAAATAATCGACTATTTCAGCTTCGTAGATTCCATCTCTGTCACGCTCTTTCTGTTACGTTTTTACATTGATTAAAATCAGCTATCTACTCGTAAGATTCCGATACCTACCTACATATTTTTTTTTAATTATGGCATACGAGGCATTTTTCCTTTGTCGTGGGTCCATGCTCCATCAAACTGAGATACAACTAAATTCTTGATTGATTTTTCTATACACATCATCACCTGCCTAACCTTTTCCCAACTATATTGGGGTCGGCTTCCAGTCGAACCAGATGCAGCTGAATATTATTATTTTACATGGAACGACTGCCTATCGGACCTCTACAACTCAGTAACTGGGTAATACGATACCACATGGTAAGACTGGTTGTCAGACTTTTAGACCTTCTTACTAATAGTAATGACACTGTCAAAGATCTACAAATGACAGCCGGGACCAACGGCTTTACGTGCTTTCCAAGCCACGGATTTTTCTATATACATAAATATTATATTAATAATTCTCATCAAAACTTTACCTCATTCATAAAATTAATCCAGACTTTCAATGAAGGCGAAAAAAATGACGAATGAATTAAGATGACCTTTGAAAATAATCCAGAAGTTCAAGATTACCTAGACAGAACTTATTATATCTTTTATTTTTGTTGAATGGATGTTATCTTTAATATTCGAACGGTGAACGAATAAATGTCACAATTAGCATTTTTTTTTCCACAACTATCACACACAACGCCATCTAGTCCCAAGCTAAACAGAGCTTGTGTTATGGGTACTAGACAACTGATAAACATACTTATTTATTTCTAAATACATAAATATTATAGATAAATTACACCCAGTCACAGAACAAATGATCGTGCTCATTACACAAACATTTGTCCTGCATGGGAATCGAACCCACGACCTCCGGCATAGCAGTCAGGGTCACTTACCACTAGACCAACAGGCCAGGCAAGCAGGCAGGATTAGCCTAATTGACTGATATCTTCAAAGTGTACTTAACCTTTGAATATTGATTACAACAAATAGAGAGTATGTATCACTTTACAATCCTATAATTATTCTTAGATAAATACATATCTTCGTTATAGATTTCCTACCAACGCTATTATTGGTCGGTAAGTTCAAGTAAGCGACACAATCCTTGCTCAGTTCGAGAGCCATATAAAATAATGTGGGTCACTTTAGTGCGCATGTCGTAATCGTAACGTTTCGGTCCCATGGTCGTCACATGCTCATCCCCATGACTGATGCACTAACTATAAATTAATCAATTCCAACGCACAAACATAAAACATGTAGTTAAATGTCAGTGGTAAGGAGGGACACTCGGCGATCTCACTCAGCACTGTACAATTGTACATGTATAGGAACCGGTTACACTGCCTGTACATTTCATTACGGCTAGGTAGAGGTACTAACATCATGACGTCATTCTGTGGGATGGGATGCAAAGAACGCAATCACCTAAATTAATCTGCTTTTCCCCAAACCATGTTGACACATACACACAAGAGAAAACCTTTGTAAACAATGTTTTTGTTGAGGTTTGGTTACTCTTGGCTAGTGTGTGTCCCGTATATTACATAAGACTAGTACACACATGTTTAAGAAGAAAACATATCGCTTTGTAGACGTCTCTTTTTTATTTTTCGTCCTTGAACACCTGGGTCCTATACCTTATAGATTAATAACGATACGAATGGATCTTACAAACAAAATGGTATCTAAATAAAATATTGATAGCATTTTTTATGTGCGAGGATATATTTTTATTTGTCAATAGCTAGTGGTGTGTGAAAAGTGAACGTAGAAGAAGCGTGCGAGCGTGCGGTGGACGGATACGCGGCTTGTAGAGACGCGGCGCGCGCGTGCCGCTTAATGACGTCATAGATCCGCGCTGCAGGGGAGTAACGTTCGCAGTGTTCGCACCCCGGCTTTTTACGATTCCAACTTCACCTTTTATGTCACAATACGACTTTTATAGCTTTTATGAAATTCTTTATACGATTAAGCTGTGACCCCACTATGAAGAGCGCACCATACTCGCCTATTAAGTTTTTTGTAAATATAAATGGTCTAATTAGTCACACGCAGTGCATTAATTGGTATGATAATTTTAATGTGTTACGATATGCGTTAGAATACCACATTTGGACAAATTGACATCATCAATTTACACTAAAACTTTACCCTCACTGTCTCTCCCTAAACATACATTATATGTGTTTATGTTCCTAACTAAATATCGCTATCGCATTACTGACTCTAAATATTTAGTTTAGCCTTATTTTTCACTAGCTAAACGTTGGCTTGACATTTTATTAGTTGTTCTTAAAACAGTTTTGCGCACCAGACCGCAATTCAGTCTGACTGGACGAGTCTAATCATAAAGTTGATGACATAATGATGATATAAAAACTTTATAGGCAGACCATGCTTCCAGAGTTTTGTATGAAAGATAGTAAAACCTATTTATATGCTCTTAGTGGTTTTTATCAACCTGCTAGTTTTTGTTTGAAAATATAAAAGTTGCCACTCAGAGTGCACCTAATTGGTTGGCCTCTATTTTATCTGCCACTTATTATTTCGCTGTTCGTTTTTTATTCACTTAAGTAAAGTTTGAGTAGTAAATCTTAAGTCGCATTAACATGATTCGTGTGATAAAAAAGTTTGTGAGTTTCCATGCATTCTTTGTACTTACAACAGACAAAGATTTCTATTAAAATGATGAGTAATTATTAAACAAATCCTTACCGTTTAAATAAACCACATACTAAAACATAACAGTGCATAATCGTTCGTCTCCAATTACCTAAGGATAATCTTAGTTTTAACTTTCCGCCGTACCTAATCCACCAAAATCCGTCGGCGCAAGTAATTTTGTCCTTAATTGCTCCACACCAAGTTAGGAGAGTATCTTCCTCTCGTAAGATTCCGTTTTTCCCTCACCTTGGGAGAGGGCGTGTAATAAAAAATCGCTCGTTTGTACGTGATGAATGATACCGTCGCTAGCGGCCACGTAATTGGGTGTCGAAGTCTAGGGCTAAAAGCATACACGTGTCGATCGACCGCCATCTGATAGGCCATTGTCTGTGCTTTATCTGGGTACAGAGTGTACACAATAAATCGTCCGTGTACCATTGTGTTGGGCTAAGTGATGTACACAGTCGCGATCGAGGTGTGTGAAATATCGCCCCGGAATGTTATTAGAACGCCCGTATACTGAATCGATCCATGGAATTTTCTGTTTAGAAAAGGAAGTGTTTGCGAGCCGCATATCCAAGTTTGGTAAGAGATAGAAGCCGCCTCTTTGTAGTTTTTGTAAGCATTCACAGAAAGGAATCATTCTAATCGAAAGAATCACATTGTGTTTGTGTGGTTATTCTCGCAAACGCTTCTTTTAAAATCAAATACTTGTAAACGTTAACAAGGAATTTCAGCTTTTAAGTGGATGTGCGTTTGATAAAGATTACGATTATTCTTACATTCCCAATTCCCAATTAAGCAAAATTATAAGCACACATTATTTTTCATTAGTCATACGTGTCCTTATTAGAGGCACTGGCTAAGAATAATTTATTAGCGTCAAACATAATGAAATATGAACAGCCAATATGAAATAGAAATAGCATCTGAGTTAGTCCAGCCGGCGGTTATTTCGGCCATTCAAACGATTTCCTCTCGCATGGACAGAATTCACTGAAGTATTTATGTGAGTAGCCGGCACCTCGCAATTATAACTTACATCACCCAATCAATGTACGTCAATCGTAGCTAACTTTAGCACTTCATTACATTTAGGTACTTTTATGATCATGTTATTCAATACAAGTGCCTATTTCACTTAGTTGGTAACTCATTACTGTATTCACTAACGAGAACGTGCCACATTAGAATTCCTACTAACATGAAATATGTACGTGTTTCACTGTAATTTTATAAACTTATACATTTTCTAGTATTAATAGGTGCAACGCAATAATGATTCCAAGAATTGTGTTGCTATGGTATATTATAAACTAGCTTTTTCCCTCGGCTTTGTCCCCTATTCCCCTTTTATCTCCTTCCTTCTTCTTCTCTCTCTTTTCAAGTATTATGCAAAGATGTAGTCTAGTAGCGTTGCAGAATGCCGATCCTGCAGACGCTTGTAGATTAAATGTTTTTTTTTATCAAAAGTAATCAGTCGGTTCAAAGATTTAGGCGGGAAATATAATCAAACAAACAAATAAAAAACTCACTTTCGCGGTTCATATTATTAAATTACTATAAGCATGGACGCGGACACAGGACGGCGCGTGGCGTTGCCGTGGCGGGCGTGAGACGTGGGTGAGCGTTGCTTAGAAACGCCGCGCCTCCTCCCTGCTGTATACTATTGTCCGCCTCTTCTTATTTCTCTCCTTTTTACGCTCCATGATAATGGGAATTTTTGAAATTGCAACAATACACATACGGACTCGCAGCAATGGCGGCTGGAAATTTTTGCTCTTATTCATTTCTATTTAGTGAGGACCGAGGATATGGAGTTTATTTCAGTCTTATATCAGAGTTATTATCGTTTTTGTTGTGTTGTCTGCAGCAGTCGTCGTTAGAAGCTTTGAAGTACAAGTATTCAGACACTAACTAGTCTTAATTGAAACTGCGATATTTACTGCCTCTAGTTTCTAGAGGAATTTCAAAATATTTGCGCTAAATGAAAGTTTGAGAGATATATTACCTTACCTACCTTTAATTTCCAAGAAAACAGTAAACTTGTGGAACACTCTCAATAAATGTAGATGAATAGGTAATTTCCATGCAAGGCTATGCCCGTGACCACCGGCGCTGCGACGCTCATTTTCCATAACTAATTTTATTGCATCAATAAATCAACTAACTCTACTTGAGTTAATTTATTATATTGAATTAGGAATTAATTTATGGCTGTATAATGAATAGAAATTTTCGAATAATAAATATCGATCAGTCAATAGTACCTACCTAGTGACCACCTGTCAGTGAACAACTGAACAGTGTGCGCCGCCCGGCACAGGCGCGCTGCTATGCCGCGGAAACGGAAGCGCACGCGCCGATCGGGTCGCCGCACATCTGGCCTTTAAAACCTGCACATCCTCAATAAACCTTATAAGTGTTAAAATAAATTATTGTTCGCACCTCGATTATCCAATAACTTATTTAATGCACACACGTGTGGCAACATTTGGTAATTAATTAGAGCACATTGTGTAACGTCATATTAATTAGTAATTGTGCACCACTGAACGTTTCCATAGCTCTGGCAATAAATATGACCTGTCATCATTATCGTTTTATTTACAAATACAAAATATGTACGGCTGGCTCAAAATTTAATAATTATAAATAAATTCAGAGACACACAGTTAAATATCATCGTCGTATTAAAATATCATTATAATGTCTTGCTAAAAATACTAAGACTAATTGAAATGTCGAAGTATTTTAATTGCATTTACCATATCTATAATATACTAATACATTTATCAATTTTATTACTTTTCTGAACTGATAACGAATGTATAGCGATTCAATTTCCATTACCAAAAGCAACCCTGAAACTGAAATAATTACTCGCATATAATGACGTCAGAAAAAGCAAACCTTTTCATTGTGAATAATGATCCTGTGTTTATTACGTTTTCAATTCGTATGATTTGAGGGTATTATACAAAAGCTCTACATTCGGAATACTTCGGCTAAGCTCGGGAAATCTCGGTAGGTATTTTTGTTAGCATAATACGTCTTCATGACGCCGCCGTCGAACGTTCAACCAAGTGTAACAAGACTCGTAGGTACTTTGTCTTCATCCTGAAGTTGCAATTCATTTTTATTCATACATCACATTCGTACTACGAATCCGTACCGAAATGATACATCCTTGTTTGTTTTTTCATTAATTCCGAGGATTCTCTTTCCATTGTAATTAATAAAATAAACGATGGTTAACTTTTCTCATTAAGTCTGTTATAATTAGCTTCTGTGAAACTATAATATCTGGGTTCAATTTAAACTTGTTTGACAGCTCGTTGGTTTCGCAGCTGAGTTTCTCGAAGTACATAACATAAATATTCAGAATTTGTAGATGTCCTTCTAATCTCTCGGAAATTTGGGATACGTAGATAATGAAGTCGGTTAAAAGTCACGTGTCACTATATTCATACTCACTAATTTCCAAGACTATACCCACTACTTTAAATTTGTGGATGTGAATTTCAGATAGAAACAACCACACAATTTTCTTTTTTTTTTCTCACTTTTTTTTTTGCTACTTTTAGTTTGGCCTTAAGTAGTTGCTACAAATGCTGAAATTTTTCAATGCTCTCCTTATTTGTACAGGTCCATTTACCTGAGATTTTGTCACATATAATTAAACTTTGCACAAACAGGTACACTAAAAAATAATAGAAAACAGGTACTTTATTGTAAACCAAAATTATAAAATTAATAAATAACTTCTTATAACATTGTTAATTCTGAAGATACAACGGCGGTCCTATCTACTAGTAATGTCTTCCAGAGCTTCCAAGCTATGTATGGACTAAAAAAATACTAACAGATGTACTAACCTACGAGTACTTTCTATCTACGAACTCTTGAATCAAGGTGCAGTATAGAAAGCTTACAATGGAAGACCGATAAATAGTGTTGCGTTTCCAGATGAAAATAGGCCACCATATCTCTGTCACCTCAATGCATAGGACAGAACTAAGGAGTTTTCGATTTACATGGCAATATCGCCTATAGCCCTTAGGATCGATAGCCTTTACGAAAATTAATATAAAACAGTTTTGGTCAATTTTTAGGCAAAGGCTTCTACTTTTTGAAAGGGAAATAAAAACAAAAAAAAACAACCGAACTTGGAAATCTCACTAGAATCACATACATATTTGAAGATTCATGTACTAAGACAATGCTAGTATCAAATGAGTTAGGTAATAGGCAAGAATTAAACAAAAACTAAAATTTGATATGCCCTAGGGTAAATTAGGAACAATTACAAACATGTATCGGTAAACCTCTTCACATCATCAACTATAATTATTGTTTAGCCCACTAAATCCTAGCGTTTCCTTGAACGCGAGAGGGAGAGGACAGCGTCCTCCCTCCGCCCCAGCCGCAGTGGTAGACACCCGTGGCGACAGACGTTGCGGGAAGTTCTCCGGCCACCGTAGGCGCGGGCATGCGGGCGGCGAGTAATAGGCAACTCGCCGCCCGACCATGGACCATGCCCGGGTCGAGGGCGCGTTGTGTTCCAAGATGACGGGGCCCCTCTCTAGAGGGCCAAAGCCTGCCGGGGTCGCGGGACTTATTCCATTACCGTGGCCCTGGAACGTAAAGGGCTATTGAAGGACACCGTGGATTTTAGTCAGTACAAGTCTGACAGTCCCTCCCGCCCTGCCCTGGGTGGGAGGACTCATATGATGATTTTACCAAGCTAAAAAAAGCGTTTCATTGAAACATAAATAAAAAAATAAAACAACAACAAGCCAAGATCACATAGGTAACATTCAGTACCTCGACGACATTGTGTTGTATGCAAAGGGTGCTACCAGACTGTTCACAATGCTCGCCGCGTCCAAACGTACAACTTCGAAAATCGACTTTCAATGGAACTTTTCCACGTCACATTTACATTTATACAAACAAAGTCTTGAAATAGGTAAGCGTATAATGACATTCATTACAGTTTGTTGGAACAGTACTGGGAAAAGGGGAATGTATTAGTTTGAGGGTTAATAAACTTAGCTTGGTAATGTTTCTACTTGGTAAATTATTTTGTATTCCGGAAAAGGTTAAAGCCCATTTTCTCTTACCGTAGAACTTTGTCTCATAAAAATATTCATGAAAGCAAAATTAGAAGGGATAATTAGTCTAAAACCAACGTGTACTACAGATAAATATAAGATACATTAAAGATTACAAAGATCCATCTCAAATTATACTTAAAGAAAGATGTCTTAGGAAGAATCCAACAAAATTAAAAAGATAGGGCATAAATATTTATACCTAAGAGAAAGCCTGAACCCGATTAACCCACAAATCTCATACGCTACAAATGAAACGTTCATCACAAAACTAATGTGCTCAAATTTTTAGTCTATCTTAGTTTTCTTAGCGACTAAAAAAATTATCATAATGAATCCTTTGAAGGATTATATTCCTTCAAAGGATTCATTATGATTATTTTTTTACCCCAAATGTGTATAATTTTAGTAATTTTATATTAGTTTAAGAGGCTTATTAGATTTTGGATCAAATTGTTTCAAATATTCGATACCTCTCAGTTTTAATACATAATTTTGTCATTACTAAGAATCAAAGTCAAATATGTTATTAAGTTCATAAACTCAATCATTTTTACTGAAGTTTTTTAAAACTTCAGCTTGAATGAGTTTTGCTCTGTAAATACACTTAGGTATTATCTGAAAACCAACTGTACTTTTCTACGCTTTCTTGTATTTTTATCACAACTAGACTTTCAAGCCAATTTATAAATTCAGAGAGACTTAATTTATCTTAAAGTTATTTGAAATTATATTTACATTTGGTATTAGTATGGCAGTAAATTAATATTTTTAATCATAATCAATTCAAGAAATATAAACTAACTTTCTAGCAAGATTATTTACCTTAAACATCGGATCATTTGAAACTCCTTCAATCTGATATATATGTACGTAAAAAATCAACTTACAGAAACAATAATCAATTATTATTATTAATCAAATGAAATAATAATATCAATCACAATAGTTTTTCCATTCAAAGTGAAGGTAAACTGAAGCGCGCTAGAGTTCAGTGCCCTCGTCATCAATGCAAAGGTTGCATTAAACTTTTTCCATTGTCTCCATTGATGGATTTGCATCAGAAAATTGCCGGGATTTTTTTCTTAATAACTTCCAAGGAGCTAATAAATATTTTCTTATGAATAAATATGGAATATTGTGCGAGAACGTTCATTATCTTGGATAAAGAAGGAAGAACTTGTAACAGTCTGTTTCTTATTAATTTTTACGTTGAAGCTTGGAGATTCTTGATTCTTGTATCAACGAATTCTAATTCTCTGTCATTTTTCTTAAAATTATTGCATCTATTCCATCATGCCGCGAGAGGGAGAGGACAGCGTCCTCCCTCCAGCCCAGCCGCAGTGGTAGACGCCCACCACGACGACGGAAGTCACAAGACGATCTCTGGCCACCGTAGGCGCGGGCATGCGGGCGGCGAGTAATGGGCGACTCGCTGTCCGACCATGGATCATGCCCGAGTCGACGGCGCGTTGTGCTCCACGCGCGCCTTAAAGAGTGTCAGCATGATGACGGGGCCCCCCTCTAGAGGGCCAAAGCCTACCGGGGTCGCGGGACTTATCTCATTAGCATTACCGTGACCCCGGAACATAACCTATTGAAGGACACCGTGGAGTTTTAACCGACTTCAAAAAAAAAAGTAGGTTCTCAGTTCGACCTGTATGTATGTATGTATGTTTGTCCACGATTATCTCGCGTTTGGCTGAACCGATTTTCATGCGGTTTTCAGGAAAGTGTTCATTACATTCTGGAGAAGGTTTTAGTATATAACACTAGTGGATATCCTGTGACGTTGCCCGCGTGGATCCGTTTTTGCTTACTTGGATTGTAGATTTTCAGTGACCATTGCATGTTTGTTCGCAATTATCTCGCGTTCGGCTGAACCGATTTTGATGCGGTTTTCAGCAAAGTATTTGTTACATTCTGGGAAAGGTTTTAGTATATAACAATAATAGATATCTCGTGAAGTTGCCCGCATAGATCCGTTTTTGTTGCTTACTAGGATTGTAGATTTTCAAAGACGCCGATTATTATGAAGATTTTTATTGAATATTAAACTAAAAAGGGTAAAATAAAAAACTTTTTTAAAAAAAGGGAACCGACTTCAAAACCAAACACAAAAAAAGTGTAAAATAACTTTTCTTTCGGAAGTCGGTGGCCATAATCAATGAAATAAAAAACAAAGCCACCGACTTCCGAAAGAAAAGTTATTTTACACTTTTTTTGTGTTTGGTTTTGAAGTCGGTTCCCTTTTTTTAAAAAAGTTTTTTAGTCAATACAAATCTGACAGTATGGGTGGGAGTCCTCCCACCAAAAAATGAGGACTCATTTGATGATTTTACCACGCTAAAAAAAATCTATTCCATCATATACGAGTATCTTAGTCTGGTATCAAAAGTTATATAACATAGTTGAATATTTAAATATGCATAAAGGACCATGGTAGGCGGACCCATGAGCACACCTAGTCCAATTAAGTATCATTGTCAAAAGTAATTTGTGGGCATTTGCATACTACCACCCGTCTATCATACATTATTTCGGAAATAACTATTCCGGAAATAATGTTTATAGATGTACAGCTACGTATGAATTGAGCAATAGCATATCATTAGATTCAGTGTTATGAGTTGTATTCACTTCAGTCATGATTGTATCCTATCGATTGTAAGACATACTTGCAAGTATTAAATTGTCTTAAAATAGTTCAGAAGATCCAGAAATGGATCTGCGTTTCTATAACGGCCACTTTAAGCAATATTACTAATGATTCGCTTCGTATTTCCAGCGACGTCATTAGCTATTCATTACCGAAGTGAATCGTTACGAATATTGCTAAGTGGCCATTGTAGACCCGACTTGACCGGATGAACTAATAATAAGTAGACCAACAAGGTTTTCTCGTGTGAGCTCGTGATTTGTACCCTATAACATGTTTCTTCCTGTGCTGAGTTTCCGGTTAAACGGCAAATTCGGCGCGTGCGAGCGACCAACCTGACCGATTCGATTTGCTCTAACGCGATAGTCACACATTCAGCTCCCGCCGGACCGTGTAAGTGCTCCATTCACTACGGCGACCATTATTAATACATCCCCTCCCTACTCGTCTCCTCTCGAGGCCCTCATTGTGCGCCGTTGCGAGTTAATCCTCCGTCCGGCAAAGATCGCCGATCGAATGCGACCGACCCAGCTTTGTGAAACGTAATAGGGTCCTACGGTTAAATGCCGCGTGTAATTTTTGGTTTGCGATTGTAATTATCTATTGAATCGCAGTACTTCGAGGGAAGAGTTCAATTATCGCGCGACGCTCCGCCGGACTGATTGATTGGTTTTGGCCCTGTTTGTATCTGTCAGTCTGATAGACGCAGCGCACCACTACGATCTACACTGAATTAGTGAAGCGGCGCGTGCTCACCGCGTTGTTCTATCAGACGGACAGCACGGTGCAGGTGCGACCTAATCACGTTCATGTAATGCTTAAATAGTGCTCTTATTTTATCGCAACTTGTACTAAAACTAAAACTTGTTCCGTAGCCAAATGGTAAAAACAGAACCTTATAGATTCGTCATATCTGTCTGTCCGTCCGTATGTCACAGCCACTTTTTTTCGAAAGTATAAGAGCTATCCTGTTGAAACTTGGTAAGAAGATGTATTAAATGAACCGCATTAGGATTTTCACAGGAAAAAAAACAAATTTTGTCACCAAGTCCATACGTGTGGCGTATCTATGGATAGGTCTTTAAAAATGATATTGAGGTTACTAATATCAGTTTTTTCTTAACTGAACAGTTTGCGCGAGAGACATTTCCAAAGTGATAAAATGTGTGTGTGTGTGTGTGTGTCCTGTAACTTCTAAAATAAGAGAATGATAAATCTTTAAAAAAATATATGATGTACATTACCATGCAAAATTCAATTGAAAATTGGTTTGAACGAGATCAAGTAATTCGTTTTTTTATTTAATACATCATAAATCGTAAACCGCAATTTACCTTTCAAAGTTACAGCCAACTTTTACATCGTTACTTGCTGCTACGGAACCCTTTATGGGCGAGTCCGACTCGCACTTGACCGGTTTTTAGTACCTACCTGTGAAAATTTAAACTGTATATTTTTATGAAATACAGCCTGGTGACAGACGGGCAGACAGACGGACAGCGAAGTCTATGTATTAAGTGCCTTTCTTCATCCCCAAAAACAACATAAATAAAAAGAATGACGCTAACAGCAAAGTTGTAAATTGATCTAAACGGATTCAATTCAAAATAGTTCACAATAGAGATAATACAAAACGGAAACATGTATCGAGAAAAATAGATGAGCTGTGAATCGATTGAGTGCTGTGTAGTATCGAGAGTCACGACGGACGAACGGACACCTCCCAAAGGAGTTGCAGAACCAAGCTCGGCAAAGCAATTTAACCAATTTAATGTCATTCGCGTCTATTGACGGGCTCCCGCGCTCTCAATTTAAAAATAGACGCCATTGTGGTGCCGGCGCGAAAATATTCTGGTATTGGCTGTCAAATATTCTAGCTGTATCAAATTGTACAGGCTTTCATCACTCCGTCGAAATCGCTTTTCTAAGAATATGATTTAAATAGCAGTTAAATAGTCATAACCGGGCGCTGCGACGACATACTTATACCGTAATAAAGTAGCAATACGGCCCCAAGAAGAAATTTAGTATCGGGATTAAGTTATTTTCAGTTATGACATCAAAGTCTCTGTATTTTCAGTTCCATCTTCTGCGCCCACAAAGTATTTAAGACGTAAAAATAATACATTGCTCATTTTGGTAGCAATTTATAAATCCGATAAAATATACTATGTTTTGACTAGTTTATCATTTGTTTTATTTGAAATTGGTGTATTAAAAGCGTATAACCTTAGGTACCTATACCGTGTAGTTCGCTGGGCGTTTTCTTTACGATCTCAGAACACACATCTTGGTATTAAGATATCTGTAGAAAAAATACAGACAGGTAAACACCATGTTTTTATTTATCCTGAACATCAAAAAGTATTCTTGTATTTTAACAAATTTTACTAGTTGTATTAAAAGAAACTGTGAAAAAACTGTCCACTCTTCCATACCTAATGAGTTAAAATACGACGATAAAGTGATTGAAACAGCTGATTTTAAATTTTAATTAACAGGGCCTTTTAGAAACTTATTCTTCTCTACTTCTCTGTAGGTAAGGGTTGAATTATCGCTTAAATTAAATATTTCAGTCGGTCATCGAGATCGCGACTCGGTAACTCGCCACCGTACACCGCACAGCCGTCTTTACCTCGCTCCTCATCAATTATACAAGTGTCTGCGTCCTTTATAAAATATTTACTACTCTTACCTTCGCCCATAAACTAAGGGCACTGATTTACGTGACTATTATTATACTTAATGGTTATTTGATTATTTGAAACCATGAAATATACACAGAATCTGGTCATTTCTACAACGTGATTTAGTTAAGACCCCTAATCTGAAAGTCTCATTAAATGGATCGTAAAATAAACAAACTAAAACCACGATGAATATTTATATTCAGACCAGTTAAAATATTACAATGACAGGCAAACAGACTCGACCCGCATTGGCCATAAAAAAGGATTAAAAGTGACTTTATTTTGTAATGAATGGGAAATCAAAACAACGACTCTGTCAACTTATATTGTAGTTACAAAGGTGAGTTGTCATTCCAGTCAAATTTGTTGCATGAAGACTTAGAAAAGTAAAATATAACCCGGATAACGTCAGTACAATTCAGGACTTTAATCAAGAACATTCACTTCTAGAGCTTCACAAAGCGTATAACTTATTTGGACGAAGACTATTAATATAACTTCTTAGTTCAACTTTTAAATTAAAAGGTCAACCTAACTGGTATACGTATTCAAATGTATTCATCGGTATGCTGACAGAAACCATGCAGTGTTACTCTAAAACACGTCAATTAGTAAACAGGCGTAAACCACAGGCATTCGGTCGAGCAGACGCCGCGCCGCGAGGGTTGCCGCCATCTTGGATCGGGGGTCAAATTAAATTGACATGTGGTTTGTGCAGACATATTGTGCTCGCCTGGAAGCATTGTGTTGACACCCCTAATTATACAGGTCCAACGATATGAGCAGATAAAGCATGGTAATTAACTTCATACCCGCCGTCGATATAATTTGACTCGATTTGAATTATTCTATGAATCGCGCCCCTATTCCATCGCGCCTAAATAATTCGTTGGATACTGCTAACATTTTTGATCGGAACTACCTTCACACAAATATTCAAATTGAATACAAAATCACTCCATATACCACATTTTTTTCCAGCAATTTAATAACTATCCGTGTTTTTTACAGACGAAAAACCTTTTCCAATGTTTAACATGCAAAATAACATTTTCATAAAATACCTTTAATGTTATGCAGCCCGAGGCAACGGCCGTCTAAATTATAAAACGTGGTCCACGGGAAGAGGACGTAATATCGCCAATATCGACGCTGGAAGGGAAATCTTCCCGAAGCATTGTCGTTAAATGATCGCATCTCATCGGCGCGGGCAGACGCGGCGTCAGCGGACCACCGCCTCCTCCGTTTAGCATATCGACTGAGCTCGCCAAATTCACACCGAGACATAATATAGACGTTCAGGGCGCCCCGTGTTAAAGCCATTATTGAACCCTAATACTATTTTAAAAAATGGCCATCCTAAAACTGAACGCCTTCCGAGGAAAGCTGTTCGCGAACAGACACTTAATAGGATTGGATGAAGATGGCGGAGTAATAAAGCGTGTTCAGTAATGTATTTATAGAAGATGTGCCGGCATCGCCTCGTTGCACGGATCGCCTTCAATTTACTGTTCGAGATTACGATTAGCTTTCGATCGAGCTTTATAATAAAGTTGCCGGCGGGGCACACCACCCCTCTTACACTACTGCAAAAATATCAATGACTGTTTGTGATTCCCATCGTCACTGCATCAAAACAACTTAGTTTACAACTTTATTAATTACTGTAATGGAATAAATACATCGTGATAATTCAATTAAGCAACTAACAGTCGTAAAAGGGCATTTGGGGAAGTCAGATTACGCAAGTTCCACTCAAGTTGTAGTTCACTAAAGTTGTATTCACGCGGCGTGCACGTGCACGTAAACTTTATATTAGTTTAATATACGTACACGTTTCACCAAAATGGTATTTATGAGGTGAACCCCTAACAACAACTTAGTATTATAGCAATACAATCAATATCAACTACAAATTAATTACTCGTACTTGTATACCAACATAAGGGGTGGATTCATCGGATTTGAGGACATCAGTCGGTATCATTACTGTGATACGAAAATAAACGAATGTAGATAATGGACGGCGGGATCAATACAAAGTAATCGCAAGCGGATCCAATAAGCCCGGCCAAAACAACGGGGGGTCGCATCGGACGGGATCGGAGGCTGCCAGCCGAACATGGGGAAACAATATGGCGGCATGCAAATAGCTCGGCCATTATCGCACCTGGGCAGCGCGAGCCGCCCGACGAGTAAACAAGATTACGGGAATTGAATGGCTAATTAGGGGAAAAGAAGCGAGCCCAGCGAGCCTAGCGAGCACGCTGAGTTATCGCACCTCGTTTCTGCCATATTTCACGACGCTTAACTCGCCTTTATTGTTTGGCCGCCTCTTGTTTAGCTAAAGAGCCTTGTTAGCTTATCTCTTGAAGCCTAGGTAGACTGCATTAACTGCCGTCACAGCCAGAAGCGAAGATTTACTACGCTACAAAGCTTCTAACACCGCTAAATAATAAGTGACGCGCTTGCTAAGCCGTTAACGGTACCAGAGTTCGTGGAAATAAAACCTCTCGACTATGATACACAAATTGATGATACGCAGTCGTTACTCAAAATTTAATTGATACGTTAATTAATTGTATTATACGGTGAGTACGTATTTATATGACCCACATCACAGATAAAAGCATTAACAAGGTAAACGTGATGACAACCAAGTTACGCCGCAATATTGCTTGTCGATAGAGGACCGCAGAGCGGCGCGGCACTCCGCATCACACAAGAAAGCACTTTATCATTATTCAATTAATTAATTAGTGACTTTTATAGATAATAAAGTGAGTGTATTTACGAGTCAGCTTCGTTAATTTTATGTTATCTGTTTAATTGTATGAGCCTCCGGCGACGACGGCTTCGCATTATCGGTGTATCATCCGGGCCTTTATGTTCCTGTTATGCTATGATATGTCGATCAAACTTAATATGGACATCGTAAATTTTTCAATAATATTAATAGATTTTTTTTATCTAATGCATCCTATTAATTTTATTGAACCCACCTTGAAACATATTTTAACTCAGGTCAGTGCCATGAACTGTTAGAAGATGATGTTATATTTATATACTCAGCTTATATTTCTACTGTTCATATTGTATCGTGCGAATACAACATCGTAAATGTCAGCCTAGAACGACAGATATACATGTCGATTTTGCAACACAACAAGCAAAAAGAGATGTCTCTGCCATCATTTGTCACAGCTGTAAATCTTATATCATCCGCGCATAATGCGAAAGCATAAACAATTTTATTTACATTTGCAAATCGTAGGTAAGCGCAGATACGATATTGTTGATGTTATTCTTACACAAATCTCAATAAAATAAACAAGGAAACAGACACAGAAAACAGTGAACAAAATGTTTGACCCTAACGTAATGACCGGTCTGCCTGGCATGTCACTCTGACTTTCATTTACGGACTCGATATGATTTAGAGAGGTTCCTCCGCTACGAGCGACGACTTTAAACGTAATTTAATTACATATTTTAAAGCTTGTCTGAGCCCACACAGAACCTAGTCACTACAAGATTAATGAATCCAAACGATACAGATACATGACTTATTCTGTACAAGCGGCCATATTTAATGCCCACGTTTTCATGATTGCAGTCATTTAGAACGTTGCGTCGACGTCCTCGCTAAATGCTTTCGCTGTCATCCAGACGTTTATCCTCCACTCAATTTCAATTAGATAATATTATTAATGAAAGATATTTATTTCTTTCTGTCGTTTCTTCTGCACAAATTCTTCATTAATTTGTGAAAAGCTTTTAGTGACCCAAGATCCCGAAAGCCAAACACTTTGTCTAGGAGAAGCCAGAAAGTTCCATAATTTCTTTGCCGAGATAAGAGGCGAAAGTTCACGCAGGAGCGGAGATTTATGACATCACCGTCGTTCCTTTCACTAAATAATAAAAGGCCCGCTGTAAAACGCGGTGGAGGCATAAAAGTTTTACGTCCATACAACCCGTTGGTGTACGTAAACGGAGCATGTAGGGCGCGTCGTGTTAGGACGTCAAATCTCCATAAAGAGTAATCAGTGTCGGCACAATAGTCCGTTGGCTCATAAATTGTAACGCCAACGTACGTTCATTTTGTCTAGATCCTCGTCGAGCATAATTTGAGCTCGGCCCGTCCCCGAGACCAAAAATTATGAATATAATTCGGCATAAACAATATATATAATAGAGACTTGTTGCTCTGCGTGGCCGTGCTACTTGAGCGTCGTCGTCGCGTCGCGGTTGCGTGTGGCTGATTCCACAACGTGACGTTATGACACCAACATCTGGCCTGCTGTGCGACTAAGGAATTACTATTGCTACATGTAGCCTGTCGTGTAACAAGGATAGCTTTATTATGTATAACAATAAATTAGTTAATAAATAAATAGGATTTAATATTGAAAATCCTCGTCGATCTTAGAGTAATTAGAAAACAGTTTCTCATCCTGCGCAGATTGCGAAAGTGGAATGAAAATGGCACTTAGCTGAATAAGGTCAAGGACGTGACCCCGAATGGCGGCCTTTGTTTGTCTACCTACTAGAATTTCGTTAATAGGCAATGAGAGAATTTCAGAAGCAAAAACTAAAACCAAACTTTGAAATTAAACATTTCTTTTGGCTTTGAATGATTTTAGAATTAGGTAAAATATTTGATTAAGATTCAGCACAAACACACCTCAAAATATTAAAAGGATAACACCACATTTTTATTGACCTTAACAAATACAATAAAACAAAAGAAAAAGGAAATCTAACAAAAGAATTAACAAATTCACTGTCTATTCTACGGTACTCGCTATGATTTCTATGAAAAATTGAAAATAAAAAAGAAAACATTTTTTCACAAACGAAACCACTGTAGATCGTCCATTGTTTTATTTCGTTCAAAAATTGTAAGTTATAGTGTAGGAGATATGAACTTGATACACGAGCATTTTATTCTGTCTATGAATTTAAAAGCGTTGAAGGATTTACTGTGTTTACTTTACAAGTATGGAACAACTTGTTCCGTTGTAAACAGATTTAAAAATTGTAAACAAAATCTAAAAATAGGAAGCCATGATTTATAACGGTTAAAAAGCATGTGATAATAGACACTAAAAGAAAATTAAAAATTTCAACTCTCTTCTACCGTGCAGCTATAAAAAACTGGATACATTTTTTTCATGTTCTTTGAGTATTTTTATTTCTATTGTAATCAGAGTATACTTTGCCGCTTTATTACGTCATACTTTTGTAATTCAATAGCCGCTGAATATACAAAGATTAGCGGCTTTTCATTGTGTATCGTTTTTAAATCCCATCGCATGTGTGTGATTTAACAAAATGTAAAAATCCAGCATTTTTGTCCGAAACTTCACAATGAGTGTACCTACAATGAACATGGTGTTTTGCTTTTAAAGTCATTAAACGGACTCCATGTTTATGTTTCCGTGTTTTATCTGACGATCGGTCGCGTTCTTGATGCTTGTAAGACTACCAGATTATAGTTAAACATGTGATTGTAACCCGATATGACACGCGAGAGCACGGCGCGCCGTGACGGCCTGACGAACGTGTCGTAATTCAATAAACCGCTCTACACCAACTAATGGAGGGTACACCTTCAGAAACAAACGCTTTCAAAAGCTCTGTCCTGTTCCTATATGCGTTACAACCGGTATTGGTTAGTAATTTGATTTAACTTTCCACATGATTCGTTATCATCTTTTTACTGAAAGTCTTCAAATAAAATACCATAGGCAGCTTATCTCGAAAAAAATATTTATTTAACTTTTCCAATAAATCAAAGTTGGTTCACTTAATTTCTCGTAGCACCGCGTAGCATTACGTAGCACTGCGTAGCTCGCGTAGCCCCGCGTAGCTTCGCGTAGCCACGCCTAAGTTTGCATAAGCGAAAGTAGCTTTGCGTCATATAATGTTGCTTGACATGGCTTTCTATGTTACAAGCCATCCCGTTATAACTAAATAAAATTTTGGTTAAATGGACACAACATGAAATTTACACGAGCTGAGTCGGGAATCATAAATACTTTTTTTTTTAAGAAAAATTTGACTCCGTCCTTCTGGAGTATAGGTTCCAGCGGGAATCGTAAAAACTTATTTTTAATATGACTCCTTCTGGAGTATAGGTTCCAGTCCTGCTAAAAAAAGCAGTGCTTTAAAATGGATTCTGAAATCCTGGCAGCGACCACTATTCAGGTGAACAAAGCAGCAAATGTAGCAAAATATTCCGCTTGAACTGAAAAGGCGTTTTAAACGCTTCGAATTAAGATCACGCACATCCAGCTTCCATACAATGAAGTGACTCGAGACCTACTTTCTGTTGGTAATTACTTTGTAACTTTAAATGCTCTATCTCTCGGCTAGATAGAAAATAGTACTTTGTTCTGATTAACCTTACGTTAAGTCTCCGTTCTCTCTGTTCATCTTAATTAGTCTCAAATTGTTTGAGCTAATTTGATGTTAGCACTAAACACAGACATTTGAGTCTAAGGAGTAATCAATAGCAGTGTACAAGAACTCATATAGGTGGGTAGGTTCTTTAAATTGCTAGACGATCTAGATTGCCTGAGGTTGATAGGCTATTATCTATCTGTAGCCACCATCGCAATCTCGGAGCTCACAGAACTCACGTGTGCCAATAACAACAAACGTGACTTCAATCGGCACCTCCCCGCCTTTCATCTGTCAGTTCCATGAAAAGGAGAACGCGAGAAAGGCACACACGATTACGTAAGCGGATTATTTCAATCCCCAATCATGGTAATGGTGAAACAAAGTTGTGAATAAGCTATTTTTCAATATTATTTCAATATAAGAAGGTTGTCGTCTGTCCATCCGCTGGCACTATCGCGCGATCGGTCCTCGCGGCGCGCCCGTCCGTGCGCCGTGCGGTGACAAACAACATTCGTGCTCGACATTTATGCGACGTCATGGTCCTCAATAGAAATGCTTCGATTTACGTTCCTCTTCTACTTTTTGTCAGACGTCTTTTTTATTCGTTCTGTGGCACAAGCCATTACGTAAAACTGTTATACCTGAAGAATTACTGACGTATTGCATAGGATTGTATGATTGCCACCAGTTACGCTGTGTTGTGGATGTAAACTACAGGCTATTTGCAACACGTCTCTTGCAAAGGAGACAGAGACAATAGAATACTATTTTTCATAAAGCTGTTTGTTGCACGAAGTTGCAACTTATAAATTCATGTGAATGTTGGATGATTTCTGGATTTGTATCTTTGCGCTGTCTACAAGGTAGTGTAGGCTTACCAGATCTACAAGATTACAAACACAACAACTACGTGTACTATGCTACTGTGCTTATGACTAGTCAAAGAGAGATATAACAATCATAAATAATTACAGGCTGATAATAAATAACTGATCACACAGAACCTTCACTCCGAAAATTGATAGATACAGAGTTATTGGGATCAAAGAAAGATCGTCCGATATTCCGTGATTAAGACAATCCAATTCCAAAACTGGAGTACTCGACGTTAGATAGGTACTTTAAGAACGTCGAATTTAAATGTCTTCGGCAAAAATTGAAGGCAATACCAGCTGAGATCAAAGCGATAGCGGCACTTCAACTTTTTTGTGGAATCGATACCTACTCTTCATTTCCTTTTTAATACGGATTCAATATAGCGATAAGGACATCGGGAAATTTTTACAGAAATCAATCTTCGTGTTATTGAGATGTGTTTATTTTGTTTCTGATGAGAAGCAGGTGTCTATGGGCTGGAGTTTACAAGGATCGATAAAGATAAACAATAGTTAGAGAATATTGTAGAGCATAACGAGTGAGCGTCGATCGAGATTGCAGCAAAGACAATGCCTTCACGGTGGCGGGTTGTAGGGGAACCATTTGTATTCGTAATGGTAGATCGAATTTCGTATTTGTTCGTGGGGTCGTTAGCAGCACCTTCGCGCTTGTTTATAAAGAAAACAAAACCCTTTATCCGGCGGGTCGCGGGGTGCGAGGTGCGGGCGGCTTGAAACCTTACTACCTCCGCTAACTATAGCCACCGTATGAATACAGAATAATATTATATTTATCATCTGTGAACACGAACTGCTTGACATCGAACTAGCATAAATATATAATGCTAACCTGTACACTAGAGCAATACGTTATTCTTGTAGTAGAAGTTTAAACAAATCATAACATTAACATATGCTGATAAAACTGCACATGTATTATGCATTGCTGACTTATAAATACGAAATATATATTGAAATCTTACATAAGTCAGAATACTACAGAAAACCTAAAAACATACATAGATAATAAAAGCTAAAGCATATCTCGTCATTATGAATTGAAAATAATTGCGCGTAGCTCCGCAGATTTCATACTTTAGTTATTATAAGAAGGCATATCTCCTCGTATCTTGACTATGTTTTATTCATGTATAACAATTAGTATCAACGAGAACAAGTTACATTAATAATTTATCTTAGATAAATTAATTATATCATAACATTCTGACATAATGAACAAATCTCGTAGCCGTTTTCGTAGCAGTCGTAGCAAATATGATATAATCATAAAAACACACGCCAATCTAGAACCTTTTCACATTTGCTATTCAAAATAAACCGTCAAGTAATTTTAGCTGGTGTAATCATACACGACGAAGCTTACACTACGATGCACACTAACCACCAAGTAACAAGGTATTCGTGTTTTTACGTTGTCTTAGATCGTTGGACAGATATGGCATACCTAAGGCCCAATAGAGCGTGAACTAAAGTCACGCGCCAAGGATTTCGGTACACACGTCTTAAGACTCGGTACGTCGTCATCTCTCCTACGAAGCCTCCTACAGCCTATGATGTAGCACAAGCAAGCCTACCGTAGACCATCGATTGTTTTCACTAACTTAATATAATGTTACTTTGGATATAGGGTCCCGAAATTGAAGGGTGGGTTTATATCAGATACGGGATTTGAGGATTTGTAAAGCCAATTTCAAAAGCCGTTATGTAAGTTTCGAGCGTCAAGGGCAACGTCTGTTTACAGATTGTTCAAAGAAAATAAAAGATTTGTTATGTAACGGTTCAGACAATGATATTTTTTTCTGTTTTCGTGTATATTTATTTTGTTTTGATGTGTCAGAATCGGTCCAACGTGGAACGTCACAAGCTGTGCATATGCGGTGTCAAGATCACGTCGGCGTAGCGTCGCGCCGCCGCGGGTGACACGCGCACCCTGCCGCCCCCCGCACACCCCCACACCCCCGCTATCGTCCTCCTGTTACCCTCAACCCTCGCACCACGCATGCTCCAATTATAATCTGTTTAGGGATGTCTATTGTCGATTAAGATTTTTGTTATGCAAATTATTCATGATATTTCATATACCTGTACATCTATCGTCTTCTACCTGCTTCATGAAAAACAACCCTTGTGAAACCTAAAAAAATATTATGAATTTTTATTTCTTTCAAACTACAGAAGAAAACGACAGGGGTCTCATAGAGTAACCTCGAGCTTTCACGTATCTATCGTACAAACTGACAGGGTTAAGCACGATATCCACCCGTAGCGGATAACTCGATAGCTCGACATGGGATAGGGCGGCATTATCCGTCGGCGATGGATGCGCGCGCAGCGGCGTCGCGCGGAGGGCATCACATCGCCTGCGGAGGGCGGCCGTGGCGCGCGCGTTTCGTTGTCTCCCGCGCGATACTCGCCACAACACCTCCGACGTCGGCGAGGTGCGTTGCGAGCCCGATGCGACTGTTGGCGGTCACTGACCGATACGCCGTACATCACAACATGCGCTGACCCGCGCCCCGTGGCGCCGCGATCTCTGTAGGCCCGCGCCTCCGAGCCGCCTCGCCTCCATGCTCCACATGCACCAGGTAGCCCCAGTGTCCCGACCCTCGGTAGCGTGATTCCCAGCAATATTTCCGTAAGCGGCGCAATACACTGGACTACTCGCCTGCTGTCCAACTTTAATTTGTTCTTTATTGTTTTTTGGTGTTTATTGTTTTCCTAAATGTGTTTTCATCGTTTTAAATTCCTGGAATTACAATGTACTTAGTCGGTCGTGTCAGTGAGTTTGTAAGGGTGCCTTTCAACGCAGGCGTGAGTTATTCATGGATTGCCTCTGTTACTTCTACTTGAGCTTTTGGATTGATAAAAATGTGTACGATATCAATCTGTTTATATGGATTTTGTTTTTGATCAGTTATGTAGATAGCAGTTAAGAATATCATAAGATTAAACAAATTAGTAGACACTGATATTTATCTTAATTTCCAGTAGTGGGAATGCATGAAATTAAAACTGGTATTTTTATTCCAAACGCATATTGAAAGATAGATTTATATCTATCACCATGTGACCGAAATCTTGAAAGAGTATTCGGGATACTAGTTGTTCCTTTCTTTGGGTAACTTACGAGTGTCATTATTGGCAAAACCATGTACGCTTGCCAACTGCCGAATTCGCAGAACAACTTGACTGCCAATACAAGTATGTATGTACTAGCAATTCTTGCATACATTGTCTCTCATTTTTACGATCTCAGATTAATGTAAACAGAGACATAATATATTTACTTTCTATATATGTACGGATAGAAAAGAACATAGTATATAATTAATTATTGCGTGACGAAACTTATAATATACATGCAGACATATTTATTGTTACAATAATTACATTTTTCATCACATTATTATAAACATTTGGTATAGTTCTAATGACCAGTTTTCTGTGAAATATTCAGATGAAGTCTTCGTTTGATCATTTATTTTATAAAACATTTTTAAATAGCCCGAATCATCTCTAAGAAATATTTACTTTATACTTTCTTATATGACAACAGTAAGTAAGTAAATATCGTTTTATTCAAAGAACATCTCTGTAAAGCCGAATTACGAGTATTATCTGTATAATATTTACTAATTTCATAATTAATACATAATAATTTTGGCACTATGAATAGTGGAACATTATACTTTAACTGAAAAATATGAATATACGTAGGTATTACGTTTACTATTTGAAAATGAATATTAACGTTATTTTTTAATCACAACGGTAATTAAGTAATTAAATAAAAACATAACCCTCCTTCTGGCGCAGTCGGGTAAAAACAACATAGAGATAAAATTTTACTTAATATCAATTTTTAGTTAACTATCAGTAAAATATTAGCTATTAGATCTAATATCGTATTAATTTTTTATTTAATGAGGCAAATATAAGAGACACAACAAAAACATGCCTGAAGATGAGAAGAAGGTTAAAATTAAATATAGTCTTCCTCATTAGTCGCTTGAAGGCGCTGTCGTAAGATAATACTAAGAAAACTCATAGAAAGTCCTAAAATACCGCTCATTAATTTAACTTAGTTAGATTTTTATGACGCCACATAAATTGTCAGCAAAAACGAAAAGTCATAAAGCTGACTAAAAGTTCTGTCTCAGACAGAAACTTGTTATTTTCACACTTTATGTAGCACTTAAAACGACTAAAGAAAAGGATTAACACTCCGTAAAGCGCGTTACTTCTCTCTGTAATCAAATTTTATTTTAGTTTGCTTTCCAGGACTTTGTCTATAAAAGCTTTCTTACTTATTACAAAAAATGTGATTATTTTTAGTTAAACACCATTATAATTGCACCGTATCTACTACAACCTTACTTAATAGTTTGATGGCACGACATAAGTATAGAGAAGTTCGTCTAAAGACGTGATGTAAAGTCTCACGGTTGCTATTAACGATGTGGAGCCATATGCAAGAACCAGCCAGCGGTGTAGGTATTAACGGCAACTTGAACTCAAGCCCGGACATCAATTAGGTTCGACTTGTTCTCGCAATTATGTGCTCAAACTAAATTGCTGGAAGATTCGTCCGACGCTAATGGTTCTAAGTTTCCATGACACATGACTGTGATAGCACGCCGCGCTCACGTTCCCACGTCAGCGTGCCACGTTTGAAGGAATCTATCACGATTCTGTCGAATCATTGTTCTTTCACACCTCAGTTTCACACATATCTTGGCGTTTGACATATGTCACATGTCAGAATGATACGTCACGCACGGCGTGGAGGCCTAATGTCCTCGGCTAATGCGGCGGTGGCCGACAAGAGGACAATTTCCGGGCCCGCCCCTACCTTCCCGACATTACGTACTAGAAACAATTCCATAACCATTATAATCATTAATGATGCCGCGCTACCATTAAGCCTGCTTACATTGATTTTCTCTTTTTATCATTATTTATTATTATCTGAAAGTCAATATATTATTCTCATCTCCGCTGCAGTCTTTTTTGATTTATTGGCCAACTTGAAGCGTTGTTTGTTTTCATAGTTTCCTAGTAAAATTAATTACTGCGGCTAACAAAATTTACAGCTAACAGTGCTGAAGTAAAGTAAAGCTCAACCTAGCGTACGTCGAGGTCGCTTCAGGTGTCTGGTTCTGGTGTTAAAAACTTTTGGGTTAAACCGCTTTGTTTTTGTTCAATGTCTGAAGGCGACAAAACTCTGTGTGCTGACAGATGCAGGGCTAATGACAAATTAACCGTTAAAAACTCGTGGAAAGGCGGGGAAAAGAGAAAAAACAATGGAGTAAAAAGTAACGAGTCGTGGCTTTTATCTCTCTCTCGTGTTTCGCGAAGACAGCGTTTATTTTGAATGACGGAGTCCACTCGGCAGTCTCGGCACTCGGCGCAGTGGGACGACGTCGCCGGCCGCCGGCCCCACGTGTCCGCGCCGCCACGACCAACTTAAATCAACCGATGTCGGATGTAATCATCGTTTACTGAATCAAAAACCGTTTGATCTCTATTTTAGCCTTGTTGGCATCTACTTCTCGTTATTTGCATTAAAATTCCTGAGGATTATAAAATAAACATAGGTCTTAATGATAGAAATGAACTCCGTTGTCGATAATTATGAGGCAGGATGGAACAGAAAAAAAATACTAAGAATTATAAAAATTAACAGTCTCTAAAATGAAAATAAATATATTGGGTGATAATAAAATTTTAATGAGTATAATATTCCAAAGAATTTGAATGAATAGGTAGACGCGGATACGGTTGATAGTCAACGCATGTAAACAACAGCTATCATCGACATCCAGTAAATGATTCGCTTCGCACGCGAGCGTGGATTGCTCCCACGATAATTACATCAAGTAATGTGTGCAGCAAATCATACACTACGAAATGAGGCATAAAACGTTAGAGCTGAGGCTTGGGAACGAGACGGGCGTGCGTAATTACCCGACGAGAATGTGGCCGAGTCCTGCGGCCGGGACAGCCTCCCGACCGCGTCGCTAAACTACGAATAAAGTGCTCAGTGCGGTACCCTTAACTCGTTAATTACACTCGGGAACTTAATATACTTACCCGTTTCAAATTTTACAACTTGGAATAACTGTAAGTGTTCGCTATCAAACGTACTCGCACTTAAAACAATAATATTTTTAATGAGCGTTCTTCTGAAGGTTGAGCGATGTACGTTAAAGTACTCGTATCCTCGGGGCATCTATTAAACGGACAGGAATCGTTTCCCACAGCCCGCTCTCGGCTCGTCACGGAATCAATATCGTCTTTTATCTTATGAAACGTGCTCCACATACACACACTGACGCACCTCGCAGCACGCACACCCCGCTGCTCCTAGGGTTGCTAACGTACAAAATAAAATGAACAAATACTCAGGAAGATAGCGATAATTAATCCAAATTTCTTCGCTCTCGCACGTGTTTGTTCGCACGCTCTCTAAAACTCGGGAGATTTAATTAAATCTCGCTCTCGAGTTGTGATATTAGTTTTCCGTTTAATTATAATTTACTTTGTGAATCCTGTTCTATCATTGAAAATTCTTGACAACAACGATAAGCCAGTTTCAAAAATGCATACAAAAACTAGAAAATTAAAATTTAACAGCCTCGAAAATGCTAGAGTTGACAAAAAGATACTTGAAACACGTATTCCCACTATCAGTGACATTTGTTCCTACCGCATCGTAACTCCAAACTTTTACACCAATTAAAATAGCTGAGTAACTTTTTGTAGCGCAGTCGACTGACGGATGCCGAAATTTATTTGGGCCAGCCTGTGAAGATTAATACGGTTCAAACGAACGAGCGCCTTGTTAATGTTAGTGTAAATACACTGACTAAAATGTGTTTATTAGTCTACAACTGCTCTGTTAGAGTGTGCCATAGAGCACTCGACATACAAACAATGCTGTGTAATTGGTGCAGTGTTGTTATGCAACATTGTTTTTACTGCTTCGAAGTTGTTTCAAACCAATAACGAGCCCATTGTGAGGTTTATTTCTGTTCAAATTGAAGTGGCATGTACTACTTATCTTTAGTTAGCGGGGAGTAATGCACGGTGCGCCGCCGTATGTTAGAATCAAAGCGTGCGCGAGCGACGCAAGTTCAAGTGCAAGAACAAGCCCCATACATCAGGCGGTCAGAAATACATCAGTCAGTGTATGGCATGGGAAAACGTTCGGCTGAGACGCGGCCCGCTTCCTACTTGCCTTATATGCAACAACCGCTATTGCGCAAGCATGCTTACTCACGGATACATCGCCTGAGATTTGTTTTCAAAACAATGTCTATTGTGAAGCTTTTTTCATTACACCCTAAAAAACAACAATAACAAAGGAATAACAATCAGTTTACAATATTAGGGCCATCCCTATGACTCCATCAAGTTATAAATATTTAAACATATTCACATTACATGGTAAGTATATCATATTTTTACAGAATACACAAATATAATATACCTACTGAAATACTACTTCAAACAATTGAAAAACTTCGTTTGCTCAAACGAAATTAATAACCTATCAGTTACTGCTATAAGAACAAACGATATCTAACAGTTGCCGATCAAATTAATTGATTTCATTAAGCTTTGCACTGGTGTGTAGAGTACAATGCAGATCGTAACTTAAGAAACAATATTCTGTGAACATTTCAAAGCTCCTTTGAATCTACTCGCGAACCCACACAAGTTCACTTTCATAAGCTACTCCAGTTTATAATATTTACTTCACAAAAACGTTCGCCTTAATTAATAGCACTTCAAATATCAAATTGAAGATTTGATTAACCTTATTGAACTCGGTGGTAGCAAATATTCAGTTTGAAAACTCGAGGAAAATCGACATGGCGGGCCAACGATAGACTTTGCTCGCCCCAGTCATACAAAACAAAGTTCAGCCACTGGGGCTTTAAATTCCCTAATGTTTGTCAAAACATACTTAAATCTGTCAGGAGGCGCTTAAATCAATTTATTATACAGGTACTCGAAGACACTTCGGCAACGAGCATGTTTACCCGCATGTATGTATGTAAATCTTGCGTTCCTTGCTTCTCAAAAAGCCGTATGGAAAACTCTAAGCCTCTTTTATATTCTTATTCCTTATCCTTGTGGGATAATTCGGGCCCATAGGACAGGTTTTTACATAATTTTACCGCATCCCTTTCTATTGGCAGTCCGCTTGTGCGGAATCACATTTTTTTCGCGAAATTTTTTATTAGTCACACGGTAACGCGTCGCTAAATTAGAAAACATTCAATAAATCACACGGGCGTAATTCAATTTCGGCGATCGTAAATAAAATTTGTGCGGAGGGTATGTAACGAGTTTTAAAAACAAACATTTTAGAGAACAAAAAGGGTAAACGGGTGTGCGCCCGGCGTATTTGTCGCGAACAATGTTTGTGAGGGTAATTGTTGGAGATGCAAAGTGCTGAGATCAAGCAGCCGCCCGCCGGCTCGCAGCAGGGAGCCGCAGGTCTTTGAACTAATACCATCATGCATACACATGCACTGTGCACTGTGCAGCCTACGTCGATGCCCTGCTCCTATTGAGCCTTACTGGCTGCTCGTTAGTACGAAGCTGTTTATTATTATGGCTCTATAACATTAACGTAATGGTTCAGGTGATTCATGTGTTTTTGTTTACTAGTTGCGTAGGCGTACAATATGCTTCATCGTATTAACTTTAGCAATAAACGTCTAAAGTCAGTCAAATGAACATTAATTACTTATTAGAGGAGCTAGTTTATCTAATTTGCGGATAAATATGTATAAACAAAAGATCAATCGGCATGACCCAACGTTTATCTTATCATTCACGATAGATAATCACGCGCTCCGTCCGAGTGACCGAGCCGACCCTCATCCACTCGGTAATCGTATCGATTAGATACTTTCTTCTTTCTCGACTCTACTTCGATTACCTTGCATTCTTTTTACGTGACCTAATGGCATCATTAGCCTTTGCCACTTAACGAAAAGTACTCTTCTCTATTCGAATATGAACTTGGAATGTGATAATATGAGTAGTCTCACGTGTGGATTTGTTAAAAAGCGAACCATGTGTTACAAAAATAAGTTTAACGTGAAAAAAGCCGATAAATCTACTTAATATGAAATTTGCAAAAAATATGAATAGCTTCGCGGCACATCACAAAAGGCACCCTTGGCTCTACAACAGATCTTGTTCACACTTTATACAATATCTTAAGACACAATAGGAAATTCAACCACACGCCGACATGTTGTACACGGGTGTGCTATCGTTGTGCACGTCAGGTCTATCGTCCCTCGTCTTGCGTATGTTTCGGATTTTTTGTGCGCGAGCCTAATAACTCGACGAGCTTGACGGCACCTCGGCGCGGGCGCAAAAAATTACAAAAGCTCAAGTAAGCTCGGCGCAAGCGAGGGTCGGGGCGGGTCGGCTGGCACTCGGGAGATGCATCGCTCGGCAGTCGGCCGCGAACACCCGCAGGGCAACCACCGCACTATACTATAGTGAGATCGGGCTCGCAACGAGTTTTCTCATTCATCGTAATTTTCTCTTTCCAGCGAAAAAGCTTTTTAACAGACAAATAATAAAAATACACGTGTATCCGGAAATGTGAAAAGTTAACATTTGAACTTAGAAGTGGATTTTATTTAGTTTCTGTTAAGATGAACGTTTATACAGTGTAACGATGTAAGTGATAAGACTCTTCAGTGAAAATGTTGAGTTTGGAGATCAATCAGTAGTGAAGTGGACTTGTACAGCAGCAGGATGACGATGAAATCGCTGAAGTACAGCGAGCGGGAGGAGATGATGGAGGGGTTCAGTCCGGTGCCCCCTCCCCTCCCGCGCAGACAGCCCGTCAGGAACATCTATGCCGAACCCTTCGTAGACCCTAGGTAAGTTTCACCTCATGTTAGCAAGCTGACGACTAACATATATCTCCAAGTGATGCAGGTAAGTATGCTACTAACAATAAAAACTTTGCATCAGTGTGCGCTGACACTGTTTTTAAAGCTCTATACGTTCTTATCTGTGTATTTCTTTTTATATCTTAATATAACATTTTAAACTTCTTTTATAAAACTTGATAAAACTGTCTAGGTTGATATATTCTTAAATGTCTATTACAATAAACGGGATAAACAGATGATCGAAACTCTAAATGCTTAATCTATGTGATTTGTCTACGATTAACTCTTTATTCTGGATCTACACACAAATACATTAGTCTGAGATAAGAAAACTATGAACACAAAACTAAAATATTCAACAGCAGTAAGATAAAATACATTAGTGAAGCCGATGACAACTCACATAAATTACAGAGCTTTGATAAAGCCGACGTTAAGACCACGGGAAAAGTTCTTAATCATTTCGAAAACATGACCATTGTGATAAATTTTGAATCATTTCAAGTTCCTTTTAAAACAAAACCTTTCTGACATTAATTCTTGACGACTTAATATTTGATGATAATCCATATGAAATAGGAAATGTTAAAAGAGAAACTAAACGGAATAAGGAAAATGTACAATTAAACTGAGTATTTGAATCAGTTGACGCACTTGTTTACCTTCCCAGCCCCAGCTCCACAAAGGGCGGACCCCTGTATCCATGGCCGCAGTTCAAAGTAATAATAAAGAGCCTGAAGCCAGAAAACATCTATTTCATATACCACACGACTACATAAACACGGGCCTGAACCCCCTCAAACCTCCGAAGACCACAGAACATTATTAAAGTAAGGCACTACACAAAACTAATTCTGCGGCTCTTATTCGGGGTGTCCTTTGGGGTTTCCGATCGGAGTTCTCACAATAAGAAATTCCCATTCCAAAATGTAGTTTAGTAGTTTTCCGCGGGTAAGGGATACTCAACAATATGCATATGGTGTGCGCTAATGTGGTGGACTAGAAGAGGCGAGCGGATGTGCGGTTCTATATGCTGCCATAAATCATATTTTTATACTTGGCGCACGGTCGGCGGCGGCGGGCAGCGCAGATAGCGCAGTTACTGCCATCTGCGACACCCCAATCGCCGCAGCTTAATTTCAACAGATTCGAGGGCGAATCCCAACTATTAATACCGCAGTATCAATACGTAATGTTCCGACGTAATGAAACCGAACACACGCTTCCACCGTTAGCGTTATCTAGTTTCGTATCCGACTTTTGTATTAAATGGCTGTCTATAATTGTTGATAAACGTACTTTAATATCGTAAAAATAGCTCCACCTGTCATAACTCATAAGTAATCGCACCGTCTGCCCATTAAAGTAACCGGGTCAGAAATGAAATTTATTATTGACTTGTTTAATGATAACAATTTGACACGCTAGAGCGATGATAGATAACGGAAACATCATTTGACGCCGTACTAACGGTGAGTAAAGAATGTAATTTCCTTTACAATGTGTTAACAAGGGCCGAACATGGAGGCAAACTATATGACGGTTAAGTGCACGCAACAATGGTGGTAGATAGCATCGAGGCGCCCTTCATGCTCAGACGCGCCTTGCCAGCGCCAGTTGCCAGTGTTGCCACGCTTCGACAAGGAAATTGACATTCAAAGGTAACCCTCAGCTTTGCTTTTTTTCCACGCAAGCGCAACTAAACGTATCCTCACAAGCATAACTTAAGGTAATAAGATGTGAAACCATGTGGAAAGTGTGTAGGTGGATCCATCAAATACACGAATTGCCGAGTATTTACATACCTAATCAATTTGTATCATTGCTTATGATTGCTATCATGGATAATCATAACTTGTAAGAGTTTTGAAATAGAAAATAAAGTATTGTAATATGAAAAATAAAATTAACAAGAAAACAGCCTCTACGTCAAGTGTTACCGTTCTGGTTTGTCATCTTACCAGAATTCCAAAGTTATCACATCTTTTCCTTCACCAGTTACGATAGAAATCACAAACTTCCCTATAAACTTAAACATCCACTCCACACACAACATAAATGTGTACACAATTTAGAAAATCCGTCACAAAATAACTTAAAAGCGTCAAAGTTTAGTAATTAACGTCGGTAAGTAAACATGAGCAAATGCGCCATACGTCTGCAAAGACACGATCGCCAAACTGAGGAGTTGGGAACTGGCGGCAAATATTTGGGCATATATGGAGCCGGGAAGTTCGGCCGAGCAAGAAATGATTTCCATACGGCCCGGACAACGCAAACACAGTTCACCCATCAAACTCCAACACAAACTTGCAACTTAGTTAATAGCGTTTAGACGATCGCAAACGTTCCCACCGACCGAATTCACATTCGCTTCGTGCATTGGTTCAATCCTGTTCGGTTTGTTAGCTGCTTCCGTATTATCTTATAATGTTGCGATTTGTGTACAGTGTGCGAGCTTTGCCCCAATTCCCGTATTTACCTGATAGAGAATACAAAATAGAGTTTGCGTTAGATCGGATTGTGTCGAGTATGGATGGTCGGTGGCCTTAATTGCAAACACGCGACCAGTCCCCCTCATCTGTGTTGCTGATTCTGCGACGTTTACGGATTTGCGTACTAACCAACTTGTCCTCTACAGTTCTTAGAAAAAGCAAGATTTCCCAACCATGTAATTAGCACTAGAGAAACAAGATACTGCCAACCACTATGTCCCCGCTTCACGTCCATTCTCAGTAGCTGCTCCTTAAAATTATTCACGGCTCCACAAAGCTAAAGAGCTCCCACGTTTGACTAAACATTTCCAAAACCACGAGACGTGAAGCGTCTAACTACAGCTGAATGCACATCTCAATGGTATATGAGATAGGTATGTACTCGTATGTCATCTAACAAACGGTAGCGACGACAGTAGACAAACAAAGCTTCAGTTGATTGCTAATAGTCTCTCGGTTATTACAAGCATTTAGATTGTTCACAGGAAACTATGCTTTATCAAATATACTTTGTAACAATACAAAAGGTTTATTAAAACATTTCCTTCTTAAAAAGAATCTCTCTGTTCCCTCTCACTTGAACATTTTAAAATATAATTATCTCTATCTATATAGCGCTCACAATCTAACCCTTGAACTTCACCCTGAAAGCATTCCTCTCCCAAGCCCATTAGGCATGTTCGTGATCGATTGTTTATTATAACTGGTACAGCATCTTATTAATAGTTCGTATAATTAGAGGAAACGCCCCATCAAGCTTCACCGTATGTCCTCGGCGACTATGAAAGGGGCACTGAATACGCCGTGCGGCGCGTTCAGACCAATCGCTGCCAACGCAGGAAGTTCAATTATCTTCCTTTAACTTTAACGCATAATGTCGACACAATCATTTCATTAAACTGAATCTTTGTGATTCAATCGTTCATAATTGGACTGATCAAACGGACCAATTACTGGACGTCCCTGTAGACTAGTGTATGCAATGTGAGTAATTATGGGAGCAATGATACGTAATGGAACTTGGACGCATACATTAATACTGCAAGTAGTACAACGAACTTTGTCACAGAGAAACTACTCGCATCAAAAGTTTGTTTTATGACTGTCGATGAGAAAACGCCTCCTCATAATCATTAAACAAAATTGTATTTTTAGTGGCTTATAATATTTCACGGATGATTCACTCCATACCTATATTTAAAACTCACTCAAAATACGAATGGATATGAAACGCCTGCTCTGTGTAAACAACGTGATGGAATCATAATATTGTCTTTCAATCCAACTGTTCCATATCGAGAATTTGTCAGTGGAGCACAACAAAGCTTATCACGGATGTATGACGTTGCATCTCCAACAAAGGATTATCCAGGATCGTCGCCGACGATACCATTGTCACAAAGTTGGACATAAATCTTTCATGTTGACGGCGATCGACATCTACTGCGTTCCTTACTTACGTTACGAACACACATAATCTCCTTCTGTCGTCGACTGTCCTATACTTATTACTTCTAGCGTTTGTAAACAAACCACTTTTCGTTTGAATAATACACTCGTAGAGGTGAGGCACCGAACACAATGGCGACACTGTAATAGTTTCCGTTTTGAATAAGAGATGTCTATTGTCTCCTTTCATATTGATTGAGTTCATCTCTTATATTACGACAAATACCAGGCTTCGGAAATTGTTTTCCGGTCAAATTATGGCTACAGTAATTTTTTATGTCGATTGAAATTTACGGGGAGGTACGTAGTGAATCATAATAAGCTTCGATATTGGTTTCAGTGTGAGCAGGTAGGTTCTGAGAATCGGTAGATGGAAAGGTTCATTGAACGCGTCGAATAATGAAGTTCTATTAATAGCGAGGCGATATTTCGTCATCTCGGGAGACAGCGCATATTGGTGTGTGACAGTGACATCGGGTATCAGTACAATCAGTGTCGTCGCCAGATATTTCGGTGCAGCAGTAGCAGGCAGTCACCGGACGCTTATCGGAATGGGGTATTTCAGCCTAACCCGTTTTAAAAATAAATAAACTGCTGTCCCGTCCGAATAAATACAAACCTCGCTTTGACACTGCTTCCTATAAATAACTGTAATGAATAGGCGGCCGGCGGGCCTGCAGCAATATGTATGTAATGTAGACGTTTCCTCGCCTGGATTTATTTCTCTCCTTATTTGAATATTTTATAATTGAGAAGGACATGTTGCTTTATAGTGTCACAAACTCACAATGGCGGGACGACCAGCTGGTTACATGAAATACTGAGAGAGCTCACACGAGCACAAAGAAGTTGGTCGCGACGGTGAACAACAGGCGCACATAACTAACTGTTTATAGTTCATCATATTATATCCCTACAATAACTCTAAAACC
Organism: Agrotis exclamationis; assembly: GCA_950005045.1. Lineage (NCBI taxonomy): Eukaryota > Metazoa > Arthropoda > Insecta > Lepidoptera > Noctuidae > Agrotis > Agrotis exclamationis. The sequence goes on along the minus strand of OX465425.1, from coordinate 10,903,887 downwards.
TTATACAAACGTGTCTAATTGCCGTAAATGCTTATTTATAACTTAATTAATACCAATATTAACCGTTACATAGATAACTCGAAAAAAGTGTCACACGCGTTGGGGAACTTGATTTTCTGTCTTTATAATAGATTAATTATTAATGCATATCGAGATTTGGTGAATGCAATTTATCGTTAGATAAAATCTTTGAAATTTTCAACATGATGAAGTATCGATCATTTTGAGTCATAGCGATATAAAGTGTTTGAAAATAACTTAAAATTCACAAGCAAAAAATGGCGTTTTTTATCTGTCAAACAATGGTTTATCACCTGCAATTATTTATGCACCCTTAAAAATAGTATTGGAATTATTCAACGGTACCTGTGCACCTTGTTTTTAAAAGCTGCACTTTCCTTAAATTGTATAACGATACATAACGTGTAAAAATTAAATAACTCCATTAATTATAATAAGAATCAGCATGAACCTTTATCTTTATTGCCTACCTACTAACATAAACCCATTACTAACTAAACCCACCTTAGTTCATCTACAAACCTTACCTATATCATAATAATAACCACCCCAAGGTTTATTTGCAATATTAAAATGCCCATAACAAAAGGAAATTTATTTTCCATTTTAAGAGCAGAACAGATTATTGGTTCTTCGTACAATGCCACTTGGACTGGCTTCTAGTGTTTCCGATTACCACAACTTTTCACAATGTAATGTTCCCCGACGTTTCGTGATATTCGAGGCGAGTTTTTGATTTGAGAGCACATATTTGGTGAGAGCCGACCAAATAACGGACCACACAGGGTGGCTCCATTTGTCTGAGCTGCTCTGCTCCCCGACTCCCCGAGAGATAACAAACGTGCTCGCCGCTCTCAGCTGCACTTATCTAAACACTTAACTCGAGCCATACACAAACAAAGCTGCACCCTAACTCACTTTTTACCACGAAACGTCTTTTTTTACCCTTTAGGGCTTCGCGGCATTGCATGCTTTGCGTGCCGACTGCCTTTGTTTGTGTCCGGAAATTCATGCATTTTACCGCAATGTGCAGTTAAAGGAAGATACTTTAGCAAAGAATGACCTTTCCGTTTTATATATGACGAGTCACCACTCCGCCGATAACAGGACCCTCGATTATTTTTACTTACCTCCGTCCCACTTAAGTGAAAGCATTATTTGTTCGCTCTTAAATAAAACACATTACCGCCGTCCAATATAATTTCCAAGTATAAAAAACCTTTTAAGACAAGCACCTAAAGAAGGTGGACGACGAAATCTTTCTAATAACAGTTTTGGTCTTGTCCAAGGTACACGTCATCGGGCGTGACTAACGAATGGCTCGCCCTACAGACCCTAAATTCAGAGTCGTAAGTATCAGTGACACGACAGCGCCGAGGCCGGCCATCTACGAAGGCTGCCGAACATTACCATAACTCTCACCGACCCATAAACGTAATTAGAGACACCAATAACACACCGAACACTTGAAACACATTAATCCCTTTTGATTAGGGGTCAACGATCTTGGCTGTATATCAAACATTACGAGGCGAGGAATCCTGATCCCAATAGTTCAACTTGTACAAATAAAAAAAATATAGGTACGGAGCCACGTGACGATTGGATTAAATAGTAAACAACCTGTACACGGATCCGTCAGTTAAATTCTTCGATAAGGCAAGATAAGGACTAAATTAGTGATCTTCGTGAGGCTTAAAAGATTAGCGTGACTAATTACATAAATGTGATAAAAAAGATGTTGCTTAACTGCGATCAGCGATGGTCCCGCCTGACATATAAAATCTCGTAATCATCTAGTGACTGTATACAAACTGTACATACTTAATTCAAATCTTCCAACCATTAATAATCCATACGGAGCCATTTAAAGTTTGATAGAGATTGATAAATCTATTAGATATGTCTGACGCATCGTTTTAAAATATTTTGGTTGGAATAATCATAAAGTGTCGGATTTATTATAAACTACTTCTTGTTTAATTATGTTATGATTTGTTTTAGTTAAATTAATAAAAATTAAATTAGGTAAAGTTTAATGAAGAGGTGGCTTTAATAATTCATATGGGAATAATACTCCTATATAAAGTAATTATATCCTCTACTGTTCAATAAAAAACACGTTCCTCAAAGTTCACTTTGACAGGGGGTTTACTACCTCGTGTATTCTCCACAGAAGCATTATAAAGTACTTCAATCAAACCCCAAGCCTCGGAAGCATTTCTCCCCTTTAACATTTACGTTGTAATCGCATTATAACATGACAACAAAAACCGTTAGAGGATCCAACTTGTTTTTATTGTACCTTTTTGCCACTTCTGTGGAGTTCATAGTTCTTCGTTTGGCCCACGACACAAACGTCCATAAACCCGTATATATTATTGCGGCGGCAAATCGTTTTTCTACTAAATGCTATAATCTTTTGAGGTTATTTAATGACCAACATTTTTATTAACCGACGACGTTTGATTAACTTACTCTGAATTCCATTTTAGAAAAGCTTTAAAATTTAAACTATCCAGTGTCCACTACTGCATAATTTAAATCAGTTGTGGTTAATTTGAAATGTTTGAGTGATTCAGAATGCAACCCACAGCCCTCAGCTTCAGGAATCTCTATTTCCTGTGTTATAATAATGTACATACATATATCAAATTTCATGGAGGTACCTGCATAAATAAATTATTTATTGAGTGAATTTAATTAAAATCCATACTATTGGATCATCAGAACTCGATAGCCCAATACAAAAACAGGCTATATATTGAACTGGGCACTCAAGTGTCATAGTCCTGACAACCTGTTTGACTTCTCACAGTTTCTAAATGCCAATCTTATGCATTCATCATTAGCGGACGTCACAGCCATTAAACGTGTAAATATTCACCGCGCAAGTAAACTGCTTTGCAATTCAATGGGCTGGTGCAAGCAAACGAATGACCCTTATCATTTGGCGTGGCCTGGTCAACCGTGCGACGGACGTACCGACCACTTTTATACGTAATAATTTATAACCCGCGGCCATCTTCCTGAAATATGGACATTACAGTTCCACGGAACAGCGACCTGCTTTAGTTTACTTCTACAACAAATGAATATTCACATAATCAAGTCTTCACCCACTGAATTCACCTTCCACTAACATGATATAGCATTTTTACTATTGTAAAACGTAAATTGCTAACTCATCAAATTGCGAGACTTAAAATGCAACTGTGACATTTTCTTCTATGAAATTATAGCAAGTAATAAATTGCGGGTAGTTTCAAATGACACGCCATTATTTTGAAATTGAATCCGACCGTGCTTAATTGATAAAATATTACACATGGAATTGTCGTTTAATACATTTCACGGACCATAGGGTTGGTTATAGGCAAAAAATGTAGATGAGACAAAATGTCAATCGTGTTTAATTCAAAACTAGGGTTCTGCTGGCTTGCTGGGACATGGTTAATGTAGTGCAACAAATGAGTCGCGCCCTCACTCATCTCAGTGGTTTTTGTGTCCAAGTGTGTGCCGCAAGCGGCAACCCATTTTTGCTTCTACACTGTACGCTTTTAAGTTGAAAATTGAATTCAAAAGCACTCTACGCGGTTACCATTTGTAGTGGTGAAATCTTGTTCACCCCTGTTCACTACGTAGCACTGTTACGTTGTCAATAGCTTTGTCTCTACCGCTGTGACAAGTGGTGTAGTTTATATTGGTTTTCTAGATTCTCTACTTTTATTGCTATTCGGTAGGTAGTGAATCTCAGTGGTGAACAATATTAAATATACTTTTATTTTACAATCTTCGTTTCGTAACAGAACGTGGAATAATTTCCAACGTTATCGCTCAGCCATCGCGTAGTTCAAATTAAAGCAAATGCCCTTATCGATCGCTTTGAACTCGAAGTTATTTGTCTTTCATTAGGCTCAGATCGAGGAAATCCAGTAATGGATCCTCATTTGTATCTTCCTCTGTATAAATAATGGCGTCGAGCGACGATCCGCACGCCTCGCAGCCGCCCAAAACAAATATAATTAGAGAGACATTGTCCCGCCCGAGTTGGTTCCGATATTTAACTGTAAACACAGCTTTTGGTCTGTGATCATTTCCAATTTCTTTCACCCTCTCGAGTAGTTTAATTTTGACTACTCTCATTTTAAACTCTTCTAATTCATTTCGACCGGCTAACTTCAAATGAAACCATACATAGAAAGTAATACCAATCTAAAGTTTCCAACTAGGCAGACCGCTTCGCGCGCTCACCGTCCGTTATTTTGAAAGTTATTATGAAAAGGCAAATGTTTAGAGTCCTGACAGTTCTCGTCCTCGCTATGAATGTTTCATAAAAGGAACTTTCAACTGAAGTGAATAAACCACAAAACCATCCCTCAGTCGTGGTACTACATAGTTCTTCGATTATTCATTGGTAAAGGAAACCCAGTTAAGCAATTCAACATGCTTACAGTCTACAGAGCAAACATAACTTTGTAGATGTTTCCAATAAGGAAGAGTGAAAATAAAACAACCCAAATCACATAGGTATTTACACCCAATAGGCCGTGAAAGTTATTACAGCATGACCATGTGCGTGGTAAACACAGAGCAAGAGGGTGCTCCATTGGCAGTACCCATATCAATGTATGCCGAAAAGCGAACACAATCTATTATCAGAGGAGGTGGGGGTGGAATGCGATAAAATTTTTCAATCAGGCAACCGCCGAAAAATATTTACAGTGTAACCCGAGGCAGCGAGCGGGAGGACAATATTGTGGAGCGATAGGCGAGAGGCGCCCGCGGCGACCGCGGCGACGCCGGCGCGGGCCTTCCGCCTCTTTGTGCCGCCGACTGTCGAAATAATATTGAACTCCGGGTGAAATACGAGCGCCCGCGGAGGGACGCCTCCTGCGAAACCGTTTTTCCGTTTCGCTGAACAATAGCAAGCGTTTAGTTCAGGACTCACGGAATCGGGTCGCACAAGGTGATAGGTATTACATTTTTGTGTCAATACGCAACATAAAACCGTTTTATTAAACTTTGTAAACCACATTCTCGTTTTACTTACATTACAGAGGAACATCATGACTAGCTAAACAATTACGTTTCTATTTTATTTGCATCGCGTCCATTTCAAATCTCGGCCGTTAGGTAAAGTCTTACCGTTTTTGCCCAACCCGGGCTATTTCTTTCAGTATTTATTGCAGTACTTAATTTGCATTTCTCGGGTATTACCGTAATAATATCTTCAAACGACAAACTCCGTAATAAAAAGCTATCGCATACGGCTCTCCGTTAGGTATGGAAATTGTAGGTACGGGCCGTGAGTCCGCCCCCTGCTGTACAGCTTGGCTAATGGAAAATTGTTTATCACTATCGGGTTTCTGCGCGTGAGCACGATTATTTACGTGCGGGCCCTCGCAGTCTACCCGCCGACCAGTAATTGGCCGCTTATTCGATATCGCTTCCATTCATTTCCAGCGATAAACCTGCCTAGTTGTGCCTAGGGCGCATCCACACTGTCCAGTAAGCTCCGAAGATCATATCGCCTAAGATTATCTCTAGTTATGATTACAGATTAGCCGCATGTATATTTAAATAGCTACTTAAATCAAGTATGCTGAAAGATTCACTTTAATGACTATTTTAAATAGAAATTTAACAATGTTAGTGCTACGCATTATTTATTTACCGGTTCGTAGCAAAGTTCGTAGCCGCGCGTAGGCACTTAAACATAAACTATATTTTTAATCCGTTTTGGTTCCGTGATCCGTGCTTCTAGCGTTAGTTAAACTAAACGTAAAATGTAAATGTTGGCACTTCCGTCGTCTGATATATTTCTAGGAAAATGATATTCGCTAAATATACACGAGTGGGCGCGTACTTGCGCTAGCCACGAGCCGCGAGCCGCGAGCCGTGCTCTCCCATTCATGAATCAACTTCAACATTACCTAACCGCCACACGAGACGACTAAAACAAACATCACGCTATGAGAGTTATTAATAAGAGTTGCGAGTTCAATGAATCCGAGCGTATGTACCGTATTTAAATCGCTGTATCATTCCGATGTGCACCGATCTCATACACTCGCATACACGGCCTATCGCCACAGATTACTGCAGCTCCACATTTAATGAGCACAAAATCCCGTCCAGCTTTGCGGAAATCAATTACAATATCAATTTATATTTATGAACTCATCCAGCGATCTAAACGATTGTATAAACTTAATTGACTGTCATAGTTAGTCTGCTTTATTACTTCAACGTGTAATTAATATGGCTATAGATTAAACTCTTCGTAGAAAATTCTCATTCGTTCGAAAGGCCATTTTGACAAATGTTTTTAATTAATCCACTGGGTGTGATCGGTGTCGAATAAGGCAGCTATTTAAGTGGACAGATTCCAGGCGTGGCAGACTGCGGCTGCGACGAGATGTATGAGCGCCACTTCTTAGCGTTCTGTTTATTTTGAATTTGCTTTTTTTTCTTTTATAATTCTTCTCTGTGTAAATTCCTCGTTTCGGAACGCTTCAATCTAACTTTACGCTTTAAATAATAGTAAGCAGTATGTATGGATGATAATTTTATTCAGTTTCTTTGTAGTGAAAACGTTCGTCGAGGGAGGAAATTGGCATAGCGGGGCGATGCTATTGTTATACATTTCGTTTTAAATTGGGGAGCTTTCTTGAATTTACACCCGTGACTTGCAATAGGAGGGTGCGCCGAGGGCTCTCCTCAGAACTAAGGCTACGTGCTTGTATCGATTGATCCGCCAAGTGTTTTATTCGGCCACCTTTTAATCTTTTCTCTTTTGTCGGACACTTGAATAAGTCTTTTAAGAGGCACCCTCATTGTGAATTCTTCGTGAATACCTTTTAATTTGCGTTCAATATGAATTATACGAAACAATCATCATTGAAAGCCTCGCCCAGGATCGAGGCGCTTGTTTCACGTTATCTCATTGTTCTTCATTCAACCGACGAGGCAATTAGTTCCGAGGTATCTTAAAATAAACTCGATATCGATGCAACAAAATGTTGTTCGTCGATAACATCTCTCGATCGTTTTCGTCCCTCACAATGAATGTAGGGGGCGTTTTGAAGTCGACCACAAAAGGAAAACGTTTTATATTGAGTAACGCGGCCACACCTATAACATCGATGAAATAACTCTTACGTTGTTGAAGTATTTTTAATGAAGCTGAAACACTCAGCTCTACATGATATAAATTAAGATTTATCTTGTGCATTATTTACTTACAGAAGAACTTAGTTTTAACTCATGACAACTTTAACCGATCTTAAAATAACAATACACATACAAACATAATAATTTAAATTTCACAAATTCAATTAAGTGCACAATGTTGATCCACAGTTCATTGTCCGTTGCTAACATTTAGCAATATGGTGTCTATTGCATATGTCAAGTGTTGTACAAGTTTTTAGACGAAACAAGAGTCATCTGCAAAGCGTTTACGCAAATAGCTTTCGGCATGTAAACCCCTGAACCGGTCACAAGCCACCTGTTTCAAATTAAACAAATATAATATATTGACATTTCAATTACGTTACAAACGATATCGTTTCAGTTTCATAACGGCTAATGTTAGATATTAATATTATGGGATTAACATAAACACTAAAAATTAGGTAGGTACAGCCATTTGGCAAGCTTTCAATGCAATAATTTGACTTGGTTGTGATTTTTTTCTGTGATAAATATTTTACTTCACTGCTTTCATTGTTTCGTGTTTGGGAAAACTGTGAATAATAATTATTAGGTATTAAGTATTAGAAGTTACTGGGCGTAATTTTCTTATCTTCATTCTCCAGAATGTTGTTAAAAATAAATAATCAGCCACGCAATGGTAAACACTTTTTATTTTCTTCTCCCATACCATTAAACCAGTTGAGCGGCCAATCATTTTAGGGCTAAAAGCGTTGTGGTTAGCCTCCACAGGCCTATATTTAGGGGCGCGATGCAATAAAAGCACATTGCTGTCCGGCCCATTCCCGCACGACTGTGCAAGATAAATGGAAGGTCCGGGCTCCGGACCGAGGAGACGCGTTCTCACGGCCCGTGCCTGCGTTTCTTTCTTTTTGTTTCATCTGGTTTCCGAGTTAGAGGTCGCCGTCGCTCGCTCCGAGACTAGAAGTGACCGCTGCACGCGCGATTGCAGCGATAAAAACTGTGCGACAGCGGCGAGCCCCGGACGACTAACGAGCCTTCACTTACCTGCCGATGTTTTTGTAATGCGCCATTCTTATGCTACATTGCGATTCCCGTTACTTCCAATGATAGTTACGCTGCATTCAGTAATAACGAAGCATGTGCTGGTATATGTTTGTGTCTCGTATGTAAACTGGTCGGGGCTCTCTGTGTTAATTAGACACGGCTCTCGCACGGCGCAACACCTCTGCTTCATTAAGAGCTCACTCGACGAGCGCCTGTCAAAATCTCGCCGAACGCCATCCCGCGTCCGTCCGCCGCTTGAAATATCGCAGCATTGTCCTACAATAACGCTGTCGTCGGCCTCGTTAATTGTCTTAGTCTACTCTCCTTCACGGGATCTTCTTTATTTGAAAGCGCAACTTTTGAGCTCGTAAAATAGAATGCTCGTTTCCGTTCCCAAACAACAGCATTGCGGTATTGCACAACATTTCATTACTCAACCACAAATTTTCTTTTAACAAAAACAGAATGAGAGCATTCAGCTCATTTCGGTAACGTGCGGACCTCGTACTTACCTACCAGCTGGTAATAGCACCAACGTTACATTATAAACAATAAAATCCATTACTCTAATGATGATGGATTCAAAAAATCAATTTCGTTTACAGTTATCTATATAACGTCGGCAGCATTCGCAATCACGACTTGTATCGCTCGTTACCATGTTATTTTCAATATAATTTATGATATATGGGCATATTTTTACTTGATTTATGTTAACTCATAACTGTTGGAGGTATTGAATTCAATATCCTTTCGCAAAAGTCAATCAAACACTCAACACAAATGATCTTTCCGAAAAAACCTCGCGTTGCCTACGCCCCATAGATGGCTAACTCTAATTCTAATTATACACTCATTAATTATGTTTCCCAGATCATTTTATTTAATTAATTCTAATAGACTATAGTAACCGGATCTCCTCGCAGAAATTGGAAGAATAAACTGTGAGAAACGAATCGTTATGAAGCTTGCCTAGGTTGAACTAGTAATTTAAGTTAATTATATGTTATTGGAACCAAAAGTCTATTATTCAAAATAGCTTCAAGTTATTTCAAATAACTAGTTGGTGCTAACAGGTGTACAATTTCATCACCGAGTTAACGAAGGAAATTGTGCGTAAGTTCAGCCTTTTTTGTACACATGTTTCCTTTGATGATAAAAATAAAAGGCAGTGAATATTTGACTTCGGTAAAGCACCAAAATTAAGCATTATTAACCTCCAGTATTATACACAAAGTCCACATAATGTACAAAGACGGCGGACATTTTAAAATCCATTTAAGGCCAAAGTCTGCGTGCCGGAGCATTGTGATTTCTGTACACGTTTTAATGAATTCGTCCTTCCGAACGTTCCTTGGGCTCCTCGGCCGCTATTCAAAAGAAAATTACAGTCAAGAGCCTCCTCGAAACAAACCCTTTAGGAGTCACGCTTCGTTCTTGCTAAACTTGCTCCAATTATTTCTATTCTCTTTTTGCTTATTCCTTTATGCGAGAGGTCATTATATCGGCGTCAGTTGGTGAGCGCCTCGGACGCCGCGCTGCGCCATATGTTCTCAGCTGAGCCTTTAAATTTAGTCGTGACAGTGAAGTTCGGATAATTGATTAATGGCCATGGCTCTCGGGGCGGACGTGTTTAAACGCTACGGTCATCGTTTTTTGCCGGAATCCCCGGTAATGATACGTTCTGATTGTCTTCCAGGGTGTTTAATAAAAGATGCGCCATATGGCGCGGGCCACAGATTCGCTCCGCCGACAGTTGGCCATAACATGTTACGACATCGATACGAGTTCTCATCTACCTGCTATCAACGGAAACTGGTCTTTTTTATGCATTTAATAAAGTTACAGAAAGAATTCCATCATTTTCAATTTACACTTGACATCTGGGTCACCTACTTGTAAAAGTTTTGACATATTATTTTTGTGTTTTTCCATCTGTTTTACTCCGGAAAGTTGGTAGTAGCAACAGCAAAGTTTAAAATTGACCTAATTCCAAATATCAAATTAATAAACGTCATCTTGTTTGCGGACCCCAGAGGCCAGAAACTTTTAAATAAAAAACAATATTGGAGCTAATGTTAAGAACTCTTGTTGTTTAATGTTTAAAAGGCATATATCTCTGGGTAAATAATAACCATAGAAGTTTTCTAAGTAACTAACAATAGGCTATTTGACTAAAAAATTCTAATTAATCCATCAGTTAGATTATCAAATAATATTTGACCCGTATTTTTTCTTTTTTTACGCAAACCAAAATTGACGGAGATATGATGTTTTCAAAATTTCCAATACGTCACAATTTAGTACATTTTTTACTGAATTCTGACGTCACGAGCCCCCACTCTCGAGTCTTGATGTGTTATATCTTGGTAAATATACATTGATTTTACATAAGAAAAAATATGTGTCCGTTATTTTTCATAACTGTAAATAACGGACTTATTAGATTTATAATTTATTGATACTGCCAAATAGCCTATTGGAGATCGTTTGACATAGGAACATTGATCGTTTTACTAACACAAAGTTCCTTGAAATTCAATTATTTAAGTACTTATTCCTTGTTTTAATCAATTATCGACTAGTCTCTCCCTTTCCAGGAACCACCAACAATCATTTCTCCGACCCCCATTTCGAAGGTCTTCGACAGTCGACTTTAGCTTTAAATCCAGTATTTTGTGCCACAGATTGGGCGGCGCGCCGATGTCGAGCGGGATGGGGGGAGGCACGCTGGGGAGCGGGCACTGCCAGCTCGCCAACCAACCGCTGGTGATGCCGGTGTTCCCGCTGCGGGCCAGCCAGCCCAGCCCCGTCCCCGTGTACTCGCCGTCGCGGTTCCACATAGACAAGCGGTGTCAGCACCGGTGCACGTGGAAGTGCCTCGCCATCGCCATGATTTGCCTCTGTGTCATCTTAGCGGCGATGCTCGCCTACTTTATAGGTAAGTTATTACCCTACTTTATAGGTATCTCCTGTGATACAGGTATTAATTTAACCTAGTACAGGCATCGAAGTTTTTGGTACTAAAATTATTTCATGGACATTTTTATGGTATTGTGTACCACTTTGAATGCTAAATAAATATAAATAAAAAATAAATAAAATAGTCATGCATAATCAATCAATATTGAAAAGCACCGGTTTACAGTACAGGAATGTTAGATTTTCTGAAATTTCCAATTTAATTTAATTACGTACTTGTTGGCTAAATCCGATACAATGAGGAATAGCGAAAAATACTGAAAGGACCCAAAACTAAAACTATATCATTGGATTTTTAAAACAAAAATACACGCTGTATGAACAAACCACTCGATCGTATCACTAACAATAATCAACTTAGTTTTGCATTTAAGCAGCCACATTAACATAATATGATCTAATCTATTAAATGAATCGATCACATAGCTAGCATGATTTGACATAAAGCTGAAATGTAACTCAATACAGACAACAGTTTTCCAATAAGGGATTGCAATCGTACAAAATCGTACTCACAATCTCACGGATTTTCAATTTGCGATCGTTCAAAGATCACGTCTGTTTTTTCCCACGTTTACTTTTCTCATGTAGGTAGCTAAATGACTGTAGGTATAAACCAACTTTAGAAATATCTTCACATAACATCTCCAAAATATGTACTTTAATCAAATTAATCGAGCGCCATTCCTATCTTTATTAGAATCTCGTTGGTTAGTTAGTATTATGAACAAAATTATGCAATTCATGCATTCTACATCCATTAAGTAAGAAGCTTGTTGCAATTCCCAACTTCGGAAACTTATAACTACTGTACTTAAGTTTGATTGAAAAGTTGCGGCCTGATACTTATGAGCAAGCGGACTTATAGTTATAAGTTCTTTGGAATTTATTGTTAAGTCTCAAGTACACATAATAAATTATACATACAATTGTAATGAAACTGCTAGCTTAGGTAATCTACATTTATCAAAGTCTACAGTTAACGAACTCTAACTTAAAACGGCTACGTTAACTGGACAGTTAAAGTTACTCCATGTAGGCTGTCTATTTAATATTGAAATATCCAACGACGAAGTACACTGACGATACATCTTTGTTTCTTAAATCACAGCGGGATGTACGGGACTCTCGTTAAGACAGTATTTTTATTAACTCGCTCGGAATGCCGATTAGAATATTCATAACATTATTCTTTCACAATCCATTAGCGTTAGTGTACGGCCTTCGTTGGACGTCAGAGACAAAAGTTTATTGTAACCATAATGACGCCATGTGGGTTAAAACCATTTGAGTACAAAATAAAGCGTTTTTAAACCATAGGTATCGGTTAACCTTTTAGTACAATACTGACTCCCACGTTCGTTACAAAGGTAATTTAATTTAGTTATGGATTCGCCGACTGTGGTTAAACAATACCGCAAAATGTTTGCGGTTGCGATGCCTTTGTTGTCCTACCAAAAATATTGCCTACCATTCAAATTGCTATTTCGAATACAAATTCAGACTAAAACTATTAACGTTATTACATGTTTGAGCCTAATCCTGCGAGCTCGCAATCTGATTGTTTTACCAGATTACAAAGCAATGTAAAATTGCACTCGTATGCTTTTATCCCCTTAATGCCGAATCGTGCCTGAAGCGGGATTCCATCCAATTAAGGGGCTAGTTCTCGTACTGTATGATTGGAAACCGACAAAGGAATAGCCCTCGAGGGCTACACGAGATTATATAGTCCCTCGGACTTAACTCTGCACTGAACAGTAGCAAAAATTACTTTTGCTTTTATAAATTGCAACCTATTTGTGGACTAAACATTTCCAATGAACAGAGGTTTATTATTTAATGGTAGTTGCAGTAGTTCCATTTCCACAGCGCTACGTAGATACTTTATTATTTATTTTCACTGAGTGTTTCTCTACCTGTATATGTAAATTCAACACGTTTTATAACTATACAAAACAGTAATCATACGTCGTAAATGCTTGTTTGAACACCGACTTCAATCAAAGTCGTTTTTCGTGTTGTCTAAAGTCATGTTAACGGAAAACAACCATAAAAATACTTTTATTCATTTATCGTTATACGACCAAATCATAATAGAAAAATATTTCCATCATCACACCGAACTCAATTACTGAAGGTGATAAATTCAAATATTCACTCGGTGCACGCAAATGAGTTGATTAAACATTGACGTTTCAACGAAAACAGACGTTGACCATTAGTCTTTTATCATTCTTTGTTTAGCCGGCATCCACAGAGAGGTTTGTAAAAAACAAAACAAACATCAGAAAAATATAAATGATGCGCCTAACGCGCGGCAACGCGCTGCGTGCCTCGGGCCCGCGCGCCCATGTTACAGCCGTTATAAATTATCTTACACTTCCACGTCCCATGTTATTTCACTACGAATACATCAGCCACTCGCAATCCCTGCGTACCGGGTACCCGCCAAACGACCAATCATAATTTATACATACGAAATGCTTCATAAATCGCAAAAATAAATCCCTGTTTGATTTAACGACGAACAACTAATCCCTTCCTTGCGGTATAATAAAACAATACATTACATTTTATATCTAATGGAATGGCACATTCTCTCAACTGCATGTAATGCTTATTGCCATACTGAAAGTACATGTAGAGAAAGCATTTTACACTAACGACGGAAAGACACGGAACTATATAAAGGACCTTACACAGTTGCAAGTTTACATAAAAACAGTGCTGAACTGGGTTCTATGTATGGCAATCTTGTTAGGAGCTTAGTCAGCTAAAGGAGTTGAAATATTACGAATACGATCATTCATTGCTACAACACAACTGGCACAGATCGATCTCTTACTTATGGCATGGTTGCAATCAAGAAATGTAGACCATTATCTGCAAGTGATCGCAAGCATTATTCCCAAACCGCAGGCACACGAGGCATCACAAAATAACATGAACCCGTCACGGGTCGCGCCGCCCGTCGCCTCCGCCGCAGACGACGCAATACTTTTGGCCTATATTCGAACACACATTTACCCTGCCGATGCCCTCGCAATTACTATAACAACTCAAACGATAATGACTGTGTATTCTTTGTAACTCGTTATTACTGAAATAGTCATCTCGGTGCTATTTTACACTCGTAAAACATTAAAGCCTTGTTTTGTGTTATTTTATCGAGTTCCTCGGAAATATTAGCCCGACAGAAGTGTTCAGTTTTCCATTAATGACGTAAGCACGCTCAAAGAAGTTATTTCCGAAATTCGAACCTAACGAGGGTGAGGGAAAAAATGTGTTTTTACTGTCAATGTCGTGGAGCTATTTGGCAGGATAAGAAAAGGAAATAAATGCGGTTAAAGCGTCGTATAAATGTGGCCACTCGAGTTCCCGGAATTCCTAAGTTCCTTTAAGTAAAAATACTTAAGAATAGAGTCTATAACGTTCTTCGCTATAAAGCTGTAATAGAAAGATTACGTTTACTTAAGTTGGAACATAAATGAACTCCAAATTCTTTTAGTGCGTTTTTAACAACTAAAGTTGGAAGACATAAACACAGTCAAAGTTAGACTGTTTCAAGTGGTAATAGCGCTGGCTATTCATAAAACTATGTATGTACGGTTTGCACCTAGTAGTGCGACGTCACGCGAATCCCGTATAACAGTAGAACATTCGTAGAAACAATATATCGTTGGGTGCACAGCCGCATTGCCATTTACACTGAAAGTGCTCACTCGCTGTAATGTCGGGAAATTACTTTTGTTTATTTCCCTTCAAGCGAAGTCTTTTCAAAATAGAGGGTGGCCGCGACGGCAAATTTTGTACCTAATACCGACTCAATTAGAGACTTAAATGATCATTTATTCTGAATTAAATTGCTTCCTGTACTCAAGTGTATTTGTGTAGCTTCAATAACACTTGTGTATCTCAATAAAATCGCTTTTAAAAGATATCTTTAATAACTCAAGCTAATGATAACTTTTAACTTTTTCTTTATCTTTTTTCTAATCTGGGAGTAAAAGATAATGTTGTGTTTATCAGAGTTTTGTTATTCCTATCTTATTTGTAAACTAAACTGTTTAGTTAACGATTCTTAAACCCTTCTCAAGAAAGTCCAATTATTTTAATTTTTGGTAGAGTAAATTCCAATATAGAACTGTAAAAACAGAATTCGACAATCCAATTTAAAGATACATACTGTTAAAATAAAATTAAAAGCGTATCAGTGTGTAAAATAGTAATTATAAACGCTCCTCGAATGTCTAAACTATAGTTTCAATTTAAGTTAAGCCAGCGTTCTATTAAACAGTTTGAGCAAACCATTGAGATGAAGTTATATGGAGATGCCCCGATGTTCTATACATACATTTTGCTTATACAAATATGAGTCAAACATGAGACAGAGAGTGAAATATTGGTTTGTCTCTTTCCTTCTAATGCAGTAATCATATTTGACAAAAGAGACAACAATATTTCGGTTGTTGCTCAAAATGGAATATTTTGTTGGGATATTTCCCACAGTTACAGAAACGTGCCCATTTCGCCATTTTATGTGCCAAGTTTCGTGGTAGTTCTGCTGTCAAACAGTTGTTTACTTTTTGTTGAATTTAGATTTTTGAGTAAATTACGGAGTGTTTTCTTTTAAAAGTGCGTGTTACCATTATGAAACAGTAATTCAACATGCCTGGATGTTCCATTGTGTCTTGTCATGCCAGGAAAAAGAAAAATCAGCCTGAATTGACTTTGTACAGGTTAGTAACACGTTTTCATGCAAAACTACATGAAATAGAACAATTTCGGTAAAGAAATCGCTATGTGACCTTGTTTTCATGGTTAGAGTATTAATATTTGGGTTTATTTCCGTCCTACAGATAATATTTTTCATTTCTTATTTTCGTTTGTTTGTTTACAATAATAATAGTGTTGTACCGTTGCTGTAATAGTTCCCGATACTAGTCCTTCGTTACACTGAAACTGTTACCAAATGATATATTGATAAAAAAATACTAATCATTTATAGGTTTCCCAAAAATGAAAGATTGAAGAAAAAATGGTTGGACTCTATCAGTGACGAAAAAATTTGTTCTCGAAGTAAAGACTGGCTTATGTGTTCACTTCACTTTGTAGAAAAATGTTTTAACAGAACACTTGATGTTATTAGGTTACATGAGAACTCTGTACCTACAACATTTTCGGTAAGTGTGTATTAAAATGATTGTTAAATAACAGCCTGGTTTTTTAGCCTAAGTTATATGGATAGTAATGCATATTTCATTTTTTTTTCAGACATCCAACAAAAAACAACTTCCAGAGTCATTTGTATTCTGTGAAACAAGCAACACTCAAGAATCTGATGTTTCTTGTACATCTACTGTAATAAAGCAACCATCTACCGTAATAGATGAACCATCTAGTGTAATGGAGGCACCATTGCAGTTTACCCATCAATTTGTGGGAACAGTGCACAAAGAGGTATGTAGATGTTGAATTTTTAACCGTTTTCTGACAAACAGACGGCAGCACATCAAGCGCCGCAATCTGTCAAAGACTTGTCAACTGTCACTTGAAAAGAACTTTTAGCAATAAAATGCAATGTGCAAATTATTTTTTAACGGTGCATTGTTAAGTTATTGGTTAATAGTGCTGATACATTTGGCATGTTCGTGAAAAGGCGCTGTCAGATGGGACTGATCATCTCTTAGCTGCCACGGTCTATTTTAATTTTTCATTATTTTTTTTTTTAATATTAGCTGTACACTTAACTTGCTACGTTGAGTGTTAAAAGAGTGTCCATGGAGTTTCTTGTCCGTTCTTTTCCATAGAGATCTTCGCTCTGGAATGGGCACCTACGGTACTTTCACAGTTATTATGTCTTGTGACTAGAACTGTAGCACCATAACAATTTTGTACTGATTTATTTTTATGTCTTTTGACCATTCAAAAGTGCCTGTAATTATTGGCCTAGTTGAAATAAATTTTATTTGATTTAACTATTTATCTTTTCTATTACAGGTTTTACAAACTGGAAAAATTAAAGCCTTTAAAGAAAAATACGTCAATCAACAGAAAACAATTAAACGCCTCAATGAAATAATACGAAGGAAAAAAAAATTGCTGATTTGAAGGCTGTTGTGATAGAAGACTTGACGGGACCAAAAGACTTTTTAAAAAGACAAATTAACAAGTCCAAAGGTTTACCTGTACAATCCGAATTAATCGTCAATTTTTTAAATTAACGCTAACACATAAATATATGTATAATATTTAATTACAAGCAATAGCGCAAATGTGAAAATTTTCATTTTTTTTACGTAACTACATGGATTATAATTTAATCATGGTATCTAGTCGTAATACTATTATGTAATCCTAAAAGTACTAGGGATACTAGTATCCATACTCGTTACAGTAACACTATGTTTCTTGATTGGCACAACCCTAGCATTGGCCGCCATTTTATGTGCCATGCGAACTTGTAGGTATCCACGTTTTTGGTGTAGGTATTTCCAGTCCATAGGATTATAATGTCTATGGAGCAAACACTAAATAATACTCTTGAAGCACGCTATGTGAACCGCTAACAACTTCACTATAGTTTCGGCAACGCGTTCTACTTCAGCTGAAACAAAAACTTGTTTACATACATAACTAACTGTTCGGTGAGCACTGAAGGGTTAGCATTAGTCATATTATAAGTTATCAAGCTCAAAGCATATTTGGGAAAAGATTGCATATTCATTTTTGTTGTCTAAACTAGATGAATGTGAAAGGTTCTCCCGATAAGCTACCCTGAAACAAAATAACCATAACAAAACAAAGCGTATTACAATTTATGTTATGAGCCAATAATTAACATTTTAAGCGACACCGATGCCAGTATATCCCTATCTATTTATTCTAACTCAGACAGTTTCATATAAAGACTCAATAAAATAAACTGAGCCGAAGCTTCTTGAAAGCAATGTAATGAAGCGAGTGGATGTAAGGTGTCTCAAGTCAATGAGGCTTATCGTATCGGATCTCACTTCATTTAGAGACCCGTTAAATTATACAGTCGAGATAAGGCAGCATGTAGCATATCAGCTATCGATGGCCGCAGAGACCGCCGACCTGTCCACTTCAAAACGATATACGCTTTTTCTTACACAACGACACACACACCTCGAAATTACCACATTTAGATTCCCATAAGATAATATCAAAACCAATGAATCTGTTAAACGCTACCTATTTAACTATTTTACTTTCGGAGTTTCAACTCCTACTTTGTTACTGAACTTTCATTCAAATAATGATTCGAAATAACAATAAAATTATTTCGGACACGCCTCCTGGCGTTCCGGATTTGTATCAAATAAAAACCGGGTCTATAGTTTAATCCGACATAAATCTCCGAGTTTGCGCCGGTAGTTCTGGTGATGTAATGAAAAAATGTGAACCATCTGTTGCACCCTTCATTACGTGTATGGTGTATGAATGGGGCAAATACAGCTCCGTCAACTTTTTAATGTAATTGAAAATGTGAGGACCCCAAATGTTTTATTAAAGCTCTCAGTGAACGTTAACGCTTTTGAAGTGGCTCGCGCGCACGTTTGTCGCGATTGGTAACGCTTTTGTTGTAAAAATAATACTGTTATAATAAACAACAAACCACTATTTTGTTAAACGTGCTAAAATATAAATGTAGGGCAACATAAAAAAACAGAACGCGGATATCTGTTTTATTAAAAGCTTATTTACGTACATCTCATGTTATGATTAATAGGGTCATGATTGTGTTGTATTTTGTAGAATTATTAGTAAAATATTTAATCATAATAACATTTTACATCCTGTTACAACCGGTACTGGTCATCTTTTTATACTTACCCTTTTTTATCGACCTAACGTATCGATTATACCTGCTGATTTATATTGCTTGAGTATACAAGCCATGTTATTTGAAAACCACTCAATGGGTGTCATAAAATTTCTAATTCGTCAATATTTCATAAACAAAGCCAACATAATACACGTAGCTAACGAGTTTCATGAAGCATAACTTTATTTAATGACAAGATTTTATGATGATGTAATCAAAATTTGGATTTGTTTGTCTTCCCCGAGAAAATGGGGCAAACAAACCGCGACCTCGTACGAACACAGTTAACATGCGCAAGTAACAAGGACAGGGATATTAGATCCTGTGTGTAATGAAAGGAGACAGCACATATGAACACGGGAAGATTTATCACGTGACTAATGCGAGAATGTGCGACGGCGCGTCCGTCCCAGGGGACACTATCAAACGAGTTTCGCTCCCCCAACGCACGATGCAATCTATGCTGAATCGTATTACAATAAATTGTATTAACTCGAAAAATAGTGGAGATAGCAAACATAGTCCATCTGCACACAATCGTCGCTTGCATCGGGCCATCGGCCGGCGACCTCGTGTGCTCGAGCACTGAGCACCCTCCATTTCCTACCCGCCGCTCAATACACAAAATTTATAGATTTTACGAGGGATTATCGGGAAAAGTCGCGACTTACCACATTGTCATATTTTATTTTCTTGTGAGGAAATTACGTCATCTTTGCTCGTTTATCTGAAAACATTGTGTGCGATGTGTGTTATTATTTTGTGAGAAGGGCTCTATCTAACTGAATATGATGTTGGTTGGGGTTCGCTCAAAATATGTTTAGCTATCATAAAATGCTATATATTGTAAATTCCTCTTATATTTAAACAAACCTGTCGAACATCAATGACCGTTCAAGTTTTATTCATATTTATGACGGTTTGTTGAATTCTGTTTATATTCATTCCATCAATATTTGATGCGGGGCAACGCACTAGACATGTTTTATGCTTCAAGTCTTCAAACTTAATAATATATCTCATTTTAGAAGTATGATTTTAAATCCATCTCGACATACGCATGTAACACTGAATATAAATTGCCTGCTTAAGTATTGGTTGTTAAGCCGATAAAGGTTATTGTCATTGAACTATCTACCCTCAGCACGGTATAGTAAAGTTAAATTGTCCAATCCTCAGAGCAAACGGCCAAATGGCGTCAACGTTTCGCGATCTTATCTGAGAGTAAATCTTGGGGATGGATAGGCAACTGTTGGGCCGCCAGATAACTTAATTGCTCTGACACCGCTGGGGTTATCTGGACGAATTATGGAACGTAACTGCAAGCACTTGACATCGTGACAGATAATATTCACACATATAATTTTAATTACTAAATTGGTTCTACAAAAACATAACCACATGTCTCTCGACAAATTACTGCACATGTTAATTAGCCGGAACAAAATCTGGGCTGCGTCAATTAAGTCTATATGGATTGATATATTGCCCTTGACGCAACGCACGACATATTAGGCGCACATCCTGCGCACGCTCCGAAACAAATAAACGTTGCATCCCCATCCGAGCACAAATCCTAAACGATCGTGAGCTTCTTACTGAACTAATAAATGAATGCAATAAATTCTCTTTACATTACTGACATGCAATGGCTCCCTTGCAGCTTCAATTGAATATTCCAAACGTGGCATTAAAAGGGAAAGTGCCTACTACACATATTTCAATGATTCATAAAAAAAAAAATTGACTTCTAATAAATTACATAGATAAGATCCTATTTGCTGCTTCAGTAGCTTCAAAATAAATAGTAATTTCGTCAAGACTCGTGTCGTCTGAGCCCGTGCTTTTCTTAGTTAACACCGTGAAGAATCTTCCAATTAGATTGCGTAGCGCGGCATTTTATGATCGATTCGATAGCCAGCAACTGTCGCATAATGAGAAGACAACAGCATTCTCTCGAACAAGAAATGGTTGGGTGTCGGCTGCAGAGCCACCTACGTGCTTACTGGAGGCCGGGCCCGCGGCAGCGGAACCAATCGCTCCGTCACACCGCCACGAAATTCAGCACAGCCGTGCTTCGCTTAATTAAAACTCGACGGGACATCACGTCGCCTACCCTGCATTCATACACCTCTTAAACTTTAAAATGACATCTCCTATTGTGTCGCATTTCGTAACACATTGCGCCCAAACGACGCCCGTGTGAACTCTAATAGAATTACTGCTCCGCTACTGGGCATTATCGATGTGAGCCATCGATAAGAAACAAACTTAACGGAAACTTAATTGGATGACCGGCTTAGAGAGTAAGATTTGGATCGCAGACATTATTTTATATTGATAAAAAAGTAGCGCTAACGATTTGATACTTTGTCTTAACATTACCATTTCTTTGTTACAGCGTTATCGTCAATTAAAAGTAATATAGACAATTCAAATTGCATCCTTGTACAAGATGTAAAAGCAGTAACACATGCGCAAGGAATTAGGGATGCTTTATCAACATCATCACCTTCAGATGGTATGTAATTACAACGTAATTTTTCGATTTGCGCTCATTTTTTGCTTGTTCTTTCGACGTTCATGAGTATCTAAAAGATTTCGCACGTTTCATTGCAGAATCAATATCAACTTCGTCTTTAGGCGGGTGGTCAACTACAGCGGAAGCAGCGTTAGAGTCAGTAATAATACCGCAGCAAGCGCAACAAGCAGCACCGCCGCCTTGGTCACCCGCGTTAGAACTTAGAGAATTCGACGAGTTACACAGTGCAACTATACCTGCTTACCAATTTTGGAGTTCTGAATTCCGCAACAAGCAGCCCGCCTACGTTAGCCTTAACTTCACTGTTCCCTGGGGAGCCAATTTCGCCGTATATGGTAGGCGAAATGTAGCTCCTAGCGTAACACAATACGACTTTGTAGAATTCATTCGAGGCGGTAGGGTCGACCACAGATTAAGGCGTAGAAGAAGCCCGTTCAGAGATAATCCGTTTCAAAGTAGTCTTAACGATTGGGATGCACTATTGAGCACGATTAACCCACTACATAGATGGAACCATACGATAAGCAAAAGGTCAACGGATATGAGAGTAAACGTGAGCATATTGCAATATCTTGACACAGGAAGATGGTTTATATCTGTTTACAATGACGAACTGCAGCCTCACAATGTTGAAATGATCGTTTCTGAAGCGGAAGGTGTTACTAACTCGTGTCCTGATGATTGTTCGGGTCACGGATCGTGCTACCTCGGGAAATGCGAATGTATGGACGGCTATGAAGGACACGATTGTTCGAAAAGTAAGTAGAAAATATTCATTAAACGTTTTTTTATTATTATCTTCGCAAAGAACAAGTGCGTAAGTAATAACTCGCATTTGTTTTCGCAGGTGTATGCCCAGTTCTTTGTTCGGGGCACGGCGCGTATGCAGGTGGTGTATGTCACTGTTTGGAAGGGTGGAAAGGCCCGGAATGTGACGTTCCAGCACACGACTGTGAGCCGGCCGACTGTTCCGGGAGAGGTCAATGTATCGCCGGCCATTGCCACTGCAAGGCTGGGTGGAAAGGACAAAAGTGCGACGAAGGTAAAATATTTTTCAGACTAGAGCAACATTTCAAATTGTGATCAATATAATCAATATTTGACTTATTATTCATATTCAGAGGACTGCCTTGACCCTACTTGCGGTGGCCACGGATCATGTGTGCGTGGAAGATGCGTGTGCCGCGCAGGATGGCGAGGGGCCTCGTGCAGTGAGCGTGATGCGAGGGTTCAACGTTGTCTTCCCGCATGTTCCCAACGCGGTGTGTACGACCTCGACGCAGGGAGATGCGTTTGTGACCCACTTTACACCGGAGATGATTGCTCACAAGGTAAAGACTTCAAACAAGTTTGAACTATTAAGTTGCCTTACTTGTACGTCGGCATTTTAACTGCATTTCTACGTTGTAGTGGTGTGTTCTTTGGACTGCGGGCCGCACGGTGTCTGTGCCGAGGGCGTGTGTCGATGCGATGACGGCTGGACCGGCTCCATGTGTGACCAACGACCCTGTGACACGCGCTGTCAAGATCACGGACAATGCAAGAATGGCACGTGCGTGTGCACACAAGGATGGAACGGCCGACACTGTACTTTGCGTAAGTTGCTACATTAGTATTCAATACTGAACGTTCTTTGTTTCATGCTGCAAATACCGACAATATTGAAGGATCTTCGATTATTTACCTGATTTCTTAAATTAACTCTATTTCCGTTAATACAAATAGAATTGAAGTCAACCTGCCTTGCAGTTGATAGCGTGATATTCAAAAAAACACTACCCATTATCACTTGACTAATAGTTCAATGTTAACAGCTGGTTGTCCAAATGGCTGTACTCGTCATGGACAATGTTTGCTGGAAGATGGAGTGTACCGCTGTTCATGCGCCGACGGCTGGGCTGGCACCGACTGTTCCATCGCACTCGAACTCTCCTGCAACGACAACGAAGATAACGATGAAGGTTAGTGCCTTTCTTTTACAGAAAATAGGCTCAAACATAAAGCCAATTAAATTTAAAACAAACCATATTGGCTGTCACTTGACAATGGCTACACTTTTGAAGATGGCATGACGGACTGCTCCGACTCGGAGTGCTGCAGTCGACCTGAGTGCGCCGAGCACATCATGTGCCTAGCTTCCAACGATCCTGTAGAAGTACTTCTCAGAAAGCAGCCGCCTTCTGTCACCGCTTCCTTCTACCAACGTGTCAAGTTCCTCATAGAAGAAAACTCTGTCCAGAGCTACGCACACATGGACGAATATTCTGAAAGGTATGTCTAGCATAAGAAAACGACTGAAATGTTAACAAACACCAAATCACTTCATGTACGTAAAAGATGTCGTTAGTACTAACATAATATCTACTATTTTAGGATCAGTAAACTAATGGCAATACAACGATATCTTTTGCACCAGTTGGTTTAGGACTGACCTGTCGGTTTTGCACAATTCATGAATAATTTATATTTGCACTTTACAATGATTTTAGATCCGTGATATCATCGCCGTACTGTAATGTATATCCGTAAGAAGAAGATACAAAATTCATTCCGACATAAAATGATTTAGGAACTAGCACCTTCACCATATAATTCCCGCTCATCTTCCTAAACCTCTCCGAGGATTTGGTGTGGTTATTTTATTTTAATTGGTAACTTCAAATACTTTTATAACTTAACATTTGTTTTCTCATCTGGTGGAAGTGTTTTGATTTTCCTCTGTTTTCTCGCGTGTAAAACTTATGATTTATTATTTGCAATCCTAGCATGGTTATGTTTTAACATTGAATTTTTAATTTTAATTATGAGTTTTTGTATTTTATTATTATTTTTCACACCAGATCCGATGTGTTGTGTATTGTCTAATGTTCATTCCTTGTGTGTGTCTAACCCTACCTGTTTGTCTAAACAAAACAAAAGCGTATTATGAATAACAAAATGAAATTAGAACTAAATCAGCTAAAGCTTTCGAACAGTTTTGTTTGTCTTCACAATAATAAAATAACTTTACATAAGTAAATAAGGTAAAAGAAACGAAACTTGAATCATGAAAGCATTATTTAAATCTTTATATACATACCTACCTAAAATCTTGATACAAAAAATAAACATACCTACGAGTTTAAATTGATATTATTTTGGAGTAATACTTTCGTGCCACTTACTGTAATACTTTTATAACGAGCTATTAGAAAATACCTTAAACGCGACTTTCATGATCTAAGTTGGTAAACAAATTCTAAAAGTTTTTATTTGCCCTACTTTATACCGTGTGCGTTGATAAAACTTCGAACGATCTCTTAAATAAATAAGACAAAGCAAAACTGAATAATAAAAGTAGTCAACCCACCTCGCTTAATATGCAAAAGCGCCTCTAAAAGTTTGTTTGCATTAAAACACGAGCCGCTTCACTATTTTATTTAAGTTCAAAAGTCTAGAGTGGTTATATTGCGTTCTGGCATTTGTTCCATCAGCCCTTGTATAACACATGACGGGTTCCTCCATGCATTCACCATCCAGCATGTTTACTCTCCACATGTTTACTCAATCTTTGGTGCAACCTGCAACTTTTCTAAATTTATCAGATTTGAATCACATTGCATATTACCTATCGATCAATAGTGGTGGTTGTTCTAATGCAAACGGGCTTCGTCTGTGAATCGATTCGTAATTAACAGAAGTTTGATTGGTAAATACAGTGTTAAAACGCAAGCTAACCAATATAGACAAGTGCAATCGGCCGGAGCGGTTGCAAAACCGGGGTGGGGTTGCACTGAGGGATGTAGGTATCTGTGTAGTAATCTGTCCTGTCTTTCTGTGTCCCTGTGCCGCCGTGTGTCCGCCACTCCTAGCGAGTTCTGGAATTCCTTTACACCATGGTAAGTGTCAGTCAGCCCGCCCTCGCCCCTCAGTGTTCAGTATCTGTTCACCTCTTCCCTTTTGTTGCGAATCCTGCATATGAGTGTGATGCCGGTGACCTCCGCGTGTCCCACTACAGACACGCGGACGGTGCCACTGACGCTTTTTCACTTTTCGTTCAATCCTTTGTCTGTATTCGTTTCATTCTCTATGTGTATGTAACATCTGTATGTTTGTCTTGAATGTTTTCGTGTGACTGCGACAAAATCCTCGCAATCTCAGCGTAAATCAAGCACCGCCCGCCGTCGGTCCGCAAACGCCGCGTCTCTTTTCAAATATGATTTGCCGCAGTCACAATTGTATTTTGTACTGTTTATTTGTCTCGTCTACTGTGCTTATATTATAGTTCACATATATACTATATGGAATAATTTTGTTATACTATATGAAACTTAGGAAAATCATTTACGCTTTCACGCAAAACGTTTTTAACACAATCGATAGGCGTAGGGCTTGCAAAATATACAAATCGTCGCGAATTGTATATTATCAATTGAGCAAAATTTCAGCGAACACGCAAATTAAGCTTCAAATAAACTTACCCTTTTATGTGTTCCTTACCCTTTGTCTGCGTCTTTCATCTGTTAACCAACCCCCTACCCTTCGCCCGAGCTCTTTATGTGTTTAGATCCTCACCCTTTGTAACTAACCAAAACACAACTTATTTGAATGTATTCCTACTACTTCACAGCGATACGATAGCAAAATTGTCGACATTGTACATTACAACCATCGCTTCCATTAATCAGTCATTGACGACATTTTATTACACTTTGAAATTGGTGCAACGAACGTATTTTTTCTCGATTTTATGTAATCGCTTTCAGAACTGTCTGCCTCTGCACCAGCATTTATAACTGAACCTTCCGCATTTTGATGTCTGGGCAGTACAGTTCTTAAAGCGTTGTGTTTAATACTTCTTTCAGTTTTTGTTGTTTTAACTCAACCAACTGTTAATGTGAATTAATTAAACTTCTCATTAAATACTGATAAATTTATTGTGACTGTCAGAAACATGGTAATAATTATTAATGACTTGTCCTCTTTTCAGATACAACTTGACGTAGCTAGTTTAAACGTGTGTTTTATGATAATAATCTAAAAGTGCCCTGTAACTTGTTACAGATAATATTTTGGGAGGTGCCAATCTACTTACAATGTTTCTTTTTAGGTATATTTTTCATAACCGTATCGTATGGCATTTACTGTCGGCCTTCGCGGAAACACATGAAGAGGATGAAAACTTTTACGATATCATATTCTTAGAAGAGGCATTGCTAAATACGTAGTTCTTGGTAACAAATAAGAAAAATATTTTACTACTTAGCTTTACACATAAATATTTTATATCTTTTTGTTGATTGTACTTATTTAGTGTTTTATACGACGTACCTAAAAACATTTTGTGATACATATTTCGAATGCGTTCTTCCCAATGTGTTTCAGTTGATAAATTTTCGCGAATAAATATTTCTAATCGTAACAAATGTTTGCTAAAATAATACAAAAATACCTATGTAAGCTTAGCTAAGAGCTTTTGCTTATCTACGCGTTTATATGGCCACGAGCGACGCATGCAGTAACAGTAATCATAAACGCAATCGCGATAATAAAGTATATATTATGTATTGTTGTCGGTTTATGCTATACTTTTTTATACAAATAAAGATTTATAATTAAAGACGTTCTGACGTCTAGATAGTCTTTGTGTCAGAGATAAGTAGTCTCTTTTTCGTTAGGTATTCAAATTAAATTAGAGATAGAAATTGAATTGGATAATGAGACTTTAGTGGGTCCTTTTTAAATTTCATCATAAATTCAACAGGAGACAAACAACAGTCTAACCAATTATTCTATTTGATTGTTGTTATGCTAATTAACACTTAAAGCAAACCTAATCTCGTGTTGTTTTCCAATCGCTTACGTCGCCATTTTCCTTGCTCACTTTCAGCGGACAGATTTTTGGCTTCGATATCGGTTTTCACGTCGTATTTTTAAAGCTTTTTGCGCCCCCTGCGGAGAATCGCCCCGGGTATGCTACAGTCAAGCGCTACTTTGTACGGATAAAGCAGTGAAAACCATTTTCGATCAAAACATTTACTTAAAGCTTTGCCCATAGTCAAACCTCACAACAAAAACGAATAATTTTCTTCCATAAAATTAATGAATTCGCGAACATTTCTTGCACCAATTTCATCTCTCATGAATATGTAACCGAACATTCAAACATGAAGTATTATAACAAAATTTGTTGACTATGGTTTGTGTGGCAGCTGTTACATGCATACATACCTTTCTAGGTAGATTTCCGTTTACGTTTAATTTCTATGATAATTTCTTTAAACAAAATTTTATTTTATTGGCTATTTAGAGTATATATGAATAAAATGTAAACAGAAATGTGTCCTAGAGAATTAGCTGATCCTAAAACGAGAATGTGCAATGCTAAGACTTCTTATTTATTTTATTTTTCGATATTATTTTCATACTTTACTTCACTCTCACAGCGTTTACACTATGATCTATGAAGCATAGCACATAGACCTCGCTCATAGTATTATGATCGGAGGTGTGCATTCAACGATACGGTTCACACATTATATTTTATCTACTGTTTTTTTAAATCGGGTGCTGATTCTAAATTATAATCGTGCATAAAAATACAAAGCTTTAAAAATAGGTTGTTGCGTATTCTACAGTGAAAATAGATACTTAGGTAATGCCTTATGTAGAATAAGGTCACATTATTTAGTTTTTTCCTATTTTTAAACATAATATTGACTAAATTTTTCGAAAAACCGAAAATCTACAGTCGTTCTGAAAACTATTTCACAAAAAAAAAATTTTTTTTTTCTCTTTGATCGAGTCAATTCCCCTTATAAACCCACTATGTCGTTAGCAACAATTAGCCAATTAGTAGTTCGTGATGAACCGTATCGCTGAATGCCGGGTGCTGTGGCTCCGTGGCTCGAACTGACGTGAGGTGCTCTGTGCAGCCGCGTGTCGGTGATGAGGGGGCAGGTGGTCTCTCCCCAAGGCCTCGGAATCATCGGCATCAGAGTCTCCGTGGATCGGGAGGCTCGCTTCGGATTCACACTCACCAGACAGGGTGGATGGTTAGTAGATAAAGAAAAGTAACTATATTTTCCATACTTTTTGTCTAGGTGTTAAATAATCGTCGCTGAATGAAATTTTTGGATGGTTGGTAAGTGCAAATCATACGTTGACGATGTGGTATGGTAAGTTTCTGGTATTCCACAAAACGTTCAAAAGACGTCGACAGACAACTCTAAGATTTTATCATTGTCATGAAATTGAAAATTCCATGCGTGAGCCATGTGGTCATAACCCCCCTTTTTGAAGAGTTTTCTGGGACATTTTCTGACTGGCAATCAACAAGCAATGATTTAAATTCTCAGTATACTTGTCCACCAAACATAGAAATAATGAGTTCCACTTTTACCTACGTTGCCGCTGTAGCATGTTCAATTCGTAGTAAAAAGAAATGGCTAGGTATTGCAAATCCTACGGCAATTAATCAATCGGTACATTTTACTAAATACCTAATCAAAAAACTAGGTAGATTAACATAACAATGTACAAAATCTCTTAAAAACCTATTCACCGTCAAAATTAATTATCCTAAACATAATTGCACATCTCAGCATAAAAGCTGTTCAGTTCCTTTTTTTCTTCAATCTACAACTTTTTCTAAAGCTGACAGTGACTATACATATATACATTAGTCCGTTAAGTAATTTTAATTGCTGTGTTTACTTCAATTAAGTAACAACCGACATTATAGCATGAGCCAGGAATTTTAGTAATTACAGTCATTCGAAAATACCACCCATTATGAAACATTTAAACGTAATTGATTCACTTAAAGAAAAATACGAGAAAATACGTAAGCGTCTACTGAGGTGAATCACCGTAACACCATTATCGCGCCATAAATAAACGAACAGAAATAAAATAATTTGGCATCGGACTATCAGAGCACCATGTCAAAACATTGTTTGATTATTATAAACTTTATAACGAATAATATAATAAATCGTATTAGTCACAACGATTTTTGAGTCATGGAACGAAATTGTCTTAAAGAAAGTAATTGAATATTGCGTGACAAACAAAAATATTTGAGCAGCTATCGATACAAACACTTGAAGAGTCATTAATTTTCGGATACGGTGTTTGATATTGGTTGCACGTACGTAAAAGCATCGAGTATGAAATCGAATTAGGCGGCGGAAAGGAACCTGTATCATGTGAACTTGTAATCAAATAACACGTCACGTTTAAGCTTTTAAAAATCAATTACCGTAACTCAGTAACTCTTTACGTGTAGCTTGTAGCCGAACTTAGAATAATAAATATCAGAAGCTTTCTAAAAATGCACTTTTACTCGTATATAGATTAGGTATATCCACGCGGGTGTCTTATTTAAAAACACTTAACAGTTCGTAGATTCAGGCCACTTTACTACAGTTAAATTCAGTAATGAAGAACGAAATTCAGCATTCTTCGAAAACAAAAAAGAAAGCTCACTACCTTAATTTATTTCTTTTCAAGATCGTAAATAACGTCACGAAATGTTAGAAAAAAATCTAACGGGCAGAAACGTCGCCACTTTTTTCCTTTTATTGGAATTGCTGATCATCAAACTAAACCCCTGTTCAACACGTTTCGATAACAAACTCTCATTAAAAGTAAAAAAAAAAACGGTAAAAAGAAACAAAGAAAAAAGTGAAAAAATATTGTACGCCGTTGCTTAAATTAATGACAAGAAAAATATTATAAGGGATCATTAAAACGTAGGAACGGAATACGAGTACCTACGGTACTTGTTACAGCATTTCTAGATTATTAACTGCAGTTTTATCGCGTTAGGACTAACGAGCATTTTACACAATATTTAGTGCCGAGAGGTGAACAGCACTGTATTTCTAATAAAGAGCCCAATTATCACCAGAGTGGTGTCCATAAGCTTCGCAGGAGCGATTAATATTAAACGGAAAATCGTACTTTTACCGGTACAATTTTATTTTCTGCGCAAAAACCGATTGTACTAAATATACACCAACGCTGAATATCCTCATTTGCAAATTCTGGACATGACTTTCGAATTTACTGTCCTAATCGGAAAGTTAATGCGATTAAATTCTAAACTGAAGTAATGAGGGGTAAAGATGGCGGAGACGTAGCTTTTTAGGCTAAACTTTCGACATTTCTGGAAGTAAAAACGTTCTAAAGATATTGAAGCGATATGGAAGGACGAAAAAAATAAATTTTAGGTGACTTTTAAAATTGAAATAACGCCTGGTTTATGCATTTTGTTTTTCCAAGATTCTAATTCGCTTAAAAAACAGTGCAAAACGGATCGTTTAAAAAAATAGGTAGTAATGTAAATAACGAGTTTGTTTATATACAGTCAGTGAAATATAATAATTAGACAAATTGACATCTCACTGGCACGGTCGTCGGCGCAGTGGCTGGGAGACTGCTAAGCTCCGTATTTTTTATTTATTCCCGCCTGAAACAAATGTTTGTATGATCTACAAGTAGTTGTTCCGGTTGTGGGTATTAGTTTATGTTAGTTTCAATTATGGTAAACACACCCACGAAACCTGCAGGAGAAATTTCTAGCGTGGGGCCAAATATATTGTTTACACAAAAAGAAACTGTCTCGATTTGAATGCAAAGCCATTTATGTTGCTTATACCAAAACATTGGCTTTTGAGATGACTATCAATGTTCTGTATAGTATAATTGGTATTATTCTAAATCCGGTTTTACATACATACATACATAAACTAACGCCTTCTTCCCATGGGGGTAGGCAGAAACTACAGAGCATCATCTGCTACGATCCTTTAGGCCGGAAACGCACAGGCCGGTGGCTTGCTTAGCGCCTAGAGCCTAGCGAGTCATGAACAATCGAAAATGTTCGTAAACGGTGCTTGAAGACTAGCTAGGTGTCAAGCGCGCAATGCGGCCGTTCACGAACATTTTCGAACGTTCGTTATACTAAGGTGACTCGCTAGGCTCTAGGCACTAAGCAAGCCACCGGCCTGTGCGTTTCCGGCCTTACTCCTTTCGCCTCATCCACATTCGGGTTTATAACAGAGAATTTGTTATACATAAAACTTATCTGTTGTCTATAAAATCTCTATGACGAAAATGCATAGAAAATTGGGGCGATTCTGTCCTATCAGATCTTACGTCCATCTAAAACATAAAATGCCGTCATTCAGGTTTGACGTGCTGGTGAATGGAGGAGGTGCCGTGACTCTGCAGTTCCAGCGATCTCCGTTCAAGCCGCTGAGGAAGACAGTCTTCGTACCTTGGAACCAGATCGTCGTATTGCCTCCAGTGCAAATGGAACTTAGTGACGACAACGTAAAAGTACCGACGCCCAGGTAAGCAGAGGTTTCAGTTAATGATTTATTAGCTAACTGGTGGTGGAAATATAATTATTATAATATTTGGGTGTTTGTGTTTTATTAACTATTTTCAATAAATTATTAGTTGGCATATAATAACTTCCCTAACAAATAAAGGCAATAGTTTTTATCTTTATTTACGGCTGAAGAGCCAGATTCCACATAATCGGCAAAAATAAAAGGCTTAGATTTCTATTTATTGCTTATACGGAAAAAAACATTTCTCATCATCATACATCCCCAACTCAAGTGGAACAAGGAATGAATTTCTATTTTCTTTTCGATTATTCTAACCAACCGCAATCTCTAGGGCTCCACCTCGCATCGGTTGGTCGCCAACTCCACAATGGTGGGAGTCAGAAACGCCACCTTGCGCAGCGCACGACCACGAGCGACTGAGGCCGGAAGTAGTGGCAGTACCACCGCTGGCGGCACCTGCTGCCTCGTCTGCTACCACTACCACCGTCATATACCCTGAGGCTCAGGTAAGAAGAACATCATCTTTGTTGAGGTCGGCTTTTAATGTTACAAGGTACCGCTGAATCCTGCTCTCCAAAGGGCGGAGGGATCTTGGCATGCAGCACGTAAAGCCTGATAATCCACAAACAGACCTCAGTTTACCTTTAAGATAAAGCGGTACATCCATATCGCATTACCAACGAACCCCTCAAGTCAAACTGACGGGGCCCCCATAGAGGTAAACGCCTGCAGGGTTCGCGGGACCGTCTATAAGGTAACTGTGACCCTGACACGCAAAAGTAACTAAAACAACGGGGTGGAATCAGTTGATGATTTTACCACCCGAAAAAATACCCTAAGTCCAACCTAAGATTCAAATAAGGTTACTTTTGATCTAGTATTTCTGTGACTTTTCCAGTTAGTATTTCTGTGATTTTTCCAATTATTAGTTAAGTCAAGCTATGTTAAATGATGGTTCAGTCTATAAGAATTGATTCTTATATTTCCAGATTGTAAGCGAATCGATCAGCATCCCTGGCTCTTTGGTGAAGCTGACGTACCGCTCGTCTCAATCAGCTGGCTACCTGTCTTGCGTACATGTTCAACTGACTCGACGTGTGGTCCCAGCATCCCTCATTCGAGTTCATGTCCGCGTTGAGATTGAAGGCTCACTGCACACACATACCTATGAAGCTGATCCCGACTTGACTCATATCTTCGCGTGGAATAAACGGAATGTATACAAACAAAAGGTAAGATGCCACCAAAAAAAACAATAAGGCTCTTTGGCTTGAGATCCTAAACCAAATTTCGTTTTGATATTTTCAAACAAATACGATCCTTGTACTAACTCAAATTTTATCCTTCCAGGTATACGGCCAAGCTCAAGCCAAAATATCAATAGGATACGAATACACATCATGTGCGTCAATTGTATGGGAGACACAAACAGCGACCTTAGCCGGATTCGATGTAGACATCTCAGATATTGGAGGATGGGGGTTGGATATTCACCATCATTATAACTTCCATGAGGGTATTCTTCAGAAGGGTGATGGTGCACTTCTGCATTTGAAACAATACCCTAGAACTGTTCAGGTAAAGACTAAATTACAAGTCCCAGTTCATACTTTTTTTTAAAGAAATTATATGTAGTTCTATAAACCTGTCCGATTCAGTTAATCAAATGTTTTATACGCTCTGTTATAGGTGGTAATGGGAACCGGTCTGCAACGTTCTTTGGAATGTCCTGACCACTGTAACGGCAAGGCAGCAGATGCTCGTCTCTTGACTCCAACAGCACTGACCTCAGGCCCTGATGGATCCCTGTATGTTGGCGACTTCAATCTTGTCAGACGTATTACTCCTGAGGGCGTTGTTACTACTGTTCTTCAATTACAGTAAGTATTCGCATGAAAAGATTCTTACTAGATTAAGATTAGTGACCGTTTAGATAACTTATTGAACGAAAAATACTCACAAATTAATTAAACGATAGACAGGGCCGAAGAAAACTCTAACATAGTTGGGATAAAGGTAAAGATAAAATGAAGAACAATTATATGAACTGTAGGTTAACAGCATAATAACCTCATTATTACTTTTATTTCAGAACTACACAAGTTGCATATCAATATTATATCTGCATATCACCAGCGGATGGCTATCTTTACATATCAGATTCTGAAAGACATCAAGTCCGAAGAGTGATAGCTTTAGAAAAAGTGCGAGACCCTGCTACAAACTCAGAGGCTGTTGTTGGTAACGGAGACCGTTGCGTACCTGGAGATGATTCCAATTGTGGTGATGAAGGACCAGCTATAAAAGCAAAACTGGCGCATCCGAAAGGTAAAGTATACATAATTAATCATATAAAATACCTAACAATAATTTATAGATGAAGTCCAGATACCCTCCTTTTGAAAAACATAATAATTTCATAATGTATTTACTGTTTCAGGTCTAGCAATCGCAGCAGATAGAACAATGTACATTGCAGATGGAACCAACATTCGAGCAGTAGATCCAAATGGCATTATACACACTCTTGTGGGACATCACGGTCACCATAATCATTGGTCACCAGTTCCCTGCCGTGGAGCCATCCCACCTTATGAAGCACAGTTACAATGGCCAACAGGAGTAGCCTTATCACCGCTCGATGGATCTCTATACTTTATAGACGATAGAATTATTCTAAAACTTACAGTGGATATGAAAATCAAAGTGGTTGCTGGTCAACCATCACATTGTCGTATAGGAAATGATGGAAAACCTGTAACAAAACCCACCAATCGGACAAGCACTGACATCAGAGAAGATTCCAGTTTAGGAACAATTTTAGCTATAGCCTTTGCACCGAGTGGAATCTTGTATGTGGCTGAAGCTGATTCGAAGAAAACGAACGCCATAAAATCTATAGATCCCTCTGGGAAAATTATGCACTTCGCAGGAAAAGTCCAGGAGAATCTGAAGGAATTAAGCTGTGAATGCAATTCATCCGCCTCTGCTACGGCAGTACCAATGAGTTCACGAGATGATGCAGGATGCCCATGTAGACTCAGTGTAGCTGCCGGTGATGAGCCACCAACAAGCACAGAAACTTTACTGTCGTCAAATGCTAAATTCCAAACGATTTCTGCTCTTGCTGTTACCCCAGATGGAGTTCTGAATGTTGTTGATCAAGGTACCTAATTAAAATGACAATACTGAAAATATCAAAACAAACCTAATTAAAATGACAATACTGAAAATATTTTATCAAATTATTCATTCATGGTTTTTTTTCAGGATCACTTCACATATTGGCGCTGAAACACTACCTACCAACACATGATGAAAATGGAGAATTCAGAATACCCTATCCACCCACTTCAGAAATATATGTGTTCAACCGCTATGGCCAACATATCACCACAAAAGACTTGACATCAGGCAAAACAAGATATTCGTTCTTGTATTCAAAGAATACAAGTTTTGGAAAGCTGTCTACAGTCACTGATGCCTCTGGGAACAAAATACAATTACTTAGGGATTACAGTAATATTGTAAGCTCGATTGAAAACACACAGGACCATAAACTAGAACTGAAGATTTCTGGAATTGGCTACCTAACCAGGATATCTGAGAAAGGTTCAGCTGAAATGGAATTTGATTATGATGCTAGCACCGGATTACTAAACAGTCGATCAGGGGTAAGTTTTAGGCAGAATATCTTCTTTTTTTTTCAATTATGTTATTTGATTTATTACAAAACACTTATTGAAATGTTATTTTCTTTTTAGGCTGGTGATACAGTCATTTACAATTACGACGAACTTGGAAGAGTGACTAAAATCATCATGCCCTCGGGTGAACAAGTGCACATTACCTCTGGCCTTGCTAAGAACTATGGATTAGCCGTCACTGTATCAAATCCGTCAAGTACAATACCTGTTGGAGTTGCCAAGAAATGTGAATACGTGTTACATGGACAATCATTCAAGCAGATCACTATAAATAATGGGAAGCAAATAACTGAAGGTCGAATCTATACAAATAACACCTTACTGCTCGAAACGCCATGGGCAGGAAAATTCGAAAGCATTGCAGCTGCTAAGCACCCTCTACTAGAAGCTGCATTGCCAATAGAAGCCGAAATGCTCCACATGTGGTCACATCAAACCACAACATTTGGTGACTCACTGGTAAACAACATGTATTCCTTATACACGTTAGTCGGTGACGTAAGGAATCCACAGCAGACTCTGAACAGAGAAATATGGGTTAACGACTCCAGGGTACTTATAATTGAATTCGATCAGTTCAAGAGCCGCGAGACTTTCTTCAACGCTGACCGAAACCCACTGTTTACCATCTCGTACGATGTCGCTGGACTACCACTTTCGTTCAACCCTCACGGTGCCGGTGCTCCGCTCAATATTTCATACGATAGATTCTATAGAATTAACGGCTGGAAATGGGGTGACAGTGAAGAAAGCTATAGCTATGACCCACACGGAATGCTTTCGGAGATAACGAGTCCACAAGACGGCACAAAATTCATTTATTATAATGAAGGCAATCTTGTTTCCAAAATAAGCTTAGCCAGTCAAAGAAGTTTCAAGTACAAGTACGACGATGATGGTGGATTGACGCATGTTATTTTGCCATCGGGATCCAACCATTCGTTTAGTGTGCAACCGTCAATTGGATTTTTGAGAGTCACGTACACTCCACCAGGATCCTCAAAGAAATATTTGCAACACTATGCTCATACAGGAGAACTTCTTCAGACAGTATTCCCAGGTGATGGCGCAAGAGTTGTTTATCGATATTTTACAACTAATAAGGTGTCTGAAGTAATTCACGGGGATGGCCAAACACAAATACACTACGCAGAAACGAGTGGACTACCATCAGAAATATTACACGTTGACCGTGACGTAGACTACCGTTGGGAATCTACTTACGCCGGTGGACTACTCACTGAAGAAAGACTAGATTATGGTGCCAAAACTGGACTAAGCAATGCAAAAATAATATACGAGTATGATAACAATTACAGAATAACTTCCGTCCAAGGTAGAATTGGTGGCCAAACTCTAATTCCGCATCATATTGTTTATAACAGCAAAACAGGTGCTCCTGAAATACTAGGTCAATTCACTGTATCGAAGCAGAAATGGAATGAAACTTCAGTATACGATGGAATCGCAATGTTCTCTCGTTTACTTAACGATCAGTTCTTAGAGAAGGAAGTAACTGTGAACATCCACAGGATGGAAGTATTCCGAATGGAGTTCTCTTATGATAGACATGGAAGAATATCTCAAACACGCACACATACTAGAAATGTAGGAGTCAATACATACACGAATGTCAAGAACTATACTTGGGACTGTGATGGTCAGCTGACAGGAGTAGAGGCTCAGGAACCATGGGGCTTTAGATACGATGATAACGGAAATATGCTGTCACTGACCTACCGAGGCAACACGATACCAATGGAGTACAATGATATGGATCGCATAGTGAAGTTTGGCGAAGGCCAATACAGATATGATAGCCGAGGACTGGTTTCCCAAAATGCGAGAGAAGAAAGGTTCCAATACAATTCTAAGGGACTTCTGATTAGAGCAACAAAACGAGGACGATTTGATGTTCGATACTTTTATGACCATCTCGACAGGTATGTTAAAAATAATTAAAAAAACCGGATTTGTAAACTGAATACTGTTACATTCAATATTCTTACAAACACTTTTCTTTTTCAGGCTTTCTACTAGAAAAGACAATTTCGGGAATGTAACTCAGTTCTTCTATACGAATAAAGACAGACCTCATGAAGTCAGCCATATTTATTCACCACGTGAGAACAGATTCATGACCTTAGTCTACGACGACAGAGGGCACCTGATCTATACACAGGTATGCAGAATTAAAAAAAATAGGCAGCTAAAAATCGATTGTTTTTATAAAACCGACCTACATACTTAAATAATACCAACTGATTTCAGGTTGCTCGACATAAATACTACATCGCTACAGACCAATGTGGAACACCAGTGATGATTTTCAATCAATATGGAGAAGGAATAAGAGAAATCATGAGATCTCCTTACGGCCACATTGTATACGATTCTAATCCATACTTATACCTTCCGGTTGACTTCTGCGGCGGACTATTGGATCAAGTGACATCTTTAGTCCACATGGCAAATGGAAAAGTTTACGACCCTCTGATTGGACAATGGATGTCTCCTTTGTGGGAGAATCTCATCGAGAGAATACACAACCCTACTCAGTTACATCTGTATAGATTCAATGGGAACGACCCTATAAATGTACGGCCGCAGAACAAAAAACCAACAGGTAACTTCAATTATTTGATACTATTCTAATTATTTTTCTTACATTTTCATGATTTTTCACTTACTTGTAACTTTTCTCATTCTAGATCATCTATCATGGCTGAAGTTGCTTGGCTATGACACGAAGAGCCTTGCACCTCAACTCTATCCTGACGAACTACCCGGCGGTTCAGTCCTGCCGAGTATTCCTCGTGGTCGGCCAGTGTGGGGCACCGCGCCGGCAGACACCAGCCCTGGCCTTCCTTCTGCCATGTCTCTACTTCCGACGGTCACCATAGAATCAGGCTTCCTGTCTCATATGTCCAACAAAAGGATAGCTGACTTCAGGAGCCTGTCCATACCAGCTATGTCCGCACTCAAGACTGATGCTTTGAACCTAGCACCAAAGCGCATCGGCTCCGACTCAGAACCACCGTTTGGTCGTGGCATCCTAGTCTCGCGCAACTCACGCGGTCGTGCCGTCGTCACTACTGTGCCATCGGCCAATGCTATATACCGTGACGTCTATACCTCAGTGTTCAATCGATCCCATCTTCTGCCATTCTCATTCGTAGTTCATGGTGATCAACAAGATGTATTCTATTTCGTAAAAGAGGATACTTGGCGTGCTGCCGACGATAAGCAACAACTGAAACGAATGCAAGGCAAATTAAATGTGACATTCCACGAAGTTGCCGAAGGAGGCCGTTCTTATGCAGACGTGAAAATACACGGAAAAACAAGCATAGTAAATCTACGGTACGGCACTAGCGCCGAACGTGAGCGACAACGACTGCTGCACCACGCGCGCGCTGCTGCCGTGCGGAAAGCGTGGCACCGCGAGCGAGAAGCATTACGCAGCGGACTCGGCGGCTCACTCGACTGGTCCGCAGCCGAATTAGATGAAATCCAGAAGGCTGGATCAGCAGCAGGCTACGAAGGAGAGTACGT
Source organism: Agrotis exclamationis (assembly GCA_950005045.1). NCBI lineage: Eukaryota > Metazoa > Arthropoda > Insecta > Lepidoptera > Noctuidae > Agrotis > Agrotis exclamationis. Next base: position 10,864,659 of record OX465425.1, on the reverse strand, counting down.
GCACGACGTGGCACGGTACCCAGAACTAGCCGAAGACCCATACAACATTCGCTTCGTGAAGAAGCGCTCGGACCGCGCCGAGCGCCGGCGGCGGAAGCGCGAAGACTGCCGCGCGGCCTGGTGGCTCGCTTGGGACGAACTCTGCTAGTGACGTGCCGCCATCCATATGCCAAATGGTGTGAATGTGAAATAGGTGTGTGTAAACGGTGAAGTATGATCGTGTGAGTGTTTGTGGAAATATATTTTGTAAATAGTCTCTATTAATTGTTAATTGTTGATGTATGTATGTACGGTAGATGCGAATCCCTATCGCTGTGTAAATAATAAAATTTAATTTGCAGGGAGAGAATGGACCTTTTGAGAGGACTGATATTAAAAATAAATGTAATGTATGTATAAATAAGATTTATGTGAATATGAAATTATTTATACTTATTTATCGGTAAAAAAGCTTCATTGTGTCCAATGTTCTTATAAATTTAGATGAAGACTATTTGAAAGAATAAAAAGGCATACTTTTTTAACCAAACCAAACTGTAGTTTTATTCTTATTAACTATTTATAATATTTCTTTCGAGACATGAATATTAGGTGACTACGATAAGAGTGAAAACTTCAATGACCTCCGTCTGTTAACTAACACTTGAAAATACGTATAAAAAAAAACTTTATGAAAAGAGTCAATCATATTTTTATTAACGTTATTATCTTCCTTCTTCTTTGTTATTTTGATAATGACTATTGTTAAGGGCGTGCAAGCATTTTATAAAGCATGCATGACGTCTCAATACGCTCCATCAGATTCACTTTAATCGTGGTCGCAAAGTATATTTCTATGGCGATACAATTCCGTTAAAATAATGTTGAAAAAGTTAAGTTCTTAGAACTGAAAGTCACTTTTGGAGTTTTTTGCAATATCTCTAAATCACTCTGCGAAACTCAGAACTTGTCCAAACAAATGGACAAGCTCGCAGTTTCGCTGAGTGCAATGCTAAAATATCAGCCACATCATGGACTTGTCGAGGAAGCTGTTGTCATTTTTATTTCTAGGTGGATGGGCGGGTCAGGGCTCCAGAGTGATACCAGGCCAGCAAAATAAAAAATGTTGTTTGTGTAAAAGTTATTTATTTATGTTCGAACCGTCAATCTTTGAACAACGTATTCAAGTTAATTTTTACAATATCAATTTTATACACAAAATCCGCAACGTAACGCAATCATAAAAATTTTATTGTACACCATTTATGTTATAAACTTCTGAATGCATTATCACATGTCATCTAAAATAAAATAATATTTACAATGTAGTTTAATCGACCTAGTTGACACTGAAAACTTCATACAACCTCGAACTGAGTAATATTGTTTTATTTATAAAAATCTCCTTTCGAAAATATATACAATAATTATTTTATTATTTCTTAAATTATAGGTACATATGCATGTTCAAATAAACTTTATGTTACAATCGTCTACATATTGAGCTACATTTTCGTAAACAAATGAGATCAACAAAACGCACAGTTATTCAACTACACCTCGACTTATGCAATATTTGTGTTAATAGCAAAATATGTCCACGCAATCTATCATACACCTAGGCAATACATATCTACAAAACAAAATAGTTCTCTTATCTAGGCATGTCATAGAATGCCAGTATGAACACATCTCGTTAACTAAAATAAATAGTAAATACAGCGACACCGCTACGAGTACATAATAACTGTACACAATAAAATATATGAAATGGTTTGCCTATTGCGGTGTTTCGGCAGGTAACACAATGATTGTGCGCGTGAAAATGTAACAATAACTAATAATCTTAACGTAGTATACAGAACAACTAGTGGGACGTAGTTCATAAGAGGAAACAGTACCCTTAGCACGAGTTTTCAGTATTTGAGACGTAAACTGGAACATTGACAATTTCAAATTGACAATTTTCAAGGAAAAAATTAGTGCCTTCTTCGCACACCAGAGGCGCTGTTCCATTTTTTCATACAAGAAACGCTGTAAATACTGAAAAGACGCTGTAAAGTAAAAGAGTGAAAACTCGTGCTACGGGTACAGTTTCGTTCGTTTAAAAAATATTTTCCCTATTATTAGGAGTGGCGAAGACTTGCAGACAACAGACAATCCTTAGTTGATAGCTGCTCATTACACTGTAGAGCGAGTACTCAATGCATTACAAACTCTACTTCGTCCTGACAAAGTGTAATTTTATTTAGTATTAATTAAAGCCACACATATTTAAAAATACAAAGCTCTATGATATTTACATACTGACCGAATTAGATACACTTAACATAACTGTCAGTGTAATGGGCAGATACCAACATATCTCCAATTATTACCGATATTATGTAGGTACTGTTAATCTCTGAAATCAGAAGTTAGCCATAAAATAGCCGAATAAACTGCTCATCTCAAGAAGCTCGTTAGTTACCTAAAACGAAATTGACAGTCGCGTCTAACAAAACACTTGGAAGAAGATTATGTGTTGATAATCTGTTAACGTGCGTATGATATTAAAAACTATATCATTTTCACAGTTCCAATACATCATTCATCTACATTGCATTGTTAGGTTTTATTCGTTAATTGCGACGTTAAAGGGTTCCGTAGATTTCAGTTACATTCATGCATAAAAATAATAAAACTTATGTCTGTTATTTGAAGCCTTGCTCGTTAGCAAACGATACTTCGATAAGATTACGTATTAAAGATCTAAAATCCTTTTTCAGATTTATATTTTAAGACTCTGCTTGATGACAAAATGGCAATGATTAAAATAATAAAAATTACTTTAGATGATAGATGATATTATATTTTTTATACTTGGTATGTATAATGAAATGATGACCCTTTATTTCATTCATTCTGCAATCAAACTACAAAAACATAATCAATTCAGTTTAAAAATAAATACACTTTTCCAGAGCTCTAGTCTGAAATCTACGAAACTCAATAACGATTACTATAACACATACCAAAACAAACATTATTATTCACAAACTCTATGTTACAATAACATACTTACAGAAAACATAAAATCAACATTCTTACATTCCAACTAACTATAGCTGTGATGCTTACACGAAACTAATATAATACATATTTACAACTTATCTAACACAGATTCACGAATCACTGCAAAGTGTTGTACTTCATTAAGTTCCAAAAACGTCAGTACTAGGTTGTCATGCGAACAGTGATTTAATTCTTATTAATACTGATTTACGCAAATTTTCTACAGTGTGGATGTTAGTCAGGGATCACCACACTTTATTATACTTTACTCAATTTATTTTACTGTATTTTATCGTCCTGTGCTGTTATAAATTTGCTTTACTAACAATCTCTTTAACAACGTTTATATACAGCTGATGTCAATAATACCAACCACAAAATAAAATCTTTACTATAAGATAATAATATCCGGAGCTATCAACAATCTTATTTCACTATGTAGTAACACTTTTAACTCACAATTCATGTCATGATCCAATCACTTTCAATGTTGCGTTAAAATTTAATTTAAAGTTCATACATAATATTATAATTTGTGACATTTAAATAATAAAAATACATGATTGAAAATAGTATATGATAAATAATTCAAATAAAATAAAATGTGTCAAAGACATGATTAAAAACAATTAATTGCAATCAGTATTGTAGACCATTTACATGTAGTGTGATGAAAACTGATAAATTTTATATTAGCTATCTATAGTATATAGGCATATTTGCATGAAATAACATTGCTACGTTATAAAAATTCAGTCGTTGTTTCAGACATTATTGTATTGAATAATAGCAACATTGAGGATACTACTAAAATAGATTTTATATTGAAACTAGTTATGTATTAGAAAACAATTACGGTATTGACAGACCGTAGCTTAATCAATTTATGCCTAACAGGAGTAATAATAACAACTGTCGGACTTAAAACAATTGTTTCAACTATTGCATACACGCACATAACTAAGTCTATTTCTCGAATATCGGTGTTTAATAATGGCCGCCGGGGTACGTATGTGGATCACAGCGTGTATACTGCGCACGGCACTGCTCACTAACATTATAATAATTTAGCTAGGGTTAATATTTACAGTATATTTCACTAGAACGTGGACGTGACGTCACTAAGAGCTGTCCGCATTTGATTTCCGCCGCACTTGCTGCGCGCTCAACGCCTGCGCTTGCGCCTGTGTTATGAATTGAGTCGTACCTGCGATACACATTGCTCTTATTACTCATAACGAACCGTATAATATCCTCACTGATTGGCATTTTCTAAGAGAGCATAAGCAGAAAATGTTGGCAAATAGTGTCTGATCGCTATACAAACCGAACATGGAATTAGGAAGGATTTTTTTCTTTTACTACAAAGAATGCATTGATGGATTTGAGGACGTAATGGTTTTACACTAAAGTTAAGAGATGTTTAAATGACAATAATGTGTGGCACTACAAGCGCATAACGTAAACAACGTCAAGTGTAGCTTCTATTGTATGTCAAGTTAATCATACAGTAAATGACATCATGCGCTGGTAGCGCCATCTGAGTCGAGCTTTGCGTGAAACCTACCATTGATCCTCGGATGGGACATTTTAAATGGGTAGACCTAAACATAATGGAATCACGGTCTAAATTCGATTAATCGTTCGTTACTGACCAGTCTGTGGCATGTTGGTGGGCGCGGGCATGTTGGGCAGGCTGGTGACGGGGAGCGCGGGGCTGGCGGGGGGCGCGGGGCGCGCGGGGCGGGGCGCGGGGCGGGGGCGGGGCGCACGCACCACCTGCACGCCCGCGCCGCGCACCTGGCTCTTCACGCCGCCCGGCATTAGCTGCGCTGGAAATACCAAACACATGCTTTGTACAGAGCTGCAGCCGTATTATGAAGTCTTAAAACCAGGCCCTACAGCCAAACAGCAGACGACAATCGTTATCGCTCAGCAGTCACTAATACATTTTCAACTTTATACACTAGCGAATAAAGTTGAAAATCTTTTTAAGACTGCTGAGCGATAACGAACGAAACAAACGAAAACGATCTGTAAACTTCAATAGATTTTCAACTTTACATAAAGTTGAAAATGTATTAGCGACTACTGAGCGATAACGATTGTCGTCTGCTGACAGTGCTGACGTCTGCTGTTTGGCTATAGAGCCTGGCTTGTTCCGGTGAGTGAAAGAGACAGAGCTATACAAGTCGTCTAGTGCCACCTCGTTGACTCACTGGAACAAGCCTGGTTTTAAGAAGTCATAATACGGCCTCTGAGCCTCTAGACTAGTCTAGACAAAAGACCAGCGATAAAAGTTACGTGAGTAACTCGTAGCACATTTACAACTTTATACCCTAGAGCATTAAATTAAAAATCTATGGCAGGTTACAGAGCGTAGTCGTTCGTTCTGTTCGCTATCACTCAGCAGTCTTTAATGAATTTTCAACTTTATGTGCTAATGTGTGTGTATTAAGTTAAAAATCTAGTAAAAAAATCTGAGCAATTTCGTTTATCGCTTGAATTCGCTTGCTATTTGGCTACAGGGTCTGAACTACTATGCAGGCCGTTCACAACCTTGCCGCTGTGAGCGGTGACTTAGCGCGAGACGGGGAGCGGTAATGATCAAATGTATAGAAATTTTTGAAGCACGCCGCGAGACGCCGCTCATAGTTTAAATGCGCGCGGTTTTATCAGCGCGGATCGTGCAGCAGTGCACGTACTAGGAGTGCCGAGAACAAAAGTACATGTGAATGAGTGCGACGCCACAAAACGAAGTGGGGGAGTATTGAGTTCGGCAGCTGCCGCCAATCGCTACTAGGAGTACATGGCGTTAATAACGCTCCACCGAACCGCCTGCCGCGTCGCGCACCGCTTAGGCCAATATCGTGAACGCGCCTTTAAAAAATCTGTACCCATACCATGAGTTGTCATTATGATCCTCGATCATTGATATCGACCGCGTTTGGCGCTCTCAATGGCCCGCTCCAAGGTTGTATGAACTCTCAACCAATGAGAGCGCCAGACGCGGTCGATGCGTATGATCGAGTATCGTAATGACAACTCATGGTAGAGGCTCAGGTGGCCTACCATGACGTCTTAAAGCGTGAGTCTTTAGGCTGTGGAAAAGAGTAAGAGCTATACAAGTCGTCTAGCGCCATCTCGTTCCCTAAGCGGAACTACTCACACTTTAAAACGTCATGGTAGGCCACCAAGACGTGATCGGTCGACACGTTTAGGGCCACCAGTTTATGTTGCTTAACGAAACCGCGAACAAAAATCGGTCTAAATCATAATGAAATATCAAACTTCTTACCTATAGGTAAAGAAAGCACCGAGGGTTGATTGGTGAGTACGACGGAGGTTGTAGGTGGAACCGACACCAGCAGGCCACTGGGCGCTCCCGACACATTCAATGATAACGATATTGGCGCCGACAAACCAGGGATCTGTACTTGTACGTTCTGAAGACCTTGAATGCCTTGCAGACCTTGGAGGGATGCTAAACTTAAGCCCTGAGGAAAATAAGTAAATTATTAGACTTTAGCGGCTTTATTACAAAACGTGGTTTAACTTAGACCAAGCTTTAAATCAAAAATCAATTTTTGAATTTCGAACTTTATTCCAACTGCTATAAAATTCTAAAATGCACATTGACAACTTAGACCGGGATCTAAACTCGGTTTTTGTATTAATAACTTTACGACAGTAGAAATAAAGTTCGAAATTCAAAAATTCATTTTTGATTTAAAGCTTGGTCTAAGTTAAACCACGTTTTGTAATAAAGCCGCTTGAGTTTTTATACAAATTTTTAGGTCACCAGTCTGAAAGTCTGTATAGTTCCAATCACTAAGGTATATTATATAACTGCCTCCGATAAGACAGGGCGCAGACTATATCTGTTTAGAGATCTGTGTAGATCTGTTTTTTTTTTTGACTTATCAAAAACCAGAATAATAAAACTACGAGTATTAATATTTTTTCTATGTTTTGTTTAGTAATAGAAATGAAAACGTGAGAGCAAGAGAAAGAACAGATTGATTTCTACATGTTTTAAGTGAATTTCTCGTCAATGGGAACGTAGTTACAGAACCCAACCTATGTACTTTCAAGCATACTATAATAAGGCCGAAATAAATAGTCGAACCTAAGCCATAGCCAAGCACTGACTTTGGCTTAGGTACGACAATTTATTTCGGCCAAAGACTTTGACTAAATTCAGTTACCTGCAAATGGCACACAGGTTGTTGCTGCGAGTTAGGCGCGGCGGAGGTGTCGGGACCCATCAACCGCTCTAATAAGGCGCTCTCACTACTCGACACATTTGTCGCTTCATTATCTCTAGAGTAACCACTCATTACTTGTACGCCAACGCCCTGGCAAACAAGAATTAATTGTTAATATTAAACTGTGGAATTTATTATGTCGTTTAATATGTATATTATTATTTATGCAAAGTAAAATACATAAATAATCGTTTTATTAGTCTAGTCTTGTAACTTTATAATCTGAATCCATAATGCAGATCAGTGGCCAAATTCAAGTATTGTTTTTGTAAAAGAAATTCATGTTGCGCCGATCCCAAGTAAAATGAGACGGCGGCAGAAAGTTGATGAACTTAACTCGCAAAATAAAATCAAATGAAGTTTTCCACCTACTTAGTTTAAAGAAATTGACGATAAAGCCGCCTTTTTCTGGGGAACACTTCGCAGAGACTTGTTGCCAAACTTTTACGGAGCTTGTCCCCGCGACTTTGGGGGACAATGTCGCTCGACATTTGTCTCGATTACACTACCTAGTTATTAGTAGCGACGACCAGCGACAAGTCCCGCGACCCGCAGAAGTTGTGAGTACATTATATTATTTCGTGTCGAGCGACATAGTCGCGGAATAGATGTCCCCTAATGAAAATGCAACTTATTACATACTATGTGAAGTTTGTAACTAGTTTGTCCTACGTTATGGTTGGTTCCTGCTTCGTCCGACAGACATAGCGCTCTACGAAAGCGAAATTTTCCGATTATCCCTTTTCGAAAGATCGATGTACAATACTTAACGCCGGTGCCTGTTCTAATTAAATAGTTTTACTTAGCTTCAAAATCACGCCGTAAAAAGTAAGCGCCTTGAATGGGAGGTTTCACGTAAAGCTCGACTCAGATGGCGCTACCAGCGCATGATGTCATTCATTGTATTAACTTGACATACACTACACACTCGAAGCTACACTTGACATTGTTTACGTTGTGTGCTTGTAGAGCCACTGACGGCCAAAACTCGCAGTGAAACTCCCAATACGCAGCGACCTATTTAGACAGTTTCGCAACCTTATTATAACTGTCAGAAGATTCAAAATAGCCAGCTAGTCTCACCTGTTGTGTGTACGTAGGTAAGGTATGCGATGCGGTGGTGGCAGTGATGATCCTGGCGCCGGCTATGGACACGCGGCCGAGCAGCTTGTGTGCGTCGATGGTGTTGTCAGCGCTAGAGGTGGCGTGTGTCATGGCTGCCGGCGCACTGTTAAGGAGGTTCAGTATGGTGGCGTTGCTGTTGGCTGTGCTCACTGCTGATTTCGCCGCGTTCTGGCTCGCCGCTGTAGGGTGATTGGAGTTAGTATTCTGGTTTGGTGTTGTAGTGTGCAGCTCGCCTATATTTGTAACTGCACACACTAGTTATTGTCATTATTATACGAATCGTCGAACTAAATAGTTCTCTTTTATTTCGGCAACAACACTAATAGTATTGGATGTGGTTATAGGCATTTAAAGGGAAGTAAAACGTTTTCACTTATGAGGAACTTATGCATTTTCGTTGGAATCTTACTCTTGATCAATTACGATTTGGAGTATTAATCCAATTTATTATGAAAACAAAGTTTTTATTCTAAGTAATTCCTAATAGAAATTTAATTTTGTGCAGCGTGACTTTTTTGCAAATGCCAGAAGTGGTTGTTATGATGAATATGAATAAGAAAAGAAATTGTATGAATTTTTCGAGAATCGCGATATCATGTCAATCGTCATTTTTTTAACCTTGGCACGCCCTCCCCCCCCCTTCTCCTAGGCATTCCTCCTGTATGGTTTTTGTTGTATTTGAGTAAATTTAGACTGACAGAAAATCATAAAGAAAAAGATGTGTAATGTAGTCAGTTCCCTGTTTATACCATAGTTGACAGTTTTAGACAATACTTACCTTGTTGGAACTGTTGCGCGGAGTTCATGAGACTAGTAACAAGCGCGCTGATGGCAGGATTCGTGGTTCTCGGCTTAGATATGGTCGCTTTCTGTTGACTTGTCGTTGTATTCGTGTACTGGATGTTTTGTACCTGGCAATACAAGCAATATTTTATGAAGATAAGGTACCATGACGGAACGAGATGGCGCTAGACTACTTGTATAGCTCTGCCTCTTTCTCACAACCTAAAGACTCACGCTTTAAGTTTACTGCATAAATAAATTAAAAATCTGTTTAGTCCATCAGAGCAGGCGTTCCCAAACTTATTTTGTCTACTGCCCACTTTGAGAATAAATCGGTGTCTAAGAGTCCTCCTAGCTAGATGAAATTAAAAATCGCCCCCCGAAGCCTCTACACAACGCCCCCATTTTTTTTTCTGGGTCTCTTACCGCCCCCCTTTAGGCCTGCGGGGCCCACAAGGGGGCGTTATCTTTGGGAAAGGCTGAATTAGAGTATTGAAAAATAATGAACACGTATTTTTTGTTTTTTCATATCAATGAACATTGACAAAGATAAAACACTTCGAAATTCGGGAGTGGGGGTTTGTGACGTCATAACGCCTGTAAAATGATACCGACTGAGTGACGTTTTGTGATTTTTAGAAGCGTTATATCTTCGACACTTTTGGTTAACAAATTTTGGACAACTTTGATAATCTATCTTTCGGGTAATAATTTTTTTTGAGAAAAATAACCTAATGTTATGCCTTCAACTTCATAGGTTCATCATCTGAATACCAGTATTTTATATGGAGCGATTGCCTATCTGACCTCCGCAACCTAACTAATACTCGATAATTTAATGTCTCTTGGTAAGAATAATGAAATAGTAAGATTATTGTGTTAACTAGTTACTGACGTCAGATATTTCTTTTGCCAAACAAAATCTATGGGAGAACTGCGTTTTGACAGCTTATGAAATGTATGGGCGCGTTCCCACTATGTCGTAACGATTAATTTATCGTTGGACGACTATTGTATCTAGCTGTTCCCATTGGATCGCGACGACATTTTATCGTTTCACGGCAATCGCTTTGTCGTTTACACATCATTAGCAAGCTAAAAATCTACAGTCGCCTCTACGTTTTCTTGGAGATCAGTAGTGTGTTTAGGCTCCTGAGTTCAATAGACGAAGACGAAATTATAATAATGTATTACTTTTTGAAAAGAAGGAAGATGTCGCATTGTGTAAACGACGAGGCGATATTTTTATCGTGGCTACGATAGATTTGTGGTCACGATTTAGTCGTAATCATTTTTATCGTTTTACGACTGTCGTTCTAGCCGTTCGCACTGTCATGACAATCTGTTGTCACTGCAAAACATGTTGTAGACGACAGTAAGTCGTGTCGTTCTATATGTTAACACCTCCATTTAAATACATAAGCCACGATACTTAAAACTACACGATTATCTGTCGTCACGACATAGTGGGAACGCGACCTATGTCATTTAATTGGTGATTCAGATACCTAAATAATCTATGCTTTACCTGCGACGTCCCTGCAGAGGACATCAGTGGATGCTGTATATGTATGATAGCTGACTGCATCTTCTGAGGATTGAGCGGTTGTTGAGGGTTCGTCAGCTGCTGTGCCAACAACTGATTTGTTGACGCCTGCATCAAATGTCACATGTATAGATCAATTTGGTAATTTCACTCGAAAAGCGGTTTAAAAGTGAGATAGCGTTATTAGAAAAGCAAGCAGACGAGTGAGACAAAAATGGTTAGCTAAATGAAAGCTAGCGAAAATACAAGTTTATTTAATTACATTAATGAGGTTGGTTACGTATTTGGAAAGGAGATTCAATTTCATAAGAATAAATCACTTGTAGTAGTTATACGAATTATGTCATTCACTAGCCTTCATTCACATAATCTCACCAATACATACATTTGAGGTGCATTCCAGGCATCATCACATGCTGAAAATGAGCCTTACAAATAAGCAATTAGAGACTATAAAGTATTTTTAATGGAACATAAGCCATATAGGTTGCCTTGATTAGTCCATATTGGCTGTTCTCAGGCATGGATTCAAACTCTATAATAATAATACACGAACCTGTGGCGATAGTAGGGGTGCTGCAAGTGAAGGTTGCTCCTTAACGGCGGTGTCACTAGTAGTGATGACGTTCCCCACTACGTTGCCCACCACAGTGCCCACGTTGCCCACTATGTTGCCCACGCTTCCGACCACATTCCCACCACAAATACGCACCTGTGGGGAAAGCCGTGGTGTCGTAGGGGAGGGTTGTTGCTTGAGCGCGGTGTCGGTGGTGGCGGTCACATTGCCCACCACTGTGCCCACATTGCCCACTACGTTGCCCACGTTGCCGACCACGTTGCCTACCGTGGCTACATTACCCACTTGTTGTAACTGCGCCTGCTGTAAGTTGAAAGTATTAGTTATCATATACAGGCCCTATAGCCAAACAGCAGACGACAATCGTTATCGCTCAGCAGTCACTAATACATTTTCAACTTAATACACTAGCGTCTAAAGTTGAAAATCTATTAAAGACTGCTGAGCGATCTGTAAACTTCAATAGATTTTCAACTTTACGCGCTGGGGTATAAAGTTAAAAATGTTTTAGTGACTGCTGAGCGATAACGATTGTCGTCTGCTGTTTGGCTAAGGGCCCCGTGTTCTAAATACCTACTGACGACAATATTTTAGTAATTGATATGCCTGGTGGCAAGAACCAGACCTTATTATGTATAGGAAGAATGATATGAAGTGTGTGAATTTTACTTAAAACTAGGTGAGTGTGATTAAATTATTATTTAAAACATAGATTTTGTGAAAATGACCGATTAATATTTTTTTTTTACTTACAAGTATGGGTAGCTGACGAGCATTCGTATGAGTATTTGTTGTTGCTTGTATTGTTGAAGTTCTGCAAATTATATTAAATGAATTAGAAACCCCTTCCTACGTCCACCAGTCATAAATATTGTCACAAAAAATATTAATAAACTTACTGCCGAGGTGAATTTATTGCTTGATACTTGATATATGACTAAATATGTACTGAATAAACAGGGTTCCAACATTAAAAACCTCTCAGGATAATAATTATTACTATATTATACGCATATAAAAATATAGTTTTGTTTTGTTATGGATAATATCGGTAAAAGGTTTAGAATCCCTGAGGACGGCGGCCATTGCATCTGTGCAAGTGAGACTCATTATATTTACGCGGGAGTGACAGAGACAGGTAATAATAGGTCAATGTACGAAATTACTCCTGCTCTGCCACCGGACTTTAGTTCCGCACTATTGGATTGCCTTCTTGTCTAACAAAAAGTAAGTATCTGCTTTTTTGAACTATAAATACTACATACATACATAGTTCATAAACTACATACATATGTAGTCATCTTCTCAACAGCAAGTGGTATATAGAATTGTCAGGTGACTTACACAACAGGCACTGTGGTGGCGTGAGTCTGGACCGTCGCGGCACTGGCAGCGGCTGATCTCTGCTGCAACAATAATTGCTGACCCTGTTAGAACAACCAAATTCAATCAAATTTGGTGTTTTTCTTTATATTTGAACGTACTAAGGTACAATTCAACACATAATATAGGAACTGTCTAACCACACATTTAAAAATTACATGATTCAACTGATTTCAAAGATCAATTTCTTGAAAGATAGACTTTGGACCTGATAGTTGGCACCGTTGCCGTGCGAAGTAGGGGTAGGTAGTAAGGTAGGTTCACTTTTTTTATTTACATGTTAACAAAAAGGTCATCACTATCATTAGCCGAAAGACGTTCACTGCTAAACAAAGGTCTCCTCTTAGACCACGACGAACAATAATCCACCTCTTGCATCCATCGATAGCCCACGACTCTCACGATGTCTTCGGTCCACCTTGTGAGTAGCCACTCCAAAACATTTCTTCCCCATCGGGTATCAGTTCTACCAGTAATGTGGCCATTGCAACTTCTACTTGCAAATTTTAAGAGCTATGTCGGTAAGTCTGGTTCTTCAGCGAAAGAAACTCCGAGCATAGCTATTTTCATTGGTTTGTGACTCTATAGCCCGGCGCCCACTATCGGTCAGCATAGGTGCGGCTATCGGTACAGCCCGGCCGGCTTCAGGCGTCTGAGGGTTACTTTGAACGGCATCGGGCACCTAAGAGCTGCCTCGTATTATTATATTAGTTAAGTGTCATAATGTATTGTATTATAGTCTACACTAATATTATAAAGAGGAAAACTTTGTATTTTTGTTTGTTTGTTTGTTTGTTTGTTTGTTTGTTTGTAATGGATAAACTCAAAAACGACTGGACCGATTTTAAAAATTCTTTCACCATTAGAAAGCTACATTATCTGCGAGTAACATAGGCTATATAACATCACGCTATTACTAATAGGAGCGGAGCAGCAATGAAAAATGTTTCAAAATCGGGAAAATGTATTCCTTTTCGAGAGCTTCCGTTGCGTGCGCTGCGTAAACGGTTAGAGTTACGCAAAAAATATGTATTACGGAATTATTCCTCATAAGAAGTCCTAAAATAAAGTCCGCGAGAGGATATATCTATCTTTTAAGGTTAAGTTACTATAACCTTTTTTATGGAAATCAAATTTGTTTTAAAATAATGCATTATTTGCGAAGGTATTTTCATTAACATGATATTAATCCTTATCCAAATAAATTCGTTAATCATCACAAGCATTTAATTTTGAACGTAATGCCCTTGACATCATTTGATTTCAATGAATACCTTAGGAGATACCTATCACAGTTTTAAAATATTACCGCAAAAAAAAATTACGGGCTGGGCATGACACAATTATTATTCGTACTCAACGGTCGCTTGATGTGTTAATCCATTCGTGGACACTACCAAGTTTGTTGTTGAGACACCTCACGACAGAAACAGGAGAGTATCCTGTGGACGTTTTTACAAACCTATTCATCTACATTACTCCTATTACAAATACTTCTATATAATTATATGTAAGTATACATCATCTGGGAATCATACTAAAATTGATTTATCGTGGGCTCTAACAAGATTTTTCTGACTTATTATATCAACAGCATTGGTTGCTAGGCAACAGGCCCATAGTTTTTTTTTGCTTCTTTCTTTGCTTCTAACGGAAAAGGCAAAGGGCTTAAGCCCCTACAGCCTAGGCCCATAGACTTCCTACTATTTTGTCTTTTTGCTATGGCAAAATGAAGTACGTACTAAATTAGTTCCAAAATTCAACACCTAAAGGTGCGTACAGACTATGTAACATATAACATGTTATACAACATTGTTACATAACATCTTTCAAAGATCCCTCTTTGAGGAGTGGTTGGAGAGGCGCTAGGCGTCATCACCTTCAACCTGACGCAAGTCCTCCCGGGCACGGTTGTTTCGGGAACTATCTCAGGGATACGGCGGCAGGCGAGAGGAATGGGGAGCAGTCAGAACGCGTGAGGGAAAGGACATCCTCCACCTCTCGCCCCAGCCACCGTTGACGACGCCCAGGGCGTTGGAAATCGCGGGGCATATCCAACCGCTTGCGGACGGGGTGTAATGGGCTCGCTGAGCTCGCCTTAGGGTAGTTGAACACATGGGATCAAACTTAGGCTTTTTGTAACGGTAATCGACATCAACGCAGGCGGAGCCGCGGGGGACCGCTATAGGTTATATAAATCAGAATAACACATAGGCTACTTTTTGTCGCGAAAACCGACATCCACGCGGGCGGAGCCGCGGCCGACCGCTAGATGTCTACTATATAAAAATAAGTCGGGTTTCCTTCCTGACGCTATAACTCCAGAACGCACGAACCGATTTCCACGGTTTTGCAAAGGTCGTTGGAAAGGTCTCGGGCTCCGTGAGGTTTATAGCAAAGAAAATTCAGGAAAAATATTTTTTTTTCTTCTTTTAATCACCAAACGAAATGTTACATAAAACGAAGCCATCTGGTGGCGAAACGGAGTTCGCCGGGTTTGCTAGTATTTTATATAGGCCTTGAAGCCTGAGGTAAATAAAAAAATACAAAAAAAAATAAGCAAACATAAGGACGCCGAGACTGGTTTGTCAGCGTACGAAACAGCTCTCAGGCGCCCGAGCTATACCGAGCCGCACGTCGGTGACTGCTGAGTCAATGACATTGTCTCAGAGCCTGTCATCACTGGCAACAAAGTTGTTAACTGGTACCTTGTTTTCAAAAGAGTATGTTACACAGTTAATAACAAAATGGTACCTTGGTAACAAAAGGGTACATTGTTAACAAAAGGGTACCTTAATAACAAAAGGGTACCTTGGTAACAAAAGTGTAAAAGGGTACCTTAGTAACAAAAGGGTACCTTATTAACAAAAAGGTACCATGGTAACAAAAGGGTACCTTAATAACAAAAGGGTACCTTATTATCAAAAAGGTACCTTGGTAACAAAAGGGTACCTTAGTAACAAAAGGGTACCTAACAACAAAATGGTACCTTGGTAACAAAAGGTACCTTAATAACAAAAGGGTACTATGGTAACAAAAGGGTACCATGGTAACAAAAGGGTACCTTAGTAGCAAAAGGGTATCTAAGTAACAAAAGGGTTCCTTGGTAACAATAGGGTACCTTGACGTAATGACATAAAGATCATAATACAGTGACATTTCCTTACCAATTCTCTCATTCCTCCAGTGAAGGACACTCTTGGTAGTTGCCCAGGCACAATGTGTCTTATCCTAACAGACTTGCGACCTTCCTCTGTGAATATCTCCGTGAACTGCTGTATATATTTATTTGCTTGTAGTCTTGACCCTGTAATATAAATTGTTTACTTAGCTCTTTATTTTATCGTTAATCGTGAGTCAACTTATTAATGTTTATGTAATAAGACTACACAATAATGAAGAATAGTAATGTTGTTTTATTATGTGATTATGAAAACGAGATATACCAGGCTTCAACAAACTTCTGTAGTAATTAAGTTCCTAACAATTGGGTTTTTTTTTTACTCTTAATCAAAATTATATGTTAAGACTTTATAAGAATGTCATCTCTGAGTTCGTTTCGGTGTTTCTACTTTGAGTGGTCGGGTATGAAACTGCCTCCATGTAATTTTAAAACATACATACTATATACACCTCAGCTCAGCATAATGCCAAGTGGCAGAACAAAGTTTGCCACCTGACGCTGATTTTCAGAGTGCCAGAACTACCAGAGTGGGGCAGGTTCATCATCTTCCTGCCCTTATCCCATTTTACTTGGGGTCGGCGAAACACGTTTTTTTTTCTTCCGTTCTCCCCTATCAGACGTCATAGTATCATTTACTCCTTTTTAGGGTTCCGTACGTCCGAATACAAAAACGGAACCCTTATAGAATCACTCGTGTGTCCGTCTGTCTGTCGCTTACAGTCAATTATCTCCGAATCTACTAGACCGATTGAGTTGAAATTTGGTACACATATCAATTCCTGTGACCCAAGCACAGAGGTGTGACGTGAATAGATGAAATCTATTAGTAATTTTTGGAGGGGAAGGGGAAAAAAAAAAAAAAAAAATTGAAAACTGCATCGTGTGACATATCAAATAAAAGGCCTTGTTGAAAAGATCTTAAATGTATTTTTTTTTTGTAATTTTAAATTAAGTAGTTTCCAATTTATTCAAGAAAATAGACGAAATTTCACCATTCCCCCTGCCCCCTTATCTCCGAAACTACTGAACCTAAAATTTTGAAAAAAATACAGAATATAGTTATCTACTTATCCCTTGAAATGTTGAGCGGACCAATTGGTCCGCATAACAATTAAAGAACAATTACAAAATGGACGTCCACAGTAGATGATTTATAGATTATAGGAAAACCTATAACAAGTCCATATCTGTATATGGGAGGTAATTTTTGGGGGGAAGGGGAAAATTAAAAAAAAATTGTAATTGAAAACTGCATCGTGTGACATATCAAATGAAAGGTCTTGTTGAGACAATTTTAAGTGTATTTTTTTGTAATTTTAAAATAAATAGTTTCCAAGTTATTCAAGAAAAATAGACGAAGTTAGACCATCCCCCCCCCCCCCCTTATCTCCGAAACTACTGAACCTAAAATTTTGAAAAAAATACAGAAATTAGTTTTCTACTTATAGATTATAGAAAAACCTATAAGAAGTCCATACCTGTATATGGGAGGTAATTTTTGGGGGGAAAGGGGGAAATTAAAAAAAATTGAAAACTGCATCGTGTGACATATCAAATGAAAGGTCTTGTTGAGACAATCTTAAGTGTATTTTTTTTGTAATTTTAAAATAAATAGTTTCCAAGTTATTCAAGAAAATAGACGAAATTTGACCATTCCCCCCCCCCTTATCTCCGAAACTACTGAACCTAACATTTTGAAAAAAATACAGTAATTAGTTTTCTACTTATAGATTATAGAAAAACCTATAAGAAGTCCATACCTGTATATGGGAGGTAATTTTTGGGGGGGAAGGGGGAAATTAAAAAAAAATGAAAACTGCATCGTGTAACATATCAAATGAAAGGTCTTGTTGAGACAATCTTAAGTGTATTTTTTTTGTAATTTTAAAATAAATAGTTTCCAAGTTATTCAAGAAAATAGACGAAATTTGACCATTCCCCCCCCCTTATCTCCGAAACTACTGAACCTAACATTTTGAAAAAAATACAGTAATTAGTTTTCTACTTACAGATTATAGGAAATCCTATAAGGAGTCCATATCTGTATATGGGAGGTAATTTTTGGGGGGAAGGGGAAAATTAAAAAAAAAATTAAAACTGCTTCGTGTGACATATCAAAAGAAAGGTCTTGTTGAGACAATCTTAAATGTATTTTTTTTTGTAATTTTAAAATAAATAATTTCCAAGTTATTCTAGAAAGTAGACGAAAATTGACGATTCCTCCCCCCCCCCTCTTATCTCCGAAACTACTGAACCAAAATTTTGAAAGAATACAGAAATTAGTTTTCTACTTATAGATTATAGGAAAACCTATAAGAAGTCCATGATATTAAAATAACATGGTAAATCACTCAATATTTTGCGTACCAATTTGGGTCAGATTTAAAAAAACGTGATAGGTAACATCGTACGGAACCCTCTTCACGCGAGTCCAACTCGCACTTGGCCAGTTTTCATTCATATTATTCCTTAAACAATCCATCCATCTTTTTTTTTCATCTTTGTCACGTGAGTCTCATCCCTCCTCATCACATGTCCATACCAAGACAGACGATTCCCTTTCATTTTTTCTATAACAGGCGTCACTTTCAAACTTCCCCTTATAAACTCATTCCTTACTTTATCCATTCTTGTCACTCCACAGCCACACATCCATCTCAACATCCTCATCTCCGCTACATGCAATAGTTTCTCATCCATTTTTTTCACAGTCCAGCATTCCGATCCATACAATACGACAGGTCTAATCACGGATTTACGCCTTCAAAAACAACCACAAAAAAGGGTAAAATAACCTACAAAATAACTTTTCTTTCAGAAGACGGTGCTGTATACAGTGGTGGTCACATAATTAAAGACACCCTTGATGTTGACCACATACAACGATATAAATGATATTTAGAGAACCAAGATAGGTTTCAATTCCATTTTAATTGTCATTTTGTGTACACTGAAGTCGTATATTTTTAAATGAAAACAGTGGACCCGGGTACGTCCTTAAACTACGTCCAGCCACCGAAGGACGGGCAGCAGCGTCCTTTGTAAACTTTCGGTGACCTTACTGCGATCCCCAAGCCGCCTGCCAAGCGTGGGGATTATGGCAACCCCCCCCCCCCCATTATGATTGACAACAATAGCACACGGCCCCCAGTCCCCGGCAGCTCCGCTATTCCTGGTCTGGGTAGCGGATCGGGTAACGGCGGAGCAGGGGGTGCTAAGAATCCCCGGCAGATGCCCCGCTACCACCCCCAACGGACTTTGGCCCTGGCAACACACAACATCCGCACACTGAGGACCGATGAGAAGATTATCGAGCTGGAGGAAGAATTGAGCAAAATGCGTTGGGATATCTTGGGATTATCTGAAGTCCGAAGAGAGGGTCAGGATACGATAGTTCTAGATTCCGGCAACATGCTTTTCTACCGGGAAGGAGACCGTAAATCCCAGGGTGGTGTTGGATTTCTCGTCCGCAGGTCCCTCATCAACAACGTTGTGAAAGTCGACAGTGTGTCGAGTAGGGTAGCATACCTTATACTCAGAATAACCAACCGGTATTCGTTGAAGGTCATACAGGTATATGCGCCGACCTCGACACATTCTGATGATGAAGTAGAGGCATTGTATGAGGAGATATCCGAGCCATACATACCTCCGAAACATACTTCACCGTTGTTATGGGGGACTTCAACGCGAAGGTGGGCGCACGGAATGGCGATGAGTTGAGAGTGGGGCCATTTGGGTACGGGCAGCGAAACCATAGGGGCCAGCGACTGCTCGACTTCATGGAAAAGGAAGAACTTCATTTAATGAACTCCTACTTCCAGAAGCGGCCATCCAGGAGGTGGACGTGGATGAGCCCCGATGGTACTACCAGAAATGAGATCGACTTCATCATGACGACCAAAAAGCGAATATTCAGTGATGTCTCTGTGATCGCCAAGGTGAAAACCGGTAGCGATCACCGAATCGTCAGAGGCACATTGAATATCAATGTGAAGCTTGAAAGGTCTCGTCTGGTGAAGTCCACGCTCCGACCTGGTCCTGCCCACATCCAGAACCCCGAAGACTTTCAACTCGAACTGCACAATCGCTTCCAGTGCCTAACCGAATGCGAAACTGTGGACGAGATTAACAATGGGTTGGTGGAAACTGTCCAAGCTGTGGGGTCCAAGTTCTTTAAGACCCCGCGCCGCAATAAGCCTCAAAAGCTCTCGAACGGAACCATCAAGTTGATGCAAGACCGGGCCGAGATGAGGCTGCAATCTTCAGCTGACATGTCGGAATATGGCAAACTCAATAGACGAATCTCTAAATCAATGCGACGTGACCTGCGTGCCTATAGTGCGGCACGGATCAAAGAGGCAATCGAGCGGAACCAGGGCTCAAAAGTCTTCGCAAAGAATTCGTCTATTGGGCAAAGCCAAATGACAAAGCTGAAGATTAACGACGGCAGCATTATTTCGACGAAGCCGGAGATCCTGAGAGAGCTTGAGAGGTTTTACGGACAGTTATACACATCAACACGACAACCCAGTGTCAGTACAGTTCGAGACGCAAGAGCTAAACTGACTCGACACTACACTGAGGATATCCCGGACATCAGCCTGTACGAGATTAGAATGGCTCTTAAACAGCTAAAGAATAACAAGGCGCCGGGTGAAGACGGAATCACAACAGAACTTCTGAGAGCGGGTGGAAAACCGGTACTTCTGGTCCTCCAGAAGTTATTTAATTCCGTCATACTCGAAGGTACTACGCCAGAAGCATGGCACAGGAGTGTGGTTGTTCTTTTCTTCAAAAAGGGTGACAACACCTTGTTGAAGAACTACAGGCCAATCTCACTTCTGAGCCATGTATACAACCTGTTCTCAAGAGTCATTACGAACCGTCTCGAACGCAGGTTTGATGACTTCCAGCCTCGCGAACAAGCCGGTTTCCGAAAAGGTTTTAGTACTGTAGACCACATACACACGCTCCGCCAGATTATACAGAAGACAGAGGAGTATAATCGGCCATTATGTTTGGCGTTTGTGGACTATGAAAAGGCCTTCGATTCAATCGAAACCTGGGCAGTATTGCAGTCCCTCCAACGATGTCATATCGACTATAGGTATATCGAAGTGTTGAAGTGTTTGTATAGAAACGCCACCATGTCCATCCGACTTCAGGAAGAGAGCACGAAACCAATCCAATTGCAGAAAGGCGTGAGACAGGGAGACGTTATTTCTCCGAAACTGCTAACGAACGCTTTGGAGGACGTTTTCAAGCTCTTGGAATGGAACGGATTCGGCATCAACATCAATGGCGAATACATCACTCACCTTCGTTTTGCCGATGATATAGTCATCACGGCAGAATCGTTGGAGCACCTCAATGCGCTATGCTCAGCGACCTCAGTATCGTATCCCAACGGGTCGGCCTTAAAATGAACATGGACAAGACGAAAGTCATGTCGAATGTCCATGTGGCACCCGTACCGGTTGTTGTTGGGAATGTAACTCTCGAAGTTGTAGACCATTACACTTACCTTGGACAGATTGTTCAGTTAGGTAGGTCCAACTTCGAGAAAGAGGTCGCCCGAAGAATCCAACTCGGATGGGCAGCATTTGGGAAGCTACGTGATATCTTCTCATCGAAAATCCCACAGTGTCTCAAGACAAGGGTGTTTAACCAGTGTGTGTTGCCAGTGATGACATATGGCTCTGAAACGTGGTCTCTAACTGCTGGCCTTTTAGAGAGACTAAGAGTCACTCAACGAGCGATGGAAAGAGCTATGCTCGGAGTTTCTTTGCTGGATAAAACCCGGAACATGGATATCCGGCGAAGAACCAAAGTCACCGACATAGCTCATAAAGTTTGCAAGTTGAAGTGGCAATGGGCAGGCCACATCGCTCGTAGAACTGACGACCGATGGGGAAGAAAAGTTCTCGAGTGGCGACCACGGACCGGAAGACGCAGCGTAGGTAGGCCTCCCACTAGGTGGACCGACGACATCGTGAGGGTCGCGGGCAACCGATGGATGCAAGTGGCGAATTGTCGTTCGGCGTGGCGGTCTAAGGGGGAGGCCTATGTTCAGCAGTGGACGTTTTCCGGCTGATGATGATGATGATGACTTATTTTTACCATAATGCCACACATTTTCGTCACAGCAAAAAATAACTCTATTTTGATCTTCCTTTAAGTTTCATTGTGAAATTTAAATTCAATTAGTATGTAAGATAAAACAGAAGTTATGATCCTTCTGCAAGCAAGATGATTCTCAATTTTTATGACAAAGCTTGGTCATAAAATAAAATTGCAGATCACTTGCGATGTTCTAAAGAAATGGTTATGAACGCCATCCATTTTAAGAAGTTCAATACTACGGGATATGTGCCTAGGAAACCTAGAACCCGAAAAACAACCCAAAGAGAAGACTCAAGAATAGCATTGTTGGCTAAAAAAGACCCTTTCAAAGGATCAGAAGTGAATTGCTTAGAAGTATTTGGTGCAGAGGGGTCTAAAGAAGTGTCTGCAAGAACGATTAGAAGGCGATTCTGTGAGCTAATCTTGTTGGGTGCGTCTCATTTCATATAAAGTTATTTGATATATTTTCATTTCAATAACGTTCACATGATATAATCAACGTGAGAAATACCCAACGATTGATATAATTTCTTTACACATAATGTTTGTGTTACTCTAAAACTCATTTCATATAATTTTATTTGATATAACGTTTATTTAAGCGAAAATCATTATGATAACGTTTGAAACATATAATTAAACGTTTAAACCATTTTCTTTGATGACTTTGGCTTATCCTTTGGACTTTGATTGTTTGCTTTCACGAATGCTATTGTTATTAGAAAAACTTAGTATCCAAGAGCGAGCGAAGCGAGCTCGGGATTTGGGACATCCCGACACGGACAGGTTAGGTTCGAAGGTTAGGTTAGGTTACTTTAAACCTTGCACGCAGAAATAGGAGCCCCGCGAAGCGGGGCTCCGTCGAGCCAGCGTGACAGGTAGTAATCAGTTATTTGACCTAGGATGCAAGAGCGAGCGAAGCGAGCTCGGGACTTGGGGCACCCCGACACGGACAGGTTAGGTTCGAAGGGGATGGCGGGGTCTGAAAGACCCCGCCATCCCCTTCGTGTTAGGTTACTTTAAACCTTGCACGCAGAAATAGGAGCCCCGCGAAGCGGGGCTCCGTCGAGCCAGCGTGACAGGTAGTAATCAGTTATTTGACCTAGGATGCAAGAGCGAGCGAAGCGAGCTCGGGACTTGGGGCACCCCGACACGGACAGGTTAGGTTCGAAGGGGATGGCGGGGTCTGAAAGACCCCGCCATCCCCTTCGTGTTATGTTACTTTAAACCTTGCACGCAGAAATAGGAGCCCCGCGAAGCGGGGCTCCGTCGAGCCTGCGTGACAGGTAGTAATCAGTTATTTGACCTAGGATGCAAGAGCGAGCGAAGCGAGCTCGGGACTTGGGGCACCCCGACACGGACAGGTTAGGTTCGAAGGGGATGGCGGGGTCTGGAAGACCGCCTTCTTGTTTGTTACTTTAAACCTTGCACGCAGAAGTAGGAGCCCCGCGAAGCGGGGCTCCGTCGAGCATTCATGGTAGGTGGTACTATTACTAGGTACATCAGAGTTGGATTACATACCAGGAAGAAAAAAAAATTAGCTCAAATAAGTTTTATGTCTTTTGAGTGGTATACAAAACGATTTTATATTCATTGATTGTTATGATTATAGAAATTAGTCATTATAAAATTATGTCAATCGTTTATTATATTAAGAGATTGTTATATCAAATAAAATTATATATTCAGTTGTTATCTCTTGTAAATATTAGAGATTTTGTAGTTATATCATATATTACTTACCCAATCTTGTTTGGAAGAATTTCTCATAAGATCTCACTTTTGAAGTAAGAAAATATGAGAACAAGATTTCAATATGCCAAAAACTATGCATACTGGACAAAACGACAGTGGTAAAATATGCTTTTTTTGCGACGAAACTAAAATTAAAATGGATAACTCTGATGAACCAGTTTAAATGAGGTGACATCCTAAAAAACAATGATCCATAATGCACAAAGAGAACAGTCAAATAAGGAGGGGTAATATTGCAGTTTAGGAATATTTTTCTGGTCACAGTGTGGGACCTATAAAAAAAATATTAGGTAACATGGATACATTTCAATATAAGAATATTTTAGAACACAGCATGATATTTTATGCCGAGGTTCATTTGCCAGTGATATGAACTTTCAACATGATAACGATCCCAAGCACACTTCAGCAATGTTCAAAGAATTTCTTAGAAGCCAATCAGTAACAGTTTTAGATTAGCCACCGTACAGTCCCGAAATTAACCTGGTCGAAAACTTGTTGTCCCATGTGAAGAAAATAGTTGCATAAAACGTACAAGTATTGTACATCAACATAACACGGCATTTAAAAAAGCATGGGAGTAGATTTTGATTGAAACCTGCAATAATTTGATCGCTTCAATGCCTAAACGGTGTCGGGCTGTTGTTGCTGCTAAAGAACATGCGACAAAATATTAAAAACATGGTTTTATGTTTTTATTATACATCTAAAACTAATTATAATTAAGTTCATTCCATGTTTTGTAATATTTATTTTTTTATACTTACATAATTTGTGTGTCTTTAATTAGATGGCCAAGTCTTTCTATGAGTTTGAACTGCTTGCAATAAACAAACTTGATAAAAATGTAAAATACGACATTTTGATCTCTTTACTTCATTTCAAACCTTTCACAATAACCGCTACAATAATTTAAATTATATCGCGCAAGGTCCTATTGCATTATAATAAAAAATATAGGGTAGGTAACTTTGAAAAAATTATATCCTGTAAATTTCTTTAATTATGTGACCACCACTGTATTTTCCCCTTTAACTTGAGGGGCATCCGTGGGTCGCAAGTTGTTCCGGTGACCTGTCGCCATTTCATCCATCCCGAGTTGATCCGGTGTGTTATGTCCCGGTCTACATCGCCATCTCCTTGGACAAGCGAGCCGAGGTACCGAAAGTCGGAACAGACTGGTATGGGAGTTCCGGCAAGAGTAATGGGCACAGGACTGGAGAGTAGTGGAGAGACCGCCAAAATCGCAAAACAAATACTCTGTTTTGGTTCTGCTCAATTTCAGGCCAACGTTCTCCAGTCTTTGCCACCACACCTCCAATCCGCTCTGGACCTCTAGGCCGCTCTCGGCAATCAGCACAATGTCATCGGCAAACAGCATGCACCAGGGGGCCTCTTCCTGGATGTCCGACGTCAAAGCATCCATTATCATCAGGAAGAGGTACGAGTTGAGAACCGACCCTTGGTGCAAGCCAACCGCGACATTGAAGCTGCCGGTAGTGCCCGCTGTCGACCAGACTTGGGTACTGCATCGACTATACATTGCACGGATCAACTGTAGGTACATACTTTCCTGGCACACTTTTCTCCTTAAGGAGCCACCACAGTACCTCACGGGGCACCCGGTCGTATGCCTTTTCCAGGTCGACGAACTCCATGTGCAAGTTTTTAGCGCACCTCTGTATTTCTCGCACAGTTGGCGGATAGCGAAGATGGCATCCGTCGTATCCCGACCAGGGATAAAACCGAATTGCCAGAGTGGGGCAAGTTAAAAACATCAACTACTTACCTAACGTAAATCGGCACGCAGCACCATTCCTCTCCCCCTCCACATGATCTCTATCCACATACAGTTCTCCAAGAAACTCTTGGTCGGACGGCCTCTGTAGTATAGATAGCTTAATGTGGAAGAATCCAGCGCTGGCATGTGGCGACGTCTTCTCAGTCTCGAGGATGTACTCCTCGACTAGCTGCGGCTGGCAGTCGGGCGTGGGCCGCGGCCGCTCGTAGGCGCGCGCCAGGCGGAGCGGGCCGCCCGGCTCCGACGGCACCAGCAGGGATAACGGGTCCATCTTTGGTGGCTCGATGGGTTTGAACACCTGTGGAAATCATCATGGGTTAAAAAGTCAATAAGAGATTTTACATCTCTCATATTCGGTAAGTAGGTCCTTATTACCCCCAAATGGGGCTTGTAGGTAACCAATTAGCGCTCTAGGGTAATAATGTAGCTAGAAAAGCCCTAGGGCGGTAAGTAATTAAAAAAAAAACTCTTCACTCTTTCAAAAAGTTCGCGTACATCTAACCATCATACTGGCAATAGATATCATGCATTCAGACTAATGACAAAAGAGGTCGCTTCGCTATTCAGCCTTGTCTTCGTATGAGAATAATAGTCATCAATTTTAAATATCGAACGGCGAAGCTCAATTTCGTTCTTGAAAAAAATAAACAAAAAAAGATGAAAAAAGGTGGGAATAGAAAACTTTTACTCTAAATATTGTTTGTTTTTCGGATTTTTTATAATTACGTGCTAATTAGGAAAAAAAACATGAGTTCTGCAAGTGATGAAGATATAAGCTGCACTCCCGATTCAATGAAAATTGTTCTCATTTCACTATAAATTTTAACTAATAAAATGTTTTATTCTTGTAATGCCGGTTTTTTTCTACTTACCTCACAGTCGAGATGTAAAGCAGAGTAGTTAGCTCGGGTGTAAGCATCAATTGCACCCTCGAACTATAGGCGCCCTCGCTGCGCTCGTGCGCCTAAATATCTCGGGCTGCAATTGATGACTTACAGCCCTTGGCTACTAATCTACTATTTCACACCACCTGCTCGTAAATGTCAAATTATATGTAATGCAAACCTACTGTAAGACAAGGCATTGCTGCCCCCCGCTCTAGCCGGGCAATAATAGGGAACACCCAAATACTCCGAAATATTTTATTCCGAATTTCGATATTCCGATTTTCAAAACTCCGAATATCATAATACCTAAAAATTACAATATCTATCACGAAATTTATTTAACCGAAAGTCGTATATCCGATTTCTTAGTTTTCCGATTTTTACATATTCGAAAAATGTAATGCTCGATGAGTTCTCATTCCGAAAAACGAAATTCCGATTTTCAATATTCCGAATAAACTGTTTTTTTCGGAATATTGAAAATCGGAATTTCATTTCTCATTCTACATAGTGCCAGAAACGAATTGCTGCAAAACCGGCTCCATGTAGTTTTGTCTACCGTACTCCTAGAGAGTTATTTAAGCCTGTGTAGGCGCGGAGTGGCGAGGCGTATCCTCTGGACTTTGACGGTTTGCCTTCAGGATTGTTATTGCTATTAGGAGAACTTAGGATCCATGAGCGAGCGAAGCGAGCTCGGGACTTGGCGCACCCCGACTCGGACAGGTTAGGTTCGAAGGGGATGGCGGGGTCTGAAAGACCCCGCCATTCCCTTCGTGTTAGGTTACTTTAAACCTTGCTCACAGAAATAGGAGCCCCGCGAAGCGGGGCTCCGTCAATCTACCTTGGTAGGTGGTAGTCAACAAATTGACCAAGGATGCAAGAGCGAGCGAAGCGAGCTCGAGGCTGGGGGCACCCCGACTCGGACAGGTTAGGTTTGAAGGGAATGGCGGGGTCTGAAAGACCCCGCCATCCCCTTCGTGTTAGGTTACTTTAAACCTTGCTCACAGAAATAGGAGCCCCGCGATACGGGGCTCCGTCGATCTACCTTGGTAGGTGGTAGTCAACAAATTGACCAAGGATGCAAGAGCGAGTGAAGCGAGCTCGGGACTGGGGGCACCCCGACTCGGACAGGTTAGGTTCGAGTTAGGTTAAACCTTGGCTCTAAACCTTGCTAACAGAAATAGGAGCCCCGCAAAGCGGGGCTCCGTTGAACCACCTTAGTGGTAATATAACTCAGGAATTCAGGATGCGATAGCGAGCAAATTGTGTCTTGGGGCACCCCGACTCGGACAGCTTTCGTTTTTCTCACAGGGTTTTTTTGTAATATTATGAATGAAAATACGTACTTAACTCAAAAATAAATTATTGTAATTATTAAAAAAAAAGTTTTTTTTTATAAAACAAATTATTATAATTGAAAATAAATATTCTTATTCAAAAGAAATTTTATTATTTTATAGAAAAGTTAAGAGGCATTTTGAAAGCATACTTTTCTCTGATAAGCGATTAAATTTTCGGAATTCTAATTAACCGTAACTTTAATAATCGGAATTTTGGCCATCGGAATTCGTGTTTTTGATGTTTCGGAAAATTATTAATTCGGAATTTTTGATATTCGGTCTATTGAAACTCGGTATTTTCAAAATAGTAATTATAAACGTTAGGAATATTGAAATTTCGGAATTATGAAAATAGGAATAATGATCAATCGGAGTTGTTATATTAGGAATTTTGAACCATTCGGAATTATGAAAATCGGTATTTTGAAATTCGTATTTATGAATTTCGGAATAAAGTTTTTCGTATTATCGTAGTGTACCCGCAATAATATTGTACTGAATTTCATTATTTTATTATTATTATTTCCCCCTGGTCCATAATGTGATTTGAATTTGGAACCTCAAATAAAACATAGTATGAAAACTTTTACTAAAGAGGTTTTTTTTTTTGGTTCTTACCAAAGAGTTGTAGCAATAATGACGGCCGGTGACCGCAATAGCTGATGGCTTGCTGTGGTGCCAACTTCACGTTGGAAGGTTGTCGTACCACATCAAATTTCAAAAATCGAATTCATTTCCTCGCAGTAGGTGTGAAAAGCAGAGTACGCTCCTCGGGAGTAAAGCTGCCTTGTCTCGGGCTGACTTGAATCCCTCGCTCCACTAAGGATTCTTAACTTACTACGGAGGTTTACCCCCAGAATCCTTAGTGTCGCTTCGACGTAAGGCAATGCTTTACTCCCTTAGTGCGTAATCTACTATTGCTGTCGACCTAGATTTTGAGACCGAAAGTTGCGATTCCACCTGTGCGCGGCAGTGTGCATGTGTGGCAACAAATATTCGTTTAAGTCGACTCACTCAATCAAACACGAACAAATCGAGTCGGAACATTCATTCTAAAAATGTTCGCGCACACCTGGATATTTTTGTGCGCGCACATGCAAGCAGTGGACTCTTTATTTGTCCGCGCACATTGCTAAGCACAGTTAAAAAAAAATCGGGCGTGATGGTGCTGTACTGTGCGCGAACAATACTTCAACACGAAACAAAAGTTCGCGTACAACCTTGCCAATGGGCACAGAGGCTAAACGCAGTACCAGCTTAGTATAATAGTATTAGTTTTCTGCTGCGCGAAAAGAGCTGCTGCACATTATTTTGGTGGAATCACACCATTACAACTGAAAAGCTAAATAAAGAGCAAAAAGCTTACCTCTGGTGGTTTTTTCGGGTACTTAGATGTAAGTCTCGTGAGTGGCACTGATTGTCTACTGTTTTTCGCTCTTTGACGATGTATTAAGTCTAATATCTCTAAACCATGATAGTGTGTGAACTGATCCAATTTTCTCTTCCGATTCACTGCAACCTAGAATAATAAAGCACACTTTTAAGTAGGAAGTCATGGAGTTAATCACTGTCTAACTTAACTGATGACGAAAGAAGTCACTGAAACAGGCATATTCCGACTTTAAAACAGGTAATGGCTTAAGCCTTTGACAAACAGCAAGCTCGGCGGTAACGCGGCGCTGACGCGACGTAAGTCTGGCGGGTCGTAAGCGCGGCGTGGTATTCACACTGTCGGAAAAACGAAACACGCTCACGCTCCGTCAACATCGCGCCGCGCCAATATTCTACTAGGAAAACGTCACGGAGCACTCTCGCCGCGCCGTCCGTTTTGTGTAACGACTTACATTCTATAGTAAGTAAGCACGCCAAGCACACGCCACGCTAGCGTCGCGCCGCGCCAAGCTCCCTGATTGGCAAAGTTCTAGCGATACTTGTCTGTACCTGTGAGAATCTCTTGGCCTGCCTCCTGATGCGCGGCGTGTTGAACAGGCGCGGCGCGGCGTGCAGCCTGGCCGCCAGCAGCCCCACGGCGGGGCGCGGGTCCAGACACAGCGGCGGTGCGGCCGCGTGCACCAGTGCCGCCTCCACGGCCTCCAGCGCGCCGCGCTCCTCGCCCGCCCAGCCGCAACGACCACCAATGCACATCGCGTCTGTTATTATGCTCTGTTGGACGAAGTACCGATGATGTTAATTGATGACTTGTTCTTAAGGGAGGAATGCGCTTGGTTTTCCAGTGCAAATATTAAATCAAATTAAAGCATTTATTGCAAGTAGGTCATGTGAAAGGGATATTCGAACGCATGTTCTGTCGTGTAAGCCACTCAACGCTAACCAACATGCCTACAGTATAGGCAAATCAACAGAGTCCGCCCTACATAGCGTCGTTTCACGAATTGAGAAAGGACTATCATCCAAACAATCAACAAGGCGTCTTTATAGACGTTGAAGGCGCCTTTGACAAAACTACCTTAAACAGCATTAGCCGAGCCCTATCCAGGCATGGGGTCGAACCCACGACTACCGGGTGGATAGACAATATGCTAAGACAAAAGGCTATTCAAGTTTACCGTAAATACCACGACCAGAGGTGTGGTAGCAAAAGGCTGTCCACAGGGAGGAGTTCCTTCCCCCCTCCTATGGAAATCGTGGTCAATAAACTGATCTGCAGACTTACCGACCATCGGTATTATACGGTAGGCTATACGGACGATCTAGCCATTCTCATAACGGGACCTTTTGAGAATGTACTGTGCAACCTGGCAAAACAGGCTCTGAAGATCGTCGAACAATAGTGCTTGAAGCACGAACTATCAGTGAACCCGTCAAAAACGGAACTTATCATGTTCACTTACAAACGCAATCTTCGCAGTTTACAACTACCTAAACTATTTGGCACCGAATTGTCCCTGACAAATGAGGTCAAATATCTGGGTATCATTATTGACAGCAAACTGTTGTGGAACAAACACTTGGACCACAAGATTGACAAGGCTAGCATAACATTTTGGCAATGCAGAAGACTTCTGAGGAAGACGTTCTTACAATAACCAGTTTATGACGCAGAGGTGGAATATTTTTGAAAACAAAAGTCTAATAACTCAAAAACGTTAAGGATTGGGATCGAGGTTTCCATAGTGAAATCAGTCAAGAATGACATCTACGAGTACTATAACCCCTCAAAGGATCTAGATCTAGGTCGACTTAACCAGTAACCCAAAGGAACAGGAACAACACAACTTTTTTTATTAAGACTCGACTACAGCCGAAACCGCTTAACGCAGTAACTTGAATTTTGGACAGTAGTTGCAGTCTACCATGTAGGGAAGCAATAAGACGGGATTTTGCGAAAATCCTCCTCTAAGGGGGTGAACGTGCGCTTCGCGTTCGCATCTAAATCGCTCACGCAGGACGTCGCGTAAGTAAATAAAAAAGATGGGCTTTATTAGTTTTTTATAACTACCCTCCATTGGTAATCTAGACGATGTTAAAGTTTGTATAGGAAAATCATGACGCGCTAACTGATGAATGTCAAACTTAGTATATAGAAATTAGATAAAAAAATAATGAAACAAGTGTTTTTCGGTTTTTCGAAAACCACCCCCTAAATTCGTGAAAAGGGGTGATAAAGTTTTAAGGGAAGGATTTTACTGCTTGCTTCGATAAACTCAAAACTGGGCATAAATTATATCCCAATCGAATAAAGGATGCGTATTTATTTATATTTTTAAAATCAACTCCTAGCGGGGTGAACATCGGAAAATCAGTTTGTCGACACTAATATTTCAAAAAGAGGAAAGATTTGATTGTTTGTTTGTATTGAATAGGCTCCGAAACCACTGGAGGGTGACCGGGCATTTAAATTCACTGAGTTTGAAGTTAGAAACACGCGCAGACGAAGTCACGGGCTCTGAACTCATTCCAAATCCTGATCCATTTACTTTAGCACTTTTCTCTGCTTCAGATGAGAAATATTTAAAACTCGGATAGTTAAATTAAATTGGTTTTTAATTTATTACAAACAAAGATCTGGATCATGATTGTGACTGAGCAAGATACGACTATTAATTTTAAATAAAGATTGTGCCTGTTCAAATAAACTGTACCTGATTCCTGATTCAGCCTGTAAATACAAGTTTAAAAAACAAATACAAAATGCAAATACTGTTTTCATTTTATCATAAGAATGACTGTCAATAATTACTTAACTCATGAGTTACTCTTCTGTTATAATGAAACAATGGAGAAAAGTAGATCGAGGTCATGGCTTTCTTGAGACAAATTAGCATAATAATACGTCAGAAACCACAGCTTGAGGCATTTATTACTAGTGAAAGTTTATTCATTAATGCTTTTAAGTCTCAATATTATATGAGTAGTTTGTATTTGACTTGACCCATTTTAATTTTTTACTAAAAATCACTACAGAACCTCAGAACCTTAACGTTAGAACAATAAGGCTGCAATTTATAAAATGTTTCGTATGGTTTAGACATGTTCCAATTTCAGTCTTCCATATTTGAAAATCCTCTGTTGTAACCAACGACCATTTATATCTAGACGCCTCATGCACGATCTGACTAACGAAAATTTTCTGCCAAGTCGCTGAGGTACGACGTAAGCGAGGGAGACGGGGTACTGCGTTCTGATTGGCTAACTCAAGGTCAGTGCGACGAGGGGTGTCGGGGACTCACAGGAGTGGTAGAAACTAATACGAACTTAAGACTTTTTTGCCTAATGTGTTGACAGACATCGGTCGCCTGTGATTAGGAGTCTAGATATAAATGGTTTTTGGTTGTAACATTTATAGCTTCCAGCTAGAGCTGGAAGCTATAGATGATTTAAATGCTGGAGCTTCCACAGAGATTCCTAAAAACATGTAATAGCTATACAGAAGCATTAAATTACTAATCATCACAGCAACTATAACTAGATAAATTATAGAATCACTTTGCGGAAATCCATGACATTTGAATATTTGATGTAACTAGATATCTACACACATTTCTAATGTTTAATTTTTAAACTAGCATTGAACATGCAACTTTTATTTTTTATATTTTTTTTTTCCTCAAAACATTGTTGCAGACATTCACCTTCATAGTTCTAATATAATATTGTGCCTAGTCAATGAGACAATTTTCAAGCATGTCTTTATACATTAAAAACTAAAAACAAAATTGTCTATTATATTTGAATATGGCTTCACCCACATGAAAGTTGAATACTATCCTATGGGACAGTACAAGTAACAGTATTTAGATGACCCATATAGAGCAAAATAAATAAAATTAAAGTTTATAAAATTCTATGTACTACCAGGATGAAAAAGTAACAGATATCCCACAGGTCGTGGTCTATTCATCCATTTTTATTATTTGTTCACCCAAAAAATCTGTTCAGTCATTAAAATATGAGAAGGTAGCAGAGTTACTTCCGCATTAATATTAGCCATAATTATGAATTCATCACATTTTTTTTACAATGAACTTACTAAGCAGATATTGTTGTTTATGTGAAAATACAGTAGGAGGTACAAACCTGATTGGTGGGCCTTAACAGTACATGGTGAGTATCGCAGAGGAAACTAGGATATGCCTGTCGGTAGTCTCTTATTTGTGCTATGATGCATCCAGAGTAGAACAGACATGAGTGTTCAGTCTCCAACAGGTCCAGCAACACAACGGGCAGCTCCTCATTGTCTATGTAACTCAATAACTCTTCCTCCTCATATGGCCATCGAGGGGTCTCTATTAATGTCTCCTCTTGGTTTGATGGCTAGAAAATAGTGAAATAAATTATTAGTATAGGAACATAATGTATGTTCTAGGTTCAATAAAGATTATTACATGTTTTGAATGATGTTCATACAGTTCTAATTCTCTTTTATTTGAATTAATGTAACATAGGGATAGAATTACACCTACATTCTTCAAGTTGTATTTATTCCGTGTCAAACGTGAACGAGACAAAACTGCCAAGTTTAGAAGTAATAGCATGTTGTGATGAATAACTTAATTTTGCAATGTCAGGTGATAGATGCTTTAGAAGCCTAAAATACTGCAAAGCATTTATTTAAGATTAATTGAACACATTATCTAATAAAATGTATGCTCAGGTGAATATGTTTTATGAGAATAGAAATATTGTCAATTAATGTAATTTTGCATTTCATTTCTAGGTCATTAGTTCTTTCTTCTATAAAATATTGATGAAGGGATTTGTATAGTTTACTTACATGTCCATCTGGTGGATGTAAATATTGCGAATTGCCATTTACTTTTAAAGATAAAGAATATCCTTTATTGCCTGGATACAGATTTATAATTAGGGTATTAAGATTATATATTGCTAATAACTTCTCCAATAGATATGATGTGGTCTTCAGGCCTTGCTGCAATATTAGAAATAGAAAATTACTTAGAATATCATATTTTTAAGACACTTTTTATTGATATTGTGTAGTAACTTTTCTCTTCTGACATGACTAGTAATTTGCAATACTAATTATTATGATAACAAATATGACACATCAATGTAGATGTGCACTTAAAGCTTTTATTCTGTCCATATTAATTTATAGCAAAATAAAAATGTGTGATACAATTAACAAACAATTTTGCGAAATTTTCATCATATAAACAGTGTTCATTTATACATTCCCATAGCATTCAGGGCTAAGTTACCAAATAAAGGATTTTAAGCTAGTTCTGTTTGGACAACTGGAATTGCTGATAAATAACATTAAGAAAGATTTACTTACATATTAATGTTAAGATAAAAGGACTGGATTAGTACTTACGTAGTTCACCTGTAACGTCTCATCTCTACTTAACTCGTTGTAAAGTTCATGAAGTTTTTTAAACAAATCAAACTTCTCTGTCGATTTGGAAGCAGAGCCGGACGAATTACGTTGGAATTTCATTCTAGACTCATCAACAGATTCAGCAAGGTGCATCTTATCATGGGTCCAAGTCATTTTGTGGTCTGGAACACCACTGTTGAATTGTGATAAGTTTGAGTTCACATGTTTCGCCCGGTTAAGTATTACCTGAAATATTAATTATTGATTATAAACAAACTTAGAAACAAGAACGGTTAGGTAAGTAAAGCTCGGATAATAAATAGAAGAAAGCAATGAAATACCTCAGCTTCCAATGCCGCGTGAATTAAACCATCCATAATGTCATTAATTAAAACAAATATGTAAGTGGCAGTTATTTTATTAAATTTATTATTTCATATTAACAGTGTAGGCCTGAGTATTAAGTCATGATTTTTACAAAAACTAATATGCTTTATTTATGTTTCACACTGCATGACAGTAAAATAACATGTCCAATGTCCATCAACAATTTTTGACAGTACATGTTGTAGATTATGTAGAGACGACCATAATGTTTCTTCGAAATTAGTTAATTGTCGATTAATTTTTTGTCATAAAATAACAGTAAACTAACATTAAAACGTACACAAAATAGAAAATTATAGCAGTAGACCCTAATTAAGACATTCAGAAAAATAACGACTTAATCCTTATGATGAACGATTTTTTTTTTTTTTTTTACCCATATGGGAAGGCTATAGTCTTTCGACCTTACTGCCTAGTCTTTCGTTTCAATATTTTCTTCCGTGATATATTTATTTAATATTGTCTTTCGTTGTTGTGTGCTCATAGTTTTTTAGTAATTTGTTTTAAATCGTCGTTCGTAATAAGTCCATGCAATGTAATTATTCATGTCCGTTTTAATAATTAGTTTTTAACTATATCAAATCCAAGTTATACTAGGGATGTGACATTGTACCTAAAAAATCGATTTTTCATTAATCGATTTTTTTTTGTTGCATGAAGAATCGATTAATTAATAATCGATTTTTCTTAATAAAATAATCGATTTTGTTACATTAATCGATTTTTTGCTAATTTGTCAATTAAGTTCAAAATAAACGCCATAAATATTATATCAATAGATTTATTAGTTAAAAAAATAAACAACAGAAATACCTAGCAAGCTTATAATTATAATCATCACAAATTAAAGTTTTAGCTATCAAAATAAAAAAGGTTCAAATTAAAATGTTTTTCACATAAATTAAACAAATAAAATATTAAGTATCAAATAAATAAACACTGTTTTAAACTTTCACGGTTTGTCTATAAAAAAATGTCAGGATATCTTCCGTGATTATATATTTGTTCGAGTTCCCGATATTACGCCGCTGTAGCGCCATGATCGCGGGTTGACTACGCGTCGAAATATCGGGAACTCAAACAAATATAATATAATCACGGAAGATATCCCGTAAGTGACATTTTAAATTTAAATAAAAAATTGAATTTAAATTGGAGATAGTATTCTTTGGCAGTTCACGTTCCGGGCTCCGGGCCAGAAGACTAAACTTAATGTCGGGGGGAGGGGGGGGGGGGGGATTGCAGATGAAAAATCGGTAATAATTGATTATAAAAAAATCGATTATTAATCGATTATTCACAAAAATAAAATCGCGTATTAAAATCGATTTTTAATAAAAAAAAATCGATTTTTAATCGATTTTTTCCATAATCGATTATTTTTTCACATCCCTAAGTTATACGTCATTGTCAAGTCAAACATGACTTGAACAAACATGTCAAATTGCTGCAAACAAATTGCTACCTATCTCCCTAAAACAAAATTTATCCTACAAAACCAATACATGAACTATGTACATAAACAATTTAGAAGGTTTAGATAAAGTTTAGCATAAATATATAAAAGCATAACCTAAATTTCATTTACAGTTTCTAATATGAATTTGTACAAATATATATAGGTTGAGGCATTCATAAGTAGCTCCTGAATGCGTTGCGGGACCATATCAGGTTTTTTATAAATTTTCAAAAGTTCATCCGACAACACAAGGCGCTGAATGTTGAAAGACGAACACTCAAAAAAGATGTGATGTAAAGATTGAACTTTTTCCAATTGACAATACTCACAATATGGCGAGTTAACCATTTTAAGACGATGAAGATGATAATTTAAACGACAGTGACCAAAACGCATACGACAAATAAATGAATAAAATTTTCTATTTATAAACTTGATATTCTTGCAAAACCAAGGTATGGAGTTTATTTGTACATCCAAAGTAGCAAACCAAGTGCCTTTATTTTCTACCTGTGTGGACTGGTATGAGTGTCTCCCCCACGCCCGATA
The DNA here is from genome assembly GCA_950005045.1 of Agrotis exclamationis. Lineage (NCBI taxonomy): Eukaryota > Metazoa > Arthropoda > Insecta > Lepidoptera > Noctuidae > Agrotis > Agrotis exclamationis. Next base: position 10,827,654 of record OX465425.1, on the reverse strand, counting down.
CATTCGCTGTCTTATAAGACTAACTGCGTCTGTATGTGATATGGGTACACTCATATCAGTATTCGGAATCAATTCATCTAGATCAACAATTTTTTTGGCCAGATAATCTGCCTTTTCATTTCCTGTAACACCAATGTGTGAAGGTACCCAAACAAATCCAACTTCGATATTAGAATAAGACAATTCTATCCATAAATCTTTTATCAAGTAAATGATGTAATTAGTGTTAGCATGTAGTTTATTATTTGCCAGATTTTTTAGTACACTCATGCTATCACTTACTACAAACCACCTGCTGTGGCCTGAATTGGAATTTTTAATATGTTTTAAAGCATTCAAAATAGCAACAGCTTCAGCTGTAAAAATACTAGCATTTTTGTCAATTTTTCGACCTAAACCGATGTTTGAGATTGGCTCATAAATAGCGAAAGACACTGCTCTATCATTTTTCGAGCCATCACTGTACACGAATTTATGATCTGGCCACTTTGACAATACTGCATTAACTTCCTCCTTTGAAGAGAGGTCCTTTTTGTTTTTTATTATTATATTTATTTCTGGAAATTTAGCAGCAAATGTTCCTTGATAACAAGGCAGAATATGTTGTGATTGATAAATATTTTTATTTTTAATAAAATTTATAAAATTATGAAGGTCTTCTAACATATAAAATGGTTTTATACCCAAACTGGGATTTGAATGCAACAGATTGACTAAAAGACTATTATTGGATACGCTATAAAGTTTTAATATAAATCTTTCTTTCAGGTAATGAAATCGAATTTTTAATGGCGGAACATTACATTCAATCTGCATTGCATTTATAGGAGTACTTCTGAATGCCCCAGTGATAAGACGCAAACATTTATTTTGCAGAACATCTAGACTATTTACAATTTTAGTATCTGCAGCAAAACAATAAAAACCATATTCAAAATGACTACGAACTAAAGATTTGTACAGCAGTAGCAAAATTTTTGGGTCTGCACCCCAGTATGAACCAGCTAAAGATTTTAATATATTGTAAGCTTTATTTGCTTTACTAATAATATGTTTAATGTAATTGTTCCATGTTAAATTATGGGAAAATAGAACTCCTAAAAATTTGACTTCTTTTGAAATAGACAATGCACAATTGTTATATTGCACGAGGGGCATATTATGACACTGTTTACCAAATACAACTACTTTAGACTTGGATGGATTGACATTAAGGTCAAGATAAGAGAAATATTTGTACAAATTTGACAGGGCATCATTGACTATTTGAACAACCTGCGATAAATTGGTTCCAGAAGCATAAACTACTAAATCATCTGCAAATTATAAATTTTTAACCTGAGACCCTAAAATTAAATTTAATCTACGTATATACAATATAAATAATAACGGTGATAATATACCTCCTTGACAAACTCCTTTTGATGCAACTCTAGGACCATAAAGATGTCTATTAAATTTAACGAATACTTCTCTGTTGCACAAAAAGTTTCTGACCCAAATTATAAATTTTTCACCGATCCCTATTTGTAATAATTCATGACATAAAATATCTACATTTACGCTATTAAAAGCCCCAGCGACATCAAAGAAAACTCCAACCAAATTCTCATTGGCCAATAAAGCATAATGTATATCAAGCTGCAATTGACAGACACTTTCTCTAGCCGACCGATTTCTACGAAAACCAAATTGGTTAGAAGGTAGAATATGATGTTTTTCAACATAAAACTCTAAACGCTGCTTCAACAATTGTTCAAATAGTTTACCAACACAAGAAGTAAGTGCTATGGGACGATAAGAATCAGGACATGATTTGGGTTTGTCGGGTTTTAAAATTGGTACAAGGCAATCTACTTTCCAGTCTTGGGGTATAATATTGTTTTCCCATAACAAATTCAGGACTTTCATGAATATTTTTAAACCAGTAATGCTACGTTTTTTAAATAGTATGTATGGCATGCCATCAAGACCATAAGTAGTGTCTCTTCGGGATGAAATGGCGGATATTAATTCACTGATTGTAAAAGGATCAAGCAGAAAACTATGATTGGATTTGGTTGTATTATTAAATAAAGATGTTGGGGCATTAGATACAAAATCTGGTGAATATTTCTTCAAAAAATCTAAAATCCAGGCGTCGTTTTCATGGTTATTAAAATTAAACGTTTTGTTATATTTACGCATGAAATTCCATATAATAGATGTTGGCGTGCATCTGTTGAAAGTTTCACATAGAGACAACCAACTTTTTTGTCGTTCAATTTTTATAATTAATTTTTTAAGTGCACGAAGTCTTTTAAAATTCAGATATGTTTCTTCTGAAGGGTTATTTTTAAAATTGATGTAAGCTGTTTTGAAATTTGATACAGCCTCTGTACATTTTTGATTCCACCAAGGAAGGGAAGGTCTTTTACTCCTATTTGTGGGACATGAGCGATTGCTGATATTCATGTTGACATTACAATTAGGGATAGAATTTGCAGCAGCTGTGCGTAAAATTGTACAAAAATTATAATATAAATCAAGAGGACAAATGTTATCTGTTTTAAAATCAACTAATAATTCATCCACCTTATTACTAAACATTTGCCAATCTACCATTTTGTAATTTGGATAGACAGGCAAATGTTCAGCATTAGAACAATCTCTACAAGAATCGTTTTGACTATTATTCATTATTACTTTTATAATTGCAGGAATGTGGTAACTACTACCAAGAGGACTATCATGTATGTGCCATTCACAATTAAGTGCCAATGATGGAGAAACTAAAGTCAAGTCCAATGCATTCGCACGCCATGATAAAGAGCCAACTGTTGTTGCCTGACCATTGTTAAGAAGAATTAAATTATTTTCATCAATGATTTCTAAAATATTTCGACCGCGTGAAGAATCTGAACCACAACCCCAAGATGTGTGATGAGCGTTGAAGTCCCCAGCAAATATAAAAGGACCGGGAATAGACTTGACCAATGAATCAAAATTATCTTTATTGAAAGCTGGATTAGAAATTGAAGGACTGTAAAAGCTGACTATACTTATTTCCTTATTATTAATTAGAACTTTTACACAAATATTTTGTAAAGAATTGTCAAAATAAGTGTTTATTTTAGTGTAATTAATACTTCTATGAATAATAATGGCAACTCCATTGTGTTTGTTACCACAATCATTTCTTTCAATATTGTAGTTTTTAATTTTAAAGTTTTGTTCAGGTTTGAACCATGTTTCACTAATTATTGCAATATGAATATTGTGTGTATAGAGGAAATTGATAAATATATGTTTGTTGCTATTGAGGCTTTGTGCATTCCATTGCATTATATTTAAATTTGATAAATCCATTATGGAGGTGAGGAAATTTTGTTACTTAGAGTTGTTTTTAAAACCTCTTTAATTGAAGACGAGTTTATAGGGACATCTTTATTACTAACAATTTTGGTTATTGTTTCTACTAAGATATTTATAAATTTATCAGATTTCATTAAATTATTAATTTGTACATCTAAATTTTTTGCAGATAAAGCTGGAAAAGCATTTACATTGAAAAGATCAGAATATGTGGCGTTTCTTGACTTTATTTTATTTTCTTCAATTTTTTGTTTCTTTATTGGACAAGCTGAGGAAATAGCTATGTGATCACCCTTGCAGTTTGCACACTTAGCATCCTTAGGGTCAACTTGACATTTCTTGAAATTATGGTTTAATGTGCAGATTGAACATACCTCGATATTACGACAAAATTTGGCAATATGACCATACCGTAGACACTTAAGACATTGCTTAACAGGTGGAATATAAGTTTTCACCTCGTGGCGCCATGAGTCCAAGTATATATAAGCTGGGAGAATAGTGGATGCAAAGGTAACAGCGACCGCTTGTGTAGGTGCGAATTCTACACTGCCAATACTCTTTACCCTGCGCATAAAGCGCCTGACCTGTACAACATTTTTAGAGCTGCCTATTAATGAAAATATATCTGCGTTAGACATATCTATAGGAACTGAAGTGAGTACTCCAGTAACCTCTGTATCGACAGCAGGGATGGATGCTTTAAGACACAACTGATCCAATATTTTTTTATTTTTTAGGAACATATTAGCGTTATTTGGCAAATCAAAGGTGATGCCAACCTTATATTTATTTATAGATCGCATGTGCAAGACGCCTGAAACGCCGTGTTCGCGTATGCCTTTCGACAACGCCATGCGATCCCTGTCGGTGAAAAAACGGTTTTCTTCGATATGATTTAAAAAAACAACCAGCTCCTTTTTTGTTGTTTCCTCTGGGTACTGCCGACTGTAACCCTTTACTTTATAAACAGCATATTTATCCTTAGGGTCCCTATTCCTATTTACATCCCTGTAGGATGAACACGTTACCACCGATTCCGCCGAGTCGGAATCGGTTGATACCTGCTGAGGATCCGGCGGTGGCGGCTCCCCCTCCTTCAGCTTTCTCTTTTTCGCCATTCTAAACCACTACAATATATATTAACACTTAAAACTAACTATTGAAATAAGATTTTACAAAGAAATGGTACAAAATTAACAAATAAATATTTTAAAACTGAAAAGCGCGCCTTTCTATTGAAACGATTTCCCGCCTCTCCTATGATGAACGAGTATCGAGTATGTACTCAAAGGGTCAAGTTTTAAATTTAGAAAAGAAAAGCAAGCACAGAGAGTGTATTCTGCCTGAATAAAAACTTTTATTTGTATAATATTACAAGCTTTTGACAAAAATATGATGCTCTATGTAAGACTGATTGGCAGGCATTTTCAATGGTCCTGCCATTGAAAAGGCAATAAAGAAGTTCCATTTTTTTATTAAAATCTCGTCAGGCGTTGGATGAGAGGGTGAGCCATGTAAAAGACGATTCCGACGGCCTTTGTGGTAGGTAGCGGTTGAGAGCGAGCGCCATCTAGTGGTTCGCCACTATTTACTGTACCAGTTACTAACTACCCATACTTTCTATTGGATGAAAATCTACCTCCTGGATAATTATGATCTGCCATGGGTGATCCAGGAAGGTTAATACCCCTACCCTATGCTCAATCACCATAGATGAATCAAACAATCCACTGCCATGGCGGATGTATTGACACCCGAGACAAGCTTCAGTTATCCAGTGATCAATATTCATTCATGGACTGCCTGCGCAGTCAAATTCTATTGCTTGGAATTGGCACATGATAACTACTGAATCAGTCGGCACCATTTTGATCAATAAAAAAATAATAGTCCTGACGAATTTCGGCCACGGTGGTCAATCTAAGCGGAGATTAGCCATCTACTGCGCGGGACATATGTATTATAGTGCACAAGGTGTGTGTGCATGCATAGGTGCAGTCCCTGTTCCTTTACTCTCATACTCCGATGTGGTCCGATGGGACGGCAATCCGACACCAATACCACTTTTTGCCCAACCCGGGAATCGAACCCACGACGCCACGCTCAGTAATCGCGCATGCGACCACTAGCAGTGGCGTAGCTATTCGGGAAAAAGCTCATAGAAAAGACAGCGGCCATTGATATATAAAAACCCATTTTATATATCAATGGCAGTCATTGCAACTTAACTTCTACTAAGAAATTAACATGATCGATGATACAGGGTGGAATTTTGTAATGCCACCTGGAGGGAAAGTACTCTTAATACTGCAGTTATAAAATTTTACTCAAAGGATACTTATACCCTGTATTTTTATTGCATCGATCGTTAGGGTCAATTATAAGGATGAAATCTCTCTAACAAACATGATAAATTAAATAAAAGGAAAACCAGGAAATCTTAAATTAATTTAATTATTTACAAAAAATGGTAAACTAACTACAGCTTGGCAAAAAACAGTAGAAAACCGGAAGTCGCCACTGTCTTCTCGCTACCAGCACTTTGAATGATTTTATTTTATTTATTTTCACTTATTACGTTAGTTTTATGGCACAATAATAAATCTTACAAACCTGCGTCTTTGTTTACATCAAATATCAAATATTTTAAAACGTTGTCAGCAAATAAAAATATTAGTTCCGTAATTAGTTGCTCGAAATGGGCTCATTTGTTAGAGAGATTTCATCCTCAATAAACCGGAAGACGTAGTAGGTAGGCCTCCCACTAGGTGGACCGACGACATCGTGAGGGTCGCGGGCAACCGATGGATGCAAGTGGCGAATTGTCGTTCGGCGTGGCGGTCTAAGGGGGAGGCCTATGTTCAGCAGTGGACGTCTTCCGGCTGATGATGATGAATATATGAATTGAGATTTACGAATAATTAAAGATTGGTACGCACAATATTGAGTGATTTACCATGTTATTTTAATATCATGGACTTCTTATAGCTTATCCCATAATCTATAAGTAGAAAACTAATTTCTGTATTTTTTTCAAAATGTTAGGTTCAGTAGTTTCGGAGATAAGGGGGGGGGAATGGTCAATTTTCGTCTATTTTCTTGAATAACTTGGAAACTATTTATTTTGAAATTACAAAAAAATACATTTAAGATCTTCTCAACAAGGCCTTTCATTTGACATGTCACACGATGCAGTTTTCAAAATTGAGTGATTTACCATACGCACAATATTGAGTGATTTACCATGTTATTTTAATATCATGGACTTCTTATAGGTTATCCTATAATCTATAAGTAGAAAACTAATTTCTGTATTTTTTTTCAAAATGTTAGGTTCAGTAGTTTCGGAGATAGGGGGGGGATGGTCAATTTTCGTCTATTTTCTTGAATAACTTGGAAACTGTTTATTTTAAAATTACAAAAAAAAAATACAATTAAGATTGTCTCAACAAGACCTTTCATTTGATATGTCACACGATGCAGTTTTCAAATATTTTTTTTAATTTTCCCCTTCCTCCCCAAAAATTACCTCCCTTATACAGATATCGACTTCTTATAGGTTTTCCTATAGTCTATAAGTAGAAAACTAATTTCTGTATTTTTTTTTTCAAAATATTACTTTCAGTAGTTTCGGAAATAAGAGGGGGGGAATGGTAAATTTTCGTCTATTTTCATGAATAACTGGGAAACTATTTATTTAAAAAATTACAATAAAAATACATTTAAGATCTGCCCAACAAGACCTTTCATTTATTTATTTTTTCATTACTTTCATTTGATATGTCACATTATGCAGTTTTCAAATATATATTTTTTTATTTTTCCCCTTCCCCCCCAAAAATTACCTCCCATATCGTACCCTTATTGCAAAAACCGATTATCTGCATTTTTAAACCAATTTTAGTTAAATATAGAAATCGAATCCTCAAGTCACGACGAAGCTACAGGTAAAACCCATTTTCGCTCGAATTTTGATGCAGATAATCGGTTTTTGCAATAAGGGTACGATATACAGATTTGATTTCATCTAAGTATTCACGTCACACCGCTGTGCTTGGGTTACAGGAATTGATATGTGTACCAAATTTCAACTTAATCGGTCTAGTAGATTCGGAGATAATTGACTGAAAGCGACAGACAGACGGACACACGAGTGATCCTATAAGGGTTCGGTTTTTGTACGGAACCTTAAAAAGGAATCAAACGGAAGATCGCGGCGGAGGTGATTGCGCGAGAGTCGAGCAGTCAGTGACTGCCTAGCCAATGCTTGAAAAAAGAAAAAGAAGTGAAGCAAGCTCGAAAACTATGTAGGTAGGTAGGGAAATAGAGTTTGAAAATGTCATAGGCTCTCTCCTACTGACCCCTTATTATGCTAAAGGGGCTTAATGTCAGACCTCCACTTTTTTTTTTTAAATTTAACCGCCTTCAAAAACAACCACAAAAAAGGGTAAAATAACCTACAAAATAAATTTTCTTTCGGAAGTAGGTGGCTTCGTTTTTTTTATTTCGTTGTCTTTTATGCCACCGACTTCCGAAAGAAAGGTTATTTTGTAGGTTATTTTACCCTTTTTTGTGGTTGTTTTTGAAGGCGGTTAATTTTTTTTTTTATATTTTTTTATTTTACTCTTTTTAGTTTAAATATTCAACCCAAATTCTTGTCAAATACATCATTTCTTACATGTGCACTAGAATTTGGTAATCCTTAGCACTGGTATTATCATCGCTCATGTACACAATAAGCTAATAAAATTCCCTATCAAAAACTGCTGAACCGATTTTGATGAAACTTGCAGTGTTCCCTAAAGTGAACTAATCCTCGTACAAAAAAAAAAAGAATTTTGAAAATCGGTCCACAATTGGCGGAGTAATCGCGTAACAAACACTCAAAAAAGTAAAAATCATCACATCATCCATCAATAAAAATGCTCACAAAATAAAAAGTACTGAACCAAATTGGATGAAATTTTTATGGGACCAAACTGCAAGTATACTGCATCGAACGAAAAGAATTACACTAATCGGACCAGAAACCTCGGAGTAATCGGTGTACATACGATGGCTGAAACGAGCGGTTAACTGCAGGTCCATAAAACTAGTCTTTGTCTTTAATAGATTTTCAACTTTATTTTCTAGGGTATAAAGTGGTTCAGGAGTGGCTGGAGTGGGGTTACGTTGTCCTCACCTTCCACTTTACGTAGATGTTTGGACTCGCACTGGACACGAGTGTTTCGGGAGGTTCCTGTGTCGGATTAGGCGAGAAGAAACGCCTGGGTATCACCACTAGGAGGATCGCGCGGAGGGCATTGTGGAGCATTGGGTGCAGATCTGCCCCGCTTGGGCAGAACACCGCTACACCGCTGTGTTCTCACGGAGGAAATTGGCAGCGCCGACCTCTCACGCCCATCATTACTTAAGGCCATGCTGCGGGGCGCAATTTGATGGAGCCCCCAAAGAGGGCCAAACGCCTGGCAGGGTAGCGGGACTGTTATTGAGAATACCGTGGATTTTAGTCCTCAGTACAGTTCCTCTCGCTTCCCCCAGGGCGGGAAGACTCATTTGATGATTTTACCATGATAAAAAACCGGCCAAGTGCGAGTTGGACTCGCCCACGAAGGGTTCTGTAGTAGCAAGCATAGATTAAGGATATAATTATATTGAGATAAGTAAGTAATATACACAAACAATATAAAAATTACTTTGTTTTTCATAGTGTTTGTATGAATGGCAAAGTTATATTTGCGGTTTTTGAAAATGTACAGACGCCAGCAGGTCAACCTACCCGGATCTGTCAAATTTGACCAATCGAAAATTAACCTTCGTCTATTGTGATACGGTTGAAAATCTATTAAAGAATTCTGCCAGATTTAGGTAGGTTGATGTGCTGGCGTCTGTACTATATCTCGAAAACTGCTAACTGTATCTCATCCAAACCAATTTTCGTTGGAAGTTTTTGTTGAGGTCTACATTATATATTTTTTTTAGTTTTATCGTTCTCTTATTTTAGAAGTTACAGGGGGGGGACACACATTTTACCACGTTTGGAAGTGTCTCTCATGCAAACTGTTCAGTTTAGAAAAAAATTGATATTAGTAACCTCAATATAATTTTTAAAGACCTATCCATAGACTCCCCACACGTATGGGTTTGGTGAAAAAAATAAATTTGACTTTCAATTCTAAGTATGGGGGGCACCCCCAAAATTTGTTTTGTTTTTATTTTTTTGTGAAAATCCTAATGCGGTTCACATAATACATCTACTTCAACCAAGTTTCAACAGGATAGCTCTTGTACTTTCGACAAAAAGTGGCTGTGACATACGGACGGACAGACAGACAGACATGACGAATCTATAAGGGTTCCGTTTTTGCCATTTGGCTACGGAACCCTAAAAAGGATGTATTGCAGGGTGTGTTACAAAAAACAATAACGGTTTTTCTACACATAAAGGGCCACTATTTGTTGGACTTACTGCCTCTAAAATAATAGATAAACTTCTTTTCCTATGCTGAATGTTTGCACAGAACACAAACAGAAAAACAATAAGTATGAAAATAATAATTAGGGCTGTCACTCCCTATATGGGCATGGCTGACTATGGCTATATCCGAAACTAAGAGAAATATAAAAAAATACTGAAAGGAGTCTCGAGGGCAATTTGGACGAAAACTAAAACTGCGTCATTGGATTTTTAATAAATCAATACTCTTGGCCAAGAATGGAACCTGTTGATTATGGAAAAAAAAACACTGCAGTATATACCATCCGTTGCTGCCTCTAACAAGGATAAATTCTGAGAAGTAATAGCATACAGCAAACTTAAAGAAATATCTGATACATAAAAAAACATACATTACACAGCCAATTTTTAATAATAAAACATATGGGAGTACACAAGGATCACAACAGGTGGCATTGTGGTTTCTACTTAGTCCCATAAGAAAACATAAGATGCATCTTATCTTTTAGCTACATTAAGCCAGAGAAGAAATAAATACTCTTGTTTATTTATCTATTTTTGTGGCTATTGGCTAATAAAATATAGATCACAAAAGCAAGAAATTCACGTTCTCTTTTTAAGGCCCCTAAGACGAGTGACTAACTAAAGTTTGTACCCTTTAAAAAGTACCTATGCAAGTGGATTTTAGAGATTGTTCAAAGCAAAACACAATAAAATATAAAATATATTTATTTAACTTAATAAACGGTTACCACATCAGTTGTCATTGGATGCCATGTGTCTTATAAGATTTGATATAAACTTATCTATTTTTCTTACATCTTGTTGAACCTCAGTTTTGTATTGAAGACACTGTAAATAGAAATATGAGAGAAATTAATAATTTGTACTTAATATATTAATTAAAAAAAGTGTACTACAAACAGTCAATAGTTTATTCTAGATAAAACAAAGTTAAGGTCTTTATTTTCTTTCTGGTTTAAAAATTATTAGTGGCAAAAAAATTAATGGTTACCTTCTTGTTATCTGTAATTTTAACAACAAATACACCTTTCGTATGGGAATATTTGATACTGTATCGAGTGTTCATGGGGTCCCTTAGATATAACATCTCTGCAGATTTTTCGAACTCTTCCCAATTAGGTATAAAAGTCATTGTCTCTTTTTAAATTACTTATAATAACTGGTTTAAGTTATGTTAGGTCGCGTTGAACAAATCTCAATAAAATATGTATCTTAGTTCTTTTCGGATTATTTTGTAAGAAATCTTCAACACTGTCATCAACCAAGTCTCACTTTGTGTCAATGTCAATTTGTCAAATCAAAAAACTAGGGCTGTCAATCCGTAAACTTCTGTATGGACGATAAAAAGTCATGAATGAAAAGAAAAAAAAAACTTGTAAATAAAAAAAAGTAAACGGTTCCTTTTTTAATTTGCCCTTTTGAATTCGGTTATTTAACAAAAGTCAACCCCGGGGCCATCAAACGCGCCATCCAAGTAAGGCCTAGGCCACAATACGGTTAAACCGCTGTAGTTTTTAATCTCGTGAATTTTTGCCCCTAGAAAACTAATACAAGCGGCCGCACCTGCGGTTTTATCCCGCGACTGATTTTAAAACCGTGATTTGCTACAAAATGCTCGCGGGTAAAAACCACGGCCAAATTAAAATTTGTAATCGTCGTCGTGACGTGTGACGGTGTGACGTCATAACACCTGTAAAATTATACCGACCGAGTGACTGTAATTTAAAAAAAACCGGTCAAGTGCGAGTTGGACTCGCCCATGAAGGGTTCCGTAGTAGCAAGCATAGATTAGGGATATAATTATATTGAGATTAGTGAGTAATATACACAAACAATAAAAATAACTTTGTTTTTCATAGTATTTGTATGAATGGCAAAGTTATATTTGCGGTTTTTGAAAATGTACTATTGTACATCTCAAAAACTGCTAACTGTATCTCATCCAAACCAATTTTCGTTGGAAGTTTTTGTTGAGGTCTACATTAAACATATTTTCTTAGTTTTATCACTCTCTTATTTTAGAAGTTACGGGGGCGGACACACATTTTACCACTTTGGAAGTATCTCTCGTGCAAACTGTTCAGTTTAGAAAAAAATTATATTAGTAACCTCAATATAATTTTTAAAGACCTATCCGATACCCCAAACGTGTGGGTTTGGTTTTTGAGTTTCAATTCTAAGTATGGGGAGCACCCCCAAAAATTGTTTTGTTTTTATTTTTGTGTGAAAATCCTAATGCAGTTCTCATAATACATCTACCTACCAAGTTTCAACAGGATAGCTCTTATACTTTCGACAAAAAGTGGCTGTGACATACGGACGGACAGACAGACAGACATGACGAATCTATAAGGGTTCCGTTATGCCATTTGGCTACGGAACCCTAAAAAACTGTGTCTGTACATTGAATATATTAAAAAAATAATAATTGAAGTGGGCTTAGAAATAGTAATAGAGCACAAATCCAAAAAAAAATCTGTCTGTTTGTCTGTGTGTCTGTTTGTTTGTACACGCCGATCTTCGGAACTACTAGACGGATTAGAATTTTTTTTTGTTGTACCTATAGATATTAAGTGGGGGCAACACATAGGCTATCATTTATCTTGGAATCTTGAACACCTGATGCAGAACCGCAACAGACCAGCTAAACTATAAGAGATACAAAAATGGTGCCATAGTAAAAATTGTTCCACGTGATGAGCATTTTCTGCTGCGAGAATAAATTTGAAGATCGTGAACACCTGATGTGGAACTCCAAGAGCCCAGCTACACTACAACATTTATAGAAATGACGTCTTAGCAAGAGTTGTTCAGCCTGATGAGCACTCCCTGTTGATGTATAAAAATTGAAGATCTGGAACACCTGATGTGGAATTCCAAGAGCCCAGCTACACTACAACATGTATAGGAATGACGTCTTAGCAAGAGTTGTTCAGCCTGATGAGCACTCTCTGTTGTCGTATAAAAATTGAAGATCTGGAATACCTGATATAGAACTCCAAGAGCCCAGTAACACTATAACATATATAGGAATAACGTCTTAGCAAAAGTTGTTAAGTTTGATGGGCATTTGATGTTGACTTAAAAAATGAAAGATCTGGAGCATCTAGAATCGTCTCGCGCATCCCGTTGTTTTCCCGTCCCGGGGCTCTTAGAATTCGACATCATACATTTCAGATCTTCGACTTTGACGACCCCGTCGCTGGCACAAAAAACAGGATCCGCGTACGAAGTCGCGGGCAGAAGCTAGTTTTAAATAAAAACAAAAACAATTAAACTCTTAGAATTATATCAAACAATAATTGACCTTAGCTAAACGTCTTCTTCTTCTTGGAAGACGCTGGATGCAGGTCGCTTCCAACCGGTATATGTGGAGATCTAAAGGGGAGGCCTATGTTCAGCAGTGGACGTCCTATGGCTGAGATGATGATGATGATGAAACGTCTTCTCACATTTTAAACTGAAAATCATCTGTGATATGCGTGTGGCAGTGACTTACATGTATTCATGGTTTTAGGTTAAGTGATTAGAATAGGAATACTAACATAGGAATAAGGAAAATTGTTACTTACACAATGAGTCAATGTTACATGAAATAAAGATATCGTTATCTATACAGGGTGGAATTTTGTAATGCCACCTGGAGGGAAAGTACTCTTAATACTGCAGATAGAAAATTTTACTCAAAGGGAACATTCCTTTATTTTTGAATAGAAAGCAAACAGCATTCAAAGATTTTTGAAAATTCTCTTCTCTCACAACCGGGAATCGAACCGGCTAAAATCTGAAAAAATTATACCCTGTACTTTTATTGCATCGATCGTTAGGGTCAATTAAAAGGATGATAAATGATATTTATTTTGTAAGTTGGTCATTAAAAAACATTTTTACACGTCATAACCAATATTTTTAAAGCTAGATGAGGCCGGTGTTTCGTACCTGACTACTCTGAGAAGAAACATCCTAAACAAACTCAGAGGTCACAGTATCTTTTAAAGTCCAGACATTGTTTTGCTCAGGTCATACGAGGACCATGTGGGTGTCTGAGATGGTCTTTTGAGGAAAGAACCATACAGATTTGAGTGGACCTGTCCAGTCAGTGCAAGCATTTGTCGGTTATCGTGTAGCTCGACTCAGAACACAAGAAGCTCAACGACTCGACGAACAATACCAAAGAAAGGACATTTGGGTAGGCCGCTTAAAGTACTCAAATTGTCAGACGGTAAAATTATTATAAGTCAAAAACAAAACTTCCCCACATTCGTCCTCGCATTCACAATGCTAAAGTACACAAATTAAAAAGTAAAAAAAAAATTAATAGAATATGTCAACTTGTAAAAAATTGAAAATAAAATAGAATAGATGAAATCTCTGTAACAAACATGATAAATTAAATGAAAGGAAAACCAGGAAATCTTAAATTAATTTAATTATTTACGATTGTTCATGATTCCCGGGTGTGGGAGAAGAGAATTTTCGAAAATCTTTGAATGCAGTTTGCTTTCTATTCAAAAATAAAGGAATGTTTCCTTTGAGTAAAATTTTCTATTTGCAGTATTAAGAGTACTTTCCCTCCAGGTGGCATTACAAAATTCCACCCTGTATATATAAAAGAACAGGGTTTTTTATTAAGACTCGACTACAGCCGAAACCGCTAAACGCAGTAACTTGAATTTTGGACAGCTGTTGCAGTCTACCGTGTAGGGAAGCAATAAGACGGGATTTTGCGAAAATCCTCCTCTAAGGGGGTGAAAAGGGGTGAAAACGTTTGTATGAAAAATCTTATTCCTTGGGTTTATAAATTTGAAACTTGCCATGAATAAGAATACAAGTAAATAAAAAAGATTGGCACTATTGTTTTTTTTAAACTACCCCCCATTGGTAATCTAGGCATTGTTAAAGTTTGTATGAGAAAATTATAATGCGTGAGTTGATTAATGTGAAAATCAGTATTTATATACTAGATCAAAAATAATTAAACACTTGTTTTTGGATTTTTCGAAAATTACCCCCCAAGTTAGTGAAAAGGGGTATTCAAGTTTAAAGGGGAGATTCTTTAACCGCTAAACGTATAACGTGAATTTTGGTCGGTAGCTGCAATTTATTGTGTAGGTGAACACTAAGAAAGGATTTTGCAAAAATCCATCTATAAGGGGGTCAAAAGGGGTGAAAACCTTTGGATGTAAAATCTTATTCCTTGGGTTTATGAACTTGAAACTTGGTACGAATATGAGTATAAGTAAATAAAAAAGATGGGCATTATTAGTTTTTTAAAACTACCCTCCATTGGTAATCTAGACGATGCGCGATGTTTACGTTTGTATGGGAAAATCAAAACGCGCAAACCGATAAATTTGAAACTCAGTTCATAGAAATGAGGTCAAAATAATCGAACACGTATTTATGGGTTTTTCAAAAATCACCCCCTAAATTGTTGAAATGGGGCGATTAAGTTTTAAGGGAAGGCATAAATTGTCTCTCAATCGAATAAAGGATGCGTATTTATTTATATTTCATAAATCAACCTATAACCTGTTTGTCTACACTAATATTTCAAAAAGAGGAAAGATATGATTGTTTGTTTGTATTGAATAGGCTCCGAAACTATTAGACTATATTAAGAAGGTAACAGGGCATTAAATTCACTGAGTACGAAGTTAGAAACACGCGCAGACGAAGTCGCGGGCGGAGTGCTAGTATAATAATAAAGACAATTTACTTTTTCTTACTCATTCTAAACGGACAGTTACAAAAGGAGGTTTTCACAATAAAACCTACTTATAAAATGACAAAAATTGAAAAGAGCAGGTATGCTTTAATCGTTTGGTCATTTTGACAGTATAAGGGAAAGCTACCAACAAAAGAAATTTATAAGGCAGATGTGAGTTTAAAGCGGGAGAGGACGCCCTAGGGAGCTCCACACTTGCCTTGCTTTATTGGTGAGTGCTTCAGAAAAGTCGGGTGCGTAGAACTAGACGAAAGTGTAGTATGAATGTATTTGAGGCGAATAATAATATAATAATATTCCACAACTATCACACAAAGCCATCTAGTCCCAAGCTAAGCAGAGCTTGTGTTATGGGTACTAGACAACTGATAAACATACTTATATATTTCTAAAAACATACATTTATAGATAAATTGCACACAGACACAGAACAAATGATCGTGCTCATCACAAAAACATTTGTCCTGGGTGGGAATCGAACCCACGACCTGCGGCATAGCAGTCAGGGTCACTAACCACTAGACTAACAGTCCTATCAAGAATGGAACACGTAAGAAACGTAGCAGATGGCGCTTGCTGGTTTCTGCCCATGGAAAAAAGACGTGAGTTTATGTAAATGTATGTAATAGGATTTTAATTTTGAACGCTAATTGACGTTATCAACTTGATTGATTAATCAAATAGAATCAGTAAGAAAATGGAACCAAGGATAAGTTTAATAATGGTTAAAGTATGCAACGGTAAAAATCTTTATTAATTAATAATTTATTTTCGATATGATTATATTGGTTAGTCTAGCAGCACATCCCTAGACTAGAACCACAATGAGAACCACAACCACACAACCACATGTCATCAAATGTCACATCACAAATGTTTTTTTTTGTAATGTTTCTGGCATGGCTTCAAGGCCTTTATGCCAAAAAACACATAATAATCATGATGTCTTTTTTTGTCAATGTTTGATTTAAACTCGGGATTTCTGTTACAGAATATTTTTACTATTTAACAAAAACTGTTAACGTTATGCCTAGAATCTACACGACACGACTATCCTCTAATTAGACAACATACTTTGTCTAAATGTAGGATAGTCGTGTCGTGTAGCTGTAGAGTCTGGCCAACGAAAGCTGTCCACGCAAAAAAGCGGCAAATTTAAAAATAATCAAGGCGTGACAACCCCGGCTACATACTGCTTAAACGGAGTTGATACTTATTATTATTCAAGACCAATAAGGGATGTGGCAAAAGCCTTCGACACGGTGTCACCAGGACTGCTTCTCAAGAAACTCGAGACAATAGGTATAAGTGGACCACCTCTAGAATGGTTCCGTAGCTACTTAACATTACGGTACCAATATTGTAAAGAAGGCACTCACTAAAGCAAGTTGCTCCCTATAGCGTTCGGCGTTCCGCAGGGCAGTACCCTTGGCCCAACATTATCTACGCTGTACATTAATGACGTAGTAAATCTGCCGCTTAGAAACGCTACAGTAATAGCCTACTCTGACGACACAGCCATCGTCTTCCACGACACGCCATGGGACTGAGTGTACCAACTGGCGGATTAAGGTCTCTCCCAGATAGCGCAATCACTAACACAAAAACACAAACCTACTGACACTATAAACCAGCAAAAGCAAATACATTGCATACTCCAAAACAAACTCCTCCAATGCCTTCCAAACTATTACCCTGAAAATATACACCTGCCCATAGCAACACAACATTGTTCCACATCAGCCACACCAACACTGCGCATGCACAGCCCTAGAACGTACCGACACGATTAAATACCTCGGAATTACGATCGATAGCGACTTAACATACAAAGCCCACATTAACGCCCTCTCCTCCAGAGTACGAAAATTAATACACGTCCCAAAAAAACTCCGCGATTGTACCCCAATCGACATTCTACGAATGGTCTACACTGCATTATGTCAGTCAATAATACAGTACTGCATCAGAATTTGGGGACGAGCTGGAAAGAGCACTTTTATAATGCTAGAGAGAGCGCAACGGGCACTGATCAAGGTTGCACTAAAAAAGCCCTACAGATTCCATAAAGACCTTTTCTACCATGAATTTCAAGTACTCAGAGTACGACAAGTATACGTAATCCAAGCAACACTCAAATACCACGCAATGATTAAAAACCGGCCAAGTGCGAGTTGGACACGCCCATGAAGGGTTCCGTAGTAGCAAGCATAGATTAGGGATAATTATATTGAGATTAGTGAGTAATATACACAAACAATAAACATAACTTTGTTTTTCATAGTGTTTGTGAGAATGGCAAAGTTATATTTGCGGTTTTTGAAAATTTACTGTAACTCAAAAACTGCTAACTGTATCTCATACAAACCAATTTTCGTTGGAAGTTTATGTTGAGGTCTACATTATATATATATTTTTTAGTTTTATCATTCTCTTCTTTTAGAAGTTACAGGGGAGGGGGACACACACATTTTACAAATTTGGAAGTGTCTCTCATGCAAACTGTTAGTATAGGAAAAAATGATATCAGTAACCTCAATATAATTTTTATAGACCTATGCATAGATACCCCACACGTATGGGCTTGGTGAAAAAAAAATTTGAGTTTCAATTCTAAGTATGGGGGGCACCCCCATTTGTTTTGTTTTTATTTTTGTGTGAAAATCCTAATGCGGTTCAGATAATACATCTACCTACCAAGTTTCAACAGGATAGCTCTTATACTTTCTGTGACATACGGACGGACGGACAGACAGACAGACATGACGAATCTATAAGGGTTCCGTTTTTGCCATTTGGCTACGGAACCCTAAAAACAGTAAAAATAGTTAAATCGCCACCACAACACAGGGGTTAGGAGTCTTACAGAGTCTTAGGAGTCATAATCGAAATCGGATTCCAAGTAGTACTCTACACCTGATACCTACTTTATAGTTTTGTTTCCTCGTCTTCGCCGTTAATATTACTTAAAAATAGAAAAACCGTGAAAAAAATTGGTTTATAGCAAAGAAAATTCAGGAAAAAAAAATTCTTCTTCTTTTAATCACCAAACGAAATGTTACATAAAACGAAGCCATCTGGTAGCGAAACGGAGTTCGCCGGGTTTGCTAGTATGTAATAAAATTTAATTTTACACCTATACATAATACTACTACTATACTACATTTAATAACTAAAATTAAAGTAAAATAATATTTATTACACCCCCACGTTTGACCTCCACGGTTAATAAAAAAATATCGTAGTATTTAACTCAATATTCAGTAAGCGCAGGTCAAGAAGAAATGTACAACTATGTTATTTGCCAGGCCCTTGTGAGACTGTCAAGCTGTCTCACAAGTACTTAATTATTATGGTTCCGTACGTCCAAATACAAAAACGGAACCCTTAAAGGATCACTCGTGTGTCCGTCTGTCTGTCGCTTACAGTCAATTATCTCCGAATCTACTAGACCGATTAAGTTGAAATTTGGTACACATATCAATTCCTGTGACCCAAGCACAGAGGTGTGACGTGAATAGATGAAAACTGTATATGGGAGGTAAGTTTTGGGGGCGAAAGGGAAAATTTAAAAAAATGAAAACTTCATCGTGTGACATATCACATGAAAGGCCTTGTTGAGAAGATCTTAAATGTATTTTTTTTGTAATTTTAAAATAAATAGTTTCCAAGTTATTCAAGGAAATAGACGAAAATTGACCATTCCCCCCCCCCCCTTATCTCCGAAACTGCTGAACCTAAAATTTTGAAAAAAATACAGAAATTAGTTTTCTACTTATCGACTGCAAGCAACCAATACCTCCTATCTGACATTTTTGCTTAAACATTGTTTTTAATGCCATCTGTTGTAAAATGTGTAGATCTTTCGCGTGACAAAAACTCGTAAGTATCCAAAGCCACCAAGTCAAGAAAAATCGCTTATAGAAATAGTTAAGAGGTATTTCCATCTCAAGATTTTTTGTTGTTATGTCGCTACTACTTGTTTGACTGATCAGATAGAAGTTATTGTCACTAACTTTTTACATTTACGCGTCTTAGTAACACGATTTGTATTGTTTTGTAGGTAAACATGCCGAGTAAACGAACGCTTAAATTATTAAATCTTTAGCTTCTTTAGCTCCGGGGGATGACGGGATAACCACAGAGCTGCTCAAGGCAGGGGGAACTCCTGTCTTGATAGAGCTTGCAAAGCTCTTCAATTCCATCATTCACACTGGCATATCACCGGACGCATGGCACAGGAGCGTGGTGGTATTATTTTTCAAAGAAGGCGATAACACGGTTCTTAAGAAATACGGCCCTATTTCACTCCTGAGCCATCTTTACAAGTTGATTTCATGAGTTATCTCGAATCGTCTCGCTCAAAAGTTCGATGACTTCCAGCCGCCGGAGTAGGCCGGGTTCCGAAAAGGCTACAGCACCGTGGACCACATACATACCCTCAGGCAAATAATCCAAAAGACCAGGGAATATAATCAGACTCTGTGCCTAGTGTATGTGGACTACGATAAAGCCTTTGATATGTCGAGACCTGCCCCCGTATTGTCTAACTGGTGTACAACTGTAGCGATAGGTTGCTTAATCTTGACACCTCTAATTTTATCGATATTGTAGTCTGGTGTTATCGACTGTTACGCGACTAAGTTGAGGAGTACCTCATGAGCATTAGAATAGTTGGTTTTATAGAGTATTTTATATTTTTGTGGTTTATATGCAACTGACAGGTAAAATTCG
Source organism: Agrotis exclamationis (assembly GCA_950005045.1). Taxonomy (NCBI): domain Eukaryota; kingdom Metazoa; phylum Arthropoda; class Insecta; order Lepidoptera; family Noctuidae; genus Agrotis; species Agrotis exclamationis. The sequence goes on along the minus strand of OX465425.1, from coordinate 10,807,354 downwards.
CGCTAAGAATGAATGGGGAAGTTAAATGTCAAAGTGTCTGTCACAACGGTCACAACAAAGAAGTTTTCTGTGAAAAAAACGATTTATCATGATTAAATATTGTGTAAAAGGCTGTAAAAATGTTGGAACACACATTTCGATAATTCAAACTATTAAGAAATAATGGGTAGCTGCTGTGACTGCTGTGAGAACAAAAATTGTATTATCACTAACGAAAAGTTATATAAACAAATAACCACCCTTGCGAAGCCGGGACAGGCCGTTAGTTGAGTTTATTAATGAAATTCTATGATTATACCATAACTAAACAATCGAATACACCTTTCAAAATAATATCTACTTTTCTATTGGAGGTTAAGTACCAGTATTGCATCGCTCTCTAAATCATAAAATGGTTCGTCTGGTGGAAGAATTATCACCTGTAGCGAGGTTTGTGGTGTTAAGAAATTAAATATATTGTGATATTTCTCTAATCTAAATAGAAATAAGAAGGGGTAAAATTACTGACATATAACATGATATTTTATTTTTATCAAAATAGAAAGTCAGAAGCAGTATTATATTCTTGGTAGAGGAGAGGACAGGTAAAACATACTTCATCTCAAAAAAAACATCAACTACAAGTAATTATGGATTTAATACAGTAAAATAAAATGTATAACCACTCAATTAAATCACTTTTTTTTCCTCTTACAGTTGCACCGCGGCGTCTTAATTCAGCTTGTGGTTTTGCATTGAAGATTAACCTTTCATGTCACTCAGCCGTTGAACTCAAGCCCAAGTTGAAAAAGAATTTATAATTAAAGGTAAGTTCACAAATCATCTAAATAAAAATAGACTCCCCTTAGGACGACCCACTGACCCTCGCATGTTTATTGTTGAAAACATAACTATGTTAAAGAAAAACAATCTAAAAGTTTTAGCATAGCTTACTTACCATAAATGCACCTTAACAATGGTTGTATGACATTAACATTGTGTTTTTGCGAAGTACCTAATGCAAGCTTAAAGCCAAAACCAAAAACAAAGCTGCAGATTCCAGGTCTGCAGCTGCTACTGGTGGAGGCCCTAACAAAATCAAAATTATCTATAGAATTTGGGACCTATTTATATCTTAGTTCTTTTTCTTTTCTCATTCATCTTACTTTTAAACTTTGCTATCATTTTCACATTTAAGTATTTTTTGATGTGTTTGTTTGTAAGTCAAATCATTGGATATTGTGTGTTTGTAATAAAAAATAAATACTTTACAGATACCATCTGTTGATAAGGACACGCCAGAGCCTTTGGCTGACGAAATTAGGCTTGCAGACTCGGTATCCTCCTGTCCTGTTTCTATACCAGCATCAGACAACTCTACCAGTGACCCTATGGAAGAAGAATGGCTTGATAGTCAGTCCCTGAGAACCATGCCCACTCCCTCCGCTGATTTACGCGCTTAAGATGAGTCAAGTAAGTATTTCAGAGAATCAATCAATAATCATAAAAATCAATGCCACTTTATGTTGTAATTTTATGACTCAAGAACGGGCTCACTTATCCATAGCAAATGTTTAGGCTTTGTTCGAACTATTTAGTAGATGGTTTATGTGAAGTTTAAACAAAATTGGTCAAGCGGTTCTTCATTTATCAGTTTTTATATACGTAGCGAAGCACGTACGGGCCTTTAGTATAGTATATTTTAAACATTTCGTTGCAAGTACTAAAATAACTCTAACTAATTCCGACCTCTGTTTATTACATATATTCTGATCAATCACATGACTTATCTTTGAGAATAAAACATGTTACAAATGAAAACCAAATTGATGATTGTGATAATTCATAAATAAATATTTCTAGGACCCAGACAAGCTCCACCATCCACTGGGCTGCGTCCAGTCAGAAGGTTGAGTAGACAATGTAGGTATAATATTCTATTTGTTAGTTTACAACAGCCATTTTACTAAAACAGAAGTCAATTGTAAAATTAATTATTTATATTCATTACAGTTCCTGAAAATACGCCTCAGTGGGCTTACGAAATTGAGAGACGTCGTGTTGCTGCAGAGGAGCAACAGGCAGCCGCAATGGAGGGGCTGGCTGTTGCAGTGACTGCAGAAACAAATGGGGCGACAAGCAGCTGCTACAAAAGCTTTAGTAGACGTTGTCAGGGCCATGAACCAAAAATAACAAGCCTTTTATTTTGATTCATGATGTAAGGATTGAGGAGCCACTATTCGTATCCTAATAGGTATTAATCAGTAGTAAGTTTAGTTCAGTAGTAAGTAATGCTACAAAATTATGCCAAATTGTGAAAAGTTTTACTCCACAGTGTTCCTAGTTTTGATTCTCCTCCCAAACAAAATCTAAACAGATTGAGGTGCCACTTTTATGTTCATATAACTACTGGCCCTATAGACAAACAACAGACGACAATCGTTATCGCTGAGCAGTCAATACTTTTTCAACTTTATACAGCTTGTAGAGTTGAAAATCTATTGGAGTTTACAGATTGTTTTTGTTTCGTTCGTCATCTTTCAGCATCCTTTAATACATTTACAACTTTATGCGCTAGTGTATAAAGTTGAAAATGTATAAGTGACTGCTGAATAACGATTATCGTCTGCCTGTTTATCTATAGGGCCAGAACTATTACACTACAAAATCGATGATTGTTTCAACAATTTTTTAAACTTACTACAAAATATATTAACTTAATCAAGATCCGAAAAGTGGATCCTCAAACCAAATTGTGATTATGTCTAGTTTTAATAATATTTTTCTTCTTTTCTCTGTAGCTTGTTTATTACACATTTGTGTTAGTTTTATACTACTTAGGTCATAATATTTGTTATTAATTTGCATGCCATTGTTAAGGCAGAATGTGTCCTGCCCTAAAATATGTGGTGCCACAAGCTAAAATAATGTTCATTCAACTATTATCGTACAGAGGCAGAATGTGCAATTCTCAAAGTCCCAAAATCTTCAATTCCCAAATTCGAGACATTTGATAATCTGTATTTTGATGTATCTTTTGTAGATAATGTAATTTGATAATCTTTATTTGCATAAAATGTGGTAAACAAAAGGTGTGATATCATATTTTAGGGCAAGAAACATTCTGCCATAACAATAGCATGCAAAATAACAAAGATTATTACATAAGTGGTTTAAAACTAACAACTGTGTGTGTAATAAACAAGTTACACAGAAAAGAAGAAAAATATTACTAAAACTAGACATAATCACACACAATGTATTTTCTAATTATACCATAATCAAGATCATGATTTTTATAATTACATATTGAAACAAATATCCAACGTAGCTTAATATTACCAATTTTGTCTTACCTTTGTTATATAAAACTGTTAGGTGTTTGTTTGAATTCATAATTATAATACATAATATATTTTATACATATAATAGTATATTATTCGTAATATTGTAGTCTTTTGATAGTGATTGTTGCAAAAAAAACGTGATTTAGACTTATAAATAAAACAAATTTTAATTCCTTAGCATAACATGTCAGCAAGCCTGTTGGTCTAGTGGTTAGTGACCTTGTCTGCTATGCCGGAGGTCGTGGGTTCGATTCCCACCCAGGACAAATGTTTGTGTGATGAGTGCGATCATTTATTCTGTCTCTGGGTGTAATTATGTATTTAGAAATATATCAAGTATGTTTATCAGTTGTCTAGTACCCATAACACAAGCTCTGCTTAGCTTGGGACTAGATGGCGTTGTGTGATAGAACTTGTGGAATATTATTATTATTCTGATGCCAAATCATCATTTTTTTCGAAATTTTTATTTTGTTATTCTTTGAGTTGGCTGGCGCCTGAACTACTGAAAAATTTTCGATCAAATTGTCCTCAAATAATCATAGAAATTTGCTTCTGTTGATAGGTTATGTATTATTACGCTATGTAGCGTGGTTGATAAGCAATTTTGAGTTAAGTATGTTTTGTATAGCTGGCACCTAAACCACTGAACAATAGTTCTGATTTTTTTTTTATTATAATAGATTATTTTGTTATATAGGGTTTTTGTAAATAAAAGTATTTATTATATATTTTAAAAATTGGCTTTAATTTCATTTCATTCATTCCAATCAAAGCTTGTTTCTCAATTTAAATAATGAAGCTACAGTCCCAGACACAAGACATAATAACTGTGAAAGTACTGGTAGTTGTCCATTCCAAAGCGTAGATCTATGGAGAATGTTTTTTATTTCTTTTTTGTAAAAATATTTAAAAATATAATTCATAAATAAAAAAAAACAATAAAGAAACAGTACTTGCAGGCTATGCAGCTTTAAAATAATGAGATTGAATTTATACAATGCAAAACACCTAGATAATTGATAAAGAACAATTTACAAGATTGTGAAAAAACAACATTGCAGATGATAATAATAATAATAGTACTCAAACAATATACTTAGGCTATGCAGCTATATAATGAGATTGAATTTATACAATGCAAAATGTCCTTCAGCAGGACAACCTAAGCTTATACTAATAAAATACCTAGTTGTACAATCTTCAGCAGCTCCAACAATAGTATTTAATGCTATCTCATCTGTCTGAGTGAAGCATAATTACATATTCCTAGAATTCCAGAGTCTTTGTACTAGTATATCCGTAGTGTTTCGAGCATTGGCGATGTTGTGTAGAACAGTGCATGCATTCACTACTACTGTGTGCTAGCAAACACTGCCAGCGTGCTTTGAGAACACCAATGCAACACTCAACAGTGTTTCTCACTTTGCAATGTAATTCCGTGTAATATTCTTTAGGTGAACCGGGAGCTGTGCCCAAGATAGGTGTCATCATCCATGGGCGCTGTGCATATCCAGAATCACCTGAAATATAATATTTGCTTTATTTCATATTTCCCATTCAACATAACGGTCTGCACAATAGATCTATCTTTTTTTAGTTCTACCATTCTAACTGCATTGATATGATTAATCAATCACTTTTGGTAATTTATGCCAAAATAATCTATTTAAATGCCAATGTAAATGATATAGTTACCTACCTAATAGCCAACAGCTCTGGCGATTCCTTTGCAGTCTCTCCAAATAAGTCTTGAAGGAACATTAATTCGAAACATAAGAATCATGAGCAGCGCCACCAAATAATTCACATGTAGAATGTTGAGATGTGCATCACAAATCTGAAACAATTTTTTTTACTCAATATATAAAGATGGTATTTACATTTAAACACAATTATTAAACTTCTTATTACTCACCAATAAAACATTCAGAGAATGATATTTTTTTCTATTAAAATATGTTTCTTCATGATCATTAGGCCTAAATTATAGCCACATGAGTACCATCTATGCACCCAATAATGCGTGGAAAGTGCAATCTTTCCATAAACCTGAAATCAACCATACATATTAAAAATTAAAATTGAATTCCATAAAGATATTTATTATATTAGTTTATTGAACAAATAAAAAACACATAGGTTAAAAGGTTTACAAAATTAAATAGAAAAAACTAACTCCTAAGTAAAAAGATACTCTTGTATCTCAGGAGCCACAGTACCTGTGAAAATTAAATGCTATCAACAGAGTCAGTAATTACAATAGGTGATTATTAATGCATATAGACTCTGAGAGACTAATTTCAAAGTTTTGAATATGAGCTTCTTTGTACATGTAGATAATGCCACTATGTGGGTGCGCTAGGTTAGTTTTTCATCAATGTAAACACCTAGTTGACACTAGGAACTATGGACAGCGACTTTTGCCAAACTATACAAATGCAATAGTTTTCACATGAAAAATTAATAAACATCCATTTATCCATCCAAACAAACTTTCACTTTTATAATATTATTAGTAGAGAGCCACTTCCATTGCAATCCGGTTAGTATTATTATTCAATAAGTGCAGTGTCATCAGCGTAGGTGAATATTTTCAATAGAGATAGACATTTAGATAATACTTATTAAAGGCACATAAATATTTTATAAACTTACTTGTGTCATGATGACTTGTCTCTCTACCTGAGACATGGGAAATTTTATGTGGTCAACAGTACTTCCCGGACATTGAGTGCATCAGTAACCTGTTGTAAACACTTACTAAACGTTGGCTGGGGCATATTAAACAAGTAGGAGGTACCGATATTACGTTGGTAAGATCCATTTGCATAAAATTTAATGCAGCCAAAATCTGCAACAAACAATAAAAATAGGATGACTTACATTATCATACTCTTTCAAACAAGTTGGGAACAAAACTAAATAAACGTGTTACAGAAATAAATACTTACTTTTAGTTCATTGCGAACAGCTGTTTTTCGAAAAGGTTGTGGTAAATACGGGCGAAGTTCTTCTCAAACCTGTTGAAACGCAGCTTTGTTCAATCGAAAATTTGCCATAAATTCCTTCTCTGGCAACTGCAACGGGTCACTTAAGTCACGTAGGCGTCTTCTCTCCAGTCGTAGACGAAGTCGATTCCTCTCTTCTTCAGCAAATCCCAGCAATACTATACACCCCATTCTCCAAAATGTTTCGCAAAACAATGCCCGCGATGAAAAAAATATTTGCTTGTGCATAGACTTATAGGTATGACTACTGTATGGCCAATTTTATTCAGCTATTGCTCAGTCCATCTTTTATATCTACGGCACAGACCGCTCGACCGGTGGCTAGCTTAAAACACTGCTCATGAGCAGTGTCTTAGACGATGCCACTTTCCACCCGTTTGATTATAAATTTGATGTTGAACAATCGGAATGCAGCGAAATGAACGCATCAAATAGCTGTCAAAGGCATGTCAAAGGGTAAATTTCAATAAACCTATTAAATTTAAATGTTCCCTTTATGCAAATATTCTAACGCTCTAGAGGCACTTCTCAACTTAGTCGCATAACAGTCGATAAAATATAGAGGTGTCCAGTAACTATCCACTTATGCCACAGTTTCCCACCAGTTAGACAATCGCCCTGCTGGGCTGTGCTGGAGTCCATGCAGAGATGCCTCATCGAATACCGCTACGTTGAGGTGATGAGATGTCTGTATAAGGTCGCAAAAATTACCGTACAAGAACACGGCATAAAACCAATCCAATTGCGTCGAGGGTTAAGACAGGGATACGTCATCTCTCCGAAACTGTTTACATACGCGTTGGAGTATGTTTTCAAGACGCTTGATTGGAAAGGACGGGGTATAAATATCAACGGTCAGTACATCTCGCACCTCCGATTTGCGGATGACATTGTCATCATGGCGGAATCTCTGCAGGAGCTGGAAGTAATGCTGAACAGCCTAAGCGATTCTTCAAGGCGTGTGAGTCTCGGAATGAATTTAGACAAAACCAAACTCATGTTCCATGGTCACTCGTCACTCGGAGACCTGTAATTGTAAATGGTGCTGATCTCGAGGTTGTGCAAGAATACGTACATATATCTAGGCCAAACTGTATGATTGGGCCGGCACAACTTCGAGAAGGACGAGCAACCAGACGGATACGCTTGGGCTGGGCGGCATTCGGGAAGCTGCGTCATATCTTCGAATCATCGATCCCACAAACCCTCAAAGCCAGGGTTTATAACCAGAGTGTCCTACCCAAAATGACTAACGGAGTCGAAACGTGGACACTTAATAGGCCTGGTCCACAAATTCAAGGATGCTCAGCGTGCAATGGAGAGAGCAATGCTCGGAGTTTCTCCGGCGGATAGAATTCGGAACGAAGTCATTCGGCAGAGAACCAAAGTAATCGACATTGCGCGTAGAATAAACATCTGAAGTGGAAGTGGGCCGGCCACGTCTGTAGACGGACCGATGGTAGATGGAGCAGACAGATGCTAGAGTGGAGACCGCGAATGGGCAAACGTAGTGTAGGACGCCCTGCGACAAGATGGGTCGATGATTTGAAGAATGTGGCTGGCAGCGGATGGATGCGGACTGCCCAGGACCGGGGGGGTTGGTGCTCTTTGGGGTAGACATACGTTCAGCAGTGGACGGCAATAGGCTGATAATATTTATAATACCAATAAATTCTATCTGCAATATTTGCATCAGATTTTCCATACCAATAACTCGTATCTACCGTAAACTACACTTAGACTTATAATTTTAAAAAAATCATTTTATTAATCAATACTATACATAAAAAAAGAAAACTTGGATTTTTAGAATCTCTTTATACCTTGGAATAAGTTTTTTATTAAGTTTTATTGTTCCCCTGTAAAATCCACCCGGAGTCAGATAGGAGGTATTGGGCGCTTGCGGTCGTTATAGATTATAGGAAAACCTATAAGAAGTCCATGATATTAAAATAACATGGTAAATCACTCAATGTTGTGCGAACCAATCTTCAATTATTCGTATGCGTCTAAAATTATAGGTAGGCAAAAAATAAAATGCATAAACAAATTTGGGTGAGATTTAAAAAAGCGTGATAGGTAACATCGTACGGAACCCTCTTCACGCGAATCCAACTCGCACTTGGCCGGTTTTATTCCTAGGAATTGTTTATTTTGTCAATGGCGTTCTCTGTACCTGGGCCGATTCAAATAACATACAAGCGATTCTTTGTAGAATGCGTTTTTATCGTATTTCCGCATTTTATTTTCACCAACAACATTTTGGCTAGATTGTCTGACTTGGATTATCATTGTCTTATTCGGAATAGTATAAAAAACGTTTTGCTAATATGATTATTTTGATTACTCAATACACTTAACACTGGGCCTTTTTATACGCGGGTCCTACTTCCGCTATTAAATTTTTTGTCATTAATAGTTATTTTTTTGAAACCTTTAGGTTTCCAACTTACTCTGTTCATTTCTAAGTTCAGACTAAAAGCTTTCCGTATGTTCTATCGCCGGGAGAAACTATACTCTCTTGGTGAAATGATTACTGCTTTCGAGATTGTAGATTAGAGGTAATATGGGTCCAAGACGAAAGAAATTGGCAACACTGAGGCCACAGACAGCGCAACCATCTACGCAGAAAATCAATACACCGTGATGTATTCGCCTTTTTAAAATGAGAACGTGACAAAACATTAATTTAATTCATCGAAGAAACCACTTTTATTTAAAAAAAAATATCTGTTGAGACTTGATGCTCATTTTTTATTTATTTACAAAGTGATGAGTATTCTCATAGTTACGGCGTGGTAGAAGTTTCTGCGCGTAGATTATCAGCATTTCCTTCAAATTATAAACTGTTAAAGGTTAGTAAATCATTTATATCAGAACTAATTATTGAAATAATCAACCGATGGGTAATTTTGGCCATATTTGGGTTTAAACGTGTTGATACGGATTATCGACCTTCGCCATTGTCTGCATGGTGCATTGCGTTTATTGTGCGATAGGTACGTACATTGGTAATATTTTACGAAGCCATTTTGACGATATTATTAAAGCTTTTTGATGTTTTTGTTTGATTTGTAAATGCTACATAGCACTCTGTTATTTTTCCTTTGATTTGAACTAATTCCGTGTACTCCTGGCTCTGGCATCTAAAAAATATATTTCCTAGCATAATGTCTGCATACCACCAGATTCTCGTGTCAAGTCGGCGGCAAAATTATATTTCATATTTTTGGCAATGGATTCTCGTATTGTGTTATGTTTTAGCCCTCTCTCATGATCGATCAAAATATCAATATTTAATATAATAGTAAAAAAAAATGATTTTTCATACCTAATCCTCAGTGGCATTCAAGATGAAATACTTTACTGTCGGAGTACATGGGTATAAAAAAAATACGAGTTAACCTCTGCCAACAAAAAACCCAAGTTTCTAAATTTTAAGTTTTGATTTGATTTGATATTTAAGTAATAGTGTATTATGTTGATATTTTGCTTACATTAATCTAGATAGAATTAAGAGTGACTTTATTGTAAAGGTTCCAATTTTGAGCATTTTATAATAAACTAGCTTTTCCCAGCGGCTTCGCTCGCCCCCCCATTGCTTATGTCACTCAGGACCAAAGCAGCTTTCAACTGGTGAAAGAATTTTTTAAATCGGACCAGTAGTTTTTGAGTTTATCCATTACAAACAAACAAACAAAAATACAAAGTTTTCCTCTTTATAATATTAGTGTAGGTAGATGATGATAAAACCGTTGGAACTTTGACTTTTAATAACTCCGTTACCATACTGCGTACATGATGGATTTTATATATGAATTCAGACCACAAACTTTCAAGCATTAGCCTTGTGATTTCTTAATGGTCATGGCGAATGCAAGACGGATCGGAAATTGGGGTCGCTTAAACTCAAACGGCATATTATCGTTTGGGATCCTAGAAATAAGAACTTCCTCACCTTCGAATTTTCCTTTGAGTATCGTCGCGTAAGTCACATTGTTCTTCAATTTACTTACCACCAAACGCGTTCTGTTGCACAGTTTTGGTTGGTTTATGTTTCAAAGCATGATTACTAAGAAGTCAACCTTTGTTCGTAAATTGTGCGCTGGTAAGCCAGGCATATCCAAGGGGTTTTAATTCAATTGGAAAGTTGGTGTCTAAACGCAACTGACTTTTTTTTTTAGCGTGGTTAAATCATCCCAGGGCAGAGCGGGAGGGACTGTCAGACTCGAACTGATTAAAATCCACGGTGTCCTTCAATAGCCCTTTACGTTCCGGGGTCACGGTAAATCGTAAGTCCCGCGACCCCGGCAGGCTTTGGCCCTCTAAAGGGTGACCCCGTCATAATGCTACTCTTTGAGGCGCGCGTGGAACACAACGCGCCGTCGACCCAGGCATGGTCCAAGGTCGGACAGCGAGTCACCCATTACTCGCCACCCGCATGCCCGAGCCTACGGTGGCTGGAGATCGTCTCGCAACGTCCGTCACCGTAGGCGTCTACCACTGCTGCTGGGGTGGGGGAAGGACGCTGTCCTCTCCCTCACGCGGCGCGCCTCCTCCTTTCATAGCATGACTGCTTCGCAGAAGGAGGCGACCGCTTCCCACTCCGTCTCGCAAGGCCTCGACCAATGCCGGGCGCGAGAGGTCTCCGCCTGTCGCCGTTGTGAGGACACGGCGGTGCTCTGCCCAAGCGGAGCAGTCCTGCACCGAATGCTCCACCGTGTCCTCCGGGCGATCCTCGCAGTGGTGACACCCAGGCGTTGTTTCGTCGTATGTTTGTATTGAATTTATGCAGTCCTACTTAGTACATTTTTTGGGTATTCAGTATTCACCGAAATACTTTTTTAGCATTGAAGACCGGTAGGCGCCGGGCGGCATAAACATTATTCTTCATGTTTTCCTAGTACTTTTTGTTAAGATCCCTTATTCAATTTCGGCACCAATACCTTCTTCGTGATCATGTTACTACGTTTTATGTCACATCTCCACGGAAACAGTATACAAATTTGATCGTCTTGGTGGCGGCATGGCATTGATAATTATGATAATTCGGCACAATATGTTTAGAAACTCAATACAAACACATCAACCGGTCATTTGATGTTTTGATTGATTTTTTCGTGTTGCTGTCATTTCATGTCAACCACGTTTTATGTCACGTCCCATGGCAACGGGATAAAACAAAAAAAAAAACAAACAAAAAAAAGGTAAAAAGTATCCTATATGTTTCTCCTGGTTCTAAGCTACCTCCCCACCAATTTTCAGCCAAATCGGTTCAGCCGTTCTTGAGTTATAAATAGTGTAACTAACACGACTTTCTTTTATATATATAGATTCTTTTGTTGACCTGTCTTGTAGAACAAAGCAAAAACGGAACTTAAAGTTGTTTTACAAATAAAACAAATAGACATTATTACTGGCCTGTAACCCAAATAATCCTTGTCTGAATAGTTAGAATGTTGTAGTAGTAATTAAGATGGAATGTTCTGCAGGTATAGGCCCCCCCCACTCTCCTTTCTGCACAGTCAGTTCTTTAGGTATTATGTTGCAGAAACTTTGCTTAAAACATTTAACATTCCCATTAAATCCAAACAATCAATATCCACTCAATAAAATTGAGAAAACATTGGCATCAATATTTTTGTGAAAACAACATGTCTGACAATGAAGTTTCAGTATCAGTATTGTGCAATATTAAACATACACAGTGCAATAAAAAAATATTGCTCAGTAAAATTTAGCTTTTGTTCAATCATATAATCTTTAATACTAGCCCTAGACAAGAACATAGTACAATTTGTAATATTGTGCAATATGATCCTGGCATCTAAGGATGTATAAGATCAAACTTTAATAAAGAGTTTTTTACCCGACTGCGCGACGCAAAGGAGGGTAATGTGTTTATCAGTCTATGTATGTATGTATGTATGTAAGTATGTATGTATGTATGTATGTTTGTTTCTATGTGGCGTTCTAGAGACCAAATGCGTAGGCCGATTTTGATAATTTATACGTCAATCGATTCGTCTTAACCTTGCGAGTGTCACTAAAGACATGACAGTAATCAAAATTCACCACAGCGACAACCAGACGCCATATTGTCAAAATGAAAAAAATAAAAGTCGATGAACTATGTCAAGTGGGGTGTCGTTGAATAGGTATTTTAAAATCATCTTGAGGTTCCTTTTATCATTTTTCATTTTAATTGATAGTTTAGGATATATAACGATTTAAAGTTGTTTAACAAAACAATCATTCTTGCTAATTTTCTTACTTATTGATTTAAGTTTTTATTTCAAATATAAACAATATACAAACAAAAAACAATGAATCGTAACTAAAAAGTATAAAATAAAAAAGTAATTTATAGAAAAACAAAAAACCCGACTGCGTAAAAACTAATTTTTGAAAATATTTGAAAATACGTGAAAAAGTTAACTTAGATAGAAACTAAAAAGAAAGAAACAAGCCCAACTGAACAGCAGGAAGAAGCAGAACAGAACGACTCACAGTCGGGGCCCATTCAAATTTTACCAATCAAATCTTCCCAAGGGGCCCCGACTGTGAGTCGTTCTGTTCTGCTTCTTCCTGCTGTTCAGTTGGGCTTGTTTCTTTCTTTTTAGTTTCTATCTAAGTTAACTTTTTCACGTATTTTCAAATATTTTCAAAAATTAGTTTTTACGCAGTCGGGTTTTTTGTTTTTCTATAAATTACTTTTTTTTTATTTAGGAATGCAGAGCTATGGAGAGCTGGAGTTCATCACTTTTCCCTGTCTGTCAATTGACTTGGTTGATTTTTTTTTTATAAAACTTACAAAAGATAATATTGTAATAATTCATGAAACTGTATTGAAAAATCCTTTTGCCATACTAAGGATTTTTTCAGTTTCATAAACATTTAGAACTATGCAACACAAGTAAATTATATTAAATTTCAGACGTACCTTACAGGTTAATGAATTCTATCAAGATCAACACCAAATAAAATTACGATTATTTATACTATACAAATTACCAAATACTTATTTCATTCCGTATTTCATACTTAATACTTATGTTATATAAAATACTTATATAACAAGTTGGCCATAGTTGCATTTCAAAAAATCAAGGTCACTTAGAACGATGACAGCGATACCTGCCGCGGGCTATATATTTCTGCTTGCACTACAACACAAATCGTGATAATTGACAGCTTTAAGGGTCCCCACATACATCAGTTTTCCTGATCCGTTTTCTATACGAACACAGTGAATTCTTACAAGTGTGTGTGCATGTTTTGTTTGTGTGTGTTGTTCACATTTCATCGTATTTCATTCATCATTTCGAATTTCGTTCGGAATTCCTGATCAGGAAAACTGATGTATGTGGGGACCCTAAATGGCAGTCCATGACAGAAGTACCTACACAGTCAATTCACATTTCAAGAATTTTGTCAAGTAAAAGATAATTCTTTTACTGATTACATTTAGTTGTTGATGAAGAAACTGTCATCAGTCCATCAATTGAATTTCTTGTATTATGGGGTGTGGACACCTCTTCTACATTTAAAGATAAACAGTTGAGGCAACACTTCATGTTAGCAGCAAACAAAAATATCTAATTATGATATTTACTATTTCAGATTCTTGTTGAATAAGGTCAGGATATATTCATTATACACCAACATAATTGTAAGTTAAAATGGAAGAAATGAATGGGGATCTTTATGGGGGCGGTTTAGTTAGTCTGGGAGACGAGGGTTCTTTGGAGTCTACCGACAATGGGAAACAAGAGCAAAATTGTAAAATTTGCGAGTGAGTAACAGTTACTTGTATCGAAATTTTAATGTTTTATTGCTAATCCTACAGTGTATTTTACAAATTATAATTTTATTTTTAGCAATAAGCTATGCAGTCCTCGCGTATTGTCTTGCCTTCATGTATTTTGTGAAGCTTGCATTGACAAATTGATGGTTAATGAAGCTGGTGATTCTCTTAAATTTGATTTGGCTGTAGAATGCCCAATTTGCAAACAAGAAACCAAGGTAGGTCATAATCAATATAATGTAATTGATCAACGTGATTTATGTATGTACACACCTAACTTATGTGTACTTTGTTATCAGATACCTGGAGGTGGTGCTGCATCCCTTCCTTCTGATTATGTGCTTACAAACATTTTGGATGTGTCTGCTATGGATCAGTCTGTTGTTTGCACATGCTGCAAGAGTAAGGAACCTGCTGTGGCTAGATGCACCGATTGCTCTCATTTTCTATGTTCTAACTGCAATTCTGCTCACGAATTCATGAGATGCTTTGAAAATCACCGAGTAGTACCATTTGATGCTCTAAGGTCCTCCAAGGAGAAATCTGCCGTACATAAGCCCATATTTTGCGCTCGCCATGCTGGAGAGAGCCTTAAGTTTTATTGTTGCGAATGTGAAGTTGGTGCTTGCACTGAATGCCTAACTGTGGATCACAAAGTAGGCGAACATCGCTGTGAGAGAATAGTTGATGTCGAGCCTAACCTACGTGCTGAATTGCGCAATTTCATCGTGGAAGCTAATGCTCGCGCTGCAACAGCTGGTAGTGCTTCAGCCAGGCTGGATGATGCCCTTGGAGATCTGCAACGTCAACGTGATGAAGCCGAAGGTGTAATCAATGAAGCTTATCATGCTTATAAAGCGGCCTTGGAGAGATGCCGTGAAAAAGCTCTTGAAGAACTTGAGCGTTTGCATAAGGAAAGAGAACTTAAAGTAATGGATCTATTCGATCGGGTCGATAAAACTGTTCAGCGCATTGATTGTGCCTGTAAGTTCGCGGCTCGACTCCTTCGTCGTGGTGATGGTACTGAAATCGTGATGCTGAAAAAGACAGTCGCTTCCCAGTTCGCCCGTTTGTTGGAGGGAGCACCAGAATTCGATGTTGACTATTCATTGGAGTTTGTTACTAAAATCGATAAATTTGATGCTATTTCTGAAGAAACTTTTGGAACATTCCGTACAGAAGCTACTCGAGCCGATGAAAGAAAGCGTGCAAGCGAGTCTTCTGCTATTGTATCAGTGACATCAAATTCTCATTCCCCTGCTGTGTCGGTGACTAACGCACCTGTTTTTGATGATTACCCAATGGGAGGTGTCCGCCGAGTTACTGGCGTTGGAGTCGGAGGCATAGTAGGAGTTTCGGGAGTACCGGCTATTGGAGTACCTGGTGTAGCTGGAGTGGGTGTCGCTAACACTAGTGTCATTACCGGCGGCATGAATAGCGTACAGGGAGTCGGCGGCGGTGTGCCTACAATGCCGTCTATGGTTGAATACAATTTGCAGCAGTTGGCTAGTATTGCTGAAAAAGATGTACCACCGCCTCCTCATGCATCTCCGGCTCCGACTTTTACTCTCGCTGAACTACTTGCTGGTGACCTGAACTCGCCTCAGGCCTACAACAATTTACAAGCTCTTGCTAAACTAGGATTAAACACTGGTAAGTCTCTAATACAATTTGTAAGGAAATCCTTCTGAAGGAAGTCTTTAGAAATAAATTTTACAAAAGAAATCGATCTTTTTTTTTCAGAAGTTAATGGCTTTGGCGGTGTTGGTGGGATTGGCGGCGTTGGCCCTCGGGGGGTATCTCCAGGAAGACCTTTGTTAACTGCTGCTGAGGAAGCGGCTCTTGTACCGCCTCCAGCTCCTCTTGTTCGTGCCACTAAAGCTACACCCATGCATATTCGATTCAAGTTTGGTCAATTGGGAAGTGGCAAAGGGCAGTTCAATTCCCCTCATGGGTTCTGTCTCGGAAACGATGAAGATATTATTGTTGCCGACACTAACAATCATCGCATCACGGTATTGATACTGGCAAAATTTCAATAACAATAATCTTTGCTAATAAGTGTCCCTTTTAGTAAATCATAATCATTTTTTATAGGTGTTTGACAAGTCAGGAACTTACAAGTTTAACTTTGGCATTGCTGGAAAGGAGGAAGGCCAGCTGTGGTACCCTCGTAAAGTGGCAGTTGTTCGAGCCACTGGCAAATTTGTGGTCTGTGATCGTGGTAACGAAAGGTCCCGAATGCAAATTTTTACCAAAAATGGTCATTTCTTGAAGAAAATTGCTGTAAGTAGCAGTATTGATTTTCTATACAATATTATGATATCACATATTGGTACCAAACAGTATCTTAATGCTAATCGCGGTTGTATTTATTTTAGGTGCGTTTCATTGATATTGTTGCTGGATTGGCAGTAACTGCTGAAGGTCTCATTGTGGCAGTGGATAGTGTGACACCTACAGTATTCATATTATCTGAAGAAGGCGACCTCATGAGCTGGTTTGATTGCAGTGAGTGCATGAGGGAGCCATCTGATATTGCTATTAGTGGTAAGTGTTTTTTTTTAATTATACATAACTAGCACTCCGCTCGCGACTTAGTCTGCGCGTGTTTCTAACTTCGAACTCAGTGAATTTAAATGCCCGGTCATCCTCCTTATTGGATACTTTTGATCTAAAAAGATATCGGATTAACATTGTTACTTTAAAAAATCTTTCACATTGAAGAAACCCTCTGTACCATTGTGACATTTGATAAAGGTTTTCATAATTAAGCCCAATAAAACATCTACAACCCTTTCAAGGGAGAGAAACAGTATTGGTTTGGCTTGATTTTTCCCCGCTACGGGTTGGTTTTTGAAATAAGTATATAGATAATTATGTATCCTGTATTCGATTGAGAGATTTATTTACCAAGTTTTGAGTTTATTGAAGCAAACAGTAAAATCCTTCCCTTAAAACTTGAATATCCCTTTTCACCAATTTAGAGGGTGATTATCAAAAACCCAAAAAAAAAACAGTTTTATTTTTTTGATCTAATTTCTGCCAACTGAGTTTCAAATTTATCGATTAGCGCGTTATGATTTTCCTACACCAACTTTAACATCGTCTAGATTAGCAATGGAGGGAGAGGATTTACTTATACTCATATTCGTACCAAGTTTCAAGCAGACTCGTACTGACTAAAATCCACGATGTCCTTCAATAGCCCTTTATGTTCCGGGGTCACGGTCATGAGATAAATCCTGTGACCCCGGCAGGCTTTGGTCCTCTAGAGAGGGGCCCCGTTATCATGCTGACGCTCTCTGAGGCGCGCGTGGACTACAACGCGCCGTCGACCCGGGCATGGTCAATGGTCGGACAGCGAGTTGCCCTTTACTCGCCGCCCGCATGCCCGCGCCTACGGTGGCCGGAGATCGACTGCCGATGTCCGACTCCGTGGGCGTCTACCACTGCGGCTGGGGTGGAGGGAGGACGCTATCCTCTCCCTCACGCGGCCCGCCTCCTCCTTCGCGAGCATGACTGCTTCGCAGAAGGAGGCGACCGCTTCCCACTCCGTCTCGCCCCGCAGCATGGCCTCGACCAATGCCGGGCTCGAGAGGTCTGCGCCTATCGCCGCCGTGAGAGGACACGTCGGTGCTCTGCCCAAGCGGGGCAGTCCTGCACCGTATGCTCCACCGTGTCCTCAGGGCGATCCTCGCAGTGGTGACACCCAGGCGTCTCTTCCCTCCTTACCAGACACAGGTCCCTCCCGAAACTTTCGTGTCCAGTGAGGACCTGCGTCATGCGATATGTCAGGACGCCGTGACGTCTATCCAGCCACTCCTCAAAGAGGGGTCTTACCGCCGCGATTGCGGCGTGCCCGATTATAAACCTCCCTTAGGTTATAATAAAATATTTATAAGATTTTACATCCAAAGGTTTTCACCCCTTTTCCCGCTTTCTATTAAAAAATAAAGGAATGTTTCCTTTGAGTAAAATTATCTATCTGCAGTATTAAGAGTACTTTCCCTCCAGGTGGCATTACAAAATTCCACCCTGATGATGATGATGGGACTCCCTTTTCCGCACTTAGACTCTCATTCGGTCCGTTGTGCGTGGGGATTCTGGCTAACAGAGCCAGCCTAGCTCCGCCCAAAAGCACAGAAGCTTCCTGGGAGCTTCACAGGCTTCGCGGAGCGACCTCATTGTTCCGAGGATTTCTTCACGTTGAGAGGCCACGGCCACGCATTCCAGGATGACGTGGGCGGCTGATTCCTCGGCGTCAAGGCATCCCCTGCAAAGGGGACTGTCTGTGGCACCTATGTTAAAAAGATGTTTATTAAGTGTGTTATGGCCCGTAATTGTTCCTATAATTATTCTAAGGTTATTCCTGCTCATGCTGAGGAGTTTTTTGGTTAATCGCGGGTGTACCATTGGTAAAGCCAATTTCGACTGTCTACAGTCTGTTGCCCGTGACCATCTGTTGTTCTGGAGTTCGGTCGATCTTTGGCGAACCCACGCACGAAATTGTGAGAAAGGCAGTGGGAGAAGAGGGTACGGGCCTAGCACCTTCATGTCAGAGCCTCTCTTCGCAAGTTCATCTGCTGCATCAATACCCAAAGATTCGCTGTGTCCTTTGATCCACTGGAGAGTAATGCGATTGAACATCGACAAACTCTCCAGAGCTAGGTGGCACTCAAGATTTAATTTATTGTTAGTTTATTTCCTAAAGCTTTGAGCATAGATAGGCTGTCGGATAGGAATTTAATACCGTAGTCCCGGATGCCTAAGCGCTTTACTGCTGTTGCGGCTTGTGTTAAAGCAACACATTCGCATTGAAAGATCGAACTGTGTGTGCCTAGTGGTATGTGTATGTTAATATTGAGGTCAAGAGAGTGTATGCCAGCACCTGACCCGTTTTGTGTTTTTGAGCCGTCTGTGTAGATTCGCACTTCATTGGCTCCTGACTGATCCCTTTCTTCCTGAACTGTTTGTTTTTGTTGAACATCGGTTGGTTTGGTATTCTATCTCCGGGGCAGGATTTTAGCGTGTGAACTGGTAAGGTTTTTGATATGCCCAGATGCATTAGCCTGATGGCAGCCAGCGCCGCCTCGTGCTGTATGTACAGGTCAAGGGGAGTTAATTGAAGGGCTATCTCCATGGCTGCTGTTGGGGTGGTTCTCATGCAGCCAGTGGTAGCCGAACAGGCCAGTCGTTGGAAGCGTTGTAGTCTGGTAATGGTGGTCGAGAATTCAGTCCTCGTCCACCAGACCAGAGCACCATAAGCCAACATTGGCCTGATCAGCGTTTTGTAAATCCACAGAGTAATCTTCGGAGAGAGCCCCCATGTTTTTCCTAACATTTTTTTACATTGGTAGAGTGTAATTGTGCTTTTATTAAGTTTGTAGTCAAGATGCTTGTTCCAGAGCAGTTTGCTATCCAGGATCAACCCCAAGTACTTGACTTCGTCCATGAGTGTTAGTTTTGTGTTAAAGAGTTGGAAGCCTATGAGGTCCAAGAGTTCTCTTGTTAGTGAACATTATTAGTTCCGTTTTCAAGGGGTTAACTGATGTAATAAAATGAATAACGCGTGTCGGTTGTTTCTCATAGACTAACTTTATTTCTAGAATGACCAAAAACTACAATAGTGATGTAGACAGCAGAGTAGTGTTGATCCATACTAATTATAGTTGCAGATAGCATAATAGTAAGTTTATATTTTGATAATTCCAACACCTCCTCTTATCAAAATAACCTAAACTTTACATAGATAATTTAGTAGGTAAATATGTAAGTATCAATAGTATACAGCCAAACAAATGCAGATCAAACAATATGCTGCATACCTAATTTTTTAACAAAATAACCATGCTTAACACTACTTAGACCTTTTGTCAATATGTCAGCCGGCATCTCAGAAGATTGCAAATAAACAATTTTAACAATATTATTTGATACTACTTCTCTGATAAAATGGTGACGGACATCAATGTGCTTTGTCCTTCTGTGGAACAAAGGGTTTTCAGTCAACCTCTGAGCGCCTTGATTGTCATTGTACAAAATGATACGATCACTAAAGTCTATAATTTCAGACAACAGGTTTTTCAAATATATGGCCTCTTTGCAAGCTTCCGCTATCGCCATATATTCGGCCTCTGTACTGGATAAGGCTACAGTTTGTTGTTTCTTACATTCATGTGAAACAACTGTTCCTGATAACTTGAAATAGAAACCAGTGTAAGATCTTCTATCAAAGGTATTTGAGGCCCAATCTGCATCAACAAAACCTTCTAAATTACAATTATCTTTACTATACATTAACCCATAAGATTTAGTTTTACATAAATATCTAAGAATACGTTTTGCATGTTTCCAATGAGTTAGAGAATAACAGTTATTAAATTGGCTCAAATAACTTACACTGTAAGAAATATCTGGTCGAGTTAAAATACTTAAATACATCAAGCTTCCTATTAGTTGTTGGTATGGGTATTGTTTACAAACATCTACACTTTTTTCCAACTTTAAGTTAAGCTCAATTGGTGTATCAACAACATTACAGTTTGTCATATTGAATTTACTTAAAATATGATCTACAAACTTCTCTTGATCTAACGAAATACAACCATTTTCATACATTTTTACCCTCATACCCAAACATTGTTTTAATTGCCCTAAGTCCTTCATTTTAAATGTTGACATTAGTTTAGTTTTAAGCTCAGTTACCATACTACTACTGTTAGAAAAAACGAAAAAATCATCGACAAAAACTGCTATTATAACCTGCTCATTTTTACATTTTTTTAAATACAGACATGGTTCTAGTTTAGACTTTACAAAGTCAAGTTTCAATAAACAATCATTTACTCTTGCATTCCAAGCCCTAGCCGATTGTTTTAAACCATAAATTGCACGTTTCAATTTAAGAACACAATTATCTTTGCAATTTAAATTAGGTGGAACTTGCATGTATACATTTTCAGTTAGATAGCCATTTAGGAATGCTGTAGTGACATCTAGATGAGTAATTTCAAAACCAAGTTTAACACTTAAAGCAATTAAGAGTCTAAAGGTTGAATAACGAAGCACTGGTGAGTATATTTCAGTATAGTCCACACCTTCTTTTTGAGTGAAACCTTTCGCAACCAGTCTTGCCCTATACCGCACTTTATTGTCACTTTCGTACTTTTTCTTAAACACCCACTTGCATTGCACTACCCTATCAGCTTCCTTTTTATCTACCAATTCCCATGCTTGATTGTCATCAAAAGCTTTCAGTTCATCTGTCATCGCCTGTCCCCACTGTTCCTTCTCCGGTCCATTCATTGCTGCTTCATAACTGAGTTCTTCACCGCAGGATTCCAGCCCATCTGAAATACAGAGATTGGTAACACCATACCTTTCTACTGGTTTCCTCTTACGCTTGCTAACCTCCTCTATTTGAACTTCCTCCTCTGTGATAGAATCTTCTTCAGCTCCGGATACTGACAGGTATGAATCATCTTGGGATTGCGATGAGTCACAGATATACGTAGAATCGTTAGGATCTAAAACTGTAAGATCTGTTGAACTGTCTTTTTCTTCTGAGTTTTCAATTTTTTCTGAGTTATCTTCTTTACTACTTTCATTTACTACTATCTGAGCTGTGTCCGAGTCTTCTTTCTCCATAATTATGACATCTCTGCTCGTAGTTATTTTTCTAGTTTTAGGGTTAAATAATCTGTATCCTTTCACATTATCTGGATACCCAACTAGAATGAACTTTTCAGCCTTCTTATCCCATTTTTTTCTTTCTGTTTTGGGAACATGCGCCATCACCTTACTACCAAAAATTCTGATATGGCTCAGGTCTGGTTTCTTACCTGTCCATCTCTCGATTGGTGTTATCATTCCTAAGCTGGCTGCTGGCGTTCTATTCTTTAAATACACTGCAGTATTTACTGCTTCAGCCCAAAAACTTTTGTTGAGATCTGATTCAAACAGTAAACACCTTGCGCGTTCAACAATAGTTCTGTTGAACCGCTCCGAGAGACCATTCTGCTCCGGAGTATGAGGATTGGTCTTCTGATGGACGATACCAGCTTGTCTCAAGAAGCTCTCCATCTCACGCGAACAAAACTCCCCTCCGTTATCAGTCCTCAATATTTTTATCTTGTTTCCTGTTTGATTCTCAACCATACCTCGAAAATCTCTGAAATGCTGGAATACCTGGTTCTTTTCTTTCAAGAAGTAGACAAAAGTCATTCTGCTTGCATCATCCACGAATAGAAGAAAGTACTTCGATTGACCAATCGACTTTGTTTCCATCGGCCCGCATAAATCTGAGTGAACTACATCCAGTAGATTTTCACTTCTATGGTTAGCTGATGGGAAAGGGATACGTGCCTGTTTCCCCTCACAACACACTTCACAATTCTGGATCTGAATGTCAGCGTTCTTATCAAAAGAGACTCCTTCTACAGCACCTTCTTTCATTTTCTGCAAGGCCTTACTATTTATATGGCCTAGTCGTCTATGCCACATCGACATGGCTGATAACACACTCTCTGATTTCATTGTGTTCAATTTGTACACACCATTTATCAAATTTGCAGTACCAATAAGCTCATTCACTTGATTATATATCAAACAGACATCCTTTTTGAACGCTACTCTGTTCCCATTAGTGATCAATTGACTTACTGATAATAAGCTTGTCGTGAGTTTCGGTATGTACAAAACATTCTTCACAATCACATCATACTGAGAACCGTTAACACACGTCGTAATCTGTGTTTCACCGACACTTTTCACAGGCATTGTCATTTGATTTGCGACTATGATTTCTTTATTTTCGTGCACGTGTTGAGTTCGCAGTAAACATTTTTGGTTTGGCGTCATGTGTGCACTTGCACCCGAATCGATATACAGTCTTCCATGCTGTAATTACCATTGAAGAAACTTGCACTAAAAGCATTTGCAGGCTTATTTGCTTTTATTTCAGGGCACTTATTCTTAAAATGGCCAGTTTTTTTGCAATTATAGCATTTTATTTGTTTACTGTTGCTTGGCACCTGTTTACTGTCATTTGACATTGACGTTGACGTTTGCGAACGGTTTGCACCACGAGTGTTGCCAGTTTTCGACCGCTGCTGTTTCGTCCATAGCGCAGATTCTGTTGCAGTTGTACCAACCTCATCACACATGTCGAGTAACTTTGTCTTGATGACGTCAGCGCTAATGGCGATGCCGGAATGTTCAATCGCCATTATCATTGGAGAAAATTTATCTGGGAGTCCAGCCAAAAGTAAAGATCCAATCCACTCATCTGTTATCTCAAATCCTGTCCCCTTCAATTTCTGAGCCGTTTCAACCATTTGCGATACATACGTTGTCATGGATTCACAGTTTTCAAGGCGAATTGAAATTAATGTTCGAAGTAAACTGATTTTTCTTTGGTACCCCGTGTCATCGAACAATTTTTTCAATTATTCCACACACCGTTTACTGTAGTCTCAGTCTTGATATGTGCATACAGGGGAAGAATCAATGGTCATTATGAGTTTGGCTTTAGCTTTCTTCATCTCCGCTTCAGTGATTGACGATGGTAAATTTTCTATGTCGATTCCCTCGAGCAATAAAAAATTACTTGTCGCGAACGCCCAATCGTCGTAGTTTTCGCGACCTTTCAGTTTGGGCACATTCACTAGATAGCCTGACGTCGACATTTTCACTTTTTCACGAAATTATAATCGAAAATACTTATTAATATGAGTCTGGGCACATAACCTGATGTAATAAAATGAATAACGCGTGTCGGTTGTTTCTCATAGACTAACTTTATTTCTAGAATGACCAAAAACTACAATAGTGATGTAGACAGCAGAGTAGTGTTGATCCATACTAATTATAGTTGCAGATAGCATAATAGTAAGTTTATATTTTGATAATTCCAACATTAACCGATAGTTCGTGCTTCGTGCACCAACCCTCGATTATTTTGAAGGCCTTTCTCATGAGATCGCATAAGACGCCCTCAAATTTCCCCGACATAAGAATTGCTATATCGTCCGCGTATCCCACAGAGTACAGACCGCTGGCGTTGAGCTCTGCAATGACCTCATTTACCACTAAATTCCACAGCAGTGGTGGACAGCATCCCACCCTGTGGGCAGCCCCTACTC